>OY751108.1:10677500-15477500 GCA_963564075.1 Eupithecia subfuscata | reverse complement strand
TCCAATTGGCACTCGACGTTTTATTTTTTAATTATATTCCACAATTTTCAGTACCTACCATTTTATTAGTAATGTAGCAAGTTTCTTTTGAAGATCCTCAAATACCTAGTTAGTAGTATACCTTACCTACTAGGTACGAGGCTACGCGGCTACGTCATACAAAAGACATCAACGCGCACTTGTAGTCGGGCGGATGATTGACTATGACTACGGTTTGGCCACGAGGAATTAAGTTTCCTCGTGACCAAACTAGTCTCGCATTCTAGTTTGGCCACGAGGAAACGGCCCTTGCATGGATGTCGGTGCTTACTTACAAAAGTTACCAAAGTACGGTCGCACTTTGGACATGTCAGGCATTTAGATAATTATTTAATTAGTCGTAATTAGTAATTATGCCTCAACGCGATGTTCTTATAGCTGTAGTGACAAACTACTGTAGGTAGGTATCTACTTACGTCTAGTATGAATTAGTAAGATACCGAAACGAAAAACCCTTTTGAGAACGTTACAGTTTACTACCGGTTACTTGTCAAAGTTGACACTCGTACTGCCAAAATACAACAAATCACTCAAACAAAATATGCGCGAATTTCGAGTTCGTATAAAACCATTGGATTACCGTCATACATTCTTCTTAGTCATACCATTCCATAAATTCGGCTGCAATGAGCCGAATTTATGGAAGGAAACGTATTTTTTATAGTTTTCGTGAACTTTGCCAAACTTGTACTAAGGCCTCAGATTTTTTCGACACACGAGGCTATAAATAAAGTAGTACACTACATTAGTGTAACTACCGAATCGAATCGCCCAAAAGGCTTACCTACAGCTTAGTCAGCTGTAAAAAATCAGTAGTCTTTAGAATAATGACAGAAATAAGCATGCTTTTCCGGCCTACGTGTCTGACAATTTATTATATGGAGTTTCTAACAAAGCCAGAGTGATTTTGTGAGTAAGTGTCGTGAGAAAAGAGCGTGACCTTCCAGTGACACATTTGATAGGTGTATTCTTTCGATAAAGGTTTTAGTTCGGTGTAAGCTAGGATCAAGCAGCCTACGTTCCGTAGCGCGTAGGTACCTATAAGCTAAGATCAAGCAGCCTCTAGGAATTGAAGATTTTAGTATGAATGGCATACTAAAATCTGGTGTCCTGCCGATATTGGCAAATACATACTATTTGTACAATCACTCGTACAAATATGTATTTTATTTGCCAATATCGGCATATAACTGATATATCAGATGTATTTATTGACATTTGTGACGGAAGTTTTCCTTAATCAATACCACTTCAAACTTAGCTGACAAAACTACTCTGATCCCCGATTATTTATGTTTCAAAGAACACCACTTTTAGAACCTATGAAAAACCTTAAGGACCTTTGCGTCCGGCATATATAAAAGATACCTAACCAATGATGAGATATCCCTTAGCAACATGCATATGGTTCCACCAAAAAATCTGTGAAATTTGCCCACCTCTCGTCCTTTACCCGTGATTTTAACATCATCCAATAGCAGCCCACGAGAGGAGGGCGTGGGTATCATGTCACAGCCACACACTGATATCACGGTGATATCACAAAGTCTATCGATGGATATCTACAGAGATAATAAATATTTAGTCATATTATTTTATCACCATTGAGATTCCCGAAAGGTTTGGGTAAAGGCGAGTTTAAAAAGAAAATTGCCACTTGCAAAAGTGTAATGAAAATGGTGAATAAGGTAATGAAGTGGAGGCAAATGATTAAGTGGGTGAATGATAAAATAGGAGTAAAGAATTAAAATAGGACCAAAGTAGTCCGAATACGGAAAATGTAATTTTATGCAAAAATTGTTCCTGATTCGTCCCACTTTAAGATTTCTAACGGAAAAGTAGCCAAAGTACTGTCGGATTTTTCTAACTACGTTTATCTAGTAACCTACAAAAATGTCACTAAAGGAGTGAAACAACAAAACAACGGTCATGCATGAGTTCATCGAACCGAACATAAAGTGAATTAATTACGTACAAATATTTAATCTTTCGAATTTGATCGCTGATAGGTTGAGGCAGCTCAAAATGTAGCGGTTTCAAGAAACAAGTTTTTTTTAGGCCAAAATAAATTATCAAACAGTTTGACTCTCCTAAGTCATTTCTGTCTGTAATGTTCTTTGGTCCGATAGATAATCGAACTGCAATAGTCACGAGAGCTAGGCACCTCCCACCTGGCAATATATAAATAAATAAATAGTATGTAAAAATATTCACTTTTTGACGTGATAACGTCTTTAAAATCGTTTTAGTCGGGTGACATGTTCAGAAACTTATGTCACACCAAAACCTCACGAGCGCGATCGCAGGTATAACGAGAGAGAGACGGACCGATCTCCCGTCTCATCTCGAGCGCTGCCAGTCATTCCGTGAAACTTGTCACGCGGAATCCTCACGAGCGGAGGCTGGCATAGCGTTCGAGTGAGTGGACCGATCTTCCGTCTCTCTCACTCTAGCGGCATAAGACGTTATCACGTAAACATCTCGATCGTAAACCTACTTTACAAACAACCAATTTTTTTTGGCAGGAAAAACTCCTTGACACGAGCTTTGAAAACTGGTAAGGATACTGTTTTTCAAATAGACTCTGGTAGTGCATTCCACAACCATATGGCCTGGATGTAGAAGGATTTGTCGTAGGAACTGGTTTTGTGAGGTGGCATATTCAAAACCAAATTTTCTGACGACCGGAGGACACGGGAGGGATGAGGATGAAAATTGTGGAGGAATTCAAAACGCTCAATACCTATTATTATTGTTTTAAAATATCATCAAAGGATTTATATAGTTAGTAGGTACTTATTAACTTAGAATTTAATAGAAGAATATACAATTATTTCGATACATAACAATGTGCACAAGTCCTTATATTACTACTAAGCAATAAAAGTGGGGATAAATACCCATAGACGCTACCTCTCCGACCAGTCAGCAGTACCCACCGCTAGGATGAAGGCAGCACTTCTGTTTGTCATCTGCATCGCGTGCGCGCGCGCATGCTACTGGAACCGGAAGTGCCCCTACCTCCTGCATTCTACAAAGTCCCCCTATGATGAAGTGAGGGGGGATATCAGGGACCTGCCTAAGCTGGAGAGTAAGTTTCTTAACATCACGCTAATATTATATTTAATGTAATAAGTTTGGATTAACGGATTGATGTTTATTAATACTTTACGCCAAAACTACTCTACTGAACGGATTGGGCTAAAATTTTGCATAGATGTTGGTCTAAACCTGGAATGAAATCACATTGGGTAGGTACTTTTTATCCAATAATCAGTTTTCGGGGGATACAAATAAACATGACCATAGAAACAACACATGACAAAGCCGCGGACAGAAACGAGTAATCAATTTAAGTTTCGCTAATTTTATTTATTTTTTGTTTTGAGGCAAAATTCTCTACAAAATATAAGTCCAGGATTTTTGTCATTACTGTACTCGTACATAATCGAAGGTTCGAATGAGACGCTGATTGCGCGAAGACAAAAAAACTGTTCTCATGATCTGTAAATATTAGTTCTGGTTCTGGGTATTTTCTGTTGCTTCATTACAGACCACTACACCATGACTGATGTACCTGCATTACATCATCATAATTAGTAAATCAGCCATCTGGAACCTTAGGTAATACAAGCTGCGCCGACTTTGATGCTGTTTCAAATGCCCATTATATAGGGTACCACGTAACATGTGTAATAAGCTGATTTTAGACCCCAAGGTAGTCAAGATACGTTAAATTTTTTTTTTTTTAAATAAACACCTTGTTTTCAACCTTCATATGGGTTTTCTTTTACACGCACTCTTGCATTATATATAATTAAAAAATATTTAAAAAAAGTTGTTTGCTTGTTTTTTGTCATGTTTTTACAATTATTAAAAAATTTCATGTTGATCCTTTGAAATTTACAAATAATAATAATAATGTAAGTATAAGCGTAAAATAGTACACATATGAAGAAAAACAACATAGACAAAAAAGTGGAACCCTCGGGGTCCAGAACCACCTGCGTTCGGCGTACCCAAACATGTTACGTGGCACTCTGTAGAATATTAATCCCTTGTTTCTGTAATCTTATAAGCTGACCATTGCAGATTGCGATGCCATCAGCGTATGGACCCTGAACCGGCACGGCAACAGGAACCCCGGCACCAGCGTCACCGAGGATGTCAAATACATCGCCTCGCTGAGGAAGGAGATCATCGCCAGCTTCGAGGCTGGGAGGAGTCAGCTGTGTACAGAGGTAGGGTGTTTCAGAGTGGCTTATAGTTGACAGTCCTTATCGCGATCGCGACTTGGCAAACGTAGTGTAGAACATCCTCCAGCCTAGTGGGATGACGACCTGCGAAAGACTGCAGGCGGATGCTGAAGACAGGGCGCTATGGCGCTCATTAAGCCTCTGTCGAGCAGTGGACTATTATAGGTTGATGATGATGATGATGATCCCTGTAGGCCAAGCACAGCGATTGTTGTCTAAGCTAGAAAATACTAAAATAACATCGTATCGTCATGCGTTGCGGAAATTATTAAAGTTGAAAGAATTAATATCAAGTACTTCACTCACTCGATCGATGGCGATGAAATTTTTCTATAGGCTACTAGACAACAATGTTTGACCTAAGTAGGTACTAGCCCTACATCTCATGACCTTTTGCTCTCTTGTTACCGAGATGATACCCACCATCCTTCTTCTAGGACATCGACAACTTCAGAACCTGGGTCTGGAACTCCACGCTAGAAGAGTCCCAGTCTCACCTCACGGGCACAGGATACAAAGAGCTCTACGAGATCGCCTCCAGGCTCAGTCAGACCTACCCCCAGCTACTTGAAGGCTCAGATTCTGATTACTACTTGAGGCCCACAAATGAGCAACGGACGATCACCAGTGCTATGGCGTTTGCTCATGGATTCTTTGATGGGAGCAACTTGACGGTGACGCCTGATGATCCAAGGAGTAGGGATGATGTTGTGAGGGTGAGTAGGTATTAATGTAAAGTTGCATTTTTTTTTAGATGTTATCCTTTTTTATCAAATAGTTTAGAATATATTGATAGCTTAAAAACGAAGTAAGGAGGTAATCGATAATTATCAGGATTTATGGAAAAGATACAACGAGTTTTCTTTCTGTAACGTAGAATAGAAACTGAATGAACATCTTTTTTAGCCAAATGCGCTGTGAAAGACAAGGGGCTCTAAATTAGAATCCATTGATTGAAATGTCGCACGTAGTACCATAATTCGATTACTTAGTCTTTCCCGATTTCGTTTCGAATATTGATTGCTGATCGTGACGTTTTTTCCTTATTTCAGCCCTACGAGAACTGCGATAGATACCAAGAAACAGTGAAGTCGAGTCAGCTCCTCGATGACCAGATGGATACATACTATGAAACTGCTGAATTTATTACAGTAAGTAGCTTATATCCCCACAAATTATCTATATAGTCATCATCACCATCATAACATAATTGATAGAGCCAATGAATTCTACAACCAGTACATCGATGGCTCAAGCCGTCAGATGTCCATATTGTTTTTTTGGAACTGCGTTTACTCATAAAATAATTTAGAATGTGACCCTAACTAAGGTGGGTTTTCCACTAGAACTACGCTGTGTATGTACTCTAATCCGTGTAACTCGCAAACAGGGGAATGTTTTCAAAAGGTTCGCTCAGTTTTCTGGTCAATGACTGTGTTTCACACAAATCGTTGGTGGAAAAGCACCCGTTCCATTACAGACCACATCGATGGATCACTCCGTGTTTTGTTACCTGACTGTTTATTTTCGAATGCAACACTTCATCATTACCGGAACTTAGCATCTTAGTCGCAAGGCTTTCACTGCTGCACAGAGACCTCCCTCAAATATTGCGACAATGTCTGAATCTGCGCTAATTCAACATTCAACAATTGAGAATTCCACTCCCAGCTCCAGAACACCGTCCAGCAGCGTCTCGGCATCACAACCCAGCTGACTCCAGCCAACATCTACGCCCTGTACGAGCTGTGCCGCTTCGACCGATCCTGGAGCGACCGCCACCAGTCGCCGTGGTGCGCCGCCTTCTCCGACCATGACTTGGTGGTCTTGGAGTACAGAGATGATGTGCGGCATTATTATAGGAACGGATATGGGTCTTGGGTGAGTTTAAGTGATGGTTATGGGATGACATGGTTGTTTTTGCATCTCTAAATAATTTTTAGGTTAAGATTTATGTGACCACTCACATAATAAATTGGCGTTCCTGATTTTTATGCTAGAGATTATTGGAATTTTATGAGCTTCTGTCCGCGACTTCGCGTTTTTCCGCAATAAACCGCATACTCTATCCAGGTGAACGTGAACCTAGGACGTCCAGCCATGAAAGACCTATACGAGACCTTCGAGGCCGCTGTCCACGCCCGGTCCGGCCAAGGTCGAAAGCTCACCTCCTACTTCACCCACGACACGATGCTGGAGATGGTCTGGTGCGCGCTCGGCATCTTCAAAGATCCCAGTCAGTTGGAGGCTTCGTTCAGGAACCCCAGTAGAGTTTGGCGGACGAGCTTTATTGGAGCATTCTCTGTCAATATGATTGCTGTTTTGAACAGGTAAGAAAGAAGTAATATGTTTACTGATCCCCAGCATGCATGCCCAGCGAGGGAATTTTAGGCATTACCCCCCACATGAAAAAAGCTATTAAGGCGCTTATCAGCGGGAGGCCGGTGTCCAGCAGTGGACCAGTATATGTTGTAGATAGACAAGCTGCATACACAACTTGCATAAGAAACAGATAAAACTGTTCCATGAAACAAAATGACAAAAACAGAATGGGTACACATGAAACAACCGAAAGAAATATTATCATTATTGTATGCGGTACATACAATATGCCTGACGGGATGACGCGCGAAACCAGGCGGAATTTTTTGCTGCGTCTCTGGGCAGCGATTACCGCGTAGGTAGGCCTCGAAGTGTGAATGATCGCGGTTTACTGTTTATATCTCATTCATTACATACAAATTGTAACATTGTAGCTATCGAATATGAGAAAATAAAAACTAGCATTCGATACCGTCTAAGTGATTTTCCATTATTCAGATGTAGTGTTCTGAAGAGTGGGTAATGAAGGTACATTATAATTATACTAGACGATCGCCTCGCGGTTTCACCCGCGTAGTTCCCGTTCCCGTGGGAATTCCGGGATAAAATATAGCCTATGTCACTCCCTGAAAAGTAAGCTTCCTAACGGTGAAAGAATTTTTCAAATCGGTCCAGTAGTTTCGGAGCCTATTCAATTCATACAAACAAACAAACAAACAAAAAATCAAACCTTTCCTCTTTATAATATTAGTATAGAAAACACACTTAGTACTTAGGAAAGAATGTAGAATTGTAGATCCTAATATTGTGTATCCTATTGATAATATGCACTTGATTGAACATAAAAAATAAAACATTAATATTGGTTGCTGGAAATATTGGTTACTGTGATTAGATAGATATCTATAATTGTGGATTAGTCTACGATTTGACTATAAAATCATAAAAATAGGCAATATTAATAATACATATTTCAAAAGATAAGGTACCTAGCTGCTGGCCTGTCTACCTACGTAGAGATAAACCATTCTCAAAATGAACGCCGATTGTATGACGTTTAGTGGAGGGGGCGTGCATTTTAAGGAATGGTTTATCTCTACTAGCCATTACAATAAATGTAATAATTTTATTTTAATAGACGTTATCAATCAATAATCGAGGTTCAATGCGATAATCCCTCATCACATCACACACTGTTTTGATGTATGTCGTGTGACAGGGAGTGTCCACTGCACGTGAGGTTCACACCTTATCTGAGTCAATTTATGATAGCGATAATATTCATTATCTAAACTACCTAGTGACATGATAGGCTTTTGCATCCTACTTGTTATCTGGTCGTCTATTTCGCAAAAAGATATCGATTGATCGTAGTACCGAACAGAAACGAAAAGCAGCATTACTGATTAAGCCTGGATCTAGGGAACGCGATAGAAAGTGACCTCTCATCTATGCTAGTCCACTACGTTTGCCAACTCGTGGTCTCCACACTCCACCCAAGAACACGTTTATCCCAGCGCAGCGGCTGTCGGTCCTTCGCGAGATGGCCGGCCCATTGCCACTTCAGCTTGCTAATTCTTAGAGCTACAAGTGTGTCGATAACTTTGGTCCTCTCCGATGTATTCGTTACGAATCCTATCCTTCACAGAAACTTCGAGTATTGCTCTTTCCATAGTACACAATACGATAGATAACAAATGAACTTCATAACTTGATAGCTCTGTCGTTTGGTTTCGAATTTATCTCAACAACAAATAGTTATCTTCGTGCGTATAGTTATAGAAAGACTATTTTTGTTTAATTTATTTGGATGATATTTTTTATCTGGTTTATCTATCTATAATATTAAAATGAATCGCAAAATGTGTTGGTAAGCGCATAACTCAACAACGCCTGGACCGATTTCGCTAATTCTTTCTTTGTTGTGTTTGTTATTGTCAGGAGAAGGTTCTTATGAAAGAAAAAATTAAGAAAGTTGGAAACATAAATTTCCACGGGGGCGAAGCCGCGGGGCGCAGCTAGTAGGATATAAAACACTCTAGTTTCTAAATTTCAGAAGGTGTTAAAGACACTTAGCGTGTCGCACAGCTTAATATTATAGTTGTGAATGCGGCATATAAAAAAATATGTAATGAATGTAGCCATAAGTCGTATGAACTTTAATCAACCAATATCCCAGCTTTAAATAAATATTATATATTTTGTCCAGGTGTCAAGAAGCTGACGGTAAAACCTTCCGAGTACAAATCTTCATAAACGAGAAGGAGACCGAGCTCTGTCCCGTAGAGGGCTGCACCTGGCAGCAGTTCCAAGATAGGTTCCAGCGGTTCGGAGACGCTAATCTGGACTTCTGCAGCATGAACTACAGAGTCCCAGAGCTGGAGAGCAATAGATCTGTGGCTGCAGGAGGAGTGGTGTCGATGGTAGCGGCTAAACTAGCGATGTTAAAAGTTTTAAAATAATATATGGATGTTATCCTCTCGGTGGGGTAAAAAGTGATAATATTTTTAAGATATTGATTGAGTGATACATATTAGGTACCTACTAATAAATTTTTATATGATTTGTAAAGCGCCTGTTTGGTTTCATTTCGTTAGGTATGGATACGTGTTCGGTAAGCAGCTGGAGCGCAAATTCAACAATTTTCAAAACAAGGATATTGCTCACGATGTTCCTATAAAAGCTGTCACAAGACGCGATCGAAGCTGCAACCACATTTAGAAGTTTTGTGTTCCTGCCTGCATAGTGCTTAGGCATTCACTCAGGCAGGTACACAGATTTCTAAAAAAAGGCTGGTATAGGTTTTTGATGGTTCGGTCGTAAAAAATAAATAAAACTCCATTTTAAAGTATTTTATGACAACGATATCGCTTTATTAGATGTCAACAGTGGGGGGAGGGCGCTCGCGCGCCGCAGCGCGGTGCGGGGGTGGTGGGCGTGTCTCTGGGTCCATGCGCGGGCGCAGCGCTCAAGCGTCCCCCTCCCGCCCTCTCAATACATACTCCACGGTAATAAATAATATAAATAATAAATATCAACAAGTTACAAAATATCCTTTCGTAAAAAGATTAGATACCTAACAGTGTATATATTTTTTTATTTGGCTTACAAAAATTTTTACAGTTTTCTCGTTTCACGTTTCGTAACACGCTAACAACTGTTATGTATAAAAAGTTACATTAACGAAAAATCTGTACAGTCCGTTTTGTTTTTGGTTTGGAACGTTTAGAAATCTTCAGGCGCCAGGTCGAACCTAGGTGGGAAGGTGCCGAAACCGTCGCTCAGGGCGGGGCGCGTACGCTGGGGCTGGAAACAAACAACATGTGAGTACTAGTCGACCAGCCCCCTCTTGAGGAACTATAATAACCTTGACTTCGAAGCCCACCGATTGTCATGATAGATCCTTTTGGCCGATAAAATAAAATGCAAGCGATACAGAACACCTCAAAATCTAACTAGACTTCGGTAAGCTTCTGCTTCAAGCCCAATAATTATAGTAATAACAGGGGCTGTCGCTTATACACTACGTGCAGGATATCATGCTTAACATGCCGATAGATAAATAAATACCGGTAACATTAAAATAGGGGTATAAATATAACAAAATAAATATGGGGTAAACTAGTGTCTACTGGCACTGTTCTGGGTGCTCTGGGGAGCGTGCAACCAAACGTTGCCAACTTACATAGTCTCCAGTGCTGATTTAGGGACGCCCTTTAACGGACGCCTGAACGAGAGAAATAAGCTTTAATTTCTACATTGCAGCATGGTATTTGTATTCAACTTGGCCTGACACAAGATACAACTAAAGAGTCAACCAGCTTATAGATAAAGAAAGTGACTATAGTTGTGGCCTGTGGAAAGGTCTGCTAATGATAGTGGAGACTCACCGCCGGACTGACTCCTCTCGCTGTGGATCCCGCGCGTCCCTTGCCACGGAACTTGCTGATGGCCTGCTCGGCGAGGTCGGCCCTCTCCTCAGCCTCCTCCAACTCCTGCTGTGCCTTGCGGAACTTGGCCAAGTTGAGTGCGGCGATCTCTTCCGCCTCCTCAATCTGCCTCTTGTAGGTCTTGATCTTCTGCTGTAGTTTGTCTACTAGGTCTTGCATGCGTTCGTGGTTCTTGCGGTCCTCCTCAGCCTGGAAGCTGAGCTCCTTAATGCGCCTCTCGGATTTGCGGAGGTTCTTCTGTGCGTCAGCGTGTCTCCTCTGTTCGCCGTCGAGCTCGTTCTCGAGTTCTCGGACTCTCTGTTCCAGTTTTTGGATAGCCTTCTTGCCTCCCTTGAGTGCATTAGCCTCGGCCTCGTCCAGCCTGACTTGCAGCTCCTTGATCTGTTGCTCGAGGGCCTTGCGGAGTTTCTCCTGGGTCTGGGCATGATCCTGTTCGGCACGCAGCTCGTCGGCAAGACGCGCAGCGTCCACCATCGCCTTCTTGGCCTTCTCCTCGGAGTTCTTGGCCTCGTTGAGGAGCTCGTCCAGGTCGGCGTGCAGGGTCTGCAGCTCGGACTCGAGCTTCCTCTTGGCGGCGGACAGAGAAGCGCTCTGCGCGGACAGCTCGTTGAGCTGCTCGTGAGCGTCTCCCAGCTCCTGCTCGGCCTGGCGGCGAGCACGGTCGGCCTGTTCCAGAAGCGTGCGGGACTCTTCCAGCTCGTTCTGGAGGGCGTTGGCACGGCGCTCCGAGATGCCGAGCTGTTCGCGGGCATCGTCGCGGGCGCGCTGTTCCTCTTCGAGGGCGGTCTGCAGGTCCTTGATCTGGGCCTGGTAGCGCTTGATGTTCTTCTGGGCCTCGGCGTTAGCCTTGTTGGCGTGGTCGAGAGCGATCTCAAGCTCGTTGATGTCAGCCTCAAGCTTCTTCTTCATGCGCAGGGCCTCAGCCTTGCCCTTAGCCTCGGCTTCGAGGGAAGCCTGCATGGAGTCGAGGGCGCGTTGGTGGTTCTTGCGTGTGTTCTCGAACTCCTCCTCCTTCTCCTGGATGCGCCTGTCGATTTCCTGCCTGACCTGCGACAGCTCGAGCTGAGCGCGCAAGACCTTGTTCTCCTCCTGTTCGAGGGCGGCCTCAGCCTCCTCGAGCGCGGCCTGGAGCTCGTCCTTCTCGGCCTCTAGACGTTTCCTGGCCTTCTCAATCTCGTGGATGTTGCGGCCACCTTCTCCGATCTGGTCGAGCAGGTCCTTGACCTCGTCGGCGAGGTTCTTGTTCTCGCGGCGCACGGCCTCAAGCTGCTCCTGGCCTTCTTCGTAGGCTCCCTTGAGACGGAACAGTTCGGTGGAGTAGTTGCGGCATTCCTTTTGGCTGGCGTCGAGCTCGGCAGCGAGGTCGTCGACCTTGAGCTTCCATTCTCCGATAATCTTGTCGAAAGCCTTCTGTTTCTTCTCGGCGGCGTTGGCGATGGCGGTGGCGCGGTCGACCTCGAGCTGCAAGTCCTCGACCTCGGTGGCGAGGCGCTGCTTGGTCTTCTCGAGAGCCACGACCTTCTGGTTGAGGGACTCGATGGTCTCCTCGGCCTCGGCGAGGCGAGCCTGGAGTTTGCGCTTGGCCTCCTCGAGCTCCTCGGAACGGGCGACGCCCTCGGACTCGTATTTGGAGCGCCAGATCTGGGCCTCGGCATTGGCCTTGGAAAGCTGGCGTTGCAGGTCAGCCTTGCCTTCGGCCTCCTCCTCGACTTGCTCGCGGATGTTGTCCAGGTCATGTTCCAAGTTGCGGAACTTGCCAAGGAGGGTCGCGCGTTCCTATTGACAAAATGAAAGCACTAATTAGCCATAGGTCTATTCGCTGAAGTAACATGATTCGTTTTTATTTGCAAGAGGGCTTACCCGGGCTTCCTCATCGGCCAGCCTCTTGGTGTCCTCGAGCTGTGTGGTGAGTGACACCTTGATCTTGGAGAGCTGAGACACCTGGGACTCGGCCTCCTCCAGCTGGCGGAGCAGGTCTGAGTTCTCGATGGACAGCTTCTTCTTGGCGGCATCCAGGTCGTTGAGGGTTCGGTTGGCCTCATCGGCCTTGCCTTGCACCTCGTTGAGCTGGTGCTGCAGCTGCTTGACGATCTTCTCTTGGGCAGCCTGGAGGAAGTAACAAGTTTAAGTAGACCCAAGGAAATGTCTGACTTTGGTAGTTTGGGTCAGTCAGGAATCAAAGTGACAAGCAATGTTTTTGTCTTTTATAACTACCGAGTTAATTATCTCAATATCTGGTAGTCAGGTAGAATTTTAATAGTTGTTTGTGCTACGAGTAGCTGTTAACAGAAATCCTAGTTGGTTAGTTAATAATGGTTATTATTCTCAATAAAATTGGTTTCATAAATGACTCGAAGTCGTAGGTTAGTAAAAAAACCTAACAGTTACTTATGTAAAACACGAACATATACTTACCAATGTATTAACTAACTCAAGATGCATCTTAAAATCATTCAAAAGGTTCGTTTCTAGTTAGTTTAAAAAAAACATTCAGAGTTATTAGAACACAGTTCACTCAAAGCAGTATTAGCTTTCGTCTCATTGTATGGTATGAATTTTATTAAAAGATATTAGTAGTAAATGGTTTAGTATAAACAGAATGTGATTTGATAAGTGTTGATGTGTTTTGTTTTGAATTAGCTCCTTCGTTTGCCATAAGCTGCGAAGCATTGTCGGCCCTGCAAGGCTGCAAACATTGAATCATAATCTCTGTCTACCTTCTCGTTGGACAAGTGGTCGACTCCGGCGCGGAGGTCATTGACTTCGCTAAAGTATTGAGAGCGCTCTTTCTCAGCCCTGGATAGATGACATAACATTTTAATATTCAATCAGGGTCAATCGTTTAGGGAATCCTAGTTGAATAAAATGTAGTGTGTGCAATGTCTCGGATAGAAGGGTCCATGCAGGGTCACCCCGTGCGGTGCCATGCCTCGGGACGACATGTTACCTTCTCCCGGGCTACTTGATCGACAGCCGCGCGCGTGTTGTTAAGCTCGCTGTAGCAGGACGCACGGTCGTGCTCTGCCCTGGATTTCGCATTCAAGTCAATAAAAAATATCTAAACTTATTTCGGGATATCTATAAAACCGCAGACGTTCGGTAGTTAATCGATATATTTATGGGGAATCTTAAATTATACGAGATCGTTAAAAATACTCACTTGGCCTTGAGCTTGTTGAGCTGGTCGAGCTGCTCGCCCATCTCGCCGACGGCATCGTTGTGCTTCTTGCGCAGATTGGCAAGGGTGGACTCGTGCTGGATGTTGGCCTCCTCGAGGTCACGGCGCAGCTTGCTGAGCTCTGCCTCGCGCTTCTTGTTGAGCTCGATCTGGGCCGAGGTGGCGCCTCCGGCCTCCTCCAGACGCTCGCCCAACTCCTCCAGCTCGCGCGCCAGGTCAGCGCGCTGCTTCTCGGCCTTAGCGCGCGCCTGGCGCTCGGCTTCGACCTCCTCTTCGAGCTCCTCGATGCGTCCCTGCAGCTCCTTGATCTGCTTCTGGAGCTTGCTGACGAGAGACTGCTCGTCTTCGAGCTTGGCAGTGAGCGAGCTGATCTCCTTGTCCTTGCGCTGGATAGTCTGCTCGAGCTCTTTTTTGTTGCGCTCGAGGTCGGAGACGGCCTCCTGAGTGAGCTTGAGGTCGCCCTCGACCTTCCTCCTCTGCTTCTCGACGTCGGCGCGCAGCTTCTTCTCGCGCTCCAGGGAGTCCTCGAGTTCGTCGAGGGTCTGCTCGAGCTTCTGCTTGACCTTGTTGAGGTGGTTGACCTTGTCCTCGGCGGCTTGCAACTCCTCGGCAGTCTTCTGGGTGGTCTCGCCTTGGAGCTTCTTCTCCTTGTTCAGCTTGTTGATGAGCTCATCCTGGTGGGCGATCTCGTCGTTCAAGTTGCGGATCTGGTGGTCCTTGGTAGCCTTATCTTGCTCGGACTTCTGGTTGTTTAGTTCCAGGTCCTCGATGTCCTTCTTCAGGCCAGACACCTCCTGTTCGAGCTTCTTCTTGGCCTGGAACAGCTGGTTGCGGGCATCCTCCTCCTGGGTGAGGCGGTCTTGGGTGTCCTAGTTAAAAAATAATTTGGGTTAGCAACTGATTGTTTTGTATAAAATCAAATAGCAGGTAGGTGATTGTTATTGTTCGGCTCTGGTAAATGTCTGTCGACAGCTAGTACCTACAATTAACGATTTGCAATAAAACCATGCACGATGCAGACTCCCGGTATATTTTAAACTCTTCGAACTATTTCCCGCATAAACAAATTCGTTGTTTATTTAAAGAATCACGTTAGGTTGCTTGCGGCGAGGTGAATCATCAAACTTCCCACTAAACTGTTGCAAAAGGTGTTTAACTTTTCAACAAGATTTCATCTCATTTACATAATTAATGGATCTCATTAGCCGGCATTCCTCGACACTCAGATTTTCACGGCCTAAATATTCCCCGCTATCCGATACAGTTTCACATCCCGGAAAGTGATTTAATCTTTTACTGCTGTCACTAAAGATGATCGCCGACCAAATATTTTAAGTAGGCTAGTAAATAATAGTAGGTACTTACCCTGAGTTGGTTCTCGAGGTCGACCTTCTGGGCGTTGAGCTTGGAAGCGCGCTCCTGGGTCTCGGACAGTGAGCCCTGCTCTCCCTCGAGCTTGGCCAGCAGAGCGGCCTTCTCCTCGGCGAGCTTGGCGGCGACGGCCTCGACTTCCTTGCGGAGCTTCTCTTCCTTCTCGAAAGCCTCCTGGGCCTTCTGTGCCTTCTCCTCGAGTTTCTGCAATATTTTTTGACTTTGATCGATTCCGTCCCACTCTGATACGTGCACAGCCGCCATTATTGATTATTATTGATTAAAACATAAATGTATAAAAAGGAATGCAAGTGTCGGTTCGTTCGATAGGAGGGGTGCGCGCGCCGCCGACCGCTCCACAACTGAGGCGGGTGCTGGAGTTTTCCAGCGGCGGTCTCCGCCCACGCACCGCTGGAGAAGAGGTGCGGGGCGCGGGCGGTGCGCCGTTCCAGAAATGGCGCAGCAGGTGCTTCGGTGTCGCGTAACCGACAGGTGGGCGCGGTCGGGGCTATTTACGGTGCTGAATCATTCTACCTTGCGGTAGTGGGTCAGAGTGGTCGATCGATCGACGGCTGCGATAAAAGGGCACTCACCGCGAGCTCATCCTCGACGCGAGAGACGTTGAGGAGGGGCTTGACCTTCTGCCACATCTTCCACCAGGGCCAGGTGCGGAGCTGCAGGTATTTGCGCAAGTTGCGCTGGACAACTTGGAGAGCCAACCTGACAAAAAAACAATAATGAAGCAAAAAGTATCTAAGATTTTCCACCCCTAAACTGTTTATTCGAAAAAGTGATTTTTACCTCTGTTCCTGCAGCTTCTTGTACTCCTTACGGGACAGGTAACCACGGATGTAGGCCTGGAGCCAAGACACGATCTTGGACAGCCTGTCGTCACGGAGCTCCTCCATCTGACCCAGGACTCCGGCACGGAAGAACACCTGCTCGCACATTGGGAAGTGTCAGCGTAGAGTCAACGCCTTGTGTCAACGACACAGACAATCTCATTTCAAGTATAATTTTTCAAGCAACATAAATTCACAAATACATAATAATCTAGAATTAGTAAAACGTTCGAGATTTCATCTCAAAGGAAGACACATTTAAAACACGCAAATAGATTGAAATAGCTGGTTATGCAAACATGCAGAGAAGGTAGAGTAGAGTTTAAAGGGACATGTACGAGTGGGCATGCGATGTCTACCTTTGTCTTTCCGAGGCGGAAAGACTCTGCATCCAAGCCGGTATGTTCGAGAATTTTCTCGGCGGCTTTCTCGGGTGAGATAGGATCCTTGACCAGTTTCGGGCACAGAATTTTGTATCTGCGTTCAAGGAGTATTCAAATAATACGTGTATGAAGATATTATTTGGGAAAGGCACGGAAGAGGAAACACACAGGGAGCCGCGTATATGGACTCCTAAGGTAAGCATACATCTAGAGAGTCTAGGGTCGAACCAGATCAGAACACCGGTCAGAGGGCGCTGATGTAGTTCAACAAGCGTGTAGGAAGCCTAGCGATCCGCGCTGTGAGTAGGGATCACCCGCCGTAAACCGGAACACTAACTACAAAGGGTATCATGACATGCCTTGGTGTGACCGAGACGGTACGATTCGGGATCCAAACCAGTAGCGTCCAGGATAACTTGGGCGATCTTCTTAGGATCGGATTCCTTCTCCACAGCTTGAGGGGCCAGGATCTTGTAACTATTTACCAAATATGGACACACAATGAGGGCATGGTCTTAAATGCAAGATATAGTGGCAGTTTAGGTTTATTTGATACGACGTCATCTGTATCCGGGAAAGGGGTTCGATGCATGTGGTGGACAACCTCAAACTTTCTAATAACACGTTTCGGAAATGAAAAACTATTTGCAAATGATGTATTGTTGCTAACACATTTTGAAATGGGTTCAGGGGGCAATCTTATTATAAATCTCTTTATAATAAATCTCGGGTGCATATGGAAGGGGTAAAAAACCAATCTCTATTTTTTAGAGTAGTTTTGTTGGTCCATATGTGACATGCTATCACCACGGGATAGGGTTCCATCTTGCCTTAGTGTGGCCAATACGATAGCTTTCAGGGTCCAGCTGTACAGACTCCAAACACTTAGCGGCGGCTACTTTAGGCTCTTTTTCAGCTGCCATGATGGCTGGCGCAAGAATCATGTAACTGTTCATCAAATTGTTTATCAGTAATTGTCATCCTATAATCCTTTGAAGAAAAGTTCAATAAAATCTCAAATTCTTTTGATTCAATAATATTATCGAATTCTAAACTAGGCCGCAACACCTGGAAAGTGTATGATTGACGAGTCATCAACACAATTTTAGAGTGTTACTCAGATTTGCATGAGCTGCTCTGACGTCATCAGTGCAATAAATAACACCGGCCCTGAATGTTCCAGAGGCGAAAGAATTTTGTTTAGACTCCCGAGCCGAAAATATGATAGTATTAAAATAATCTAATCCTTTGATAATAAAGTAGCTGATGACTAGTGAAATAAAAACATTTCTGGGAATATTTTCGTCATATAAATAGATTTGGATGAAGTTGTTTGGAACTTACCGGAGCTTGAAGTCGGGGTACACCATCCTGTTGGGGAAACCTTTACGGCAAATACGGATGCCTTCCAACACACCGTTACAGGTCAGCTGGTGCATGACAAGGTGAGAGTCGATGAGACCTGTGAGAACAAGCAAGTCATAAGCAAGAGAAACGGTTAAGTACAGGGTTTTTGGGCGTGGGAATAATTAAAAAACAAGACAGCTGTAAAACTGAAAGATAATTCTATAGAGACAAAAGACATTTTACTCACCAGGCTGTTTCAACTCGTTGGGGATGATACAACGGACGAAGTGAGGCTGGGTGGATCTCAGAGTGGTCATCAGGTTGTTGAGTTGTTCCTGAGGGTAAGAATATGGTTAGGACCAGCTTGATAGTACTATTTTGGTTAGAAAGCATTTGCAAACATGATTTTTTCTGCTTATTTCATTAGATAAACAATATGTGGGAGTAAAGTACTCTTTGGATATAAAATTCAGCACACTAAATGAAATGGCGATAATTTGAAGTATTTCGATGGATTTATGAGAAAACACATAAAACACACAACATGTGGGTTAAAACATCAAAAACTGGCACACAAAATACACGATGTTAAGTTTTGCTCAGCCTATCTAGTAATGTAGCAACGTATGTGAACTACAATACTGCTGATGACTGCCATGATTGACACCCTTGGTCAGTAATGTGCATCTAATCTACTAATGAATGACAGTGTATTACTAAAACTACTAATTAATTCCAATAAAATGAATATGTGAAAGGTGACTCTTAACCCCTTTATAAAACCAACAACTCTCTCGATGTAGGACCACATCCAAGGTGGCCGTAACATCAACGGTGATGAAAACAAAAACCATCTAAAACACGATGTTCTTCAATATAATATACCTTGTAAGCGGAAGACACAGTGGCGAAACCACCTCCCTTCTTACCGCGACCTCCTATGGATTACATTAACATGCGCATATTAGTACAAGGACAATCACAGAACGTGGACAATGCCGGCTCTAAGGACGATGAGAATACACTTGCAACTGCCGACCATGAGCTGTGCTGTAAACTATACATTGACAATCATGACATTAATGTGAAAGCGTGTGAGGCTGGCCCTAAAGCGACAGACTTCTCTAATATACAGTTTGATGCATTCCGATAGATGCCAGCCTAAGCATGTAGATAAAGAACAATGAAGCCACTGAGAAGGGACAGAAGCAAATCATGGACATTGTATTGCCAGTTTACCCTGTAGAGTGAGGATACGGTCTGGAAGGCAGACCCCTTAGCGCGCTTGCCTCCTATTTATTTAAAACAAGTGTCAGTACATTTACACAGTTTAAAATAATGTTTTTCTTCAGCAAAATATGACGATTGGTGAGTAGTATGATGTAATGTATTATGTTGTTTGAGCTGTGAAGTATCTTTGAGCTCGGATGCGTTTGTGACGATGATGATCATAGTATTTTCGATGTTTGTTGTTCACAGTAGAAGTATTACAGCTCATGATTCTTTCCGAGGGGGTCCGATTGCTAACCAATTAGAATTGGGCCATATACATACTGTAAAATTTGTAATAGCTAATTTAAAGTCAAAGTAGGTATTTCAAATCCTGCGTCAAATAATGAAACAATTATGAATTAAGAAATCATACTGTGGAATGTAAAATAATAATTAAAAATAAAGAAAGAGTATTCGTACAGAAAGGTCAAAGTAATATGATACATACCCTTGGCTTCTGCACCACCGGACTGACCAGGGTGGTCAGCGAAGATCTCAACGAGCAGCTTGTTCTGACCCTTCTTGAATTGATCTACGACGGTGTCGTTGAGGGGGTCCTTGTTCTTCTCAAGCCATCCGGTGATGTTGTAACCGACCTGTTTTAGGAAAATTTAAGTAGCAATTTAAAAGTGAACGTAATTGAGGAACCGGGCTTTATGACGTGTCTATTTTTGTCGAAAGTAAGTTTAATTATTTTGCAGAACATGCAGCATTTGAAAATAATTTATAGTATAAAATTTTACTAGTCAAAGTGCTTATTTTGTTAGCCTAAAGAAATGAAGTTATTAAAATCTGAAATCCGAAGTTTAGAGGGAGTCTTCTGAAATCCAAACGTTAAAAAAATGTTGCGGTTACTCACGTTTCCGGCGTAATGGCCAATGGCGAAGTGGGCGGCCTGGCAACCAGGCTTGGGGGGCTTCGGCTTCAGGTAAGGAGCAGACTTGCCCAAGTGGTTGTTGTTCAGCTTCTCAACGAAGGTCATGTCGGTGGCTTTGGGGAACATAGACTCTTCCTCAAGGATGGAGAGGATACCCATGGGCTGAAAACGGACCGATAAGATTATAACGAGAACTGATACTTACGGAATGTTGATGGTGATGATGCTCTGATCGTTACTATTAAAGAAAATTACATAAGTTTGTTTTTAAGCTTCAAATATAAATTTTACAGTTCTGAAAAGAGTGTTTTATAGTGTCTTACAATTGAATGATTTTTGCTGTTCATTCAGCTGTGTAAAATTAATTATGTCTATAAAATAACAAATTTAAAAAATATATTATTAATATCCACATTAAAAAGTAAACTTTTATGGAGGTGAATTTGATGATGTTCGTATGTACAATAGTTTTAACAATGGTTATGCGTAATATATTAAGCAACAAACATGCAGTTGAAAGAGTAGGTATTGTAGCATTCGATATTTTAATAATTATTAAGAAGCCTAATCTATCATTCTTACATAAACCTGCTATGAAGCTTATTTTCTGCCATGTTTTAGAATAATTACCAAAAATACTCCCTAACTAAGCATTATGTTCATAACAGCAGTTTTTTCCATTAAATCTCGTAATACAAATTCAAAAAATTACAAACTGTTTATTTATTCTTCTGAGTTTTAACATAATTATCAAATGTTTACTTGTGAAGCGTTATTTTTCATATTTTTACGCTATGGATGCAGATGCAGATTCAAAATTGTATCTGTTAAAGGGAGAGTATAATTGTGCATTCCTACGGAGCGTGTAGTGTGTTTGGCGTTGAGAGGCTTCTGCGGATTTAAGACAAGAAGCAACAGCCTCCCTTGCTCTGGCGTGGAAGTGGTTCAAGCTATATTTGGCTCGGGTATCCATTATCATTACCGGGAGAGGGTCCAGCCACATTTATTTTTGCACTTGCAGGCGATGACTCATTGCTCAAAGCCCTGCTTATTGCGTCTAAACAGCTATGAACGAATACCTTTTCTATCAAATCTATCGTTGCTTGGAGATCCATACCGAAATCAATAAAGACCCAATGGATCCCTTCTCTCTCGTATTCCTCTTGTTCTAGTACGAACATGAAATGGTTAAAGTACTGTTGCAATCTCTCGTTCGTAAAGTTTATACAGAGCTGATTAAACCCGTTCATCTGCGCCCGGAACATGAAAAGATAATCGAGTTTTGTCTCTTTATGCGTAGAATAAAGTGTGTCGATTAAGGTGGTTACAGTACCTACAGAAAACAGAGAGAAACACACATAGAAATCACACGAAAACACAAAGAGCATTAGAGCATTGATCAGGTCACTCCAATAAAGTCGTCCGTGGCTAAGATTGAATATGAATCGGTTAAGACGACCTTGTTGGAGGGCCCGATGGCGTGAGGCAAGCGTTCATCGTTGCTTATACGCCATCTACCTTTTCAATAAGGTCAATGCAATTTTGGAGATCCATGCCAAAGTCAATGAAAGTCCATTCGATGCCTTCGCGTTGGTATTCTTCTTGCTCCAGCACGAACATGTGATGGTTAAAGAACTGCTGCAGTTTCTCGTTTGTGAAGTTAATGCAGAGTTGCTCGAAACCGTTGAACTGCAGGGATAATCGGGGTAATTGTTAGCTACAAGGACATCACACATAGCGGCTACGGATTCTGTTCCGTAGTTGGTCCCTATCACCATCTAACGACAACGTAATGTTAACCAAAAGTACAATGGCCCGTCTCTATTGGCCGAGAGTACAACGAGCGACAAGTGACAAGACAGAGGCGCTCCAGGCGCTGCTTCTGTTCCCAGACGACACATAGCAGGCTCCGTCAGGACTGGTCCAGGCGGCGCCGGCACCCCTTCCTCCGACTATTACCTTCTCGATAAGATCGATACAAGCGAGCAAGTCCATTCCGAAATCGATGAAAGCCCAGTTGATGCCCTCCTTCTTGTACTCTTCTTGCTCGAGTACGAACATGTGGTGGTTAAAGAACTGCTGCAGCTTCTCGTTGGTGAAGTTGATGCAGAGTTGCTCGAAACCGTTGTACTTTTGACGAAAATAACCGACATAGTTAAGATAGACAATATAAATAAGAGCGCAGAGTTATACTATACTATAAGCGGATATAAAACAGCTGAAAACCGACATATATGGCACTCTATGCTACTGAATGGCCCAAATCCAACCGAGAGTCTCGCACTTTCGGGGTACCTTCTCGATAAGATCAATGCAGGCCAGCAAGTCCATTCCGAAATCAATGAACTCCCAGTGGATTCCCTCTTTGGTGTACTCTTCTTGTTCCAACACAAACATGTGATGGTTGAAGAATTGTTGGAGTTTCTCATTGGTGAAGTTAATGCAAAGTTGCTCAAAGCCATTGAACTAAGAAAATAAATAGGAATTAATATCGGTATAATGGTTTTTACTTTACACTGATCGAAAGTGTAAAGGACCTTAATCTGAAATATTCATGGAGTAAATTAAAACTAAAGTGCTGAAAAGAAAAACTTGATTAATAACAAATTAATTTTAATGACACAGTATATAAAATTCCTACTTTGACATGTACTTCTTCCCTCCCCATAACAACATAACTAATAAAAATAGTGAAAACGTACAAAAGGAAAAATAACAATGAGTAACAAAACTTTGTAAAAGGAACTTTTCCTATTATCCCCAAACATTCTTTGTGAGCTCACTTTATTCCCATCTGTATATCTCGTTATTATCTGTGTCATGTTTAAAGGTATTGAGATAATTTATAAGTCAAGCCATAAAAGAAATGACTATCATGTTTTAATGAACAACAACGTTAGTAGGTTGTCGCTACTGAATCAATGTGATAGACAAGTAGTTTCTTGCATTATAAAAAAACTCGACTCGGTCTCCTTTTTTTTTACTTTCATTAAAGAGCCCAGACGATTATTTCCATAGCTCATATATGAAAATCGCTACAGCCGTTTGGAGGCTTTGAGAATATAAAAGTATCTGATAACCACATAGAAACTCAAAAAGCATAACCCGCCTCGTCGGGTAATAAAAACTATTATGGTTTGCTTAAGTTTTATCGTCAAACAAAACCATCATCAATGACGGCAGTGCGATTTCATTATCATGATAGTCATTTTTTAAGTTAAGTTTTATGCTTTACCAAAGTTTGATATTTCTTAAAAGGCTGCGCTTCAAAAGTTCAAGTCCCATCCCCAAAGATACTCACGTCGAAGATTTCGAAACCAGCAATATCCAGCACACCGATGAAGTGCTGCCTCTTCTGCTTGGTGTCTAGGGTCTCGTTACACTTCTTGACGAGCCACTTGAAGAGACGATCGAACATGCCCTTGCAGATAGCTCCAACGGAGTTGGCGACCTGGTCCTTGTTACGACCCTGGGTCACGAACTCGTTTCCGACCTTGATGCGGGGCTTCAACAAGTTCTTGTAGAGATCGCCGCAGTCGATTCCGAGAAGCTTGGCGACCTTCTCACCATCCTGTAAAGTACAGTAGCTACGTAAGGGATTGTACAAAGTGCCAATCATAGACATCCGGGTGCTACGCTATCACTAATTATTGGTTTACTACTCCTGACAGACGTTTTGAGCGATGAAACAGGAAAATAGATCAGACAGTGCTGCAATTTAGCGTTTTTGAGAATAAAGATGTTTTTTAAAAGACATTGATAGCGCTTGGAAAACAGATAATATTTTAACGTATGTTGTTTGAAAAACAGGAGTTAAGAAAAATGTTACATACATCAGTGCCGTCAGCCTCAGCCTGTTCCTCGCGACCCCTCTGCTTGAACTTCATGCCTCCCATGTGCATGACGGAGGCGGTGATCTTGTATACGTTGTCCTTCTCCTCTTGGGTGAAACCAAGGATGTCGAAGGCTTGCTACAATCCCAAAATACGGGTGAGACATCAAATAAATTGTGGTAGGGAAATTCTCAGGCCAGATTGATGGAAAAGATAGGATCGATTTAACTTTTATGTAATAAGCACCTATGGTTAAATTAAGATACGAAGGTGAATTAACCTCAGAGTTTGAGAAATTATTCGAGTGATGAGTTTTACTTTTCTAAAACATCGAATAAATCTGGATTAACAGATAAACCGAAATCTTTGTTTGAAATCAACAGGCATTTGGGTTCTCTGTTGGACAAAAGTGAACATGAATAAAGACATTGGCCTGAGAATACAAAAATTTAATTTAATGATCTTATAGTAGGAAGGATTAGTATTTTTCTAGAAAGCATTAGTTTGTGAAAGCAAGCGCGAGTAGGCTCCTCCAAAGGTTTGGTGCACAGGTTTGCTGTTTTGTTGCGCAGGGGGCGCAGGGTGGTCTAACGCGTCTCAGTATTGGCGCACTTTGTATTTTTATGGAAGGGAATTTATAGCAGTTATTACTGTCCCAGAAGTAAAAACTGTTGAATTGATAATACTGAAGGTATTGGGAGAAAATCCAGGTGAATATAAAATAGTACAAGTTGACTATCTTCTAAATTCATTCCCATGAATGTTTAAAGAAAATGTCTTGTAAACTGTGATTCGTATATCCATTATCGTCCATGTAAATGGTTTTATTCGATACCAATATTTCGTATCACAAGGGGTAAACAGCGTAGAGAGTTTGTCATTCGAACTCTCAAACGTCGGAGATGCAAAGGACTCCCTCAAATTTTGATGAACTTACGTCGGTCAACTGACATTCCTCGCCGTCATCCATGCTGGGGATGGTAATCTTACCCTGAGAGACGTTATAGTAATCGTAGATGTTGTCCGACAACATACAGATATCTGTTGACGAAATAATGACAACCGAAATAAGGAACAGTTCTAGATACATAAAACCCTAGAGTGCTATCGACGATCCTGCGTGTATAGAGTTGTACGTATTAGTTTGTGTTGGTGCGAGTGCCAAAACGGGGTTCCGTGGATAAAACCTGTGCAGAAAGCCCTTCAGAACTCTTGCAGGGAGCGGGCAGGTGATGTGTCTGTCAGATAGTTGGTTGCATCGACATTACACGGATATCTGAAGCAACTCGCACGCTCCATGCCAGTGCGCGACTTACGACCGTCACTTCGAGCTCCTGAGCGTCGTTCACTCCAGGTATCCGTGTCTTCCCTTGACTTATGAGGGGATAGTCCGTGATGCGGTTGCTTAGCATCGTTATCTCTGCAAATACCAAAATCTTCTGACATACACATGCACGACCGAGACACATCGGCCTGAAGCAGCAAGCGGTTAGCAATATGAAACAGAAACTGAGAAACTTATAGAGTCAGATAGTGATAGAGAGAAAGAATGAAATGAGAGCCAGTGGTCAGTATCTGGACTCACGTCGGTCAGTTCCATTTCTCCGCCGTCGTCTACACCGGGAATTGAAGTCTTGCCTTGCGCAACGATGTGGTAGTCGTTGATGTCGTTTGACAAGAGGCAGATGTCTATAAAATGACATCAAGCACACATGATAACTGGTGTGCTAACACGGAATTCAACAACATGCTCCTATTAGGGGTGTTCTATGTCTAAACTAGGTCTCAGTCGGTATTTGACGAGTTAAGTCGACTGCCGGCCGGTTGTCTACGGCGGCAGAGGACACGCACACATGGGAAACCCACAGCCTCCTCTTCATGAGGGCTGAACTTACATCAGTAAGAGTACACTCCTCGGCATCGTCTACGCCGGGGATAACAGTCTTGCCTTGCGCGACGATGAAATAGTCATTGATGTCGTTTGACAGTAAACACATATCTATATAAAAACCAATGTTAGTTGAAAACGTTGAAACATGTAATTGATGTGTGTACGTGTAGAGTTGTGGATAGGAGCGAACTTTTAATAATTGTAAAATAGATTTTCAAGTTCAGAAAATTTTAAAAATTCTTATCGTACAGTAAAATTAATAGATAAGCTTTGATAAACAAAATTTGGATCTTTAAGATGTGTTTCGAATTCCAGTGGCCTGGTTGGATATTTTCGTAGCCACAACTGTTTCTGAACATAGGCCTACGACTAAACATCAAGACCATAGTAAAGGCAAAATTGGCCAATATCGTACAAACATACAAAGTTCATCGTAACCTTAATGTCAACATAGATTTTGTATAAGTTCGCCCAGACAACGGCTGATGTTGCCAGGGCGAACTTGGTGTAAAAGTCATACGTACTCTTGAGTCCACTGACGGAACCAGACATCATCTGGTAGAAGATGTGGTAAGAACGCTCAAGCGACTGTTGAGAGATGACACGGGCCTTCTCGAGCAGGTCTGGAGGGTAAGAGACAAATTATTGCAATCATACAAATAAGTAATCAAGCTAAGTATATGCATTAATGTAAACATCTCAAATCAAAAATTACACGGCTCATTTCGTAAATACGGAATACGTTTTGAATTGGTAGAATCGGTTGCACTAAGATGATACTTACCTACTTAGTGCAACCGCTAATGATAAGATTAAATTGATCGTTAAAAGTTGATTTGCTACCTATACATGTGAATATTCAAATGCAGTGATTTTCCTTCACTGCCACACACAGACATCCCAAGGTTGCCTGGGATGTCTGCACATAGCTCGCTCATAGATATAAGGCTGGTGTTTGTTCTTCCGCGATTCTCTGCATTTCTTTCTGTATTGTATTTTGATTATTATGTGGTACAATAAGCAGTCAACTTTTGACATGACGAAAACAAAAATCGGTAACTGATAGTAAGTAGTACTTATTCGTAAATACTTCCCAATAGTTAAGTCAGTATCAATTGATAATAATCTAACAAAATTGCATGTACTTACATGTCTCGATATCAGCTCCAGCCAGTTTACCGGAGGGTCCGAAGTGGATACGGATGAATTTACCCTGGGAAGGGAAGGAAAAGTAATGTTATAAGCCAAGTATAATGTCAAAAAACAATTGAAGTTGCTTGGAAGATCCCGCAAAAAACTAAATCCAAGCATCGCAAAAATAATCTTATTTTTACCCGACATCTAAAGGAGCGGTTATTTTGATTGTCAAACGACGTCAGTGAACTTCGCCTGATTTATTATTGAGAATTTTCATATAATTTGGGAATTCTATCAATGAACTGATCAAATTTATAAAAGTAAACTATGTAGTAGCCTTGATAAATCTGTCATTCAGATATGACAAAAAAACAAGATGGCCCATTTTGATACGAATAAAAAGTTTATTTATCAAAGGTTATTAAAGTTTATTTAATTAGTAGCTACGTTTAAAAAAAATACTATGTTAAAAAAGTAAAGGAAAAGGTACTTACGAAACGGGAAGAGTTGTCGTTACGCACGGTCTTGGCGTTACCAAAGGCTTCAAGCACAGGGTTAGTCTGGACGACCTGGTCTTCCAGAGATCCCTTCTTCTCCGCATCAGGGTCCTTCTTGCCAGAGGCACCGACGGTGGCGAAGTACGCAATTACCTTCTTCGTGTTCTCAGTCTTTCCGGCACCAGACTCTCCGCTGGAAGATGCAAGGGAGTTTCTTGTTATATAATCTGTCTCTACGGAGTCTTTTTTTCTAGCTGTTTTGTTAAATACTGATACTGGGCTACAAGTCTTGCAATTTATGGTTAAATCTACATCAAACTACAAGAATAATATGTTTTTTGAAAGCTTGGACTTATTTATTTAATCTTTTTGTTTCTGTTTTTGGTACAATATTTAATGTTGATCTTTTTGTTGGACCTAAAGTCGTCATTTTTCACAATAATGCTTACCAAATTCTTTGACAATTTTACCGGCAAGAACAACAATTAACCTTTATGCTCGGAATGCGTATGAATTCATATACATTATTTTTACATAGGAAATTTTAAGCTTAGTAATCATTTCATCGGAAGATGCCCATGTCCCGCAGTGAACTTTTTGACGCTAATGAATAGAAACCCCGTTGTTCAAAGATAATAAATATTTTATGGAGTATACTTACGTAATCAACATAGATTGATTCTCGTGGTTGGTCAACATGTTGACGTAAGCTCCGTCGGAGATGGCGAAGATGTGAGGGGGAACCTCCGAGCGACGCTTGCCTCTGTATAGCTTGGCGCATCGTGTGGTGTACACGGGGAATCTCTTGTAGGGGTTGATAGCCACACAGAAGAGACCCGAGTACGTCTGTAGAGTTCATTACATGTTATAGAGAGGTTAAACATACGTGGTGTTTATAAATATAACTATGCTAAAAATTTACGAACTGGGGAGGACTTGAGCTCGCAACCGTCCACTCTGTACGGGAATGCGGTGATTAGGCCACTTAGTCAACCACCTGATTAGTCGAAAATCTTTGGGACGATCTACGTCTCTTGCGAGAACATGTGAATAATATTGAAATGCTTTGGGTAATTAAACTGAGGACAATTGGAAATCGATTGGAGAAAACATTAAATGAAAAGATAAACTGCTATTGGATATATTTTTGCAGGTAAATGGGAAGAATATTGAAGGAAAACTTGAAAGTTTTGTAGGAGTTTAGAGAAATAGGTTCCTTTATACTTCGGAAGGCGAAGGTACAATAACGAATGAAAAAAACATTTTGGTTGTAGGACTAAGTGGACTGAATGCAAAATATTTTGAGGTCGACCATTAAGGTACAAAATGTTTAAAAATAGGTTATTTAATAAAAAAATGTTTAAAAGCATTCTGCTTCAAATGAATTTGTACGGGAAAACTAATGATTAAAATGATTTAACTAGGGGTGTCGGGGTGTCGTCGAACAAAACAAAAAAATAAACCTCTTATTACAATACAATTTGACAGCTTTAAGTAATAGCTAAAGGTCGTTTGTTTTTTTCTGTTGTTAAGAAGTAGTGTAGTAAGAATGCGAAAAAACACTGCTGAGCCATTACTTAAAATTTAAAAAGGTTTTTTGATGGAAAATAATAAAATCACACAAACACAGAGGGGGTATTATATCAATACTGTTGACCTCTGTAGTTTAGGAAAACACTGTGTCAAAACTCTTCATATCTTTGGTTTGGACTGACTGTTTGAAAACAGAATAGCAAGAGAGCTTTGATAATTTTTTTTGACCATATTGTGAATGGACAGGCTAAAGCGAATAAAGCTGTCTTACGTTATTATTATTATTTAAATTGCTGTAGAAATACACGTCTTTACAGTTCAGTCATTTTCTTTTTTCCAAGATATCTTTGAATCAAATATGAAGAGTTATGTCAAATCAGAAAAAAAAGTATCGTAACCAAATCAAAAAGAGCAGAGTATTTTAATGATACCTTTTTGCTCAACAAAACGAACGAAAGTAACGTCCTGTTTCCACAACAGGAAGTGTCTAACACAACACAACAATTTAAAAACAGGGAGCTGTTCTAAAATTAAAAGAAAACAATCGAAAAAGAACGAATGGAAACCACGAGCTGCTGCCGTTGAGACCTTTGCACCGACTTGTCCTGTGTAGAAGGGTTCAAGACCGGCCCTGTTTAGTCACAAGAAGGATTCCACAAGAAGGATTGCTAAGGGATCAGTAGACACATTTTCTCTATCTAAAAGCTAAAGCTCAAAACTCAAATTATGGTAAATATCCCGTTGTAAATGACTATAGTTATCTCTGTCTCACAAAATCGGATTTATCATAAAGCGCATAAGGATCTCACTTTTATTGAGGTGATAATTCATAAAGCGCTGACTTCTGGCCACGAGAACCAAACGCAAATAAAATATATTGACAAGCTGCCACAATACGGGTAATTAGTCCATAGACGGAGAAACTTCGTGACTGATCGGTACAGAAATATCCACATGATAAATATAATGGCCCGAAATAACTGTCGCTGGCATGCTGATGTTTCTATTTATAGCCAAATGAGATATTAATCCAACATCAATTGCGCCGTTCACGGACTTCTATTGCACTTTAAAACTTGGTGTGTATCCAATAGCATCGAGAAATGTGTCTACAGTGTTGAAAGATAGGGGAGGTTGTGGCATGCAGGGCACTCCGCAAGGCTGGATCTCTTACGTAAATCAGCTGATGGTAATATCTCTGCTTCAAGTTATACAAAACTGAAGCGTCGTTGAGGTATGTCAAGTTGGACATGTCCTCGCATTTCTCGTACTTAGGTGGGTTGACTTGACCTACAAGGTCCTTCTTGAAGTCTTTTGTCTGTGGAAAGATGGTTAGATTAAATTTAGGTAATGGTTAAGGCGCTTGGGCGCCTACTTACATAGATGAGTTTCGCATAGTATCGTTGTCGGAGGTTGTGCAGAACCGCTGCGTCGTTAAGGTAAGTCAAGTCAGCCATGTCCTCGACTTTTTCAAATTTCGGAGGGTTCACTTGTGAGATGAGGTCCTTTTTTAAAGTCTTTTCCTGCTCATTCAAGATATATGTTTAATAGTCTGACATATACATCATTAGATTGAAAATCAACTTCTTAAGTTACAACAAGTAGTGTAGTTAGTAGAGTCATTTGTCATCCATGGACGATGTATCTTAGTACCTCTATCCATTGACAATCTTAGAAAACATTGCATATAAGTAATAAATAATGTAACCTAGAGGTTTATCCATCTTGGTGATTTCTTCTTTATCAGCCATGCGTATCCTAACTATCATCGTTGACAAGCATATCAATACAATAAACTTCGTCATTGAGACTAAGTCAAATCATCAGTTCCATCAAAGCTCCATTGCTGGGCCTAGCCAACCCTAAGCGTTAGAAGTAATCAATCAGCTGCAATAACATACCTCTCCTCCGGGAAGGCTGACGGTCACAAGGTCGCCCTTGGTGGCCTTGATCTCGCCCTGGAGGAAGCCCTCCTTCTCGTCGGGCACCCAGCAGGCCTTCTTGCCATCGTAGGGTTTGCTCTGGTCCGCACGCTTCGTCTCCAAAGAGACGAACAGATACGGGGTCGGATCGGGGTCATCCCCGACTTGTGCGACGGGCCTCGGCATTTTCGGAGGGCTAACGAGACTTTTGGGCTAGTTGAGACACGAGAACGTTGCCCTTGAGCCTTCCTGTAAGAAGAGAGCGGTGAGCGGCGGGCGGCGCGCGCGCGGGCGGGCTATTTGCGGCGTAACCCGAGTCGCTCGGGAACGCTGCCAGCGGCTTGCGCAACGCGCCCGAGCGGCCCTTCGCGGATGTTGCGTCACGGGTGCCTGGACGCTGGACGCGCGCCAACCGATTACCGTACTGGATTGTTTATTGTCTTTTATGGTGCTGGTTGATGGGTCAGTGGGATTTACTCTTCAAGCGCTTTATTTATAAGCTTCAACTATGTTTGCTACTATTATGCTGTTTATAATCGAAGTTTGAAATCTATTTAGATGCAGTCTGATTAGATACACTGTGCTCTCATTGAATTGATTCAGTTCTGAATTCAATTCGTATTCAGAAACTGGTCGCATAAACTAAATCCAAAATCAAGTTTGACTGTGACTCAAATTAAAATTCTCACTTGGAAACTCATTGATCGCGGCAAATATTTAAATAAGCACAGGATTTGTAATAAAAAAGCTTTACGACACATCAACAAGTAACATTGATCTTAACTACCACTGGTATCAATCGCATTTAATCTATGTAAACTTCCAAAGTTACCGAGAGATCCAACCAGCACTGCGCTCAGCTAGCAACTGTCCCACCGACCGTAAACCAAACACCAGGAAGCTCTGACACGAGCTGACACTGCACAATCAATCCAATCACGACATCGGCGCGTCGGCGTCGGCACCGGCGATGCACTCGCGGTTGCACTGCTACAGCACACGTGCGTACAAGAGCGTTGACGTGCGTGCGTACTCACGTTTGAAGCCGTTCTGACCGGCGGCGGGGCGCTAAGTTTCTTTTTATACCCGCAATACGATACCATCGCGCTCGACCACCCCATTTTAGGCGGATGCCAGCCGGGAGCAGCTACACTTTCAGCCGAGCTTAGCTTTCACCGGCCGCGCGCGCGCCGCCTCTTGTTCAAAAATTGAAATTCAAAATGACATGTCTGGATATCCCTCCAGCGGTACCCCGATGTTTACAAAATAAAACCTGGAACGAGCTGCCGGCAGTACCGCCATTGAAATGTTGCGAGTTTACGCCGATGCTACATCTGATTGAATGATTGATGATTTAAAAGCCTAATTTTATTACAGCTCGTTTAGTTTAGTATAAAATCATAAAACCAAATAGATCCTGAATCAATTATCAGTAAAAATATATAATTGGAGTAGGTATTAGCAACTGTCGTCAGTTGTTTTTAAATAATAATTTTGTTTATGTATTTTAATCGTCATATGTTAGTATCTCCAGCGCGAAAATTATTAATATCTGTCAGATTTAGTTTATTCGTTCCAGTTTCAGTGAAGATTGATGAAGATGAGTTAAAGCTTATGAAAAGCATGTGCTTATAATTTTTTTTTATCGAATTTTATAATTGAATTAAGATTGAGTTGGTTACTCATTGTAGGTAATTTTTGATACCTGAATGAACTTTACCTTGATATTAAATAAATTGTAAACCATTCAACGAGGCTTAAGGTTTGCAAAGAAATAAGAATGTATAGTGTTATATTAACTGTGGTATTGGTATTCAAATTTCGAGAAATTTTTGCGTGATTTTAGAACCAGACCATCTGTGGATTCAGAAGCATGTTGATGGCAGGAGCTTTTCTTGCAAAAGATAGAGATAGAGACAGAGAAACATTTATTAAACAACTCAGTTACAGCTCAGAACATAGGTAAATAATTATACAAACTTATATACTAGATTAAATAAACTTAAAAAATGTAAACCCACAAGTTAGAGGTTTTTGAACAATTCCAAAATTATCAACGAATTTGTTTTAGTTTACGACCGTTTATTTTGTTTATTTCGACATGAAAAGAAGACAATCCATCTCTTTTATTTCTTTTGTTCTCGTTTTATGTTCAGGGGCTATCATCATCATCATCATCATCCGCAACCCGACTTCACCCACTGCTTTTTTTTATGTTTTTATGTTCAGGGGCTAAATTCCACTAAATTATTCGCTTCACCATGAGAATGGTATCGTCTTAGAATGACACATCTTGGCATTTTAATCGAATTTTTAACCGAAAAAAGGACGAGGTTCTTTATTCGGCTGTATATAATATGTTATTTTATGTACCAATTTCACAACCATTTAAGGACAGATTTTGAAAATTCCTTTGCTATTGTACAGAAAATGCTCCCGAGATAGTCCCATAAATAATTTATTCTCAAAAGGCTATTTATTTCTCAGGCAAAATTTATTTTTCCCGCAAAACTTAATATAAACAGATAAACATTTTATTTATAATTTGTCAAATTATAATTTTAACACAATAAAATAATATAATTATAACAAAATTATTTAAAACTAGCTTCTGCCCGCGGCTTCGCCCGCATTGTTTCTATGGACACGTTTTTAGGGTATTTCTTTCGCATGGGAACTGATTTATATGATAAAAAGTTCTATGTTTAATTCCAGGGTTAGACTTACCTGTATGCAAAATTTCAGCCTGATCCGTTCAGTAGTTTTGGCGTGAAGAGGTAGCAAACATCCATCCATCCATCTATCTATCCATCCAAACTTTCGCATTTATAATATTAGTGTGTTAGTGTGATTACTAGCAAATTATTCAGAATCAAAAAATTCATCGTAGGTATAATAGTGGACGTAGGAGTGGTCGTAATAATAGTGGAAGTTTTTAGTTAAAAGCTTAGAAGTTCTTAGTAAAAGTGTCAAGGTTGAAACTAATCTTATCTCTCCGTGCAAATTGCACTGCACGCACTATCTAGAGTTATTATCATCTGTTAACGATTCTGCGACAGTACCATTGTCATAGTAAAGCGATTGGTTAGCAGAATTCGACATCTGGGCTGTACCCGTGTAGTGATACAAATTAATGATTCTGTCTCTCTTTTTGGAAGAACCAAATTGGTTCAAACCACGATCTCGAATTAAATATAATTTACTTATTCAGATTGAAATCAAATGTAATTTTATTTGAAGGTCTACTACAACGCTACGAGAGGTCTACGCGTAGCCCGTAGACATCTCGTAGAGTTGTAGTAGACCTTCGTAGACCCTATGTAGCCCGTAGACCTGTCGTAGACACTATGTAGCCCGTAGACCTTTCGTATACCATATCCGTAGCCTTTAGACCTCTCGTAGACCCTTCTGTACGTAATTTCGTAGACCATAGCGTTGGCCGTAGACCTCTCGCAGCTATGACGAAATATATTGTTTTTTTAAGATTTCAGATACTTCCTAATTCAGTAAAATTAACCATGGCACTGGCCTATCTTCTGAATTACTACTAATTTAATGAAAAGTGTGTAATCTCCGGAACTAGGTACTGATCCGATTCATAATATTTCACTGTGGCTACATTATTCAGGCATGGTTTACCTATACTCCAGCCAAATTCAATGTGAACAATCCTCCGAAAAAAAAACTAAAATTCACATGGCTTCATACGTTCTCATTTAGTTTTTCTGTAGGTACATAATATTAGATAGATAGAAAATCTTTTATTCATCACCTTATGAAACAGATTGTACTTAATTAAACATGATCAGCAATGGAACTGGTGGTCTTATCGCTTGGAGCGATTTCTTCCAGGCAACTAAAACGATTGTGAGAAAAATAAGGAATGGCGGTGCCTCACAACGGAATTCAAACTATTAATAATAATATACACATAATGCCTGCTAAACTATTACACCTTCAACAAAATTACTAATATTAATCATTTATTGGTATGGATATGGATAAGTTGAGCTACCTGTAGATTGATTGCAACAGTCTGCAGTTAGCTCAATTGTTTCAATTGTGTACTAGTTGTAATTTATTTCTATTAGCCGATTGTTATTAACTTTATGAATAAAGATCATTTACTTTATTTAAATAAGTCGTACAAAATAATCAAACATATCACCCGTTTAATGGGAAGTAGACTGCATTCTCCAGACCCAGGCTGCAATTTTCAATAATTGTAAAAAATCACATTTAATTGCGCGTACCTCCATAATAATCATATTCAACGATAAAATTTGTCTCATAATTTAATTAGGCTTTCGCAACATCAAAACATGCCACATCTATTTAAATTGTCCATAAATTTTCATAGTCTATGATTTTGGAGACTTTGTTTATGATTTATATCTGGAATGTACTGTCGGCGACAAAAAAGCGTACAAACTATATGGCTAAAATTATCTCATGAGCTAGCTAGATGTAATGCCTTTTTTACTTCTAAACCAAGCCGAATTTTCGGCTACGGCGGCGGCCAGTCTCAACGGAAACTAACATAGTGCACAAGTGTGTGCGCAGACACAGACGCAATTGGAAAGCACGCCAAAACACAGACTAAACGGATCGGGTTGATTTTAAAAACATCTAGAGCTGAAATAACATCTTTCATTTTATTACTGACTGTACAACGGAAATAACATATTTTAGAAAAGTGAACGATGTTGAAATATGTCTCTCTGCAAGGGAAGTGCATCTTTCGGCTCGTTTATCATTAATGTTATATCCGATTGTTATTTATACGTACAATTTATTCACAGGAAATAGAAAGTTATTTAAAAAACCAAACTAAGTATATCTTTATAAAATCTACCCACTTTATCAAATGGGTAGATATTATATCTTATGGCATCTTATGGCAATCATATGACTTGCTATGAAACTAACTGTTGCTGCAGAATGTTGACCAATATTTTTAGCTAATAAATAATGCTGGACAATTCACACAACATCATCTAGCCCCAGACTAAGAAGGGATTGAAGCTAAATACGTTTGATTCAAAATATACAATTAATACAGCGCTGTAGAAACAAAAAATTTGCTACGTGAACGAAAAATAATGATAATAGTTCAAATTAGTCACAAAATCGGGCCTCTTATATCTTAAATTTATTGTTTTCAAAGCCCCTCCAAACATAACATCTGCCCGTCCATTGTGGAATGTAATAACTATGTATTAGAATGATCCAAGCAAATGGTGAGATTGCTCTTAAAATAATGTGCTATTTTTAACATCTGGAGTAAAATAGACGTGAATCACTGGACAGTCGCGCCTTCGCCGCCCTACTAGGTATTTGTACAATGAAACGACGTTGTGTCACTTTACTATAACTACTCTGAAAATAGTAGTGTACCTGCTACATATGGCACACCCTCACTTGTGCTATATGTAGCATATGTTGGCAATGAAATGGAATGCGATTTAAATTAGTAAGTTACTTTTTAGTTCCCATAGGTAGAGTGAGAATATATACTTCTTGGTTATAGCTGTGCGTATGATTTGATGAATTTTGTTTTGGTTTGGGTACGAGTTTGATACAAGCTTACAAAGCCTATATTGTAGCCTCTACTCTGATGACCTCCTAGCCGAATTTCTCAGTCGAGACTAGCCATGTGTGCAGGGCATATGTGCACAGGTGTGATCGCAAGCACAGGTGCACGAGCCTCTAGATGGCAATCATGCAATTGTTTAACATAACTATAAGTTCTTCTTTGCGTTTCTCATACTTGAAAATACATAGAATAAAATTAAACTAGCTGAAGGTTGAGTCTAGAAACAAGTCGCATTTCGAGAGGATGCCTCTTAGAAGAATATTCCAAGATCGCTGTGACAGTGTTAACATTATATGAGAATGAGGCGTTTTCCAAAAAAGAAAAGTCCTCACTTACCTTAGAGTTCAATAGATCGCGCGGATATGTCGTGGAAGCATAGAGGTCGCCATTGGAATGTCATGTTCACGCATGGTTTATGCAGAGATGCGGGGTCTATGCTATGTTAATGCTATGCTATGTTAATTTGACAGAATCAACTCTTTTCAGTCTGGTCGAACTATTTTTAAATTATTAATTTTCTAGGCAAAAACACCTCATTATAAAATAAAATTTGATTGACATAATAAATGATCCAAAAACTTTTTTGAAAATCTACTTTCTGACGTTTAAAACTATCAATAGATACGAAACAAACTTTTTTCTTATTTTATGCAAACCTAAAAATAACACGATAAAAGATTGCGCAAGAGATCATTAGATGCTTTAGAATAACACGAATATCAGTGTTCTGTGTGTTTATTTATACTCGCCGGTTGTCAAACGTGATTTTGCGCGAATTTGCTGCGGCATTTAAATAACAGCTGGCTTCTAGCTACCTTATAAAAGTAGGTATAATAAACAGTTAAAGTAAAGTACCTCAAAAAATTCTTATTTAAGAACTGCAACTACTTTGTAGAAGAATTCTGTGCTGACAAATCTGACCCTGAGCATTATTATTTTTGATAAATATAGACTGACTCCAGTCGCTTATATCATAACAATGTGCACCTAATATAAGAAAAAATCCGACACAATGTAAGTAATGTTTGAGAATAAATAAATGAAATTAAATATCCAGCCAGACATCCAAACTTTTGAATTTCGTATAATAGTGTTAAAAAGTTGATTAAAACAAGAAGTTTAATCAATCACTAGCAAAAAAAAATCACTTTAGATTTTATTTGATAGTGATCCATTAAAACAAAAAGTTAATTACTTGAGGGTGTTGGTCACGCGTCAGCAAAAATGTATTTACTATTTTACTATACTATTTTTTACTATCTTCGCTAAAACAAACTTTGAATCAATTTTAGTTAGCAATGCAAATGCCTTACAATATGCATAAAACTTCTTATCTGCTATCTAATTTACTTATAGAAAATAGTAAAAACCTGATTCTTTACGCGTGACCAACCACCTTAAGTTCAAGTTATTTATGGGACAGAGAACGGTGCAATAGGAAGTAGAACAAGGATATTCAGTTGGCCTGGACCTTCCATTCATAAGTCTTGGCTGGAATACACTCCGATCTAGGTAGATTAGTCTCTGGCTGGTCGCCAGTCGGTCTGTTACCTTCCAGAACTGAAACTCCTATCCAATTGCAACAACAAATGGGCAGTATTGAATAACAGATACTGGTACGTTTTCACACAGCTTTAATGATTATCTAAATGGACTATATTTATAGCACGGATTAATAATAGCCCTTTCTTGCTTAAATCAGCAACTACTTACTACTTTAAAAAGCCGCAGGTTTTTGGTTGTGATTTGCTGCACTGGAGGTTTTCCTTAAGCATGAATCGGTGCAGAGGTATGCAGATGGTATTGAGTTTGAGTCTAGATATTATGGAATGGATATAGTTGAAGACCATCCCCATTTAAATTCGCAATAGATCTGCCAATCCTGCGTCAGCCTCCATCTCGCAGATCAAGTGGTCGATATTAATAATTTACTCTCTCGAAAGGATAAGGTTAAATACAATTTATCTGTTGTGTGCTCTCGGGAAAATCTCGAACATGTTGATATAACTGGTCCTTGCATTCTTGAAGGATGAATCTTAGTTCTCGTGAGTTGTTGTTCTACGCAGTGACGCTATTTAAATTGGGTTTTTGGGATCTCTAACACTTCGCTTATTACAAACAAGTTTCGTTACGCGGTTTTTCTATAGAATCGTTTAATGGTTATTTATATCTATCCCGTGGGAACTGATTTATGGGATAAAAAGTAGCCTATGTGTTAATCTAGGTCTAGACTACTATGCATTTCAGCCCGATCCGTTCAGTAGTTTTGGCGTGAAGAGGTAACAAATATCCAAACTTTCGCGTTTAGGTATTTTATTAGTGTTATTTACTAGTCTCCCAGAGTGTAGAGAAACTTCGCGGTAATTTCCTATGGCAATAGCACCGATCCTCGAAGTTGTTTTCTTTATGCGATGGTCGTTCGCGACCCGCATTGTAGAATCAACATAGCTTTGATACAAAGACTAATGACTAATAACTTAGCTTGATCACTAAACAAACTTTGTTCTTCTAATTGTGCTTTTTGTTGTACAGTATTCAATCTAATAGACATTTACTGCTTCTGAATCAATTTACGGCCGCTATTCGATTTGGGATTGCTTTGTTTAACAAATAAATACGAAATTGCTTTTCATAGTTTACAAACGTAGCATCCTTGAAATAAATTAGTAGGCAAATAGAGATGTTAATCCAGAAAGATTTACTAAAAGATAGTTTCATCATCATTATCATTAACTCCGTCCCTTGTTTACCTTACCTGTGTCTTTTAATCCATAGAAACATCGCGTGCCAAGCCGCGGGCAGAAACAAGTATTATAAATGCAAAAGCTTGGATGGATGGATATTTGTTACTTCTTCACGCCAAAACTACTGAAAGGAAAGCTGAAATTTTGCATCCATCTATGCAAAATTTCAGCTTTCCGTTCAGTAGCTTTGGTTCAAGGCTATCGTTTTAACCCATAAATTTATTTTATATGTCATGGGATTAACTTTTCAACGTTCCCATAGAAACAACGCGTGCGAAGCCGCGAACAGAAAATAGTTTAAAATACTTTATTGATTACACTTTCTATCTTGATTTTTGAAAACTCTGGGAGTGTAAGTATCCGTCTGATAATACTGTAAAAACAAAGGTGGTTCTGTGCCACAGCAAATTTCAAGATTAAACGCATTGTATAATTTTTTTTCTTGACCTGTAATGGTGCTCCTGCCCCTATATCATTCGTGCTGCCCCTGCATCCTCAATCGCTGTTGGTAACATCAGGGGGGTGGGTGAATTCGGATTGAAAGCCAAAGAGAGATCGCGAGTTGTTTTCGTAAAGAAACGTAAGGACCTGTAATGAAGAAAATTACTTTTAAATAATACACACAAATTAGAACTAGTCTGTTTCTTACAAAAAGCTCTGAGTTTTGGCTAAGTAATTTTTTGTAGACCTCTGTGGCGCAGCAATTAGCTCAATTGTTTCAATTGTAACTGCAGACTGTTGCAAACAATCTACTTTAGCTGTACTTATACCAATACCAGTCGGAAGCGACCCCAAGACGCCGGCTGCATTGCCCCGCTGCTGTATGGCTATCCTGATGCGATACAGTTTTCAATGAAGAAACATAATACAGTATTTACATGAGCCTAGTACCAAACCTCGCCTCATACAGTTAGATCGCAGTCAGCTGTTCTCTGGCAGAAAACAAGCGTTTTATTTTCCGTTAACTAAAATAAACATCGGCGGCAAGCGGTGAACAATCGGACATTCTTGGCAGCTGAAGCGTGGAGATCGCTGAGCATTTGAATGCTGGCTTTGGCTTGTGCGGGACACTTTTGCTTGGCACTGGGTATTATAAGCAAAAGAGGTCCATGGGGGCCATTATTGTTTAACATTTTACAGAAAATACGAGGTTTTATTAACAAATAAAATTACAATCAAGTAATAGAACTAGTATTTACAATTGAAACAATTGTGCTAACTGCAGACTGTTGCAAACATTCTACATGTAGCTCAACTGACCCATATCAATACCAGTCGGGAGCGACCTAAGACGCTTTTTGCATTGCTCCGCTGCATGGCAATGCTGAGTTCAAAAATCAAAGGGAGGCACTGATGACTGAACTTAATTTAAATAGATTAAATTTAGGAACATTTATTAACATTTTAGCGGAACCAAATTCATTAGCGGCCATTTCACTGTTTAAAATTTGTATGCATCAGTGACTCCCCTTGAATATACCTACAACTTGACTGATTAGTTAAATTTTGTTTGTTATTAATAAGTTTAGGTTACGATACTACTTTTCAAAGTATGTCAGTCCTCGATAGGACTGACTGAAAAGTCCTTAACAATAAATGAAATTAAAAAAAAAATGCGCTGCGTCAGATATCCCAGCTCTCGGGTCACGAGTCGTTTCGACCAGACGTAGATGTTCAGAATTTTGTTTTAAATCCCGGAGAGTCTCGTCCCACGAACCTAGGGTAAACGGAAATATTCCGCTTGATTATTTTTTAGGATAGTCCGAGAGCTATACGGATTCTTTGTCAGTCTGTTTGATGCCTATCAAAAGTTACTCCGACTCAAACTAGCGTGCGGCCTATTTTATATCTTACTAGCTGCGCCCCGCGACTTCGCCCCCGTGGAAATTTATGTTTCCAACTTTCTTAATTTTTTCTTTCATAAGAACCTTCTCCTGACAATAACAAACACAACAAAGAAAGAATTAGCGAAATCGGTCCAGCCGTTCACGCGTGATGCCGTGACCAAGGAAAACGGGTTTCATTTTTATATATAGACTAGCTGCGCCCCGCGGCTTCGCCCCCGTGGAAATTTATGTTTCCAACTTTCTTAATTTTTTCTTTCATAAGAACCTTCTCCTGACAATAACAAACACAACAAAGAAAGAATTAGCGAAATCGGTCCAGCCGTTCACGCGTGATGCCGTGACAACGCGAAACGGGTTTCATTTTTATATATAAGATTGTAAGGTTAAAAAGCGAATTTTCAAAAATCCATGTTATGCCAGTTTGTGATATGTATTTTTTAATGCCTCTGTAATAGTTTTATTTTTTATAGGTTAGGCAGAGATACGAAAACAGAGTTTGGTGGCCAAGGTGAACAACTATGCATTCTTTACAAAATAAAACGTTTACTGAGGTAGGTATTAAAAAAAGCTTATATAGGTATCACAAACTGGCCAATGGATTTTTGAAAACTCTATTGTTTAACGTAGGTTAATAATAATAATAATAATATGATAACATAGGTGGCGGCGCTAGTGTGAGTCGGGTAGCGATGGATATCATAAAACTTGAAAACTGAAACATAAAACTGCGAAACTGCAAACTTTTTGTGCAGTTACATTTGGGACAAATCAACACAAACGATGTTAGTTATGTTATGACAGATGTCATAACTAACATCGTTTGAGTTGATAAGAACCGGCTGTCATGGCAAGACAAGACTCCCCATGGATCGGCCAACTTTGGCTGATAATAATATGAAGGTATCTGAACCAGTAGATTTCCTAAACAAATCTTCTAAAAGCAAAGAGCAATAACACGGAACAGTAAGGTAGAGAATGTTAGATTATAGTACATTCTATAAGATCTGACTATAAAAGACGATGTCCCCAAACACTGATCGCTTCTCATGTGTATATTTTTAAGAGTCCCTCGAGTCAGTGTGATTTAGTTCAAAGCTTTCTATAAGATTATTCACCTGCGCCCGTAATTATAGTAATCACACTAATATTATAAATGCGAAAGTTTGGATGGATGTATAGATGGATGCATGTTTGTTACCTCTTCACGCAAGAACTACTGAACGGATCAGGCTGAAATTTTGCATACAGATAATTCTAAGCCTGTAATAAAACATAGGCTACTTTTTATCCCATAAATCATGAGATAGAATAACCTCAAAACGTTTCCATAGAAACAACGCGTGCGAAGTCGCGGGCAGAAGATAGTAAATAATAAATCTCTGTCCGTCTCCCGTCCGTCTGTCTGTCATAATCGGTAGCTGTTTCACTGATGCCCTTGCTGATCTACCACAAAAATAAAGTCTTATCGAAATCGGTGAATCATTTTCTATTTTCTTTGAGCTCCGGAAGCTGAAATGTTGAGAAATTTTAGAACATCAGGATAGAAATCATGTATTTTAGCATGTGATAAAAAAATAAAAATGGAAATACTGCACCTACAGGTACCTTTTATTTATTTATTACTAGGTTCTGTCCGCGAGTTCGCAAACGTTGTTTCTGAGGTGATTTATATCCCATGGGAACTGACTTAAGGGATAAAAAGTATGTTGTTATGTAAGGTATGATTCCAGGCCTAGAATTACCTGTATGCAAAATTTCAGCCCGATCAGTTCAGTAGTTGTTGCTCGTCGGTCCTGTTGGTCCGCATGCGGGTTCAATTCCCGCCTTGGGACAAATGTTTGTACGATCTGCAAATATTTGTCCCGGGTGTTCAGGGTATTTTCTATGTATAATAAAAAATATCTATCTATGTAATGTATTGTTTTCTGTATATCAGTCATCTAGTACCCATAACAAGAGCTCTGATTAGCTTGGGGCTAGATGTTCCTGTGTGAATTGTCCAGCATTATTTGTTTTATTTATATAACTTATTTACTAACATTATTACGTATTACCACCGTACCTAAAACACTTGGTACTCGTACCTATAGGCTGAGCCGAAACCTGTTAACAAATATATGTTATGGGTCTCTTACAACGGGATACATACGAATATTTGGGTTTTGAGCTTTCTAATATTTAAGCACACTGAGAATTTTCAAATTTATGATTCCTTTCAAAAAGCTCTGCCCTCGAATAAGAACTTTTTTAAGGACCTCTGTGGCGTAGCGGCTGAAGGTCGGTTTGATTCGCGCTTCGGGGAAAATGTTTGTACGATCTGCAGATATTTTTCCCGGTATTCTAGGTGTTTTCTATGAAATAAAAAAATATATATCTATCGTTTATTAAGTATTTCAGTTATCTAGTACCCATAGCAAGCCCTGCACAGCTTGAGGCTAGATGAGCATGTGTGAATTGTCGAAAAAAAAACATTGACCAGCCAGACAGACCATAATTCAATTCTATTCAACATCAACATTTTAACCAACAAAGCTTAAATTCTAACTTCAATGTTATTTATGTCTGTCGTCTAACTTGTCACCCGAAGCGCCAGCAGAAATTAATCTATAGCTGAAAAGCGTTGAGTGATTAACCTCATGGCGAGCCAACCCCTAGCTCAAACCGTTTAGAAGTTCTGAAGACGGCATTTAACAAAGTGGTCACACTTACCTACTACTGTAATGCCTTCTTCTAGATGTGACCAGTTCTACACAGGGGTCATGGCATGGGGCAAAACTCAACTGGACTACCAGTTTAGGCTCTTATCTATTATTAATTTTACTACCTAGTTTTTTCCTCCAGGTTTTTGTTTGCTTTCTACGTAATATGTTTGTGCCCGTTTGTGTAAATAAATATTACAAATCGAATAACTAGATAATGCTGTGGGAATTGTCCTGCATTATTTATTTATTTATTTATCTACCTATCAGGTTTATTTCGTAGTGTATTGTATAATGTATATCAGACATCTAGTTCCCATAACACAAGCTCTGCTTAGCTTGGGGTTAGATAATGCTGTGTGAATATCCGGCATTCTTTTAATTATCTTCGATTTTTTAACTAAATAATAGTTCACAAATAGTGTTCGAAGCGCCATAGCGACAATCGAAGTAACGAAACTGAGCTAAATCAGTGATGTGCCCTGCGGGCTATTTCAGCTGGGCTATAAATACCGACAAAGATCCACTGGATGTGGGTCGCAGCGAGATTCCTTTTGCTTTTCTCATTTGTTCGGTCGCACGTGTGCACCTTGCATAAGAACGTACAAACCGAAACGGTTTGTCCCTATTATGCACCGTTTCTTACTCAATCAGATTTAATAACACATTTTTAGCTATGGCTATGTTATCTATTCTAATTCTTTATTGTTAACAAAATATAGCAACAGAGTTTTCAAAAATAGAAAAGGCGTGACAAAGTCATGCTTAACCCTACAGAGTTCTCTTTAGAGAAAGATACTATTAATTATTGTAGAAGGATTATTGAATGAATTATGGAGGATATTTTTCTTGCCAAATCGCAAATGATCATAGAAATCTGAATAACAGTGACTTGTTATTTAGATTTCTGTGCAAATGATGGATATTTGGCTTGTACAGCGTAGCAACAGTTCTACCTTTATAACAATAAGAATCCCCCTCTCAAACCCTCAAACCAACATGAAGTAGGAAGGAATCCGGAATCAGTAAGTTGGCGGTGTTACAACCCCGAGCCTCGAAAAGCATGTTAAACTGTTGGTCCTGCGCCTGACCTCTCCCCGGTCGTGTCGGTCTGCCGTTTCTTCGAATTATGAGAGTGAGGGAATAGAGAGTGCACCTGTGTTTGCGCACACACTTGGACACTATAATATGTCCTGCGTACCTAGCTAGTCTCCGTTGAGACTGGCCGCCGTGGCCGAAGATTCGGCTAGAAAGACATCATCATCATGTTAGAGAAGTAACTCGCTGCAGACACCAAGAATTACCTACCCAAACAGACAGAAAAGCAAATACTCCAGTTACTTGCTTATAATACCAATCTAGATAGCTTTCAAGACAGGTCTAGTTAAGTGACCTGTCAAACTGTGACTCATCAGCGCCCGCGTCAAAGATCCAATATCTCACGCCGCCCTGCCAAATCTATTCTGAACCAGGTGTCTCCGCGAACCAATAGAGATCTTATTATGTGCCCCGTAAATTTCATATTCAATTAATGTTATTGCTTGTTTGGGTGGTGAGGGAAACTGGACTGAAATAAGTGGGAAAAAGGTAGGGAGAGAGGTGCCTGTGATAGGTAATCATAGTTTTAAAAGTAGGTAAACTATATTTTTTATAATTTAATAAATCACATAAACGTAATCACTCATTTTATTCGTTTTAAAATTATTTTTGTAAAATGGGACAATAAAATTTGTGATTTTCACAAATATTCGTAAATTTAAAAGTAGGTAACGTGTTTTTATAAGCTTCATAAAATAGACATTAACGTTAGAGCGGAGCACTAATTTCATTAGTTCTCAAATTATTTTTGAAAATGGTACAAGTCTTTGTACTTTGTGATATGCACAACATATTTGGACCGCTTCTGGGTTTGTACAATACAAGCAGAATGGGTGAAACTTTTCTGTTTAATTTGCGTAAGTATGTGTTTTATTTAAGGATCATTTAATCTATAATTTGTCGTGTTTTATAAAACTATGAAACGACTTTAAATTTATATGGAACCAACTTCGGGGTATACGTATACACTTTCCAATAAAAAAAGAATTATCAAAATCGGACCACTCTGTACAAAGTTATGCGTATACATAAAAAAATATATATACGCGTCGATTTGAGAACATCTTACGTTTTTCGTCGGTTGAAAATAATCTAAAATTCTAAAACGGTTAGAAAATTCTAAATCTAAAATTCAAAATCTAAAAGTCCTACACGTGAGAGAGTATGTCTGTTTAGTGTTGCCATATTGTAAAGGTGTTGTAGGTCTAAATGGTTTAAAACAGCTATTTTTTTCACATGTTCTATGGTTCGTAGTAAAATACTATGATTACCTATATGAGATTCAACAAAATGCAATTAACATTGTTGAATCTCATCAGAGAAGATTTTGCGCAGCGTTGTTACAATTTTTTTTTGTCTTATTTTTTGCAATGGAATTCCGCGCCTGAATCTATGGTTCGCCTATGGTTCGTAATCTTATCTATAACCTGTATTGCCTTATTTAAAGATAAGGCAACACTTACGTAGACCCACATCAAGCACACATGTGGGCTGCTGATGTGTTTGGTCCGTACGGTCCTCAGCCCATTTCTGGACTGGCTCCAGCTCATCTCGACTTGCCTTTAAATACAGCTGTGCCGAATTATACAGGGTAGTCGGCGAATTTATTCTAGAGATTGCTATCGCTTTGTTTGACGCGATTGTATTTTTTTAAAGAAACATATTTAGCAAGTTGTATAAACATAAAGTGACGACATTTACAATTAGATGTAATCAGAGGTTCAATTTTCCAAAATTTGTTATTGAATAAGTTCAACGTATTTGTTAGGATGATTTTAGATGCAGTAGTATTCTACTGCATCAAAAAGGGTATAATATTTTCTTTAATTATAGTGAGATATAGGTGGGTTTCAATCATAATTATAGAAATAGGTAAAAATAAATAAAATAATAGGTAAATGAGATATAACCTTTTTTAAAAAAAATAATTACAATAACATAATAGAAACAAATAAGAGCTAGTATTTACAATTAAAATAGTTGAGCTAACTGCAGACTGTTACAAACAATCTATGGGTAGCTCAACTGAATACAGTAACTGAAATCGTAAAGGGTATTTTATCCTATACGATTTTAATTTATTGGCCATCTATATCTATGATTTACATTCCGATATTGATGTGTTTAGTGACTTTAATGAAAGCAAAAGAGTGTGTTATGTACCTATACAACTAAAAATAAGACGAAAATAAATAAATGGATTACCAATGTTGAGAGACCCTGTATAGCAGCGGCCGACCTTCAGTAAATATAGAATAGAAATCACCTGTTTTTCCCGCGGGCCGGGGCTTTGTCATCGAATCATTAAATTATAAACAGATGTTATTCGCTGCTATTTTAATTTATAAAACCTGTTATCCAAAAACGTAACCCTGTAACCCAAACAACATTCTCATATTAAAGCTAATAATATTATATTGGAGTTTAAATCAAAACGCAAATCATGATAAAGGCGATGTAACATTACAATAATATTATGTGGAAAAGACCTTAAAAGAGGAGACCACACGTCAATATTGAAAATCAGAGAAAGGGTCTGGCCTTTCTCTGAGTTTCAATATTCCGAAAGTTTCAACCAACTGCAGCATCGGGGGCGTAGCTCAGATGGTAGAGCGCTCGCTTAGCATGCGAGAGGTACCGGGATCGATACCCGGCGCCTCCAATCCTTGTTTTTGATTTTCTCACTACAAAATAAATTAATTAATAATGCCGGACAATCCACACAGCATCTTGCCCCAAGCTAAGCAGAACTTGTGCTATGGATACTAACTAGATGAGTGTTATATATAATTTCATAGATATTTTTTGTTTTAAACACATAAAATTCCCAGAACACCCGGAACAAATATTTAATATAGAATGAAAAGCTGTCCTGAACAAATAACAATCTTTTTTACTTACAAATACCATTCGGATAGAGGGGAATAAGCCAATAAATCTACCTATCACTAGGTCATTCGGTCACCTGTGAATTCAAAAGTGGTGATAAATAGCTTCTAGGCATCAACTGATTCCGGGTCGTACATACAATTGCAATTGCTATTCTACATTACAACAGTTTCTCTGTATTGATCATTTATATCAATAAAAAAACTTGCGAATGATATACCTAACCGGTTAGCTTTTGAGCTTAAATCTTGCGTGTTTCATACCTACGTGGTTTCTGCTCAAAAGCTCAAAATCTTGCGTGTAAAATACGCAAGATTTCAGCTCAAAGGCTAACCTTTAACTCGCATAAAATCCAAGATAAAAGTCTAGATAAGATGCTCTACAGTTTTTGTTTTCGGTATACGGCTGGGCGCACAATTTTGACAGCTTTCAATTACCTAATCCGCTCCCACTCTGCTCCCGCTCCGCTGCCCACTGAAGACGTTCCCATGTTGTACGTTTTCAACATTTGCAATGAATGAATTATACTAATTATGTTTACAATCAGCATTCAAGCGGAAGTATACATTACTTGCTTACGTTAACGTTCCTACGTCTTCTGTATTTGCAGATTATAATCTTCAACAAATACCTACAGAATCACTCACCGCCCTGTAATGAGTCAGTGTTACAATTAGCTGTGACGTCACTGACACACCGTCTCTTTCGAAGTTCAGCCACTTCGTGCTGCCAGATTTAGGTAATGTTCCCGTAACCTATTTATCGGTTGGAGTTTTTGGTAAGGCGATACGGTTTTGGAAGTTTCCGCTTACGAAAAAGTCATTCGCAATGTGTGCATTAGCAGTAGCTAATGCTAGGTGTTTTATCTTTTAAAAATAATACAAAAGGGTTTTGCCAAACATTTTACACAGCAGCAATAAAGTATCTAAGTAAAGGTTGTGTTATGGGAATAGAACCATAGTTCGTGTCTAGTGTGAGTTTGTTTGCACAGTATAAAAACGGAAAAAAGATTTCGTTTACTACCGCCGACTTCTCAAAGTTCTCAGAATCATTCGAAAACTATCCGAGTTCGTATAAAATATATTGGATTAGCGATCCAATAGTTTTATCACTGATGACACAGATGACTGCTTTTCATACAGTGAAAAGCAGTTTATCCTAAGGCATTATGAGTACTATTTCAGCCTAAGGGTATTTTCTAGACCCGGAACAAAATATATCCATTCGACTACCCCAGAATAGAAACCCATAATCAACGAATCACTAACCTTATAAGTCTGTTTTATTGTATTGTGTCAATAATTAGTACCTACATTATTTTTTAGCAGACGTTTGAATCACTTGGCTGTCCACGTACCGTCTGGCTTGCTCCAATCCTACATCTAGTTATTTCCCTCAAGGAACATCGTATTTAAAACCGATAGAAACCAGGAAGGCTACTACCCACGCGCGCGTATTTCACTAGCCGACTAAATATTTCTACTTATGAATCACTACAGCGGGAGCCAAGTGCTCGTTTAATTATACGAGGTTTATCAAAAATACAATGTCATATTTTCAGTTTTGGGATTTATGATGCGAGTCTGAAGTTTTGAAGGAACTTGGCAGTATACGATACGAATATGAATCATAAATACGCTCTATGATATCGTTTGAAATCTCGCACAATTTGTTTCGACTAAGTACGTGAATGTTGTCGAAGGCTACTATGTAATATAGGTGTAGTCTCAGTAGTCTGGTTACGTTAAAGTCAACCGGACTACTGAGTCGCTCGATGTATCAGTAGTCCGGTTCAATTAAGCAACCGGACTACTGATACCTTAAAACATTATCTTTTAATTTCTATGAATCCTAGGCGCGTTCGGATATAAAACTGGAATGTGGGATCAGCTAAACGTGAAAGTTTGTAAAAATGTGCATTCGTGCGTATATAACGCCGAAACTACCGATATACATTTTTGGAATGTGCAGCTCTAAAGCTGGAATAAAATTTTCGTCACTATTTGTTTTACATTAAATGCGTGAAAATCTTCTTCTGAAACTTGTTACACACAAGTTGAAAATTTATCGTTGGTACGTTTAGGTAAAATTAATGGGCTCCACTCACAGCCAGCCCGACAGGTTGGTGCGACATTTCAATGTTTGAATATCGTAGGCTGCCGACAATGTTTTGTCACCGTGTCGGCGACCCGCCGACTTATTAGTATGAACAGGGGCCCAATTCTGCTAATCGCCTTATTGTCACGTCGAAAGAAACCTTAGATGTTAGAAACTCCAGATAGTGCGTGCAGTGCTATTTGCACGGAGGGATTGATAGAATGGTTTCAACCTCGACACTTTTGACCCGCATCCTGTCATCTGAAGTTTTCTTCGTCTAACGTAGAATGCCACAATATGTCATTCTGTGACTATACCATTGTCATAGAGAAGCGATTAATTTAACAGAATAGGGCCCCTGATATGATGATATGAACGACCTCTCAATCTCTTGTGTTTCAACCGGTTTTTTACCCTTCTGCCGGAGTTTCGGAGGCCGCCGCCATTATCACAAAGGCAGATCAATACCCCCTACAGCTGTTTGTTTATCAAAAATCATTATAAAACAATGATAGACGCCCTTAAACTAGTGATTGCATTATTTATTCGACGAGAGATCAACTGAATCGGCTGTCACTAATTTAGACGTGAGAAGTGACTAACGTTTGTGTAGAGGGCATAGGACATGCGCTGGCGACTGCTAAATGATAAGAGCCATTTTAAATGGCTTTTATTTCATCAATAGTCCTCTATAGTTAAAAAATGCGTGTGACTTTTCAGTTTACTTTTCAGTTTACGAAAAACAAAGTGTTGGTACGCCCTTGAGCGTTTTTGTTTCTACAGGTACTTGTATGGTCAATCATTTTAGTCAATCTAGGTACCTACTATGTTTTCAGAGATTTTCCATTCTTTAATCGTTTTAATGAATCTAGTACCTATGTTTTATGAGATTTTTAGTTTTCAATGAATTTTAGACAGTTTTTTTTTTTTTTTTATTAACTCGCCGCTCGTAAGAAGCTTTCTTCCCGCCGCGCTCGAGACTTCATTTAATACTCGTATCTTTCAGAAACCCGCTTAAAGTTGAAAAAGAAGCGGGAACTAGGCTGTCAAACGAAAATGCACCTGTAAATCATCACCGCTTATGAACGTATCCTCTACCTAACTATTGACGGATGCGTCAGCAGCAATGCAATGGTAACATTTGCCAACTGGTCATCGCTCGCCCCGATTAAACTACTGATTTAATTAGATTACACTATTTTAATTAGCTTTTAGTTTTAGCCTTGTCGGATGACGATCTTTAAAGATAATAAAGTTTTTGAAAGGAAGTATCGAAGAAGGTTCCAAGAGAAGTGGTTCAAATAAATCGTAGTTGTACTATTTCCATTTTTGCCCAAAAAACAAAACACGACGCCTTCGGCCGCGTATGATACCAGAGTTTGGTAACCAGTATCATACGAAGAAAAAATGATCGTCATAGGATACCGGTGTCCAATGAAGACGATTTTTTACTTTTCTGATACCTTTCATATTTTTGGTAACCAGTATCAGGTAAGGAATGAAATATTCTGCCCACAGAAATCTTAATAACAAGGCACTAGAAATGCTGAGTACCATCCGATCTATCGGGAATGCGTGTCGCCGGCTCGCCCCCTCTACTACCTTACCACTACATGCACAGACAATAACTACGGAATTACGGCTACGCCCATCCAAAAATGCAGTGCAAACCAAATTAAGCCTTATGCGTAGTTGCATACGTTCGCTTACTCACACATTAGTGACAAGTTTGCATTTGTTGTCGTTATGACGTCATTTTAATGTAATCTACCCTAGTGCTGGGCACGAAATATCAGGTCACGTACCTATCGTACTGTTATTCTATGACTAGGGCATTGTACTAAGTAAATAAAAATATAGTTTGTACTTCAATATTCATTTATTATTAACTAGCGACCCGCCCCGGCTTCGCACGGGTGCAATGCTTATACTAAATATACCTACTGCAGAATTGGTACTCCGGCCGATACCGCAATCGCTATGTCCCTGTCATTTTAAATCTGTAATATCTTCGAAAATATTCATTCAAATTACATGCTGTAAAGGGCAATATTAATCTATATTAAATGCACAATGTATCTAAGTTACTTAATTGGATAAGGATTAATGCTGTACTGCTTAAAATCGCCTCGTAAATAAGCCATTATTTCTCGTAAAAAGTAAAGGATAAAAAATGGTTATTGTGGGTTATCCCTAAGAGATAGACATATACTATCGTAGACTTTTTTTGTAGACCTTTTTAAGTTGTAAAATACTGTAGTACATTATTCTGATCTATCTCGTAGGGTTCTGACCCCCTCTATACAACCCCCTAAAAATTTTTCATCAGTGTGACTCTGCTTGGCGCCCCCCCTGGGGGGCGGTGGTTCCGGGGGGCAAATCTCAAAAAGTCGGAATTTTTCCTAGGTCCCCCGGACACCCCCTACATGATTCTGCAAAAAAAACATACCTCCCCCTCCACCATCAAGGAGAACAATTATGTCAGTCAGTCAGTCAGTGGTAATCGAGCTTTATAGATAGTTAGTTATTATGATAATAAATCAGAAATAAACAATTTTAATATAACATCGTATTCCTAAAATACTATGTTAAATTATGCAAAGTTGTTTTACAAATCACAACCAAGGTAATATTAAGGATAATATTACCGTGTCACAACACTAGCTCGCGACCGAGTTCTGCGGCCGTACCACGATAGGAAATCGAGCGCGCAACGTTATCGTTCACAGTGCAGTACATTGCTTTTTGTAATGAGGTACCTGCCCGATGTTGACAAAAATAAGAGGCAATGTATAGTTAAACGTGATAATAAGAACGGTCGACTGTGACGTTCGTATTACTTTTAAAGATTCTATAATTTTAAGGAAAAACGGCATTATTTAGAAAAACAATACTTACCGATGAAAAGTTATTCCTTTATTAATATAATTACAACTTGTGGAAGAATTTCCGCAATGGGAAATGCTGCAACACACCATTTTTACACACGCACGTTTCGAGAGCAACTGAACAGCAACGAACGCACTGGTGGCGTGAGAGTCACCTGAGCGGCGACAAGGTCACGCGCGCTTACGATTTCTAGTGCCTTGTTATTCAGATTTCTGTGATTCTGCCTATGAAACCAACTGTGTTAAGCAAGGTTAGTTCCCAACTCAACACTATGGTTGATGAGAACAAAAGGTTGATGAGAACCCTAACGACGTTATTTCTTTTACTGATCTGAATACTCACCAAAAGTTCATGTATGTACTTATTCAAAATCAAATATTTGGGTTTCACAATTTCGAATTTCTGTAGATTTCAAGTCTCGTCTTTTTTGTCTACTATAATAGCTTCTGCTCGCGGCTTCGCACGCAATTTTATTTGGAATAATAAGTAGCCTGTATGTTATTCCAGGTCTAGATCTTTACGATTACAATGTGCAAAATTTCAGCACAATTCATTCCGTAGTTTTGGCTTTGTCTTTGGCCAAACATATTTACAACGGCACAATTTTTGCCTTTATTTTTTACTTCATAGTAGGATAGAATGGCTTTACACTGGTCTTATCGAAGCCCGGACTATTGTGCACATATAGTGTTATCCGAAACTCTCAATTCAAGTTCAGAAACATCAAATCAATTGAATTCGTTTATTCAATTTAATTCTTATCTCACTCGTGCGTTTTTCTGAAGCAAACGTTTGTTGGTTTTCAGTGACTCAGTTATTCAGACACGAATTACACAAACAGAAATATACTAGCGTATACCTGGAATCCCTGACGCGATAAATCGTTAACATTTACGTCTAATAAATCAATAGGAATATGTTTATGCGGCGGTAGGTATTCTCGATCTGGGGCTCAAAGCGATATCGCGAAGCTACCATATACTTGTAAGACCGTAGCTGTATTCAAGTAAATTAGTCATACAGAAATTCTTCTGAGTTTACTATGTATTTAAGAATCTCATACATACATAATCTCGAAAAACATCTACGCAGTCTGGTAAAATGGAACAAAATCGGCTCTTACTTACATAAACTTTAAAAATATTTTTTTTATTTATATTGCTTTTATGTATGGGTAATCGGATGAAGGGGTCTAATTGATCAAGCTAACGACCCCCATCTCCACTACAAGTAATTCCTTCAATATTCAACCATAACCTTTCATGACTATAGAGTAGGTAATGTAGGTCATATTACCTACTATAACATGACCCTACGAACCTACCTACTAAAATGAAACCTAAACCCGGAACCATCATCATCGTCCTTCATAGGGCTCCCCTAATGAACGCCATAGCGCTCTATTCAGCTTGCCGCTTCCAGCGTCTCCGTGCAGTCTTTCACAGGTCGTCATCCCACCTGACGGCCTATACTACGTTTCCCGAGTCGCGATCTCCACATCAAGAACACGTTTACCCAACAGTTGTCGGTTCTTCGAGAGATATGGCCGTCTCACTGCTACTTCAGCTTTCTAATTGGTATGTCGATGACTCTGGTTCTCTGTCGGATAATATTCGTTACGAATCCTATCCTTCAGAGAAACTACGAGCTCTTTCCATAGCTCGCTGAGCGACTTTGAACTGGTGGACCAGCCCTACCTTGAGTCTCCTTATCTCAGATTCGGAACCAATATTATAAGAAAGAAGAAAAAAAATTAATTTATTGGTTCACTAGTCATTACGCAAATTATCAAATTACGGAAATTATGCAAATATACTCGTAGGCAGAAATCGAACCCACTCTTCAGTTTTCGTCTGAATACCACCTTGGATTTTGAATAAAACACGGCGTGAAAAGACATACGTGCTGTAAATATGAGAAGTAATCCAGTTGGTAAATGTTTTGCACAGGGTGGTTTATAAAATATGATGTTTTGACGACCTCAGTGGCGCAGCGGGCGAAGGTCCGCCAGCGACGCAGGAGGTTGCGGGTTCGATTCCCGCCTCGGGACAAATATTTGTACGATCTGCAGACATTTGTTCAGGGCGTTCTGGTATGTTTTCTATGTATAATAAAAAATATCTATCTATGTAGTAATTAAGTATATCAGTTATCTAGTACCCATAACACAAGCTGTGCTTAGCTTGGGGCTAGATAATGCTGTGTGAATTGTCCAGCATTATTTATTTTATCTATTTGTAAAGTGATTTTTAGCAAAAGTAACTCAAGCCAATTTCGAACCGATGTAGCGTGTTCCTGTGGAATTGTCAGTCAACCACCTACACCGGGTTCTAGTCACAGGACTGAAGAGAAACCTTTGATGAGAATGTTTTTTGTTAAAAAGTTGTTCCCTCAAGCCTTGGGTACTCCAGTTACTGAGAAAATGGTTGCAAGAGAAGTCTACAATACATCTTGTCACATACTTGAAGCAGTTCTAACTGTTTTGAGTTTTACTTTACTCGTATTTTCATCAAAATTGCTGTATAATATGTAAAGAGTTTGATCGTTTTAAAAGTTAACCCCCTTGCGTAGGTACTTAGCAAAAATGATAAAATCAATGCATAATCGAATATAATAAATCAAACACAATAATCAAGTCAATAATCGATTCTCCAGTCCTTCCCCTCATAGTACTTGACGGTAGCCACGTCGACAGTCGCGATGGACCCCGTCCTGCTTGCAGCCTTGCATCGCCAGCAGCGGATGAAGGGTCGGATGAACTGCCTCCAGGTCTTACCGAACATCTGGATCAAGCTGATCACGGAGAGGCCTAAGAGGAAACCCTGTAAAATAAAGGCTGCTGAAAATTTCGTGACTTGAGTAGGATTAACTTTTTTTATGGAGTGATTTAATGTCGAAGAGAAAGCGAGTTAATGAAAATATTTGAAGCATTTTTTGGAGTCTGTGCTCATCCACTGCTTGTTTGCCAAGCCCCTGCCATGTTCCTCTCGCATGACTATCATAATCTAACGCTGTGTGAGATGGGCTACTTTTGTCATTTTAATTTATTTAATTCTACATTTTTATTATTGTCAGTAATTTTTATTTTAGTTGTGTGTATTAGTCTATACCTACTAATATTATAAAGAGGAAAGTTTTGATTGTTTGATTGTTTGTATTGAATAGGCTCCGAAACTACTGGACCGATTAGAAAAATTCTTTCACCGTTAGGAAGCTTACTTTTGAGGGAGTGACATAATATTTTATCCCGGAATTCCCACGGGAACGGGAACTACGCGGGTAAAACCGCGAGGCGATCGTCTAGGAATTTATAATTTTAAAACAGGTACCTATGAAAATGAATTTATGAGTTTTATTGTGTATTTTGGAGTTATGAAATGTATTTTCTTTTCTTTCCCTTTAAAAAAATGTTAATGTGATGTATAATTGTGTATTATAATATAATATATAATTGTGATGTATTATGTTACCAGTGGTGCTGAAATTAATGATTTTTATTTTATTTTTAATATATATAGCTTTGATGTATAATCCGAAACATAGTCCTCCGTCGCGTCTGTCTGTCTGTCTGAACGCGACAAACTCAAAAACCATCAAACGGATTTTCATACGGTTTTCACCAATTGACGAAGTGATTGAATTGTTTCCTTTCGGCTCAGTAAATTAGGAGATAGGAATTAGAATATTTAATTTGAATTTATGGGGCGGTATACTTAATTCACCTGGGGTTATTCACCTGGGTGCACTAAGTCCACTTTTTGTAGACTTGATTCACCCTGCTCATTTCAGGGCATTAAGTATACTATTTAGTAGACTTTATTCTCTCAGTATATATGTATAAAAGTTTAGCACACAAGCCCTACTCGGTTTTCGAGTCTTCGCTTTTTTTCGCTAAACGAGCGCGCGAAGCCATACAAAATGCTTTTTTTATGTTATTTAGCTTAGAACCATTAAATGAAACCAGACGAGTGTTTATAAAAAAATCATAGAATTACCTATACCTGATTTATCTTAATAGCTTTTGCCGTTTTGATGCTTGGTTGGATGTAATAAAAAGGTATTAAAAAGTGTGCGCCAAACATATTTAAAACATTTAAAAATATAACACACGCATCGTGCGTTAAAAAATTCAAAGGGCCTGGAATAGCGCTTAATCTATGCTAAATAAATTAGATAGGTTATTTTCCGTTTTTAGAGACAGTAAGCTATTGGCAGAAAGCTGCAGCCCAGATGAGACTAGATACAAAAATATCGTGACCTGGCCGTGACGTGCAATCGTAAATAGTCCGAGTCAACGAATCCAAAGGATGTGGAATTCCACCAAAATAGATATTTGTCCATAAGGAAACAAGAAACGGTTGGAAAGCGGCCAACTATTATAGCGTAATCAATGGATTTGGTGTTTCTGGTGGAGCTACTATCTATACCTACTGTGTCGAGACGCTTAGATGATAAACTTACTATAGGTGACAAAGTGTGTGTTTTATCTTAACCTGTAAATTTATATGACTCATATATTATTCATTCAGTCCTCATATAATATGAGTTCTAATTAATTATATTTAACTATTAAAAAAATTGAAAACTAAGAACTCGAACTAGAATGTAGCAACGCCAAAGCTACATTCTAGTATTCAACCTCAAAGCTGTAAAAACTTTGTAATGGACATGAATGCATTAGGTAAATAAATAAACTTAACTAAAAACTTAGATAAGCTCTTTATTCACAAAGAAAATAACAATCAAATAATAGAAAGAAATGAAAACTAGTATTTACAATTGAAACAATTGAGCTAACTGCAGATTGTTGCAAGCAATCTACAGGTAGCTCAACTGATCCATATCAATACCAGTCGTCGCATCCCCAAGACGTGCTGGCTGCATTGCCCCGCTGTATGGCAATGCTAGAACTAGAAATCACCAGCTCTCGCTTCGACCAGACACTCAGATATTATTTTAAAAACCCGAAGAGCCTCGATACCATACGCGCCTAGGGCCTCGGATCCAAGGGGAGCAAATAAAAACTAGCTATTGAGCTAGATAAGATGAAAAATGAAATGTTCACGCAAGGATTGATAGGATCAAAACGGATTTCGAGAAATCTATCATAGTACAAAGCATGGTTGGATCCGTCCACTCATATAGTCTTCATCATCATCAACCTATACTCGTCCACAAAGCATTCAGAGTGTACTCTTAAGATTCCGTTCTAGAATGCGGCCGCATTTTCAGTGTACAGCGGTGAGCGTTAGATACGCTTTCAAAAGAGTGCTGGGCGACTTTCTATTTAAAACTGTTTTAAATCTGCTACCAATCCCGAAACCGCAAAAAAATTAAGGAGTTCTTTCTTGTAGATAGAGACGAGAGACTCAATAATTATATTTATTAGAGTTATAAGTATGAAGATAGTTGTGTTCTGTTGTGATGGACCAAAGTTAAAATGGGCTTACGATGCTCCCTCCCAGGTCTGAGATGAACAGGTTCCAGTCGTAGGTGTACGCCTCTTCGTAGACCGACACCATCATGCTGTCGAAGTAGATGAAGATCTGGAGGTAGCAAACATTTTAATATGACGTTCATGGCTTCGCATATCATGGAAACTCGTGGGTAATTTGTTTTGATTTAATGTTTCTTTTCAAACAAGAAAATAAGACTACCTACCACGTATTCCGCGTCCTTTTTTGTTTCTTGACAACAACGCAAAAAAACACATTTTCTTGTTTGAAAAATATCAACCAATTTCAATTAAACTGATGTCTGAATTTTAAGCGGAATAACGAATATATATAGACATCGGGTATTTTGATGTGTGTGTATGAACTTTGTGATGGTGAGGTTTTAGGACACTGGTCATTGCGGGAGTAGACGAAAAGAGGACTAGCTAGGTCAACAAATAATATCTAAAAAAAAAGACTTCGTCGAGACTTGATCCCGCATCCTTCCCGAGTGTGAGGGTTTACGGCACTATAATAACAAAACTAGCAAGGTCGTTTACCTTAATAATAGCTCAATCGTCATTTGCAAGCCAGAAATATTTAAGAGTGAAAACCTACATATCGATTCTAGCGGTGCCGCCATCGACCAAACAATTTGTATGCTGTAAAAATACCTGTGTCTGTAGAGTGTTCCTGGTGGTGTCCATCCGCCACATCTTCTGGAAGTGGTCCCAGAGGAAGAGGATCTGTCTGTTCGTCACGAAGGAGTTGTACATGTAGGACTTGCAGAAGCGAGGGCAAACGCAGAGCTCGGGGGCTTGGCACATGCTGGAACAGTGTATGGAATTGAGTTACTAGGTATTCAGTAGTTATTTATTCCACCGAACGTACACGTGTTTTACTAGATATAATTATAGTTTTATATCATAACTCACTTAGGGACGTCCATTAATTACGTGGGAAGGGGGTCGAGCCATATGTCACTCAATCTCACGTGGGGGAAAGGAGGGTCTCGGCAAATACCACAATTTTTTCCACGAATTTACCAGTTCCTACTTACGGTGGTTCATTTCGTGTTGACGCAAGATTTTCACATGGCTTGGCATGGATTGCAAAGCATGTCGCTTGCATGCAATTGACATGCATTTTGTTGAATCTCATCAGAGATGGTTTTCCGCGGTATTGTCACTATTTTTTTATTCATATATTTTGCCGTGGATTTCTGCAAAGTAACGCTGATTCTATTATTTCTCTTCCTAAATTTATTTATTTATTTACAATGAACAAATACATTATGTAGCTAAAATACAATGGAACACTGGAAGGCGCATAAGTTAGAAACTGTGTTGCACCTCCCAGCAAATGTTTGATTAAATGTTTCCAAACCGCACTCACTTCATATAAGAAGAGATGAGGGTCCTCATGGCGGTGTAGTTGGAGCACCGCGGAAGGTTGCTGGACATCCAGGGTCCGGAGCAGCCGGCTTGCTCACCGACTGCGTCCCATACACACTGGGCTGTGCACTGCAATACAAGTTATAATGATTTTACGAAGTTACTTACTCACACTCGTACATACATACACTTTACATGTATAGTTTAGTTAACGTAAACCAAACTGTTGAGTTATTTTTTTAGACACCGTTTTACCAAACAGTTTTTAGCTCTACCTATCTCATACCTAACTGTTTAGTACGAAAAATATTAGATTGAAAACCGTATCTTGTTACTTGTACTTTAAGTTATGTACCTACCTATTTTTTATATTAATTTCTTTAGTTTTAAGCTTTTCAAATTTTTATCTTTATTCGCGCGCACTCTATCAGAAATATATTACGTGCGAAAAAAATTGTCATATGTTTTAGAATATTGTATTAGACATAGTTATAATACATATGATCTTTGTGTTCTCAAATTAAATAAATAAATAATTCTTTTTCAATTCAATTATTATTTATTCTTGCCTAATATATATAATATAACCAATACTTATCGTAAACATGACATTCTTAAATAAACGAATTCTAAAAATATGAAGTTTAAAAATTATTACCAAAGTAACAAGAGCGATCCCAAAATAATTGAAGCAACCTGACAGGGTTTTTATGCATTGTGTACTTACTAAGACTACCTACACCCAAGAACAATACCTGTACCTATGCATAAAATCACAATAAATGATATGAATAATATAAAAAACTGAACATCTTGGTTCATTTATCAAACTGTTCGGCTACTTTTCCCATACAGTTTTCTCTAAATCTAATTTTTAATTGAGCTAACTTGCTCTTTGTTTTGTTTGTACCTACACATTTGTGTAAACATTTAATTAAACATTTAACTATCCACTGGAAATTCGGCACCTAGAAACCAAGCAGTTTTTTCAGTAAGTAATTTATTCGCCGTAGGAGCCCATGGTTACATCAATTTAGGTACAAACCAAAGAAATTAATACCTATATCTGCTGTAAATAGAAATGGTCAAAAATAAAGTTTAACAGAATAACTATAAAATTCCTGCTGTAAAAGGGCATTTACTCGACTGCACTAATTGTCACACATGCTCACGCGAATAACTAAATACTCGAACAAACCCTAATCCGGAATATTTCAAGGGGAGAATTGAAATTAGCCAATTTGTATACTCACACGATTAGCGCTATAGTTCCTCTCAAAGGTACACGGATCATTATCCCTGCTGATCTTCTGGTACTCGTCTACCGTCAGCTTCAAGGACATGGTTTCTCCAACACTGATGTATTGGTACTGTACCAGTCCACCGTTGTATACCTCCACTTCTGAAATTGTATTTTTGGAGTGCAATAACGAACAGTTTGATAACTTAAATACATAAACCATAGTCATGGTTCTAATTCAAAAGCAAAGCTAAAAAAAATTGCGGTTGGAAAATGCAATGCCATTGTCCCTCCGCCAAAGGTGTGAGGTTTGAACCGACTGAAAAAAAACAGAAAATTATAGTACATTGTTATCATGGAAAACTTATAAATGCAAAGGCATACTAAAACTAAAGAGGAGTATTCAGTATTTTATCTGTAACTTTTTTATTTTCTAACCTGTAAAAGGCTCCCTCGTGTAATGCACGTAGACCTGATACCCTGGCGGGTTGACTCCACTGGCCGTCTCCAGATCTTCTTCAGTGTGCTTCAGGGTCACGGAGTAGCCTCGCGTCAAGCTCGCCCGGTGACCCTTCACCTTCGGGACCAGGGTGTAGCAGCGGCCGTAGAGGAAACCTATTGTTTCTTGTATCCTTACATCTGAAAACAAAACTCGAAATGGCCCATCTACCTGTGGGCCGAGTGCTTGCCAACATTGGCCGAGTCGTTGGTGATGGCAGATTTGCAGCCCGTATACGTCTACCTGCCTACGATTGCTCGCTTTGACTCAGCCGACCATGAGTTGATTCCAAAATAGCAGATAGTTTTTCATCAGAATACAAAAGAGAAATCGCTTATTCATAGAGTATTATTTACCTATATTGCTTGACTTAGAAAAAAATGGATCCAGTTTAGGAGTGGTATATGCATTTATAATTCTGAACCTGGAATAACTTATAGACTACTTTTACCCTAGAAAAACACGTGCGGAAAATAGTTTGAATATTCCTTACTATCAGGGGATCCGTCTAGCCCGTATTGCACGAAGAAATCGTCAGCAGTGAAGGTGATATCTTCCCAGAGTTCGTCCAAACTGATCGAGTAGTTGTAGAGGGCCCAGACTGAGGTGTACCGGGGGTGCGAGTATAGGTTGTATTCCTGGAGGGTAAAATTGGAATTTGAAAGGTTAGAATCATGTTTTTTTTCTATAGATGATGATGACACTCTTACTTCGCAAACTAGGGCAACTCCGTTAGTTATTAACTAAGTAAAATTAAATGAAATCAACACGTGAAATAAGATAAAAAGCCGTTCAGAAGGCCTGATTCGTAAATGATTATTATATTTAATAAGTATCTTCTATTTTTAGTAATCTTCAAACAGTTTCGGCATCTACTGTGTTGTGATAAAACAATATTGTTTTGATTACATAGATGACATTTTTCAAACAATGACTGCGCGTTGATGTCTTTTGTATGGGCACCGATAATTTCCTTCAATATTATGCTGAAATACTGAAATTGTATCCAATAAATGATTTATATTTTTATGTTTATGTTTAATAAGGGTCTAGAAAAGCTCCGTAGAAGGGGTCTACGAAGTTTACACAAACAATAGGTATTTGAAACCTTTAATAAAATATGAAACCGTGGCAATGCAGCCAGCGTCTTGGGGACGCTTCCGACTGGCATTGATATGGATCAGTTAACCTGTAGACTGTTTGCAACAGTCTGCAGATAGCTCAATTATTTCAATTGTAAATACTAGTATAATTTTCTTTGTGAATAAAGGCTATACGAAACCGTTTTTTTACTTTTTAAATGTTATTGATTTCTCCAGATCGATTAGGATAATTCTTTGCAATTGTATAGAGGATAATACAAATTTTCCCAAAAATTTTATTTCCGAGGGGTAGTTGACCTACAAAACTTAAAGCCAGTTTTAAAATTAAGGATTCGAAATCGAATTTTTGGATTTTTCAAAACTTCAAATTATTTGTTTTCTCTATAAATAAAGTGACAAATTCATACACAAAACTATCAATTGCTCCCACTAAGAGAAATTTTGGTTCCCTGGCATTCTCTGGGAAGAAATTTGGCTTTATGTGGAATTAACCCAACTTGCATGTAATGGAAGGATACATAACTTACCAACATCTTGTTGAACTTGTAGGCCGGCTCCCGACAGAAGGTGACGCTGGGATAGGTGATGGTCTTGTTGAAGTCGAAGTGGGTGTACGTGGTCACCGGGGTGTCCACCAGCTTCCTGATGCATGAGGATATCTGTTGGGGAAAGGGAGGAGGATATCTATACAAACGAGTCGAGGCAATTTTTCTACTGGGCATAATTAAAAAGCCCATAGACGATTTTTACACCCTGAACGCCATGACCGTATCGCCGAGGCGGCAGCGGCATAAAAATCGACATACTGACTAAGAATCAATATACTAATCATCTACTAATGATGAACAAAAATAAAAATAACGCTGGACAATTCACACAGCATTGTCTAGCCCCAAGCAGAGCTTGTGTTATGGTTACTAGATAACTGATATAATTATTACAATACACTACGTAAATAGATATTATTTTATTACATAGAAAACATCCAGAACACCCTGAACAAAAGTCTGCAGATTGTACAAAACTTTGTTCGGCGGGAATCGAACCTGGAACCTCCTGCGTCACAGGCGGGGGCGGGAGTTCGTCGCGGGAAGAGTTGGTCACCAAATGACTCTGAACTCTTACCGCGAGTGTCGTAAGAGGCGACAAATGGAATAAGGGAACCTCTGGAGGGACCAGAGGGTGGACAGTAGCGCCCCTTGCAGAACAGATTCACCATCAAGCTGTTCCCAACCCGCATGTCCAGCGTGGGGATTACGTCACTACCCCCTAATGATAAGAGCCGTCAAGACGCTTAGCAGGGGAGCCCTACGTTCAGCAGTGGACTGACATAAATGATGTTGATGAATCTTTAGATGATAGAAGTTACCTGTTGTACAACGACACAGAAGCAAACCAGTATGATGAGGGTCTGAAGAAGCTTCACACCTTTGAAGCAGCTGAAGAACCGCTTCTTGATCCAGCCGATCTTCTTCTCCGGTTCTTCATTCTAAAATCAATCGAGTGTTTTAACTTTAAGGCGCATATTTCCAGCTACCTACTGAAAGTATAGAGAATCAGAGGTAGGTTCCTACTTACCAAATCTGCAGCAACTGCCATTGCAACGGCCAAAACTATGTGTCTGTCCACATTGTGTAGAGTTCGTCCAGCCTGCTGGCTTACCATACAAAGATTGAAGCAATCAAGTAGATATACTACCTGATTACTTCAATAAGTATCATAAATATACAGGGTTACTGGTAATTCACTGACACTGTGTAAACTGCAGGTTCTGCCCATCATCACGAACACGTTTGTGAAGTCGACAGGTGTTAATTCTTAAACTTGGTAGTGGTAGATGGTCCCCCCCCCTCCATTAATTAATCGTTCTTTATAGAGGCTTTATTAGTAACTAAACGTAAAAACGGCTCTGCCCTGAATAAGGCAATCGATGTGGTCTGGTTATTTTCTATATATAATAAAAAATCTATTAATGTAATGTGTTGTTTACCCCATAAGGGGGATTTGCAAGGGCGAAAACTGGAAGTCAAAAAAATGAATTCCAGTTTTCCCCCTTGAGGCTAATCTTCAAGGGGGAAAACTGGAATTCTTTTTTTTTACTTCCAGTTTTCCCCCTCAAGGTGGATTTCAAGGGGGAAAACTGGAATAACCCCTTATATCAGTCATCTAGTACCCAAAACACAATTGTCCAGCATTATTTATTTATTTATCAGTGGGTGTGGTGTGGTGGTGAGAGATCTTTAGTAATTGTTTGGGTTCAGAATAATTGGGACTACATGGTGCTGTGTGGATTGTCCAGCATTATTTATTTATTTACAAACGTGTTTTTATTTCATTTTGTGTTAATGTTTTTAAGATTGTTTTGTTTTTAAATTAACCTTCACGAACGTGTTTGTGAGAATGGGCAGAACCTGCAGTTCTGCAGTGTCAGTGAATTACTAATACCCTGTATAAGGTATCATAAATATCGGTAGATACCATGAAATTAGACATTATCATATTTATTGGCATTACTGTCATTTGGCTCGGCAGGACACGCATTGAAGGTCAATTGCCTGTTCCTTTCATAAATATAGAAACTAGTGAGCAAATTGATATGACACTTTGCTAAGTAATTTTTTTATTCTAGGTATTCGATCATTCACGTAGTAGGTAAACAATAACAAATGCAAAAGCAAAATTAACTATGTCTGCTTGTCTGTTACCTTTTCCTTTTCATTCATTATTCACCGGCTGACGTTAGAAGATCATATCCCAGGAGAGGGGGAAAATGTCTTCTTCTAATGTCCTTAAAAAGCAAGACGCAGATGAATTCGGCGGCGGCGGCGCGCCGCTGTGGGTCGCACCGCCAAGGCTGGGCAGTGAATGCGTTAACCAGCTACGATGTGGTACTTACGTAACTTATTTACGAGATTAGAAGTTACTTTGTGTAAGAGTCGAAAACACCACCCTATTCGTCGTAGGTAGGTCCATGTGCACATGCCTACAACTAAATAATTGTGTCCCAAACCAACAAATTCCCACTGCTATATTCCAGCCAAATTAGATGTGATATGTTCGTAAACAAAGCACATCGAAGACAAAAATTAACACTCTTGGCGCGAATTTCAGATTTATTTGTTAGCAGTATTTACCGAAGGAAAGATCTCACACTGCTGTATAAATTTTGTTCAAAAATATACGGCAACAAAGTGAATTTTAGGTTAAGCATGAGTCGTTTATTTGCAAATATTTCGCGTTGAATTTGGCTGGGGTATAGGTATTCCAAAACACCACAACGACATGACAGTCTGAACAATTTTATTAACAAATTGCAGTCACTTATCTCAAGTGGCGGGAACATCAAAAACTAGGCAGCTTACAGTTGCTCGTAAATCTAGAAAAGTGGCCGGCAGGCATATCTGCTGGTTGGAGGCGAAAAAACGGAATTTTACCATTTCTAGGTTCTACAAGTAATTTAGATAGCAGTTTTTCGCACAGTGTAAGTCATTTGCTATGAACCCGCGCTGAAACAATCCACGAATCAATTGTCGTTTTGAAGCTATTGACATTAAGATATTTTTTACAAAAATAAATAAACAAACTCGCTGTGTGGTGGCGGCTTGGGAGTTGCACCACCCCAACTCATCCCGCGAGGCGACTAAGGGATATCCGCCGGGGGCGGACAGCAGCGCCCCCTGCAGAACAATTCTATCACCGAACTGCGATCGAATGCCCAGCGCGGGGATTATGGGCATTCGATATGCCATGAAATAGAAGTCAATAAGGCTCTTATCAGCGGGAGGCCTGCGTCCAGCAGTGGACCAATACAGGCTGTTAACCTCAACAGTCTGTATTGGTTCACTGTTGGACGCTTATTTCTGTTTTGTTTGTAAACAGAACAGAAAAAATCAACATTATGTCGAGACTACAATTGATTGAATGTTTATTTCAGCAAAGATTCATAGCAAATGGCTTACGATGCGCGCAGAATTTCTTATCTGTTATCTTAGTTACTTGTAGAACATAGAAAATAGTAAAACCTGTTCTTTTTTCTAGCGTCACTAAACATCTTAAAGTCATTGGTACTCAAACACAATCAGTTAGGTATATTTCTTTTATAGTATTAATTTGATAAAGCAAGAAATACATATAATACCTACTTAATACCTACCTTCACTTTATGAACTCATATTCACGTATGGTTTTTCTACAGTACAGTTTTTAGTTAGGTTGGGAACGAAATACTTTTTGGAACTATTCTTAAGAAATCAAAGTACTTACTGCTAAATGATGATGACAAATACTTTTTCAAAATAGTATTTCGTAGAGCCCATGCTACCGAGTACTGCCGAGTGAGACCTCTATCGAGTGTGTTTAGAAACCTGTTCTTCTTAAAAATGTCGCTAGATGGCACTACTTGTGGTTGTGCCCAACGTCTCGATACAGCTACCTAATAAATATTTACTATTCTGTGACAGCGAAATTAGGGTACATTAATAAAACAATCACCTGCTTTTAGCATTTTAATTATGATTATTTACAACTTACAGCTAGTTATGACTATGTTAGCTTATACACAATATCACTTTTAAGGCACATACGCTAAGTACAGTCATCAGTAAAAGTAAACTCACAATAAATAAAGCGGTAACAAAACGTTACGAAGCCCGACTTTCATATACACTTATGGCTTGTTGCTACAATCAATATGTCTAAAAGCCAAAACACTAGAATGCTGTCGCGAAACTGCCGTTCACAAGTGTCCGTACACTATTAAAAAAACAAAACATCGCTCACGAAAAAATTATTTCAAGCTCACTCATTAATTTTTACCAATATGAAAATCTTTAAGTTCTAAGCAAAAATGAATTCTGACTTTTTCTCGCAGACAAGCGTGCGAAGTTATATTTGATTTCATACGCGTTAATTAGACTCCTTTGGGTGCCAAAGGAATGTCACATTGAACAAAAATAAGCACATTTAGTTCGCAAAATTGTGCGTAACTCATAGCTAGAGAGTAAAGTTTGAATTGATACCTATGCAAAAAGCAGGCACCTCCTAATAGTTTGTTTGTTTTTCATGAGGATATTCAATTTAGTACACCAAACGAAACCAACCAGCTCAACGAGAATACCAAAGCAAAAGACAGCGGTCCAGCGATTGCAGCCTTCCCTGTTGTACCACTCGTCGAGTTAGCCTTCAAGAACTTATCCAAGATATCAGTCCTAGGAGTTATATCACACGCTGTATGGCTGATGGCATCCACCACAGGAGCGGAGAACACCCTAAAGTTAACATCGTTAAGGTCCCAATTCCCGTACATCCAAATCGGCATCCGATTCGACAGGATCCAAAGGTTGTCGTTGTAGTCTACTTTAATATCTGTGGGGTATATCATGGTGTTTTCGTTCATGTATATTCTGCCTTGGTTCTTCATCGTGTAGTCTTTGTTTGAAGTCTTCCAGCAGGCTACAGCGTTTAGGTTTACCAGGGAGTAAAATAAGACTCCAGTCTTTGGGTCTACGAATGAGACGCTGGATTGAGCGTTAGGGCCACGATCTCCAAGGTTCTTGAATGCATCGAAGTTATCGTTGGCCACCGTTTCATTCCTCAAATACTCTGTTGAGACTGAGAACTCTTTGAAACTGGCCATTGGGTGGAAGTAAAGCGTGGAAAAATTGTTGGCGTTTGGAGCCGCTAAGCCAATCCCGAAGATAGCATCCTCCCATGTAAAGTTGAGACCTTTGACATTGAAGTCGCAAGCTAGAGGGTCCTGGTGGAAATAATGGTGCTTGATTCTCCAGGAGTCGTTCTTTTCCCAGGAGTAGACTACAAGGCCAGCTTTGCCAACATCTCCAGCGTAGGCATAGGTCTTCTCACAATCCGCGTCTTCGACAGCGATGTTAGCAAACCCTGAGTCTTCTTTCACCTGATCGTCAGGGAAAGTGTATCTTCGGATCAGATTATCAGTTTTTAAGTTGTAGATGATGAGGGCTGGTGGGTATTTCTTCGTTAGAGTTTCGTTTCCTTCAGCGCTGTTGATTTTCCCGCTATCGAGGACCCAGAGTCTACCACATCGGTCGGCTCTCACCCTGAAGGGAGATATGATTTCTGGTGGAGAGTCTCCGATGGCGGTGTGGGCTGCCCAGCTCGGGTAGGGGATCAGAATCGGTGAGGTTGTGGAGTTATCTGAAAGGAGAGACATCATAAGACTGAGTGAATCGAAGTCAACAAAGGACTTGTCATTGCAGTGGTTATGAGAATAGATAAGTCAATCATAAGTTCATAACACGATTCCCAAGCTAATGTCGTGTTTATTTTTGAGAATGACATGCTTGAGACTTCTTGGTAAGCAGATATGTCTCAAAGTTTTAAATGACCCATTTTCCTTATAACAAATAAATAGGTCGATATTTGAGACTCGAGTAGGTATTGTTTACCCAACATCAGTAAGTAGGTACCGCTAACTAGGAAAACCAAAGTTTAAAAAAACACTAAGGTTTTATAAATATGGTCAGGGTAATTTCTAAGAAGTCACTTGACCTGGTGATGTAGTTGGTTAGCACATTCTCATACTGAGGGAAGGATTCGGGTTCAAGTCCTATCGAAGTCGAAATTTCTTGGGATAATATTCTTCATCTTAGAATTGAGCAACGCGACACGACACAATTTGTACAATAAACAAGGTCCAATCACCAATCCCCTAAAATTTTGCATTATATCATAAGAGAATCATATTCAGATGTTTTTCTTAGTTTCCGACAAAACCTACACCACGCCTACAGGTAGGTAACTTAGTCGTAGGTACTGGAAGACAGTGATTTTGTGAGATCCTTATTACGTTTGAGAAAACATAGATTAAATTACATAGGTACGTGTATCTGACACCTAGTTTTTCCCAACCACAATAATTCGGAAATGTTCTGTATCGCATCACACCAGCGTGCGATAACAACCAGCGGGACTTTCACTGCGCTCCGTGATAGCCGTCAACGTTTGCCAATAGGTTTCTCCTAATGTCAACTTTAAGAATAGCAGACGTAATGATTGGTTACTTATGTCTTTAGATAGGTACTTATCTTGTATGATTACGAAATTACCTGCCTATACAAAGAATTAGGAACTTCGGTAAGTTAGTTAAAATTAACCCAGCAGCGATGAAATCTCGTGAAATCTCGTTTTCTCGTTTTTTTAGCACCATCATTGTTTTGTCGTGATATTATTGCAAAAAAATTATGTAAATCCTTTGAAATTTTAAAACAATAATAATCATGTAAGAATACGAGTAAAAGAACACGAATATTATGAAAGACCGATTCTAATAAATTTTTTCAAAAACTGTAAAAATTTCACAAAATCCTAGAACAAACATTGACACCCTCGATGTCCAGAATCACCCCATTTCCGTGGCGTGGCGCCCTGATATTGGAATGGGTCATTTATACATTTTCGTTCCACTTAATTATTGTGTTGTGTGTAATTTAAAGTGTGATTATAATAAAGTGTGATGGACATTTATCTGAATTAAATAAATATCAGAATGAACGAATGCCTTTTTTCTTGGATTCAAAAACGTAGGTAGACCTGCTGAACTCAAAACTTAGGTACTGGAGAATTAAAGGAAACCATGAATAAAAAAAAAAAAATTGACTCTTTTTGTTTTTGCTTTGGTAACACAAGTTATTCTTTGATCGATCTATTTTATGTCATCATCATCATCATCAGCCTATATTAGTCCACTGCTGGACATAGGCCTCCCCTAATGAGCGCCATAGCGCCCTGTCTTCAGCTTGCCGCATCCAGCATCTGCCTGCAGTCTTTCGCAGATCGTCATCCTATTTTATGTATTATCCACATTTGTCCGAATCTACACACCAAAGTCGGCGACACAGCCCGGCGCGGCGGCGGGTTGGTTCGACATTTGAGTGTATCAGTATTGTAGATAGCCGACTGTGTTTCGTCAACTTGTAGGGCACCGGCCCGCCGACCTTGGCGTAGACTTCAATAAGCTTATTATTTTAGCGTACAGTAAGTACTTAACTACCCAATAACTTAGCTCCAGTTCAAAGTTGCTCAGCGAGCTATGGAAAGAGCTTGGAGTTTCTCTAAAGGATATAATTCGTAACGAATACATCCGACAGAGAACCAAAGTTATCGACATAGTTCAAAGAATTAGCAAGCTGAAGTGGCAGTGCGCCGACCATATCTCCCGAAGAACCGACAACCGCTGGGGTAAACGTGTTCTTTAGTGAATCTGCAAAAGACTGCAGACAGATGCTGGATGTGGCAAGCTGAAGACGCTATGGCGCTCATTAGGGGATCAGCCAACATAGGCCATGTTCAGCTGTGGACTAATATAAGCTGATGATGATGATGATGTAACTTAGCTTACCTTTCAAGTTTATATAGTTGAGAGACGAAGGCACTCCCGTCTTCCACCGAGGCACGGTCACGAACAGCCTGTCTCCGTACGCCTCCAGACCCATAGGCATGTTATTCTCCGGGATATATCTCTTGGTGTCCAGCGCCTCCTGCCGAGCCGCAGCACTCTCGAACTGGTAGTCGAGAACCTTCCATTCGTAGATCACGTGGAGCTGGTCCATGCAGGTGCTTGCGTAGATGAGGTGGAGGAAGGTGAGGGTCTTTAGTGCCCTCATTTTGAGCTGGAAAGAAGGAAATGGAACGTAAGGCATTTATTTATGAATTTGTGATTAAAAATAAACAACGTTGGACAATCCACACACCATCAATAAACAAATACCTAACTTATACAATTACTTAATAAAATTTTATCTTTTCTTGATCTTTATTGGTGACTAACTTCTGCCTGTGGTTTCGCTCACGTAGAACCTGAACGGGGAGGAAACGGTTTTTGTTTTTTTTAATACCCTTATTGACCAGCAAATTACCTACTAGAAATAAATTAAAACTAGTATTTACAATTAAAACAATTTAGCCAACTGCAGACTGTTGCAAACAATTTTAATTAGGATGCAAAATTGGATCACTGAAAAACGTTCGATTAAATTTTGGTAGAGTAAGTAGGTCCACCATGTACTTATAATTTTTTAATTGCAAAGTTCAACGGAATCCTATCCACCAGCGATCGTGGGAATTCAGTCTTGCCTCTAACCGTTAGGTCCCCAGTTGTCGGAAATCATAAATGTAAACGAAATGCTACAATTCTTGACGCTTGTATGAATCATTTTTGGAGTTTGGTTTTCCCTTATTTTGTCGTTTCGCTCTTGCAATTAAATTTTTCGTCACCTTTTTTCATTCGGATTTTGCGAGGGAAAATTATTCCGATAAACAAAAAGATGACGCGATTGCCTTCTCTTTATTTTTAAAGGTAGGTACGATATATACAAATTAAGATAGATATACTGATTTTATTGCATCAAAACTTTAATATTTAGCTTTGTTGTACGCATACCAGTTCTTCATAAAATAACAGGTGCTCAATAGGTACCTTCTCGTAATAGTTATATTGACAGAAATCGATTTCGTGGGTGTGTCAAATTCCTAAATCGGTCAAAACTTGTTTTGACGGCCTGTGTTACAAAATGCAACAGATTTAGGAAACATAATCTACATAATATTTAATGATTTTACCTACTTATTATGTTATCATACGTCATAATTTGATTGATCTGGCTTCGAATCTCATAATTAAAGAAAAAATACTTTTTTAAGTTATGCGGGACAAAATTAAATTTCATCATTTATCATTCTCTATACAAATCATTTACAAATATGTCCACATTGACGGAGACCTCAATGAACATACACAAAAAAACATAGGTACATGTAACCTAACATATAACCTCCTTCTTTTTCGAAAGACAACACTTGAGTCCTTATTTATTGTTTTCTGCCTCAATGCATTTATTTAAAGCGTCGAACAATGGCTTGCTGAGCTATTAATAGAGTTATCAAGGTGTAAAGGTCTTAAGAATGAATGAATGCATTGTTATTATCAGTTGCACCAAGATAATAGGTAGGTACATATTTTATCTGGTCGAAATTTTTGTAATGGAACCAATTCGTATTTATGAGGTAATAGGGACCGTTAGAACTTTGAATCTAATCCTTTCCTTTTTTGCATTAACAGGACTTTTTTATAGTCTTCCTAGTATGAGATATAATGATCTCTGCAACCTTGTTTAATAAACCTATTTTTTTTATATTATTACCAATATTGTCACCCCCTACAGAGGCTTCGTGGAGCCCCGGAGCTCCACAAAGCACACTTTCAGTGTGGCTGTCCTAGGCCATACCGAAGTAGGTATTATTAAGTCAACATTCGGTCTCCAGGGAATAAGCCTTAAATAAAATACCTTTAGTAACTCTTTATTAAATCTGTGTTTGTAGGAAGCGTTTTATTAAATACTAGACGATCGCCTCGCGGTTTTACCCGCGTAGTTCTCGTTCCCGTGGGAATTCCGGGATAAAATATAGCCTATGTCACTCCCTGAAAAGTAAGCTTCCTAACGGTGAAAGAATTTTTCAAATCGGTCCAGTAGTTTCGGAGCCTATTCAATACAAACAAACAAACAATCAAATCTTTCCTCTTTATAATATTAGTATAGATAGATCAAAAAATAGTTTGACCAGACTGGAAAGACTTAGTTTGGGCGTGTCAAGTAAAAATGTTATAGAGCCAGCCTAGACCGTGCAGAGTTTGACACGATATCCCAATGACAAACGCTTTCTTCGATGAAAGATCCCCACCATACAATAAGTCCTAAGGTAAATAGAGGTCCTTTTTGTAAAACGCCTCATTATAAAGAGTAATTTAATGGTCCCCCATTAAATTACTCTCCTAGTCCAAAAACTCGTCAGGGTGTAAGATCGAAGTGAGCGCGTTGAAATCATTTTCATGGAAATCTTGACTAGAATTGAGAAGTTGTTTTAAAACACGTTGAATGAATCCGGTACAAAATTAGGTTTCAGAGAGATTTATTGTTATTAGTGGTTATGTTATTATACAAAACAAACATAGTTTCCCGACAAAAAAAATATATTTCATACATTCTAAAGAGCGAAATCATTGTATAGCCACCATAGATACGATTTATATCTATGATAGGCACAATAAATATTTATTGCGGTATTGGTAGGTATTTGTTTGTTTTGGAATATAACTCAATACATGTTGTGTAGTCATCAAGTGATGCTAATATGATACCACACTATTGAATGTTTATATTAGAACATCTCTCCGAACTTGCTGCTATAATACTAGAACTTATAGAGGTTTATCACACTAATTAGTAATTATAAATGCGAAAGTTTGGATGTTAATGTTACCTCTTCACGCAAAAACTACTGAACGAATGAAATAACCATATTATGGGCATCTCACCGAGACGTTGCCGTTGTTGACGTCCTAGTGAGGCAAACCAAAAAACCATGGGATAGACATAACTACAAAATATTTTCACGAACCATTGATTAGATCTTATTTGACTTGAAATAACATCGATAGGCTAATTTTTATCCCGGAAACAAGGCGTGGGAAGCTGCGGGCAGAAACTAGTGTGTTATAATTTTTGGAATTCACTAGACATGCTAACTTGCAAGTCTTTAGTCTATGTCTGAGATGCAGGAGGGACCAAAAGCGTGCCAATGATCTCGTTAAGTCCATGATGGATCTATTGATATTTGTAATTCATATTAGATCCAGTTTGAAAGGTGAAGAATTGTGGATCCATCGGTAACTTTATTTCGATCCATGGCCAGATCCATGATGAATCTATTGAGATTTGTATTTCACATTATATCCTGTTTTGATGGTGTGGATCTATCGATAAATTAACTTTATGTCAAAAATGGGTCCTGTAGTACCTGTACCATTTTATCACACCGTCATAGAAAAAGATAAAGATACATTTATTTATACATACTAGTATGTTTCAACTAGTTGTTTACGAACTCGGCTGGGCTGCCGCTCGAGAACAAACTAAGCCGTAGTTAATTATTACCATAACACCAGACTCCATTACTATTATTACCATGAGGTAAATAGGAATCGGAGGCATGAAATCACTCAGTCACAGTCTGGTTAAGCTTGGCGTGGGCTAGACTTGCATTATACTATACCACATTATATTGGTCACTCACCTACTAAATGAAGACGTCATGGTATATTTTACATAATCAACTAACTACTCGATCACGATTTTGTTGAAATAAGTATAAACAGTTTGTACGTAAAAAGTTTATTTCGCTAAAAGCTTAGGTATATAACACCTTAAATATTAACACAGGATTATATAGATTTAAGACTCGCCTGGTGACCAATTTACATGGTATATGTCTAACTATGAGCTCCGCACTAGGCTAGGCCTTATAGTCATAATAGTCATAATATTAATACAAAGTAGGTAAGTGCTACAATAGCCATAGGTACGCACCAAAAACCTACTAAAATAAGATAATAGTATTATAGATAAAGGACGCTACACGGTACCAAGTACCACATTGTCAAGGCCCAAGACGAAGAATGATCTCTCCCATCCCAGCCCCATGTATCGGGGCGGCGCGCGGCGGGGCGGCGGTTGGGAGGCCGAAGGCTGGGCAGTGAATGCGTTAAATTATGTAAGTCGGACCAGGAAGTGCTCAAATATTAATTTATTTAATTAATTCTGCAAGAAACACAAACTGTCTGTTGCCCATAACTTCGAAAGAAAATGATATTTTCGTCTTTAGCATTCATACTTCCACTGCTGAACATTGTGAACAGGCCTCCCCTAAAATAATATAACATACTTAGGTTGTGGGTAATTTATGTTTGATTTACTTGAAGTTGCATTCATAGGATACCATTCAAATTAGTTGTCTATTTGTCCGTACGTGACCTCGTACACCAAGTCTGTGTTTTTTGTACGAGAGCTGTTATTTCTGAGAGGGTAAATCGGTCAGCTCTGTCATCATGTAATATGATGGTTCTCTGTACCCAAGTTGAAAAGATATATCAACGCATCAAGGATTTTTAAGTTTTTTATGTACAAAGGAAAAAAAGAAAGTGAGAGTACCATTCAAAACAAAAAAATAGGCACACTCATACGTAAATGCAAACAAAATACAACCAACCTCGCGCATTTAACCTATATTGGTTCTACATAATTAACTCCCTACCTCTGAAAAGGCCTCCATCGAAATGATCGAGTATGAGGTGACGGAAGTATACCCCAAGGCCACCACCGGAATCTGGTCAGCCTCGCACAAAGGAAGTTACACGTCTTTCTTCTGGCCATGAGGAAAAGCTACCTACCTTTACTGAGCTTATTGGGAAGTTGATGGATGAGATATTGCTTACTAGCTTTTGGCCGTGGCTGTACACGCGGTCTTTTTGGATAGTAGCGGGATTAAGTACAACAAAAATAATGTTTTTGAGTTTCTCGGTTGGTGGATCTTTATGGAGTCAGTGAATTATACAATGTTATCTGGTAAGTATAGGTATTCTACTCAAAATACTAATTCTGAGCACTGTGAGACTAGATTTATGCTAGGTGAATGTGAAAGTTTTCAGCATTATTTATTTTGTATTAAAAAAAATTAAATTAATTATAATTTTATTTAAATTTTAAGACGGGGTGGTAAGCCAAAACCAAATAAGAAACTACAGAGTCCGGTGGGAGAAGACGGATTTGAAATTTGAATATTTCAAAAACCATTCCTTGGACGAGCTGGAAAGGGATATCATTCGACGGATTTTACCACCATAATTTTTCAGCGGCCCACCTACAGTTTGTGCGCCACAACTTAGGTACACTTTGCGACGTAACATATTTCCATAAAAATTGGATTGTTCATAGTCTACCAGTATTGGAGACTCAAGCAACAAAAGCCGCGGTTGAAGTACTAACAAGCCCTGTAGAAACCCACAGTCTACGTTGGGACCGCGCTAAAAAGATTGAAATAATCTGACCTTACAATTTTTTTGGAAAATTCCGTGCAGGAAACGTAACTACCGATAATGATTTTTAACGTCGCATTATAAGCCAGTATTTTATGCCGAGGTTTCGAGAAGATTATTCGAACACTGCGCGTGCGCACACGTGGTCCAGCAAGATAGACCCACACCTTATTCAACGAGAGCCATCGTCGTGAACACAGAACCCACAAAACTGATAAGGAATTTTGTATCAACGCATGGCCACCCAAATTGCAGGAGCTGACCTCCAAGCGTATTTTTCTAAAAAAAAGTCGAAATTTTACCCGTTCCCCCCCTCTATCTCCGAAGTTTGCAGAGCGATCCATTCAAAATGTATGGAGCGTTTGTAGATATAGATCTATATTTTACAGGAAAAATATAGAAAAGTCTGTAAAATGAACCCTTTTTGAAAAATGGTCAAAAAGAGGGAGGATAATTTTCAAAAAGGGGGGTTACTCCAATGAGTGGGGTATCATATGAAAGGTATTGGTTTGTACATTTCAAAACAGTTTTTGAAATTTCTGCTGGTTCAATACTTTTCGAAATATCTTGAAAAAAGTTGAAAAATTTACCGCTACACCCTATCACCGAAGCATGCAGAGAGATCCATCTGAAATGTAGGTTGGTACCTACAAGTTTTAGGTCTTCATTAAATTTCGGAGTTTCTAACCGGTACCTTTAGTACATACCTACTTGTTCACAAACGTTCGAAACCCTCGGCGCGCGAGTTACACTCGCACTTGACAGGTCTTGTTCTATAGGGGTATAATAAAGTATATGATAGCAACCTTACGAACATAGCGGAATAAATAAAAATATCGGCCGAGAAGTGCACGCTTTTCCCTCAACTGTTTTTTGATGTGCGTCACTCAGAATAATCTCGAAAAGTTCTGTGAATATGTATGCCGTGATGGAAAACATTCAGTCGCACACGCATGTTTGAACTTTGATTTGGTTGATAATACTTAGTAATTTTCTTAATAAATATATAAATAAAATATGGTTTTAATATGGTTTTCAAAAAACTATCTGAGCGTCTGGTCGAAGCGACGCGTGACCCGAGAGCTCGTGAATATCTGGCACAGCGTATCAGCATTGCCATACAGCGTGGCAATGCAGCCAGCGTCTTGTGGACGCTTCCGACTGGTATTGATATGGATCAGTTGAGCTACCTGTAGACTGTTTGCAACAGTCTGCAGTTAGCTCAATTGTTTCAATTGTAAATACTAGTATAATTTTCTTTGTGAATAAAGGCTTTTTGGTTTTAAAAATAAAATGAATGTAGAATTTTATATTAATTACTTGTGTTGCGCTTTTCCTTGTATTTGTAAATACCAATTAAAATTAACAACCCATTCAATCACAATATTGAAGTGAAGGTTAAGTAGTAGTAGGTATTAAATTATCTGTGGTAGAGGCATATTTTATCGTAAACAAAGAGTTTATATTATTTATTTGCCATTAGTCTAGTTATCGTAGCCAAATTAAGCCTTAATAAATAGGTACCTATATAATGCTGGACAATTCACACAGTATCAACTAGCCCAAGCTGAGCAAAGCTTGTGTTATGGGTGCTAGGTTATTCAGACAGATATTTTTGAATATACAAAGAAAATACTCGCAACAAATATCTGCAGATGGTACAAACATTTGTTCCAAGACGAGAATCGAACCGCAACTTCTTGCGTCGCAGGTGGACCTTCGCTTGCCGCCGCGCCACAAACGTCGTCAAATGAAATAAGTATACCCAAATAAAATACACCGTATACTTACTAACGTATAATTTTTGTGAAATTAGGATTATTTTAGCAACTCTATCGGGTTTGACAAAACGGATATCTTTATCGGCATCCTTGAAAACAAATCGGAATTCCCATTTTTATCTACTTTGTTTGGATTTTTTTGGGTTATTATGGGTAGCAAAATAATAATAAACGTAATATAACTTTACTTGATTATACCCACACATTAAACCGCCCACTGCGGTGCACGCTGTGCACGGGCGCGGCGGCGGCGGCGGGGCGCGGGGCGGCGTGGCTAAAGCCGCAGAGTGCGCAGTGGGTCTGCGGCTTTTAAGAAAGAAGTTGAAGTTTAGTTAATAGTCAAGCAAGTTTAAAGTCACCTGATTCAACATTCTGTGCCAGACATTTGACCAGCTTGTCAAGTTTCAAATCAATTTTTTTATTTTCTCATTACTTGTCTTTTTATGTTCATGTTTAACCAATTTCCACAGATTCATTCTTTTTTAGCAATTCAATTTTGTTTGTACCTTGTCAAATCTTTTATCTTCTGCTAATAGATTATGACCGCCTATATCTTTATTTGAGTTATTCCCAACGTGTCGCGTGAGAGGAGCTCGTTCCCAACGTCTCTCAAAAAGTATTCCCAACGTCTCACGAAAGTCAGAGCGTCTCGTGATTTACAATTTATTTTATCATGTATATAGTATTCATCAAAGCAAAGCTAAAGTGGGATTGGGCTGGTCACGTCTGCCGCATGCCAGGAGAGCTATGGACTAAGGTAGCCACCGATTGGCAACCTGAACAGGCGAGAAGGCGACGCGGTAGACCTAGACGGAGATGGCAGGACGAATTGAACAAATTCCGGGTCGACTGGACGGAGCTGGCCAGTGATCGTGATGTCTGGAGAGAGTGGGGGGAGGCCTTTGCCCAGCAGTGGGATAAATTTGGCTAATAATAATAATACAGTATTCATCTTTTAACCCTCGACGCAAAAAGAGAGGGGTGTTATAAGTTTAACGTGTCTGTCTGTGTATCTGTGTACCTATCTGTCTGTGGTATCGTAGCTGCCAATCGGATGAACCGATTTTCGTTTAGTTTTTTTGTGTCATATATAATTTTATCCTCTTTTTAGCCATGTTTCATAAAAAATCTGTCGTGGGGTTTTTTAAAATTTTTAATTTTGTCTTTGTTTCTTGTGATACTACCAAATATTTGATACAAAAATTACCTAAAATACCTATGTAATCGTAATGTTAAAGTTTATTGATATTATATTGTAATACTAGCTTCTGCCCGCGGCTGTTGTTTCTATGGAAAAGTTTTGAGGTTATTTCTATCCCATGGGAATTAATTTATGGGATAAAAAGTCACCTATGTTTGATTCCAGAGTTAGACTTACCTGTATGCAAAATTTCAGCCTGATCTGTTCAGTAGTTTTGGCGTGAAGAGGTAACAAACATCCATCCATCTATCCATCCAAACTTTCGCATTTATAATTATTATATAGTGTGATTTAGTTAGAATAAATGGCTTTTTTATTCATTTTTATTTATTTATGGGCTTGACTTTAAGCTAGTAAGAACAGCGTATCACCAATACATTAGTCTTACTTAAGTGACACATAATAATGATCAATGACGAATTCCCATAGAAAATTAACTAAAACCTTTAATTGGCAATTAAGTTAGAGTACATGCTATGCTAAGGTTTTTTAAGTGCTGCAGACTTATGTTTAACTAATAAAATATAATTTGATTGTTTTAAAACCAAAAATTGACTTCAAATCACTTAATTTTACAATGTTTTTTAGTTTTTCAGAATAAATACTAGGTACTCCCTCGAGTAAAAAATGTATGGGACTTCCCCGGGATCCTTCTCTAAACAATATTGAAAGAATTTTCAAAATCAATTCATAATTGACGGAGAAATCGACGAATATCCATAAAAAACATACATACAGCCGAACATAGAACCTCCTCCTTTTTTGAGAGGTCGGTTAAAAATAAATGTTTTAGTAGGTAGTATCTTTTGGCAAGCTATCTTTTGTCTACTATTTACGTCTTATGTTTTACGACTTATTGTCAAGTATACACGTAGGTAGGTAGTTTGCACTACCTACCTACCATCAATTATATAATTTAATGCCACTTTAAAAGATGGCGAGCCAGGACTCGCAGAATTCAAGTAAAATCTGTAAAACAAATCGCTTTAGCACTGCTCTAATCCGATTGGCTTTGGATTTTAAGGATTAAATTGGTACATACGGTATCATAGAGCGATTCTATGACTAGCTTCTTGCAACTGTTTGGTTTTTGTTGTTTTTGATGGTTTTCCGTTTAGGCGAAATACGTACAATACCTACCATGTGCTCATAAGACAAATTAAACCATTTCCCTCAAAGGGGAAGGCCCTTTGAGGGAAATGGTTTAATTTGTCTTATGAGCACATTTTATAGGCCTAAAGAAAAAAAATGTTACTGATTATGATTTTGCTGTCTATATAAAAATAAATGACGTGTGTGATGATTCGACTAGCTTATAGACAGACAGCTATATAAAACACCTATACCTTTACTTTATCTTATTTCTAGACGAAGACAATGGCCACCAGCTCTACAATACCGATGATCTAACAGCATAACTGGAAATGACAGGTATCCAATCATTGAAATTCAATACAAATGGCGTCCACGCATCATGCCATTGTATTCCAAATCTACCAATTACAAACCCTAGTGCAATGGTTTACGAGTTAAAATTGAGTAAATTAGATCTTGCAGAAATTGCTAAGTTTACGAGCTATGCCTGAATTCCGGTATTAGTATTACTTCTCGGATCTGATAAGGAAATGCGAGGTCTATTTCAAAACTTAAGCTAAATCAAACATTTAGGCCTTCAACACGACACTGCCTATTAATTGCAAGGAGTGGCTCTACGCATAGGCGTGTTTAAAATTCATTAAAAATCTACTTTTGGTCAGTGTGGGTTTCTTATAGAGTACTTATATATATAAGTCTTAATACCACACAGTAGAGTCGAAACCTGTATGATCTGCAATGATTAAGGTGAAGTGAGTCCCAAAGCCAATGTTTTGACTGTACGGAAAACCAATTTTAAGGCAAAATAACATTGATATTTTAATAATTTTTTGATACGCATCAAAAGTTTAGGATTCTAGTTAGTAAGTTATGGAAGTTGAAACACGATTGATAAAACTTGACTCTATACAAAAATCGCAAAGTTTCCTCTAAATCTTCATTTTTGCACAATTAAGTACTTCTACGGGAAAAGCAGTTTCATTTGCTAGTTATCTATACGAATATTAAAAAGAGGAAAGATTTGATTGTTTGTTTGTATTAAATAGGCTCTGAATCTGAAATTACTGGACCGATCTGAAAAATTCTTTCACTGTAAGGAAGCTTACTTTTCAGGGAGTGACATAGGCATATATATTTTATCCCGGAATTCCAACCATCGTCTAGTTTATCATATTTCAATTAAATTTCGTTTACGTTCCCTAATAAATACTTACTTTAGACGATTATGGATTTATTTTATTGCGAAAGGGTATTATATTATAGCTGTAGTAGTATAAGCAAAAAAACTAATTTATATGAAACGAACAGTCCAATTGCGCGCGGGCTGGCCATTTCGCGGCTCTCGCCTTCCTTTCTTGCCTTCCCCGCGCGACGTTCGCTCGTCCTTGTCTCGCAAAACCGATCCCGCATCGTTTTAGCACTAATCAATAATTAATCAGTAATTTAATGGTAAACAGTTTAATATGTTCCTACTTAAAAAGTTTAATGTTACCTTCATTTTATTGATTTCGCAACCTTATCAGCACATTACTGATTCGCTACACTTAGTACGAGTAGGTACTTTGAAAATTCAGTAAATTAGGTACTTAATTTAATGAATGAAGAATAGCTGTTTAAGGGTATGAAAATTCCGGGGTTATTGTTAAATGTTCCCAGGTAGATGAAAATCACAAAAATGTCCGAAAATCAGAGCCTATTAAACAAAGGACTTCAAGGGTACCAGAGGTCACAGAATGTTGGGCCACTGGAGGTCAAACGAGCTGAATGAAAAGTGTTTTGATTCAACCATTATAAATAACAATTAAACTGAACCACAGAATACGTTCATAGTACGCTAGGTCATTTAACCAGTTTATTTTTAACTAGACGATCGCCTCGCGGTTTCACCCGCGTAGTTCCCGTTCCAGTGGGAATTCCGGGATAAAATATAGCCTATGTCACTCCCTGAAAAGTAAGCTTCCTAACGGTGAAACAATTTTTCAAATCGGTCCAATAGTTTCGGAGCCTATTCAATACAAACAAAAAAACAATCAAATCTTTCGTCTTTATAATATTAGTATACTTAGATGTACTTTACCTACCTGACTCGTTGACAGACAAGTAGACAACGCACAGCCCGAACCACTGGTTCTAGAGGCTGGTACGCATAACGCGTACGAAGTCATGGGTTACAGCTTGTTTGTCGTACTTTTATAAGTATGATATTGGCTACGAATAAGGACTTATTATTTATTCGAAGGATATTAGTCATATTTTCTAAATACATACTTTCATTTTTCATTGATTAGTTTTAGAGAAATATATAAAGGACGGACTGAATATTAAAATTGTTGGGCAATTATACACAGAGCCGCCTTAATAAAATTGAACACACATTTGATTCGCTCTGCCAGAGACTCAGGCTTGCTTAGTGACTACATTTTCGCAATGCATCGTCCTAGAGACCTTAATAAAGGTGTTTACTCAACTATGCGATCAGAAAAACCTGAGTCTTGTCACGAGACCGAAGATATCAATTATTTATCATTAGGTACCTTTGCAATTACTAATTACAATAGATCGTGACGTCGTCTGCGTAGAGACTAATTAGCTAACCGGGGTAGGTGATTGCCTGATTGAGTAACTGAGTTTCTTCTATGAATATTTATTTCTGTATAGCCTGTGTTTGGATACAGTGTTATAGCTTTAGTTACTTAAAGCAGGTAGGGAGGTACCTAACCTATCTCTAACTAGCTGTCACCGGCTTCGTAAAGTTAGTAAGTTTGATGATTTCCAGGTCAAAAATACACTCTCCAAAATGTCTGCTTGATCTGTTCAGTATAGATTCGGCGTGAAGAGGTAAAAACTACTAACCATCTTAACATCCATCCAAACTTCCACATTAATATTATATTGTATTAGTATGAACTGTTAAACGTGATGCCAACGGGACTCTACCACGAGAAATTTAGATAAAAAAAAATATAACATGTGTAAGCTTACTATAAACTAGACGATCGTCTCGCGGTTTCACCTAGTTCCCGTTCCCGTGGGAATTCCGGGATAAAATATACTCTATGCCACTCCCTGAAAAGCAAGCTTCCTAACGGTGAAAGAATTTTTCAAATCGGTCCAGTAGTTTCGGAGCCTATTCAATACAAACAAACAATCAAATCTTTCCTCTTTGAAATATTAGTATGTATAAATGTGTACAGTTGGCAATATTTTGGCATTGGACTAGCAGAATATGTTGCTAGAGCGGGCAACTCCACTATGTCATATCGAATGGATTTCTCAGGGAAGTGATTTTAAGTTGAATTTTGTACCTATTGAGATTCAGAATTGATTACAAACCTGTCTAAAGTGATCTATGTTTTATTTCAATATTTCAGATAATGCGAGGATTAGTTATGATTATGAGGCCGACTCGTACTTGGCTGTTTTTATTTTTATAACAAGGTGTCCAAAAAGAACTACAAAGTCATCGAACACAAGAATCTAAAGCACGCGCGAGTAAAAAATAAAACTAGAACGGATTTATTCAAGTTCTTCAAGGTGAACCAGAATCATGATACATTTTAGGATATTCGCTGGCTGCATTTCTATTCTTTTATTTTCATGTCCGTGGATTCTAATTTGAATAAATTACAGGCACGAGCCTCTACTTGTTTCACTCTACCTTTTATAAGCGGACGGTGACAGGGCAGATGAAAAAATATTTATTCTGAATCATTTGCGATATTTCACGTTATCCTTACGTTATTTGCTTACGGCTGCGTGGTGCCAGTTTAGAATTTGTACCACCCCAACTCTTCCCGCGGGAGTCGTAAGAGGCGACTAAGGGATATCCACCGGGGGCGGGCAGCAGCGCCCCCTGTAAAACAATTCTACTACCAAACTGCGATCCCCAACCCGCATGCCCAGCGTGGGGATTATGGGCATTACTCCCCATGAGATAAAATCCAATAAGGCGCTTATCAGACCAGGGAGGCCTACGTCCAGCAGTGGACCAATATGAGGTTACTAAGTTATTAGATAATTACTAAGTTTAATACAATCTAATCAAAGCTTTTTATCTAATCAAAGCTTTTTAAGACAGAGACTACAACCTCAGCTAAGCTATGATATTGATGATTAGAAGCTAGAATAACTATACGACTTAATATTCTAACGAGATCTACTATAAATCCCTATAGTATATTACTCTACCGCCTCACATTAAATAGCAAGTCTTAACGACAGTGAGGCAATAGCCGATACTAGGCAAGGCACTGGAACACCGTGACCTACAATTAGGGCACAAGCACTCTAATCTCTCAAGTAGACTAATGACAATGTTCATTCAATTTTATAGATCCCCATCTTAGACGATTTGGTAGAGTCGGATACATACCAAAACTTTAAAAATTTAAATAAAATTAACAAACTTCTAATCAAATTCCTAGAGAGTGAGATCTGGTCTATTTGACGTTAGTAACGAAACGTGACCGTGACGTCTTCTTTTTCCATATAATTTGGTACAGCGCCTCTATCGTGCAGACAGGGAACTACGGAAATCCCCATACAAAAAGGAAACGTCACGATCACGTCAAATAGACCCCCATAAATGGTGTAGGGAAATCTAAGCAAAATTCAAAGTACTTGACATCCATATCTAGCTTCTATTATGTAGTTCTAAAAAAACCTAGTCCCAACTTTGTAAATTCAATTTGTTTCGTAGCGTCGCCGCGTCGCCGCGTCGTTTCGTTACTCATACAGTGTAGGTAAGTAGGTAGGAGTGTCGATTAAAAAAACATCCCATTTGTACAAACAAATAACTGAGTTATGCATTGTTTGTAAATCAATTGATTTACGGTGTAGGTAATTTGTTTAACGGTTTAACTTGCAATTCTTAAATATTTACACAATCTTTTTCGCAATTTTAAAATTGTTTTAGCAGAAGTATTTTCTTGAAAGCAGCGCGTTCAAGGGGGAAAACTGGACTTCATTTTTTAAATTCCAGTTATCCCTCTTAAGAGAGATTTTTCAAGGGGGAAAACTAGAATTACCCCTTTAGAGGTACCTGAACTGCATAAACACGTCTTCGCTACTTTTTTTAATGAGTTAGGGTGACCATGACCATTATTCACGTTTAATTAAAAATATCAACGTCATAATCTATATTTAGGTAAGGTCAGAGAATATATAATACTACTTGCTGCCCGCGGCTTCGCATGCTCTTTTCCGGGATAAAAATTTGACTATATCCGTCCCGCGGATACCATCTGCCTCCATGTAAATTTCATCAAGATCCGTTTAGCCCACGTTTAGCCATTTATGCGTCAAAAGGTAGATGGTGATAGAAGGTGTTGGTATTTATTTGTTTTACTATTATCAAATCCAGGTAGGACCTAAAGCAAAATTGACAGTTCTGTAATAATTTTCATGCAAAATGGGAAAGTGGCAACAGCTAGTTAATTATTATATCAAAAGGGGTCCCCCCTTGTGAGCCCACTAGCAAATCATACCGACGACGTACTTAAATTTGCATAGATTTTTTACACAATGTAGGTTGATAATTAACAAATTATGTAAGTAAGGCCTACTTAGTTAAAGATGTGGTTTGTTAATAATTTATTAAGTACCTACTCGTGGCATATCTCTTACGTCTATCTCGTCGTGCCTACTCTTGACAAATATAAATAGTTTGATGTTTTTGCAAAAACTAAAAATTAACTAAAAACTGACTTTGAACTCCTTTAGGTATTTTTAATGTTTATGTGAGTTCTGCGGAACAAATAGTAATCCCTCGGCAATATACAGGGTTATTGGTAATTCACTGACACTATGTCATCTGCAGGTTCTACCCACCATCATGAACACGTTCGTGAACTTTTTCACGGACGTGTTCATGGTCCAGGTCTCAATTCTTAAAATTGGTGGAAAAGGAATGTTATTAGTATGTGCCCCCTCCATTCAAAAATCGTTCATTATGGGAGTTTTCTTTGAAACTAAACCTAAAAACGGATCTGCCCTGAATTATCAGTAGGTGTGTGTGTGTTTGGCTGTCTCCTACACAGGCTAATGCCACTTAAATCATCTTGCGTCTATGTAAAATAAGCCAATGATGATGATGTGGATTTAAATAGGAGTAGGAGATTGGTATTTAGTGATTAATTAGGTTTCGGACATTATTTTGTATGCGAGGTGATTTACAAAAAAAATAAGAATTAAAACCTGGCGTCTTCAGTAACGTGTTCGTGGGCAGAGCCTGCAGTTTACGCAGTGTCAGTGAATTACCAATAACCCTGTATATAAGAAAATAAATATATTTAACCACATACATTTTATATGGGACTTGACTACCCCGGGATCATTTTCTATACAAAACTAAAGAATAATCAAAATCGGCCAACAATTTGACGGTGATATCGGCGAGTACCTGGTATGCATAAAAACAGAAATAAGTGCCGTTTGGTGCCGGCTTAGAATTTGCATCACCCCAACTCTTCCCGCGGGTGTCGTAAGTGGCGACTAAGGGATATCCATCCACCGGGGGCGGGCAGCAGCGCCCCCTGCAGAACAATTTTACCACCGAATTGCGATCCCCAACCCGCATGCCCAGCTTGGGGATTATATGCATTACCTACCCCCATGAGATAAAAGCCAATTAAGGTGGAAGCCTGCGTCCAGCAGTGGACTAATATAGGATGTTGAGGTTGAGGATATACTACATACAGACGGACATAGAAAAGGTAGGGTAAGTACCTACGTAGGTCCCTCCTAGTTATGCTTTTATTGGGAACATAAATAAAATTGGCCAAGTGCAAGTCGACTAGCAACGGAGGGTTCCGTACCATCGTAGGTACATAACTATTTCGCAAAAGGACCACTAAAAAGCATATAAATAAAGCCAATATCTGACGCGGTCACCCATGCAAGTACTGACCGCGCTCGACATTCTTAACTTCGGTATCGGTGCTCAACTTGGTAAATGGACGTGGAATTCCTTAATTATTTATTTAATTTTTGATTTGTTGTAATAGCGGCAATATTTATACACTCCCTGTCAAACTTTTAACTGTCTACATACCTATTACCTACGGTTCTTAAGTAACATACAACCCGCTGAAATTAATTATCATTTTACAAGCTTTGGGCACAAATTCACAATGGTAAGTACATAAAGTACCTAGGTATTTAAAATAGGTAAGTACCTTAGTTAGTACCTGCTGGTAGTTAGTAGGTACTGAGGGTAAAGGTAGACCAAAACAATAAAGTACCTATGATGTAGGCGTCAGTTACTCTACCTAGTAGGCGTGTGTCGCATTTAAAAATTATAAAAACTCACTAACTTAGAAAACAAAACGCTAAACCGTCCCACATAAACCGTTATGTACTAATAAATTCACATAAACTCACCAACCTCAAAAATGTCCTTGCTTAGCTGTCACTGTGAGGTGATTTGGCGGCAAAACACGTGAAAAGTTAGAGGTCGGTGATAAAAAGGTTTTGTTGAGCGAAACACGAGCTCTTTGGTGTGATTGTGTAAGTAAACTGAATGACCGAGAGGAACCGGCTCGCGGCGCGCTTGCTTGATTGTGCTGATCAGAAGTAGGGTCGCCAGTTGACGCTGGTTGAGTGGGACAACGATTTAATTTGGGAGAATGGCATTTTGGTAGGTAGTGTAGTAAATTAGATGTTTGTACGCGTCGTCGTCCTAATTAAGTGTTTATCTACTTTGAATAACATATAACACCTAGACCCAGAACCAATACCTATAGCAGATCTTACAATATTTTGTTCCACGGTGGGAATCGAACCCGCCACCTTCAGGGTCAGACGGATCTTCTGTAACTGCGCCACGAAAATTCTACGAGTAAATAATATTAGGTACACTAATATTTAGATATAATGCGAAAGTTTAGATGGATTGATCATCCATTTTTTTCGCATTTCGCATAAAAAGTAAGTAGGTGCCTAGGTACTTATTAGTTATGCTTTCAAAAGTAGGGGAGGTAGGGGATCATTGGGCAGTCGGGAGGTTTGGGCACTCCCTCTTAATTCCAATACAGCTGTATTTTCTTTATTTCTTATGATTTGGTAACGTAATTTGGTCATTAAAATCACTGCTCAGTTATAAACTATTGGTCATCCATCTCATTGAGTTGTCAATGCCCCAAGCCACGAATGGCTTGTACCATTCGTTGCTTGGGGCACGTCAATGTGAAGATTCGTTGTGATTTTGTATTAACAAAAATAGGAACCAGCGATAAGATGTGTTTTGGTCTAATTATATTCCATTGTGTGTAAAATAACGGGTTAATTAAGCTGTGTTTGAATCACTTTAAAATATTTGATCAAACAACATTTGCAATTTATGTGTAAAAAGTATGCAGGGGTAGCATTGAGCAGTTATTTTGAGGGAGGTTTGGGCATGCCAAATGCTCTTGAAATACTATTAAAAAAAAATCTTTTATGTATCCAAAAATACCTATATGACATAGTATTCGCCCTAGTAGACTTACATCAAAACCATATAACCAGAACTAAAAATAAGCAATTAAAATCAAGCATGGAAGCTCTATGTATATGTATAATAAACTCATTTGAGTCATGCTGAACCTAACTTAATTAATCACATTACAATTTTTTCAAAAATCGTTTATTTTTGCAAGTTAGATATAAATTATGTAAGATTATAACAATTTGTTGATTTATATTACGAATAATAAGTATAATAAACAAATGCCCAAACCTCCCTCAGGGATGCCCAAACCTCCCTACCGTTGGGAGCTTTGGACGTTTTTGACATGTTTCAGAAATCGTTTTGTAACTTTAAGACTGATTATAATTTTTTAACAGTTCTTTGAAATACTTCTAGCCAAATGTATGGTGCAATCAACCTTGGCAATACAATTTAGATTGTTTTTTAAATAATTTTTTTATTAGAGTTTATGTGAAAAAGTGCCCAATGCTCCCCTACCTCCGGGGTACTTAGCATTCTTACATCTGTGTAGGTATACTTAGCATATAAGCTAAGTTAGTAGGTAGGTACCTACTTTTTATCCCTTTAATCAGTTCCCATTCGATAGAAGTAACCTTTGAACGTTTTCATGGAAGCAACGCGTGCGAAGCCGCGAGAAGAAAATAGTAGGTACCTATGTATATTATCCAGCACATTCCACAATGCATGGCCACCGCACACGCCAAGTCGTGCTGCTCACAGCGAGTGTGCAGCGAGCGAAGGCAGACTCGACGACTGCGTGCGTTATGTGAGCACTATGCACAACAAATGAATTCAGATTTTATTGGACGCATTCAACTTCATAATTCAAAATCATCCAACTTGGTAAATAGGTAAGTAAGTACCTACTATTGTGTAATTTTGATAAGTTTGGCTGACTTTGATTGCTCGTAGGTATTATTACGTAAAGGTACCTTTTGTATAGAACTCGCGAACAAGGAACGAAAATTACTAATTAAGTAGGTACCTACTTCTGCCAGGAGGATTCAGCGCGGTGCGACATCCAATGCGGGCTATTCAGAAACTCCATATCAGAGTCTTCGACACGGAATCTGATACCTACAGATTTGCGCGAAATTCAAATATTCTAATAGCGCTTTTTAATATTTTCTGCGTTCTCTCGGACTCAGAAACGGAGTTCCTGAATAGCTCTGACGCGCACGCGCGGCGTGGCCCTGCTCAGCATGGACATGAGAATCGTTTGCACTGTACCTGTACGTGTTTCACGTACAGGTACAGTGCAAAGGTATAGGTATTAGGTATTTCACTCGCTTCGACATCATGGTGCACAGCGACAAAACGATGATGCCGCCGCCGCCCTCCACTGCCGCGCGCCGCCGCCGCCGCCGCCGACACCGTACCGTGCCGACTTTTCGGGTCTCATGATTAATAGAAACAAATATTTAGATCGGTCTCGTATTACGTGGCTGAGCTGCTAGGATATATTTTTTCTGTGCACAGAACAAATATATCGGTTCTGAGCTTTAGCAAATTCAATTCTTCTATGAAGATTTTTGCTTGCAGGTAGGTAGATAGTACCTATACTACGTGTTCTGTTGAGGTTGCCAGCATTTTAATTTTATGCCAAGGGGACTTGCTTGGGAAGTAAAGCTTAAATAACATAAATGTGTCTCTAACTAACCTTAGGTACCTACCAAAAACCTATTGTACAATAACGAATTTGCTTCTAATTCGTCACAAACAGACCACACACAATTGAGGGGTGCAGTATCATAACCCGCTATAATGCTTTTTGACCAATATCGTGTTAGTACCATCAATCAAAAGTTCTTAAAAATTGCTTTGAAATGGTTGGCTGCTTTTCTATTAAAACCCATTAAAACACAGAGAAATCCGCTGGTAAAGAACGATGTAAGGATCAAAAGCCACTATAATAGCGTAGGTCAGTTTCAAAATCCTCTATAACACAATCGACCAATCACAGCACCGGATTTGCGTCGCCTCATCGAGAAAATAGTATGGCGGTTGTGACTTTCTGTGTACAACAAGTGTTCGGATTTTTAATAAATTTAATGCAAAAACATGGAAGAATTAGCCCAGTTTGTGCAAAAATCAGATCTGAAGCATTTGAGGAAGAGGCCACGCGTTCCGTCATCTTCGAAACGTGAAGTGGAGCGCAAGAAATGGTGAGTGAAAATGGAACAAAAATCTCCTGGAAAGTTAGCAAGAAAAGTTTTATGCAAGATGTACCTAGTTAAGTTTTCAGCCAGTTATGTACGTAGATATCATTTTATACCTAAGAGAAACTCGTGTTTAATACATTTTGAATAAAAACTATAATAATATTTCATATCTTTTTATTTTATGTATGTACGCAGGTAAATAATACATTTTAGGTAAAATATCTTTGCTATGTTAACAGTAGGTACCTACCTATTTTTCTTCCTTCACGTGTCAATGACACAACAATTAAAAATATTATTATTTATTATTATTATTGAAAACATAGTAATCAAATACAATACACCTAGTAATAAAATAATATCCTACCTCCGACCCCTATTTTAAAAATTATGTCGTATAACGCCATCCATCCACCATCTTATTGTTGGTTTTGGTTGGTTGCAAAACCCGCCAAAATATGACTGTTCATTTTCAAAACCCGCCATTATGTAAGATTAGTTTCAAAATCCTCTAAAACGAATTTTAATTTGCTTATAATTCAATATTTTCTCTATGATTTCTGTTGGTAAAGCTAAGATTAGTGGCGCCATGCCCAGGACTAATCGGCAAGACCAAAAACTATGAATTACGATTCATTGGTCAAGATTTAACAGTTATTTCTAATCTGTGAAAATTTTGAGAAAGCTATTATAGTGGTTTTTGATAATACACCCCTATGTATTGACATGGTACTGTCATTATGTTTATTTTTTTTTAATTTATCACGCAGGGATTCTCTGGGACCCATATTATAGATTGCACGAACAGCTCTCTTCTGCAGCACAAATACGGTGTTAATATCTGCAGCGTTCCCCCACAGCAGAATGCCATAAGACATAACACTATGGAAGTAGGTAGCTGAAATAGACTAGTCTAGAAGTATCAACGTCTGTAAGATGACGGATTTTTTTGACTGCATACGCTGCAGAGCTAAGTCTCTTCGCTAGCTTATCTATGTGTGGGCCCCATTGAAGTTTACTATCTAAGGTTATTCCTAAGAATACTGTACTGTTTACAATTTCTAATGTTTCTCCTTTTACGTTTACATCAGCCTTAACTTGTTTTACATTAGGTAGAGTAAATTTTATACATTTCGTTTTGGTTTCGTTAAGCAAAAGATTATTGACACTAAACCAATGTACTACTTTTGAGATTGCATTATTCACATCGTCATGTTCTGTCGTTTCATTTTAAAAATTAATGAAGTATCATCAGAAAACAACACAATCTCGTGATTATTCTTAACAAGATGTGGTAGGTCGTTAATATAAACTAAAAATAGGAAAGGACCGAGAATAGAGCCCTGCGGTACACCCATTGTAACTACAGACCCCGAAGACCGTTTCCCATTAATGTCAACTCTTTGTATCCTATCACTCAAGTAAGATGTAAGAAGATCCAAAGAGGTGTCTCTTATTCCATAGTGATGTAGTTTCCTGATTAATGTTTCATGGTGTACGCAATCGAATGCTTTTGACAAGTCGCAAAAAACACCTAAAGCATCTTGCGACTTCTCCCAAGCATCAAAAATATGCGATACTAACTCTACACCGGCATCAGTAGTTGACCTGCCCCGAGTAAACCCGAATTGCTTACCATGTAGCAGGTCATTGCCATTAAATGAATGTCATCGTCAGAAGCGTTTTAGTATGACATTGACGGTTACAAATTTAGACGTTTTGGATTTCACGATGTGCTTGTCTAAACAGGCGGCGGTGCGGCGCCATTAAAAAAGAAGTTGAAGTTTTGGTTTTGTTTTCCTTCATTCATTCAATGGCTTCAATAAAATTTTCATTTCATTCAATCAATCAATCAAATAATCAATCAATCAGCGATGCCAGATCTACTGATTTAGCCTTAGAGCATTCAGAACTTAGAGCGTTCTGAATGCTCTAAGGATTTAGCAGTAGATCTATCTGCTTTTTAAATCTTCTACTGATCTACTGATTTATTTCTAAAATTTCGTGAAATCTACCTGTATTTGTCCTGTCACTTGTCAGTGTCACTTCTCAAGCCAATGGTTACCAACAATTCGTCACAATTACTGGCAATGATGAATAAAATTGAAGTGTTTGTTTTGTTCGTTCGTTCCTTCCACTTCTGTAAAAATCTGTGTCCCTATCGGTTACGATTGATTCGTCGGTCCGTTCGTTCTTTCGATAAACTTTTGCGACAAAAGTATTGCCAGATCTATTGATTTAGCAGTAGATCTCATAGATGGATTATTATACTTTCTACGAGTAGATCTACTTCATTTTTGAACAGTCTGCTGTATAATTTTGTAAAATTCGAGAAATCTACCAGTTTTCCCTCAGAGAGACCCATAAGGCCTTGTAACAATAAAACAAATTAATAATTCAATTTCACCAGGTTCATTCGATTCTCGAGTCAAATTCGTGTCTATTTTTTCTAAATTTCCACCCCTTTTTCCCTGGTGGACATACCTAGTTTTTTTTTTGTAGATAGGAATAACGGAACATCGTCGTAGGTACACTACCTAGGTACCTCAAGAAACCTGATCAGTGCCCCTGATAATGAACCAATCTCGACGAAGTCCAAGCTGATGAGTTGCTTTGATCAATGTTTTCATTATCATTGCAAGAAGTTTCTTAAAAACTACTTAAACCACCTAGTTTTGAAAATTTCGAAGGTCATGAATATTTTACTTTGCAACTTGGGTAATTTTGATGAATGCCATCATTGAAAAGTGAAACACACGCGCTGTATAAACACATAAACAAAAATCAAAATCGGTTCATTCAATGGGGATATAGTAATAGTATAGATATAGTAATATAAATGTCCAGCAGTGGACTAATATAGGCTGATGATGGTGATGATAGTAATAGTAGATACCTACTTACAACGAAACGTACAGATTGATATCTTCCACGCGTTTTTCGTGTTGGAAGCTAGAAATTTGTATTTTTTTCAAATCTACTGATTTTTTCTTCAAGCTACTGATTTTTTACATAATTTTCTACTGATTTGGTCAAATTCCATCTGGCAACACTGCAATCAATTCAAATCAAGCAATTTCAACTTCAAGCAAGACCCAAAGCCCAAATCAAAGTCAAGGAACGATTATTTTTCAGAATAAATTTGTTTGAATTAGTTGAATACCTACGCTTACACAAAGTGAGTGGAGCCCACCAAAGATTGAGCTTGTTGTTGGGTTGTGTCGTTTTCCAAGTATGCTTCGTACTTATCTGTTGTTTTGTTTTGTCACCGGGTTTACCGCAAATTATTGTAAGCTGAAAGCCGAAATACAGCAGCATATCCTCAATGAAGGCTTCCACAGGTAACACATACGTACGATAAAATAGGTTTATATACCTACAGTAACGAAAGTTTTCAAGCTATGTAGCTTCTGTCTGCTGATTTCTGTTAGTTCTAAGTTCCAGGTCATATCTTTACCGCCAATGCAATTCAGCAATGATCAAAGATGGATCATACAGGTTCATCCATACAGAGCTTTAGCTAATATTTTAATATACATCTAATTTTCCAGAAACATAACATTCTGTATAGAATTTGACAACAGTCTTAGCAAGGATATGATTAAGAACTGTATCATTGGGCTGGATCAGCCGCTGCCACGGGGAGTGTTTGCAAACCCTGATGAGCTTGGTGACTTTAGGAGATTGCAAAAGGTAAGGCTGTAGTTACATTAATACAAATTGCGCCTCACTTTGTACAATAGACATGGGCCTGAGACTTCTAGTCTAGGCTATATAACCAAGTTACTCCAAGGGAAAACAGGCAGGTACCTAATGCAAAAACTGCTAATAAGTCATAGATCCATCTAATCAGCCTAGGATGAATAAGACAGAATGGATAAGTACAAGATACAAATAACTTGAGACAACACGGGGGTATTGTTTATAGTTATTTGGTGCATATGCATAACAATACATGTCCTGTTTATACTACAAGCCCTAAGTCTAAACCAAGTTTCTTATAATAAATTCCTGTTTCAAAAGTCAAAATGCTTATTTCCTTAAGACGGCATTAGCCGCTTGGATAAGGACACATTTAAAAAATTTCATGTGTGAGTCAGAGTTACCAAGGGTTCTGTATAATTGCAAGACCTTGTTTCTTCCCAAATATCATGATTCTAGGTCTTCAGGAAGTAGGTAAAATTATATTTCCAGCTCCAGGCTACACCCAAGAACCGAGTGAATATAGAACTCACCGCTGAAGAGTCCCACCCAACTGGTGTGTTCATCTTTACTGAGCTGAATGAAGGCAGGACCTGTGGGTGGCTCCCTGTGCATGCCCGGTACCATCATGCAGCTTTGGGGGGAGGGTTGGTACAATACTATTATTAATTATTATACTTAGAATAGTATTTATTTCGACACACATAGGTACCTACATAAAAAACAAACAAATTTTTTTTTCAAACATCCGAACAAATCTTAAAAGATTTATGGCTCGCTCAGTATTTTTGAATAGCATGCGTTACAAACGCATGCTTTTTATCATTAAATTTTTCTTTGCAGTTCTGGGGCAAAACGTTGATTGATTTGGGTATCATAAATATACTAAAGTTCTTCGTCCATAGAAGTTATTGACCTGGGGTACTGCGATTTTATTTTGGCTTATTTTCCTAGTTGTTATTTTGTGAGTTAAGGGTATCTCAACTTCTTCATTAAACTGTTCTTTAAGAGGGCAAGGGTTACTTTTTCATGTATCGGTAGGCAAAATCATTTTTACACATCTGTATGTGTAAAAATGATTTCGCTGTCTTCGTGCGCTAGTTGTTTAATTCTTTTGGCTTTTAGTAGTCTTTGTTGTAGGTGGTAAATTTTATCTGAGTATGTTTTGAATGTTCTCCCGTAGCTTGTGATTCCATAATTTGATTGAGGCTGCCAACGCGTTTTAAATCGATAAATAAAAGAAGTTATTACAGGTAACATGCCAATTGTGTGAAATCTACCAAAGGCTTTTATTAAACTACATACTTGAATATCATAATAGTCTAAAATGATCTCGCCTTTGTAACACTCTGCATCATTGTATTCCAGATTTGTCAAGAACGAGATTCCAGCTCCATTTCTCTACCTGCGCTGTTCTGACAGAAAACTGGAGCAGTGCCCTCGATCGACAACTATTAACTTCTACTGCAACGCTGATTCCAAGCGAGTTTGTAGTTGGAGGAACATACCTGTGACTATGGTGGGTAAGCCATTTAAGAGCTTGTAGTCTCCACCCCACAGCTGCGATTTTGAAGCGCGTCTTGTGTCGCGCGATTTGTTGCGATATTTGTTTGCAATACATTTTGTACGCACGATACGATCTTACACACTGCTGCACGCTTTCAAAAACGTAGCTGAATCGCGCTACAACAACTCGCTTCAAAATCGCGGCTGTGGGGTGGAGTCTTAATGTAAGCCTAAGAATTAAACGTGCACCTGAATTCGAAACAAGATCCGTCAAGTGCGAGTGTGACTCGCGCACCGAGGGTTTCGAAGTTACAATACAAAGTATTTCTTTAATTGACAATTAAACAAATACGTATTGTAGCAGTCAAAGACCATAATATCAGATGAATATCTAAGAACAGTGCGTAGATACATACCTACATTGCAGATTAATCACGTACCTTATGGTGTTTCCTGTAACGAAATACCTATACATGTAATTATTAAAATAGTACATAAACATAGAATGTAACGACATCAAGTGTACCTACGATGGAATAAATACAAATACAAAAATATGCTTGGGTATCTTATATTACAAAATGTGTTGCTTTACTTTCTGTTGAATTGACAAAATTTTTGTTGACTACTCGGTGGTCAGGAACTGGCGGTGTGAAAACCTGGTTATAACGTGCGTCCTCGTTATGTTCGTAAGCGAGTGACGGCCCAGTACGGACAGTGGATAGAAAAAAGAAATTGAAGTAGCTGACCAGTTGGACTCAACTTTGTTTTCACGGACCCAGAATTCCTTTACTGTCCGGCAGCTATTGGGTCTTAAGTCCCTCTATCTATCTATGTACTCAGCCCGTGGGTTCCCACTGCTGGGTATATGCCTCCTCTCTTTTACGCTATTAACACGTTCCCTGTGCATGACCCACCGGTGGAGCATTTTAAGGTTCTCACCGCATGACCCAGATATGGGGCATGAGCCCTAACCAGTTCGAACAGCTTGTAAACATGTACCGTAAAACGGGGTCAATAGGGATGCAGGGGTCAATAGGGATAAAATCGATGAACAAAATTGAAGCGGAAACACTATCAGAAATCTACCGATAATCGTCTGATTTTTTATGAGTTTTATAGTAGAATATTGTATTTTTATACTGGTAACACTTTTTTGACGTGAAGATGGTCACAAGTCAGAAAAAAATACATCTGAAGTTCGCCGTTCAGCAGGACGTGATTTTGTCCCTCAAAAACTTTGAAAAACAAGCAGGAAAAAGTGATTTCTATTAAATGAATCGTGCTGAGTAACAAAAGTTAGTGTGTTCTCCATCCAAATCAAGTATGTTACTACAATTTTCTTGTTTAATTTTAGTTTAAATCGAAAATTTATGAGTGCCGGTAAATTTTGCAAAAAAAGAGGGTAATAGAGACGCCTACAGGATATTATCGGGATGTCTGTGGGGTGAATAGGGACGAGAGTCCTAAAAACTAAGGACGTGGTTGTATGAAAAGGGACACTAAAGCATGGATAGGGACAGGGGTGTCACTCACCAATATCGCTAGTATTTGTCTATAATAATATTATTATTCGTTATTACCTACATAATAATAACGAATAATAATATTATTATTCGTTATTATTATGAATCTGATTCAAAAGTCGTTCGTAAGTCGCTAAGGAAGCAATGAAATCTGTAGAGGTATAATGTATTTTACATTATTTCTATAGTACTGAATTTCTTATTTTTTCATTCTTAGTTCTGAATAATATTATTTGGGGGTTTGTGACAACCCTGACCATATTTCTCTATTGTTCTCAATGTCGTCCCTATTAACCCCTATACGTGTATGAATAGGGATAGCATATATTTTAAGTATTTACATAAAAGAAGCTCACTATCAATGAGTTTCGCATACAATTTCATAATATACAAGTTAAGACTAAACTTTTAATGTAGTAAACTAATAGTTGTTGATACAAAATTCATTAGAAAAGGGCACTCAAAGTTGAAAACCATCCCCATTCACCCCATTTTACGGTACACGTGTGAGCTTATTCACTTTTTCGGCAAACCTACACATGTAGCCAAAAAAATTATTGACAAGAGAACCGGAGGACTTTTCACTTGTTGTCAGTATCCTACCATCAAAAGTGCGTTTGCACCTAGGACTGCACAGGGAAGGTGTTAATTCCCTTACAACCGGAAAAATATAGGTACTCAGACTCTATATTATTTTTGAATACTAATATTGTGTACCTTCTCTTATTGCAGGCGACAGACCACCTGAACTTCGAAGTACCCATAGGTAACACCTCTCACTACTACGTAGTCTCGGTGATGACCGCTGGCGCTGTGATCGCTGGCTCCCTCTTCTTTCTCAAAACTCTTCACGAGTACAAGATCAAAGAAAAGGCGTTATGAGTTGATTTAGTGTGATAAATGTGATGTGATAATAGATAGCGTGAGTGGAACATTTTATTTGCGAGTTTTTGGTCAGGGTTAGTCATCTAACCAATTTAAGTGGTTGTGAAAATGCATTTTATTATTTTTAGCATTTATTAAGTAGGTGCCTATGTTATTTATTACATTCATAATTCTAGTCTTAAACAACAATAAACATTAGCTTAGTCATATCATAACATAACAATTAAACCAAATTTAAGAAAAACATTTTTTGCCTCATACTTTTTCTTGTATACAGGTGATTGGTATGGTTGATTGGTGAATAAACCATTTAGAACCATTTGAGCCATGGTTGTCTAAAACGAAGTCTTGCTATATGTGACAACACACCTTTTTGCATGGTTTGTTAAATTGTTTACTCATTATTACATTACTTCAGTAAAGTAAAATTAAACTTATTGCTTAAACTGGCCATTATTAGCAATTAACTGTTGAATTTTGAGTTTTCCGTAAATAACAGTGAGACTTCGTCTTGTCAACCATTGGCTCGAATCATAATGGTTGTCGAAGCTTTACCTACCCTGTACTCACAAATTAGAGTTTGCCTTAGTCAGTTTTGAATCACATAATCTGTATCTTGACAAAGTACTTTGTATTTCTCCTTGAGCTGATAGATAACTTTCCAACGACAGCTGTCTCAGTTGAGTAGCTACATGTTTTGCAAATGTATCGTATTCATCTAGTGCATGTATGTTGGAATCATCTAGCTTTTGCACAGCTGGACTTAAGACAGCGGATATTGGCATTGAATCAGCTGGCGTTCGTATTGAATCAGCTGTTGTTGGCGTTGAATCAGCCGGTAATGGCATAGAATCAGCTGGTGTTGGCGTTGAATCAGCTGGTGTTGGCGTTGAATCAGCTGGTGTTGGCGTTGAATCAGCTGGTGTTGGCGTTGAATCAGCTGGTGTTGGCGTTGAACCAGCTGGTGTTGGCGTTGAATCAGCTGGTGTTGGCGTTGAATCAGCTGGTGTTGGCGTTGTATCAATTGGTGTTGGCGTTGAAACAGTTGATGTTAGTGTTGAAACAGTTGATGAAGGCATTGAATCAGCTGGTGTTGCCACTGATTTAGTGGGTTTTACGACAGCTGGTGCTAGCCTTGAAACGGTTGGTTTTGGCTTCCATAATGTCAACTGAGGCCATATACAGCACCCGTCAGGTGCTGTTGACACATTATTATAGGCATGTGGCGTGGTCTTTTTGATGACTGATTTTAACTTAAGATTTCGATGTTTTTCAACTGTTTCCATTGTTGGATTTAACTTTGTAGATTTCCAAATTTTTTCAATAATGTTTTTAGCAGGCAACTCTTGGTTGATTTGGGCCAGTTTTGGTACAGGTGTTGAATAGACCTTCTTTTGCTCTTCACTATGCGCCATCAAAGTTATTAAGCCGTTAGTATTACTCCCTGTTACTGGCTCTATGGTTTTTGTTGTGCTATTGGTATATTGTACTTGTGAAGAACTTTTTTGATTTGCTTTATTTTTTTGTGAATCACCATCTACTGATTCAGCGGATTTTTTTATTAAAAAAATCGGTTTTCCTGAACGGTCCCGATTTTGTGTTATTATAACTGGTGGTTTTGTTGGATCTATGTTAAAACTGTCTTTAGTAATGCTTGTGACTGGACGCACAGTATTAGTAGCAGGGTCAATTCTGTACATTTTAATGTTAGTTTTTACCTGGTCTTTAATTTCCACTATGCGACGTTTGCGAGTGGAGTAGGCCTTCGAAATTTTCATTCCGTAAGCCGGTTGTTCATCGCTTTCTTGAGGATTTTCAATAGCATCGATGGAGAGCTGGCCGCTTTTAGCTTCACTTGAATTCAGTTCAGTAAATTCTATTTCGCTTGATGTTTCCGAAAATTCAGGCTCGGAATCTTGAACTGCTATTGGTTGGTTGGATTCAGACTGATCGTGGGGCGATGTGGTAGACGCCAGCTCGTATTCGATTGGTTCTTCTTCTTCAGTTAATTCTTTGTTTGTTTTAATTTGATTATGTTGTGGTAATTGTATTATATCGTCAGCACTATCTGTATCAGAGTTATCCACAGAATCTTTCTTCTTATCTTTCATAAATCCATCTATTAACTCCTGGAAATAATAGAGCATGTTTTTTAAACAATTGGTCATTCTTTATGAGTGTTCTATTAATAATTTAAGTAGGTACTTATTTTGCAACCTCAATTGATACTCTTAAAGAAAGAAGGTACCTAGCTAAGCTTCAGAACTTCTAGTTTTTCTTAAAGTATTTTTAAAGTAATGGTAGGTACATACTAGCTATTTATCCTTGAGTGTGGATTTGTTGTGTCCAGATTATCCAGGAAAGCGAAGCCGCCGGCTTACTGGGAAAAAAGGAAGATGTTCATGTTTGGCTGTGTGTATGTTTGTGATTTTTGTAAATTGTACACTGATTTTGATGATTCTTTTGGTTTTGTCTAAAGAATGGTTCCGGGTGGTCCCATCAAATTGTATATATGCGAGGAATTCATATTTTATTTGCCCAGCAAAATTTAAAAACAATTAATTATTTATATTGAAAACAATTAAATTCAATTTCTTACATTATAATTTAATTTAATTATAATGTAAGTCGTAAAAATTCCTATCCTTTAGCCATTTAAAGAAATTGATTATAAATAAATATATTTTAGACACATTGTCGAGTAGCTTAAAATATACTTGGCTGAATGTGGGGTTTCTTTTAGAATCAATCTATTTGGGTCTTTACATAGTCTAGGGTTTTTGTCGCATGCTTTTTGGAATAAATGTCCATTATTCCTAACAAAATTCGCTACTTCACAAAATATAGAGCGATGAAAGAGGTAACAAACCAAGCTCCTTACACAAGGGGTTGAACATGACTCATCATCAGGCGGGATTCCACATACTTATCGCTCTTATACATTTATTAAGTATATCAGTTATCTAGTACCCATAACATAAGCTCTGCTTAGCTTGGGGCTAGATAATGCTGTGTGAATTGTCCAGCATTATTTATATTATTATATTTATATTTTGCGCTATAAATGCTCTGATCCTATCTGTAGTAGGTAGGTACTATTGCCCCACATTACGAGTCCATAACGAAGAACCGATTCTATACAAGGAAGTATCAAACTAGACCAATTTCTTTTGTATGGGCTTTGTACGTGGTTTGTTTGGTGAGTGTGCGAGTTCCCGCGCCGTTCACTAGAAACATCTGTTTACATGGGGTGGTTCAAATAATTTTAATTAGCCTAATCTTACTCGTTCTTCTTCAGACATTGGAACCGCGCTAATTTTCAAGTCAGTGCAAGTCAAAAAGTCTTCTCTCTTGAAGTGCTTGGAGCAAATGGTGCTTCCCTTTCTTGGTTGCCATGAAGGCGTCGTCTCGCGTTGGTCTGTTGCCCAAATCCACTTGGCTTTGATGCGGGGATCGGAAGGAAATCTAAAAATAATGAATATGAAAAACGTCTACCAATGTCAGTACCTACATTTGCAGATACAGTGGCATTCATAGATAGGTAACCCTCCTGACGGGTTCCAGATCTCGTAGTTACCTACTTGAGTTTTGATTTTATAATATTACATTTGTATTTTATAAATAGAACAGCTTGCTATCTACTTTTTACCGAAAGATAGCAGTTAAAAATATTTTAGGTATCAATAGAAATTGACTTCAAACCTAACAGGAGGGTTACCGATCGATGAATGGCACTGTCTGTACGTATAGTGGGTAATTTTGTTTTATAATTTCTTAGTCTTAGCACCAGACCGGATGGATGCAGGACACAAGCCGCTCCGGTCGCGATCTTTGTGTCATTTGTATCGGAGGCCAGAACCTACTTCAGGGTTGATGCGGCAGGATAGTATACCTACATATAACTTTGTATAATTCTGAAGTTATATGTACCTACCTACCACTGGTAGGGTCTATGAGGTAAGTACCTACTGAGTATATAGGGGGGTAGGTATCCATAAATTACGAGGGGTGGTTTTGGCGATTTAGACCCTTCGTGTTGGCGCGAGATTCAAATATGATTGTGGCTTTTATGTTTTTCTGCGTTCTACCAGTAATAAAACTAACAGAAAAGTGATACGCCGCACATCGTAAACGATTGTCTACTAAAAGTTTGAATCTCCCGCCAACACGAAATTAACAAACAAAATTACAAAGTTTATCTCGAATATCAGCATCAGCATCCGCTGATGATCAGCATTAATTTAGTTAGACATCAGCATCGGCATTGATCGACGCTGATTTTCAATGCTGATGTTCGAGTCGCCACATGGCCCGAAGGGGCGAGGCTAAAGCGCATTTTTGTGTACAAATCAGGCAAATAAGCAAAAACCTGTTTATTCGTCGCACTACACATTGCGTGTAAGTGCTAGTGTGAAGACCTATCACCCCGCCTTAAGTATTTTTTGATTTATAGCATTAGCCAAATTCTCATGACATTCATCTTAATCAAATAGAAAAGTGCTTGCATAAGTATAAGTATGACATTATTAGAAAGAAAGAGTATCCGATAACTAATGCGTTATTTAGGGCGTTACCCATCTGTAGCCGAGGTTTTAACGTGTTATTTTATTAACGGCATTAGGTACTAGTAGCCAAGGTGTATTTTTAGCACCTTAATTAACGCGTTAGTGGACACTAACGTCAACGCTATGGCAGGTGGAGCCGTAGCATAATAATGACTTAATGACACGTTCAGTTTTAAGCATTTATTTTATAAATGTCTACTTTCTTACTAAAAGTATTTTATCAGAAAAAGTATTTATATTAAATACTAAGATACTTAGGGGAACCTGGGGAGACTTGATCACCACTTTACATTTTACTAAATAGCTCAAAAGGTATAAGGTTATATAAACTATTTCATTATTAATTTTATAAAACCTTTATTGGGTAATCAATTGCTACTGTCAATTACCAATCACTTACAGCTATTGTTTAGTTAGTGTATTTTTTTTAAAATTCGGCAAAAGGATCAAATCTCCCCTATTAAGGGAGACTTGTTTACGCACTAGGGTAGACTTGATCATGGAGGATCAAGTATCCCTACTCGTTTTAGGGAAGATTTGTTTTTAATACATCATATTTAAAGTGATGCATGCTGTGTTTTGAGAAATATAAAAACTATTTTCAGATATAAAACTTTTATTAAACTTTACTTATAAGCTACAATATATATGTTTTAGTTGAATTTTAAACGGATATAGACTAAAATAATACTTGAACCCGTCTCGCAATTTACCAAACCATGAGATCAATCATTAGGATCTACAAAATGATTTATACCTACTAATCAGTCTAAAATTTTCAGGGACGTAGCTTAGCAACTAAGAATAAAAATTAAATCACTGAAATTATAATATTAAATAACATCCTTTTGTAAATAAGCGGCAAGTAACTCTTCTTCCGTCGTAGTAAAGACTTTCGCTTGCGCGTAATCTGGTTTATAACTAATTTCTTCATTTTCTTGGCGTTTTCGAACGTATCTTTTTAATGTCATTATATTCAAATCAAAACTTTTTGCGGTTCCTTTAATTGTGTTACCTTTTAAGACATGTTCAACAGCTTGTTTGAGTTTTATAGAATTAACAGGTTTCTCGACTCTTTCTTTTCTCTTGTAAATCCTCGGCATTGTACGTTGAAAATAGCCTGTAACATAAAAACAGTAACATTAAATTATAGGGTAGACTTGATCCCCGGGATCTAGTCTCCCCGAACAGATAAGGAACAAATCTCCCCGTCCCTAGTAATTTTAATAAAAAAAGAAAAGTTTACAATACAAAACATTTGCTCAGAACAAACTTAGACCATACTTTCTTACCTTAATCTGTAAGCGACTTTTAAATCCAAACAAGAATTATCACAGCAAAAACCGTTCAAAAAAGCAAAATAAATACTCACGAAAAAATAATATCTGTCTGCAAAACCGCCTGTCACTGAATGCTCTGAAGTTGGCTGTATAAGATTGTCAGTTTCACGTTTAACGTTTCAAACCATCACAGAGCTACAATGTTGCCAACTCGGAATTTAAAAAACTAATGTAGTTTTCGATATTTATGGGGGTGATCATGTCTCCCCAGTGATCTAGTCTCCCCAGGTTCCCCTACCAAACAAAATATATTTAAATGCAAGATACAAAATGAATAAATACTTATCTTATATGTATCTGTATTTCAGATACTTTGTATCTTATGCGCCCGCCACACTATGCTCCTCGTCATGCTCCTCGAGCTGCCGCATCGCTGCCGCGATGTTGCCCTGTCTGTCCACACACTGCTCTACTCGCGCAATTAATCGCTACGCGCCGCACTTGTCTATTCGTCGTTGCTACACAATGGACGTTGAAACTGTGGTGGCAGCGAGTGCGTGTATTTGTAGTATAGCTAATTATATCAATGTTATGCTACAAAGCAATATACATCGTCGACGTAGTCGGCGTCCTCGCCAACGGAGATGGTGGATGACATCTATTCATCGCAATGACATCATTCGCGACTCGCGCGAGTATGTGGACAGTCACTCGCGCTCGTATTGCCGGTCCTTTGACTCGCGGTCCAAAAACCGACAAAATAGGGAGCGATGGGCAGGACGAGGAGCATGACGAGTGGCATGACGAGTAACGTTGCCACACTACGTCTGCCTACTTTCCTCGCTACTTCCCACGCCACTCGTCGAGTGTGTGGCAGGCCCATTAGATAAGTCACATCTCTGTATGACACCATACTCGTATCTTATTGTATGTTTTGTGCCTATATAGGTACTGTACGAATGTACCCTACTTATTTATAGCTGTAGGAAGGAATATACCTCTAGTACAGGTAGCTACATTCCTTCTGTACTTCTACCGGCTATAGAACGATTAGGGTTGCCAACTCTACTATATTATATTATTGTCTGCCTCGTTGGTCTAGCGGTCAGCTTGTTCAACCGCTGATTATGATGTCCTGGGTTCGAAACCCGGGTCGGGCCTATAGTTGTTGTCGAGGTTCTAGAAAATATTCACAGAAACAACCCGGAGTCAGGACGGTGGCGGTGTTCTACCCCAGTGCCTCGGAAAGCATGTTAAACCGTTGTTCGTTCCATCGCCTGACTTCTCCCCGGTCGTGTCGGTCTGTCGTCCCATTGGATTATGATGAGAGTGAAGGAATATAGAGAGTGCACCTGTGCTGCGCACACACTTGTGCACTTAATATGTCCGGCGCATCTGGCTAGTCTCCGATGAGACTGGCTGCCGTGGTCGAAATTCGGCTAGGAGGACAACATCATTATATTATATCCTACTATATTTTAGTTCCGCCTACAATACAGTGTGTAAGGATAGGTAGGTACCTAATATTCATCTAATCATACTTTCTCTATATTAGACGCGAAATTAACGCTATTTTGAGTGATAAAAGCTTAGTTAAGTTAAAATGTGCTAAAAAGAAACGGTTATGGACAGAGCTTGACGACTCCACTATGGAATTCCTAAAACCGGACAAAACACAAAAAATGGCGACTCGCTACGCTAGTCGTTATCATTATCGTCTTTTAGCCGGTGTGTCATGTTCGGCTCACTTCTTCCCGAGTCTGAGCTTCGACAAAAACACCAAAAAATTTAGCGGCTAGCTAGATCGACGACTCCTTCAAACCCCGCCCCAAGTGGTCACTAAAAACGGAGAGTTGAAGTCTCTCCAAGTCTTTGGCAACCGAACTTGTTAGGCAAGCCCCCAAATAGTGGGTATTATTAGCCCAGGGCTCAACAAACTCACGGTTATTATACCTGCCTACCTGTTATTATAATTTATACCTAACACAAAATAGTTTTGACAATTGTAATATGACTATTATGAAGAGACACTACTCTTATTTTTTTATTTTTCCCATTCTACTATATTTTTACGACGATTTTTACGAATTTTTACGACCAAGATCCCCAATTATATTTATTATGCTATAAATGAATTTTTAACTGACAAAGATTTTTCTGCTTCATGACATTCGTTTTTTTTTTTTTAATTTGCTTTCATCCAACATTCGTTTCTAGTTCAGTTTTAATTTATTTTACTGTTAAGCTCAATAAGTTGTTATTATTTGTACACAGACATTGCACACCGTAAAACCGGTAGGAATACATTGACTCGCATAATCGACATAAAAACACCTGTACCCACATGTATTTCATGCAATAAACGATACTTTACTTTACTTTACTCAAACCTACTATAATGGAACCAAAATAACTTGGCAACCCTAAGTACGACGTGCAATCAATCTTGTACTAAGTAGGTAAGTAGGTAGGTACCTACTTGTAGTTTGATTGCTGTATCAAAGCTACCGGTGTATGAATAAGAGTGCTACCTGCTCTCACGGTTGTCTGGTAGAGATCGCACTTGAGCGATAAGACCGCCACTTGGCACGTAGATTTTAAGCTGTTTTGTTGTATGGTTTCTATCGATAAGTGTGCAATAAAGAATATTCTATTTAGGTAAGTATCTCCTCTACCTACCTCTGGTTTGACTATTTTCTTTTTTATTTCACGATTCAAGTCCCGCGAAATTAGGTACCTATAGTAATTTTTATTCAAGGCAATACATTTGACGAATAGCGCCTCAACACAATCGGTGGTCGTTTCAAGAAACATTACATATTGGGTTAGTTAGTATACCTACTTAGCTATTATATTTTATCTGTGACGAAACGTCTCGAAAAGCACTTACACCACAGATTAATTAGCAATAGATACTTAATAAAATAAATGTTCGAAGCAACAAAGTGAAATTATCTTACCGATGAAAACTGATTATTTGTCCTTCTGACTTTTTACAGGCGAATCGGCCACTTTCGCCACACGTCCTCACGGCACAAAACGGCATTATTTTCACCTTATTTCCAAAAATGTAAAACTATTTTCGACCACGACGACGCGACGGACAAATCAAGATCAAGTCCACAGACATCAAGTCACCCACCACCATAAAGGCATAAACAAACAAACCAATCTCAATCAATCATTCAAAGAAACATTATTTCATTCGTTCGTTGGCTATGGCCGAGGAACGAACAACGAGTAACGACCGAATGACCATAGAGAACTTTAGTTTCCTTCCAGTCGCTCTATTCATTCGTTCTTGCCGGCAAAATTCAATTGCATTGCAAACCAACTTCATGCTTGATTTTATGGCGGCGGACGGTGTGCCTTTACTTCACCTCACAGATGCCTGCATCTCCTTCTGTAAGCATCTTTGGATGCTCAAAACTTTGGCTTTGGTAGATAGGTAGGTAAAAATATTCTTCCCGGTAGGTACCTACATACATCCAAGAATATGGATACTTACCTAATTGTTTTAAATGTACCTAGGTACCTAATTATGGTTCAATAAAGTAATTTTCTATTCTAAATTTATTCAAATTCGGCCTAATTAGAAAAATTGTTGTTGACTTGTTCTCTATCCTTCCTTGAATAAAAATTGCTTAGGTACAATATTTATGTGTAGGTAACTGGAACTCTACGCCAAGCAAGTAAGTTTTTAGTTTCTATTTTGTGTTTATTTAGATGCGGGCGCCATCTTCGTGGTTTTTGTGGAACTTGAGATACTGCCGCCCGCCGCGCCGCGACCCCGGGGGGCGGTAACCTCTAGTTTTACATGTCTTGCGGTCCGGGCATGGGGGCAGCACCGTCGTCGGTGTAATTTATTGATCATGTAGTCCCGTCTCGGATGTAGGAAGCTAAACAAGCACCCAGCTGCCTACCGATACCGACCGACCTATCCTTATCCGGAGTACCTAACTAGGTACTTACTTAACCGAAATCTGCGGGTAAACAAGATAGGTACCTACTTAATAGGAAAAACAGGGTAAAAGTGAATTAGAATAAAATAAATGGTATAAACGGGACTACCTAGGTAATCATTTTAAAATCTCTAGGAGGTAGAGTACCTACTCGTATTCTCTATTTTTCTGTTCACGAAGGGGATCTCTTTATTCATTGACTGTTCATCAAGGAGCGTAACGTCATATATTCGAATCCGCAAAGGTAAAGCACAGACGACGGGAGGCTGCACGGCTGCAAGGAGGCTGCAAAACCTTGGCGGGTTTGAGGCGGGTGGTTGTTGGGAGGGGGCGTGCCGGGGCCGGAGGGTGTCCGGCGCGGGAGCGGGAGCGGGAGCGAGACGACGCGGGGCGCGCGGGTGCAGGCGGCGCGGTGCAGCGGGCGGGGATCGATGCGGGCGGGGCGCGCGGGGCGGGGCTCGCGCGCGCCGGCCGCCAGTCCGCCTCGGGGCCGCGTCCGCGCGGTCGTCGCCCGTTCCCGCGTTGCGGCGCGCCGGAGTGTCTCCGCGGGCGCCCGGCGGCGGCGGCGAGCCTCGCGCCGCCCGCCCTACCCCTGCCGCCCGCCGCCGCGCGCGCAGCACGCCCGCCCTCAGACCCCTCTTCCTCTGGGCGAGCCAGCAGGACGGCGCCTTGCAGTGCGTCCGCGTAGAGGAATACGACTCGCTTAATCGCATCCACTTGACGCGCACCCGCTCCGGTTGGCGCGCCTTCGCCAAGACCCCCACCTTTGATTCGATCCGCCGCGGCGTGACACCGTCCTCGCCGACGCCGACGCCGCCGCCGACTCCACCGCCGCGCGCACCCCGGCGCCGGCGCCACGTCCGATCTCGCCGACGCCGCGCCGCGCCCAAGCCGAGCCCCGCGTGGCTCGAGCCGGACCTCGAATCACATATACCATCGCATAAGATAGCCGTGTCGCGAGTGCCCCCACGGGAGCCGCCGTCGAGTCCGCCGATATCGCCCCTCGAGCCCGATTCATCCGCGGCCACCAGCCCCTCGCCGACGCTCGACTCTCTGCCGGCCGACTCGTCGCCGCGCTCGCCCTCGCCTCCAGGCGCCCCCGCGAGCCCGGGCCCGCCAGCGCCGACCTCTACGACGGCGCCGTCCCCGCGACCCCCGCTCGCAGCGCCGCCGCCCCCGCAGCCTCCGGAGCCCACCGCGTTGGACAGCCTGCTGGCGGTGGCGGAGCTGGAGTTCCACCACCAGCAGCGCGGCTCGGAGCTCGATATGGAGATCCGCGGCGAAGGCCCGCGCTTTGCCTTCCTGCCTCCCGAGGAGGCGCCGGGCGCGCTGTTTGACCTCGGCGTCGGGAAGGCGGGCGAGGCCGAGGAGGCGCTGCGCGACCTCGGAGCGCACGACGACCTGTTCGAGTCCATCAGCGAGGCGCACTACCTGCCCGAGCTCGGGGGGCACGACGAAGCGCTGCTGGAGTCGCTCGTGGAAAAGGGCTGCGAGGACAACCAGATACTGGGCCGCCTGGACCGGCTGTCGGCGCTGGCGTCGGGTGCCGAGTACGGGGAGGTGGATCTGCTGGGCGAGGCGCCGGTGCACGACATCATCGGGCGGCTGGACGCGATGGAGTCGCCAAGCCGCAGCGCCGCGCAAGGCCTGCTGCACCTGCACCACCTGCCGCAGCGCCGCGCCAGCGCGCTCGACGCCTTCGCGCAGGACGACCTGTTCGCACCGGGCGCGCCGCCGCCCGGAACCCAGCGCGCACAAAGTCTGCGCGAAGGGGAGGACCACGCTCAGGTCATGTACTCGGAGCAGGTGTCCGATCTGCCGGACGGGTTTGACTACGAAGATTACGAGGACATCGCTCCATCCGCTGTCGCGCATTCGCACTCGACCCCGGTCCGGACGGACGCGACGTCGTCTGAGGAGGTCCCTTTTGTCGAGATCTCTCAGTCTACTGAAGCGACGGAACCTCAAAATGAGACCGACGACGACGATTCTGATGAGAACGATCTTATTTTGGTCTCATCGGATATCGGAGAAATAGATTTCAAGCTAGACGAACCGGACGTGATACTGTTAAAGAAAGAAGAACCGAAGGAGGAGGAGGAAATCGAAAAGCCAACGGATCTCAGAAAGGTCCTTGAGATCGACAACGACGAACCCACAACGGAAATGTCGACTACAGAGTTGCAGACCGCGATTGACAGTTTCCCCTTTCCAGAAAGTGAACCTACAGATAAGAACGACAATCTACCAAAGGATTTAAGCATACACCGAAGGCTCTCGTCATATGCGTCACCCCGGAGGATAGAAATCCCGCGAGCGCCCTCCAGGGAGTCTGATGCGATGCAGTCTCCGCAGCCGAGCGGCATCCCCGCTAACTCATCCCCAGAAGTGTTTACCGCTCCTACGTCTAAAACTAAGCACCCGCCGTTTTTAGAATCCTTGTATGCAGGGTCGACCTCCCCAAAAATGTTCACTTCAGAAGTTACTATACAGCAATGCGGCCCATTAAACTTAGGAAAAAATAGAAAATCGGCTAGCCCCACCGTGTCTAGTTGTTCCGATGAACCGAGGACCGTCAACAAAAATACAGGCGAGCCACAGGAGAAGAGGGTGAGAAGAGAATCGCATGATTTAGCCAAAATTTGCAACTTTCTCAAAAAAACTGGTGAAAATAAACTTGCTGAAGCCAAACAGAAAAAGAAACAAAGTGAAAGCGAACATTTGTCGCCGCTAAAACAGTTTGATCTTCTAATATCAAATAAAAACTTCAATTTACCCGAACACTTACTCGTTACGAAAGATAGAATAAGTAAAATTATTGACGCCCCTGGAAAGGAAATCCCTGCATTACTCATGGAAAAACCTCAACTCAATTTGTCAGAAATACTACAAGATCCCAATTTCATGGGAGATCCAGAACTAATGGTCATATCTATAGAACAAATACGGCAACTAATACAAAATGAAATACCAACCGAAAAAAGTAAAAAGACACCGGATACCGACCACGGCAATCACACTAAAGATAGTACAAAAGAAATTGAAAAAGAAACGGTCAGTGCGAAATCGAAATCTAAAAGTTCCGAACAAAACAAACCATCGAGTTCAGAACGAACACCTTCAAGGAATACCCCGCAGCCGTCGACGGCGTCAGAGCAAAGTAGTGCCACCAGCCAGCCGCGGGGGATACCTCCCCTGGGCCACCTGGCGGACGACATCGATGCCGCAACCTCCGCCGCGGCCGCAGCCTACCACCCCAATTGGCTGACCTACATGGCGCAAATGACCCAGCTGGAAGCCATGGCTGCGAATGCGAACTACGCCAATCTTTCTCAGATGTTCCACCCATCGCGATTGATGAACTTCCCAATGATCCCGGGGATGGCGGATTATGACAGCAGAGTAGCGGCGCAGATGGCGATGTACCAAGAGATGGCCGCGCAGACCCAGCGCCACAAGCACGCGGCAGGGGAGCGCCCCTCGTCGGGCGGGCGCGCCGACCACCGCAAGGAGGCTCCGACACCACCGAGCCCCTACGCGCACTTCGCCAAGTCCCAGCCGGCTACCAGCAAGCACTCTACGCGAACGTCCCCGCTCGCCGCCGCCGCGTACACCAGCGCCCAGCAACGCGCGGCCCACGCACACTTCATGAGCATGTACCCCGGCTACGAGATGCGCGCCCCCAACCAGGACATCCAGATCCCCTACTACACGCCCCCCGGCAGCCAGCGCTCGCCGCGCGCTTCTCACTCGAAAAGCCCCACGTCGCCTTACTTTCCCAACAACAACTATCTCCACTCATCGAAGGAGCCGGCGCGGGGCGCCAGCGGAGACAGGGGCCGGCCTCGGATCAGCGTCAAGTCGATGCAGGAGCTGCAGAAGACGAACTCGATGTCGTGCCACGGCGCCGGAGCCCCCCCGCTGCCGCCGCTGCTGCCGGCGAACCTGCCACGGCGCCAGGAGCCGGAGGTGGGGTCCACGACGAGCGCGGGCGAGCCACCGCCGCCGCTGCCGCAGCTGCAGCACATGCCGCCGCGGCTGCAGCACTTGCCGCAGATGCCGCTGCCGCCGCACCCGCACGACCCCACCGCCTCGGGCAACGCGTTCTGGCATCCGCTCTTCAGCAAGTGAGTCAGTTTCATATTCTCTTACCTATATTCAATTGCGGAGGAGAAAAATAGACTGCTCAAATACCACTTTTAAGGCGTTCCAAGGTTCCAATAGATATTGCTGTTGCTGTGCTGTTTTTGAGATTATTAATAACTAGCGGCCCATCCCGGCTTCGCACATTCATTCGTTCTTCGACACCTTTATAAATAAGTCTATGTTACTCAGAGATGATGTAGCATTCTAACGGTGCAAAAAAAAAGTTTTTGAGATCGATCCAGTAGTTTTTGAGTTTATTCGTTTCAAACATACAAAAATACAAATCTTTCCCCTTTATAATATTAGTTAGGTAGATCATTAGTGTAGATAAGATTATTGAGTAATTTTGCGCAGACTTATTTTCTCATCAATAGTATTATTATATTAAATGTATTTTTCAGCATAGAATCTCACCCTAATTCGATTTTCTAATCAAACAATGCATAACACTGCTGTTTAAATTGAACTATGAACTATTTTCACTCAAAGTATCTTTGGTCAAGATTTTCGTTTATTGATTACCACGTGCTAGTCAACTATTAACGACTCAAAGTTAAGTCAAGTTTTAAATTATGTACGTAACGCTTATTTGGAAACCAAAAGGTTCCCGCGGTAAAATTAAGTATGACCCAGTTCGAATCGGTCTCTATCTATCGGGGACTGGTGGCGTCGTCGTCACTAATGCATGCAATGGCTACCAAACTTGGAACTTTATTTTCGTTCGTTCGCAAGTTGAAGGTCCACTATATTGGGTCAATTGGATCCGTCGCCGACTTTATCGATTGAATAGCCAAAACTCGAACATTGGGCTATATTGACAAATTATAATAGGCAGGCTAATTACTTCACACAAATGACCGGGTCCAATCCTGCTAATTAATCGCTTGACAATGACAATGTAGGTAATCGTCACGTAGAATCCTTAGATGAAAGAAACTCTAGTCTAGATAGTGCGTGCGTGCAGTGCTGTTTGCATTGCACGGAGAGAATGATGGAATGGTTTCCACCATAGAAATCTAAATAACAAGTTGTTATTTAGTTAGATTTCTATGGTTTCCACCTTTAGGTACACTTATGACGCGCATTTCGCAGTTGCAAGTCATAAATTGACTTGCCACTCTACCTGCTTATTTAAATTTACTTAATCTCTATTTGATACTCTTTTCACAAAAGAAACTTGTTGTTATTTATGATGTAGTAGGTGGTAGGTAAGGTACTTACCTACCAACCAAGAAAACAATTCGTTTTCCATATAACCGTGAGGTAAGTACCTAGGTAAGTACCTCCTAGTGATTTATCAACCTGTTTTGTTCATAATTTTCCCGTATATTTTGACGTTTAGGAAGAGTTAAGTTTCTGCGTCGTCCAAGACATCAAAGGAACGTAAATAACACAGCAAATTAGCAAAGTTAGAATTAGACTTGAATTTCAGGAAGTTTACGTTTCGTTTCACTTTGGGCGTAGAATAACTAGGTAGGTGCCATACCACACCTAATAATTTCCCTGCTCTTTTTCATAACCTGTGGTTGTTCTGTGGGTCTTAGGACCTAAACTTTAGCAACCGTGCCTTGAAAAAATTGTTTACCTTGAGGTAGGTTCGTACCATACCACCAACCTCATTAAAAGTGGATAAAAAAAATTAAGGTCTGCTTCAAATAAGCGCGCCTATCGAGAGATAAAAAAAATTAATCTCTTGCCACCGAAAATCGAGCCACAATAAGGTTTTTCACGCTTTTCGAACGAGCAATGTCTACTTACATTCACTGTTTGTTAATAATAGTTCGTAAAATAAATGCACGTGCAAGTAGATTATTAAAATAATGAGGTATAAATCCCCCCATTACAAAAATTTATTATTTACCGTCACCAATTACCTATACTTACCGTCAGTTCTGTTCTGGTAGGTCTAGAGTCGGAACCTAGATTCAGGCTCATAAAAAATTTGTGTGTGAAAACTCAGCTGTGTTCCACATAACATAATGGCACTTATTTATAGTTTCTTCATCGATTTTTATATTACAAGCACGAAGAAAAGGCTTTAGTATGTTAGTAGCTACAAGTTACGTTAATACCTACCAGTAATCTTCCTCGAATGTATTATAAATTTCACACTTTTTCGTATATAATCTTAGGTACCTAGTACTTACCTATAGTTAATGTAATATTAATATTGGGCTTTTTTTCGTTTTACGATAATTGTTTTATTTTGGATATAATATAATTATAATTTCTACTAAAAGTAATTTGGGTAAAGTTTAATGTTTTTTATCTTTCTATTACCTAGCTAAGAGTCTTATAAATCTGATTTATATTATTTTAAAAGACTACTAATCACTCGAACTTAGAATGGATATAACCATGTCATTTTTAATTCACTGAAATACAATTTATCGAAAGGTTGCTTTATTATTCACTACAAAGACTTTTCACTTTGATGATTTTATTCCAAGAACTACCTATGACCCCTTTTCCACGTGAATTATCTATTAAATGCACGTGCCCTATAAATTATAATAGACGTCGGCCATGTCTGTCTAAATAATAAATGCACTAATCATTGACTACAGAACAGTTTCTTTGTGTGCAAGGGGAATATTATTATAGGGAATGATTTATGAAACGGCCATTTTTAGAAAAGCATTTTACGACCTCTTTGTCTTAAGAGCCATTTTCAAAAAATATGTACATTTCGTGAAAATTCTTGTCCGGCATATTAAATATTAAATTAAAAAAAAAGTAATGTTGCTTTTTTAATCAGTGCTGTGTGATCACTCGTTCCGCTTACGCGTCCAACCGCAACATCGTTGGTAAAATATATCGTCAACCTTTGGCTCAAAACCTGCGTACTTTTTTCGTTAGTAATTTTAAATAAACCACACCACAACTTCCAATTCAACAATGAAGTGTCCAGTCTGCTTCGTTGAATTCACTGATGGGGTTCAGTGCTCTATCTGCCGAAACCACCTGGACTTTGGATGTGCCATGATTTCCGAGACTACCTGGAGGAGATATGGCCCGGAAAAGAAGTCACAGTGGAGATGTCCGTCGTGCCGTGCACCATCGCCGCTGTCACTGGCGCCCTCTGAAACTGCCTCCTTCGATTCCATCATGAAGGAACTTCGGGAGATGAAACGCCAGCTGTCAAGCCTACCGGCACTCAGCGAAGACATGCGGTCTATCAAACAGGAGCTGTCTGAGCTGAGGGGTACTTGTGACTACACGAGTCAGAAGCTAGATGAGCTTGGTGGTAGGCTCACTAATGTGGAGGATAGGGTAACGAATCTCGAGAAGTTGCAGGATACCGTTCTCAGCCTGCAGAACGAGGTTAGCAAGGTCAAACTCGAGCTGTCAGCGCAGGAACAGAGGTCGAGACTGAACAACATTGAGATTAAGGGAGTGCCCATCAAGAAGGATGAAAATTTATTTTCGATTATGGAAAAAATTGGTAAAAAGGTGAACTACGTAGTGCCAAAAACCCAGATAAATTACATATCTAGGGTTCCCATGCACAATTCGAAGGAGAAACTGATAATCGTGAGTTTTATAAATAGATATATAAAAGAAGACTTCATCGGAGCTGCGCGTACCGAAAAACTTGTTACTACGGACATGGGCTTCTCAGGGCCTTCTAACAGAGTCTACATTAATGACCACCTCAATGCGGACCAGAAAAAACTACTCACCCTGACGAAGACTTCTGCCCAGACCAAGAGCTACAAATTTGTCTGGGTTAAGCATGGAAAAATCCACGTCCGCCGGGATGATTCTTCAAAAGTTATCGTCATTAGAAACGAAAATGATTTAAACAAAATTGTTTAACATGTTGGCAACCCCAATGCATCCTAGTATTAATTTTGGTAAACGTAGATTATTTTTATTTAATAACCTTAAGCAATAACAATAACTTCTTAGTTGCACTACTTTGTAAATTGTTGTGCACCCCTGCCTTGCTAATGACTGTAATTGTCTTTATTTGCAATCTATACTATTTCGTCATGTTACTTCGCGTAAAAATTGTCAATCATATGTTTTCTGTCTCGCACGCGTTTGCGAATACTGCTTACGATAGCAGTCTACTTCGAATGCTTTACAAATGTTATTTATTGATTACCTCGCAAAACTACATTCAATTATTTTTCGAACGCTCTAATACATCTCTACCAGACTGTTTATATTACATGATGTTATTTCATACATTGATGCTATTATGTTTAATGATACTATTTTACAATGGTTTCGTTAAATAGGAATGACCGTGATCTGTGTATTTACTATCAGAACGTTCGCGGATTAAGAACAAAAACTGAAGAGGTTTTTCGTAGTGTTTGTTTGAGTTCTTATGACATAATAATATTTACTGAGACGTGGTTAGTCGATAGCATTTCTAACTCCGAGTTTTTGGATGATAGGTATTTAGTGTGGCGCCGGGACCGTGATTATAATTTGACGGGTCAATCAAAAGGTGGTGGCGTGTTGGTAGCGACGCGTAAGGACTTACAAGTTAAGTTACTACCCCAATTTAACTCCACAGCTGAGGATCTATGGTTAAGTGTTAACTGACCTATAAAATGTTGCGTACTAGAGTAAAAAAAATGGAATCAGCATGCTACCTAAGCTATATTGAATCAACTGAAAATTCGATCCTAAATAATCCTAAATATTTTTGGACGTTCGTTAAAAACAGATCCAAATCTTTTTCAATGCCGAGTTCGATGACTTTTAATAATGCTACTTTTTCCAGTGGTGATTCCATTTGTAATGCTTTCTCATCTTATTTTCAATCTACTTTTCTACACTCTAATAACACTAGTAATTTCGCTCCATGCCAGAACAGCTTCGTTGTAAGTAATCAGTTAGAATCTGATATCACTTCTGACATTAGTAATATTGAAATTGTTCCAGCTGACATTATGATCCTACTTAAAAAGTTAGATGCGTCAAAAGCACCTGGACCTGATAACATATCTTCTAAATTTCTTATCAGATGTGCCTCTTCTTTATCCTATCCTATATCACTTTTGTTTAGAAGGTCTCTTTCAACAAATACTGTACCTAAATTATGGAAATCTGCATTTATCACCCCAGTTCATAAGAAAGGGTCTAAAACAGAGGTTTCTCATTACAGACCTATCTCTAAACTTTGCATTATTGCTAAAGTCTTTGAAAGAATTATTTATAATCAAGTATATTCTGCTCTTAAAACTACGTTTAGTCCCTTTCAGCACGGGTTCTTGCGAGGTAAATCAACAGTTTCAAATCTTATACTCCTAAATGATTATATCACTCAAGCTATGGACAATGGTCATCAAGTCGATGTAATTTACACCGACTATAGTAAAGCGTTCGATAGAATAGATCATTTCACGTTGTTAAATAAGCTTTCTCAATCAGGTATAAGAGGTAATTTGCTAAGATGGTTTGCATCGTATATTGATAATCGATCACAGGCAGTCGTTCTCAATAACTACATCTCTAGTTGGGTTCCTGTTCCAAGTGGGGTCCCTCAGGGGTCTCTGCTAGGGCCCCTACTTTTTACATTATATGTTAGGGATATCGACTCATGCTTCAAATCATCAAATCTGCTATGTTTCGCCGATGATATGAAGATATTCTCCACTGTAACATCCAATCTTGACGTCGTTGCTCTTCAGTCAGATCTCTCCCGTCTGGAAGACTATTGCCTATTAAATAAGCTTGAACTAAATCCCAGTAAATGTTTTGCTACTACTTTTACTCGTAAGCCTCGGGCTATTCCAACGCGCTATGAACTGGCAGGGCAGCTACTTACCAAAGCTCCTGGTATGCGTGATCTTGGAGTCTACCACGACTCAAAACTACTCTTTGACGTTCACATCGACAACATAATTAGTAAGGCTTCGAGATCACTGGGATTTGTCATGCGAATCTCTAAGAGCTTTACCAACGTCAAAACTTTTAAACTTCTATATTGCACGTTTGTAAGGAGTCACCTAGAATACGCGTCTCAGATATGGAACCCGTGCTACCAGAAGTACATAGATCGTATTGAAAGTATTCAAAGGCGGTTCTTAAGATACATGTGTTTTAGAGTAAAGATTCCTTACAAATCTTTTACCTATGATGAACTCTGCAAGAGGTTCCATTTCTTGCCACTCAAAAACAGGCGGAATATAGCTGATTATCTTTATATTCTTAAGATTATCAACAATGATGTTGACTGTCCAGAACTTCTTAGCAAATTAGACTTCAATGTACCGCGTAAGCAGCTTAGACACAATCCCCTACTACATGTCCAACATGTTGGAACTAATTATAGACAAAATTCATTTGTAGTGCGAGCGAGTAGAACTGTCAATGATTTCAGCAAGATGTTGAACATTGACCCTTTCAATACCAGCATTCACAGGGCAAGGCGATGCATGACTCTTGACTTCTTTTGCACATGATGTAGTTATACACTTAATTTTTATTATTTGCTTTTTTCTTAATTTTATTTGTTATAATTTTATTGCTTCATTAAGTACGCAATTGTCGACGAAAAAATGTTTAGTGATCACACTTAGGTAGTTTATTATAATTCTATTAGTGAATGCCTATTATTAGCTTTCTGTGTCTATTTTAATTTCTATTGTAATTAGATAAGCTGATGGCAATCCGAATTAAATAAATAAATAAATAAATTTTATCAAGTTTTTTTACAAATTTGAACTTTTCTCTTATGTTCCCACTAAAAATATATGGATCTGTTAAATCGATTGTATATTAAAAACTCTTTTTAATTATTTCCACCCTCCATGACCCATACAAAAATAAATGTCCTTTTTGCACCTTAGAAGCTTCAAATCATATTATTGGCTCCAACATGTTCTCTAACAAACCTTATCTATTTATATAATGTTAATAAATATATTTCCTGTTATTTATTGAGAACCAATAATAATTTAGACAATAATTCTAAGATAAAAAAATACTTTAATGTTTGTCTCAGGTTTTAAACATGTGAGTCACTCAGAGGATGTCACGGAGGATTTCCATAGTTTTCGTCGTAATTCTACCACTTAAAGTTATTTTTTCATTACTGGCAACACTATGCGGCCTACTAGTTCTCAACAATAACTCGGCCATTTGGTTTTAGTTCCATTTTTTGTGTTGACAAAAAAAACCGGCCAAAATTCCCAAAAAAAATCATGTGAATCACGGTGGATTTACAAACGAAGTAAGGTGTGTATTATTTTTAATTATTTATATAGCATAGACCTAACAAATGCTAGTTAGATTGTGTGTTCCATTCATCTGTATTGCTAATTATTTTTACAGAATATTTTTGGAGTTTAGGTTTTGCACAGAATGTTTACCAACATGTTAGTCACATTTCGTGAATTTTCGTGACTCATATGACGTGACTCACATCAACTTGCAAAGTAAAGGTTTGCTTACACTAGCAAAAAAATTATACAAAATGTAATATATAACTTTTCTGAACGGATTTTCTGTAAAACCAGATGCTTTTGTTTTATTAAATGAAACAGATTCAATTTACTTCTAAAATTATATTGTAACCTTGCATCTTACTAAAGGTATTTCTGTTAAAACATGTCATGTTAGTTAATTTTTGATTGCAATAATAGTAAGTAATGATAGTAGTAATAGTCAAATAAAACATTTTATTTTAACCCCAAACTAATTTGTAGTTTTGTTTAAAAAACTTTATGTGCACACGCCCTTACAAAAAATGTTACTCACATTTACTATAAAAGTACAGGTATATCACGAAACAGTTTAGTCACAATTTCAATCATGTTAGTCACAATGTACATATTTTTTGATAATGACCCATAAGCATCGTATCTTCATCAAAAGTCGATTACTGAGTTTATTACTAAAGCTACATAATTATTTCTGAAAACTTTCGTTTTCTTAAATTAGTCGCCCCGTGACAACGATCGCTGTAACGCTGTAAAGCAGAAACGTAGGGGAAATAATAACATAAGGTACGCGATAAATACCCGATACAATCATTAATTGCCTTTTTTTCTTCACGATTTGCGCTTACTTACCTATATTGGTGACGTCAATAAAATATAAATTTAACAGTAAAATATGGACACCGAGGGCATAGATCACACCCATAGAAATCTAAATAACAAGGCACTTGTTATTTAGATTTCTATGATCACACCCGTAATGTAGGTATGACAATTGACATCACACTGCCCGTCACGGGTGTCATTGAATGCTGGGATTCGATCACGCCCAAGACGAAGACAGCTTCATGCACGAGGAGAATACTCTACTTTTCACACTTTCTGCGTAAAGTTTGGTAACGTGTTTCGCGGAATTGGTTTTTTATTGCACCTTCTGAACAGATGCTTAGCTCGCATTGGGAAGAAGATCTCATTGTACGGACACTCCTTGGCAAAAAATTCACACACTAGGATGTTCTAAATTCAATCTCATTATTCCCAAGGGAGTAATGAGTTTTGAATTTGGAACCTCAAAATATGTGGGTATGAAAATGTTGACCAAGGAGACTCGCACTAAGAGATCCCATTTGATTTGTTTGAATTTGGCAAAGCCTTCAACTTTTTCAGCCAGTAGGGCTATAATCACTAATTGATTATAGCCCTATTGGCTGAAAAAGTGCTATGGTTAGTACATGACGTATCAAGTACCGTTTTCGAGCATGAAGTGTGAAAATGGGCATTTTTACCTCCCGCACCGTGTTGACTAGTATGGGACAAAATTACCCCAAACTTCAATAAATATGATTATTGACTACACGCTTGCTGGTTAATATTTTAAACATCAGCACTTTATTTAATAATAATTAATAATAATAATTTATTTCATCACAAATATACATGCATACATAATACAACAATCACTAGATTAACTTAGATTTATTCTTATTTTGCTACATTATATTAAGACTAATAGTGACTCACTTTGATCTCTACACTAGGATACCCTGTGCTGTAGAGTCAAAAAGGAGTAAGTGTCTAGTTTAAACATATGTTCGGACCATTCTTTTAGGTGACTTTGAGATCTTGCTTGTGTTGTCTATTGCAGTTATTATGTGGCTTTGTTCTGATGACAGTAAATTAAAATTAAAATTCCTACCCTATCATATTATACCTACCCTAATCATTTCTTTATTAATACCATCACGTACCTACCTACTTATTTACCTACAGTACGACAAGACGGCCTCCGTCTCATCGTAGTCTTTATCAAGAAGCCATGAATGCAGGATCTTTTTGCAACCTCTTCTGGTTTTGGAAAATAAGTTAAGAGTTTTGTTTATTTTTGTGTATAAGAAGGGACCTAACCAGGGATAAAATCTACAAAAAAATTGTGTTTGCCTAAAGGGGGTTTTCCATTTAATGTGTCGGAAGGACATAACAATTTTAGAAGGCGCTATTTTGTGGTATTTTAAGATAACTGACATAATGAAGAGTTGCCTTACTGTCAAGAGGTTACATTCTCGATAAAGAGTTTTGGTTGGATACAGGAATGGCTTTTTATGAGCTACTTTAAGAACCGCTCTTTGACCACGCTCTAGCTTTAGCAGGTTCATCTTGCATGCTCCTCCCCAAGCTACTATACAATAGTTAACGGTCGACTGACATAGACTAGTGTACACAAGCTTTGTCAGAGACTCATCTGCTATGGCTCTCAACCGTTTAAAGATGAACATAAGCTTCCGGACTCTGCTAGTAATAGTGTCTATATGTTTAGCCCAAGTAAGTCCATCGTCAACAATGACCCCAAGATACTTCAATGAATTAACCTGTTTAAGGGATGGGCAGTCACAGGTCGTTGTATCAATCGAAAAACAGTTATGAATTTTTAACCTAAGAGGTTGAAGTGGCTTTGTGCGTTCACTAATTCTAAATGATATGAACTTAGTTTTATCAACATTCAGGGTTAAGATGTTTTGTTGTAACCAAGTCCCTACCTTATTCAAGCCAATTTGACTATTCCGCTCAACTGAGTCCCAACTATCGCCATAGAAGACAAGAGCAGTGTCATCTGCAAAAGTAAAGATTTGACCCTGGGCAATGTCAAGGGAGCAAAGATCGTTAATATATACCAAGAACAACGTTGGACCCAAGACACTACCCTGGGGCACGCCAAAATCTACATCGAGATAGTCACTGTAGTTATCTTCCACGCGGACTCTTTGCTTCCTACTTGTTAGGTATGAGTTGAACCAGCTTAGTGCAATGCCACGAATCCCCATCAGTTCTAGTTTCCTAGCGAGTATTTGACGAGACACCGTGTCAAATGCTTTGGCAAGATCGAGAAAAATGCCAGTGCACTTATAGCCTTTGTCAATCTTGTCGGCTACAAGATCACAAAGCTCAACTACGGCGTCTTCGGTGGATTTTTTAGCTCGGAACCCAAATTGCTGCGGTGCTAGGAGTTTGCTATCTTCTAAATACTTTAGGATTCTGTGGTTAACAATTTTTTCCAATAATTTGGATAGGCAGCTAAGAAGGGATATTGGTCTATAATTTGACGGTAACTTTGGATCACCATCTTTATGAATTGGTGTAACATTAGCTAGTTTAAAGCTGTCAGGTACGACTCCGCTCTCCATACTAAGATTACAAATATAGGCAAGGGGCTCTGCCAAGACAGTTTTAGTTTGTTTCAATATAATATTAGTGATGTTATCGTGACCTGAAGAAGATTTAAATTTTAAGGTTCCAATTAAACGCTCTATCTCATTTGTATCAGTGGGTGTAAAGAAAAAGGATTCGGACGAATTATTTTGTAGTGGTAGTTTCTTTATGTTGTTTGCCAGATCGGACTGTGATATTTTTAATTTAGACAGTATATTATTAGCTAGGTTCTCACCAACGCAACTGAAATAAGTGTTTACCAAATTTAGTGAGTCTGTTGTAGAAATAGCAAGTTTAGTTAGTTCAATATTTGAAGTAGTTTTAGAGTTTAATCCACATATCTGTTTGAGTGTGCACCACGTTTTTTTACTATCGTCTTTATTTTTAAGTAGCAAATTTTTATTGTACATATTCTTTTGATTTTGAATGATATTGTTACATGTATTACGATATTTTTTGTAATTGGCTAGCAAATCTATGTTATTAGGATTTTTCTTTACTTTTAAATGTAGTTGATCTCGATGTTCAGCACATTTAAGAAGCCCTGTGGTCATCCAAGGAAGGAAACTTTCATATCGCTGCTTGCGTTTGCGTTTAATTGTATGCTTCAAAATAATCTGATTAAGTCTATCAGTAAAAAAGTTTGTAACCATGTTAATATCCGACATCGTATACAACTCATCCCAATTAAAGATACTTAAGTCTTGCACTAGTCCATTAAAGTCTATTTTGGTCACTACCTTATGACACGGTAATGTAACTAGTTGTTTTTCAACTGCAAATAATAAGGTATCATGATCTGTTATGTCAGTAGTACATACGATCGATTTACTGGGTAGGCGCGATTTAATAAAAAAGTGGTCTAAGCAGTTTGGGCCGCGGGTCGTATTTCGGTCGGTATTTCCAAGGAGGCACCTATTTTCTCGTTTTCTAATATTTTACCTACTCTTCTAAAGTGTCTTGTAGGTCTTACTTTCAGTCTAAAGAAAATAAAGAACTTTTTAATTTTGAAACCAGCAAAGAATAAAGCGTATCATTGAAATTCATCTTCTTCCCAAAGTAATTCCGTGAGAACTTTCCTACGTTATTGAATTAGGAACTTTGTGTATCCGGTTCCTTCGGGCCTGGGTTCAGTAGGCCGCGCCGAGTCGAAAGGTCAAGGTGGTTTTACATCCTTCATATAGGTTTAAAGATCTAAGGTTTTTGTTATTATAGTGCGTAAGCCTCACACTCTGGCTAATTTCTAATTTCTAAGAAATCAAATAATATCGCAAAAAAATCGACTTCGACGGGACTTGAACCCGCATCCTTCCCTCAGTACAGGAATGTGCTAACCAACTACACCACGAGGTTAAGTGACGTATAGGAGTCGATAATCTTTGCGACTTTCTACAGACTTGAAAATTTTTGTGATATTATTTGATTTCTTAGAAATTAGGTTAAAAGGTATTTATTCTCAAAAAGACACAGTCACTTACATGAGAATAGTAATTTAGCATAATGTAAACAATTTATAAATTATGTAAGTACTTAAAGTTGTTGTTCGGTCGGGAGGTTTTACAGTTTTGCTTAATTGACAAGATAGGTAAGTATCTAAGTACAAAAAAGGTAGATACTTACATATTATAACAATAATTTATATTACCTACTACACTTGCTAGAATTTAACAATCTTATAAAATTGTTCAGTTTTAATTATATGAAACGAGCTTACATTTTTCAAAGTTTCGGGATTCTAAAATCTGGATTTAACGTGATTTTCTAAGGAATGCTCCGGGGAATTTTTAATTAGGTAAGTACGTGTACTTATTCCTGTGTTTGGTAATCTCAATGGCCTCCTGTACCAACCAATCTTGGTATGTAATGTCGTTGAGAGTGTAGAAAAGACAGAAAGAAGTAGAAAAGACAAAAAATGAGGGTAGATCGATATAGGTATACCTATCTGCCAATAACAACTCACCCGCAGTGCCGTCAGTTATTCCGTGATCATGGCGCATGAAACTGTGCCGAAATATTGGAAAGCTCAAAACTCAAATCATGGTAAATATCTCGTTGTAAATGCCTTTAGTGTTAATAACCATGATGGATTTAAAAGTTTTAATTTTGTTTTCAAACTACCTTTTTCGATATAGCGGTCGACACTAGACAAACCATATAAAACACCTAATAATATGGAATAATGCTGGACAATTCACACAGCATTATCTAGCCTGAAGCTAAGCAGAGCTTGTGTTGTGTTATGGGTACTTACTAGATAACTGATGTAGGTACCTACCTAATACAATATACTTTAGAGAAAGATATGTTTTATTATATATAATGGTTTAAAGTGTCGTAGAAATAAGAACAAAATAAATACTTATTAATTAATAAATAAATAGAAATACAATACTACTAGATACTCGAAAGCTTGGAAGCCTAGTAATTTGAGAGTTAATCAAAAACTAGCCTAGGTAAGTACTTCTACCTATTCATGCCTACTCTAATTGCGTATCAGACAGTCCACCCCTCTTCCCTTTGCAGTCCAGCCGGCGGCCGTAATTAAACCTGTATGTAAACACAACACAACAAACAGTAGGTACAACCACACATATCATATCACTTATTTGTAGCGGTAAGTAAGTAGGTACCTATAGTTACCTATCATAAGTACAGTCCACGACAAAATCATGAAATAGAAATAGAAACTTTTATTTGTAATTCAAACACATATTTAAAATAGAAGAACATACGTTGTTAGAGTTTGTTAGAGTTACAGTTACAGTTTGTTAGAGTTACAAAACGGTCCTTGTCTCAGCAAGAGTTGGTTGTATTTGCGTACAACCAACGGCGGTCTTCCGACAGAGCCGTTTCGTTTTTTTTGTTTTTTAATTTGCTGACAAAATGTGAAAGAAATATTAAAAGAAAACTCGGAAATAATCAAATCATAATACCTAAATTAAATATACCGGTATAAGATCGACAACTAGTGTCGCTATTGTCGCTAACCGTTTCAAAAGTGGATGTCTTTATGGTGTCTAACACGAGTATAAACTGGCTAGATCATTTGCTAGAGCATTACAACGTAATGTAACTTTCTTACGAATGTTACAATACAGCCAAATGCTCAGTTTCCTAGAGCATTTCCGTGTATTGTAACTAGGGCTTGCAAATATTCGAAAATTTTGATATTCGAATTTTTTTTGTTTCTATTAAGTATTCGAATATTATTCGAATACTTAATAGAAACAAACTATATTATTATTAAAATATCATGTTTTTTATTCTGTAATTAATTAATTAATTAAAATTAAAAATTGACAAAAGGTTGTAACGAGACTTTGCCGATTTACACGCACAATCAATCACACATTCCTAGTAAAAACAGTCTTCAAAATTTAGGTGAGTTGGTATTTTAACAACATCCTAGTAGCTAGTAGTTCTACGAACAGTAAACCTCGCGAGCACTAATTCATTTCAACAATGAATTTACTCACAGAAAAACAGATATATTTCTGTGAATTTACTTAGATATTAGGTACTAAAGTTATTTAAAACGGGATATTTAGGTAGGTTTTTTTAATTCCTGTTTGTTTTTTGTAATTCCAGTTTGTTGGTAGGTATATAAATAAATCAGAGACGTTTAGTAGCATTAGCGCCATCTATACAATTGATTTCTTACTTTCGTAAGCTGGCAGGCATGCGTGGCCGTGCTACATAGTTCTCTCGAGGAGTTACAAACATGTTCTAATTGATGGCACTGTACTGTTTTATGTTCTCTTGCTGCATTTTGCGGAGCTATTCTGCTCGTCGTACCAAAAATCCTGATCAGATCTTTACCAAATTTTTATGAGAAGAATTAAAAACAACAACCTTTCAAATAAAAATAATTATCGAAATCAGATGTCCTAACCTCCTGAGACCCAGGAATATTTTTTTCGGACTATGTTTAAATAAACTATTTTTTATGAAGCTCCATAAAGTAGTCAATAAAAAAAAACAGTAAAAAAAATCCCCCCTCCCCCCTCCCCGTTTTATATTATGTGCTCATATGAGGTCACTCGGCGTTAGTCCTCGAATGATGACATAGACTATTCGAATCGATCTATATTTTATTGCAATTATACCTTGAATAAAAGAAGTAGTTACAGGTTTTATCATTTATTAAACTTTTATCGAAACAAAAACATCTTATAGCGATCGATCACAAAAATCGGACTTGGTATCTTATTAACTAAATCTCAATCAATACCTTTAGAAAATAAATTGTAACAGTCTAACAATAATACTTTACGTATGGAAACTTTGGTAGCAATTACGTTCTATAGTGTTACACAAATAAATGTTACATTTTGAGCACTTGGTCCTGCTCTTTTGTTTGCAGCCCGGTAGACGACATCTCTTTTGAACTAGGTCTTTATCGGCATGTGAGCTGCTTTTTGAGACCTTTTATGGTCTGATGGAAGTGGAACGATTGCCACCTTCCTTCTTTTGTGTTTCGGTTCCAGTATTCCATCAGATTCTGAATCCGTGCTATCACTAGACTCGAAATATGGGTCCATTCTGGGTTAGTCTCCTGGTTTCCGCGCTGTTGAACACGTCGACTGATACCTCGACCAGGACCACGTCCGCGTTGACGCACAACACGACTCCGAGTTGATTGATGATATCGATTGTGAGCTCCTTCCTCGTCCTATCCTTCTTGTCAAAGTTCTTCCTCTACCTCTTGCTCGACCACGGCTAACTAAAACTGGTGGAAAGCGAGGAGTACTTGTACTAGCAGTATCTTCATTCGATGAATATATGTTTTCAGGATGTCTTGGCAATGTGTCACTGGTGCTTCCTTCGTCATCTGAGCTGGAATCCCCTTCGTTAGTGTTTGACGCCACTGGACCTTCATGCTCTTCCTCAGAAAATGCCTCACTATCAGATTTGTCCAGCCGTTCCAAAATATCTGCCTCCATACCTATAAAAAATAACCAAATTGAAAACTGATGTCATCAAGTGATGACATACAAGAGTTGGAATTGAGAACTAGTGTCATCGAATGATGACATTAAATTTGAGGTTACGGTATTCACAACAAACTAATGTTTTGCTTGAAATAATGGTTTAGAAATGTAGATATATATTACCTCTATTGATTTTATACAAAAAACTATGAAAGTAACGTAATTTTATAAGGATTCAAATCGATTAAACTCACCCCGCGACATGATGGCTCCTCTTCGTTACACTCTCCGTCGCCATGACAGTTATGCGTTCAAAAACCAAGTAAAGTATTTTTTTTCTTGTATTGGCACTATTGACCTACATCGTAGACGGCACCAAATTTAAATTTGTGTTATTAGGTGTGCTCTAGATTTTTTGTAAGTTTATGTCATCGCTTAAGTACTCAGGGTCTCAGGAGGCTAAAGCCGAGATATTCTGAAGCCCCCTTTTTGCCTTTTTTGGAGGAAGTACGCCTTTAATCAAAAAACCCCCAAAAACACCAAGTTTCGTACCGATCGGTTGTGAAAATACGACCTGTAGAGGAGTACGGACATACTGATAGAATTGCTAATTTTGCTAGACTTGAAGGAGAGACTTTCGCTCACTTCGTTCGCTCTGTCAATAAAGCCGAAAGATTGTGAAATCTGATAAATTTGGCGTACGTTTAGAGCAAAGTCTAACTTAGATAATAAATTATTCTGAAAATACGCGTGCGAAGCCGCGGGCAGAAGCTAGTCTACAATAAATTAACAAGTAATTAAACACGATAAGTAACGGTAACATAGCTACAGGGACAGAAAACAAACTTAAAAACGAAATCGAAGTTTCTGATTCGTTTTCGTGCAAACGCTAATCTTATGCAATCGACTTAAAAGTTGGTTTTGCACGACAACGAAAACGAAATTTCGAATTTCCTGTTCAGAAAGAAGAATACAAATAGGATACGCGAATGCCCTATGCAGTCGCACGCGGCATTCCTGAGTGTTTCCGAACTCGGGAACCCTACAACTTTGTCATTTTGTTAACCAGAACGACGTAAACTTGTATGGTATATCTCGCGGACTTATAAGTGGCATTTTATGCACATCGGAGTTCTGAAATTGGTGTTATTGATTTGAATCGAATATTCGAATATTGCAATTTCAGTATTCGAATATTCGAACTGAATTAACATTCGAATTATTCGAATATTCGAATGCAAGCCCTAATTGTAACGTTCCTGCGAATGGTCGACGCTGTGTTCGTTTCGTAATGCTCACAGCGGCGAGTGAGCATTTAGTAACATTTCTTTCTACCTTGCGTTCATTTTCATTTTCTATGGTTAATAAAATATTAATTAACGTGTTTGCACAAAGTTTTCTTACATCTTACATCAAAATTAACAGACAAAAGGAGCTACTAAACGTTCAATTACCTTGGGACACAATCCAAATTGAAATTTTTAAACTCGCGTCGTCGGTAAACGCCCCGTATTACAATAGATTATGAACCGACTTCTAAAAAAGGAGAAGGTTCTATGTTTGGCTGTATGTGTGCTCTCCGTCAATTATATGAGCTTATTTAGATGAGTCTTTGGCAATTGTATAGAAGATGATCCCGAGATAGTCCCATCAAAATGTTATTCTCGAGGGATTAAAATTTGACCCGCAAATCTTAAAAACAGTTTATACACTGCACTAAACACTGAAAAATTACACAAAACAATGAAAAACAAATAAAACCTGATTTTTTTCATTTTCACACACTTTTTTGTAATCTATATAATAAATAAATAAACAAAGATTCTAATAAATTCATGTACTTTTCGTTTGACCATTAATGGGTTAAGGTAACAGAAACAAATTATTTTTCTTTGTTTGTCTGTTTCTGCCATGAACTGTACCAACATTATTATGCGCCCTGTCATGCCCACGCCAGACTCCAATCAAGGGATATATTCAACCACAAATTAGAGCATGTTTCGTAAAAGCAGCAAGGTCGAGTTTGCCTCAGCAGCTCAGCCGTCAAACGTCCAGCACGGCTCCAATCTAATAGGGTCCAATCTATAGGGGTAGGGGGTCTTCGTTTACATCCTATTGAAACATTATTACTGAAGGTTGAATATCTAAATAGGAAATAGAATTTGTTGCAAATTCTGCCCATCATCGCGAACACGTTTGTAAAACACAGAAACTATATTAAGTATATTTCACCCATTCGCATGTTATGATGATTATCATTCATCAGCTCTCCTTTGATCTTTATTAAAATATCTAAGTATGTACTTACTTACTGATAATAAAATAATGAATTTTTTTTTTTATTCATTAATGAAATCGTCAAAGGCTACCTGAATTTCATAGGAAAATAATCAGGATTTTTTTCTTAGAACGAGTCACTGGGATCTCTTTATTCTTTTTCAGGCCTTTTCCTTCGACTGGTACTTATTCTGCCTGAAACGAAGATTCCATTTTACAATGGGATATTATGTCTTCATACTCAAAACCAATTAAAACTGAACACACAATGTTTGCGGGTCACCCTGTATGTTTCCCGAAACGCGTCAATCCCCGGGCTGTTCAAATCAATGTAGCTCTCAAACCCTTAGCCTGAAGGCTGTATCTAGGGAGCTGTGTGCGAGCAGGACAGACACACAGCCTCCCTGTGGCGGGACAGAGATAGCTTCCTATTTTATTGACGCGTAACAAATTTTACTGCACCATGCACATCTCTAATTAAATTGCGTGGTCTTCGGTAGGCAACTACGTTGTTTTAGCTTTGTTGGTTTGTTGTGGCTATGTGGACATGCTGGACTTGGTAATAAATTATGCTCTATTCCTAACAAAACTTCACTATGCTATGTTCATGGCTTCTCATAGGAAAGTGCCTATTAATAATTACTAGGTAATTTTAGGCACTTTCCTACATAGGCTGATGATGATGATGATGAGGCACTTTCATATTTTGTAGAGTTCCAGTTTTGTTAGTTTTGTTTTGAGTTCGTCCACGTGCGCGCAATTTTTTACGCACTAAAATCATATTGACGGCATTTAATTTTACGCACGATTATACATTAAAAGTGGGATGCGTAATTAAAAAGTGGAAGGTTTTCTACGTTACTGACTAGCCAGTTTTTCTAATATATTTTTAGTTTTATTCGTATGTCTGATATGATAACACAAGGCAAACGCGCGTAAAAAATAAATGAAAGTAAAGCTACAATAAGTAGATAGGTACCTTTAGGTATCGGCTTATATATACCTAACTAACTAACTAGGTAGGACCTTTAATCTTTTAGGTACTTGACATCTCAATAAGTGCCAGCTTATTATTGAAAACCCAAAGAAAAGCTTCGAGGAAAAGCGCCTTATAAAAACGTAAACCTTATTATTGTGAGAAATCTTTTGAAAAACAAAAATACTACGTCATACTTTACCTACATAAGAATAAATCAATAAAATGCTTTGCGCAGTCTGTTTCGACGCTGAACGCTGAACTCTCTATTTAAAAGATTCAATAGAGTTTTTAAAAGGCACAGATTAGGTAATGTCACTTGAAGGAGGTACTAGTTTAATATTTTATTATCTGTGACGGTAACAAAACATTTTTAGGCAATATTCAGATGAGATACGAGTGTAATTTTCGCGTAGGTAAACAAAGGCGCGCAATTTTTGCGAGTATAGGTTGCTGGGGCGCTATGGTTTCAGTTTTTTACATAAAAGTACTACCTAAGTACATTATTATTAGTATTATTTAACGGGTATTTATCGCGTTTATTTACCAAGTTCCACCCGACGACGTTTGAACAGGTTTACACTGTCTTGTCACGTCTCCGGGACCCCTGTCGTGGTCACGGGGTGACGTCATCCCGTGACCACGACAGTGGTCCCGGTCACGATAAATACCCGTAAATAAGATTAATAATGTGTTTAAATTGCGTAAGGTTAATATTAAAACCTACTAAGTAATAGATTTTTCCTGAAATTCTTGTTTTGTATAGGTATGGCCTATGTAAGTAAGTAGGTACCCTGAATTACGCAAACGATTCTTCAGAAAAATTGGGTTAGCTAAGTACATAACTCCTCCTTTCCGGTTCGAGGGTAATTCTTATCAGCAGAGGGATCTAGGGGCTAGAACGCCCTATAGGTAGGAATAGCCTAGAATCTAGGCTATTCTAAATTCTACCTACTCCTAGTAACATACGTAGATAGTACCTACGTAGGTGGCATCAAGCACACAAAATTAAATGATTAAACTCCGAATAAATGAACTACTTAATTGTACTTATGTATTATAAAATTTTCTGAAAATAATATGTAATAACTCCACATTTATAGAAATACTTTTAAGAATAATAAGAAATTAACTAACTTATATTACTTAACTTTTATTATATAGGTATCTTAAAAAAAACATATTTAAAACATATAAATCTATGCTTAAAACTATTGTAAAGTATTACAATAAAAAAAACTTTACAAAAAGATAAAAATATTCCAACAGTTTGTTATTTACGCAAATTTGCGGAAGTAGCAGGTACTTATTCAACGATATTGGAAATAAATGTAACAATAATCAAATCTAAAACCTAATAAAAAAACATATGTCCATTTACATAATAACTAGCTACCTAACCTTCCATAGAACACGTGCTCAACTTCACCTCAATTATATTTGAAGGCCCGAGGTCAAACATTTTTCAAATTGCACCATTATTAAACAGGGGTAAAAATTATAGGTCATTTTCGTCAAGCACTTACATTACAGGATGTCCTTCAAATAATAAGTAGCCTCAAGGCACCCCTATGGCTAGGTATACATTTAAACAAACCGACCTGTCATGTCAGAGTTCTAAGAACCCTTTATTACAGACCGGTGACAAAATTGCTTTCTATAAATACATACACTGCTCGCGTGTTGGTATTGACAGGGAAATTTAAACCCTCTATCAGTGTATTTTTATTTTATTTATTTATTTTAGGTACTGTCAGTGTAGTGGAGGATATTTCACATACGTAGGCTACAGTCAATAGGGAGCTCCTCTGTCTATTAAAATTAAAAAAAGCAATTAGTGGTCCAAAATTAATGTTTTTAATCAACTTTCTGTTTATTTATTTTTGACTTTGGCTGAGACTTTTCTAGAATATTTTTTTTAATTGTATGAAATGAGACTGAGAGCGTCCAGGGCATCAAAAAGAAGTTCAAATATGATTATTCTCCTCATTCGATACTTTTTAAGTTGTATACGGCACGGCTTGACGGGCCGTGTTCCACACCAGCCCACTTCAAACAAAAACTCTAAGGTTTGCTTAAAACTAAAACAAACAAATTACAACCACAAAATAACTTTTATTTGAAAAATAAATAATACTTACGAAAAGGTGCCATTTAATTATCTTCGCTTTAATGTATACCTAATTATCGTTTTGTATGCAGCTCGTTGACAAATATTATTCTTATCTTGAGTTAGCTCTAGCCTTTACCTCTACCTGTGTACAACTCCTTGAAAGCAATTAAACAAAAAAACAAAAATTTGCCACACGCGGTGCTTGTGCACGAATGAGGCTTCCAAACAAAGTTTGTAAAAGTTATGCATTGAAATGTAAACAAACTAAACTAATCAATCGCTTAAATTTCAAAGTTTTTAAAGAAAATTTTCAGCCTTGTTTTCTTTGATTTTAAAAAAGTTTTTCTTTGATTTTACCTTGGCTTTGTTTCGTAACTTTCTTTGTATTGGTAGACTAGAGCTGTTTGAAGTTACTTTAAAATTAGGGGGCATTTTTTACCAGGGAATGCACAGGTAATTACAAAGTAAGTACATTTCAAACGTCTTAGAGGGCAGCACGCAGCTATTCGACAATATATTCCCTTCAGACACACCACATACAAAATGCGTAAGGAAGGTAAAGTAAACTACAAATAAATTCTGATGGGCCAATCTTCCAATCCTTCATCACATCAGGTAAAATACCTAACACATTGACTGTCATGCCTCAGCTGTGACGTAGTTCAGCAGGTCAGATAGTCAGATAGATAGTCATTTTATTGGTAAGATTATTTACATTTCAAATCTAATTTAAATTGGTACTTACTAACAAATTAAATAAAATTTTTATGATTAATTTGTCAGTGTCAATGTAGGTACCTAATATAAAAAATAAATAAAATTCATTACAGAATAAAATAATAATTATATACATACAATAAGAAAATTAATTACCAATAGATTAAATAAAGATTTAATATCACATCACAAATTTGATGCCAAGAAAATCCTCGACCTTAGAGTACGCCTTCTCTCTCAGGAAGTCGTCCATGCGCATCGGTGGCAATAAAAGTGTTAAAATGTCCTGGAAAGTGACCACAGAAATTGTCGTCGTGTCTACAACCGAAGAAGTTATTCAATCAGTGGTAGGTACTACCTCAATAAGCAAACAAATCAGTCCTCATTGTGACCAGCAGCGGGCCAGCGGGCTGTGAATTAGAGGTCATAGGTTCAAATAACAATGAGCTCAAGTGCGTTCAACTCTTACTCTTACCTCATCTATTTGGGTTACCGAATTTGTTGTAGATCATTGACTTAGGTTACGGTTGGATCGGCGACCTTTTCGGGAGTTTTGATGTTGTGATTTTGTAATAGGGTTATTATTATGTTTATAATAAACCTTAAGGTTTTTTTTGTTATTATAGTGCGTAACCCCACACTTAGGGTAATTTCTTTGAAACTCTAACGGCGCTAGAGACCGTAGAAAGTCGCAGAGATTTTCGACTCCCACGTCACTTGACCTCGTGGTGTAGTTGTTTAGCACATTCCTGTACTGAAGGAAGGATGCGGGTTCAAGTCCCGTCGAAGTCGAACATTTTAGCGATATTATTTGATTTATTATAAACCTTTGCAGCTTCATACTTAGGAGGTACGAAAATTACGATACGAATTGCGAAACTATGAAAATCTGTACTGCGAAAATAGGTTTCAAACAGAGGGGTTTCACAAATACTAAGGGTAAAACATCATTTTATGACGATCTCTGTGGCGCGGCGGGCAAAGATCCGCCTGCGACGCAGGAGGTAGCGGGTTCGATTCCCGCCTCGGGACAAGGGTTTGTACGAACTGCGGATACACATTTGTTGCGGGTGTTCTGGATGTTTCTATGTAGGTTTACTAAAAAATATCAATCGATGTGCTGTATTGTATTAAGTATACCTAACCTATCAGTCATTTAATTTAGTACCTACTCATATTTTTTTTATTTACCTATGACTTGTGACTATGATCTAGACTAGAGATTTGGTGTACGAAAACTTTAAATAAATTGTTCAAGATATTTTATAAGTAGGTTTTCGTGAACAGTTTAATTTTTGAATTCTTTATTCCCCTACTGAGTAGGGGAATACTGAATTCAAAAATTAAACTGTTTATTACTGAATATACTGAATTCAAAAATTAAACTGTTATTAAACGGTAGTACCTATTGCTCAAATTCAGTATGCCCCTACTGAATTTCAGCAATAGGTACTACATACTATGTAACCTATATTACAAGCTACAACTTTGTAAGGACTAACCAACTTTGTAAAAGACGTTACATAAAAGTTACAGTAAAAACGGTTCATTGCCCCCGACCTTTGGGCCACAAACGACAATGCATATTCATGCCCAGAACAAAGGCCACCCCGCGCTATGCTGGATACCTATAGAAACACCTCATTGTGTCCCTTTAGGGATTAAATACTTGTTTCACTCATGAATAATAAGCTTTTTAGGACCTATAACAGTCTAATGCAGATTTTTGTTTCTTATAAATTAACCGCCCGCACGGCGGCGCTGGATCATCACTATATAGTATAAATCAAAGTCGCTTTCTCTGTCCCTATGTATGCTTAAATCTTTAAAACTACGCAACGGATTTTGATGCGGTTTTTTTTATTATATAAAGTGATTGAAGAGGAAGGTTTATATGTAATAATAGTAATATCTTAGTAATATATTATTGCACCCGTGCGAAGCCGGGACGGGTCGCTAGTAAAAGATATTCTGCTAAAAAACTGCCGTCGAAATCAATAATTTTTACTTACTATTAGAAACTATCAAATTATGTGTTCATACATATAAATTACGATCCCAACTGTATCAAATACGGCAAATGTGACCGGAATTGCGCTCGTCTGAACACAGCCTTATTTACTAGAACTGAAACACATTATCAAGTGTACGTATATGTGCTGTTTTCCACCATTACGGCATTAGCGGAGCAGAGCCGTATAGAAAAAAACTTACAGAGTCGTAAAATAGACAGGTATAGACCAACCAATAGTGACCATTAAAAACCACCATATTGGTGGACACACATATGTGTATATCCATCACAATTAAATAGTAGGTATACTTAAACCATAAATTCTTGTTTTTTTAATCACTAATAAACAAAACTTTTACCTTTAAGTTTTTCTGCTTTGGTGAACCGAGCGTAGAAACCGAGCGTATAACCAGAGAAGTTTAATAAAGCACAAAGGTACCTAAGTATAGATTTTGTTGCCCCAGTTTTAATTCCCATGAAGCTCTATACAATTCCTTAGAACACATAACAGATAATTCTGTTTAGAATAGGGGACGAGTTGCCCTGGTTCGCTTCGTAACGACAATGCATATTCATCTCTGAACAAAGGCTCTGTCGCTCGCTGCTATCCAACCATCATTATCATCATCACAGTGATAAGGTAGGTACTTCATTTTTCATTCGGAATGTAAGGGTCAACTACGAACCTAGTTTGTGTTTGGAGAAAACCAATATTTCATCCCTACACTTCCATGCCCCACGACGCACTTGTCCACCTCCAGGGGCGCGATCACGGAGTGGAAAGTGTTAGCATTACGGCTCAAACGTTAGCAGTTGAAACGTTAGCGTGCGCATTCACATCCCGGCATCGGACAATCCGCACTGGCCCCATCAATGGTTTGACATAAAGGATCCGCACCGCACGGAGCGGACTGTCGGAAATGCCGGCGAAGATTCTTGAAGGCAACTTTTCCATTGAATGCGAATGACGTCATTCGGATTGCCGATCAGTGGACGCACTTGCCTTCAAGAATCCTCGCCGGCATTACCGACAGTCCGCTCCGTGCGGTACGGATCCTTTATGTCAAACCATTGATAAAGCCAATGTAGATTGTCCGATGCCGGGCTGTGAATGCGCACGCTAACGTTTCAACTGCTAACGTTTGAGCCGTAATGTCGTGCCTTAACACATCGTAATCGCCCTCCAGTTCCGTGTAGCGGCGGCGGGTTCCGGGGGACGCACCGCTGAGGCTGGGCAGTGGATGCGTTAACGTCATCAGGATGAGTGGCAATGTCCTCCTAGCTGAATCTTCTGCCACGGCAGCCAGTCTCAACGGAGGAGACTAGCCAGGATGAGTGCTACAACAGTTTTTAAAGAAACAAGACAAAATTAAAAACTTTAAAAACTGGCCGACGTTTATTCGCTGAACATATTTTCATGAAACATGGCTCACACTCGGGATAAAATTATCTATGACACAAAAAAAACTAAACGAAAATCGGTTCATCCGTTTGGGAGCTATGATACCACAGACAGATACACAGGTACACAGACACACAGACAGACACGTTAAGCTTATAACACTCCTCTCTTTTCGCGCCGGGGGTTAAAAAAATTAATTTTGTTTAAAACACCGTTGTTCCTATGAACTTTGTAGAGAATCGAAAATTGGAGATTCTCGGAAAAATCATGTCACTGGGCAAAGAATTAAAAATGTATTGGTTCCAAATTGCATTGGTTGTTTTGTTAGTTCTAGTCATTGTGCATGGACACGCTTGTCCCCGCTGTTATTTATTTAATTGTTATTGCATGAAGAGTAACAAATAACAATACTTACCACCCATGTTATGTAATATGTTACGTACGTACTGTACGTAGGTATACCTAGTTAGTAGGTACATACATAATATACTCTTTACGTACCAACGAGTTTCGTTTCGCTCGTGTAAAATTTTCCAATAACATTTTTCTAGATTCGCTTGAAAGGTTTTTCCGCCAATATTTTACTTGACACGATTGCTTTGCTACCAAAAGTAGCTGAGCGTACCATGTGCCGAAATGTGTTACACACTCTAACATTTATTATTTGTATAGGGTAAAGGGGCAGTAGACGTACGCTTGTTTTAGGAAGAGCTTTATGGCAAGTACCTAATTAAAGTACCTAGGGACCTTAACATCTCATGAAGTCATGAGCATAATATATTTTATCTTTTCTTTTCATTTCATTTCTTTCGTTTGACAAAAACCTGGAGAAGATTATTGATGAAGTAAGTATGGGAGATTTTTAAAGTCTGGAATCGGTATGTTCTATGGATGACTAAAGTTGAAAGAATTAGAAAAGAAAAATATTTATTTTTACCCCTAAAAAGGGTGCCGTCTGAGCCTGAGGGGAAGACGATCAACTTGTAAATAACGAATTTTGAATTTCGAATATTTTTTGTTCATTGCAAAAAAACAAACCTTCCTTTTACACGCCATCTTGCATTATTTGGCATTACAAAAAATTTCACAAATGGTTTTGAGTGTTTAGTTTAGCAAAACCAATGTTTTGTCATAATATTATGACAAAATAAAATATTTCAATGATTTGAGCAATAATAATAATGTAAGAATACACTTAAAAAACCCGGCTATGAAAAATGTGACAATTTAAAAAAAAAATTAATATTTGCTTACTTAATTCAAAAACTCGTACAACAAACGTGGACCCCCTCGATGTTCAGAATCACCTCCTTTCGGCTAAGTACACCCTTTCCCTGGCACCCGGTAGAAACATACAGACCTACAAACTAGACAGGCTATTTGGAAAACTCGTGCAAGTTAAATGCCAATCCAACTCGAAAAGTTCACAACGCGAAGCTCTTTATTCAATCAAAGATACTCAGCTACTTCTGAAGCCAAATAGCTGGGCAGAATTGAATAGAGAAATCGCACTAGCTTCATCCATCGCTTCCGCTGCAAAATGAGGAGTTTCCTGTACGTTGTCCGCTCCTCGTATTCATGTCTTAGACTGCGACTCTACAAAGTTGAGCTCCCGCGAATAAAAGAAAATATAAACTAGCTTCTACCGGCCACGTCGCACTCGTCGATATCATAAGTAGCCTATTTTATAAGTTAGGCTATGTACTAAATGTACGCCAAATTTCGTCTTGATCTGTTCAGTAGTTTTGGAGATCAAAGGTAACAAATCAATGCATATTTCTTAAACTTTCGAATTTATAATGTTTACAATATTATTAGTGTGACGCCATGATTAGTAAAACCGCTGAAATCCGCAAATTGTAGGATATTTTCTTCAGTTGACAGGATCGATGACACAGGATATAATATATAAAGGGTGGAATTTTTTGGACGGGGCAGTAAGGAGATAGGTATACCTTAACCGGTGTACCTACCTAAAAATGGTCTCAGGACACGTATTTTTTAGAGAAATTTCCATCCTTGATAACAGATATTTTGAAAAATGTCAGTCCAATTAGCAAGAAAATGGGTATTTTACACAAAAGCTTTTATAATGACAATAATGATCCTGTTTCGTATAAAAATCCACCCTGTACATTCTTTTTAAAGGAATGATTCTGATGAGAAAATCGCTTTTTTCTGTTTAATACTCGTTGCGAAATGATTGGCGATTATTAATATTCTTTAGCCACTACGTACAGTCAACACCAAATTTATATTAGGCGCCTATATTCACATATTGGTGAACATTAACAAATTAAAAAAAGCGTATTTGCCTCTTTATGCGTAAACCTAATTCATATGAAATGTGACCTTCACTAACAAAAAAAATTACAATCGAATAATAGAAACAAATAAAAATTAATATTGACAAGTGAGCTAACTGCAGACTGTTGCAAACAATCTACAGGTAGCTAAACTTTTTACCGAATACTATTTCGAAGAATTATAAATGCGTGAGTTAAATTTCAATTATCAATTTATTTAATGAATTTAATAGGCGTACATTTACACCCTTTGCCCTGATTTGAATAATTCTACTAAAATCTGTTTAGCGTTTCTGTCACTGCCTGCACGACGTCAGACAGACAACCTCGACGTCAATAAAGCCCAGACTAACCCGATAACGTCCAGCGCCCATCAGCGAAATAGGATTAACACATTATTAACTATCCCCCGTGTCGGCGCGGGTGTTGGTCCCGCATTGATTTGCGCTAAATTGAACCGTCTTGCGATTGACATAAGAGTTGAAACGGTTCTCCTCTAGGTACCGAGTTTTCAGAGCCTATAGATAGATATACATAGAATGGAGGAAATTGCATCGTTACACCGACAAGAGCTAGGCTCCTTCATTTCTAATAAGATAGGCATAATAAGACGGATATATTTAAATTTTGCCAGTATAAGACTTACTATTAATGTAAGTCTTAATTTTATGAAATGCTGTTTGAAAATTTTGCACTTACCAATCAGATACTTATTTTTTGAGATATCATTTCTACGAGAGCAAGTTTTGAGTGAAAATGTCAACACGATCTTAAGCTCTACCATCCATTAGCTCTACCTTCTCGAACATTCATCGAGGGGTCCATTTGATGCACATTGGAAATTGGAACCCTAGAATTTCCCACTTCCTTTGACCCTCTAAAATGGAACACCCTGTATAATTGGACAAGTCAAACGGTGACTTACTTGAGACCTTGGAGGTGATGAAATAGGCCCATTACTTAATTAAATCGTGCTGACAAGGGCATTTATATTATAATAGCTAGTATGGCGTTTACATACAGTCAACGAAAAAAAATGCTGCATATTATAAATTCTTTAATCGAATGAAAAATACATTTTCATTTTATTAACCCCCGACGCAAAAATGAGGCAAAAAGCGGGATGTTCAAAGTTTAACGTGTCTGTCTGTGTATCTGTCTGTGGTATCGTAGCTCCCAAACAGATGAACCGATTTTCGTTTAGTTTTTTTTGTGTCTTAGATAATTTTGTCCCGAGTGTTCTTAGCCATGTTTCATGAAAATCTGTAGGGGGGTTCTTTAAATTTTTAACTTTGTTCTTATTTATTTATTGCCAACATGGTTGGTTAACTTAAGATCTAGCTAGTTAGCTAAAGTTAGTCTATCGGACTTACTGTATGTATGAACCGACTCATTTTGCGCGACTCATAATCCGAACTCAAAAAATTGCGCTCGTTTGACCACCACCCTAAAAAAAGGGTACCTAGCAGTTTGATTCAGTTAGGCGATTTTTGTCGTTGATTGTAGCCTGAGGTAGGATCAACTTACTTACGAACTATACAATAACCAAACTCGATGTAGATTGTTTGTAAACAAACCACGACACAAATAACAAGATCTCGCTTACTTGGCGTCGAGTTTCAGATATTATTAATTATAAGCAATATTTATTGAAGGCTGGATCTCAAATCGGCAAGTAATGGAAATTGCGTAAAAAGACGCGGCAACAGAGTGGAATTCTAGGTGAAATATGGGCGGTTTGTTTAAACATTCTACATCGAATTTGGCTAGTTGTTTTTGGTGCTTTACCAAAATTGTAATCTCCATATCTGAATATTTCAACACGTGAACAAATGTTACCAAACAATGCGTCGAGGTCACGCCCTTGAAATATAAATTAAAATAAACTACAATGCCTTGAAAATACCGAATTAACAGTACACGTAATTTTAATTAGTAACGGCCCGCGCCGGGCCGTGGCGGAGCCGTGGAAATTATATACCTGCCATAGCACGAGCATACGAGTATACGAGCATAAAATAATTAAAATTCAGTTATCGGGTTCCATAACAAAGGTGCTTTGGTTAGACATGGGTATTGCTAGATGATGCGGTGTAAAGTCCAGCATACATGTATTGAACACAAATTTATAAAAAACTAACCTTTATACCTACTTACAAGGTTTTGTTCTTAGAAAACTATTGGGTATATTTTAAAGACAAAAGTCAACATAAGCCTAGAAAATGCCATTTGTTAAAAAATCCAGTTTATTAGTCACATTCGACTCTAGTTCTCATAAAATACTATTTGGATTTTTGATTCGCAAAAACTCAAACAATAAATTGTGTCAGAAATGTGATAAAAATTGTATTCTTTTTACCAAGTAACTCATATCGCTCATAAGGTACAGCTGCCTAGGATGAACCTTATAATCGCTGAAATTTGTTCGTCACTCGTCGTCTTAAACTTTTCAATACTTGCGATAAGCCGAATCACTCTATAATAATCTTAGTAACTCTAGAAGTTAGTCGCTTCAACTTCTAGATAAAGCTATAACTCTAAATAGCCGGGGATGTTTGGAATCACCGGAATAATTCCGACTCCCGGATAAATCGACAGCGGCTGCGAACAGTGGGTGCTTCTGATAAAACAATGGAGGTGGAGGACAAAGGATAAGAGATGAGATTACTGTTCCCAATGGGATAACCGGTTACATTCACAGGGAACTGGGGCAGTACCTACCTAGTTACCTAGAGGGTGGAAAAATTCCCCAAAAGCGTGTTGGATAGGTACGCTAATCATATGAATATTTAACATCTCCGCCGAATACTAGGCGATACTTTGCGGAAATCCAAAATATAAGGATGAAAAATAAATAGTAACAATAGGTCCTAAAAAAATCTAATTAGTCCGTCAATTAGATTATCAGCAGATATTGGACACGTATTTTTTCTTTTGTCGATTAAGTATATAAAAAGAAGACATAGCCAGTTAAAATTGCGCGTAACGTCTCTTTTTAGGTCACAAAAAGAAACCGCGTCAAAGTTTGGGAGCTCCCACTTTTTAGGAAGTTGTAACGTCACAAAAAAAACCGCGTCAAAGTTTGGGAGCTTTTTTTTCCCACTCCCAAACCTTGACGCGCTTTATTTTTGTAATTTTTTTGTTCGATTGCCAAAAAAAAGTGTCTATATCTTCTGATAATCTAACTGACGACGGACTAAATAGAATATTTTTTTTACTCAGGGCACTACTCTATTCCGCGTTAGTTTAGTTTAGTCTTTCTCTCTGATAAGATCCTACAAAATGTAATTCGCGAATGCGGGCGCTGCACGTGAATTGCATTTTGTTATCTTTGCCGAAACCATAGATTTATTATCTATGGCCGAAACTACATAATTGATCTTTGCATAGGTGTAGAAATAGAAACCTGTAACAACACTATGAAAAATAACAATTTATGAGACCTGAATCTAAAAAAACACGTGCAAAGTCGCGCGCAGGTAGGAGCTAGGGATGAAAATAAATATTGATTGTAATTTATAGGAAAATTCCGTGTGGAATCATTGAGTTAAAAGTACTGAGTAATCTTTTTTCTAATAACCACATAACTAGGTAACTCGAAATAAATCCCAATAATCTGCGAAAACGGTCTGAAAACTCGCGGAATTTCCGCGATTCCACTACGACTTGTCGTGCCGCATGTTTGCTAACGCGTAAAAGCAGAGTTGAAGAACTTTAACCGCTCCGAAGGCCTTCAGAACTCCTTCAACTAAGGTACATGTTTTATGCAAAGGCAAAGGAAAACCGGGTAGGTATTTTAAGAATTCTCATTCTATACCCTATCCTACAGCTAGGCTCCTTATTATAGCAAAAGGAAACCGAGTTAGCATCTCAAAAAATTCTATACCCTATCCTGTATTCTAAAAGGTCTTGGCAAAGAAACCAAATAGGTAAGAGGTGGACCCATCTCAAAGCGTTCCTATCCTACCCTCCCTACCTATATCCTAAAATATCCTAAGAAAACATGTTCTATGCTCGTAGAAATGTAGGCAGTTCTTTTGTGTGGGAAGGCTTTAGGTACCTCTACGCCTTTGTATGTAGATTCTCGTCTATCTATTGTTCAAAGGAAAGTTCCCGATCGATCTGTATCTTTTGTAAGAAGACTTTGATCCGCTTACGAAGCTTACGAGAAATGTTTCGATAAATTTTGAGGCCGCGCAAATTGTAATGCCTTTTTATTGCGTACCATTTAATATGCTTAAGGAGTTGTATATTTTCCAGCGTAAAGAGGGAAAGAGTAAAGACTAGTCCGTTTATTCGATTTTACAAATAAAACCTACCTTGTAGGTACGGTACCTAACCTACCGTATGAAGGGCAATTTTTCGCGAAAATCTGCAGCGCAACATCGAGGCGGTAGGAATTTCAACAGATAGTTACTTATTGCACCGAAACTCACCCTGAAATCGTTTAAAAAGACCCTCTATCTAAATAACAAAATAAGCCCATAATCGAGCAGGCCAGGTAAATGTCAGATACATTACCATTCAACGTTCAAATAAGGCTCATCTTTAAATATTTATAACATAATACCACTCAGCCTCATTTTGCTAGTAATTTTCCAAATTGCTCTAAATTACCTGTTTAGGCTGTTTAACTCTGACAACTGACATCCTATGAAGTCTAGCCAATCTAGAGCACTTTTGTGGTTAAAAACAATCACGAAATAGTTCCCGGGATTCTTCCCAAAGGTCTCCCTTCTCTGTCCCAACAATGGGACCGTAGGACCCTGATATTAACCAACCGTCCCACTGCCTAGTCCCACTAATTAGATAGAAAAGCTCTAAAATGTACTAACCGTCCCACTGATCTGGCTTATAATGGGGTGGGACGGCACAGCTCGAAAATGTACTAACCATCCCACTCTCAGCACCACAACTGGATAAAAGAGTCTCGAAAATAGGAGCTTATGAAACTTTGTTAAAATTCGATTAAAAATAGGTACCTGGTCCGTGTTCCCGAAAGAAATTAAATCCATTAAGAGCGCTTGATTCGTTTGATCGCATCGCAAAGGATATTTGCGAACGCTGATTGCCTATCAAACAAATCTTGGGGATAGATTGAGTTTACTAAGCATTAGGCTAGAACGGGCTTGATTGCAAAGCTTGGAAAAGTTCCTGTGAAGGAATACTTTTAATACTTACCTTCAAAAACCACGCTTATTTTTCCGGCTAAACATTGCCAGTGCCAGAAAACCCTGTTATCTACTTCAATTTTAAAATTTAAGATATTTTCATAATATTTTATTCAATAAACTACACTGTCTGAGAATCTTTTAGGTAGCCACTTTCATTTCAAATTGAATCCCTATGTGCATTTTTTAAATAGATTCCCCGTCTAACCCTTTACCACGGTTGGTTAGTTCCAAACTTTGTTTAGCAAAGAGGCTATAGAGTTTTTCCTCGGCTTTGTTATTGGAGAAAAGTGGGAAAAAGTGTTTGAAAGGAAAGTCCACGAAAAACTCCTTAAGAGCCTTTTAACAAGATACCTGAACCTGTCTGTGTTTGTTTTCTATCAAGAGTTTAAGCTGTGTCTAGACTTGAGATTCTTAGGCATCCATCCGGACGTCGTCGACTGATTTCACCCCTGCGATATTAAACTTATATTTTTATCATTTTTCTGTTATCTTTTTTGTCTTTGTAAACGTTATTCGCAGGCGTTTGTTCCGCCCAAACAACCAAACTAGACAACATTTCTCAAGGTGGAAAGAATGTTGAACGCAGATAATCAGGGAAGAATCACTCCTCTCTAAGAAATTAAAGAATATCCCAAAAAAAATCTACTTTGACGGGACTTGGACCAGCATCCTACCCTCCGTACAGGAATATGCTAACCAACGACACCACAGGTCAAGTGACGTAGGAGTCGAAAAACTTTTTAGGGCTTTCTTCGGACTCTAGCGCCGTTAGCTCACCTGAGTGTGAGGACTTACGCAATACACTAACAAAAACCTTAAAACTCCTCTCGTTTGGGAGAGGCGTAGTCAGCAGTAGACTAAAGCGTGATGATAATGAATCAAAAATCAAAGTGTGAAATTTATTTAAGGTATCGATACTCGAATTTATTGATACGAAAATACCGTTATTACCGCTATAGTACAGGTATTATTGGTACCGGTATCAAGCAGTGCTTACTTATACGTTATTTATAGACATAACTAGCTAGAAATGACCTTTCAGCAGCTCTAAAATAAATGAAAATAAGTATTCTTGGACGTTCCCAGTCAAAATGGATTCTCTAATAAGCTAGATCCATCTTTGTTATATATGTCGTGGCCATATCCTAGAATTGATCACTTCATGATGTGACCAACCATTTCAAGAAATGGTAGAATTTCATGAAATGGAAAATACGCGCTGGCCATATCATGATGTAGTCAGGCCAGATCAATGAATAATCAGCGTTTAACGATATGAAAAGCTAAACGCACGGCTACTTCATGATAAGGTCAAACAATATCATAAAATAGTTACATTATCCACCGTTAGAGGCGCTGATATTGTTTTGTTTTTGACATCTGTGGTTTTTGAGTGTTTGTTTCTGTTCTGTGATGCATCATGTCGGCGAACAATTATTTAGTTAAAAAAGCGAATAATAATGTGCAAATAGAAGACAAAAATGAAGTAAGGAGCCGTTACGATAAAAAACTACAGGAATTTTATAAAAGTCACTCGAAAAACGAGCATAACGTCTAAACTGAAAGCCAACTGCATTAAGCAATTTTTGATTATAAAGTTCCTTCCTAATTCGAATTTTTCATTAAACCTTTTCATCATCATCATCAGCCTATATTAGTCCACTGCTGGACATAGGCCTCCCGTAATGAGCGCCATAGCCTTAAACCTTTTGATGTCATGGAATCCCTACATAAATGATATGGCCAAACGTTGATGGAAATATCATTAAACGTTGATGCTTAAACGATATACTTAGTCAGTTTTAGCTGGCCATGTCATGAAATTCTACCATTTCATGAAATGGTCGGTCACATCATGAAGTGATCAATTCTAGGATATGGCCACGACATATACATACAGTTACTTACATATAATATATTTTCCTAGTTCTGTATGTTTCTTTATAATTTCTCAGTGTTTCAGGACAAACTTGATATTTTTAATTACTCGTATATTGCATATATTATTGCTCGATATACTCGTATATTTTTGATTACTCGTATATTGAATTCAAAGATTTAAGCTGTCGCGATGTTGAACTTAAATTGAAGGATATTCTCAGACTGAATTTACGAAGTAACATTACCTAATCTGTGACTGAGTATAGTTTTTTAAAGAAAGTTAATTTCGCTTTAACTTTCGACCAACGAACCTTTATTATCCAGCTTCGTGCTGGTTTCTTTTGCATATTATTATCTTCAACTTTATTTCTTATTTGATAATAGGTAATTTATAGTTTAGAAATTGACTTGTCTATGAGCTTATTTTGTAAGCCTAAAGAATATACGTTATTGCTTTCTGATTTCTTCCAAATAAGGCAAAAGTTCCCAATTTTCTACCATACCAAACCATCTATACAAAAAACTTATCGGTATTGAAGCGAGAAATAATCTTTGAAATTTTGTCGACAGATACCTAGGTAAGTACTAAAATGTTGGAAAAGTGCGATAATCCTGTACTTATATAGTATTTTACGGATCAAATCAAACACAGAAATAAATATTTCCTATCCCCGAAATTCTATCTCAAGAAATTTACCATTCAAAATTATGCCACAGGCTCATGTTCCTAGAAAACAAACATGGAGAAGGCGTGAATCCTCCATCACGTTCGTTGGCACAGCTATGCAGGGTCAGGGATCAGAGCTCGGGGCAGCTCCTTTTATGACAGCCTGCAAAGGATTACTATAGATTTCGACGATAATATTCAAATTCGAGATTCAGAAAGATGGCCTTTGAGCACAATACGCGAATTACAGATAAGTTCGCATTCATTGTTCGTGTCACTGGCTTCTTAGCTCAGCTCGGCGACTGGAGCATGCTTGACTTCATCAGAGGTATTGTCGCTTTAAATACCTCTCAACTGAAAGGAAATTTAAATTCTGTTCAACTATTCATGCAAAGTACCTATTACTGAGCTGAACCTATTGTGTAATCCTTGCCATGTAAGGAAAAAGTCTAAACTTCTTATTTCAGAAAACTTAAGAATGGTTTAATGAGTTTCAGAAAACTTGCTACATTTTTGTGTAGTTTGCAATCCTAAATCTTCAGAATTCGCAACTTTTTCACTAAGTCGTCAGAAACATCCATTCCGAAACGTCGATAGTTTACTGTAGCTCAAAATTCGGTACACTGAGCACATGCTTCGCCCATATTGAAAGTCCTTCGAGCTTGCATTCTATGTCAGCGTAGACTGCAGGACGTTGCACTGTCGATTCTAATCTATCTAATGCATTTCTTGACGTTCAAGGCTCTCGGCGAACGTGGCGTTTCAAGACGAACTTCGTAGATAAAACCTATCCTTCTCGGTTCTACGTTTTACCCCTTTCTGTGTTGTAAATGTAGGTACCTAGGTATTTCGAAGTTTGAGGTCAGTAAAGGTTGCTTGAGAAAAATCTGGAAACTGAAACGATTTCTTGCAGTCTAATGACACGCGGAAAATGTACAGCCCTTTAATGTAAGAACCATTTCATCTTCGGCTGCTACTGCTCTGTAATCTGTGCCTTTGGCAACAGATGCATCATTAGCAGCCCCTAACGACTCTCAAGTCTTTTCAACATACAAGTTCTATGAACGCCAACATTCATCTATATGTTGGTACCTACTTTGTACCTATCTGCAATCTACCAATCGATCTCTGCATCTCGACTCTCGCCCGCACCGCAACTACCTACACCTACTAGCCTTTATAAAGTAGAAAGCTCGAATAGAGATCTATTTGTTCCTCAGCTATCGACCGCCTAACCTCAATAAGGCACATGCGGAAAATTTACTCCCGAAAACAGTCTTGACACCTATAAAGGGTACAGTGATGTTGGAAAATGGAGGGAGGGTGCCCGGTCGATCGCCTCGAGACTTGGCGGGCTCGCACCGAGCGGCAACGTCGCGGAACGAGTGGGGGCGGGCCGGCAACGCCGCGCGATCAGCTGTTGCCCGGACCACTTTATAAATTCAAAACAGGCCGCAAAAACGTGCCGTGGTTCGCGTGCCCGGGATGGCCCTATGTGGGACACGTCAACACAACCCGTGAAAATGATCACGTCAACACTATCCGACCGAGGAGAATGATATTTTGCGCGTGGATTCTCCACGCACGCTGAGGACCGCGGAATCGTATATTACCTACCTTCTTTTTATCACATTTGGGAATTCTTACTTTATCTGCACGAATTGCCTCTGATTTTGTGTTCGTTCTTTTCCTCTATTTTGGACCTTCTTTATCTTTTTAGAGTAAGTCTCCATTCTGCATTTCTCTGAAGTAAAAGCTAGGATTTCATTCAACATTATAATTTCCAGGGCTATTCAAACAAGCTACCTATTCAAGAACATGTTTTACAAGTCAATTCAACGATAATGCAAATACCAGATTCGAACCTAGATGCTAACGTAGAAAATTACTGGGATAATTTTGCTGGGTAATATAAGTAGGTAAGGTAGGTATCTATAATGAAATTTTGCTTTGAGAACAACAAGTATAGGTACCTACACTACCGAATTGAACAACACATGCCTAGGTAATTTTAAGCACATGATTTTACCAAGGCATGGCAGTTGTTGTCGCATTAAAGTATTTTGCATTTACAACATCCTTTCCTTTCTTCGTTGCCACCATCATCAACTAAAGCATCCATCGTAGCATTGTAGCCTGTTAGGGGTCATCATTTCCTGTCATTATTTTACGAATTGTTATCCCGGTCATTTCACACAAATCACTATCCCTTTCAACATTCCCTGAGCCGTGACGTCCAAGTGCTTGTTATCATCATCATCATGTTCATCACCCTCATCATTAAGGTAGTGTCCCGGATAAAAAAAATATCATTCGATTTAGTCCATTAGTTGGATAATCAGAAGATATTGAACACATATTTTTTTCTTTTGTCAATCAAACAAAAATAAAACGCGTCAAAGTTTAGAAGTGGACTCTAGTGACGTCACATCTTGCTAAAGTGTCGCAAGGTGTGACGTCACGCAGAATCGACAAAAGAAAAAAATACGTTTCCAATATCTTCTGATAATCTGACTGACGGACTAATTAGAATTTTGTAGGACACCAACTAGCCTTTACTTGGTTATAGGAAGATTCAAGTTCATGTTACCTTGGTCATCACGGATTATCGTGTACTAGGGCCGCCGGTCGTACATCTCGCCACGCCAGCCTTAACGACATCATCCGGCGGGCCTTTGTCGCTTGTGCTAACGTACCAGCTATTCTCGAACCGAATGGTCTGATGCGTGACGATGGTAAAAGGCCCGACGGTATGACACTAGTCCCATGGGAGTTGGGGAGGCCCATTGTGTGGGACGCTACATGCGTCGACACACTTGCGCCTTCCCATCTTCCGAGGACATCCGTGAGGGCGGGTGCGGCGGCAGATTTGGCCGAAGATCTCAAGAGGCGCAAATATGCAGGTCTCGACAGAGCAAATGTAAGCAAATGTATAGACATTTGCTCCCCTTGGAGTCGAGACCCTAGGTCCGTGGGGTACCAAGGCTCTTTGGGTTTTCAAAAAAACCATCTGAGCGTCTGGTCGAAGCGACGCGTGACCTGAGAGCTGGTGACCATCTGGCACAGTGCATCAGCATTGCCATACAGCGTGGCAATGCTGCAGCCATCGTCTTTGGGACGCTTCCGACTGGTACTGATATGGATCAGTTGAGCTACCAGTAGATTGTTTGCAACAGTCTGCAATTAGCTCAGTTGTTTCAATTGTAAATACTAGTGTAATTTTCTTTGTGAATAAAGACATGTTCAGTTCATGATGTTTATTTGTCGTCACTTTCTAAACCTACTAATATTTTCAGTCTTATACTCGTAGTAGTGCGATGCGTGCGTTGCGTAGTAAAACCACTTTCAAAACATAATATGTTCATTAACATAATATGTTAATTTAAGGATATAATATAAAAATCGTAGCTTAGCTCTAAGCACATTGATGAAGATCTACGCTGTTCTATTGATTAGGTGGTTGTAGAATGTAGACAACGATAGAGATAATCTTACTAGGTGCTAATAAAGTCATTTACAGCGGGATATTTACTATGATTTGAGTTTTGAGCTTTCCAATATTTTGGTACAGTTACATGCGCCATGATCACGGAACAACTGAGGGCAAATAAAATATCCCGATGCTTATTAACAGTAAAGTCGTTTACATTACGTAAATGACTTTACTGTTAATAAGCATCTCTTTCTTCCATCAGCTGACCAGACACATTAAATACACCATCCTACTCATCAAGAAAAGCTCACAATATCAACCGAAATTCCCCCGACTTCCCGCGTTTCCAGCGCCGCATTACATCATCTCAAAATCATAACCTCACACAATCCCAGTGAAACTCCACGACCACGACATTCCCGGGCGAGGTCGGAAGGAAGTGCAGGGGGCCCCCTCCTGCTCAATAATTTGCGTGCGGGGCCCCCCTAGAGCGAGGGGGCGAGGGCGCGGGCGAGGTAGTGCAATAGCCTGTGCCAGCGAGTAGTCCACAAGGTCACTGCCTCGCCGCACGCTATTCCCATTCATGACTTCATGAGGTACAATTAGGTATTTTGGAATTTTCGTTGCATAATCAGGTTTGATAATGTTCGTGTCATTGATACCATGGCGGTTTTGCCTTTAGTCATAACTTCAAAGGTATTTTCTATTTCAACTCGCTTTTCTTTCACAGGTTTTGCTACATTACCTAGGTAGTCGTTTTATGAAGGCTTTCATTTTCTTTCTATACCATAGCCAAACTTGATATGGAATGTTTGTAAACAAACCACGTCACAAAAAACTAAAACTTCCTTGGTGTCGAGTTTCAGACATAAGTAGCTACCTAATTCTAAGCAATATTATTTAAGGATCTCAAATCGACAAGTAATGTAAATTGCGTAATTAGTAATTACCAAGAAGACGCGGCAACAGAGTGAATTTTAGGTTAAGTATGGGTGATTTCTTTCAAAAATTCGACATCGAGTTAGGCTAGTGTATAGGTTGGGTTACGCATCAACCGCTGATTATGAGGTCGGGTTCGAATCCCGGGTCGGGCATAGTCGTTACAGTAGCAGCCAGCAGGAGTCAGGAAGTTGGCGGTGTTACACACCCGTGCCTCGGAAAGCACGTTTAGCCGTTGGTCCTGCGCCTGACCTCTCCCCGGTCGTGTCGATCTGTCCTCCCATCGGATTATGAGAGGGAGGGAATAGAGAGTGCACACTTGTGCAATATAATGTCCTGCCCATCTGGCTGGGTCTGGCTGGTGGTCGAAATTCGGCTAGGAGGACATTACATTATTATTATTACTATTACCATTAGCTATTACCTACTCGATAAATTCGGCAACGAAGGAGATATAAGGGTGTATGAAATAAAATGGTTCCTCACTTATTAAAAATCAGCAACGGTTCTGATTTTTATAACTAAGGTGCAGTGTTTTTTAACATTCATCATCATCAGCCAATGTTAGTCCACTGCTGGACATAGGCCTCCCCTAATGAACTTCAAAGCGCCCTGTCTCCAGCCTGCCACATCCAGCATCTGCCTGCAGTCTGTCGCAGATCGCTTTCCGATTCATGTGAATACTGCGTTATAAATATAAGCAAACAAACATCTCTTCGCTCTTGCTCTTCAACTTAAGCGATAAGGCCGCCTTTGTACTTCGTCTACTCTTAACATTTATTTCTGTATTGTTATCTGTCTTTGTGTGTCTATTATGTGAAATAGCCAATTTCTGTATTGTTATCTGTATTTGTGTGTCTATCTATCTATTATGTGAAATTATGGCTAGAGTTTATCTCGGAATAACGCGTGCAAAACCGCGGGCCACAGCTGGTATAATATCCCCCCGCAGCACGTCTGTTTGCCCACCGCTGGGCCCACCACTCAGTGCCACTCAGTTAATGTAAACGCTGCTGCTTTCTATCTCTCGGCTTTCTCGGCACTTTCCTCACTTTGTTTGCTGCGATTATCACTAAGACCATGGTCTTAGTCGTTCTAAAACAATGCTAATAAATGGTAATTGTGCTGAGCTGATTTTAATTAGGTTTTAAAAGAGAAACTGCTTAGGTTGGTGTTTTTAGGGTTCCGTACCCGAAAGGTGAAAGGGGACCCTATTATTAAGCCTCCGCTGTCTGTCCGTCCGTCCGTTAGCGTACTGTATCTCATGAACCGTAAAAGGTACACAGAATGTGTATTTCTCTTGCCGCTACAACAAATAATATATTAATAAAGGCTCTCGTACAAAAGTACATTTTTTTGGCTATTTTTGCTCTACTTTTATCACGGCTGTGTCTCGAACTGCAATAGGTAGACAGTTGAAATTTTGACAGGGGTGTATATTGCCGCTATTAAAATCACAAAGAAAATATTTTGACGACCTCTGTGGCGCAGCGGGCGAAGGTCTGCCTGCGACGCAGGAGGTTGCGGGTTCGATTCCCGCCTCGGGACAAATGTTTGTACGATCTGCAGACATTTGTCCAGGGCGTTCTGGATGTTTTCTACGTATAATAAAAAATATATATCTATGTACTGTATTGTATTAAGTATATCAGTTAACTAGTACCCATAACACAAGCTCTGCTTACCTTGGGGCTAGATAATGCTGTGTGAATTGTCCAGCATTATTTATTTATTTATTTATAAATAAGGGGTCTTACGTCCATCCATACTAAGTTGAGTTCCGATCACCGAATTTAAGCAACGTCGGGCACGGTCAGTACTTGGATGGGTGACCGCGTCATGTTAGCTTTTGCTTTTTTATAATTGAAAAAAAAAACCGTTTTTTGGGTTCCTTTTGCAAAATAATTATGTGCAATGGCACGGAACCTTCCATGTGCGAGTTGACTCGAACTTGGCCGATTTTATTATATTTATAACAATTAGTAGTTCAAACTATGTAGTAACGCATTCAGCCCAGCGTCTTCAGCGCGACCCTCAGGGGCGGGCGGCGGCGCGGCGGCGCGGGGGCGACGCGGCGGCGGCGCTGCGGGTCGCAACTAGTGGGTCTGCTAGATCCACATGTGAGAATGAAAGGGTTCAGTATTTAGATTTAATTATTTAGCGACTAACACGATTTAAATAAACCAATTACATTTGTTACTTATGATTAAAAAATATTGTAAGTACACACGTGGTTAAATTATTGTACTAGACTTGCGCATAAATAAATCAAATAAGTGAGTTGAATTATTAGGGTAACACAATGATATAAACAAAACGGGCATCCTTTCATACATCACATTCGCAAAACTTCAGGCATCATCATCATCATCCGCAACCCGACATCACCCACTGCTGGGTATAGGTCTCCAAACTTTTGTGGCACTCCACACGGTCCTGCGCCAATCTCATCCATCCAAAACTTCAGGCATACCAACATTATACTATACATATAAGTTCATTCATCTGCGAAGATATCGTACCTATTTGTTTAATTTAAAAGCTATGTCATTTATGTAGGTAGATGTAACTAACATTTACTTACGTAAAATTATTTTTCATCAAGTAGGAACTATAATGTTGGTGAGTAATTACTTAATTAATTCATTAACTAATTAGCTGAAATTGATGAATTAATATTCAATGCGCTATTATTGCTGCAATTCACTGTAATTGAATTTATCAAATGTCCCTACTTATAAAATGATTAGTTGTAATTACCTACTTACCTATGTTAAATCTGTATCGTATTCTCAACTACCTTTTTAATACGAACTTCAAAAAAAACATTTCATTTATTTACTAGGAATTCATAGAATTGAGCCAATTTCGTGACGGAAAATATGCCAACTGATGCGCAGTGGTTAGTGGGTCGATTGGGTTGGGAAAATGCCTGCTTTGTCCCACAAAACGGTAGTTAGTGGGGCTCACTCGCCCTTACTACCTGCGTTACGTACGTGTTAAGATAGACTACACATTAAAAGTACCAAACCAACCAACGACTATCTCTAACTACCTACAAAGCAAAAGAAAAAACCTCGACCGCAGTTGTTTTTGCTTTAGCTAACTGTTAAGCACAAGTTAATGATTATCTCGGCCAACGACCTCATCTAAAACGTTTTGGTTTAGAAGAAAAATGGTTCACTTCACTTTTTAATATTTCGGTTTACTGGAGAGCACTTACGAAATAGGAAAAACTATTAAAAAAGAACGATCAATTAATTATAGCACTGGAGGAAGAGGCAGCTACAAAAATTGGTATCATCAAGAGCAGAGAGTCTACTCGTCAATAATTCTACAACCGAACTACGATCCTCAACCCGCATGCCCAGCGTGGGGATTATGGACATCGTAATGGGGACCATTACGATGAAGACCAATAAGGCTCTTATCTGGGGGACGACTGCGTCCATCAGTGGACTGTATAATGACGTAACTGAACACCATCTCGAAGGACGAAACGAAGTCTACTTAAAACGACTTGGTGCTAAAGTTTAATGTACCTACCTACATCTTTGTGCATCCGACTGGAGATTACTTCTTATGAAACATTGTGAAAAATGTAGGAAAAGCCCACATTTTTCCTTTTCTCTCGCGAACTATAAATAAGTTTAGAAGAAACTTTACGGCGGACCGGCAATTTAATGCCTAGGCTACCTGTCTTACAGGAGAGTTCTGGGGTGAAATAGGGGAGATTCGGTCTGGCAATAGTTCGATATCTGGGCTCCTATAGCACAGATTAGATAACGTTGCCTATAGCTTAGAGTTAGCTCAAAATTATGTCTACGCATCCGAAAATAAAACTGAAATACACGTTGAGTAGTTTTGGCGTGAAGAGGTAACAAACATCCATCCATCTATCCATCCATCCATCCAAACTTTCGCATTTATAATATTAATGTGATGTGTTTATAATATTAATGTGCTGTGATTAGTGTGATATTTTATTGAAGAAAGGATCTAAAATCGACAAGAACTCAAAATTGTGCTTAAATTAAGTGCGGGATTGTTTTTCTTTTAGGAGATAATTTAAAAAAATCGATTAGGTGAGGCTGGTACAAGAATGTACAAATCCTTCTTAGTGTAGGTACGCCAAATGGACCTTCTCTGCGAGAATGGGCACTAAAAGTTACAGCCAGCTCCCGACTGTTTCTTCCACCTAACATTTTTAGCGTCTCCTAGGTAATACCCTGCCCAGCTTTTAAATATAATGGTTGGTTATAAAGCCATATTGCCCATAAATGGGCCATTCGACTCAGTTGCGTGCCTTTGAGCGCCTTTATCGTCCTACACTTAACTTTGTTACAGCCCCCGCTAAAATTAGCTGGTTATCTTCAAGGCTTCACTTATCCTTTCAGGGTAGGCCTTGTTTCAGGAACTTAGGCACAGGTTAGGTATGTATGTACATATGTCTCCTACCTAGTCGAATTTCGACTACGGTGGCCAGTCTCATAGGAGACTAGACAGATGAGCAGAACATATTATAATGCACAAGTGTGTGCGCAAACACAGGTGCACTCTCATAAGAGACGGCACATCGACACAAACGGGGAGAGGTCAGGCGCTGGACCAACGGCTTAACGTGCTTTCCGAGGCACGGGGGTGTAACACCGCCAACTTCCTAACTCCGGACTGCTACTGTGAATTTTTCTTGCTAGAAAAACCCCAATATCAACTATTGGCCCGACCCGGGATACGAACCCAGGACCTCATAATCAGCGGTTGAACCAGCTGACCGTTAGACCAACGAGGCAATCAGATTAGGTAATGTTACTTCGAATTAGGACATCAATCAAACTAAGGTCCGCTGGACCGAAAGTACCCATACGACTTGGCCTTGTAGGATTCGCTTACGTTCAGAAGTTCACAAGTCCATCCCAATGCTGCCTGGAAGTGAACGCTGGCAGCGATAAGTCAGCAAGAGGAAATGCTGAAAGTATAACTCCTATGATTTTCGGCATTTCCTCTTAAACTTATTACTTGTTTTGTGTGGTTGTGTAGTAAATAATTATTTATCTACCTATTACTCAAACCATTGTCAAGTATTTAAAGACAGCTCCTATCTCGTTCGTTTCCAATTCTTATTTCAATCTCACCAAATTAATTTAAGGTTCGTGTTCGGAAGGTGGGATTTAAAGCTTTATTAAATTAGTTAAAACAATGAAGGTAGTTGTAAGTTCTTAATATTAAACTAATTATGTAAAAATCTCATCTATACTAATATTATAAAGAGGAAAGATTTGATTGTTTGTTTGTATTGAATAGGCTCCGAAACTACTGGACCGATTCGAAAAATTCTTTCACCGTTAGGAAGCTCACTTTTCAGGGAGTGACATAGGGTATATTTTATCCCGGAATTCCCACGGGAACGGGAACTACGCGGGTGAATCCGCGAGGCGATCGTCTAGTACTTACTATTTTGACGAATACATAATTTTTAAAAACTGGCGCGATCCCTTTTGTTTTTTGTTTACTGACCTCCGCTACACCGATTTGTGACATCAGCGTTTATAATTGTATGAAAAAAACAAAAGATAATCGCGAAACCTATCAAATTTGAACAGAGTTTAGAAGCATTGATAGCGTTTAAATAGGTGAAATCTAGTACTTTACCCACTAGCACTGTCCTTCCCGATGTGGAATACAGTCCCTAGACATAAACGAGTAGGTAAACGGTCTTCGTACATGTATTTTCCATTTCTCCAAATGGAGAGACATTTTCTGTCCGCGTCTACCTCTGAATGTGTAACATGGCAGTTTCGCCCATAAAGGCTAAATCGGCCCATAATTTATGAAGTGTCAGTGTTTGAGAGGTCCTGTCCTTTTGCGTAACTAACTGTACCCATTTGTATAATAACGCTTTCCATTTACAACCTCTAGTACTAATGTAGTACCTAATGCTCTACATTTTCTTACCTAGATTGTAGAACAGACGTGATCGTGAAGTTTCCTTTTTAACCCCCCCCCCCCCCCCCCCCCGACGCAAAAAGAGGGGTGTTACTTCGGCTGCACGCACGAAAAACATGACGTCATGCGGCGTTACTTCGCTCTGAGGCGTTACCTCGCTCTGAGGCGTTCCATGTAAGGCTTGAAGTGCAAGCGAGAGCGCTCGACATCCGTCTCTCTCCTACTTGAGTGAGCGATGCGTCTGCGTGGACAGCTGCTATACTATAGTACATTTACATGTTTTGATCGAGTATCAAATGCTACCATTCCATCAGTATTTTCTTAAGACGTTGTCACGTTCAACTATCGTCAGTAAACCGACTTTACAGACAACCAATTTTTTTGTCTTTTGATTGTATGGGGATTTGCGTAGTTCCTTGTCCGCACGTTAGAGGCGCTGTAACAAATTGTATGGAAAAAGAAGACGTCACGGTCACGTCTCGTTACTCACGTCAAATATACTTGCCCTCCTGATTCAGTCTGCTAGTGAGCGCTCTTTACATAGACAAGGTACCAAACTTAAACTAACGTACCTACTGACGACCTCTGTGGCGCAGCGGGTGAAGGTCTGCCTGCGACGCAGGAGGTTGCGGGTTCGATTCCCGCCTCAGGACATATGTTTGTACGATCTGCAGACATTTGTCCAGGGCGTTCTGGATGTTTTCTATGGAAATAAAAAATATCTATCTACGTAGTGTATTGTATTAAGTCTATCAGTTATCTAGTACCCATAACACAAGCTCTAATTCAGTTCAGCCGACTCTACCTATGTAAGACGTTTTAACTTTGATTTTGACGACTACGAAAACTGTCTTAAACTACTAGGGACCTTTTAGCCCACGCACGGCCGCGAAAAGTTACTTCAAAGTCTAAGTACCTACCTACCAAATTGTGTCATCATCATCATCAGCCTATATTAGTCCACTGCTGGACATAGGCCTCCCCTAATGAGCGCCATAGCGCCCTGTCTTCAGCTTGCCGCATCCAAATTGTGTGGTTTCTTTCATGTACGAAATCAAAATAATTTTTTATTTTGATTTTGTATATTGGGAAAACCAATGAAGGGGCTTTTCGCCCACTAGGTAGGAACATCGAGTAGGTATTGAAGCCTTCGATTATCAGATACGAAATTAAAATAGAAAAAGAAATTTATTGGACCACTTAGTAATTTACGTGGTAGCTACAGGTACCAATTGAAAATTATATTTTATTTTTATGTTGACTTCCATAAAAAATATTAAAGGAGCTTTCCGCCCGCTACACATTGCTTCGATGTTCGATTAATAAGAAAATCAAATTAATTTTCATATTGCGTAGGACTTTAATCAAAACCAGTAGGTACATACTTAATTTTTATGTTTTCTTCTGGGAAAAGGAATAAAGGCGCTCTTCCCCCACTACACCTTGTAAGCCCGCAAATTAATTAGAGAAACGAAAACTTTCAAATTTTTCCACCATTCAATGTCGTCAATAATTTGTACTGTACATTTTTCCTCGCTCGGTAAAGCGCGATAAAATTGTTCGCGCGTACGACTGTGCATGAATGAACGCTTTGATAAAGCTATTGCCACGTAGGAACAATGGGCGGTATTGCCACTTGCTGATACTGCTCTTGGTTGCACTAAACCACCCTTTCACTCTTTCTTGGAAGTAATTAAAAACTTCAGACCAATTTCACCAAACATAAAAGAACTCCTTATTCTTAGATGTTCCCTTATTCTTAGATGTAACCTCTACTCAACCTTGTTCCTTACCGAAGCGTGGGTTATGTTTTCGAGTGTTTCTATGTGGTTGGTGGATGACGGCGCCACGACCACGAATACGGGTTAAAGTTGTAGGTTCAGGGCCGCAGCGCCACCTCAGTCACCTCACAGCACAAAAATATACATTAAATATGGGCTTTATCTCGTTATCTCAAGATTCATTTTTATTGACGGCCTCAGGATGATAGAGAGCTCGTGGTCCACTCGTTTGAAGCTTGTAGGAAGCTATTTGTCACTGTAAAATGTATCTAAAGAAAAGGACATCTTCACTTTCCACCAGGTGCGATTGCGGTCAAACGAAGGTCTATCGACTATTAAATAAACTGTCAAGTGCGAGTCCGTCTCGCGCAGTAAGGGTTCCGTATAATGGTAAGATCTTGTGTTTTGCCAAATATCATGATTCTAGGTCTACGGGATGTATAGGATAGGTTTTGTGTGCATGTGATTCCCCTGGAAATTTCAAAATATTCGGACATAAACGGCTGTAACTTTTGATTACGTAAACTTAAAAGTTTTATATAAATCACGGCTCCAAGAGGTTACGGACTTGAGTATTTGATGTTAATTTTAACTCGATACCTCCACGCGTTCCTGAGAAAAGGGGGTTGACAGACGGACATACAGACAGACGGACAACAAAGTGATCCTATATGGGTTCCATCTTCTCAATTTTGAGGTACGGAACCCTAAAAAGGAGTTTAAGCCTTAATATTTGCCTTAACGCACATCTTTGAATCTCTGCGGTAGCTTTAAGCTATTTCAATAGATGAGATATGAAAATACCCACTCGCTACATTATTAGCTACATCTTGTAGGCGTTCGCTGTTCGGCGTTCGTTTCATTTGGAATAAAAATTAAAAAAGCGATAACCATAAGCGTTTTCGTACCTATATACCATAATTTTTCCGACACATAAAGAATTGATTTGTTTTTGACTTTTTTTCGCTTTATTTCTACAAAATGACTAGGTACTGAACAAACAGCGTTAAAAATGCAATTTGTTATTAACATAAGTAGCAGTCCTTGCGACGACTCGACGTCAATATAAATGCAAAGTTATTAAAAACGTTCTGATTCAGACGGAATGTTATTAAAAAGTTTTATTTTATTCAGAGAGGGAAACTATTTTCACGTTTGATATTTAAAATGGTGTATTCCCGCACGCCCCAGGGGAAACGCTCACCTCTGCTAGGGTTTTCAACTAGGGACTTTTGAAAAGTACTGGGATGATCGACAAGCAATCACAGTGATGGATGACATTTGATCTGTGCACTGCACAAAACGTACAATAAAATGTATAAACAGGAGAAACATCAGGATTCCCAGAACACAAGCTCTGCTTACTTTTGGGCTTGATGAATGTGTGAAAATATCTGCATTATTCATTTATTTTATTTGATATGTAATGCTGGGCAGTGAATATGTACGTTAAGAACAATAATCTAGAAATGAAGATTTAAAACCTCAGCTATGTATATCTGCTCTACCTAACTTACTACAAAAACAAACACGGATCAATTAGTAGTTATTCTCTTCGCAATGCTATTTTTATGTACTTACTAGGTACTTTTTATTTGGCACTAAAGCCAAATAAAGAACTTTATAAATATATGTATGTATAATACCCGCAATATCCCTTTGTTCCCGATTCGTTGACAAACGGACAATTGGAGTCATCCGATCTATTGTTTCGATGGCATTCGGGTGCCTTCAAAACAATAGATGTCTACGGACTATGGAAATAAATGTTTTAAAACTAGATGTCGCTGTAATTTTTGTCGTTAATTGAGTTCTGGATCTGATATTTTACAGTTGAGCCGGTTTCGTCTTAAAATATCACCGGTTAAATATTGTATGTTAGTTTTAAAAATTTACAAATATATTTATAGATTTTTACTAATTTTTCTTTCGCCTTTGTGTACTTTGAAATTATAGATGATTCAAAATGCATAGATTAAAAAGACGGCTGCTACGAAGTGCTACGAATGCAGCATTGTCTACGAGATCGGTCTGCTGTTCCCCTCAGTATTTTTACAGATGTTCGCAACAACCTGATTTCAAAAGGTGTTGTGTCTGTCATGCCACATTTAATAATAAGATCGTCTGCAAAAGCTTTGTAAATGCGTTTTAATAACCTGTTTATGCTGCATTGCTGCACTAACATAAAGTAAAGTCGATCAAGGTCACTCCACTTAAGGCATGCGTGTACGCACCCCATGTTTTTATCAATGCGAGCTTGTTGTACTGTTGTACGTGAGAACTCTTTGCGCACAACATTATGGGTCAGACTAGACACTATTATGAGTTTGTTTTTGTGTTGTTGGCTGCTGCATACGAGTTTTGTGTGTAACTCAATTGATAATTCTTTAGTAGTATATACAGTGTGTTTCAAAAGTTTAAGCGTGGGAATTGGGGTGTCTTCCTGCCCGGGGCTTGTCTTCATCGAATGGACGTATTATGTAGTACTGCTATAAGTATCTTTCTTTTATAAATTTTGTTTTGTCTATTTTACAAGAAAAATGTATGTCGTAGAAATAACTCTTCTTTTGAGAACAGCCTACCCTAGGTATCTAGATACCTACCTAAAATTTCGAAATAAGTAAGTAGGTGTGCCTACTTAGTGTACCTACTACCTACCTAGTGTAAAAAGAAAAATACTTTTTTTAATGTTTGATAAATTACTTATGATACCTAGGTAAAGGGTGACCATAAACACATTTTGAATAAATCGTTTTGTAAGTGACAATTTTGTTTTTGCCACTTGAAATCAACTGAAAATACCAAAAATAACCCGTCGAGGTCGAAAATTTTTGCAATATTATTATTAATAATAATAAATAAATACTTAAATAATAATAATAAATAATTCTATTATTATTTGAATTCTTAATAACCTTTTATATCTTATCTAGAGGTAACCTTGTCTAGTGCGTTCATGCTGCGCAGGTTTATTCAATGGACAAGCTAGCGTCAAGTTGCTAATTCGAAATCAGTAGGGGACTTAATTGCACCATGGAAGCACATACATACCCACACGGATCGCAAAGGAATGCACCCGCATCAATCAAACGACCCCAACCCACATGAATTCAACCTTATACCCTTGACTTAGAGTTCAAAAACTTGCCATAAACAGTACGGAATCAAACAAGTCCAATTTATCAAGGTGTCAGAGAAATGTAAACGTTACGTGGAGGTGTTAGGGTTGATTAAGAAGTAATTTGTAGTGCGCGAGTCCATTGTTCCGCGTGACGTCACACGTCAAAGAGGGTTGACTTTATTGATGTAATTTCCGGTCGGATTTTAAATTGCTATTTTTGTGGTGGGGGAGGGTGGAAATTGAAATAATTGGCTTTATGAAAACAATAACCCGATTTATACTCAGCACGATTTTATTGTCTGCCTTCGAAACAAAACATTTAATAAGTAATACCTATTGTAAAAACAAAAAAAATACCTACCTTTAAAGTTATTAACAAGTTTTTCTGCAGGGATAGTTCAAATGTTAAACTAAAATTACTGTCAATTTGCTGACCCAAATACACTATAGGTAGTTAATATAACGGCCAGTACCAAACTTCTGAGGTGTACCGTCACCAATATAAAGTTAGGCACGTTCAAGTTTAATCTGAGACTCTGAGAGGTGAGGCATTGTAAAAAAACTTTCAACGGTTCACCCGGTGGTCTCATGAGGTGGACGGTGGGTAAGAATTCGTATAAAATTACTTACTGACATTTTTTGCTTAATTTACTGAATTGAATTGTTTCCTCCAGAAACATACCTACAAACTCTGCAGTGCCAACAAACATTACATTGATAGACAGATGTTTATTGGTCAAAGGATTACATGAAGTAGATACTTACGTAAATAAACACATAAGGGCTGGAGAGCAAGCCAATCAATCACAATTATGTCGAGGATAGAGTCTCATGCAGATGGCTTGTTTCACCGAATGGATGCTTGGACGTTTTATAATCCATCAATCAATTACTGATGTGCATAAAATAATTAATGTAGGTGATGTTGGGTCGACATGGTGCAGGCACGGCGGTGTTTTCAGAATGAAGTACTTGGATGATTTTTAGGGTTCTGTACCATACCCGAAGGGTGAAAACGGAACCCTATTACTAAGCCTTTGCTGTTCGTCCGTCTGTCAGAGGAACAGAGCCCTCATGAACCGTAAGAAGTAGACAGTTGAAATTTTCAGAGAATGTGTATTTTTCTTGCCGTTATAACAGCAAATACTAAAAATAAAATAAATATCCATATTAAAGGGGGCTTCCATGGAAAAAACTATGTTTTTGGCTATTTTTCGCTCTTCGATTGGCAAAGCTGTAGTATCTCTTTAACCGCAATAGGTAGACACATGAAACTTTCGATAAATAAGTAACACTTAACTGTAATAATAATAATAATAAGATATTTGACCTACTAAAAAAGTAATAAAGTTGAAAATATAAAGAGATCTCCGAACAAGTGAAACTTTGATGTTCTTTGCAAAATCTGCCTGATTTTTACGGTACGGAACCCTTCGTGTACGAATCGACTCGCACTTGGCGGTTTATATATAATCCATCAATCAATTACTGCATCTGATGTGAATAATGTAAGTAGGTAATATTGAGTCGACATTGTGCAGGCAGGGATGTGTTTTCAGAACTAAGTACGTAGATGATTTAATATTTATTGACAGTGAATAAGAAATAGCACTTTAATTTTCCCGACCAACACTTCTGTGCTGGTCAGCCTTAATTTTTTCAAAGATTTCTTTTTTTATTACATGGGGGTGGAATTCCAAAGACGCAATGAAACAAACAAGCCTGCCTGTAAATGGATTTTGATATAATTTTTGGATTAACCTCAAGGTTTTTGAATTCTATTAGCTTTATTATTGTACCTAGTTGAACCTATCGAGTTCTTAGTTTGATTGATGGATTATAAAAATTATTATAACTAGCTATGTTTACCTACTCGTTTATAACTAGCTATGTTTACCTACTCGTTTATAACTAGCTATGTTTACCTACTCGTTTAGTGCACTTATGTAGGTATTCTCTATTTACGCGTTTTATGATTTTTTTTATGGTATTGAAAGTCAGTTAGGTAGAACTTACCTACGTCCTACATTTACCTATTTCATTATGTTCAAACGAACCAATATCTCTGTGTAGACGCTAAGCTTTTTCTATAAATAACAATTTTATCTCCAAAAATGGTTTAATCGTTAGTATAGCCAGAAGGTTTTGCTTGGCTTGGAGAACCAACTAATGTAAAAGAAGTCATTCTCCCAGTAACGGCTCAGCCTCACGCGTTGCGGATCAGATTTAGGGTTCCGTAAATAAATAATGATAAAGATTTTTTTTTCACATTAAAACACCCAGATTACCCGGAACAAATATCTGCAGAACGAACATCTATGTATCTCAAGGCGGGAATCGAACCAGCAACCTCCTTTCCTTCGCTGCACCGAAGAGGTCTTCAGTAGGGATCGAATAAATAATTATTTATGAGCTTCACATTTTACAATTATAATTTTAAAGATCATCGAAATTGTAGCTAGCTAAAGCTTTAGAAACATGATCATTATTATGATTATACCATGATTATTTCAGAGGTGTTTTAATAACTTTTTAAAGGAGGTTGGACGAAAACTAGTTCACAGTCTTTCTCTATAAGCCATGGTAGGTTAGGTATAGTGGTTGTGAAAACAAAGCCAACTCATATTACAACGGAACCCTACGATTTCAGAGCTCAGCTCGGCTTTGCTTTATTTTATCTTTTTCTCGACAGTCATTTGATGACCGCGCACATTTTTTTCTTTTATAATCTCTTTGATGGTAGGAACGTAAAAAAAGTTATATCTCACGTCGGATAAAGTACACAATTTTGTGAGCTTTTGTACTTCCTTTTTGTTTTATTTATTGTGATGTTTTATGGAAGCTTTATTTTGTTTTTTTTGTTGTCTAGTCACTGTTTCGTAGGATTTATATCATTTAGTTTTCTGGACAGTACATTTCTGCGGCACTTAACCAAAGGAACTTCATGACTTGATCCCACCGTCTCCCGGGATTATCCAGGAGGGGTCCTGGATAATCAGACGCACGGCGCATATTCCTTCAAATATCAAAGTGCTTTATTTCCTTTCGACCTTACAGGACTCTTGGACACGTTACAATATATTATAGTATACTCACCCCTCAGGTGGGATTGTGGTCAGACGAAGGCCTTTTACGAAAAAGAAAAGGAAATATGGCCAAAAACTGTAATCAAGGGTCTTACTTAGCAGCCTTTGCAAACTGCCAGAAAGATTGTCACCGTCTGCTTTTTCAATTACCTGTATCGAGTACTTCAATTTCTTTTTGCTAAGCAAATTGCCCGATACAGAGTTCTATTGAGCGGTAAAGTAAACAGTTTCTCGTATCGAATATTGTTTATCAAACCCAAACAAAGCGGAGCCAATTACGTTCTGCAAATATTTTTGTTTTAATCTTTAGTGAATTCTTAGAATTTGCGTTGATTGGAACACTCTCTGAATTGTTTCTTGCTATTGGCAATTATTATTTATTTATTAGGTATTTCAATTAAGATAAAAAATTAATAAGTCGATGGTGTTTTTGTCGTGAAAATCGTTGCTCTTGGGTAGGTAAGTTCTTTTTGGGAAGTTAATAGGAAACTTAATTTAATTGCCTACTTTTTACGCATTTTAGGAACAACGCCGTTATAATAGGTAAACACCAGGACCATACTGTTGGCGTATTTTCTATTTCATTCCCTAATCAAATGATTGTCACGTTTGATTGATTGTCTTTATTTATATTTCTTTTTCCGAAATAGGTTAATAAATTTTCCTTGTCCAAGCTCACTTACTTTAATATCATTTCGAAATATGCGCATAATTGACACGATAATTCTGATGAAGTCATTAATTAGTGGAAAATGTTGATTGCGACGAGCAAGGCAGAACTTTTTATTGAATTTATAACGATTAATTTCACTTATAGTGCTGTAGTATGCTTATGGTATAGTATTATATCTGTGCTTATGGTTAATAATAACTTCACTTTCCACCTAAATTTTTTAGCACTGGTAACTTAGTTTGTACACGAGTATCTATTCACAGGTACAATATGATGGAGTCGATTTGATTAATGACTACAGATCTCAAAAAAAAACGAAAACTTAAAAGATCTTAAGTAATCAATTACGCATCCCACTCTTCATAAATTCTCATCTAATTAAAGATCGCTGAGGGGTTAGTCTATTTGACGTTGTTTTTCCTTTTTCCATACAATTTGTTACAGCGCCTCTATCGTGCTGACAGGGAACTACGGAAATCCCCATACTAAATGAAGACGTCACGATCACGTCTCGTTACTGACGTCAAAATACACCCCTCTCTTTATTTCGCCGCTTATACCTACTCTAGAAATCAAAGCAACTTTGCCCCAAAACCTGGTCGACAGAGCTTTCAAGTTTCCAAGTTACTGTAATTACATTGCTCATTGGCAAAGTCTAGAGTTGCATTGCCATAAAGCAAAGCTAAGCACAAGCTTACAATAAGTACGTACTTGTTTCACCCGGTCAGTGAAACCAGTCCCGAATTCATACATATTTATGTGCAGTAAGTTCAACGCAACTGCCCAAGGTTGTTCGGTTGTTACCAACCGCCTGCATTTGTACTACACCCGACAAAGAGATTGAACGTGTGAAGGGTATGGCTGTAAAGGTACCTAGAATTAATAATTAATTATTTGAAATCATTCCATCTTTAATAAGCTTATTTTATTCGCTGTAAACAGTGAAAAAAAGCACTATTTTGGTGTTTGAATTTAGAACACACCTCCATCTCAATGTTATAGGTACAACCTCCTTGCGCAAAAAATACTCGTCATAAAATCTTTTTTTCTCGTAGTCATGATATAAAGTATAGTAATGCAACTCTTGAATAAAACGGAAATAATTAATCGCGTCGCTCGTGATTCAAATTGGATCCTGTAATACAGCTTAGGCTAGATCGGGATCCTGCGGACTCAATTATTATATTGTAAACATTTTACTGTGTTAGAAATAAACGATTTGATTTGAATTATCATGATACACTCCCTACGGTTGTGATTCAGTCATTAGAACCTTTCACTTGCTCGTGCTTTATCTATGGCCCTCGCGTTAAATAGTTCCTTCATCCACTAATTTCATAATATACTTTTCTTAAAGTAGTCTTAGAGAAATTGTTTTCTTAATAATATATATCTATACATATAAAAGAAAGTCGTGTTAGTTACACTATTCATAACTCAAGAACGGCTTTACCGATATGGCTGAAAATTGGTGAGGAGGTAGCTTAGAGCCAGGAGACGGACATAGGATACTATTTATTCCGTTCGATAGCATTCAAGTGTGACTTGACATACCCTCAAAAATAGAATAGGATAGAAATAACCTCAAAACGTTTCCATAGAAACAACGCGTGCGAAGCCACGGGCAGAAGCTAGTTTATTAGAAAATAGACGAGCAGCCAGTGGCTGATCTGGCTTCATCGCAACAACATCAGACAACTCTGTGTGATGGTGTTGCGATGTCTGTGGCCGCTCTTCTTCGTCTCAAGTATTGTGCTGTTATGTGAAAATATAAGAGTTAAGTTAAGTTTTTAGTTAAAAAATCCTAGACTCCTGCAGATAGATTTAGTTTTATTTTTTGACGTGACAACGTCTTATAAATTGGTTTGCCGGGTGACACTTCAAGAAACTGCGTTACGCGTTACGCTCCGCTCACGTTATGCGCTCACAAAGTCGTTGTCACGTAAAACTTTCGCCCGTATACCGACTTTACAGGCAACCAATTTTTACTGTATGGTTTCCACCCCTCTACCTCCTCTATGCATCCTCTTTTTCCTGAGTGTCCGTGGTGCGCCCCACGGGTACCTCTGCGGGGTTCTTTATTAATTACCGGACACCCTGTATAGTTACGTAAGTCGAGTTTACAATAGGACATTTTCAATTTCTTGAACGATGCGATTTAAAGCGGTAGAGTCATAAGTTTATCTATCCTACTTAATTTGTCAGTACTATGTATCTTCCTATTTCAAAATAGCTGATTCTTCCGCATTCCAAACAGATAAGATAAAGCAACCTTTTCAAGCCAACGCTGAAATCTGAAAACGTCTTACTCGTCGAGGTCAAACAAACTATTACGCAACCTATGGCCAAGGTCTTTGACCTGTTACCCAGTCCCGAAGTAGGTAAGTAAAACAAGACCACGGCTAAGTGAATCAATAATGGGGTTAGACGCTGCTGCCAACACCCGAAAACATTTCATAACTTAAGGGTTGGTAGCAGAGTCCGCACTTTATTGATTTTTAAAATCATCTGACACTTAGAAATTAATGTTTAAAAGTCTGAAAAAAGATATTATATATTAACTAGCTGCGCCCCGCGGCTACGCCCGCGTGGAAATTTAAAATTATCACTTAGGGGTATGAAAAATAGATGTTGGCCGATTCTCAGACATACTCAATATGTTCACAAAATTTCATGAGAATCGGTCAAGCCGTTTCGGAGGAGTTCGGGAACGAACATTGTGACACGAGAATAAAATTATAATATATAAAGTTTTATAAAAATTATAAGAACTGTATAAGTTTGCACAGTGTGGATTCAATATTGTAAATAAATGGCTTGAGCACAACTTACTAACCCTAAATGCAGATAAGACAAAGTATATTAGGTTTTCGATGCGCAAACGGCCGTCAACCGAGATTATACCCAAATTGTATGCGCATTATTGCGTAGGTGCTGATAAAGTATGTACATGCCCTACAATAAATAATACAAATAAAATAAAATACCTCGGCATTATATTGGATGAAACACTCTCATTCAAACCTCATTTAGAAGCCTTAGTAAGTAGAGTCCGCAAGTTAATTTTTGTTTTTAAAAATCTCCGACATATTGCAGATCGAAAACTTATTATTCAAGTTTACCGGGCCTTATGCGAATCCATTTTGACTTACTGCATTACATCATGGGGTGGAGTGGGTAAAACATTATTACTAACTGTCGAAAGAGCACAAAGAGCGATACTTAAAGTATCAACTTTCCGTCCTTTTATTTTTTCTACAAACCTCCTATTCAAATCATGTGAAGTATTATCAGTTCGACAGTTATTCATAATGAACATTGTACTTAAACAACACGCAGCCCTCCCATATGTCACTGAAAGCGCTAGCAAAAGGAGGAAAAATAACGTTTGCCCTAAACTAGATCGAAAACATACTTTTTCAAATAAATTTTACAGTATCCTTGGTCCTTTCCTATATAATAGATTAAATGTGTTAGCCGATATTTATTCCTTAAATTATAATAGTTGTAAGAAAAAACTTAAGGACACACTGCAATGTATGTCATATGATGACACAGAAAATTTATTGACTGTTTCAAAGTAGGCCAAAAATCTGTGTAAAACACCTTTATTATTTAAACTAGTTTTAGTGTAGGTAGCATAAGTAATTATTTTAAAGTATGCACCATATAATTAGTAAGTTATATGTACCTATTTGATTGCACTGTTTTTGCCTGAAAAACAGGTTTTTACCTAGTTCAGGCACACGCATTATTTAATACCATAGAATTTAAGATAAAACCCTTTGTTATCTTTCTAGTCCTAAGCTATTTTGAATAAATTATTTTATTTTTATTTATTTTATTTATTTATTTATTTTTTTATATATAAGATTAAGGATCTAGTCTAGTCAAAGTCGCATTCAAACCAAAAAAGTATTATAGTTGTTTCAAACAATGGAAAACACTAAGCCCAATTTTTCTCCGTTTCCTTACGAGACATTCGCTGCAATTATTATAATAACGCCGTTTTTATTTTTACGACACATTATTAGTACGTAGTTTTAATGATAATATGGCGAAATGCATATTTAACTACTGGCATTTCGTTTTAATGTTCGGTATTTGCATCTTTAAGCAGGATATTATGCAAGAATTTAAGTAGTTACAATTAAAACAAACTATACCTACCTACTAGGTACATAATTACCTACTAGCATAACCTATGTAAAAGTAAAACCTACCTACAGTCACACAGATGCCGTAGCTGAAATCAGCGTGGACATCATCTAATAGGTACCTACCATAATAATATGGTACGTACCATATTCTACAGAATTTTACTTATTTTTTATATAAATAAAAAAAAGGATTTCCTAGGTTTCATTTTCGAGAACCCCTGTTAAGGTCAGTAAATGGCAAACTTTGGCCTCCTCCAAAGTTTGCCATTTACTCCTCTCTGGTGCCAGTTGCATCCAGACGTGCGGTCCTGCAATGTTTTTGATATCTTCTTCCCATCGGGCTTGAGGCCTTCTTTTGTGTGTCTTTTCTTTTGCCATATTTTGCAATATACCTACCTAATGAACAACAAAGATGGAAAGACGTTCATAGACCGAACTGCGACCGAGACAACAATGCGCACGCGAAACACGAACGCCGGCGGCGCTGCCGCCGCGCCGCGCGCCGTCGGCGCCCCGGTCCGACTATGACTGAGGTGGGTGGACCTAATTGGACCTAATTTGAGTGTTCCACTTTCGAGAAGCTAGTATAGTACCTAGGGTTTATGCCCGGGAATTCTCGTCCCGGGAATTCCCGGGAAATCCATAGTTCTCGAATCCGAGAAATGTAGGTCGAGAAAAGTCGAGAACTCGAGAATTTTATTCAGTTCAACTCTTTGTCTTTAGACGCACTTCGGCGGCATCTTTTGACTGTACCAATTGTTTCATTTGTGTTTTAACTCTTGTCGCGAGTGCTGTGTTGTGGAATGCGAACGTATATTTTACTTTGATGGAGGCAGAGCAAACTGGTTAGTTTATTTACAAAAATACTGTTTCTTAAGGGTCCGGCGGAGGATGAATTTCCCATACAAATGTAATACCAAAATGATTTGTAATTTAAGAATATTTGCACCATGGTCTGCTATTATTTGTATTAAAATAGTATTTATCTAGGTTCCTGACACAATTTTTTTTCAAAATACCTTTCTGAAATGAAATTAAACCAAATCGCATTTTTACATCAAATAATGAATGTTTTCTTAGTATTTTTCTAGATAAGTATTTTGAAAAAAGCTTGTGGCAGGAACCTAAATAAATACTATTCTAATACAAATAATAGCAAACCACTGTGAAAATATTCTTAGATTACAAATCATTTTGGTACTACGTTTGTATGGGAAATTCATCCTCCGCCGGACCCTTAATGTGTATTTCTTTAGAAGAAACAACTGAATACATCGAGCAATCAAGGGCGCCTTGAAAAAAGATGATCCAGCGACTGTGGCATTATCAAAATCCATCATTTTAAACGATTTTTTACTATTTAAAGAAACTGTCAAAAGTTCTCCAAAGTTGGAACGATTATACAAAGTACTCATTTCGGTAAAGCCAACATCAACGGAAAATGAAAGAGTATTTTGCATGTCGGGAAATACTGTCAGCAGAATAAGAAGCCGGCTATCAGACAACGCAATAAATGCTTTGATATTTCATAAAGCATATTTTATCAGTATTGATTCAAAATTATAAGTGCTTTTTTTTTGCTTTGATTATTGACATAGATTTATTACATCAATATAGATGACACAGTCTAAGAGTTGTGTTCCTTTGCTTTTAGTTTATACGAAAGTTTATTTTTTTTATTTAATTAAAGTTTATCACAGAGAAGAAAGCTGTGATAGTTTATAAAATGTTGATTATATTTAGTTCCCTCAAAAGAAGAAAAACATAGTAATTTCTTTCATGTCCAATTTCAATAAACATTATGTGTACTAGAGACGTTTTTCTTTATTTTTTTTATAATAAATGCAAATTTCTCGATTTCCCGGGAGTACCCGGGAAATTGAGCTCGAGAATTCTCGAGACCCGAGAAATGAAATACCTCGAGAAACCATAAACCCTAATAGTACCCAATCTCCCCAATTTTACCCACATCGATGCCTAATAAGTACTAAGACAATTTAAAAAGTCGCATATCCATTTATCACAATTCTACCAACCTACTTACACATTATTTGAATTTTCTATATAATTTTGGGGTCTCTCTATCGGTTTTCGTTTGGCAGCAATGTTCTAACTTTGCCAAGTTTCACAATGTTCCAATGCATTTCAATAAGGAACAACGATTATTTTATGTGCGGAACTTTGCTATTTCAATCGAGAACATTGTGTTGAAATGGCGAGTCGGGTTTTATCTGAGTTACCGATCGATGCATTTGTAAAAAAAACTCGCGAATCACAATGAGTTAAACTTTATCAAAAATTTTACAAAATTTTTATTAAACTTAAATAATTTTTACCTTCTTAAAACAAAAAAATAAAGGTAAATCTAACCAGTAGTGACCCGAGAATTATTAAAATGGAATTTCAATATCCAAACGTTGCCAACGTTTGGATATCTCCCTACAATTTTCACGGGCATTTTACGCTTTTGTCGAAAGCCGGGTTCGAAGGTTCTTACAGCCTGATAAAAATCACGAGACAATTTCTAGTCGTCTAAAATTAGTTTGTTCTTGGAGTGTGCGTGAAAGTTTTATATTTTTATCCCATGAAGCTTAGATCTTCTAACCACTTGTCAAAGCCATGAAGTATGATTGGATACTGATAGGATAAAGTAACTGTGTTTTGTAACCAGTTACCTTAGAAGAAATCGTCGTCTTGTCTCGTAATGAAGTTACAAACGAAGATTTTTTTCTGTTTTCGTAACAGTTTTGTAATCATCTTTCTTAGTTACGAAACCTGAATTTTATTCCCAATTGGTAGCCAACTTATTAAACAACCAAACGAATTAGGCTGATAAATTTCTCTTTTCACAATGACAATAATATGGTCTATATGTCTGTAATATTGTTGTAAGATATATTATATCTTCATAGATGATAGTGTATGGTGGGCTCTAAAAAATGCCAAAGACCCGGCAAGATTATGAGCAAGATTGTGATGATGATGATAAAATAAACAACAACGCTTTCAAATTGGTTTCATTTCTGTCCACCGGTATTCCGCGACCACATGGCAGGCTGCGGACAGCGGTGGCGGTCTGTGTAATGCATGGCGAGGGGGTGAGGTGGTCAATGTTACCATGATAGACTAAAAGGGTTTATTCAGTGCGTGTAAACTATAGATAGCTGTTTTATTTTTATACGCGTGTGATTGCGAGGGGATACGAGTTTAATTAACGTGGCGTTCGGTTGAATATGATTGAGTAGGTATTTGAGAAATTTTGCGCAGGGAAATAAGATAAATTGATTGCAGTAGGATAGGTACGATCGATATTTTTAGATAGGTAACTTTATGTATGGATTGAGTACCCGTTGGACAAGAAAAACATACTGAGACTACTGAGAGAGAACTTTTTTATCCATTTTGTTGGAGTTGGAGACTTTTTATAATTTTAATTAATTAGGTACTTACGTAATTAAATAAACTTGTCCATTTGAATTCGTTCAGACGTTTGTGTCTGCTACTTTCCTAACAACTTGGTAGACACTTACATCAACTTACGCAAAAGTTCAAAACAATAAAATTTCTAAGAAATTTCTTTGCTTCTTTGCGATTGAATCGACCGACGGCAATGTTACCTACCCTGGGCAATGTTACAATATTGCTCCAACTTTGTAAGAACTTACCAACCCAAGTAAAGTCCGAGCGTGGAAAGTACGTACATTTATTAACTTTTTTATTTATTTTGTTATTGACTTATTGCACGCGGTTTTTTCTTACCTTCTTTGGCTCAGTGTCTGGCTGATAAACGATCGATTGATGTCCATATTAAATTGCTCCACTGAAACTTTATACCTATATTCTAATTTAATGTTAAAAAGTTAATTGTGTGTAGAATTTATCTTATAGGCTGCATACCTTAATATAGACAGCAAATCCGACAAGCAATTGACCGTGAATCTGCCCACCGTAGGTAAACCGGAAAATTTAAAGACCCCAACTTACCTCGTAGATTTTGCAGTATTTAATTAAATAAATAAATAATGCTGGATAACCCACACAGCATCATCTAGCCCAAGCTAAGCAGAGCTTGTGATATGGGTAGTAACTAGTAAGTTACTAGATAAAATAAAATAAAATAAATAAATAAATAAATAAATAATGCTGGACAAGTCACACAGCATTATCTAGCCCCAAGCTAAGCAGAGCTTGTGTTATGGGTACTAGATGACTGATATACCTACTTAATACAATACATTAACTAGAAAGATAGATATTTTTTATTATACATACTTAGTAAATACCCAGAACACCCGGAACAAAAATTTTCAGCTCGTACAAACATTTATCCCAAGGCGGGAATCGAACCCCCAACCTCCTGCGTCACAGGCGGACCTTCGCCCGCCGCGCCGCATCAGTCGTCAGCGTCAGTCTTTAAAACTTGTAAAGTTTTTCTTAACATTCTTCTTAGCTTCTATTTATTAGGAAATTCATGTAACGTCCTCCCGCATTTCGCTGACGTCACGTGTCGTACAATGGAGCCGCGGGTCAACGACCGCGCGCTACGCGAAGTATTTCTATTACGTGAAGGTTTCATGTTTTACAGAATGTTTTCCGATGGAATTTAAAAATGGAATGCGACTTTTCATTTTCAATTAGAAGGCCTACTTAGATATAATGTAAGAAGCGCGTTATGTACATAGGTAGGTATATTGGGTTCCCGTAGCACTAACTTTTATACGTACATAGGAAGACAGAACGTCACTTACACGTACTTAGGTCACTTATATGTAAGGTCCGTCTCAAAAATTTAAAGCCTCTACCGTATAGCCCCGATTTTGAAGCGCATCTTGTATCGCACGATTTGTTGCGATTTTGTAGCGAGATTTGTAGACCCCCCAAATTAGTACCTAGTTGGTTTTCACGATTGGCTATCTATTACCGCAGAAAAACATCCCAAAAACTGCTCTATAAAAACAGATTTTCACGATTAGAGTCCATACTACCAGTGCCATACATATACATGGTGCCACAAAATACGTGTTTGGTCCACGTTCCCAGTTTGAGGATCCAACTTAATTTCTACGAGTTTTTAAAATTCTATGATTTTTATCGTCCTAGCGTTTGGTCTTTCCTCAAGCAGCAGAAAACTTAACTTTAACCCGTCAGTGGTCGACCATAAATGAATGATTGCAAGTGGGGGGGGGGGGGGGGGGGCACATGGTCCCGCGAACTGGGACGCCTGTGCCCCGTAATAATGAGTGATTGCCGAGTCCAACACTTAGCCCAGATTGCATTCACGATCCGTGCGCTGGGGATATTTAATGGGACACTTTCAACAGAAGTAATTACAAAATCTAAACAGGAACTTTACATTTTAATGACACTTTATTACAGTATTATAGAATAAAACGTCAAGTGCGAGTCGGACTCGCGGACCGATGGTTCGGTATAATTATAAGACCATGATTTGTGCCAAATTTAATGGTTCTAGGTCGACGGGAAGTACCTACCCTTTAGGTTTTGGTCCATAGCGAGAATCAAAAACATTTATTTTGTTAATAAACTACAAATTTACAGTTTTCGGATTTTTCCCTTCACTTGTGCTGCCTAGGTTTTGATCCATAACGACAATATTTATTTTGTGAAACAACTACATATTTTTCCTGTTCGGTTTTTTTTCGTTTACTTGAAAACCTTACTTGACAAATTTCAAACGGGACGTCAACGGGAAGTACCCAATAGGTTTTGTGACATACACACACACACACACACACGCATTCCCTTGAAAATTTTAAAATATTCCTGTATTAACGGCTGTTACTTTTGATTGAGTTGACTTAGAAATTTGATTTATGTCACGGCTCCAAGAGGTTACAGACTTGAGATTTGATTAGATGTTTGAATTCGATACTTCTACGCATTTCTGAGAAAAGAGAGTTGACAGACGGACAACAAAGTGATTACATAAGGGTTCATTTTTTCCTTTTGAGGTACGAAACCCTAAAAAATACGCGACAGAGAATAAATAAAACATGTAGAACGTCGAATCAATATTAGAAATAGGAAAGATTGAGTGGATGTATCTAAGATGAATGAATGGATGTATGTTTTTTACTTCTTAGCGCCAATACTACTGAACGGAACGGGATAAAATTGTACATAGATGTAGGTCTCAATCTGGAATAACACATAGGCTTACTTTTTATTCCATAAATCATTTCCCATGGAAGAGAAATTTAGTTTTCGGGTTGAATTTCATTTTTTTGCTAACTGTAATTTTTTTGAAAATCTAAGAGTACTAAGGATGACAATTTCACAAAAAAATATGGATAATCCTAAGACCATTTTCCTGTTTGTGGTTAAGGTGCTCCCCTTACTGCTCCGTCCAAAAAATTCACCCTGATATTCGAACCTGTTGCAATGCAATATTTGACGACCTCTGTGGCGCAGCGGGCGAAGGTCTGCCTGCGACGCAGGAGGTTGCGGGTTCGATTCCCGCCTCGGGACAAATGTTTGTACGATCTACAGACATTTGTCCAGGGCGTTCTGGATGTTTTCTATGTATAATAAAAAATATCTATCTATGTAGTGATAAGTAATAAATAAGTGTAAGTAAGTGATAAGTGTGTAGTATTAAGTATATCAGTTATCTTATCTAGTACCCATAACACAAGCTCTGCTTACTTTGGGGCTAGATAATGCTGTGTGAATTGTCCAGCATTATTTATTTATTTATTATTTTATTATAATGCTACCCGTCTCTAATTCCTCCCAGGCAGACCAACTATTTTAATACATTCATGGCCCATGACCTAGCCCATCTGTCCTGCGCGGCAGCGCCCCCTTGCGGTGCGACTCGCACGCAGGGGGCACTGCCGCGCAAGGCTGGTCAGTGAATGCGTTAATAGTGTAATATTAAGTGGCTCAGTAACGCACGTGTTGGCACGAGTTATGAGTGATTGCTTTCATCTCGCACTTAACCTAGATCGCAATCGCACGCGTCATTATACCTACCTACTGCAGGTACTATTATTAAAAAGGTTTTACCCTACTGCGAAAAACAGGGTTTGCTTGATGACCAGTGATTTTTTGAATGGTTCCCATTACATACTGAGACGTTAGGTGGTGATTTTTTTTACCTATAAAAATAAACTGTTTTTTTTGCATAAGTTTATTTAATAAAAGCTTATGTATACCTACTAACAAAATAAATGATGTCTTACATTTTGGTGGACCAAGTGTTCCTTAAATTATTGATTGGGCGCAATAATTGAGACTCCCTGAATGCAACTCAAATGACACGGTGAAAGGGTTAACCTCGAGCATAATTTAAGTTATAGGTAATTAAATCCAGAATGCTTATTCTGGATTTAATTACATTGATTTAATTCATTTGCAGGAGCCCTACGATAAGTTAGGTACCTAACTCTTACCCATCTTTCAGATTTTTGACTCGTTTTCCTAAAACATTTTCATGAATATCGATACCAAACCAACAGAAAAGATCCCACCCCAACCGTTTATATAATAAATTACTTAGTAAGTACCTACTTCATTTTTATTTTAGTTTTTATATTTTTTATTTATAGAAACCATCAGAACATTGTAGGTAGGTACTTAGATGGGTAGGTACTAGGTACTACTGGGCGTCTCAAAAGAAAGTTCACGTTTGTTTTGGTTGTACTTTAAAAAAATCCAGGCTATTTACATGGAGACATAGATCTAAGTAAAATCAGCATGGTAAAGAAAAAAAATAACTCTTTCCACGGAATCACCTTCCTGCATTTTGTACCAGGCATTTATTTTACAGTTCTCTTTAAATCAATGTAACATCACGCTGCAATAAATCTTCGACAATTTATCATACAGCTCCTTGTAATTGCAACAAAACAACCGTCTTCCTACACGATCACACGACCAATACACAAGTCACGCGTATTTATTGCGAGCGACGCCGCGGGCTGCAGCCTGTTTCCCACGAGATAACTCGCACAATAAACGACATCCGTTTCCGTCGGGTACATGGCCTTTATTCGTGCAGTCAGTTACTCTTTAGACTTCGTCGCTTACTACTCGGTTCTAGAATCCTAGATATTTTTTGTAAACAAATATATTCATGTATGAAAACTTAACAAAAACTGATAACAGTAACAGTCAACAGCATAATTGCGCAGTACGCAGCGAAAAAGGTGCTAATTCTAGTTCGAAACGGATCACTCCAAAAATTATGACAAACTTCTGGGATTCGCTCCGGTGACAGCGTCGTTAAATATTTTTCTCCTGTTCTTTTGTAACGCCATTGCTTACAAAAAACATCTAGGATTGTAGAACCGAGTATAGGTGGCGACTGAATGCCTTCACCAAAGAGGTTTGAGAGCTTCGCTTTGATCTGTCTCTATCTATGCCTGCTACGAATTGGCACTTGCTCTACCCGTACATAGAGGTCTCTCTTTCGTAAAAGCTCATCGAGAAAAAATCCAACCCCCTATTCTCTGATCGAAGTAGGTAAAAGCTACAGAACGGATAATATGACCTTAAGTCATAATAACCCCGCTGTCAGAATAGGGGCTATGCTCTCTCTCGCTCAACCTTAATGCAATTTTTATTTTAAAAAAACTTAATCATGAGCATTTAGTCCCCATTAAAAGCTTAATTACCTATTTGTGCTAAATTAGTGCAATCATGCTTACTGTGTGCAAAGTAATCTACCTATACGCGCCAAAAAATTTGAACACAGATGGCGGATATCATTCTTCTATATATAATATATATAAAAATGAAACCCGTTTTCCTTGGTCACGGCATCACGCGTGAACGGCTGGACCGATTTCGCTAATTCTTTCTTTGTTGTGTTTGTTATTGTCAGGAGAAGGTTCTTATGAAAGAAAAAATTAAGAAAGTTGGAAACATAAATTTCCACGGGGACGAAGCCGCGGGGCGCAGCTAGTTTTTTAAAAGATTGCAAAACTAGTCATCCTTGTCCCTGAAAACCTGAAGATCACATTTTCAGCGCAGCCTTACAGGAATTCATAACATACCTATCCAATTTAAGTTCTAACACAACTTGCACAAAGTTCTTTTTACCCTAACAGTTCAGAGCAACACAGTACTCACACACACAACCTTATCGATCTCAAAGATGTAACACAAGTTACGCAAGTGAATATAACATGTAACACAATGACGTATGATTCAATTTGGCTCGGCGGTTCTGAGGTTCTGACCTACAAAGAGGTCGTGCATGGCGAGTTTCAGTTGACGTGATTAATTTCAAAGTAAGAACGTTTTGCAAGAAATTCTATTTTCAAACGAATCTAATAGAAACATTTTGTCATATAATATAATGAGGTGCTTCTTTTGTATAGAGTGGTGAGTCTATTCCACGTTAGGAACTAGAGGTGAGCGTGAAATCTCCTTTTTATAAGGGATTTGCGTAGTTCCCTCCCTGTCCGCACGATAGAGGCGCTGCACCAAATTGTATGGAAGTCCATTACTGACATCAAATACTCACGGTATAGGTCTATCATTAAGAGTCACCCCTTTGGTAGGTCTATTTTACCTGAGGGGTGAGTCTATTTCCTACTCTGTAAATAAATTAAATGATTTAGCAGCGCAAAACATTGCTACAGTTTCCTACTAAGTTTTTTGTTCCAGCTTGTCGTTTCTTATAAATTAAATTAAATCCAAAAAGTGTTTCAACGACGCGAGGCGTCGAAAATCTTTGAGATTTTCTATGGACTTTATGTGGAGCTATCGGCGTTAGAGTCCATTGGAAGTCTTATTATTATTTAATTTCTTATTTTTATTTTCTACGAAATTACCCTGTGTGGATAAAAAAATCTTTCGGTCCTAAGCCAACCAAAGTAGGTAACCTGCTATTATGTCTTTCCTTAGTAGAAGCACCTTTAGTACCTACATACTTAGGTATGTACATTTACTATTATTAAGGCTCTACCTCCCCGAACACTAGCGCCGCCGCCACATATTTTATCTTATTATTACGTCGAAGAAAGGAAATTCCAAAAATTACGTTGGGCAATTTGTGATACCTATCATAAGCATTTTTTAACGCCTCTGTAATAGTTTTATTTTGTATAGTTTAGGCAGAGATACGATGTTGCTCTTGGTGGCCACCAAACTCTTATTTTCGCATCTCTGTTTAAACTATACAAAATAAAACTATTACAGAGGCGTTAAAAAATGCTTATGATAGGTATCACAAATTGCCCAACGTAATTTTTGGAATTTCCTTTCTTCGACGTAATAACAAGATAAAATATGTGGCGGCGGCGCTAGTGTTCGGGGAGGTGGAGCCTTAAGGATAAACTTTAGTAAAATTTCTTACAGTAAAGAAGTCTTCAATGTACATTTACCAGACTCCTATAAAGCTCTTATAACATAAAGAATTATTAACATCAATCTTAATTACAGTTCCTTGAAGGAACAAAACAAAGCGAACTAATTAATTAATTACTAGATAAGGGCGTGACGCTACTGCCAGCGGAAGACCTAATCGCTCTGTCTGAAGTACATAGGTACTTACCTGCTGATGACTGTAGCTAATTTCTAGAGCTAAACTTCGTTAAACTAAGTTAAACTTCTTTAGTATTAGATACTTTTTGAGCATGATAATTTTTAATAAGAGAACAAAAATATTATTTGTGCGTAATTGTACCTAAAGGTAGGTTCCTAATCGAAGTATCCATCTTAAGTCACCTCACCTCCTAAAAATATATAGGTAGGTAGAGCAAACAAACGTTCAATTTCCCTAAAGGGCACTCTAAAAAGATCCATAAAGAGCAACTGGTTGATACAAGTAGGTACCTACCAGAACCTAGCGGCGCAAAGAATAACCTTTTTCATAAAATATGCTAGTGCCTTTCATTTCCTTTCGACGGATATCACAAAGTGTTTCCATTAGCCAAAAAACTGTTGATATTGTGCACTATTCGTTACTCTGGCGATTGTGCCTGTACTGATAGCGGGTAGCGATTTTGCCAGTTTATTTTACCTATAAACATGTCTCATTTCGCATAATTTACTTCAGGTTCGGAAAAGAAAACCGATGAAATAATCTAAACATGGATTTTGTAGAACTGCAATAAGTTATTACAGTTCTACAAAATCTATGTTTAGATTTAGTATTTTTCTTACTCAGGAAACAGTTATTACTAATAACTGACAGTAATTACTAATAACTGTTTCCTGAGTAAGAAAAATACTGATATTAAGATAATTAGCTTATATACATTTCGGATATCCATCACAGTGAATTTTAAATCTTTTTCCATAGGCAAGATCTGAGCTACAAGACTTCTTCCATCAATAAGTACAGATACAGTACTCTACAATGCACGTCAGAATAACAAGATAACAAAGACAGACAAAACGTACAAAACTAATTTTGACAAAAAGTAGAGCTCTACAAAGCTCACATCTCTGAAAGTAGTGAAAACGCTCTACACAAGTTATATCCGCTAGCACTACAACCGTAGTTTTCCGTAAGGCGGTACGCACACTTTTTTGGGTCAGAGGGTGGTGCCACCCGCCACCCCCCACCCCTCGTTAGCCGGGACCCCTCCCCCACCCCTGTGCGTGTACGAACGCCTTGATTCTAGATTTTTTGTCGGAATTCCTTGAAATTACCTTTTTGCGTTGCTTAGAAAGGTGTTTTTAACGCGCGAGTTGGTGCCTAATTAGAGAGAAAATTTGTGTTTCTGATGAATTATTTTCGATTGATGCTGAATTAAAAATAAGACGTTTTGAAGAACACATACCGTATTTATTTTTGAACCTACTTATTTTTCGACTAAGCTTAGCCAGACAAAGTCTCATCATCACCAGCAGGCAGCAGCCCTGGTCGACCCACCTCTAGACTACGGCCTCTACACAGGGTGTTTGTATCGTATCGCGTGTATAAGTTTTTTGAAAAATCATCTATAATCTCGCCTCTAAATCTTCATATCTTGTATTTTTGAATGGACATTGATTCTACGGGAGAAATGCAGCCCACGACAGCCCCTCTCCTCAAAAAAAGATGTCGGTCGCAATACCAAACACCCTGTATTTCTAGCATTCGCCTTTACGGTCACTGACTTATATTTACTAACCTTCCCGACTAAAGTTGGCGGTTTGTTTGGCCAGCTGATGTTGGCAGGCTCTGGCCTAATGCCGGCCAACAAACTTTGCACGTAGCTGTACATCGGAACTCCCCCCGGCTAGTTCCGGCGGCGAATGTACCTACAACTCTCGACAAAGTGGACGGGAAAAAAATATCGGACATTTTTCCAGCACTTTTTGTAATTTGATGAATTCCGCGCTGGTTTTAGTCGACTTTTTCTGGAACGCGCGCGCGTTGCGAGTTTCTTTAATATATTTTTTCTGGTGAAACCTCCTATGTTGTCAAAATGAAAAGAGAATACGAATAGCATTTTATAACGATTTTCATCATTACTTGACATCTTTAGTATCTTCCCCATATCTTCCCACGTTGCATTGTGCTGTGTGTGCCTAAGTACCTATGTAACGAAAGCACTAAAGTCGATTTGCATGGTCATCATTAGCGATAGGTTCGATCTAACTTAAGGCGAAGAGTAGGGGTGATAGTGGCGCCACTACATATTTAATTTTATAATTACGTTATACAAAGGAATTATCAAAAAATCGGACCGCGCGTAGACGATATCTATCATAAGCTTTTTTTAAATGTGTCTTTAATAGTTTTGTACTGTATTATTTAGGCAGATACTTGTTTCAAGAGTTTAGTTCCTATTGGTGGCCACCAAGCTCTCCAAACAAGGTTTTTGATTGAATAACACAAAACAAAACTATTACAGATACATTAAATAAAAGCTTGTGATAGGCGTCTACCAGCGGTCCGATTTATTGATAATTCCTTTGTATAACTTAATGATTAAATGAAATATGTAGTGGCGCCACTATCGCCCCTACTCTTCGCCTTAAGTATAGGCACCCTGTTTTTTCACTAATGCCGATAGCAAAGTAGAGTTGAGTTGTAAGGAGAATTTCTAAAACTGGGGGCATCGGAGAATGAAAATCGAAGTTTCTGATTCGATTTCGTGCAAAACTTACTCTTACGCCTCTTACATAGGATAGCATTTGCAAAAAAAATTAGAAACTTCGATACCTATTCTCTTTTACGAATACGGGACCTGATTGGAAAATAGCGTTTAGTTACAGTGAAAAGAAGACACTAAGAAAAAAACATGAAAGTGCACTGTATCTCAGATAATTTGGCCGAGATGTCAGGAACCCTGTCGTCTATTGAAATAAATTAAACTAATGCTTTGGTTCCTCTAACCCAGTTTGCTAATTAGCAGCGAAGTTTTCTTGTAAATAAAAAATAACTTGATTTTTACTACTCTTACCTTCTCTTACCCTTATTTCTGTCTTCCACGCTCGAACTAACAAGAGCCCTAACAGTTAACACTAGTTGTTCCGTGATCATGGCGCATGAAACTGTGCCGAAATATTAGAAAGCTCAAAACTCAAATTATGGTAAATATCCCGTCGTAATAATATAATATAATAATAACTTGAGAGAGCCCTTACTCCAAAAATGTAGAGATACAAACTGATTAGATGGATAGAGGTACCTACCTACTGGCTGATCACATTCACATCAGTGCTGATACCTCGTGTCGCTTCCTACTATTAGAAGCCCTGTTGTCAGCGCATCCTGACCCGGTGGCCTAGGGTCAGCCAATTGATTCAATTGGCCTGCGAGCGGCGCCGTTGGGATACTGCTGCTTGATACATTGTATACTGGAGAGATGTGGTACTTAGTTATAGGTACCTAAAATGATGGGATTCTGCCTAAGGTAGCAACCATAAGTAATGTAATGAACATAAGGTAGAGAAAGTCATTGGGAAGAGCAACCATAGAAATTTAATAAAAAACGTTCGGTGAAGGGTTCCATTGCAATTTACTTAATTTGTAAGGCATCTTCCATTAGTTTGTCCTTATTACTCGCAGTAGTGGTTTCATTGGGTCTAGCTGGCTCAGGACTGAGATGCATGGAGGGACCAGGGGAGGCTTTTGCCCAGCAATGGGACACGCCAGGCTAATTGTAATTATAAAGAGAATTTGTCTGTTATGATTGGGTACCGGCTTTTGTGCTGCAGATTCTAATAGGTTTCTACGGTGAGAATACCAAGTTAATTCGATTAGCAATTTGATTCATTCAGTTGCAAAATTGAAATTAAAAGTTAAATAGATTTTATGGTCATCTGACGCTATTCAAGTTTCAGTTCAGTTAGTAACTGGTTCTAGGTCCTTTATCCATGTAGGTACTTATTTCCCAACGGAAATACACGAATTAGATAGATAGGTATAGGTTAGGCCCCTAAATATCAGGCATAGGTCACCAAACAATAGGTCCGCGTGGATTGATAGGCACGGCTAGGTTGGTATTCAGCTACAACTGGTACTGGGTGACCCAGGTACAGTCACAATTCGTCTATTTTAACTTGTTGGTCATTATCATTATTATCATTTACTTATTTTGTAGATTGGTTGTTTAGTGAATTAAATAAAGAGAATTTAATTTAATTTTCTTTAAGAAAATCATCTCGTGCAGGCATTGTGATTGTGACCTTAAACAACCGTAACTCTTCTTATTGGAATCTTGATCTATGCAGTGCATTTCTTCCAATTTTCGTTTATCCGAGAATCCATTTCCATTCGCCAGTTCTCTTTTCGTACGCTCTCATTTTTAACTTTTTGCTTCATTTCATTCCAGGGAGAGGTAAGGGCACACACGTTGGTACGTACGTAGTGAACCTACACTTCTTGTACTTAAATCACATCATCTGTCTGTCTGTATGTAACTATTTTACGACTAAATACTGCTGAAATGTAATAACATTTTTAACGAATAAAGAGGAGACAATCGTATCATGAGGAATATAATTGACTGTTTAAAAAAAACAAAAAAAAAATACTTCGAATCCCTTAATTTTACACTGTTTTTAGGGTTTGCGAGACAAATAGTGGTTTAATTCCTTCGGAAATAAAATGTTTATACCACCTCAAAGAATATTTACAAAATTCTTAATTGATGAAGACATCGACGAACATACATACAAACAGCCGAACATAGAACTCATACAGATTCACTAAAAGAATCACAATGTTCAGCCTACGAGATGTTACTTACTAATCAGTTACAATCTAATGCACGTTTCTAGGACACCTTGTACGTAGTCGACTTTATTATGACATTAGCGTGAAATACCAGTGTGCCAATGGCCGACCTTATAATGTAAACTGATTATATACCTGACTCTACATTTTAACATGATTTATGTTGCCTTGCTAGATAGGTACTTCAAACCTATTTTGTTTAAAATATGGTACAGGAAAGTCGCCGTCTGATATTTTCGGAAAACCTAAAACCTAGATCTAGATCTCGAATCTCCCAAAACTAAAAAGTTTGAAAACCACCGTAGCTGATATGACGCACGCTTGGGAAAACCCACGTGACCGCTGTTTCTCGGAGTAGCATACCTTGTTTATTTGTACCATGGGTAGTTACAGCCCGCGCCTTCGCACACCCTATTCCCCGCTCGGATCACATGTAGCCTATGGTTTTCGTTGGATACATGTACTTAAAAAAAAAAAAAATGATAATGGTCCAGCGTTTGGCCACCAACTCACTTAAAGTAAGGAAGATGTGGCCTAAGATGAAGCACGCTATCCCGGAAGGAACTTATTTACCCTGGACTTGAAGACTCCAAGATTGTACTCTAGCGGGAAAACAGACGCAGGAAGCTCATTCCACTCTTTGACCGTGCTTATTATAAAAGTAGAGCAGAATTTTTTGTTCGACACTGTGGTATGTCGACCAGGTACGGGTGGTATTTTTCTGTATGTGCACCTAAATTTCATCTTAATCTGTACCTAGCGTAGTTTTTGAGATCCTAGCTACCAAACATGTCCACATCTTCACAAGCTCTCGCTTGTCTTATAATTTTTATAGGATTTTGCCCAGGGACATCTGGTCCATTCAGTTGTATTCGTTAGTGTATAATATAACTCATATCGTATCCGGCGGATACGGTATGAGTTATACACTAACGACTCACTTTCTTTTGTTTTCATTCATGTAAGTAATCAAAATGAGTCCTGATCCCAAAAACTAGGCCCGATGGCGTCGATGACGTAGGCTTGTGTCACCCACGGGACCTTTGTGTCTCGGAATGCCATACCTAGCGAAGTATAATATATTATACCATGGTGTAAGTTATACACTCACATAATATATAATACCTAATATTTAATACATAATACCTACATCTAAATAGACCTGCTGACTTTACTAAAGCATGGCGAAATACTTAAGTCACGGAAAGTCACAATCTATTAATAGCGACATATTTTTAATGGTGCGTGATAAAAGGAGTTTTTATTATAAACATTAACACAGAAACTGCCCGGCGTTAAGTTGTCTAATGTCTTATCTCGTATCGTTGGGATTTTACCATGAAACAGACAATTGGATGACGCATGGGATCAATGGTTTGTTGGTTGCCATAAAACTAATCCAAGGACCAGCAGTAGTTATTCTCTACCAAAGATTTAAGAACTCTATGACACAAATCTGAAGACAAAAAGTCTCAGATTTTTTTTTAAATAACTAAATTAAAAATGATATAAATTAAAAAAATCGCAGAACAAAATTTGATCCCCTCGGGGTCTAGAATCACCCCCTTTTGGCTTACTACACATGTTTCGTGGCACCCTGTATATTTTGATAGGATCGTACTTGTGTGGAAAAAAAATATGTAAGTACTTAGGTAATCAATATCAAAAACTTTTAAATTGTATTTTTGTCGCGTGAACTTAATACTAGAACTAGGTACTACATATTATTATCTCAAAACGAACACATTTTCCGCAGAACCCGTGGAAAGTCCTACGAAATAACGTCAAAGGGAGGAATTTTCAGGGAATAAAATATTAAGGCAGTAATCTTATGGATTATTTTAGCACCTCGATCTCCTCGGGATTTAAAATAAATTAGTTACCTACGTTTCTTTTATGTTATCTTTAGAAAGGTTTTATTTAATATACATAGATTGAAATAGGTGGCTAAGGTTGTCTGGCAGATATTAATGCTGTTTTTAGTAATTGTAGGACTGACCTGTATGTATTTTTTTAAATAGGGTATTCGTTTGACCACAATCTGAAATCTCACAACGGTTTAAAAGACAACTCCCCAGTTGTCTTCTAAACCGTTGTGATACCTACTGGGAAAAGAAAAACGAAGTTTCTCATTAGTTTTCGTGTAAAACTAACTATTATGTCGATTTCACACCTATGTTACGTAGACACGTTGTTTTATTAACTTGCTGTATCCTTAGTATCCAGACGTTTTTGTCCCCGGCCCCTCAAACAAATGTCAAGTTTAAAAAAATCTCTGCTCTACGATTCATCAATCTTTTCTTTATCGAATCTTTTATTTCTTCATAGGTCCAAAGAACCTGATCGAACTGCTTCGGAGCTGACTGCAATCGAAAGCCTTCTTCAAACTCTTCAATCTGCATAATGTTCTCGGTACGATAAACATTAAGTAGGTATACCTTACGAAAGTTGTTTCAATATGAGATTTTTCTACCAGCCTATGTGATGTCTATAGAGGGTGCCACGTAACATGTGTGATAAGCCGAAAGGATGCGATTCTGGACCCCGAGAACGGGAATCACTTTTGATATACGATTTTTTCGAATTTCGATCTCTTTCCTGTTCCTGTTCTTTTATACGTACTCATGCATTATTTGACATAGAAAAATATTTCATAAATAATTTTTGCTTGTTTTTTTCAGGAAAAACCAAAGTTAGTCATGAAATTATTATACAAAAAAATTATGATCCTTTGAAATTTTAAAACAATATTATTAATGTAAGAATACACGCGGAAAAAACGACGAATATGATAAAAATCATTTATTAAAAAAAAGAATGTTCCAAATTAAAAAAGTCGTGGAACAAAAGTTCTCCTTGGGGTCCAGAATGAATGTACTCTTTCGGCTTAGTACATATGATTCGGACCCTGTACACGGTATATAACTACTTGAGTGTTTCACGAGCGAGCGCTGGGCTGCAACCATAGATATTTTGGATAGGTCTTGAAATTTTTCGCGTTTATCTCGAGAAATCTCCCGGCGACGCCATAGACTAGGATGCAGTTGTTTTTCGATGAAGCAAAAAAAAAAAATCTTGACGTATTGAATCAAATTTTGTGTAACGGTATTTGCAGCACAGATTTTTCAAAAGCACTTTCAACACAATATTTTGGACGAGGTCCTTCCTTCTCAATTCTCTTGCCGTACCTAATGCAGAATTTTCTGAAGAAATCCTGATACTCGCAACGATAAATTATGAAAGAATTTACTGACTCAAACCTCTTTGCTAGCACGAACGCCGTCCCAAAACACTTGCCAGAACAAACTTACCAACCCTACCAGCTTATGTCTACTTACAAAATGTAGGCACAAAAAATATACATAAAGTTGGTACACAACATCCAAGCCATTCTGTTCAGTGTGTACGCACCAGATTGCGTAGAATGATCTCAGAGTTTCAGAATGACGTCAATGCGTTATGACGTCACCCACCCACCGCGGAATCAATTTTCCGAATGTAAGAAGTGGGTATCTTCCCCTCTGTACCTACTAACGAGGAAATTACTTAATTGTTGCGAGGGGACAGATAAAGACATTACTTAAGTCCTCACGCTTTTGTAATACAGACAAATTAAAAACAGCGATTTTAACGTGGTCTATCAATGTTTTGCAACGGGGAAAATACGATAAAATTAAAAGTTATTTGGCTTTGGTTTTATCATATTTTAACCTGTCATAATGATGGATAGATGAAATGTTGGCTCTTTTATATTATAGGCTCACTGAACTCAAAACGTCAGCAAAGTGCCAGCATGAAACATTTGCAATGGTGATAATCACAAGAAAATTTGACTCTGATACGAACATCTTCGACCTTAACATCAATATCATCATTTGGAAATTGATTAGCCGTATTAAGGCTCTTTTCTAATTTCTCTCTTAATAGCTAAGCTGCGTAGATACCTAAGCGGTGTAGATGTTTCAAAAAACTCTACCAATAGGATTTTCATACCACTCGATTTTCATAGCATAAAAAATCCTATTGACTGTGTTTGACACATTTCGCCGCTTGGCAACGACAAGCTTAGTTACCGTGAAGACCATACAATAAATACCCCTACTGTCTGCCAATCAAGTCTATATTTATTTCTGAGAAAGAAAATACTGTGGAAACTGTATCCAGGAAATGATATCACATTTCTGAACGGTAGAATGACAACGTGGAAACAGGCACGTGTTGATTTAATTACGAGCTCGACGGAGTCGGCCATGCGTGGCATATCGCAGAAATACTAATTGTTTTTGTTTTCCGGAGGTTCGAGTGAAATAGTGTTTCTTTAAGACAAGAAAAGGGACTTCGTTTATATGAGGAGTTCACTGCTAAAGCTCCGCGCCGACCACGACGCTAGGAGCAGCTCTTATTCGAACTGTGCGTCGACGACGTGTGCACCCAGTGTTATAAAAATGTCACCTTTCCAAAAAAAATACTTTAATAGGTTTCTTCCATTAGGGAGCATTTCCTTCCCTTGAATATACCACAGGATACCACAGATAGAGGTACCTTACAGTCAAACTTATGACATCCCTCTTTTTGTCGGGGGTTAAAAATTAATAGATAATTAAAACACATCTAATTAAGCAGTACCAATAAATTTTTATTTGTACAAGTGGACCCAGTTGTCCATTATGTAACCACTCTTATCCAACGGAACCAATTCGTTCAGTTATTTCTTAAAAATATTAATGCGTCAAATTCACGCGAAATGTACATACTTTTTTATAAACTCAGTTGTACTCTGAATCAACTGCACTCTCACGTGCGTGAGCTTGAATAAATGCTAGTAAATAATTCATAACGCAAAGTAGGCCAAGTCTGCGTGTCTCGATATGCACTTGCACGTCACACTCGGTCTACGGGAAAAAATGTAATAGATGACAGAATAACTTTACTTTTTTCCTAGCAGATTGACGTTGAAAATGTAATTCGAACACGCTTTGAATTTGAATAAGTTAATGAGGAATTAAATCAAAAGGTGATTGACTTTTTAATAAAGTAGGTTAAGGATACATTACGGCTCCTTTGATAGTAATTATCTTTGAGTGGGTGCTGAAGATAGAGATAAAGATAGAGCATAGAGCGATGCTATGACCAGTCGCCCAATGAAAAGCGTCGTCAGTAAATCATACAAACATTGTGCTCCACTGTACAATTTAACACTGATTGGTTTTCTTTTGTTTGTCGACGAAGGATCTTCATTTTTTTTTTGTTGGTGATATGTACTATTTTCTTTTTTTGAAGTATTTATCATTTCAGAACCTTATTTATAAATATCACCGAATGTGCCATGATACAAGTCGATCTTTTACTGCACAATCTGCACATACCAACTTCAGTTATTAACACTTATTAACGAAGCTATTAATTAAAATGATCATTGAGCAGCAATGCAATAAAATTGTTTTCTTTGGCTAAAATATCTGTGTTCGAGTTGGAACGTGCACGGAAAATTCCTTTGCAACTCGCAATCTAGGTTTAAGCTAAATACTCTTATCCGGTCGTTATTTTTACAATAACAGGTTAGAGAATAGGTACCATACAAGTTAACTAATTGCTGTGAAGTACTTTTAGCTACCTACCTGATTGATACCATACTACCAGTATTAAATCACCTTGCCCGCCATATAAAACAAGTCAATTATTATATTAAGCTGTTAATTGTAATTGTTTATTTAAGTCATACTAAGGCGGTTAGTGACGCTCGAATAAAAACAAATTTTTAATATTTTCTAGGTTCTAAAAGTAATTAAGATAGCAGATAAGAAGATTTGCGCACATTGGAAGCCATTTGCTTTGAAGCTTTGCTAAAAGAAACTGAGTTTTGGAGTCGATCGACACAAAGTCGATTTTAGTAAAAGATTTTTATTTTCGAGCTTCACCCACCACCTAATTTCTAAGCTAGGTACTGATAAAAGTCGTACAAAGATTGTCCATTCCTTTTGATGTCATTATTGTTGTTGCCATTCATCCATTTCAGAATCCTAACCTCCCCTTTCTATCTTTCCAGTCAGCAGAAAGGCTACACGAGCCCCTGGAGTTGGACGACGGTGACGGCGACGGGCGACTGACCCAGGCGTCCGCGCGGGCCGGCGCCCGCGCACCCGCAGTGAGCGCGACCGGGATGGAGAAGGGGGCGAAGTGGGGGACGGGACTAAAAGGGAATGGCTTGATTGGTACGATTATATTATTAACCCAATTTGAAATGAATAGAGATCATTGATAACAAAGAAATGTCAACGAATGAGAGTAAGACGGACCATTACCCCTGCCGCACACCACAAAAATGTGCATTCAAATATTGATTTTAACCCGTTATATTTAGATGCATTTTATATTGACGACATCAGATAACGGCGTGCTAATTTAAGATTTTAACGAGATCGAGCCTATCTTTGAATTCTCATTTTAGTGTTGTGCGTCAGTGGTGTTGGAAGTGTGAGTGCCAACCTTGAAAGCCAAAAAGGACATTTTCAGTTGTATATATTGCCGTTCAGCTCACGAAACGTGCTCAAGTTTTAATGATCGAAATCATTGTATTTTAACTGTGCCGTTATTTTTATGCTTGAAAGATTACATATTTATTTCGCTATTAAATTGTACTGCTCCATTAAACTTTATAGAAAATCGATACCAATCGCCAGGACCTTACAAACATTTCAACGAAAACTTTAGTTACTCATTCAAATTTTATATAGGGCTATATACAGTAATTAACCTTACAAAAATAATGTATTTAATTGCACACAATATTGGTAGTCGGCACTTGCATGGTTTTACATTTAGCAAATATCTCAGAGTAAACAAACGAGACATACAACGGCAATCAACTATACAGTTAGGTAAGTATATCTTATGTCCGTTATATGTAGCTCTCTCAAAAAAAGGGATAAAACAAAACTACATTTAAAGCGTTGTTTGGAAAAAAGATTTTTCGGATTTGTTACTTACCAACTCATTTTAATTTCTAAACTCTTGCGCTCGTTTGTTTTCTTAGTCTGAGATACGGCTAATGTATCTAACGGATAGCTCTCGTAGCGGAATGTAGCAGGGTACTCCAATTATTATACGCCGGCAAATTATTAAATAGCACAGAGTTGCATACCTACCTACTTAAGAGCCTGAGCTGATCACACTGGCGATTTGCGAGCGATTTCAAAGCGAGGCGATTGCGCAGCGAGCACGCCGCTTGCGCGCAGCGCTCTCGCAGCGTGCGATCCGCGTTTTGAACACTGGCGTCGTTCTGCGAAGTCGCAGCAAGCTCGCTGCGGACTCGCCTTGCTTTGAAATCGCTCGCACATCGCCAGTGTGATAAGTGATAAGGCTCTTACTTACCGTTCGTTAAACTTTACTGTTGTCAAAGCTAAATGTTACTTTACCGTTGTTAACTTTAATTTGTCAGTTCTTAAGTTTTCCAGTGTCGTTAAGCTACTTTTTGTTCCTAAAACGGTGTCAATTCAGATGTCGCCAAAACTAAGTTGGCAACATTAAAATGTTGCGGACACTTTCAGAACGATCGAATTAAAATCATGGCATCATTTTTAGTACTGTGAAATTAGTATAATTTGGCGACATCTAAGTTGACACCAATATCTATCATTTAATAAAAAAAATGCAAAAGTAAATTGCATGTTTATGGTCAAAACAGCATCGTAAGCTCATAAATGCTAAGTCTAAAGTGGCAAAACGTTTTAATATTACAATGCAACTCCTGCAATTCATTTTACGAGCATTCCGGTCAAGGCAGGCCCTCTTGACACCTGTTGCTTGTGCAAATGCCTATGACATAGTGGGAGATAGCAGACGCGACTTTAAATCGCGATTTAGAAGCATGGTATAGCTATATGCGTGGACTGTATTGAACTTAGGACGTGTTCGAAACAAAATCTGATTCGGAAGGAAGTTCAATAAAGACAACGTTGTAGGTACAATCAAAGTCGCGTCCAGTGTTTCTAAATACATTTCTATGAAGCATTTTCGTTCAAAATTAATATATATTTATTAGTATTATAGGTTAAAAGGTTCCTTCTCTAACAGAAACCTCACTAAGCCCCGAAAGGTGAACGAAATTATCCGTCCGAAGTTGTTAGACCTCGCGTCGCGGCCTCACTGCGGTCGTCCAAAAGGACAGGCTAGGTGCCAAGCTCTTGGCACCTATTGCATTTAAAAGAGTTCTTTTCACGATACATAGCACAGTCTTGGAACTAATTTCGTGAAAAGAACAAGCATGTGAACTAGTCTGTATGATCTGGCCTTCTTGTTCTTATGATGCCAATGTACGATAGGTGTTTATTGAGCTTTAAATCTAATTTAGATACAGATAAGTTCACATGTGTTTCTGGAATTGCTATTGTAGCCCACCTCGAGCATCTAACGTGAGATTGCGGTGTCCCATATTGTAGAGACAGTATATTTTTATCCATAAGTTTGAGTTATCTAGATGTAAGCTGCAATGTCATCGTCTGTAGATTTTAGATTTGCAGGTTTGACATAACGTACCTAATTCACTTCACTTTAGAATGAGTGTTGTTTGTAATAGATGTATATCGTGGGACTCTTAGATTTAACATGTCAGATTACGATGGCTATTTTAAAGCTTCTTGTGACGTTTAAGACACCGCAAAAACGTAGATGCTCTAAATACCATATCCTAAATTATAAGATGGTGCGTGTAAATCGGGTACATAAAGAATGTGCGTAGTTTATTTCGATTTAGTTGTGATATGAACGACACGCGCTTGGCGAGCGCATAGTTCCAAATATGCAACCCTTTGTCCGACGTCTGTTTGGTGGCAATGATGAGAAAATTTCCTGATAATTTGGAAAAGTAAGAGCTAAGAAATGATTCCTAGAGCGTCGAGTACAAATTAACGTTCAATTAGAATCTGTTGAAGTCGTAGTTCAAGATTTTTTCCGCCACATCAAATGGACGGCAGGCACAAGTGGACTGTATTTGTATATTAAACGTAGTTAGAAAAGTTAAGTGGCGATACTTTGCATTTAATTTATGTATGTGGGCTCTTGCAGTTGGATTTGAAATTTAAATCCGCTCGTTTTTCTTAAGACTCATGTTTTTGCAGGAAATGCATTTACTTTCGCTTGAAACTGTTCTTGTAACAGGAATATACAATTTATTCAAACCGATACTGACTCTCGGTAAACTGTTTGCTTATTTTAGTCTCGTTGTAACGGAAAAAAATCTAATTATTGATTTTATAACTATGATTATTTTGTTCATTCTATATCATTACTCAGATAAGAACTGCAGAAAAAAGAATTTTTAAGTCCAACTAGCAAAAGCTATTAATAATAGTCATAACTGCAACTCTCAATATATTTATAGAGTTGATACAACATAATTATATTATTATCCCTGGTTAAAATGAGAGTAGGCAGTGTTATGATCTCTTGCACGTATTAACATGACATTTATATTATTAGTATTTATGTAGAGTCGACTGTAATATATTCGCTTAATATAGCAATATAAAATATTTGAAAGGACATAGCCGAAAGACTAAATCCAGGCCTTAGAAATCAGGTTGTGATGTTGTCGATTGACCAAAATAACTATGAAAATAGAAGGAAAAATATAAAATTTTGTTTGGAAACTTTTTTTTATAAATTGTAATTAAAAATAAGCGAATATATTTCATTTGATTCGACCTCATTTTAGCCAGAATTAAGTCTGTGTTAGCATCGTAATTCCGAATAATAATATCGTCTTTATGACTCAGAGTTAATGTTTAAAGCCAATCATACCATAAGAAAATATTTTCACAAACTTTAGACTATAATAATATTGCAAACTGTAAAATATCTTCGTCGTTATAAGTAATCGATATGAATATTAAAGTCATGTCAAAAGGACGCTGATTCGGTATACGTTTATTTTTCAAAATTGAAGGCTATTTATTTTGTTATTGTTTTAAGTTTTCGATGATTTTAATTATACTTGTTACTTTCCTTGGGAATTTGTAGTGTATTTGTAGTGCGAGTACAATACTGTGTGAGGCGGGGATTGAATATTGTGAATACATTAAACTATGGTATAAGAACCTGCTATTTCTTTTTCAATGTTATAAATGTTGTGCGTAGCCCCGATACTCTTTTTAATCAGCGACGATGATGAAAAATTTCACGCGTTAAAAAAATACCTACCATAAAGTGAAACCTAATAATAATGCCGTAACTGTCAAAAAGCTGCACCTTTCTATTCAAATTTATCCTTACCATACAACATTTTAATCTTTGCGGACTTATTTTAAACAGCTGCTTGTGTTAGACGTTGAGTTCTATAAAAGTTTAATGGTTTTTATTGTGTCCGTCAAGGTAGCGTACACATAATCGATATCACGTTTGTTGATATGCCAATAAACTCTGCATAAACAGTGTAGAATTAGTGCAAAAGTAAAATAAATACTGCCTCTTTGGTTTAAGAAATAATGACCATTCTTAGTGGGTACGCTAGCTTGACGTCAAGGCAGCGTACCCATTAAAAAACGAAATAATTCCTATAGAAAACGAGCTTTTCTTATTATAAATGCTATATGTAAAAATACTGCGAGAAATACTGCTTCTGCCTGTGGTCATACTTTATGCAATTTCGTAGAGCAACAATATAAAAAGTTGATGTGAAGTGCTAGGAACAAATGCATTTTGGTACAGTCGCACACAACAAATAATAAACACCAATGCAAAATCCGGATAATACGCATTTCATCATTCACAAATCCGGATATTAATTCGAATGAAATGTCAAATGTAAACAACATCTTTTAACTAGCTCTTGTTTGCGGTTTCGCACGCAATTTCTTAAGTGTCAGTAGTTGGTATAGCGTGTACCAGTTTAGACACTCGGCATTACAGTGTATCTGGCTATTCAACTAGTCTTCAACTACTTTCAACTAGGCTATTCACTTGAAGAAGGCAGTTAGCCACGAAGTAGCGTGTGAACCTTTTGAACCCACTGAAAACTCATTGAACGACTACCTGAACAGATATGTGCGCAGGGCCGTCTTAAACTAGGCTGGGGCCCTTGGGCACACAAGAATTCGTGGCCCTTTCGGAAAGTAAAAAAGTGAATTATATAACATCTTTTACTAAGTACCTATGACCATTTATTATAGGTAATCAAAATATAGTATGATATAATGTCATTAACCTCTCAAGTGGCACGCCCTGCGCCCCGCTACCGCCGTTGTGTGCAGGTACGAGTACTTCCGCAAAAATCCGCGGAAATGCATCACAATGCATTATTTCGCTGATTTCTTGATTATTATCTACTAACACCTCGTAAAATCTATACAGGGTGGAATTTTGTAATGCCACCTGGAGGGAAAGTACTCTTAATACTGTAGATAGAAAATTGTACTAAAAGAAAACATTCCTTTATTTTTTAAAAGAATGAAAACTGCATTCAAAGATTTTCGAAAATTCATTCGCTACCCGGGAATCGAACCGACTAAAATCTGTAAAAATTACACCCTGTACTTATATTGCATAGATCGTTAGGGTCAATAATAAGGATGAAATCTCTCTAACAAACTTAATAAATTAAATGAAAGGAAAACCATGAAATCTTAAATTATAAATTGAATGGGTCAAGTAAGGCACATTAACATTTACTTGTGTCAGTAATTAATAATTATTATTATCATTGACGTCATTTATCCATTAAAATGACGAATTAATATTTAGATAATACGATTGAAATTTGCACGTGTTTGTACCTAATGCAGACTCCTTTTTTAGCCCTTTAGATTTTTTTTGTGGGGTAAAAAATCTAATTTACATGAAATCTTATACGAATGTAAACGAGTTGAGAGTTGAAGTTCAGAATACGATTTAAAATATTCACCACAACACGTTATTAAAAGTTACTAGAAATTAATTCGTTAGAAATAAAATTTGTGTATCCAAGAAAATGGAGCCCATTTTGAGCAACTAATTAGTTATTTGACTTTTTATTGTAAGTACATAATTAAAATCATTTAAGATTTCATGGTTTTCCTTTCATTTAATTTATTAATTTGTTACAGAGATTTCATCCTTATAATTGACCCTAACGATCTGTGTAATAAAAATACAGGTTGTAATTTTTACAGATTTTAGTCGGTTTGATTCCCGGGTGTGGCAAGCGAATTTTCGAAAATTTTTGAATGCAGTTTTCTTTCTTTTCAAAATTAAAGGAATGTTTTCTTTGAGTAAAATTTTCTATCTACAGTATTAAGAGTACTTTCCCTCCAGGTGGCATTACAAAATTACACCCTGTATATATTTGGATTCTCCATAAAATTTCCTACAAAACAGCGTGGAAACATTCTGATGTTGTATAACGTAATTAATGAGGTTGATTAAAATTAAATTATAATTGCGGAAAAATGGTAAAACTTAAATATTTAAAAAAAAACATAAATAAAAACTTTACCGTTTTTATGTCCAGTTTGAGTTTTATTTTAGAGATTTACCATCATATTATTACACTAAACACAAAAAAGAACACATTTCCAAGCCATTTAATTTAAATTCAGAAAGAACGGTAAAAAAATGGCGCGGTTTGTCAGATTTCAATTTTAAATTTACGATTTTTTTTAAAATTTCTTCTAAACTTGGTTAGTTTATGGTTTTAACGTCAGCTTGACACTGTCAGTCAACTTTTAAGACATTGACATGGCTGAAAAGTTGACTCTAAGTATGGTCGCAGCTTGACTTTGGAATCCCGAGTGATTGCGTTAGTGATCGCTAGATGGTGTACTTAGTAAATTAGGTAGGATGCGTTCGGATATAATAATAATTATTAATTATTAGGTACAGTAGGAATAGGCGCAGTCATCGATATAATGGCGTAGTAGGCAAATACCTTCTGTTAAGATTACTGATCTGTGAAAAAATTGTAATGTGCCCGACAAAAATGTTTTGAGAATAAATGTCTAAGAGAAATTGTCGATCCTTCGGGGCCCCCTGAGAATGGGGGCCCTGGGCACGGGCCCCGTGTGCCCTTATGGTAAAGACGGTATTGTATGTGCGCGGGCGACGCGGTGTATGGTGTGGCGCGGGGCTACCCCCGTCGTATTTATGCTTAATGCCTACGCAGGCATTAAGCATGAATACAATACGATATATAGGTACCTATGTACGTAGCCGTGCAGCAAAACTGGAGTAATCGGAATAACACGAAGAAAAAAGCAAGGAAAAAGCACGAAGAAAAATTATAATTCTAATTAAAACTTATTTACGAGCTCTATTATTTTTGCCTTAAACAATAATATTATGAGTATTATTACAGTTATCAACTATGAGTATTATTACAGTTATCAGAATTATCGTAACATAGTTAGGCAAATAAAAAGTAGGTACTTACCTGTAAAGATTAATTAAGAGTAGATAATTAAAATCATAATGACTTATAATACCTACTTACGTAGGTAAGTATAGGTCCTAGGTAGGTATATTTCTAGCCTCTATCATACCTACACAGCAGTAGGTAAGGTATAGAACAGACATGATTATTCTTTCATAGGTAGGTATGTGTAGCATGTACGATCTACCAATAACTTAAGCACGGTAATATTAACTATATAATATACATACCTACCGTAACAAAGACATTCAATTCTAAGATAAAATAGGTACCTACCTACTAGAAAAAGATATCGCGACTATTCGGCCGAATCCAGCTCACTCACGCACGTGTGGTTTTACATCGCGTTGTCCCTCACGCACGATGCGCATACCGGTTTGTTTTTATGTTCTCTGTTTCTGTGATCTATTTTTGTTTGGGTTTATATAGAGATTGCAATCCGGATTATTCGAAATCCGAATTATTCAGAAAAATTGCCATTTTTATTTATACGGATATATGCATCTACATCTACCAAATACATTACTGAAAGAAATATTAGTGCAACAAACTTTGTTGCCAGGTAACGATCTGTTAAAGACTGTTGGCATCTGCCGCTGCTGGAGGAGGCCAGCTAAGGACAAGGTGCCTAGCCAGATACACTGTAATGCAGAGTGCCTAAACTGGTACACGCTATACCAACTACTAACACTGCGTGCGAAACCGCAAACAAGAGCTAGTTAAAAGATGTTGTTTAAATTTGACATTTCATTCGAATTAACATCCGGATTTGTGAATGATCAAATGCGTATTATCCGAATTTTGCATTGGTGTTTATTATTTGTTGTGTGCGACTGTACCAAAATGCATTTGTTCCTAGCACTTCACATCAACTTTTTATATTGTTGCACTACGAAATTGCATAAAGTATGACCACAGGCAGAAGCAGTATTTCTCGCAGTATTTTTACATATAGCATTTATAATAAGAAAAGCTCGTTTTCTATAGGAATTATTTCGTTTTTTAATGGTACGCTGCCTTGACGTCAAGCTAGCGTACCCACTAAGAATGGTCATTATTTCTTAAACCAAAGAGGCAGTATTTATTTTACATTTGCACTAATTCTACACTGTTTATGCAGAGTTTATTGGCATATCAACAAACGTGATATCGATTATGTGTACGCTACCTTGACGGACACGTTTTTATTTACTTAGTTGTTAATTTAACTTTTGAAACTATTATGTACCTATAATTTATCAAGCACTTGTAACATAATCGACATCTCGTGGTAAATATCCCATCACGTGGGATCACGTTTCAGTTGTCCAATGTCTAGTTTTTAAATATTTTTGGTCCAATTCGATCAAACTTACCCAGTAGAAAGTCCGAGGAGACAGATTAATTGTAAAATTGTCCAACTAAATTGATTATCGATCAGTCTATCGAATTCAACGCTCATTTCCTCTCCATCCCCGTCATTGAAGCTTTTGTTAACAATTACTTTGTACTTTTCTGATGTTATAATAATTTATTATCTAAATAAATCATTGACGCTTCTAAAGTGTACTGTTACGGTGTAAATATAGGACAAACTAATACCTATTATAATAGTGAATGTTGTAATTTGTATATAAGTAATGAAAATAAATTTTAAATACATAGATAATCATTGTGCGTATTTATTTTGTGTATGCCTTCCCTTAAAAACCTAACTAAAGTAAGGACACATAAGCTTAAAGAATCTTCTTAAAGGTATAATTTTCAATAAAAACAAAGGGTAAAAATCCATATATAGATTTATTAACACTATTTTACATCAAGATTACATATTTTATGATAAGTATAAAGAAATATATTTTTATTGATTAAATATAATTTAATAAACTCAATGGGACGTATGCATAGGATTACACACAGTTAAAAATAATATAAATTAATTTCACTAGCACAATTTATCAATACCGACTGTGATTTTTCAAAAAACATCAACTGAAGTACCAATTCCGGTAGTACCCACATATTTATAAAATGCAATAATAGGTCCCTAACGCACTAAAATAATTTTAATTCTACTAGCCACACCTACGACCATAATTATCAAAGATATTAAGATATAAAAATCGTACTGTAATGTAAAGTAACATACTTTTTGGTACAACTCCAAAGGAACGTTATTTAAATTTGAGATCAGCTATCTCTACTTTACCACTAAAATCACACCTTTTCTAATTATTATACTTAATTTTCCACATCGCGTTTGTCAAAGATAATTACGTGGAGAGAATTGGTCATGTTTTTAATTTAAAACTAAAGAATAAATAAATTGATTTTGCACTCATTAAATTAAGACATTAGAAACAGCAATCAAAAGATTTAAATTAAAACACGACTATAAAGTTATGATTAATAATAATCGAATATAGTTTTAGTCTGCTTTGGTTTTCAACGTAATATTTTGCCTCAAAGTTTAAACGGTTTTAGTTTTCAGGATATTAATTAAAAAGTAAATAAATAATGCTGGACAATTCACACAGCATTATCTAGCCCCAAGGTAAGCCGAGCTTGTGTTAGGGTACTAGATATACTTAATACAATACACTACATAGATAGATATTTTTTATTATACATAGAAAACATCCAGAACGCCCTGGACAAATGTCAATTAATATGAATGTTGACATTATTCATTTGGCTTTAGTAAATTGTGTTTTAAGTACCAAGTTTCACAAGCACCTTACACTAACATTTATTAAGTTATTCATTATACACACTAATTATTATATGGTGATATTTTACACATAGATATTATAATAAGTAGAAATAATACATTCAATTAAATAGGTATTACAAATCACATATCCATCGACATACGAGTACATCATACAATACTTGTGTTTCTACAAAGCTAAAATTATTGATGTAGGTATCACATTATATTTTAAATACTTACTATAATTCATTATTAGTTTATTATACAGAGTTGATATTAATAAGAAAAATAATAAGGTGTTTGAATCAAAAAACACTCCGTTACACAGGACGGATTTTAGATATAAGGTGGCGCCTACATATATGTTTAGAAATTAATTGAGAAAGTGTTGTTATGGCATTTTAATAGAAAATAATTATTTAGTTGGTCCAGCCAGATTGAACCGAATAAAAAGTGAAAGCTATGGAATATAGTACCTATTTCTTTTACTCTGACGTGATAAGTGATAACCTACTTCTCAGGTAGATTTATAAAGTAAGAGTTTTCACTCATTTTCGGCGCCACGGTATATCTTTTAACGGTGCCGGCTAAACTAAGACGTCTAATAATTAGCTCGTTACAAGCGTGCCCACAATAGGAAATCTAGTCGCTAAATAGGAAAAAATTCGGTCAAAATTTAGACCTAGATCTAAGCCAGATGGCAATAGTATAGAAATTTGTTATACGTGTAACCAGTCTTATGACCATTTTCAATATTCGATTCTTATTCTGCATCGCGCATGGGTTTATGATTTTTGACATGTCTTATAAAAATTTGTCCGAAGTCGGGTATACCTGGGTATTTATCTAGGTAGGTAAAGTGTAGATACCTACACTACCTACCCATAGGATTTTTCATTCAACGCGTCAAAAAGTAAGAGGCACCGATAATTTTACATAGGTACCTATTATAACACTTACGACAAGGCTGGTGCCTACCTATACTGGTGCTTATTCTTTTAAGCACTTTTGCTCCGTGATAAGAAGCTTTCACACTGGCATGGCGATTTGCAAGGAGTCACCGTCGAAAAACATGGTAGGTACCTATTAGATTCAGGCGTTAGGCGTCACTTTGCGGAAATCCATTGTATAATATTAGGATAAAACAAGATTTAGTAACAATTCCGCGCAAAACCTTTACTGATATGATAAGATCCAACAAAATGTAATTCGTGTGTACCGCCCGCCCTCCCACAAATTGATCCTACTTACAATTAGAGAAGGTAAACAATAGACTTACGTAATATAAAATTGCTTAAGTAAATTAAGTTCCTTCCTACCTTTAAGCACGGATACAACTTAATTTGTAAAAGAATGGTAGGTAGGTACATATACCTACCTAAATATCCCGTTTTGAATAACTTTATTAATAAGTAAATTATTTGTTGAAAAAAATTAGTGCTCGCGAGGTCTACTGTTCGTAGAACTACTAGGTACCTACAAACAAGATTTAATCCGTTCTGGAGAAACAGACGCCAATTCTTGCGTGGTGTGCATTATTTCAAAGTTACCTAAGGAAATCATTTCATTCGTTTTGAGCTAGGTATACACATAATAATAATTATACCTACTAAACAATAACTCTTACCTACCTACCACCTAAGGTTGGTAAGTTGCACAATGCACACCACACTAGCGTAAACCGATATTTAGGTACCTTCCTACTCATAAGGGTTTTTCTGATTTTCGGGTATACCTGGGTATCTACCTAGGTAGGTAAAGTGTAGATACACTACCGAACTACACTACCTACCTACCTACCAACCCATTGGATTTTTCTATCAACGCGTTCTTTCACGGGGGGGTAAAATTTCGACTATTTTCAAAATATTTCTAAAAGTATGAAACCCATAGAAGTTCTCATTATAATATACCTACAAACAAGAATTAGAAAAGACGTGGTCCCTACCTACCTAACCTACCTACCTAAATATCCCGTTTTAAATTACTTTAGTAATACCTAAGTAAATTAATTGTTGTAAAAGTTAGTCTCGCGAGCATGCTCATACGAGTACAAGTATCGTCGATGAGATGAGGAATGGTGAAGACAAGGAGACCCGTGTTTAACTTGAATGAAAAACAAAACATTCAAGAGAAAAACATGTATGAATAACAATTAGAAAAAGAGATGCGTCAAGAAAAGCGGGACTTTTCAACGCCCTTTTTTGTCTCCAACAAACCAATGATAAATGAAATAAGTAGATACAAAAAAAAAAATACGTCTACTGGTTTCAATGGCTATGACAAACCTCCGGATATGACATTATTAGGTTTATAAAATATTCGTAAGATTAAAAGTGGGTATTGACTATCTACTAAAAAGTAGGGAGGGGACTATCTCCATACTTTCAGCAAATAAAATTATAAAAAAAATATTAGTTTTTTCGAAATGTACTTAAGTAAGTACGCATTTAGTTTTTCTACATAACAAAAATAATAGGTTCAAGCGTTACTTTGCGGAAATCCATTGCATAATATTAGAGTGCAAAATATTTAGTAACAATACCGCGCAAAACCTTTTCTGATCAGATCCGATATAAAGGAATTCGTGGGGAGGGAGGGTGGATCACACGAGTTTTTATTTTGTTGGATTTTATTAGAGAACGTTAAATTAAATTTATATTTCAATATCTTAACAAAATAACGTGCTCATATGTAGCCTCTCTGTCACTCTTAACCTAGAGAGGCACATGACACTGCGAGTTCCCATATGCTTAATGATGGGGAAAAACAAGACACTCAAAATCAGATGGTTCGTAACCAAATAACGCCAAGGACTATGACAAATCGTGGATTAAAGAAAGACTGTTTATAAGCTTTTTAGGTCTTTTTCGTGTTTAGATAATAGGATAGGATATAATTTGCATTTTCATAATAGTGTCTTATAAATATACTTAATCTTACATTTCGCATAGGGCGGCACTTAACTCACGACCCAAATAAATAAATAAGCACATCGTAGTACCATCGTTGTTAAATGTAATTTATAGTAGATTTTGTAAAAAAAAAATAAAAAAATTAGTTGAATAAGGTTATTATATACATGGTTGATTATGTATAGGTATGTGAAGAAAATAATAACATATTGTGACAACTTTCACCAAACCACTGCTATATAATATGTATATACTGGATGGGATAAAGTTTTCGTACTAAAGCAGCTAACGAGCTGCGAGGCTGGGCATCGAACTCAAATACAAGACTCCGATGTAGACCACACCCTGTATAGTATAAGTAGATCATTTTCATTTGATGAAGACGGTACAAATTAAAATAATATTAATACAAATGCCTGCAATATGGGCTTCAATGATAATCGATACAAAAATAATCTGTAGTTAAGCAGGTAATTTAATATAATTAGTGGGGTAGGTACTAACTTATGTGTATTTTACTACTAGTAGGTACACACTCATGGACTTATTTAGAGGAACGCTTCATCAATCGAAAAATAAGTCTTAGTACAAACTGCACAACCATATACACTTAGAAGAAGAAGGCTTAGAATGATAGTTGACACAAACGAGGTATAATGATAGTAACTATAGCTACTAGCTGAAAACAAGACATTAGACATGCGATTCCATAGATTTTATTTTTCGATTTTTACTATTTGACAATTAACAATTGACACCTGCAGTAAATTGGAATAGAAAATTAGAAAAATGAAACGGTACTTGATAAAAAATCGGAGCCTGTTTGCAATATTGAAACTTTGCTTCAGTTACCTAATGTTTTAGGGAAAATAATAATAAAATAATAAATAAAATAAATAATGCTGGACAATTCACACAGCATTATCTAGCCCCAAGCTAAGCAGAGCTTGTGTTATGGGTACTAGATAACTGATATACATAATACAATACACTACATAGATAGTAATATAATACACTACGTAGATAAATACCATTCACTTGCAACATTCAATCATACGAATGTGTGAGTGAAAACACTGTATTTACGTGCTGTCCAAACACACATACATCGGTTTTTTGTTACACAAATTTTCAAATTCTTAGCTGAGACAGCAGCGAGTCTTTACTCTATGCTTAGACACCACCACGTCGTAATGTTTAATTCGAAAAAAAGATCACTTCAACAGTCTTTTGTTTCAGGGTTTCATTTGTTTTTGTTGTTTATTTGTTATTTTCACTAGTCTATTGGGATAATAATTTTGTTGACGTGTGCGTATTCATTAATAAAATTCTGTCTTTTTTTCACAAAAATGTATCGCAATAGTGGTGCTTACTCGTCTATGAATACCTAAGGAGACAATGCCGGATCCCAGCGTAGCTCAGGTTTCCAAAGCTGTTACTTTAATTGAAAATGGTCACAGTTATAAAGAAGTGGCTCAGACATTGCGAGTTTCCAAATCAGTTATCTTTCGAATCGTAAGACGTTATCGGCAGACTGGAGCGTACACGAGACGCAAGAGAGTCGCTTCAGTGAGAGACGATCGATTTATGGTGAACAGTGCTCTGAGAAGCGCACTTGTTTAAACCATATTTATAGATTTGCAACAGATGAATTATATCATGAAAGTGAGGTACTGACTGTTCGCAAGCTGTACATTTTAAATGTGGTTCTTAAACAGCACGCAAGGGTAGATCTAAATGACAACCTATCAACTGGTAAGCGACGAAAGGACAGAATCCTGGCAAAACCAAAATCTAATACCGTGTTTGCTCAGCGCAACCAATTTTTTCTGGGCCCTCTGTTCTACAAAAAAGCTAATAAAGCCATTGTATTTGGTGCACGTAAATCAAGCAGAATGTAAAAAAAGACTACTTACATGGCTCCTTCAACTTAATTATGAGGAAACGGAGCAACTGCTCCAAATTATAAAATGATTTATGTAGGCAAGGTCATTAATTAATCCTCTTTCTGGAATACTTGCTTGCACTATAAATTGTACCTATAATATATCCAATCAGATCACACTTCGGAAACTTTCTTATGCATACACGTACAGACAATCTTTTACTATTCTAATATATTTATCAACCATAGCTTTGCCTGCCTTTTTTGTATAAACCTATGTTAGGTACTTACATGAAATTGTGATAAAGTTAGCATTAATGTAATTAATATCAAAATCAGCTTATCCAATGTAATATGAGAAAATTTTAATTTAATGTAAACAATTATATCACTAATAAACAATTATATTAATAATTTAGCATAATAATTTAAATTTTAATTTTAATTCAATGTAAACAATTATAATTACTAATATAGCATAATATGCCTGTCTACTTTACTCATGGTGACGGCTGAAATATTGTTCTAAAACTTACCTGGAAGGGACGTGGTATCTACAGCACAAGTCTCTGACTTAGTGTAGATACTACAGAACTAATCTCAAATACCAAGCTGTCTCTAATTGTAATTTATGAATCTATCTATATTGTGATCATGCTTGTTTTATGCTAAAAAATAAAGTTATTATTATTATACACTCATTTATTCTTCAATCTCGTCTATAAAATACATTTTTTACTATAGAAAATAAAATATAAAAAAACTATTCTACAGTAAAAAATATGTCAAAACGGTGAATCACCGGCCGCGATTTTATAACGGGATATTTAGGTACCTACCTAAATATCCCGTTATAAATGACTTTAGTAATAAGTAAGTAAATTAATTGTTGAAAAAAAGTTAGTGCTCGCGAGGTCTACTGTTCGTAGAACTACTAGAACATCTAATTTCTAAGAAATCAAATAAAAGTCGCAAAAAATTTCGACTTCGACGGGACTTGAACCCGCATCTTTCCCTCAGTACAAGTATCCTCGGTTCAAGTCCCGTCGAGGTGGAAAGTTTTTGCGATATTATTTGATTAATTGGAGGCTTACGCCGCACTATAATAACAAAAACCTTAAATACTAGAACATCATAAAACTACTAGAACATCTACAACAATCAAGTATATTTTTCCTGTAAAATAATAGATCCATGAACGCTACATACCCAGGTACACATTTCAGATGGGTCGCTCTGCAATCTTCGGAGATTGGGGGGGGGGGGGGGGGGGGGGGGGAATTTCGACTATTTTCAAAATATTTCTAAAAGAATAAAACCCACAAAAGTTCTCATTATATGTACATGTATCTACCTACAAACAGGAATTACACAAACATAGTACCTACCTACCTAAATATCCCGTTTTAAATTACTTTAGTACTAAGTAAATTAATTGTTGAAAAAAGGTTGTGTTTGCGAGGTAAACTACTAGATGTTTCGCTCACCAGGCGCGGTCGCAGCCCAAGACTTTGGGGGGGGGGGGGGTCACACTTGGTTCGAGCCGTAGCCAATGCCCGATAGGAAATCCTTTCGGGGGGGGGGGTGCTTGCAGACTCGTACAGATAAGCTGTAAACGTTATCGGCGAGTGGAGCGAGCCGCGAAATTTTGTGGTTCCGTTACATCTTTTGCATATTGACCGCAAACACGACATCCCGACCCTTAACTCCTAACAAGAGCGAGCCTCGAAACTTTTTTGAGATCAGTTCTGATGTTTGGGCAAAATTAAGCACGAAATAACCTACTTATAACAAAAATATATAGCTAGTCAAAAGACCCCCGAAAACTTTAAAGACTGCGTTGGTAGATATAGGACAAGCGAAGCGAGCGAGACTCAAATAATTAGTAATACAAAACGATGTAACATTTTAGTTACTTTTTCGGGTGGTCACAAACTGGTCTAGAAGAGTATGAAAAAATAAATATCAGCGAGCCCATGAAAATTTGGAAATTTTGCGATGCTTAGAAAAGTTATATCAGCCAATGGAAAAAGCCGCACCCTTTTTTAAAATTGGTGAGGCACGCGTAGAAGGACAAAAAAGCTAAAAATAATAATGAGCTAAGAACAATTTATAATAAAAAATATCGTAGTTTGACGAATTCATTGCGTCTCTCGTTAAGGGATGAAACGTTGGTGTTCTTCCAACACAAGCAAGCCTTTGTGAAATAATTTGTAAAAATCGAGAGAAAGCGAAGCTTTATGAAACAGCAGAATGTTATCATCGGTTTACAAGCAGAGCATGCCGCGAAAATTTCTTTGATTTTTGGAGTATTTTGCAAATTTACCTCAAACGAGGGATTTTTTTTTTTTTGCTTTTGGTGGCTTTCGTATCACTGCGGCCATGATAGGCCTATTGTGATCGCCCAAACGAGGGATGAGCCCATGACCAGAGGCAGACAATAAAGTTACCGGCGAGCCGCGACATTTTTAGTTTTTGTTAGAACTTTGGGATTTTTTTTATCAGATTTGGCAAAGTGACCTAAAGCCTAAAGCGGGTCTGGATCATGATCATGTCAGAAGGAACAAATGTTATCGGCGAGCGGATCAAAGCACGTAAATTTGGTTGTTTACTTCGATTTCTTTGCGCTGGTTGACAAAGTAAACTCGCAGATTATTTGTTACATTTTTGTGATTTTTACTGTGGTGGTTGGATTGATATAACCTGACTATAGCAGACCAGCTAGAGCACTCACAACACAAGTTTAGTTCAGTTTTAGTCTTATGTAACGTTGGTTGCCGCTGCGCTGAGCAAAACAGACAGCACAAAATCCCAGTCAGAGCAATACTATAGCTCCGGCGAGCGGAGCGAGCAGCGAGTTTTTTGGTAATCTTAATCAAAGAGACAGCAGTAAACAGGAAAAAATAATCATCAAGCTCTGGATTGCAATTTTTTAAGTACCTAAACTAAGATTTGGGGGGGGGGGGGGGGGGTTAAGACTCCCGTGACGACTAAAACAATTCGATTTAACAACGAAAAATTTTGTGTCATCATATGGCTCTGGGTGCAATTGTACATATACACACCACACCCTTTCAGTCACAGAGTCAACACGAGCAGGTGTCAATTGTTAATTGTCAAATAGTAAAAATCGAAAAATAAAATCTATGGAATCGCTTGTATTACGAAATATCAGCTAGTAGCTATAGTTACTATCATTATACTGATTCAGATTGATTGTTGTTTTATTTTTTCTCGTCTTTGTATGTCGTTGTATCTCGTAAATCTATGGACTACATGGTCTGAAATAAATTTTTTTTTTTTTTTTTTTTTTTTTTTTTACCTCGTTTGTGTCAACTATCATTCTAAGCCTTCTTCTTCTAAGTGTATATGGTTGTGCAGTTTGTACTAAGACTTATTTTTCGATTGATAAAGCGTTCCTCTAAATAAGTCCATGAGTGTGTACCTACTAGTAGTAAAATACACATAAGTTAGTACCTACCCCACTAATTATATTAAATTACCTGCTTAACTACAGATTATTTTTGTATCGATTATCATTGAAGCCCATATTGCAGGCATTTGTATTAATATTATTTTAATTTGTACCGTCTTCATCAAATGAAAATGATCTACTTATACTATACAGGGTGTGGTCTACATCGGAGTCTTGTATTTGAGTTCGATGCCCAGCCTCGCAGCTCGTTAGCTGCTTTAGTACGAAAACTTTATCCCATCCAGTATACACATATTATATAGCAGTGATTTGGTGAAAGTTGTCACAATATGTTATTATTTTCTTCACATACCTATACATAATCAACCATGTATATAATAACCTTATTCAACTATTTTTTTTAATTTTTTTTTACAAAATCTACTATAAATTACATTTAACAACGATGGTACTACGATGTGCTTATTTATTTATTTGGGTCGTGAGTTAAGTGCCGCCCCATGCGAAATGTAAGATTAAGTACATTTATAAGACACTATTATGAAAATGCAAATTATATCTTATCCTATTATCTAAACACGAAAAAGACCTAAAAAGCTTATAAACAGTCTTTCTTTAATCCACGATTTGTCATAGTCCTTGGCGTTATTTGGTTACGAACCATCTGATTTTGAGTGTCTTGTTTTTCCCCATCATTAAGCATATGGGAACTCGCAGTGTCATGTGCCTCTCTAGGTTAAGAGTGACAGAGAGGCTACATATGAGCACGTTATTTTGTTAAGATATTGAAATATAAATTTAATTTAACGTTCTCTAATAAAATCCAACAAAATAAAAACTCGTGTGATCCACCCTCCCTCCCCACGAATTCCTTTTTATCGGATCTGATCAGAAAAGGTTTTGCGCGGTATTGTTACTAAATATTTTGCACTCTAATATTATGCAATGGATTTCCGCAAAGTAACGCTTGAACCTATTATTTTTGTTATGTAGAAAAACTAAATGCGTACTTACTTAAGTACATTTCGAAAAAACTAATATTTTTTTTATAATTTTATTTGCTGAAAGTATGGAGATAGTCCCCTCCCTACTTTTTAGTAGATAGTCAATACCCACTTTTAATCTTACGAATATTTTATAAACCTAATAATGTCATATCCGGAGGTTTGTCATAGCCATTGAAACCAGTAGACGTATTTTTTTTTTTGTATCTACTTATTTCATTTATCATTGGTTTGTTGGAGACAAAAAAGGGCGTTGAAAAGTCCCGCTTTTCTTGACGCATCTCTTTTTCTAATTGTTATTCATACATGTTTTTCTCTTGAATGTTTTGTTTTTCATTCAAGTTAAACACGGGTCTCCTTGTCTTCACCATTCCTCATCTCATCGACGATACTTGTACTCGTATGAGCATGCTCGCGAGACTAACTTTTACAACAATTAATTTACTTAGGTATTACTAAAGTAATTTAAAACGGGATATTTAGGTAGGTAGGTTAGGTAGGTAGGGACCACGTCTTTTCTAATTCTTGTTTGTAGGTAGGTATATTATAATGAGAACTTCTATGGGTTTCATACTTTTAGAAATATTTTGAAAATAGTCGAAATTTTACCCCCCCGTGAAAGAACGCGTTGATAGAAAAATCGAATGGGTTGGTAGGTAGGTAGGTAGTGTAGTTCGGTAGTGTCTTTTCTAATTCTTGTTTGTAGGTAGGTATATTATAATGAGAACTTCTATGGGTTTCATACTTTTAGAAATATTTTGAAAATAGTCGAAATTTTACCCCCCCCCCCGTGAAAGAACGCGTTGATAGAAAAATCCAATGGGTTGGTAGGTAGGTAGGTAGTGTAGTTCGGTAGTGTATCTACACTTTACCTACCTAGGTAGATACCCAGGTATACCCGAAAATCAGAAAAACCCTTATAAGTAGGTAGGTACCTAAATATCGGTTTACGCTAGTGTGGTGTGCATTGTGCAACTTACCAATCTTAGGTGGCAGGTAGGTAAGGGTAATTGTTTCACCTCAACAGCCTGTATTGGTCCACTGCTGGACACAGGCCTCCCCCTGATAAACGCCTTGTTGGCTTTTATCTCATGGGGGTAATGCCCATAATCCCCACGCTGGGCATGCGGCTTGGGGATCGCAGTTCGGTGGTAGAATTTTTCTGCGGGGCCGCTGCTGCCCGCCCCCGGTGGATATCCCTTAGTCGCCTCTTACGACACCCGCGGGAAGAGTTGGGGTGGTGCAAATTCTAAGCCGGCACCACACAGCTAAAAGGGTAATTATATACCTAGCTCAAAACTAATGAAAAGATTTCTTTACCTTTGAAATAATGCACACCATCCAAGAATAGGCGTCTGTTTGTAGGTATAGGTACCTAGTAGGTATCAAATTAAGTACATACTTACCTACGACTTCGACGGGACTTGAACCGAGGATACTTGTACTGAGGGAAAGATGCGGGTTCAAGTCCCGTCGAAATCGAAAATTTTTGCGACTATTATTTGATTTCTTAGAAATTAGATGTTCTAGTAGTTCTACGAACAGTAGACCTCGCGAGTACTAACTTTTTTCAACAATTAATTTACTTATTACTAAAGTTATTTAAAACGGGATATTTAGGTAGATTATATACCATGTTTTTCGGCGGTGACTCCTTGCAAATCGCCATGCCAGTGTGAAAGCATCTTATCACGGAGCAAAAGTCTTTATCAAAATAAGCATTATGATCGCAGCATTATGTAATTATCCATGTAGATGCTAGTACTAGCGAAATAATTAGTACGTTAGTAGTTTAGTACATTTTCAATATTCGATTCTTATCCTGCATAACGCATGGGTTTATGATTTTTGACATTTGTCTTATAAAAATTTGTCCAAAATCGACTGTTGATAGCCAAATCGATGGACGGGCTGAAACGGGTAAAATCATTTGCCTAACAGTAAGATCATCAGATCATCCATGAGAGGTCGCTAAGCTCGCGACTAACCCCTCATTCATAATCAGTTAACTTTAAACAATTTCTTTAATAAGCAGTGTTATTTCTCTCGTCAAAATAAACTACTTTTAGCTATATCTCACCTGATTAAGGTTAGCCAATAAGGGGTCTGGTAAAGGCTGTTGATTCATGTATTTACGAATAAGTAAATTACGTAATTTATTTCTTATTTAGCGTCCAGATTATCCACGTGATATTAAATTATTATTTAAAGCTAAAAGCATGTCCAAACTACGGGATTACGAATACATAAGACACAGGGGTAAGTACTAAAGTCTACTTTTTGTTAGTTTTTAAAACGTCAATATGTCAATATTGTATGTCGTAAAATACCTTTTCAGTACTAAAGTTAAGTAGAAAATATGTACTTATTTACATAATATGCTTAAGAATTTAAGCTCTTAAGTCAGTATAGTTCAATAGCCCAGTTTTTAGAACCGTACTTTTCCGCGCAATTTAAAGGAAACTTAACTTTAATACCGTTGATAGAAAACTGATATTTGAACAGAAAACGTGGGTCATTTTCTATATATACATTGTCATACGGCTTTTTATTGCCATATTAGTCGATATACAAATACTTTTGGCGTATACAAAACGGTTATAAAGCTAAAGTGAAGACTATTATTCTCTGTACGCTGTAGTACGCTGTACTACAACACCGGACACAACTAGTAGACAAACCATTTGACGACATTATTTTCACTACCTTTGTAGTACATTAATAAGATACTATTTCAAAAATTATTGGCTTACTTGATTTTTGATTCGCCCCTAATGATAAAAGCCAGTAAGGCGCTCGTCAGTGGAGGCCTATGTCCAGCAGTGGACTGGTAAGAGGCTAGCTGTTGATGTGATGTGATTTTGATGATGTGAAACCCGCAGTTGTCGTTCACCTTAACTGAGTCAGTATTTGTCTTTCTACTATTTAACATGACCTGCAACAAAGAAAGAAAATATTATTATTATTCAATCCAATATGTAATTAGTTGCCCAATTCAACGGGTTCCCTGATTTTGATCACGATTTTCGGAGGAAATATGATCTGTACACTGACACCGAACATAGTTTGATCATCTAAGAATGGAACGCCCACCATTGCCCTAGTGGCATCCACGTAAAACTAGTTACGTAACATCCGGGCTATGATACGCATCGAGACTTAATTTTGTCGTCCGTTTTGCCTCCTTCATTGAATTCATTATTGCAAAAAAAGAGCGAGACAAAACAGTCGACAAATTTTGTTGCAGCGCGCATCATAAGCTATGTGGAGTGGAAGGGGGGGATGGTGGAATCAGATCACTTACGTCTTACTCCTTACTTCTCCAGCAACGACAGCCTCAGCGCCTCGTCGATGGCTTGCTGCTCGGCTGCGCGCTGCGCGTCCGCCGCGCTCTGCTCCTCGGCAGACAGCGCGAGCGCGGCCAACAGGTCCGCGTCCACGGCGGCGTCCACCGCTTCGACTGGCGCAGCCGGCGCCTCGCCGGGATGGGCCAGCGACGCGAGAGACGCCTCGATCGCTCTGGAATGTCTAGCGGTTAGCTGCTAGCATACTGTGCTGGCTACGATACGTTGCTTATTTTATTTTTGCTAAGTGAGTTTAGGAAGGATTTCGTCGGACGAATCAATCACAAGCTCAAGTGGATTTGGTTGTGTAGTTTGGATGAATAGACGTCAGAGTTGGGGACATTGTGCTTTAAACTATATAAAACTATAGTGTCTTTATAATTAACAAAACTAAATAATAAAAAATACACTCCATAAATTAAACAAAATAAAATTTTGTGATTAAAATAAAGCCCACACAGCACTAGTCTACCACAAACGCCATCGCCTGCAATGTGTCAATCATTATTTGGTGTATTTTATTATTTGACCAGATTATCAACAATGGCAATATTTTAATAATATAATCTAACGTCGAGAAAGACGTAGGACTTTCTGCTGTCAACTGAATTATACAAACGAGCCCTGGACGGGTGATGTCGGCTACTGAGATCCACTTTGGCTCGCTGCGCCGTCATGCGCTAAGAATGAATAGTTTAATTTTTCTGATATTCGCTCGCACATGCAATTTTGCTAACTGGGCCAAGTATTTTTATCAAGCAAATGGGTTCTAACATCATCAGTGCTACATACCGCTGTAACAGCCTCTCTTTTAGTTTTCACAGCGGTTTCTGCAGCACGACGCTCGGACTAACGATCCCACCGGCAGCGCAGAGTACTTTCCCTACCATTATTACAAGTGGTACATACCGCTGCAGCAGCCTCTCTTCATGCGCTAGGAGGTCCTGAGGCGCTGGCGCGCGCGGCGGCGCCGGCGACGACGGACGGGCTCCTCGAAGGGCCTCCCACACGTCAACCTATCAACATTTACATCTCTGGTTAATGGTCACACGTCAAACGTTTCAAGGTAGAAACACCCTATAGTGTCGTGTAGTAACGTAATGACGTGGTGCAGCCACACGGGCCGGCGGCAAGGGCGGCGGCACGAGCCGCCGGCTTTGTGTGCCGACAGCTCACTCGTCGGATTTACTTGTGATTGTGACCAAGCCGCCGGTAATGCGCCGAGCAATGTGGATGCGCCAGAACGCGTCAGAAGCACATCGGTTTCTGACTTTTACCACTATTTAATATGGTTAGAAACACATTGTTATAGCGACACTACAATAATGTGTTCCTTGCAATTCTAAATGTATAAAACTGATAATGCTTCTGACGCGATGCGACACAACACGACACGGTAGAGTGTCTACCTTAATAGTTTTGCGTCGTACGTCGCGAGGTCTCAGTTTTAAGAGCTGATATGTGCAATTACAAAGTTTACGACTTAGAGAACGCAGAACGGGATACAAAACTTCAGGAGTCAGCCCGATTTGCTCCTAGCGTGTGCCTCGACATCACAATATAGAACATAAAGCTAAAGTTTTAATAGTTTGAAGTGACTTTGTCTACAGTGTCGCCACTTGTAGCTAGCTAATCTTAGAACTCACACCACTTCTTTATTTTTTTCTTACTATTAAAGCCATTTTGGCGCCGACTCTTTGCGTGACCGGCCGTCACCGTCTATGGAACTAATATCACGGTTGTCATGTTGTTTTGATACGCCTCAGCAAATGTCAGTTTTATACCAGAGACCCGCTTTGAATCGGACCAGTCAACGAAACATAACATATTACATGTACATCTCAGTGACTCACACATGGATGTGTTAAATTGTGACATTCTGTGTAACAAAAGTATAAACAACTAGCTTCTGCCCGCGGCTTCGCACGCGTTGTTTCTATGGAAACGTTTTGAGGTTATTTATATCCCATGGGAACTGATTTATGGGATAAAAAGTCGCCTATGTTTAATTCCGGGTTAGACTTACCTGTATGCAAAATTTCAGCCTGATCCGTTCAGTGGTTTTGGCGTGAAGAGGTAACAAACATCCATCCATCCAAACTTTCGCATTTATAATATTAGTGTGAAGTCACAAATACCGATTAAAATATCGAGTTGCTGGCTTCATACCGCGATAGCCAGAAACAAGAAAGGAGAAGTAAATCGGGAAGCCAGAAGTTTTGTATGCCGCCGTCGTCGACATTCGATTATCAACGATACGCTTATAAAATGACTCTTTTATAAATGACCTCCAAGAAGATCAAATCACCGACTCTTTTCTACAATTACAATGAATAATTTCGAAAATACCTAAGACGAGTTAGGATTAATAATTCTACTATTTATTAATTTACACATGTACAAAATATATGATTTAATCTTGACATTATATTATAATGTCAAGATTAAATCATATATTTTTATACGCTAACCATCAATTGAGCACAAAATTGGCAACACCAGGTACAGTATTGCCGACTTTTCATGATGTCTTTCAAAATTACGACGGATAATATGTGGCAGCGTGAACTAAACAGACTTTCGACAGTTTCAACGACTCAACCTTAACATAACGTGTCACTAAACTATCTACACCAACTTCACTACCATAACTAGTTAATAATCTACCTGCAACGCTCTAGCAAGGCCCAGCACCATCACCGGGTCCCCTACCTATCTTACCTGGTCGTCGTGCGTGCCGGCCTCCATAAGGCTCTGTTGGATCGCATATTGTAGCAGACCCTCCTCGCCGTCTTCGCAGCTTAATCTATCGTCATTGCCTGCTTCTTTGTACTGTCTGAAAAAATAAAACTTGTCAAGGCGTATCCGCCTGGCTTTGCCTGCCTGAGCCGCTTCCCAGCACGACCACTAACCAGCTGCCTACATCCACTGCCAGTCGTAGATTTTACTTCACTTATGGGTGTGGGCCTCTCAAAAGCCGCAACTAACGCCAATTTACTGGTCCAGTAGTATTAAAAACGAAATCGAAGTTTTCGATTCGTTTTCGTGCAAACGCTAATCTTATACAACGATATAAGAGTTGGTTTTTCACGATAACGAAAACGAAACATCGATTTTCCTTTTCCGAGTAGGCCCTCTGCTAAAGTACAAATTGAGTTGATTTTACTAACTTATTATAAGTGTCGATTAACTTTATTTTAGGTTTCTATGGGAATTATTTTAAAGTTATGTTTACGGGCTCATTACAAAATATTTAATTTAGAAAAAACAAGTAAAATTTATTTCATCATCAAATTATCCCCTACCACGACTTTCGTGCTTACATAGTTAAAAATGAACTTAGAATTTAAAATTAAAAATTTCAAAATACAAATTGTAATTAGTGTTTATATTTCAGATGACATATTTCATCATCAAATCATCCCGTATAACTTTCGTGCTAACATAGTTAAAATGATCTTAGTGTTAAAAATAATATGTTCAAAATATAAATTGAAGTTAGTGTATAAATATAAGATGGTTTTTCTATACATGCAAAAATAAATGTGCATAAGGTATAGATACAGACGTGCGTTTACATATTAGAATTAAGATAAAATAGCAAGCAAGATGTAAGTTTCGTGCAATGTGGTGAAATTAATCTGGTTAGTATTTTTATGTACTTTTTCACAATTTCACTGTAATTTTAATTTTGTATACGTCTTATGATGCTAAAGATAAAAGGAGTCTAACTAAAGGGTTACAAATTATCAGGAATTAATTCAGAGGTATCAATTTTTTTTTTAATAAAACATCTATACTAAAGCCACAGCCCCGCTGCTGCGCACGGACAGCCTACGCACGTGTGTCTGGCTTCGCTTTGCAAGAAAATGTATGTGATAACGTCCACTGCAACCCACGAACACCCTACGCACGAATACGAGATGAATGTCGTTATTGGTACACACGTTACTTGCTCGAATATGGTCCACGTAGCTCAACGCTGTCAGTGCGCGCGGTATACGCGTGCGTAGCTTCACTCATAACTGTACTGCACTACAGTTTTTACATAGTGGTGGGTTAATTTTCATGTAGTGTGTACTGCATTGGAAACGTAGACCCACGTTGTCAAACAAACGAACCCACGCAGCTATAATGCGCCGCGTGGGCGTGCACAGCGTGCACCGTAGTGGACCAACGGCTTAAGATTAGTCCCCAAAGCAGCTTATGAACCTAGAGTGCGAAAGGTGCCTATGCCTGTACTTGCCCTGTATTGGAAAGACCAAAAATGCCGTATGCCAAAGGCAGATGCCGTAATAGGGGATGATTATGATGAATATTTGATGTTCTTGTTGCTTTAATTTTAACTGTGTGGATTTAGTAAGCGAAGTTTATTATATTTTTATAACTGAGATAGGGGAGTTAGGTATTTGTGCAAGCTAAGTGTTAGTATTTACCATTAGTTCCCAATTTTTGTGCAAGTTTAGTTTAGTATTACCAAAGATCATTTTCCTTGAGGGTTTAAAATTCTGTGCTCAGTGTTAGCTAGCCTTGTGCTTTTTGTATGCGTTATGCCCGTGCGGTTTGGTTATTATATAGCTGTAAGTATTATTTACAGGCGTTGTGCGGCATAATGGACCTTACGTTTTGGACTTACCTTTGATAGTTGATCGGCAGTCGATTGCTGATACTCCGAGATTGAAACTACTGTGTCGGAGTAATTAATGCTCGTGGCAAACAGTCTTGATTGATTAATTTAATCTGGCCTGTTTGCAATGAGCATTGATAAGAAAAAATATGTTGACTTACCTTGGCTTCTGTCGAATTTCAAAGTGGAATCTTCGAACGCCTTCATAATAGGTATTTGTACAACTATATTAGTAAATCTATGAACATTTACTAAAGCCATTTATTATATTCGATGATAGGCACTTTATAATCTATTTTGACAGAATTTATGTCATGCAATACGTAATTTTCTGGTAATAAGCTGGCAACCCTACGTTTTTCAGTCGAGGTTACCAACAACCCTTCTTTTAAGCGTTAAATTCGTTGAAAAACCTGACTAAAATAGTAGTAGAAGACTTCGGCAGCTTTGTCATTAGCAGCGAAGTAAAATGCTCTACAGCAGTCTACCTTCACCGAATAGAACAAAAAGCTGTAGCATAGAAAGCGGTTATCCAACTAACCTGCCAATATCGAAGCACTGGTCCTCTATAACGCAAGATAGTCTGTCTCCCTCTTTTATGCTACTGACGAAAGGGACGTCTGTTTCGGTGCCGAAGATATTGCCGAACGTTATTCGGGCGTTCATCACGTGGAACAGGGGGATTTCTGAAATTAAATCGGTAATCTAATAAACAAATATTATTTTAAAAATTGTATGCTATTGTCACATAATTCTTAGTGACTAGTTTGGTTCTCTTACTGTTTGGTAATCTTACTATCTTATCCTTCCTCTAATAATTATAAATGCGAAAAATTGTGCGAATGTTTGTTGCAATGATCTTCGTAACTACTTAACCGATTTAGATGAAATTTGGTAGGTGTGTTCTAGAATAAGCTAATCTATTTTTAAAAATTAACCTCCGAGGGGGTGAAAAAGGTTAGTAAAGTTTATATGGAAAAATATTATTCCTTGGTTCGATTCACTCAAAACTCGGTGTAAAAAAAGTATTAAGTAAACTATGATTCACGTATTTTTTTATTTTACAAAACTACAGAGGATCACACTAATATTATAAATGCGAAAGTTTGGATGGATGGATGTTTGTTACCTCTTCACGCCTAAACTACTGAACGGATCAGGCTGAAATTTTGCATACAGGTAATTCTAATCCTGGAATCAAACATAGGATACTTTTTATCAAATAAATCATCCCTTTCCCATAGGAAAAAAAATATTATTAATAATTATTAAATTATTATTATTATTAACGCGTGCGAAGCCGCGGGCAGAAGCTAATAAGCAATAAATTTCTGAAATTTGTATTTCCACGCTTGCGAAGCCGCGGGGCGCAGCTAGTGTTACCTATTTTGACCGGGAACCCTGACGGTAGCTGCATCTGTATGAAGTCCTTCAGCTTCGCGAAGTGCGGGGACGCTATCGCGGTCATCAGATCCAGGATCGGCATTATCTGTTCTTGGAGCTGAAAACGAATAGTACTGTGTTAGGTGGTGTATAAGAGCAGTCTCAATAACTCTCTTACAACTCAAAACTTAGCTCAAAACGCAGGCGAAGGCGTTTCTTGTGAAATAACAATATTTCTGTAACTAGGCCACAGGTGCCCACCATTTTACGTGGGGGACTACTAATCTAAGCACCAGGTGTCCTGTAGGAAAACCATATTGGTTTGTCCTGTGCCGGTTTTCACCCTTCGAGTTTATAAAAACAAGTAGGGTCCGATTCCAAGTAGTTGAGTCATAAAAAGCGTCTTAAGTGCCAGATAGCGAACGGCAAAAAAGGTCGCCGCGACTTATCTCAACGGCATGCGAATCGCGCGAGACTTTTGTCACGTGTCGCAAGCGGCTATATAGGCTAATACTAGACTATTTATATCATATTCTAGGTGTCGGGTTAAGATAGGATTACTTATCATAACACCTACCTCCAGTGGATAGTCCTCGCACAAGCTCAGCGTGGCTTTAAACTTCTGCACCTTCGTGGTCATGTCCTTCTGCCGGCCGATGTCCCGTCTCAGCGGCTCTCCCGAGAAGTACTCCTGCCAGGTGGCCGGGCTAGTGGTGGGGGACTCCGAACCGCTGGAGTCCTCTTCTACTAGTGGCTCCTCCTGGAAGGTTATAGGACTAAATTAGTACCAAATAATAGTAGAAAGTTGGATCATTTTTGCGTTTTATGTTTTATGGGTTGGCGAGTCACTGCCAAGCTTCAGCATTGTCTGGAGGGGCGTGTCGCTGTGCAGGGAGCTGTCCCACATGTCCGTGTGTTTTTGTGACATAACCGACATAAAAATGTGATTTTTAAGACTTTTCAAAGTTTTTGTATATGGACGGACGGACGTATTAGTTAGCATTATTTTATGCTGAATGCCGTATTAGTTACCATTTAGCATTTAATCAGTGATCATTTTCAAGAATTTTGAATTTCAAAGTGTCTTAAACGTAACAATCGCCTTATCATTATGGTTATAAAAATATCTTATTGTTTATTGGAATCGATCTATTTTTGTTTATGGTCTATACACGCAGTTTCTACAGCCAATCAGAAGTGAGAGGGGTGAGTCTATTTGACGCTAGCAACGAGACATGATCGTAACGTCTCCTTTAACCATACAATTTGTTACAGCGCCTCTATCGGGCGAACAGGGAACTACACAAATCACATACAAAAAGGTGACGTCACGTCACGATCACGTCTCGTTATTGACGTCAAGTAGACTCGCCGATCAGGTTTCAAGAAAATCATAAAATAATAACCATTGAACTTTCCTTCAAAGCGAGGGCTTTAAAAATATTTTAACATTACAACTCTTTCGTGCATAATACAACTAATATACATATAAGGAGATACAAGTAGAAAAGTAAATTATTATAAATAGTTTGTATAACTTAAGGTATAACAAAGCACATTCTTGCAACATTTAACAAACAAAGCGTATTTATGCTAGATACATATTTATTACAAATTTAAATAAAAGGACATTCATAATAATAACAGTTCATTCATGCAAAACATACTAAATAAACATATTACATATCAACTTAATAAAAAGTACAAAAATGCTCAGCAATTGACAAAAACATGTGCTTACAAGTTGTAACTATTACCAGAACTCCCTTTAAAATAGCATTTTTATGATCCTGAGATATTCGACTATCTTTTACCCAGAGTGATTTTCCAGGTACCAGTAATGTGTATTGTAATGAAGCGGTGGAATATCAAACCATTCTTATTGGTCAAGGCCAAAATGGCAAAAATCGAATGACTTTAATCTGTCATAGACAATAGGAGTACTTGTATAAAGGAGCTCAGTGCTATTGGTTATGTTTGACATGCTCCACTGCTTTCTTAGGGATCACTACAGAAAAAGGTCTCGCCGCGCTTTAATACAATTTTTACAATGACCTCAGAGTTATAGAATTAAGTGACATGAATAACAATAATCGCCAACGATACACTTGTCTATGTAGGTGTTCCCTTAGAACATCACAGATATTTCTCAAATTGTAGAAGTCAACATCCCCTTTACACTTGGGGGTCTTGATAACAATGAGATATTCCATTGGTTATTCGTAAGTACCTGACTCTTGGACATTTTGGTTTAAACTGTAAGTCCTTGTAAAATAAATAAATTGAATTGAAAAAGCATTAGCTGGTCAGTTTACATTGCATGCAATATTTTTAATTTCCCCCCTCTATAGCTAAGATAATCAACTTCTGCAAGTTTTATTGCTTGTGAGAAACCCCGCTGACCTCATTTATCAAAAAAAATTATACATAATAAGATAGATATCCTTCATAACATAAGGTAACATAACGCTTAGCAGAGTATCGACAACATAGCCAATCATGTCGACCCCAAATAACAATCATGACGAGTTTTTCCATCACGAGTTACCTAAGCGTCAGTTACACGGACGTCTAAAAATACCTCTCGAAACGACTTGTACACATTCTCCCCCTCTTCATCCGAAGACTCGAAGGCTTCTGGTGGTTTGGAATCGTAGGAGACTTTCTTCTCACGTCGGAATTGCCAGACTTTAGTCTTTGGTTGGCTGCCGGAGTCTCTCCCGAGTTGTTGGCAGCTGCTTGTACTAGTGGAGCTGTCTATATCTGAGTTGATGGTATCTTCGAGATCGATGGATACTTGAGCGAAAGCTTGCATAGCTGCATCCTTAGATTTGTCAAAACTAGTGCTGGCTTTTTCAGCTCTGTTACTGGTGCGAGAGCGGTTCTGATTGGAATTCAAAAAGCAGTGTTATACTATCCGCGTAAGGCGCAACGCAAACAGAAGGCGGCGAGGCGAAGGTACGGCGCAGATACGGTGCAGGCGCGATATCTGCGCAAACAGATGCGGCGACGGTACGGCAGAGAGTATTATTATACAAGGTGCTTTCGGTTTTTTTGTATCATATAATCCCAATCAATTTCCAAAAGTGGCAGATGGGTCATTACTTTGTGGTGCCGTCGCTCTAACTACCACTCTAACTACTCCAGTGTGGAGAGAAGCAGAAGAGCACAGGTTCCATAAGATAATGGAAACTTTATATGAATATCCTGATCGTTTTCGCACAGTTTATAAAATGTCACCGGAATGTTACCATATCTTATTGTCAAAAGTAAAAGGACTTCGGAAGCAACTGACAAATTGGAGAAAACCTATCAGTCCTGAAGAAAGACTACTGATAACTTTAAGGTACCTAAGTGATATGATATTGTTCAATTAACTGGCAAAACTCAATATTAAATTCAATTTCGTCACGCATCCTGTATACGAAGCGACGTGCCTCTTGCGTAACTATCAGTTCGTGCCTGAAGGCGGCAAGCGGACGGCACAGACACGCCGCTCCTCACCCCCGCCACGTCGCCAGCAGATGCGATACCGGTAAGGCGCAAGCGGCGTCTCGTATTATATACAGTATGAACAAAGATACGTTTTAAACGGTTAAAATTTTTGTTTATTTGGGTATTTATCCATGGTTTTAATGAAAATCCGATGTAATTTAACTTGTTTTTTATATTTTAAAACACTTAAGGAGCAAACATAGCAGTTACATACCGCAAACATAGGTACATAGCGGTCTACACACATTTACTCACGGTCATATTCTATAAATAGGGGTAGTTAGAGCGACATCACCACAAAGTAATGACCCATCTGCCACTTTTGGAAATTGATTGGGATTATATGATACAAAAAAACCGAAAGCACCTTGTATAGTAATACTCTCTGCCTTACCGTCGCCGCATCTGTTTGCGCAGATATCGCGCCTCCACCGTATCTGCGCCGTATCTGCGCCTTACCGCCTTCTGTGTGCGTTGCGCCTAAGGTGTTTATTGGATTGGTAAGTGGTATATGATATAGGCAATTGAAAGAATAAGATTAGACACACGAAGAACTAGAGGTATATATGTTGAGCCTATTTATTGTTACAGGCTGCGTCCCGTGTAGGTATATCTAGTAATAACTAGTTTTATAATCATATGCAAGAAACTGGCTCACAAGATCGCTTACTGTTTTGGCACCAAACATACCGGCATTGTTTTATTAACTTAACATTAAAATAACAATATCTTTTTTTATTACTTCATTACAAATATTATGATTTAAATTTACGTTTTATTTTAACATTTCAATTTATTATATTATTGTATTATGTAAAGAATTGGTTCGTACCGTTGTAATCAATGATAAACAAATGACTTTAAATGACTAATCTTAAAAGACAAAGCTTACTTGACCGTGCATATGGCGCTCACGTAAATGGCGCTCTCATTGCGGGCTGCACGCTGCATTCAGATATAAATTTACCAATTCGTGCGCAGTATTTATTAAATGATTACTCAACAGTACATTAATCGGGGGGGAGTGGTGAATCTGTCCGCGTTTGACAGATTACCACAGTGGTCACGATTACCAGTGTGGAGAGCGAAGCGAGCTGCAAACCATCACACAGCGTGGCGAGCGAAGCAAGCTAAACTCCCTCACACACCGCGGCGGGCGAAGGGAAGGGCGCTCTATGTACTGACAAGCTGCACCAGTGCGCCGCACACCCTCGCTCTGATACAGCTCTCTCTCAATGCGCTGATACGACCTACCAGTTCGATTTTTCAACGCCAGCACCGCAAGCGGGCGGCGTCGCGCGGCATGTGCTCGCACCAGGGCGTCTTGGAGACGACTCCACGTGAACACCCCACTACAATGTACTCCTCACCTCTCGCTTCTGGGGCTCCTCGTGCTGGATATCTGGGTCGAGCGCCAGCAGCGGCGCGAAGGGCGGCGGGCGCGGCGTGCGCGCGGCGCCACGCGGCAGGTGCTCGCAGCGCGTCTTGGAGACAATCTCCACGTTGTTTGCGCTGAAGACTTTGCAGTCGTAGCCGTTTACTGTCTCAATCTTGTCCTGACGCCAGCCCCAGATGCCGCTTTTGTTGCTATGGGCAAGAAATAAACCTCATCAGCCTATATTGGTCCACTGCAGGCTTACCCCTGATAAGCGCCTTATTTGCTTTTATCTCATGGGGGGCAATGCCCATAATCCCCATGCAGGTCGAAAAGTTGAGTAGGTAAATGAAATAGCAACAAATAGATTAAATAGAAGACGAGAGCCTAGACCTAGATCCTAAACAGCCACAACCCGCGGTAAGTTAGCAACAAGCTGCTGCTTGTCTGTCTTTCACTCACCGCTCGAAGCTGATCTTGTCTGTGTCGAGATAGTTGATGGCGAGGGGCTCCTGTAGGCGCCGGCGCAGCGTTCTAAGCCTGGGTAAAGAATTCTGTGGCCAAAGATCCGTGCCGTCAATCACTTCGGTTGATATCGTGCCTGCTTCGTGGTTCACCTCCATGAAGCGCGCTGTTGTTCCTGAGAATTAATTGATGTTGTAAGTTTTTGCGCAGAGCCATCTAGTTGTGTCGAGTAAAATACTAAGGGCAATAGGACCGCGTAATAAAACGCGAAGGATAACACTCAAAAAAGTTTATGTAATCTGCAAAATGACTGGGTCGATTCTACTCACCCTGTCCTTTGAAGACGTAGCTGATATCTCCTCTAAGCCAGCTCCGGTTCTCGAAACCAATGAGCGTTGTATCCACGCGCACGTTGGCGCCTCGCTTGTACACTTTGTACGTGTCGGATGGACATATGCGAGCTATTAGCGGCACTGTAACAAAGTAGGAACAGTTTAAGAGTTGTTTAAAATGATTTAAAGATCCTGGCCTGCAAAGGTCCTGTTAAAGTAACAGACCTCAGGCGAGACCTCTCGGCAATGACGCTAGAAAAACTCAACATTTCAAATAGAATCGAAAAGTTGAAGACCACTTGATATGTCCGAATATCGTTAAATTGTTGTTGTTGCCTAGTTGATGGTGGTCAAGATCCCAAAAGCCTGAAGGTCGGTACTCACTCCAGCTAGTAAACTGCCACCGCATCTCGACATAGAAGTCCGGCGCCAGACTCAGACGGTTCAGCAGGTCGGGGATGCCGCGCGACCGAAACAGATACCGCTGGTGGTCGCGTCGACCCAGAACCAGTTGGAGCAGATCGATGTCGCCGGTCGCGGTCGCTTCTTGCACCGCTGGAATAAGAAAAGACATAAATAGCCCTCCTTGGCGAGTTGATTGAAAGTATGGACGCGACGGACTTTCCCTTTTTGTAACGGCTTTGGTACTGCGTCTCTATCGTCATCATCATCATCGGCCTATATCAGTGCACTGCTGGATATAGGCCTCAGGCGCATCGTGCCGCATCCAGCATCTGCCTGCTACGCCTCTATGGGACATTAGAACTACTAGGTAGGTACCCCATACAAAAAAGGAACATCTCGTTGTCGAGATAATGCTATCGAATCGACACACCAAACTCAGGACTCAGTATTAGCTTCTGCTCGCGGCTTTGCGTAGATGATAATGGGATAAAAAGCAGCCTTTGTCCAACTTCAGAATACTATCTACCTCCTTGCTTATGTCAGTGAGCAGAGGTCCTCCTGTGACGCAGGAGGAGTAGAAAAATCGTTTGTATAATGTTAACTCGCGTACTAGGGTAAATAACACAAACTTTTTCCTTTCCAATGAGAACTGATTTATTCAAAACTAGCTGCGCCCCGCGGCTTCGCCCCCGTGGAAATTTATGTTTCCAACTTTCTTAATTTTTTCTTTCATAAGAACCTTCTCCTGACAATAACAAACACAACAAAGAAAGAATTAGCGAAATCGGTCCAGGCGTTGTTGAGTTATGCGCTTACCAACACATTTTGCGATTCATTTTTATATTATAGATTAAGGTTCTGATGTGGTACAAAACGTGAAACCAAGTGATAGCGCGATCTAGCCTTGGTGCATTTTTAGTAGCGACATCTAGTTATTTCGTGGTGAATTAATTTTATACAAAGAAACTAATGCCATCTAGGGGTGGTGCTACTGTACTAAAGCTGAAGTGCTTTGAACACAGTTTATTTCAATTAAACATTTCGCCCACCAAGAACTCTGTTCTTTAATATAACCCTTGATCCAAGTAACATATTTTTATTAAATTTAACATTTCGCCCACCAAGATCTCTGTTCTTTATATAAGTCTTGAAACAAAATAGCACATACTTTAACACTAGTACTTATACTCGAAATTACGTTTTCTAAGTATGCAAACTAACGTAATGAAATAATAATGAAATTTACATTTCATAAACAAAACATACACTGGAACTCAAAACATAATTCTAAAGTCTTTTATATTAACTTACATTTAGGCACACCTTATAAGAAGTTGAAACACAATAAAATTTAAACAGGATTTCCAATATGAGTAACAATTTACTATTTGACACATTTTACACAAACAAAACTCATACCGTAAATCTAAGTATATAAACTAAACAATAACTAACCTATATGTTGGTGATAATAATTCTATTAATCTCATAGCTTACTTCAAGTTGCTATTTAAATGAAACATTAACAATGTAAGATTTTAAATTTCATTCTCGGTTACATTCGAGAGCAAAGTTAATTTATTACATGGTCGTTTACACAATCCTGACTTAGTTTTTAAAGTAACAACTCTAGTAATATTGTCTTTACCTGGGTGTTTTTGTACAACTTTGCCTAACCATTTAGCAGGAGGTAAGTTATCTTCCCTTATAATCACGATATCATCAATTTCTGGCTCATTAGTTTTAGATACCCATTTATACCTATTGTTTAAAGTTACAAGATATTCTTTAGACCATCTTCTCCAAAAGCTATCTAACATTTTTTGACATAGTCTCCATCTACTATTACCAGTGCTATGATCTTGTGAATAGTCTTCGTCAGGTAAGGTGATCAGTGCTTCGCCGACTAAAAAGTGTCCAGGTGTTAACGGTAATGGATCATTGGGATTATCACTCAAATATGAAATTGGTCGTGAATTAAGACACGCTTCTATTTGCGTTAATACTGTAGTGATGTTAGGGTAGAATCTCCTATCACAGTTTTTAAATGAATTTTAGTAGATCGAACTCCGGCTTCCCAAAGCCCTCCAAAATTAGGTGCATGAGGTGGTATGAAGTGCCATGTGGTCCCTTCATTCGCAAGCAACTGGTCGATCTCTCTGGGTAATTGAGATACAGCTCTATCAAACATATGACGCAATTCTTTATTAGCACCCACGAAATTGGTCCCATTATCACTGTATAAATCTTGACAATGACCTCTTCTTGATATGAACCTTCTAAAAGCAGCGATAAATTATGCACTCGATGTTAAATCAGACACTGCTTCCAAATGAATCGCTTTTGTGACCATGCAAATAAATACACATATATATCCCTTGTATGATTTTGAACCTCTACCTGGTGAAAACCTTATATTTATATGACCTGTGAAATCAACTCCCGCACTTTTAAATGCTCTTGAAGGTGTTATTCTAGATCTTAGCAACTCTCCCATCAGTTGATTGTTTCTCTGTTTCGAATATCGGACACAGGTTATGCAATTTCTAAAACACTTTTTCACCATCTCTCTTCCTCGGATTATCCAATATTTTGATCGTAAAAGGTTCAACATCATTTGTGGCCCCCCCATGTAATGTTCTTTGATGTGCGTCTTGAATTAGTAATTTTGTATAATGACTTTCTTTTGGCAGTATTATTGGGTTCTTCTTTTCAAAATTTACTTCGGATTGATTGATTTTACCTCCTACACTCAATATTGTGTTCTTATCCAGAAATGGATTCAAGTTATATAGTAAACTCTTCTTTGCTATTTTCTCTTTTGCTCTTATTGTTTTAATTTCTTCTTCAAAATACAGGTGTTGTGTTTCTCTTATGCTTATTTCATTGGCTTCATTCACCTCTATTGTTGTGATTACATTTGTTATTGGCTCTCTTTTTTCTTTTGGTATCTTCATCCTCAGAAATCTTCTACAGTATGCTACTATTCTTAAAGCCTTGTATAAATTAGAATATTTCTTCCACATAAATTCATCTTCAGTTTTGACTGTCATCGCAAGTGTAAGTTTCTCCTCTTCTGTTGTTGTAAATGTTTGTTGTGTATGATAGATTTGATTTTCTAGCAAAAACTGAGGTCCGTTCCACCAGAGTTCGTGGTTTTGTAAGTCGCTACTTGATAATCCTCTCGATGCACAATCCGCAGGATTTGCTTGTGTTCTGACGTGATTCCATTGATCGTATTCTAACATTGTAAGGATCTCAGATACTCTATTACTAACAAACGTCGTCCATCTACTGGGTTCGCCTCTAATCCACGCAAGAACGACTGTGGAGTCCGTCCATGCAAACAGTTTATCCTTTAGGATCGCCATAATTTGTGATACTTCATACAGTAGTTTTGCTGTCAACAGTGCTGCACACAACTCAAGTCTTGGAATTGAGATTTCCTTGTCTATCGGAGCTACCTTAGTTTTCGCCGAGACTAGATGTATTTCGGTTGCGTGGCCTATGACCTTTATGTACACCGTGGCAGCATACGCAGCGTGAGATGCATCCGCAAACCCATGTAATTCACAAGAATAATCCTTTTTAATGGTCAACCATCGAGGCAAACTTATATTTTCAACGGTTGCTAAACCTTCTCTAAATTTAAGCCATTCTTTCAACAAATTTCCTGACAATTTTGCATCCCACTCTAAATTTGATTTCCACAACTTTTGCATAAATATTTTTGCGGTAATGATGATAGGCGCAATCCAGCCCATAGGATCATAAAGTCTTGCTATCTCTGATAGAACTTTTCTTTTTGTGAGGGGATTGTTGTCTTCTGTGGTTTTGTAATTGTATTCAATCAAATCTATCGGTAGTTTTATTCCAGCAAATTCCTAATACTTTCACTATGTTATCTGTCTTAAACACCAACTTCTGATCTTCCTTTTGTTTCTCTTTTTTTATGTAAGTTTGTAACCTTTCACTGTTGGTACACCATTTCTGTAACGTAAATCCCCCAGAATTCATCAGCTTATTCATTTGACAAAAGATGTTTACAGTTTCCTCTTCCGTTTCACACCCGGTTAACATGTCGTCCATATAGAAATCACGTAGAGTTATCTCTGCAGCCCTCGGATATTTCTTTCCTTCATCTTTTGCGAGTTGTTGAAGTGTTTTCACTGCTAGATATGGTGCACAGGCGGTTCCGAAAGTAAGGCGTAGCATCTTGAAATGTTGGTACTGTTGCTTTGATTCCGATCTCCATATTACTCTTTGGTAGTCGATGTCGTTTTCATGAACGATAATTTGTCGGTACATTTGAGTTATATCTGATACAATACAAAAGGGATGACATCTCCATCTCATTAAAATATGTCTTAGGTCATCCTGTAGCTTAGGGCCTACTAGAAGTGTGTCATTTAATGATACATTGTTTATTCCCTTGCACGAGGCATCAAAAACGACTCGAACTTTCGTTGTTTCTCTCTCCTGTTTGATAACAGCATGGTGGGGAAGATACACGACATTTGACTTGTTTCTTTCTTCCTGGTCTCCGATTTGTTCCATATGATTTTGTTGTATGTAATCGTCTATTGCCTTTTGGTATTCCTCTTTAAGTTTTTCATTTCTATTTAGTTTTTTTTCTAGTAGGTTCAACCTATGTAAGGCTATTCTTTCTGTCTGATTGTTAATGTAATTTGGTTTGGATTCTTTGAAGGGCAACCTGACTTTGTATCGTCCATTTTCTTCTCTAATAGTTGTTTTCTCGTATATCTCTTCACATTTTATTTCTTCTTTTGTCATTTTCTTCTTAATTGCATCTGGTTCTCTTTCTATTTCCCAAAACTGTCGCAAGATGTTATCTTCTTTCGCTCGTATGTGTAGGCTTACAACTCTACGGTGTGATGATTTACTAGCACTCTCTATAATTGGACCTGATAAAACCCATCCAAGTTGCGTATTCTGCGCAATTGGACCACAGCTATTTGGATATTTTAAAAGTCCCTCAAGTATGATTTCGCTGTATATCTCTACTCCCAGAATTAAGTCAATTCGACCAGGTGCACCGTATTTTGGATCCGCTAGCGGCACTGTATTAATTTCTGACCAACCCTTTATTACAACTCTATTAGTGGGCAAAAGGGAGGTAAGTTTGTTTAAAACGTATGCTTTAACCTGCACAGAAAAGGAAGGATTGTGAATTGACTCTATGTTAAACGAAACCATGTTCCTAATATTCATCTCACCTTCACCTACACCGGACACAAGACCATTCACAGGGGATCGCTCTAAACCTAACGCTTGGACTGTATCTTCATTTACAAAAGAAGCTTCGGAACCTTGATCAATCAATGCTCTAACTACTCTAAAATGACCTTTACTAGATCTGATTTTAAGTAAAGCCGTAGCGAGCAGTACTTCGCTACGATTCTCCTTTGCAAAATGAGATACGATTTTCATCTCGTTCTCTTTCGTAGTCGTTGCAGTAACGGGATCGCCTGTTATGATACTCTCTGTATGTGTAGTCTCTGAATTTGGAGTTCTCTCTCTGTGTAATAGCGTGTAGTGCCGTCTTCCACATTTTTGACAATAGGTTGATCGACGACAGCTTTTCACGCTGTGGTTGGAAGCGAAACAGTTAAAACACAGCTTATTGGATTTTATAAACTCATTTCTCTTTTCTATAGGCTGCTTCTTAAACTGTTCGCATTGAAATAGTAAGTGTTCACTGGTGCACAGTACGCAAGTTAATTTTTTGTTGTTTTCTTTCTCTTTGTTGTCATCTGTGTCTTCTACCTTACAATGGTAGGTATTCTTTTTTGTTTATTGGCGTTCGGTTTGTTTTCTTCTAGCGTTCGAAATCTGGTAACTAGAAAGTTTGTTAGTTCGAACCAAGTAGGTATATCATCAGAATCATTTGTATTTGAGTACATCTCCCAGGCTTTTCTTGTTTCTGTATCCAATTTTGATAGGACCAGATAATTCACTATTGGGTGCCAAGATGATGTGTCTATTTCCAAGTTGTTCAATGCCTTTATGTAAGAATTTGTGGTGTCCAACAAGGTTCTGATTTGTGTTGAAGATTCTGATATAACCTTTTGATTAAACAGGCGTTTCATTATTTCGTTGACGTTGTATCTTTTATTGCTGTATCTTCCCATCAGTTGACTCCATGCTTCATTGTAATTGTTCTCTGTGGTGGCTAAGTTTAATAACAGTCTTTCTGGTTCACCCGATAGACAGCTCTTTAGGTAATGTAGCTTTTGTACAGGATTCAAACTCGAGTTTTTGTGTATCAGAGAAACAAACATGTCGTAGAAGGTTTGCCATTCTTCGTAGTTTCCTTTGAATGTAGGTAATTGAATTTGTGGTAGTTTCACCTTGCACCCTGCTTCAGTCAAGATGTCTGATGGTTTTGTTGAAGCATCATTCGAGGAAGAAGGGGCCAAAGCCCAGAGGTCATCTTTCAACTTTGCTTTATATTCATGATAAGTTTCCTCACATATATTATATAAGTCCTCTTTAAAATATTCTATGGTTTGCTTCTTATCTTTTGGTACATTTTTAACGATAGAGCTATGTCCAATGTTAAAATCACGCCACAATTTTTCTAAACTTTCCGATTTCGTTTCGATATAAGAACGTGTAATTCTAGTTTTTGGTGATTTTTTATAATTCACAAACGCCTTTTCTATATTCTCTGAATAATCTTCCTGTTTTCTAAATTCACTTTCAAGTTTTTCCATTTTGTTTGTAAGTTAATTCGATCACAGTATTTTCTATGTCCAAACTTAATATCTTCAAAGTTTTTTTTTTTTTTTTTCACAAAAAATTTCTGTCTTTTTCAATTTTAATTTCTTCAAAGTTTTTTTTTTCACAAAATTTTCTAAGTCCATTTTAGTTTATTTCTTAAAATTTTACAAGTTTTTTTTTTTAATTTTTTTTTCTAAGTCGATATAGTATACTTTTTAAAATTTTACAAGTCCCGCATAGAGTATATTTTAAAAGTCTTTCGTAATTTAATTACACTTTGGATTTTACACAAAAGGTTCACTTTACTCACGGTTTTTTACAATCCAATGCAATCCAATTTGAGTACACTGTCACTTGCACTGTTCACTGTTTTTTTTTCACTTCACTGTATTTCACTTCACTGAACTGTTTCCACTTTTTTCACTGCAATCCTTGGTTTCGGCACCATGTTAACTCGCGTACTAGGGTAAATAACACAAACTTTTTCCTTTCCAATGAGAACTGATTTATTCAAAATTAAGGTTCTGATGTGGTACAAAACGTGAAACCAAGTGATAGCGCGATCTAGCCTTGGTGCATTTTTAGTAGCGACATCTAGTTATTTCGTGGTGAATTAATTTTATACAAAGAAACTAATGCCATCTAGGGGTGGTGCTACTGTACTAAAGCTGAAGTGCTTTGAACACAGTTTATTTCAATTAAACATATAATCTAATAGAGGACATAAATTTGTCTCGCAGTGAAATATGAACTGGGCTGCAAATAATACACAATATTAGGCATTTTATTTCTTAGGCACCTTAAAAAAGTTTGACTTTCTGATCAGGAAGCTACTGCAAACCCAGACTTTTAGTAAACATATAAAACACCCCAGAACTTATATTGTGACAAAGTACTCACCACTCCACCCATCCTTCTCACAGTTGACGTCAGCCCCTGCGTCAAGAAGCAGCCTCACACACTCGATTTTCCCTAGTGTCACAGCCAAAAGAAGTGGAGTTCGCCCCTGGGGATCCCGTAGCTCTATGTCTACTGATGTGAACTGTGGAATTAATAGAATAGACTAACATAAATGTAGAAAACATAATTTCTTAGTAATATAAAGAGGTCAACTTTGTAAGTTTATTTGCTTTGTTGTGGTCTGTGGCTTGTATTGTGGTAAGTACTGGTCCAATAGTATTTTTTGTTTAAGTAATTGATAGCTCTCACAAACATTAGCATTAATATTATTATTATTTCATTTTACAATTTTAGGTAAACTTATAGCTAGGTAAAGATAAAAATACATTTATTTGGCTTTTCAAGAACAGCACAGTCTTTTTTAAATAATGTGGGGTGTGTACAAGCTTATTTAAATATGTGGTAGGTAGAGTTACAATAGAGGAGTCGGTTCTTATGTAAATAGTGATAGATACACATGTTTCAGGAAACGGTGGAGGGTACCTTGAGACTTTGACAAGGTCAACAACCCATAAATAAATTTAATCCCTCTACTCTTGTAAGGCTTGATCAGGCTATTTTCCGCACATGCACCTCCGAGTGGCAGGAGATACGCCTATTCAGGTGTCAGGGGTTAGATAGGTACACAATGTTTTCTTCTTCATTCATTTGTACCTACCTGTAAATTACCCAACAGCCCAACCAACCCAACGACTCTACTCCGATGTCGTAAATGAGCCAAAACTAACACAAGAAAATATACCTAGCCTAGCAGCTAAAAGCCAACAAAACACTTCAACCCTAGAAGTGCTAGAAAATCTTTTATTACAACAAACAGGCAAAATTGATCAGCTACTCCAACAAATAAGTACCCTCATGGACCTTATTACCAGTCTCGTCAATAAGATACCATAATGATGCCGTTCAACCACATGAAACTCGCCGCATGGAACGTCTAGCGCCCATGAAATAGAATATCTAATCAAAACAAACAAGCTAGATGTACTACTACTATCCGAACCCCACATGACTGGCGATAAACCCCTGACAATCCCAGGGCATACAGTCCATATCTCCCCTCATCCAAGCGGAAAAAGCCAAGGTGGCTCCGCTATAATAATAAATGACAAAATAAAGCACTTTGTGCGGGAAAATTATTCAACGCCTTATCTACAGGCAACAACTATTACCGTCCATGACAAATTTGGCTCGCTTGACATTTCTGCTGTGTACTGCCCACCAAGACACTCCATAACAGACACTATGTTTACAGAATACTTCTCGATGCTTGGACCACGATTTGTATCTGGAGGCGATTGGAACGCTAAAAACACATTCTGGGGATCAAGACTGACTCTACCGAGAGGTAGAAATCTGAAAAAGGTCATCGACTCGAAAAATCTACTCGCAACATCAACAGGGGAACCAACCTATTGGCCTACAGATCCGAACAAAATCCCTGATCTCGTAGACTTTCTTATTATGAAAGGCATAGGGCACCTATATACCAAAATAGAATCTTGTATGGATAGTTCTTCAGATCACTCACCGGTCATACTTACCTTAAGTACGAGAGTAATCAATGTCAAAAAACCGGAAAGTCTTCACAGCAGCAAAACCGACTGGACAAGCTTTAGAATGTACCTTGAAGAGAGCGTCGACCTCAACGTCTCGCTTAAATCTGAAGTTGAAGTGGAAGATGCTTGCAAAAATCTTACCAACCTCATCCAGGTCTCAGTGTGGAAAAGCACTCCAGAATCTTCACCGGACTTCCCTTGTAATACTCAACATATTCCTGACTTTATACAGCATAAAATTGCTGAAAAGCGCAAACTCCGAGCTACATGGCACAATAGCCGAGACAAAACCGACAAAGCAATCTTTAACAAAGCGTGTGCAGAGCTTAAACAACTCATTAAAACTCATGAACACTCGACGTTGAACGACCACCTCAAATCACTCTCACCGTTTTCAAAAGGTCACCACTCACTATGGAAGGCTACAAAACACCTAAGCCGGCCACAACAAACTAACCCGCCCATAGAAATGGCCGACGGCAAATGGGCCAGAACCGATGCGGAGAAGGCGGAAACATTTGCGAATCATCTGTCGCGTATATTCCAACCAAACGACGGCGATGATGTGGACGAGCACGAAATAGACGAAATATTAGAGCAGTCATACCAACTAGAAACCCCGCTGAAATCCGTCAGTCCCAGTGAGATGTGGTCTGAGATAAGAAAACTAGATCAAAGAAAGGCACCCGGCTTCGACCTAATCACCCCCAAGATACTGAGAGAACTACCAAGGAGAGCTGTAGTTCTGCTGACAACCATATTTAATAACTCCAGGTAGTTATGGAAATCCATAACTACCTGGAGGTCCCTACGGTTGAAGAAGAAATAAAATCACTAAGCAGTCGATATTGTGACCGCCTGAAGCACCACTCCATCCAACCCTCTAGCAAGAGCTCTCGTAGATAGCCCGATCAAAACAAAGCGGTTGAAAAGGAGCCATATTCTGGACAACCTACTACTGGAAGGAAGATGGACTACAGAGTCCTAATCCTAAATGACAGCAGCGCACTCAACAAATTCGCTTATAGTCCATGAATGATCGCGGATGCAAAAAGAAAAAAAAAAAAAACACATTCATTTGTTATTTTAGTCAAACCAAGAAACCACATGATAAAGTTATCAAAAAACCAAATCAGGCATAAGGGAATAGAGTTCAAAATCCCAAAGTCCGTTCTTAGTCTCATTAGTCCTTCAGTTATGAGCAATCACAATATTTGGTAAGTCTGTTGACTTATTGTATGGCTTCAGGGAAAATTGGATTACTTTTCACTATTTGGCTTCTCATGAAAACGTTGACAAGTCAATTAAAATTAGATTAATAACTCAGGTTTGCCAACTTACAACCTGGACTCAAAGGAGTCAAATCAATGGAGTTGACATTTACAACAACACTTTTCCAATCGAAAGTAAAAATTTGTTAAGCATGGTATGGTGCAAAAATGGGCGACCGACTAACCACCACACTGTCTGTCACACTGGTGTGAAGGTAAGGAATAAAAATTCCTAACCTTAACACTAGTGTGAAGGTTAGGAATTTTTATTCTTATCCTTCACACCCGACACGATTTTTCACCCTAGTGTGAAGGTAACGAATAAAAATTCCTTACGTTCACACTAGTGTCACAGATAGGAATTTTTATTCCTAACCTTCATACCGTACCCTGCTCTGTCCCCAGTGTGAAGGTAAGGAAGAAAATTTCCACTACATAGGTGACACTACAATAGTCTTTATTGAAAAGACAGTTGGATTTTTTTCATTATTTATATTGTAGGTTTTATCACTAATGACGATACACTTTTAGGCACAAATAAAAGTTAGGTAGGTACAACAAATGTCAGTAAAAAAAATTGATACATCATCATCAGTGGTCTTCAACATTCGACTCTTCGTTGCTCTACGTTGTCAAATGCAGGCAGGAAACGAACTAGAGTTCTTTTTTCCCGTTTCTACGTCGAGAAAAGGTTTCCTCAAGTCATGTGCTGTCGCTCAGAGAGCCTTGTTGGCTTCTCAAGAGCTGTTCGTTAGCCTGTTGGCTGTTCTGGTTTTCTTGGGAGATGACTTCGGAGGGCTCCAGGAGCACCCGGGGAAGGGGTCGCCACGGAGTTTTTGCATCCGGCGGTCTTGTGTGCAGAGGAGCGAGTCCGTTGAGGTGTACGTGGCGAGAGTTGTCCGCACGATCGTACATTTTGCGTGCCAGCTTTACCACAAACTCCTTAACTGTGTTAAGCTGCAGGTCACGTGCGATGACGCTGTTTCGCACATAACGCCCGGCGCCTGTACAGACTCTGAGAGCAATGTTTTGTTGGGCTTGGATTCTTTTCTGATTTGTTGCAGAGCACAGGGAGTACCATGCTGGTGCTGCATATGTGAGTCTCGATCGAATGTAAGTCTTGTAGACCCCTATCTTTGTTTTTAGTGGCAGTTTGGATGTCAAGATTGGTCGGAGCATGGCTGTCACACGTCACACTAGCACTCTTCGCAGATGATAGCGCCTACTTTGCCTCCGCCCCCAATGCAGTCACAGCCGCCAGTCAGATGCAGCGCTTGCTGAACCTCCTACCAGCTTGGTTAGACAGATGGCGCATTGCAGTCAACGCTGGAAAGACAGCAGCACTGCTTGTCACCCGTCAGCGCACTGTTTTACCACCCCTAAAAAATTGATACAGTTGTTGTCAACAAAGACACTTGTCAAAATGACAGCTTTAAATAAGGCTTCATGGAATAATAAATAGAAATAAAATGTGTACAGATGACGGTTCTTGTCAAAATGGATACAGCAATTGTCAAAAATGACAAATAATGTCACTGTCAATGACTTTCAGTGCCATCATTTCATTGGCCATCTCGAAAACTAGGTACCCAGATAAACTTTCAATTACTTTTTTGATAACAGCTGTCAAACTGGCAAGTACCATAAAATGTCAGAAATGACAGTTACAGTATCAGCACTCAAAATAAAAATTCCTATCCGTGACACTAGTGTGAAGGTTAGGCATTTTTATTCTTAACCTTCACACTAGGGTGAAAAATCGTGTCGGGTGTGAAGGATAAGAATAAAAATTCCTAACCTTCACACTAGTGTGACAGACAGTGTGGTGGTTAGTCGGTCGCCCAAAAATGGACCATTTTTCTAAAGATGAATCATAAAAATCCTAACCATAATGTCATGAGGCGGGCCAAGTTCTTTTGTTGCACACTGAATAATTCTAGAATTTGTACAACTCGATTAACATACAAGGTATCTAACTCATAACCATAACGAATATAAATAAGTAATTCTCATTTTCGACAAAAATCAGTGTGACCACCATTTTTTTATTTTTTTTTTAAACTGGGATGAGTTACTTGTTTTAGTTGAATGTAGATGAAATAATATCCAGTCAAGCTGAATTCATGTAAATAAGCCACTGGTGTAATTTTTTCATTAAATGTCAAAGTGTAAAGCATGTCCCTTTCTTGTAAGTGATTGCAACGTTTTCGTAAGGAAACAAATCAGAAGTCCTTATTTCTTCATAATATCCACTTTTAAATTGAACCTATATTAACTTCGACAAATAACTCATCAATTAGTAAAATAAAACATGAATAGTCACACAAATTTCGAACCATCATTATTACAGTTTGTGATAACTTTTTTGGTCACTTCCATTACCTGTCGTGACATTTCACACCCCTCTTATTTAGAAAAATATTGCATATAACATCAAATACAAATGACTATAAACAGAGTTATAGTGGACTATGTTATCGTAGCTTCCAGTTTATTTCTGCATTGTATCCGCTCCGAGAACATTGAAGTTAAATTTTTATTCTCAGAGCTTAATAAGCATAACAGTCACTTCTGTGGAGGCTATCAGACATAAGTGTTTTTCAATTGTGTATCTTTATTTAAGTGATTTAATTGCGTTTTTACATCAAAAAGAGAAATCTGAATCGCCGAGTACATGTCTGATTAGAAACACATCTAAAAAAAAAGTTATACTTAAAAAGTCACTTCTGTGGAGTCACTTTCATGGTTTCCATGGACAAACATAGCTATTATGTGTTTCCCTAGACAACCCCATCAATCTGGGCTGCGAGTTTGGCGACTATTTTTTTCTTACAGAGGAAGGTCCTTAAAAAAAGAATCTACCATTTATACTAATAAGACGTTTTAATCATAAAATCTCTACCTCAAGAATGAGATTTACCCAAATAATAGATAGTTACTGCTGAACAGATGGACAATAACTTATTAAAACTATGCGGCGTAAAATTTTAGGCCAATGGGCGTAAATATGTTTTATTGTAATAACAATATTGGCATAGGATCATAAATCTATACAAGAATGTTATACAAGAATGGCAGAGGCCCGACCGAATACCTAGCTATTGCAAAATACTTACTTTAGAAGCTTCTATTGCCCCCAGGAGCTCTTCATGGTTGTCATTCCATACGAGCCAGTGGATTGGATACTTAGCCGCAACCTCCTCCGGTGTAAGCACCATTGCGTCAGTAAATAGTTTATCATGTAAAACTAAATTACACAGTAACACTGCTAAAATATCTACAAACAAGCGCAGAGCGCTAATAAATTAATAATTAACAATCAAGCGAGCTACGACGAGCGAGCGACAAAATGTTTCGTTTCGTTTATAATTTTGTTTGACATTTGCATTGATTGATTTAATTTTTTTTTTTTTTTTTGTAATCTTGTGGTTGGTTGGACCACAGATTAATTATTTAAAGATATGTCTTCAACTTCAACTTCTTTCTTATTTGTTTTGTGTGGCAAGCAGCGTTGTCACATACAATTTTGACAAAATGGTAGAATAGGGTGAAGAATTAGTAAAAATTGGTAGAATTTAGGGTGACAAATAGGTAGTTCTACCTATTTCTACCAATGGGTTTAAGTGAATTTATATTGATTAAAAATGAGTATAAAAATCTCTCCAAACAGCACACAACTTCTTAAACTCTTTAAAAAATCATTAATCACAGCATCAACACGAAACTTTTTACGGCTTTATTTACGAAAGAAAATTACCGCAAGTGGGCGCGAAATGCAATTTCTGTCGTGACGGGAAACCGTGACTGTCAGTGTCAACTTGTTAGACAATGTCTAAGTGTCAGTTAGTTATTACTCAACTCAACTTCTTATAAATGGTGTTAGTTGTGACAGACAGATACAGATGATACAGTACAGACGTCATTGTCAATGTCACATCTACAGAACATTCAAGTATTACAATATTTTGAAAAATAGGTAGATTTGAGGCCACGGGTGGTAGATAGGTAGAACAGACGTAAAATAGGTAGATCTACCAAAAAATTGGTAGATGTGACAGCACTGGTGGCAGGGCAAGCGTGATCATTCAAGCAAGACAAAATATACGAGGTGGTGGGGGGAAGGTTGACACCGACACACCGACACCGACTAATTAAATTCACATTTAACCACAGTTTCTCTCATATTTTACTTAACCACAGTTTCTCTCATATTTTGAAACTCCGCCCGCCGCGCCGTGCAAAAAACTTTGATGCGCAGAATTGGACCTGTTAGACTTATACTAGGCAAAAGTATCTATATTGGTACCTAGTTAAATTGTGTATAAATCTACTACAAATCTACGGGGGATGGCATGTTGTCATCTTCAATTCCATTCCTTATCAACGCGACTTTTAGCTACGACTCGGCTCCGTTAGGATATAATTATTGTTCTGTGGACTCGGCCAGCGTCAGTGTTAAGAAGTGTCATACTCGCTCGTAGAGTAGTATTGTTCTGTGAATACTCGTTCGTTTCCAATCAACCTCCCAATCTCCCATCCATTTCCAATCTCCATGCCGAATAGGTAGAAGTTCTACTTGACTCTTCTTCTTCTTCTTTTTTTTTGGCTCTTCGTCATGGTTTGACACAATTCTACCAATTTCAGTTTTACAACGTATAATAAGATTCTAATAATTAATTTGATGCAAAATGTAATTTTTTTTGGCGTGACAACGTCTTATAATTCGATAGAGCCGGCTGCACGCACGAAAAAACATGACGTCATGCGGCGTTAACTCGCTCTGAGGCGTTCCATGTAAGGCTTGAAGTGCAAGCGAGAGCGCTCGACATCCGTCTCTCTCCTACTTGAGTGAGCGATGCGTCTGCGTGGACAGCTGCTATACTATAGTACATTTACATGTTTTGATCGAGTATCAAATGCTACCATTCCATCAGTATTTTCTTAAGACGTTGTCACGTTCAACTATCGTCAGTAAACCGACTTTACAGACAACCAATTTTTTCTGCTTTCTTAAAACCAATTATATTTTTTTGTATCCAGTCATATTATTATTTTTGAAGTTTACGACACTCCTTACTGACACTGGCAGAGTCGTAGCGAAAAGCAAGCGGTGCCATTAAATAAGAAGTTGTAGTGTTGAGTTTGTTGTTTTGTTTGTTTTGTATTCAGTGTTGCCACCCACAGTGACTGATCATCAGAATAACTGAGCTCCAGAATACACTGTGCACAGGTATTCCTTGTAGGTAGAATATTTTCGGTAGTAGTTAGTTTACAACAAACAAAACTGACCAAATGAACTCGTCACACGTCTCGTGTCTCGTCTTGGACTGCTCAGTACGTCTTGGAATATTATGGCTAATTTATTCGATGCGTTATTATGCTAAAACCACAATAAAGTAGGTAGGTATGTAAATGTTTTAAGAATCTTGGCTTCAGGACCCACGTTTGAAAGACTGCCTTCATTGAAAGTATCACTCGTCAAATAGCGAAATGTAAATTTTGTCCCCTCAAGTGCCATCTGCCGGCCGGCAGGTAGTAAAACTTCGTTCAGTGCCACGTATTGTACCTAGAACGCAAAAAATATTAAAATATTTGAATTTCGCGTGAATGTGTATCAGATTTAGTGTCCAAGACTCAGAAACGGAGTTTCTGAATAGCCCTGCTGTTGTGTTGACGGTTTATTCTGATAACGATTGCGCTATCTTTTTTTTTTGTATGAATTATTGAAGATGGAAGACAAGGTTAGTAAATGGATGAATGAACAAAAGTTTCGTGTTATTCACATGAATGAACTAGATCTTCGTCGTTGTGAAAAATATTTTTTTTTAAATGTTATTATTGGTAATTGATTGGTTAGTTTAACATTTCTGTTACAATACTTACTTAGGTAGTTATTGTATTGTTACCGGTTATAACTAAGCAGCCTAAGATCCCTAAACCAGAGCCCGTCGGAAGTAAAAAACCTTCCACGATAGTGCAGATCAAAATGATTCACCTGAAGACTAATTAATATATAATATAGTAAGTCGTTTGGTAATTAATTTGCATGATGTTCATGTTGATTTATAATTTTTAGTATTTTATTACGTAATAATAAAGGCTACTTACTAAAATACATACTGTTTTCATTCTTAAAAACTAAAATGAAATGATTTAGTGGAAATTTTAGCGATTTTTACAGTAGGACGTTTTTTGTTAATGGTTTTCTGGTGGTTTTAGAGATTGAATCTAGTGGACAGCTAGCAGCGATGCCAGATCTACTGATTTAGCAGTAGATCTACCTGCTTTTTAAACCGTCCACTGATCTACTGATTTATTTCTAAAATTTTGTGAAATCTACCTGATTTTTGTCTATTAGGTAAGCTGTCACTTGTCAGTGTCACTTCTCAAGCCAATGGTCACCAACGATTCGTCACAATTACTGGCAAATTATGAATGAAATTGAAGTGTTTGTTTTGTTCGTTCGTTCCTTCCACTTCTGTAAACATCTGTGTCCCTATCGTTTACGATTGATTGGTCGGTCCGTTCGTTCTTTCGATATAATTTTGCGGCAAAAGTATTGCCAGATCTACTGATTTAGCAATAGATCTCATAGATGGATTATTACACTTTCTACGAGTAGATCTACTTCATTTTTCAACAGTCTACTGTATTATTTTGTAAAATTCGAGAAATCTACCAGCCTATACGGCCTTGTAACAATAAAACAAATTAAAAATTCAATTTCACTTGGTTTATTCGATTCTCGAGTCAACTTCGTGTCCATTTTTTCTAAATTTTAACCCCTCTTTCCCTGGTGAACTTAGTTATTTTTTGTAGACAGAAATAATGGAACATCATTGTAGTTACACTGCCTAGGTACCTCAAAAAACCTGATCAGTGCCCCTGAAAATGAACATATCTCGACGAAATCAAGGCTGATGAGTTGCTTTGATCAATGTTTTCATATCATTGCAAGAAGTTTCTTAAAAACCTACTTATACCACCTAGTTGTGCAAAATTCAAAAGTCACGAAAATTTTACTTTGCAACTTGGGTAATTTTGATGAATGCCATCATTGAAAAGTGAAACAGACACGCTGTATAAACATTAAAAAAACTGAATCAAAATCGGTTCATCCAATAGGGAACTATAATAATATATAGGTACATAAAAAGTACAGATTGATATCTACCTCTCGTTTTTCGCGTCGGAAGCTAGAAAATTATATTTTTTCAAATCTACTGATTTTTTCTTCAATCTACTGATTTTTTACTTGATTTTCTACTGGTTTTGTCAAATTCCATCTGGCAACACTGACAGCTAGTTTAGCTGTTGGCAACACTGTTTGTATTACGTAATCGAAATAAAAAGAGGATACATCACGGAAATCTTACTTTAATTCCGTGGGATACATACATAATTTAATCTCAATAAAATATAAAAAAGCAAACTTATACAACCAAATAAATAGTTAGTTAGTAAGAAGCTATTCAAAAAGCACTAAAATAAACTATAATTCTGAGTATGAAAAAAACATAGGTACTAACATAATTTTTACATATTCTACAAAGCTACAATTCTAAAATATTTACTGAAATAAATCTACAAAGTCTACTTGACTCAATTAATAATGTATTCTCTTTGTACTTGACAACCTCATGACATGACAACCTGTAATAGGTACTTACCTATGTAAGTGATGATAAGTTTCTCAGTAAAAATAAACTAAAATACATTTTTAGAAATCCAATAGAAAATGGTAGAAATGTTACAAAAGCTTTGTTAAAAGCATATATTTCTTGACCCCAGTGTCAATAAAATTCATAGTATTGCATAAGTAAATTCGTAAGTGCACGTGATAGGTATCTTTTAAATGATGGTGGGGATCGTGCTCATGCATAGGTCCTCACCGCTGTTCCGATTAACTTTGAAACAATACTTTCCCTTTTTCCACTACAAACCTGCCAATGTGAAAACAATTTATTCCAAGTCTGGTGAAAAAAAATTAGAAGTAAGTTGATTTTCATCAAGGACTCGCTGAATGTCTAACATACCTATATTATATAGGTAGGTCATCAAAAGGAGTAGTATATGTACTCGGATAGGTAGGTACATACAATTTATTTATTAATAGGACTCTTAGCAAAAGGATCATCAAGCATCAACATTTTACAAACTGGATAAGTCTTTAATATAAGTGCCCCCTCAGTAAGAGGGGTAATTTTTTTTTCGATTTGTTGCTATTACCAACCAATATTTTGCAAAACACTCAGTAGGTACTTACCCATTTCATAATATTTCAGGAATGCTACAAAACTCTCAAGATACCTAAAGACTCCAAGCAAGATATAATAAGAGAAGCCTATGTGAGTCTTGCAAAGAGATATCACCCTGACTCTGGTTCTGCCGATGCCAATGTAGAAAAGTTTGTATCCTTGAAAAATGCATTCAAGACTCTTTGTAAGCATCATAAGATTAAAAAGGAGGTTGAACCCATTGCTTTTGATATTAAGGTGAGTATTTGCATATCACTAAAATCTACTTAATGTAGCTGTTTCATTATTTAATAAATGTTGTTGATGTTATACTTAAATGTTCCAGCACATAGCGCCCCAACACCGCCAGTACCTCGGCTTTGAAGGTATAGGCCATGGGACCCCGTTCCAAAGACAAAAGCAATGGACCAATGCTCGTGCACAAAAAGCTGCCGACAATGTCATGGACCACAGAGTAGCTAGAGCAATGGCTGTTGAGAACACCGTCATGAAAAAAGGCGAGGGATATCTTAAAAAACATGACATAAAAACAGACCAGGGCCTCGATAGATTGGTTGAAGATTTAATTTTAGAGTCAATGTCCAAAGGAGAGTTTAATAACTTGAAAGGGATAGGAAAGCCATTGAAGGAACAGAATAGAAATCCTTATGTTGATTTCATCACTCATAAATTGAATGAGGCAAGTTTTGTAGTGAATCCTTTGATCCATAATAGATTCTTAAGAAATTTTACTTTACCATAAATTTCATAATCATAAAAGTGATTGCTTACAGGTTTTAATAAATAATGGATTCACGCCAGGATGGATTACAATGAGCAAGGAAATCAATCAAAACCTACAGCTCCTGAAACACAACCTTGAGAAAGAAAGAAAATATCTAGGACCTCATCCCCTCAATGTAATCGACTCTGTAAAATGGGATAAAATATGTGAAGAAAACAGACACTCTGCAAAGGAGTTGAACAAAAAAATTAATGAGTACAACTTGATAGTGCCATTGATGAATAAACAGAAATTTTATGTTCAGTATAATAAGTTATGTGAAGAGGTTCTAAAGAATGGAACTCATTCCATTGAGAGAGCATTCTTTGAAAAAAAATCTTTGGAACATAATATAGCTGTAGATAGCTTTAATAGTGCCAGCCACAACAGTGAAGATATTTTTGCCACTTTTTTTAGAGCCTTAGGCGAACTTTTCACTTTTAACAGGAAAAAGTAGACCCATTTTGCGTTATCGCTATCTCAGATAACATGATATTCAATCAGCTAATGCTTTATCAGGATAATATATTAGGTTTAAATTATTACAAGTTTCTAAAACGGTAAAATAATTATAGTCAATGGTTCTGTGATATTAGAATAGAAAAACATGTAACAAAATATAGGTATCCTTTCAATATCAATGTCTAGATAGAGCGTCACGCTGCAAAACAACCATAAAATAGACCAAAATTCGTGTGCTGGCGGGCGCGACAGCTGGGTTTTAAACTCGCGATATGCATTATTGTTTGGCATAATCATACCAGTTGTAAAGAAATTTCCATTATAAATAGTGAATATTTACAACAGCGTCGAGTGTCTACAAAAATGCTCAAAGAAAAAGTTAGCAGGCGCGGGTTGAAGATTTAGAGGCCAACTGTTGAATGCTTTTACGGCGTAGACTGTCTATCTAGACATATTAATAATCAAAGGTAATATCAATAACACACAAAATAGCATACAACTCTTTATTTGAAACATACATTATACCTATATCCACAATTTTAACAGTAAATATTCAACTTTGATAGCATATTGTATCACTTTTACTTGACTGAATTTGTAATAAAAATTAAAAAGAATTAAGACTATATTTTACAATGCAAACCAATCTTTGAACTTGTCAGTTTTGTGATGAGAGCAGTTACTGCAAAATGTTTATTTGCTGCAATGGTTGTTTCATCTATATTTTTTGCTATATGAAAAAGACTAGTGTTATTAAAAACAGTCATTGTGATCTAAAATAAGTAAATTCATGAGATTTATAATAATATTCGAGTTTTCATGGCACAAAAACGTGAACACATTTTGGAATGATTTTCAGCAAACATTGGTCCTTTAGTTACAACATGGTTGTTTTTTACATTAATTTCAAAACTTAAAACTAGTGGTCATAATCAGGAGTTTTTTCACTGTATTCCAGTGTTTTTAATATTAATAATTTGTAATTGAATCTCTACCTAAGTTATTATATCCCCTTACTTATAAAACCTTTCTTAGCTTTAAGCTTTGGTTAGTAATTGCCATATCAGTGTTGTCTTTTTTGTCTTAAGTCAATAGAAGAACAAATCCTAAGTAGGCTTCAGCACGATCACCCTAGACAGCGAGTTGTCTAGGGTACCTTCGACAAAAAATACATGGAATCGTCATTGAATACGTAAAATATTAAAATGAAATTAATTTCTGAAATTTCACATTCGCATTGCATGTAATTTTTCTCTATTCTAACCACACACAGCCTTGTGTGCAGTTCATGTTGCCGGTGCTTTTGCTCAAAGTTAAGAAAGTTTTATAAAAAGGAGGCTTGACTATTCTACCACTAAGCGTCTAAGACAAGGAGTGCGCTCTCGCGCGGCCGGTGGCCAGCAGCCTGAGGGCGTGCGGGTAGGTGCGGTGCTCCGCTTGTAGGATGCGCGCCGCGAGCGACTCCGCCGTGTCGCCGGGGAGCACGGGGACTTTCTCTTGGAGGATGATTGGCCCGGTGTCCATGCCCTCCTGTTTGATGAACATTATATGAGATTTAAAGCGACTGATGGTGTGCGGCGGGTGAAGGTCCGCCTGCGATGCGGAGGTTGCGGGTTCCATTTCCGCTTCGGGATAAAATTTTGGTATAATGTATGAAGTAGGTTAGGTACCTATCAGTTATCTAGTAAGGTACCCATATCACACGCTTTGCTTACTGTGGGGGTTGAAAATGGTTTAGTGGATTGTCCAGCATTATTTATATCATTAAGGTAAGCCCTTTGGGTTATTTTCACCAGATTCAAGTTAGCCTAACCAATATTCCCACTCGATTTTCATCGACAAAGGCTTATTTACACGAAGGCCTAAATATTGCGTTGCAGCTAGAATCTAAAATAATAGTATTTTTTCAAAGCCCAGGCAGATAACATCAAGCGTGTTAATTTAGTTTTTTTTTTTCAGTGGTTTATTTACAAAAAAATTACATCCAATTTGTCTGGATCATAGAATAGGCTTCTTCTCTATGCGCCATTCTGTCTGGTCCTGTGCCACACTCGTCGACTCTTTCCTGGCTTTGGCCTGGGTGGTCTTATGTATAAAGTACGAGCTTCTGCCCGCGGCTTTGCTTGCTTATTTTCGGTATAAAAAGTAGCCTATCATCTAAGTTAAGCTATGTTCAAAATGTACGCCAAATTTCACCTTGATCGGATCAGTAGTTTTGGATCTCCTAGGTAACAAAAATTTCACATTTCGCTAACTTTCGGCGTTATTATAGTAGGAAGTATTACTTACGTCAACAAAGTGTATGGTACACCCGCTCTCCTTGTCTCCGGCGTCGATACACTGCTGCTGCGCCTTCAGGCCGGGGTGCCGCGGGAGGAGAGACGGGTGGATGTTTATGAGGCGCCCGTACCATCTGCAAAACAAATTGATTTAGTTTTTGATATGATCCAAGTAAACAAGGTCTGTCACTCCGGGAGTGACACATGCCTACCTGTCCAGTTGCCACTCATTGCAACAACACAATATGGAATTGGGGATAAAAATAGTCAATTTAAAAAAAAAATTGGTTGTCTGTAAAGTCGGTTTACTGACGATAGTTGAACGTGACAACGCAGACGCATCGCTCACTCAAGTTGGAGAGAGACGGATGTCGAGCGCTCTCGCTTGCACTTCAAGCCTTACATGGAACGCCTCAGAGCGAGGTAACGCCGCATGACGTCATGTTTTTTCGTGCGTGCAGCCGGCTCTATCGAATTATAAGACGTTGTCACGTCAAAAAAACAGAAACAACATTATGTTAAACACGAGTAATTGAAATAATTGGTTAGTACAAAACCACATAGTTTCATCAGATTCGTACAGGTAATTTAGGGAGCTGGCGGAATTACGATTTTACGCTACTGGTAACACCAGCAAACAGATAGTCTTCTCATTCGCCGATGGTGTCGATGACGTAGACTTGTGTCACCCACGTGACCGTGATGTCTCGGAATGCCTTATCTATGGTTTTTTACAAGAAAAATGGAATTTGTGGGTTATCAACGTGTCACGCCTTACGCCGTATCTATTCTGAAATTGTTGCCATCTCTTTGTTAAGATCGTAATAAAGGGACGATGGCAACATTTTTATGATACCACTGTGATTCGACTACTTTTCCGATTAAAAACCTGGATGGATGTTTGTTACCTCTTCACGCCAAAACTACTGAACGGATCGGGCTGAAATTTTGCGTACAGAATTGTTATCCTGGAATCAAACATAGGCTTTTTTGCTTTTCATCCCATAAATCAGTTTCCATGGGATATCTAGAAAATGTTTCTACAGAAACTACGCGTGCGAAGCCGTGGGCAGAAACTAGTGTTTAATAAAAACACCATTTTCGTACTGACTTTTTGACAAACTCTCCGGATAGTATCCTCATGTAGCCGGCCAGACACACGATGTCTATCTTGTTCGCCTCCAGCGCCGCCGACACCGCGCGGTCGAACTCTTCCCGGGACCCGTAGTCTTTGTGGTTGAACACCTGAGGAAAGAGTATAGTGTGAGTTGGTTGGTGTACAAGATTACAAGACGTAAAGTAACACTTCTCAAACATAATAGCTATGTTAATTATGATTCCTATAAATCGGTTACAATTTACTTAATTAATTTATTTCTTAATTTTACTTTAGGATTGCTAATTTATTTGTAAAAAACGCTAGCAATAACCTGTGTTGTGGTTCTTTCGTGAAAGAAATATTTATTTTATTCAAAAAACACTTAAATATATCAAACTAGCTGCGCCCCGCGGCTTCGCTCGCGTGGAAATTTATGTTTCCCACTTTCTTAATTTTTTCTTTGCTATAAACCTCACGGAGCCCGAGATCTTTCCAACGAATGCAAAACCGTGGAAATCGGTTCGTGCGTTCTGAAGTTATAGCGTCAGGAAGGAAAACCCGACTTATTTTTAAACTACTGGACCGATTTGAAAAATTGTTTCATCATTAGGAAGCTTACTTTTCAGGGAGAGACATAGGCCATATTTTATCCCGGAATTCCCACGGGAACGGGAACTACGCGGGTGAAACCGCGAGGCGATCGTCTAGTTTTATATATAAAGGTATTTTCTATACTATATAATATTATAAAGAGGAAAGGTTTGATTTTTTGTTTGTTTGTTTGTTTGTATGAATTGAATAGGCTCCGAAACTACTGGACCGATTTGAAAAATTCTTTCACCGTTAGGAAGCTTACTTTTCAGGGAGTGACATAGGCTATATTTTATCCCGGAATTCCCACGGGAACGGGAACTACGCGGGTGAAACCGCGAGGCGATCGTCTAGTATAATATAAAGATGAAAGATTTGATTGTTTGTTTGTTTGTATTGAATAGGCACCGAAACTACTGGACCGATTTGAAAAATTCTTTCACCGTTAGGAAGCTTACTTTTCAGAAAGTGACATAGGCTATATTTTATCCCTGAATTCCCACGGGAACGGGAACTACGCGGGTGAAACCGCGAAGCGATCGTCTCGTACTAAAATACTTACAAGAGTAGGTACGGAGGCGGCCTCGGCCCGCTTCAGGGCGAGTGCGTCCTTCTTGTTGGACACCACGAGCACGACCTCCGCGCACATGCACTGTGTCACGTCACGGGTCGTGTCCAGCAGCGCTTGTAGGTTGGTGCCGCTGCCTGACACTAGGACTGCCACCTGGAAAATAATAAAAGGCTATCTGAATAACTAAGCCAGGGGGAGGTAAACGAGTGGTGGGTGTATCTGGCTGTTGTGGGTTCCCACCATAAAGCATCCCACTACGCGGAGCGGAATCGACCAAATGCTAAACTGCTAACTTCTAGCCATATTGGGCATTTACTTTCAATGAGGATCCGTAACGTTTTTAGTTGAGAATGCAGATCTATAGAGCTAGGAAATCCATAACACACAGTGCAAAAATTATTGTTCTATGACAAAAATTGACGAAGTTATGACGAAATTACTAGCGAAGTTCACCGAGTCACCGCCGCGGGTGCGTGTGACGTCACTCGCTCGTTCGCCGCCCGTTAACCGTAGGCAGATATCAGTTTTTAGTGATTTACTCCGAAACTTTAAGTTTAGGATTCTATTCTATTCTATGGGAAAAAAATTACAGAACCAAATAGACTCAGTTTTGAGAGACCCATCGAATGAATTTTTTTAAAGTTTTTTTCAGGTTTGGTTCTGTCATTTTTTGACTTGATAACATACCTTATGAACGAGTTAGGTTAATCACGAGTAGAAACATTTCTTACCTTCTTGTTGGGTAGATGCGGCATCCTCCGGGTGAAGTCGATGGCCGACTCGAAGTTGTCGACGATGACTCTCGCGCCCGCCGCCGGCCGCGCTTGCACGGAGCCTATCACCATGGCTCCGTATGATCGAGTTAGATTCATCACCTATAGAAACAGTTTTGTTACATGTCAAGCAAGAGTGTAGTTGGGTTTCTCAGATAAGTGGCGTAGACGTTAGTTTTCAACTGCTTTCACTTTATGAAGGGCAAAGTTCTTGCAGTACAAATACAAACCTATATTATATATCTTTTAAAAAGATATATATATTTTATTATATTTAAATTTGTAATTGTGTATTTAAATGTGTATTATCTAGGAATTTTGTAAGTCGGAAATAAATGATTTTGATTTATTTATTTAGGTCTTCTAGACCTTTGTCATCGGCAGAGGCACTTATCGGATGAGTTTGTGGTCAAACAAAAGATCGTAATCTATGGTGTACACGCACTATATTGTTAAATGCGAAAACTCCTAAAGGCGCGTTCTCACTGTGTCGTTGCTGTAAATTATCGTTGGACGACTATTGTTTCTAGCTGTTCACATTATAACGACTGTTTGTCTTCATTGTGTCATCTCGATTTTTTATCGTTTAACGACTATCGTATCAAGTTGTTCTATTTTCACATGAAAAAAAAGTCGTGGACGACAGTTAATCGTGTCGTCCATATGTGAACACCTTCATTTAAATATACAAGTCAAGATGCTTTAGTTTAAGCTGCACGAGTTTCTGTCGGCACTACACATTCGAAACGGGTCCTAACGTTTCTACTTTGAGCTATTATCGTATGACCGCATAATCGGTGCACCGATTTTCATCAAACCTATGCTATAAGCTGAGCTACAAAGCCACACAGGAAGACACAGGTTAAACTTAAAACACTCCTTTCTTTTAAAAATACCGTTAACGCACATCAGACATTTAAAACTAAAATATCACACTAATATTATAAATGCGAAAGTTTGGATGGATGTATGGATGGATGGATGTTTGTTACTTCTTCACGCCAAAACTACTGAACGGATCGCGCTGAAATTTTGCATGCAGATAATTCTAGGCCTGGAATAAAACATAGGCGACTTTTTATCCCATAAATCAGTTCCCATGGGATAGAAATAACCTCAAAACGGTTCCATAGCAAGAACGCGTGCGAAGTCGCAAGCAGAAGCTAGTTGAACATAAAGTGGTATTCTTGCTTTGATTTACTACAGACAAGATAGCAACTTACCTCAGCTTGATGCTCCGGGGCGACAATCAGCACCATGCCGACTCCGCAGTTGAAGGTGCGCAGCATCTCGTCATCGGTGACCGCGCCAGCGTCCGCGATCCAAGCGAACACCTGTGTTTAAAATCACACTAATATTATAAATGCGAAAGTTTGCATGTTTAGATGTATGTATGAATGGATATTTGTTACCTCTTCATGCCAAAACTCCTGCAGGGGTATTTTGATTCGTCGGAAAGGCCGTCGGATTCGATATCGGAAACTTTTTACGAAGAAATACGTTTCCGATATCGAATCCGACGGCCCTTCCGACGAATCAAAATACCCCCCCTGCTGAACGGATTGGGCTGAAATTTTGTATGTAGGTAGTTCTAGATCTCGAATAAAACAGGCATATTTTTTATCTCATAAATCAGTTCCGTTGGTACCGATAAATACCGATAAAGTGACGTTTGAGACCAGAAAGCTCTACGCTCATTAATCCATTACCGCTTCCACACAGCACAAAAATTCCCTTACTCTAGAAGTCTGGAGTCTCTTACTAACCGGATGTACATGCCAGTTGTGCGCATTAAGCCGGGCCCTCACGTGCGGAGGCAGCACCCGCGGAATGTTCTCGATCAGGCCTCCGCCCGTCACGTGTGCGCACGCCTTTACGCGGCCGGAGCGGAGCGCGCCCGACATGCTTTGAGCGTAGATGCGGGTAGGCTTTATTAGTTCCTCGCCTAGAATGTAACAGTTTTTTTATATATTTTCATTACAATTTTATTTTTCGTGACAATATACATTAAAATTTGTACTTTATTATTATAAACATGGTGAGGTTTGTCCCAAAAAAATTGTATAGGATTCGTTAGATGAAGGACTGGACTGAACTAATGTGGTATTTTTTTTGTTTATTAAATTAAATAGGATTTGCAAGCTAAATGCACCAGGTAAATTAAAACTGCATTGAAACTCTTATTTTAATTTTTTTTACTGTAATTTAGATTCGTATTTTTTTTTAAAATAGGTTCCTGCTACTTCTATTTCGGCACACAGTACTTAAAATTGCATGAATAGTATTGTATTTTTCATTTTTTTATTATAAACTGTTGTTAAATTTAAATTAGTTCAGGTTATTTTTACAGACTATGAGTGGAAACTGTCTTTAGCTTCAATTGTTCTAGTTTAAGAATTTATTGTCACCTAAACTTAAGCTTTTTGTTTCCCAAATAAATAAAATAAAATAAAAAATAAATGGCTTTAGGGCAGGCATCTCAGAATTAGCGAAATGGCTACCCATTTTGATAATTCTGATATCACTGCCCAAGAACTACAAGGAGTCCTATGGTTTTGACGCTCGTCAAAACTATAGGACTCCACGTAGTTCTTCAATATAAAATTCGGCTGGTATTTAATAATAAAGAACTATTATGTCCAAGTCCTCATTGGAAAGAGGAAAGTGGAGGGAATTTTAATTTTTGAGTATGAATATGATTTAATTGTCCATAAAGAACTAGAAACCTAGTCTTTTTAACATCACTTGTAGGACAAAAAATTTATTTTACAAGGAAAGCCCCTCACTTCTGAAATACAGTTTATACTAGTTCGGGAGCCCATAGATTCAATTAGATTATTGTATGTTTGCTCATTAGGGGAGGCCTAGGTCCAGCAGTGGACTAATATAGACTAATATATAATGATGATGATGTTTGCTTGTGTCAAATAAATGAATTTTACTTCACTTTAAGGCGAGGATTCCCGAGATGCGATGATTGCGAGTAAGTGAGCAAGACGGTGCGCAGGCAGCCGACCACGATTTTGTAGGTATTTAGGTGTTTTGAAAAATATTTGTATGGCATATAAAAATATTTTCTAGTGATGCACTGCGTAATAACGTTTGCAATGTTTTGTTATACATTTTGTGTCATTTTATTCATTTTTCTATTCACACTGATCATTCAAAGTTTCATTTAGAGGTAACTTTGTAATTTTTTTCTATCGGGTGAAATATCACCAATCGTGTTTTTGTCTGAAAATATCCTCAACTATAATATGTATGAATTTCAAAACTTTAGGCCTAATAGTTATTGAGGTACGGACAGTTAAAAATCCCGAAATCCGGGAATCCTCGCCTTAATTGCATCATTCCACCAACAAGAGCTATGCTCTTTAATTAATGATAATTATGTCCAAAAAGTATATTTGTAACTTACCCAGTGTGTGTCCCTCTTTGCTGAAAGGAGCCTTATCGGCGAGCGTGAGCCCTGCCTTCTTCATCAGTTTGTGGATCAAGCTGAACCCGTTGCTGTGCACTCCGTTCGATGGCAGGCCGATTATTATGTCACCCACCTAAAGAAATGTAAGTTATGCTTATGTGATATCGGTCACCGAACTATACAATCTTTAATATTGATAATTTGGTAACCAAACCATCCATACGTCGCACGGGTGGACATTTATTTTTTAAAATAAACGTCCACCCGTGTTATTTAGCCATTAATTTAGCCTATGTTACTCAGTGATATTGTAGCATTCTAATGGTGGAAGAATGAATGAAATCGGTCCAGTAGTTTATTCGTTATAAACATACAAAAGTACAAAGCTTTCCTCTTTGTTATATTAGTGTAGATAAGAAAGTAATCCTGTGTGTATGAGGAAAGGGTGAAGAGCTTCACGCATAAATGGATTACTTAAGATTACTTTGGCTTAGTTTAGTTTTACTTTCGTTGAGTTGTCTTGCTATTTACGCATGTTGTGGCTACCTGTAATTTAGAGAGCACTAGTTTTAAGTATTTAGTATTATAATTTGAATTCTTTGTGTTATTTCTAGTTGGTTGTCCTAAATAAATAAATGGCCGAACGTTAATGAATTTTGGGAAGAATATCGATAGTTTGACAGGGTAAGACATAGAACACTTTTTATCCCAGAACACGTGCCTTTGTGATTTTCTTAGAAGAAATTGGTCTACTACATTCTAATAACCCGCTATTCTTTGAAGCATCTTCGGCATTATCACTAAGACGCCGCATGGAAAAGTTAGTAGAAGATGAACTCACATTGATATCGTTGATCTTAGGCAAAATGTTGGCTCGTTCTACAACCCCGAGGGCGAACCCGGCGATGTCGTACACTCCCGGCTCGTACATGCCGGGCATCTCGGCTGTTTCTCCACCTATAGCAAAATAAAATTATAAAGTTAGTCAACATTTTCTTTTTATTGTATTGGAGCCCTCCGTATGCCCTGTATGGGTATTACTCTCCATTTGATTATAGCTCATAATGCGCTTATCAGGGGAGGCCTGCATCCAGCAGAGGGCCAACAAAGGCTGTAGATTTTGGACGAAGCCGCGGTAGTAAACGTACATAAAAAGGCACCTGTAAGATAGTGACAAAGCAATTATCTCATACACTAAAACATCTGTAAAATGAAGAACGATTTATTTCTTGGAATAGTTAGTGTTTTCGCGCTGTTTTATAAGCGAAACGAGATTACAATGATAAGCGAATTTCAGAGTAATTGAAACTTGAAAACAGACAGGCGCGACGAATAATTTGAAATTTAGTATGTACGATCAACAAGAAAATTTGTGTCCTAAGAAATCCCGAGAATTCCGACAATGCTAATACTAGCCGAACCCCAAAATAAGGAAAGAACCCCAAAGAAAGACTCACCAATAAGCGCAGCGGACGACTGCCTGCACCCCTCGGCCACGCCCTCGACGACGGCGCGCGCCACGCTCACGTCCAGCGCGCCGCACGCGAAGTAGTCCAGGAAGGTGAGGGGCGCGGCGCCGTTGCACAGGATGTCGTTCACGCACATGGCTACCAGGTCGACGCCGATGGTGCAGTGCCGGTTCATCTTCTGTGCGACGCGCAGCTTGGTGCCCACGCCGTCCGCCGCCAGCACTAGCACCGGGTCCTGGAGGACACACTGATTTACAGTTGAGAACATTGTTATACGAGGAAACAAGAAATGATGAATATACCCAATAAGCCACCCGATACACAGGCTTACAATCAGCAATTACCAGAAATGGTTATAGATTTTATTGACATAGAAAATTTCAATCAAATAATAGAAATAAATTATAACTAGAATTCACAATTGCAACAATTGAGCTAACTGCAGACTGTTGCAAGCAATCTACAGATAGCTCAACGGATCCACATTGAAATAGTTATGTTGGTAAATAAATAATTCTGTATTGTTTTAAAAGAAGAATTAGTCAGAACAACATAATAGCTGTGTGATTAAAGCTCTTTAAATAATGGTTATATGCGCAAGCTATGATATTTATTTATGTATATCATTTCATTTCATCCTACTTGAGGCAACGGGGATGACGAACCTCTCCCGTACGCCGCAGAAGATAACGTGCACAAGAGAAAATTGGACTAATGAATGAATATGCAAATCCACCACAAAACAAACATGAACCAACTGTGGAACCCCATTCTACTAATTGCTTCACTAGGACATTGGTATCGTCACAGAACCGTCACCTTGTATCCTTTGAAACTATATACAGGGTGGAATTTTGTAATGCCACCTGGAGGGAAAGTACTCTTAATACTGTAGATAGAAAATTATACTAAAAGAAAACATTCCTTTATTTTTGAAAAGAAAGAAAACTGCATTCAAAGATTTTTGAAAATTCGCTTGCCACACCCGGGAATCGAACCGACTGAAATCTGTAAAAATTACACCCTGTACTTTTATTGAATAGATCGTTAGGGTCAATAATAAGGATGAAATCTCTCTAACAAACTTAATAAATTAAATGAAAGGAAAACCATGAAATCTTAAATTCTAAATTGAATGGGTCAAGTTAAGCACTTTAACTTAAAGATCCATCTTTTTACTTGTGTCAGTAAATAATAATTATCATTGACGTCATTTATCCATTAAAATGACGAATTGATATTTAGATAAGATGATTGAAATTTGCACGTGTTTGTACCTAATGCAGACTCTTCTATCTTAAAATACTGGATCTCTTAAGAAATGAGTTAAATGGTTTCCCCGAGGCGGAGCGAAACCAAATAATTCTACAGCAAGATGGTGCTCCAGCCCATAACAGCAGAATCACTACTGCCTACATTAATAATCAATCACTTTAATACCTGGATGGATTGGTACCAACGGCACAATCAGATGGCCTGCGAGATCACCAGATCTCACCCCTTTAGATTTTTTTTGTGGGGATTTGTAAAAAATCTAATTTACATGAAATCTTATGCGAATGTAAACGAGTTGAGAGTTGAAGTTCAGAATACGATTTATAATATTCACCACAACACGTTATTAAAAGTTACTAGAAATGAATACATAAGAAGAATAAAATTGTGTATCCAAGAAAATGGAGCCCATTTTGAGGAACTAATTAGTAGGTTAGTTGACTTTTATTGTAAATAATTAAAATAATTTAAGATTTCATGGTTTTCCTTTCATTTAATTTATTAAGTTTGTAAGAGAGATTTCATACTTATAATTGACCCGACCGATCTATGCAATAAAAATACAGGGTGTAATTTTTACAGATTTTGGTCGGTTCGATTCCCGGGTGTGGCAAGCGAATTTTCGAAAATCTTTGAATGCAGTTTTCTTTCTTTTCAAAATTAAAGGAATGTTTTCTTTGAGTAAAATTTTCTATCTACAGTATTAAGAGTACTTTCCCTCCAGGTGGCATTACAAAATTCCACCCTGTATATACTTGCTTGTTATATTGCACATAGAGATTGATAGAATGATGTCAAACTTGACACGCGCGATATGCGTTCCTCCAGTAGTTTCTTTCTTTTAAGGTAGAATACCAAAACGAGTCATTCTGTGACAATACCTTTGCCATCATTGCCATTTCAAAATAAATTACCCAAACGTGATTTATTCCAAAAGGTTATCGTATACCTTGTATTCTTGTTCAACAGCCTTCAGCTGGAAGCATCCTCCGAAACCGCCGAGCCCGCCTAAAACTCCAGATCTAGTGGTTGACCTGCAAATAACATGAAAAATTAAGAACAACCAAGCTTTATTACATTACATTATGCTTGTGAGAATGGTATAGTTTCTATTAGCGGTTCCTATGTTGTAATTGACGACCTCTGTGGCGCAGCGGGCGAAGTTCTGCCTGCGACGCAGGAGGTTGCGGGTTCGATTCCCGCCTCGGGACAAATGTTTGTACGATCTGCAGACATTTGTTCAGGGCGTTCTGGATGTTTTCAATGTATAATAAAAAATATCTATCTATGTAGTGTATTGTAGTATATCAGTTATCTAATACCCATAACACAAGCTCTGCTTAGCTTGGGGCTAGATAATGCTGTTTGAATTGTCCAGCATTATTTATTAATTTTATTTATAATTATCAGCCATTGCTAGTCCACTGCTGGACACGGCATAGCAGCCTTTTTGAAGCTGCCGCGATGGTCTTTTGTTTTCATACAATTATCCAAGCTGACGTCACAGATCCAGGCTTCCAGCATACGAAAAACAAAAGGTGATCGCGTCAGCTTTTCAAAATTTACCTACAGCAGTATCTCGCCACTTGCCTGAATGAATTCCCCATATCGGCCTGCTGTCTTTGAATGAGAGGGATTTTCGTCTAGGTAAACATTCTTTTTGATCAATTATATTTATTGTTAAGGACTTTTACTTTGCAAAGTATGTCAGTCCTATCATACACTTATTAACAAACAAAAGAAAACAACCAACAAAATTAAACAAATCAGTCAAGTTGTAGGTATATTCAAATTTGTAGGTACCTATATTCATAGGCATATCACCTACAACTTGATTGAACTGATGCATAAAAATTTTAAACAATGAAATAGCCGCTAATGAATTTGTTTCCGCTACAATGTTAATAAATGTTCCTAAATCTAATCCTTTATATTTAGTTCAGTCATCAGTGCCTCCCTTCGATCTTTGAACTCGGCGCAGTCCATCAAGATGTGGTGCACATCATCTAGGACTTCACAAACTTCACAGTTTGGAAAGTCCGTGTTTTTCATCACCTAATGTAGTTATAAATAAATTAATAAAATAAATAAATAATAATAATAATACATTTATTTCAGACAACATTAGAACAAGTATAGATCTTATTAACTTATTCTACGGTCCATATGAATATATACCTTAAATCTAACATACATAAAAATATAAAAACTTATTTTAAATAAAATTGCACACGTTCTAAATTTGCGGCGGCGACGTGCTGGACAATCCACACCACACAGCATCATCTAGCCCCAAGCTAAGCAGAGCTTGTGTTATGGGTACTAGATACTACTAGATAGATAGTTACTTCGTAAGATGCTAGATTTCGCCACTTACCTGGCTAACGGCTTGATCATAGACACGAGAGAATCTCCCGCCTCAATATCGACGCCACTGTCTTTGTAAGAGAGTGATTTCTGTGTAGGCTGCTCGCCCGTCGAGTAGGGTGCCACTAGGGGTGCCATCGCTTCTTTGAAGTTCTGCACCACCACTTGGTGACCACCTGTGGACGTAATAAATAATATAAGCAATGATAATGGCAACATATGTCTGCCACTTTTCTGCCAGTGTTTGGTTCATGGAAATTTCATACTCGTGGAATGGAGACGTGGTTACACAATAATAATCTGATCGGTAAATTTTACAAATACTAATGATAAATTATACTGTAGAAATCACACAAACTTATCAGAAAAATAACATGAAATAAGTACTTTGAATTAAGATGATTTATTTGAAATAATTACGATGTTTATAATTAAGTAATTGACCGTCATTTGGCGACAATATCGCGTGATAAGTGAAAATGCGACCGACGACGTGTCACGAAGATAAAGTTCGGGCTAGATTACACCAAGTCACTTAAATAATTTATTTAAAGTTGGGTTAAACTGGGAAAAATAATTTTTAATATTATGAAACAATTAACCTAAATAATTGAAAATTATTAGTGTGCAACCATATTTTAACCTTATTTCCAAGGTTTACCGACAGATAAATAATGGTGGACAATCCACACAGCATCATCTAGCCCCGTAAGCAGAGCATGTGTTATGGGTACCTACTAGACAACTGATAAGTACTTAACACATTACATAAATAGATATATATATATATATATATATTTTATTATACATAGAAAACACCCAGAACAAAAATTTGCAGATCATACAAACATTTATCCCGAGGCGGGAATCGAACCCGCAGTCTCCCGCGTCGCAGGCAGACCTTCGCCCGCAGCGCCACAATAAACATAGGATATATCATGAAAGTACTTAAAGCATACACGCACTTGACCCACCTTCCCGGCCCAAGTCTTCCACCACGCCGACGACCGCGACGCCTTCCACAGTTGATAGAAGAGTTTCTACTGCGCTTCCATCGGCGATGATCACCATTCCGACGCCGCAGTTGAACGTACGGAGCATTTCGAAGTCCGAGACTAGACCTGTGGACAGATGGAGTGCGACATTAATGTCTAGTTATTAATAACTAGAACTTATTTAACGAGTTTTCCGGAATATTTGCCATGTTGCAGGAATAAATAACAAAAGGTTGGAGGGAGGAAGAGTGGAAGAAACAAGGGGAGGCCCGTGTCGAAGGACAACCTGACCAGCAAACTGGTTACTAAAAAAATAGTTTTCTATTTTATGTTTATAAATAGCACTTACTGAATAATAATCACACTAATATTACAAATGCGAAAGTTTGGATGGATGGATGGATGGATGTTTGTTACCTCTTCACGCCAAAACTACTGAATGGATTAGGCTGAAATTGCACATAGGTAAGTCTAACCCTGGAATCAAACATAGGCGACTTTTTATCCCATAAATCAGTTCCCATGGGATAGAAATAACCTCAAAACCTTTCCATAGAAACAACGCGTGCGAAGCCGCGGGCAGAAGCTAGTATGCTATAAATGGACCTACATGGTTAGAGAATAAAGGCTTTTTCATATTGATGTTAAATAATAATGCCGTACAATGTTGTTAGACAATTAAATCGTAGTTAGTGCTTTGGTTTAGACTGTAAGCCAACTATTGATTTGTTTTAAATAAATAAACAGAATAGTAGTGGTAATTTTTGTAGCAAAAAAACAGCGAATGAGGGTAGATCGGTAAATCTGCCAATAACAATCTTTTGGTTAATTGATTGGTGATCTACTGTTCATCGTAGCCAGCGGGCTGTAACTATCTTTATTTTATTTCAACCACCTACCAGGTGAAACAAATAATAATGACAATGAGGAATATAAAAATAGGTTTAGACCGCTTGTGCTCAACTAATTACAGGCGGTTAAATGGTACAAACAATAATAATGAAATCCAGGAGTTGACAAGGCAGTAAAAACTAATAAGTACTGGCGCGTCTGGCGCCGCTTTCTATGACTCATTTTATAAGCGTGGAGAATGTTATAAGAACACGTCTAATGTTTCCATTATGTCGTTGGAACCTTGACGTATCTTAAATATCGCTTAGGTTAGGTTAGGTATAGTTAATGCATCTTTCTATATTACTTAACATACCATTGCACATCGAAATCCGCATCTATCTTAAGTGGAAACAAACTAACCTTTAGCCTGCAGCCATCCAAAAATAGGCTTTATCTTAAACTTCAGAGCGTCCAGATTCACCCTGACGCCAGGCCGCAGTATCCTGGGAATGTTCTCCAGCAACCCCCCTCCAGTGATATGCGCTAGCCCCTTGACGAGTCCGTTCTTGATGGCGGGCAGTAGCTCGCGCACGTAGATGCCGGTGGGTGCTAGGAATTCTTCGCCGAAGGATTTGTTGGTTGTGCTAAATGGGGCTTTTTCGTTGTAGCTGTAAGAAAGGGCAATGTTATTAATGCTTGTTAAGTACGTCAGACTAGCGTCTGTATTGGCATGTACCTGTGTCATTGCATGTATTTTCAAAGAAAAATGTAGTTTGTTATTACAAACAAATCTACACTTGCGAGCTTTAAACTGGAATCGCTTCAAGGGTTGTTAAAGACTAATTTTTACAATTTCTTTGCAGTGAACTATGAGTTAAGTTATGTTTTCCCTTACGCAGGATTTAGTGGTGACGAAAAATTTTGATTTAATGCACGATAATGTCCGCTGCCACACCGCAGCAGTGACTAGACAGTACCGACAGACGTCTTCCATGTCGGCATTCCCACACTAGACTGGCCAGCCCTTATTCCTGACTTGAACCCAATCTGGCATATGTGGGACGAGCTAAAACAGCGGATACGAGGGAGAAATCCAGCTAATCCAGCTCCGGCGCCGCCGATAGAAGCCGATAGATGCAACTTCAACCTATTGCAATAATTCCCAAAATTTAGGTAGCCAATTTAATTAATTTTAAATCTTCTTGATATCACTTGAAAGGTAACAAAATTATCTTTCAAATGATATACCACAATCTATTAGTTCATTGTACATAAATTGTAAAAAAAATTTTTGATCAACTCGCGATGAAAGCGATTCCATTTTAAAGCTCGCAAGTGTAGATGACTACGTCAATGCAAAATATCAGATTAGTTAAAAAGTTTTGGCGTTCATCACGCATAAACGCAAAAACTTGGACGATTGAAAAAACAAGCAAGAAGTGAAGTGTACTCGGGAAATACCACTACGGAAATAAAATGACTGACCAAGGTTTTGGACCAAGATAACAAAGAGCATTGTTTCTTTAATTGCTTATTTGTTGTGTTTACTAGCTACATCCACTCACCTATGGCCCCCTTGAGCCATAATCTTCTGCACGAGACTGTATCCGTTGCTGTGCACGCCGGTAGAGGGCAGCGCCAGCACCACGTCGCCTGCCTTGATCTGGTGGCTGAGTGGGAGCTGCTTGTTGTTGTCCACGACGCCGACGGCGAAGCCGGCGATGTCGTACTTGCCGATTTCGTACATTGAAGGCATTTCTGCTGTTTCACCGCCTGAAATGAATTGTTTATTTTAGCAATATACGTCGATCTTAGTGAAAAAAATAATACAAATTAAATTTGTTCGTGAACTAGACGCTACTAAGTGGCATAAGACAGCTCAGAAACCGAGATGTCTGAAGAAGAAGTGGCTGAGGCCAAAAACAGAATTGGGTCACTGAGCCACAGTGTAATAATGATTTTGACGTGAAACGTCTTTTAAATCGTTTAGTAGGGGGTCTGTTGCAGAAACCAGAATGTAACGAAAATACCTATGAGCTTACGATTATGACATTACAGCGAGCGAAGCGAGCTGCGCACCCTTACACAGCGTGGCGAGCGAAGCGAGCAGCACCGTAATGGCACGCCATCTCAGTGCGGCGAGGGAAGAGAGCCGCAAACCCTCACACTACATAGCGATCGGGGTGAACCGCATTCTCTCTCATTTTATTTACTTCACTGCGGCGGCGTCCCTGATACTGCCTACCCCATTTTCTTGTAGGTTTAAGAGTTAGTTAGTGAGTCACCCAGTAAGGCGCAGCCCGACAAGAGGCAGGCATCGGCGATGCCCTGCACGATGCAGGCCGCCACCTCCACCTGCAGCCGCCCGCACGCCATGTAGTCCAGGAACGCGAAAGGCTCTGCGCCGGCGCACAGGATGTCGTTCACGCACATCGCTACAAGATCCTGCCCGATCGTGTCGTACATCTCCATTAATTCTGCGATCTGGTGGGGAGACGTTTCAAGTTATTTTTTGTGAGGAATTGACGAAGTTGCGAAGCGGAGATTTGAGAGCAACTCCGATTTACAAATCGGACATAAGTTGCAAGCTAATTACGCCATAAAAATGAAATCACAGGGCATGTTGGCAGATCCTGCATGGTCTGTCTGTACGGTCAAAGCAAAAAAACGAAACAGTTAATCTTCACAAGCGTTTTTAAGTGTTGTCGAGTCGTAAAGTCGTCGTGTATAAAGTTTTCAAATTTTACGTATCACTTTGTTGTTTACGGGTCATATGGTTTTGAAGGTTTTAGCATACAGGTTTGAACATTTGTATGCAAATTACCTTCAGTTTAGTCCCGACCCCGTCAGTTCCCTGCACCAGCACGGGGTCCTTCAGCGTGGGGTCCATAGCGGACAGCTGGAAGAGACCGCTATAGCACCCCAGTCTGCCCAACACTCCCTTCCTGTGCGTACCTAGAAAGTATACAATTTTTAGTTTAGGGTGTCCTATGCATGAAGGAAATGAAACCTAGGGGTGCCTAGCCGATCTAAAGTAAGTAATAATTACCTGTGAAGTTTTGTAAAACTGGCGGCCATCAATAAAGAAGTACCAAAACCAACTTAAGCTTCAACCTGTTTGGCGAGACGTAACCATGAACAGTCGTTTTAAAATCACGTTTAGAGCAGTTGGTTCTATTGGATATAATTCTGGTCCAGTAAAAGATTTATTTTTAGATATTATGTATCTACTGATCAAATATTAAAATTTTAATGGTTGATCAGAGTGGGCCAATATAATTTTTTTCTGACATAATGCTTATACTACATACCCGTGGCAATCGGCTCAATTTGCCGCACTAATGTGGCCGCTGCATCGATGTCCACTCCACTTTGAAGGTATGAGAGACCGTTGATTCTGAAACCAGGGGATTCCTGTATCTATTGACCATTGGGTAGAGACTAATATCGTTTGGATTAACTGTTGGTATGTTGATTCAGGCAACGACTCGAGCTCATCATGGTTAAGCATTATTCGGTGGCTCAGAAAGTGTGTTGTCATCATTATCTTGCGTGAATTTCATGCTTTTCGCTTGAAAACTTGTCTTAGCCGGACTCAACTAGCGCCGCCATCCATTCTATCTCATTATTACGTTAAGCAAAGGAATTTACAAAAATCCATCGGACAGTTTGTGATACCAATAATAAAACTATTACAGGGGTATTAAAAAAGAGCTTATGATAGTTATTTTTAATACCTCTGTAATAGTTTCATTTTGTATACTTAGTTTAGGCAGAGATGCAAAAACAGAGTTTGGTGGCCACTAAGAGCAACTTCGCATCTCTGCCTAAAATAGGTGGCGGCGCTAGTGCGTAATGATCATGCAAAAAAAAAAAAATACAAATACAAAAATCTTTATTCGTGAACTTAAAATACATTATATTACAAGTGTTTGAGACCCCCTTTTAAGTAAAATATTTTACCTGTGTTAGGGGAATCTCGCTCTGCCGAGAAACAGTAAATTTTGATACGTACATTAAGTTCAGCTATAGTAGTTATTATAGGATACATATAAGGCTACTTAAATTGTAGTTACTATTTACAAAAAATAAAGTTGAAAGAGAGCTATTTGTAAAGCGAGTGCGCATGTAGTTTTATAGGTTTGTTAATGTGTGTAAGGGTGTGTGTGTGTGTCAGAAGGTGTGTGTGTGTGTGTGTTTGAGTTCATACGAGGCACCAGTCTCTTAAGAGTCTGGGCAACGTATGACCCAGTGTGTGATTTCGTAGTCATGTGTGTGTGTGTGTGACGATATATGGTATATGTGTGTTTGTTAGTATATATGTGAATATATTGATATTGGGACGAATCTGTTAAAATTTGAATATTAAATAGTAAATTATGTAGAGATACAGGAATTCCGAGGAAAACCTAACATAACTTATCAAACAGTGCTTCAGTTTCGTCATAGCTTAAATAAAATAGCCATTTGGTTAGTTTCTTTTTCAATTCATATTTACTTAAGCCATAGATATTCTGTTTTTTATGAATTATGTTATATAGGTGGGAGGATTGGGATACATATTGACGTGCAGCAAATTTAGATCTTACAGTTGTTGTATTAATAATGTTTTTATTTCTTCGTTGTGCTGTTTTTTTTGTGCTGAATTCTAAATGTTTGTGGGTTTTTAAGACTGTGTGTAATATATATAATTTCCTTATGGTAAGCAATTTTGATTCCGTATAAAGTAGATAAGTTGGATATCTATATGGTCTAGAGTACATTACTTTGATGAGAGACCTTTGCGCTCTTTCAACTTCTATAAATTTACTCTTTATGGCTCCCCCCCAAACAGTTATACAGTAGGTTATGACTGATTCTGCTAAGGAAGTGTAAATTTCGTTTATTAAAGGTTTAGGTGCTGAATTTCTTATACTCTTAAAAATCCAAATAAGTTTCCTTACTCTACCCACCAGCAGTTCTATTTGTGCATTCCATGACAATCGCATCTCTGCCTAAAATAGGTGGCGGCGCTAGTGCGTAATGATCATGGTCATGATTACCATGCATTGAAAACCTACTTCTTTCATTCTTTAAAAAAAAATATTGAATTACTTGCCATGCGGATAAAACTAAACCTAATTAACCATTTCATTGTGAATAAATGCTTCTGCCATGTTAAAAAAAATCAACCATTGAAACCAGAACCTCCTATAAAAATCAGTGAAATTCTAGTTTCTGTCACAATTTCTCTATAAGAACTTAAAATAATCAAACAAATAATAAACAATGAATGACACTATATATTAACCAAAATACTTGCTACACAGTTAAATTTTTTACTTTTTTATTCGTGCGTAATTTGATGAATTTATTTTCATTAGGATGAAACGTTGATGCTTTAGAAATAAATGAAATTTGCTCATTATTTGGTCTACAGAATGCGTCAAAAAAGAAAGCAGTAACAACACACAAAATCAGGATGAATCAATGAAATACCAAACCAAATACGAAACAAACAGAGTTTATTATAATATCACACAAAAAGCATACAAATACTACTTGCTAAGGATAGTTACTTTGGTGACATTACATGAAAACCTTGAACACTGCTTACCAAGCCATGTTCCATAGCAAGCTAGGACAAACACAAGATTAGTATAGTAATGGAATGAAAGCCCCATGCGTCCGCGCTATTCACTGAAACAAAACGCATGTTTAGAGATCAGAGAATATGTAAAACGTTAGGTTTATGGTTTAGATATGATAAAGACCGGAGAATATATGAATTTGATAGACATAGGTGATCAACACGCTTTATAAGGCCAAATAAGTGAATTTAACTGATAGAAAGATACTGTGAAATTACACTGAATAGAAAGTAGCTGAGTTAGCGGAACTGTCAAAAGCACTACTATAATTCATCGAGAATTCATATAATGTATTGTGATTTTATGATAATTTATGTTCTTAGGTGTAGGTAGTCTTAGTGGGTACACAATGCATAAAAACCCTGTCAGGTCAGGGCGTTATAATTATTTTGGGTTCGCTTTTGTTAGATTAATAACTTTAATACTTAAAATTTATGGAATCAGATAATTTAGGAATGCCATTTTATTTATATTCAGCCTAAAAGCACACGCGGAACTCAAAACACTGAGATAACATCTGAAACTGGCTGCATTTCATCGAATTGTTCAAATGACCATCCATAGAAGCCACGTCCCCAGGTAACCTAATGGTAGGAAGGACTGCCTTCCTCATCACCACGCATACACCGACTGCTGAGCGAGCATGCCCCAAACCAGTTGTCCTTGGTTAAGCACTGGGGTCAAATAAACACTGACTCGACCCGGCCGAGGGGGGTGGGACAGTAAAACTATACCTTTTACTGTCTACTTGTTAAGTAAAATCAAGGCATAGGAGGGCCTATTAACGACTTCAAAGGGCATTGATGTGCTTGGACTAAATCTTAACCTTTCGAGAGCCACGCCACTAACGCATTCCTGTGTCCTCTACGCCAAGGCACAAAGTGAACAAAAATACCTATGCCCTCAGGACCCGCAGTATAGGTGACTATGGCGTTCAAAAGGTAAGTTACAATATAGCCATCCCTTGTTTTTCAATAAAGTAAAAAACGACAACATTATTTACAAAACCTAAACTAGAGTTTAGGTTTTGTGCCAGCATAATCACTGGGCTCTTACTTCAAACATTAGACTTACTTAGAGAAGGCTCTATGGGCGATGTCCTTCCTATACTGCGCGCCGGGGAAGTCAATGACCTTGGCAGCGGCGGTGGCCTGCGCTGCGGCGGCACGCAGGCTGCAGGCGCGCGCACACACCAGCAGCACGCGCCCGCCCCAGGTGACGAGGGAGCCGTTGGCACCGCGGGCGACTCCGCTATGGAATACTACGAGGCTGGGGTTCGACTGGACTTGGGATAGACCTGGAACCAAATTATTGATGAAGAATCACACTAGAAATGACCTTGAAGCCTCTACCCCATAGCCGCGATTTTGAAGCGCGTCTTATGTCGCGCGATTTGTTGGGATTTTGTAGCGCGATTCCTTACACACAGCTCTGTTTTTGTAAGCGCGATTTCTAGACGCCGCACGCCACCGCACCCCGCAAAAATAGCAAAACGCAAGACGCAGCTGTTTGTAAGATGGCATGCGTCATAATTCAAAATGTTCCGTGAACAAATATCACAAAATCGCAAGACGCGGAAACGCGCCGTCCAACTTCTATCGGGTCGATAAAATCGCAGCAGTGTGTAAGCAGTTTTAACCCACTCACCGCTGATGACGCATCCCTTAGTAGAAGTCTCAGGGTAGCCCTTAGAAGCGATGACGACGCCGACTGAAGCCAGCTTGGTGTTCCACGACACTTGCACTTGTTTTAGGGTTCCGTTCACACATGCCTGGAAACGAACGAGTATTTTAAATACGTTTGATGTTTGGGTAATTTTCAGCACCTTTATGAATATGATATTTTAACCGAAAATGCTGTTCAAATATCGATCTAGTGAATTTGGTAACCTTTTTTAAATTTTAAAATATTTAGCAAAATCTATTGTTTTCTACAACACATAACACACATACATATGAAACAATAAATTTAAGCCGATACAAGTTAAATGTTACAATCTGTTAATTTGTTTGTAATGGGTACGGAATTAATTAAAAACATACAACACAACAACAAAAATTTATTAACTTATTTCCCAAATAGGTGCTGCATTATTCCTGGCCAAGCCTTATTTATTCAGATACCACGTGACCGACTTCAACCAATAAAGCGAATCCCTAGTTTATCAAGCAATGGGAAGAGATAAGTTTCCAGAAACAACTCCACCTTAACCTTAACTGTTGCAATATTTAACCTCTAATGATACAGATATCTCCATAACTAAGTTGTTCTTTTCGATAACGGTTACCAAGTGACTGTAGATTTGTGAGAGTTCGTTAGCTTATTGATAACGGGTCAGCGGCGTTAGTAACGGCAATGTGTCAGCATACCGAAATAGATGAAGAAATTGAGATCTTATCAGACTTTTGGCAGGTTACCACGGCGATTTCTTTTGTTTGATTTTACGCTATCTTTCGGAGCAAGAACGCGAAAGGTCAATAAATGAAATACAGGATTTTATTCACAAAGAAAATAGCAATCAAATAATAGAAATAAATTAGAACTAGTATTTACAATTGAAACAATTGAGCTAACTGCAGACTGTTGCAAGTAATCTACAGGTAGCTCAAATGATCCATATCAATACCAGTCGGAACCAGACGCTGGCTGCATTGCCCCGCTGTATGGCAATGCTGATGCGCTGCGCCAGATACTCGCCAGCTGTCGGGTCACGCGTCCCCTGGAAGGCCTAACACGTGGTCAACAGCTGCAGTGTTTATTCTATCAACATACCTCCATAATGGTGTAGAGATCAGACTCGAGCAGCGTCATGAGGACCTGCGTCTCAGGGTCTCCGAAGCGGCAGTTGAACTCCAACGTCATCGGCCCTGACTTGGTTACCATCATGCCGGCGTAGAGAACACCTGGGGAGAACAGGAAACATTGTCAAATTTAACTGTCAGTCATCTGGTACTCATATCATACCACAGTGTCCGTCAAATTAGCAGCCCCCGCCATGGAATTAGGTGGTTCAACTATACAGCACAGTTGATACCCGTACGGCACAGATGAGTGGCGACGGTCATGATTCAAATCTCGGTGGACGTCAAGATAGCAGCCAGAGTGAGAGATCCAAATATCTCCTAAAGTACTGGAGCACTATTCTGCTTCTGGCGCTGGAGGCACTATTTATTGGCAACCACCAAATTCCATAGCAGGGCTGCTAACTTGACGGACACATAGCCCAAGGTCTGCTTATTTCGGGGCGAGATGATGCTGTGTGACATGACGAGCACACACTTAATTTAGAAATTTACTTTGAATGTCTCTTGTGGTGGAGATACAGCAGATCACAAAGCCGTAGACTTCGGAAAGCCGATTGCGAGCCTAAAATAGAGATGGGCAAGAGATGCTGCTAGGCTAGACGACGACCAATGGACTAAGGCGGTTAAAAAGGTCAAACGAAGGTCTACCGACAATAAAAAGAGTGGTAACCTAATAGATGCAAGGCGTCCTCGAAGCAGACCACTTGCCAGAAGATCGTCACCGTGGCCAGATGACTCGATTAGGCTTGCACAAGATCACCGGGCGTGTAAAAGTCGAGGCCTATCCTATACCAGCAGTGGTCAACCGGGTGAAATTATATCAATCTTCTGGTACACCATATTATAACATATCTGCTTAATTTGGGGCTAGATGATGCAGCGTACGAATTCCACATTACCCAGCTTTTTAGCAATGATATCTCAGTTGCCAACGTAACGTACCTATTGCGCAGTGAAATTTCCAAATACCTACCCCTTTGGCCCCGCGACTTTTCTTGATAAAAACCCAGTTCGCTCCAGTAAGAACCAAATAAAGGCAGATATAATATCAGTTTAGGTTAACAGGAGCTTTAAACTATAAACATTAAACATACTTATCACGGACATTATGCAGTAGGAGACAAAGAAAAAGAGTTATCGGAATGGATATCAGTGATAGATAAAGTAGGTACCTATACCATAGCCAAACTCGATGTAGAAAGTTGTAAACAAACCACGACATCAATAACCATAATTCACTTGCTTGGCGTCGAATTTCAGATATAACTGGAGGGAAGGATCTGAAATCGATAAGTAATGTAAATATATAAAAAGATTTTAATCGGCTTCGAAAAAGGAGGATAAGATAGATATATCCGAAAATTGAGCGAGCTTATTGGTCGTGCTCAACGAATTAAAGGTGTATTAAAGTTACTTAAACAACTAAATTCATTAGTCGCGTTTGACACATTCCACCGTTTAGGTACGCACGAGCCTTATCTATCGCACTGGCGATTTGGAAGCGAATTTAAAGCGAGGCGAGGTCGCAGCGAGCTCGCCGCTATTAGCGATTGCGGCGAGCTTTGGATCGCCTTGAAATCAATCGCAAATCAACAATCAACTATTTTAATTATCATTTATTTCGTAAATTTCAAGAATAACATGTCACATTTGTTTACTTATATAACAGAATGTTTACATAATATAAATATAATAAAATTTCGTCGCTTTTACAGGCTAAGAATTCCTCACAGCTGTAAAAGCGGTTGTCAGTGAGCCAGTGCTCCAGTTCTGCTCCTAAAGGATGTTATGTTATGTAGGCTGGTTGCCTTCGTAAGATTTCAGGAAGACTGTTGTACACTGTCGGTCCCATCATGCGCGTTATGGTGGGTACAGACCAAGCGAGCGAGAGCGAGCGAATGCAAACGAGTGGGATTCGAAGATCGGTACGTTCGTTTCATTTTTCTTTGATGTAGTGACAGCCGTCGGAGCACGACCGAAGGCGAACGAAGGCTCGCTTGCTTGCGCAATGACGTCCACACTGGTTCTTTCGCGTTCGTTCGTTAGCCTTCGCTTGCTCTCGCTCGCTTGGTCTGGATCCGGCATTAACTTCCCCGACGTCGCGCGAGGGTAGTGAGGGTAGTGAGCTTGTCCGCTCGCTGAGTATTGTACCTGGATTAGGCACTTAACGGAAAAACACTCTATAACAATACAATTTTCTCATCTCTTACGTCACAATGTAATCCTTCTGCGTATGTCACTGCTCCCCGACCCCGATGTTTTGATTCACTAATCTCTATTACCCTGATAATACCAGGCAAACATTTAAGAACTTGCGTCAGACTAAATTGTGCCCTGATGAGATGGCAATACGTTGGATTTTGTAGCGAGGTTATTGTTTACATATTGATTATATTGATGGGTCTATAAAACAAGGTTTTCAGGCGACCACCTTACGTTTTATCCTGTTAACATCTCAAAACAGGTCAATTTTATCCTATAACACCGGGTCTGTCAAAGATCAGCTGACAACCGGTAAATTTGGAATATAATGTATGTTATCCATACTATCCACAGCAATATTATAAATTCGAAAGTAGTTCTGTCTGTCTGTCACCTTTTCAAGCCTAAGCGGCTGAATATATCCTTGCCAAGGCCAGTATATAAATCATATTCCGAGGAAGGACATAGGCCACTATTATCCCGGAAAATTGCGAAGCCGCGAGCCGCAGCTAGTAACAAATAATTTATCTTGTCTATAGTGGAAGTGCTTAAAGAGATCGTACACCCAGAAATGGATACGAGGACCAGAGAGGCTCCTATGATGACCATTATTTTCAATTTGGTCACGAACTACTTTTCTTGAGATCAGTGTTTCTCTGACTCCTTATTCCTGTGCGGGGTTAGCTCCTCTGACCCTTAATTACCAGCGTGTATTCAACATGCAGATAGGAGGCAGAACTCTCATAAATTAATGATAAGAAATGCAAGAGATACAGCAATTGCTCATATATCAGCATAATCAGCAGTCTGGGCCCGAAACACATAACTTTGAAAATGTAGCGACGATTGTGACAAATTTATAGGGTATAAAGTGCCATTTCCTGGGCCAGGGTGTCACAGTGCACCTGTCGTACATGAACGTAAACAAAATCCTACTAATAATAATAAAGGCCAAAGTTTCTGCCGTTGTGAAGATGTTTGGCCGAAGAAAACGCCAACGCTACTGAATGGATCGGGCTCAAAAAACGCGTAGGAAACCGCGGGCAGAACCTAATAAATAATAAAATTGTTAAACAGACGTTTTTTTGAGAAATTTTATGATAATTTGATTTTATTTGGAACTATATCTCAGTCCATGGATATTCCAGAAGTCGACTAGAAAATCTTGTCAGGGAGAGGGCAAGGATCTCTAGATAAAGTTCTATTTTCTCTCGGATCTCTAAATTATACCGTAAAGGTAATCAATTAATGCTATAAGAAATCTGGGTCCCAAGCATGCTGATTTCACTAAAATACCCTCATAGAGGGGGCTTATGTCCAATTGACAATTGTCCAATAGACAATTGTCATTATAATACGGGCTTCAACTCATAACATTCTTCTTCTTCTTCTTTTATTTTTGGCTCTGCGTCATAGTTTGACACAATTCTGCCAATGTCAGTTTTAGAACGAATAAGATTAAAATTTATGGAGGTTGAGTTTGTAATAACCAAATAAAAAGAGTAAAATTTAATCTCAATTAAGTTCATTACGTACAAGAGCAAACATTAACAACCAAAATAAATAGTAAGAAGCTATTCTAAAAGCACTAAAATAAACTATCATTCTGAGTATGAAAAAACATAATATTTACATAATCTACAATTTTATATTATTTACAGAAATAAATTTACAAAGTTTAGATACAAAAGGTGAAAACACTAAGAGAAGAAGAGTCTTTGAAGAGGGAGGACGGGGGATTTCAGGAGGCATAATATCATGAAGGGATATTTTAAGTTTTGGACAGGTAAAAAGAAGATGTTCAACATCTCCATCATCCAAACCACATTCACATAGAGATTGATCTCTGACCCTTATCTTGACTAGAAAAACAGGAGTACAGGCATGGCCCAACCGGAGACGGCATAAGATCGATGTGCTGGTTTTGCTGGCCTTTTTAAACTTAAAAAACCAAGGTTTGAGAGGAGTTTCTGGTTGTAACTCATAACATTGAAATGCATTTCATATTGACGGCATCAGATGACAGACAGCTCGCGGGCGTTTGAAGCTTGTGGAGAGCCATTGTGTCACTGTAAAATGTATCTGATGATAACGAGTTAGAGCCCATAATTGAATGCACGCTTTTGTGCTGCGTGTAGGGGCAATTTATGTGTGCAGAGCTTTACGGTTGAAGTTTTCACGCAAATTTCGATACTCAAACGCGCTGTTTCAAGCAGCATTAACAGGGCGCAGAACATTTAATATCGACCTTACACCTATAGCAATAAATAACATTGTGGGCAAACGGTAACTGGTGATAACTGATAGCGTACACGCGTCAAACATGCCATATGTAAATACGCAGTAAGTTCGTTTGAACTGGATGCGTGTAATATTTTTATAAATTTTATCTGGCGTTATGTAGTAGGGTTAGTCAAAACCTGAGGAAACGCGAAAGTTTAAAAGTATTTATTTAAACTTTCGATTTGTTAACATAACTAATGATTATCGAGTATTTATCGCGTACCTTTTGTTATAATTTCCCCTGCGTTTCTACCGCGTTACAGCGATCGTGGTCACGGGGCGACGTAGGGTAAATAATAACAAAAGTTACGCGATAAATACCTGGTTAATATTATTTAAAACATGAGTACAACAGAGATAGACGTTATCCTACTTTCTTTTCTCTTTAACTCCTAAAGAAAGTTGAATTAAGAACAAAATGAGAGTGAACTACGCTAGTTTATCTTTTTAATCACCATCATGTTATGCCTATGCAAGACCAATGCTGGACATAGGCCTCCCCTGAACGTCATTGCACCCTGTCTCCAGCTAGCCGTATCCAGCATCTGCCAGCCAGATCGTCATCTATCCTGGCCACCGCTATTTAGGTTTGTGCCTGTACCCATTTACATAAAAACCTATAACTATAGGAAATTTCCAATCCTGAATAAGAAGCCAATATCGTATCGCACTTTAGTTCAATAACAAAAGTACGATAAGAACAATGTCAATGTCAAACTGCGAAAAGTAAACAGCTCGTAAAATTAAATCATGAGAGGATCCATGAGGAGTCATAAAGAAATTGCATCGATGAAAGTCATTAATCATTTTTATAAATAACGGATAACTATAAAGAAATGATTAATGACTGTCATCGATGCAATTATTTTACGACACTTTTACTGAGAAGCTGATTTGATCTTTATGGCAACAATTTTCAAGGACTTGTTTATGGTTTGGTTTGCCACAACAACCACCATTTCGCCTTCGGACGTTAGACGTAATCTTTTTCTAAGACAGATACATGACACTCTAAAACATGATATTCCCACTCACCAACATATTTGATCCCCTCAGCTTTCAATCCATCCACAGCTCTCTGCAGCACTTGGTCCTTCACATCCGCCAGTTGGTCCGGAGTGATGAGGGGACAGGGGGAATACGCCCCCATGCCCCCTGTGTTAGGCCCCGTGTCGCCGTCGCCGATGCGCTTGTGGTCTTGCGCTGGCGGCATCATTGAGACCGTCTCGCCGTCTGTGAATGCTAGGATCTGGAAAACAGATTTGTAGGTTAGATTGTGAAAAGTGGCCGATGATTATAAATAACGAACTCTGTGGAGCAGTGGCAGAGAATCTGCCTAAGAAGCAAAAGGTTGTGAATTCGACCCCAGTCGCGGGACATCAATATCATAATCATTGTAGCCCGAGATACTACTGGGTATGGGCCTCCTTTCGCTTCGGCCAGCTTCTGTCCAGAGCATCCAAGCTAAAATTTACAATCAGCCTTGTGTGTCCCAGAGCTGGGTAAAGCCTTCCCTTGGTTCCTCCACGCATCTCCGTCCTGAGGCAGCTGCACCCAAGTATAATAAATAAATAAATAATAAATCATGCCAGCCGCAAATAAAGCAGAGGTTATGTAAAGGGGGCTTGAGAACTGATAAGTTTAATACATTAAGACAATAGATAAAAGTTTATTTTTTACAATAATGCTGGACAATTCACAAAGCATCATCTAGCCCCAATATAAGCAGAACTTGTGTTATGGGTACAGATAACTAATATTATGTACCTACTTAACACAATACTCGTACATTGCAGAGATGGATTTTTTTATATACGTAGAAGACATTCTGACCGGAAACAAATATCTGCAGATCGTGCAAACATGCGCCCGCGGCGGGAATCGAACCCGCAACCTCCTGCGCCGCAGGCCGACCTTCGCCCTGTACGTAGTAGGTATTTAGGCTCGCGACTTTGGCGTGAGCCTTTCTCTTCCTAGAGAGTAAATAAATAGTTGTTTGTTTAGGTGCTTGGTGTTTTCTATGTACGAGTATATATGTACCATACCATACCTAGCATTTACAAAGTTAATAGGTAGGTACATAAAAAAAGGTTTTAGCAATGTCATTCATCTGATTCTTATAATTATAATACAAGATTATAATTATAACACAAGCTCTGTTTACTATGGAGCTTGATGACGATGAAAACAAATTGTTTTCTAGTAAACGGATAAATGACGATTTATTTCATCGTATTTCAATAAAAATGATGCAATTTACAATCAAAGGCAACAAGCATTCAATGTTGTAATTAGTTTGTTTTTTTTTTCATTTACGATAGGCTTATCGAATGTAAGAAAGCATCATCATCAACAGGGTGCCCGTTACTGTAAAACATTAAATCACACTCCAAAAGTAATATTATAATTTTCTGTCTTAGTTTTGGTACAACATTGAGGTAGAAAAAATGAAAATGAAAATTGTATATTTTTCATTGTTTCTGTCAGATATATCTGAACATCCAATCAACAGATTACTGTAAGAACTAGGATTGGGTATCATAGCCATGATCGAATACTCGATCACGATACGAATCAAAACAAAAATCTTTTCTATAGACCGAGGCGCGAGGGTTCCTGAGATCTCTACCAAATTAGGTGCAAAACAATGCACTTTCTTGATTTTTTTTATCGATTTTCTTTCGCCGTCGTGTTTTCCAATTAAGGAACCGAATAAAAAAAATTTGAATTTTATGTACTTAATTCTCGTTTTTTACCACGGGGATCCCGTGAGTATCGAGAGAGCGGATTTGCTTGTCAAACCAGGCCTAGTAGGAAGCAGGTTCCCTCTTCCCTTAAGACTGTGTTGAGCCAAATAATTAAAAACGATAGTCACGGTTAAGTCGATACAGTCCATATTATTGCAATAATGATTAAAAACTATGTAAAAATTACTGCAACGTTTCTACGAATATTTTGTAGCAAAAATATTAATTAATGTATACTTTAGTATAAAAAATCACGTAAGTTGGACAAAAACTGAAAAATAGCATGTCGGCGTTCAGTTAAATATTAATACTATAGTGTTAAATTTTTTCACACACTTCTTCTTCAAATTAATCTCAAATGTTTAGTTTACAATTGTACGCTTTTACATTTTCGAAAGGTTGCCTAGTTATTTAAATACAAATTTTTTTAGCATCTCAAATCCGCCATTCGCTATAACTATGGACGCGCCGCGTTGGTTGTATGCGTATTGCACACGTGACGAACATTTATTTAACATTTTTCTTTGCCGCCCGTCTTGTCTGGTCGACCCAGTCTTCGTGATTTTGTTTTTAACCCCCGACGCAAAAAGAGAGGGATGTTATAAGTTTAACGTGTCTCACTGTGTATCTGTCTGTGGTATCGTAGCTCCCAAACGGATGGACCGATTTTCGTTTAGATTTTTTTTGTGTCACAGATAATTTTATCCCGAGTGTTCTTAGCCATGTTTCATGAAAATCTGTAGGGGGGTTTTTTAAATTTTTATTTTTCTTCTTGTTGTATACTTACTTGAGATCGAAAACGATTCTAGAATTTGTATGGAAACAGGAAACTAACTGTCAAAATCAACCAATCACGACGTTCTTCATTTTCAAATCTGAACAACAGCAAAAAAACACCCACATCCAATCATGAAAACCACTTATTCAGTGTTAATCACACGATTTAGGTGTCCAGTTCAAGAACAGTAGGCAGTTATTTTTAATATAGCCATGACCAAACGATAACATATTTTTCATTGGACCCCAATGAACGTTTTTAATATCTTAAAGACTTGACCCCATATTGATATCGAAATATTGTCCAGCAGATAAACATAATTAAAATTATTTACTTTAGTTGTTTGTCCGCATGGAATTGCGCTCCATCCGAGTTGGATGGATACAAGATATTTCGTAGTTACGTAGAAAGTAATTATATTATCTATGTACGTCCCTATACTTAATTGACTTGAATATCGTAATGAGTCTAGTGTATTATGTAAAAACTATTGTTGTTTACCAAATTAGTTTACCAAATAAGCGTATATTTTAACGACAAAACAAACAGGGAAATTATAAAAATTTGTCGTGTCTGTGTGTCTGTCTCATAGCTCTTAAACGGATGAATGGATTTGGTTTTTAATGAAAGGTAGATTTTTCAGGGTTTTTTTTAGCAATGTTTCATGAAAATCAGTGCATCCAACTGTAATGATTTATGATGGTATTCATATCTGTAAAATCGAAATAAAAGTAAAATCGTCAAGGATCTTCGCAAAGATCGTAGCAGCATAGAAATTCTTTATTGCACACTTATAGATAGAAACAATACAACAAAACAGCTTAAAAACTAAGTGACAAGTGGCGGTCTTATCGCTCAAGAGCGATCTCTACCAGACAACCGTGGATGGATAGGATCATTGGATAGCATACGTTTTTCATAAACTATACTAGCTCGTAGGGTTTCCGCTTTTTGTTTAGATCAATTTCAAACTACATCGTCAGAACCGAGCCTAATTAGGCAGGATTGTACATATGTAATAGCCTTAATTTAGCTTTAAATGGTAACAATTTAATTTTTTATAAGCAGGCAACTTTTTTGTTGCTTCGATCCTCTCTTCTGTTCGATACTGATACCAAGTGACAGCATTCATCTGTAATATTTTCATTTTTTCAAGCCATAATCGTCCACGCATCTTTTATTTCTCCTACACTTTTGAAAAATTAGCTTGTGACAAATGAAATGTTTGTTACTGTAAAAAACCCGAACTACGGTACCCTCACTCCACCTCAACAGCCTATAGGTATTGGTCCACAGCTGGAGGCAGGCCTCCCCCATATAAGCGCTTTTTTGGCTGTTATCTCATGGGGGGTTATGCCCATAATCCCAACGCTGGCATGCCCAGGGTTGGGGATAGCAGTTCCGTCGTAGATTTGTCCTGCAGGGGGCGCTGCTGCCCGCCCCCGGAGGATATCCCTTAGTCGCCTGTTACGACATCCGCGGGAAGAGTTGGGGTGCCGGCACCACACATCAACTATGGTACCATGACTATGTAATTTCCATGAACCGGTAACTGGTAGAAAAGTGGTAAACCAAACACCAACTGAACAAAGAAGTGAAGCCAATCCTAAGATGTACAAACTCTTAAAGTTAAAGGTCCAAACAGATCTGCTCTATGATCTTCTTTTAGCACCATACACTTGTTAACCTTAGGATTTACCTAGAATAGTTTATTGCAAATAATTAAACAACAAATTTTCTGACATTATGAAATATTATGGCTATGAGTGACAAATTCTAGGATCTGTCAGGTCCCAACGGTCATATAGCAGAAAAACTCGTCAGAACTCTGTGTCATAGGCTACATTTTTTGTTCTCCTCGGAGAACTACTTGGGTTTGATATTTTATACAAAAGAGCTAAAGACTCACCGAAACCTCATCCCCCTCCAAAAGCTCCTCCACCACGACCGTCTCCCCCGCGCTCCCGTACTTGGCATCGGTGAGGATCTCGTCGACCGCCGCGCAAGCCTCGTCCTTGGAGGTGGCGACCACCACCCCTTTCCCGGCTGCGAGGCCCGAGGCCTTCACTACGAGGGCTGGGAATGGTGCTCTGTAAGAAGAGATTGTTGCTATAAAACAACAAAACAAACAAGGGTCCTAGGTATCCCGCTTACATTCATATTGAAGAGTTTGTGTTAGACATGCAAAGGCAAAGGTTGGTGAAGAGCCAGAGGTTTTAAGGTCCAACTTCTAAGTAGTTATGTACTGAAGAGTCTCATAGAGGCATCAACCCCATCCACACCCACAGAAAAGCGGAAACGAAGCTGTCAATCGCCAAAAGCCCTGCTCCGGTACTTCAAGGAGGTGGGCTGATGAGGGCCTGGTTGGGCAGGGGGACAATGCACAATAGACTCCCGTGCGATAAGTGGCGTAACTTCTCGCATGGGAGTGTATCGGCGGGATACGTTGGTAAGCGGCGGAATGTGTCAAAGTCTGTGTTGGAATGTGTCAAAGTTGTTCGCATCTCGCCTTTAGTTGCATTTATCTGGTAGATTTGTACCAGAGTAAACCGGAGTACATGTCACTCTTAAAGGCCACTTTTCCACTGGATATACATACGTACTATGTAGCTAAGGAGTTGTAGTCATACAGCCAATAGGACCGCATAATAGATAAGCTACGAAAATAATAGCGTACCTACTTATGCAAATGCGCTTAGTTGGATTTTTGTTGGCTAAAAAGAAAACAAGTTGGACCTCCAAATAAACTGTTTCTCAAGGATATATCTGAGTAATCATAAAATTAAAATACATAACAGTGACAAAGTGGCCTGACATTGCTCTACTTTTGAGAGCAACTCACTTCTGCTATCAGTTTCAGGACTTGCTATGGATACCCAACTGGTTCTGATAATACATACCTATATTCTTCTTCCAAAATTATTTTCTACTATAAGATCTACTCCAGCCAAATTAGATGTTTGTTAAGAAACCGCCCATACATAACCAAAAATATTGTGTATTTTGTTACCTTGACATTCTTGGTCGATTAGAGATCTATCCTTTTAAATCTGACTTTACGCCAAGCACGTGAGTTTTACATTTTCTGTTGTTATTTGTTTACAAACATTTCACATCGAATTTGGCTGTTAGAAAGATACGTACGAAGTAGCGAGCAGAAGCTAGCACGTGTATATGTGGCAACTGAACTATTGTCCATGGTCTACAGGCCCATAAATAGTTCACACTAAATTGATAGCCACAAATTGAACAATTTAGCTATCTATCTCTATGCATTCCAAGCCTTACTAAAAATATCCTCATTCAAACTGTGACTTAAGTTGATAAACATAAGAGTCGGTTTGAGAGTCGTAGCTGGAGCCAAGAATGTTGTTGATAGTTACGGATTATTGTTGACTTAAACCAGATCGGTATCTTAATCGAATCTTTGTACCGATAATTACGATCGACGACGTAATTCAGTAATTGACCTAAGCATAGCCTAAATGCAATAACCTACTTAGTCAATTAATTGCTCTGATAGCGAGGTAATTAAGTTCTCCTACTCCAATTATTTAAGAAGTGAGGCTAAGAGCCGTACGCAGGGGGAAAATGCTCAATACCTATACTCCCATTCCATGCCAGATGTCAGGGCTGCCCCCTAATAATATATAGAGATAGGCATCAAGCTTATGTGCTCGATAGAGATAACTTAAGCAATCAGAAATCATTAACTTTTCTTTCTTTAGGCTTACAAAACAAGCTCTTAGACAAGTCAAATTTTAAACTATACTTAAATCAAGATATAAAGTGTTAAGTAATTGATTTTCGTTGTTTTTATTTAAGGTTTTTTGTTATTATAGTGCGTAAACCCGTGCAGGGTAATTTCTAAGAAATCAAATAATATTGCAAAAATTTTCGACGGGACTTGAACCTCGTGGTGTAGTTGGTTAGCACATTCCTGTACTTAGGGAAGGATGCGGGTTCAAGTCCCGTCGAAGTCGAAAATTTTTGCAATATAATTTTATTTGTTAAATTATGAGTGATAATTTTGTATCTGATATAATTTCAATAGAATAATCTCTCGGTCTCGAATCTGGTCTCGAAATATTTCACTGTAGCCAAAATATTTTTTGAGCCATAGTTGCTTGATGCTGCTTACACTGCTTACATTTATATATACACTGTACAATTTTTTTTTCTGGATATAAGGAGAGATTTAATGTACCTGGGGCACAGCAATAGAGACCTAGGTAAAAGAAAAAACTTACGTTCTGATAAACTCCTTAGCGGCAGCCGCATCGGTGAATGACTTATGTCTGGCTGTAGGAATCTGGTATTTGTTCATGAAGGCCTTCGCCCAGTCCTTGTTGGCCTCTATCTCTGCACCAGCCTTGGTGGGGCCGAAGCATTTGACTCCAAGGGAGGATAGTGTGTCAACTATTCCATTTGCAAGGGGGTCTTCTGGGCCGATGGCGACAAGGTCGATTTTGTTGTCTTTGCACCATTTTGCTAGAGCCTGTTGGATAAAAATATTATTGATGTGTGAGTTGATTACTTGGCGCAGCAGGTGGAAGCTAACTAAAATGAATTTAGGGCTGTGGTATGGGTGTAGTAAAAATGTATTTTTACCAGTGTGACAGAGGTTATAAAATGACATTGCATACTCTTCTACAATTTTTCATTTAAGTAGGTGTGTACCTAAACAGCCTGTCCTGTTCACAGCTGGACGCAGGCCTCTCCTGATAAGCGCGTTACTGGCTTTTATCTCATGGGGGGTAGTGCCTATAATCCCCACCCTGGACATGCGGGTTCAGGATCGCAGTTTGGTCGTAGAATCTGAAAAGGGCGCTGCTGCCCACCCCTGGTATCCCTTAAACATCCGCGGGACTAGTTGGGGTGGTGCAAATTGTAAGCAGGTACCATGCTCTGCTTAGCTTGGGGCTAGATTATGCTGTGTGAATTGTCCAGCATTATTTATTTATTTATTTATACAGCTATTTTTTACTATTATCTTCAAATTAACAAATTATTGGCCCATGCCTTTGTGTATATTGGTGGATTTATGACTTATTATGACTTGTATCACCTTCAGTGCAAAACCTCCAGCTCCACTGAGCCATAGGAGGAAATCTGCATCTTATGCTATGAAAGTGTTATACAGTATGGGCTAGCCATTATAGCATGATAAGAAAACATAATGAGAATATAACTGTGATACTGGCACAGGGAAGTATCAACAAATCAGAAACCAGGAATCAGCGGGGACAAACAAACTAGCTTATTATTTACTAGCTTCTGCCCATGGTTTTACATGCATAAATACATGGTTAAAAAGCAGCCCATGTCCGTCCTTGGTATACCGTCTAGCTTCCTGCCCAACTTCATCACTCTGCACAGCCTCTACACGGGGCTGGGAGAGAACATCTGCATCTTGGGCCATGAAAGTGCTAAGATTTGTTCAACCATTTGGGTATGAAAAGGTGCAGACAGATAGTTACTTTCCAATTTATAATATTAAGTGTGGATAATACACAAGCAGCTTTTAAGCTGCTGCGTGTATATCTTAGTCCTTGTCTATGCACTTTTAATATTTCTACATCATCTACAGCCTATACTGGTCCACTACTACACTGGTGCTGGGTGCAGACCTCCTCCCTGATAAACACCTTATTGGCCTTTGTAACATGGGGGGTAAACGGACAGACTAAAATGACACTAACCTATGATGAAACAATGACATAGTTTAAGAATTCTGGCTTCTAGATTCAATTTACTCAATTCTATTAGTAAACTTATTTTCTGAGTGACATTAATGTTATTGTTTAAATTAAGTATTTTCAACTCAATTTGACATGGTGTAAATAAAGTAGGACGAACTCAGTTTTGCAGTGCCCTTCCAGGGTGCATGTACCTAGCTAGTGATAAGCCTATAACTAATCATTCACTTAGACCTAAGAATGAATGTACATGCAAGCAAAAATAAATAAATAAATAATGCCCATAATCCCCACGTAGGGCATGCAGGTTGAGGATAGCAGTTTGGTGGTAAATTATACTTTAAATATTTGTGGAGAGACTTTCAGTCACTTTTTGCCGGCATTCACAGATATTAGGACAAACAAATTTAAAGCTTCAAAATGACTGTTTTGTCTTATCACTAGCCAAGTTACATAATTTGTTTACATGCAAATCAACTCTTGGATTGACAAAGGGGCATGCCTCAGTTATCAAGGCTAGCGGGGTTATCACTGTCTCTATTCTAATGAAATCTTTGTATGTAATATAGTCATACAAATATGTAACCACTTATGTTGTTCATAAGACCATCTGATAGATTCATCAATGAGAATTTCAAATTGCTTTGATGTCTCAGTGATATCACCTGGCTATACGACTTTTAGGTTCGTGTTTAACACAGCTAAAAAGCAATTAATTGAATCTTAGTAATTTTAGCTGTGTTTCCCACCGATGTAAGTCATTTCAATTTTAAATTGGGTGCCATGGATACCTAAGAGATTCTTATAGGATTCTCAACAGGTAAAAAATAAGCAAGTAAAAGCAGTACTTTAACAATATAACCATGAGGCAACCTACCAACAATAATTGTGTACTTATTGTGTTTAACCTACCAAGGTTAAACACAATAGCCGTGAGAAATAAAGGAAATAAAGAAAAAACAGCAACAAAAATCTTAACTCACAAGAATTTATATAAAAGAATTTGTGTGCACGGCTGCATTCCAATTATAAAAACTAGTCTAATTACGCATTTATAATAGTAAAACGAGTTCCCCAGGAGCTTACCGGATAATCATTTATATTGATGTCAACACATTCGACTTTGTTGGTAGTTGCGATGCCAACACTGCCAGGCGCACAGTAGATCTTGGCCACTATAGGGGACTCCGCTAGTTTCCAGCACAAAGCATGCTCCCGGCCTCCACTACCGACCACCAGGATATTAGATTGCTTCATGTTCAAAAAGAAATAACACTTCGCAATGAAACGTTCACGTGTTTGAGTTGTATTACTGATATTGTTAATTTCCTGACACAATGTGTGTGAAAATATTGAAACTTATGTTACACGTACTCCTGCTATCTGTGTCGGATTTAAATGTTTTGGCTATTTGTATTATTAACGAAGATATTATGAGCCGCCCGACTACAAGAACCACGCGTAAACACACAAATGAAAGAAAAATGAAATGACATTTTGTTCAATTGTTGTGGAGTGGGGGCGAGAGAGGAGAGCGATGAGCGAGCGAGGGGAAGAGTTTGTTTGTTTGATTCAATCTTTCTGATTTCACACGATACAATTTGATTTGGCAATGTTCATTATCATCATCATCATTATTCTTTGTTATTCTAACTATTAGTTCTAAATTTCTGCAAATTGAATTTAGTAGAGGTTATTAAGAGCTAGTGGCATCCCCTTTTTTAAATAAGTACCTACTGGAGACCTGAATTTGTTATTACACAAGCAAAGTCATCGCACAAGCTTAAAAAAAAAACATAAACCTAATATTAAATACTTACTCCATCCAGTTCAACACCTGGTTACTCTCAGGGAATTCCAAATACAATTCGATCAAGATAATAACTTTATATTCATGTGAAAGAACTCGTTTTTGACGTGACAACGTCTTATAATTCGATAGAGCCGGCTGCACGCACGAAAAAACATGACGTCATGCGGCGTTACCTCAACATGACGTCATGCGGCGTTACCTCGCTCTGAGGCGTTCCATGTAAGGCTTGAAGTGCAAGCGAGAGCGCTCGACATCCGTCTCTCTCCTACTTGAGTGAGCGATGCGTCTGCGTTGTCACGTTCAACTATCGTCAGTAAACCGACTTTACAGACAACCAATTTGCTCGCACCAGTCAACGCCTTTTCCGTTACATTCTTAGCGAGCCCGCCGGCGGGCTCCTGCAAGTTTAGGAGATAACTCCTAAACTTGCGTTATTTGAAAAAAACATGTAATTTTGTTTATTTTTTCATAATACAAGGTCAATTGGAGATTCCACCCAATTAAATTGTATCGTCTGTATTGCACTTGACTTGTACGTTCCATTTCACCAACTCACAATGCTTAGAATGATTTCAGGAACATGGCCTACATTTCATATTTCTTCCACCTAGCTACAACTTTCCGTTTAACATGATTGCTATTGTTGATGATTATATTTTATGCAACTTACGATTGAGTTTTTCTTTTTTTTATAGAGGCAAACAGTGACTCCAATCCGTAACCAATTAAGCTCCAGAAAACGAAACGGAGCGTACAATTTTGGATACGTCATTTTAATTTTTCAAAATGGCGAATTTTCCAATTGTCATTTTGTCTGTGATGCTTGCTCGTTGTACAAAACTCGTATTTAGTTCTATGTTGTAAAATGGCTGACACTGGTTTACGCATGAATTTTGTTGCACTAAAGAGGGCAGACCCATACGCAAAAGAAATTTTAGACAGTGCTACCCACGTTGCACTTTATACTTTTGAAGAAAACGAATGGGAGAAAACTAACATCGAGGGTGCTTTGTTTGTGTACAGTAGAAATGGAGAACCGTTTCACAGTTTGGTGATTATGAACAGGTTGAATACAAACAACCTCGTCGAACCAATCTCGAAGGGAATAGAATTACAATTGAAAGAACCGTTTCTTCTGTATCGGAACGCCAAATCTCGGATCTACGGCATTTGGTTTTACGATAAGGACGAGTGCGTAAAAGTAGCTGGCAAGTTGAATTCTCTTGTGAAAGATTGCGTGAAGCAAAACGGCGTCGAAACGATGGCGCACAATTCAACTTATGGCTCCGCACCGTCGAGCGCACCCGTTGACATATTTAGCATGTTGAGCAAGGCGCAGGATGATTTCAACTCGAACCAGGGTGGAGGAGCAAACAAATGTGAATCGACATCGTCCAGAGCGCCGGATATGGCTTCGCAGAGTGTGATGGATTTCTTTGCAAAGGCGGGTGGAGGCGCCGCGGTACAAATGCCCGCAGTCTCTGCTCTGCCCTCGCCTGGCATCTTCGGGCCGCGGCAGACGGATGCCAGGGAAGTTCCACAACTCCTCCAGAGGCTTATGAGCAACCCTGCACATTCAGTAGAGCATATTGAAAAACAGCAACGCTCTGTTACACCCCAAGAGGCCCAAAATGGACATATCCCTCTAACTCCGAACTGTGGATACCAGCTAAATTCGACTTTGATCGAGAGTCAATCTCAGCAAAGGCTAATGTTGAATAAACCACCCGGGCTAGATACTAGCGATATAAATGGCCTTACTCCTCTGGAGAATGAGCTGAACATGATGCATATGTCATCACCGAAACCTAATTCACCTTTAGCTGCATATTTGAATCAGTCCCAGGACATCAACAATCACTCAGTAAGTTATTTTACTTATAAAAGTTAATATTGGTTGAATCCTTTTCCATTCATGGTATTCCATAGTTCAGTTTCATTAATACGACAATTTTTCAACAGAAGCCAGCATTGATGCCTCCAACTATGTTCACCACTACCTCAGGTGGTGATCACCAGCCCCAGAACCAGAGTCAGACTCCAGAGCCTCTCACTAGGAACCAACTCCTGCAGGCTTTTAACTATCTCCTGAAACATGACGTGGATTTTGTGAACAAACTGCATGAAGCCTATGTGAAATCATTTACAGAAAAAGCCTTCTCTGTATCATAAACTATTCATTCTCTTGACAAGCGCCTGATTTTGCCAGACGCTACAATTGTACAGTTGTAATTTGAAGTATAAAATCTCCTAAAGAATGTTGTGTAGACTAGAGCCTATAGTTTTGTAGTAACTCATTGTTTGAACTGTTTTAAACTAAGTTTTAAACCTTTGACCGTATTGTATTTATACCTGTAAAGAGAATGAATTCCAGTAATGGTTTATAATTTTCTGTCAGCTGAATTAGGAAGAAGCTATTTGTGATATTTGTATGTATTGGCTTCATCTTATGGTTTCTCCAAACATAAAAAAGATAAACGGCATCTCTCTCTGTCCAGTGTAGTTGCAATGTTTGTTGCAAATCTAAAAGAATGTTAAAGACAATACACTCAATTTTGTAAACATATTTTGTCTCTCAGAGATGTAATACTTCATAGCTTTACTTTGTTGCAATGAATTTTTGAAAGTAAGGGTATAATGAAAATGGACATGTAATGCTAAGGACTGCAAAATTTTGCTATTTCTTTACAAGTATAATTTCTTTCTATTACAGTGTAGGCATCAGTTTTATAGATCTATTGTAAACATTTGTTATTCCTTTAATTATTTTCCAGTCTGACTTTGAAATTAAGATGTGTACCTTTAGTTTTATAACTTGAAAGTTTCAATGTTTTAATTATTTTATTGACACATTGAGGGAAACCTGCAAAGACTTTATAAGATAGATACAGGGGAAATCAGAATGACATGGTTGTAAACCTTTTTCAAATAATTTAAATTGATAACAAAGATGACTTAATCTTTTAAGTTTTACATGATGTGTCTGATAAGAATCAACTTTGTTAAAATTAGTGCTGAATGCACTTCTGAACTTCTGATAGGGAAACACTGAACCCTAAAAGAAAAGGTATGTTTAAATACCAATAATTTGTCATAAGATTGCGAAATTTAATGTTGATTATTCCTGTGCTATGAAAAGTTATCAGATTCCCAAAAATATCAAGTTTTCCGATTTTTTTAAAGGGAGTCGTAGCATTGTATTTGGCTTTGCGGAAAGTTCGTCTAAAACAATTTGACTAAAAACATTTCAACTAGTAACAATTCGACTACATATACACACCCTTTCAGTCACCGAGTCGCCACGACATCCCCCCCACCCCCCACCCGCTCGCGCTTCACGGGGGCTTCGTTAGGAGTAAGTTAAGTCGGGTCAAATTGCTTTAGTCGAATTGTGTTAGACGATTTTCCGTAGACGTGTATTTGGCCTATAATATAACTATATTTATTATTATTTAATTTTTGAACAAAACTTGAGCCTTAGAGCTTCCATGAATGAAACTCTGTGAAATCTTTTGGACATTTACCTGTTGGAATTCAAACATCAAATTAGTCTCTCAAATTAAATAGTTAATTGAATTTCTGTCTTTTACTGGTCTGTACCCATGCTTACATTTTCTTTTGTATAATTGTGGCACAAGACCTAGACCCCTAGCTGTGGGTAGTCGGGTTGCAGATGATGATGCGCATCCATCCCTACAAATATAAATTCGAAAGCAACTCCCCCGTCTATATTACATAGCCATATTTGATGAGCCTTCAGTATTTAGTCACGTACAGTCAGCTGCACAGACATGTATACATTTCCAAGTTTTAACTTTTATTTTACTCCGAACTTTTCAAATAAAAGGACATGCAAACGTTTTTCGTACAAAGTAGTCATCGTACTTCGTCAGAATGCGGTACAATAATTATCACAATTACTATACACTTACTATTTAGTCAAATTGAAAACTTGGGAGTGTATACATATTTTTGCAGCCGTACCTACTAATGAGTACGTACCTATATTCAGGAAATTAACACATTCATGGTCCAAGACGCAGATGCTAGTCTCGGTCTCCGTTTCGCACTCTTTCACGCCTAATACGGATCTTTTTCAAAGACATGGAGATTTCGGAAAAGCTCTAGCGAAGACGCGGGCAAAAGTAATAAAAGGTATCTGTTCCTTGTGGTGCCTAATAAGTGGACTGTATTGTATACTAGGGGGTTTGCGGATTAAAACACTGTATTACCTACTTGTAGGGGGCGCGGGTGTAGAGATCGGGCTAACACTTTGGATTTTTAAAACTTGAACTTTAAATGCCTATCCTTATATAAAACAAGGCCCCGCCCCGCTATACGCAGCGTCGAGCAACTCTTTATTTACAGAATCCTATCAACATAACAAGCTAACTTAATTTCTATATTTCTGTCGTGCACAGTATCTGTCCCTAAACTGTGGTGCTCTACCAGACAGACTATCCTAAGGCAACAGGCAGGTAGGTACCTACCTAATGCGTTTTTGTCGTGGACGTCAAATTATTTCTTGACTATTTCCAAATAAAACAAGGTGATTTTTCAAATCGATTTAATGCTAGGTATATTACAAATCGTATTTTTGAACTTTGAACAACCTGTTGAGACCTCAATTATTTTTACATAAACTGCACATCTATGCAGTATTTGCCGCCATGACCCATCATCATCCAAAAGACATCCACTGCTGGACACTAAAGTTCGCCACGGGCGGCGGCGGCTCACAGACAGCAACTGAAGGTAAAGGTTACCTATTGACCCTTCTGAATTAGGTACCTACCTTAATGTTATCCGTCTAGCTTGATATTATGTAAATAATTACAAAAACTTTCTAAAGTTGTATCTTTTCTGACAAAATCGTTAGAGGTCGCAATGGCAATTCATTTGCCAAATGTTAATCAATAGACATCCATTTAAAAATCAGCGAATTGACTGAAGGCAATAACGTTTGTTAGGCTGTGGGACCCACTGACATCCTCAAAGATCACAACTTCAGTCCGAGTTGCTTGCCGAGTTTGTTCTTAGAAAAGTGTGCGAGCTTAGCAGTGAGTCGAAGCTTTACATTCTATTGAAATTAAAGATGTATCTGGCATTCAAAGTAGATTATTTCCATGTGAGTCGAAGCTTTACATTCTATTGAAATTAAAGATGTATCTGGCATTCAAAGTAGATTATTTCCATTGTTTGTTGGGCATCATGCCTTAAAAATGTCTGTATTTAAAAGTATTTTTTTTCACATTTACAAAATAAACACAGAACCTTCAATGTCAACTTCATGTTGTGATACTTTTTTGCATCATGTTTAGATGGAATAAATGTTCACACAGCTTTGTTACAATGTACATTTTAGGTCTCCTAGGCATCAAGTATTAACAAAACATGATAACTTATTAAACAAAATCAAATTTTGGTAAAAACATCACCCCAACTTACAAAAACAATACTAAAAAAATGGCCTCTAAACTCAATTTTTCGTTCAATGAACATTGTCACATAATTTTCACAGGTTGCTTACTGAATAACATTTTTGGAAACAATAACCTTACACTCAAAAAGTTTCTATTTACATAAAAAGACAAGATAATTCACTAAAGATCTGTTAACATGAATGTTTTCTATTGCACTATCTACCCAAATTGTTTTATTTTACAGAGTTGTTACAACATTAAATCAATACCTAACTTGAATAAACAGCCCAAAAAAATTGTTACAACACTGATAAATAAACTCAGTATTTTAAGTACTATTCATAGAGATGGTACAACATGTACATAATTAATAAAAAAAAGTTAATCTGTCGCCTCTGGTATTTATTAGTTTCTCAAGAATTTACGACCGTTCAAGGCTACGATTAGTGAGAATTTATTCTGTAATCAAATCAACGATTTGGTTTAAACAAGATTAATTTTTCTAAACATCTTTGCTACAATCATATCCACACTGAATAAAACCCTCCTTAAAAAAACTTGTAGATATTATTATCTTGTGTATTTTAATTTTGTTTAGGTACTGAAATCTCAATCGACATACAAAATAATATTTACAAAATAACCTAGTATAGATAGGTAGGTACTGATATAAGCTCTTGTTCTGCCAATCATAATGATGTTAAAAACGTATTCTTTATGCTATTGACATGATAAAGTTGGCCTTTGAGTGAATGTAACTGGTTGTAGCTTCTTTAAACTATGAATTTGTTTTAATGCAATTGCAATTAATGGTAGGCAATTTGTGATGTTGATTAGAGTTCTTGCCAATGCATGATAAATTTAGATGATTAAGTTTTTTCGTCTTGTTTCACTCAAGGGCAAGCTCGATTGGCGTATTTTAGCAAGGTCTAATTAACAAACATTTGTCTATGCATTCAGTATACATATTTTGTACATAGTTATAAGTAACTTAACTAACCTATTGTCATTAGGGGGATTCACAGCTCGTGAAATAGTAACTACTCAATCTGTACACAGACAGACGCATTCAGTGGGCCAAATTTCTTTATAAGCGTTGCTGAATATTTTAAACAGGCGCTACGCTTTGGTAGAAATTGACCTTTGCAATGTGCATGCAACATAGTGATTTGCCTATTTTTAAATTTATTTACTTTAATATGAGTTGAAATAGAATAACACTTAAAGTTTTTATTTCTGTAGGTATTAATGAATCATTGGAAACATTCTAAAACAATAAAAGAACATTAAAAACTCTGATATGCCAGAGATTTTGAAAATTCTAATCCCAATGATGATTCGTCTGTAAGCTTCCATGAAGCAATATTAATCCTAGAGAGATCATAGGATTCAAAAATGGGCAAACCACATCAACTATCAGCTAAAAATATTTACACAATTATTGTTCATAAGGAAAATATTGCTATTACCAGTTTACTGCTGAAGAGACATTATTGCGTTTGTAGTACGAACGTAGTAAGAGTTAAATCGAGAAATTTTGAGCACAACACCTCATTTTCGTTTGATGATTTAGTTAATCGACGGCCCATTAAAATATTTAGCTGACGAATGTTGAGTATTTGTTTTATTTCGTTTATAGAACATGATTAATTTCCTATTATTGACACTTTATTCTGCATGAAAATGAGAAGGATCAAAATTTAAAATCAATTTACCGAAGGGTCTGTTGCGTTGCGTGACGATGGTAAGAGGCTCGACGGTATGACACCAGTCCCATGGCAGTTGGGGAGGCCCATTATGTCGGACGCTACATGCGTCGACACACTTGCGCCTTCCCATCTTCCGAGGACATCCGTGAGGGCGGGTGCGGCGGCAGATTTGGCCGAGGATCTCAAGAGGCGCAAATATGCAGGCAAAATTCTGCAGTTAGCTCAATTGTTTAAATTGTAAATACTTACTATTTCTCATTTGTTTCTATTATTTGACTGTAATTTTCTTTGTTAAAAAAGATTTATCGATTTGTTGTGTTACGTTATTAGTTAGTTTAAGTCCATTCCACATAGGAACCATTCCTAAAAAATTAGCATTTGCTTCATTTCATTGCGTGATAAATGGACTAAGATGTAAATCAGATCTTACAGCATAGAAATGTTTATTTATATTTGATTTTTCCATGATAATTTTAGTCCTATCATAAGTCCATTCATTACGCGTGAAACAAAGAAAAAGTGACCCTTCAGGGGACGGTTTCCATCTGAAATGGACTATAGAAGATATTTTTGACTAGCTTTTTTCACATTTTGAAACAAAAATGAGGTGTATTTATAATACATATTTTTTGGCAGATGATAATAGTTGGGTTTTTGTGAATTTTAATGCGTTATATAACCAATTTAATTTATTATCTGTTTCTAGGTACAATGCCGAAAAAGCTGCCTAATAGGTGAATTTAGAGAAGGTTATGAATGGGCCATTTCAAATAAAATACATTTTGTGAATGGCCAGATGGATGTGATCTCTACATTTGTGAGACAATGATTTGGCTATTCACAAATATAAAAAATGTGAAATAAAATACATTGCCAAAGATTAAAACAAAGTATTTCGTAAATACATAATCATAGGCAGCCTTGCAATTGTTAAAATTGGCTAATTCTTCATATTTCAGCCCGAACAAGTGAATACTATTTTTAATGTTGGTCACACTGAGAGCGATTAGAAGACAAAAAACAATCCCTAAAACTTAATATTGATATGTATAAATCATATTAGTAAGTAAAAGTTGAATTAGCAAAGAAACAATCATAAGTGGCCAAAGATTAGTGAAATCAAAATGTGTCATGGAAGAATATTTAATAATTTAACTTGACAGCAAATAAATTATTATCGCTCACAGGGAAACCACAAACATTTGCACTTATTTCACTGAAAACAGCGCGTCATTGACGCTCCTATATCACGTAGGTACTACACATAGTCTATTTTAACGTGTTTAAGTATATTTTACGTAAAAAAAACTTAAAAAAATTACTCGGCTACAATTATACTATATGTATATTTAGAATACAAGCGCTGAACGGCTTAACGAGTGAAAATAATAATAAATAAATTCAGGAGGCGTCGGCCCCGCATTTGTACAAAAGCCGGTGTTTATCTGAAAATAAAAATATGAAGATAAGTTTTATTGTGAATTGTGAAGGGAATGTGTAGTTTTATACTCCGCGCGGCTGCGCCTGAAAAGTAACGCGGGTAAAAATAGTCTGTTGTCAAAGCAATGATACGTAGTTTATGGTATAAAATTTGCTATTTATTATAAAACCTACCATATTGGCGGATTTTGTAAGACTTGTCTGATAAAACTAGCGTAGCCAATTGGATACCCCTCATCCATACTAATTATAAATTCGAAAGTAGTTCTGTGTCTGTGTTACCTTTTCAAGACTGAACGGATCTTAATGAAGTATGGCAGGGAGGTATCCAAGGGACGGACATAGTCTTTTTTTTATCCCAGAAAAGCGCGAGCGAATCCTCGGGCTTGTTGAAAACCATTTCACGGTCACTGGTATCTTATTGCTATTGGTTTAAAAACTTTAGTCTAAAACATACCTGGCTACCAAAGACGATGCAGATGCAAATTACGCGAGAGCACAGAACGCACGTCATGCGTGAAACGCAACGCGTCCAACACTGGCAGTAGGTTCAGTAGAGACACGTCCAGCGGATCAGAGAACCAGGACTTTATAGGGATAGCATTGTCCGGGAAGTCCCGGTACGCCCCCGGAGAGTTGTCTAATATAAACACCCTGTTAAGGTCGTCGCATATTGAAGATAGGTTCTTGGTGTATGAACCGTGCTCTGCTGTGCAATGTTGTCTGGAATAAACACATCACTGGTTTAGGAAAATGATAATGTTGGACTAGGCCCAAGCTAAGCAGAGTTCATGTTAAGGGTACTACATTACCTTTAACACAACTTTTACATTAGGTACATCGATATTTTTCTATACATAGAAAGCACCCAGAACACTAAAGCAAATATCTGCGGATCGTACAAACATTTGTCCCGGGGTGGGAATCAAGCCCGCAACCTCCTGCATCGCAGGTGGACCTGCGCCCGCTGCGCCACAGAGGTCGTCTAAATGCAGTATGCATGGTGTATGCATGGATCGACAGACCCCCTTCCACAAATTGACATGCCATGCAATCAGAGTAGGTCGAGATATCGGCTTATTATGTGCAGTGTTCGTGATTCACTTAATCATATCAACCACTGCTTAACATAGGCCTCCCCCAAACGATACAAGTATAGCAGCCTCCATTCATTAACTGCCCGTGACCGCTACAATATCGCCGGTCCATTCTAATCATGTCAAAACCGTGCCGTTTTTAGCGGTTTTCGAAAACAGGGGGTGTCGAGGTCAAAAGGTTAAGTACCTGTAAAAGCGCCGTCTTAGAATCCCGCGGTTGTTGTCTAGTTTATCGGCAACAGCCGCGCCGTATATCTCCATTGAAGCTGTGAACACCACCAGCTCATACCATTGTGATACCTGGAATATTTACAATGTCTTAGTGCCTAACTTATAAGTAAGAATATGTTTGTTACCCAAATAAATATCAAACAAAACTTATAAATGCCAGAGCAAAGCGCAAGTGTCGACGCACACGACGTACGAGGAGAAAATAATTTACATGCACAGGGAACAGGGCACAGTCGCCATGCCATTGAGATAATTGGACTACTTGGCACATTTACTGCCCAGTCTCTCCACGAGACGGAAGATGTTCATGTGCATCATGGGCCATGAAAGTGTTGAGTGAAGTAAGATAGCGGCTGGCAGATGGCACTTGGACCAAAATAAGTGGCTGAAATAGGGAAGGGCTATGTCCAGAAGTGGGACAGTGTGTATACTCAAATTGCCCATTCAATGGCTGCTGCCTCATACATTTCTACTGTACAGTGACTGCAGGGCCTGAGCCATGTGTATGTGGAGAGGTCCTTAATTTTTCAGAAACATCTGAATAGAAAATGCAACTCAGATTTAAGCATGTCTCTTAGTATGTTGAATTTTTTTATTAAAACTGCCAGATAAAAATTGTTTATATGGGGAATTCACTGTTAGTTTTTGTTATTATAGTGTGTGCGTTGACTGGGCATAAATAAATAATAAATAAATAAATAATTCTGGACAATTCACACAGCATTATCTAGCCCCAAGCTAAGCAGAGCTTGTGTTATGGGTACTAGATAACTGATATACATAATACAATACACTACATAGATAGATATTTTTTATTATACATAGAAAAACATCCAGAACCCCTGAACAAATATCTGCAGATCGTACAAACATTTGTCCCGAGGCGGGAATCGAACCCGCAACCTCCTGCGTCGCAGGCGGACCTTCGCCCGCTGCGCCACAGAGGTCGTCATACAATCAGAGGAAGCGAAAAATGGTCAAAATCTATAATGTACTGGTTCACAGGAAACAACAGAAGGAAACGAGGTAGGCCATCGAGAAGATGGGCCGACGATATAAAGGCAGGCAGGTGGCACATGGTCTAGATTGGCTAGCAAGAGGTGAATGGTCAAAATTAGAGGAGGCCTTAGTCCAAAGTGGCACACAGACGGATGCTGAAGAAGTTGTTTTAGTTTAAGTCAAAGTATCTTACTGCATTCTCAGTCTCAATAAAAGGCTTATATTATATTATTATTAGTGCGTAAGCCCTGACACTGTTAGTTGTGTTGGGATTGGACCTGGAACTTAGGATTGGGCAAATGGGCATGTAGCCCAGGGCAAACAAATCCTGTGGGTGCTAAAAGTACTAAGTTTCCTGCCCTGTACGGTTTTATGGCAGTAAAGATTATTCTGATTAAAAATATGTATTGTTTTGACTATTGTTTGCATTATCAATCAATTTTTATGGTCCCATTGTTTTGTGTTGGTTACTAAGCAACTGTTATTTTTTAGTTTAGCCACTTTCAATTTTGTTTGTTTAAAATATTTCTGTTACTTACAATGTCCAAAAAATAATCCACATGTGGTCTCTTATGCACGAAGAACCTTACAGGATGCTTGTCTATCGTAACCTTGAGAACAAAGTCTGGGGGAGTCCCCGGTTTCACTGTTGGCCTTAGCATTGCATCATGATGAGAGTGTATTAGTGTCTCATCTAGATCCAGTACCAGCATTTTTCTTTTTACTAGACCTGTAAAGAAACAGAGATATGGATGTCAAATAAGTTTAGATCAGGCTTTGTTTAGCTTGGTACAAATAATAATTCTTTTCATCCAAAGTTTGCCTGGCAGAGATTGCTTCTAAGCAATAAGGGCACCTATTGTACTAGTCTTAAGTAATGTTCCTTTTTTAGTGTACAATAAAGTAAAGCATTTTAGTATTGTATTGTAACAACGACTCATGTCAAGTAAATGAGACTGCTTCTCATGCTCAGTTGTGTACTTAAATTCTCCACTCATGTAAAGAGAGAACTGGGTGCCTCTTTAATATGAAAAAATAAAAATAGTGATTCTGCAGGTTTATCTAATTCAGGTTAATACTGATATTACTAATCTCTTCAATTTATATTCAATTTATTTATTTATTGTCATTGTAACATACAAGCAGCTTCCTATTTGTGTTTATAGCTCTTATTTATGCGTGACTAAGTTTGCTGCAGGAAAATATTGCTTGGAAATATGATATTATCTTATTAGGTTGACTGATCATTGCAATACCCATTTACATAATAGCACAGTTGTGAAGTTGATATTTTATTCTTTAGTAAGGGGATGCAAACACATCTCAATTCTGTAGATTTTACTATTTTCAGATAAGATTTTATCAAACTGATAGTTCAAGATATTCTGTTTATAAACATGTATGATTTTATATTCGTACTATCAATAAGCTAATTCAATAGATAGGTACCGAGTTTTTCAGATCATATCAGCTAACACAGTTTAATACACAAGGCAGATAGGTACAGTGCTAGGACATAAAAACTCATATATAAAGATAACGTCCAATCAACTTCGCAGATAAATATAGCCGAAGGAAACAATGTGAGATAAATAAAACCGATAAATACTCACTCAGCCTGTGTCTAGAGACTGGGGAAAGTGGGTACATTTCATACTTGACAGATTGGTATTGAGCCAGCTGAAAATAAAGCACCACGTGAATTATAAATACCTGTGGACATTTATACAATAAAGCAACCATTTGAGTACAATAAAATCATATTTACCGCCCGATATTGCTTTTTAAACATGTAACAAAAACAACTCCATACTTTTGATGCGATAAGCATGAACGTGCGAAGTCCCATTTGCAAGCGTTTCAGCATTTGAATAGGTTAGGAAAATATCGCTATCGCACAATTAATCTTAGTATAACACAAGAGAGTTGAAAACGAGATCATTTACGGCGTATTTCTGTGAAAAATCAACAAAATTCAACTGCCGAAAACATCTAAACCCGCCATGACATAATCGACCCAATTCATCAGTCATAGACAATTTATTTGACGTTTCTTTACTTCAAAAATCAAGTCAATTGGCTATGAAATAGTGAAGCACTCAGATCACAAAAACCGGTGACTTCCGAAAATATGACACTATAATCGAGACGAGGATAATGGAGAAAGCACATCACCGCTACCGCACGAGCTTTATCCTCTCCTTTCACGACTTCTCTCACTCTCGCTCGTGGCTTCGGACTTGGCCACAGAATACTACTACTCCTAGGACTTGGCCATCACCACCCTTCTCTTAAAACCAGCCTTTTAGAATACCTAAGATGAAAACCTCTTAACCGGGAAATAATGCTAGGGTTGAAACCAAGTTAAAACAACGCGAAATAGAATTAACCCCAACAAAATTTAACCCAGTGCCACAGTGAGCAGGGCGTAAACCAACGAATAACTAGCTAAGTTGACGGAAATCGACATGAATGATTAAAAACAAAGACACCCTATATTATTTAACCAATTAATTTTGTTGCTGCTACGGATCAATCTTTGCAGAAATGTATTACTAGAAATAAATGGAAAAGCAAATTTTTACAAATTACTTTCATACTTATCTTGATTTCCTTCAAAAGTAAGATAAAAAAAAACTAAATATGCAGTTATTGTTTTCTTATAAATCGAGGGCATGTCTCCTTTCACGACTTTTCTCTCACTAAAGTCATTAACAAAGGGATATTTACCATGATTTGAGTTTTGAGCTTTCCAATATTTCGGCACAGTTTTTCTCTCACTCTCGTGGTTTCGGGCTTGGCCATCACCACCCTTCTCAAAAACCACCCTGTAGGTATATTATAAATGAATTAACTTATTTATTTTAAGCTAGCTTCTGCCCGCGGCTTCGCACGCGTTGTTTCTATGGAAACGTTTTGAAGTTATTTCTATCCCATGGGAACTGATTAATACCTAAAATAAAAAGTCACCTATGTTTGATTCCAAGGTTCGACTTACCTGTATGCAAAATTTCAGCCTGATCCGTTCAGTAGTTTTGGCGTGAAGAGGTAACAACATCCATCCATCTATCCATCCATCCATCCAAACATATTAAATCCTTAATTTAACACTTTTTTCTTTCTTTTTCTCAATTGGTAACTTAGTATAATCTTAAGGTGGGTTGATGTTAATGATTCTTGGAGACATAATGATGGATAGGTACCTACATGAACATCAAACTAGAAATGTTAAATTTTCGTTTATTCTACGCTAACAATAAATTGTAATGTTTATTATAATTCATTATTAATCTTATTAAAGTACATAATTACCTACTAACAACAACACAACACCACCACCACCCTATTAGAGTAGGTTGGTCCACAGTCCTACAGTAGGCTAGACCTAGGTCTAGGATAAAAGCATGATCAGTAACAATAAAGGTACCAATTAATATTTATTACCTTTTTTTAATCTATTTAACTTCTGCTCAAGAATGGAATGTCTTGTAACCGCATAAACTATTTTTCTGAATACAATCTATCACTTTAATTTCGGCACTCAAAGTAACATCTAATAGGCACACCTATCGCAACTTCCTAACTAGCAAATTTAGAACAGTTAGTCTATTTTTTTTACGCAGATCCTGCCAAGTCAGCTCCGATGCAAAAGCCAGGCCCACTTGGCGGCTGGGCACGTATGCCACGGCGATTCATACGGCATGTTTGTTCTTCAATACGATTATACACACTGGCAGAAATAATTGATTCAGGGCTCCACAGTTTTTCTGCTACGGCACAGGCTCGTGGCCATACTCTAAAAACATAAAAAAAATATAAGAATCATAGAATGCTACTTTTACTTTTGATGGATTCTTGTTTGTCCTTTACCTGTCGATTGGAGGATTATGAATTTATGAGGCATGGAGCGGGCCGAAACATTATTTATACCGTTATTTATACATTTACTCGTGTCCCGCTCCGGGCCCTGCGCAGGCCAATATAAGCCTTAGTTCCAAATAATAAGGGTCACAATAGCTTAAAGTCTACGTCTCATTTGATTCGGAATGAACAATTACTTTGTTTTAAGTGTTTTCTCAACAGTTATGCAGTGAAAACATATGTACAATCCATGGAATTAGAGATAATCGGAAATAAAACTAACGCATCTGTTTTATTTCGTATTATCTCTAATTCCAAAACGTAAACAGTAACAACCGTAAACAGTCAAAAAGGGGTGCTCATGCCACCCTTAATCCTTGAGGGATGAAAGCTACTTTATTTAAGAATCCTTAATAGATGCGGTCGTATCAATTATGAATGTGGTTTTTCCGTTCATCCCATTGAGTTTTAAGTGGGACGAATGGTAAAACATATTATTTAAAGTAACAAATAGCGAGCACACCTGCTAATAAAATTCATGTCGTTAACCACTTCTCCCCACATACAAGCCTCTCCACCGACGATATTGTCTACGTTTATATATCGTCCCCACTGGGACACGATAGCACGTGGGTCGGTCATGTAGAAAGATACCCAATCACCGCCAGATTGTAAGTGGTCGAGATACCACGCTGAGGAATACACAATTTTGTGGTCTTCTTGCAGAATCTGAGGGGAAAATATTAATATTCAGTATAACTTAGTTGATGCAGTGTAGAGCCTTATAATATTAGTTGTTAACTGATATAAAAGTTGCTGGACTAATGAAGGTTATATTATAAAATGCTACATAATACGCTGCTTTATTTTTGAATAGGCAATAAGTACTTTAAAAAATTGGTTGCCTGTAAAGTCGGTATACGGGCGAAAGTTTTACGTGACAACGACTTTGAGTTCCTTTCACTTTTTATGTCTGCATAACGTGAGCGGAGCGTAACGCGTAACGCAGTTTCTTGAAGTGTCACCCTGCAAACCAATTTATAAGACGTTGTCACGTCAAAAGTGTGTCAATTGGTGTTTATAAAGTTTCACTTTCATTACATATAATTAAATGTAGTAGATAAGTAGGTTCTTTACTCCAAGTGCCCCTCTCCTCAAGTACCTCGTATGTGTAGGGTATAAATCCGTTTTGTAATCTATTATTATTAATATACAAACATAAAATAAATAAAATCTGAGGTACTCACATCCACCATTTCACTTATGTCTCCTCCTTTCCAAACTTGGATGAGCGTATTGTTCGGTAGCCTGACACCTTCATCGTAAACTTCCTAAAAAAAATACAATGAAAAATTAAGACTGTCGTCCAAATTTCAATGATATCCGTTCAGCCGTTTAGGCGTGCAAAGGTACCAGACAGAAAGACAGAGTTTGTTTCGAATATAGAATAATTATTAGTATAGTATTATGGATCGTGCGCACAGAAATCTTAATAACAAGGCACTAGAAATGCTGAGTACCATCCGATCTATCGGGAATGCGTGTCGCCGGCTCGCCCCCTCTACTACCTTACCACTACATACACAGACAATAACTACGGAATTACGGCTACGCCCATCCAAAAATGCAGTGCAAACCAAATTAAGCCTTATGCGTAGTTGCATACGTTCGCTTACTCACACATTAGTGACAAGTTTGCATTTGTTGTCGTTATGACGTCATTTTAATGTAATCTACCCTAGTGCTGGGCACGAAATATCAGGTCACGTACCTATCGTACTGTTATTCTATGACTAGGGCATTGTACTAATAAAATAAAAATATAGTTTGTACTTCAATATTCATTTATTATTAACTAGCGACCCGCCCCGGCTTCACACGGGTGCAATGCTTATACTAAATATACCTACTGCAGAATTGGTACTCCGGCCGATACCGCAATCGCTATGTCCCTGTCATTTTAAATCTGTAATATCTTCGAAAATATTCATTCAAATTACATGCTGTAAAGGGCAATATTAATCTATATTAAATGCACAATGTATCTAAGTCACTTAATTGGATAAGGATTAATGCTGTACTGCTTAAAATCGCCTCGTAAATAAGCCATTATTTCTCGTAAAAAGTAAAGGATAAAAAATGGTTATTGTGGGTTATCCCTAAGAGATAGACATATACTATCGTAGACTTTTTTGTAGACCTTTTTAAGTTGTAAAATACTGTAGTACATTATTCTGATCTATCTCGTAGGGTTCAGCCAGCGTTTGCAATGTAAGGCATCCGGTAGCACTCTCAAAAAGGGGGGTCTTGGGAGGAACGGGGGGGTAAAATTTTTTTGGAATCGAAATCATATGACCCCCTCTATACAACCCCCTAAAAATTTTTCATCAGTGTGACTCTGCTTGGCGCCCCCCTGGGGGGCGGTGGTTCCGGGGGGCAAATATCAAAAAGTCGGAATTTTTCCTAGGTCCCCCGGACACCCCCTACATGATTCTGCAAAAAAAACATACCTCCCCCTCCACCATCAAGGAGAACAATTATGTCAGTCAGTCAGTCAGTGGTAATCGAGCTTTATAGATAGTTAGTTATTATGATAATAAATCATAAATAAACAATTTTAATATAACATCGTATTCCTAAAATACTATGTTAAATTATGCAAAGTTGTTTTACAAATCACAACCAAGGTAATATTAAGGATAATATTACCGTGTCACAACACTAGCTCGCGACCGAGTTCTGCGGCCGTACCACGATAGGAAATCGAGCGCGCAACGTTATCGTTCACTGTGCAGTACATTGCTTTTTGTAATGAGGTACCTGCCCGATGTTGACAAAAATAAGAGGCAATGTATAGTTAAACGTGATAATAAGAACGGTCGACTGTGACGTTCGTATTACTTTTAAAGATTCTATAATTTTAAGGAAAAACGGCATTATTTAGAAAAAACAATACTTACCGATGAAAAGTTATTCCTTTATTAATATAATTACAACTTGTGGAAGAATTTCCGCAATGGGAAATGCTGCAACACACCATTTTTACACACGCACGTTTCGAGAGCAACTGAACAGCAACGAACGCACTGGTGGCGTGAGAGTCACCTGAGCGGCGACAAGGTCACGCGCGCTTACGATTTCTAGTGCCTTGTTATTCAGATTTCTGTGATCGTGCGTCATTGTTTACACTGTTGCAAATGCAATCTACCAACCAATAAATTAAAAGAAATATGGTAAATTTAATTTAGTCTTCTTCTTAGATCTTGTTGATTGTATCTTTTTGTGTGTTTGTGCCTTTTTATTGTTTAAATAGTTTGTGTTCAATTTTCTGTTTTAATGAGTTCCTGTAACTTAAATAAGATTTTATTTTAGGCACCAACTACAATTATTATATCTGCATCACGTGAAAATATAATAAAGTGGGTAAGAAGTGGTGTGTGAATTTTAAGAGAATACAATATTAATACGACCTGACCTGCCATACAATTGGAGTAGATTTCTCGTGCAGCAATGGAATGACGTTTTTCATGAATAAGGCGTGTAGCTGATTTACCGATGTTAAGTTGTTCTTTTCCATGTATTTCTGCAAGTCAGGATTCGATTTCCTGAAAAATATGAAGGTGGCCGGAACTTACTAAATGTATTTTACCTATTTCTGTCGTGGTGGTGAGGGTAGGTAAGTGGGCACCAGTATACCTACTCAAGTATTGTATTCGTTCTATTGGCGGGAAAAACATCATAGCATGGGTAAGGCAATTCAATAAAATTATAATAATGCCAAAAAGTATTTGGTACAATAAGTAGGTAAGGTGCCTTTTAAAGACCTATCTACCTACGTTATCAACAAAGAGTTAAAGTTCACAGTAGTATCAAAGATAATTTTATAAGTCGTCATCCAACTGCACAACAAAATCATTACACGACATTAACGTAATAAAGCAACTATTGATAAAAATCTTTCTGCTTCAGAGAAAGCAATTTATTAATTTAGATTTATGGGTCGTTCCTGCAGGGTTGGTACCTAAATTTCATAGGTACTTTTGTAATTTTTAAAAGCTTGTGAACCCATTTTGCCACCATTTTCGTGGTCATCGGAATAAGGATTATTACAGCATTAGACAGTGTTTTATTTCAGGATGCAGAGGCCAATAGAGATCTGAAGGATATTGTGTTTTACTTACCAGCATTCTAGGTCCACTTCATCCCCTCCAATATGCATATATTTATCTGGGAATAGCTCCTGAATCTCGGTATAAAGGTCTTCAAGTAGTTTGTACGTAAAATTACTTATAGGATTCAAAGGACCAACGTCCGAAATCTTTTCGTTTTTATAACAATCTGTGAGGAGGTTGGGGTAAGCTCTACCCCATGAGGAAGTGTGACCTGAAAATAAAATTGCTGTCATTATCATCACCATCCAAAATTAGCATTAATTTATTTTAATTGAAAAGGATCTGTTTAGGTACCTACCTACATCAAGCCTTTACAAAAATTCGAAACCTCATTATCAATCGAGGTGCAGAGATGAATAAATAAATGATGCCGGAAATAAACATTCTAAACACAACTAACCTGGGACATCAAATTCTGGAAGAATTCTTATTCCTCTGTCTCTCGCGTAGTCAACGATCAATTTGATGTCTTCCATAGTATAAACAAGTTTGTTATGGTAAGCTCCCTGGCGGCTATAACATAATATAATTTTTAGTTCTTACGAATGTCTGGATTGAGATGCATGGTGGAACCAGTGGGAGGCTTTTGCTCAGTAGTCAGACTCACCAGGCTAATTGGCAATAAATTAGTGTGTAAGTGTAACCTAGTGAGTTACACGTCATACTGATATATTTTCTTACCTCAATTCAGGGAACTTTTTACTTTGGTATGGAAAACTTTCGTCATCCACTATGTGCCAATGCAGAACATTCATTTTGTTCATTGCCATAGCGTCCAAAGTCTTCTGAATGTTTGACAGAGATAAATAGTGCCTGGAGGTATCAATGAGCAAGCCTCGATGGATGTACCTCGGGGAATCAACAATGTCAGTTTTATTTATTCTTATGCCCTGAAAATCATATAAGCCGACATCGATGAGCCAGTTTTAATAGGCAGGTAATTTAATAATAATATTGTGATTCTACTACAAATATATGATAGATACCACTTGAATCTAGCCACGATAACGATTAAGCTTAAATTCTTACTAATTCATCGTCTTGCATATAAAAGAGGTGTGACCAAGTCTCCAATCCGCGCAGTATACCCCAAATTGAAGGACTTTTGAGTTCCGCAACTTTAGTGACCGTCAAATTATCTGTCGAAATAATAGGTAATTAATAATAATAACTACCGGTACTTTTTTTTTCAATCCACACAGCATCACCTAGCCCCAAGCTAAGCAGAGCTTGTGTTATGGGTACTTACTAGATGACTGATATACATAATAATAATACATTACACAGATAGGTTTTTTTATTATACATAGAAACGACCAGAACACCCGGAACAAATATTTGTAGATCGTACAAACATTTGTCCCAAGGCGGGAATCGAACCCGCAACCTCCCGCGCCGCAGGCGGACCCTTGCCCACCGCGCCATCGAAATGCTGGAGCTATCATTATTTTTGTCAGCAAATAATATTATCTAGTCTGTGAATATAATCTACCTAGAACCATGCTAAAGAATTGACGTTATACTTGGAGATAGCCGTTGGAATTGGGTTGTGTTGTGTGACTGTGTGTGATACTGATAATGGTAGTGCATGTGCAAGTCGTAAACTGATAGCCCTGGCATTCGTGTTTGTCTGCAATTTAGTGAATTTTTATCATCTATACTTTTTATTTTCTTAATAAATCCTTATCGAGATTTGAAGTCGCACAGAAGTAGCGGACATACATAGGTAAACTACGAAGATAGCCATGTCAGTGGCTATGCTGTGGAGGTGGGCGGGGCTTTTGGCTAAGAGAGGAATGAGGGAAAGAGGACGAAAGCCGTTGCAGAGTGAAAAGAAAGAATCTTAAAAAAGACCAAGTGGCAGAAGACCTTTACCCTTTACCCAACAGTGAGTGAAAACGAGATCGAGGCTGAGATGATTATGATGATGATATTGGAATTCTTATTTCTTAAGTAAGAAAGCAATAGTAATAGACCAAAACAAATAAGGGCACCAAGCATCATAGCTTAATAATTCGAGTCTGGTATTTCAACCAAAAAAGATCAAGAAGTAGCTTACAGCTTTCATCCATTCCAAAATATGGATACTCTTCACATGGAGCCAAGAGTTTTATTTTCAGCATTTTGATCTGCCCTTTAAAGTTAGGATCAGCTGATCTTGTGTGGTCTGAGACTGTGCCTCTTAATCGCCTTGTCATTCGATGAAAAACCCTCATGTAGAAGGAATATCGTTCCACTGCTCTGGCCAGTATGCTGCATGTTTCACCGCTGACCTGATAAAATACAAACTGGTATTAACTACTTATGGTATGTTTGCCAGGGCTCGCAAGGGCACCTTTGTTGCCAATTGCTATCTGGCACAAAAGGACGGCCCTACCTCTTATCTGAACCTGTCGGAACGAAATATAAATCCTTAACTCCTAGGACAGTGGTGTTTGTAAATAAATATAACTACAGGCTTATATTCAAGAATTATAAGTACCTACCTAATTATCTTTATCTTTAATAGTCCTAAGTACCTAATCCAAGAAATAGATTTTGGAACTACAAAAAATTTCATTGTATTATTATTATTATATTTAGGTAGGTACTTAGGTAAGGATCTGCGAAAGACTGCAGGCAGATGCTGGATGCGGCAAGCTGGAGACAGGGCGCTATGGCGCTCATTAGGGGAGGCTTTTGTCCAGCAGTGGACTAATATAGGCTGATGATGATGATGACTACGGTAAACCACAGCGTTACAATTTCCATAGAAATACTTAAAATATACATAACACTAAGGCCAAAAAGACATAATGTAAGTGTAGTTAGTTAGATACCAATCTTACTAAAGATGGTAAAAATAAGGTTATGTTTTCAAAGCTACGGTGATTATGTACATCATACATGTATGAGAAATATGTGTGTGTATACCTACAAAATGTGTGAGAAAAGTATTTGTGACTTCTGACTTATTATTACTCTAACAGTTCCGTTGGTTCTGTAGGAGTTCTGGATCCGAATCAAAATAAGAAACAGGATTGATAGGCATCAACAAAGGTTTTCGTGTAAAATACTCATATGTGTTTCTTCTGTATTTTTAATACGCTAGTGTTCAATTAACATCTTCGTGAAACAGTTTTCCCTTCCCTGTTTTATTGATTATTTGTTTAGAAAATGTACCTAGCTCTAAACAATTCCGTTCTTCGATAACATTTATTTTCCAAAACTTTTGTTGATGCATAATTATCAAAGGCATCAACAAAGGTTTTCGTGTAAAATACTCATTTTTTTACTAAATGTGAGTACCTAATTTTTTTGAAAATCTGGGAATGGTAATCAAAATTTCTCTAAAAAAATTGTATACCCAGTCTCCTAAGACCATTTTCCTGTAACCGGTGTATCTACACCGGTTATGGTAAATTCTCTGACTACCCTGTCTAAAAAATTCACCCTGTATAGCTCCTACTATTATCTTCATTTATGTAACTTCCCAGTTTTTTGGGTAATCAGGAATCAATTACGATTTTCTTCAGGTTTACAGAATAAGCTTTTTTCGTTGATGATCTTCCAACACAAACTTAGGTTATTAAATTGACCCACTTACATTCAAAATGATCTAAAGTAAAAAAAATAGGTGTTTCGTTCTACAAGACACATTAGATAGAGCCATAATTAATTGAAGTTTTTGCGTATAGCGCTTATAAACGTGTTAAAATTTGTTTATAATGTTATTATCAATTAAGACAAACTTTATTGTAAGTTATTTGTGACCCCATCCTAAATTTTAAGCGAATTATTGGGTATGTGTACCTTTCAAGCTTTTATTTATTATTAAAGTAAACTTACCACTATATTAAAAGTACGGGGATGAATATCGTAGTAAAATAATTCCGTTACTTGGGACTTCGGTTTTGGCCATACTTCCCCTTTAGTGCTCGGGTATCTCGGACCAAAATTACTGCAATTTACAAAAGTCGCGCTAACGATGAGCAAAAAATAGTAATAGTAAATAAAAATCATTGTGTTGTAGAGCAACACCGACTGCTCTAACAATCTCGGCTGAACCGATAACTAAATCAGTGAAACACAATGACCGAGTTGGAGGTAAACAAACACGTCTTGCTATTTACAGGGGCTTGTTAGTATTATTTATAAAATGCGAGGTAATAGTTCTATAATAATGTGTATCGTGAGGAAAAATTTTACTTATTAGTCATATTTGACTTTAATCAAGCATTTAATTTTTCGATGGAATGCATAATATTATTTACACTTAAATTTCAAAAGGATTTTACATATTATTTTCGATTTGTTGTTTTAGTTCATTTTGACATAAAATCAATATCTGTGTTCACTGTGTTCATTCGAATGCATTAGTGATGTGCCGAGTACGGCTTGACTCGAGTCAGACTCGATTCCTGCTTAGGACTCGCCTACTCGAATACCAATTTATTTTGATTCGAGTACGCCGGACTCGATTCCGGTACTCGAGTCATACGAGTATTATGCGAGTCCAACCTGTCCAACTGACTCGAGTCTTGTATTCGAGTTAGGTTGACTCGTTAATACTCGATCTCTTTTTACCTAAGCCCTTTGATACTAAGTTTGAACCTGTAACTTTTAAGGCTTCCACAGTTCCACACACAGACGCCCGCCGCCGGAGGCGTGGTGGAGGCGGAACGGAGGCGTGCGAGTTGTATCTCCTATCCTATTGTATCATAATATGAAAGACTACCACGCGGATGCTAAGCGGTGCACGGCCGTGGACTCGAGTCCAGGACCCGAGTCTTGGACTCGAGTCTAGAAATTCGAGTCAACATTCGAATACCAAAAAATAGAACTCGAGTACTTGGCTCGAATACCGGAATCGAGTCATGATTCGAATACCGTTTAAACCGACTCGAGTCGACTCGATTCTCCAAAACAGCGACTCGGCACATCACTAGAATGCATTCTAGTGAAAAAAATACTTTCGTAAATACCGGTTTTTCACAACAAAGACACGACTATGACCTTTTGCTTTTCGTTTGATTCACGGACCGGATGTTAGTTGTCTGTGGTTTAGATTGTCAATGTCATGTCACTTTGGAAATGTGTCACTTGCTTGTCAAGTTGTCATGCAGTCATCTTTTTGGGGGCGGCGACGAATAAGTATCGTACATTTTCAGCAGAATTCGCGTGAAAAATGAGATAATTTCGTAATATTAATTGAAAGAATATTTGAATACACAACACATCTTTGTAATGGTTCAGTAAAAAGTACGACAGGTAAGTCTTTCTTCTGTATTTTCAATGCGTTGGTGTTCAAATAACATCTTCGAGAAACAGTTTTCCCTTCCCTGTTTTATTGATTATTTGTTTAGAAAATGTAGCTCTAAAAAAATCCATACTTCGATAACATTTATTTTCTCGTAAGTCGTAACTGCGGGTAGGTAGGTTATTGTTGCCACCCCCTAATGAACATCTACCTTCAGAGGCCTACTGTACAGATTACGTGTTCGCGTTGCGGAAGGTATCCTGTTTTTCCGTCGCATGTCTTTGTAAAAAGTCCTAGCAGTTCCTTTAAAAGACTAAAGTAAGCAATGTATCAATATATTGCAACTAAATCGTTCATGGAACATTGAAAGGAAATGTCTATACTGTATAGCTAGCTACTGATGAATCTGTGATTGAATCCCTCAGGCCTAAGTGACAATGATCGGAGGCCTGTTTGTGTACAACCACAAGGGTGAGGTGCTGATCTCCCGAGTCTACCGGGATGACATTGGACGGAATGCCGTGGACGCTTTCAGAGTAAATGTGATCCACGCGAGGCAGCAGGTGCGCTCTCCTGTCACCAACATCGCGAGAACCAGCTTTTTTCATATTAAGGTATGAAATTGGCAATTGTTCAACTTGATTATGGCTCTGCATCCCTTTCAATCAATTCTGCTAGTGTTGGTTGACTAATTCATTATTGTTGTTGGTGGTATCAACATTGATATTTGGGACTTGCTGGGCATAGGCCTTCCCTAGTTTTTGCCAATTCTATCTCACCTGTGCCCGATATCCTCTAACTGGGATGGCCACCAACCAGAGGTCACTTACAAAGTCATACAGGGCCACTACTAAATAAGAATAGAATAGAATAGAATAAGAATATTTAAGAATAAGAATAAGAATAAGATCAAGCAGTGAATCACAAAACTTATAAAGGACTCTTTTGTTTTAACCGCACTGAATACTACTACTGTGGCCAGCTACATGGTCCTACTGGATCATGTAGCCTTGACTGGTTAGACACCACACAATTCTGTAGAACCCACTCCCTCATTAATTGTTGGTTTCCAGCGAGCCAACATCTGGCTAGCGGCTGTTACTAAGCAAAATGTCAATGCAGCAATGGTATTTGAATTCCTGCTCAAGATCATTGATGTGATGCAGTCTTACTTCGGAAAGATCTCTGAAGAGAACATCAAGAACAACTTTGTACTCATCTATGAGCTGCTTGATGGTAAGAATGACCCTACTGTGTTGTTGGCATACATAAACGTAGGGTGTCAGGGAGTTGTAAAATGCATAGAGACCTGTTTGTCAAACAAACAATTTATCATAGACATGATTTCACTGGATAAATTTAATAAAAATAAATTTGTATGACTTAGTAAGAAACATAAAATTAACTTATTACATGAATTTTAACTATTAAATTTTATAGTCAAAGGTCTAATCACACATTTTTTCTAGAAATCCTGGACTTTGGCTACCCTCAGAACTCTGACACAGGTGTCCTGAAGACCTTCATCACTCAGCAGGGCATTAAATCTGCCTCCAAAGAAGAACAGGCGCAAATCACCTCGCAGGTATTTGTTTAATTGTTTTCGATACAAGAATAAGAAACCATTAAAGTTTCTAGCTCTCTTGCAAATTGAAGATTTTCATTGGACAAGCAAGCAAACATTTTAGAAACTTAAGACGGGTGTATAGGCACTACACCATGTTCATCATCTCAGAAGATGGGCGTCCACTGCTGGACATAGGTCTCCCAAAACTATCTGAACAAAGGTCAGCGAGGTTTGGGACCAAATGGTTCAATGATGGTCAGTTTTTTTTGTCAGTCACTTTTGGTTGGTGAGGCAAATATCAAATTAAAAAACTAGTTCCTCTGTTAATCGAAATAAAACTGCTAAATTTTATTAAAGACTTTTGATTGGCTATTATTGATTTCAATATGTTGCGTTATCAGGTGACGGGTCAGATCGGGTGGCGCCGCGAGGGCATCAAGTATCGGCGCAATGAGCTGTTCTTGGACGTACTGGAGTATGTCAACCTGCTAATGTCACCTCAAGGTAAAGAATAGAACATTGTACACCTGGGTCCGAAAGTGCCCAATTCCTATCAGGTGTGTGTCATTTGAGGCCCGAGGTGCAGCCGAGGCCCTTAGAACACACGAGGTAGGAATCGCACTTTCTCCTGAGTGATACATAATTATATACTACACCTTCAAGGAGAATCATCGTTTTAGAATCTTCAAAATCACTTGATTAAATTCAAATTGTAAACTCAAATATATAAATAAACTAGCTGCGCCCCGCGGCTTCGCCCCCGTGGAAATTTATGTTTCCAACTTTCTTAATTTTTTCTTTCTTAAGAACCTTCTCCTGACAATAACAAACACAACAAAGGAAGAATTAGCGAAATCGGTCCAGGCGTTGTTGAGTTATGCGCTTACCAACACATTTTGCGATTCATTTTTATATTATGATACGCGCACGAGCGATTTTCACATGGTTCTTTTTTTGAATTATTTTTCCGAATGTGGAAGAGGCCGATAACATTATGGCGGATTTGGAGTAAAAACTTTTTGTCGTTTGACCTGTTATGAAAATAACCATAGCTATATTTCAGAACTTAAAAAAATAACACGTTAGAAATAGATTTCCATACACTTTTCTCATAAAATGAAATTCCATAGAGTTTTCATCCCGCAATTCAGTACGCCTGCAACGACTAAGACTGCGTTCCGTTTCTCACTTAAAGCGCTCAGACGCTGCACGAGCTATGCGCGCACGTGAGTACGTTTCGTTTCATTTGAGCGCACTGGTGTTCAAGTTCACGATGCGATCGTTGAAACGGAACGCAAAAAATTCGATCTTGAAATCATGTCGGAGTTTGCTCTTGTTTTAGCCGCGGTGATCAGTGCATTTGACTCGACGAGTTTACGCTGGAAAACAATGGCTTCCCAGTTAAGAAAAAAATTAAACAAACAACACGTCCCTTTTTTTAATTTGCACCTACATGACGTCACCCACAGGAACGCACGAGCTGCCTTGTCTCGAAAGGCGAGCGAGGCAGTTCATGCGCTCCCGTGCGCGCGTGGGGCGGGGCGAAGTGGGCGTTCCCGTGCGGTCTCTTAGCGCGCTGAAAGTAGAAAAGGAACGACTTCATGCGCGCATGAGCGCTTTAAGCGAGAAACGGAACGCAGCCTTACTCTCTACCTTATGTTTGGAAAAGGAATATGCAACTTTCTGAGCAGGTGTAGTTTAAAGAAAATAATTTTATATGAATCCCGAAAACATCAAATAACAGGTAGGTACCAAAAATACATTAAGTAAAGTGTTAGATGGGGCCAAAAAGATCACTATCACATCAAGGTAACATCATCATCATTAGTCTGAGGAGCAAATGTGTAGGCTCTGTCTATATTCATATTATTATTTGTGATACACCAGCAGCTCTTAAACTGATGCGTGTATATCTGAGTCTTTGTCAATGCACTTTAAATATTTATCCAGTCTATTTTTGTCTACTTGTGTTTGTTATTTGTCAAAGACAAGTTATATTTGGCAATTGAAAGAAAATCAGAATAAAACAATTACAATTTTTATACGCTTAAATCTATTTCTTAAAAATGTAAGCCATAACCAGAAAACAAAAGTATGATTTTAAGTACTGGAAGGCGCAATGGCCACTAGTTGGATCGACGATCGTAAAGGTAGAGGGATTAGGCTGAGATAATGATGATATAGCACATGCTATGCAACCAATGAGTTTTCTTATCTTTTGGAGATCCGCCACGGAGAGGAAACTTTCGAGAATTGACCGCGCAGATTCCGTCGTCTCTAAACCATCTCTTCATCATCAGCCTGTAAACGTCCACAGCTGAACATAGGCCTCCTCAAACCAACGCCACAAATAGCGGTCCTGCACCGCCTCCATCCATCGACTCCTTGCGACTGCTACAATGTCGTCGGTCCATCGAGTGGGAGGTCTTCCCACCGTCTCTTAGAGACGGAATCTGCGCGGTCAATTCTCGAAAGTTTCCTCTCCGTGGCGGATCTCCAAAAGATAAGAAAACTCATTGGTTGCATAGCATGTGCTATATCATCATTATCTCAGCCTAAAGATCCCTCTACCTTTACGATCGTCGATCCAACTAGTGGCCATTGCGCCTTCCAGTACTTAAAATCATACTTTTGTTTTCTGGTTATGGCTTACATTTTTAAGAAATAGATTTAAGCGTATAAAAATTGTAATTGTTTTATTCTGATTTTCTATCAATTGCCAAATATAACTTGCCTTTGACAAATAACAAACACAAGTAGACATAAATAGACTGGACAAATATTTAAAGTGCATTGACAAAGACTCAGATATACACGCATCAGTTTAATAGACGGGTAGCTTGTACCTACAGTGAAAGATTTGTCGTAAAAATTGGTAGAGTGGGCAGGAACTTATAAGATGGCTACGAGATGTCGGGAGAGTGGAGAAGGATAGGGCTGTCAAGAAGTCGTATGACCATCCATAAATATCAAATCGATTATAGAAACGCTTCAACAAGTTTCCATTCTACTTCGTTTTCAGGTCAAGTGCTATCCGCCCATGTGGCTGGCAAGGTGGTGATGAAGTCCTACCTCTCCGGAATGCCCGAGTGCAAGTTTGGGATCAATGACAAGATCGTCATGGAAGCTAAGGGCAAAGGAAGTGGTATGTATTAATTGAATATATTGTATTATCTCCAAAACACGTAAATGAACTCTTGAAGTGGGATGAGTCAAAAATAACCGAATACAGAAAACTTCCCTCTGATATCCTACCCATGTCACTTCTCAAGGGCCCTGCCTGAAAACCAGCGCAGTATTGGGCAAATGCTTTAATACTGCAACATGCTGAGGCGGGGACCCATTTAACTCTTGACTACTAACTTTACCATTCTATCATCTTTTTGTGTTAATTATTATAAGTACCTACCTCCCTTTTTATTTAACTTTTATTTTTAATATTCATATATTGTGGTTTTATGCATGCAGGTATTGTTCTTATGTGTAGGTAGTCTTAGTGGGTACACAATGCATAAAAACCCTGTCAGCTCTTGTGCTACAATTATTTTGGGTTCGCTCTTGTTAGATTGATAACTTTGATACTTCATATTTATGGAATAAGATCATTTAGGAATGTCAATTAATTGAATTCAATAAGATTGGTTTTTAAATTGAATAGCCTAGTTATTAACATTGTTTTAATGTTATGTTATCTGCGTATTTGGTATTATGTGTTTTTTGGGTAAAATATTATATAACTCTGTATCTCATCTATGCTATGCAACATATTGAAATGCAGTACAAAATAAGACCCTTGTGAGTCGACAACAAGCAGTTCTATTCATAGCTGTTTCATTAGAATGAGGTTTGAATAGCCATAATACCCATCCTCTCTCCACGTTTGACATTGGCCTCAGTCCTGCGCCAATCTAGTCTGTGCCTCAAGGGCACTTGTTGAGGCACTTGAAAGTGCCTCAAGTGCCCATGCATCTAATGGTCTATCAACTCATCATCAGCACACATACATCCTCTGCTGAATAAGCGTCCCCCAAACAAGCATGAATCCATATAATGCTGGACAATACACACGGTTCAGTTATTTATTTATAAGAAATTTTTCTTACATGTCAAACACATGCATACTTATAAAAATAAATAAGCTAGGTACAAAATAATGTAAAAACTAAGTACGTAATACACAGCATCATCTAGGCCCGAGCTAAGCAAATAAACCTGCTGCCTTTCCTCGGGTAGGTTACCATAATCGGCTCCTACGACATCCACGAGCTGAGGTAAGGGGTTCGAGTCTTACTTACCAATATGTAATATAATATTACTTTTTCCAGTGCTATCCCCCGGCGGCGGTATATCCGGCAACCAGGACAGCGACCCCGCGCGGTCCGGGAAGCCGGTGGTGGTGATCGACGACTGCCAGTTCCACCAGTGCGTCAAGCTCAGCAAGTTTGAGACGGAGCACTCCATCTCCTTCATACCGCCCGACGGAGAGTTTGAACTGATGCGGTGAGTAGAGGACATTAGAGAATGAAAGAGACGGACAGAGACATTGATTTGTAACAGCAATAACAGAGAAAATCTGTAACTAAAAAGTTCATAAAATTATTAATAAATGCTCTTACTCAGTATAGTTTTTATTTGAGGTGTGGTTTTTTACTGCGTAAGTCTGCAAGTCATAGCAAGACAAAAGATCTTGGCCTTCGGTAAAAGACTTTTTCTGACGTTTCGGTTCCTGTATCTAGTTATTTAGGTACTTACGAGCCCGCTTTGTGTCGCTAAGCCACCAGACTATGTATAGTCTAGTGGCTTAGCGACACAAAGCGGGCTCGTGTCGGCCCCTTGCCCGACACGAGTCTCTCTTCTCCAGGTATCTCTGCACAAGCTGTTTATCGTTTTTTACTTGTTCCGGCGTTCACGCCCCGTTTTTTTTTGAGTGCCACCGTCTATTCTATTCTTAAACTCGAAAGTTATGGAATTAGAGGAAACGTCTTAGACTTAATTAAATCCTATCTTAGTGACAGGAAACAAATCACAGAGATATCAAGGATAGAGACTAAGACAAAACTTGAAGTTGTACACAAGTCAAAAATACGTTATGCTAAATGCGGCGTACCTCAAGGCAGTGTGCTGGGGCCGCTGCTATTTATTATATATATTAATGACCTGCCAAAAGCAACAAATAATCCCATGACATTATTTGCTGATGATAGCACAATAACTATTTCTTGCAATGACATTAAATCTTATGAAACTGACATAAATGAATCAATTGAATCAATTATAAAATGGCTTGACAATAATAATTTAAAAATCAATTTAAGTAAGACCATGATTATGCATTTTGACCAAAGATCCCAAAACCCATCTGACATGAATATAAGATTTAATAACAATATAATTAATCAAGTAGATACTACACGATTCTTAGGACTTATCATCGACAGAAGACTCACTTGGAAAACGCATTTAGACGGTCTAAGTAAGCGTGTTAGTAGTCTAGCATATGCCCTGCATAAACTGTCATCAACAGTTAATACAGATGCCTTATTGACTGCATATTACGGTATGGTAGAGTCTGTTCTACGATATGGACTAATATTTTGGGGCAACTCTACCAATAAAGACATTATTTTTAGGCTACAAAAAAGATGTGTGAGAGCCATGTTCAAAATAAAAATCACCGATAGCTGTAGACCATTCTTTGCTAAACACAAAATTCTAACACTTCCGTCACTTTACTTGTTTGAAGTAGCTCTTTTTGTTAAAAGTAATCCTCATCTGTTCCCCCGGCTATCTGATTCTGTAAGTCGAAACAGACGGGATAATACTAAGCTAAGAACACACCCTGCAAAAACAACACTAATGCGGAAAAGTATTGTTGGTGTTGCTACCAAAATCTATAATAAATTACCTAGACTATATAGAGACATGAATTTACAAATGTTTAAATTAAAACTTAAAAGAATGTTAATTACAAAATGTTATTATAGTCTTGACGAATTTTTAAAGGATAAATCATAATTATTTGTTAAATTTTTGAATGATTAGATTAAATGCATGCCATCTCTCTACTTGCATTTGCATACCGTAACCGGTCAAGCATGTTGTTTCACATATATTTTTGTCATCTTTTATACACATGTTTTCTGCAAATAAATATCTTTATCTTTATCTTTTATCTTTTATCTTAAATGTTCAGTCCATCTCAAGGTTGCCTGGAAGGGAGCGTTATCGCTATGATCTGAAGATATGACTTGTACTTCGTCTACTCTTAGCATTTATTTCTGTATTTTTATCTGTCTTCGTGTGGTACAATTAAGTATTATCTATCTATCTATCTTTTTATTTTTTCTCAGCTACCGCACAACCAAGGACATCTCCCTGCCATTCCGCGTGATCCCCTTAGTCCGGGAGGTGGGCCGCACCAAGATGGAAGTGAAAGTGGTGCTCAAGTCCAACTTCAAGCCGTCTCTCCTCGGACAGAAGATAGAGGTGAAGATCCCCACCCCGCTGAACACTAGCGGCGTGCAGCTGATCTGTCTGAAGGGAAAGGCCAAGTATAAGGCCTCGGAGAACGCTATTGTGTGGAAGTGAGTACCCACCTCCATACTTGTTCCAGTTACATTTAACCCTAGACGAAAAAGAGGGCTGGTATGTTTAAGTTTGATGTGTGATCTGTCTGTTAGCTGATCAGTTGTTATGTTGGTTCAAAGTAAGGTCTGGGGTTAGGTTAGGTAGAAGTACTCCTATGTTCGCATTTGAACTCGATTTGGTTCATCATGCGTAGTTTATGCTACCATAGCCAGCCTAACTCCGTTCAGAAGCGCAGAATCTTCGCGGGGTCTTCTCAGGCTTCGCGGCAAGTTGAGGATTTCTGTCCGTTGTGCTGTTACTCTCTCGCATTCCAGGCATTGGGGGGGCTTATGAACTTTGTAAAATTAGATTTTTATTAAACGTTGTCATAAAACTTCACAAAGAATTGATAGACAGCATGGCATCAGCATGCTTGGCATTGGTCGGTTGACAAGTATTCATGTGTTCTCTAAAGAATGCTCTTGCGTTAAAATTCTGGTATGATTATCATATTACCCTGTACGGTTCAACATCCAAGGACTGATCTAAAGATGTTATGTGTTGATCGTGGCAGTTATTTTTGTGGATATTGGAATTTATTCTTTTTAACAAAGAAAATTAATACAAATAATCGAAACAAATTGTTAGTAGTATTTACAATTAAAACAATTGAGCTAAATACAGACTGTTTCAAGCAATTTACAGGTAGCTCAACTGATCCATATCAATATCAATTGGCAGCGTCCCCAAGACGCTCGCTGCATTGCCTCTCTGTCTGGAAATGCTGATGCAGTTTATTCTTAAGCTTATTATAATTATTTGGTGCACAGGATAAAACGCATGGCCGGCATGAAGGAAACCCAGCTGTCTGCTGAGATTGAGCTGCTGGAGACTGACACCAAGAAGAAGTGGACCCGCCCGCCCATCTCCATGGGGTTCGAGGTGCCTTTCGCTCCCTCCGGCTTCAAGGTAACACATCAAGGCTCAGGTCTTTAAGGTTATTCGTTTCGTATTGGCGCGAGATTTGGTTTTGTATCTTTTCTGCGTTCTACGAGGAATAAAACACGTCAAATATCCGGATTATCCGATGTATTCTTCAAGTATATTGTCTTGCCCCTAGGTCCGCTACCTGAAGGTGTTCGAGCCCAAGCTGAACTACTCCGACCACGACGTGATCAAATGGGTGCGCTACATCGGCCGCTCGGGACTCTACGAGACCAGATGCTAAGCTCTGAAGGACCATGTAAGTAACTATGAGAAAAATACTCATACTGAATGTGAGCGGCTTAAATACGAACGTTCGCCATCATGGTCCCGTACAAAACGTAGGGGAAATAATAACATATAGTATACGATAAATACCCAATAAAAAATCTTGCTTGTGTTGGAAGAACATCACACACCAATGTTCAACGTAGTTTAACAAATTCAATAGAGAAAAAAGTATGTTGGAGAGAAAGTTAAAAAAGAATATATTATTAATTTAACTTTAAACCATACGGATAAGTCCAATTACATTATTTAAAGCTTTTATTGACATAACGACAAAATTTTAGCAGAACAGTCTTTTGAAATGTTAGCCCAAAAAAGGCTACTCGAGATGCATTCATTTATCGATCTGCATTGCCAGTTTTGATAACTTATTATAATATTACTAATACTAGTAGTTTATGAACAGTAGACCTCGCGAGCAAACAGATAAAGATGAAATTTTACGTACATTTAGAACATAGGCTACCTTAGAGAATAAGCGACTTCTTGTAGCGAAAATAAGGGTGTGTAGCGGGTAGAAGTTAGTACCCAGTACAATGCAGTGCAGCCAGTGCTAGACTATTAAAAGTTATCAAAAGTGATAACTCAATGTGCAAAACGAAGTTAACAAAGAACATTTATTTTCAGGTTATCACAGTGATCGGATTTTACCACACGACGGATTACCTATACTGGCTGGTTATATTTTGTATATAATTTTCCGAACGTCAGATTCCTTATCAAAGTTTTTATTTTTTTATTTCAAACATTTATCGAGTACTAAAAGTTTTATTTTTATTGTTTATGCTATTTTGTCTTTAAAATGTATTAAGTACTATTTTATTTTAAATTTGCATTCTCTCCTCCCAGATTGATGTTAAATAACATCTGTAAATGTCTTTCATCTTCAAATTAATGTAAATTGCATACAACTTCAATGGTTTATTCCTTAGCTATTTGTAGTGCAACTAAAAGAGCGAAGGAGGTGAAAATGAGTATTCTTTTTATAGTAAAGTAAGTGACATCTTCCTTATAAATTATTTTCATCGAATCTCGAATCGTTGTACACTTATTTAGATTTGTATGAAACTGTAAGTCATTAGAAAACACATGTAATTCATTTACTAGTTAATTTCAAATGATATTAACTGTTTTTATTTTTCAATCAATTTACTTATGGTTTAGCTTTACATGCTGAAGCAGAGACAAACACAGACACATTAATAACGTTTCTAAAGAATTCAATATAAATTCAATAAAACAAGTGAATTACCTATGAATTTTTTACCTAGCTATTTCCCATTGTTTGTTGTAATATCTCAATTTTTATGTTTGTTATCGTTGTAGGTGATAGTATCCCATTTTTCCTAAAGCCTAACTCAGGTATAACCATTCCTTAGATTAAACTTTGTTTCATAAAAGCTGCGTTCACACCATTGTACAAAATATCAACAATTTTCACTTTGAAAAATGTATTACGATAAAAATGGGTCTTGCTGTGGTGTGTACGAACCTTAAAACTAATGTATTGTTCACAACTATGTATATTAGCTATCGTATGTATTCGTTACATTATCTTATTACATAAAATAGTATAACAGATATAGTATTAAATTAAGCACATAGTCTTTGCGAGCTGTGTAATACATTATGAATATTATGATATAAACTGATCGATCATCTTTTATTTCGTTTTTAATTCTTGGAATATTAAACATACATACTTCCCGACCAAAGTTGTATATTCCCAATGGCCACTAATATGTTGGCATTGACAGTGGGGTAGAATGGGATTAGCCAATGAGATCAGAAGATATCTTGAAATGGATGCTGGCAAACTTGTGTCAAACCAACTAAAATCAAGCAGTAAAGCAAAAAAGGGAAATTAAAAATATATTCTTTATTTTAAAGATTCATATGGATTTTATATTTCATGTTTGTTACATAGCTTGTGCAAGATTCTTTAGGTTTTTGGATTTATCTGTATCGATTGATTACAAACTTGCGTGCATAAAAACTGTTCCATGACCCTTTTACCTTCGAATCACAGCCTTCAAAGAAAGTGTTTGAACTCTATTGTTAACCTTTTATATTTGTCTCTATTCTATAGTTCCCTTCTGTTTTAACGGAAATCAATCGTCAAAATGACGATTATACTTAATATTGATGAAGAAAATGGTCTATTACGAAAGACATCGTACGTTTAACTGAAAGACATGCGACTTTATAACGTACTTAATCAAAAAAATACATTTCTTTTGAATAAATAGTACTGCCTCTACAAAAAATGACACGTCACACACTGCGTGTCCTCAGTCATTAGTTGCACAGTGAATGTAAAGCTTTATTTACTTGAATGTGTGTCTTTATTTGCATAAGTGCAGTTTTTCTGCTCGCGAGTGTAATAATAATATGCATGTTATAAAGAATGCTTATTGTATCGTGTTACAAAACAATGTACAATAAAATTAGGAAAATAATATCTTGTTTTATTTATGAACCCGAAAGCTATGTCCTTATTTTTGTAGAAACTTGATATTTGAGGAAAAATCTTAGTAGAAAGAATATAATTGTTCTTGTGAATATTATTAGCGTGGGTGAGCTTTCAAATATAAATTCCTTGGCCTACCTCTACATAATAATCTACATAACAATCTTTTGTCTTCATAGTTAAGGTTCAAACTCACTTGTGTGCCAGTCAACAGAATGGAGCAATAGGTATGTTTGCCGAGATTTTTTAAATAATGCTAGTTATTTCAAACAACATCATAGATGACCTTGGACGCAGATGTTATAAAACTACTAGTACCTTGGAGCTAGAGATCCAAGGTAAGCAAAGCTTGTGTTATGGGTCCTATACACTAGCCAGACTCGATGTAGAATGTTTGTAAACAAACCCCGACACAAAAAACTGAAACTCGCAGGCTTAGCGTCGAGTTTCAGATATAATATTGTAAGCAATATTTATTAAAGGAAGGATCACAAATCGACAAGTTATGTAAAATAAGTAATGTTAATGTAAATTCCGCACGAAAATACGCGGCAACAGAGTGAATTTTAGGATATTATTGTATGGGCGGCTTGTTTACAAAAATTATACATGGAATTTAACTGGAATATAGATGACTGATATGAATTTTTTACTTAGAAATGATATAAATCTTAGAGTAACGCCCAGTTTTACTATCTTCAACATAGATGCTAGTCGCCACGTAAAGTTGGTATATGCCTGCTGATAGGAGGATGATATAGCGAGGATTATAATAGTGGTTAAAAAGTATAATCCTCGCTATACGGTCCACTCGTACGGGACGCAGGAAAGCTCTCGACTATCGCCCGCTCCCTCACGAAGTCCTCAAAGTTGACTCCCATTACGGGTCCGGCATTATACAACAAACTGACAGACTCTGTCACAGCTGATAGCAGTCTAACTAGCTTCAAGTTCCGTCTGAAACGATGGCTTGTCGAGCAGAATTTTTATTCCGTAGGACTACTCGAAAAGAGGAGACTAATGATAATTAATTATATCCGTGTCAGCAATGCAAGGATTATTCCTTCAAGAATCCTCGCCGGCATTGCTGATAGTCCGCTCCGTGCGGTACGGATCTTTTGTGTCAAACCATTGATGGGGCCAGTGCGGATTGTCCGATGCCGGGATGTGAACGCGCACGCTAACGTTTCAACTGCTAACGTTTGAGCCGTAATGCCGTGAGCTGGCTCTGATCGTGTCAACGTGGCTTTAAGGGATCGGCGACGGATGAATCTCCCATATAAACGTAATACCAAAATTATTTGTAATTTGAGCATATTTTCACCATGGTCTGCTATTATTTGTATTAAAATTGTATTTATCTAGGTTCCTGCCACATTTTTTTTTCAAAATATCTTTCTGAAATATTGGAATGAAATTAAACCGAAACGCATATTTACATCAATGAATAAATGTTTTCTTAGTATTTGTGTAGATAAGTATTTTGAAAAAAGCTTGTGGCAGGAGCCTAAATAAATACCGACTATTCTAATACAAATAATAGCAAACCATGATGAAAATATTCTCAAATTATATATCATTTTGGTACTACGTTTGTATGGGAAATTCATCCGTCGCCGGACCTTTACCACACCGTGATCGCGGCTCTTGATGCGATTATCTCAAGACCAATATGAGCGGCACAAATTGGAGGCAGTAGGTAGATGCGGGTTGTTATGATGGCGTAAAGTTTCCAAATCAGAAGATAAACTTTACGGTTTCTAAGGCTCGATTCACACCGGGACGATAGCGACGGCCGCTATCATTCCGTTGTGAATTGAGCCTTAGTCGAAAGCTCGTGGTCGAAACGTACTAAGACAACATCCTTATTTTTCCACGATCAGTGAAGATAGCTGTAGGGAAGTGGTTGAAAAACAACGCACAGAATATCAATATCAATTTCCGAGTATTGAGGAAATACATGGGAAGTGGAAAAATACACAGAGTTGATGGAAATCGATGTAAACAGACCGATCCAAACGAGAGTCTACGAGAGTCGTAGCAATCACGCAGGGTCTACGGAAGTGCTACGGCGTAGCTTTTCGTAGCTATTGTTGTAGAACATAGAATAAATTATAACTACAACATGAGAGTAGGTACAGTCGACGAGAAGTTGAAAAGTTAAAAAGGTGAACGTATTCAGCAATTCTACTCGTCTCATAATCTTCTACGAGATGCGTCGTACGCTGTAGTACGACGCATCGCGCTGTATCGCAACGCACGACGCGGTATACAGGAATCATAAAACATTTTTGAATCTTTTATCAATGTTCAGCAGCTTTTGAGGTTGACTGTACCTTCTACTGTTGAAGGTTTTATGTATCTCTTGTCTTGAGGAAAATTGTAAAGTTTTTGCAAAAGGTTCATGGAAGATGAGAAAATCTGTAACGTAAGTAAATATTTTTTGCAGAAAAATTGCTATTCTAGTATAGCATCGAAACTTAGGCCGAAGGTATTTAATTGGAAGAATTTATTCAAGAAACTAGAGATGTATAGGTATAAGGTACAAACAAAGCGATTTTAAGTCCTATTCATCTTTAAGAAATTCTTCGCTAATTTTTTAAGTATGAATCATACGGTGTTTTACTTTTGTAAAATAGAAAAGGTGGTCTGTCTCTAAAAATATTCGCTTAAATACTTAGGTTGACAGAATCTCAGATCTCAGACAACCCTAAACCTACTATGATGCCTCTCAAACTCTAAACTTTCACAAAACTTTCTAAATATTAAACAGTAATAATAACAAGACTTTAACCTAGGCATCCAGATATCCAAGTAGATTCCCAAGTCAGCGAGCTTGCCCCAACTTGCCCCCATTAAGCAATTATTCAGCGCGACAAGAATACGGATGTTTATGAAGCACAATTAAGAGTTTCCGCCGTGGCTGATATTAATTAATTATATAACAGACGCCAGGGGTGGAGTCATGGTTGGTTGGGAGATTTGGTACTCCGAAGTTTGCGCATTCCACTACCGGCTCCTGCGATAAACGCATCCATTGTCATCCCATAACACAAGCTCTGCTTAGCATGGGGCTAGATGATGCTTTGTGGATTGTCCAGCATTATTATTATAGTTCTTCACTCACTAGGCTAGGCGACCTGGCACCGACATCACTGGACGCAATAATTCTATGAAATTGTATGTAGTGTGTCATAGAATTATGCGTCCACTGATGTCAAGTTTAAGTTCTTTATTGCGATTGTCGGTGCCGGCAATGAAATATTATACGTACCCAGTTACTACATGGTTTCGACGTCGGGTTGGGTCGGCTAACGAACCGCACATAGACGCCCCGCGTCGTGCAATGTTATCCTTAGATAGGTGAAGACTAATGTCGTCAGGTCAAGAAACAAAAGCAAACACGCGTTGTCATAAAACTCTTATGAGCGAGCTACGGTTTGACATAATGTCCCATAGCTCTCAAAATGATAAGTGGCATACACAGAGGTGGCAACCAACGCCTATAAATTACATTCACGTAATTAGTGAATTAAGGTTGGATATTTTTCACCAACAAGCCGCAGCGGTGTCGTAGCTTGCTACGAAATACCGTAGCGAGCTACGGAGGGTCGTAGCAAGCTACGAAGTAGTGTAGCTGGCTACGAGGAGTCGTAGCTAACTACAGTGTGGCGTAGCAATGTTCAGAGCCAAATATCTCTTAAACCGTGGGAGGTCTATTTCTGAGCTTTTCAGGAGAACTAGATACCGTAAGGCACAGTTAATTGGCATAGTTCATGATTCATATCTTGCTATAAATTCGTCGAAATCAGCGGGGCTGCCAGCTTCACGTCAAGATAGCAGCCACAGTGAAAGAACTAAATATCCCCTAAAGTAGGTACTGGGGCACTATTTATTTTACTTAGGGCATCGGGATCACTATTTCATGACACATTTATTGGCATAGTTGAAACCCTCAAATTCCATAGCGGAGCTGCTAACTTGACGGACACCAATACCATCATGGGATTGCAAGATTAGGATAAAATTAAAATGAAGCAATAATCAAGAATATTGAAATCAAATATCATTATTATTTTGTGGTTGGTATTTTGATCAGGGAGATCTTTTAACTACGCCTGACTACACCCCTGTCGGTTCTACTACTTATTCTACATACATACTTCAACGTATTACATATTCTGTGGCCACGAAAATGTGCTTTGTTCTGAATGCCGGGGAACTTGGCTGTTTGGATTATTACTTGATTCTTCTAAGTAGGTTAGGTACAGCATTCGCCGACTTGATATTTGCCCAATTTTAGATAATAATAGATCAAGAAAGTAGTTGCTTTACTTTTAGTTAAATTAATGATGGTGTTTAAGATAATCGGAAAGGTGTTTTTAAGATAATCGGAAAATTACATTGAAAATTACGTAATTTTGACCAAAAGTTATTTGATGGGAGAGAAAGATACGCATTAACTTTTGACTTTCTCTCCCTTTAAATATCCATATCAATAATGGAAACTGAATGAAGAAAAATATTTTTTAACTATTATAATTATCTTTATACTGCCTGCGGTCGCATCTCATGCAAATTCACCCAACATATTCCCCAATAACCTATGCAAAGACCTATGGAACTATTCCGCCCGACAACAAAGGAAGAACTGGCATCCCCAGCTTCTAATTCATTACCGAAACACATAAAGAGGTCTTATGGCAGACGGCGGGTCTTGGGAGAAACTGGTGGAGACGTTAGTGCAAATAAGTCAGAGTTGGAGCACTTAACAGGTGTTCTATCATCGATTCCGGCTGCTATCGACTTTTGTAGGGATGGGGTGAGGTATCGATGTTTTCAACAGAGCGGTGACGTCAAAGGTTTCTCTACTGTGCCTCTGAAAACTGACTAGCGTAGCGCAATTAACTGAAGTAGATGTTGACCCCTGACACCAGAGGTCCCCAACTGTCCCAGTCCCTTGCCGTTTTAATAAGCTTACTTTTCAATCGGATTTGATCTGAGAACTCCAACATACTATGTGTTTCTCTACTGTCACTCAAAGCTCTCAATCTCTCAGCGACCCATTACGAAGATGAACGGATTATACAGCGTTTTGAGTAGCGAAACGAACTGTAATGGTGTGCCATTACAGTTCGCTTCGCTGCTGCAGCGCTGAGGCATCGTAGTGAATGCATTCTATGTATAGATTTACAACGTTTTTGTTATTATAGTGCGTAAGCCTCGCACTCTGGATAATTTCTAATTTCTAAGAAATCAAATACTATCGCAAAAATTAACTAACGGCGCTTGAGTCCGTAGAAAGTCGCAAAGATTTTCGACTCCCACGTCACTTGACTTCGTGGTGTAGTTGGTTATCATATTCCCGTACTGAGGGGAGGACGCGGGTTGAAGTCCCGTCGAAGTCGAAAATTTTTGCGATAGTATTTGATTTCTTAGATTAGATTTATAACGTGTTGTGATTCTTACATGATGTTGAGTGGGCGTAGTGCTTGAATGTACATGACGATAACATGTTCTTCAGTTTATCGATATTTCAAGTGTTTATCTATAGCACCGTGTCCCATCTCTAGTTAACTCTCAGACGGCGTCGTCAGCGACCGCAGAACGAAGATTAAAATAGATCCTATTATTGTGGAGATTGCAACATGATGGAATGTCGAATTGCATATTATTTTAGGGTTCTTTAGTTCCGGAAGAGGAAAAAGTTATTTACAACGACTTCAATATTTCGATGCACATTTTATGTACATAATTTTGTGAACAATAACGCATCATTTATAACTGCCTGAATACTATGTATGGTAAAATAACTAGCTAAAACTCTAGGATGCATGTTTTAATAGGTTCGTTTTTCAAGTATGTCATAGTGACTCCTCATCAGACTCACATGTCCGTCCACAGCTGAACATGCCATATTTATTACACCGTCCGTAGCCTATTATAAGCCGCTAGAAAGGTCATCAGAAATAAAAAATCTAAAAATCATCATCAAAAATGTAGGTTTCTTGATCTAAGAACGATAGTTACAACCTGTAGAATAAGAAAAATGAACTCTGGTACTGCAGAAAACAGAAAAACCCGTTTATCTTCTGCATAATAAATTATGTATGCGGAACCCTTTTCATTTATGTTCTTCTCAAGATTTCTTTCAAGTTTTTTGTCTATATTCATCTTAAAATGTTTTCGAATCGGCGGAGTGGATTTGTTCCAGGAAAACTAAAATAGGTACCTACTTACCTACTTTAGACCCAATCTTCTTATGTCATTATCTACTTTATTAGACTCTCGGGATGAAGATGCTGAGCAGACTGCTAGGTAAACATTCAATTCAATTTCTATTAAATCTTGGATTGTGGCAAGTATTTCGTGGTGTTTGAAGTCTAACCCGACTTATAAATGTAATGTTTGAAAGAATGGGTAAATATATTGTGTTCCTTCGAAATCCAGCGTTTCTAGTTATAATTACACTCCACACTATAAATGCGAAAGCTTAGATGGATAGATGTGTGTTTGTTACTTCTTGACGCCAAAACTACTACATGGAACGGGCTGTAATTTTGTAGACGGTCTGCGCCGACGTCTAGGCCTTGAATAATCATAGTTTATTTTTTATTAATAAATCAGTTGCCATGGGATTGAAATAACGCTGTGTGGTGCCGGCTTAGAATTTGCACCACCCCAACTCTTCCCCCGGGTGTCGTAAGAGGCGACTAAGGGATATCCACCGGGGGCGGGCATCAGCGCCTCCTGCAGAACTTCCACCGCCGAACTGCGATCCTCAGCGTGGAGATTATGGGCACCCCCATGAGATAAAAATCAATATGGCACCTATCTGGGGGAGGCCAGCAGTGGACCGATAAAGGCTGTTGAGGTGAAGGTTGAGGTGAAATAACATTTATAAATAAACAACGCGTGCAAACCCCCGGACAGAAACTAGTGCTCTCTAAAACAGGTCCCGAAAACCTTAAGGCGAGACGCGTCGCCTTTGGTCATTAAAGGAGCTAGTTAAGCTCCCTATATAAAACTTGGTCAATCATTATTTGATGCGGCTGTTCGTCCTTTCGCACGGTCTCCCAGCGCCTGACTCATTTCCGGTAGATGCGGGCAGTGCAAGGCTGGTTATTGAAGTTCCCTACAATAGGCCTATATCCAGCTGTGGACGACATTCGAGGAATGGACGGATGGATGGGTGGAATATTCACTCTTTATTTCCAAAAATCTCTTAATTTCCTTAAATACATGAATGTACACTAAGAAAATGACAAATTATAAAATTATGCACTGACACGGAAATAAAGTGATATTTTTGATATCAGTCGCTTCGGTATGTAGACTAAAGTAAAGAAGCGACGAAGAAACCTTTAGCCTGTTAGTATTTAGCTATCGGCAACTGCTTTTCCACTGTTCTTTCAGTATTTTGCATGAAGAGTGTAACACAGGTATTGTTGATTGTGTGCACATTTTGATAAACGTTCAAACAAATAGCTCAGTCAGTTTCTTCAACTGAATAAGTACCAACCGGCACAGCCATAATCAAGAAGATGAAGTTAAAAGGTACCTTCGGGGTCACCGCTCTGACGATTACTTATTCCTTCTGACTCAGCTGTTTGAAATTCAGAATTTCATTAATGCAACTACAGGATAATGTTTGAGCTAGATAACATCGACAGTATCAACTTAACGGGTAGTGTTTTCGCTTCGTTCAGCTCTCTGTTCGTAACGGAGGACTAACAGTTAACGTGTAGTCTAAAACTCGTATCCACCTCAATTCACCTCATCGATCGACCTGCTCTGTCTGTTTTTTAACCGATTTCGAAAAAAAATTAAGTTCTATGTTCGGCTGTATATGTATGGTGTTTTTAGGGTTTCGAAGATCGGTTTCGCAACCCTTATGTTCTCGCTTTGTCTGTCCTTTTTTCCCTCCTCAATAACTCAGCAACTACCGCAGCTATCAACTTGAAATTTAAAATAATAATACATTTCGTGTGCCTGTACAGATTTGAAGAAAAAAATTGTAAAAAAATGAAAATGAACAATTTCCATACAAATTGAGATGTAAAATTATTAAAAGAGACCTACAAAGTTAAGTGGGGTATCATATGAAAGGTATCAGTTCGTAAATTTCAATACAGTTTCTGAAATTTCTGTAGGTTTCATACTTTTTGAAATACTTATTTTGAAAAAAGTCGAAATTTTACCCGTTCCCTCCCCCCTATCTCCGAAGTTTGCAGAGCGATCCATTCAATATGTATGGAGCGTTTTTAGATATAGATCTATATTACTAGATATTAGACATAGATATATATATATATATAGCTATGACGCTCATTAGGGGAGGCCTATGTCCAGCAGTGGACTAATATAGGCTGATGATGATGATGATGATGAGACGTAGATATAGATCTATATTTTACAGAAAAATATAATGTCTGTAAAACGAACACTTTTTGAAAAATTGGTTTAAAAGGTTGGTTTAAATTGTTTAAAAGGGGGGGGGGGGGATAATTTTCGGCTACCCCACTGAGTATCATAATGGTATCAGGTATTGGTTTGTATATTTCAAAACAGTTTTTGAAATTTCTGTAGGTTTCATACTTTTTTAAATATTTTGAAAAATGACCAAAATGAAAAAAAATACCGCTACCCCCTATCACCGAAGCATGCAGAGAGATCCATCTGAAATGGAAGGTTGGTACCTAATAGTTTTAGGTATTCATTAAATTTAGAAGTCTCTAACCGATACCTTTAGCACATACCTACTTGTTGACAAACGTTCGAAACCCTCGGCGCGCGAGTTACACTCGCACTTGACGGGTTTTGTTTTTTGTATGGTCGATTCCAATTTAAGGCAGATTTTGATAATTTTTTTGGTTTCGCATAAAGACTGATCTCGCGGTCGTTTGGTCTCGGTCGAACACCAAGATCCTCGCGTAAACTTTTCCTCCTTCCTTTTTCCTAGCCTATAAACCTAGATATTTACCTAATATTTTATCTACGTACAAAATCAAAAACTCTTTATTTCCATAAATACAATAAATGTACACTTAGAGAAGGTCAAATTATAAAACTAAACACTGACACGGAAATAAAGTGATATTTTTTTATTTCTGTCGCTTCGGTATGTAGACTAAAGTAAAGAAGCGACGAAGAAACCTTTAGCCTGTTAGTTGTTATTTTTCGAGTTGGAGCAAAACCCGTCCCAAGCTTTTTATCCTCTAGATAATCTGATATTTTATAGTAAGCCTTTTTGCACAGCAAGGTGTTGACAATTTGTTTGAATATATTTACTGATAATTTTTGCAACTCACTAGGAGTTTTGCTGTAGAAGCGTATACATTGCCCTTTAAAAGATACATTAATTTTGTGTAGCCTAGTTGTGGGCACAGCGATCTTATGTTTGTTGCTGGTATTCAAATTATGTTTGTCGCTATTTTTAGGGAACCGATTTATATTTTTATGAGTTTACAATAAGTTTTCATAAATATATTGACATGTACTGTCATTATGTTTATTTCATTGAATTTATCACGCAGGGATTCTCTGGGACCCATATTATAGATTGCACGAACAGCCCTCTTCTGCAGCACAAATACGGTGTTAATATCTGCAGCGTTCCCCCACAGCAGTATACCATAAGACATAATACTATGGAAGTAGCTGAAATAAACAAGTCTAGATGTATCCACGTCTGTAAGTTGACGGATTTTTTTGACTGCATACGCTGCAGAACTAAGTCTCTTCGATTGCTTATCTATGTGTGGGCCCCATTGAAGTTTATTATCTAAGGTGATTCCTAAGAATACGGTACTTTCTACTATTTCTAAAGTACGTATGGGCAATTAGTTAGGTAGATTTATTAGTCCCGAATTCATATTATCTATATATTTATTATATACCTTTAATTATAGAGGCAGACGTAGGATAGTTTTCTTAAATTTTTTGTTGATTTTGGTTGCTTGTGGCCTCGGAAGATGAAGCCGAATTCCCTGGATACCAACAGATAACTGAAAAAGTTTAATGTTTCTTTTCTTATACTTTCTAAAAACGAAAAAGAGGTATACAGGGTGATAGGACTACGAAGTCATGAGATAGAAATAATGATTAATAGCTTCATAACTAACTTAACGCATTCACTGCCCAGCCACGGCGGTGGAGGTGGCCATCTGCGTCATGAAAGGTTAGTTTTTAGTTTGTTTTTGATTTTAAAAGTAAGTTTTACTTGCGTAAATTAACTAAACACTGTTTAGAACCTACCTAAGTACAATACCAATTAATAAATGACTCAAAAGGCTAAGGACTCTTTTTTTTTTGGTAAAATTGTTATTTATAGTGAGTAACACTTAATAAATCATACATTAATATAATCGTGCAATTTTTTCAGAACTTACATTAAACGACGAACTTACATAGGAAGTGTTGGATTATATTATTTCTAAAAATTCAATGAGAAATATTTTTGCTTACAATGCTGGTAACAGATATCCCGATAAACTTTCGCTTAGACAAGTTCGTAGAGAGAAGGTGCTTTGTAAAGCGAAGGATGTTGTAGTAAAACTAGGAGTTTTGGTTATTATTTTCTTAAAGCGAAAAACCAGTAACCTGAACCCTTTACGGGGCCCTAGATGAAGATTTTAGATCAAAATTTTACGGGCTCTAGCCTCCAATTGTAAATTGTTTTTTTCATATCAAACCAGATACAAGTACGCTAAGACAGACTTAGGCCATTTCATAGTTAAGAGAAAGACATCAGAGCAACAGAAGACATCACAGCAGAGAAAAACCCAGGACAATAGGAAATATTTTTGGGGGAGAGCTGTATGCTAGATAATCAAACAATCTTGCAATAGAAGTCTTACAAAATACGAGTAGTCATGATAGATTGTAAAATTGTCAAATAACAGCTAAGTATAGCACACCTAGCACAGAACTTATAAGTTACCAGGTTAGCAGGTATTTGCCCAATTGCAACTATGAGACTGCAGCACAGGTGTAGCTCGTTGGCTATACAAATAAGTTTAGAACTAAGCACTAAGCTGAGCCACGGGAATTCATTGAGAGGGTTGTTGGGGAGGATTGCTGGGGCAAGAGTGGAGGCTGGAAGTTTGAGTCTAGGATAAAGCTTCGTTAAAAACTAGGATCTAACAGATTGACAAGACCCAGGTCTTGAAGGGTGCTGTGTGTTCCCAGTAGATAAAGAAAGTGTTTATTCTTGAGGAAACACTTCCACCTTTCTACTAGTTTAAAGATTTTTAATTTACATACAGTTCGCTTGTGTAGATTTTAAAAATTTTGAGTGATGGCAATTCATTCTTGTGATTTTTTTCTCAAGTCTCTCAATGAGTCTTTCTACCTTTTGTCGCTGGTAAAGGTGAAGTTGTCAAGCATGGTAGCTAGAGACCGCTCTATCATGCATGTCAAATCAGGATTTCACTATTTTGAGGTGAGATTATTGTAAGTAGAGTAGTTGAGAAGACTAGCTTCGTAAGATATTGACAGATTCATCGGCCATCGAAAGGTTCTATCGGTTAATCCGTCAACAGCCAAGGGTCCAGACAAGGGCCAGAATGATCTCAAGTAATTAAATCTACAGGTGTTGAGGTGAAGTTGTCAGAGGCGCCTCGCCGTCTGAGAAGACAAAGGTTTGTTTTCGCGGCTGTGGGCTGTACCCGGCCCAGTGACCGAGTGCGATCGACTAGACCGCGCCTGCGCGGCGCCCAGCCCCGCCAGTGCCTGCTCGCGCCGCGCTCGGAGCGCGCGTCACCACCTACCCGCAAATGCTATTTGTTTACAACACCTCACGTGGATTGTAATGGCGGATCTTCTCATCACGTGATTCGTGATTCCACTTACGGTAAGTACCAGCTAGTTTAAATCCTGGTTTCGGAATCGTAAAATGGTGGAGTTGCGAGCCTGTCGCTCGATGAACCTAGCTTATTGTAGATCGTTTAAGATATTCGTGGCACGGCGCAACCTGTTCAGAACTCCCGATGAATAAATTCATAGCCTTTGATGTACCGGGTTGCCAGCGTCAATAAAACCAGCTCCCGAGGTGTATTTAATTAGATTACAGGCTGAAATCTCTGATATTTTGCCGATGGATCTCGGTGTGTGAAGTTAATTTAATTTTATTTGCTCTTCTGGTAGTCTAGTCGGTTCTCTATCGTTATCTCTTGTATTCGCTTTTATACTCGTATGCCTCCGTCTCTGTTCTATACTCGTTGTAAAATGTGTTCATTCATTCTAAAGGAACCGATTGAAAGAAGAAATTGCGATAGTTTTTCGTAAATGCTATGGGTAAACTATGTTGTAGTCACAAAATGTAGGCTAGGTGAAGGTTGTATCTATATTTTAACCAAAGTTTGAGTCACGGATATATTTGATTATTTAAAAATACCGATATATCATTAATGAATTACGAGATCAAAACGAGTCCCGGTAGGGAATAAGATGGCGTTTGTTGCCAAAGCTTCTGAAAACTGAAACACAACATCTATACCTACTTTAATTAGTGACATAACCAAAATAACTTAGCAGGAAAACTTACCGGAAGTTTCTCGAGTTTTGGTTTGTTCGCTAGTTTAATATTCCTTAGAGAAAGTTTATATACTTAACACATTTTGTGCATACGAAGCATTCTCCGGCGCTTTGATCTAAATCTTTGTATTCTTGCCATCTGTATTATAGTAGAAATATTTTTATTTTAAAACTACACAGAAATTCAAATTGCAAATAGTAAAAACCAAAGAATTAAATACCCGTTAATTATATTTTTGCTGTCAAAATTAATTCTATTAATTTGGTAGATAAATATTAAAATAGGTTACGTCATAGTGCAAGTAAAATTCGAAAGTTAGTCTCGTCCTTTCTCAAAAAACTTATTCGCAGTGTAACTTTTTAACTTTATAATATTTTCTTTACTAATAACTTTCAGAGGAGACATTTTCATTCGTTATCAAAGGAAACAGCTGGTTCATAGCTGTTATCGCTGTTATCTAGTTATCTTATTTCGTTAATCGTTATTTGTATACGATAACGATTTATTTGCGTCAAATGATTCTTAACTTCTTGTCAGATGATCGTAATCATTATTCCATGAATGATAAAACTTAACAAGATTTTTTTCTCCAGGTAGGAACTACAAATTATGTAGAGTTAAAAAAACAAGAGTTCTGAAAGAAGAATTTCAGGACCGTGAGAAAATTCACGCCTAATTCTACTAAAAAGTGCTGCTAGATAAAACTAACCAGTTTAGCCTTTGTTTCTGACTAAAACTTAGCAACATAGTACATTTTGTCAATCAAAATTTCTACAAAAAGGATTTAATTATTTACAACTGTCTGTAGTTAGCTCAATTGTTTCAATGGTATATACTATATAGTAATCAATCTTTATTCACAAAGAAAATTACAATCAAATAATAGAAATAATACTAAAATAATAGAAATAATACTAAAATAATAGAAATAATACTATAATAATAATATAACTACTATTTACAACTGAAACAATTAAGCTAACTGCAGACTGTTGGAAACAATCTACAGGTAGCTCAACTGATCCATATCAATACCAATCGGAAGCGTCCCCAAGACGCTGGCTGCATTGCCTCGCTGTATGGCATTGATGATGCGCTGCGCCAGATACTCACCAGCTTCCGGGTCACGCGTCGCTTGGTCGACCAGAAGCGCAGATATTTTTTGAAAAACCCGAAGACTGGACTCCAAGGGGAGCAAATGTGTAGGCTCTGTCGAGATCTGCATATTTGCGCCTCTTGAGATCCTCGGCCAAATCTGCCGCCGCACCCGCCTTCACGGATGTCCTCAGAAGATGGGAAGGTGAAGTGTGTCGACGCATGTAGCGTCCCACACAATGGGTCTCCTCATCTCCTAAGGGACTAGTGTCAACTATATTATAATTTATTTCTATATGTAATTTGATTGTAATTTCCTTTGTCAATAAAGACTAATTTTAGTAATCGACCTAGTAAAATCTATTGAAACAAATATCTGTCATTTTTGTCAGGTTGATTCAATGATACAATGGATAACAGGAAAATCGCAAGTCCAATAGAGTTTCACAAAGAATCTGTGAGTTTTGTTAAGTCTTAGATCAAACAGAATGTAACGTGACCCTGACCTCACAAGGATTATCCTGAGTAGACGAAAACTACAAAGAAACGGTCTAGGCGAGGTTTATACGTTTTTTATAGGGGTATAAAAAAGTTACAAAATATTTTCTTTCAATAGTCAGATAAGACACAAGTCTTATTCGCGTAGATAATATTAGAAAGTAGGTGTAGATGGTGTACTACTGTTATACTATTAATATCTAGCAACCCCAGGATTCGCACGGGTAGTAGAGCAATTTAATAATTCTTTTTAAAGGGATTACCTAATTCCGTAATACATTGTTATCTTTGACACTGACCTGGCAGAGTCTTTAGCGAAAAAGCAAGCAGCGCCATAAAACAAGAAGTTGAAGGTTTCGAGGCGTTTACTTAATGTCAAAAATAGACTAAAAGCCATTTAAAAGTAAAATTCTGTAGAAATGGTACGATCTCTCAGCATTCGTAGCTCTCAGCGCTAACTCAACAAACGGCCTGTGTTGTGTTACACCTAAATGCAATGACACGCTATTTTCAATATTTTGCAATATATTGTACCTAATGAAAAAAAAAATGGAAAGACGTACCTGGACTGAAGTGTGACTGAGACAACAATACGCACGCGAAACACGAACGCTACCACAACCCCCGTTCTTCCGCAAAAAATCCCTGACTTCTATTGAGATCTAAGGTAACTAGGGTTTTTCTCTTTTTGAAAACGCCTCATTGGTTAGCCCATTGCACCCCTGTAAAGCTCCCAGTCGGCATGATTTTTCCGACATCTTCATCAATCAATATATGTCATCCAATTTACACAAAATCCTGATGAATGCAAACTTTTAAAATCAAATGGTTAGGTATACTAAAAGTCGTCTCACAAAATATTATCATATCATATTCACTCACAAACTTTAACCTCTAAATTATTATTATAGTAGGATAAGTAGGAAATTGTATCATTCATCTTGGTTCTTACTAAAAGCTCTGCTTACTTTGAGGCTACATACTTTTGTCAAACATCCAGCATTATTCTTTCATTCTCTTAATTATTTATAGAACGATCACGAAACAGGGAGGCTACCAAACTACATAAAGAACGAACCCTTTTCAATGTTTACCACAAAGCTTCCATCACTAGTTCCCAATGTTCCGATCAATAGAAATCTATCGTTTGATCTCAGTCTCCAAATAACTATTTTCGGGAAGAAAAAGCTCTGGCTTTCCCCTCAATGTTGTTTTTGTATGTAAATGGTACATCTAATGGTATCTTATTTTCCTTTGTGTTCAATACGTCTTGTAACCCTTTTTATTTGGCTAAAATAGCGGGTTGGAATAGGTTTAGCAATCTTTTTGAGTGCGTATTGGAGTTGCTTGATACTTTAAGGATTTCATTCTTCAATGTCTCGGTGAAAAGCTTTTCTTGTTAAAAATATTAGATTTAAATCTGATTTTTAATTTTAAGTTATGAAGTAGCTGGGTTCTTTATTGCGCACTGAGATTCAAAAATACAACGCAGGAACAGTTGTACAATGGGAGTCCAGGGGAGGTTATGTAGGATGCGTTTTTTTCAAAAGTTCGACTGGGCACCTTGGAATAAAAGTTGATCCTTAATAAATCTTATCGCCTTCTCTCTTTGTTAGTCTTTCGTTTTGCTATCATTCTGTAAATATTCTTACAACGTACAAGCTCATATAACTTTTTTTCAATAAAATCAAAAACCCGTTTTTGCTTGGGAAGACGTCATGAAAAACACTTATACGAAATCTGCTCATTCGTATAGGAGCTACATGCTAAGACAGGCACAGATACGTACAGACAGCGTCAGAATTAAGTAACCCCCTTGCATAACACATGTAGGTTTAAATCCAAACCTGTTAATCGTAGGAGTTCTAAAAGTCGAAAATAAATTATATTTTTATTTAGGTAACTAATAAACAGAACGAATAGATAAAAATAAATCGGATTTTAACCTGCATTGTTTTATGTAAGGGGGTTACTTAATTCTGAAGCTGTCTGTACATCAAACTGATAAAAACCCTCCTTTTTGTCGGAGGTTAAAAATAAGACTTAGTAGAGTTGTTCGTAGCATCGCTACGGAGCTACGAATACGAGGTGCTACGAGGTGCTACGAAGTGCTACGTCGTGCTACGAAGTGCTACGAATTACGTACTTTGATGGTTTTAATAGTTAAGATAAAATACTTTGGCTGAATAGTTAAAGTTAAATGAGAATGCTTCGAGTTTTGTTAAACACGTAGTAAACTTTGTGTTCTCGAAATTATCAACAGTATTAGAAGTTTTATAAAAGTTTAATAAGTAGTTAGTTTAATTATTACTTCAAAAAAATTACTTTCTCACAAAAAAAATCTACCTTACAAAAAAGGCTTTAGGCCAAATTTAGGTGTGAAAAGTCAGAGACTAATTCCACACCTGTAGTCCTGGTTCATGTGCGCTAACATTATCGGCCAGAACGGCACCGACAGCAGGATCTTGCTCCAGGGAATAGATGGGGACTGAAACAAAACATTTCATATATAAAAAACTGTTACATATATCGCAAAAAGTGTAAGAAGAGAAGAGAAGCCTAGCTCTGCAGTGGGACATTTAGAGACTGCAGACTAAACAATAAGAATAAGAATAAGAATCATTTATTTGCATAAAACATGAGTATTAACATGGTGCGAGCATGCAATTGTGTTGAACTGTAAATGGATGACCTACATGTTTTGCCATTACTGGCGTGCAAATTGGAGAGGGTACGCTGCAGATTTGTCACTAATGTGATATGTCTTATAAAGTATACCTAATCAATCATATTACAAAAAAAAAAATATATCAGATAAACTTAAAATTAATTATATATTCTAATAAGTCTAATCAAAATTTGTCAAAAAGAAAATCATTAACGCTATAATAACATTTGTCTACGAGTACATTCTTAAGTCTATTTTTAAATACAGTCGAGGTACCAGAGTTGCAGTTGTTTAAGCATTTAACAGCTTGATTATATATTTTGGGTGCCATACCCAAGATACTTTTTCGTATTAGGGCAATTTGCGATGGGTGCGTACAAATTCTATTATTGTTACGTCGGTTACGTACCACAACATCAGAGAAACTTTTAAATAAATGTAAGTTATTTTTCACGAACATTGCTACATTTAGAATATATAGAGCTGGTAGAGTAAGAATTTTGTACTTAACAAAGTATGGCTTACAACTATCAAGGGTACCCAAGTTAAACATTGCTCTCAGGCAACGTTTTTGCGTTTTGAAAACACGGTCGTACTCGGTGTTGTTCCCCCAAAAAATAATTCCGTAACATAGCACAGATTCAGCGAATCCATAATAAGCGGCTAGAAGACCATCTGTGTTAATTGTGGAACTTAGTTTAAATAGAGCATAAGCTACACTACTCATTCTTTTGCATAGACTTTCAATGTGACTTTTCCAATTGAGTCTTTTGTCTATTATAAGTCCTAGAAACTTAGCCGTTTCTACTTCGGCTATGGAATAATTATTAAAATGTATGTCGATTCCTGATAAATTATTAGATCTTTGATTAAAATGCATAATGTTCGTTTTCTTAAGATTAATTTTTAAATTGTTATTACTAAGCCATGAAATAATAGATGTCAAGGATTTATTAATGTCATTTTTGTACGATGTATGGTCTCTACAAGCTACAGTTAAGGTACTGTCGTCCGCAAATAGTGTCATTGGTTGGCATGTCACTCTAGGTAAGTCATTAATATAGATTAAAAATAACAGCGGGCTTAATACACTTCCTTGTGGTACACCGTAGACTAGATTACGTTCTGAGGATGCATGAGTTTCTTGACATTTTGTATCAAAATTAATTTTATTTATTTTGGTAATTTGTTGTTGAACAATGAATTGTTTTTATCACTGACAGAAAGTACAAGGGATAGTACGACTTCGGGATCACGCAGTGACATAGAGCCCTATTAATCTAGAAATTAACGATCAACGAAATATTATTTCGGATGTTTTACGCACGCTGGATCCAGCGGTGCCCCACAAAGAGTTCAGAAGTTCCTTGGTCTATGAGCATAGAATATTAGCCAGTTCATCGCATACGTCATCGTGAAGACAGGTTTGACCGTTTCGGTCCTTGATCATTTCGTAAAATACCTTCTTCTACACTTGCGAGCTTTAAAATGGAATCGCTTCATCGCGCGAGTTGATCTTTTTCTCTGATCTGATCTGAATTTTTTTACAATTTATGTACAATGAACTATAGATTGTGGTATATAATTTGAAAGAAAATTTTGTTACCTTTCAAGTGATATCAAGAAGATTTAAAATTAATTAAATTGGCTACCTACATTTTGGGAATTATTGCAATAGGTCGAAGTTGCATCTATCGGCTTCTATCGGCGCCGGAGCTGGATTAGCTGGATTTCTCCCTCGTATCCGCTGTTTTAGCTCGTCCCACGTATGCCAGATTGGGTTCAAGTCAGGAATAAGGGCTGGCCAGTCTAGTGTGGGAATGCCGACATGGAAGACGTCTGTCGGTACTGTCTAGTCACTGCTGTGGTGTGGCAGCGGACATTATCGTGCATTTAATCAAAATTTATCGTCGCCAATAAATCCTGCGTAAGGGAAAACATAACTTAACTAGTCAAAGTTTTTTTATAGTTTTCAATTAATTACTTGTTTTTTTTTTACATGGCAGAAGCATTTATTCACAAAGGAAATGACATAAGTATTTACAATTGAAACAACTGAGCTGACTGCAGACTGTTGCAAACAATCTACAGGTAGCTCAACTGATCCATATCAATACCAGTCGGAAGCGTCCCCAAGACGCTGGCTGCATTGCCATGCTGTATGGCAATGCAAAGAAATTGTAAAAATTAGTCTTGAACATCCCTTGAAGCGATTCCAGTTTAAAGCTCGCAAGTGTAGATGTGACCAGAGAGCTCCTCTCTTAATTTGACGTTATTAACGGGGCGTGGTCGTGACGTTGTGATGGTACACAGTAGGTAACAGTGCGACCCTTATTTTTTTTTTTTGTTTATGTTATCCAGAAACCCCGGACGTTAGGAAGTCGGTAATAAATATTTTCTCCCACGTCTATAACGAATCCAAAAGGCTACTAGGAACAAAGCATTTTAGAGGAACTAACATTCCGGTATATTTTAAGACAAAAGACTCATACAGAGCAGTGCAGCTGGAACCCATAAAATAGCTCCATAGAATATTGGCTAGTGAAAAGGATCTTCATTTCTGTAGGCCATAAAATGTCAAATAGATGCACCAAGCATTGTTTGCGTCTGCGAGGTTCTGCGCATCGGCTCAACACGTGTTTGGGCTTCAAAAAAAACAACAACGCTCTAATGTGAAAGTTGGATTATTATTTTATGTTTGGTTAGTTTTAATGAATGATAACTTTAGTGGAATGATGTAGTGTAAGGCTTATAAACGCATGAAACGTTATTTATTTTCGGCGAAGGCGCCACGTTGAAAATAGATAAATATGAATAAATTAAGATTTGTATTATAAAGTAGGAATAAACAAATGCCATACTATTGGTGAAATAAAAATCTATACTATCAAAAGGTTCAATCCTGTACTATATGATAAACTTAAAATTAATGTCGCTTATATTTCCATTATTTTAAGTGAAACGGACTTTGCGACGTGTAACGACATCTCGTGACGAAACGCTGAATCATTCAGGAAGGGAGGTGACAAATACGGTCCCAAAGGCTGGTGACGGGCCAATAGGGACGCGGTACAGTAACGCCTTTCTTGGAAATGCCAGGATGCGTCCGCGCCGAAGGGAAGATAGCGGGGATAGCGGGGATGGTCTGCGTAAATACCCTTACAAAGTCGGAGCTCGACACAGATGGACGATACCCTAGCGAGATAGTGGTCTCGATGTCCCAGTGCGGTACGGAGGTCGCTAAATTTCAGTGATAGGTATCGGGATAGTGTTAATTGATACTCTATCAATTTAAATAGATCTAACGTCAGTGTTGCCTTAAGATTGTATCTGTGTTAGTATTAAAGCTAGAATCTGTGGTGAACGTGTGTTCCTGTTTCGAGTACAAAAGCTAAGTTTATTGTATAATTGTTGTACCCATACGATTGATATTGGCGATTCTTGGATATCATATTTGTATCCCGAGAGGCCCTTGTAATTTAGGAAACCAGACCCTACAGTTGCTAAAATCAATCGTATTATTTTCTGTTTATTTATTGTGTTTTCCTCAGGAATATCCCGCCTATTTTTGAGGCCATTTCCCCGTAAAACTCTACTGAGTTAACAGAGCGGCTGTGTTTCGCATCTTGCATAAATTCCTCTGGTTCTGGGTACAGGGTTGGCGGAAGCCTTCTGCTCCGACAGCCTTGGAGGCGCTATTGATTAGAATGGGAGCATAATAACTGAAAGCCTTGGTATCGTTCTTATTCAGACACATAACAAAGCTCTCCGTTACAGCACAGGGTGGCAGAACCAAACAAAACCTATAAATGTTTGATCATTCTTTTATAAAATTTCATTGTGCACGCTAGAACTAAGTTCTGTCTATTTTGCTGCCTGTTTACTGTATTTTAATGTATTTGTGTGTGTGTTACATGTATTAAACAATACTAAATTCCTGTCGATCAGTTTGTTTACATTTCACCTTAATTTGCCCATCAAGTTAGAGATTTCGTGAAGCTTACGCTATTCAATTAAAGTCTAGTTTATATAAAAGTCTTACTCTAAGAACAGGCCGTTATAAAGAATGAATAAGCCTTCCTCACAGCCAAGTAAAACCATTCAGAGTTCTTAGTTACAGAGATGGATTGATACCTCACTTTACGATGTTATTGATTAATCCTTTATGAGCATTATCTGTATTGATTTGGACTATTTCTAATAGAATGTAACACATATGTAGCCCACGTAGCGGTGCATTATGTAGCAGTAAGGTGGCCACCTAATAATTAAAAATATAAATATACACACATCATGCTGATGTAAGACTGCCCTTGGTAAAGCCCATAAACCGAGAGACACAGGCATTTGAACGATCTAGGACAAATCAATAGGTCTTATAACCAGACCACCGGCCATTAATCTACCTGAGGCTCAGCTTAATTGACTGGGGCACTCCTTTTACAAGGGTAAGAACTGGGCCTTAAACCTTAAATAATACGCACTGCTCTATACGGTATCGATCCATGAACTGTGTTATTCGATTAGGCTACTGATTCATAAGCCACAAACAAATAGTCAGGCTAAGGGTGCTATAAGTACATAATATAATCTGGAGTTCACACAGACACTCAGGCCAGGGTCCGTCACATTTGGTGCTCGTGAGCAAGGATCTAGTGAAGTGCGAAGCGGTAGCCTCGCTGCTAGATAGAATCTGGTAATTAAAAAAAAACATATAAACACAACGTAGACTTATTTTTGACGATCACAAACCCAGATTTTTTTTACAACTGACAATCATTTGTTGAAAGCATAATAAAATGCTAAGTTTAGCTAAAAGGCAGAGCAAAGAGCATGCCGCTAAACCATTTAAACATAACTTGGTTCAAAATTGAATAGACCTGATTTTTATGACAGTAGACCTTTAGTTGAAGAGACAGCATTCTGTTATTTCTATTTGTTGGGCAAAACAGTAACGTTTAGTTAAGTTTTTCACAAAAATGACTAAAACAAATAGGTCACGGAAATTAAGTATTTGTTGATACATTTAAGGCTTACAGTGCACGATGGTTATGGTGTTATTTTAGCGTGCCAAGCAGATGTGAGAATAGTTGCGCTACAAAGAACGATTATAATAGATAAACCAGCGTTTCCCTCATGAAAATAATAGAGACACATATAAATAAACACCAATATAACAGACAAAATAAAAGTAACAACAAAATAACAACGTAATTTTTATGACAATTCAATATCAAGAAAAAAAATTAAGAATATTACCCACTTAGAGTATTTTATCGTTATGGAAAGAAAGCACTGATCTTGATTGGTTATTTGCATAAAAATAATAGTGCCTAATTTAATATGAAAGAGCGATCAAAGGGATAAGCAAAGTTGAAAACGCCGGCTCTAGATATATAATATCTGAGTTAATGTATGAGTGTAAATCAATCATAAATAATGGAAATCATTTGATTTTGAATAATAAATAACCTGCCGTGGGCAATAAAATAATAAGAAAGGAATCAAAGTGAGATTATTATGTGTGGCGGGACATGCATTGTGTTACCTGCGATAATTGCGGTACACTTTTTATGAGCTTGCAAATTAAATGTTTTGAAGACAGAAATACAAAGTACACAAATATTATTTGTTGAATCTAGCCTACCTAACTAGTGAAAACATTAACGAACCTAGTATAGCTAGGAACGATCGAGCAAGGCTCAGTTTAAATAAGCAGTGCTAATGAAAATATTTACTTATTTGAGAGTGGTTACAACTGTATGAAACAAATCCTAGCAGTGATAATATGTGGGACTGATATTGGTTTTAAGGATAAAATTCTAGGTACTAGAACTCGAAATAGAATAGGCCATGAATGGTGTGCATGAAAAGAAAGTTCAGTTGGTTAGAGACGGTTTACGGAACTGATTCGTGAGATAACTACCATATGACTTTGTACAAAGCCGATAGTATACGCCAGGTGTTAGTAGAGCAATAGGGATGAAACAATAGCAAAAACCAAATGGGTTTTAAGTCGGCATTACAAAGCAGAAGTTTAATATTACCTCAAGTACCTACCTGGAAAGGTTGATAAAATGTTGAGGAAACAAATGCACAAAGCTATAATACCTAGCAGCATAGACTCCTTTTATGAGGCGGTCTTTTCCATTATTCTTTAGATCTAGATTAGGCCAGTGATTATTTAAAAATTGGACTAAGATGATGTGACACAGTCAGAGGGCAGTCTGAGAGACTGAATGCGGCGGGTTTGACTCCCGACACTCCGCTAATAATTAAATCAAGATAATTGATGACAATTTGAAACATACCTTGCGGGTTAGACTACCAACATTCTGCGAAGTTGTAAGAGTAATGTGTGACTGATAAGTTAAATTAATATAATTGATAGAGGTCAGCCTAATGCTTGAAAGATTCCTGGTCCAATTGAAAAAGACAATCCGAAAAGATAAATTAATATAAAAGGAAGGTATTGGTTCGATTCCTACCGTAATACAAAAGGCTGTATTTAAACAGATAATTGGTTTGATGAAGGTTTAATTAAGATGTAAGAGACAGGAGTTCGATTCTCTTGCCGAAAAGACGTTTCTATAATCATATTTATTCCCATAAACAAAATTGATAAAAGTCAGCCTAATTGTTAGAAAACCACTGGTTCAATTGTAAAAGACAATCAAAAAGATTATTAATATAAAAGGAAGGTATTGGTTCGACTCCTAACGAAATACAAAAGGCTTTGTTAATATAGATGATTGGTTTGATGAAGGTTTAATTAAGAAGTGGAAGATAAGAGTTCGAGCCTCTTGAGGAATAGATGTTTCGATAAACATCTTTATTTCTATAATCATAATTGGTAAAGGATTGTTTAAAACATAAACAACTTCTATCACGGTACAAGAGATTGTTTTAATAACTGATAATCATCAGTATATTAGTAGACTTTAATTATGAAACAACTCTTGATGACACCTGATTGTAAGCGAATAATTTAATAAGTAGTAAATAAAGGCAACAAAAGAATTGTGGTACTTTAGAGATTGAGATGAAATTCGCATTTGAATTGTATTCTTAACAAGTAAAACGGGAATGCAGGACAGAATATTAAATTGAAAAGAATCAAAATTAATGGGATGCACATTAACACACAAAGGCCTAGTGTGTTAGAACAAATTGATGTTTGTTATGGTGTGTTACAAACTGTATACTTATCGCATCGAAGAGGGACAGATCGACATAGGCGGCTGGTACATAATGTACAATTGTAAATACATGACCAACATTGTCTTTAAGGGTCATGATAGCGCTGAAATTCATGTGCAAGCGAGCTATGGAAATTATAATAAATGTTGTTCCTACTCGCATAAGATACAATAAATATAATCCTAGACTCGTTCAGCTAAATATCAGAAACGGTCTCAATTAAGGAATGGGCCACATTTTTGTAAATGTATTTATATTATGAAGATTAATAACTTGTTAGAAAGGAACTTAGGTAGTTATTTGTTTAAGATAGGTGTATAGGCATATAGGTATACACTATGGGCGATAATAATATTAAATGAAATTAGGTAGAAGAAAAACGGATAAATAGTATTATTTTATGTATTTAAATGTTAAGTATAGCTTTAGGATACCGAAGATTTGGGGGTGGCTAGTTATAGTTGAAAGTAGGAAAATATCATCTTTCGTAAATGAAGTGGGATGATGATGATAACGTGGAAGTTATAGTGTATGTCTGGTCTGAGGGTGGACCTAGGTCATATCATAATTGTCCGACCATAGGTGTTATATTGATGGATTTGATTGGAACAATAATACAATATAATATTGAATAAAATAACTAGATAAACACATAGAAAATTATTTGTATTGGTGGAATTAGATATAGAGTACGATGCGTGAATGGTCTTATGAAAACTTCAGCACTCGAGTTCTCTGCGTGTTTAATTTTCAGAGGGTGGAATGTGATGGTACACAGTAGGTAACAGTGCGACCCTTATTTTTTTTTTTTGTTTATGTTATCCAGAAACCCCGGACGTTAGGAAGTCGGTAATAAATATTTTCTCCCACGTCTATAACGAATCCAAAAGGCTACTAGGAACAAAGCATTTTAGAGGAACTAACATTCCGGTATATTTTAAGACAAAAGACTCATACAGAGCAGTGCAGCTGGAACCCATAAAATAGCTCCATAGAATATTGGCTAGTGAAAAGGATCTTCATTTCTGTAGGCCATAAAATGTCAAATAGATGCACCAAGCATTGTTTGCGTCTGCGAGGTTCTGCGCATCGGCTCAACACGTGTTTGGGCTTCAAAAAAAACAACAACGCTCTAATGTGAAAGTTGGATTATTATTTTATGTTTGGTTAGTTTTAATGAATGATAACTTTAGTGGAATGATGTAGTGTAAGGCTTATAAACGCATGAAACGTTATTTATTTTCGGCGAAGGCGCCACGTTGAAAATAGATAAATATGAATAAATTAAGATTTGTATTATAAAGTAGGAATAAACAAATGCCATACTATTGGTGAAATAAAAATCTATACTATCAAAAGGTTCAATCCTGTACTATATGATAAACTTAAAATTAATGTCGCTTATATTTCCATTATTTTAAGTGAAACGGACTTTGCGACGTGTAACGACATCTCGTGACGAAACGCTGAATCATTCAGGAAGGGAGGTGACAAATACGGTCCCAAAGGCTGGTGACGGGCCAATAGGGACGCGGTACAGTAACGCCTTTCTTGGAAATGCCAGGATGCGTCCGCGCCGAAGGGAAGATAGCGGGGATAGCGGGGATGGTCTGCGTAAATACCCTTACAAAGTCGGAGCTCGACACAGATGGACGATACCCTAGCGAGATAGTGGTCTCGATGTCCCAGTGCGGTACGGAGGTCGCTAAATTTCAGTGATAGGTATCGGGATAGTGTTAATTGATACTCTATCAATTTAAATAGATCTAACGTCAGTGTTGCCTTAAGATTGTATCTGTGTTAGTATTAAAGCTAGAATCTGTGGTGAACGTGTGTTCCTGTTTCGAGTACAAAAGCTAAGTTTATTGTATAATTGTTGTACCCATACGATTGATATTGGCGATTCTTGGATATCATATTTGTATCCCGAGAGGCCCTTGTAATTTAGGAAACCAGACCCTACAGTTGCTAAAATCAATCGTATTATTTTCTGTTTATTTATTGTGTTTTCCTCAGGAATATCCCGCCTATTTTTGAGGCCATTTCCCCGTAAAACTCTACTGAGTTAACAGAGCGGCTGTGTTTCGCATCTTGCATAAATTCCTCTGGTTCTGGGTACAGGGTTGGCGGAAGCCTTCTGCTCCGACAGCCTTGGAGGCGCTATTGATTAGAATGGGAGCATAATAACTGAAAGCCTTGGTATCGTTCTTATTCAGACACATAACAAAGCTCTCCGTTACAGCACAGGGTGGCAGAACCAAACAAAACCTATAAATGTTTGATCATTCTTTTATAAAATTTCATTGTGCACGCTAGAACTAAGTTCTGTCTATTTTGCTGCCTGTTTACTGTATTTTAATGTATTTGTGTGTGTGTTACATGTATTAAACAATACTAAATTCCTGTCGATCAGTTTGTTTACATTTCACCTTAATTTGCCCATCAAGTTAGAGATTTCGTGAAGCTTACGCTATTCAATTAAAGTCTAGTTTATATAAAAGTCTTACTCTAAGAACAGGCCGTTATAAAGAATGAATAAGCCTTCCTCACAGCCAAGTAAAACCATTCAGAGTTCTTAGTTACAGAGATGGATTGATACCTCACTTTACGATGTTATTGATTAATCCTTTATGAGCATTATCTGTATTGATTTGGACTATTTCTAATAGAATGTAACACATATGTAGCCCACGTAGCGGTGCATTATGTAGCAGTAAGGTGGCCACCTAATAATTAAAAATATAAATATACACACATCATGCTGATGTAAGACTGCCCTTGGTAAAGCCCATAAACCGAGAGACACAGGCATTTGAACGATCTAGGACAAATCAATAGGTCTTATAACCAGACCACCGGCCATTAATCTACCTGAGGCTCAGCTTAATTGACTGGGGCACTCCTTTTACAAGGGTAAGAACTGGGCCTTAAACCTTAAATAATACGCACTGCTCTATACGGTATCGATCCATGAACTGTGTTATTCGATTAGGCTACTGATTCATAAGCCACAAACAAATAGTCAGGCTAAGGGTGCTATAAGTACATAATATAATCTGGAGTTCACACAGACACTCAGGCCAGGGTCCGTCACAACGTCACCTTTTTCCATAAAATTTGGTAGAGTACAGCGCCTTTATCGTGCGCACATGGAAATACGCAAATCACATACTAAAAGGACTAGACTCCTATACAAAGGTCTTGTTACTAACGTCAAATAGATTCACGCCTCTGAGCCTCTGAGCTCTGAGTTCAGTTTGACAATATTATAGAGACGTTTGCGTGACGTCTTATTGACGTGACAACGTCTTATAATTCGATAGAGCCGGCTGCACGCACGAAAAAACATGACGTCATGCGGCGTTACCTCGCATGCGGCGTTACCTCGCTCTGAGGCGTTCCATGTAAGGCTTGAAGTGCAAGCGAGAGCGCTCGACATCCGTCTCTCTCCTACTTAAGTGTGCGATGCGTCTGCGTTGTCACGTTCAACTATCGTCAGTAAACCGACTTTACAGACAACCAATTTTTTTTGTATGGTTATGGTTGAGTAGTTTCCTGTTCGCACGATAGAGGTACTGTCTCAAATCTCATACAAAAATGAGACGTTACGATAAAGTCTCATATACTATCAGAATACCGAATTCAGGACTCGGTTCTGGAACAGCCTGAATAAGCTTAAGCTCGTCAATATTTAGACAAAGACAGACAGTTCGATTAATTTTATGAAATACAGGTTTTACTAAAAATTTATTTGAGTATACGAAAACGTAGAAACTGATGGTTTATGCAAAAGTATGAGGAATATGCCTAAATTTAGCGGAAAATGCATTAAAAAAAATTAAAGAGCAAAGTACACAGAAGAACAGATAAAATGAAGGCTATGCCTGATGGGTCAATTGCATGTCTGCCAGCACTCAGGCGCTCTAGGAAGTAGGACCTAGATTTGTAGGTCTCTCCAGGGGCGGAGTAAGGACCTGCATTAGGGGCATGTAGGCTTGTATTGTTTCAAGTAAAGCTTCTTGTTAATAAAAGAAATAACAACGACTTGCTACTTGAATTTAAATAACTGCTAAGTTGTAGGATCTTGATTTGTAGGTCTCTCCAGGGGCGGAATGAAGAACTGCATTGAGGGGGCTTGTAGGCTAGTATTCCTTGATGAAAAACGAATATGCTTGTTGATAAAATTAATAACAACGACCTTTTTAAACTAGAAATAACTGCTCAAGGTTATAGGTCCCCGATATGCAGGTTTCATCAGGGGCAAAGTGAGGCCGCTACATTATGGTCTTTTTTTTCTCTCAATTACCGGAACGATGCAGAAGTTAAACTGTCAAGCGTTAGTGCTTGACAGTTCTCAACTTCAAGGTTAGAGTTGTTTAGGGCCTAACTTAAAGTCAACAAAGATTAATAAAAAAAATCGTGATTAGACTGTTGTGTTTTAAATAATTTTTCCTAAAGAATTTCTATTTTCTTTTAATCGCCCCCAGATTTTAGCCCCCTAAATCGGCTCCTGTCCCTACATTTAAATAAAACCGCTTTGACGCCGTGGGTGTGAACCGGGAGTTTGTTTAAAATAGGACTGAATAATGTTTTGTACTCGTCACGTTGTTTTACGGCAGCGCCTCCAGGCGGCGTTGTCTTGCCTTTCCGACTTCTGTTTTTGTCTTACGCAGAGAGGTGCTAATAATACAATCGTAATGTTTGTTAAGACTTTGCATGCAGAGAATATACCACACTGAAGGTTTTATTTTGTTTCAATGTCTTGTGTTCAGTTTTTGGATTTATTATTAAAGATTTTTTTCGATATTGTATCCGAGATAGCATCATGGCCATCATTGGCTACGAAGGGTTATTATAGCCTTATGATTTTTGTACACCTTTACATGAAAATTGTTAGAATACCCATTAAGGAACTGCTATATATTTAAAGGCATTAACAACGGGATATTTACCATGATTTGAGTTTTTTTAGTGTTAATAACCATGATGGATTTAAAAGTTTTACTATATATTGGTCTCTTTCTGAAAGGAAATATTTCTGAAAAGCCACAAATATTTCCAGTTATTTTATCTGGCGAGGTGGGTTATAATTTTTGAGTTTTTCTATGTGGGTAGCTGATTCTCTTTATTCTTAGAAGCATCTAAACGATTTTGATAAATGAGGTGTCAAAATACGTCTGGACTCCAAATTCCCGGTTTTTAGCTTTATTTTGTAGGCTTTTGCCCCACATTTTGCGAAACAAAGTAAAAAAGCGGGGTCCGAGTCAGAGTTTTTTTATAGTTTTCAATTAATTACTTGTTTTTTTTTACATGGCAGAAGCCTTTATTCACAAAGAAAATTACATTAGTATTTAAAATTGAAACAACTGAGCTAACTGCAGACTGTTGCAAACAATGTACAGGTAGCTCAACTGATCCATATCAATACCAGTCGGAAGCGTCCCCAAGACGCTGGCTGCATTGCCACGCAATGGCAATGCTGATGCGCAGTTGATTATAGCTATTAATTGAGATTGATTGCAAATATCTTCCTGTCTGAACTCTATATGAGATTGACAAAACATAAATTTTGCTTCCACCTTAGATCTTCCATAATTGAGATTGTAATTTTGTGCCTAATTTTGGGAATATGGTCTTCTCATTACTGATTTACATCGAGGTTTACTTTGATGTTGAAATACCTACTTCCATATTACATAATTCGTGTAAATTCTGCTGCCTGAACATCGTTAAATTCGATACACATAAAATTAATTAGCAACGTTTGACGATCGTATACTCAATAATTTCATATATTCAAACCTGTTTGCTTTTATTACAACCTTTATTCCTTAGCAATAAAACACAATTTTCATAAACCCATTCAAATTTCGTGGGAAACAACCAGTATAAACTGAGACGGGTTTTCATTCTTCGTATAGGAATGTAGGGTTAAAGTTATATTGGTGGTCTGTGACCCAACCCTGACCAACGAAATAGGCAGGTTGCGTGATTTTAATAACAACTGAAGAGTTTAGTATAATTTTAACTGAGAGATGGTTTTCATACAATAATGAGAACGTATGAGGAAACCGGGCAACCGTCGGCAACCGGCGGCAACCCGTTTTGGTCGCGTGTTCGGGTAAATTAGGAGTGAATTGGTAGGTGGTTTAATGGATTTGATATTTCTGAAGGTAGTTTAGTGTGTGACTTATGGAACGGGGATATTGTTTATAGGACTTTCAAACTCCGGAATGAAAACCATGATTAGGTAATTTCGTTGCCAAAAAGATGATTGCGAGAGTTTCATTTTTATGGTTGAAGATTTTACTCTTAGGTATTCATTACCAAAGATGCTACGGAACGTGTATAGGCTTCCACGATCTTTGTTTATTACCTACTAGCTTCTGCAAGTGGGTTTCCGCGCGTATTCAGTATAATATTATTATCTAACTTAGGCTATGTTCTAAATGTACGAAAAAAAAATTCAAATTTCATCTTGATCTGTTCAGTAGTTTTAGAAATCTTAGGTAACAAAATAACATTTACATTTCACAAACCTTCTTTATTTATTGATTTATTTATTTTATGATCATTAGAATGTAAGAAATGCCACCTACCTTCTCTATGGGCTACGTCACAGAACTCTGTGGGCTAAGTCGCATCTGTCTTCGGCGTAGGCCCTCCATGCCTCAGACAGGCTACGTACTACGTGCGAAGACAATAGGTACCTACGCTATGAGCTTTAGTCACTGGAACACTTCTTACACTTATAGGTATCTTTTTAGTGTTCCGGTACCCCAAAAGCAAATAAAACCGGCAAAGTGGGAGTTGACTTGCACACGGAGGGTTCCGTACCATCGAATAAAACTATTACGCAAAAGAAACCCTGAAAAGGGATTTTTATGATAGATCGAAGAAAACAAAAAACCATTGACACGGTAACTCATCCCAGGACTAACTGTAACGCTCAACGTTGCATAACTTCTGTGGCATGAACGTTGACTCTCATAATATATATATAGATATATTTCTTTTTTTCAACTGTCTACCCGAGATATACGCACTCTGTAAAAATTTCAACTGTGTACCTCTTACGGTTATTGAGACACAGGCTCAGCCACAGACAGACGGACGGACTAACAGTGGCGGCAACCCTAAAATGGAATCTTATAGGATCACTATGTTGCCGTCTGTCTATCAAGACTTGACCCTTTTGCTCAGGAACGCGTAGAGGTCAAGTTGGATTTGATGACAAATACATAGGTACTCAGGTCGGCAATCGCCTGGAAATGTAAATAAAACAAATTTCTTCGTCAACGCAATCAAAAAGTCCGGCCGGTAATACCGCATATTTTGTCACTCGAAAGAAAAAATAAAAATCCGAAAACGGTACTTGCCTATTTTATAGTCACATCACAAAAAATACCTACAAGTTTCCACGGAAACCTCTCAGTGCAAGAGTCCGGCTCACCCTTGGCCCGTTTTATGTATTTGCAAACTGTTTTCAAATTAATTCATAACTATGTTATTCTATCCTTCCATACTTCCAAAATCCTTTCAAAGCTCTAATAAAAACATCGCCTGTACGCGTTACTATAAACATTAACATAAGTTCCCAAAGCTGCATAATACTTCATTGGAAACGTTCTGGGATTCCAGTCGAAGCGGAATGATTGCCTCAATTCAGTAAAACACATCAGGAACATTATTCCAGCGAAGAATTTAGCGTTATAAGCGGAAATACAATTGAATAACAGAAATGACATTTTACAGAACCTCTTACTCAATGATGAATGATTTGTGGAGTAGGCGAAACAAAAATATTATAAGTGAACCTATTTCTGGGCACAGACCCGACGTCTTGCAAATTTTGTATAATTTTTTTAATGGCTAGACCATTTTTTTTCCGTTCTTTTGAATTTAATTGAAACGAAATTATTGGCCAAAACTTTTCTTTTCGTATTTTATCCAAAACAAAGAATAAGTACGCCTGCCACTCTGCTGGTTTACCCACAACAAAGTGTCAACTGGCATAAGATAAGTTATCTAGGAGTTCAGTAGGTTGTGAGTCTGTCAAGTTAAGGTACCTACTATATTCAAAATAAAAGTATTACCTACATATACCTTCTTTGAAAGCCTACGGTAACCTCACCACAACTCCATTCTGTTTCGCATTTCATGTAATAGAAGCGGCCAAGTTAATGTAATTGACTATTTTTTTAGCTTTCTCTTTTTCAACCGGGAGAAAATGTATGTTATTGAGGTTACAGCATTTCTAGCTGGAGGGTTTGCATTTTTTTAATTCTCATACTACGCTTCGTATAAATTTATTTATATTAAGTTAGTTATAATTTCGAGTTGAGTTGGTATCTGTGTAGGGTTTTATAACCGGATTACCTTTGTGTACAGTGTTAAGAAGGTAATAATAATAAGTTATGTAAAATTTTAGAATAAAGTAAATAGTGAGGCAAAAACGTTAAAACTCTTTGGTTGAACATTATGTCGTTCAAATTAGGAAGGTTTGTTTTTATAATTTTAAAGTTATTCGTGCGTCATTTAAATTTGGAATGCCCATAATTGTGTAATTGCGGAGGTATTTCAATTGAGGTGGAATTGCCTTTGCAATATAGTTATCGGCAGTTTCGATGCATATAGCATATATTGCCAATATGTGTAAGTGGAAGATGGAACCTAAATTAGATGGGTCATTTGTTGGAACTACTAATGAAAACGATGTTGGCTTATTGGGCAACAAGGCCATATGTTCCAACGGTTTTGAAGTCATTTGCTTTATCTGTCCATCTCTTACTACGAGTATACTCACTTCTGGTTATAACTATATCTGTTTCTGACCAATTTTGTATCGACTTCTGGATTAATCGACTTTCGGTTCAGCTAGCATTCTTGTAAAGCAACTTCATTGTACATACTACATATTAACCTCTTTTGAAATGTTCCTGGCCACTTCGAAGATTGATATCTGTCATACAGACAGTAAGTATTTACTGATGGAATATTTAATTGGTAAATGTACATAGATCGTTATTTGTGATTATCTTGCCAGTGCACATTATAGTTTCTAGTTTCTTTTTGAACTTTGAAATTCGGACGTTAGTTCAATTCAGAACTTTAGTTGCATCTATTGTAAGGAATAACAATGTAATTTAGATCTTGATTTGTATAAACTAAGCGAATATTGTAACGAAGTTGTTTACGCTAAATGTTTTTATCGTAAACAGCTCTTAATATTGTTATACTATGTTCAGATAGTTTTAGAAGCAATGTTACAATCTTGTTGATACTTGGTTGTTGATACTAGACTTCCAAAGTAACTGTCAGATGTAAATTCTTATTTGAGGTAGGTAGAAACTAGCAGTCTTGTTGGAGCGTTTGAACGGAGCGGTCGTCCGCTCGGAACACACTAATAGTGTGAAATTGTAATAGTGAGTGCCCGTCAGCTGTGGCAGTTAAGCTAAGGTACGTTATTTCTTGCTGTTCTTAGTTTTTCTAGTCGATAAGCGATATTTAGTTAACCAGCTAGTGATTTCTTTTTCGCTTCTTTGCACTAGCTTATAAAAGATTGAAGCGAAGAGAATCAAATAGTCGTACGTTTTCTATTTAGTAGATGTAAAGTTACAATGTTGGAATAAGCCATGAGAAAATAAACGCATTTGATTCTGATTTTCCTTTTATTTTATCATACTTTTATAACTCAGAAGCGGGATAAGGCGAGTATTTGAAATAAATTACTCGCCGCGCCCATGTCTCAATGTAAAAATAAACATTTATTTATTTTGTCATGGCCAATTTAACTGCAGAACACAGAACTATCGTGAGTGATATTTGTTTAACAGCTTAACTTTTTTTGTGTTCCTTTTTTTCATTTCTCTTTTTGCTCATCAACATCACTATTCCTATGGTTGAATTTTGTCCGGCGTCATGAAAATTTATGGCTTGTTAAAGTGTCTTTAAACATATCCAATATATTTCTTTATTTGTTTTTTTTTTTTTGTCTGGTTTTATTATTATTATTCTTTGTCTTCACTCATCGGTATACCTATACTATTCTATCTAACCACGAACCATGAAAGAAGAATAATCGCTAGGTAATTAATAAGTATTCGAGGGTGGAAAACCAGAAAACGATTACAAACTGCACAAACTTCATTGTAAATTAGTTATTTGACATTTTTGTCATTTACTACCATATTTTCACTAACTTCCCGGATCAAACCTCAACCTCAACAGCCTGTCTTGGTCCACTGCTGGACGCAGGCCTCCCCCTGATAAACGCCTTATTGGCTTTTATCTCATGGGGGGTAATGCCCATAATCCCCACGCTGGGCATGCGGGTTGGGGATCGCAGTTCGGTGGTAGAATGTTCTGCAGGACCAAAATTGTAATAATTATACGGGGCCAAGTAATAATACGAAACTCGATATATTGTCAAATAATTTAACTATAATTTTAAAGCATTTTAATAGTTTTGAGAAACGATTTTAATAATAATAATAATAATTATATATAATTTATTGCCTATAAATTACTTAACCTAAACTAGAATTAGACACAAAAATTTAAAAACATAGGCAAAGGCATATCAAAATTTTACATTTTTTGTATGGAAGCTCGAAAGTGGTTGTGTTCATAACGGTTATCGTTATACCTGTATGGATTTCGGTTATACCGGTATGGATTTCGGTTATACCGGTATGGATTTCGGTTATACCGGTATGGATTTTGGTTATACCGGTATGGATTTCGGTTATACCGGTATGGATTTCAGTTATACCGGTATGGATTTCGGTTATACCGGTATGGATTTAGGTTATACCGGTATGGATTTCGGTTATACCGGTATGGATTTCGGTTATACCGGTATGGATTTCAGTTATACCGGTATGGATTTCGGTTATACCGGTATGGATTTCAGTTATACCGGTATGGATTTAGGTTATACCGGTATGGATTTCGGTTATACCGGTATGGATTTAGGTTATACCGGTATGGATTTCGGTTATACCGGTAAAGATATCGGTTGTACCGGTACTGATAGCGGTTGCACCGGTACTGATATAGGTTGTACCGGTACTGATAGCGGGTATATCAGTACCTCAGGTACTTGTATGGGATACCGGTATTGAATACCGGTTGTGGAAATAAGTTGCTAGGTTAAAAGTTGTATTAAAAATAATGACAATAAATTGTAAATGATTATGGTAGTTTATTATCTCGGAAGTTTATATTTTGTTTTAGGCTAGGTTTGTAAAAAAAAATACAGTTTGAACATTAATTCAATAAACAAATCGTCCTAACTAAAGGTAGGTTCTATAATACGCCCTCGTCTATACCTGTTCAAATAATTACGTACCTCGCATTTAGCGAAAGGGCCGCCCATTGTGCAACTGGTTGTGTTTTTCTGTTAGTTTGCCTGTGTTTAATTGTGTTTTTTTCGTTCTTGTTCCGAGCTATGGCGTCAAGTCGATCCAGTTACATGGATGGCGGTGACGATGCAGCTGCTACGGGCAGGCCGCCTCCGACGGCAACCAAGGAACACCAGATCGAGCATCTCATCACTACACCCTCTCGAGAGAGCATCATTAACAAATGTAGTTCGAACTCAGTACCCTATCATGATAAGGTTGGTGAGAGCCGGGCTGATCAGGTCGGCAAGGACTCGGAGCTTTATGGTGATAGGGGTGATGAGAGATATGCTAATCACGCTAGCACGGACTCAGAATCTTATTATAGAGCATCTCATCGAGGTACACTTCTCCGACCGGTGCAGCTATATTTCCGGTCACGTGTTCAGTCGATGAGGCATAACAGTCAGCAGGAGACACCACCCTCTCATGGAGAGAGCATCATTAACAAATGTAGTTCGAACTCAGTACCCTATCATGATAAGGTTGGTGAGAACCGGGCTAATCACGCTAGCACGGACTCAGAACCTTATTATGAGAAGGGTTTTGAGAGACGGGCTAATCCGGTGCCCTGTTATGAGGAGGGTACCGAAGCACCTTGTTATGAGGAAGGTGATAATGCGTTCAAGCAGTTCAAGCGTGGAGTCAACATAGCAGCGTCGTCATTAGCTTCTTTGCCGGCGTTATTGTAGGGATCCTAGATTTCAGATTTCATTTATTCATAAAGTTTCAGGTTTATACATAGATCTTACAATTATTATTATAGCTACTATTACCAAAACCTGCCTTTTCAGGCGTATGAATATAATATAAGAATATAAATGATTGTAGGTTGTAAATGAAAATACATATTAAATAAAATTTACTTTAAAAATAGAAACATGTCACACATAATCATGCAAAATCAATTAATAGTTACCTACAGTTTTTATTCAAAAAAATTCATTTATACTATAAAAACATATTTCGGTCAGCCATTTTGTCAGGTTACGTTTAAATCTAGTTAATAATGTCATTTCTTTAAATTGTCGGGAATTTTATTGTATATTTTAATCATACAGCTATTATTCGTGGATAATGTCAATCTTGTTTGAGGTCTAAATAATTTATTTTTATATCCTGGTCGGACGCTATAATTACTCATTTGATTTGCCGATTGAAATATGTCTTTATTCTTAAAAACAAATACGAAGTTGAACACCTAGTCGAAGTTGAACACGCAGTAGAGGTATTATACTTCGATTGCGTTCGAAATCTATCGAGTCCGGGTGTAAAACCACCTAATAATCGTCACTTAACCCTACGAGCGTTTCTGGTGACCGCACGGGTGTGATGACCGGCCGGTGATACAAACACTAACTCTCACTGCAGGAAAAAACAGTGTTTTACCCTACGTGCGTGTAGGCGTTGAATGTCGGTACCTACAAAAGGGCGTACTAAAGACACAGAACGTACCTACTTACTATTACCTAATCTACGTAGCCTAACCCCTACTTACGGAACCTAATTTGGACCCTAACCACGTATCACGTATCCTATCATCCCTAATGGTGTAGCCCTATCAGTGCGTCTAGCCCATAAAATAGCTTAATATATAAATAAAAAAAAATTGTAAAATTCAAAATTAGTTACTGACGCGTGCGTCATCGTTTTTATCGTTTTTCTTTGTAAAAGTTATGTTTTCTTTTTTTTTTTTGTTTATATTGTAACGATAAGCTATGTAACTTTAAAATAATGCATCATATCCCATTTCCGCGCGGATGCGCGGCATGTTTACGTTTATTCATTGTAAGAACTCATTGTGTAAATAAATTGTTTGGAAACGTCTTCGCTCATCAGAGGGTGCTGGTACTTCAGGGTCCGTAGGGTCTTCGTAGAGGGAGAGGAGTAATACTCGACTCAGTGCTTCATTCTAATTTATTTATTTTTAAAAATGTACAGTTTCTATACTAAATCTGGCGCAGCAGTATCGCTGAGTCATCACGCTAGCACGGACTCAGAACCTTATTATGAGAAGGCTAATCCAGTGTCCTGTTATGAGGAGGGTACCGAAGCGTCTTGTTATGAGGAAGGTGATAGTCCAAGTGAACGAGATGTACGGCGTATCGTTACTCTATTGAAGTTTGAACTTAAGAGCGCTTTTACATCTCGGCGCTACTATTTTTTATTTAACGCACCGAGCGGGCAGCGAGCTACTCAAGCGTAACTTTCTATTGTCTCGCGATTGAACTGACATAGGTCTGCTCTCGATAAGCGCTCGCGTGGTACTGAGGGTAAATCGCGTTCGCCGGCGCAATGAAATTTATACTACTTTTAAATAATTAATTAAAAAAATAATAATAGTGATTAAAAAAATAATAATAATGTTGTAGTTTAAGCAAATGTTGACGATTATTTTGTTTTAAATATTGTGTCAAAATGATGTAGAGCTTCGGAGAAATTGGGGTTTGTTTCGAAGCATTTTTGGTCGATAATTGATTTCGCTTCAGTTTTTTTTTTCTTTACATAAAGGCCTATAACGAAAATGTATTCTATTATTATGGAAGTATAGGATATTTGTTATCTAAAAAAAAAATTAATTATATTTATATTCAATATTCGAATCTACAAATTAGAGCTCCCAAAACAGGTCTCCGAGAGTTTCTGCCTGAACATGCATCGGAAGAATGATTATTATAAAATAAACAAATACCTAAGTTATCAAAAATTTATTACCGTAGAAGATAAAAGGAACTATTTCTATTATTAACAAGTAATTGTTACTTCAAGCAACGAACGAAATTTGAACCAGGTAACTGTGGGATTTCGCGTTTTCTTGTAATAGCCCTCTTAAGATAAATGCTCTAACTGCGTACATGCAATTAGGCTTACTTACTTGTTTCTGGACTGGTTTCCGCAACTAGGCCACAGGTGGGCCCTTGGGGACGCAGGAGATTGCGGGTTCGATTCCCGCCTCGGGACAAATGTTAAACGAACTGCAGACATGTGTCCAGGGCGTTCTGGATGTTTTCTATGAATAATAGATAGATAGACAGAAAATTCAAAATAATTTACATCAAAATAATTTACATCAAAATAATTTACAATATTAAAATAAACAACAAAATTACAGACTATGTAACAATTGACGGTCTTATCGCTCAAGAGCGCTCTCTACCAGATAACCGTGAATGGATAGGATCTATGATCCAGTTTACCATCGTTAGCTCCACTCCGTGATTTTGCAGGAATGTATTGATGCTGTCAAAGTTTGTCTTGTCAGAAGCCCCTTCGATATCTATGAAGGCTGCGAAACGGAGCGTTTTGATTGAGATGTCTTGTTCTAATCTGCTAACTACTGTTTCCAGCGCAGATTTTGTTGATTTACCTGAGCTGTAGGCGTGTTGTTGTGGGTGTAGTGGTTTTATTCGATAATCCAGCTGTTTCAAAAAATCTGGTCGCTACAACAGCGCTGAAGAGGGACATCTTCCCTCGAAGTATCCAATAGCAAGAGCGATATGTAGCGTGCGTATGTGAAAAGGCGGGGCATCTTAATAAATTCTGTGAAGTAGGTACTTAGATCCCATGCTAAGCGGGTTGAACAATCCTTAATTAAGTCTCATTGGTAACTCAGACGTAATGGCCAATACGACAAACATGGGACGATAATTCAGAAATACAAATCAGGCTGAATACAGTTCGTTATACCACAATTCGACAGATCATTCAAACGTGCTCATAAGCTTGAATAATATTGATGAATAAATATAATATTAACTATAGATTACATGATTAATTGGTTACAAGTAATAAGTGTTGAAACTTATATAGTAAAAATCTACGCCAGAACTTTATTTTTAGTTAGAGATTCAATTGACGTATTCCTCAACAGAACCATTTTACACCTATCTACATACTTTGTCGCGTAGGGACTAGCTCTAGCAGGATGGTCGAGCTGTAAGGAATAACAATGTAATTTAGATCTTGATTTGTATAAACTAAGCGAATATTGTAACGAAGTTGTTTACGCTAAATGTTTTTATCGTAAACAGCTCTTAATATTGTTATACTATGTTCAGATAGTTTTAGAAGCAATGTTACAATCTTGTTGATACTTGGTTGTTGATACTAGACTTCCAAAGTAACTGTCAGATGTAAATTCTTATTTGAGGTAGGTAGAAACTAGCAGTCTTGTTGGAGCGTTTGAACGGAGCGGTCGTCCGCTCGGAACACACTAATAGTGTGAAATTGTAATAGTGAGTGCCCGTCAGCTGTGGCAGTTAAGCTAAGGTACGTTATTTCTTGCTGTTCTTAGTTTTTCTAGTCGATAAGCGATATTTAGTTAACCAGCTAGTGATTTCTTTTTCGCTTCTTTGCACTAGCTTATAAAAGATTGAAGCGAAGAGAATCAAATAGTCGTACGTTTTCTATTTAGTAGATGTAAAGTTACAATGTTGGAATAAGCCATGAGAAAATAAACGCATTTGATTCTGATTTTCCTTTTATTTTATCATACTCTTATACTATGTAAGTACAATTCGGGAGATTGGACACTAGCTCCTCGAAAGTGGAACGCTCAAATTGTGTCCAATTGTGTCCACCCACCTCAGTCACAGTCGGACCGGCGACGCCGGCGTACGTGTTTCGCGTGTATTGTTGTCTCGATCGCACTTCGGTCTAGGTACGTCTTTCCATCTTTGTTGTTCATTAGGTAGGTATATTGCAAAAGATTGGAAATAACGTGTCTGCGTTTAGTTGTAACACAACACAGGCCATTTGTTGAGCTAGCACTGGGAGAACGTGCCGTATCTACAGAATTTTATGTTTAGATGAAATGAAATCTTTATCAACCTTAAAACTTCACTTCTTTTGCAAAACTTATCAAAATGATGATAAAGAATTTGCTTTACTATAATCTCTAATCAGCAAAATTTTACATTTACTTCGCGATGCACACGATTAAAGTGGAAAGTGTCACAAAGTTTTAATTACAAAATGGCGTCGCTTTTGCAACACAATTATCTTTCAGTGAAAGTTGGAATAGAAAGCTAAAATAACCACCGTGCAGGTAAAATGGTGGTAATTTGCCGTGTCAATTTTGCATTCGACACCAAGTGGTCCCCTTGTCCAATAGATTAAAATACTAAGGTTTTTGTTATTATAGTGCGTAAGCCTCGCACTCTGGCTAATTTCTCATTTCCGTAGAAAGTCGCAAAGATTTTCGACTCCCACGTCACTTGACTTCGTTGTGTAGTTGGTTATCACATTCCCGTACTGAGGGGAGGACGCGGGTTCAAGTCCCGTCGAAGTCGAAAATTTTTGCGATATTATTTGATTTCTTAGAAATTAGATTATAATACCTCTAAAATACCTGTTTTCTGATTCACGAAATTTTGACGTCCAAAAAACGCAGCTATACTTACCTCTACAAAAGAAAACAAACCAGTTTGTGATTGAATAGTATGCCTTTTAGTACCTACCACTAGCCATAACTAAGCATTAATAGTCGTGTAAATAAAGAATGGGACTGAAAAAGACAGCGGGACAGCATGCTGCACAGCTATCAGCAAGCTCAAATAACATTCGATCAAATAGGTGTTTAAAAGTGTCGCCTTAATCCCATTCTTTATGTACGCGCCTTCTACTTACAATACAATCTTCAGTAATAGGTACTGATAAATCGTAGGTTAGGTAGGTATGTTACAAAAGAACGAGGCTTTAGGAGTGAAGTTATTCTACCAACATTCAGGCAGAAATTATTTATGGACGCATATTTTAAAGCATTTTTGAGGTCGTGTTGGTCTGTAACAAGTTTTTGTGATTTAGATGCTCTCCGGGGGTCGTGTAGTGGATGAAGAATCAGTTTTGTTAATATCGAAAGAGCTGGATGGTATTACAGTTTTTCATAAAAATCTGATAAATGGTTAACGTACAACGTACCTACATGTTGTAAAGATGGGTGAAAAATTGTTATTTTAGAGAATATTCTTCAGTACAGTTTAATAGAATGAATTTTATTTGAGCTACCTATAGATTGTTTGCAACAGTCTGCAGTTAGCTCAATTGTGTAAACTAGTTCTAATTAGTTTCTATTATTTGATTGTAATTTTCTTTTTCTATAGAGTTAGGTACCTATACCTACCCATTTTTTTGATTTAATTAAAAGCTTTTAAATTATATAGTTAATCTCACAGGACTTGAACATAGATTCCCCATCAAAATATCAAGTATCCCATCAAAATCTGTACCCCTTCCACCCTAAATTGCTACTAAGTTAGATTGCTTACGCATAACTTATACGTCATGGTTATTCGAATCGAAAATATCCTCACATTAGGTTTGATAAATCGCTGGTAGAATACCTGTGTGGGCAGCAGCGTTGTTGGAGCTTATAATGTTTGATATTTATAGCAAATAAGAACTCTTTTGTATTTCTTAATCTTCAAAATGGCTTGAGTGCGATACTATCACGAAAAGAGTTTTCTATTTTTAAACAAGAGGCAAACCTCTTTGATTCTATTTGTACCCACTTGATATAAATGAGAACAAAATAAAGTCTTTTCTCGTTTCAATCTTTTTAATTTCTGTTTACTGTAAAAAATATCTGTCTTTGTAATTATCTACCTCAGGTATTCAATAAGTCTGTTATCTAGTACCCATAACACAAGCTCTGTTTTCTTTGGGGCTCGATAATGGGTTGTTCAGTCATATTTATTTAGAATTCAAAGCACATTTTTATTATTTTCTTCTATAACTATCTGTAAAGCAAGTAACTTTATCCGTGTTAATGTTTTTCTTTTAAAACGCAAGTTTGCAGACTCCTGAAATAAAAAGTTTTAAAGCCAACACTTTACTCGCGAAACTGACCCAGAAAAACAAATAATTAAAAATAATTCACCGGAAACCGAGTCGAGACTGGGAAAAATACAAAATGGCCACATAAGCCCAGTAAATCTTTAGATTTAGTACCGAGCGGGGAAGACACAGAAGTTTTTACAAAGTTTCACCTTTTTTAATCGTAAATGTTGGAAGTTTAATGTGATATGACGGAGAATCTGGATCAAAGATTGCTGAAAAATAAGAGCTTTATATCCGGTTACATACTTTATCAAATTCAAGGTACTGAAAGAGAAAAAATCCTACCACACCTTCTCACAGCTAAATGCTATATGCTTCTTCGTGGAACTTTGATCACGTTTGAGTTAAGACTATTCTTCGAAAAGGTGATCCTTTTAAAACGATTCAGCATTTCTATTTATAGGTAAAGAGACATTGCCACGAACAAGTTTATTTCGAATTGAGACGTCAAAATAAACATACTTTTGGTTCAAAACTCAGCAAATTCCAATAAACACCCCGTACTTGAAAATCCAGTTCTTCGCTTTTGGTCATCACTCAAACCTGACCGAATCTTCGGTAATAAAGGTGAAAATATGCTGTGTTCCTCTTTCCCCCACCCCTTTTTACGAGGAGTCGTAAAACCGGCTGCGACGTCGAAATTCTATTTTTGAAGTTTATATAACTCTTGGGCGCGAAGGCACTCCACGCATTCAAATCTGGAATTCCTTTGTTTTGAAATACCTCTACGCTCGAAATAATGGCGAAACGCGTAAAACCTGAGCCCTGCTTCTGTTTCTTCTCTGCTGAGTTCGGTTTGAGAACTTTATCGATACGTCGTGTCATCTTGACTTCTGATTTTTGTGTGGAATTTGCGCAGTTCGCTGTCCGCACGATAGAGGCGCTACCAAATACTGTAAAAAAGTAGACGTCACAATCACGTCTCAGTACTATCGTCAAAAGGACTCAAGGCTCAGTCCATGTCATAGTAATTATTCGAAGTAGGTACCTAGAAAAACTATGGGGGCGCCACTGAAGCATCTCATTGTTCCTTCACAGTGCTGGTCAAAATTGGAGCAAACAAAAAGCACCTTCACAACTTGCAGAGTCACGGTTTGTGTAATAAATTATGCAAAATTGACAGGAGAAAATGCGTGGCCGTAACGTGCTTTATCTGTACTATCCTAAAAAGCCTTGATGTATTATGAAGCTTTTTGCACGGCCTTAATAAGTAAGGCTTTTTAAATAAACAATGGGGTTTCTATTTATCGGCAGATTTATAATCTAAGAGTTTTATGGGATACAGTTTTCTTTTATGTTTTCTTCTGATGGTAACCTTTGGCAGGCGCGCGCGTTCACTTAAAGAAATTGAATAATACAGAAAATGAAACATTGTTAGATTTTGACAAGTGTACAATTTCCACAATAAGTGGGGAAAAATTCATGGGTTGTTTATTATCATCGATGTCTTAACGTCAATTGATATTGTTATTTGGTAGGATGATTCTTAATACCGATAAATCTAAGTTATTACCTATTATGAATTCGAAAGTAACTTAGTCTATCTGTCTGTATGTCTGTTGTCTTTTCACGGCTGAACGAATCCTAATGAAATTTAGCAGGGACGTAAATGGTTTGCCGGAGACGGACATAGGCTTCTTGAATAGCGCGTGCAAAGCCACGGGCAACAGCTAGGTACCCTATAAGTCTCTAAACATGACCTTACCCAAAATAAACGTGAGTATAAAAGTATCTAGTTAATAATTTTATCGGGCAATTATCGCGTACCTTTTGTTTTATTTCGCTCCGTGACCACGATCGCTGTAACGCGGTAGAAACGTAGGGAAAATAAAACAAAAGGTACTCGATAAATACCCGATATAATCATTAACTATGTTAACAAATCGCGAAAGTTTAAAAACTTTAAAAAGTATATCCAAACTACATTATCTCGCACTAAAAACACGTTTCATAATATCGCATAACCTTTCAAACGTAAACGTTATTCGTTTTTATATCTGTATCTAAAGGTGACGTACGAAAAAGATCATAAAAGCCTATAGGTAGCAGAAACTAGGCAATATTCCTTTATTGTCGGCGTGACTATGATTCTATTGGATTACGAGGAGGTACTTCTCGACGTGAAATCTTATGAAAAAGGTGATGTACAGTCGAGACGAAATGTTGAACGTGATTGACGTAAAAAACGTGATTCACTACAGTTGTGAACAAAAACGATTGATCCCTTAAAGATCTAACGTGTCAATATGAACCCTGACGACGAAAATATCTCTGACCTGTCGACTATGAGACATTAAACACTTTGAACAAGGATTTATATAATATTAGCAAGATTTCGGTGCTGTTAAAATATCAAATAGATATTTATCACGCAAAAAATTGTTTTTTCAAGCAATTGTAACGTGTTTTTCACCAAAACTACAAAAATCGAAAGCTCTAAAACTAATGTCTTGTTTATACGGAACACTGAAATCTGTCACATATATAACCTGATAAAAATTCCAGCTGGAAGCACTATAGATTGCCCGGCTTTGCCCTAAGCCTCGGTCGCCCCAGGTATTACGAAAATGCCTAAAAATGTGCTAAATGTTACAACGACAAACAGCGGCATTAAAGCTAAAATAATCTTTACAAACGAGATACTCTGTTATTTAAAAAATCTGTGGTTGCATTTACATTTAAAACAGGTTATCTACAGCTAATTTTCTATTTTTAAAATCAATAAATTCGATTTCCCAAATAAAAGTTTAGAACTGTCTAAGTGGACTTGTTACAGACTTTAGTGGAAAGAGTATCGCTGGCTTTTGTCGTTTTAGGAAGAGTTGCAATCTTTATCTGTTTGATGTGAAAATCTAGAAGGTAATAATGGGCTCCAGTTTTCGTTGTAAATGCGTTCTAACAAATGAGTGTTTAACAGGAGAGCTCTGTCGACATCTCGGTATTTAGTTTCAATTTTAAACAAAGATAAAGATTTTTATTTCTCATGATTTATAATAATAGAGTTTATTAATTTCTTCCCGTAAAGATTTCACGTTAACTTACCTACGTTGTTTCCTCTATCATACTAAATTAAATTGTTTACGCCTAAGAAAGTTAATAAGATTTTATCCTATCATTACACTACACAAACTTATAAGAAAGCTTATTATAGAGCTTTTAAGCCAGAGAAGATAAAAGACCAGTAAAGTCTGTCATGTACACATGTGTTTTTACAAAATGGCTCCCAAAACTTAATAATCCCGGGAGTATAATCTAGGATTTGGGGTCAAAAGCTTTTACGAACCTATTTCCACGTATTTGCTACCCACCCCAGCTGTTTCCTGTCCAAAAGGTATCTCTGACCTTTCGATTCAGTTTCAACAGTTTTTCTAACCTTTTTTCAGGGCTAGAAAAATACTCGCTACTTTGTTTATCGAGGATTTTTCACGTTGAAATTTCAATCAAATGCAATTGAAAAATATGGATTGACAGAGCATACGGTCGAAAATCGAACGTTAAAACGTACGTTGATCTTAATTTTATTTTCTCTTAGCAGTTATTTTAGTAGCGCGTAGACTTGCTACACTCGTAGGCACAAAGTGCTACGCACGTAGACCTAAACTGCTACGCACGTAAACCTAAAGTGCTACGCACGTAGACCTACAGTGCTACGCACGTAGGCCGCCTTACAATCGTGCAAGTAACTAAAGGGCTTATTCGTGCTTTTAAAATATTCAATTTAAGGATAATTTTTGAATTGAATAGTGTTCTGTCGTGAAAATATAACAGACGACGATTGGGACGATAGTTCGCAGTGTTGCCAGCCAAAAACCTTGAAATACTCCGCTTAACTGGAACAACCTTATACTTGCCATTTCAGAAGGAAGTGAACCGATACCCCATGCAGAAAACAATATAAATATCACATTCCCAATTTACGTACCTACTCTTTACTTGTATCTAGTCGAGGCGATTGAAACCATGGAATGCAGCCAAAATGCTGAAAACCCATGCAAATGTTACAAAAACTATTTTAAATTAAAATACTCCGGCTAGCTAGGACCGTCTTTGTAGCAGACTGAATTTATTTATTTCATGCCCATTTGATTCAAGATCAAATAAAACGGTTTGGTTAGTGATGAAAATTGACGAGATCGAGTAGGAAGTACCTACCCCACAGTTTGTCAGAGATATGAGTTGTATTATTGGAGACCTTGGTCCATGATTCGAGATCTTGAGTATTTTTTTTGGGTTTTCTAAAAAATCCGACTAATATTATTCAGGCAAAAGTTTGTGCCGTTGTGAATATGTTTGGCCGACGACAACGCTAAAACTGATGAATGGATCAGGTTGAAATTTTGTGTACACAAATATCTGGACCTCGAATAACATAGGCTACTTTTTATCTCAAAAACGCGTGCGATGCCGCGGTCAGAAGTCAGTAAGTTATATGTTCTTGGAAAAACAGTAACGATCTTGTCCATTCTAAACTAAACACGGCTGACACGCTAAAGGTTCGATTTTCACTGAAAAGCAAGTTAATCCAACGGGAAAACTTAACTCCTAAACATCTGAATTAGGTTTCCGCTAAACAACGTCCAAATTATCCGTAGTTCTACGTCCAACTTTGACGTAGCGCGAATTATTTACGAACCCCTCACTACGTACACAAAATTCTAGTGGATAATCGATTGCAAACATCTTCGTCGTAGATACCGTGTGCCGAATATTTTGGATAACTTAAAACGTAGTAGGAGATCAGTTTCGTAATATACTCGTACATTACGTGTGATAAAAATAATACGACATAGCTCTAAGAATTAGCAAGTTGAAGTGGTAGTGGGCCAGCCATATATCGCAAAGAACCGATAACCGCTGCAGCGCTGGGGTAAACGTGTTCTTGAGTGACCAGACGTGGTCTCCACTCAAGGCGTGTAGGCAAAGTGTATTTGCCTCACGGCTAACGTAGTGTAGGACGCCTTCCGGCAACTGCGAAAGACTGCAGGCAGATGCTGGATGCGGCAAGCTAAAGACAGGGCGCTATGGCGCTCATTAGGGGAGGCCTACGTCAGCAGTGGACTAACATAGGCTGATGGTGAATAATAATACACGTGAATGTCGTAAAAGCCAACTATAGGAACCTACCAGAGGAAGGCAGCAGCTTTCTTCCGTGTATTTGTAACTCCTCCACTGCGATCAGCACTCCGCCTGCCAAGCGTGGTGATTATGTCAAACAAAACCCTTGCTTGGGGCTGGCATGTTCACCAGTGGTCGTCTGTGCGTCTACGGAAAATTCGACTTAAACAATTCGACTGTTGACCCCCCCCCCACTTCGCGGGGGTGGGACGCTTACAGGTTGGGTCAACTCAAGGTCGAATTGCTTTAGTCGAATTGTTACTAGTCGAAATGTTTTTAGTCGAATTGTGTTTTAGTCGAATTGGTTTTAGTCGAATTGTTCTAGTCAATTTGTTTTAGACGAATTGTTTTAGTCGAATTTTCCACAAAGCCGTATGTGTGCTGGTGGGGATTAATGAGTAGGAGGGGATTAATAAGTACCTACATGTACCTACTTTCCTAATTTCATTTCATTTCCAACTTTTTGAAACCTTTGGCTCCTTGGGGAGCAGAAGCGTTTTACTGACACGCAATATTTGAAATGTGTCACGCTTGTCGGTCCATACACAAAAATGGCCGAGTCATGGCGAGAAAAAACTTGTAGGTACAGGCTTTCAAATCTGTCAAACAAGTAGTTTTATTAGATCAATAATAATTCCGGTTTTGATCCCTTTTTTGCACTTTTTTTCGCATATTGTAGGGGCAGAGGCTACTAAATGCAGTTAAGAACCTTACCTTGACTTTAAGTAAAGGAGTCAAGACGACTGTGTTGACAATATATTTTCAAAAATTGCTTTAGCTAATAATAAATAAATAATACACATTTCACTTTGTTTTCTCAAAATGTGGCCTACAAAATGTAGCTAAAAACCATCATTAGGAGTCCAGACGTATTTTGACACCTCATTTATCAAAATTGTTTAGATGTTTCGAATAAAAAGTATCAGATAAGAACACTCGGAAAAAGTAACCTGTCTCGCCGGTACGTAACTTTATGAAAGTGTGAAACTGCTCATCAAAAGTTTTACTTCTTACGGTATTAGAAAGAGTCTTTAAAGCCGGTAGTAATCATTGAATCCGCACACGATCAGAATGGGATAGAACCATTTCAAACACAAGCGGATGGACATTTTCTTACCTAAAAGTATTATTAAGTACTTAGGTATTCTAACTATCTGATCTCAAAAGATCTCTGTATTCATTATATAATACACACATATTTAAGTCATCTGTTGCCATACCCTATCCGACAGGGTGCATTAATATTTACAAATCATAAAATATTGAATGCTGAATTCTTTGATAAGGTTCTATCTCACTTTGACAACGCGCAGAATGTATTATAAATGCTGAAGCACTTCCTACATTCATTGAAATATGTGACGTATATTATTATAAAATTTACATTGACAAGGTTCCGTCCCATTCAGAGCACGCGTGGTTAAATATATGATGTATCAATAGATCTAAGTAGGTACGAGGGCATGTTATATCGGATCGAAACTATAAACCCAGATAAAAGAGTTCCATTTATTTCTGCTTAAACAAACAGATACAGTATTACGTAAATACATTATTAAAGTACAAAAGCGTCGGCGATAATTAAGTAAAATAACGAATCAGCTACAAAATGAAGTTGTTGGTTTAATTCCCTGCTAGCTACAACTGTGCTCGAGAATGAAGAGATGAGGTGGTACAGTCGGACTCGTAAATTGCTAGTAGGTATACTAATCTCATGAAGGAATCTTCAGACAGACTGGATACTTTCATGGTTTTTTTTTATGGGTAATTTTTCGACTTTTATGAAAATATTTCGAAAAGTATGAAATCTACAGAAATTTAAAAACTGTTTTGAAATGTACAAACCGATACCTTTCATCTGATACCCCAGTAGGGTAGCCCCCCCTTTTGAAAATTACCCCCCCCCTTTTTTTTTGGACCATATTTCAAAAAATTGTTCTTTTTACAGACTTCTATACATTTTTACTGTAAAATTAGATCTATATCTACAAACGCTTCATACATTTTAAATAGATCGCTCTACAAACTTCGGAGATAGGGGGGAATGGGTATTTTTTTTAAAAAGCAATTATGTGTGATTGCTAACTAAAAATAAAAACCTTCTCACAGAACTTAAACGTTCATGTTTTTTCGCTGTAATACTATATATTCGATAAGACTAAAACTATGCCACCCCTTGCTCTAACGTTCGAAATAAATAGGATCGCAACATATTTAGTAGGTACTGTCATACTAGTTTTTGTTAATTCTGAATGGGGCGTTTTTTAAAGGACAAAAATAGTTAAACCGGACTGAAAAGATTTCGCTTTAATTTGCGATTCAAATTGCATAGACCCTGCACAGGTTGACATGGCACTCTAGCACAATTTTATTCTTCCGCAAAGGATCCCTGCAAGCTATTGAGTTCTAAAGTTAATTGGGTTTTTATCTTTTTTGGAAAACGCCTCATTGACATTATTATCAAGTATCATCCATCGTTGTGAGAAAAAGGTTTCTTATGGCGACTGTACCTCGTTTGTTGCAACTCATGTTTTATTTCCTAAGCGGCTCTAATGCGGGCCGATGCCTCTATGTGCCCTTTGCTTTAGAAAAGCTTCTAGCTAATTTCAAAAAGTATTTTGGTTAGCATTCAATGCGAAATGCAAAGATTTTTTTCGCCTCCCCTTACATAAGACTTTATAAAGCAATGCTTTTTCTGAATCTCATTTCATTTGTGCTTGTATTTTTCTTTTGAATGGAATTGTGGTTAGGACGTCATAATTTATTTTTCAATAAGGAAAACGATTGCCGGTTCACATAGGTTTTATGTCAGCATATCTTTGTAGAAAATGGTAAAAATGATAGAATTAAACGCATATTAGGCACCTGCCTACCCAAACTTGAATCAGAGGATCATCGAGAGACAAAAACTTTTTGTATCCCAATGAGAAATTGGTTACGACTATCTACTGTTGGTTTATTTTTAGAGGACTCAATTAATAATTTATAATAAATAATGCTGGACAATCCACACAACATCATGTAGCCTCAAAGTAAGCAAGGCTTCTGTTATGGGTACAGATAACGGCTAATATTGCACGTAATCACAATAATCAAGTGTGAAAAAAGATTGTGAGAAAGATTAACTATAAGTTAACCTCTTTCTTCAATAACTTTTCCTCTGAGGCCCGGGGGTCATTAATCTGAGGCTAGGTAGGTACTATTATTTATTCTGTGTCTGGACCCACCTGCCTGTAATCGGGATACGGCCCACTTTCGCTAGTTATCGCGATTTTCCCGACTTTCCCGCCAAAATTACGACGGAGGGTTCCAGAGGCGGTAAACACTGACATTTGTCATTTGCGTTTCTTTCTTTATCGGTAAGGTTATGTGAGCTTCAAAAGAGTTTTGTTTGGCTTTTGTTTTGAGGAAACATTGTAGGACACGTGTAACAAAAGTACCTACTTACAAAGAAATTGTTTCTCTCGACAGTTTTATAAAAGACGCAGGTGTTGAGCTATGGAATCGATCCATTTAAAACAAGCAGTTGAACGTAGTGTTTATGTTATTATAAGAATCAAAGAATTTACTGGCACGTAGTCAGATTTTTTACTTTTATATAAGTAATCTTGTTCTAGGGTAGGTTCCACAGTAACTGTAATTCGTAGGCCTAATGACAAAGTTCTACACTTAAATATATAATTTTTTGTATACTTTATTTTTGTACCTTCTTTGTCCTTGTTTATTGTTTTACGCGCGTGTCACAGCTATTGCTGCTGCGCCCTCTAGGTGTCGCATACAACCAGCGCACAGTAGCGCCATCGTTATTGTGCATCATGCTGAGCGACGAGCTTTTTTGATGTCACGGTTGTAACTTTTATTTATTTGTACCCGCTTAACAACTTTATTTATAATTTTTGTGACACAGAAAAAATACTTTTTTACTTGCACTTTTTACTTTACTTTCTTAATTTTATTTATAAACATCTTTGTATTCCCGAATAACACAAATGAAGAAATGAATGTTAATAAAACGCTGTTCTACATCTGCTCTATCGAATATTCAGTACTCATTTTTGCCCGATGGATCATTTTAGTTTTAGTGTGCTGGTCGTAAAGTTGTCTGGGTTTTGCGTTGACATGGCTAAGGGCGAGTACACTTTGGGCGTTGGCGTTGCGTTTGGCGCGCGTCTTACCGATATATTCATACAAATCCAACTACTTAACTAATGCAAGCGGTTCTTGTTGGTCATTAAATGTAATTTGTCTCAAAATGAGTTTGAATTTAGTTTAAATTTTTACTCTGCTGCCATCTATTCTCTCCCATTCAAATTCTCTCGAATTAAATTCTACATTTCGACTGGCAAATACCTATCGTTTTAGTATTCAAAATCCCGCATGGAAATGAAACTTCGATTGGCAGGGTCTCCGTTTCTAGGGCCTACGCTTTCTAGGACGTGCATCGTTAACCTTAAAAGTAGGGGTATGTGTCTGTTCTAAGGAGGTTACTACTAACTTTTTTGTTGACAAATATAGAAGAATACAGTACTTATGTACGTCTTAACGGCCCCACCGTTTACCTATTGAGTTTTTTAAATTTTGAATTATTATTGTTCCTCTTACTTAATCAGAGACTTTTTACAAACTTATTTTATATACATAAACGTATTTCTATTTATCTTATGTCTGATGTTTATTTCTAATTACTATTTTGTAACATTTTTACTTAAGTAGGTATGCTAAAATATATTTTTTAATAAATATATAAAAAAAAAATTGCCTATATATTTCTTAAAATACCTTCTTTGCGATCTTAAACCAATAGTTTAGAATCTTAGGACGCAGAACCTTATACTTAATTATTACTATACGTTAATTGTTGCATGTTAATTGGTGCATGTAATTTTTACGTCTAGTTCGTTTTCCACCAAAATCTGGGCAATCAAAAAGAATATGTTGCACGGTTTCTTCTATGGGTTCACAGATGCACGGCGGGTTTTCCTTACACCTAAAACGGGCAAGGTATTCGGAAATACTACCGTGGCCCGTCATAACCTGTGTCAAAACATGCTTTAGGTCTATCTTCCTAACGATCTAAAGCCTACACCACACTGCCGGATTTTGAAGTGTCTTGCGTTTTGAAATTTTGCGGGGGGCGGGCGGTAGCCGGAGACAGTGCATTACGACTGTGATGACTAGGCGACACAAGACGCGCTTCAAAATCGCGGCTGTGGTGGAGGGTCTATGTCTCAACTGCATCTGGGAAGAATAGTTTGGGTTATCGCAGCCTTATTTTCAGTCTAGCACCTCCGGTTCCATACGTCAAGCGACTCCTCTCTGATTTGTCGCTTGACGTATGAAGCCGGACACAAGTCATAGTTAGGCTTTTTTTGTAGTTTGGAACCGCCTTTTTAGCTACCATGTCGGGCTTCTCGTTTCTATCCATCCCGGCACTAGCTTTGATCCAGAACAACGAAACATCTTTGTCTTGGAGTGCGATGGTTCGAAAGTTATTGAGAATTAAGGCTACTTCATTATTATCAAGTGGTCCTCTCCGTCGTAGTGGTTTACTAATTGCAAAGGTACAAAAGTAAGGCCGCGCGGGCCGTACGTGAGCTATGTTATCAAAGTGTTACCAACAATAATAAGAGAAAAGTAGTTACCTAAAATACTGATTTTCGCTGCGAGCTTCGTAGCACTTTTTGTCCATTATAGTCATCATCAGCGTTTTTTAGTCTAGAGCTGGACATAGGCCTTTTATTAATACTTTTTAATTTCAAGAAAGAGGGTCCTACGAGTATCTATAGCGTATTTTTAATAGGTACTACTTATAATCCTGAGGTACTACCTAATCTTGTTCAGACTGTTTTATCATCCGTATATCCACGTTCCATTTATTCGAAACCGCAATTTTTATCTTAATTTTAATAATTTCTAAGATTATAATAATTAGATAACACTTATTAATATTTGATTCGTTACTTTAATACAGCCTTCTTTGCAGGAAAATCGAGTCAAAATGAAGTCAAGGAGTAAGTGAAACAAAAATACAAATATTGGTGTTGTGTTTTGTCTTTATTTTATTTAAACTGACTTATTTCGACTTCCCTCTTGTCTGTTTCTACCCTAACTTATCGTTACGGATTTATACCCGAACCAGAAATCCCTCCTTTTTTATAATCATTATAAGTCTTGGAGTTCCTTCGTTTAATGTAATTAGCGAATCCTGAGCGGTGAGTCTATTTGACTTTAGTAACGAGGCGTGATCGTGACGTCTTTTTGTATGGGGATTCTTTTTCTTTTCTTTTTTTACCAAATTATAGAGAAACTAGCTTTCGCGGCTTCGCACGCGTTGTTTCTATGGAAACATTTTGAGGTTATTTCTATCCCATGGGAACTGATTTATGGGATAAAAAGTAGCCTATGTTTGATTCCAGGGTTAGATTTACATGTATGGAAAATTTTAGCCGTATCCGTTCAGTAGTTTTGGCGTGAAGAGGTAACAAACATCCATCCATCCATCCATCTATCCATCCAAACTTTCGCATTTATAATATTAGTGTGAAGGAACCGTTACGACCACGTCCTGTTACTAACGTCAATTAGACTCACCTATCTGATTTCTAAGAAATCAAATGTTATTACAGAAATGTTGACTCCGACGGTAGTCACGTCGAGGTCAATTTTTTGGGGATAATATTTGATTTCTTAGAAATTACCCCGAGTGTACGCACTATAATAACAAAATCCTGATTTCTAGTTTAATGTTAAAGCATGAATTTCAATTTTTGTTGCATGATCCGTACCTAGTCGATGTTATAAGCATGTTAAACTTTAATGAGTGAATGTTTTGTTATGAATATCAAAGAGATTACACTAAAAATACATCGACCTATCTATCTATCCAGCCGGTAACATCTAGGTACTTATTTCATTATTAATGTAGAATTGGTCCTATGCTGCGGCAGGAGAGGTCAGCTACTCTCCGGTGGTGTCGGATATCGTCCCATCTGATTACGAGAGTGAAGGAATAGAGACTGCAGCTATGTTAGCGCACACATTTAAGCTGTTCTCCATCACATCCGGCCACATCGTCACATTCCATCAGGTGGTCCAGTGGGGTCAAACATCGTCTATTGACGATAAAATAAAACGTCAAGTGCGAGTCGGACTCGCGCACTAAGGGTTCCGTGTTATTGTAAGACCTTGTGTCTTGTCAGCTATGTGGTGCCGGCTTAGAATTTGCACCACTCCAACACTTCCCGCGGGTGTCGTAAGTGGCGACTAAGGGATTTTCATCGGGAGCGGGCAGCAGCGCCCCCTGCAGAACAATTCTACCACCAAACTGTGATCCCCAAACCGCATGCCCAGCGTGGGGATTATGGGAATTACCCCCCATGAGATAAAAGCCAATATGGCGCTTATCAGGGGGAGCCCTGCGTCCAGCAGTGGACCAATACAGGCTGTTGAGGTTGAGGTGAGGTCGAGGTGCCTTGCCAAATATAATGATTTAGTCAACAGGAAGCAGGTACCCGGTTTTGGTCCATGGCGAGATTAAAAATTTTTTTTAGAATACACTTCAAATTTACGATTTTTCCCTTTATTTGTGCTATAAAAATTTGGTTCTTACCAAATTTTATGATTCTAGGTCAACGGGTAGTAAGCCTATAGGTTTTGTGTGCATGTTATTCCCTTAGAAAATTCAAAATATTCGGACATAAATATATGTAACTTTTGATTGCATTGACTTAGAAGTTTTATTTATATCGAGGCTCTAATAGGTTACGGACTTGATTTTTAAGATGTTAATTTCAACTCGGTTCCTCCATGCGTTCCTGACAAAAGGGGTTTGATAGACGGACAGACAGGTAGAGGGAAAACAAAGTGATCCTATAAGAGTTTCTTTTTTCCTTTTGAGGTACGGAACCCTAAAAAAGATATCATCATCAATGTAGAGTGCCTTTATAAACTAATCTAAAACAGTCTCATGACATCAAAAGGGGAACAAAATGTTTACCTTGACTCCTTACTTAATAGAATATCTGAAATACTACCTACCTTCTACACACGAGACACGTAAGTAGGTAAGCAGATAGGTAGGTACTTTCATTTACAATGGTAAATTCACTTATGCCAATAAAATGTTTGCAGTCACAATTGAATGTCTCAACAATAAAAAAAAATCAATCAGATAGTACCTGAAGTAAACTATTGCCAAAATTCAAGACAGGTCTAACATACGAGCGTATTGCCGGATGCAACTTCAGCAGAAAAACATGGCAGCCATCTTGACGTCTGACAGGGTTATCAAGATGGCGTCGTTCTGAATTTGAAATTGTTCGAAAATAAATGAAAGTGAAGCGTTACACTTTACCAGAAAATATCAAAGTACTCTACCCGGAAGTGATAGTTAAATTACTCTACTAAGTAGGTACACTATTTTATTCGACAAGCTTGTATCTTGCATATCCAATGATTAACACTTAATGCGTGATGATTTTTACAAGTTGAGTTTTATACAATTGAAAATTTAAATATAGAAAAGCATCTCAGGTAGGTACATAAAGATAAATTTAATTTAAAATGAGACGAATTTTGTGAACCATATAATCTATTGATGCGAATAACACAATTATAGTTACCGAGACCCTTTTGATATATTGCTAATGGTTACAAACAATGAACCGTGCAATTCATCGCTCGTGTCGCTTATTGCCCTTAGGGCCAACTTACCGCCTGTAGACGAAGCGACAAAAAGTCTCAAGACTTTTATAGATATCGTTTATACTTTTTTTATCACAAAGCTACTCTAACCTCAGGCGGTCACCATACCTAGTTACCATGCGAACAAAAATTGTTACTTCTGTAAGAACTTCATTTCATCCAAACCCATCAAAACAAGACAAAAGCTATTAAAATGTTTTTTTAGAGTACCACCGTAAATTACCTACACGTAATCTGGTTATAACCGGATCTCTACGGGTTCTAAAATCAAAGGCACCTTTTAAGCGACTTTTCAGTCGCGCATATGAGTAAACCCTTAACTCATTTCGCTTTACAGCCCTTAAGGGAGCGATAATATTATCAGCAGCTTCACAAGATCAACAACAATTTTGATGCCATATTATAGAGTCGCCGGCACATAATACACCGAGACAGTTTATTGCGTTAATAAACCATGAATATGAGTAGGTTGTACACCTTTGTGGTGGTGAATTATGTTTGTCTATGGTCTCGTGGGAATAGGCGGTTCGGGTCACTTGTTTTGTCTATGGCTGGCTTTAACGAGGAACATAGGCCTACTTTGCGTGGTGCGAGGAATTTTGACCTAAAAGTGCTCTATGCTACGTTATAGAATAATAGGTGGACAGAGAAATAGTTTTGTTTGTTTTCTTTGTTTAGAATGTTTTTTTTATTTAGATGAAATAAATGCATTATTTTATTGGTATTGGTATGGATCAGTTGAGGTACCTGTAGATTGTTTGCGACAGTCTGCAGTTAGCTCAGTTGTTTCAATTATAAATACCATTTCTAATTTATTTCTATTATTTGATTGTAGTTTCCTTTGTCAATAAAGGTACCTACATACTTTTTATTTAGAGTATTTGCGTACCACTATTCGATAGTCAGTCAGTTGACAAGTAGGTATAGTGAGATTTAAGTACAGCTGAAATTTAGGTTTAATTCGAAATCTAGGGAAGGTAATTGACCCCTTTTCAGTCGCTAAGATAAGACAAACCCTAAAAAGCAAGGTAGAAACGACAATACGTCTTGACTTTTTGTTAGCATCATTAGTTACCTCCAGATAATCTGGCTTAGATAGCTACCGGGACAAATTTGTTTTTGTAAAGTTTTTCACACTGTCTTTTACCTCTACAGTATAAAAATGTCAAATGAAATTGTTAGTGTAAGTTTTATTTTACGTTTGGTATTGTAATGTTAGTTTTCAACAGCTATTACATTGTTCTACAAAAGTTTTTTCGTATGTACTTATTAAAAAGAATTTTCGTATTGTAAATGCCCTCAAACCGCGGTGGTAAGGTAAACGTCTACAATAATTATGGGGGGCTCATTTTTTAGAAACATTTACAATGGATACGTTATAATTGTCGGGTATGTCCCACACGCTGGCCGTTCCCTGGCTGGAGACAGACTCTACAATTTAGTCATTATTTTGCTGTATTTAAGTTGGTATTCGATACAAGCAATACATACAAATAAATATTCATTCATAAATGGAACAGTTGAGTTATCTGCAGTCGGTTACTAAAAACCAACTGATCTAAAAAATCACAACAAATATTGTAATAAGTATTTATTAACAAAGAAAAGTGTCGAGCCATCTGCAGACTGTTGCAAACATTCTCGAGGTAGCTCAACTGATCAAAATCACTGACAGTTAGTTAATATTAATTGTGAAAGCGTATGGCCTGGTGCGATCCTCTTTTGTTTTTCGTATTCAAGATGCCTACTCTCCTTCGGATTTTTCTTTTCGTTTCGTTCGATCGGTAGGTACTCTAATAGAAAGAAAACGGAAATTTGAATACCGACAAAGTTTAGCTGCTTTTTCACTTTGGAGTGATAGTATATTTTTCATTCTACTTGACGCTGAAATTTGTAAAAAAGTATTAAAAAGCAGAGGCATCAAATTCGTCTGTAAACGGCCCTTTCGTAAGTAAACGAGTGTTACACGTTGAGTTTTGGCGCCCGTACTTCGCAACTGCGGATGGAAAGAACTAGAGTAGGTCTCCAGTATCGCCAGATTGGTGACGGCGGCAGCGTGGTCAAAAGTAAGAAAAAACAAAAGACAATCGTGCAAACTTTTAAAAATTACCTATAGTCCCTTATATGTATAACTTATTCAGTCATATTGTTTTCAAGTCCAATCGCTTATATGTACAGTATAGTCAAAAGTACAAAGTCGAAGACTTGAATATGTATACCTAACTAGTCCAGTAGAGATTAGTTGTGTAGTGGTCTAGGCTAGGCTTACAGGCTACTTGCATATAGATATGTTCAAAAGATACCAACCCTTTAGCACTACTAGCACGTCCTATAATTAGGTCTAGCCTCCAGCGTAAGGACGATAGATCTTAGCTTTTTGCGGCCCGCCAGATACCGCCGGTCATTTGTTACCTACAGGACAGTGGGGCGGCAGTGAAGAGGAGCTCTGGCTTAGTTAGAGCATTCGTATACGCGATAAAGAGGTTATAATGGACTAGAATTAACCTCTACGGAGCAGAAATCTTAGGTACCTACCTACTCATTATGAATGTAAGCGGGTTAACTACGAACCTATTTTGTGTAAACTCACCCTGATGAAGTCCCTCGTTAAGGGATGAAACGTTGGTGTTCTTCCAACAAAAAATAGGTTCGTAGTTAACCCGCTTACATTCATAATGAATTCGTCAAACTACGAAAGTTTTTATAGTAAAGTACCCACCTACCTAAGCTAATTGCACAGAGTCCAAACTAGTGCAACATACTGAAAAATCAATTACTTATTATCCGGTTAGCCACGTATTAGGCATAATTACTTATTATTTTTGAGGATTATACATTATTTATTTATAATAGCATACAAAAACGTACCCGTGCAGGCCTTATGTCAGCTTCTCTCTGTTCGCTCTCTGTCCTGCTTGCTAAAGAGAAAGAGAAGAGAAAGAACCCAGCAACGGGTGATTCCAGGCATTTATTTGGAGGCTTTGTTGATATATGAATCTAAATCATGTTAATGACTGAAGACTCAACCTAGTAGCTACATAGACGAGAGAGAGAGAGAGAGACGTGAGACTATCGGTAGTCCTCAGCAGCCGTTTCTAGACGCTCCTGTAAAATAATTCAATTCCAATATCAAATATCCGTCGTCAAAGCTATTAACTTCATAAACTTCAAACGAGTTTCTGCATCAGGGCTGAACTCTAAGGTTCAAAGTGCCGAGACCACACGTTCCCGGATCCCCGGACGGTTCCCGGACAGTAAAACTCCGGAAGTCCCGGAATTCTCGCAATTTCGGCTGAAGGCATGCGTCTCCACATACCCGGCATTTTATTGCTTTCGTATATCACTTGTATTTGTATAGCTGGTACTGTCGAGGACATAATACAGTCTGAAGAGGCGTTCGATGCCAGCAAGTAGACGTACAAAATTTTTACGTCATCTTGGACGCTGAGTTTTCTAACATTTGAATGCTAAATTTATCACTTTTTTTCTTTTGTCTAAATATGGCTTTATCCAGCCCTAAATAAATGGTTTAAAGTTTTAATAAATTGCATGAAGTTTATTAACCCAATGTTTTCCCGGTTTTCGCCAAAAAACTTTTTCACTTGACAGTACCAAACCAACCTAAACAAAGAGATGCGCAGAGTTTTATGCCTTCAAACGGTGAAGGATTAACAATTCTAATTATGGCCTGGTTATAAAATTATATTAGCTTTATAACAAAAACCACGCTTGATTTATACGCACGTAAACGCGTTTATAATAATGGCACTTGCTTGGTTTTTGCTTTCTTATTTCTGGAGTAGCCTAGTACCTTGAGTAGAAGTAAAGAAGTAGGGTATTTACTTCTTGCTTTCCCCAAGATACAGGCTTGTCCTAGTTTGGTTATCAATGATGTAATAATTATTGTAAGTCTTAAATCTTTTGCAATAAACGTTATTTATTATTATTACTTAATGCTCTGCTTCCCCAACAGCTCAGCCCAGCGCAAGTAGCCATTAGCCGTGTCTTCTTGAAAGATTTTCATTAATATGATAACTGTCCTGATCAGATTTTGGCCTTTAAAGTATTCGGGGATAGGACGAGAATAATTTACTGAATGATACATGGTAAAACTAAATAATATATGGTGATCAATTATTCAAATTAATAGGGCAATAGCCTTTATTCACAACGAAAATTATACTTGTATTTACAATTGAAATAATTGAGCTAACTACAGACTGTGGCAAACAGTCTACAGGTAGCTCAACTTATCCATATCAATACCAGTTGGAAGCGTCCCCAAGACGCTGGCTCGATGGCCACGTTGTATGGCAATGCTGATGCGCTGTGCCAGATACTCACCAGCTCTCGGGTCACGCGTCGCTTCGACCAGACGCTCAGATAATTTTTTAAAAACCCTTAGAGCCTCGGTACCCCACGGACCTAGGGTCTCGACTCCAAGGGGAGCAAATGTGTAGGCTCTGTCGAGATCTGCATATTTGCGCCTCTTGAGATCTTCGGCCAAATCTGCCACCGCACCCGCCCTCACGGATGTCCTCGGAAGATGGGAAGGCGCAAGTGTGTCGACGCATGTAGCGTCCCACACAATGGGCCTCCCCAACTCCCATGGGACTAGTGTCATACCGTCGTCATTATTCAAATTATTTCAAGCTCTTACAGATGAGAACACAAGTTCTTAGCTGCCACTGATTTGTCTATGTTCCTAGGTATCCGAGACTTCCCAGAATCTGAGTGCGATGTGTGATCCTAGATGACACAAATCAGTAACAAGTTTGACCTTTGTGTCAGTCGTGTTACAGCTGCTAGCCTTGTTACAATTTAGCCTTGTAGTAGTCATAAAAATCTTTTTTTTCTTCTTGTCTGCTTAAAATCTCGCGATGTTATCAATTGACGCACATTCGGTTTCAAAGCGCCGCTTTTAATTGTTATCAACTGTCTGATAACAAATGACTCAGTTTCACTTTTGTTGTTGACGATACGAGTCTTATCAAATTCCATGTGCAAAACAAGTGCAATGAAATCTTAAAAAAATTCCGTTTGACAAATCGTGTGTTTTCTGTGATATAGGTACTTTATCTTTTTTAAAGAGTTGTGTATATCTTCACGCATTCTGAGTAGAAATTACATTTTTTTTTTGCAATTTGTAAATGAACTTCATAACAATTATTTACCGACCGGTCAGCAAGTGTTGTAATCAACATGAATCTGAGCGATAACGATAGTCAGTTGTGTTTACTTTGCTGATTAGAACGTGAAAATAGTGTTTAGTTTGCTGAGTGAAACACAGTTTTATAAATGCAAGGTGGGTCTATCTATTTACCACTTATATTTAGCATGCTGCCAGCAATCTGGGCACTCTGCTATTTGGTGATGGCTATATCTAGGAAATTGATATTAATGTACGCAAGTCGGGGCTTATTTGAGTTGTTTTAATTAATGTTTTAGTCATCATTGAAAGTACAGGTAAGTTGTAGAGTGAAACTGTTGACTAAATACACACCTTACAGAGCTGAATGCGCCGAGAAAGTCGAAGGAACCGATGCTTAGAAATAGTTTTAAGAAATCGCATGAAACCTGAAATTATTTTGCCGGACTGAGTCGGACAATTGTAGCAAATTTATTCCTTGTTTTTCATAAACGCGATCAGCTCGGGAAGAAATGCGTTCAGTTTAACTAAGCAGTGATAAAAAACAATTAATTAACATCTCGCCAAACATATTGATTGACCGGCTTTTATCGACACATTGAGAAGTAATGTCACAGATTAGATAACGTAAGTAATGTATCTAATGCACTCTAACAATCCTAGTTCACCCATTTTGTTTCGTCCTAAAGAAGTTTTTATGAACAACACGTTTTGTATGAACATAACATCGGTTATAAGTAAAAAGTTGATTAACATGTACCAACTAAAAGCTTTCTGATTTCAATTCAACGAGGGAAGTCAAAGGGCCAATTTATTACCAGCGTCCTTGACATGTGACGTAATAAAGGATTCACGCTGAATTTCAGTCACGACTTTTGGTCTCGCTGTTAAATGAGGGTTCCTATTATCCAATGTATTTATTTGTTTGGCTATCTGCAATCAAATTTTGTAGTTCGACACGATATTGACACACAATACACACATTATTTATTCCGTTAAAATCGTTATGTACACAAAAAAACAATTCTATGTTTTTTACGCCTATCTCTGAAATCATTACTCTCAAACGCAAAAATTTTTGAAATAGAGATAGAGAATTTTGGGATAGGATTTTGCTTTCTGAAAGAGGTTCTAAACTTTTTTTAGCTATTTTTTAAAACCCAGTTAGCGCACTCATTCTTTTAATTTACAGCGAACCGATTTTAAAACCGAATTAGTCCTTCGTTGGACACAAAGGCCACAATACCACCTAATGGTTACTGACGCAGTGACCGACAATGTATCGCGAAGGTCTAGGAAATCATCGAAGGCTTACGGATTTTTGGTATCCCTTGTACCGAGAAGAAATATCCAAATACGAACCAGCTAAGGATTATATATCGAGAACGGCGATTACCTGTTTGAGTAATGCATAAAAATAGTATCCATAAATAGTCGCGTCTTATACAATAACCACAATAGTGTTGAATGTAGTCGCGGTAATGAAGTAGTAATGGTTTCATTCAAATATCGAATGTTAACATTCGATTCGATCCTGTTATTTGGGGAATTGTTGATGGTTGTCTGTTTTGATGAGGTTTGACCTAAAATATCGTATATATAGAAACAAATACTATGTATGGTTGTCTAATATTATGATGCGTAAGCCCTCATACTTATTATTATGACGACCTCTGTGGCGCAGCGGGCGAAGGTCTGCCTGCGATGCAGGAGGTTGCGGGTTCAATTCCCGCCTCGGGACAAATGTTTGTACGATCTGCAGACATTTGTCCAGGGCGTTCTGGATGTTTTCTATGTATAATAAAAAATATCTATCTATGTAGTGAATTGTATTAAGTCTATCAGTTATCTAGTACCCATAACATAAGCTCTGCTTAGCTTGGGGCTAGATAATGCTGTGTGAATTGTCCAGCATTATTATTATTATTATTGCCTATTCTTTGCTTCCTTATTTTGTATTAGGTATTTATTTTAAATGTCTATTCAATAGCTATGTGGGTTGGTTAGAAATAAAAGAATTTATGCACTATACTCAGTCTATTCATCACACAATAACACCAGTAAATGATATTACATTTACGTTAATCTATAATCCCTAAATTGGGATATGTCTGTTCTAGGCAGAGGTTTGAGGAGTGACTGCTGGCGATCGGCTTAGCCAGTAAAAATGCTGAATAATCGAAACGCGTTTGCGCCGCGTACTTTAAGTTAAACTGTGTCACTTTACATAGGATGTAGTTTTAACGAAGTCTCTTCGTGAAGATGTGTCACCAAGGTCTAGAAAGCTACGTTAGGCCGTTTTCTGATTACTCGGTTAGGTTTCGGTACAACATCAGAACGCTCGGATGTCGAAAGCTTACTGCATCGCCTGCACTTTCACACTTGCCTGCAAAAAATTATGCAGAGCCGCTTGCTACGTAGTGAAATAATGTCGTTCTCGGCCCTTTTCACATTAATACGGCATATAAGTTTTTATCCACAATAAAAACGGTCTCGTTCGACGCGGCAACCATCTTTACAATTGTGTATTGATTTGTTTTATACATAAACTCTTCATAAACTTTCAAACTTCACATAGGTTCGAGTGATGAAAATGCTTTCATTTGTTTCGTCCGGATCTGTAGAATGTTGGAAGACGCGAATGTTTACCGAATCTATACTACACGCGTCATCTAACATTTTACCGCGCTTACCTTCAGGAACGATCCATAGAAATATAGGCGCTCGGTAAGGTTTCGGTACCGCGTATACCGAGCGTGCTGATGTCGTACCGAAACCTTACCGACTAATCAGAAAACGGCCTTACTCTTGTATTTTAGAAACTCAGGTTGTATTGAGCAGTTGACACAGAAGCCGGAAGTGGCTTTATATATGCGTAGGTATAAATTAAATAAATAAATTAATATTATTATTATTAGCCGAATTTATCCCACTGCTGGGCAAAGGCCTCAAAATTACATAAATAAAAAATAAAAATTCGTGTCGTTCATAAAATTTCTGTAGTTCAATTTAAATCGGATCATCCATTCAAGAGTTGACAAATTAAAGTTTGCGACGAACGTTTACTGTAAGTTCTCAGTCAAATTGAACGAATCGTGTTTTGGACGAACCGCTAACAAATCATTATATTGTATCTACCTAAAGCTATATGATTATTTCACCAAACCCAAGAAACCCAAAATAACAACCAAGTCAACCAAAACACGTACAACCAAAGGACGTTCCCTATCCTTCGGAAACCCGAGAAGGAAACGTACCATCGGTTACTATAACAATAATTTCCAAATGATAGAGCCTGTACATCTGCTAATATTGCTAAATATTGTATAATATTGTACAATACTGTTGTAATATTGAGGCTGGGTCACGTTCAGCCAATCACGTACCGACAACAAAACACTGTTTATCTAATATGCATTTTATTGTTCACGGCGAGGCGACGAAACTTTGTACCTCTAAGGAATTTTCTAAGGACTGAACGCAGAAAAGTTTTAGATGTTGAAAGTAATCACACTAATATTATAAATGCGAAAGTTTGGATGGATAGATGGATGGATGTTTGTTACCTCTTCACGCCAAAACTACTGAACGGATCGGGCTGAAATTTTGCATACAGGTAATTCTAATTCTGGAATCAAACATAGGCTACTTTTTATCCCATAAGTCAGTTCCCATGGGATAGAAATTACCTTTAAACGTTTCCATAGAAACAAAGTGCGAAGCCGCGGGCATAAACTAGTTTGGAGATAAAATAAAACCACGGCATGGTATAATAAATATTAATTTTGATACGATCTTCATTTGTATTTCAAATTTTGAGAGCATGCAGTATCAATTAGATTTAGTTTTACTATGGTGGAAAAACTTTAACTTGTGGATACTCTCCATTTTGAATAGAAATGAAAAATAATTAACTTGATAATAAAGAAAAGAACAAAATTTTCTTAACATTTTGGCTAAAAACAATAGAAACAGGTTACTCTGTGGCACCGTGGTATAGGACGCGTTACATTACTTACTGGCTTTTAACACACTCATTAAAATGTAATTAACATAAAATAAGAGTTCATTCAAAAGAGAACTAAAATCAAAGAATAAATGATGAATATAAGAACAAACTTTGTATATCCAAAGTCAAAACTTATTTAGTCGGACCTGTTGAAAAATGTACGACTCTCAAACGTCACGCTCGGGTCCGTTACGCTGTCTCGCGCTTACAGCTCCGGTCGTCATCAGCTGTCACGTTCACTGTCTAACGGGGACATGTTCAGCAGTGGATGTATGTGCTGATGTGAGGGCTCTTATTTCTGTGTCCTGCTGTTTTTGCTACCAGTACGTATGACGTAGCTGTAGCCACGCGTACGCCCGCCTACGGCTTGCAACTTTCATAAGAGTCGTACAACCCACATGCTCGCTTATTTGTTCTTTAACTTAGCCGTGCTTAGAATTACTACTTGAAGAATGATGTTATTTGTATTATAGGTGACACTCCTGTTTTGGAATCGACTAGGGTGGTAATGTTCGTAGCAAAAGACAAAAATAGAGGGTAGATGGGTTTGTCTGCCAATAAAAACTAACTTGCAGTGACTTCAGTTATTCCGTGATCATGGCGCATGAAACTGTGCCGAAATATTGGAAATCTCAAAACTCAAATCATGGTAGATATTCCGTTGTAAATGACAATTTTTATAGAACCGGGTCATTAATAAAATAAATAATGCTGGAAAATTCACACACCAAGTTAGTGGTTTGTGAATTTTCCAGCATTATTTATTTTATTAATGACCCGGTTCAAGCTAAGCAGAGCTTGGAGCTAGATTGGAGTATTTTATTACTATTTTGCATCAATCTAGATTTTATGTGAAATAGGAATCTGGTATTTATGGCGGCTTGTATTCGTTATTTATGAATAAATAATGCTGGACCATAAATATGTTTAACAAGCCATCAAATTTGTTAAAAAAACTAAATACGATTTATTGATTGTTATCATATGAGATACAAATTTATGCTTGTAAAAATAGACAAGACTTAGGGAAGTACCAGAAGCTGCTAGACAGAGTTCAGTGATTAAAGTCGGTACTACCTACTCACCTAATCGGTTTGTACTTCATAGCCCCAAATTTACTAATGTTACTTCATACAGTCTTGTAAATAATTATCGTTTACTGTATGAGATACGACTACATAGATTGACCAATAATCTATACGGTCCCGTTCGTTGCCAATATTAGGATCGAATGGTTCCTCATAATTAAAATTACTAATTGTTCGTATAAATTATAACTTGTCCGCAATTTACGTAGTGGTATACAATTTTGCATCATCTGATTGTGTCAATTTGTTGCAGAAGCACCTACAAACTGCACCAGCGCCGTCGTCAACCACGCTGCGCGTATAAACGTCACACTGGCGGGGTACGGGCGGCATACGTACGGGGGCGCCTACCACACGCGCACCTGCTCACTTCCGGTCAACGCAAGTAAGTCACTCTATCAACAGGTCCAGCATCATCTACAACGCACGTATGACGTAGGTGACGAAATTAAGAATTGGTTTAGTACAGTACGACCAGCTGATAGGGGACGGGTAACAGACAAGGTCAAACGCCACGATTACATGAACAAAAATCATCTATTAGATTTATTGTTCGCACGATTACAGCACTAGGTATAATTTATCACACAGGGATGACAGATACACCAAACTTCAGGATTTTTTACGGGGAAACTTTTGAAATACAGTAGGAGTTTATTCACTTTTACTACGAATCGCGAATATTTTTGTAAGATACGTGGACGTACGTGTGCGTTCGGTAGCTCATTCGGCTTGTGACTCCCAACTTCTCGTGACTCCCGACTACAAGTGAGTAACTATATCAACAGGTCTAGCATCATATAGACCTCCCATACATAAATCAGAGGTATTGGCGTCATACGTACGAGGGAGCCTACCACTCTTGTGCTTCCTCAATCCCGCTCAACGCGTCTGGCATCATCTACACCACGCGTATAAACATCAGTTTTACAGGCGACACCTACCACGCGCTTTAGTAACACTGTCAACAAGTCCAGCATCATCTATGCCGAATAATCGTCAAAAGGGGACAAGTGATATACGTACGTACCTCCTCGATCCATCTCAACGCAATGTTGAACGTGGGAGTTAAACTCTCCTCTATCTTCGTTACATATTCAACAAACCTATACGTATAAACTTAAGCGGTACAGTCGACATATGAAACGTATACACGTCATACGGTGGTATGCGATCATTCAATAATCCAGTATCCATCTTCAACGATGAGAAGATCAGCAGTGATCTTTACAACACCCTCTAATATAACCAGTCGTTTTTGGGACCGTCTGCCTCTGCACCTGATTTACAGCAGTGACATTTTCGAACATCCTCTAAGTAACCGAAGCAGTCCTTTTTGGAACCTTCTACATCTCAATTAGATTTCATCTCAAATACCACAGAAACGAACCCAGCGTCTGAACTCAGTAAACATTCGTCAACTGCGTTTAATTAAATCGTAGCTCACAGAAGCAGTCGTAGATTCTCCAAGTATTTGTTAGAATAGAGCTACAATAGGAGCCGTAGAACAATTAGAAATTACTGGTGTCACGGCAATAATAGCGGGAATACCTATCGAGACAATACGACTGCACATGTCGTAGCTCTGGGAAATGGCTAAGTCAAACGAGATATATAAATGAATAGTGTTGAATATTTTCACACAGGTTCATATAGCCCTAAAGTGAGCATAACTTTTCCAGACGTAGCAATTGGAATCGCAACCACTAGGTTGCGATTCCAATTGCTACGACTGGAAAAGCTAAATCTATACTAATATTATAAAAAGGAAAGATTTTATTGTTTGTTTGTTTGCACGTATTGAATAGGCTCCGAAACTACTGGACCGATTTGAAAACTTCTTTTACCATTATAAGCCCACATTATTCCTGATGAACATAGACTGCTTCATTCCTACGGGAAAACGGGTTACTTATAGGACAACGGGTAGTAAGAAAGCTAGTAATAAATAAAAAAACCAATCCGTTATTCTGACAAAAGAGATATGGTCTCTATTTAATAAATTTTTTGACACAGTATTTCTAAGTCTTTGGTTTTGTAGCAGTTGAAAAGTTGTCTTTTATTTCGGTCGAAAATAATGAAACTGTAACATTCAAGAACATTCTGTGAATAATCTGATCAATTATTCTCCCAAAAACAAAATAAAGCGTTATTCATCGATTTGATTCTCCTCTAATGCTACTTTATTTATCAGAGAACTGCAACTAAACCACATAATGCTTCCAATCCGTACCAATACTTCACCAGCTATTTCCATCATCTCTGTGTGCGTACTTGTAACATTTGTGCCAGTATTGTGCCGAACAATGTGTGGCACACGGAGTTGAACACATCGATGTTTTAATGAGGTTGTGTGATCAACACCATTACTGACTTTCAACCGCTTATGTGATTGCTGTGACATGCACAATGCACAGGTTTCCAGAATGCTGATTGTACTATTAGAAAATAGCAAAATAGGAACCGAATAAAATTGTATCGCTAAATTGAAATAGCCACGTTCAATATTTATACTATAATTAAATTCTAATCCTGATTTTAATGTTTTAAATGTAACCGAAGCTAAAAGTCTTTTCAGTTAGAGAGGTCACAACATAGCAAAAATATGGATAATTCCAGTTTTCCCCCCTTAGGGCGGATGTTTAGGGAGGGGAAACAGGAATTAGCCAAAAATATTTATAGACTAAATAAACGTTGTTGTTTTCTTCTGTTGACATACGCCAGAATAAGACAAAGTCTACAAATTCCTCATTGCTGAGAGAGGTTTATTTTGAAGCTTAGGGGTCAATTTTAATAAAAACTATATCTATTTCAAAACTAACATAAACCTAAAACCATTAACTTCCAAATGTTCAAGATAATAAACTAGAGCAAAATGCAGATTGCATTTTAAAAGTGGGTCACAAGCCCATTTTAATTAAAATACACAACAAATTAGTTGCTATACTCGTGTCCAGAGGGATTATTTAAACTAATTACATAAAAAGTTAGTGTGTATGATGAAACAAAGTCAATCTGCCTTGTGATGATCTCAGCTTTTAGGATCCTTTTAAGTCTTCGGATGTTCAAGAGCATTTCCACAGGGCAATATCAAGATGGCCATCTTGTGCACTCGGATCTTCCAAAGCCTAGCTTGTGATATGGGATGATTTACTACTTTACTACATATTTTTGTTAAAACGCTAAAGAAGATCCGGACCTTCTAGGCCAGATAAATTATACCTATTGCTTGCCGCTAAAATAGAAAAGAAGATTTTTAACTTCACCAGCAGAATATCACTTCTACACCTTCTTCTGCCACACGTTTCCCACTCTCAAATACCATTTTGAAGGGTCACGTAAACAAAGTCCGATGTACACACTTGTTATACCATAAAACAACTACTAGTGAGGCTTAATGGGTTATGAATAGCTAGTTTATGGCCATTAAGGTAATTGAGATCAACCGTTGATTATAATCGTCTACCTAAATGTATATGCATAATTTATGTTAGCTTCGCATAGCTTGTCGAGGAGTCAATCGACTTAGAGCAATGTTATCTGAGTAGGAGATATTCCGACATTCATATCGAAGGGGTTGGGTTGAGGTTCCGTCAGTTGCTTTTTATTAATGGCGGTATTTACTTTCCTAATATCAATCAAAGAACTGGACAGATAAATCATCATCATCATCATCATCTATATTATTCCACTGACCATATTCGTCCACGGCCATGTGCTTCCCGCATTCAGCATCTGCCTGCAGTCTTTCGCAGATCGTCATCCTACCTGGCTGGGGGGCGTCCAACACTAAGTTTCGCGGACTGATAAATACGAAGCTGAAATCGACTTAAATGCAATTGATTGATATAAATAAAATTACTAACAATTAATTTTCTAGTGAGATTTTCCTTGATCTAGTAGGTATACGAAATGTTTACACTCTACCTCTATGTCTATATGTGATAAAAAACATCGCGTGATGATGTCACCGTGTCGGTCGTTTTAAAATTACCTTTATTATATAAAATTATTATTGTAAAGTGACACGACGTCATTGACGAGATTGCCGCCGATACTTTCGCTCGTAGAGGTGATGTAAAAGCGAACAAAAAAACACTGAGGTAAAAGTTTCTTGGCCACCATCAAAAGCACCAAAAGAATATGCATTCCTGCTGACCAAGTTGGACGATCTCCCATCAAACAGCGTAGATATAAAACTAGGTTACAAAGTTGTAATAAAATATCCAATAATAGCCAGCCGTTGGGACGGGCCCTTTGTAACAGAGGCGGGAAAGGCTCTGCTATCGGTAGAACTCTCTGGAAAATATGCCAGTTTGTTCTGAGTCTGTCCCATTTTAGTTGTTGATGTCTCTTATGTGTTTATAGTTAGACGTTGTTGTAGACCTACTGAAATAATAAATTGGGTGATTTGCTCACCGGTGTCTTGATTATACTTGAATTAGAGTTTTAGAATTCACTCTGCGAAAAAGTATGAAACGTCTCGGCACTTTACTGCGCCAAGTCGAACTAGTCGCCAAAATTAATTTATTTTCATTTGATTATTCAGTTTCTTTCACTCTCGTCACGATCGGTTGAAGATAGATTTCCGCTCAGCTGATTGTATGCAATTTTTCTTCCATTTTTTGAATATTTCCATACCAAATCAATCAAAATAAACACCGAATTATTCTTCAAGAATGTCGCAAGAGATCTATGTAAATCAGAGTCCCGGTTCAATCCAGGTCACTTGTTACAGTTGTTACGTGCTGCCATCTCGTGACTGACAAATGGAGTTGTCACAAGTGTAACTGTCACGAGACGTGGCGATACCGTCACGCTCATACCCACCGTAACAAGTAACGAGTCTGGACTAGAATGTCGATGGCATTCCTAACCCATTACTACCTAGTAATGGGAGATGGAGCGGTACTTTAGTTTATTACATGGTCTAGTAAAAAGGATACAGATTCTTTGTATCCCTTCTCTGTCAGTGTCTATACGTTTACTACTAGTTGTTTAAGAGTAGAAGAACGCATGGAAAAAGCCTTACAACCGTCATGCCACCATTTTTTCATTTATTGACGTGACAACGTCTTATAATTCGATAGAGCCGGCTGCACGCACGATAAAACATGACGTCATGCGGCGTTACCTCATGCGGCGTTACCTCGCTCTTTTCTTAAGACGTTGTCACGTTCAACTATCGTCAGTAAACCGACTTTACAGACAACCAATTTTTTTTAACCAGATCGTACCCTACCCTGAATAGATAAGAATATATTAAATGGTTTTTTCTTGATTAAACGGCGGGCAAAAGTTGGCCGAAATTTGCAATGACACACGTCAAAAACCTTCACCACATATGCCATCGGTAACGCCGGGAAGCCACGTCAGAAGAGTATTTACCAACTTCCATTCGCTCACACGAAAGTTCAAATCGTTTGTGTTTTGTAAGTTCACCCAAAAGCCTGTAGATACCTGGGGGCGTACCATGATTTCGTAAAGCAATAAATAGGTAGGGTTCACAACAATTAACAAATGTGATACCGGAATACAAAAGCATGACATAGTCTAGTTATTTCTGAAATGGAATACCTAATCACTAAAAAAGGAACGTATGAAACATCGAATACAATAAAAACAACAACAAAAATAAATAAAGAAAAATGATGATGTCTCGGCATTTGTTAGTTGTGTTCACAACCTAATAGTTATTTTATCATGGATTTGTTTTTGTCGATTATCACTATAATAATCATTTATGACCACACTAACGTCCACTCCTTGTCAATTATATAATACGTATCTTTAAAATGATGCGAATCGAACTAATTGAAACACAAGCTCGAAACAAAACTTGTCGGTTTTGCAAACGCTTGCGGTAGGCCCCATAGATCAGCGTTGCGTAAACTGAAACTCTCTTCTGAGCTGCCAAACGGCGGCTGCGTTCGCCCATTATTTTTTATTGCACAATTCTCTGACGACTCTAAAGATGTACGGTTTCGTTGCTTTTGGGTTAAGTTTCTTGAAAATAGCTCGAAGTTTAGTGCCAGAGATCGGATCAGGGTACTGAGACAACAGAGAAGACTATTTCGTAAAATTAAATTACCTTAAGTTTTTCTTCCGGAAAGTTAACTTCAGTTTTACGTGGTGGGGTGGGGGTTAGGAATACCTAGGCTTGGAACCTTTTTAGGGAATTCTCCTTCATACCGAAATGCAAAGCTTTCCTATTTTTATAGTTTGAAATTAAACATTTTAGAACTTTAGTGAGAGCTAGGAGCAAGTGTTATTTTTAGGGTGAGATTGAAAGGGTGACACCACCAGCAAGCTAAAATATTTCTGCAAACTGAAGCAATAAAGCGAACAAAACGGACACAATAAGCACTCGAGAACACTCAGACCGTTTTATGATCCTCTTGCATCAAGAAAACACACTAAACATTAAATTCTACTAATCATAAGAACATCAAAACTCAAATGCTATGCAAATTGCTAAATAAAGTGAATTGCAGGCCTTGCAGACTTTACACCCTTTAAAATTATTGAAGTGCATAAAACTGAGTTTATATTTCTTATTTCGTTGCTTTTATGAGTTGACTGGCTTTTTAAGTTTTACCAAACTTTCCGGGGAAGTTTTAGAATTTTGGTTCCTGAACAAATCATATATTAACGAACACGTTTTAGTACAAAATACTTAAAATAAGTAGTAATTGAAAACTATAAAAACCATACGTGGTCGCCGCCTTTTAACATATTTTTATTTTACATTTATTTTACTTAAAAAGCTTTATTAACAGAGAATATAACAATGAAATAATAGAAACAAATTAGAACTAGTACTTACAATTGAAACAATTGAGCTAGCTGCAGAATGAGAACCCGTGATGAGAACGCATCCAGCGTTCTCATTTACTATGTACATACTATGTACTATTTATTTTGTGTGTTGGCATCACCTTTGTTAGGATTGGTTACACTGATCTGTCTACTGTCGATTCCTTCTTTTCCATTTGCATTTTTAATCAGTCTTCATATTTATTTCCCAACACAAATTATCAACAGACTGTACAAAGATTCTACATGTAGCTCAACTGATCCATATATACCAGTCGGGAGCGTAACATATTGTTTTATACCTACTTAGACTACTTTTATTTATTTATATAAATTTAGTTAAGAACTGCCAAAAGAACAAGAGTTATGATACCTCATTCATTAAAATCACATATAATACCAGCCAGAGGTGACAAAGAGTCCCATAGAATCCCGAGAAAATTTTAAATAAAAATTCAAAATAAAAAATACGTACACAGGTCTCGCGAAAAAAAACTAATATTTATCCAGCCGTTCTCAAGTAATTCTCCTCCATATCATATGTTGAAGTAATGGTCGTGGTACACGGCGGGTGCCCATAGGTCGACAATATTTCAACGATGTCGTATGGCTCGGGCACATGTTTGGTTTAGAGTAACGCACACAGTTAATAATGGGCAGCAGCTGGCACATAAGATTTCAACCACGAATAAAACCCATTTAACTGCTCCCCCAAAATCACTTTTGTCCCAACGGCAATGGGACGGGCCTCTGTGTGAGTTGACACGGAACTGTTTGTTACAAACGTGCTCCAGCTCTGCAGATCGTGCCCGCCTCCTGGCCGTCTCTAAATGGGAGTCAGGACATTGGTTGCAAGCATTTCCTTCATATAACACTGGTACTTTATTGGATCCCGTAACTTTCCGTATCGCAACATGTCTCCGGTTGGGTGCAAGGTGTTGCGCGCCTCATCAATGCCAGTGCGGTACTGCTGTCGAACAGCTTGGTCATCACGGATTATCGTGCACTAGGGCCGCCGGTCGGATATCTCGCCACGCTAGCCTTAACGACATCATCCGGCGGGCCTTTGTCACCGCTAACGTACCAGCTATTCTCGAACCGAATGGTCTGTTGCGTGACGATGGTAAGAGGCCCGACGGTATGACACTAGTCCCATGGGAGTTGGGGAGGCCCATTGTGTGGGACGCTACATGCGTCGACACACTTGCGCCTTCCCATCTTCCGAGGACATCCGTGAGGGCGGGTGCGGCGGCAGATTTGGCCGAAGATCTCAAGAGGCACAAATATGCAGGTCTCGACAGAGCCTACACATTTGCTCCCCTTGGAGTCGAGACCCTAGGTCCGTGGGGTACCGAGGCTCTTCGGGTTTTCAAAAAACTATCTGAGCGTCTGGTCGAAGCGACGCGTGACCCGAGAGCTGGTGAATATCTGGCACAGCGTATCAGCATTGCCATACAGCGTGGCAATGCAGCCAGCGTCTTGGGGACGCTTCCGACTGGTGTTGATATGGATCAGTTGAGCTATCTGTAGACTGTTTGCAACAGTCGGCAGTTAGCTCAATTGTTTCAATTGTAAATACTAGTATAATTTTCTTTGTGAATAAATGTACCATTTAACTTTATAATAGGTATACGAATTTATCTTCATAGTTTACAGCACATTCTTAATGTACGTCCGAAACGGATAAAATTCTTGAAGCATTTATTTTTTTTAAGACCTTCATGTAACTATAATCTACACAATTTCACAATAAAATTATTCTATTCCATTCTCAAATTGTGTTGATTTTTCAGATTTTGTCGATTTAGTGTTGGCAACATCGATCAAAGTAAAAAGGTTAACAATGATTAAAATATCAATTGTGTTCTCACAATATCTCTTTTATCATTTGCGTTTTGTAAAACCAAATGAGAGCTCTAATCCAAAGTTTATCCATTTACGCAATGATCTACTTATTGGTTCTAATGAATGTTCAAATCTAAGATGGGTTTTATATATTCAGTGATGACAGCACATAAAGAAAGACTGAAGACATTGATGTTTCTTACAAGTCTCGTACCTACTCAAGTACCTACCTACTAGTCTGAAAATCAGTTAGTCGCGCAATGAATTCCCTAAAGAATGATCTAGCCCCAAACTCAGAAGAGCAATGGCACGGTGCAATACGTTGCTGTCCAAGAACGTCTCTAACACTCAACGTATTTTTTAACTGACTTCGAAAAAGGAGGAGGTTCCATGATCGGCTGTATGTGTTTTTTATGGATGTTCGCCAATTTCTCCGTCTTGGGCCGGTTTTGAAAATTCTTTCACTATTGTATAGATAAACTAGCTGCGCTCCGCGGCTACGCCCGCGTGGAAATTTAAAATTATCACTTAGGGGTATGAAAAATAGATGTTGGCCGATTTTCAGACCTACTCAATATGATCACAAAATATCATGAGAATCGGTCAAGCCGTTTCGGAGGAGTACGGGAACGAACATTGTGACACGAGAATTTTATATATAAGATGATCGAGGTGCTCACATATAAAATTGTATTTGTCCCGCAACATGTAAAAACAGTGTAAAATTAAGGGTTCCAACTCGGTCTCTAGTTTTTTCAAAACAATCAAATTATATGTACCTAATGATTTTCTGAACCAGCTGTTCCCTATTCAGCTGTGTTTCGAGTGACGCCCGGGGCTCGTGTCAGAAATACCTGCTGTATGCGTTGTTGCTTTTTGTTGTTACTTTGTGCCGCCGCTGGTTGGCTGGAGTGGCTGGCCGAACTACAGCGACCACCGACCATGCTCTAAATTGGCAATTATCTAACTACAAATATTTTTCTACTCATTTCTAAAGGAAGTACGTATGGTAAGACCATTTCTGGAAAATAGTGGTCGTAGATGTTAACTTCCATGCTGTGTGGTGCCGGCTCTTCCCGCTTGTGACACTCGAAGAGGCGAATAGGGGATATCCACCGGGGGCGGGCAGCAGCGCCCCATGCAGAAAATTCTACCACCGAACTGCGATGTCCAACCCGCATGCCCAGCGTGTGGATTATGGGCTTATATTTACCCTAATAAATAATAATAATAAATAATGCTGGACAATCCACACAGCTTCATCTGGCTCCAAGCTAAGCAGAGCTTGTGTTATGGGTACTAGATGACTGATATTCATAATACAATATACTTATTACATAGATATTTTTATTACTTATATAGAAAATACCCAGAACACCAGGAACAAATATTTGCTGATCTTACAAACATTTGTCCCAAGGCGGGACTCGAACCCGCAACCTCCTGCGTCACAGGCGGACCTTCGCCCGCCGCGCCACATTGGTCGTCAACCATGAGATAAAAGCCTCCGTGAGATAAAAGCCAATAAGGCTTATGAGGCCTGCGTCCAGCAGTGGACCAATTTAGGCTGTTGAGGTTGAGGTTAAGATGGCAATTTCCTTTACCCATCGGGACGTAGTATATTTACCGCCCCTACCCTTATATACCGGTATCGCTGGATTGACGAAGTGAAAGTCAATCTGACTGCGTGAACTCGACTCTATTTAACTCACGACGACTGCTAAGAATATATAGAAATTAGTCGCTGCTGTTGGTCAGAACATTACCTAGGTATGAATGATAACGTCTGTCTTAGGAGTAAGAGAATGAAATAAGCTCGTATGTAGGGTGCCACGGAAAGCGTGTAATAAGTTACTGTTTTCGGATATTTTCTTTACTTGTGCTATAAGGCCTTGCTTATTGCTAAATTTCATAATTTTAGGTCTACAGGACCCTATTGGTTTTGTGTGCATGTGATTCCCTCTAAAATTTCAAAACATTCGGACATAAACGGCTGTAACTTTTGAGTGCGGTGACTAGGAAGTTTTATTTATATCGCGGCTCCAAGAGGTTACGGACTTGAGTATTTGACGTTAATTTCAACTCGATACGTCCACGCCCTCCCGAGAAAAGGGGGTTGACAGACGGACAGACAGACGGACAACAAAGTGATCGTATAACGGTTCCTTTTTTCCTTTTGTGGTACGAAACTCTAAAATGATGTAAAAATACACGTAAAAAACATGAATATGAAAAAAAAGTCTCTTATTGAAATAAAAGTAAAAAATTGGTTGTCTGTAAAGTCGGTTTACTGACGATAGTTGAACGTGACAACGCAGACGCATCGCTCACTCAAGTAGGAGAGAGACGGATGTCGAGCGCTCTCGGTTGCACTTCAAGCCTTACATGGAACGCATGACGAGGTAACGCCGCATGACGTCATGTTTTTTCGTGCGTGCAGCCGGCTCTATCGAATTATAAGACGTTGTCACGTCAAAAATAAATGACAAAAAAATCGTAAAACAAACGTTGACCCCCTCGGTGCCCAGAATCACCCCCTTTCGGCCCTTTCCAGGGCACCCTGTATAAAGGCCTTTGCATGTAAGCTAAAATGGCTTAGTTCTCAGGGGACTTGCACCCGCATGCTCCCATCTAGAAATGGTAAACCAACCTGCCACAGAACCTTGGAGCACAGACTACGAATATAACCAACGATACCCGGTCTGTAGGCTTTATTATGCACAAAACTAGTGTCTGCCAGCGGCTTCGCACGATTCGTTTCCGGGATAAAAAGTGGCTTACACGTTATTCCAAGTCTTCTAAAGTTCTAATAATGATTCTATGGAACCGTCTTTAGGATATTTTTATCCCATGGGAACAGATTGTTTGGGATAAAAGTAGCCTCGTTTTTTTCAATCAAGGTCCACCTACATCTATGCAGAATTTCTATTTCAGCCCCATTTAACTGTTTTGGCTGGAAGAAGTAGCAAACATACATCCAACTTTTATAAGCTATGTGATTAACAAATGTCAGAGGAAAATATTCATATCTGAAAATTAGCCTTTAGCATAGAGATTTTTCAACAAATAAGAATATCCATCCTGCAAACAATTAACACAAAGCACCATTCTGAATTCAACTTTATAACAAAGCAATAGGATTCAAATCCGACTGCATAAACTCCTCACGCTACACTAACCAAATATTTTTCATGCCTTTATAATCAGTTGAAAAATAGGACTCTCATTGTCCGTTTTAAAGTGAACTTTGACGAGTAAAGATTAGAGCTCATTGCAGAGTGGCGTGAATGATTCATTGAGGTTAGGCTTTGTCAGCCATTCATAGGGGTTTCAGAAGGTTTCAGAGTAAGATATTTCATTTTTAAAGATGGAATTTTATGTTATACTTTAGGCATTAGGTTTTATGGAAAACCAGCGCTATAGCAGGAAACTCCAAGCATTGCACTCCTGCTGTATGATGACCACGTTTTCTTTATCTTTTGTATTTCTGTACTATTGTAATTTGGGTAAGTAACAAAACACACCCATTCTCACTCTCATAGGTACTTTGAAGTTTAGTTATAACATAATTCATAAGCCTGTAAACCGCCCATCTCTCAAGATATTTTTCCCAACGTGTTCATCACGTCACGAGAGAAGTCACAGCACACCACAATATTAAGGTCGTTAGATTCGCGCGTCGATGCGGAATAATTGAATTATCGACATGGCAACACTGGCTTGGCTACACAGTCGTGACATCGCACGCTGATTTCGAACTTATTGCCCGGAAAATGGTATGTGCTGGCGCGATAATCGCTTGCTGTAATTTGAATGCAGTTTCAAAGATACATTTGCAAAGAGTTTAAGGTGCCATAAACCTCCTTTGTGAGAATTCGTCTGAATTCTGTCAAATGGGGGTGGATTTCAAAGTGTCTGGATGAAAAAGTAGGCTTAAAATTTAGACCTGGGTATATTGCATACGATGATGGTAGATGAAAATACGTAAGTACTTACTTATTTTTTTCCTTTAATTCCGGATATGGATTATGCATTTATTAATCAGTTAGGTAGGTATCTATCTAAATAATTATTATCGATTTCAAACATTTGCTAAGCTAAGGATAGGGTAACGGCAAAAAGGTTAGAGTTTATTGTCGCGAACTTAAATTTAATACTTTATAATAATAATAAATAATAAATAATGCTGGACAATTCACACAGCATTATCTAGCCCCAAGGTAAGCAGAGCTTGTGTTATGTTTAGGTAGGTAGGTACACTAAACCACATCACTAAATAATCAAGTATGTAACAACACTAGTCAGGAAGATAAGGTACCTACGCTTCATTTAGTAGACGTCAAGTAGACGAAATTTCTTGATTTTTGGGGTTTCGTACCGGAAGGGTGCAAACGAAACCCTATTACTAAGCCTCCGCTGTTTGTCCGTCCGTCTGTCAGACGGCTCTATCTCATGAACTGTGGGAGCTAAACGGTTGAAACTTGCACAGAATGTGTATTTCTCTTGCCGCTGTAACAAAACATACTAAAAATAAAATAAATATTAAAATTAAAGAGGGCTCCCATACAAAAAACACGATTTTTTGGGTATTTTTGCCCTGAGTTTATCGAGGCTGTATCTCTTGAACCATAATAGGTAGACACATGAAACTTAAGTAACAGTTCAATTTTATTGCCAACAAATACTAAAAATAAAATAAAGTGGCAAATATAATGGGGTCTCCAAACAGTTGGTGTTTTTAGAGTTTCGTTTGAGAAATAGGTTTGAACAATGGAACGAAACCCTCCGTGTACGAGTATACTCGCACTTGGCCGGTTTATTTTTATATATTCGGTGATTAACACGTGATGTGTTATATTATCTTTTTATCAATTTGCCAAACGGCAACCATTAGCATTACCAACCGTCCATTTAGGCACCTTCCCAGTTATAATAAACCATTGTATAACAAATCCATTTACGAAACAAACAAATGCTCTCCCTGTAAATTGTATGAAATTTCCACCCGGGTCACGTCTTATATGGAGCCAGGATTCTTTTAATAATGTAGAGAGGTTATATTTCAACCGGGTATTTGTCATAACCAGCTGTCAGAAGGTGAATTTAAAAAATGATCCGAATTTACAATTCAACCAAGGTATGTACTTAATTTAAAGTAAATATCTGGATATATCTTTTACTTACAGACATAAACCGTTGTTTGTTTTTAAACTGTTGGTTTTTAGTGAGTTTTCAGTTTACTTTTTTCACATTGAGTTATTTTATTACTTTACTTTAAAACAACAAAAAAACCTGCTTTTTCACGATTTTTTGCGAAATGCGGGGACTACAAAATGTATCTTATAGTTTAATGGATTATCTATAACTATAAGTGATATAAAAATGAATTGACGTTTGTTAGTCTAACCAAAACTCGAAAACTGCTGGACCGTTTGACTAATTTTGGTTTTGAAATATTTGTAGAAGTCCAAGGAAGGCTAGCTATTTATTCTTTTTTCGAAATCGCGAGACTTGGATATGCTTCGAGGTAATAAGATAACCACATAGAAACACTCGAAACAAATAACCCGCCTCGCCGGAGAAAAGATGACGTCATCGAGAGTGATCTTAATTACTTTGGCGTCGGTGCAGCATTCATAAGACATGACTATGTTATATTCTAATGAATGTTGGCGGTGTTACACCCCTGTGCCTCGGAAAGCACGCTAAGCCGTTGGTCCGGCGCCTGACCTCTCCCCGGTCGCGTCGGTCTGCCGTCCCATCAGATTAAGAGGAATAGAGAGTGCATCTGTGTTTGCGCACACACTTGGCACTATGATATGTACCTGGCTAGTTGAGACAGGCCGCCGAGGCCAAAGATTCGGCTAGGAGAAGGTTCTCCTTTGGTCCAGATTTTGATTCGAATTATGATGCTCACCTCAGCATCATAATGAATCTTCGTTCGGGGCTTCCGAATTTTCGTGAAATTAGCGTGTTCATAATGCTAATGTATCTACTGTATCTACGTAGTCTAGAGTATTTCAATGACATCAAAATTCTAAAAATTTGATGTTTCGATATTTGATAATATTTCATGACAAAACTACTGAACGATGTTTCTAGCCCTCGAATAACATACAGGCTACTTTTTATCCGAGGCAACGCGTGAAGCCGCGGGCATGAGCTGGTAAGTATTATAAAATCAAACAAAGGTATTGTTAAAGAGCTCTACCGACGGTATTAATTTTTAATCAAATAAGTAACCCGCAGGCCGCCCCTCATCATAAACTTTTAAGTCCATCATAGTTACTAACACTAGAGTATAAACTCAAAACTCAAATCATGGTAAATATCCCGTTGTAAATGACTATACCGATGATATTATCAAAGAAACAATTAAGTTAACTCGGAATCTAACACAGATTAGCGCGAAATTGAAATATTTTAGCGTTATTTAATAATTTCTGCGTTCTGCAACGAATTAAACTATATACCAGAAAAATAGTTTTCCAAAAATAATAAAAACATTTTCTGTGTTTATACATGGGTGTTTTATAGCAGACTGTTCCAAACAATCTACAGGTACTCTACGGACCTAGGGTCTCGACTCCATGGGGAGCAAATGTGTAGAGAAAGAGAGAGAGCTAAGAGCAAAGAGCTCTACCTATTTGAGCTGGAATTTATTAACCTACTAGCTTCTGCCCGCGGCTTCGCACGTGTATGTTCGGTATAGTTATAAGTAAGTAGCCTATTATCTCAGTTAGGCTTTGCTCTAAACGTACGCAAAATTTTATCTTGATCTGTTCAGTAGTTTTAGAGATCCTAGGTAACAAAAATTGCACATTTCACAAACTTTCGCATTTATAAATACTAGTTTCTGCCCGCGGCTCCGCACGCGTTGTTTCTATGGAAACGTTTAAAAGTGATTTCTATCCCATGGGAACTGATTCATGGGATAAAAAGTAGCCTATGATTGATTCCAGGATTATAATTATCTGTATACAAAATTTCAGCCCGATCCGTTCAGTAGTTTTGGCGTGAAGAGGTAACAAACATCCATCCATCTATACATCCATCCAAACTTTCGCATTTATAATATAAGTGTGAAGTAGGAATTCACACCGATAACTGTACCTTTTCTTAGGTAAAGTAAAACGACAACTACTTATTTCGTTATGTTACCGTCTACTTAGGCCTACCTCCGTCTATTTCCCCAGACGTAGAGTCGACGAAACTTATTGTTATGGTAATGAAACCGCAATAAATCCATTTTTATCGAGCTCTGCGTAGTCTATCCGACTCTTGTGTAGGAGAGCGGAGTTCTGAGCCAGGTCTAAATGGATTAAGGCTGAGCGCAGACTTGAGTCACGACAGTTTTAAGACAGACTATTGCTTCACAAAATTTATGAAGATGCGCACACTTCGAACAAAACGTCTCATGGACAAAATTGTCTAATACCTAAAAGAACTGCACGGCGACAAGTCTGACTAACGATTGTCGGCTTCCCTTTTGTATGTATGCGGGCGCGCAAATCAAAGACAAAACAGTCTAGTGACGTACCCCCAGGGCTGCCATTTGTACGATTTAAATCGTACAAATGGCAAGTAAAATTATTGAAATAATATTAAGTGAAATTATTGAAGTTATAATATTACTAGCTGCCGCCCGCGGCTTCGCACGTGTTTTTTCTATGACAACGTTAAAAGGTGATTTCTATCCCATGGGAACCGATTTATGGGACAAAAAGTAGCCAATGTTTGATTCCAGGATTATAATTAGCTGTATACAAAATTTCAGCTCGATCCGTTCAGTAGTTTTGGCGTGAAGAGGTAACAAACCATCCATCCATCCAAACTTTCGCATTTATAATATTAGTGTGATGTACTTATTAGAACTTTAAGGTACCTAGTAACGTAGAGACCTTAACGTAGAGAATTTACAGTTGATGATTACATGGCGTAGAAGTATTAACAAACATTATAAGGGAATTCCCCATAAGGACTACCTCGGACTAGGAGTTGCCAGGTGTCGGTAAAATTATTTCCAACAAAATTTAATATCCATAATTTTTTGGTCTTACTATAAAATTTAATTTTATTGTATACGTATAATCTCCAAAATAATTATATAAGAAGGTCACAAAGTTTTTGTTCCCAAATCTGTCAAAATCTGCCACACTTCTATTTCGTCAACGTAATATGCCAAACTGAAAATTCCATAGCCAAATCTGCCAAAATGGCAGAAATCTGCCACAAATGGTCACACTGGACGCAGACGGTGCGCGATGTCGTAATAGACAAAACAGTTTCGTTTTAGGTGTGCGACGTGTCGTAGACAAAACAGTTTTGTTTTCGTTTTAAGACAGACTTGTCTATGTGAGGCAAGTCTGTCTTAAAACTGTCGTGACTCAAGTCTGCGCTCAGCCTAAATCGTGGCTGTTTTGAGGTTCTTAATATTTACTTGTTCATAAAGCAGTAAGCTCATAGACAGGAATAAGGATTTAATACAACGAGGTAGGTATATTAAGAAGGTGCCTGCCTTGTCCGATACCAAAGTCTTGTAATTCTCTCCGATATTATAATTATTAAACCTAATTATAATTATTATACCTCGTTGTATTAAATCCTTATTGTGAAATGTAAATGTAATGTGTGAACGTATAAAGTTTGGATGTTTAGATGTATGGATGGATGTTTGTTACCTCTTCACGCCAACACTACTGAACGGATCGGGCTGAAATTTTCCATACAGGTAGTTTTAGGCCTGGAATAAAATATAGACTTTTTATCCTATAAATTGGTTTGGGATAATTTAAAAGTTCTTAATTAAATAAAAATACCTAGTAGACGGTACATTTCCAGTGTGAGTTTAAATACCTAGAAAAAATACATCATAAAAACATTTACAGCGTTTTGGGATAGAAATAACCATAAATCGTTGCCATAGAAACAACGCGTGCGAAGAAACAAATAAATAGAAACAAATAAATACTAATAATGTCTTGACCGGTTATTAGTTAGTACCTACCTAAGTAGATTGGGTCACCTGTTGAAAGATTACTAGTAGGAGAATAATAATTCTCTTACTAACCCAGTAAAAAATACAAGGCCAAGTAGGTAATCTACCTAGAGTCTAATTAGGAAGGTTAGTAAGTACTCATTTGCTAATGAGTAGGTATGTGCCTTAGCACTTTATCAATGAATCTTTATTTACCGACTCATGTAGCAATTAAACCCAAAAGATAAGATGAAAATAACGAATTTTGTTATATCATGCTACCAATTTTAATGTTATCAAAATATCACGGAATACAAAATTCATAATCATCCTACATTTGGTAATGCAAAGTTTTATAACTTGTGACAGCAGCGCCATCTTGTACCATTTTGTGTAATCATCAATCAGGTCTGCTTTACCGACAGAGCGCTGTACGCATGCGTCGTCGAGGCCACGGTCACGCACACTAGCGCCAACGAGCCCGCTTGACAAACGTGTAGCTGTCATGTCTCTCTTGTAAATAATGAAACAGTGAGCCAAATATCGTGAAAATTAAGTGCGTTCTGTGTTCTCTACGCGGAATAACGTAAAACGTAAGTGTCCTTTACTTTTTATTACTTCTGGTAAGAGCTGTTTTGTTATAATTACGTTAGACGAATAACCTATCAGTGACCTAAAGTTCATCTATGAATTGCGCATGTGAGTGGATTTATTCTTATTTCTGAGGTAATTATTTACCCATAGAACTATTAATATTTTCGAACTATTTACATACAATATACCCACCTACCTAACATTCAATAGATCTCTTAATTCTAACCGGCTATTCGGAAATCGGCATTTGAGTAAAGTCAATATCTAGGTAGACACAACGTATTTTTATACACACCTTTTTTTAGGTTTTGTTGAAAATTTGATAAATAACAATTTGTAAAAAAATCGTTGTTATTTTTTGTGAATATTGTGGTCAAAAATGTTATCCAGCAATTTCATTTGTATTGTAACATCCGATATGGTCTAGTGGCTAGGATACCTGGCTCTCACCCAGGAGGCTCGGGTTCGATTCCCGGTATCGGAATATCATTTTGAACTTTTTTCTTTTATTGCAGATTCATCATGAACATCAAAGCAGCGCTGGCCATTTCCATGGTCTTTATTGGCTGCTGTTCCAATGTTATTTTCCTTGAAATGTTGGTGAAGGAAGATCCGGGTGCGGGAAACCTAGCAACATTTCTACAGTTCTTATTTATAGCGACTATAGGATTCATGACCGTGGGCAAATTCGGCACAGCCGAACGAAACATTCCCTTCAAACAGTATTTAGCTCTGGTTGGGTTCTTCTGGACAAGCAGTGTTGCTAACAACTACGCCTTCGACTTCAACATTCCCATGCCACTCCACATGATATTCCGAGCAGGATCACTTATGGCTAACATGGCGATGGGAGTATGGATTCTGAAGAAGCAATACCCAGCTATGAAATACCTGGCTATCTTCATGATTTCCGCGGGAATTTGCATCTGTACAATCCAATCCAGCGGAGAAGTCAAGGCTCCAAGAGACACCCACGAAAACGCAGAGGAAGAGGCCAGGCTTCAGTTTATAGATTGGCTCTGGTGGTGTCTGGGTATCGGTATCCTAACATTCGCCTTATTCGTGTCGGCTCGTATGGGAATCTTCCAAGAAAGCCTGTACTCTAAATTCGGGAAACATCCCTGGGAAGCGCTTTACTACACACATTTGCTGCCGTTGGTGTTTTGGTTGCCAACTTCGCCGAATCTAATCAGCCACGTGAAGTTAGCTACGGAGACACCTGTTGTGGAATTTCTGGGCGTCGTTCTACCTAGGCAGGTCTTGTGGCTCATTCTGTATGTGCTAACTCAAGGACTTTGCATCAGTGCAGTGTATGTTCTGACGACTGAGTGCGCCTCGCTAACAGTCACTTTGACCGTGACCTTACGCAAATTCGTCTCGTTGATATTCTCGATTTTGTACTTTAGGAATCCGTTTACTCTTGGGCACTGGGTGGGCACGTTTTTGGTATTCTTGGGCACTATGATTTTCACGGAGTTGCTTCAGAAGACTGTGATGTTCTTCTTGCCAATACAGAAAGACGCGAAGAAAAAGGAGTAGAACAAATTCAGAGTATTAATTTATTGTAATAGGAACAAAAGGTTACATAATTTTATTTTAATAAGGATATAAAAAAATGCAAGTTAAAGACGTAAGATATGATAAATTTTAATTAACGGGTCTGTTAATATTGTCTGTGAAGTACATTAATTAATGCTATTAGTAGGTATACATTTATAGGTATCATAAGGTGACGCAAGACACCGACGATTAAATTATCATGATATCATCGATAGGGCATATTTTATCAACTCATAATAGACCTGCTACTGCTTGCATAGAATATGGTATCCTTTTGGTTGTGAGAAATAAATTTTTGAAACTTGTAAGTACCACTTTATCCGGCAAGTGTTTCACTACTCCGACCTAATATAACTATTAAATGAGACCATCTTGCCACTTGATAATCTATAAAGTTATTCTATAAAACTAAGAGTGTGTAACACGGCGTCATCAAGGATCAACGGGCGAATATCTCGCGGCGGGTCAATTATTGCCGTGAGATATACCTCCGTTGATCTCTTTCAATTTTAGCTTGTGACTGATGTGGCGCGGCGGGCGAAGGTCCGCCTGCGACGCAGGAAGTGGCGGGTTTGATTCCCGGCTTGGGAAAAATGATTTAACGATCTGCAATATTTGTTCCCAGTGTTCTGGGTATTTTTTATGTATAGTAAAATATATACATGGTGCCACGGAAAGAGTGTACTAAGCGCAAAGGGGGTGATTCTGGACATCAAGGGGGTCGTTTGTTCTACGATTTTTTGAATATCGAACATTTTAGTTTTTATTTTGTTAAAAAAATAGAGACGTTTTTCTTCATATTCGTGTTGGTTTTGCTAACACAACAAGCAAAAAATATTTATGATATATTAAATATTGCAAGAGTGCGTGTAAAGAACACGAATCTAGAAGAAGAAATGGTCTTTATTTTTAGCAAAAAAAATATTCAAAATTAAAAAACCGTTCAGAATCACCCCCTTTCAGCGTAGTACACGCTTCCCGTGGTACCCTGTACATCTATGTAGTGTATTGTATTGTGTTTATCAGTCATCTAGTACCCATAACATAAGCTCTGATTAACTCCAGCATTATTTATTAAGTAACATAATTTTTTAAAATCTGGCTACCACACGAGTGAAATCGGCAGTTGAAGTATAATTAATTACCTACATAAAGAATCAATTGAGGTTATACCTAGTGTCTATAGATAATAATTTGAGAACTGCAAATCATCTTTGCTTGCTATTTCCTAGAGTGTCTAACATGCCAGTGCCCAAGGTCAAATGTATTATGCCTCTGTGTATGTTGCTTCACTATAATAATTACTTTTATACGTATCTCTGTGCTCAAGTAGGATCCTTTTAATATTTTACTAAAGTATGTGAATGTTTGTTTGTATAATGCCTATTGAATTTATTAGTGGGTACGTATTAAGTACCCCTACTATTAAAATATTATTGTGACAGAATTTTCTTTGATTTCTATTGAGAATTTTAAGAGTTGATTAGATGTGGGTGTGATCAAAACATTATTATTTAGTAAAACTAATGTTGTTTCATATAAAGTCTTCAAAATAATTCTTATTCTGAAGACATATACGAGTAGATAACAAATGATTGAGAAATGTAAATAGGGTAGCATTTATTTTGTTTTGTTATTTATTAAAGTAGGTACAATTAAAGTCAATAACTTATAACTGAATATGTCTGGTTTTTTTCTCCCTAATAACAAATAGATACAAGTATAATAAATAAATAATGGTAGAGATAAACCATTCTAAAAATGAACGGCGATTTTATGACGTTTAGTAGAGGGGGCGTGCATTTTGGCGTGCATTTTTAGAATGGTTTATCTTTACTTACTTTGATACCTTTGATACATAAATAGGTATACTTAATGCTTTTCTCAGAATTGGTCCATAGTAGTTTGTGCTAGACCCCTGGTACACCATACCTACCTGATTTCTGGACTATGTGTCTACATAATAGGTAGGCTACTTATTTTAATGTACGCACTTTATTCCTAACCGTTTAACACAATATAAATCTAGCGTCAATATGCTCTACATCAGTCTGATATTTTCAGATTATGAATATTCAGAGCCGAGAGTGTGAAAATATACGAATTTTACTTTAATGTCCGAGGTCAGGCTTTCTGAATTCGGATAATAAATTTTCATATCGCAAATCAGGAAGGCATTCAGAGCTGGTTCATATCGCTTACAAGGCTGCACCCGTAGAGTAAAAACTCGCTGCTGTCTCGGGCTGCACCGATTTTCTTTGACACGCTCGATGAAGTAGGTGACCTGTTAAAAAAATAAAAATTATAAATCAACTAGCTTCTGCCCGCGGCTTCGCACGCGTATTTTCGATATAATAAGTAGCTTATTATCTAAGTTAGGCTTTGCTCTAAATATACCTACGCCAAATTTCATTTTAATCTGTTCAGTAGTTATGGAGATCCTAGGTAACAAAAATTCAGATATCACAAACTTTCGGCTTTATAATATTAGTAGAATATAATATTAGTAGGATATTAGTTCATCCGTTTGTGAGCAACAAGGTGACAGACACATAGGTACACAGATTCACACATTAAACTTTTAATACCCCTCTTGGCTCCATTTTGTGTCAAGAGTTAAAAAGCAAGCCCGACACACATCGCATTATGTAGGTAAGTAAATTCAAAAATTTCAAAAACAAACTAAGAAACTGACTCGTAGAAAATATCGTAGAAAATACGTTTTACACCTACGACGAATTTTTTAATTCTTAATAATTTGCTAGTTAATTTTATTATTATCATATTATTTTATTATGGTGACGTATCATTTGACGAATTATAAATAAAATGTTTATCTGGTAAGTAGAGGTACCTCCCAGCACCTGCAGGGAGGTACCTCTATACTTACACCTTAGAGTAGGTCTCTAAGGAGTAAGGTGTAAAACGTCACAAGAGTGTAGTACGTAAGTAATGTGTAAATCAACATGATTAAACACATTTCAGCCAGATATTTTGTTTTCTGGTAGAAAATGCCTTGATTAATTTTAGAAGCAAAAGTGGCTTAGTATACAAGGAGGCAGAATGTAGGTATCTTACCTATTTATGACAGAAATAGGCAGTAAACTCAGCACTTGAAACTAGGTAAATATGTAAAAAATAAATGATTTTGGAGCTGAAAGTGGTCAGATCCGCCCCAGAAAATGACCTTCTAAAAGGCCAGAGGTGAACTAGCTTCACATTCTATAGGAATTCCCGCGATACTTAAACAGCTTTAAACATAGCACGCATTCAAAATTACAGCAAAAGCAGGCCTGACCACATCGTAAACATGTCCAGTTTAACAAAATACGCAATTTAAACAGGCCCAAAGTAGATAAAAAGCTGAAAAATGTATCACATGTTATCCGCTAGCCACGATTGGGCAAAATTAGCGAGCGCCCGACCGAAAGGCTGGCTTGCGAATTTCCTACCATCTACAAATTTCAACATAAAAATACACAGAGCATTCGAAACAGAGCCTTATCCCCATAAAATAGGAATGCTAGAAAGATGCCTTAAATTTGGCGACGCCGGACGTCGACGGAATTTCAACAAGTTGGATTCCCCCCACAGATGCGGTTACATTCATCCTTATCGCGACGGGTTAGAGTTGTTTTTAGTTCGTTAAGACTCCAAGGTGCTTGGGTGGCAGTGCATTCTTGACGAATGCTGCCAAAAACTAACAGTTTTCACCTCGTAAAGCTAGGGTTTATTGTTTTACCGATGCTGTTTTACTGAGAGCCTCATAGGAAATCGGGATGAAGTGGTGCAAATAATTCAACTGCTGCGGGTGCAAAAGCTTTATTACCTACCTACACCTCAACTCAAGCATATTTCTGCACCTCTATCTGGAGGAAAGTAAGGTCTGGGATCTGCTAACTGGGATAATCCAGCAACTTAGGTACAATAGTGTACTTACGTTCACTGTCTTTGAATAGAAAATCAAGAGAAGTCCCTCAACAGGGATAAACAAAGGTACCCAAACACTCTTTTATCATTTTCATGCAAGTACTATCAAATAACTTAAATGATGACCCACTTACCCCGATAGGTACTTATCTATAGGTAAAATATATATATTTTAAGAAAGCATCTATGCACGAGCAATGCGCCAAAGTCGGGCATGCGAGACCCTTGATGAGACGACTACTTATGACCCCTATCGATAGGTATAGCAACTAAAACAATGCACAGTTTTAAATTATACTATCCTTACACTTCCTGACGATAGGAACAGAGAACTAATTTGGAACCTGTTGTCCCCAGATGGCGAACCGATCAAACTACCAGAGAACCTAGAGAGCCTGCCGAGGGCCGAGCACTTTGCAGCTCAGCGCCACCGATGGAACACCAATGAGGTAAGTAATCTTGAATAAGCATCGAAAAAAATGGTCCGGTGTATACTCCGACAGTCAGTGGTGTGTCATCCATAAGTAAATTGTTCATTATTCCTGTTTCAATCGCTGGTAGACTGATGTTTTACTGCAATATAAAGTTTTTTGTTGTACGAGCACTTTGTTCCCAAATGGGATACAAAAGTGGAATAGTTTGTTATTAAGTTCCAGTTTGTCTATGGATAGAGCTAATACATTTGTTGAACATTTCTTTAAACCTCCTTATTAGATCGACTTTATCCAAGATTCCCAGAGCTTCTTAAAGACGGAAAAAGCGTTTATGAGCCTGTGCACAGTACGTTCTGTGCATATAACAAGAACCGTAACTCCCGTGTTATGAAAATCTTTCAACACAATCCCGGGCAGGTTATAATAACAAACGTGCCTCATCGGCTACGAAAGACATTGTTATAAAATGTGACGTCACTCCAGTATCTAACCCGAAATATTTTTATTGATCGTTCTGTAAGTAAACACCTGAAAACTGCGAAAGTTTGTCTGCTTGCGGGTAATCCGGCAATGTGGAATGGTTAAAGTTATCTTTTATGTTTTGAAATTGACAGGATTATGAGCACTCATTCACTTCTTTTGGCATCGTCAAGTTTTGCTGAGAGTCGGAAACAAAAAATCTAAGTGACCACTTTATTTCCTAGTTTTACAATTTGTGTCTTTGAGTCATTTTAGGTCTAAAGGAAATAAAGCACCTTGAGTTGAGTTTTTAGACATTTTTGATTCCTGATGGTTTTTTTTAAACTTTATTAAAAAAGAAAATAACAATCAAAGAATATAAACAAATTAGAACTAGTATTTACAATTGAAACAATTGACTGTTGCAAACAATCTAGAGGTAGCTCAACTGATCCATATCAATCCAAGTCGGAAGCGAAAAAAGATATTGATAATAATTATTATAATGATTATTTATAATTAATTATTATTAATACAAATTAACGAAAAGCTGTAATACTGCTGTAATCCTGATCTAATGAAATGTAGTAAAATAATCCCACTGTTTAAATCGGGTAGCAGGTCTGACCCCACTAACTTTAGACCAATATCAGTACTGCCAACATTCAGCAAAGTTTTTGAAAAACTTATTCTACATCAATTGCTTAGGCATTTCAATGGCAATGACCTGCTGCATTGTAAGCAATTTGGGTTTACTCGCGGCAGGTCAACTACTGATGCTGGTGTAGAGTTAGTATCGCATATTTTTGATGCTTGGGAGAAGTCGCAAGACGCTTTAGGCGTTTTTTGCGACTTGTCAAAAGCGTTCGATTGCGTACACCATGAAACATTAATCAGGAAACTACATCACTATGGAATAAGAAACACCTCTTTGGATCTTCTTACATCTTATTTGAGTGATAGGATACAAAGAGTTGACATTAATGGGAAACGGTCTTCGGGGTCTGTAGTTACAATGGGTGTACCACAGGGTTCTATCCTCGGTCCTTTCCTATTCTTAGTTTATATTAACGATCTGCCTCATCTTGTCAAGAATAATCACGAGATTGTATTGTTTGCTGATGATACTTCATTAATTTTTAAAATGAAACGACAAAACACAAATTTCGACGATGTGAATAGTGCAATCTCAAAAGTAGTTCATTGGTTTAGTGTCAATAATCTTTTGTTAAATGAAACCAAAACAAAATGTATTAGATTTATTCTACCTAATGTTAAACAAGTGAAGGCTGATGTAAACGTTAAAGGAGAAACTTTAGAAATGGTAGAAAGCACCGTATTCTTAGGAATCACCTTAGATAATAAACTTCAATGGGGCCCACACATAGATAAGCTATCGAAGAGACTCAGTTCTGCAGCGTATGCAGTCAAAAAAATCCGTCATCTTACAGACGTGGACACATCTAGACTTGTTTATTTCAGCTACTTCCATAGTATTATGTCTTATGGTATACTGCTGTGGGGGAACGCTGCAGATATTAACACCGTATTTGTGCTGCAGAAGAGGGCTGTTCGTGCAATCTATAATATGGGTCCCAGAGAATCCCTGCGTGATAAATTCAAAGAAATAAACATAATGACAGTACCATGTCAATATATTTATGAAAACTTATTGTACACTCACAAAAATATAAATCGGTTCCCTAAAAATAGCGATAAACATAATTTGAATACCAGAAACAAACATAAGATCGCTGTGCCCACAACTAGGCTACACAAAATTAATGTATCTTTTAAAGGGCAATGTATACGCTTCTACAACAAAACTCCTAGTGAGTTGCAAAAATTATCAGTAAATAAATTCAAACAAATTGTCAAAACCTTGCTGTGCAAAAAGGCTTACTATAAAATATCAGATTATCTAGAGGATAAAAAAGCTTGGGACGGGTTTTGCTCCAACTCGAAAAATAACAACTAACAGGCTAAAGGTTTCTTCGTCGCTTCTTTACTTTAGTCTACATACCGAAGCGACAGAAATCAAAAAATATCACTTTATTTCCGTGTCAGTGCTTAGTTTTATGATTTGACCTTTTCTAAGTGTACATTTATTGTATTTATGGAAATAAAGAGTTTTTGATTTGATTTGATTTGATTTGATTTGACTAATACTGTTTTGTGAAAGAGTGAGACTAAGTCTATTTACATAACATGCACTGAAGCAAAATACATAAGCTTCAGTCTATTAAATTCCAGAGAATTCCAAAGCTCAAACCGCCCCAAGCAGATGATAATACCACACGAGGGCAAATGTGGGCAAAATCGGCTTCATGGGTACAGTTAGGTAAATAATCCAGATACATTAATTATCTAACGTCAGAGCGGTATGACGGCGTACTATCGCACAAATAAATCGTGTACTGATTCATGTATAATGCAAGACGGGTTTCATATCTCGGCAAAGCTATGTTTTAGCCTACTTAAACCTCTGTAGATTAGCTTTTGCTTCTACTATTGTTGAACATGTGACTTGAGGGTTTCGAGATACTCATACTCATTTATTCGTCGTAGGAGTACAAGGCACACTGGGATACGCCAATTTACAATTAAAAAGGTATATAAAGATAGAGTCTTAATAATTCACAGATTAAATAAACAAGATACGAAGACAAGATAGAAAAATAATCAAGGAACTTAGGAATATAGGAGCAGAAATAGGTAAATTTCGAAATAGATCAGTCGTAAATGGGCAATGATAAATGTTAAAGTCATGTAAATATAATTATAAATTCATAGTATTGCTTTAAAATGGAATTATCTGTCATAATTATTGTAAATAAATAAAAGTAGGTATCACGATGTCTGCAGTTAATTTACCTGGGTAAAGGTGCTTAATTAAAATATAGTTGCTAAGAGTGCACTGTCATTTGTGGACTAGGCTGTGTTAAATATAGAGGTCTTCCTTTTCCTTGACATTATCAATGTTTACTTTTTTCCAATTATAACGCGTTAGTAACAAACCTTCAATCTCTACTGCAGATTTTTCCTTATTTTAATTTGATCCGAGAAAAAATTGGCTTCAACTTTTAGTTTTGTTTAAGAAATGAGATAATACTGGTCAAGGTTTTGCTCCAAATTTTGAACTGAAAGAATGAGTTGCTATTTGGCACTGAGAATACGTTAACATTTATCGGAAATATGTAAGTAGATATGCGTTAGTAATATTTAAGGGAATCTAAACTTTCATTGCTCAGACAAAACTACCACATCGGACACACAGCATCACAATTATTATTAGGATTAGGATGTCTAAGCGTTTTTTGTCATAGTCATATCATTTATCTTATCAGAGACAATCACTTCTTCAATTGCGCTTTATTATTCTAGCTTAAAATAATCCCGAAATCAAATAAGGGCTTTAAATCATTTCCTATTCATAATTATTTAGTTTTAAACTGTGTAACTTTTTTCTAAATGTTTGTGTTGGTACTTACTAGTTTTGATTAAATTGATTCAATAGGTTTTCTGTTCTTTCTTTCTGTTCTCCTTCTTCAGTCTTGTGAGTTCTCGTTCGAAAACTCAGTGAGTTCCCATAGTGAGTTCCAGATTAGCTTCTAATGAAATGCGTAGAGTGTAAATTACCCCTGGGCATGCGTGTAGAGGTTATGGTAATGGTGACATGGGAGGCATGTGGTAGCATGGAGTTACTGCTCTTGTTTTGATACAGGTATTTCAAGATGACGTGGCATGCCAAGAACAATGATACCCAAATGCTAAGAATGTTTTTTAAAACCAATTTGTTCTTATTGCTTTTGACTGTGTAATCATTTCTTTGAAATTAATTGCTGAAAATGCAAATACGTCGATTGCGTCACTGGTTGGTAGACTTAAGTTAAAAGGACAATCAAAATCCATGGGTTCCCGATGTATAGATTTCTCAAAATTTAATGAGTATGTTGTTAATAGATTGTGATACGTATCAGTTAAATGTAATACATTCGCACAACAATAAATTCAAGAGACTTGATCGTCGGCTCGTTAAATTAGCATACGTTACTTAGGGTGATGTTAACGGAAGGTGTAAAATGGCCCTCAAGGGGTGAAATGGGCCTGTGGGGGTGAAATAGGCCGGGTGGGTTGATTTTGATAATGTATCTGGGTTAATTGGATGAAAGTATTGTGTGGTACGTACATAATATATCATCAACAGGAATACAATATAATGACATTGACTTCCACGAGGAAATTCAACATATTTGCTCCTTTTCCGTCAAGGGTTGTAAATCCTTGTTAGTTTTCTTATTCTTAAAATTACTAGACAACTTTTACAAAATGAACTTCATTGTCTTATGAAAAAAATTAATTTCCAACCCCTTTTATAGTCAAATTGCTATAAAACATCCACATGTCTCGTTTAAACATTTGCGTATGAATGTTCAGCGTAGGTAATTTTCAAATAAGTATTCATTCATTTGAATTGTAACATTTGGGTGGGACCTGTAGAGTGTAGATACGTGGGGAGGTGCCTTCACTCCCGACTCTCCCGAGATATTTTCGACAATTGTTCGTTACATGAGAGAAATTACTATGAATGTAAACGCGCCATGCGTAAGCGAATTAGTTGATATGAGCACCTGTAATTGAATTCTCTTCCCGTTTTATAGCAGAGCTAAGAATAGAAGCTATGAAAAGGTTTCTTCCAACTCAGCTTACGGATTTAGTAGAAAGAAACCAAGGGATAAACAGACGAGAACAAAAAGGATCAACAATTACGTCTGCCAAGTGCGGTATCAATCCACAGACCTCTTCGTGGTATCTAATCAGAATTATGCCACAAAAGCCTCTTATTTTGGAGGAAAATGTTGCCACACAATAACATACGTGACTTGCGAGATTATTGATATAGTTGAGTGTGTGTTACCACTTCAGGTTGTTTTGTCTACAGGGCTGACTTGTTCGACTGGTACATAAGCTACTTCGAAACCCTCGTCTATTTTACTTTGCGATGTCGGATTTTGTGAAACATAGGTCGATGAAGTGAAGAAGAATATAGACGAAGAGTCCTTTCAAACAAAAAAAAACTTCTCGAATCAATATAGGGTCAGTTCCATTTGTAGCTACGGTCTACAGATAAACAAACATAGGGGTGATATAACCCTTCTTTGCGTCGAGGTTAATGTTAGGAGGACAACTAAAAGAAAATTTCTTTATTTTAGGTCTTTTAGGTCGGGTAACGGAAGCAAGGGTGGGGCTGCGAGGTACGAGGTTATCGTTTCCACGCCTGAACGGGTTTAAAGGCTTAGTTTAAGTTTATTCGTCTTGAAATTCAAATGCGTGCTTAAGAGTTTCGCCTTGAGCATGGTTATGTGGTTTTTGAAGGCAGTTTGGGTTCGCATCATTAAGCGTCGAACGCAAAAGGAGTTGTTTGCTTGTCAAACAAGCTAAGCAATATGAGAATAAAAGAAGAACGAAAACTTAACGTTGCTGGCAACCCAACCAACTTAATTTGCGTTTGACGCTAATGCAAACTGATAATCTGTAAAAGACATGGCTTGTTAAAAGCCATGGTAATATAATTATTGGTATCCTTAACTTTAAATTTACCCTACCTACAGTGTGCCCTGGGATAATGAACTTTTCATCAATTTTATTGAAGAGAAAGTGATTCACATAATATTCCTCACCCAAATAAATCAACCCACACTAGCAAATCTTACAAGAATAGGTACGAAATCCTTTACCAACAAACACTTACCAAAACACATACCTATAAATTATGGCCTTCCTACGCAATAAAACTTTGAACATCTACATAAAAGTATTCAAACCTTAGACCGCCTAACAGGCTAAGTTCCACGCACCGTCACGCAACACGACCATCAATTCTGTACTCCGGTTTATTGTTTTCCGTTCAAGTTTGATTCCCAAGTTTTTCACTCAAAGGGTAACTTAAGTTAAGTTCACAAAAGAGTTAAGTTTCTTATCCGCTTAGACAAACTATTGCATCTATATTATCGTCTCTTTATCAAAACAAAACGAATACGACCACTTTGATGAACACCAAAATTAATAAATTAAATTAATAATTTAATTTAATTTATGGTTGCCTAGTACCTATACTAACCAGATAACTTATAGAAACTTGTTGCTAAGTAAGCAAAGCAGCTGGAATAGACCATGTAGTCGCTGGTCTGAAGACACGGGATTTCATTTTACTTCCGCTCTCAGACAAGGTCAAAATAGAGTGATATGGAAGTAACAAGTTAACGCTTCTACCAAGCCTATTTTTGTCCGTACCTACGACACTCGACCTTGTTACGTGGAAAACGATAAAGTACAAGTAGTAGAACTAATTTGTCAGGATGAAGGTATTTGTGTTTGACCCAGCCATCAAGCGTTTATTTTATTACCTACGCGAACAAAAGGGTAACAAACAATCACATTAACATTACTTACAACAAGTTCATTATAGGAAATTGTCAGCTGAGTAATCTGGGTTTTCGCTTATCATTTGTATCCCCCAAAATTGGAGGAAATCCTGGAGAAATCACGCTCTAGTTTTGCCGCTAATGAGGCCTGTTCATCATCTTTTATCCCCGTCTTTCCTTATTATCCTGATGGAAGGAAGGAATATACTGTTATTGTTGATTGCTTGTAATTATCTAGCAGTAAAAGGCACAGTTACTTTCTCTTTGCTATTTCTATTTAGGTATCTAAACAGCACGTGAGCCTGCGCGCGCACCAACTGCTGGGTATAGGCTCTCCTCAATAACGCCATTCTGTCCAGTCGCCTGTCACCCTCATCTACTCTTTCTATGTAGAAGCCAAATCCTTTGCCCCTTTTCATGTCTAAAATTCTATGAATATCTGTGTGATTTTAAACACTTTGATCATATATATTTACTAGTTTATGCCCGCGGCTTCGCACGCGTTTTTTCTATGGTAACCGAAACCTAAATCATTCCCAGATCCCCTTGAACACACACAAAAAATTTCATCAAAATCGGTCCAGTCGTTTGAGAGAAGTTCAGTGACATACACACTCACAGAAGAATTATATATATAAAGATTTAACTTAATAAACAGCACAGTAATGTTCATCGCGATAAAATATAACATCAACTTTACTCACTCTATCTCAGAAGAAATTGAAGGAAAGTCTAACTGAAATTTTGTCACAATTACAAATATTTTCGTCACACCCTTCAAATCTACTTTAGAGGAACTGCCCTCATTTCGTTCCTAGTTGATGTAGGTCCACTCATTTCCACTTATAGCTGCCTTCGAGACGTTAGGGCCCTTCGACTCTCATCATTGCCCAGCAATTTCCTGCCGTAATATTTAATGGGGTCGTATAGCTAGCTAGTGGCACTGAACGGGACACATTTTGTGACGGGTCCTATCGTGATGGTTTCCTTCACTGTCATGTGAATTTCATGAAGGAGCAAGGTCATGTAAATGTCAGGCTTTGCCCCATATCAATGGCGTAATACAGCCATGGCGGATAAGAAAAGTCCTGCTATCGGGGTGTCTTGTCTACAAAAAAACCCTTTATAATATTCGACTTTAATTTAACAGGAGAGATACAGAGTAGTTCAGAGTTGTAGTAGTCCAAAGTATCACAAGATTTATATTCGTTCACGAATATTTATATTCATTAAAATCTTATATTTGGTGTCTAGTGTGATTATTCTGTGACGTAGATACTGCATCTCACATGAAAATGTTCATGAAAAACTGCTTCTTCCGTCGTGTAATAGGTCTATGTTTGGGCCGAAATATATTCGGCATTTGCAGTTCCTTATTTTAAAATAAATTCGCAAAAGTTGGCCACATAATCTCGGCTTACTCTTAAAATAATCTGAGGTCAAAGCAATACAAAATCCCAACTCCATCCTCCCTAGCGTGTGCAGAATCAATTAATCGTTATTCGGTTCGCGCCAAAACAAATCCGCCATGTTTTGCCCCGTATTAATGGCGCGTGTCACGCCATCCCCGGAAGAGGATTGATGAACGTCATCGGATGGCACGGCGGATGGCGAGGTTTATCCACACATGATATTGATATGCCTAGTCAATGAGGATTGTCTAACCATTTGCAAGTGGTTTTGGTGGAGAAGGATTTTGGGAAAAATATGTGCCTTACTATGCACAGACTCGAAGGAAACTGCATAGGACAGACCAAACTGTCAACTTCTTTCTTATGAGATCAAGACATACTTTAGGTTGCCGAGCCAGAGTTATTATGAAAGAAATTATAACGCAGATATTTTTTTTCTGGGATGTGCTATATATACATAGAAGTTATAAAGTTCAAATACACAAGACTTTCATAAAGACTTCAATAGATTGATTTTTGAAGAAACCCAGTTGGTACAGTTTTCTCTAAGCAAAACGATTGAGTAGGTAAGTAAAATCAACAAGTCTCTAAATTTTGACTGAAAAGCTTCAAGTCAAAGTTTGATGAAGTTCGGTCTTGGATCCTCCCGTAGATCAAAAGTAAACGTTGTTATTTCAACATCCATCAAAAAGTTTCGATCTGTGTTATTGGATGTAGGATCGGTCTATATTAGTTTTGTACTTGTAACCCAGTTCTTTATCATAATATTACTTATACTTACAATGAACAACGATATCTTGAGTTATTAATAATTTCGTATGTTTTATTATAAAATATTCTTGCCACAAGACTATTCGTAGTAGGTAAAACAATGCCAACGATTTTGAAAAGCTTTCGCAAAATTTAAAATGCTAACTTTCAGAAAGAAACAAATCATCACACAGACACGAAAACAATTTTACTGTCCGTCTGTCAGTAGCCACTTATTATATGCTAATGTTTGTGGAGAATTTTAACGCCTCTAACCATTTCCAGCAGTGTTCCGGACCCGCTTTGCATGTCAAATGGGTCTTTATTGATAATCTGCATAGCAAATGGTTTTGTGTGTTTTTGCATTCTTAAAACAATAGATACATTTTTAAAGTATTTGCTTTTTCCGCTAGAGTTTAAAAACTATTAAATTAATTGAAAAACAGACGTAGCTCTTTTGAGATTGCTCAACCAAGAGAACAAAGAACAAAGTAATTTGTGAGTGGAATCAAACGTTGCAATTTCGCGATAAGCTCTTACAATTTGACTTTCATCCGAGAATCTTATTTACATTGAGTGTTCAACGGCAGCGGGTCGCTCCGACATAAGTGCGCTCTTTCATAAATTAAGAATCTATATCTTTCTAATATTAAATCGACCTTTTCCTCAAGAAGCTACGGAAAGGGACCGAAGGAAAAAGAAACACTTTATACTCGGCTCATTAGGCACGATGCTTCGATGCTCGAAAGCATTTTTGTCAAAGGACAACCATCACCAGCCTACTATAAACTCTATTTGTGTGAAGCTAAAGTTGATACTAGGTCGCCGCCGTCCCCGGTGCAAATTGGAGCAGAATTTTCGTTTGGCATAAAAGTGTAACAATGTTTTGTTCGGTATAGAGTTTAAAAATGGGACAGTCTCTATTCCCACTTTGGGGATCGTTGTTTTGGGAGCTAAAAGCTAAAAAGGTCGGATATCGGGGTAATAAAGCGGGCTCAGTAAAAGAAAGAGTCGTTTTGTTTAGTATTCTGTTTAGATATTAGGTCGCGTGCGGTTCGCGCGATCGTCGGCGAAAACTGTACGCTGGGGAGTGTCAGCAATGCTTTATTTTCCTGACATTTGGATTGCTTACGTCGCTCGCGTAGTATATTTCTGTTGGCCGTGTCGCTAAGTAGCTTCGGAGAAACTGTTCAAACTTGGGAATTCTAAACTTACTCGGAAATATAACTTGTTGGCCTGTATTCAAATTTAATAGTTTAAATGTCTAAGGTTTTGTTATTATAGTGCGTAAGCCTCGCTTCCCGTACTGAGGGGAGGACGCGGGTTCAAGTCCCGTCGAAGTCAAAAATTTTTGCGATATAATTCGAGTTTAAATGTCGATTGATTTTGTTCACGCTTAGTTTACTCTAATGTTTTTTTCTCGACTTCTTAAAAATAAGCCACTGCGGCTTAAAAACTGGTCATAGAAGACTTTTCTGTAGCAAGAAAAGAACAAGATAAACTACTAGGAGATACTAGGTCTTACGCCCGTATACTCACAAATTAATCAGGTCTCAAACAAAGAGTTTTGACGACTTTTGAGTTTTTCATTGAGCTGTCAAAAACTGCGACTTGAAACGTGCTGAAATCTGATTTGAGTTTGAGTTCATTCAGAGCTTCGTTTTTCATATTGATCTATCTTCACATTTGGTTAAATAGTACTTACAGCAAAAAATCGATATCGCTCCCCCATTATTTTCCGAACCGAAACGACTCTTTTACTTTATAACAAAATCTACTTCTAAACTACGTTTTAACTTAGGTACCTCTAAACTTAATTGGATAAAATTACTGTGGTGGAATAAGTTAAACAACAATAGCTTTCGGAACCAATTCTAGAAACTACTAAGTAAAATACAACACAATATTCATATTAAAAGTTAATTTAAAACAATACAGAAATGCAATAACTGTAAATATGGAAAGAAAATGGCGTAAAGTTTACGCGGGAAGCAAAACTAACACAATGATAGCGGGGTATTACGTGTCTTGGTTGCTTTTTTACAGAGATAGAAACTGCTTTGACAGATAATAATTCATTCAGGTTATTTGTTAAATCCATGTATTTGAATGGAAGAGTAGGGCATCATGGCACAAGTACATTGACGTAGTTATAAGAATGTTCTAACAACTGTTTAGCATGTAGAGTAACAAATAGGTATTAAGTATACAAATAAACAATTTTCAATTTTCAAAGATTGATCATGACCTTTGTTTTGATGTTAGCAAACTACCAGATACAAGATTGGGCAGAAGAAATAGAAAAAACTTATTATGAAACTTTTTTATACGTCCTACTAGAACAACTTAAAAAGTAGCCCAGTTTTATACATATCATAAACACAACAAAAAGATACATAAAGGATAGCAACCACTCTACCAGCGAGACTGTCGACCCTGACCTTAACAATTTGAATGAACTTTTAGATTCGATTACGTGGGGACGCGGAAACAATGGACTGCTCGAGGGTGATTTGTAGCCGGGGGGTTAAACGTTTTGTGATTTTCTTTACATTTTTTAGCTCGCCATTTAGTTAAAGTAAACCTACGTGGCATGAAAAATCGTAAAACTATTTTATGAACGGACATATTCTATAGCAAGTCAACAACTCAAGAGAGTTTTTGGTAACGAAATATCTGAAGGATTAAATAGCTTAGTAATGAATGAAGGGTGACGCAAGATGAGATACAGGTAATAGATGTATGTATTTAGCCTCAACCTCAACAGCGTTTATTTGTCCACTGCTGGACGCAGGCCTCCCCCTGCTACAAGTAGCGGCACGAAGTTCTAGCGTTGACCGTTATTGCGCAGAAGTCAAAAATTAGGTATCACAGGGTGCGCAATATCCTCCACCATTTGCTCAGCGTTAAACTTACGCGCCGCTACCTTTAAGCGCCTTATTGGCTTTTATCTCATCGGGGTAATGCCCATAATCCCCACGCTGGGTATGCGGGTTGGAGATTGCAGTTTTGTGGTAGAATCTGCAGAGGTTGCCCGCCTCCGGTGGATAACCCTTAGTCGCCTCTTACGACACCCGCGGGAAGAGTTGGGGTGGTGCTAATTCTAAGCCGGCACCACACAGCTGTTGTGTTGAAACAGATAACTAAATAATAGGTTCTCCCACATTAAATACGTCAGAAGTCACGGGTTAGTTTTGATAATTTTGGAAAATTGGTCAAGACGTAAGAATCGATCCTTCCACCTTAACCCGTGGATATTGTAAGAGTCCAAGGGAATCTACCAGAGGAAAGACAGCTGCTTCCTAGTGTGTATTTCTAACACCTTCACTGCGATCAGCAATTCGCCTGCTAAGCGTGGTGATTACGGCCAAGCCCCCTTGTTAGGGGAAGTAGGTACTTCAGCAGTGGACTTAGGTATGTGCGCTGATGTGGGTGAATGTTCCTTTAGTGATATACAGGGTGTTTGGTGGAACGATGTAGGATGAACTGATCAAGGTTACTAACAACTTAAAAATCATAACACTTTTCACAATAGCATGTGTGGTTTAAAATGATCACATGGCTACCCTTAATCAGCTCCTTCGATCCCTAGATTGTTCCACTGAACACCCTGTATATTAGTACTTACTGCTGCCCGCAGCTTCAAGCGCGCTTTTTAAGTAGCCTATGTCCGTCCCCGGGATACCATTTACCTCTCTGCCAAATTTTATTGGGATACGTTCAGCCGTTTAGGCGAGAAAAGGTAACAGACAGACCGACACATAGACAGACAGGTAGACAGACAGACAGATGGATAGACTGACAGACAGAACGATATATAAAAAGACATACAAACAGATAGACAGACACATCGATAGACAGACAGACAGATAGATAAATAGACAGACATACAGATAGACAGACAGACAGATAGACAGACAGATAGATAGATAGACAGACATACAGATAGACCGACAGATCGACAGACACACATAGACAGACAGATAGACAGACAGACAGATAGATAGACATACAGATAGATAGAAAGACATACAGATAGAAATACATACAGATAGATAGAAAGACATACAGACAGATAGACAGACAGATCGATAGACAGACAGACAGATAAACAGACAGACAGACAGACAGATAGACAGACGGATAGATAGACAGAGACATAGACAGGCAGATAGGTAGACAGACAGAGTTACTTTCGAATTTATAATATTAGTATGGATAATGTTCCCTGTGGATAGGTATACGTAATAAGAACTGAAAATGGCCAATTAGCAGTTTAGTATGTAGGCCATCAGATTAGAGAATCGGTCGAACTTAGGGAAGTTTAGTTAATGTCCTATATGCACGAGCAAGTACTAAAGAACTAATGGCATGTGAATTTGAACCTAATGCTTAACGCTGGATAGCTCAAACTGCAATGATAAATAAATGTGCAATTTATTATTATGAAAAAATAATGTGCTGTTTGTATGATAATATGAAATAGTCCGGCAGATTGCTTAACTTTATTGGTATGTAGAATGTTTTAAGCAATTACAAAAAACGTGTTAAACCATTCATTGACATTTATAGTTAAAATATTTTTTTCTTATGGGAGCTGTTGCTCATCACTTCATCAGTTGCATACTTCAACTTAAAATAATATTCAATCAAAATTAAAATCTGACAAAATTTACGACTATAATACTCTTCTAAAACAAAGCTGAGGCTTTTTATTTGATTGCTATTTCATGAAATAAACAATTTTAAAGGCACAGAACTGGTTGATTCGTTCAAATTAAATTCGTCAATACAATAAAATTAAATCAAAATCCGCGAGGGGCATTATACAAAACAGCGTACCACAAAACATTTGAACAACGAACGATGGTATTTCCGCACTCGAATACTTCAGACGTCTACGGGACGGGGCCGGCGCGGGACTAAAGTTACTGAAAAAATGTACTTCCGCTAATGTTATTCCTTGTATCACGCATAATACATTGAATAAAACGTCAAGTGCGAGTCAGATTCGCCCACTAAGGGTTTTGCATAATTGTAAGACCTTGTTTCTTGTCAAATATTATGATTTTAGGTCAACGGGAACGGGATGTAGGTACCCTGTATACAGAGTATTTTTTTAGTTTTTTTAGTACAGTTAAAAAAAACACACTGTTTATTGGTCCAGGGAGAGAATAAAAAAAATGGTTACTACAAATTTACGGTTTTTATATTTTTCCCTTTGTTTGGGCTATAAGACCTTGCTTATTGCCAAATTTTATGATTCTCGGTCAACAGGAAGTACCCTATTGGTTTTGTGTGCATGTGGTTCCCTTGGAAATTTCAAAATATTCGGACATAAACGGCCGTAACTTTTGATTGCGTTGACTTAGAACTTTTATTTATATCGAGGCTCCAAGAGGTTACGGATTTGAGAATTTGATGTTAATTTCAACTCGATACCTCCACGTGTACCTGAGAAATGGGGATTGACAGACGGGCAGACAGACAGAAGGACAATAAAGTGATCCTATAAGGGTTCCTCTTTTTCCTTTTGAGGTACAGAACCCTAAAAAACATCTCATGAGCTCTTCCGGCGCGCTCTGCACCATTTTCCTCTGCGACCGACGACAATAAAGACTGAATCTAAAAGCTCTTCACACCCCCGTAAATGTCCAATTGAAGATTGCACCAGAAAAGTCGAAAATACCCAAGAACCTACCTAAAGTTTACGTAGGTATTTCCAACTGTTTTATTCCGCCGTACCCATAATCAGATTTATTTTACGTCCCGTCCCTTTCCCGTTAAACCTGCACCTTTATGGGACAAAACAAAGGTGCCCTGACCCCTGGGACATCGATTGGGACACAAAAAGGGACACCTATTACCCGCGCCGACTTCCTTTTGCAAACGTGGCTTTTTGTGGCTATTGCTTTGAGCGGACGTTTTTGTGTCAAATTGTTTTGGAATGGATATTACGATATTACATGCAACTGACCAAAGAATACCATAGTTATTTAGTAGATGTAGGCTCTACGTTTTAACAGCTAAACATTCAAGTATGTTTTACGTTCAACGTAAAAGGTTTTTCAGACACCCTTCATAACGCTCTATTTTTATTAACATCGTATTCGTAGTAGAAATAAATTTGAGGTTCTCATTAAGAGCGCTAAATATCTTACCAGCTATGTCAGTTACTATGTAAAGCCTCTTTTGAACTCAGTTCAAAAAAGAGGCAGCGTGTACCAGAGACCTCTGATAGTCTTTTGCCAGCTGCATCTACTTATTTCTGGCACCCTACTACCCTCACAATGTCGTCGGATCATCTCGGCTAGTTAGAAGTAAAATTATGAAAATATACTTAGTTTCACTTTACTTTTAAATTATTGAAACATTTGTTTATCCCCTGAATTTTTTTCGCGCAAAAAATTAATAATTAGGTAGTTAACAAAACATTTTTGTGACCACTTTTTACATTGTTTTCAAATAACCTTACCACAGAAACATCTCAATTATGCATTTAGCATAAGTTGAAGTGGGCAATTTTAAGGAAGGTTATTAACAATGTTGCACGCTACAAAATTAATTGTTTTATGTACCGTTTTAAAATATAGCACACGACTTATATTAATTTTGGGAGACTAACATGCAAATTGGTAGGCGGTAGGAAGTGAAACTAATTTGATTAATAGTGAAACATACAGCTAGTTAGCTATGGAGGAGGTAAATAATGCACTGATGTCGTGGACCTACGGATAAAGTTGACAATATTATGCCTTGTTCGCAATTACCTACCTGTATGTATTGTGTATTTGTGTGTATCTATGAAATTAAATGAAATATTAGCTCGTAATATTTTCGCCGCTTATGCGTATTCAGAATTTAGGCAATTCTGAATACACACAAAAAATGACCAACGAGCAGCGAACTAAGTATAAGCGAGTCAGTCAATAAATTAATTAATAACTATTGTTGTCTTCAGCCTCTCTGTCGGTAAATTGTAAATATTCAATGAATCTTTCACATAGTTACAATAATTAATTTTATAAAAAGAACCCTAGAAAAATACCTGAAAATACCTAAACCATTCTTTATTCAAACAAAAAGTACAATTCAATGCCCTCCCTTTCACCAACCACAAATCTGTCGTACTCCTTTTGCTTCTATTTATTTATACAACCTAATGCTTCCCATATTGCGCCTGACATCCAGACCACATGACGCGGCCCCCCAAACCCCTTTTTCATTACACACCTGTTTGCAAAAGTAAATAAAGCCCAGGCCATGAGACCCACGCGATATTTTTATCGTGGTTCAGTTGGATTTGGAGTGAGGGGTTACTTACAGTGGCGGCTACAGGCGTTAAAACAATTGAGTCTGTTCTCATTACTAAACATGAAAATCTTAGTAAACTGTGTAAATGATAAAAAAAAACATTATTTTAGACGACACAAAATTGAGGTCCTTATTGTTGGTCAATCATTTTCTTAATGTATTGTAATTATATTTATAAAGGAACATTTAAAAATGGTAGTATATTAATTGTTATCTTACCAGCCAGTAACATCTACTGCTAAATATCTACCTCTTATACAAAAAATTATCAGAGCATCGTTTGGTCTAAGCGACGCGTGACGGCTGGTGAGTATTTGGCGCAGCGCATCAGCATTTCCATACAGCATGCGGCAATGCAATACAGCCGGCTGCGTCTTGGAGACGCTTCCAACTGATATTGATATGGATCACTTGAGCTACCACTAGATTGTTTGCAACACTCTGCTGTTTTCTAAACTGTTTCAATCTATATTATAAAAATGAAACCCGTTTTCCTTGGTCACGGCATCACGCGTGAACGGCTGTACCGATTTCGCTAATTCTTTCTTTGTTGTGTTTTTTATTGTCAGGAGAAGGTTCTTATGAAAGAAAAAATTAAGAAAGTTGGAAACATAAATTTCCACGGGGGCGAAGCCGCGGGCCGCAGCTAGTAGTAAATAATAGTTCTAATTTGTTTCTGTTCTTCAATTGTTATTTTCTATTTTAATAAAGTATTTTTGTGAGCGTAATAAAAACAGCAAAAATAGAATCACTCGGTGTAAATCCCGTCTATTCTAAAGTAGCTAACGTATGGCGTATTTTGGACCACGTGTTTGCAGTTACGTGGCCCTCTCCTTTTTACGTTTTTACGTTTATTTCCGGAAACGCTTGTTTTTTTGAGAGGAAATCTGAATTGTTCGTGTTTATGTAAACAATTTTTACGTTTGACTACGTTTGACGACTTGGTTTTGTTCACATAGACAAAAAATTACGCAAATATTTTTCCGTGTTAAATTTGTATAAAGAAACTACATAAATAATATAAGACATAGTAGAAGTACCTATTTATTAGTAGTACCTATTTATTAGTTTAATAATACCTTAATGAAATTTTAATGTTTAAAACAGTCTTTATTCACAAAGAAAATTATACAAGTATTTACAATTGAAACAATTGCTGCAAACAGTCTACAGGTAGCTCAACTGATCCATATCAATACCAGTCGGAAGCGTCCCCAAGATGTTTAAAACTAGATGTTTCTTTTTCATTCTCAAATAGATGGAAGTGTAGAAATTTTTCTAGAAAAATGAAAATTTTAAGAAAAGTAAAAACCTTTTATATTTTTTTGCGCTCGCATAGAACAAAAGTGATTTGAGTCCTGATGCAAAAATAATGAGTGTGCAAGCTGGTTCTTCTTTCCTCGTAAATTCGTCTCTCCCTCAAAACTATGATAATAAACCAAAGCTCTTGACCAAGTCACTTAATTTATTGCTTCAAATATTATTCCTCCCTACAAATAGTGTTTAAAAGATCAGTATTTTCGTCCAAAACTGAAAATTATTACCCGATGCAAAGTATGAATACATTTTCACGAATCGTTTACCCATAAATTCTTCCCAACAACCGGCCATTAGAGTCGGTACGTTTATCATTGACTAGCTTCCGCTAACGGCTTCGTTTGCTTTATGCCTTGACAAAAAGAATTAAATGATTTTAAAACAATCGAAATTTTTCAGTTATTGAAATAAATCATCATCATCATCTCTTGATGATGACTTGTCAACTGCTGGGCATAGGCCTCCCCTTATAAGCACCACATTGCGAAATCTTATCAAAAGGGGACAATGCTATAATCCCCACGCTGGGCCTGCGGGTTGGGCATCAGATTAAAAGAAACAGGACTGATCCCGAATTAGACAGAACGATAGCAAGGAGACAAGGGCCATCTCTTCCATCCACCCCAGGACAACATCCTTCAAAGCACAAGATTAATGTATACCTTCATAACAGTTACCAATCTTGGTTGGAAGTATGATATGATCATCATATCGACGATCATCACGATTAGAGGAATCTCTTGTCCAAAAGTAGACAGCATCTGTCAGTTGATGATGATGTCAAGTTCCAACAATTTAATTGATCGATTTATGTATCGGTAGATCAATAAGTAAATGAATAATGTTGGTCATGTCGAGAAACTTTGTTCCTTGGTTTCGTAAAGATGATTGTTATGTAGAATTCCTTGTGTATTGTGCCGTACATTATGCATACTGTACGATACTACTACCCTTTGAATTTCCCATACAGTTTATATTTTTAACCTAAAATCGCATGTCCAGCGCAAACGGCCCACGAAATGCGTTTTTCGTAATAACAGTCTTTAATATGCCATTATAAAAACAAGCTCTCGGCAAAACTACCAACGAAATGCAACGCTATATCTGTACAGTTACAGTTGAAACTTCTGTGTAGAGTTAAACTGTTTTTATTTAAACTTGTGTTGAAAATGCCTAGAGATATTCCGTTTGTGAATTAAGTGTTATGTAATGTTACAAGTATTGTGTTTTTGAAATAACGAATGGTTTTTTTTTCATAATTCTGGGAAATGAAACAGGCGAATGGAAAAGCTGAAGTCTTTGTGTCAAAAACAATAGGTACCATTTCTGTGCTATTTTTATGCTGTGTAAAATACTTGCCCACATATCATTCAATACCTTAACGGCAAGACAAAACATTTTAACTATAGGGCTTTTAAATTCAAAACGTTGAACAACAATTTCACGAACCGACATAGCAACCGGCAATCAAAATACCTCAAATTAGATCATTTATATTCTAGCAATAAAATTAGCGAGCTAATTATTCAGGTATTACCATAAAAATACGTCCGAAATTCCGTTTTCAGCCTTAAATTGTGCCTGTTACAACATTATTATCAAACTAGTTCCTTTTAAATTGATGGTTGATTTTGTGAATTTAATATCTATTTAGATGATAACAAGATACAACCTATACGTCGAGCATCGTCTTTAGAAGAATAGGATCGATGCTTGAAAAATTCTAGGTACAGTAAATAACAAAATGACTGACCTATTATAACGGGAAATAGATTTGCAACCGGTGGTGGTTCTTATACTGATGATATCTACAATCATAGAGCTAGATAATTAGTCTATAATCAAGTAATCAAAAATCAAACTCCAGTCATCGTCAATTCTGCAAGAGAAAAAATTCAATTTGACAACGATTTGACATTGTTTATTTAATCAGCGTATGTACTAACAACCGGCTACTATCTTCTTAGCGCTTTCGTAGCACCGTACGTAGCATTTTTGTAGCATGCACCGTAGCACTTTCGTAGCACCGAAGCCAGCTGGTCAATTCTGATGTATTCGTGACTGTTCGCTCATACCCTATTTTGTCCGCTCATGGGTTCATTTTCTTTTGTTTTGTATTCAAAATTCAGTCCATGCGCTGCGCAAATAGTGTGTGTTCCAGTGACGAGTGCTTCTGAATCTTCAAAGTTCAGAATGTACCAGCAAAGTTCGTAGCATTCTCCAATTTCAAGTAACATAAATACTGCGTGACGTCAACGTCGCGACGTGAATCAACGACTACTCTTTTTTTGCACCGTTGATTTGTGTGTTGATTTGATTTTCCCAATAAAAGCGCGGGAAAAAGTCCGTTAACAGCCCGAGTTTCAAATTCCCAAACAACTTAAAATTCGCGTCCAAACCCGGCACTTAGCGACACTTGCTTTGATAATCGAAAAGCGATCTTAGCGCGCGTGCTTAAGTGCCCATTTCGCAGTATCGCTGAGGGGATAGTGGCTATCGACGGACTTGAGAGGTTTAGAGGACTGCTGTGGTGTAATGGATGAATGGCAGAGAGAAAGTTTCATTCGTGTCGTACGACAAACTATTGCTAAAATTTTGTCCACGTTGCTATATTTCAAAGAATCTATCCTAAGAAGCATTTCTCAATTCAACAAAAGTCCCACAATATTAACCACACATCATGACATCTAAATTTCTGAAAAGGAAAGAAACTCGCGTTCAGAATCAGTCCATATCCAATACCTTTCGCTCTTTAATCAATCTTAATCTATCTGAATAACTTCTTATCAACATCTATTACAGCCCTCCACAGCCTCACAAGGAAACTGACAGTGACATCGTCCAGACTCCTGAAGCCAGACTCTTGTCTGCCAGAACGATCTGTAGCCAGAAGAATCGGAAATGAACGAGAATTTAATCAGTCTGCTATCAGTACGTAATAAAACATTTCTTAATGTTAAACAGAAGCAGCTGGTTTAACACAGCTCTTTACATTTTTACTGAGAATATTGATCATTTCCGTGAAGGCCTTAAAAGCTTATTTTCTCAGCGTATATTTTTTAATTGTTGCTATGCCACTAATGGCCTGTCTTTCCTCGATCTACCCCTCAAAATTTAACGCAGTAGCAGATCATAATGACTATGTTCCCATATAAAAGGTTGCAGGCTCAATTCCCATGGACGTTATCATAGCTTTTGAAGGTATTATTTTACGAGTACTTTTTAAGGAAAGCATAAAATAGTTTCGTCTTCTCTTTTTTCCTTCGTTAGTCTAGAACCTGGAAATTGTATTTAAAAAGAAAAATAATAAAAAAAGGAACCTAGACTAACTAGACTATATCCCAACTCAAAGACTTGAATTCATTTGAGTAAAAAGAATGATGTTACACGATTCAAAGGAAAAATCTCCAGCAGAAATCAGGAAAGTGAACCAAGTCAATAACGTCAGCTAGACCAACCCAGCTGTCTTCGCGAACTGTGCTAAAGTGGTAGAGACGGGCATTAGGGAATTGGACCGCTAGTGATGCGAACACTCGATAAAATTATATCGATAGAATCAGCACGTTTTTATTCGCCCGGTACTAAAATCGTTACGGCCTTTTCGGGGCTAATAGGAGATTTAGTGATTTGCGATTGGATATAACCGTGATTCTATTGTGGATTGTTGTTTTATGTTTCTGTTTTAAATGGCTTTTGAAGTTTTTGGAGCGCGAATATTTTATTACTCGTATTTACAAATGGAAATCCTTTATTTGTGCTTCGATTTAAGGCTTTGGCTCACTCCATATCTTTTACATGGGAGTGCATAAATCTCGACCAGAATTCATACCATTACACAATCCCAATTTGTAGAAGGCACTAATCCAATAATTTGAATGATTGCAGTAGGTACGTAGATATTTTTACTCCATATATCACATCGCTAAGTTAATCATTTAAATTTTATCGACAAACCACTAACCAACACTACTCGAAAAACTAATTTATCAGTTATCCGTAGCAAAGATCTATAGGGACATCGTAAAAAGGTCTTGACCGTTCCTTTAAACAAAACAACCGGGAATCGAATTCCTTTGTGAATGGTGGATAACCTCTTTTGGCCTCTTTTGGCCTCACTTTGTCCTCTTTAAGAATTCGGGATATCGAGACAAGCGACTTGTCCACTTTGTTACGGAATTTACGGAATGTGCTTGAGACGTTTTGAATTTGTATTTATAGGAATTCAAATGATTTTATAATTTGAGGAGTTATTTTTGTGATTTGTTGAGTACTAGCTTCTGGCCGCGGCTTCGCACGCGTTGTTTCTATGGAAACGTTTTGAGGTTATTTCTATCCCATGGGAACTGATTAATGGGATAAAAAGTAGCCTATGTTTGATTCCAGGATTATAATTTTCTGTATACAAAATTTCAGCCCGATCCGTTGAGCAGTTTTGGCGTGAAGAGGTAACAAACATCCATCCATCCATCCATCCAAACTTTCGCATTTATAATATTATGGTACTAGTTTCTGCGAGTGGTTTTGCACTCGTTGTTTCTATGAAAACATTTAAAGGTTATTTCTATCCCATGAGAACTGAGAATTTATGGGATAAGAATCCAACATCTATGAAAAATTTCAGCTTGATCTGATCCGTGGTTTTGGCGTTCAACATCCAATCGTCGATCATATTAGTGTGAAGGTTTAGGTAACACTAGAGTTTTATGAATTTTTGATTTATAATATCACTAGCTGCGCCCCGCGGCTTCGCTCGCGTGGAAATTTATGTTTCCCACTTTCTTAATTTTTTCTTCGCTATAAACCTCACGGAGCCCAAGACCTTTCCAACGAATGCAAAACCGTGGAAATCAGTTCGTGCGTTCTGGAGTTATAGCGTCAGGAAGGAAAACCCGACTTATTTTTATATAGTAGAAGATTATCACTAGCCGGAGTTCAAATGTTGTTTACAAGCTTTTACTTTAGTTAAGGCAGTCTGTTCAACCTCCTCGTCACCTCAGCAGCCTACCTATATTGTTTCACTGCTGGACCCAGGTCTCTCCCTGATAAGCGCCGTATTGGCTTTTATCTCATGGGGGGTAATGCCTATAATTCCCACGCTGATCATGCGGTTCAGGGATCGCAGTTCGTTGGTACAATTTTTCTGCAGAAGGCGCTGCTGCCCGCCCCCCGGTGGATATACCTTAGTCGCCACCTACGACTCCCGCGGGAAGAGTTGGGATGGTGCAAATTCTAAGCCGCACCACACGGGACGTCTCTAAGGCAGTCTATAATTATAAATAAACACTCTTTTACTTTTCTGGGTGCACCAACCCAGGTGGTCGACCCACCTGGGTTGGTGCAAAACGGAGATTTTCCATAACCATCTCGCTTGGCAGTGGTGGTTATTGAACAATTCCCCTTTTTTGGGTAAGGCACGTTCAGTGCTAATCGGTAGGTATACTTTTCCAAAACTCTTTACTAAACATACAAACTAAAGTTCAATAACAAAGCCCTAATCCGACAGCGTTATAACTGGCATCCAATAACAACTTCAATACGATATTCGATCCAACATCCAACGTCGAACTACCCAACGATCTTAACTATCTCCCTTTCGTTGTCAAGACAACTTGGAAACTTCGAGAAGATAACGTGTGATGTTGTTATACGTACAACTTGGAATTAGCAAGTTGGGATTCGAATAGGCCTTGCTTAGGTTTGTGTCCTTTGTGTGTTTATAGCAACGAAGTATTATAGTCATCAAAGGACACACTGTTTTGTAGATATGGAAATGGAATCGCTAGTAAGGACTTTTACTTTGCAAAGTATGCCAGTCCTATCATGACCTAAACTTATTAATAACAAGCAAAGGAAATAAATAACAAAATTATGCAAAGCATTCAATATAGGTACATTTAAAGGGAGTCACTGATGCATAAAAATTTATTTATTGAAATGGCCGCCACTGAATTTGGTTCCGATGAAATGTTAATAGATGTTTCTTGATATCATATTTTTAAATTAAGTTCAGTCATCAGTGCCTCCCTTCGATCTTAGAACTTGGCGCAGTCCATCAAGATGTGGTGCACATCATCTAGGACTTCACAAATTTCAGGAATCGCTAGTTCATTTAGTTGATGGTTTGGATAAAAATGCCCATCAGAGTTAATGTTTTTTTTAATCGTGAAAAGACCTTTGTTTCTCCACATTCTCACCTGATGATAAGGGACAATGTGGCCGACTATGTGTCCTCATCATCATCATCCACAGCCGGTTTTACCCACTGCTGGGTATAGGCCTCCCGAAGTGTGTGCCATCCACTACGGTCCTGTGCTAACCGCCTCCATTGACGCCCTGCTACGTGTATTATGTCGTCGACTATGTATCACGAAGATCTAAAAGACATTCCTAATCTCATGTCTTGAAAAGACTCTGTATGTAGCTGGCCGGAAATAACAGAAGTGTCAGTGAATTGCAAACCGATGTAAAATTAAATTAATAATTTAGCTCTTGGTATTGTGAAAAAAAATCTCAACCTGACAATAACATTTTAAATTGTCTATCTCACACGCTATTTATTTTTGTGCATGCTGCAAGTTTTGAGTAGAACGACTAAATATCTTATCACAAAAAAACAAATATTAGATTTTAGTATATAGATAGCTTGAAAATTTATGACAAGGCGTCTCAGTTCCGTTTGCTGTTGCTTTCAATTTATATGTCTACTCAATTGTAGACGTAAGAAGGGCCCCTACTCTGAAAGAAAATGCAATGCTTTCCAACTAAAGCATACTAGTCGAATCTCAACTGCGAGATTAACACACAGTTATAATAATAATAAATAATGCTGGATAATCCACACAGCATCATCTAGCCCCAAGCTAAGCAGAGCTTGTGTTATGGGTACAAGATGACTGATATACTTAATACAATACAATACATTACATATATAGATATTTTGTTTTATATCACACATAAAAAATACCCAGAACACCCCAAATATCTGCTGATTGCACAAGCATTTGTCCCAATAATAAAAACGTAAACTATTGACAGAGCTAGTTTTTTATTTTGATCGATATAAATTCTTTCCATCCAAAAGTTGCCTGGAAGATATCGCTTCTAAGTGATAAGGCCACCGCGGCAGGCGACGTGATGTAAATGTCTTATGTAATGTCTCTTGTATTGTATTTTTGTTGCTTTACATTATAGTATTTGGTATTGTATAAAAGGCACAAATCGTTTTATGAGCTGTCAAGTTAGTTAATTTCTGTATATATTAGCCATATAATAATTTAGACTTTTTTAACCATTGTTGGGATATTTTTCGTATTCCATAGTCGAGGCCTTGAGTGGTTGCCAACTAGAACTTACATCACTGTTTCCAGTTGAAGGTTTGTGAAAAATACCCGGGGTCAGTATCTTCATGTAAGATTGATGCACAAAACAGATAAATAGATTTTCCTTCGACTTAGCCTTTAAATTAACAATTTTCCGTCGTCTTTTGAAACTATGGAATTGATTGCAAACTTTCGTAGCTTAGTTTTGATCTATAATATGTTGCAATAAGTAAGAAATGGCATTCAAGTTACTCGTCTACTGGATCAGAAAGGTTTTACAATATGCTGATAGAGTGCGTCTACTGCTTTCGGATTTTGTATCGGCAATAGGTAAAGGTATTTAAAAGCGCTCGAATTTGCCGATGACGTCATCGGCAGAAATACCGGTCCTTGGCATCATTAGCGGCAGATATGCCGATCAATAGATCCAGTGCACGCTGTACCATAGAAATCATAACAAAGCAACAAATCCTTTCACTCCGTACGCTCCGATACCGATCCAGTGGACGTGTAACTTTATTCTACCTCTACTAACACCGACTAACACCATAAGGCTGAAAGTTTGTGAAAATATTTTCGTTGAGACAACAACGCCTAAACTACTATACGAATCAAACTGGAAATCGGCATAGAATAGAATAGAATATAAAATTCGTTACAGAACTTACACAGCTTACGACGACCTCTGTGGCGCGGTGGGCGAAGGTCCGCCTGCGACGCAGGAGGTTGCGGGTTCAATTCCCGCCTCGGGACAAATATTTGTACGATCTGCAGATATTTGTTCAGGGTGTTCTGGTCGTTTTCTATGTATAATAAAAAATATCTATCTATGTACTCATATATTATTAAGTATATCAGTTATCTAGTACCCATAACACAAGCTCTGCTTAGCTTGGGGCTAGATAATGTTGTGTGAATTGTCCAGCATTATTTATATATATTTAAAAAAAAAAAAAAAAAAAAAAAAAAAGCTTAGACTAAAATACATAATTAACCTAAATTAAAATTAAGTGTAAACTCAGTAACAAAATGGCTCTGCCTCAGCATGGGTTGGTTGACTAGCAAGCTAGCAACCAACGCTGGTCTTCCGTCAGATATGTAGATATGTTGTAAAGTATAACAATTATACCTAAGCTACTTTTAACCCCAAAAGAGCGCGAGCAAAAGCTAGTAAGACATAATACATTTAATATCGCCGAGAGGAAACGACTGTAATAATATTCATCGTGGAATATTATGTCCCTAAACGTTATTTACTGCGATCAAAAACCTTAGGTTCATAAAGTTCACAGTCGTAGGTAGGATTAGGACCCAAATATTCCAGTAATTTTACCGACAACCAGCCTGTAATACCAACAACGCTGCTTGTCGACAGAAAGTCTGCAAATAACCTACGACTTAGGGACGTAGGTTATTTGCAGACTTTCTCCCGACTTATAGTCTTACGACCTAGAGATAGATAGATAAAAGATTTATTCGACACTGCAGCACATAATACAAAAAGATCACAATAATGAAGGTTCATCTTAACATAACACAGAATAATAGTTTTTTCATGGAACAAAGCTTGGGAACAATAAGTAATAGTAGACAAGCTGCATTGTTGGTATTATAGACTGGTTGTCGGTAAAAGGAATATTTGGGTTTACATCTGAACTGGATCTGTCAGACATTTTGCATAGGCCCAATGCTGCTACGATACCATTGTCACAGTGAAGCGATTAGTTAAGCAGAATAGGGCCTTAGGTACTTTAGTAACAAAGAAAGTTACAATCAAATAATAGAAATAAATTAGAACTAGTATTTACAATTGAAACAATTGAGCTTAATGCAGACTGTTGCAAACAATCTACAGGTAGCTCAACTAATCCATAGTACCTGTCGGAAGCGTCCCCAAGACGCTGGCTGCATTGCCCCGCTGTTTGGCAATGCTGATGCGCTGCGCCAGATACTCACCAGCTCTCGGGTCACGCGTGGCTTCGATCAGACGCTCAGATTTTCAATTATATCAGTTGGATCATCAGATGGTGTTTTAGTCAATGAAAATAAACAAAAAAAGGCTATGACAATAATTCTTACGTTTGGCTTCACCTTGCCTAATGGAAGCGAAGATGGTGGCATATTGGGGGAACGCTTGTCTAAAAAATGCTTATTGCCTTTTGTAGAAACCCAAGTTTTATGAAACAGGAAAAATAAATTATTTTCCATCGTCTGCCTCGAAAGAATCCAGGCGGCTCGCTAGTGGAACAATAAGCACGGCAGTAAATCAAAACAACAGCAACTGTTTCGCCGCAGGAGGCAGATGTGACTAACTTAGTGTTTTCTTGTAATGCGTCTTTGTAGCGTGGCACGTTTGAGAGCTGATGGCCTAGTGGAAGCATGCCGGAATCTGCTGAAAATATAATGATAACAGCTTCACTTTCGCTGAGGAAAACTATCGTAAATTATACTAATATACCGAAGGGATCGTTCGTCTCATCACACTAATATTATAAATACAAAATAATTTCTTGACCATAACGATTACAGATAAATAAATAAATAATAAATAAAATAATAAATAATGCTGGACAATTCACACAGCATTATCTAGCCCCTAGGTAAGCAGAGCTTGTGTTATGGGTACTAGATAACTGATATACATAATAATATACGAGTACATAAATAGATATTTTTTATTATATATAGAAAACGACCAGAACACCCTGAACAAATATCTGCAGATCGTACAAATATTTGTCCCGAGGCGGGAATCGAACCCGCAACCTCCTGCGTCGCAGGCGGACCTTCGCCCACCGCGCCACAGAGGTCGTCATGGTTTTTAATAAATGGTGAGTGTGATTTTTTATTTGTAAGGACTTTGTAAGGACTCAAAACTAGTAAAACAATATAGGAAATACATTTTCAACAGATGACTAAATGATTACAGATGTAAGAGCTGTTTATAAGGTCAGAATAACAGCTTGAAAGTATATGTATACGTTAAAACAGATTGTCTAATAAAATTGCCCACGACTATTAATAAATAAATAATTCTGGACAATCACCACACAACATCATCTAGACCCAAACTAAGGAGAGCTTGTGTTATCGTCTACGAAAAATTCGACTAAAACAATTCGACTAAAAACAATTCGACTAAAACATTTCCACTGGTAACAATTCGACCTTGAGTCAACCCGAACTGTAGGCGTCCCACCCCCGCGAAGCGGGGGTCAACAGTAACTTACTCCTAACGAAGCCCGCCCGAGATAGATATCGATCTAGAACAGGAATAACACTTAAGCTACTTTTTATATCATTCATCAATTCCCATGAGAAATATTTAACCTTTCAACGTTTCTGTAGAAACAACGCCTGCGAAGTCGCGGGCAGAAAGTATTAAAATAATACATTGGTCGGTCCATCTCATCCATGCGGTCCAGTTCCCTCTGATCAACTCTACACGACAAGACACTCTGGATAGACTCACCACCGTCTGTATTCCAAGTGATTACAATTATTTGTCACGTACAGGCCTTACAATACAAGTCACTTAAGTAAGTGTCGACAAACACACTACAAGAACCATCCTTCGTGAATGATTCATTCGTGAATTGACCAATGATGATGATGAAAATGTATTTCCTATATTGTTTTACTAGTTTTGAGTCCTTACAAAGTCCTTACAAATAAAAATTCACACTCACCATTTATTAAAAACACTTAAGACTGCAGGTAGATGCTGGATACGGCAAGCTGATGACAGAGCGCTTTGGCTCTGATTAGGGGAGGCCTATGTCCAGCAGTGAACAAACATAGGCTGATGATTTGATGAATAAAATCTGTGTAACTGTATGAAACAATCAAAATATTTATGATGTAAGCATTTGTGCGGAGTTGAGCACCTTAAAGTTTGAGCATTCATTTTAATTGTTTCAAAGTAACCACCACAAACACAAATATAATTTACGGTAACAAATCATCTTCAATAAATAAACCTAAACACACCCCCAGTAATTAAATATGTTCCATAAAGTAAGCGGGTCAGAGTTCAAAGCTCAATTGAATTTATCTCCAGCAGGTGATGGACGTAGCTAACGAAGTTAGCGCGCCGCTCGCTATCCGATCTATTCTAAACTAATTCATAGCGAAAACTCACCTTTATATAAACTGAAGGATAATATAATATGCCTGTATTATATTATCCTTCAGTTAAACGGTATACGGTTATTGGTACTTGATACTGAGTAACACAATACTCAAATCAAAATCAAATCAAATCAAAAACTCTTTATTTCCATAAATACAATGAATGTACACTTAGAAAACTGTCCCAAGTTTTTGACGTGACAACGTCTTATAATTCGATAGAGCCGGTTGCACGCACGAAAAAACGTCTGACGTCATGCGGCGTTACCTCGCTCTGAGGCGTTCCCTCGCTCTGAGGCGTTCCATGTAAGGCTTGAAGTGCAAGCGAGAACGCTCGACATCCATCTCTCTCCTACTTGAGTGAGCGATGCGTCTGCGTGGACAGCTGCTATACTATAGTACATTTACATGTTTTGATCGAGTATCAAATGCTACCATTCCATCAGTATTTTCTTAAGACGTTGTCACGTTCAACTATCGTCAGTAAACCGACTTTACAGACAACCAATTTTTTATCCTCTAGGTAATCTGATATTTTATAGTACGCCTTTTTGCACAGGAAGGTTTTGACAAATTGGTTGAATTTACTAGCTGAGCCACCTCTAGATTCTTCGCAACAGTCTGCAGATAGTTCAACTCTCGTAGGTACTTTGTAAATATCTGTTAGTTGCGATATTTTAATAAGTAAATCTTCAAAAATACTGGCACTTACCTAGAACAACGGTTCATAAAATTTTGACTTTCATGTCCATGAGCGACCTCACAGCACAGAAACTTAATATTTAGTCAGCTATGTTCATTCAACGGTTTTTTCGAGTTGTTCACGTTCACATAATGTTCTTGTGTGTGAATAAATAACGGAGACGTTAAAAAAGCTCTGTAGGTCTCCAAATCCATGCCTTCATAAAAACCTAAACGCTTAGTCAAGCAAATAATCAGAAAGCCAACGCAAAAAGCCGCTATAATCTTAAATGAATATAGAAATCCTCAGTCATTGCATTCAGTGGCACGCCAGCCTGGATTATTTGATTCCGGCCGCGAGTCACGTGACCTGCGAGCCAAGCGGCGGCTGTGCGGAATATGTTATTTTACGCTGTTTTAACTCATCCGATAATAAAATCATGCTGTTTACGTTCTGTGCTTGCAGCATTTAGATGGGATAAGCTTGTCCTTGCCTACAAGCTATGTACCTAATCTTCTCTTTATCTTTTTTTTTTTTTTGACGACCGATGTGGCGCGGTGGGTGAAGGTCCGCGTGAAGGTTGCGGGTTCGATTCCCGCCTTGGGACAAATGTTTGTACGATCTACAAATATTTGTTCTAGGTGTTCTGGTCGTTTCTATGTATAATAAAAAATATCTATCTATGTAATGTAGAGGTATTATATTATGTATATCAGTCATCTAGTACCCATAACACAAGCTCTGCTTAGCTTGGGGCTAGATGATGTTGTGTGGATTGTCCAGCATTATTTATTTATTTATCATTAAATCTTTATTATCTTCTAATCCTAGAGCGGGGTAACTGATCTAGCAAATCACATAAATCATGTAGAAAGTAGACATTAATTTTATTCAGAAAGAAAAGTCTATTCTGCGTTGCGTACTGCATCTATTTATCAGGGCCCTGACTCTATAAAACGAAATCGAAGTTTCCGATTCGTTTTCGTGCAAACGCTTATCTTATGCAAGCGAGATAGTTGGTTTTGCACGACAACGAAAACGAAACTTCGATTTTCCTGTTCCCAGTAGACCCCAGGTTACACACTCTTCCTAGCTTATTTACAAAATATTCAAAACTTAACAAGACCTTAGCACCTTACCAGCATGGGTGAAATATACTATTTTTCTCATCTTTTTGTCAAGTGAAGTGGCAGACAGAACCTAGCACACGAAACACAAGCTACCTCAACTCTAAACTCAAAAGTTAAGCATCACAATGCAAATCTACATAGAATCCGGCAACTTAACGTACTTAACGTCAAACTTAAATCCGAGGCCTACAGGGTGTGATTAATGTCATTTTAATGGCGTATTGTTTACTTCGCAAACACCCTGTTTATAAACACCGGTTAATGTCTCAAGTGATGAGGGGTTTGGTGGTAAACACCTAAATCTGTATCTATTTAACGGCACGGTTTATATTAAACTGCAAGAGCTACCTACATATATTTGGTTCTAGAATCCTGGATATTTTTGTAAACAGAGGGATTACGAAACAAAAGAAATATAGGTCGAATATATTAACTAAAACAAACATTAAAACAAAAACGTCATCATCATTAGCACTCAGCCCGTGTCAACCCATGGCTGACACCGGGTCAATCAGAAAACGTTTTCAGATGTAAGTATACAAGGCATGTACGCTTTTTTGAAAATTTACGACTCTTCCCGCGCGTGTCGTAAGAGGCGACTAAGGTATATCCTTCGCGGGGCGGGCAGCAGCGCCTCCTGCAGAACAATTCTACCACCAAACTGCGATCCCAACCCGCATGCTCAACGTGGGGATTATGGGCATTACCCCATGTGACAAAGGCCAATAAGGCGTTTATCAGGAGGAGGTCTGCATCCAGCAGTGGACCGGTATAGGCTGTGGATGATACAATGTTTAGCATGTCGTATAATGCTCAATACAAGTAAACCGCAATCTCCTTGCTACAAGGTCATTTTCGCATAAAAGTCAATTGTACTAAACGGTCATTGTCCTATAAAACTTTTAAACCCATCATGGTTATTAACACTAAAGTCATTTACAACGGGATATTTACCATGAGTTACCACGTGGTAGTAGTAACGTTCGTAGCAAAAGACAAAAAAATTGTGTAGATTGATATTTCTGCCAATAACAACTCACCCGCAGTGCCGTCAGTTATTCCGTGATCATGGCGCATGTAACTGTGCCGAAATATTGGAAAGCTCAAAACTCAAATCAAGGTAAATATCCCGTTGTAAATGTTTTTAGGGTCATTTTCCTACTTAGGTGTTTTTATAGGTACCCATATTAACCATACATTACAGCACTTCCTGCTCCTCCCTTTAAGGCAGGGGCCGGGCAAACGAGCCCGATAGATAAATGCCGGTCGCGGGCCACTTTGACTGATACGCCCTATCGGCCCTTCTATCGGCAATCGAGTACGCACTGATAGGAGATTAGGGCAATTTGCTGCTGTGATTTAGGTTACGGTGGGTTGCTAAACGTGCGGGTAGACCGCTAGTGCGTAAATGAAGGTGGAAGTATGCTACTAATATTATACACGCGAAAGTTTGTAAGTATGGATGGATGGATGTTTGTTACTATTTCACGTAAGAACTACGAAACGGATCGGGCTGAAATTTTGCATACAGGTAATTGTAATCCTGGAATCAAACATAGGCTACTTTTTATCACATAAATCAGTTCCCGTGGGATAGAAATCACCTCTAAATGTATCGTTTCCATAGAAACAACGCGCGCGAAGCCGCGGGGCGCAGCTAGTATTAGTATAAAGTGTTTACTAAATTAGGATTTAAAAACGGATAAAAGAAGCAGCCATATTGGGCAAATGATTTTTGAAGGTTTTTTGTTATTATAGTGCGTAACCCCACACTAAGGGTAATTTCTAAGAAATCAAATAATATCGCAAAAATTTTCGACTTCGACGGGACTTGAACCCGCATCCTTCCTTCAGTACAGGAATGTGCTAACTAACTACACCACGAGGTCAAGTGACGTGGGAGTCGAAAATCTCTGCGACTTCCTACGGTCTCTAGCGCCGTTAGCTCCACCTACAGGGGAAACATTAAAGTTTATCCAATCCTGTTCAAAGACTAAAGTTACATTTAGTTCGTTTGACGAGAGGTGTCGCGTAGCTTATTTGAAGCTACTTGAAATACCTACTGTTGCGGACTGGACTTTCACTGTGTTTTTAATTTGAAATTTACATTTAACCTCCCCATCTTGGGCATCCTTGTCTTTATGAAGTTATTGATGCCTGTGCTGACAGAAATATCCGAAATCGACGCACTAATAACGTAGACATTAATATTATTATATTCAGTCTACATAACGCACATGATTAATCAATTTTCAAAGATATACATATTATGTTAATATTATTTATTTCATTTAATTTTCAGTCATGTCTGTCTGTTTTCTTTTTAGCTTTGTACCTTATGGTGTTTCCTGTAACGAAATACCTATACATGTAATTATTAAAATAGTACATAAACATAGAATGTAACGACATCAAGTGTAACATCAAGTGTACCTACGATGGAATAAATACAAATATACAAATAGATTTCTATGAACTTTATGAGTTTCTACTCAGAGTAGATTTCAAAAGTGATCTCTAAAGCGACACCTATTCTTATAATTAGCTTTAAGTTCCGGAGTTTCAGCTCCAAATAACGACAAATCAGGTCAGCACCAGGCGTCCACAAAAGCACACATTAGGATACATTAATCATGGCTACAAAAGCCTTTGGGAGCGAAGTTTTGGAGGTGAAATGATTCTAACTCTCGGAAGCCATCTATACTTATTTGTGGTTAATTTTGCGGAAGGATTACGACCGTCACCGTACCAATAGTTTAAATCAAAATATAAAAAACTAGCTTTTACACGTTGTTTTGTATTTAGAAAAATCCGATAAGTGTAAAACCAAAGAAACCTATTTCGGCGCTACTTGGGAACACAAATATGTGTTTATATTAAAATATTCCACTCTATCTCATTTCAAATATTCGGGTTCGGGTCAATTGGGTAAAACTTTGTTTTTTTACGTCATTCCAAATTACCTACCAATCAAAACAATTATTTTATCCAATCCAGCAGTTTCGTTTATTCCATCCAGTCCTAGTAGTAGTTCGAAAATCTGTTTGGATAGAAATATTCCAAATTGTTATACTGACTAAACTGAACTTTTTGGATACGCAGATTTTATTCGGAATAGAACTACTATGAATATTACGGTACACTCTAGATTTGAATTATGATTTTTTTTTAAATTTTTTAAGTTCTATTTATTTTTCAACTCAATGTTAGTAGGTAAACTAAATAGGTTTTTGTCAGTAAACTAAATTTGTGTCATAGTGTTGGTTAACTAAATACAAAGGTTTTAACTTTTGCGGTTATCCACCCTCAATAGCCATAAGTTTTGTTTCCAATGATTTTTTTTTTGAATAAATAAACATAACTTAATGGCCTATTTGTGCAGTTTCTACAGTCATAACCCCTGTAACAACTCGACAAATATTCTGTCATCCGAGGCCAAAAATGTCCCTTGACTAAATAAATCAAATTCCACAGGACACAGAGTGAATAACAACATTCGAAAGCAATCTAAAAGTTCCCTTTTTCCTCCTTCCCCTGAGGTTAAAGAGGAAAAGAGGCTTTGGAGGGAAATTATTAAATTAAACGCAACAAAACAAACGCTGAAGTTCGCCGCGGTTTTAATTTGCTTAAAAATATCTTGGGAAGAATTATGAGTCTTTAAAGTACAAAAGGTTTAGTTACTTGGCAAGAGTCCTGTCTCTGTTCTGTGCTTCAAAGAACTTAGTTTGAGCTCCGTCACTCAAATAGTGATTCGATTTTCGAATAACAACTTTCTTTAGAGTAATATTCTTAGAACCTAACCAAGTTACGTTTGGAACTTCGATTTTTGGGCCCGGAAAGGTGGTGGTAAAGCCATTGAAAAATTCATCAATTCGTTCGCCTCCTAATTGAAGTCCGTTGGCCCTAACCTATAAAATATAGACGGACAGACGTGCCAGCAATACTATTAGCCTTCGTATTTATTTAATGAGAGCACCCTAAACAGATGTTGCCGTTAATATATAATCGCAGTGGGACCTTATTGCCCATAGATTTATCGCTTTGAACATAATCCAAGTCGGACAGCATACTTATACAGAAAAGCAGAGATGGAATTAGGACTCTGGCAAAACAATGCTGGCAAAACTCTACTTTCTTTCTCCAGTCCAGCTCAGACCATGAGTACATCCTAGATTGAAATGTAATAAATAGGAAATTTGATTTCTATTTATTTGATAAAATACAAAATGTGTATTTCATTAAATGCGACATAAAATGTGTTCCTTATCAAACATTTCTCGAAAAGTGGTGTCATTTCAAATCTAATATGCTGTCAGTCAGGGTTTTTCCTCAAAAGAGCTGATAGAAACTAGTCATCGTGACCGATACCCAAATGTAAGCCCATTCGTGAATGGTAAATTAAAAAAAATCATGATATCGAGTTTTCTCTATTTGGTTAAGCGACAGTACCACTACTACTCCTATGGCTTAGCGACTCGAAGGCTTGGCCTCCGATAAGAGAAGTCGTAAATTTTCCCTGTCCTGCGCAGTTTCCCTCCAGTCCTCCACTTAGCTCACGCAGGTCCGCTTCCACCACATCTTTCCTGCGCAAATGGAAATGGCAAATTTAAAAAATAAATGTATTATGGAAGTTCCTTAAAATAATTATCTATCTAAGACCGTCTCTGCTCTTTGAATTAGTTAGGGAAGTGTACATACAGGAAATGTTCTCCGGACGTTGAAATTGGGGTGCGGGGCCGTTTCAGACTTATTTTAATACGAGTGGGTATGCTATAGGTATGCACCGCTCGAAACTATGGCTGCTCGTAAAAAGCGATTGAAGAAGGATTGCGATTGAAAGTCTGTACTGAAAATCGGACGCAAATAGTTAAGACTTGTTTTGTGAGGTACCTATGCTTTAGTTTGGTATGTTTAAAGTTTAAGGATGAAACAGAGTTTAAACGAGTAGCAAGCAAATGGTCATGGCCTTCTCAGCGAAATTTGGAACAATGGTCAAGTTTTAGCAGAAGCGGAATATGTTATTTATTTTCTTCTTTTAGTACTGAGTAGTAACCAACATAAAAAAAATGTTTGTCCGTTGAATAACTAGGTACTTTTGCCAGTCAAATATTCTAGAGCTTTCGAGGGTATTCGGTACATGCGTAAAAAGCTCCAGGAAGTTGAGGAAGAGTCTAAAATATTGAAGAACATTCGAGAACGTCGTAGGAACATCTTATAAAATATCTGTTAAATTACAGGCACAAAAGGCTATAAGATATCTAGAGTAGGTGCTTATTGAGCGAGGTGATGCCATAAGCAATGTTTAATCAGGAGGGCCCATGGGCCACTTGCTCGATTCATTTCCAAGTGTTGTAAAAACTGATAGGATGAAAGTATTTGTCGGATGTACGAATTGTAAATACAATCTGTTTTTTACGTCCGAGGCCCAATTTGTTTCGTCTCTTTTTATTGTCCGCCATTTTATATTCTGTTTTGGCTGTAAAATATTATGTATGATTATTATTTTTTTACTGTGATGTTTTATGAGTTTGGGACGTTATTCATTTCTATTCGGTTACATAAAACACGGAGTTCAACGTTTTCGTTCGAGTTTTCGGCTTTTTTGTTTGGCTGTCAAATACTTGATTTGATTTAAACAAGCTAACTATACTATAACTATACTAGCTTTTTGTTTAAAAATACAGGTACCAATAATTTAACTGTTCGATCTTGTATTGCCAGCCTGTATTGGTCCACTGCTGGACGCATTCCTCCCCCTGCAGATCGGGTAACCGATAAATAACATCTTTATTCACAAAGAAAATTACAATCAAATAATATAAATAAAATAGACCTAATATTTACAATTGAAACAATTGAACTAACTGCAGACTGTTGCAAACAATCTACAGGTAGCTCAACCGATCAGATCAGTTGAGCTACCTGTAGATTGCTTCCGACAGGCATTCATATAGACCAATGCCAGTCGGAAGCGTCCCCAAGACGCTGGCTGCATTGCTCCGCTGCTGTATGGCAATGCGCTGCGCCAGATACTCACCAGCTCTCGGGTCACACGTCGCTGCGACCAGACGCTCAGATATAAATTACTAGCTTTTTAAGTACTTCTTATCTTAGACCATAACAGAGTACCATAACAGATGCACACAGATCTTACCCCATGTACATATCCGACGATCCTATCTATACCAGGTTGTCTGGCAGAGATCGATCTTGAGCGATAAGACTGTTTTTTGTGACCAATTGTCACTTAGATTATAATTATTTCATTTTAAATGGTTTCTTAGTTCTAAGTGTGAAATAAAGTATTTTCTATAGCTAGACTAGGCAGAATCACTAGAATCTCGAATACACGCCACGATGATCTTGTGGCGGTATTTTGTGCGGCTACTTCCATTTGTCAACCTTTTCATCTCGCAAACCATATAAAACAACCGAATAAAAGTATCACAATTCATAAATTTCGTGGCATTTGGAAACCTTTTCATTAAGAAGTATATTTGGGCACAGTTGGGTAGAAAAAATATATCTAAGGGTGACTATTGAATACTTATCCTATTATTGTGCGGTCTATGTATGTATGCTGTTGTAAATTATAATAATTAAATAATTACTGTAAGCAATATTATTAATTGATCACCAAGTTACTTAAATTATTGGAGCTCTTATATGGTTTATTATCTATACTATATTATAAAGAGGTAAGATTTGATTGTTTGTTTGTATTGAATAGGCTCCGAAACTACTGGACCGATTTGAAAAATTCTTTTACCATTAGAAGCCCACATTATTCCTGATGAACATAGGCTACTTTTTACCGCTGGTAAATGTTTCATTCCTACGGGAAAACGGGTAATAGGAGAACGGGTAGTAAGAATGCAGCTAGTGGTTAATAATTTTGTTGTTTTGACACAATTCCTTTCCCCTCCATTTTGATGGAAACCGACCCTAATGGTAAAAAATGACAGCAAAAAACATGAAATATGATACTCGTAATGTCAATAGGTACATCTCTGACATCACGCAAAAAACAAGTCATAAAAGCAAGCCATCAACATGACCGGAATATTACAAAAACAAATTTTTGCCCTTAATTTTTACAAATGAAAATTAGAGGGTGGTCATTAGAATTCTCTTCCCGCCCTAGGGAATCTCCCGGGCAATAACTGATAAGGGCGGGAACTTATTGCCCGGGAAGGCGATTTTAGACGATAATGAATCTAATAAGCTGTCGGAGAAGGGTGAAATTGCAAAGACATTTTGCTGAATTATTTTGGAAATGTTGATGACGTTGCCTAATTAATTGTTTTTAAAGGGAAGTTTAATTAAAGGACTTTGCGTGTTCAGTAACTGAATAAAATAGATGATCAGTTGACTACCACAAATATCCAACCAAACTCATTTGCTGTCTTTTATGATTCGATAACGAACGAGTCTCGTATATCAATTTTAAATTGCCAAACCCAGACAAGAAAATATGGCCCATGTTTCCAATGATTAAACAAACATTATTTCAAGTTCTTCCCACTTCCATTAATAGCAACGACATCGGCCATATCTTTCGTGAAAATAAATCAATTAATTTTCATTTTGTATTACCGAACAGTCTCGTGTAATTTTATCAATTTGTAAGTGAACTCGCTCTCGCTCCTACTCCAGCCTTACCCTCATTCTAAAGTAGTCTCAATTCCTTTATTGACGGGGCTTAAGCAAGTCAAATGTGCTGGCGACGTCATAAAGAGCCCGTGACGTCACAATTAGGGTAAATGCAGGCATTGAGTGACGTCTGGCCAAAGTTTATAAACTTACTACTATGAGGGTAACTGCGACTGTGTCTTCTGTTTCTGTTTGAATTTATAATCTAATATTGTACGGTCTGTTTTTGAATTCTGTTCGAAGACCTACGCCAAGTGTTAGATTCAATCTACTTATTTCTTTAATTACGTTAGCGGACATCTACGTGGATGAGGTCTTCTCCGTTGGTCCTTGTTGGTTGTAAACGAAACACTTAAAACTTATTAGTTTTTATGAATAAGACTTTAAAATGCTTTATTTCCTTTAGTTATTTAGACTTTACACTTCTGGAAAAGTTAGACGATGCATATTTTAAACATACTTTTAAGTCTCTTACAAATCCAACAATTTTTTTGCGCCTTTGGTGGTTCCTTTTAGAACAGACTGTGCGATATTTACAATCTTTTGATATTTTGTACTGGTGGAATAGGTTTTGTGTTTTAGATAATTAAAGAGATAGAGACACATATACCACTAACCTTTTAGATACTGGCTGCTTCCGACGACACACGACCAAAATGTCAGGTATCCTGGATCTATAGATGGTCAGGTCACGATCACAGCACTAGGTATACGTATACAGCACAGCAGAAGTTCTTAGGTTGTCGATAGAAAGTCTATCTGGAATCTCGTAACAACTTTACTGATATTTCCGAAGCGGAAACGTTCGCTCTCATCGGCGTGCGCGCAGGTTGTGTCGCGTCACAGCTTTCTCATATATGGGTCAGTGGCATAATGCAACCCCGTAAGCAGAATTCTACACAGACATACCTATGTAGTAAATAATAAATGACAATCTAATGATTGTGGTTCATGTAAAGCATGATTTTGAAAGTGGAGGTACTAGTTGTCCTAAAACTTCCTGAACTCACTAGAGAGAGAGTTACCGTCTGGTTCAAGTACTTTGTAATTACGTTATCGATGGAGGGGTTAATTTTGAGAAAGTGAGCAATAAGTAGGGACATAAAGTTATAATGCTATGAATTTTATATGCTCGTTCGAGAGCCTCACGTGTTTTACGATGATGCTGATAATAATATGGCTATAATAATATATCTCTGAATATATGAGATTCTTTATTGATAGGTAAAATAATATTGTCTGTATTTTTATGAATTGACTTTACAATAGCGTTTTATAGAAGAAAACTTCACAATTTATCACTAGACACCTAGGTATAGCTTTTTATGTGTGTTTTATAAAGTACCTGCTTAATTCTGAAGTTATCTACAAACTTGTAATATGAAATGTAACCTTACATACTCGATGTGTGAAGTTTGGTCGTTTTTGTCCCATTAAAGTGTGTCATACCATTTTTTTTTAATCTAACTTACTACTATTACCCTACTATTATATTAGTCAGCATGATTTTTTCGTACCATTAGCGCCGCGCAAGATTCCACCAGTTCGATCTCTTAATAGAGTTGCAAACTTAACCCTGTTTAGTCGTAGTTTATAACCCACGAATTAACTAGCTTAAACTTTAGTTACTTGCGCCTCGGTGAACCAGGATAATGAGCCAGGTAATTAGTTCCTGTTCCTCCTAATTTGTGGGGCTGGATCTTCGCTGACAAATCTGGTTGGAGTTTTGGAATCTAGAATGTTTTAGACCCTGCATTGTCACTCGGAATCGTGAAAAAAGAAAAATAATATGAGTTATGAAGGGAAAACAGAGAGAGACACAGAGTAGTAGTAAAAAATCATGCTATGAAATTTAAAAACATCTACAACCAATATCATTATTTTTGTTCACTCTTGGAGTGACCGTTCAGAGTGGTCGCGGTCACGACGGGGCCCTGATGAATGGCGTCTTAGTAAAATTGGTTGTACCGTTATGAACTATTCGATTGTTTCTGTTGATCTATCAGTTTTTATTTCCTGTGTCGGTGGCCGCTTTGATAACCACTTTTACCGCCATCGCAGACACAAGTCCCCACTACTGTAAGTGGAACTTTCCGCTTTTGATCAACTTAAAAATTTCCAATCGGTAACTCTGTAATATTAAATAACTACATATGTGAATGCCTGTTCGAAATTCTCTGCAAAATCGCTGAGAATTCGCTCGTTCCCTAAATTAAGCAGTTGCAAATCGGATAGGAACGTGAACGAGTAATCGGTTATACGTTATCGAGCGACCCATTTCCTACGTACTCGATTACCGCGCGTAATAATCGATTGTTCTTAATGAACTTTTTCATTCCTTTGCGTTCACATTGATTGATACCCTTTTGCGAAGGAAAAAATTTAAACGACATTCCTTCAATTTTGATAAATAAATAAATAATGCTGGACAATCCATACAGCATCATCTAGCCCCAAGCTAAGCAGAGCGTGACCTATCAAGCTCTGCTCAGCTTGGGGCTAGATGATATAAGTCGTAGGTAGTAGGTAAATATGCACCTAATATTAGGTGCACATTTACTACTACTACGTACTATAAATAATTATTTGTACTTACACAAGTTTAAATTCTAGTTGTTTATGCGAAAGTGTACTTAATATTTGATTATTTTTTATTGTTTGTGTGTTGTACCAAAAATACCTAAGTTACTGCATTGTTACTGATACCCGGTACATTATTGACTACTGTTTGATTTTTTTTGTGCTCATTATGTTTGTGAACCAAGTAAACCATCTATTTATCTATCATGTTGGACTGGGCTTTCACAATGTTCGATATGCCGTATACCTAAAAAAAAGCTGTAGATGCCTACGTTAGTTTATTTAACAAGGGGTATAGATTTGTATTTCGCATAAAATCACGTCTGAATGGTCTGAACCCCAAGTATAACGCCAAACCAGATTTAAATTTAATTCATGTTTACAAAACATTGATTTTCCAGCCATTATAATAATCCGATTACAGCATGTAAATATAAAATTTCTGAATGAAACATAATTACATCCTAAGTAAACAAGTCTTAGAACCTTTCATCGGTAAATAAAGGTAATAAAAGCTGCCTTATACTCGGCGGAAACCTATTTAATTGAACGAGCAAAAAACTCCCGTTGCCATGACAACGGACGGAAATTAAACCTAGTTGACTTTCTACCTTTGTTTTGTTGCTCTGGGATTGGAGTTCTTGGAAAAATCGAATTCTTTTATAGGACAGTAAGGTATAATATCCTCGGCTCGATTATACACAGCGCCTATTGCTACATTATTTGTTATATATTCTATTTTATCTTGTTTTGTGTGTTAATGTACTATTATGTATCACTCGCAAATCTATGGACCCATGGTTGTCTGAAATAAAGCATTTCTATTATTTTATTTTATAGACGACCTCAGTGGCGCAGCGGGCGAAGGTCCGGCTGCGACGCAGGAGGTTGCGGGTTCGATTCCCGCCTCGGGACAAATGTTTGTACGATCTGCAGACATTTGTCCAGGGCGTTCTGGATGTTTTCTATGTATAATAAAAATATCTATCTATGTAGTGTATTGTATTAAGTATATCAGTTATCTAGTACCCATAACACAAGCTCTGCTTAGCTTGGGGCTAGATAATGCTGTGTGAATTGTCCAGCATTATTTATTATTTATTTATAATTATTTATTTCGGCTTGCTTAGATTTACCTAGTTCCACTTTGGGCCGTTTGACGGCTAGATCCGTTCAGAAGGCCGTGTGGTGCTAGCTCAGTAATTGTACCACCCCAGCTCTTCCTGTTGGTGTCGCAAGAGGCGACTAAGGGACACACACCGATGGGCAGCAGCGCTCAGAAAAGATGAACAGCAATTGCGTAGCGTGAAGATTATGCCACTATCCCTGATGATAGGCGCCAATAGGGTGCTTATCCGGGGAGACCTATGTCCAGCCGTGGACTGTTAAAGGTTGTTGATGTGTTTGTGTGTCGGCTAGATCAGACACGGCGTATACCTTTGCCTTTGCACCAATTAAGCCGTGAACTAACCATAAAGGTTTTCAGGAATCTGAGAGAATGGTGAATGGGCCCTGCATTCCAAAATATCATTCCTATATCTCGATTTAGTATGAGAATGTATTGTGTTAAATTGTTAATACAGGTATTATAGAAGCCTAAATTTCCTCATACTTTATCGGAAAGATCTTTTTAATATTAATTATCTTTACAATATATTTTCTCTTTGATAAAACATTTTTAGCAAAAAGTTAATTTCAACGTTTTTCCTGAATAGGACCTTGTTGGCTCGTGTATTTAGGCTCATTGTTCTTTGTTTTGTTCCAGGAAATAGCGGCTATTCTTATAAGCTTCGAGAATCATTGCGAATGGCAGTCCAAAGAAGTCAAGATTCGGTGAGTCAGCTAAAATTTTGGTGATATAGTTTCTATTCTTTTTAATGATTTTCGATCATGAATAATACCAGAATTTTATAAGAATAAATGAATAAATAATGCTGGACACAAAGTATTATCTCGCCTCAAGCTAAGCTAATATGCCTTCGTTTGACCATAATCTCACTTAATCGTAAGTGACCATGTATCACGATTGTGTAGAAGACACTTATTTACTATTCTCTTCTCTCTAAATACTTTCAATAAATAATGTGTAAAAGAAGTCTCCAGAACTAACGGCTATCGCTGTGGTGACAGCGATAGCCTGGTGGTGAAGTTGAAGTTTTAAAGGAATTTCTAGTTATGGTTAAGAGAAGTGGACAATTTGCAGAGGGGACTGTCCGCACCAGAACCAAATTGAATGTTTACCAGGTACCTACAAATTTAATCGAACATCGACCATGTTACTTTATGTTGTTGAACGTTTTAATTTCAATACAATGTAGGTCGCTAAATTATACGAACGCAAATTGTTTCAATCCGGAGCAGAATTTGTATCCAATATTCAGAACGTATCGGAAAACCGAACAAGATTCAACCGAATTCAAACCAAAATAAGAATACCTTAAAGTTTAAATTAGTAAGTACGTTCACATCCGCATTTGAACAAAGGCATGTTCTTTGTTCTGAAAAAACTTGTACTTTCTTAAATCTAAATTACAAGGCGAATGCAAAATCGCAGAGCAAAAAACTGTTCGAAACGAAACGAATTAAACTATCAGCCGAGGAGGTTAAATCTACAGAGTGACCCAGAATTTTTAAAGCGGTAAGTGCTGGTAGGTAATTATTGAGCTTGGAGGAAAAAATATTGGGGACATTCTATGTTCTAATTAGCTTTCGATTTTGGCCCGCTTGAGGCAATATTGCTTGAAGCGCGAGCTCTCCTAATTTTGACAAAGATATTTGACATTTTTGTGAATTTCTTCTCAAATTACATTTTTGTACTATCTGAATTCTGTTATGAGAGTAAAAAATGACGTGGAAGTAAATGGAAGTTATAAGGAGTTCAAACACTAGCAGCATTATTCGAGCCCCCTTTCAAGAACAGCATTTCTATCCCACGCCACCTTGTACCCTAGTCTGTGACTGTACCTAATTTGGCGCCCCACGAGGGACCGGTTCCAACTTGTAACAACTTTAAGCAAATTAAAACTTTCTCAGTGACTACTGCGCTCTTTGTGCGCCTCTGAAATATTAACTCTTTATGGGCGCGCAATGTACTTTAAACATTACGCTGGATTTGCACGATAACTGAGAAAGCCTAAACTGTCGAATCTATTGGTATAAGTCGTGTAGATAAAGATTGGGATTGAAAATGACATGGTGTCCCACTTAGATTATATGTGTCAAATATGCTTAAAGATAAATAATGCTGGACTATTTTCGCAGCATCATCTAGTCCCTAGCTAAGCAGAGCTAAGGTGTAAGATTCGTGAATCTTATGAATCGAAAGAAAATTAATATAATAAATTAAACCTTTATTTAATGCCAGATAACAACGTTTTTTCCTTAAAACCTTTACAAGAGGCCTGTGATCTAAATTTCATGCGTAACTTGGTGAGTTATGACTGTTATGAGACTCTAATCTGAATAACTTCATTTAAAAACTTTCATAGTTTGTCGAATTCATTACGGATGTAAGCGGGTCAACTACGAACCTTTTTTGTGTTGGAAGAACACCAAAGTTTCAAGCCTTAACGAGGGACATCTTCCATCCATATGAACGCAGAGGATATCAACACCCGACACAGTAGGATCTTTACGAGAAGATGACTCTCACGCCCTGCAGCATTAACAAGCAGCGCACCCCCCACCACCCCCGCCCCCGGCGCTCACGTCACGGGGTAGAAACGGTGATCTTTCAACACTAATAAGGTTCTTAGTTAACCCGCTTACTTAAACCATAATGAACTTCATTTAACAAAACACAATCAGACATCATTATTATCGATGGCGGTTTACATCACACGTGACATTTGTTTGATTTCTTTCTTGTTTTTTTATTTATTATTATTATTATTATTGGATTATAGACGAGCAGCTGAGAGCTGATATGTCTATATCACAGTGCTTTTAGAGTTTTTCACTACACTAGTTTGTCTCTTGTTGTGGTCAGATTGTGCGTTCGATTATTTGTTTTATAATAAGTTTTGATGGTGCAAGAGTTTTTTTTTTTTTTAGTTATTATCTATCTATCTATCTTGCACAGGAGTTAGGGAACTCTCAAGTTATTTAAAGTCGTGAGCTAAAATAAATATTAGAAGATGTCAGAATTAAAAATTAAATGTAATTGAACTAAACAGCTGCCACCCTTAATTTCGTCGTGTTGTATGAGACGCTACGTATATGGAACCATTCGACACACAATCCTGCAGGTGCTGTGAGGAGGCGGGGGAAACGCCTCTCCATCTTCTAGGAGAGTGCGGAGCACTGATGCAAAAACGTAGCATCCATCTGGGCAAGCACCTGCTTAGTCCAGACCTGCTTAGTAGAGAGCTAAAAGACTCCACCCCGAAGAAAATCCTACAGTTCCTAACAGCTGCAGGGGTTAGTAGCGAACTGTGAACGCCGCTGCTTCGAGGCTGAACACACAAAGTGGCGATCACAATAGGCCTATCAGGGCCGCAGTGATACGAAAGCCACCATAAGCAAATAAAAAATATATATATATGGAACCATTCGTCTATACGTTACAATGAAATTAAGGGTGTGATACATGATAGATACTGAACGTAATCCTATGATTACGTCCAATAGCAATCATGTACAAATCATTTTGGAAAACGTGATGTAATTGAAGCATACTCTATCCATCCACCATTTTGAGAAAATAAATAAATTTGCTCACATCGTGTACGCCTGGCCTTAACCACGGTTCCGTACGTAAAAATTTAATATTGAGGTTGATCCTGAAAGTTTCCGTACGTGATCTAGTTAACTGGCTGATTTAATGCCTCGATGAGATTTCGCGGAGTTTGAACTTTGCTGGTTTCTTAAAAGAGCTATTACTCTTGCACGTACCGTGCGTGCGGGCAAACTTGCTTAGTGTTTTTAAACTTAAGGTTAAGCTAATGCATTGAAGTGATGTTTTTAAGATATCTTTTAGTTTTTAGTTTCTTTTCTTAGTTCTTTGTTTAAGTCGGAGTTAAATCGAGTTATTCCGTATTCTTTCCACTTCCGATAGAATTTTTGTTGAATTGGCTGTACAGCGCCCTGTCTTCAGCTTGCCGCATCCAGCATCTGCCTGCAGTCTTTCGCAGATCGTCATCCCACCTGGCCGGAGGGAGATGCTGGATGCGGCAAGCTGAAGACAGGGCGCTATGGCGCTCATTAGGGGAGGCCTATGTCCAGCAGTGGACTAATATAGGCTGATGATGATGATGATGATGATGGTTGTACAGTTGCGTTCATTGTACGCTACAGAGGGGTTACGTTTAAAGTCAATTTCTATCAATACAGAACTATTTTAAAACTAAAATCTTTCGGTTAAATAAAGATAGCATACCGTTTTATATACAAATATAAATTTAATGATATAAAACAAAAACTGTTCTAATTGCGAGAATCGGAACTTGCCCGGGGGTCCGTTAACGATTAACGTCACCGTACCACAACGTTTATAACAAAATCACGATGATAAAAGAAAAGAAAACACATTTGAAAGAATAGAAGAACTGATATAGTCAAAAGTCAAATAGCTAAAGTACCTAACCTACTAACAAAAAGATAAAGGTACTCCATAAATATTCGATATAACTCTAATAAAACCTACGTAAGTGTTCGTACAAATTAATGATGAAGATTTCCTTTGAAATTCGAAGTTTTATTTACATCCGGGGCCAGGGCAAATAACTAGTCGTAATTAATACAGCTCCACAGCATTTCCAGTCTCGTTCTGAATGCAGCTCAAACAGCTCCGATATGGGCTCATTGTTGCAGGGTTGTCAAAAATCGAGTTGGGTCTAGCGGGAAGTCCGTATCCTTTTCAGAAACGGCATTAAAAAAATTAATAATCTCAGATACGATAGATACCTATATATATAGAACTAGCTTCTGCCCGCGGCTTCGCATGCGTGTTTCCGGTATAATAAGTAGTCTATTAATTATGTTAGGTTACTTTCTAAGTGTGTGCCAAATTTCATCTTGATCTGTTCAGAAGTTTTGGAGATCCCAGGTAACAAAAATTTCACATTTCACAAACTTTCGCATTAATAATATTAGTAGGATTCAAGGTAGTATTATAGAAATTGACATTTCCTTTTTGTGACAATACAATATTTTGCAAAAATTGTTCCTTAGTCGCAACAAACTCCGTTGTTTAAAAATACTGGAGGTCATATTTTCTAACACGACTTTTCTCTTCATCTCATATCATATAAATTTGGCCATAAAATTTACCTCAAAAATATAACCTTTCGAATACTTTAACAAATACCTACAGTGAATACGTACATACCTATATTTATTTTTATAAAATAAGTGAAGTAGTTAGAAGATACATATTCGCACATGTAGGTAAGTACGTATACTTTTTAATTGTATCAAACCCGAGGAATGTAACATTCTGCACAAATCCTAGATCCTAGATAGACAATCCATTGGAGAATGTAAAAATTTAAAAAAGAGGTACGTTTTTTATTTAAATAAATACAAATAAAATTATAGGCATGCCATTCCTAGTTATCTTAGAAACTTATTCATTGCATTGCTTTCAAGATCTTTTTCGGAGAATTCTGTGTAAAATGGCAGCCAGTGGCAGCCCTATATTTGCAATAGGACGGTAGATTTACGGGAAGGTGTCTAATGGCCGGTTTGATCTACTGCAACTGGGTTCGAGTGCTCATTTCCAGAATTTCAATGACTATACTACACGGCGTCCAACTGATCGATGGGTTCCGATAACTATACCTACTCGCCTCATAAACGGCGACGGGAAAATGTTCAAACTAGAGTTGAAAAGTGACGTATCGGTTGAACGAATTAATGGGTATTTGTGAAACGGTGAATGTACTTAGTCAATAGCTTTGGAAAGTAACGAATTAGGGGAGGCACTTTGTCAGTGGAAGATAGTCAGTATAGAATCGTCATCAATAGTATTATAGAATCATTTTGACAGTATATTGACTATACGACATGGTACTGGATTCAGTTAAAGTTGAGAAAACAAAGATTCAGTCAATAAATAAAGCAATCGTGATAAATCAAATAAAGACCCGGCTTTCTTGTCAAGTAGTCCTTATTTTTCTATCTATTTCTCGCCCATATCAAAACATCACGTCAAAAGTGTTGTCAGCTCTGGGAGATCGCAAAAACCATTCAAGGCTTTGCTAAACCGTCAAACACACTCTTGAAGAGATAGATAGTTCTCGTACACACTAACAATTCCACACATCAATTGTGTACAGCAATGCTCGGCTTAAACGCTTTAATATCGCATCCGCTGCGTATTCTATCGCCTATCGGCAATCGAACGGCGACGTGCAAGATTTACGATATTGCCTATATTTCAGTCCATAATGGCTGCTTTGATCGAACTTGAGGTGTTCGATAGAGCTAAACTTGAGCTTTTGGATATAGCTGAAGTTGGAGTTTGTGTATTTTCCTTATGCTCCGTCCATATGTTGGTTGAGTGATGCGAGCCCAGGAGACGGGTCTGCTTTTGTTGATGTAACACCAGTTATAGGGTTCAGTCATAGCTATTTCTATAGCTATTTGAGGCTATTAAACTGTAGGCAGTTAAATTCCTGCGGATTTTTGTATGTCTTACTTTACATGTCTTAGCCAGAAGCAATGAAAACTAGAGGAACATAATAGTTTTCTGTGGTCACATTATAATGTTCTTTATTTTAAAGTTTATAGTTTTTTTAAACTATGAAATAATGAACATTATAATGGCCAAATGCTAATACTTTTCTGTAGTCTCATTATAATTGTTTTTTAAAAAAAATATGAAATAAAGAACATGTGGCCACAGAAAACTATTAGCATTATGTTCCTCTAGTTTCTACTTATAAATTGGAAAAGCTGCACTGATAAATCCCAACTTGGAACGTTATTTCCCACAACTGGCACACTAAACAGAAAAATCGAATGACAAATGTACGAATTTCTATATTCGAGCTAGGAAATTGCGTTCTCCAAAACTAACTCAAACTATTCGGGGTCAAAAACTCATAAAACAGCAATAAGTTAGCTCTTGACATTCGGAACTTAAACAGTGATTATATAAACTGAAATTATACCCTTAACTGTGGGGGGTGACATAAATCTGGACATTATGGGGCGGCAGTAAACTGGATCGGCTATAACGTCGTCACGAATACGACCTTTTATTCACGCACTCATTTGTAAGGATAATATTTTGTTTTGTTTATGGCTGAGAGTTTAATAGATTGTCTTCAGAGGTCATACGAAGTACTTTCGAAGTGAAAACTTCGAAAGTACGAAAAACGCATTTTCGTAACAGTCGAAACTGAACCGTCACGCTGGAGTCAGTAACGCCGAATCAAGTTTAGGTACTCGGGTCCAGTCGTCATCAGCTGTCATCAGTCACTCGTGTCATCGTCACCATATTAATATTAAAAGCGAAAGTAATTCTGACTGTCTGTCTGTCTGTTACCTTTTCACGCCTAAACGGCTGAACGGATCTTAATGAAATTTGGGACAAAGACGGTATCCCGGGGACTGGCCTAGGCTACTTTCATCCTGTAAAAGCGCATGCTGAGCTGCGGGCAGAAACTAGCATCATACATTTTCACTTCTGTCGTGTAGTCAAAAGCACACACCCCTTTTTTCCACAACAACGGAAACAAGAAAACAAGAAAAATTGATTTTGGGTTACCATCGCCTTTGAAGCTCGCTGATCATGGAAACTGGGAGCTTGCCTCCCGAAGCACTGTCTAGCGTCCTACATTTTCCTTTTATTTTTCACCAACCGCTTCAAACTGATACACAGCATTTTGAAGCTTTATAAACTACTCGTATATTGGTAAAAACCTCCGGAGGATTTAGCCGGTTTTTGCGAAAGCACTTTCGCATTCTCTAAACTCAAATTCAAATTACATAAGACCGTACAGGTGATTTAGAAAAGTCCCATATTTTAAAATTCTATGAAAATACTGATCACTTTGATTTCATTAAATATTTAAAAGCTACTAGTACTCACCCTATTCGCTAATTAAACCTAATTTACAAAGGGCCGTAACTAGAAGGATTACCCTTTAACGGACTCAAAATCACTACCATTAGAACAAACGCGTCCGATAAAATCATCAGCTATTAGCACCGACGGTCCATTGAGTCGGATCTCTCGATTAAATCACTCGTTTCTGGCTAAAATCATTCGATTAATGACTCGGCGAACGAGGCCCGGTATTTATCGAGTGATCGAGACGGAAGATTCGAGTTAATGCTGACAGATAGAGGCTGCCTTCTAGTGTTACGTATTGGGCAGAGTACGCTATGTTACTTGCGCTTTTTTATATTGATGACGTTCGGAATAGCTGGTTGCAATGCCTTTGGTACATCTACGTCACAAAGCACGGTGGCACAAGTGCCTACTTATGTTCAATTCAAATGTAACGAATAATACTAATATTATGCATGCGAAAGTTTGGATGTTTAGATGTATGGATGGATGGATGTTTTTACCTCTTCACGCCCAAACTACCGAACGGATCGGGCTGAAATCGGGCTTTGCATACAGATAATTATAATCTTGAAATCAAACATAGGTTACTTTTTATCCCATAAATCAGTTTCCATGGGATTGAAAACGTTCCCATAGAAACTCGACTTAGAATTCATAATTTCTTGTTCTTTTTCTCTTTCATAATTGCGCGCGGTGTAAATAGAATGCATGATGCATCCACGACTACATGTAAATGGGTGTCTACTCTAGAGCTTATAGTTCGGATAATTGTAGAAACTACTAACAGCCAGTATCGCTTCCAATTTAATTGAGACTATCGATCGTCCGCTTCGAATTTGCTTTTGTAATTTTGACACAATTCTCGACTATCTTCAACTCAGTTGGTCCAGCGTAAAATATTCCTGATTGAGAGTTTTATTAAAATATGTATATAGTTAAAGAGAACCTTTATTCACAAAAAATTACAATAAAATAATAGAAATAAATTAGAACTAGTTATAATTGAAACAATTGAGGAGGCAAACTGTTGCAAACAATCTACAGGTAGCTCAACTGATCCATATCAATACCAGTCGGAAGCGTCCCCAAGACGCTGGCTACATTGCCCCGCTGTATAGCAATGCTGATGCGCTGCGCCAGATACTCACCAGTTCTTGAGCGCTTCGAGCAGAGGCTTAGATAATTCTTTTAAAACCCGAAGAGCCTCGGTATCCCACGGACTTAGGGTCTCGACTCCAAGGGGAGCAAATGTGTAGGGTCTGTCGAGACCTGCATATTTGCGCCTCTTGAGATCCTCGGCCAAATCTGCCGCCGCACCCACCCTCACGGATGTCCTCGGAAGATGAGAAGGCGCAAGTGTGTCGACGCATGTAGCGTACACAATGGGCCTCCCCAACTCCCATGGGACTAGTGTCATACCGTCGGGCCTCTTATAGTTAAATATTATATAAAGTTTTAATACTTTAGCTAGTTTTATAATTAGTATAATGGATATAACAGTGTGTAACAATAGCTTTGATCTGCTCCATCGTACCTCAATCATAGATCAAATTTCATATTTGGTTCATTAAAAAATAATTGGATACTCGTCAGTTTACGAAATATTAAGGTACATAGGCATTTACCGTTTGACCTGTCGGCCAAGATGACTCATCAATTACAATATCCATGCAATTCCGAGTCCGCGCAAGCCGTACGCTAATTATGTTATCACATTAATATTAAAAATGCGAAACTTTGGATGGATGTATGCTTGTTACTTCTTAGCTTCAAAACTACAGAACGGATGGGGCTAAAATTTTGCATAACTGTAGGTGACCAGAAATAACACATAGGCTATTTTTTCCCCATAAACCAGTTTCTATGGAATATAAATAACCTTTAATCGTTTCCATAGAAAAAACGCGTGCAAAACCGCGGGCAGAAAGTAGTAATAATAAGTAAGTGTGATTTGATGGTAAGCTTATTTTTTTAACCGAACTCGGAGCCCAAATTATGGCCTCGCTACACCTTGACCTCGGCAGCCTGCGTGTTCCTGTCGCCTGTTTATGAAAGACTTTAGCTAATTCAAAATATGTGGAAATGCAACGTATTGTACTTCTGAAGGTATGTAAGTACGATGGTTTAGGTATAATTATGAGTTTTAATATTTTTTGAACATGCAGCATCTAAGTAAAAATACTCAGAGGCTGTTTTTCCTATAATTATGGCAAACAATCTACTATTAAATCATCAGAAATTAAAGTTCATTAAAAGTAAAAATGTATGGCTGGATGGGATTGGTGCAGGAAGTGTGTGTGAAGTGGCACAAAAGTTGTGGTGCGTGGTATAGCCCAGCAGTGGGTTAAGTCGTGCTGCGGATAATGATGATGGTGATGATGATAAGTAAGGCAGTAAAAATTTATAATAAAATCCCAGACAACATAAAATGTCTCGAAAAATTTTACATGTTCGAAAGCAAACTGAAAGAGATGCTTATAAAAAATGTTACGAACTTGACGATTTCTATAACTTCTTTAATTCTTTTAGAGACTCGCAAATTAAATTATAAATTGTTAAAGGTACCATATCGTTCATCTTTACTAGAAAGGCACGATACCTGCCAGTTTTCCATTGCAACACCCTAAATGGGTACAAACTGTGATCTTAACTTAAACTCACCTAATCACTAAGACCTGATTGTATGAATGTAATAAATAAAATACTGAAATAAGTAAAAATATTTTCTTGACATACTTTCGTAAAAAGAAACAAATATGCAGTATTACTAGAACGGCAAGTTGTATAATTATAATCAGAAAATCCATATGTTTCCATCCACTTAGGTACGAGTGGAATAATGAATTGGAAAGAGCTTCAACAACCGTCCTCAACAATAATATTCGCGAATTATTACGTTTGCAATGCACAAGCTGTTGCATATTCTGTAGCACGAGTCCTTCCGCCGTTACATATGAAAGATAATGTTATGAGATTGCGTCCGCTTAAAGCTGCATGCACACTTTTCCGAGCCGAATATACAGAAGGTGACGAAAAATCTCATTTAATTAATTCTGACGATTTGGCTCGGAGCGGATATGTGTGCGAGACTTCATCATCATCAGTCAATAATAGTCTACTGCTGGACAAAGGCCTCCTCTCATGAGCGCCGTAGCGCTCTCTCTTCAGCTTGCCGCCACCAGCACCTGTCGGCAGTCATCAACCGAGATTTCATACAATTTCATAAAAATTTTTTTGAAATTGTATGAAATCTCTAAAAAATCAGATTTTTTTATTTCGATTTCTTCAGCTTCCTCGAAGCGAAATAGTGCATGTTTCGTTAGTTCTTGAAGCTTCTAGAAATATCATCGGGACTTCAGAAGTCGTGGCTTACCAAGCGTATTATCTCTTATTTTCCATCGATGCGCCCAACTTTGCTGTGAAGATGATCACGAAAGGTCTTATTAACTTCTACATGGTCCCCTTACTCAATTCTACGTGCCTGGTTTTGCTGGAAGCAGGACAATACGAAAGCGCGTTCCTAGCAAGTGTGACCTGTGAAAAGATGCTTTGTTCCACTTCATGGTGGCTTAACCCACAAATCACCTGCGACAATCACTGCGAAAGGATTTTTCCTCGACATTTTCATCTGCCAGCCGGCGCACAAAAGAGAAGCAAATGGGATTTCTTTGCAAAAATTACAATAATCCACTATAGATTAGGTCAGCTACGTTTTTTTCTGTTTCCAAGTTGCATTAAAAATAAACGTATCGTAAAGTTAAGTTTACATAAAAGTTTGTGTTTATACAAAAAAGTAAACCGAAGCTTGTGCAGGCTTTTCGCACGAGTTTCCGTGATTCCCATAACAATTCATACGAACTACATGTTTGCCGTCGGTCGGGCGCGTTTGTGAACCTACCCTGATTCAAATAGGTACCTATTATGTTACTTCTGTATGGTACCCAGTGTATGGATGTACCCAAGATACTCCTATTAGAGGTATTTCCAACTCTGCGGTGGGATTAGTAAAGTTATTATTCCACTATAAGATACAGTTGTACGTGAAAATCAATTGTCTAGGATCGGTATTGATTTAGGTAACATTTTAGTAAATGTTTGTTCATAATAGCTTGTATTTAAGGCAAATAGTAGGGTGGATAGTGGCGCCACTACATATTTAATTTTATAATTACGTTATACAAAGGAATTATCAAGAAATCGGACCGCGCGTAGACGATATCTATCATAAGCTTTTTTTAAATGTATCTGTAACAGTTTTGTTTTGTGTTATTCAATCAAAAACCTTATTTGGAGAGCTTGGTGGCAACCAATAGGAACTAAACTCTTGAAACAAGTATCTGCCTAAATGATACAGTATAAAACTGTTAAAGATACATTTAAAAAAGCTTATGATAGATATCGCGCGGTCCAATTTTTTGATAATTCCTTTGTATAACGTAATTATAAAATTAAATATGTAGTGGCGCCACTATCCACCCTACTATTCGCCTTAAAAGCGCCGTAACAGATGGATCTCGGAACAGGCAATTTTTTTAATAAAAATGGAGCTACGAAGAAATATCTAATCTTAATTCATAAATATATTTATAAAGAGACAGTTTATAACTAAGATAGCAGTAGAAAACGTTTACGTCCTTCCATTCTAGCTGCAAAACAGCCGCGTTTTATGCCGTAAATAGGAAATTGTATGTTTTCTTCGAGTTTCTTTTACTCAAGTTTATTCTGTAAATATTTCTTGATAAACCCACAAACAAGATCATAAATTCAAAGCCATATAACATTCCATTCAAGAGCATCTTCCCACATCTAAATTATACCCCAACCCAATAAACCCAGTCTAGGCCAACTCAATTACAGACAAAAGCCATCGGTTCATAACAATAGCCTCTTTGTACCTGGATATTTAATCCGATGTATTACAAGTCAATAAAACCGTTACCCGTTCACCGTTACCCGTTGGAGGGTAAACTACCCCCTTGTCGGCGATTACCCGGCTAACTAGCCCCCTTATTTATGGGCCTGGTTGTAGCCGGAATGGTTTGGTTAGGTTACTGTTACATCTTTGGATGGTCGGATGCTAGGACCGAGGTTCTGTTATACAAATTTATTAATGCAGATTTTGGGTGTCAGTTGTTGTTCGCACCCATTTAATATTTATTTAGAGCACCATGCATTTATAAATAAGTATTATTATTTGTTTACATGACTCTAACGATGCCCATTTACAGCTGATCCATTTATCAACTTAATCTATTTTTGTATGTACCAATATTCCCAAGTTTCTTGGTTATTTTCTGTCTTATCTGTTTTATGGCCTTGAATCATAATTTATGCACCACTTATTGTAACCAATGTATATTTAAACTGACATCTCCAAGTGTGCCTTGTGCTCCTACGGCGAATAAATAAATGAGTATGAGTAGACAGTTTTCTTATCGAAATCAAATTATGCTTTCTTTAATCCAGATTGCGCAGAAAAAGGATTCGAAAGAAAACTATTACTCTTTGGTTGTACGTAAAACTTTGATATGGTGTGTGTATTATCGTAATTGAACCAAATATGAATACTAGACGCCAATATTTGTTGTTATATTTTTCTGTTTTTAACTGTCCGTCTTTCAAAGCTCCCTTTCATCATCCATTTTGATACATTTGTTATTTCCTGACAAAAAGTGACAAAAGTAAGCCTACTAGCTTTTATTATTGAAGTAGCTGACTAACCATAAGCTGCAGCACCGACAGTGTTATCAGATGTCAAGGTACGGAGGCTGAATCGGGTCGTGCATCAGCACAGAACCTTTGTCCCCGAGACAAAGCCTGTCCAGAACTCCTCCGTGAAAAGTGGCAGGCTTTTGATGGTTACAATAACTTGGGTACGAACTTGTGACCGGGGAAAAAAGCATTTAAGTAGAGGTGGATAGAAATATTATTCTATTGTACTCGTATTACATCACTGACAAAACCCCTATGTTGGCAGATCAGCTATCTTTCTTATATTTCCTATCTTTGGATACGCTTTTGATTTTCTCTTGTAGGAGGTACCGTAAGAAAACCGGGTCTTACCTCTGAAACCGCATAACTTTGGTTAATGACAAACAGATTCTAGATGCCGTGGTCGTTTTTCGGTAGGAGTAAATTTTGTACAGTTCTCAATTAAAATTTCAATGCCATGTGCACTTTTTACAAAAATAACTGTTATTCATCAGCTACTGCAACCACTGTTTTCTGAAAATATACTTCAACTCTATCTACCACACGGTCCCTTAGGGCGAAGCATTAAATTTAGGAGATTTCACATAAAGAGAGCCCCAAGACTAAATTAGTAAGTTTGCCTGGAAGATATCATTTCTAAGCATTGCGATTCAATCGTTTTACTTTTGATTGTTTTAATCTCTACTGTAAATCAATAATAAAAAAGTAATTTTTGATTTTATTTGTACAAGCAAAATTGGCCTCTGTCCAGTTTGTCCTGAAATTTCTTTCGTTATCCTATAAAATGCTAGACTTCGGAAAGAAGCTGAAAAGCCACTAAAGTAAATAAAAGCAACATTAGTATTCCCTACTATCTGAAATCAATTACGCGCGGACGCTTCTTGAATTTAATTGCTTCGGTGAGCGGCCCGCGCTTCGCATTTTAATAACTAGACCTAGGCCCGAGGGGAAATAGTAACTGATAGAAAATGGTTACACTATTTTCATTAACTAACTTTTTTGTTTCTGGTCTGGCTAGAAATAATGTTTTTCAGTCAAATGATAATAATAATAATATATTTTTTATTGGTGGTATAACGCAAACGTAAATTAGTAGATCAGTAGAAAAAAATGCGAATTTCTACTTTGCTACCCACCGCACAAAACATTAATCTGTGTGACGACCGATGTGGCGCGGCGGGCGAAGGTCCGCCTGCGACGCAGGAGGTTGCGGGTTCGATTCCCGCCTTGGGACAAATGTTTGTAAGATCTACAAGTATTTGTTTCGGGTGTTCTGGTCGTTTCTATGTATAATAAAAAATATCTATCTATGTAATGTATTATATTATGTATATCAGTCATCTAGTACCCATAACACAAGCTCTGCTTAGCTTGGGGCTAGATGATGTTGTGTGGATTGTCCAGCATTATTTATTTTATTAATTATTTATTATCTGTAATCTCATACATAAGGTACGGATCATGAGAAATTCATAAATTTCTCTCAATCTGTCTCAATTTCTTTGTTGAAAGTGTATTTAACAAATAATTTAATAAAATATATATTAAAACCATAAGTAATATTCACATTTTCAAAGTAAAATTTTAACAAGTATTTATTTAGCTAGATTTTGATCCGGTCCATAAAGTTATTTTAGTTGATAAAACTAACATTGAAAGTCGGGGCGAGTACCTACACTCGCAAGCTTCTGTGCAACGAAATAGAATTGTGGTAGGTATATCATTTGAAAGGTAATTTTGTTAGCTCTTTTGATATCATAACCAATAATTATTCACCTTGTGACATGGAACGTTAAAACAAAAAGTCCTGAAATTCTGTAAGAAATGGGCTTTTATGAAAATTGGTGATCAGTCCAATGTTTTACTTTACTGGGAACGGTTGAACTTTATTGATTTGCTGGGATTCAGGGAGACTGGATATTTAGTCCGGAGACCAGGATTTGGACGACGGCGATGCACTTCGTTAAGAGATGATCGATTTACTATCACCAATTCACTTCAAAATCGACACCTGATCGACGTAGACGTCCAGCAGCAGCTCAGTAAAGTTCAAAGGAGGGTTGTGAGCGAGTGGACAGTCAGACGATGACTCAAAAAAAGCGAACTTGACCCCAAATAGGCCAGCCACGGAACCCAAATTATCGCCAGCCCACCGAGAAGCCCGGCTTCAGTTTGCTCGTGATCACAAAATATTGAGGGGGCTTACCATAAACATTATAATTAAAAAAATATATTTTTTAAATTACTACCTACGAGATACATTTAGATGTCCACAACTTCGACCTATTGCAATAGGTACTTCTTTTAATTTAGGTAGAAAAATTAAATTTTTTTTATTTTTTTTGAAAATCATATTATTTGAAAGCTAACAAAATTGCCTTTCAAATGATATACCACAATTCATAGTTCACTGCATAGAAATTGTAAAAATTTGTCTTGAACAACCCGTCATGAAGCGATTCCAGTTTAAAGCTCGCAAGTGTAGTTAATAATAATTTGCACTTCTGGGAATCCGATGGCCGTCGACAGAGCTCAGCGGGAAGTAGATTTCAGACTATTTTGCGCTTATTGATTTTGAGAGAATCGATTCATTGTGATTATTTTGCGCTTGTTGTTTTTCAGAGAATTCACTATGATTTTGTCATCTGCTGTCAAGAAATTAATTACAATACAATACAATACAAATATTCTTTATTGCACACCAAGAAATTAAAAACCACAGAACAAAAACAAATACAGATAATGTACAATGGGCGGCCTTATCGCTAAGAGCGATCTCTTCCAGGCAACCTTAGGATGGACAAGAAGTGATCGAAAAAGTATCTACGGTGGCGTGAAAAAAGAAAAGAAATAATGTTTGGGAAGAAATAATTAATATAAATATCTAAATAAATATACCTAACATAAATACACTAGTATATTATGTACATAGCATAAATAAATATAATAGATTTATAAAATTACTTTTGATGTTGACAGTTTGATGTTAAGCTAAGGAAATGTTCGTAGACCATATTTTTGAATATAGGGAGAGACTTAGCATGTCTAATAGAAGTGGGTAGGGCATTCCACAGCTCTATGGCATGTATCGTGAAGGAAGAGCTATAGGAATGGAACGGGCGGAGAGATTTCAGTTGAAGAGTGTGTGTTGAGCGGAGGGAGCGGCTATGGGTCTGGTGGAGGTATTGAAATCGTTCCTTGAGGTAACGGGGTGTATTTGGGACAGAAAGGATAGAATATAGGAGTGAGAGGAAGTGTGCGTCCCGGCGAAGACGGATGGGTAACCATTTTAGCTTTTGGCGGTACTCAGTGATGTGGTCATACTTTCGCAGACCGAAGATGAAGCGTATGCAGAAGTTTTGAAGCCGCTCAAACTTGTCAAGCTGCGCTTGGGTTAGATCACGATAGGTGGCGTCGGCGTAGTCGAGGATAGGAAGTAAAAGTGACTGAGCGAACGCAATTTTGGTGGATGTTGGTAAAAAGTTTCGCAAGCGTCTAAGCGAAGCTGCTGATGCGAAAGTCTTTCGGCTGACTTCAGCCAACTGAGGTCCCCAGGATAGTTGGTGATCTATAAGAATACCTAAGTTTTTTACAGTTTTGCTGATGATAATTTGTACATTGTCAAAAGAGACTTTGGGAAGGTGAACCCAGTCAATCCTAGATACCATTCGCGAGGTACCGATAACGATTACCTGGGTTTTCGTGGGGTTCACTTTCAACCGACGCTTATTGCTCCAGTCAAGAACAACATTTAAATCGTCGTTGATCCTACCGATGGCTTCCCCTAGTCGATTTACTGGAGCCTGGGTATATATTTTTAAATCATCTGCATAAAGGTGGTAAGAAGAAGAGAGTTGTTTGGAGATAGAATTAATGAAAATAGCGAAGAGGAGAGGAGATAGAACGCCGCCCTGAGGTTGCCCTGTAAGTTTGCGTGAATGGTGTAATTTCCGAAACAATAGATACGATTTCGAAAATTCTTGAGTGAAGAGGATGTCGTATCAAAGTAATCACGGTCTATGCAGGATCTATTTCACTTTAATTTGTAGGTTTCAAGTAAAAAACGCCCTCTTTTCAGTGTAGTTGATCTATTTTTGAACGACTAATTTTTAAACCATGAAATTCTCAAGGATTCTTTCATCACATTTCTGTACTTAAGGCTCCTTCACAACACACAATCCTTTACAATTAAATGAGAATCAGAAGGTAGAGTTGAGTAATTACAGGTCGAGTGTGACTTGTACTAATGACTCTTTTGACTAATGACCCTACTTTCTACACTGGATTTTTATACTTTTGATAAATTTAATGTTAACCTGCTCTGTCCACGACTTTTTACTTTTAACGCTTTCTTACGACGCGACGACGGTAAGAAGTTTAGTACGTCTTACCCTGTATTTAAATATATAGCAAAATTCTGCCAAAGCTGTGAAAAGGTAACAACTGACTGCGTTTTTTTCACAATTAACATCCGAATTTTCATACTAATACTAATTAGTATGACATCATGGATGTTAAAAAGGAAAGTAAAATCCATTTAAAATACGCATCAGCAAGATGAGTGATTTGAATTGAATGGTTTCTATGTAAATTGGTAGAATTTCTTTTAGAGTACTATTATTCTGAAATTATGGGTGTAAAATAAACTTATTCGTAAAACTTTTTATACTTTCGCTATTTGTTATAATAAATTAATGATTATTACCTACGTTTCCTACATACCTATTGTTATTATTTCCCTTGGAAAACTTAGTTTTCCATTACGAAACAATAACAAAAGGTACACGATAAATACCCGAAAAATGTTCATCAATTTAAACTTACCTATTAATGTTAAGAACACTCACTAATTTAAAGTAGAATTTCCATAAAGGTTTACTTATAATTTTCGGAGCATTAGCCATTATCATTATTTCAACGATAAAACTCTCATATAAGTAAGAATTAAAATTTTATTTCTAAGAATAGGGTTTTACGACTCCTGAAAATTTAATTTTAGTGTTCACTAAAGCTCCATATCGAAATAACGCCCAAGGTTCCGCAGGTCAAGGCATATAGGTTCTAATGCAAATTCACGTAGCACCTGCTACGCCGTAGCTCGTAGCACCGTGGTGTCGTAACGCCGTAGCGCTTTGCTACGAAGACTAATCGTTCAATTCTGATCGAGATAGAACGTTTTGTACTGAATTGTATTTGATTGCATTGTATTTTGATGTTTGTATTTTATTTATGAAATAAACATTGCATCATCAGCTTTGATCTTCGGCCTTTTTGCATCCACTGTTGGTAAGAAGGCGTCCCAAAAATACTTTTGCTGTTGTCAAAAAACCGGCTGACTTTTCTGCTGTTTAGCCTCTTCGCGTTTTATAAAAATATAATTTAAAGCCACCAACATTAAAAGCAGAAATTAAAACAGAAAGTGCACTTGTAGTGTCAAAGCTAACGACCGACAGTTGCACTCCGACACTCGACACGGCTATTCAACTAAACTTACTAACTTATACAACGAATATAACTTAGTAAGCTTGTAATCTAGCTAAGCAACCTCATATTAACATCAATGCTTATCATGATTCATTGCCCACTTAGTGACAACTAAGTGGGAATTACCACTTATTACGGGAAGAGGTTTAAGTGACAGTATTATGACTGAATGGTGGTTGTTACCCTGTAGGTAACAAGATGGTAAAAAGGGTGATGGTTATAATTATTTGTAGTATAAATGTGCCGTAACTGTCACAGAACGCATAGGCTTAAAATAATGAGATTTAAATAACATTATATAAAATATGTGATTAGGAAAACGAACAGCAAACAAAATAGGGTACTTGTTACTTGATATTTACCTCAGTTAGTATGTTTTCATAAATGGTTTTAGTGTTAATAACCATGCCAGTTTGTAAAATAAAAACAGGTTTCGTTATGATCCTATGAATTCATGCAAATAAAACTATCATTCATAATGTAAATTAATCAAAACATTCCACATCAAACGGAAAACAAATTTATGGAACCGAAAAAACACGGGTACACGCTTCATAATTTTTGCTTTATCGAAACTCAAAGCGCCTGAAAAAAGTTGATTTGAAAACTTCTACGGAAAAGCTCTACGTTCATAAAACTCGAGCTACAAACCTAATTTTCTTTTAAAAAGGTTAGAGAATCGTGCCAACTACGAGTACCTATCATTAATGGCCTAAGAGAAGGTTTTGATATTTTATTATGTACAACTGCACGTCAAGGTTCTCAAGGATGCTTTATTTAGCAGAAAAAATCGTGAGAATCTTTTTCTTGTTTTTAATATCAAATGATTATGTTTTACTATTATACTAGTAGATTCTACTGGATAGTAAAATATTTCTATGTTTTTTTTACGAATTGGCATTTAAACCTAACATAAGAGCTCCTTATCGATGAGTATGTCTGTTATTGGGAATCTACTAGTGCCTACTTGTTTTTTTTAATATCTTATTAATTCTTTTCAAAAGTTTCGGGCCGCTGTGACATGCTCCCGTGGAGAAATTGGTGAGATTACTGGCAAATGTTCTGCACCTTCATCAAGTCCCATTATAAGCGGAACTTTCATGTACCAAAAACATTATTTCTAACCGTAATACCAAAAGTTAGTAAACAATATTTTGCACGATAAAGGCCAAAAGAAACAAAGTTGTGGCACAAGCCGGTCCCGGAGAGGCGCATTGCATGCTGAACGCAATTAACGGAGCTATATCTCAGCGGCGGGTGTCAGAGAGCTTAGATTGTGCCATTTTTTGGCGTTTGCCACAATACTAACACTAACAGTATTTGAGGAACAGTTTTATCAAAACAGTTTTATAGTTCGAACAGTCGATTTTGTAACGTGGTTGTAACGGACGATTTTGTTATTAAGCGTCCACTTCTTTAATCTATCTTTCAATTGGCAACGTCGTTTCTTTTGTTTGATTTCACTATGAGGTTAAGTAGAAGCAACATGACTCGCATGTACTTGTGAATAGAAGAAAAATTCACAAGTAACGGCCCGGAGTCAGGAAATTAGTGGTGTTACACACCTGTGCCTCGCTAAGGACGCTTAGCCGTTGGTCTTGCACCTGATCTCTCCCCGGTCATGTCGGTCTGCCGTCCCATCGGATTATGAGAGTGCACCTGTGTTTGCGCACACACTTTGGCACTATAATAGGTCAGGTCCTGCGCACCTGGCTGGTCTCCGAGACTGCCCGCCGTGGCCGAAGATTCGGCTAGGAGGACATCATCATCATACTTCTGAAGGTATTCAAATATTTATATTGATTAGTAGCAGGTTCTTTTTATATATTTTGCTTGCTTTATTGGCAAAGATGATGTGTATGGGAAACTGAAGCTCGTTAGGTCGAGTGTTCGCGTTTCGAAACTGAAACTTTCAAGTTGCAGTTTCTGCTAATTTGTTCATTTCATTTCATTTATTTATTCGCAAACAAATACATTTGTGTCGGAATATTAACAGTTTAAAAGTATATTAAATAATCACAGAAACAAAATACAAAGTAAATTAAATCCTAACATAGATTAAAATACACACAAAATAATCACAAAATCAAAATACAAAATAAATTAAATCATAACATAGATTAAAATACACACATGGTAAAAATATTTTCTAATGTTCAATTCACTAACCTCTTAAAATACCGTATTTGATTTTTCAAAGAATGAAAAAAAATACTTGTTATAAGGCCTCGTAAACTATTTGATTAAACTTTGATCAAACAATTTTCACCAAACAAACAAGTATCACATCGAGGCCATAAACTTTGCCTAACATTGTACCACACAACAAAATCTGACTTCATTTCAGTTTTGTTTCGTGTATTGGCTTCATAACTCTTTCAGTTCCTATTGAGTTATTTAATAGTTAAGAATTTTCTGACGCTAATGTTCACCCTTTTACACGAAAATTTATTGGGAGACAAAATATTTACATTCGAAAAGAAAGTTCACTAAGTTCCTAAGTTTGAACGATAGTTGGGTCAGAGTTCGTTGTAATTTAAAGTAAGGTGCGGTGATACAAATAGCGACAATGTTTATTTACCTTCTGGTCGCAACATTACTTTTAATAAGGTTTTTTGTTATTATAGTGCGTAACCCCACACTAAGGGTAATTTCTAAGAAATCAAATAATATCGCAAAAATTTTCCACTTCGACGGGACTTGAACCCGCGTCCTCCCCTCAGTACGGGGATGTGATAACCAACTACACCACGAAGTCAAGTGACGTGGGAGTCGAAAATCTCTGCGACTTACTACGGTCTCTAGCGCCGTTAGCTCCACCTACAGGGGAAACATTGAAGTTTATCCAATCCTGTTCAAAGACTAAAGTTACATTTAGTTCGTTTGACGAGAGGTGTCGCGTAGCTTAATTCTAAGGTTTTTTGTTATTATAGTGCGTAACCCCACACTAAGGGTAATTTCTAAGAAATCAAATAATATAAGGGGAGGACGCGGGTTCAAGTCCCGTCGAAGTGGAAAATTTTTGCGATATTATTTGATTACTTTTAATAAGTTTGTAATTTGATTGACAATTGAAAAATAATGCTTCTTGCAACTGATAAAAGTAAAATAAGGTTAGTTGTCTCCACCGACATGTGGACGGACCATAAAGCTTGCTTTGTTACAAAGTAAAGTGCTGCTAACTCTGCTGACACCAGCTGAAAATAGCGGTGTTTTTCCTTTGTTGCAATCTCTTTTGTATGATCAAACTTTCATTCAAAAAGAGACATCACAAGTCGTTTGGCATGGTTATTCTGATTGATACCTAAACTGTTTACTTAATTACAACTCCATAAGAAAGAAGATTAGCAACAAATCCAACGTCCTTCGAAAGCCAGAACCCTGAAAAACACTCCACTAAATACAAAGCACTAATAACTTTCGGCGAGGCTCCACAAAAAACAGATTAACAACATCTCGCTCATAAACCGGCAATTATACCTTGGAGCCACGCAGAACTACCATAAAAACTCGATTCGAACTCGTAACGCGGGAACTAATGACGAAGACCACGTTAAAATTGCAAACATGCAAATCCGATACGTTGTTTTAGAGCAGCTAGTTCACTATTGGAAATTCAGGTGTAGGCAGGAGACATTCACCACAGTCTTGTGCTAGCATGCGAAAATAACGAATATAAAAAAAGCTATATCTCTTTAAATGTCTTGTTTCGGAGGCCAAGGTACACTTTGAGTAGCGAGTTCACAGGAGTAAGTTAAGGTCTCTGTTCAATTTTTCTCTGTTAGTATCTACAAGCTAAAGTCGCTTTTCCTTATTATTTCACCTTAATTTTGTTTAACAATGTGAAATGTGGTAATTACGGTTAATTAGGATACAATTATGTTGTTACAGAGTACCTAAGTGTAAAGAGGCAAGTGCTTGAAATAAATCGTACAAACCAGGCACATTGCAATTAAGATACTCAGTAGTCGCTAAAATTTGGCTGTATCTAAAAAGATGTGGATGATGCAAATGATACATCTCTAGCTGTTTTTCATGTCTTTCGAGTCGTTGTATTGGCTCAAGTTTTTCAATCTAATGAAAAAATTTCGTGACCTAGCTGTTTCTCCACAAGCTGTTATCAATCTGCATATTTCCACAGCACGATAACTGTTTAATAAATCATCGGTTACCGCTAATTTCAGCGGTATTTTTCGGCTTTCACGGTAGATACATATCTACCGCTATATATCTTTGGATAGTTCGGAAATGATGAGCCCAATAACACGCTACGTTAAATACCGAAGCTGAAAATTAGGCTAGCTATTTATTAAAGTTTAGTCTAGAAAACAAATTTTAAACACATAAATATTATTTCCTTAAAGGAAAAAGGTAAATTTCGAATGTTATCGATAAAACAATGTTAAACTTGTTATTTTGTACAGATAGATGCCTTAAAATTAGCATACGGGCCAAGTGTCCACCACTGATTAGTTTTTTGGCAACGGTCTTTAGATTTTAAGCCGAATATAAATAATATATACTACTGATGTAATCGTTGCATCCGACAAATCGTCGGAGGGAAGGTTCTTTAGCCCACTATTTGTCTGCTTTACGGAGATTAAAATGAGTGGGATTTGTCGGGATTTGCAAGGCGCGGCCGTGGGCTGGGGCGGAGTGCAAGCGGTTGCCACTCTAATAACTTTTATGGTCTGTCCACTTGTTGGCTGGCTGGTACAGACTGTCAAATCTGTCACCTCAAAGGGCGTTTACAATGACTCGTCTTACATGAAGATAGACTATCAGAATTTATGGTCGACCCAAATACCAGTGCTAGAGGTGGAAGGGTGATGGGAGGGTCTAGGTATTGATTGGTGCGATACACTGATTATGATTGTAAGAAACACTCATCATTTGGTAAAAAATACTTTGGTTTTCATGGCAAGTCGCACTGATAAAAAACAGATTCGTACCCATTTCTTAAAAATGCTTTCTTCTAGATATGACTAGTTTATTACATTTTTATTGTTAGTTAACAACTAACCTACGTTAAGTTTGACCATAATTACATTATAATTTTTACCCATATTTGCTGTTCGAGATCAGAATCTGGTATTCGCTTCCTCCCATCCCCTAATCCAACCCCACCCCAACTGTCCCGCAAGTAGCAGTAAATTAATATCGCGACCCGCACTAATTAATATGTGCACAAGGATTTTTCGGTTCCAGCACTGTTTATTATTCATAATCTTGTTTACAAGGCGGATTACAGACGGCTTTTAGTTGACTGGTTTTAAGAAGTTATTAGGGAAAAATGAGATTTTGTTTCGTTTGAATAAGCTTTAGAGCTTAGAGTGCTACTTTATAGAATAGCAAAGAGATAAAGGTAACATTGTATGCAACGTAGCAATGCTAATAAGAACTCTACGGAGTGTATTTATAAATATTTTATTATGTTTTTTCTTTGCTTGATGAAAAACAGAGGCATATTAACAAAAAGTAAGACTTTGTGTTGAATTCATAATTTTGTTCAAACTCCCCTCGCAAGTTTTTGAATGCAAACTTTCTTCGGCGGCGTTATGTGAAAAGTTAATCGTGTTCAGGATGTTTTTTGTTTGAAAAATAGATTAGATAATCTTATTTATTATGTAGAAGTAGCCTGACGTCTAACTTTATTACAGTTTTGTTACAAATTGTGAGGGAAATTGGCGGATTTTTTGAGGAATAAGTTCCTGAAACGGTGTTAACACGAACAGTTTTATTAAAGTTATTCACACTTAAGTAGTATATTTTCGTTTCGATTTCATTGTAACGTTTTGACAATTTTGTTCACGTATAAAATTGCAATATTTAACAGAACTACTGAATTTCGCATGGCTCGTCATGGGCTTTCAAAAGTGGGCCATCCATACCGCCATAACTCATGTCCTGCAGTTTCGATTGCAATGATATTTTCGAAATCAACACAGTAAAAACATTCCTAAACTACCAGTCACCTCGACCGAGAGTTTCACTGATCCGATTTTATTTATTCGCACAATAAAATCGATTGGGACGGCAATATTTCGCCTGACGTCATCCACATGCGTTATAGCACGGCAAAAACATGTCCGATTCATGGCTCAGCCAACTAATAAATTGTTGGAGCACACATAAATTGCTGGGATCTATGTTAGCCTGATTTTTTGTCGGTGTTTTGAAGGCAGGTGCTCTTCGCGAGTTAAAACTGTCAACGATTGGGTGGATGGATCGTTTGTTGTTCGGTGTTTAGATCGCTCTGTTAGTACCTACTATCGCTAGCGGTAGCAATTTTACATTGATTGATATACGGAGTTGCGAGACAAACGGCCTACAGCGCACAGCTAGCGGAGAAGCGAGACTCTAGTCCCACAAACTTATCCTTGCAATAAGGCCGCCCATTGTACGTTTTTATTTTATTTAGATATCAGTTCTTTTGTGTATTTTAAACAATAAAGTGTTCATTCATTCGTTCATTCATTCATTCATTCATTCATTCCTTGCATATTAGGCAACGGATAACCGATGATATTATCCGCTGTCGTATCCTAATCTCCAGCAACCAAAGTTTCCAAACTGTCAGCCAGACTATTCTCGCAGAAGCTAAACAAATAGAGCCGATAACGTGAGTCTCGCATACAATGTAACGCCTTGTTATCTCTTACCTTTTGTGTGTAACAGCTTATACAGAACCAAAACCGCTCAGTTTTCTGCAGAAAATGTCAACTCCATCTTCGTAGAATTCCAGAAGCATTTATCAAGGCCATCTCTCCCGGTGGAGTAATTAGCGAATGCTGACGCTAGCTCCGACGATAAATAACGCTAGGTTTTGTTTGTTTGCCCTAAACACTTGAAATATTGGTGTTGGCGTATTGTCTTTTAAAAGATTTGCGTTGTTTGCTTTTCGGGGGATTAATTGAGTGTGGAAAGGGGGAAAGTATGTTTCTCCTGAATTATATTATATACCTATGTAGGAGTCTATGTTTAAAATAGTAGCTTGTAAAACTCCGATTCTAAGGGCTACGCTAAGGGCAGATATAACAAAAGGACATCTATCTATGTGCTCTGTACGTCAGCACCCACTGCTGGGTTGATCGTCTTTTCTATTATATCATTCTCATGCCACTATCCTAACGATCTCTTCTGACCATTGGGTTGGTGGTCTGCCTTTATTGACATACATTTTACAAATGGCTTTAATATTGTTGCAGGCCAAAAAGCGGCTCAATGCTGCTGTACAGCCGGAAGAAAGTCCGCTACAGGAGGGACGGCTACTGCTGGAAGAAACGCAAGGATGGGAAGACCACGCGGGAGGACCACATGAAGCTGAAGGTCCAGGGCACAGAGGTCAGTAACTTTTATAGACAAGTAAGGATATTTTTAATGTTCCGTCTGATAATGTAGGTACGTAACATTGCCTTTAAAATTTTACTTCACGGAGGTACAGTGGTAAAAAACTAAAACTAGAACAGTGAAAACTAGAAACAGTGAGAAGACGTAGGCGTAGCACGTAGATGTACATTTGTATAATATATTGATTTAACTAGGTAGGTACCTTAATATAGATACTCACAATAAAAGTGTAACAGGTCCGATTCTGCGCATTGAAGTTTTTTTTGCTCGGCGCAGCGTTTCATAATATGAGAGAAGCTGTTGTTAAATGTGAACTTCATTAGTCGGCAGGTTTAGAAATCGCGAACGAAGTCGCGGGTACAGCTAGTAGGCAACCTGTATCCATATTTATCCGAACTGAAAAAATAATGACGACAGTTCACAAAAATAGTGAGAACTCAACATCTGCCGAATTGTCTCAATTCGGCAGATGTTGAGTTCTCACTATTTTACGTGTAAACGTGTTTACGTGTAAACTACATGGGCGGAATGGATTTTTCACAAGCCAATTATGCATGTTTGATATTATGTAAACGTTCTACGTTTTCTATTCAATGGTTCGAGTAATTTAATTTTATTACGACTTATTTATTTGCGTAACAGACAGGTGAAATACAAAAACATAATGTGCCTGTTTAAAGAACACAAAAATCAGCTTAGCCTTGACTGTCCCATTACAAGGCTGGCCTTCCCCTGTTCTAAAATTTTTAACAACTTTAATTTTAAACAACAAAACCTCATCATAATGAGTAGAACCTTCCGTTTCGACACCCCAAAAAGAACCCTTCCACCTGACTGACAGCTGGAGGGATGGTTGAAAGCAATCAAAGAAAACCAAATTGCGGTCGAAAGCCAAAAGCATCATGGAAATTAGTTTGCTATGAAAATAAGGCATAGAATGAGGGAATTCAGATTTGCCGACAGACGTTCATAGCTGCCTGTAAGGATTTTATATGAAATGCTTATCAATTGTTTCGTTTCCGACGGGACCTACTTATCTTGACGTTATTGATTTTGCTAATGACAGTGCTAGCTGTTTTTATTATGATGAGTTAGATGATATGGTTAATATCATCTAGCCCATCACAGTAATGAACAGCTTTAAATAATCTAATTTATAAAGCATAGAATGAGGGAATAAAAAACTCTTTACATGGATCTCTTTAGAATTTTAATCACAAACATCCTAGAAAACCTAGCACCTACTAATTAAAACGACGTTCATTTTGCCATGTTGTACTGACCTTTTCAGAATTTTATCCTTCTACGTCTTACAACATTACCTGAGTCGCTAATCTACATTTGAAATTAGCGCTTGTTGACTGGGCGTCTAGATTTTCTTTCTACGGCCATTTCTTTAATGAAAAACTGTTTTCGTACAGCGCATTGCTATTTTTACTTGACCTTGACTTGATAAATGTTCTTTCTAGTTTTGATTTCCTGAAAGCAGTTTGTTACGAAAGTAAGTCTTTTAAAATACTAAAAACCGACTTCTTCTCGTATTATTGTATTGAAAATAAATTAACACCCTAATGATTGACTAATATGATATCTATCATAAATAAATCTAAGTTAAGTGCAGGCCCGTCCAGCCACATAACGGCCAAGACCGAAATTGGCCAGGAAGAGGACAAAATCATTGAAATCTGATACATTGGGGATTATTACCAACCGCCACCCAATCTTGTGTCTTTCTAAGACGATGGTTAGGACCGTTTCAAGTAGAGGGTTAAAATCCTTCTGACCACGTGTCATGGGACGTTTTAGCGTAGAGTAGATATTACCAGCTAAGCACTGCACCGATAACAGAAAACATAGTGGCTTAGCTTTAGCCGCATGGTCCTTTTGACTGAACAAGTAAGGCACCTTCAAGGTTTTTTGGGAATATCAGGCGTTTTGCCAACAATAAGTAGGTACTAGAATATGTGAACATCTAGTTTAGATCTTAATGGAGCATGTTATATAAATAATAAAAGTTTATTTAATTTAGAGTGGTTTTTCGTAGGAGTTTTACCCTATCTTATATATTATTACTATGGTAAAACTAAGAAGCTACTTGAGACTTATAAGTGGGTAATAATTTATATAAGCAGAGTAAATAAAGAGGTAAAAGAGTCGAAGAACAACTACGTATATAATGCTCTACTCTGTTAACCAAGAAGAACCTAAGACATTGTAACATAGCTAAGTAGAATATTGTGCTTTTATGATAACAAATTAATGCAATGAAATAAAACTGGACTTTTAGACGAGGTTGAAAGAGATTTTTTTATTTTTTTTGACTAGACAGATGCTGTCTGAAAACATTATTTTGCCACTGGAATCGACCTCTTGTATGTTAACATCGATTCACTAAACCTTAGGAGTCTTCAGCCTAGATAACGTGAGTGTTTCTAGAAATATTTGTAGTAATAGGCCGCCCACCGCCCCGCCCCCGCCCGATTCAATCCGGAAGTAGGCGGCGCCGAACCTCGTCTATTTGCACATTATCGTGAAGGAAAACAACGGTGATAATAAACAACGAAAGGCTAACGTCTTGACTTCACATGGATAAATTAGGATTAAAAAAATAAAGGAATTATCAAACACTTTAATTGGCAGATAAATAATATTTTTTCTAATGGTGGACTACACTTATTACGATATGGCGGCCTAGAAATGCTCAACGACAAAGAGGTAGGTAGACCCACTGGCTAGATAACATCGTCAATAATGTCGGGAAAGTGGCACAAGATAGGAAAAAATGGCGAAATGGATGGGAGCTACACCCAGGATTGGGTAATCAATGGCTGAATCTAAATTTAATATTTCATTAGAAGCATTCGAACAAATTAATTTTAACCTGTCGTCGTCCAGGACGACACATCAATTGCATATAATAGTGAGCCTACGTGGACCGTACGCGAATGAAATAAACTAAACAATACCAAAAAGCAAATATAGTGTCATTTGCTTATGTTCATATTATAACAATAGATTAAAATGATTACCAGGCTACGTCAAGTAAAGTTAAATTTGTCTGGATATCTCCACATTAACTCTCTGTTCTACCTTTATGATCATAAAACCGTCGGTAAGGCACCCCCGTGAGTCAAAATACCGTGAGCACAGATTGCTAAATAAATAAATGGATCGCAGCAATTAAACTGAAACACGGCGCCCTAATTGGAACCAATAACTGCGCCTCCATAACACGAGTTTACATTTTTATATTGCGAGAAAGCGATACAGAGTTTAAAAGTTGACGATTCGATTTGCAATTCAATTTTATTGTGAGTTTTGAACGTTGAACACTGTGACGCAGAACAAAATTAAAGCTCTGATTTCACAAACGTTAAAATTAAAAATTTACTTAGATCGTTCTAGATTCTTTGAAACAGTCTGCAGTTAGGTTGCTCAACTGTTTCAATTGTAAATACAAGTTCTAATCCGTTTATATTCTTTAGCAATAATTTTCTATATTAATAAAGTATTACCCACGCTTAATGTTTTGAGCGTTATGATCTCTTTCAAGCCACTTAGGGATAATAGTATATTTCGACATAATAATAGGTATTGCTTCTATTTCCCAAAATAACGAATGCGAAGCTGCTGGCAGAAGCTAAAACATAATTGGCAAATAAAAATCTTGAATATTGAAAATATTATGGAGAAGTAGGTTCAGTATTAATCAACGAGTACTTATTTGTTGTGTACCTTTCCTGCACAAGGACCTAAGCAATCTACCTGAGCAAACTCACGAACAAAAGCTAGCAAAACATTTTCATTTCATCTTTATTGAAATTCTCCTATAAACGGACGACTGAATGGAGTGAGTGCTTTTCAAAAAGTTTGTTTACGACCGGGCCCGACTCGATCCCGGTTAATGGTCAAACTAATAAATGAGTTAGTCGTCGGCAAATTTTATAGCTTTGAGGATATGAGACGTTATATAACTGCTATAGAACTTTCGATGGAGAATTCGATCGCATTTGGAGGCATACCGGTGTTTTACGATCGCTACGGTGAGGAAATTGCCATATTTTTGAGGATATTTGATTCTGTTCGATTATATTCAAAGTGATAGACCCTCAAGTGTCAATAAATGTTGAATTAAAATATGCTCGCAGTAAACTAGGAGTAATTGAATTAGATAAACATTTAAATTTAATTTGGTAAACTTACCAACACTAGCTTTTAACATTTGCTGCACCAAGATTTACGCAGTTTAATTACACATAATGTCAGAGTCCTGTAAGGTCAAAAGGAAATAAAGCAGGCCACTCTATGTCAAATAATATTTGATATTTGACATAGAGTGGCCATGATAAACATTGTCATAGCTATGTTCGACAGGTGCGTGAAACGCGTCACGCCCCTGAAAGTCACCACGCTGAGGTTTGGCAGTGACTGTGTTAGTGAGCGATAGTGATGGGTTTGAACTCGCAAACAAGCCACAGTGTTTTTGCGATGTTCGTCTTATCACATTTCAATTCTAAATCTTGTGCTGAAATATGAAAATATAAGAATTAAGTTATAATAGGACTGCAATTCCCACCAGAGCGCAGTATATTACTGTAGGTGAGTAGCGCGACAGTGTTTTGTGGGCACTAAGCCGCTTGGAATTATGCCAGTGTGGTGAAAACGAGGAGCGCGCGCGACCTTGCGAGCTGGCAAGTGGCCTGCCAACTTGTGGTCGGTGTTATGTTTCAATGACGTCTGGTTGAAGGTGGGACAAGCTTAGGAAATATGCTAATCAAAATATTTATACGTAAGTCTTTTTGTGGCGGTCAGCTTGGAATTTAGATTTGCTGTTGAACTATAGTTTTATTATATTCATTCATATTTTATTTTTATTCACACATCTCAACTAAATAATAGAAACAGATTGAGGATATTGAGATAAATGATCACAAATCGGGCTATATTCTGTGCTGTTACGCATGCCTTCCAAAGGACCGGTCACTTTATTGTCAGAGTTCGTGAAAATAAAAATAAATAAATAAATAAATAATTCAGGACAATCCACACAGCATCATCTAGCCCCAAGCTAAGCAGAGCTTGTGTTATGGGTACTAGATGACTGAAATACATAATATAATAGATTACATAGATAGATATTTTTTATTATACATAGAAACGACCAAAATGAGAACGGCATAGTCACACTAATATTATAAATGCGAAAGTTTGGATGGATGTATAGATGGATGGATGTTTGTTACCTACGCCAACACTACTGAACGGATTGCGCTGAAATTTTGCATGCAGATAATTCTAGGCCTGGAATAAAACATAGGCGACTTTTTATCCCATAAATCAGTTCTATTCAGGATATTATATTAAGCCCTCGGGAGCAAAATTTTTATGGGAGCACCTCGGGGTTTCATTCTCTATCAATAGCGAATTTTGAAATACGGCCCTTAATTAACGGAGAAACCAAAAAATCTCACTACAGGGCAAACCCCATCGAAGTTCCATTAAAATCACTCTCGCCCCTCTCCCGCTACCGCATAGGACTTGACACCCGTTTACAAGAGGCACGCAACACCGTCACATGTTTATGTGCAAAAACTACCACGTAAACTGTACCAAGTTTAGTCTTTGAAGATTATGTTGTAGCAGCGCATTAGATAACTCGTGCGCAGAGTTAGTGAGGTCGCCTTAAATACTGCTGCTGTTGGGCTAGGATTAAAATAGTACTATTGTAAGGCTAGGTGTACCTAGGCCAAAAGATGTGTAGGTAATACTAAACCATGGTACCTATAACCCCTTACGACGAAGGTAGAGCGCTAGAAATCAAATCAAAACAAAATGAATTGTGATTATTCGCCCGTATCGGATTTATACGATTTTATACGTTATTTCTGTTTTGATTCTGCTACTTGACTATTTGTTTTAACTCTATCATTCGCATGAAACCCACGCATGCACGTTTTCGTATGCAATTGATGAGTTATCCTGACGAACCGGTAGCAACAATAATACTGTCTGACTGATTGTTCCTATCAGCTAAACTTGACTTGCTAGAATATAAGATTACTAGCTTCAGCCCCCGGCTTCGCACTCGTATTTTCAGTCTAATATGTAGCTTATTATCTAAGTTAGGTTATGTTCTAAATGTACGCCAAATTTCATCTTGATCTGTTCAGTACTTTTGGAGATTCTAGGTTAAAAAAAATTCATGTTTCACAAACTCTCAGCTTTATAATATTAGTGAGATAGGATATGTCACTGCACTAAAGATGAAACGGAACTAATATCTTATTTTTGTCAGGAGGAAAATTTTAAAACAGACTCGATATTGTAGGGTATAGTAATTATGGTTATGTGGGCTTGTCTGATTCTATCTGCACTGTGTCATTTACAAAATTGTGAGTCCAGGTGAGGTACAGTGAATCAACTCTCGATTCCCTTGGCTCACGTACATATGTATGTATATGTGTTACTAAGTTGACTTGTACCTACGATGCCTGCAGTCAGTCTTCCAATAACTAAATCTACTAACTTTTCGGTAAAACGCGGTAAGTCACAAATCGTGGACGGAACAAAGCTTTGACTCAAAAGCTTTGCAATTAAAATCTGATTTACCCTGACATTTTCCTGAAACCCGTTTTCCTCAAAGCAACTCTACCAAATACTAAAATGCTAAACCAGGTAAAGCATTAGTAAAGAAATGTTTTCTACAATTTCGAATTTATCAACGCTTTTATTTTATAATGCCATGAAGAGTAACAATTTTGGGTAGTTTCGTCGTTTGTTGATTTTCCTATTTTTCATTTATCTAATACCTATTATGTCCAAACTTGTAACTTGCCCTCAGCAACATATCACGCATGTTTCATGCATGTTATCCTAAGTAAAGATCTTATTCTTTACACATCTGTAAGTTTTCTGACAATTAATATATGTATAAACCTAATTTCGTAAAATAAATATATGTATAAACCTAATTTCTGCCGCGTTGTTTCTATGGAATCGTTTAAAGGTTATTTCTTTACCATGGGAACTGTTTTGTGTGTATAAAAAGTATGATTGATTATAGGCTTAAAGCTACATCTATGCAAAATTTCAGCCCTTTCGGTTAAGTCGTTTTGGCGTGAAGAGGTAACAAACATCCATCTATCTATCCATCCATACATCTAAACATCCAAACTTTCGCATTTATAATATTAGTGTGATATCGATATTTCCAATAAAGTAAGTTTCTTATACTTAACTAATCTGGAATAAGATTATAACAGAGTTACGACTGAGTTACGCCTACCTTCTCAAAATTGTTTAAATGATTTCTAATTTTTTTTAAATTTAATTTCTTATCAATTTATAATTGTGTATCTGATATGGGTACCTTAAATACTGTTCTTTTGTTACTTTTCCTGTGCTGTTTGTGTGTGTACCAAATAAAAAGTCTATCTATCTATTATTTTATAGAAGTAAAATCGATATTGTTGGACATTTGAAGCCTTGTGTGCCCTTAACTATTTTATTGTAAACTTTGTGTAACGCGAGCAAATTCACGGTTCGTTGCGCGCTCTGAATGGAGTTTAATTCAACAATTGAACGAAAAATACTCTATTCACGAAATATGAGTTGATGGCTCATAAAAGTCGTTAAAATCAGTGTGGCAAATATTTTTATATTAAACTTTCATAAAACTGCTCTTGTTTCATAAAATGCACGAATAACTTAACATTTCATAGTTTAATTTAAAATTATAGATTTTTAATAAACCCCTTTGCAATTTCCTGTTTGCTCCCATAGTTCTACAGTCGTAAAACCGAAATTCTGATAAGATAGATTTGGCAAAATTCACTGATTGTAAAAGTGAAAACTTTTGATAGTATGGCTCTATTCTAGAACCCGACTTCGAGGCATCTACTTCAACCCGAAAAGATACGACACAGCAGTTTCAGTTTTGAATTAGTGAAGATTCTCCTGATGGATTGTCCCAAATGCATCGAAATCGTTGACCGTAGTCAGGGCCAGTTTACAGTCTAGTACTTAAGTCTAGCCTGCGCTGTCGTGTTCCGCTTGAATTTACGAGTTTTATATGGCATGGAGAGTTTCGTAAATTACTACACGTCAGCTGATTCGCAAAAACATGCTGGAACAGTAAATGCGTGCTGGACTCGGGACTTGAATGGTTTAGATAACGGGAGTCAAATTTATGAGATAGTGCTCAGCAAATATTCAGAAGGATTTTAATTTAGAAATGTTTCTCAAATTTATCTGAAGAAGAAAATACAATAAATTGAAAACAAAGTTGTTTATTAGAATACACACGCATACACAGACTGTAAGACAAAATCACGTCTAGCTCAATACATCATCGGTTTTAATTTGTCGTTTCTTAATTCTGCACATTAAATTCATTCAAAAAAAATTACATGCCATGCCAAAACTAACTTTGACTTTATTCACAAAGAAAATTATACTAGTATTTACAATTGAAACAATTGAGCTAACTGCCGACTGTTGCAAACAGTCTACAGATAGCTAGATTGTAGACTTTGACTTATTGTTATATTGAAATGTTTTAATATACCTTATTAACCAAGAAAATTACAATCAAGTAATAGAAATAAATTGGGACTTGTATTTTCAATTGAATAAGTTGAGCAGACTATTGCAAAGTTATCATTGATTCAAACATTAATTTAGCTTGCTGGAACCTACTGCTCGATATAGGCTTATTTTTTAGCACACTGGCTCAATTGGTCCTGTGCAATTGTTCTGGCCATCCTGACATTTACTTCGTACCTACTCATCGAATTAAATAAATAAATATTGATGAACAATTCACACAGCATCACCTAGCCCTAAGCTAAGCAGAGCTTGTCTTATGAATATATATATATTATATATACTATTATTATATATATTTTGTAAGAGTAGAGTTCACTATTATCGGTAGACACACACAGACACACAGACACAGACTTTATTCATAATACCATTATTACATGTCATCACATTAAATATAAAAATAATGTTATCGCTATGATAAGGGCAAATTATAAAATTCATTTATGTCATATAGAACCAATTCAATAAGCCACTTTCTTAATTTCCTCTTAAAAATAGATATGGAAGCTGCATTTCGGATCCAGTCAGGCAGTCAATTATATATTGAAGGACCCATAGTATATACTGACCTCTCAGATTTTTTAGCTTGTGTTTAGGTGTGACCAGGTGGTAGTAGTATTTGTTACTACGTAGCGCGCGGTTGGCGTTAGAATAGATTACCTATTGCTGAGGCGTAACCTAATGGCAAATTTATAAAGTAAACTTCCACCATCAATCCCACACTTTCGATTAATCCGCGATTCACTAACCAAGCGCCGAGGTTCAACCTACGCGTCGAGATTACGCATGCTTTATGGTCAGCCGGTGCAAACTGCCCATCTGCCAGAAATACGGCCCAATATATCGAAGGTCTTTCTATAGGCCACATGTCAAAACAAAGATTATAGAGGTTAAAAGTCTTTTGTCTGCTTCGATGGGCAAAGAAGGTATATTGCCACAAAACTTTCCTAAGCTGAAAAGATTTTGGATTACCTATTCGGGCAAAAGAGGTATAGCGCCACAAAAGTTTATCTCGGTTTAGTTATTAGCGTTGAACTAGGATTATAAAGTAATTTTATTTTTAAGTAACGATCTTAGTTGCCATTTCACGTTCAATTGTTTTTTGAGGTACTTTACAGATAATCTCTAACCTAACTTCAAAAATGATAAAAACGCGGAACATGCGGTTCAATTCGATGCAATGATATTTTTTTTTTTTAATTTGGCGTGCATTTAACTTAGATTATAAATATTTTCTATTCAGATTGGAGCACCAAAACACACCCATTTGATCATACGAATGGATCAACCTATATAAACTGACTGCAGAATAATTAGTAGTCAGTAGGTTCCGATTTTCTCGACCATGGTAGTCATACCACGAACGTGGGTTTATCTAATTTTCGTTCGCTACGAGATAGGCTACGCCGTAGCGCTTTGCTACGAGATATGCTACGCCGTAGCGCTGTGCTACGATACTACTACGTGAATGCTATGAATGCTTATTCCTTATGGATCGAAATATGAATTGTCCGGAACCTTGTCCTGGCCATCTTATGACCATTTCACATATACCATAAAATAAAGGTAGGTTTGTACTAAAGTGCCATACTAAAGTCACATCTAAAATCTATAAAGAAAAACTTGATAAAACATAATCTTGATATAATTCACCAAGGAAAAGCCTGTATCGCGGAGACCATAAAAACAAAAGCACTCAACCACTATTAAAGATGTGAATTAGAGGCTCGTCTAAAATCTCTTCTATTTCTTTAACCATCAACATGTCTAAAACTAACGCCATGCGACTAATTGAAACCGAGCATTGCCAACGAGCAAGCAAAATTAAAAGCAAACGAATCACCCAATCAAAAACACTTAGCATTTTGAGAGTCTTACGCCGAAACATTTGTTTTGGTCGCAATAATAGTTAACCCTGGCTCTCTTCCAAAACACCTTTCTCGAATAAAATACACTTTATTACAACCAGATAAGGTTCAGGTTTTTCTTTGGGCTTCTTAAACGGTGCAAATTGAACTTTATTGCGTTTAGATAGGATTGATAGTTTGTGGGTTTTGTTCGTTAAAATTTGATCACGCTTATTAACTTTAATGGGTGAGTAGTGAAGTAACGTCGTTTACGTTGGAATAAAATGGATAAGTTTATTCCAGTTGTTAATTCTATTTTTTAAAGAAGTTTAGAAAGTTTATGAAAATATAATTATTTACTGACTTATACCTTGATCAAATAAATATCCCAAAGGATATGGATTCTAATTTCGTATGTTAAGGGGGTACCCTACCTCGTTATTGTGTGAAGAGGATAGGCATAGGATTTCGCGTTCACAGGAGCGGGACAGAGCAAAGCGGCGTAAGCCCAAAAATCAAGTTTTTAGTAGTTATTTGCTCCCCACAAACATTAGAATAGTTAATTGAAAAAAAGGCAACATATAAAATGTTCTTTATACTTAGCTCAATTACTATGCTTAATCTCAAGATCGTATCATCTGTATTTATTGAGAAATTAGGGTTTTAGTAAAAAATTAGAGGTAACTTTGCGATTTTTTTCTATCGAGAAAATTTTATGGAATCGTGTTTTCGAAACATATGATCGATAGAATAAGTCCTGAACTTTACCATATATAAATCTCAAAGTTAAATATTCAGTAGTTTGGAAGATATGGAGGTCCGACGGAGTTGAAAATAAGCAATTTGAGGGTAGGTACCCCCTTAAACAATGTATTTTTCAAACTTTGCGCAGAATATTATCATCACAAGCTATTTGGAGGCGATACAAGATAAGAACAAATATTTCAATAATAATAATTCATTTATTTAAGGCACATACAGGTTAGACATACATAAAAGGATAAGTAGGTAGATTATTTGAATATATGCACATAATAATGTTAGTTCACAGTTAAGGCTACAAACTTTTCACTAGGATAATTCCTGTGACGTAAAATTTTCATTTAGTTTTATTCACAAAGTTCTCAACTTTCTATATTAAATTTAATACAATTGGATTCTGATTAAGTGATTTGTTTTAGAAAGAAAAACGTTAACTTTGCTAGAGGTTTCTATGAAGGTGAATCTAATAAACAATTAGAGGAATCTCTGAGATCTCTATAGAGCAGGTCATTTGTGTCGCTTCGTTACCCTCTCTGGGAATTTTGCTATAGATCGCACAGTGCCGCGCGCGCACTGAATAATACATACAGTACAGCTTCTGGCCGTGTGTGGCGCGAGTGATAGCGAGAATAGATCGAGAAAACGTAAGGCTTGAGTACAGCACGTTTATTTTTAACAGCAGGATGAGTTTTTGATCGAGCGTGGGCCAACTGGCTCGAAATGTGACGCTCGGAGGATATGGGGTCCTTTGCCCTATAGTGAGGCTTTTCAGTTCAGGCTTAGGAGGTTTTAGTGGAATTGTAATTTTTGGGGTCTATAGAGATGATGAGTTATTGTATGATTTAATTTCCCTATGTTGAAGTGGAATCCCATTACTCTTGAATAACTAGACAATGCCTGTATTTCATTTTCACCACATATTCTGCTTTTAATATAATTTATTTTGAGTTAGATATTTCCAAAGATACGCTACTACCTTGGCCCGCATCACACAGAGGCTTTTCGCCGTAAACGAAGTTAAGTCAGGTGCCAATTCTAGACTAGGTTGGTTACCCTTGTTTTACGATACTCCTGCCTTGCCAGAGTGGACCTTCTGTCATAATTGCATTCGATGCACCAGGGAAATACATCTGGCTTGTAAATCTTTTGATGTCGAAACCAATAAGATTTTACTTTGCTTTATGAATAAATGAAACTGGATGTAGAAGCTAGATACACGGAGACTGCATGAATTATAGAATTAGTTTCATTAGTTTTGGTTGCATAGAGGATACGTATTGAGATTATATTTGAACGTGTCTTATTCTCGCACGGAAACCGGTGCCCGGACGTATCCGATAATAAATGAATTTTCCGTGAGACGCTCGTACAGACGTTCAAAGTCTACTGACATGCAAGTTTGAATAACTTACCTACATTTTACTAAATTGGATAGCTTACGCAAGCTATCGTTCAAAGTCCCCATTTGTGACTGTATCTTGCAGTTCCCATATTTTTTTACACCCGAAGCAACAAAAGAAAGTTATAAGGTTAAGTTATCAATGTGTCTGCGTTGGTTTAGTAGTTTCTAAATAAATGTACCGGCACCTAATCTCTTTAACTGTTCAAACTTTCTTCTGAGTATTTTTAACACCTCCAATCATCAATCCACCTGTCTTGTGTGGTGATTATGGAAAAACCCCCATGTTTTCTGGATACATGTTCAGTACGCATGTTTCGTAGTTCAAGACCGTTATGCCTCTACCTTGCATGTACATTAGAGACATATGCATATTTGTAAAATCTTACCCCCAACACTTTACCAAACGTAAGGATATTATCACTCGACAAAAAAGAGCAAAATTCAATAATCTGTTATACAAGCCACAATGCCGGCGGATCTATGAGAAAAATGTATATAATATGTGCATCATTATCTTTAATAAGTTACCAGAACCTATTAAAGAACTCAATGGTAATTTATTTAAACGAAAATTAAATAAGTGGTTGCTTGACAAATTCATCGAGTTCATCGTAGGTCAAGTCCGTAGGTTTCTTGGGATTGCACAAATTCACCATCAATTCGTACACACTGTCACCAACTAACGATATGAGTGTGGGCAACTTCAACTCCTCTTTGATCGCGTTGGCACGGAAGTACATCTCGACACGTCCGCAGTACAAATCAAATCAAATCAAATCAAATCAAATCGTTTATTTGCAAGAATACAAAATTATACAATATGTCAGGTCTTATAACTAGTTTAGTCAATGTATTCAGCCTGCACGCAGGCGTGCAAATATTATGCGAGTCATATTATTATATAGGTAATTATATTAAATTATATTACTTAGTCATGTTAGTTACAATTCAAATTTCCAAATATTCGTTCACCGTATAAAAACACTTTTCAAGTAGCCATCCTCTTATCTTATTCCTAAATATATTTCCATTTAGTTCTTTTAATTCTTCCGGTAATTTATTGTAGATAGTGATGCACATGTTATAAACATTTCTTTTATATATATCTTTATGGCACTGGTGTTTGTAGAGCAAATTATTAAATTTACGCCTTTTTTGCCGGGTTTTCACATCGCTACGTTTTTGAAAGTAGGTGGGATGTGATTTAACAAATAGACAAATTTCCCTAATATACATGCAGGCTAGAGGTAGGATCCTACAGTTCTTGAAGAGAGGCTTGCAACTGTCAAGGAACCAAGACCTGTTTATCACTCTGAGGCATCTTTTTTGAATTCTAAATACTCTCTCGACATCAACTGAGTTGCCCCACAGTAACAACCCGTACCCTAGGACCGAAGACACATGACCATGGTAGGCAGCTAGAGCGGCGTCAAAAGAAACAGTCTGACGAACCTTCTTAAGAGCGAATACAAATCTGCTCAGCCGTTGGCACACCTGGTTTACATGGTCCTTCCAATTCAAATGCCTATCAAGTATAACCCCGAGGAATTTAAAAGAAGTAACCTCACCCACCCTCCCAATATTATGGTCAATGTCAAGTTTTAGAGGAATTGTATTATAAGAATTAAATTGCATTATTTTGGTCTTGCAAATATTAATTATTAAATTATTGTTGATGGTCCATTTAATTATGTCAGACAGAGCGCTATTCAAAGTGTGCTGAGCCCGATCTTTACTGTCGACTTTAATAATAAGAGTTGTGTCGTCGGCAAAAAGAACGCATTTATGTGATACACAATTAGGTAGATCGTTGATATACAACAGAAATAACAGAGGTCCCAAGATGCTACCCTGAGGGACACCACTGTTGTTCAAGATGTTAGCAGATCTAAACACTTGCTGCACAAAGCCGCCGTTGGTATCTCGAGTGACCTTTGCTATCTCTGTGCATTGCTGCCTATTATGTAAGTAGCTGGTCAACCAGTCTAGTGCGCTACCGCGAATACCATAATGGTCTAGCTTGACCAGGAGTCTGTCGTGATTAACAAAATCAAATGCCTTACTGAGGTCCATAAAAAGTGACAACACAGGACTACTACCTTCGTTTATACTCTCTGTAACAAACTTTATTAAGTTAAAGCATGCGAGAGCGGTTGAGCTTCCCTTTCGAAAGCCGAATTGAGCATCGTTAAGAATTTTGTGTTTATTAATAAAGTTACTTAATCTGCTGACCATTGCCTTTTCAAATATTTTTGATAAAATAGGTACGATTGTTATAGGCCGGTAATTGCCTGGGTCTGTTTTGTCTCCCTTTTTGAAGAGAGGCTTTACAATAGACATTTTAAGTGCTTCTGGAAAAGTACCTTCTAAAAAAGACAAATTAACAACATGGGAAAGTGGGCAACTTATCCATTTGGCACATTTTTTTAGCACAGCGGTAGTGATTTCATCACTACCACTGGTTTTACTATTATTCAGGGACATTATGATTTTAAGTATTTCTTCTGCGTCAGATGGAGCAATAAAAATTGAGTTCATTAACCTGTCCGCATTGTTTATATTACTTTTATTGTCATGTACTATAGATTGATTAGATGAGATATTATTGAAAAAATTATTAAAAATATTACAGATGTCAGAAGGTTTGTCATAGGTCATATTGTCATAATTAATTAGTTCAATGTCATTTTTGTACAAATTATTCGATAAAGACGACGAGATGGCATCCCAGGTAGCTTTACTTTTATTTTTGCTATTTTGAATACGTTTTAAATTCATTATTTTCTGTGACTTGTGTATACATTTCTTAAGAACACTACTGAAATTTTTAAATTGAAATTTATTTTTCTTTTTGTTTTCATTATTTTGTCTATATTTCATATATAAAGAACGTTTCGTTACTAAAGATTTTCTTATTCCTGCGGTTATCCAATTTACTTTATTATGTTTGTTGGTAATTTTAACTTTAATTTTAGGGAAACACAAATTGTAAAACAAAATAAAATCATCATAAAAAATATTAAAAGAATCAACAAAATTGCAACAATGATAGACGTCTGCAAAAGATAGGGACGATATGCACTCACAGAATTTCCTCATATTGTCAGTGCTATAATCACGTTTGAATTCAAACCAAGATGAAAGAGCTCTCTGTGTTTTAACTTTAAAACTGATCAGTTGAGCTGTTTCATGATCAGATAACCCCGAGAGGTATAATTCTGACTGGACATTTTTTATGTTACTAGCTATTTGATCTAGGCAGGCATTTAATCTCGTAGGTAATTTAATGTGAGCAATAAAGTCATAACAAATTAGTATATTTAATAATTCTTTAGAGATTATGTTTTCCGTCAAAATATTTATATTCCAGTCCCCACAAATTACAATCTTCTTCTTCCTAAAAGTGTCTGTTGCATAATTTAATAAATTGTCTAATTTATGCAAAAAAGTGCCTAATTGTGCTTTTTTAGTATCGGGAATTCTGTAAATACAAAAAACTACAATATTTAAACCTATAATTTCAACGCCACAACCTTCAAAATTGAATTTAGTTACCAGCCCCGGTGGTATATTCACAGGCTTAGCGTTTAATGTTTTCCTTACAAGTATACAAGCCCCTCCTCTCGATTTGTCGTCTCTACAGTATGAAGAAGCAAGTTTATAATTTTTCATAATAACATTTCCCTCGTCGTTCTTTTTTATATTTGTCTCCGTAAAACATAATATGTCTACCTCTTTATTACAAGAATTTAGTTCTGATAGAAAAATTTCCAAGCTATCAATTTTATTACAAAGACCTGCTATGTTCTGGTGCAATATTCTAAATTTGCCTAACGCATTTTTAATATTTAAATTATTACATAGGACATCTTGTTGGGCCACGAAAAAATTTTTTAGTAGTCGACTCTATGTGACTTTCTTTTTGAACATTTTGCCAATTTGTAGAGCTAGTTTCATTGTTAAATTCTAAATTCAATTTAAATGTCACTAGATCTATCAATGTTTTTTTTGGACTAAATTTTATCAGAAAATCTTTAATTTCTAAAAATTTACAATTTTCGATGCTCTTTGCCATTATTCTTAATTCATTGTTGAGTTTATTGACATTGATATATCGATTTTCAGTAACATTTAATAGATAAATTTTACAATTCTTTATTTCGCTTAAAATATTATACATCTTCGTTATAAATCTATAAGGGTTTTTATCGTGTTTACCGACTGACACAATCAAAATATCGTCTTTTTTAATGTTTGAAATTAAACTTTCTAAATTTTGCAATATTTCATGTGACGGCGCATGAGGTTTTACTAATCCTTGAATTTTAAAATCACCATACCATCTATTAAACTTTGAGCTATTCAACTTCGCAGAAAGTCCTCTTACTTGTTCATCTCCTATAATGTAAATGTTCTTAGACTGTTTTCCTAAAGGTTTTGAGTCTATGATTGTGTTATTTGGCAGGCTTTCTTGCTGGGTAGCTTTCAGAGTTGCTGACGTCTTCTGGTTGTTCCGCACGCTGGGGCTATCTTGTCCAAAGGAAAAGTCCAACTTTGTCCTATTCAAAGTATTTCGGTTTTTATTTAAACTTTTTCTAGGAGTAGTTTTGCAGATGTCTTGAAGTTGGTTTACTCGAACATCGTATGAAGAAATTTGTTTCTTTAAGCCGTGATTTTCTGATAAAAGATTAATTATTTCATTTTCCGCGATTTCCAATTTTTCCGTGAGTGCTAATATTTTATTTTGTAAATCTTTTATTTTATGAGTGTCATCTGTTTTGATGTTGGGACAACTCCTGTTCAGCTTGCCACATCCCTGCAATATTAGGGAGAGGTCCTCCACCTCTTCATCTTGAGATAAAGCTTCAAAAGAATTTTCTGTTGAGACATTTGCTTTGTATTTCCTTCTAATGGTTACATTGTCTTGAAAAACGCCGTTTGTATTTGACATTTTTTCGAAGAAAAATCAAAAAGTAATTCAACCGGCAGGATTCGAAATCGGTGACGTGCGATTGTCAGTCCCTTGCATTGACCACTGGGCTACGGCGCCTGTAGAGCAAGTGTCGAAAATAGTGGTTGGCTGCTACTACTGCGAGAGCTCGTTACTTTAGCTTTGTCTTGGGTGTACAAGGTCATTACCAGGTTCGGTCATTCACCCTACTTACAATGCGCCAAGACAAAGGAATCTTCAATGCTGGTTTTAAATAATTTTGCTGTTTGGAATTACTTTTTTGATGATTGCACTGTGATAATAGTAGAATTTTGAGGAATTTTTTAACCAAATTATACTGATTTGTCTAAGTTTCACAATGATATAAGTGACATTACAAACTATTCACTTTTTGAGCACTTTTCAAAAATAATTCTAAGGAGCAAAGAATAACGTGACTGCTCTGTTATGCGCTGCGAGCGAGACTCAAGTCCAGTTACCGGACTCGGTATCAAATTCTTTAATTTTACCGACCGCCATCGTTGGAAAACGTTATCACAAGGTCCTGGGTCACTAAGCACGCCAAAGTCACAGGTTTCACTCGTCGCCAATGGAAGTTATAGGATATTTCGGGAATTAGGGAACACAACAGAAACTCAGTGTAGTTCATGAGCAGACCGAAGGAATTTATTTTTTTCAAGGTAGCTACAACAGTGCGGCTTGTCCTACCCGCATTATTACAAAACACTACAGTTTCTATAGTGTAAATGAACATATTAATTTTGAGTAGAATAATTTATTATGTTTTGACTATGATTGTTAATTGATTATTTGTTTGTTAACTATTTATCTTCGATTGTTATTATTCTGGATTATTTTCATTATTGATTATTTTAACGATTTGAATCACAGCGATTTAATATTTGCACACCTGCTGCGTGAATACATTTGACATCACTCTAGTCATAAGATCTGACATGTACTTGTAATAATGTATTCGGCAAATCAATGATTTGATTTGACCTGTATTATGCACACTAAACATATATTTTAATGTTTATTTTTGTCCACAGTGCATCTACGGCTGCTACGTGCACTCGGCCATTCTGCCCACCTTCCACAGACGCTGCTACTGGCTCTTACAGGTAAATCCGTCTATAGAACATAATTATTCAACGGTAGAATGAAATAGGTTTTTGAGGATAGAAAATAGAACTCAATGTGTATTATAAATGGTGCACAAAGTTAAGCCTTGTATCATGTAGTGATCGCTCTTTTGCGTAAAAACAGACGAATGTCATTTATTTTATGATGATAATTTCTCGAGCTTATGACCTAGATGTAACTAGACCGTTTTATCCATAGCAGAGTTCATTGTTCCTATTAGAATATTCCATTTTTACTAAAGTTCATTATAGAAAGCCTACGCTACATTTACGATTGGTATACCCATCGTGTAAAAAGTCTCCGCTCCGCTCCGCTTTCTCGTTTCTGAAAAACCATAATTATAACCTACCTAATCGATGGGCCTAGATTGGCTTTGGATCTCTCATTAACCATGCTTTTTTTTTCAGTGGTTTGAAATGATTTTATTTATTATTTTATATATATATATATATATATTTATTTTCAATGACGATACCCACAACATCGTACTAAAATCCATGAACGTGGGTATGTACTAACACAAGCAATCTCCCGAAAGCAGAAGACATTTTTCAGCGTTCAGTTCGCGTATTCCAGCTATCTTGAAACACGTCTCTGAAACCGAACCGAATTGATGAAACCGCGAGTGTAGCTCATAGCACTCAGTTGGATCACTCGGATGTATAAGACACCGACATATTAGCAAATCGAGATCGTAGATTATAACAAAACCAGTTGGCCACCACAAAATAATATATTCCTGGTATATAAATAAAATAAAAATTTCTTTAATCAGATAACTTAGTCTATTTTGTTAGTAGGTACACTTAGGGCTAGAGGTTTAGTACTTACAAAAAAATTTGGTAAAGAAGTTGGATTGGATTTAATGGCAGGTGATTGAGGGAAAAGAAAATAACGTTACTTATGAATTTTTGACTGATTCATTTTTATTTATTGTTCGTAGTATCACACAGCTGAGCTGGGCTTCCATATTTTTCTCTTTTTACTCCTCGCGATGCAACGCTGCGACAGGCCACGATGGAAGATGTGCCTCGAGCTCGTCTCGCCATCTCATTCTGGACCTTTTAAGTCGCCTCTTAGCGTTGGTTGAGCTCCACTCTGTGGTGGTCTTTGCCCATAAGTCGCTGGACATACGGCAGACGTGTCCGACCGCTTATGATTCATTATTTTCTTGCTATTTGAAAAGCTGAACAGGGTAATTTCTATTCCGGCAGTAACATAATAAGTATTTTTGAGAATAGTTGTGTGAAGTCGAGTCAGATTCCTTTCATGAACTGAAATTGTGTACAGGCTTTCCTTATATTAGCAAGTATTGGAATGGGAAGTTTCCAATTCAATATTTGTGAAATATTTTCACTTGGTAGAAATATTAATAGAATTTATTCAGGCTACCGGAGTTTTACTTCAAAGTATTACGGTATTAAACATTTAGGAAATTGGTATTGGTTTACTTTAACAAAAATAAAATGTTTGTTTATCTTGTGTCTAGATTAAAATATCAATAACTTTAGTAAAGTAAAAGTTGTGGTAAATAATTGAAAGTATTTGGGACCGAACTAAAATTATTTGCTTGTGCTTAGTAAATAAATAACAAATAATACTGGACAATCCACACAGCATCACCTAGCCCCAAGCTAAGCAGACTTGCTAACCTAAAAGTATTTTTTTACTTTAAAATTATTTGTTTGTAATGTAAGCAAAACATATCATCACAGCATTTGATTTCCCATAATTACCACGCTTGTCAAGAGACCGCTGCGGTGTTGTTAAAAATACACGGAAGAAAACTGCTGTCCTTCTTTTATAAGGGTTCCTTAGCTCTTACATCATCCATGGGGTAAGTTAAAGTGGTCAATTCGTACACCGCGACCGGTAAGGCCGCGGAATTCAGAATACGCTTATAAAGAAATTACCTTCACTGAAATTCCTCAGAATATACCTACAGAACACCATAAAACTACTTTCACGAGCAAGTAACTTATTTCTTCCCCCCAATTCGGGGTAAACATCAAGTTATTAACACAAACAGGTCCGTTTCGTTAGAACGCGCAGTAACGGGAATGAGGGTTTAAACTTAAATGAGCGAGTTTCATTAGCGCGAGCTATGAGGTGAGCTAGTTTTATGGAGATTCTGGAGATTTATGGGAATTATGATGATTAGTGTTCATTTACACTTGAGGGAATCCATCATCAACATCATCAGTCTTCTCTAGCCTGCAAGTTTTCTGCTGCACATAGGCTGCTTCTAATGAGCGCCACAGCGCCCTGTCTTCAGCTAGCCGTATCCAGCATCTCTGCCCGAGTATGTCGTGCTTTTCGTAGATCGTCATCCCACCACCATAGGGCCACAGAACTCAGGGAATTTACCTTTATTGATTAACAAACGGTAGAAGTGATAGGCGATTAAATAGCGTGTTGTTGCGGTTGATCACACTTGGCTGAAAAAATATAAAAATGAAAATGTGTTAGAAATCCAGTCGCTTATAAAATTGGCAGGCTTCTTTTTCGAGAATAACACTAATTATCTTCATCATGCAGCTTATTTCCAGCCTCTCAAATTCTGATTGACTGACTTTGATGGGAACAAAAGTTAAACCAAAACAAATATTGTTTATTTTTTTCGACCAACCGGTGGTCATTATATTTAGTCCACTGCTAAGCATAAGTTTCTAACAATGTACCATTTTATCCTGGCTAAAAATCATAATAAACCCTTGGTCTTAATGGTCCCCATTTCTGAACATAGGTAATCGATCAATTGAAGTGCACAAACCCCTCATACCACGAATACCTTCAACAAATATTTACCGAACCATTATAAAATGACATTTGCGAAATGCCGTCCGTGCAGCGGTAATTGAATTTCTGAACGATACCGTCGCGTAACAGGTGTCGATCGGCACATGTATCGGACAAATTAGTTTTGGGCGCCTTCTAATTATTTACAAATGCAAAGATACATAAAACTAAGGTTTTTTTGTTTTTATAGTGTTTTTTACTACTTAGTGAAACTTCTAAGAAATCACCCGCAACCTGCGCGGGATCAAGTCATGTTGAGGTCGCAAATTTTTGGGATATATTTTAAATTATTACATATAACTAGTATTTAACGTACCTATTAAGTTTACATAGGCCCCCCTAATGAGCGCCATAGCGCCCTGTCTTCAGCTTGCTAGCTCTTGATTGGTTGTCATTTACTTCCTTCATCTTTTCTTTTTATGGAAATAGGAGATGATAATGTTTTCCCGTGTTTTTATTCAAGTCTAAATCTTTCGATGCATTGAAATGACGCGGCCGATGAGAGCTCTGCCAAAAAACCGTCGGCCGATATGAAACAGAAAAAGACGAAAACGTGGTTTTATCTTTGTCTGTATAAAATAAAAGAAGAGTTTTGCAAGTAGTGGATATATGTCTTTTCTGGATATCATCTATTCATCATGACATAGACTACCCTGTTGCGATACCGGTCGGATCCCTAACAGCCCTATGATTCGATTAGTTTACTTACCTACCCTGTTCAGTTGAATGATGACATCAGATGTACTGTTGCGATACCGGTCGGATCCCAAACAGCCCTATGATTCGATTAGTTTACTTACCTACCCTGTTCAGTTGAATGATGACATCAGATGTACTGTTGCGATACCGGTCGGATCCCAAACAGCCCTATGATTCGATTAGTTTACTTACCTACCCTGTTCAGTTGAATGATGACATCAGATGTACTGTTGCGATACCGGTCGGATCCCTAACAGCCCTATGATTCGATTAGTTTACTTACCTACCCTGTTCAGTTGAATGATGACATCAGATGTACTGTTGCGATACCGGTCGGATCCCAAACAGCCCTATGATTCGATTAGTTTACTTACCTACCCTGTTCAGTTGAATGATGACATCAGATGAATTGTAACATCTATTCAATTTAATACTAGATATTTGTATGAGAATTCACAATGACGAATGGAATAAATAAATAGGTAGCCCTAATCTAAGCAGAGCCTGTGTTATTTGTACTAGATAACTGATATACATACTACACTACATCACATAGATAGATATTTTTATCATACATAGAAAACGACCAGAACACCCGGAACAAATATCTGAAGATCGTACAAACATTTTGTCCCGAGACAGGAATCGAACCTGCAACCTCCTACATCGCAGGCAGACCTTCGCCCACCGCGCCACTGAGGTCGTCATAGGTAGTGCTAATACGAAGATTATAAAATGTAAACATACTATCATATATCAAGTAAGCTCCATTCATTTGATTAGAGCGCTCCCTTATATGATCGGCTACGTTATACTATGTAGCGTCAGACTGTTCAGCTCGAATATTGTTTGTTAAAAAATAATCTACCTGCATTATCTACAATAAGTAATTAATGTAAAAAGCTATATTGAATAGAAATTCATGATATTTTATGAATTTCTATACAAACTTTACCAAGTTTATTTTTAGATAGGTACCTACCTACATAACAGGATTTTGTGAGAAATATTCATCAAATGAAACAAATAAAGTGGTGATATAATTACCAAATTTATTCAATAATTTAGCACATGGTTTTCTATTTTTGTTATAAGTTCTCTCATACATACATAAATATCATCCATATAACAATTCTTAACAACATGTTGTACACAGACATCAGCTTTACACGGACATGCACCTGCAAGTTCTTTCGAAGTAAGATCACCCGTCGTAAGGTCGTAAATTTCTATTCTAATTAATTTTGTACCTCCCATGTTCGGTATCTTAATACACGAGTAAAATATATTTTCATCATTGCTTCTTTTGCGACTCGTACTCCCATTTTTGTTCATCGGAATGAAATTAAACAGTGATTCTTCGCTGTCCTGTAAAAAACAAAAGTAAATCAATTGTAATATCAACCATAGATTAGGCAGAATACCGCTAAAAATTAAATAAGATAAAATTTGGATACTTACAGCCATTTAAATGAGTGTTTTACTTTCTTGGCGGTTTCGAAGTGATTAACGTTCCTCTCGTATCCACAACCCGAATTTATAGGCAAATGTTTCGGTCGTTTTAAAGTTCATAATCGAACATTTTCACATTTAGATTTGCTTACACAACGGAAAAAAGATCGAGCTACGTATTGGTGTACACGTGTAACGCCAAATAAGGGTGTCCAACGCATTCTTCAGGATCTATGTATGGATTTTGACACAGTCAGCTATTATGCACAAACATCATCCTGTCGGTATACGACACACACCTAAACATTTGGTGCAAATAAATAAGGCAGACTTCAGGATCAAAGCCATCACTTGCAATAAGCAAAGCCAAGAGAAGCACAGCAAGCAGGAACACTTCACAACAATAATTATGTAAGTACCTATTCTTGTTTATTTCTTACCTCTCTTATAATATCTTAGGTATTTATATATATGTGTATATATCTACTATGAGTATATACTAATTTTTGTTTATACATTTACAGGTCGAGATCAATGCCAGTCCTGAGTGAGGAAATTTTCCCCCCATCGTCGGACGACGAGGCGAAGGTAGCCTCGGGGAGGAAGAGGATCTCTCACTATGAGAAGACAAGGTGAGTTACAAGTACCTACTTAGATTTTTAGTACCTACCTGTTTTCTCATTCACTAGTTGTGGAAAATTGTTTTAATATAGAGGTAAAGAACTCATATGGGTACCTATTATTATATATTAGTAACATTTTTTTCTTCATTCATTCACAGGCCCACGGTTTCCGGGGATGAGAGCCATCATCGGGCGGATTCACAGAAAAAACAAACAAAAAGGTTAGCTAAATTTGACTGTCTGTTTACTCTTTTAATCGATGGGTGAACATCATAATATTTGATATGGTAGAGTTAAAGTACTCATACATCATTATAGTAACTTTTTTTACGTTCACAGGCAGCATTCATCGGTTTCTGGAGACGAAGGTGTGAAGGTGTCGAAGAAGCAGTCTCCGACATCACATCCTTCGAAGAAGAAGTCGTCGCCAGTCATCAACCCCATCACGCCAGTCAAAGCCACGATGAATGACCTCTTCGGGGAGGATAGTGAATGTGAGGAGACCGCTGTTTCACCTACGACACCGTCACCGCCGGCGTTGCAATCAATTTTTGTCAATAGAGTTGCAACGGGGCTCTCCAGACAAATTTTACCGGACAAGCCAGGTACCCACTACGTGGAAATAAAAGTGTATAGATGTAGCGACATCGAGAACGTCATGCCGATAAACAGATGGCGCCACTCGGTGTCGAGTCTTAAAATTAAGACAGACACAGACAGTGTGTTATGGCAGCATCTTGCCAATGTAGTTAGTGCTGCCAGGAAGGAATTCCGAGGCATGCCTAACACATTCACTTCTAACTTTAGTATGCAGTTGTAGTGGGCAACTAATTACATTGGTAATATGTCTATACTATATATAACTTTTATTTTCCACATAGTAGGTACATGTTGTACGGTTAATCTATCAAGATTAATATAATAGATTGTAAGCATATGTAATCATCATTGAAATATAATTTCTTTTTTAATTCAAAAAATCTTTTCTTTCTTTGCAGTCAACATCACCGATATTCAAGGCCCTGTTACTAATGATGAAATTATTAAATGTGATATATGCGATATAAGAGTAAAAAGAAATAAGTATCGATATCATTTGAAAACAGAATTACATAAATTGAATTCCATGATTGCAATTGAATTTGACAGTATATATATCATGAATACAGCATTTAAAAATCGAATAATAAGTTACCGAATTCAAGCTGAAAACAAGAATTATCCCATACCAGAAATTTTTTTATATGACCATGAAACCGATATTTATAGACTTATAGAAATGAATTTACATAAACACAAATGTCTTAAGGTACAATTTGAATTATATGCATTTTATTTACTACCGAAAACCAATGAAAAGCAATTGAAATCATTTAATACGAAATATGAAATTATAAACGATATTAATGAATTGAAAGAGATTTATAAAATGAAGACAATTGAAACTATGAAAAGAAAACTTACTGAATTCGAACATTCGGAGTCCGGTTGGACATTTTTATCATTGAGTCATTTAGAAATGAATATAAACAAATATTGTCCTTTGAGAGGAGGTACATATATTAAATTACCTCCTCGCGTGTACAATACTAAAAGCTGTATTAATGTTAAAAATAATGATGAGTTTTGTTTTCTTTGGAGCGTTTTAGCTGGGTTGTATCCATGTGTCAACAACTCAGATAGATGCAGCTCCTATCCACATTTTTCAAATATATTTAATATAAGCGGAATGAAATTTCCTCCATCATTTCAAGATATAAAGGTTTTTGAAAAGAATAACTCGAATATAAGTATTAATGTGTTTGGTTTAGACAAAAAGTATAAATATGTAACTGGACCTCTGTATATAACTACCAAGAAAAGTATCAATCATTTTAACTTACTATTTATTGAAAGCAATGGAAAAGGTCACTATTGTTTGATTAAAAATCTGATAAAATTAGTGCGAGGGCAAATAACAAAACATACAAGTGGGGTTCATTTGTGTGAATCATGCTTGCAATGTTTCAGCAGTAAAATAAAATATGAAAATCATTATTGTTCTAAAGTTTTACAATTACTACCAAAACCAAATACTCATATAATGTTTAAACATTTTGAAAGACAACAAAAGATTCCTTTTATGATATATGCTGATTTTGAGAGTTTATTAGAGAACTATTCAGATGATTCGCAGAGCACGAACACTACAAAGTATAAGGTTCACAAACCTTCGTGTTTTGCCTACTATGTATGTTGTTCATTCGATAGTTCTATAAACAAATTGGTTTCATATCGAGGTTCTGATGCATCTGAAGTATTTATAAAACACTTAATGGAAGATGTCAAATACATCAATGATTTGATTATGGCTAATAAGCCTATGATCGAATTAACCGAAAAACAACAAAATGAATACGATTCGAGTGTTTATTGTCATATTTGTAAACATTTATTGTTTGGTGATAAAGTTCGTGATCATGATCATATTACCGGCGAGTTTAGAGGAGCAGCTCACACCTATTGCAACCTCAATTTCAAAGTATGTTCATTTATACCGGTTGTGTTTCATAATTTATCTGGTTATGATTTACATTTATTCATAATGGAGTTAACGAAATATGATGGTTCAATTAATGTTATACCGAAGACAAAAGAAAAGTACATAACGATCACGAAGTCATTCGCAATAAATGAGAACAAATCATCTGTGAATGTGAAATTTATTGACTCGTTTCAATTCTTAAATGCAAGTCTAGATAAGTTGAGTAAAAGCTTAAATGACGATAATTTTATACATACATCTAAATTTTTTACTACATCAGCTCAATTTGTATTAATGAGAAAGAAAGGGGTTTACCCTTATGATTACATGAATAGTTTTTCGAAATATGATGATAATTGTTTACCGCCAAAAAACAAATTTTATAACAGTTTATTGAAGCAACATATATCTGATAGAGAATATATACATGCACAAAATGTTTGGAACCAATTTAAAATAAATGATATGGGTGAATACACTGATTTATATTTGAAATGTGATGTTTTGTTATTAGCAGATATATTCGAGAACTTTAGAACTATGAGCATGCATTACTATAATTTAGATCCGGCCTATTACGTAACTGCACCAGGCTTTAGCTGGGATGCGATGCTCCTTTATACCAATGTTCGATTAGAATTAGTTACTGATCTTGAAATATATCAAATGATAGAAAAAGGCGTTCGAGGTGGTTTGGCACAATGCTCGCTGAGACACGCCCAAGCTAATAATAAGTATTTACCAAATTTTGATTATTCAAAGCCATCGAGTTTTTTAATATATCTAGATTGTAATAATTTGTATGGCTTTGCCATGATGAAAAAAATGCCAATATCTGATTTTAGATTTTTATCACCTGAACAAATTAACGATTTAAATATTGAAACCATTTCGGATGATAGTGAATATGGTTACATTTTAGAAGTTGATTTAGAATATCCTCATTACTTACATGATGCCCATTGTGACTTACCTTTTGCTGTTGAGAAACTCATTCCACCAGGTAGTAAATCAGCAAAACTAGTGGCAAACCTTAACAATAAATATTGCTATGTAATTCATTACACTTACTTAAAAGAATGCTTAAAACAAGGGCTTGTATTAAAAAAAATTCACCGTGTAATAACTTTTAGACAAGAAAGCTTTCTAAAGAAATATATAGATTTGAATACAAGTTTACGTCAGTCCTCAAAATCTGATTTTGAAAAAGACTTTTTCAAGTTATTGAATAATTCAATATTTGGTAAAACTATAGAGAATAAGCGAAAACAAGTGAATGTGAAACTAGTATCTGAATGGGAAGATGATAATAATGTAACAAATAAACGTGTTGGTGCTCGAAAGCTAATTGCTAAACCGAATTTAAAATCACTATCAATATTTTCAGAAAATTTCGTAGCGATTCAGTTAAGTCTAGAAAAAATAACTTTGGATAAACCGATCTATGTGGGATTTACAGTATTGGAGTATGCAAAAACACATTTATATCAATTTCACTATAATTATATTAAAAACAAATACGGAGAGAATGCTAAACTTTGTTACACTGATACCGATAGTCTCTTATATTTAATGTTTACAGATGATGTGTATGAAAATATTAAACGCGATGTCCAAGTGTTTGATACCAGTAATTTCGATAAAAATAATCCTTATGGAATCCCAAGAGTAAATAACAAAATTCCTGGCTTGTTCAAAGATGAAATGGGTGGTACATTAATAACTGAGTTTGTAGGTTTAAGAGCTAAACTTTACTGTATTAAGAGTACTAGTGATGAGATCAAAAAGGCTAAAGGTGTGTCAAAGTCTGTTGTGAAAGCTTTAAGCTTTGAAGACTATTCAGATTGTTTAATAAATGATAATGATTTAAAATGTAAAATGAACACGATCAAGTCTCTGAAACATATTTTGTATTCACAAGAAGTGAATAAGTTAGTATTAAATCGAAATGATGATAAACGTCAAATACTACCGAATCAGGTTGAAACTGCAGCATGGGGGCACTATGCATACGTTTAGTTCTAATGATAACTATGTATTTAGATACTTTTGTTATTATTGTTTGAAGTGTTGATTACGTTAGTTTAATTTTTATTCTACCTATATGTTTAGTTCTAATGCAATACCCATATATTTAGATACATTAATATGAATACTGACATATTGTATGAAGTGTTGTGTGTGAATTGCTTATAAATATAAATATTTGCGATTAATTAATAACTACTGTGTTTCACTTTATTCCTCATGGTTATTTTATTGGATTTTTTAATTCTATCGGATCCTATTCGTATTAGTCTAGAGAGGGGGCGCACAATCATCTATAAAATGGTGCTCAAGAAGCAATTATCATCATTTATCTAACAATGAAGTTAAAAAAACAACCACTTAGCTTGGATGTCAGTCCTATAAATATTGAAACAAAATGCCAGTTCGTAAAACATAGTGCATTATTACCAAATAGTATTCGTTGTTTAATTTGTGGGCCATCTAACTGTGGTAAAACTAATGTAATGATTACTTTGCTCTTACATAAAAACGGTCTTAAATTTGAAAATTTATATTTATACACAAAAACCCCATTTCAAAGTAAATATTGCTTTCTTAAAGAAGTGATTTTAAAAGTACCTGCAATCAAATACTATGTTTTAAGTAATGATAGTGAAGTTATACATCCAAATGATGTGTTACCAAACACCGTTATAGTTTTTGATGATGTGGTTTGCGAAAATCAGATAAACATTCGTAATTATTTCACCATGGGGAGACACAATCAAATTGATTGCTTTTATCTATCACAAACATATTCAAAGGTACCAAAACAGTTAATTCGGGATAACACAAATGTGTTATTGCTCTTCAAACAAGATGAAATCAACTTAAAGCATGTATACAATGAGCATGTGAATTCAGATATGTCATGGAATACATTTAGAGATATTTGCCATAGTGTTTGGTGGGAAAGGCACAGTTTTTTAACTATTAATAAAGACTGTGAATTAAATAACGGCAGGTATAGAAAAAATCTAGACACCTTTATATACTTATCCTGAAATACAATATCGTCATTTGCAAGAGATACATGAAAGTGGAAAGACAAAAGATGAGTCTTAATATTAAAGAACAGATAATAACATCATCAAATATCATAAAAAATAAACTTAAACAGCTAAGAGACATAGAAGATCAAAACAACCATGAACTCAATAAAATATTTAAACCTGTTACTGAACCTTTAACACAAATGATAGAATCTAATCAAAATAAGGTAAAATGTGATTTTAATGTGAATACTATACAAATACCAGTGAAATTAGATGATGCGATTACCTCCACACCATCAAGAGTATATAAACAATCGTCAGATGAAGATTTAGAAACCGAAAATTATGATTCCCGGGGCTCAGAATATTTTACTGACATGGAAAACAACGATAACAAAGACGAATCCATAACAAAAAAATATCTGAGTAGCCTTTATGATATAAACATTCCTTTCGGTGTCCGGAAAGTAGATGATCAGTTGATGATGGGTAATTGTCGGGTTAAAATAATTTCTTCAATCGATGGTGACCAGGAACCTTGTAGAATCAAGATTGATAATGCTGAATATCAATTGACTGAAGGACTAAGAGAGGTATTATTACATAAAAAACCGAATCTAGAATTAGTTACTGAAAATGATAAAAATGCTTATAAAAACATCTTGATAAAAACTAATGCTCATAAGCGTGATTACGAAGATAATGGACAGTTAAAGGGAGACAAAGGTGAAAAATATAAACAAATTATTAAACCCATGTTCATCACATCAGCAGTTGATAGTAATAAAAAAATTGGTGGTAACATAAACGTTTTAAAGAATTATAGAAAAAATACAGATTTTATCTATTGGGATGATCCTAATGAGCTAGTTGAGAGATTAAAACTTCTCATTGCTTCCAAACAAGCTGGAAATACAAATCAAGACAATGAAATTATTTCAATCATAGAAGAACTACAGGAAGCGGGTATAATAAAATCATAAATAACATAGTCATGATAAAGATTCGTTTAGTTGTTAAACGGTTGTCAAGGATTATAGAAGCTAAAAATGAGTAAAGAAGATGTAGTGAACGAAATACACAAAAATGCTAGAAAAAATTTTCCTCGTCGATGTGTTTTACTCAAAGACATAGATGATCTCTGGCAAGCAGATTTGATTGATGTTCAAAACATATCAAAAATTAATTCAAATTATAATTTTATACTAATCGTAATTGATTGTTTTTCGAAGTATGTTTGGGTCAGACCACTAAAAAATAAAACTAAAGATTCTGTAACAAAAGCATTTCAATCAATTTTATGCGGTGGTAGAGTTCCTATAAACTTGCAAACTGACAGGGGTACGGAATTCTACAACACTTTTTTTAAAAATGTGACGCAAATGCATTCTATAAACCATTACTCAACATATTCAACTAAAAAGGCTTCAATAGTGGAACGAGTAATACGCACAATAAAAGGTAAACTTTATAAAACGTTTAGTTTGAACGGTAACTTTAAATGGGTTGATGGAACCTTAGAAAAAGTTGTGAATGATTATAATCACACTAAACATAGCACTATTCAAATGTGTCCGGCAAAAGTGAGCAAACGTACCAAAGGCATGGTTATGCAAAGATACAATATTTTTCGCAAACCAAAAATTAAAAGAAAATATACTTTTGCTGTCGGTGATGTAGTACGAATAAGTAAACATAAAGCAAATTTTGAGAAAGGATACACTCCAAATTGGTCAACAGAATTATTTAAAGTAATAGTTGTTCAGAATACTGATCCACCGACTTATTTGCTCGAAGACTCAAGACAAAATAAAATTCTGGGGTCATTTTATGCTCAAGAGCTCCAGAAAACTAAAAATCCTGATGTATACTTAGTTGAAAAAGTTCTTAAGAAAAAAGGGAGTAAAGTTTTTGTTAAGTGGTTAGGATTACCACCGCAGGAAAATAGTTGGATTAGCAACACTAATATATTATAAAAATCAACTCTCACTAATATATTGGCATTCTTCGTTTACTTATGGAAGGGAAAGGTCTTGTGAATAGTATCATAAATCACCTACCATTTGAATTACATCTTCCGGGCTATAATTATTGCGGACCAGGAACAAATTTACGAAAAAGACTTAACAGAGGTGATAAAGGTGTGAATCAACTTGATGAGTATTGTAAACAACACGATATTGCATATATGAATTCAAAGAATTTACAAACCAGACACGCAGCAGATAAGCTCTTAATGAAATTGGCTAAGAAGCGAGCATCATCATCATCCAATGCAAGTGTTGGAGAAAAGCTTGCCGCGAATATTGTTAACAGAGCAATGGTGATGAAGATTTCAAATGGATCGGGGCTTAAAAAGAGTTTTAGAAATGTTGTTGCTTATGCGAAAAAAAATATCCGAAAAGCAAAACCAAAATGTAAAAAGCTGGCTATCGATTTGGCTATTGCTGCAATTAAAGATCTTGTATCTGATTCTGAGGTGAAAATTCCACGTGTGATACCGCTACCGAAGACAGGAGGATTCTTACCGTTAATACCAATAATTAGCGGATTATCTGCTGCTGGTGCTATTGTTAATAAAACATCCGCTATATCACGAATGGTAAAAACCTTTCAGACGGCGCTAAAAACATGGAATGTGATGAAAAGTCTCAATCAGAATTTTGAGCCGGTATCTCTAGGCAAAGGATTACAGCTTAAACCATATAAAGGTGGTTTGGGTATTTATGCTTCGTCAAAAAACTGAATAAACAGCTACCTAATCGTCCTCTTACCAACATTGATATAATGAAATATTCAAAAAACCATATTCCGTATTTTCGAGGAGTATTCATGAGAGATCAATTACCGAAACATCCACGCAAAATTGAATGTGGTATAATTAATTTGGATAGCTCTAAAAATCAAGGAACACATTGGGTAGCTTATGTTAAGAGAAATGAGAATATTGAATACTTTGATAGCTATGGTGATCTTAGACCACCGACAGAATTTATTAACTATTTGGGTGACAGCATTCGCTATAACTATATCAATTATCAGGGTAGACATCCATATAACTGCGGACATTTATGCTTAAAATTTCTTGAAAATCGTATGCTTTAATTTCAAATAAATTGTATGATTGAAACGTAATAGTTCAGTGTTAGTCTGCACTTTGAATAAATAAGTAGCATTCTTACTACGAATATTAATATGATTGATTTCAATATTAAAAAACGTAAGAAAAGTGGTGGTACACTGACAAAAGCTAATAGTTCAAATCGTGATTCCATTAAACACACACGTATCGTGCCAGCTCTAAGTGAGATAAATAAAGAGTTTTTAAGAAATTTGGGATTTCAACTATGAGTATCTTGCAAATTAATGAAGCGCCTCATTTTGACAACTCTATCGAGGGTTATGAAGTGCATTCCTATACTCCATACACCAATAGCTTCAAAGAAAACGATGAAATACGAATACCGATTAATCAACAAGACACGTATCTCCTACCTGCAGGCAGCTCCATTTACATTGAAGGATGTATAGAAGTATATACAAAGGATGCTGCAGGTAAACTTATAAAGAAGGAGTGTCAGCTTAACAATAACCCTATACCGTTTCTTTTTCATGATATAAGATATGAGATAAATGGCGTTGAAATTGATCGTATTAGACATGTCGGTATTACTTCTACAATCAAATCTTATGTTTCGATGAATGAGGGAGAAAGTAAACAGGCTGCCCTGTGGGGATGGAGCTTGAATGGAACAAAATCTGTAAAAGGTCTTTTTAATGTAATATTGCCCCTCAATAAACTATTAGGATTTGCAGAAGACTATAACAAAATCGTATTAAACTGTAAACATGAATTAATTTTAACGAGATGTAAATCTAATGATGATGCTCTCATACTTGATAATAATAATCAGGTGATAGTAAATATTGAGAGAATTCAATGGCGTGTACCTCATATTAAAGTGTCCGATCGAGAAAGATTACTACTCTTAAAACAATTAGAAAAAGATAAGCCCATCCAAATAGCATTTCGAAACTGGGACACATATGAATATCCACTTTTACCTAAAACAAAGAAGCATTCATGGTCCATTAAAACTGCCTCCCAACTTGAGAAACCTAGATATGTAATATTAGGTCTTCAAACAGCTGAGAAAAATTTAAAGGATAGAAATTGTTCACTGTTTGATCATTGTAATTTAACTAATGTTACATTATTTTTAAATTCACAAACGTATCCATATGATGCGCTTAAACTTGATTTTGACGATGGAAAATATCGTATATTATACGAAATGTACATGAGATTCCGTCAGTCTTATTACAACTCTCCAGTTGACCCGTTGCTTAATATCACACAGTTCAAAGAAAAGGCGCCTTTGTTTGTAATAGACTGTTCAAGACAAAATGAAACATTAAAAACTGGCCCAGTTGATGTGAGACTTGAAATAGAAAGTGATAAAGATTTTCCTGACAAAACGAGTGCCTATTGTCTCATTATCAACGATCGTATTATAGAATATAAACCTCTCAGCAGCACCGTTCGCAAGATATCATGAATTTAATAGTTGATGTTCAAGGTTTCAAAACTGAATTAAATCAGTTTATACCCAAAGAGATAGCTATTCTGGATGGTAATCGAGTACAAAGTTTTTTAATTAAACCACCATTCGCTTTCTATGATTTGACTACAAAAGAAATGAGACAAGTTGACTGGATTGAGAAAAATAGAAACATTTATTGGAAGGAAGGATTCATTTCTTTTTCAAATTATAAACAAATAATTTCACCTCTACTTGCGAAAAGCCGTATTTATGTAAAAGGTGAAGAAAAAGCAAAGTGGGTTAAAGAAATGTTTGGTAAATGTAATGTTGTTAACTTAGAAAATTTAAGTTGTCCTAATATCTATACTTTGTACGACGTTTACACTGAATGTAATGATGTCTATACATGTTTTTATCATAAGAATATTTGTGCTTTAAAAAATGTAATCTGTTTGAATAAGTGGTGTATCGATAATAAAATTGTATTTTAACCGAATTATATTGTTTTATTTGACCGAATATACTCACCTCTTTTAACATTAATAAGATTATTAGGATTAGATCAATTGTAAGTTACACATTAACACTCAAACTGAATTTCAATTAAATTTGACTCTGTACTTTAAGTGTGAACAGCTCAATAATGAGTAGAATGAGGTAGCTGATTAATGATTTGAGGGAAACTGATCAGGGTAGGTAAGTAAACTAATCGAATCATAGGGCTGTTAGGGATCCGACCGGTATCGCAACAGGGTAGTCTATGTCATGATGAATAGATGATATCCAGAAAAGACATATATCCACTACTTTTGCATAGTATCTAATATTAGTAGGCTATTTTTCAGAGATATATTTTTCAAGTTTAGAACATGAAATAAAAATTTACAAGTCATTTTTAGGTTTTTAGTCACCTTATAGGTTGTCGTTAAGTAATAGGAACAGGTTTTAAACCTACCAAATTGAGTTCACATGTAATCGGACGCTGGTTTTGAACGTGGCAAAGCTTCCAGCATTCTGGGCACTCTTCCTTTTGGTAACATAATTTTTAGGCAATGGATTTGAGTGTCAATAGTGTTTGTGTATTCTTATTAATTAATTTAAAAATGGCTTATTTAGTTAGACGATTATAAATATCCAGTTTTAACAACATAGCCTGAAAATAACATTACCAAACCACCAACTGAATAGATTTTATCGTTTGCCATATATGAGCCTTCTGGGTACCATCAACTGCACCTATTTGTGACAAAACAATTGCACGAACACAAATATCAAAGTCAAAACATCAACATCGCTCAAGGGAGTTATGCTTTTGCTAAATCGACTATGAAGCCATGACGATCTGTCAAAGCAATGTTTTGATGCATACAGTTTCATTTAATTTATCGTACAGTGTAAACAGCTTCGGGTAATATATTGTTGTGGTTGTAATTTCCCAGGCGGATAGCACCTACGTTAGGTATTGGTATGTAAACTCCGATACATAATCGAAGTAGGTTACGTTGGGTAAATTGTTTCAGTAACGTACTCGCCGGTTACATACGAGTATGTGCATGTAAGTATGGTTCAACTAGAACCCACGTAGATCAAAGGCCTTCTCTCCTCGTTTCTCACCCTCTGTAGAAAAAACAATGAAACCTAATAAAACCAGAATGATACGAAATTCTACTGAGTTTACCTAAAAACAACTTGAAATGTATCAATGGGTCAGATTTTATTTCAAACATTTTCATTATTAGCTGTGTAAAGTAGTGAAGATTTGTCAAATTTCAATCTGTCTGTCATGTCGGCCAAATTTTTACAAGTACAAATTTGCTTTACGACGGTGGGCAGCAGAGCTTATTCCAAGATTCAACAACCCCTGCATAGTCCATCAGAATTTCAAAGTCCGATAGATTGGACTGGAATAATCCACGCCAGTAATCTATTGATCCCCATCACCACGCTAATCTTTTATGTCAAATCCGTAGGTAATCCCGTGGGACAAGCCTATCCAGTTAATTAGCTAGTTAAATATTAACGGAGTTTGATTGAAGTCGAGTTTCTATGCTCTATGCCTTCTATGGCTGGTGATAAGTTGATTGTATTGTTTGCTTTTTGGGTAGGAAATGTAACAGTATTGAGAAATGATATTGTATTCTACGTGCCTCCCCTCCTCTCTCCTTCAGGTCCGTTCAGCAGTGGTCGTACCTATGTATGCTGAAGGGGATCTATCTCTAATAGATAGCGTAAAAAAACACGAACGATGTTCATTCTAAAAGACGATGACCTCGGTGGCGCGGTGGGCGAAGGTCCGCCTGCGGCGCGGGAGGTTGCGGGTTCGATTCCCGCCTTGGGACAAATGTTCGTGCGATCTACAAATATTTGTTCCGGGTGTTCTGGTCGTGTTTCAATGTATAATAAAAATATCTATCTATGTAATGTATATGTCATCCAGTACCCATAACACAAGCTCTGCTTATCTTGGGTCTAGATGATGCTGTGTGGATTGTCCAGCATTATTTTTTTATTTTTTTATTTATTCTTAAAGAGAGTAAGGAATTGATTCACCCCTAGCACATAAAAACATAAAACAGGTACCGACTCTATCAATTTGAATTTAGACTAGACACAAACCACGTCGAAAACGATTGTCTCCTCTATAACTGCATATTCCCCCATAACTATAAAATGGAATACATTCGAATCAAATGCACTTGATCCTATCTAAAGTACTACTTCCGCGATATTAGATGGAATTTATTATCATCTTAGTTTTAAATTAAGAATATACTTCTTTTACTTCCGCCTTCGGTCGTTAGATCGTGCTTAGCCCGCGAGATGGCTAACTTTTGACTTGGCTGTTTTAAAGTTAGGGTTGTCTATTCAAAGTTAGGTGTTTAAACTTTTTCGTTAAAGTTTTAAACGAAGACTAAAGTTCTATCGCGATAAAATGAATTGGGAATCTGCATTTGACTAAATTTAAGATAAGAAATTCAGGAATTCGTGAATAGCAACGGCTGTTAAATACTTACAACTGATTTGTTATTGCAATCTAGAGCTGCCTTTTGATTTAACAGCATCACAAAAAGTTTATCTCCGGAATTAATTGCCCCCAAAGGCACTAAAACTAACCGAGACCGTTTCAACAACAGAATATCCTTTAAAACAATGCAACCGCAACCTCACATTCGCACTTTACAAAACGAGTTAATGAAAAACCGCCGATAATAATAAAACACACGCGTCATCCCTGGCCGCCGGCCATTACATAAATACGGGCGTTGTATGTTTATTGCCGCCATTTTGAAGACAAATGGTTAGTTATTACTGCGCACTCCATTTTACATTCTCTTCGTTGAAATTAAAATATTGTGTATTACTTATTTTGTAGGTTGTAAAGTGCGCTCGAGTCGATTTAGTGGCAGTTAGGGATGTTGCAATGTTCACGCCTGGCGAGGCGAGCTGTTGTAGTAGGTACTGGTAACAAATCGGGCTTGTTCGTATATGCCTTCGCTTTGCGAACGAGCGGAGTCAAATAGCTTTTTAATTTTTATAGGCTATGAAGAAAAATCCGATAGCGATAATTAGTTTGACTTTTATCGTGCTCCGTTTAGGTATATGCCTAAGGTAATAAATTAATTAGATTGAGTTGGTTTTGTATAATATTTTTGTTATAGGATAAAATAGACACTTACCTAAGGTGAACTCTACGTTTGAGTACTAAAAAGATGCCCATAATTCATGCGAAATCTCAACTAACACAACCCATGAACTTATTTATAATTGTTTTTCTTCTTCGGTTAAAGTGGTCGGATGAGAACCTTTACCTTCCGTAATGTTGTTTGTAACTCAATAAATAATTCTATCTATCTTGAAGTCTCTACTTAACGAGTTGTGTATTTAATTAAAAAGAAAACCAAAACATTGTGTTAATACACCTTTTTATTACACATAATTAAAAGTTCCTGAAGGGACTACGCTACACAATATTAAAATACAGAAATATAAACAATATGTTACACATAGAAAGCACAGTCTTAACAGTCGCAACAGTCTTAAAAAAATGACAATGTTTTAAAATCAGCAGTAGATTGAGTTAGGGTGTAGTACCATGGGATCATGATTGTGTACAAAAAAGTTTCAATATTTAAAATGCACCCAGTAAATGTCACACAGAATCAAACAATAAAGGTACACATATCAGAATTCATTCAAATAATACATTTGTTTGAGCACAAGGGTTGATCAGGCTTGACAGCCAGTGTCAGCTGCCAGTGCCAATGTCTGTCAGACAGAACCCCTATCGGACTGGTGGTGCTGCCCGGGATCCTGCGTTTTATAGATGATATTTTTTGGCGAATCACAGCGTAAAAGGCCTTTACATGTGCGTCAACAACACTGCAGTATCTGGGCAGCCCCACACACAGGCAGCAGCCTCCTCAGCGCGCACACCGACGGGCACAGCAGCACCATGTCATCTGCGTAGAATGTATTGATCCTCTGAATATCGATGGAGCACCCCGCATGCATGTTGCTGTGCTCGCCGATGAACTTGTTCACGTACAGGCACAAAAGCTTCGGTGAAGATATGGTTCATAAAAACTATTAAAAAATTGGTTGTCTGTAAAGTCGGTTTACTAACGATAGTTGAACGTGACAACGCAGACGCATCGCTCACTCAAGTAGGAGAGAGACGGATGTCGAGCGCTCTCGCTTGCACTTCAAGCCTTACATGCAACGCCTCAGAGCGAGGTAACGCCGCATGACGAGGTAACGCCGCATGACGTCATGTTTTTTCGTGCGTGCAGCCGGCTCTATCGAATTATAAGACGTTGTCACGTCAAAATATAAAACGCAAAAACTCAAAGGACGTTAATGACATGACTACACGAACATTTGACTACCGGCGACTACCACCTTTTATGTATGACATTTTGTGTAACTTTTCAACCAGTGCCTTCAAGCCGGTGCATTTCCAAATACCCTGAAGCTAGTAAAAGTGCAACCGATTTACATAGGAAAAGGTAAAATGACGGATTGCAAAAACTTTCGGCCTATATCTCTCATTCCAATAATAGCTAAAATACTCGAAAAACTTATGAGCAACAGATTAATGCCTTTTTTCAATGAATTTAGCTTACTTAACCCGCAACAGTATGCCTGTCAGCTGGGAAGATCTACGGTAGATGCGACACGTGACGTAGTGCATAATAAATAACTGAACTGGTTCCCTGTCTTACCCCACATTCTAGCCTGTACGTGTCCGAAACTTCATTCGCGCACCTTACGCGGTTGTCTTGTTGTGCGTTCGAGTGCCTAAACAAACATACAACCTCCTGCGTTCCAGTAGCTGACTGTTTGTCCCACAGTAACTGATAGGTGACCAGGTCGAATGCACTTGATAAATCGAGGAAGCATCCAAAAACTGGTGTCTCTCGTTTGGTGTAGTACGTGACGGTCTTTTTGAGAGCAAATATGGCACTCTCAGTGGAGAGCCCAGCTCAAAGCCGAACTACGTATAGTTCGTGCGTGTAGCTTCAGATGCTTACGCAGTTGTTTATCAAGAAGACCATCAAGCACCTTTGCAGTTACTGTGGTCAATGACATTGGCCTGTAATTGGTCTTATACAACGTTATTACAATTGGCACTACAATAGTAGACAATAGTCCGCAAGAGATATGGAGGCATGTAACAATGCTTAGTACCCAAATTATAGAGCAGACTAAGTACATGAGGCAGGTGAAGTGCTGAAGGTGCTCGATAAGCCTGTCGTGACCTGGCGACTTACCATGACGCATATTATAATCATATTTTAACAAACTTTTTAAACTTTCGCGATTTGTTAACATAGTTAATGATTATACAAAAGGTACGCGATAAATACCCGATATAATCATTAACTATATTTTTAACATCACGAGTCGGGAAATAAACTAGTGCCTCTTCATAATTCGGCACAGCATCGCACACCTTCACACCAGAAGTTAAGGCTGTTCACTATTTAAGGGTTTAAGGGTTTAAGGGGCACTATTTTGTATTTCAAAATGCTGCATATAAATATTAGCTCTGTGCTTGTGCACACTAACCGGAAGGCTTGGCTTTGAATTGAAATTACTAACAGTTTTCCAAGATTTTGGAAAATCTTTTTTCTGGTGATGTTAACCATTAATGTCTATTTTAATCTGATTTAGGTTTGTAACACACCATTTTAACATTAATTCATAAATCTATCCGCCTCACGCCTTCCCATATTCTAACCAATTTTTAAAACTTCTAGCCTCCCTGTGAGCTGTACTAATGTGTAGATTCCACCCTACCACCTTATTTTTATTAGTACACTTCTCAGAAAGAACACTAATAATAATGATTGTATAAAGAATCAATATTTTTTCTGTGGTCACTGCTGTCACAAATACAATTATGAAAAGTACTCTGTCTAAACTCGCCAGGAAAATCAATGCCTCAACTTACTATTACAATAATTACTTTATACATTAATTTGATGAGAGTCAAGCTCCCCAGGTAATTTTATGTCGCTGCTTACATTGCAATGCAAAAAGGAAAATCAGATTTACACTCATTATAGGCAATACAAATATTTGTTATCGTTTCCCAAGGTGATTTTGTAACCGGTCCAGCCATTTTTTTCGATTGTGGGCTTCACTGATGAACGTAAAATTCTCCGACGAAGTGCATAAAAGTCCTGATCTGCACATAGCCAGTCTTGTTCCAATGAAAAAGATAAAAATGCCTTACCGAAAGTCGATTTTGGATGCGCATTATAATTACTAACATGTAAACACATTCTACGTCACTAACTTCCAATATTGCACTTAAAACACCAAAACAATGCCAAGTTGTCCGCACATTCAGTAGGCATATACACGCTGCAACTATAAACGCACTATTTCCCATTATCACTTTCATTGCCGCTATGCGATCGCTGCCTGACTGCAACACGATGATGGAATTTTTTTGCGACGTAGAAAAACAACAACGCCGTATGGTCGTCCCGTCACCAAGTATGTATGTGTGCCTACCGAAGGCTTAGCGCAAACGGACCACCGGCCACCGCCACCGGTGGATGTCACGCGCTACCACTACAATTGCAGCAGTCGCGGAAGCGCGCGACTGCCACCGGTGTTCGGAAGCCACCACATTTTATGCATGTGGCGATGCGTAGGATGCCTAGCAGTTAACTGAGTGAGGGTTAGCCCCCCCCTAACCCTCACTGCTGCGTGACAGTGGCGAGAGTCAGCGTCTTGCGTGGCGCGCAGCGGCGTCAAGTGGTGAGTCGCGGACACTGCTGTAGCGAGTGGCCGCCGCCGGCGACGCGTGTAAACAGCTTGTCGCTCGCCACCGGTGGCTGTGGTCGGTGGTTCGTTTGGGCCTAGCCTTACAAGCATTTACGAATAATGGTTCTTAGGCTAGCGCCCAATTAATCGCATTATCAGTCGCCGATCTTACGCAGCGGAACGCTGGTTGTGTCTCTAGGCTATCTGTTTTCATACAAATTCAAGCGTCCATATCTTATAAAACGTCGCGCACGTTGCTTCGCCTGGGGTCAGTCTAATTTTAGCTTAAGGCTTTTACGTAACAAGCTGAAATAATTGAATAATCATCTCAAAAGCATCATTTCTGGCCCTCAAAGTGTCCCTTTGACCCCTAAGTGAGAAGGCATGACCATGATCATGATTTAACCAAATAATTGGCGAATATTGCATTGATTTCTCACTAAAATAACGAACTGTGAAAATGTCCCAAGTTTTTTAAACTTTTTCTAACAAACAGTATTCAAAGTTCAAACAAATAAACCTCCCATAAACATTTGTTTACTGAACACTGGCAAGTGACGTGCGAAAATAAAGCAGCTTATACTTCACGGTAACAAGCTTGCTCCCATACTCGTAAACGTTTTAAACCTCCTAATGGTCTTTGGGGACGAATTCCGTACGATGGTTGGGCAATTGTTTTTGGAGCAATGGAAATAGTTCTATGTACGTATTGGTAGTTAAGAATTCTTTATGTTTTGGTTGTATTTGGTTTGTAGGCGACGGGGCAACCTACACTTACAGACATAACAATATCACTATTCCCATGAGTGGGGTCGCTACACAGCATTTAGGCATTGAGGTATTTTTCCGATCGGGTTGTAATTTCTAAGTATTTACGAAATTACTACTCTATACCGATGGCTTTGTTATAGGTACAAAATAATCATCAGGTTGGACAGTTGTAAAGAAAAATAATTGATACCACAACGCACATTGTCAATAGTGTGTCCGCAGCTGTCGTTCCCATAGGCCTAAGGCCAGACTCCACCAAAGCGAAGATGTGCGGAGATGCCCGAAGTGAAGACGAGAAGAGACATTTCACGTTGATCAGCTGAAACATTTTCACAGTTGGTTAATTTAGTTTGTTTATTTTAGCACTTATTTTATTTGCTTAAATCATGATCATGGTCACGTCTTCTAATTTAGGGGACTTCAGCTTGTTACTTAAAAGCCTGAAGCTAGAATCAGACCTGGGCTGGGCTCCTGGGCTCACCCAGGCCATGCAACGTACGCGTCGCATTATGAGATCTGGACGCTTGAATTTGTATGAAAACAGATGGCCTGGAGACACACTTATCCTACGCCACACCATCCGACGTTTACTACATATCGTCACATAGGTACGTTGCGTGGCGTGGACTCAAGTCTGTTTCTAGCTTCCCACGCGTTCTTCCAATCTTATTTAGATATTGATCTTGGTCTCGGTGAGCCATTTAACCATTAAAGGGGTTCTCCGTTACATGTGAACTAAGCTGAAAGGGGTTGATTCTGGACCCTGAGGGGATAAGTAGTAGAAGTAAGAGAATCTAGACCGTAACAAATAGAACGAAGGAGCATGAAGTGACCTTTGCCCAACAGTGGGGTTTCATGCATATTGTACCAAATTGCAAGAGAAAATCAATTATTTCATGGAATAAGAAATTGAAGCACGAATTTTCTGAATTCCAGAACCCTGACATAGTACTCGTGCACTACCTGAACGTGCCGTACCCGGACGACAACAAGCTGGCCACGGTGGCGCCGAGCCTCGCGCTGTGGGCAGACAAGAAGGAGTGGACGAAGGAGGAGCTCGTCAGCCAGCTGAAGCCGATGTGTAAGTATCAAATCTGACGTGACACGAACTAGATGCCGCAACCCGACTGCTGGGTATAGCCCTCCAAACTTTTGTGCCACTCCACACGGTCCTGCGCCAATCTCATCTCATCCAGGTTCACCAGGGTGACCAGGGTAGACAATATCTCTAACATTGCAGGCGATGTTAGAGATATTGTCTGCCCATCTCGCCCCTGGACGTCTGACGCTTCTGTACCCTGTTCTTGGACGCTATTCAGCTAACTGAATAGCGTCCAAGAACAAGCCCTAAGGCCTTGCTCCACCTGTCGTCTTGTCTGCGTGCAAGGTGTCCTGCCAAATTAGATAAAAGAGACAAAAATTTTTAGACCACCTTCATGGTGGTATTATCTTTATATATGCAAATAAATGATTTCCATTGATTTAATTGGGGACTGTTGGTGAAAATCCATGCATTAAATCAATGTGACAAAGAGTAGATAAAAATGAGTCACTGCACAATGACTAATATTGTAGAAAAACATTAGATAGGTACTTAGAACGGAAGTAAGCTAGAAAGGAATAATAAAGCTTACTCGAATGTTTGAAAAGATGCTTATTAAAAATAAATAAATAAATGGTAAAATGCTAACGGTAAAACTAATGGTTAAAACAATGATTTCAACCACGTTGTTTGAAATTATTAACGTCCTGATTTTGATGTCCCGACCAACTTTCACAAGGTTACACCATGTAAATTGTAAATTGAATATTGTATAACCCCTAATGAATGTAAAACAACAGAGTTTCGGCGGTAGGCGCACGAAAAGTTTTCACTGTTGAATATTAATGAAAATCGGCAGTAAATTTCAATTAGATTACGGTATTAATGGCCCTGATCCATATCTGCACGTTATTTGGAGTTATTAATTATTAAGATAATCTGATGCTTTACCACAGCTAATTTAATGGAGCTTTTTTGTTTATTTTTGTAAAAACAAAACAGACTTTAATCTGCTGACGTATGTGATATAGTTATTGATCGATGGAGTCCTAACTCGTGAGAGAGGTGACGCAGTTTAGCCTGAGTAGGTGGATGTGACTTTTAAATAGCACTGAGATTAAGTGCCATAAATGCAATATTTCTTCTTTTTTTTAATAATTTGTTTGGCCTGAATGAGAACTATTTTTGCAAAATATTTGTATCTTACTGTTTCAGTTTTCAGTGAAGACGACCCGGACCACAACAGCGATTTGGAGATTTCGGTAAGTTGATATTCAACAAGACAGTCGCCAGAAGATAAAACGCCACAAATGACGTTATTTTTCTCATTTCAGGGCAAAATGTTCCAGACGGCGGAGACGGTGGAGGCCATTGTCGGCCAGCTGATGGAGAAGCAACGAGCGGCGCGGGCTGCCGCCCTGGCGCGCCAACTCGAGTGCTCCTGTCCCGACTCCACCTGCCAGGACTCCAGAACCTGCACCCACGCGTTACGCAGGGTACAAGCTAAACCACCACCGTCAGACCACCACGTGTCTTCAACCACCGGCCCCTCTCCCCGACCCATGGCGCACCCTCCGAGGCAGTACACGCGCGACCACAGACCCTTACAGCAAACATCATCACCTTTACTCCTCTCACTCGGACAGATCCAGGGCGGCGGCGGCTTACTCATCCTCAACGGAACCAGCAGCGCTCAATCCCATTCGTCAATAGTTTCCCCTCTGTCCGTCACGTCTTTCATATGCGAAGAGCCAAGAGACAGGTTTCGACACCAGTACAAGCCAACGTTCGTCCTCAAGAGGGAACTCCCGGAAGCAACGTGTATAAAGAAAATAGAACCGTTGGAGATAGAAAACACGGTTCAAGAGAATAAAATAGAGATCGACTTCAATAGAAAAATTAAAATGGAGCCAAAGAGCCGTACACACTTCATTACCAGCGCTCCGATGACCCAGTCTAGATACCCAGACTTAGTAGAGCGATTAGAGAGCGAGGTGTTGACGAAAAACTGTGATGATACGTTAGTATTGCTTGGGACTGATAGTCATTTAGCCAGTGGATTCTTTGATGAGACTCTGGAACTTTCTCACGAGGATATCCAGAAAACGCTGTCAGCGAATATGCCTAATTGTGATTTAAGAAATGGGGTGAGGTCCACTGAGACTTCTAATGTGATGGTGTCTGGTATAGACACGATGGACTTTATAGAGAGTTGTGAGGCTGTGGCGTCCCCCACGCATGTGGTCGATGACAATGTGTTTGTGAACTTGGACGCTTTTGATATGTTGGGAGATTTTCCGGAGCTAGAAGTGCTGGACCCCAATGCGATAGCTACTAATCCTGTGGTGAGTATTTTCTTGGTTTTAATCAAACTGTATCGACGTAACAAGCGATCTTCTGTGTATGGCATAACCACTACCAAGAAGTATATCCATGAAATCCCATGATTTTTCAAGGACTAACCTCTTAGAAGCACATACTGTAATGTACGATATACCTACACACTTATATACCTAATAGCTGTTGTTTGAACCTCCCTGTAGTTTGTGCGTACCGGGAAAGCGGATCGAGAAATGTCCCTCGAAAAGATTTTATCTACCCCCGGCTCACCACTCTTTGGGAAGGTTCGTAAAACGCACCCAGCTTCAACTCTATTGAATCAACTGCAACGAACATTATAATTGACTCCTTCTTAAATTTCTTTGATTTTATTAATAATTTTGTTGGAAAGAAGTACCACAATTGCAGTTGTTTCAACTGACATTAAGTTCCATCTGCGTTTTATCATCTACATAGCGTTCGGTGTTATAGCTTAACTAAAATTTATTCCATGTTTCTTTATTGGGGCTTATGAACCATGTCAATGTTCTGAGAGTAAGTATAGCTGCAATAGAACAATTTTACCTTTGTTTTTGCTTTTACATAAATTCATGCACACTTTATAGACCTGACGAATATTAATTTTTCCAGACTATTTACGAGACCACTCAAAAACAGTTGACATCTGTCATCACCACTGCCGTAGAAAAGATGCAAACAGACTGCGTACCGGAGCCGGATCAACGGACCCTGAACATTACAGACTACTCCCCTGAATGGGCGTACCCTGAGGGCGGTGCGAAAGTCCTCATCGCTGGACCCTGGACGGAATGCTCTGATCAGTACACGGTGTTGTTTGATAACTTCCCAGTGCCGTCGATTCTGGTTCAGAATGGATTGCTGAGGTGTTATTGTCCAGGTAAGTAGTTGCTTAGTTACTGACTGATGAAATAAAATATTTAATAAAATTATATTTTAAAGTACATGTCAAACTTTACTATTTCAAGAACTGTGTAAGTAGCACCGATAGTTAAAAATTTTAAAAATATCACTGGTGTAGTAATATCACCGGCCTGTATTATTTAGCCTCAGAGCATGTCCGACTGGATGCGGACTCGGTCTGACACAAATAATCGAGAAGCTTAAACTTTATTTGAAATGCGAGCCGGCGTGCCTTGGACAGCCATCCGCGTATTTCTACACTCCACAATTTGCTTGCGCTCTGTGCCGTTACTCAGGATCAGGAAACGCGCCACGATCAAACCCCAATTTTAAAATAATAATACTGGACTATCCACACCGCATCATCTAGCCCCAAGCTAAGCAGAGCTTGTGTTATGGGTACTGGATAACTGATATACATATTAAAATATATCCATTAAAAACGCCAAAATCGACGACCGTGGTAGGTTCGATTCCCGCCACAAATATCTGCAGATCGTACAAACATTTGTCCCGAGGCAGAAATCGAACTCGCCACGGTCGTAAATTTTGTCGTTTTTCATGGGCATATCTGAATTTACGTTCAGCAAAAGTCTCCATCTTTACCTTTTCCTCATCCAGCTCACGAGGCCGGCCTAGCAGCGCTGCAAGTGGCCCGCGGAGGCCGTGTAGTCTCCGACACCGTTGTGTTCGAGTACAAGGCCGGTCCAGCGCCTGCGCCGTCGTCGCCAGCCACCGCGCCGCTGCCGTCGCTGGACTTCAGACGGTTCTCGCTGTTGCAGCGCATCCAGCGCTTGCACGGTCGGCTGCAAGTCAAGATTGAGCCGATGGATGAGAATAGTCAGGTGATTCAATTACTAGAATTGGAGTTACTTTTTATCCTCATTTAGACATTTTCATGGGCAAGAAGAAAGGTTTAGACTCCCGCGGGCGCCCAAATGGCTACGTCGCAATCCAATTGTCAGCTTTGATCGATGCATGTCTCGATCATATTTTATCTCGCTGATTGTATATGACCCATACATATTATCACGTAGTCTTTTGGGCTCTTACATCTAGCAATGCCAATGCAATGAAATACTGCGGTGAATTACACCAGCCCCTCAGCAAGAAGCAACGTGATTACGTGTTCTTACACGAGTGTTACGAGGATGAAGATAATTGTTTTTATTTTTGCTGTCTTCTAAGCCATTATCATCGTATTTTTATAAAGCATTGTCATCATCATTTGCATTTGCATTATTATCATCGAGCCAAAACACTAGCGAAAAGAGTTGTCAGCTTTTCATGGGCTGGATCAAATAGGTATATTGTTATTTAAAAATTCTTATAAATGTGTTTCTCAATTCCATAGTCATCTTCAACCAAACGAGCTAAAATATTACTAAACTCTTTTTTTGACGAATTCATCTTGAATGTAATCGGGATAACTACAAACGTTGTCTATGATGGTATGATGTCCTCCTAGCCGAATATCGACCACGGCGGTCAGTCTCATAGGAGACTTGCCAGATGCGTAGGACATATTATAGTGCACAAGTGTGTGCAAACACAGGTGCACTATCTATTCCACTCCACTCCCTCAGTCTCATAATCCGATGGGACGGCAGACCGATACGATCAGGAAGAGGTCAAGCGATTAATGGTAGGTTGTTTATGGAAGATCAGCAACTTTTTATCCCTTTACGAGGTCTTCTACTTGGTCGTTGGTGAACGTTGGTGTACTCCAACAACCGTTAACTCATAATAAATTACTGAACTCTTTGATCAAGACAAGGTAAGGCAAGGCAACGCGGCAAATAGGTAGGTACCTTGTTCGATGACTAAACTCAATTTTATATAAGTACCTACACTTACTTTGTGAAAAACTATTTTTGTTACATTTTATTTACCTACTGAATCTTCTTACAGATCGAAGACAATCAACTCTGCACTAACCCAAATTTCGAGGAGCGTCTGGTTTCTTTCTGCGTGTCTCTCAGCACGCGTTCTCTCGGCACCTCGGAAGGCTTTACCACTGAGCCGGGAGAAGACGCCTCCACCATCTTGCACCTGGCGGCCGCTCTCGGGTTCACGAAGCTGACGATAGCGCTGTTGCGGTGGCGGCAGGATGACTGCAGCCTGGCGTTAGAGAAGGAGGTTAACTTGGGGGCGAGGGATGTGGACAATAATACTCCTTTGGTGAGTGGACTTTTTAAATACATCTCAATAAAATTATTTCCTGTGTGTAAATTATGTACCTTACTTATCTATAACCTCTAGACTTAAGATTGATTGTAGTCAAAATGCTAAATAACATTTGCACAATGGCCGAATCATTGGAAGCCTTGGTTAGCTTATATAAAAATTTGTATAGGCTGTCAAATAAATTTATTGCCTAGAATATGCAACAAGTGCAATTAAAAACTACTATGGAAAAAAATCCCAACCGTTTCCTCGCCTTTTCACCAAATGACGCCAACTATAAAGCTGGCCCCCTTAGCCTTTGGGGTGCCAAACGAGTACTTTGATACCTCGTTTATCAAAAGTCACGCCGTTCGATGATTGGAGGACTGCTTGGAGGTAATAAAAAGTGTCTGCCAACCACATAGAAACACTCGAAGAACATGAAACGCGCCTCCCGGGTAATAAAAACATCTTGAACTGCCTTTCGCAACTTACTCCCATATCGGTTAAGTAAAAAACACCTTCAATCTATCAGACAAACCTTAAACTTAAGTACAATCAAAGATCACACAGATCTCTAATGTAGCCGCACCGCTTTATTAACTTACTCTCATCAAAAAACTGGTTGTCTGTAAAGTCGGTTTACTGACGATAGTTGAACGTGACAACGTCTTAAGAAAATACTGATGGAATGGTAGCATTTGATACTCGATCAAAACATGTAAATGTACTATAGTATAGCAGCTGTCCACGCAGACGCATCGCTCACTCAAGTAGGAGAGAGACGGATGTCGAGCGCTCTCGCTTGCACTTCAAGCCTTACATGGAACGCCTCAGAGCGAGGTAACGCCGCATGACGTCATGTTTTTTCGTGCGTGCAGCCGGCTCTATCGAATTATAAGACGTTGTCACGTCAAAAATTTACACGGTTTCTTTCTTACATTACAGATGGTAGCCAGCGCGGCCGGTCACGTAGACACAGCAGTAGTCTTAGCTCGCTGGAGCGCCGGAACTCGCACGGAGGCGGGCGCGAGACAGGCGTCGGCGGCGGCGAGGCGCGCCGGGCATAATCACCTCGCTAATATGCTAGATAGGATACACCCGCCAATGACCAAGGATGGCGTATTCTTGAGGCCTAATAGGTGAGGAACTGATCGAAGCAATCGAACAGGCCTGGCTAATATATTAGATCACATAGGAACAATCAAAAATACTTACGCTTATAGTACAGTTGTTCTATCTCACGAAGTCCGTTAAACTTACCTCACTACGAACAACTTTGCGCTTATTTGTCATGCTGACGGTACTCGCTACCAAAATCTGACGTGAATACAATGAGCACTAGTGACCCGGACGCGTCTCGGGCGAAACTGATTGCTTCTGAGCTTACGCACACTAAAACAATGTGTACATGCATTCACTATGACATACATAGCCCAACGGACTTCGTGAGATAGAACAACTGTAAGAGGGAACCACTGGACATAACAACCATCGTCATATAGGTGAGGAAACTATTAAAAAGCTTGTCTGTCATCTGGTTTTGTTTTTGTAATCCAAAGTGATCATAAAATTAAAGGAACAAAAACGAGGCAGTAAGGCGTTCAAGTTAGCAAAAGGAAGCATCATCCATATCCATACCAATAATTGTGAATGAAAGTAGCTAAGACTTATTCGCGGCTGAAACTTGACAAGGAGATTACCTGCCTATATTGTGTCCTCGGGAAGGACATTAACAACAATTTGTATCAAAGTTTGGTCTGTAAGTGGGTGGAAATAAAGGATGAAAGTTTTTCTGAGTAGTGCGTGCAAAGCCGTGACGGAAGCTACTAAGTTTGATATTCACTGTAGTGGCTGTGTTTATTCATCATTATGGGTATCAAAATCAGTAGGTTTAGTAAATTGTAGTGATGTGGTCAAATTAAGTAAGTTTTCTGGTTTCTAATTTCAGCTTAACGCAAAAGGGACGCGCGGGCAGCCTGGAAAGCAACCTCGTCAAAAGGCCGTCGATCGACAGCGGGATCAACATGGCCGACGCCTTTAGATCCAACTCTGCTATCGACAAAGCTGATGGCAGTTCATCAGCTAGGTAACAGTGCATGAATTTAATATCAGGTTCTGCTGATAAACATGGAAAATCAAATGTCAAATATCAGCCGCAAGGTTTGCTCTTATTTTTCCTGATTATGATGCGAACTCGAGCAAAAACGCGCATTTAAATAAATCAATTCACAGAACTAATTGGAATGATTCTGACACTTGGCTTCCTATGGTAAGCCTATCAACACGGATTTATGTAATGTGTGACATGACATGGACAGATTTACAATCTGGGTGTTGCGTAGCATGGCTGGCTTTCCACTAACCGCATGGGTTTTCGTGAATTTGCAGATGGGAGCGAAGTATGTCGCTACCTTTAGATTCCGACACTTCGGAAGACAGTTTTGGCGACAGCAAAATGGGACGTCGCATGGACCTAGCAGTTTGTAAGTGAAATTACTTATCAGGAATCTTTACCTAGTATATTAACTTTTCATTTGCTGGTGATTATTTATTTATATCGGCACGGCTGATAACCGGAAGGTGTAAAGATTTGGGGTCTTATTTTGCTGCGTCATTGGGATGAGGTCATTCGACGTTGTCAACGGTCTTACGTCAAGCGGTTAGAGTTCCTTTTTGCAAAAAATATTTGTTTGTACGCATTATGATACATGGTACCAATATATTAATCTTGTTTTAAATTAAAATTTCAATTTTCACATAAATCTACGAAAGTATAATAATAAGGCTAGTATCATGCTTATTAAAAAACGCACATTTACTTAGGTTAAGGTTCAAAAACCAACACTTTCGTAGATTTTAAACATAATAAAGTTGTCTAACTAGTGATTAGGCAGGCTTACTAAATAAAGAAGAAGAAATAGATTATGTTGATATATTAAAAGTTTAAACAATGTAGATAGAATAAATAGAGTGCCCGTAAACTTCGTTTTTGAACATTATATAGCACAGCGGGTTGCGCCCTTCGCAATTAATGCTTACAAGTCCAGCCTCTATAAAAAAATTAGTCTACAAAGTCTGCTTACAAACTACGATAGTTAGGCTATTTGTATCTGTACGGCAAGTGAAAAGGAACTCGGCCGCTAGTTCCCGGGGACAGTGCTCGCGGTGGTTCCAGGCCAGACAGCCCGCCGCGCTGCCAGCCCGCTCATAGACGTGGAGGCGCTGTCGGAGCCGCCGTCGCCGCCGCCGCCGCCGCCGCCCCCGCCACCAGGTCAGTGCCGCTACTGAAACGGTATAGATTGCTAAATTTGTAGGGATGGTAGGTGAATGCTTTGAGAATAGTGACTATATTTGCAGAAATTCAATAAAAGCTTAGGGGAATAGAACTTTCGTGCAAATTGACATATAAATATGAAGTGTATCTATTCACTGTGCATTCATGGCAAAAACCTTTAAAACAAGGAATGAAAGTTAGACCACAAAATGCCAAACAGTCATTATCGGATCAGTTGCCAATTGAAAAATTAATGAAAGGTTGATCAAATGCAATACAAATGTTAATAGAAAAAAACTGTGTTATTCTACAAAATAATGGCCATTTCTATTTTATTAGAAAATGAGTTAGTTACATATTTTTTCACTATAGGCAACTTATATAAATAGGTTACTTGGATACCAAAAATTAAGATTTTTAATTAAACAACAGTTATGATATTGTAAAAATGATTCAATTACTCTTCATGATCTAATTTCAGACGTAATTAGTAACATTTTATAGGAACGAAAAAAAAATTCACAATTTTCGAAATGTTAAAGGCGCAAACAATGCACCAGAAAATCGCAATGGCGCAAAAAATGTTTGAGCATTAAACATAGCTTTATATGCAATTGAAAATGGCACACCTTTATAGTTTTGGGAAGTAATACAATGTCCCAAAACCAAAATAAAAAGCTAGGTCTTGAATTATACACAGAAGAAAATTGTTATATCGTAAAGTCTCTGTCGAAACAATTGGCTCTAACATGAGAATGCTATGTTCTATACCATTTCAAGTCGCAGCAATTACCCCTCCGCTCGTCCTGTTGTCGATGTTGTGAATGTAGTAGTTGCATCGCCGCTCTGGCCGCTCGATCCTCTTCTTCTAACAAAGAATATCTATGTATCTCTATCCTTCTCTATGTCGCCAGTTTGTAGATCTTGACAATGATCACTGTTTGTCGGTAGACCACTTGTAGTTTCTTCTGTTACTTTGTATCCAAGTATTGAGCGGAGTTTCCCAGTGTTGGTGTTGTAGTATCCTTAAGCTGAAGCGACTTTATTCCAAATGTATTCTATATGTTTGGAATGAGCCTTATTGAAGGTAACATAAAGTTCGGTTCGGCTTACTCGATGTTGTCTTTCGATGTTGCTTTCAATGGTTCGTAATCGGTCTATCCACACAGTACTACTTGAATCACAATCGATTGGCATTACTACAAAATATTCCTCATCAGTACACTTCAAGACAACGTTGTTGAAAGTTGGAACACTTTTCAAATTGACTAAACTTAACAATGAAACACTGCATGACGGCTATACTGCTTGCATGGTTCAATATCTATTTGGAAGGCTTTTTATGTGTAGAGGTATATACTCGTCAAGCTAATCTTCTAAGGTAAGAAGCTTACGCACTGTGGGTTTACTGAGCACCTGATTATGAGTTTCTCTTCGATCATGATAAGGCACTTCTTCATCAACGGTTTTTTTCTTCATGGGACATCACATCTTGAATCAGTGTAAGTACTTATATCGTGAACTAGTACATCTACAGCAACAGGATCAAATATGAATATTTAATGGTTATTATTATAAGGTGATAAAAGAGTGTTCTTATTGCCTGTTAAGACATTATTTTGCCTATTTATTTTCTAGAATGATTTTACCCAGAAAAATTGGCAAGGATTTTATTTACTCTCTCGAAATTGCTACTGTCACGTGGAAACAAAAAATCATATTCGATGTAACCCAAGGTGGTATCAAAGTAAAACTTCAAACTAACAAGATCATTCAAAATCAAAGATCATTCAAGTAAATAAGGACCATGTTACGTCTATATCGTGTACGCTATCGTTATCTAGAAGCTAAAGACCAACCATGATGAAGTGTACCAGAGACTAGGACCTACTAGTCTGAGACTAGTCTCTGGTAATCGCGTTAGCACAAGAGCTAGTAGGAGGGGAGTGTAAATAATAAAATATATATAAACTCAGGAAAATTCCGCTACCCTCTCTAGATGCTCGCATATTTTACATATCGATGACTAGACCTTTTACGCTCGTAATCTAAAACTTCATTGTGGGATGTCATACCTAGCTCTGTGTCTAGATCGATGTTGTAGCTTTTCTTGTTATTGATGATGAGATCATTACAATTTACTTTTATTTCAGGGGAGCAGGATGACAGAGTGTTCACACTGGCAGAGCAAATCATCGCTGCTATGCCAGAAAGAATAAAGGTACTGCGAAGAAAAATTTATTTCCTTAGATCGTTTCTACATAGTATACATAGCTTCAAGATTTTGTTTCTTTGAGATAAATGCAATTATATAAAATCTCAATCTCGCGGTCCTCATTCAGAACCCTTCACTTGACCACTATTTAAGAATTCTGGTCCACTTCCTTGGGCAAATTCTGCAGTTATGTAAAAATAATTTTGAGAAGGAGGCCAAGGGGAGGATCCCGCTAGGCTGGGGAGCGTTTGGGAAACTACGTCTTGAAAACTAAAGTTTTCAATCTGTGCGTCCTATCCGTCATGACCTACGGAGCTAAGACGTGGACACAAGCTGAAGTGGCAGTGGGCCGGCCATATCTCGCGAAGAATCGACAACCACTAGGGTAAACGTTTTCTTGAGTGGAGATCACACGCCCTCCGGCCCGGTTGGATGACGATCTGCGATAGACTGCAGGCAGATGCTGAATGTGGAAAGCTGAAGACAGGGCGCTATGGCACTCATTAGGAGAGGCCTATGTCCAGCAGTGGACTAATATAGGCTGAAGATGATGATGATAATGACCACTATTTGGTTTTTGTCTTTAAAAATCCCATATTCTCTTGATTGGTTAACAGAACGAGAGCTCGTCCCTTCTGGGCTGTGGGCTAGACGCGGGCGGCAGCAGCGGCGAAGACACCCTTATGACTCCACTTCTTGACGACACGACCACCTTCAACACCGAGTTTAGTTTCCAGTTCTGCGATAATACTTATAGGTACTCTTTTGAATCATACATATTTAATATGTAGGAAATTACAACAAATTAAATAATTAGAAAAGCCCCAGTTAGTTTAAATGTGGGTTCTAGAACTCTTTGTGTATTGGACCGAGTCGAGTCAATCATTATTTTGCGTTGTTTACTGTGACGTTCATCAATAGATAAACCTATGTTAGGATTTAAGACGCTATTAACAAATTGTAACAACCTTGAAATAATAAATAAATATCTATCTATCTATCTATCTATATAAAGATAAAAACCCTAAAACGGGAAGCCATAGCCTATTATGCGAGCATCTGTTTTATGTTACAGGGTCCCATAAAAGGTATAGGCTATTTTAATTTCTTGCTCCCGTTTCATTGTACCACCTTGTTACAGATACTGTGGAGGCTCCACGCCCTGCTCTTCAGGCTCGGTGTCCCCCGGCTCAGCACTCTCCCCTCCCCCGCCGTCCCCCCGCAGCGCGCTGACGTCATCATCCTCTACTCCTTCCGCCACGCTGCAAGAGTTCCTCAACGCTACTACGCACTTCTCCAGTCTTACTTTGAATGGTGAGTCAATGTTAGCAGTGAAGACATAGGATAGGCATTTCATCTTGGGTTGAATATTACTCTTACAATAACAAAGTTTTGCGTCAAGCCGATAATGGCTAGATACCAAGATTCCCCATCTATTTTCTTGCAACTCCGTGCAGCTCAGCCACGGTAATATTATCCAACAGTATTTGGACTCGGCCGTATCTTTGAAATAAATGCCTACAGCCGCGCGGTAGGTAAACATGCGATAGGGCTGCCCGCCTCCACCATTTTAATTACATTTGCCTACTTTGTGTTTCCATTTAGTTTTGTGATTGTAAATATAGGAAGGTACTTTTTTTATATAAACAAATAAAATACTTTGTAAATTGAATGGGAACTGTTCAATAAAAATGCGTATTGTTTTTTGATTGGTAGATTTAATTAAAAAACCTGTTTATGTTTGAATAACAAATCGGTCTTATAAATTTGCGACCGAAAAATATTTGCGCCTCGACTGAGACGTACCTACAAAATGCTTTATTATTAAATTTTAGGAGATTTTTTTGGAGAAAAAGGAATATCTTTTACTTGGTTATAGATACCTGCAGCTACTTTATTAAATATGTACCTGAACTTATTTTTAGAGAAAAAATCGCGCGGTTATTGTTAAAAAAACCATCACACCATCCGTTCGTCACTGCGGCACAGCCGCGACTGTCTGCATGCTGAGCGCATGCCGAGATCGAGGCGCGTAGGTATAGCTCGCGTTTCGCCCGTTTGTATGAAGTCGGATTACTTATAGGATAATATTACCTTGGCTCAGCCTAAGTAATAACGTGAATTGTTTTTATAATATTTTATTTTAACCTGCTTTGTCCCATTGTGTTGTTACACTTCACGATCTCAAGCTGATATAGACCAATCCTAGTTTATCACGGAGTCAGATTTCATAATAAGCTAGACTTGTTTGACATCCTCTTCTATCATTCGAGGTCCCAAAGAGTTGTTATTTTGGGCCAGACATCTGATTTGCGGCAGGTAGTGCACGATTTTCGTCAGTCCATGTAATACGTGTTTCTTTATTTCTTATTCTTTATACTTTAACGTGACTTTTGTTCTTTAGATCGTGAGCAACGCGAGCTGTACTCAGCCGCCATAACCATCCAGAAAGCGTACCGGCAGTACCGCGGGCGGCAGCTTCAGCGCCGCGCCGCTGCCGCCGCCATCACCATACAGAACTGTTACCGACGGTACAAGCAGGTCAGGACTGAACTAACACTAACAGACCAGTAGCATTAGCTTGCTGGCTCGGATCAGAGATCTCGACGTTCTATGTGTGTGCATTGTTTTGCTGCCTCTGGCAGTGAAGATAATAATTTACCTTCATTACCTACCTATTTGAGTACGTAGATCAAAAGACGCTCACCGGTCAACTTTTTTCTGACGTATCTTTGGTTCCTGACTTGAGCCAGGACCTTATTGACTATAGTCTATGTAGGCAGTGATCCTGCGTATGTGGTTGGGTGCATGAGTACCCATGGGGTACCTACATATCTCAGAGTGGGTATCATTCCAGTGTTAGAGGGCGATTTAATGTCGAGCATATGTAGAGTACTTACTGCAACGGATTTTAGACGAAACTGAAGTGTTCTATGCTGTTAGATATGCCCTTCATTGCTTTTTGCCAAATGAGAAATGGGATACGCCTCTCACGAAGCCATTTCCTGCCAAAAAAAAATCTGCGGGCTCAATAATTTAAGGCAAATTCTATTACGACGTGTTTTTTACACAGTTCGCGTACCTGAACCAAATGCACGCGGCGGCCACCGTGATCCAGCGCGGGTACCGCACCATGCGCGCGCGCCGCATGGCCGTTAACAACCCAGTCAAGTAAGATATAGCTTTTTACTTCTTTTTGAACTTCGAGAAAAACAAGGGTGTTTTTAATTTGACGTCTTTCTTTCTGAGGTATCTTCTCGCTCTCAAATGGGTGTATTCGCATAACGAAAAGTACTATTTTATTTATCTACAAAAACAAAAATATACATCCAGTATTACCGTGGTTTGTTTTGGAATAATATTTGCCTCGTTTATATAAAGCGTTTGTGTTCTTCCAGCACAGACAATATTTACGAGAATATTATTATACCTGTGTATACATATATTAAAAAATATCGATAAACTCGTATATTTTGCTTGATTTGCATCAAGGGTATCAATTGAACAAAAATAAACTTTGCTGTCATTCGAATGGTACTCGGGGGATAAACGGGATTTACGAGTATTTGCTAAATTAAATCCTACAATGTGTTGTTTACCTAAATACTAAGTCTTTGCGTTTTAATACAGGAGGACTTACTCCCAGAGGCGTCAAAACCAAGCGGCGAGGAAAATCCAACAGTTCATGCGACAGACTAAGATCAAGTAAGTTTTGTTCATCTGAATATTATTATTGTGTACCTCCATAGGAATTTTTAAACGAAGCGACGTAACCTCATCGAGTTTAGGCTCATTGGACTTGTCTTGGGCTGTGTGATGCCGGCTTAGAATTTGCACGACCCCAACTCTTCCCGCGGGTGTCGTAGGAGGCGACTAACGGATATCCGTGGGCGGGCAGCAGCTTTGACTGTGTCATGCCACCGGAGGACCAAGGCCTTCTTATCACTTTCATGGCCACACAGGTGACTGTACGTCTGCACAGGCGCGTGGCACCGGCAGTGAATGTACACTTTTTATCGCAAATAGACTGTCGTTTGACCACATTCTCACCGGATGGTAAGTGATGATGTGTCTGACTGTGTATCACGAAAGTCTAGAAGACACCTATACTCTTTGGAAGAGCTCAGTGAAAAAACTAGAGGTCCGCACCTAAGCGGTACGAACGATTAAAATATAGAAGAACTGACCGGAGAAGGACTATTTACAAGATAAGGGTGGTAATGCGTCGTACACCTTGTTTTTCTGACACTTCACGGTCTAGACTTCTAGAGCCTTGTCTATAACTCTTGTGGACCAGTTATTGTCAAACGAGTACATCTCTTTCTGTTCCTCTCTTTCTTTGGGTCTCATAGGGATGTTTCATAATAATATTAATATTTTCTTTGTTGAGACACACAATCCATAAAAATTTAAAGCTAAAAGAACACCAATTTTCATATTATAATTCATTGAGAATCACCGAGAACCAGTTGGTTTGGGAGAGAAAATCGGTCATATGTACGGCATGTCATGGTCTATTTTAAATTTCAGCCTGTAATATTTTAGTCCAGTAGCTTTACGAGTGATATCGGTGATTTGCTATGATGTTTTGTGCTATGATGTCCTCCTAGCCGAATTTGCCATGCCCATAATCCTCACGCTGGGCATGCGGGTTGGGATTGCAGTTCGGTGGTAGGATTGTTCTGCTAGGAGCTCTGCTGCCCGCCCCCGGTGGATATCCCTTAGTCGCCTCTTACGACACCCACGGGAAGAGTTGGGCAAAATCTAAGCCGGCACCACACAGCTGATAAACACACGTAAATACGCCAGGACTTAATTCTTAAAATTGATAGAGCAGTATTGTTAGTAGTTGGTAACTCTCCATTCAATATTAGTTAACTAGAGGGGCTTTATTTTCAACCTAACTACTTATAATATGCTCTGACCTGAGTCATCAGAGGGGTGTCTGGGTGTGGATTTAAATAGGAGTAGGAGATCGGTCTTTAGTATGTAATTTATTGAGTTTCCGACATAATTTTGTATGAGAAGTGATTTACATAAAATTTTATTAATTTGGACCTGCCATCCAATTTACGAACAAGCAGTTCACGCAATGTCAGTGAATTACCACTCGCCGTGTTTAAATCACACCAGTGCGACAGAGCAGTGGGACGATTCGGTCGCGTATAGATATAGTTAAGGCGAATAGTAGGGGCGATAGTGGCGCCACTACATATTTAATTTTATAATTACGTTATACAAAGGAATTATCAAAAAATCGGACCGCGCGTAGACGATATCTATCATAAGCTTTTTTTAAATGTATCTTTAATAGTTTTGTACTGTATTATTTATGCAGATAATTGTTTCAAGAGTTGAGTTCCTATTGGTGGCCACCAAGCTCTCCAAACAAGGTTTTTGATTGAATAACACAAAACAAAACTATTACAGATACATTAAATAAAAGCTTGTGATAGGTATCGTCTACCAGCAGCGGTCCGATTTTTTGATAATTCCTTTGTATAACTTAATGATTAAATAAAATATGTAGTGGCGCCACTATCGCCCCTACTCTTCGCCTTAATGTGAAATGAATAAATCAGTCCTTCTACAGTTGAACGCGAATCGTTCATTCCTTGTTCATACATAACGAAAAAGCGGAAGAAGAACGGAAACAAATTACCAGTTTTTCAGGTAATTTGTTGACGTTTATGTCTTCGTTATGTATAAATAGGGAGAATAAACTGGATTACGTAAACTTCGGGCCCTTGAAATCGACTTTCAGAAGGTCATTCAACCTAAACATTTGGCCCCTTGATTGTATTCTAACAAAGTTTACCCATTCATACCTAATTTTCCGGAAATTGGACTTGCTAAGATTGTCTTTATCAGTCACAGTGAAAATAATACAATAGGGAAATTATTCGCTCCCGGAAAATATGGACACACTTCGATTACATACTCTACCAATTTACCATTATTTATGATCTAGTAAGCAATAGATAGGCACTTTGGTAATATCACAAAATAAATACATCTATCAATGGATGGAACTCCAATAAATAAGTTGGCAAATATTCTTTACTGTTTTCTCGCTCTGTTTTATTACACTGTGTATCCTCGATGGCAGTGAGTTAGGCCTCCATGCTTTCTTTAGACCTAGACTAGTAACTGATTTGTTTGTAAGTTGTGTCTTTTTGTGTAGAGGTATGTATATTTATTTTTCAAAGAACTTATTTTTATTGAACACCAATTTTATTGGGTGGTTTTTATTTTTCCAGACAAGTTTCCAATTTTTTTCTCTTCACGAGAACCTTCCTTGGACATAAAGGAATATTTAACAAAAATACTAAATTGGTCCAGCCGTTCTCGAGTTTTGGGCTTAGCAAGGTTTAGCGATTCATTTTACTTGTATAGATTTTACAATTTCTAAACCCGTGAGCAAAGTCAGTGTTAAGTGTGAGTGTAGCAAATAGACTTTAGTTATTCATCACAGCAATATTTTTAAGTGAGTACCTATCATTTATCAGCGAAAACAATGTTTTCGCACTGTAACTGTGAGGAATTTTTGAGTTTTTGTATTGTCACCATATCAGAGTGGGAGCCACATAAAATGATACATAAGAACAACGTGGTTATAAAATAATCAAAAGCATAGGATCACAATGTCATTTGAATTTGGTGAAAACACGTGAAAATCCACACTCAAAAGTATATTTTTGCACTTACATAAAAATAATTGAGACCATGTATTTGTGACTGACTGGCGCTCATTCACTAAACCCAGTAACTATCGTCATATAAACGAATCATAACAAAAAGGGTTCCTACGGCATGTATTGGCTCAATATCCTTCGATAGCCGAGTATTGTTGCCAACTCTATGATAATTGTTCTTGTTTATTTGAAAGCATTCTGTAAGAAATGCTATTGTGTTCGGCTTCGGTCAAAGGCCGGGTCCGGGTCTCAAAGCTTTCGATTTCTTTTGTTAAACTGTTTTTTATGAAATCAATATAGATGTTTATGATGTCGGTTTTTATAGCTGTACTTGGGAAAGTTGCAATGTTTTCTTTTTTTATATAACACTTTCAGTGCCCACTACGCACATGTACTTCTTATTGTTGTTGTAGCTGCGGAGCGCCCCTTCGGGTCCTACCGCGGAGCCTGGGCAGTGAAAGGCATTACGGGGTCATTAACCCCATACCTACATATTTAACGTCGCAAACATTTTCAAGCATTTCTTCGTCAGGTTCTTTGCAGCTGAAGCACACGATTTTCTACTTGCTTCTACTCATTTATTTCTATTCCAATAAACTTCTCCATCCGTACGGTAATAATTTTACCGAATTGATGCGATATTTGCGAAAACCTTATTTGCGTAAGTAAATTTCCTAGTAGATACATTTTTCGGTTAGCCTTTTGAGCCGGGCGTATCCCTTTAGTAAGAAATAACATTTTGGAAATTTATTCGTTTTTTATCCTTCGGGGAAATCTAAATTGTTTGTGCGGAACTAATGTTGTCTCCTCAACCATTAAGGAGGGACTAAGGTCTCTTTGAATGGGAAAAGGATAAGAAAATACATCCTTTATTGCAGAGCGGAGTCGGGTAACTTTAATAAGGAGAATGGCTGGTTGTTTGCTGGGTTTATGAACCTGCTGTTTCAAAGTAACGATTGAAATGTCATTTAGGAATTGCGTTTTTGAAGGATAAACTACAAAAAGTATACCTAATTTCTGGGTGTGTTAGGACGAGATGTCCCCTTCACTTTTGATTGAGGGTAAATCTGATCCGAATCTAAAACTAAGAGATTTTAGATTCGGACGAGATGTACCCCAACTCAAAAGTGAAGTGGACATCTCGTCCGTGGATCAGTTTGAGATTCGGCCCAGATGTACCCTAACCCGTTAGTCAGTCAGTCACTCTTAGCCCGTATACCTACGTCCAAGGTGAAAAAAGGCCTCCCTCAATAACGCCACGAATAGCGGCCCTGCGTCTCCATCCATAAACTAACATGTTCGAAAAGTCCAAAACGACAAGCGAAAATCTATTTTTAAGCAACTTTTAATAAAAAGATATTAAAACAGTAACCAACGAGTACTACATCTCAGTCTATATTTTTTTACAATACATCGAATATTACATAATAATAAACCCTATATAAACCTTTGAGGTTTATATCTGGACCCTAAAAATAATATTTTCTCAGTAACTAGGAAATTTTCCCCATTCCTCGGGAAGTCCTTATCAAAGGAGCTCAAACCGGCGATTATTAAAACGACAATGGGCAAAGGTTCCATTGAAAATGTTTAAGATCACTTTCGGCGGAGACCTTCGGAACATCGATAGGTTGGTAATAAGATGTCTCGAACTTTTTTTCCGGGGGACGAAAAAATTCGGTTTAATATTGAGAAAAAGTTAAGATTGGTAGGTAAAAATCACACATATTGTGTGTGAACATGCCTATAAATACATATTACCTATCTCTGTGTTCGGCTCGTGGTTCATGAGACGTTTGAACGAAAGTACGTGTAAGACCGAAATTGTATCAATCATGTCTTCTTTTAATTTTTTGGGTTTCGAGATTCGGTTTCAAAACCCTTGTGGACGCTTTGTTTGTCCTTTTCCCCACTTTAATATCTCAGCGACTACCTCATTTCTAAATCTACTACTTATATCTAATAATACATTTCGTTCGCCTATACAGATTTAAAGAACATTGAAAATAATAATTTTCAATTCAAACTGTGCTCTCAAATTTTAAAAGAGACCTACCGGGTCATGTTTGGTGTCTTCTTAGAACATTTTTAAAAAAGTCGAAAAGTTTACCATTACCCCCTAATAAGAACGTCCGAAGTTTCCAGAGCGATCCATCTGATATGTAGGTTGGTACCTACTATTTGTAGGTATTTATTAAATAGCGTAGTCTGTAATCGGTACTTGTTTACCAATAGGTGCCATAATATTCATATTATTGTGTTGGAATTTTCCAATGCACAGTTCTTAGTTACTAGGTATACAATTCACAAGACTAGAGTATGTTAGAACAAGCTAAAAACTCATCTTTAGAATAACAATAATTGTAAAAAGCTGTTTAGGTAAATCAGCTGGTTGATTTGACTACAAAATGAAACCGCAATGTCTCAGTAACTCAAGCGTTTCAATATTGACAAAGCAAATTCACTTCAGAAAATAGCCAAATAATTTTAATCTAATAATTTAAAAAGGCTTTCATCTTTTTACGTTTCCGCTCTTTTTGTTAGAAACATCGCGCAGAACTTTGTTTGGATTGGAAACTTTTGCTTTTCATTTGGAATCGCTGATGTTGAATTTCCAAATTATTACAAACAATGGTGCTTTTGAGTCGATGTTTAAAAAGTTTAGTCTAAGTTACGTAAAATCCCTTTATTGTTACTTTTTTAAAGTTATCTAAAGCTTTTAAATACACTACGTACTTTCGTTTTGTTTTCGACGGTCTATTACAGGCGAGGTATCAATTTTGTAAGACTGTTTTCTAACTTTTATTTGTTGTTTTTTTCAAATTTTGGCTCACTTTGTAATTAATAGCCAATTGTTTATTGCTGAAACAAAGGTTTATAAGCTTGCAAATTTAAGATCACAACAAATGTTTATAAGAGAGAGAGAGTACCTACAAAAAGCATCAAAAATTCTTTATAATTCACCATTTGCCTAGTAATGGATAGATAAAATTAAGATTTGAATGCATGTACTTTTAAACGTGTTATTGTAAAACTTTAGGCATATTGTGCATTGTTGAATGTGTTACAAAAATTGTATTAGAAAACTTTAATGCAACTTTAATTATTATGTTCAAAATTTTTGCATACGAATAACATAATATTTGTATTCCACGCGGCTCAGTACTTGGGAAGAATTCACAACTAGCGTAAGTTTTAGATAAACTAAAGTTTTAACAAAAGTAAAATCATTTTATCCAATTTCAAACTTTTATTCCAGTTTTTTTTGCTTCTTGCGAAAACCGTATGTTACTTAAACTGCTTTTTGATCGGCATTTTGCTATATTTTGGTTTTAGTATTTTATCAATTATTTATTGCCATTTAATTAAGGCTTGATTTCAAAATAATTTATTAGCCGTTATAATCGATTTGATAATAGATCAAATTTTATACCACAAGATAGCTTGTATTTTTAAAGATAAGGGTTGCAGGATAACTCACACCCATGGGTCGTTTGAACAATCATTGTAGATTTTATAACTATATTCCTATAATTCTGTAAGGATCGTTCCCATGTTGGCCGAGGCTTATCGAAACATCGCGAGCTCTCACCAAGTAAGGCTTCTCACAGGCTGTCAAATCATCCAAAGCAAATGTTATTATCAATGGCTCGGCGAACATGACGACGAATTAAAAATGTGTTTTATCCCAGGAATTACAAGATACATTTTGCGTTGTATAGGTTACAGAGCGCACGAGCCGAAAGCGCGAAGGCGGCCCTGCGCTGCCAGGCTGCCCGCCGAAACTCGTCGCCGCGCACCACCAGTACACCGCCCACGCCCAATAGGTAACCTAGCTCATGAATATTATATAAACAGTCATTAAAAAAACTGAAAGTTTTCCCCCGCAAATTTCGCCACAAAACCCAGTTCCGTCCACATCCTATGAGTTTTTAGGTCCTTGAGCTGAACGCAGATTTGATCGACCACCTTTTAGATTTGAATGCCCCAATGGAGCCGAATTAATCAAATTTTGGAACTCATAGATTAACAATATTTCACATTTGTATACACCAAGTCGTTAAAATTCGTCATATTGCTAGGAATAAAATTTTACATAAACAAATTAGAAAAAAACACTTGAATACCTCCGCTTGTTCGGTTTCAATAAATATTATCTATAACGTGTTTCAGAAGCTTTGCAAGTTGTAGGTATTAAAATGTCCTCTTGACCTAGGGTCACCTAGGGTCGTGACATGCACTTAGCTCTAATATTATTTAATCATTTGTATTTTGTCGTAGGGTTGTCAACTACTTGTCACCAGGGACGCCCATGAACGCTGATGAAGACCTACTTCTGGAGCTGCTCTTCAAGATGTGACCGGCAAGTGTTCGCTTATCTCTTTGACAACCACAGCGACACCCGAGATTCATAGTTACCATTAGTTCATAGAAATACATAAAATATAGCTGTTTCAATTCTTTAAACAGGATTCTTCGAGTTGTGAGCGACCTAAGCCTTGTCTATTCAAATTTTAACATTCCTTTTGTAGTAATTTCAAAATTTGAATTTGCTTTTTTAGAATTTCCTTAAAAATGACTTGTTCGAGTTTGCATTCCGAAGTTTGTTTTTCTTTAAACTCTTCAGGTCATAGACAGGGTTATATTTAGCATAAATTTTATCGTATTTGTATTATATTTTCATAACGTATTTTTGAGATATTCGTTTAGGACAATTATTGGATTCATATTTTTGAAAACTCTAAATTGGAAGTAATTTACTTAAATCATCAACATGTTGGCTGTAAGGTGTATGAAACGATGAATCTGAAATTTTTCAACGTTTCTGAACGGTAGCGTCGGTTGGACATTGATGAAAGTGGAGACTTTAATATTAAAGTATTTTCTGTTACATTATGCTTGATATTTAGAGAAATTCGAGTAAAATCTTGAGCTCTCAAACGTTGTATTGTTTTACGGAATAAATGTCGGAGTTGAAGCGTAGGTTAAGTACAAATTCAAATTATTAAAAATCCACTGTTCTTATAAAGTAGATGCACCTAGCGTTAATACAATAAACCCGACGAGCTGTGAGAATTTTGAGATTTTATCGTATTTTAAGGTTAAAAGTTGCGTTAGTTCGGCGTACGGAGGTTTGCCGGTTTTGAAGGTTCTTTGGTTCCATTCCAGCCTAATTAGATTTACTCTTTAGTCTACGCAGTGAAAGCCTTAGATTATCATCGAACAAGTACAATCTTTCGAAACTCGTAGTTTAGAATCTTCGGAAATCTTCGACTATTTCATTCACTAGAGCTGCTACCTTTCTCCGTTTAGCGTCGTGATCTAAACTACTTTTTTTGAGTCCTACTCCCCCAGTTCCTATATAAACAAATTGTTTCGTAAGCTCCATCGACTAATATGTTCACTAGAGAGACTGTAGAGTTTTGGTTTTAGACCCCTAATTAAAGCCTAAATGCCATAATTATCTAGCGTTCATGAAAAAAATAAGGTTGTGCACCTCTTAATATAAAATACTACCTAATATTCCCTTTTTCTGAATTCTCTGATATTTTAATGTAGTAGCATAGTTTATAGTTAAGATTAGATTTAAATAGCTTAACTATAAGATGACGTGCTGTCGTCGACATATTTTCGATTCGTATTTTTATAAAGCAAAAGTTACGAACGATATTGCTTTGCTTGAGCGGGCCGGGATTGAAGTTCCTTACGTTTCCCCAAATATTACATTTATTTACCGAACAGTTTTGATTTTTTTCTATTCGTATCGGTTAGAGACTCCTAAATTCAGTTTCGGCAGTTTCGAATAAAGATTCCTATTAAGTTGATATTTTGAGTGGCCCAGAGGGATATTGAATAGGAATGGATTACGGACAGCTGGTTTCTTTCCCGTTTCGTCCATAAGTGGACTCTCGGGAACAATGGAGATTGGAAAGAGGAAAATATATGTCAATATATGTCACGCTACGAGGATAAAGACATAACCGTCCAGTTGTGGCGGCTTTTGCACCCTCCGGGGGCGAAACGGCAGAAGTCGTGGTATTCAACAAGCGATCACTGACACTATGTGCGAGGAATAGAGACGCAAGTCGCGTGGGGCACCCGGGGGCGCACGAATACAACACGTGTATTGTATATTTCATATTTTTGGATCGCTAATTTTAAGATGTTATATTTATATATGTATATGTAGTGGCGAATACAATACCAGTATTTAGTGAATGTATTACGCCAAAAGTTTTGATGTATTAATTTTCCATGAAAGTTCTGACTTATTTTCTCGTAACCTATAATTTTGAAATAATATAATAGTTCGTTTAGCTAGTGGTCATGCGCATATTTTTGAATAGAGTGCACGATAGCTTCTGGAGCGCCAGTCATGTTTAAAGATAACGAAGAAAATAGTAAAAAAAATATTAAAGTTGACGAATATTTTCACAAGAACGCGAATCCTCTAAAAACAACCTCTAAAAATAATATTTTTGTGTGGATAATCTTCCATTTGTAAAGAAAAATAAGCATTTCAATATCCACGCGATCGTCACACAATATTACGAGTAGGTGATGCTTGATAGCGCCAAGGGGACTGTGCTATTTTTATAAATAGCATAAAATAATAAATAAAAACACATTTCAACTAAATATAAGTACCTACCTACTTACTTGATTAATTTTACTTCACAAAATCATAATTTCTCGAACTCCAGAATTTATTTTCGTAAAAATATATTATTTGGTAAGTCCTCAAAGTAAAAAATTCAAATAAAATAGCACAGTAACTACGGCTTAGTAATTGACCACAGCTAAATCATAGTGCACTAGTAGTCGAATTAGTTAGATACTATTATTATGAATTAAATAAGAAAATCTTGAAATCTATACATAGAATTTAAAACTAAAAGTTTAACTAATACTTTTTATTATTATATTATAAGAAGCTTGTTCACACGTTTTAACTTCATTATAATATGTAAGTATTGTAGGACTAAAATGGGCAAAGATATTTGGTGGCATTGAAAGTGAGATCACCATTAATTTTTGGGTGGTGGAAAGTGGTACTCGTTAAGTGTTGGGCTATGTCAAAATAATACGAAATAATTGTGTATATACCTTTGTGGTGAATAAACAGTATTGTTCAAAATCGTAAAAAGATTCTCAAGCAAAACTTTGTTGTTTGTAAAAAAAGCTCGTTCAAATGGGCACTTTATTTAATTGACGTAGCCCTTATTGCTAAATAAACTGGAAAATATAGCAATTATGCCAAAGGCACGTTTGTTTTACTATTGTGATAAAAAGGCAGAATTTATTTGAAGCATCTTTGAATAATTTGCGTTTTAGAGTAGTGATTTTTAGTCGAGTAAAGGATTGGCAGAAGCTTTGCTTAAACTTTTTATCTAGACTTTACCTCTAAGAGTAAACATGTTTATTAAAAATATAATTGTTATTTGCAGATATAACTGCAAAAGTTATATTTTTATTGTGTCAGCTTAGAGACAGCAATTTTTAAGTTTAACATTGAGCCTGCCTAACGTATATTGCATATCATTTAGATAAATTATATATTGTTGAAAATGGACTACTGCGTATAAGTTGTATTATTTAGTAAATGCTAGTATGTAAAGTTTCAGCTATTTAAATATTTTGTAGGGTTGTAACGAATTTTATCTACTGTTAGTGCATATATTTACAAATATGTATAGGTGATATATGTAAAAGTCAATTTACAATTTACACGTTATGGATTTACATTTTGTAATAAATGGCAATCAAAATTATTACTGATTATATTATTATTTATGTATAGTATTCATTTGTATTTAAAGCTATTATATTCGTAATATTTTTTGTGACTCGTTACAGCTCTACATTTCTACGATTAGCTTGTAGGAACTAGAATTATTGCTTCAAGATGCCATAACATCACGTATAAAGCATACGCTATGGCATGAAAATTTAATTGCATTTAAATAATTATAGAATGCAATTAGTTTTCAATTATTCCAAATTAAATTAAGCCATATAAAATGCGTTTGATAAAGTAATTCTGAAGTAAGCTCTCAAAAATGTTTTTTATATATTGTAGCGTATAGCCAATTTAACAATTTATTCATTAATTATAATTTAACTAACAATGTAAGTGTTTTTTTGTAAAATTTACTGCCATATTCAAGGTTTTGAACACCAAAGTGATGATGGAATGTGTGATGTCCAAGAGCTAGAATCTCTTTTTGTATAATAATTTAACTATTATTAGAAAAGTTAACTTGTGTAAATAAAATGCTAAATTTAAATCAATTTTTCAGGGTTGAATTTTATTCATCACAATTAACGTTATTGAAATTCATTCACCTTTTTGTTGTTACGAATTTTATTATGTTACTTAATTCGTAATTATTATAAAACTATAATCATAATTATGTAACTAAATCTTTTTGAAAAATATATACTTTGTTGTAAGCTGAGGTCGAAAATATTTCGTTTATTATATGTTTAAATAGAACTTAAGATAATAGTCTAACATTAAATTATTTACTATCATTGCATTTCATTGTATAATCATTATTCTTATTGATTTCTAATCTGCGACGTTGGACATGAATGTGTGAAAAGTCTGTTGGTTAAGTGTACTTCGAACAAAAATCTTCCTTTGTAATTATTATAATCTCTAAACACGACAAAATTGTGATTCAAAGCAATTTAAAAATATTACTGCTGATAATCTCTTTGTTTTATTTATTTTCCGTCCTATACATATACGAGTATATTCAGGTCTGTGTTGCAGCCAGTGTGATGGGTGCTACCACCTCTCTATTTTAAAATATTTATTTATTGTTTAGTAATTGGAACCCTATGGGATAAAATATATTCTATAATTTAAATCACATCTAAGCAACAGATTATGCTCATTTAAATTTTAAGAGAGCACGTAAAAATTTAATGGGCAATCATTTATTGGTAGATTACAGGGCCTGATTAAGGGGCTGCCGATTAGGTACGTGATCATGATCACCCTTTGTTTTTGGAATTTGGGGTCTTATTTTCCTACCCTTGGTAACCCCTGTCGGACGATTTAAAAACTTCCACTTAAATTATTATGGGTAATAGGTAAACGTGTACTTGAGTGGAGACCACGACTCGGCAAACGTAGTGTAGGACGCCCTCTGGCCGTCGTCATTCCACCGATGACGATCTGCGAAAGACTGCAGGCAGATGCAGGATGCGGCGAGCTGAAGACGGGGTGCTATGGCGCTCATTAGGGGAGGCCTATGTCCACCAGTGGACTAATATAGGCTGATGATGGTGATGATGAATAGGTACAATCATACACATTACAAAACTTTAATTTGATTGCTTACGACAATATAGTTAAGTTTATTTTAATTGACGCCCTAATAAATGAATTAAGCAGAGCTTGTGTTATGGGTACATATACTTAATACAATACATTACATAGATAGATATATTTTTATTTTAATCGAAAACCTCCAGAACACCCTAGACAAATATCTGCAGATCGTACAAATATTTGTCCCGAGGCGGAAATCGAACCCGCAACCTCCTGCGTCGCAGGCGGACTTCCGCCCGAAGCGCCATAGAGGTCGCCCTAAGGGATGCTTATCCCACTGCTTTAGATCCCAACTTTTGAAAATCGCAATCATGTTGTGTTTTCAGCTCAATATTTAGTCCATTATTTGTTTAATACCTAAAGTTCATTCTAAAATCCAAGGTTTGTTAAGTAAAAATGCAAAATGTCAATATAAAAGTCTTATTATTAGTGAAAATATAAACAACTAAAGATTACAAGCTAATGATAAACCGGCCTCAAGGGAGATATCCTATGCGGCGGCTCAACGTAGTAAGGGACCTGACTGGAGACAATAGGAAGGGGGCTGAAGAGGTACCGCTGGCTGGGCGGCACGGGGGGGACCAGGCGAGGAAGCTCTCGAGGGAAGTACTTCGCGTGAGCCTCGAGCCATTTCTGAACCTGAAAGTAACAAAAAGATCAAGATAAGTATTACAAAGATTCAGTAACATTATAAAATCATAATTACTATTTTAAATACTGATTTATGGGATAATAAGTAGCCTAGAAACTATGGAAACCGGCCCATGGAATAGAAAAAACGTTTAACTATAGATAATTTAGACATAATGTTGACTTGGAATAACGTATCTAAAGGCTACTTTTTATCCCGGGAACAACGCGTTTGAAGACGCCGCCAGCGGAAGTTTGTACAAAATAAGAATAAACTAGGAGCTAGCTCACTGGATCCAACTGCTGACAAAACGCCTTAGCATTTTAGATAGAATTAGCTGATGGAGATCAAATACTTATACTGAGGTATAATTTTGACATGAATTACGCTTGCAAATCAAATTAATACTTTTATAAAATAAAATGACAGAAGCAAGTTAACTTACAAATTCACACCGACACGGCTCCGCACATTCATTTTTTCCAAAATTCATTTTAAATCACTTCCAACTCTATCTATATCTCACGAATAATGATTTATTTAAGCTCCTACACGATTTTATAAGTCATTGAACTTCATTAACTAATGGATATTGTAATGAGAAGTTTATTATAACATCATTACAAAATGGCTGCCAAAATGCATTACAAAATGGCTCTCAAAATATTGTGAACTGATGTGCAAAATTAGTTTGTAATTTTGATAGGGCCTAATGGGCCAGCTAATAAGCTAATTAGGTCGATACCTGTATAATGAGATCTACCTAAGTACTAACGTACTCTAATTTAGCGACAGTATTATGTTTATTAATGAGCTTTGCTAATTAGTGAGAAGTCACAGAGCTTATCTTTGGAACGAAGGTAAGTGCCTTCTGGAAAGTACCCGGGTAAATTTTTACGGCTTATCTGATTTTTTCGACAGTCTTCAAAGTAAAACAACTAAGAAAATTGTTTCTACTACGGTGTTTACAAGTTAACGTATTCAGTAGGCTAGGCTCCAAAAAAATATTATTCCCTTTAAGTACCTGCAAACGTATGATATCAGTTTTGTTTCCGTAGAAACTGAATATAAATTCAAATACAATTAAATTTCAAAGTGCTTTATTTCTTTAAGATCTTACAAGATTCTTGAACACGTCACAAAATTCAAATAACATATGTACGTAAAACTAGGAAATCAATTTGATTTTACAACTTCAATCTTAATATATATAAATCACGTGTCACGTTGTTTGTCCGCGATAGACTTCTAAACTACTAAACCGAATTTAAATTAAATTTGCACATCGTGTGCAGTTTGATCCAACTTGAAAGATAGAATAGCTTACATCTTAATTTATAGCCGCAATATTATTTTATTGCAAATAATATATCTATACTTAATATTATAAAGAGGAAAGATTTGTATTTTTGGATTTTTGTATGTTTGTAACGAATAAACTCAAAAGCTACTGGGCCGATTTAAAAAATTATTTCACCGTTGGAATGCTACATTATCCCTGAGTAACATAAATATATTTTTTTTTAAAATTAGGGATCCCTACTAAAACTTCAATAATGTAACCCAAGGTGTAATTTTTTTTGCCATAAATTGTCTATCATCGCGTGCGCTGCGAAAACTATTGAGAACAAAAAAATGTGAAATTTAAACGCCGCCGCGCCGTAGCCGGTGTGCGGTGCCCCGATCAGCGCAGCGGGCAACGCAGGCAGCAACGCACGCGGGCAACGATAGGACGGCAGACTGACACGACCGGTGAGAGGTCAAGTGCAGGACCAACGCGAGGCACGCGGGCGTGCCTCGGAAAGCACATTAAGACGTCTACTCTACGTTTATCCCAAAATGATTTTAAAAAAATGTCCACTCGTGCGAAGCCGGGACGGGCCGCTATCGCTAGTCTTATATAAATATCAAAAAAAGCAAAACTGACCATAAACTAACATTTGTGACATACATATTAGTCAAAGGTATCATAGCTACATTAAACGTTGGATAAAATGACTATTATAAGACGCTACCTCCCCTCACACAAGCGCCGCCACCTATTTTTACCTATAATTACGTTAAACACGAGAATTTTCAAATATCCAATGTACAGTTTGTGATACCTATCCTAAGCTTTTTTTAATCCCTCTGAAATAGTTTAGTTTCTTTAGACAGAGAAGCGAAAACAGAGTTCGGTGGCCACCATGAGCAACTTCGCTATTCTGCATAAAGGAAATACTTAAAAGAAAACTATTTTATGGGCATTAAAAAAAAGCTTATGATAGGGATCATAAACTGTACAATGGACTCTCAAAAATTCCTTTGATTAACGTAATTTTATTAAAGAAAAGGCTGTGGCGCTAGTTTGAGGGATAGGTACAACCGCCTTAAAATACTCAAATACCTTACGTATACGCAAGTTCGCAAGGGTCTCAAATGAACGCATAGCGTTGCACATCATTGAAGTATTGTTCATGAATCGGATTTACCGGCCCTAAGCGTTCCTGTGCACTGTGAGACCTCAGCTGTGTGGTGGCTTAGAATTAGCACCACCCCAACTCTTCCCGCGGGTGTCGTAAGAGGCGACTAAGGGATATCCACCAGCGGCGGGCAGCGGCGCCCCCTGCAGAACAATTCTACCACCGAACTGCGAACCCGCATGCCCAGCGTAGGGATTATGGGCATTACCCCCATGAGATTAAAGCCAACAAGGCGCTTATCAGGGGGAGGCCTGCGTCCAGCAGTGGACCAATATAGGCTGTTGAGGCAGAGGTGAGACCTCATAGTATTGTTCTTGAATACAGGTGTTAGGCACAGGGCTTTCATGAAATAATACGAAAGGTACTAAGCAATCTAATCAAATATCACAGTGAATAGTTAACAAAATAAATTAACTGAATAGTCTGTTACATAGGTAGGACGGATGTATTTGTTTTCGCAATCCAATTAGATATTAATTGTAGGTAAAGTTTCCTCCAATCTTTTTTAATATTCATAGTGCACCTGACCTACTCTTGATTAACGTGCGCATAACAAGTCGTTAAGCGTCAAAAACCCATCAAACTTATTCCCAAAACAATATTAAAGTTTTTATAGCTGTCCCTAGAGGCCCATAACTGACCTATGTTGGGATGCTAACGTAATGAGAGTTTATAATTTTCCTTCTACCAAGGACTTCTTTGCTTGATGTTCTCGATGGCTTAGAGGAAGAGTTTAAAATAAATAAATAATGCTGGATATTCTGGACAATCCACACAACATCTAAGCCCAAGCCAAGCAGAGCTTGTGTTATGGGCGGTCCGTATCAAAAGGACAATCTAGCATAACGCCCTTATAGGATGAACGACATAAAAGTATAATGACCTACTAGTAAATTAAAAACGCCTTACAAATAGAACGTCCGATACGACAAATCATCATGAAGGTAAATGGACTGGTACACTGGTACAGAAAAAGAATCCTAAAAATAAAACACCCAGAAGAAATATTTCCAGATCGTACAAACATTTGTCCCAAGGCGGGAATCCAACCAACCTCCTGCGTCGGAGCGGACCTTCGCCCGCCGCAGCACGGAGGTCGTCCGAGTATCCAGCTGTGAAGTTGGTTGTGTATTTTATCCTGACGATGGAATTGGACACTTTATACTTTTACTTTTCACTGTAGAATACACTTTCTCAACTTGTTATGGCTTTGCAAATGTTTAATCACATTTTCAAAGAAGTCAGAAGTCAATACCTTGACCTCGGTGGCGCGGCGGGCGAAGGTTGCGGGTTCGGTTCCCGCCTTGGGACAAATGTTTGTACGATCTACAAATATTTGTTCCGGGTGTTCTGGTCGTTTCTATGTATAATAAAAAAAATATCTATCCATGTAATGTATTATATATTATGTATATCAGTCATCTAGTACCCATAACACAAGCTCTGCTTAGCTTGGGGCTAGATGATGCTGTGTGGATTGTCCAGCATTATTATTATTATTATAACTTTATTTCTTTAGGCCTACAAAATTATCTAATAAAAAAATACGTGTTATTGATTTACTCTTCACTTCAATTTTTTGTCCAGCAGGAGAAGAAGAAAAATACCGAAAAAAAAATTGCTTGTAAAAATTATCTTGTTATTTCTTTTCGTTTAGACGTAATTTCCGCACCGATACCGATAAGTCGCAATAAATTCAAAGTGGAATAACGCAACCAATTATTTTTACAAAGTGTGGGAAAATTTTAAGTTTACGAGGAGCTTACTGCTGAAATTTTTTAACACAATCATCTATAATAAAAGTTGTTACAGTGAAAATAATACCTCAACACTATTATTTCCGCTCAAACCTACCTAGAGTCAGCAAAAAGGGTAATCTACACAAAGGAATACTTAAATCCAAACCGTATGGAGCTTTTCATTTACTCAGCAGACTTATTGAAAAGGGTTTCTTATTTAAAATTAAAGGCAAGTTTTGGAGTGGGCAACAGTTCGTGAAAATCTAAAACCATGTTAGAAAGTCACGCGAGTTGGTTACCCCGGCCCTGCTTGTTTTGTGTCTAGGGCGCAATGAGTAAGAAGTTACTGGTAAATGAGCATTGTATGAATCAATAAATAGACAGTTGAGAAATTCAATCATCATCACCCAGTCTCTATCCAGGTGTCATTAAATTCATAATTCAGTTATTGTACTGTTAGTGCCGTTTCACTTATCCCGGTTTCCGGATAGCCGTTGCCGGGCAGCGGCAAAGTGTATGGGCATGTACGATAGCTTTAACCCTCAAACAGTACCCGCCACTACACAACGGTACTCGGCGACCGGGACGTATAAAAAGGCACTTACTATTTGAGTTCTCGATCACGACGACCTATATAAATAAAAAATAAGTACATAATCCCGTAAGTGACAATAGGACGCACGATGAATCTTTTGGTTTTTTGCAAGACGTTCTCCTAAATAAACCTAGACGTTGAATATTCTGGGGTATACGACACCGCTTGTAACTTGGCCTAGACAACTCAAGGCTATCAAGTGAAAAATTCGGGCTGACCCTTTTCAACAAAATCGACTATTAAAACGAGCAATTTATGCATATGGGGCCTTGCCCAAAGAGAACGAAAAGAGAAAATAACCACTAAAATATACGGAACATTGGATTCTAGATTTAACAAGACTGGGCAAGACTGGGGACCGTTCCCTGACAATGGGTAATTTTTCCAGAGCAGAGTAGACATACTGATCAGCATACCATGTCCATTGCTGAGTATGCTCAAAAAATGGGCCTCATAATCAGAAGGCTTGGCGCAGGCGGATTGATGATAAGGTGTTGACTTTTACATAGAAGGAACCTGCCACCCTTCCTCTGGTATACCTAAATCGGTGACGGAACCGTGGTCCCACTGCGATGTCCCACTGGTGGGACAAAACTTTTTCGTGGTCCCACCAAACACACACTTGACCGTCCACAATCCTCCCACCCCACGCGGGGGGGGGGGGGGGGGGTCAACATTAACTTACTACTAACGAAGCCCGTCCAACCCCCGCGAAGCGGGGGGGGGGGCGGGTTCGTGGTGACTCTGTGACAGAAAGGGTGTGTATATATATAATTGCACCCAGAGCCATATGTTGAACGGTCAAGACAAGTGTGTGTTTGGTGGGACCACGAAAAAGTTTTGTCCCACCAGTGGGACATCGCAGTGGGACCACGGTTCCGGAGTGCCTAAATCTACTCATATGACATTCACGTGCTGAGTTTGAGGGATTCATTCTTACGACACGACCACCAAGGCCAGAATAGCCTTTAATTTTGCTCCAGCTAGAAAACTAACACCCTAACAAGGTAAAGGTTTTTGTTCGCTTCTTTACTTTACCTTAAAAAAATTGAAATGAACAAAAATCAATATAATCACTTTATTTCCTAGTGTAAGGTCTAAAGGAAATAAAGCACTTTGATGTATAGTCACGATTCGCCTATTATGATGGGGCTGACAAAGCAGTTAATACCTTCTACATGCCATACTTTGTACAAGGCTTAGGTTTAGACATCTCGTACCTACAGCCGACTGACATGGATCATTCAGCGTTATGGCTTACTTTAGAATGACAACTTAACATCTGCAACTATGTACTTTTTATGAAATTCTACAAATTTCGGTGGCTTCGATTAAGTACCTAGTAGATACTACTAACACCTCCGAAGTTTTTGATCATGTCCCTAAAGGTACCTGGAACTGTTCAATATTATTTTTGTTGTCTTCACAATTTCAAGCTTTGCTTACTTTGGGGCTAGATGATGTGGTGTGTGGAATGTCCAGCATTATTTCTTTTTTGTTTCTATTTTATTGGTAGGGAAGCCAATGAGTAAATAGTGTTTCGCAGTAGCCTATTGGGCGTAACAACGAGGGCAGACCAAGGTTGTTTCTCGTAAATAGGTAATAAGATGTTAATCCACAAGGTTAATCTTATTTTATTTCCAACCTAAATTGACAAGGTATGTAGAGTGCAGTTTATTCTTATTTAAAATGGAAATAGTAGCATCAAAACTAAAGTTTTTAGGTTTATCTTCAGATCGAAGTTTCATCGTAACTTAGCCGGAAATATTCATGAAGTTTTATTCCAGATAAAACTTCATGGTATATTTCCGGCTTAGAACTTAGATAGAGTCATTGAAAATTCGGCGGCTGGTTTATAAAATTGAAGATGGAGTCATTAGTCCTCGTTGACATCAACATCAACTCATCAATATCTTTGTCTTTAATCTAGTCAAAATAGTGATGATGCTTGTCTGTTCTGAATTTTTAACCCTTACGCTGGCTATCTTCTGCGGGGCGAAGGGGCGAGCGCGCCACAGGAGGAGTTCCACACGAACACGTGCGTCATGGGCAATGAAAGTGTTAGTTTAACAATTTGCAACATACCCTTATGTTTTTATTACATCGAGACAACACAGAAAAATTGAAAAGGTAAAGCAAATGCAAGCTAAACATGCAAAATACCTACCCTGATAATGTAAAACACCGTTTCCACCAACTTCGAAAGGGCTTACATGTTACCCATCTATTCTACGATTGTTAGACTAGGAACGAATTTTTAAGAAGTCAGTTTTGAATACAAAGGTGTAAAAAGATTCTTTCCTAACAGCTTACCCGTCAGATAACTATCATATCAGCACCTCCAGCGTTGCGCTTTCTATTTTCGATACAACATACGTCCGTCTCAAACAATCATACCTAACTCGAAAACGGGATAAAATGAACTGTGGTTCCGTGTATTATATTAAATGTTATTATATTTTGAGCTGCATGCCATACAATAAGAAACTCAGCACGCATACCCAGACAATATATTCGTTAAGCCAAAACTATATGTCTAATAATAAACAATCACTTAACTACGGCGGCATTTACTAACAATAACAATGTAATTATTAATGAGAGTAGATAACTAAAACTGTTAACTGGAATTATTAATGAATATAAATTAAAAGAGCAACTAGAACGGAGTAGGCACCTCAAACCTGATTCTATAAAATCATAATTGTGGATAACAGATTTTTAGAAACAATAGATGAGTTTGTGGGAAATCCAACGTAAATTGCTTGCTAACATAAGGATACATATTTTGTTATGAATGAATTAAATATATACTGTACGCTCAATTCACAAAACCACCGGCGAACCGTCAGAAAACGCTTAGCTGACCTTGTTGCCTTATTTTTTTCACCAAAGAACCCTAAAATCCCTAGCCATTCCCCAAAACCATTTCAAAATTGAAACTGGCGCACCTCCTAAGCGGATTTTTACGCTGCCAAACTCTATTTCTACGTTTCATGCAAGTTTTATTCCTTTGGTATAAAGTTTAAATTCCACTGCTCAGACTAGGTGTAAAACTTTGTCGTTTTAAAGCCTGTGCATAGAGGACACATATTTGAAATAAGGAAGTACGGCTCATCCTATTGGTAGACGGCCTTTTTGACTCACACACCTGCGCCAAAAGCCTGATTTAAAACTAAAGTTTTCAGAGTTTGAAAATGGAATTACGAGATGGGAAAGAGGTTTTATTTTCGATATCTGTGGTTTTCTGGGTTGACCTTTATAGAAAGTGTTTGGCTTTTGGACGGGGTGGTTTGTTTTTATGTTTGAATCTGTTCTATTATTAAGAAAAAGAAGACGTGTAATTAGTTCTTCATCCATTGTTGTATTCGTAACGAATTGCTTATATCCCGAACTGTCGTAATAGCTTCCACGGAATAAAATATAGGTATACCTAGGAATTGTTCATAAAATATTCACTTGCATAACTATTCTATATTATTTGACGACCTCTGTGGCGCAGCGGGCGAAGGTCCGCCTGCGACGCAGGAGGTTGCGGGTTCGATTCCCGCCTCGGGACAAATGTTTGTACGATCTGCAGACATTTGTCCAGGGCGTTCTGGATGTTTTCTATGTATAATAAAAAATATCTATCTATGTAGTGTATTGTATTATGTATATCAGTTATCTAGTACCCATAACACAAGCTCTGCTTACCTTGGGGCTAGATAATGCTGTGTGAATTGTCCAGCATTATTTATTTATTTATTTATTTATTTATTCTGCCAAAAGTCAAATACCACCTTTAGCACCCCGGAACAAAGAGTGCCCTTTCTACCAGGTAATTTGATTAAACTAACAGGTGGCCTATAAGAAAAATGGTGCCTACATTTTGTTCATAGGATTAGACGGTAGAGCTGTTACTATTATCAGTACCCAAGTGAAACTCAATTAACATTGAACCCTACCTAACATCCCCATAAAGGTGAAATCCCCCCAACTAATACCCTAAGTGACAGTGTCACAGATAGGGCAGAGCCGCTGTATCGTCATTAATCCTGTTATTAATGACTTTTCCGATGGGCCCTACATTATTGCTGTGCGATAAATCGTTGACTTTGTGGATGGCTCGTTTGCTTCTTGATTACACCGGTGTTTTTGTCATTAGGTAGGTTTTTTATCGTTGGGAGTCTAAAGTAAGGTACCATAAACATACATTGTATTTAAGAAACGTTTTACTATTGTAACTAGATTTTCCCGCGACTTATCAAAATTAATATTTATTTCATTGATATAAGTATTCGCCGCCCGGTGATTGAAATAAATGAAAACCCAAAATAATAAATAAACATATAGATAGTTTTACCGGACCCAAGCCTCTAGAAGTTTGTTCCAAAATAACTCCATCTATCTAAATAAGATCTACTTACTTAAGCTCCGATTACATATTCAACTTACTACTAAGTATAGGTACGGTTAGTTGAAGAAAATATAAGGTTGAAAGATATGAAAAAAAAAACTAGATCTGTAAAATATTATACAGAAGGGCAGCGGCTTTCTTTTGTGTGTTTTCGTCACTCCTTCCTACTGCGATCACTGGTAGGTGATCCGAGGTAATATATTATTCAGAAATAAGACCGTTTTCGCTAACCACCGTTAAATTATTTAAATTAAAATAACCAACTAAACTCAAAATACCCAGTAAACTGAATATCGGCGCCACTCGGCCAAATAAACCCAAGCTTATTTTAAAAATATTTCACTCCAAAATACGAACGAAAAGAACCGGCGGATTCAGTGAGCGTTACTTACCTCGCTTTATTTAAACTAGTTTCCATCTGGCCAGTTGTGCCATAAATGCCGTCAAAATAAACGATTTACAAACGAAGAGGTTAGTAATAAATAAGGTTGGATCTACTCTAGTTTTAAAATCAACGTAGCTTGATGAATTTAGAAGTAAAGCAACGCAAATTATACTCGGAAAACAAAAACATAGTTTCTGATTCGTCTTCGTACAAAACCGACTCTTGTGACATTACATAAAGATACCGCCAAGCCTCACTCATTAATAATATTTACGTGCATAATGAAGGTGAAAAGTCCAGTCCAGACAGAAGAGGTCAATGTATAATCCATGTAGAGTCTTTTCCTGTCTCTTTCTAAGATACATAATATATTATAATTGAGAGAGCGGTGCTGTCAAACAGAAAAATAATAGGCACGACAAAATGTTAATTTAAACTCAATCACATATTTAGGTTCATAAAATAAATGTTATAAAGGTTTTTCTAAAACTCTCAACAATAAAATAATAAATAAATAAAATAAAAAGCCTTATATTTCTTGAATTATTAGTTACATAAGAAACTTGAAAACACTGACCTATGTTTATTCTAAGGTTTCTAAATTATTATTTATAGGTTTTAGCACTTAGGTAGGTATCCTTTTCTCAAGAACCCCTCTGGTCGAAGGTGAAGGCCTCCTCAAGAGATTTCCAGGTGTCTCTATCGTTAGCTGTGTTCATCCAGTTTTTGCCAGCCACTTGAATTATGTCATCTGACCACCGAGCATTTGGTCTACCTCTGTTTCTGTTGCCTGTTGGTCCTGGCCAGGTTGTTAGACGGTGAGTCCATCGATTGTCTGTCATTCGAGCTATGTGCCCTGCCCAGCGCCACTTCAGTCTTTGTGAGTATTGTAGAGCATCGGTGACCTTTGTTCGTGATCTAATGATTTTGTGGTTTATCTTATGGATTTTTCTTATTTTCAAGATACTTCTCTCCATACTTCTTTGGCACGATCGAATTTTGATCTTCATTCTATAAGTAAACTTCCAAGTTTGGCTGGCATATGTTAGTGAAGGAACAATAAAATACGACAGCGTAAATATTTTGTTTAGTGAGACATCGTTGACTTCATGACTAAACAAGATTAACCTGTTCATTGGTAACGCATTGAAAAGTTAGACTACAGTAAACTTTTTATGCAAATTGCTGTTACGCAAGTCTTTTTGCGAAAAACACCCTGAATGCGACTAAAATGTATTTTTCATCGGATAAACACAAGTGGTTTTCTCTTGTGCAGAGCTTTCGTGTTGGAAATGTTATTAAAGTTGTGTTAATAGTTTGAAATGTGCTCATCTGGTATTTTAGTTATATGATTTTGACTTTTGAGAATGGGTTTTAATGCCTTGTTCCTGTAGAAAATAACCAAACATCTAAATTTTCAGATTCATAATGAAAAAAACATATCAGTTCTGTTTGCGACGATGTTTGCTCACCCGAAAGTTACACAAAGTAATTGGGTTGAAATTTCTTTTAAATAAATTTGTGTTCATGTAAAATTCTATAAATAAAAATAAATAAATAATGCTGGACAATTCACACAGCATTATCTAGCCCCAAGCTAAGCAGAGCTTGTGATATGGGTACTAGATAACTTATATACATAATACAATAAATAAATAAAAATAAATAAATAATGCTGGACAATTCACACAGCATTATCTAGCCCCAAGGTAAGCAGAGCTTGTGTTATGGGTACTAGATAACTGATATACTTAATACAATAGACTACATAGATAGATATTTTTTACTATACATAGTAAAACAGAATCCCTGAACAAATATCTGCAGATCGTACAAGCATTTGTCCCGATGCGGGAATCGAACCCGCAACCTCCTCTATAAATATTACATCGATTAAAAAAAAAACATAAAAGCACCTATGGATTGTAAATAATCATAACATTGACTTTACATTGTCCTATAATCACTTCTCTTGGTCTCCATTTGATATTGATAAACACCTCTTTGGTTACTAAACGGATCGTTTCAAGAGCCACTCAAGTCTGGAGCATCACTGTGGGTACCTCCTTTGATCCAGCTCTCGGCTTGATTGGACCGACTCAATGCAACTAATCTAATTACGAACGGAGGCTGCCTCTTGTGTCCTGCTCAACGCCTTGCAAGGCGACTAGTCAACGAAGGATGAACTATGCTACCTACTTGGATTGCAGCAAAAACCCAAGGAGTTAAAGGAACTTTCGACTGTGTGTGTATGTGTGTGTCGTCTGTTTTCTCGCTAGGCCAACCAATTTCGTTCAACAAACTTTTTATTTCTAACGAAATCTAGATGATTTTGAATTTGGTTATAATCAAATGATTTTAACTGTAAAATTCGAGCCGTGGATTAAGCGGCAGATATCCAGATGTTTAAGCAGGTGAGAACTTACATTTTGTATATTAATTTACTAGCTTCTACACACGGCTCTGTACACGATAGTCCCGGATAGAAACTGAATTAGGTTTTTTATTGCGTCGAATAACGTTACTTATATACCTACGCCAAATTTCATCTCAGCTTTATCTGTTCAGAAGTTTTTGAGATCAAATATGTTTACATCTTCACACAAAAACATACGTCTTCGCCATTATTTTAGTAGGGAGTAGGCTAAATATACAATACTCAATATGTACCTACCTATTGCTAGGAATATACTTACACTGCTTTACACAATACAAGATATTAGACCTAAGATTTTTTTTATTTATCTGCCATAAATCAGGTCGATCACCTCAGCTTTAATCTGTAACCATTTCTCAATAGCGGCACCTTTAATCTCCTCAAAAGAATGACGTGCCTTTACCAAGATTTTGCTTTTTAATTACGAAGCTGCCACTACCTTTGACCAAATATACATAGAAAACAGTTTATCAGGCCTAATAGGTCGCTGTGAGGTGGGAATCCATACTAAAGAAACTATAATACAACCTACCTAGTAGGTATACCTACTACGTAAGTTCGTAATGACTCAGAAAAACTGGTTCGATTCTGAAAATTCTTTTAAAATGTAGAAAAAAATAGAAGTAAAAGTAAAAAATATTTATTGCAGCAAAAATACAATTAAGAATAGACTTAATCTAAAACATATGATACATAAGCATAATTTCGTATATAATTTAGTAGTACTTACTTGACAATTATGTATGTGCACTTTTTGCATACTTGTGCACTATAATATGTCCTGCGCATCTGGCTAGTCTCCGATGAGTCTGGCCGCCGTGGTCGAAATTCGGCTAGGAGGACATCATGTGCTCTTTTTATATTGGGCCGCGACGGCTTAAGAATCAACCCCTCAAATCCCCCGTTGATGTCGTACGAGCCGACTAAGGGGATCTCCCAGAGGAAGGGTAGCAGTTTCCTTATGTCTATTTTTGACACCTCCACTGCGATGTCAAATCCAAGCCAAGCGTGATGATTATAAAAAACCCCATGTTAGGAAGATTCAGCAGCGGAGGCATTACTGTCGAGGTACATTGTGGTCTTGTTAATAAGCTTTGTCTTTGTTTTACAAAGCACCAGTATCCTGGATCAGCATCCACTCGTCTCCTGTGTCAATGTGCCCTTTGCGGCCAAAGGGCAAAATAAAAGTAAAAATAGCTATCTCTTTGCAAAGAAAATTGCGGAGATCGGTAGTTTTCTTGAAACATGAAACTAGAAACGAACGAAATAACTTTGTATATTTATTCGTTGCTTTAAATAGCGTAGTTTAATTTTTAAACATGTATTTAATTTAAAGGCGATTTTTAAAGACCGTTATAATCATCATAACCCTATGTTAGTCCACAGCTGGACATACAATTTGTTTGAAATCCCAGCGGTTGTCGTTTCTTCGCGAGATATGACCGGACCACTGTGGTGCCACTTCAGCTTGATCGGCTTGATCACTTCTTAGATTGATCGGCTGATGCTTTTTCTAAATACACAAAACTCTACAAAAAACAATACAGTACAATACAAACTTGAAAATACAAGAAAATATAAAAAAAAATATAGGAAAAGAGAGATACAGATTTGTACAATGCCTTATCGCTAAGAGCGATCTCTTCCAAACAACCTTGGGATGGATACGAAGCAGTTGTGCTTGTAAAGACGGTGGCGTATTTCTTAAATATACAATACACATAAAAACGGTGAAATCTAGTTAATAAATTGACAGCTTGGTAGATACAGACGTCAAACTAAGTAAATTTTATATTATAAGAGAATTATAAGAAACGTTAAAAGTTGATTTCTATCCCATGGGAACTGATTTATGGGATAAAAAGTTGTTGTGCCTATGTTTGATTCCAGGATTATAATTATCTGTATACAAAATTTCAGCCCGATCCGTTCAGTAGTTTTGGCGTGAAGAGGTAACAAACGTCCATCCAAACATCTATCCATCCAAACTTTCTCATTTATAATATTAGTGTGATTTTAACTTTCTCATAGATACTTACTAAATATTAGCTTAATCTAAGAACTTTACATAAATATGTAATTTGTTTTGGAAGAGCGAGATTCCCTATCACAGGTATTGTTTTTACCCCGCTCTGGGCTTCATGATGCTTCACCGGTTAAAAGGGAATCTCAAACATTATTACACTATTAGTAAATTAAGTTAAAGAAATAAATATAAGTAAAATTTATTCACAAAGAAAATTATACTAGTATTTACAATTGAAACAATTGAGCTAACTGCGGACTGAAATAAATATATAAATTTTTTGTATTTGTATTTTGTCAAAGTCTATGCTTAAATAATAAATAATATAATAATAAAAATGTTATTTATTTTCTTCACAAAGGTGGTTGACAACTATAACAAAGGATAGATTAAGATTAGGGATTTTATCAGGTAAATATTGCCAAAACCTGTTTTGTGAAGACTGGTGCCTGAAGTAGGTTCAAAGAACCTGTGTTACAGGTCACCAGGTCTTCACTCCACGGACCCATACAATAGACCTGCACAAAATATAAGTTTAAAAAAAATAGTGTTAAGTTTGATAAAATTCGGTATGAGAGCATGAGACGTATCAAAAGCAACCAACCCCTGGCAGCGCCATTGCTGGAGTTGATGCGAATTACTCGTAAGTATAAATAACCTAAATAACTTGATCGAAAGCTATACTACACGGGGGCTTTAGAATAATAAAGTGCGTATTTAAAGGTTTAGCATGCTTTGCGCCTGACCTCTCTCCGGTCGTGTTGCTCTATCGTCCCATCGGATTATGAGAGTGAGAGAATAGAGAGTGCACCTGTGTTTGCACACACTTGGGCACTATTATGTCTTGCACCAGGTGGCTAGCCTCCGTTGAGACTGGCCGCCGTGGCGGAAGATTTGTCTAGGAAGACATCATACTTTGAGGCCTCGGAGGACTGAGAAAGTATTATTTCAAATAAATTGTGTAAGACATATAATAACATAAATATGACGTCATTCGATGCGGTCGCTCAGCAACAAAGCCTTTTGTTGTGTGGGGAGAAATAAAAAAAAATGAGGTTACGCAGATAGACAATGACTTTGCACGATTTAGGTACATTAATTAAGTAGTCTATCTGGATTAGCTGTTATAAAGCTATTTGATGCGACCTTTGCAATATGATCATCAGACCTCGAGGCGTAATTCAGAACAAAACGTTCGCTGTAACTTTACACAATGATATCGGCTCATATATTTCTAGCCCGAACATAATAAATCCATCATTCTCTCGACTGTTCACTGCTCAGTTCGATGCTTATCTAGTAAGTTATTACGCCACGGGGGCGTTGTGGTTGAGTCTGCGATATCTTCTTTACTGTGGTGCAAAATTAAGTGAAGATTTGAAATTGATAAAACTTTGTCGTAATGATCTGATGGTATTTATTTTGATATCTCTTTATCAAGATAAATACAAATAGACTAGCTAATGCCAGCGGTTTTGCATGCGTTTTTCAAGAAAAAAGTAGGCCTTACTTACGTCAGTTCATTTTAGTGGATTGACGTAAGCAAGTTTCTTTACCAGCAACGTAGAAGGAACCAGCCATTAATACCAATCTTGAAAGTAGTGATTGATGAAAAAAATGGTTTTTTGAATCTTGGATGAATTGTCAACCAATTCAACACCTACCAAAATCGGTATTTTAAACAGATAACATGAAACAAGTCCTGGGAAAAAACCCAGGATACAGTAATTCAATGATAAATAAAACGTCAAGTGCGGGTCGGACTCGCGCTCTGAGGGTTCCGTTTCATTGCAAGACCTTGTTTCTTGCCAAATATCATGATTCTAGGTCAACATGAAGTAGATACCCTGTATATTTTGGTCGAGGGAGAGAATCAAAAATAATTATTTTTTGTTAAGTAACTACAAATTTACGGTTATTGTGCTATCTGACCTTGCTTCTTATCAAATTTTATTATTCTAGGTAAACGGGAAACCCGGTTTTGAGGTTTTGGTCCATGGCGAGCATTCAATCTTATTTTAGTGAATAAATTACAAATTTATAGTTTTCGGATTTTTCCTTTCACTTGTGCTATAAGAGCTTTCTGCTCACCAAATTTCATGATTCTAAGTCTACGGGAAATACCCTATAGGTTTTGTGTGCATGTGATTCCCTTGGAAATTTCAAAATATTTGGACATAAAAGGCTGTAACTTTTGAGTGCGTTGACTTAGAAGTTTTATTTATATTCGGCTTCAAGAGCTTACGGATTTGAGTATTTGACGTTAATTTCAACTTGATACGTCCACGCGTTCCTGAGAAAAGAGGGTTGACAGACGGACAGACAAACAGACGGACAAAAAAGTGATCCTATAAGGGTTCCTTTTTTCCTTTTGAAGTACGGAACCCTAAAAACAACGAATCGAAATTAAATTTCCGTTCAATCGTAACCCCCAAATTGTCTGTCTAAATAGCCAATGTTAAATTTCAATTTACAGTAAAATGCAAAGTTAATTAGAAAACATCTTGAAAGCTGAGCATTTTTATGACACCTTAAATTATTATAGATATAAAGAGCCATGCACACTAAATGTCACCCCACAAACAATAAGTAGAGGGTATTGACTGTGATAGCTGTTCAAAAACACTAAGAGAAATATTGAACTTATTACAGAAGTCAGCATTTCAGTATTATTTGAAAAGGCAAAGTGACACCGTAGATTAATAAAGGAGTTTCATTTATAGACAAAAAGAGGTTTTCATGGGTTACAATGGACATCAAATGGATACCAATATAAGTAGGCGATGCACATTTTGAGATAACCCGAGCCAGATTTTATTTTTATTTTGACCCTCTTAAAATTGGAACTCATCGAAACTATCTAATGCAAAATAGAATAACAGCGTAAGTATGGCTATATTAATTTTCAGTCTAAAGTAGAAAATATCTCATCCAATGTGTACAAGGTCTCTTACAAACCTGTCTGTGCGAAAAAAAAAGAAGCAGAAATGTCTTCTTCAGTAAGAATTTGTTTAGGTAATTGATTTTTTGCTGTTCGACTTTTCGAATTGCCTTGTTCACGAAATAAGCCCTAAAGTTTTTTATGTTATTACTTATATGTTAGAATAAGAATCATCGATAAAATAACCTTGGATACACTTATTAATTAAGTAAAATATTTTTGTTATAATGCGTAAGCCTCGCACTCTAATTTCTAATTTCTGAGAAATTAAATAAGTAACATGTTAGTGAAAATTAAAAAAAAAATTACTTGATAGATGAAAATTACATGGTTTTGTCCGTCAATTAGGTAATGTCAACATTGATTGTCAATGTCTTTTTATGTCGTTTGTTCAAAAGTTTTTTAGTGTCACCAACTGGTTCTGCTAGAAAATCATCGTTGGTATTAAACTTAACTAAGTCATGCTGAGACTGAACTAATAAGTTCAGTTTTTTTAAACAATATGACAGCTAGTACAAAAGATAAAAACTGATGTCACATAAATAATCTTTCTAAGATTTAAAAAGGTGAGAGACTATGATAATACCTAATGCTTTGAGTAAAGAATAATGTTCTTTTGTACGAATAATTATTTACCAAAATTAAAACGAAATATGAAAAAGATTTGTAATTGCTCCAAAGAATAGCAGTCGGGTATGCAGAAGAGTTATCTCTTATTAAAATCTGGTGGCGTCGCCCACAGCTGCTTTCCACTAACCGAGTTCAGGTCACTAATACACGGAGCGATAAGATTGTTCAACATTTCAGCTACTTCTCTTGACGCTGTTTATTGTATGTATTTAATTTGATCAGTCTAATGAAAACCACTCAGTATTATAACGAAGGTTTCTATTTAGTTTGACCATTAAACAGAAACTAAAAAGTCATTTTCAAACTTTTTTGCAAATAATGATATTTCAAAATCTTTTGCGATTAGTTAAAAAGTTAAAATTGTAAAAAAATATGAATTAGTGTAAGTAAGTGGACTACATGACTGATCAAATTGGAAAATAAATTTAAAATCAAAGCACCAAGTAATTATAGTTAAGGTGTAAATGTTGGAAAACAAAAACGAAACCCTGGAAGGGTTTCGTCATTTCCTAGCGTTTCCATTGCGTTACCACGATTGTAGTTACGGGATGACTAAACTATGAGAATATTGGGTCAACCTATGGTTACCAATTCAACTAAACCAGTACCCGTTACCGATATTTACTGTACATAATGAAAGGTTTCAAGCCTCGTATAATTACGGTTAATTATAAAGGTTTAATTTTTATTTTATATGAGTGTTTTTCTTCCTCGGTGGGCTGACGGCCGATCGATGAAGGCGGTGACAGAGTGGTACCCGGTAGAGGCTAAGTGTCCTCGAGGCAGACCATCTGCCAGATGGTCAGATGACATCCTCTGGGTGGCCGGAAGACTGGGGGAGACTTGCACAGGAACCAGTATGCTGGCGTGTAGAGAGGAGGCCTATAAGTACCCAGCAGTGGATGTCAGCGGGCTGATGATATTAAAATGAGTTTTTTACTATAGAACTTATTGATAACTAGACGATCGCCTTGCGGTTTCACCCGCATAGTTTCCGTTCCCGTGGGAATTCCGAAATTAAATATAACTTATGTCACTCCCTGAAAAGTAAACTTCCTAACGGAGATAGAATTTTTCAAATCAGTCCAGTAGTTTCGGAGCCTATTCAATACAAACAAACAAACAATCAAATCTTTCCTCTCTATAATATTAGTATAGCTTTAATTTTACCGAAAAATTAAATATTTCTGACAATATCTCTAAATTTGAAATGTATGAATTTGAATTGTAACCCGAAGTTGCTCGTGTATGGACGACCTTAAATTGCAGCCTGCACATGACAACGCTGATAACTTTAGGCGGAAAATATATTTGGAACGAATCCAGAGCGGAGACATTTTAATTATATCTTTGAGTATCAAATGAACTTTGGAGTTTTTTGTATTGCTTTCAAATTTAGATGGAAATTCGACCTGAAGCGTTCATTAATAATCATCATCGCGGAGGATTCGGAACAATCTGTCCGTCTGTATTGTAACTACTTCTTTGTAAATATGATTAGACAATCTCGGAGTCTCCAACGAACGACCATGAGTATAGGGTTTTAATAATAATTAGTGACGATAAAGCCTCGGGCCAGGTATCTCATTATTTTTAAAGTTTATTTTGGTTGGTTGGTTTTGACGGTGGTTTTGACTTTTTCAATTTGTTCTTTTTGGATTCTCGGCAACAGGCTGTCACGTTTACCAAATAATTTCTAATCTACTTTTCGTAATTATTATGTGAAATAGTGCCCAAAAACACCAGAAGTTGGTATTTTTACCATGATCACTTGATGTTATGTTTCATTCATTTTAAAGCTTTGTTTGTTGTTAAAAGCTAAGTAAGCTACCTTAACAAGAATTCCAACACTGTAAATCACCTTGATGTAAGTAAGGGCTAAACAAAATCTTTTTTTGGATACGTTCGTGATTTATTCCGGGTCACCTTGCAGCCGCAGAGATTTATTGCCGTCAGCGAATTCTGCTTAATTCTTTTTACGATGACACACCTGTGACTGGGCTCACGTTTTGTGACGATGTTTCCCAACCGAGTAGCGTTTAAATGACGTTTTTGTAAAAGTTTTTCAAAAGATGGCGTTATTAAAATGAGTTAGTAGTAGTATTATCCTAATATGAGGCCAGGCGGTGTCAATTATTATTTACACTAAAATATGATTTAAATTGAAAAAGTTCTCCTTTGAAACAATCGTTATAACGGTAATCGTTATTTATAACCCCTCGAGTTGTTGCTCATGACGAGGCGTGTTTCCAAAAGCTAAATGACAAGCGAGTACTGAGGAAGAAACGGGCTGCAGCGGCTGCCGTAGACCCATGGCTCATTTATTCGCCGTAGGAGCACAAGGCGCACTTGGATACGGCAACTTACAATAACATAGGTTTCAGAAAATGGTGCCAAAATTATAATTCAAAGCCATAAAAAAGACACATAAGAAAAATGATCAAGGAACTTAGGAATTTACTTATGTACAAGAATAGGTAAATTAATTACTAACAGCTGATCTATAGCTGTAAAAGGGCATTGTTAAAGTCATGTAACTATATGACACAAAAGAAACTAAACAAAATCGGTTCATCCGTGTGGGATCTACGATACCTAAGACAGATACACAGATACACAGACAGACACGTTAAACTTATAACCCTCTCTTTTTGCGTCGGGGTTTAAAAAAAAAGTTTAATTTGATAGTGCTGCTGTAAAATGGGATTGTCTGATATAATTCATTTAAAATTAATCCCACCACCATCTGCTGGGGTGCACGGATGTCAATACTGCGGCCGTATTGAATGCCATTTGCGGTGGGTGATGGTTAATGACTGATGTGATGAGTCATCTATGTAAGTACTGAAAAACGCATACTACCTACATACACGGATTGAGTGGTTGTGTAAAAGCCATTGATGAAGCCCCGAGTTACCCGTGTAGCCTGTTACTTTGGTCGATATGAACCCCAAATGTTTTGATTGCAATTTTTGGTGCAGCATTCGTTCAATAGTTTAGCTTGGGGCTAGATGATGCTGTGTGAATTGCCCAGCTTATTTAATTATTTATTTACACCCCCAAGTCGAGTGGTTAATTTATGTTGTCGCTCTCGGTTCTCTTCCCGCTGTCACAGAGTGACGTGAACGAAGCACGCCAAATTCAAGCTCTAGGAGCACACGGCGAGCCGTCCGCCCAACCGAGCCGTCGTACGTCAGACAAAGCCGACCGGGCGTCACACCGCGACTCGAACCTGCGATGGAACGAATCCAACCGCAGCCATCGAGTCGTACGAGCCACGAATACACTTCACTTTGCTCCTGACCGCCGAACAGTAAACTCCAATTAATTAATACTGAGTCCTGAGTAGATTCTAACCTAGATTATTGTACAGTAAAGTATAAATACATACCTTGTTACCTTTACAGTTAAAATGTGATTACTTACCTATGTTTTGTGAGATTATACGATTAATTGCCTAACCCTCCTGTTTCTTTTATTTATTATTACAGATTATTCCCTAATTAGGGATCTTTTTTTTTCAGTTTTTATCCTGTTTCCTTATTCTTTACTATGTGATAACCACGAGTTTCCCTCTCTTATCTCGTGGTGGCCAAGCGAACAAAATTTATGGCTCAATTTCCTAGAGCTTATAAATTGTCCGGCCATAGATGGCGACCGCAAAAATACCAAAATGTTGCGTTGAAATGGTCGTAAATGTGATTGAAATTAGATTTAGAGTTTTTGATAGTAGAACCTATAATATTTTATTTTAGAATCGCCCCTAAAGCGTAATAATTCTACATTTTCCGTACACCACTTTCCCTAGTCACAAAATGTCACTTGATTTGACAGAGTGGACAATAAGGGTGTTTTTTGAAAGATAATCGGACGATCAACATGTTCATCGGTTTACTTTGACGTTAAGTGTATAAAACTTCAGTCAGTAACGTCATTGAAATGTAGGTAATTAAAGATAAAGATAAAGATACATTTATTAGGCCAAAAAAAATTATCGTTCATAATATCGTTTCGAGCAGCGGTTCCTGTATCTTTGCACAAAATTTATGTAACGTTTAAAGATCAATGTGTTTCTACAACAAAACTCCTAGTTTGTTGCAAATATTATCTCTAAATAAATTTATGTCAAAACCTTCCTGTGCTTACTATAAAATATCAGATTATCCAGAGGTTAAAAAAGTTTAGAACGGGTTTGCTCCAACTCGAAAAATAACAACTTACGGTTTCATCGTCGCTTCTATAATCTACATACCGAGGCGACAGAAATCAACAATATCTCTTTATTTCTGTGTCAGTGTTTTATTTTAAGAAATTGATCTTTTCTAAGTGTACCTACTATTATTGTATTTATGCAGAGTTACATAGAGAGTATTAAGAGTTTTGATTCTTAATTGTTAAATTTATTAAATTTTTTAGTGAAGGTTATTTCGAATTTATTTCCTTTTCTAAATCGAAATGTCTGACGAAGCCCCAGTGACGGATTTACACATTTCCTAAGTGTTGGCTGGAATATAGTATCTACACAATTTTACAATCCAACAATTTTGCTAAAGGGAACCAACACCAAGTTATTGACAAGTAAAACAAGCAATTTTTTTTTCGCGGATTTTTTGTTAAGACTGCCAACATTACGAATGTGTTATTGGAGTTGTCTTCCCAAGTGATCTATGCTCCATTGTTTTAGGTATCCCAAACATTTTAACATATGCGCGATGTGTTGTGATAGGATAAAGGGCAGTTTACATAAGGGAAAAGGTTTTGCGGCTTCAAAGCCTTATCCTATGTTTATAGACACCAGATAATGGGAATACCATAACACGTGATAGTAACAGAATGTAAATTCAATGTACAGTACTTTTAGGTACTTATTCATACAACCTGTAAATGTCAATCATACAACTTGTCGGATTCTTTATCATAATCATAGTTCCTACCTACCTAATCAAACGTTAGAATCATAGCGAAATGATTTTGACGTTTGATGAAATAATCAGAATTCTTTTAGTGATTTACAATGTTGAAATTTTATGCCTTTGCCAAATCTGTTTTGTTTATGTATGTATATCTATGGTACTTGTTTAATCTATTCATACGTACTCGACGCACGAAATGCTTATGTATAGGGGAGATGTATGTAATGGGAGTCAGTTGGCAATAGTGGTCACCCCAATACCTCGAAAACATTAAGCTAGATGGCGGTTTTAAGAATGTCATACGCTAGTGGTGTGCCGGTTACACGCGCGTTCGACAGCTCAAGTAGTCCGCGCCCCGCGCTTGTGAGTGACAAACGTTAGAAGTTTCTGCGCCTAGCTGATCTACTTTTACGAGTGTTTATATCTGAAGGTAAGAATCAAAATACTGAGAGTTTCTTTTTGCGCTTGTGATATGTAATGACTAAAGCATTGAGGATAGTGTTTTTAAACTAATTTTAGCAATTTTTCTGGTACTTTTTTGTTAGGGAAGGTTTTTTCTCGTTTTCACCGATGTAGGTAATCGGAGTCATGTGACCCCCAAAACATTCAATCAGAACCTGTTATAATTCGAGATGCTGCTGACTCCATTTCAGAACTTACTGCTGCTGAAGTGGTTGACACCACCTCAGGACACACTGCGTTAAGCTGGAACGGCACAGTCCTGTGCCAAGCACATCAAGGCACATCCCACCACTCCTGAACGAGCGACTGCATCAATGACTCAAATTGAAATGCCTTCTGCCTCCGATAACCGGCTAACAATCCAGGATTTGTTCCAAATGCCTTAAAAAACACTTGCCCTAAAGACAAGACAAGGAAGACACAAGAAGTATGCGACAATATTAACATCGACACCAGCTCTCAAAGACGCCCTGATCGAAAAAGAAAATAAAAAGAAGACTAAAGTTGTGAAAGAAAAAGGAAAAGGCGTAGGGAAAAAGAGTAAGCCCCAGAAGGAAGTTGATAAAGTAAAGAAACAAATTCTGCAAGATTGGAACGATACTTCAGCTTCAGATATCAATACAGATGATTTGTGCCAAGATGAAGAAGATGTGGTAGAAGATCCTGGCAACCAATGTCTAGTTTGCAGTGAATTTGGCCGCGATTACGAAATGTGGTTCAGGTGCACTTCGTGTGGGCTGTGGGCTCACTCAGATTGCACTGGGTGGGATACAGCCTCAAATTACGTCTGTGATTTGTGTTGACCATCATTGTCAACAATGTGACTACTATTACCAACCGATGATGACAATGGTAGTCAAACATGTTTTTTTTTTTAAATTGATTCAGTACTTAAAGAAATAAGCCAAAGTGATTTTAGTTGATCTCAATTAATAGCTAAATAATCAAAGTTTCTATAGCGAGTTAAATAACAAATATAATACTAATAATTTTTGTTTTATTTCAATTCCCGCTTAGGTGACTCCCATTTGCAACATCTCCCCTATTTTCAAAGGTTTATGTATATTTTCGCCGGGTAGCAGAACGCACGAAATGCGACTTACTTGGTTGTTTACTCCAAAATGTCGACGCACGAAATGCAACTAATCCATTTATTTCACAAGAATTGTTAATTTCTCGCAATTTCAGTATAACCCGCAGACTTGGCAGGGTATAAAATGTCCAAGATGAAGTGAGAAGTATGATTCAATTAAAACTAGTTTTAATCAATACAATAACAATGTTACACTGTCAATTAATAACGACAATTCAAAGCTAATTGCAGTGACCGCCAATTAACGTCAACTATAAGTTACAATTAATTAGAAAGTTCTTGCTTGACGTGGTCTATTGGCCCCGCTGGGCGGCGTCCATTACGTGTGGCCGGTACTCTTTTGTTATTTCTATGATAGTTGCTATTATTTTACAATACAATACGAAATACAGAGATGAAATGGAAAAAGCTGGGAGAGTCGGGATTTGGGGCTAGTATTGGACCCAGACTGGTGGTGCTATGAAGAGTCATATAATTACAAAAAAAAAAATATTAATAAATTATAAAATATCTATCTATGTAATGTATTATATTATTTATATCAGTCATCTAGTACCTACCCATAACACAAGCTCTGCTTAGCTTGGGATTAGATGTTGCTGTGTGAATTGTCCACCATAATTTATTTATTTTATTTTTATTTTACTAGTTTCTGCCCGTGGCTTTGCACGCGTTGTTCTAGGAAAACGTTTCCTATCCCATGGGAACTTATTTGTGGAATAAAAAGTACCTTATATTTGATTCCAGGATTAGAATTACCTGTATGCCCGATTTGTTCAGTAGTTTTGGCGTGAAGTAGTAACAAACATCCATCCATTATTACATCTAAACATCCAAACTTTAGCATTTTATAATATTAGTGTGATGTGATGAATTCAGGTTAAATTGGCCTTGTGCTCTTATATCCATGAGAATCTTTATCTCAATCGATTGAGATTTATTTCCTGAAACCGTACAGAATACACAAAATAACAGCAGTTCTCTCTGGTTTAAAACATAACAAAAAAGTCACAGCTCTCAGATAATTCATAATTTCACACTCCTTTATTTCTGACTAGCTTCTGCCCGCGACTTCGCACGCGTATTTTCGCTAGATTAAGTAGCCTATTTTCTTAGTTAGGCTGTGTTCTAAATGTACGCCAAATTTCATCATTACCTGTTTAGTAATTTTGGAGATCTTAGGTAACTAAAATTCACATTTCACAACTTTCGGCTTTATAATAAGTAGGAAGTAGGATTGATACCATAGATACATAATGTAGATTATATTTACTGTCAAAAAGATTACATGTTTTCGGCTTAGTAGTATCTAAAATCCAAAATTAGGTTTATCTAGACATTATGGTTCAAAAAAATCATACATCTTACAGGCATGAGTCATCAAACGTAATAGGACCACCGGGATAATCCGGGATCGATTCAATTCAAATCGGCCGCGGAACTAATAATTAAATTCAGGCGCCGATCGGCTTACAGCGGGGGAAGAATTAATGTTTTTTTAATAAGAATGGATTAAGCGACGCTGCTGGTTTCTTTATTTATTTGTTTTCTGAGTGAAAAAGATCAGCGCATGAGTTTTCGCTAGCGGTAACAGTTACAATGTGTTAACAAACTACACCACGAAGTCAAGTGACGTGGGAGTCGAAAATCTTTGCGACTTCCTACGGACTCAAGCGCCGTTAGCGGGTTCAAGTCCCGGCGAAGTCGAAAATTTTTGCGATATAATTAGATTTCTTAGAAATTAGAAATTATCCAGAGTGCGAGGCTTACGCACTATAATAACAAAAACCTTAGTTACGATGTGGTTTAAAATGAATAAGAATAAATAAATAGTGTGGTGCCGGCTTAGAATTTGCACCACCCCAAATCTTCCCGCGGGCGTCGTAAGAGGCGACGAACGGATATCCGTCAGGGGTTGGCAGCAGCGCCTCCTGCTTAACCATTTTACCACCAAACTGCGATCCCCAACCCAGCGTGGGGATTATGGGCACCATTCCCCATGTTACAAAGGCCAATGAGGCGTTTATTAGGCAGGGACGCAGGACGCAGGGAGGCCTGCGTAGGGCCAGAAATTTACCAATAACACTGTATTGTTTGTCAGCTCGACAACCGCTGGGGTAAACGTGTTCTTGAGTGGAGACCACGACTCGGCAAACGTAATACCCTCCAGCCAGGTGGGATGACGATCTGCGAAAGACTGCAGGCAGATGCTGGATGCGGCAAGCTGAAGACAGGGCGCTATGGCGCTCATTAGGGGGAAGCCTATGTCCAGCAGTGGACTAATATAGGCTGATGATGATGATGTGTGTCAGCTGGAAACGACAGGTAAACACTACACCTGACCGTTACCTCATGTAACGAACAATCACAGGAACTTTAATAAAATTTAATCGAGCTCAATCACAATCACGTTAAATGTCCGGTACACGTTCATTATTACGTTTTATGTGTGGGTTGATGTTTATTTTTAGGATTATTTTACATTGGTAGTATTGATCGGGTAAATTATTATCATAAAACTTTTAAATCCATCATGGTTATTAACACTAAAGTCATTAACAACGGGATATTTACCATGATTTGAGTTTTGAGCTTTCCAATATTTCGGCACAGTTTCATGCGCCATGATCACGGAATAACTGACGGCACTGCGATAATGAAGCCGGTGGTAGTAGTAACGTTCGTAGCAAGAGACAAAAAATGAGGGTAGATAGATATATCTGCCAATAACAACTCACTCGCAGTGCCGTGCCGTCAGTTATTCCGTGATCATGGCGCATGAAACTGTGCCGAAATATTGGAAAGCTCAAAACTCAAATCATGGTAAATATCCCGTTGTTAATGACTTTGATTATTATCATTATCTTTTTTTATCCACACAGCATAATCTAGCTACCCTAAGAAACCAAAGTTCGTTTATGAGTACTAAGTAACTGAAATACTTAATACATAGAAATATATTTTTATTGTTCATAAAAACAACCAGAACACCCGGAAAAAATATCTGCACAACCATTTAGAAGATTATAGAAGTCTACTTTATTATTGTGCTTCTATGATAACAGAGATCTTGAGAGAGATAAGGATCATGTAGAAAGCTCGTTAACTATCCATAAATCGGAAAATTAAAATAATCGGTGATTCTAACGCTTCGAACAAAATCTTACCGTTTTAAGACTTTTTCTCTGTCTTCTTTTTCTCTTTTTCTCTGCCTTATTTGCATAGGCCAGGAGTAGCACAAACACGTTCATGTAAAAACTTATTCAAAAGGTGACAGCTTAATAACACCCTTGTTTAGAACTTCAAAATTCCATATTCACCCCGTTTTACCACACCATTACCCCATTAACATACTGAACTCCAAAAGTTTCGCTAACTCCCCATATGCCCATACTTCTATACTTGGGGATTTCCCTACAAATGGGGAAGTCTCCCTAACGCGCATAGAGGTAACTCAATTTGTTACTAGCTTGACTTGGCTCCCATGGGCGCAAGTTAAGGGCTTATGCATGGTTGGAATGACGTCCAAGCCAAGCCCTACTGCATACCTATTTCATTCCTAATTATTGATATGATGTATCTGACTGAAGTTGCTGCCCTTACAGTAAAAAGTATAACGCTATACAAAAATCATTACACGAAATAGAAGAAGCCAATTCCGTTGGTATAAATCTCGATGGAGAACTAGAACTAACTCGAGTAAGGATTTTTTTATAATCACGTAGGGTACATTACAATAAATCAAATGGTTTTAAATTTATATCCAAACGGTAGACATAGAAGCAGCTCTCAAAATAAATTTTGACAAATTTTAATTAGAATCGCTCAACATTTTGACATTAAAGTATCGCTCAAATTGGCGTGCAACATCGGGCGGGCAACACAACACACCGTGTTGACCACGTTTTCATTTGGCCTCGCTGCTGCGTATGGAGTTTTGTTTTTTCATTTTCTCCTGGGAGCATTTCAATCTTGTGTTTAAATTACGACGGAGCCTTATTGTTTTCGCAAACATTATTTTGCAGTTTCTTTATAAGATGTTGGAATTTTTCATGAGATATTGGTATTTATATGGAAATATTTTCATCTCAGCAAAATAGTAGCATTACAAGGTTCTAAATCATAATCTATTAAAATTAATACAATTTGGTTGTGTAATAATTTTCATAAAGTTCTATTTAAATTTATTGGATGATAAAAACCCGAATAAATATTCTAGTCTGGATTATCATCTAGGGTTGCCGATAAATCAAAATTAGTTTAAATTTATAACACCTGGCGAACGAGCCTTTGGGTAGGCTGTGCCAGACACAGCCTCTCTGTGCTTTCCTTCGGCCACGACATTTTTGCGCTTTTTAGTCGCAACTCTTTTGGTGTCTTAAGTCTGTAATAAGAAAGCTTTTCTATGAAATAAACGTCACTCAAGCATGAGCTCTATGACTGAGCTTTCATAGTACGGGCCGTATGCTAGGTTCACATTGCTGTGTCTGGGTGTGTCGTGGCGCGCCAGAGCACAATCGGTTACGTTCATTCATTATGACTAGATTCACATTCGTAGGTTGTGTTGGGGTGCCCCAACACAACCTACTAATGTGAATCTAGTCTATGACACACCCCGACACAGCAATGTGAACCTAGCTTTACACTTCTTACTTTCCTGCGTATGCTGAGCACCTGAATATTGGTTTTAAAAGCGATCTTAATAATTTGTAAAACCATTAGATGTTGAGTTTGAATGCAAGTCAGCACTCGGTTACTCTTTGTTGCTGATTATACATGTAATTAAATCAAATCAATCGTTCATTTGCAAGAATACGAAATTCCGATACATACAATATGTCAGATCTTATAACTATTTAGTAATTGTATTCAGCCTGCACGCAAACGGGCAAATATTATGTGAGTCATCACATCACACTAATATTATAGATGCGAAAGTTTGGATGGATGTATGTTTGTTACCTCTTCACGCCAAAACTACTGGACGGATCGGGCTGAAATTTTGCATACAGGTAATTCTAATCCTGGAATCAAACATAGGCTACCTTACTACTTTTTATTCTACATATCAGTTCCCATGGGACAGAAATCACCTATAAACGTTTATATAAACAACGCGTGCGAAGTCACGGGCATAAACTAGTATTACTATAATAATCTAAATTATATTAGTAATTTAAGTTACAATTCAAATTTCCAGATATTCGTTCACCGTATCAAAACATTTTTCAAGTAGCCATCCTCTTAACTTTTTCCTGATTAAATTTCCATTTAGTTCCTTTAATTCTTCCGGTAATATTGTAAGTAGTGATTTGTAAAGATTCTGTTTTTATTTATTTCTTATTGTTAAATGACGCCTTTTTGATTCGTTCTTTATAAATGGTAGTATTGTATTTCAATCATCATCATTATTAACCTATATCCCATGACACCACGCACCGTAAATGTTGTGTATGTTTGAAGCCACTTTAATAATGTGTCTCACATCTAGCTCGCTTCACATCAACAGCCTTTACCAGTCCACTGCTGGACATAGGCCTCCCCTGATGGGCGCCTTATTGTCTCATGGGCATCATTAGGGGGTAATATCCCCACGTTGGGCATGCGGGTTGGGGAGTTGGGGACCGCAATAAGTGTCTATGTTGGTCTAAATGCGTCAAAAAGTCGCGTCCGACACTACTCTCTTCAGCTTAATGGAGACGATAACCGTAACGCAGACAGGCAGGCTTTTAGCAAGCGCCCTGCTATCTTCAAGCTTTGTTTAGAGCGTGACAGATTTTGCAAGCTTTCATTAACATTTTGATTTAAAAAACATATTTCACTTCCTGTACGGATCCTAGTTGTCGTTAAAGAGGTTAAGAAAGCAGGTCAAGCTGGTTATCTTCTGTTATTGTACGAGGTTTAGAACACTGTTTTAAATAAATTGTTGAAATAAGGCCAAGATTTAATGGCCACAGTTGACGGGACCTCGGAAGGAAAAGTTTCTACATAAGATGGCAATGCCCAATCTATTATTGCTATATACTAGAGTCAATGAGCAAGTAATTACGCACATTATGTGCTGCAACACGGCAGATCATTATTTTTATCTATACTAATATTATAAAGAGGAAAGGTTTGATTTTTTGTTTGTTTGTTTGTTTGTATGAATTGAATAGGCTCCGAAACTACTGGACCGATTTGAAAAATTCTTTCACCGTTAGGAAGCTTACTTTTCAGGGAGTGACATAGGCTATATTTTATCCCGGAATTCCCACGGGAACGGGAACTACGCGGGTGAAACCGCGAGGCGATCGTCTAGTACATTATACAGTCGAAATGGCTGGTGAACACAGGTGCAAGTGAACATAATCGAGAAGGAGAGTTGTATACATCCTTACAACTCTAGACCACAAATACGAGTATGTCATTGTAGGCGATGGTAGCGCAATCAGTGCGCAGCGCCGAGGACAGGTCACAGGTCAGGTATTTGACGGACGAAAATGGATTGATACCACCATTGACCATGTTCTGTACGTTCCGGACTTGAATACCAATTTGCTGTCAATAACATGCGTCACAAAACGGGGTTATATCATTGTGACGAATAAAGACAGTTGTAAAAGTCCGTGTTTGTATACGAAACGTAATAGAAACGACAAGTTATACGTATTACTGTATGTAGACGATAATTTGATCTGTGGAATGAATAACACTTCTGTACAGCAGTTCAAAGAAATGTTGTCTGAAGAGTTTAAAATGAACGGCTTGGGTTTAATATTAGATTATTTAGGCGTAAATGTGAAACAAGATTTAAAATTATGGTGTAATAGAGTTGAGCCAGAAAACCTATTTAGAAAATGTGTTAAATAGGTTTCAGATGGAAAACTGTAAGCCAATCTAAATTTCAATGGATTATAAGTTTAATCTTGATTTGCTCTTTGGTTGTCCCAAAAACTCGGATAAAAATGTCGAAAATTTGTGTAGACAAATAATAGGATGCCTAATAAATGCAGTTTGTGGCTCTAGGCCAGATTTGTCAGTAGTGAGTGGTGTCCATATTGAGTAGATAACAAACGAAAGCAAATCTTAAAAGAGTGTTAAGATACGGAAAACACACAATTGATTATAAACTGACTTATAAATGCAATACGAGTTTGTTGTTAGGATATTCTGACGCAAACTGCGGAGGTGGTCTTCTTGATAGGACGTCTACTACAGGTTACTGTTTTATGTATTCAGGTTGTCTAGTTTCGTGGTGTTGTAAAAAAAGTCATGTGTTAGTATTTCTTCAATTGAATCTGAATATGCTATGAGTATGGCTGTTAATGGAGCTTGCTGGATAATTAATATTCTAAAAGATTTTTGTCTAGATGAAGTTACTCCAGTAACATTGTTATGTGGCAATCAGTCAGCCATAAAGGTAGCCCAAACCACTTGTGTCAGAAAATGAAAACATATAGATATAAGGTATCATTATGTAAGGGAAGCTGTTAAAACGGGGAAAATATGTTTTAGATTTGTAAAATCTCAGGAGCAGGTCGCCGACGGGTTAACAAAACCTTTGAACGATCCCCTGTTGCTGAAATTTTCGGAAATGCGCATGCTAGTTTAATAATTACTATTTGGTAATTGATAGGATACCCGTGACACAGGCTTGTCCTAGTGCGGGGTCCACCGCTACTTTATATTTTGCATAGCCTAGGAGTAAAAAAATATATTTTGAACTATTGTATTTATACACTTTGCAGCCAGCGTCTTGGAGACGCTTCCGTCTGGTATTGATATGGATCAGTTTCAATTGTAAATACTAGTATAATTTTCTTTGTGAATAAAGGCCATTTCTTTGCAAAAATGTCACATCAATATTTTTACTATCATAAGGTATTGATATGATGTGCGCCTCATCAAAGACACTGATGACTGAACTAAAATTAAATAGATTAAATTTAGGAACATTTATTAAGATTTTAGCGGAACCAAATTCATTAGCGGCCATTTCACTGTTTAAAATTTTTATGTGACTCAGTGACTCCCCTTGAAAGTACCTACAACTTAACTGATTAGTATAATTTTGTTGTTTGTTATTATTAAACTAGCTTCTGCCCGCGGCTTCGCACGCGTTGTTTCTATGGAAACGTTTTGAGGTTATTTATATCCCATGGAAACTGATTTATGGGATAAGAAGTCGCCTATGTTGGATTCCAGGGTTAGACTTACCTGTATGAAAAATTTCAGCCTGATCCGTTCAGTAGTTTTGGTGTGTAGAGGTAACAAACATCCATCCATCCATCCATCCAAACTTTCGTATTTATAATATTAGTGTGATTTGTAACAAACAGTTCCGTGTATTTACTCATTTATTCACAAAGAAAATTATACTAGTATTTACAATTGAAACAATTGAGCTAACTGCCGACTGTTGCAAACAGTCTACAGATAGCTCAACTGATCCATATCAACACCAGTCGGAAGCGTCCTCAAGACGCTGGCTGCATTGCCACGCTGTATGGCAATGCTGATACGCTGTGCCAGATATTCACCAGCTCTCGGGTCACGCGTCGCTTCGACCAGACGCTCAGATAGTTTTTTGAAAACCCGAAGAGCCTCGGTACCCCACAGACCTAGGGTCTCGACTCCAAGGGGAGCAAATGTGTAGGCTCTGTCGAGACCTGCATATTTGCGCCTCTTGAGATCTTTGGCCAAATCTGCCGCCGCACCCGCCCTCACGGATGTCCTCGGAAGATGGGAAGGCGCAAGTGTGTCGACGCATGTAGCGTCCCACACAATGGGCCTCCCCAACTCCCATGGGACTAGTGTCATACCGTCGGGCCTCTTACCATCGTCACGCAACAGACCATTCGGTTCGAGAATAGCTGGTACGTTAGCGGTGACAAAGGCCCGCCGGATGATGTCGTTAAGGCTAGCGTGGCGAGATATCCGACCGGCGGCCCTAGTGCACGATAATCCGTGATGACCAAGCTGTTCGACAGCAGTACCGCACTGGCATTGATGAGGCGCGCAACACCTTGCACCCAACCGGAGACATGTTGCGATACGGAAAGTTACGGGATCCAATAAAGTACCAGTGTTATATGAAGGAAATGCTTGCAACCAATGTCCTGACTCCCATTTAGAAACGGCCAGGAGGCGGGCACGATCTGCAGAGCTGGAGCACGTTTGTAACAAACAGTTCCGTGTCAACTCACACAGAGGCCCGTCCCATTGCCGTTGGGACAAAAGTGATTTTGGGGGAGCAGCATCGGGGCAAGCACTATGCCAAGCCGTTCGAGCTTCGTCTAAAAATGAAATTTTCAATGACATTCCAGGTGGGACCAAAAGAGAAGGATTTAAAATTTTTTCAACTAAAGAACTAGTGCTGTAGACAGAAGACAAGAACGCTGGTAGGGCTACACTTGAAATTTTGCGTATACCTAAGCCTCCCAATTTGACAGGCAGGGAGGCCTGCGACCATGCCTTGTCATCTAAATCGATATTCAAAACCGATGATAAAGTATTCAATATAGTATATCAAATATATCAAATTATAGTATAAAGTGTGATTTAGGTTATGATAGGACTGACATACTTTGAACATTATAAGTCCTTAACAATAAATATGATTTAAAAAAATGTGGTATTGATAGGGACTAGTTAACCTACCTGTAGATTGTTTGCAACAGTCTGCAGTTAGCTCAATCATTTCAATTGTAAATCGTATTTTTCTATTATTAGATTTTTTAATTATTGTTTTTTCTTTGTTAATATCCTAACATCATATTTTTCGTTTCGTGTAAACACGTATAAAAAGCCAAAACTTTCAATTGCGGCCCGGCCACACAATGAAATTTGCATGAAATCCCGACAGTACATAAAGTTTTACAGCCTCCCATGCGCGCCATAGCGTTATGGGCATAAAAATCATCACGTACATGTAATACGGTAATGCCGTGATTCGGATACGTGACGCGTAGTGTTTGTATGGAGATTTGCATAATATAATGCGTAGATATTAGCATTTATTACGTGAAGAAAGATGGTATTGAATAGGAATTTGCCTCTGGAGCTGTGTATGGAGCAAATTCTTGAAAACGTTTATTGAAACGCGTGTTTGTTTATAAGAATTTCTAGTTGCAATTATAATTTAATTACGGATAGATTATTATGTGTTAAAATTACACTTTATCATAGACAACTGTTTCTATTATTATTATTAATAATAATAATAACCATTTATTGTTCTCTTCACACAATGAGCTCACCTTTAAAACTAGAATAGTTAGTATAACTATAAAGCAACATTGCGTGAGACTGGTGCCTGCGTTAGGTTTGTACAAAACCTGTGTTACAGGTCACCAGGCTCCCACTCCGCGGCAGTTAATACATTTATTAAAAAGAAACTTAAATTTGCTCCAACTTTTCTGCAAGGCGCTTTACAAAAATGAGTTTTTTTGGGGGATTTATTATTACTGTATAGAATTTAATTATAAATAATTACAAAAATCTTAATAGCTTACAGGAAAGTTAAATTTTGAAGTAGTAGTTTTAATGTTTTTTTTTTTCAGTCGGTGTTTCCTGTTTACTGTGAGGGTTAAAACCCCGCTTAATTTAAAATACAAAATATTGTAAAACTAAATATTTAAGCGTGTGGATCAGATATCACACTAATATTATAAATGCGAAAGTTTGAATGGATACGACTCGTCACGCCAAAACTGCTGAACGGATCGGCCTGAAATTTTGCATACAGGTAATTCTAATTCTGGAATCAATCATAAGTACTTTTTATCCCATAAGTCAGTTCCCATGGGATAGAAATTACCTCTAAACGTTTCCATAGAATCAACGCGTGCGAAGGCGCGGGCAGAAACTAGTTGGTCATATTTTGTGATTTGTTTCAATACTTATACTAGATAAGTTTTAGAGAAATCTTTAAAACGGTGAAGACAGAATTGGGCGATTTACCGCGGAGCCCCCTCGTTCGATGATGATGTCCTCCGAATCTTTGGCTACAGCGGCCAGTCTCAATAGATACTAGCCAGGTGCGCAGGACATATTCTAGTGTACAAGTGTTTGCGAAAACACAGGTTTAGGTACCTGCTCATAACTAAGGGAACAATTGATGAGCGTAATCTTTTAGAAAGGCATGGAGCCTCTATAGACGAGAAATTTAAACATGAAAATGAAACTAAATAAAAGATAAACAAAAACACTAATTAGTTTTACGCCAACTTTTAAGCAATTCAACAGCAAAAATTACTTTTTGTTTTCTGCAATTTGTCCACCGCGCAGGTAAACAGTTAAGTTTAAAATGAGTATTAGATATAAGCTTTGCGATAAGCCGAAGCGGTTAAAATAATTCAGCTGAACCTTTCACAGCCTATTTAACCATATAATTTACCCCAATTGGTGGTAAATCCGAAATCCAAAGTTGAAAAGCACTCGCATCAAAAAATACATAGGTACCTACATCGACATGCACAAGAAAAAATAAGTAACGTTTTGTTGTTGCTTTTGAACATGATGGGGAAGGATTGCAGTGTTTGGACACACAAACATTGTATTTTTTGTTTTCTGCTTTTGACTGCTGAACAATTAAGAATGACAAGAGAAAAACAAAGAAAAAAAGTACGCTGCTTTTCCTGTCAAGGGCGAAACGGAATGCTTCTCGTGAAAAGCTTTGTCAACAATCCGTTGGAGACTTTAACTACTTTATAAAGATGTTCTGGTGTCACTAGTCGGAACATGTGAAACCCCAAACTGGGTGAATTTGTGCTTGATTTGTCTATGAGTTGGTGCAATCTAGGCTATCTTGCATCTCTTCTTTATTATTATGGCTAAAAGTTATAATTCCCTTGTTCTATCCTACACCGTCTACGAAATCGTATCGTTAATATTCACTGTTTTTCGCACTGCGTTTTTCACAGCTTATTTTTATATTGTATTGTCCACTTGTTTGACTGTCTCACCACTGATTGTCACTACTCAATGTCGGTTGTCATTGTGCTCGCCTTGAGCATGTTTCGAGGGATGTCGCAGTCAAGCATGGGAAGTGGACCTTTTTCTTAATGATCTGTAAATGGGTTCCAGGATTTTTCCCTTTCAACCTTCGGGCTGTTCTACTGAAAAGCGCCACTGAAGACTTGACGCACGTCGACTCCTTCATCTGCCGAGAACTAAACCCGAGTCAGCGCCCATCTTGCGCGAATCGGCGCATTTCCTGCGCGAGGCAGCGCCCTCTTGCTTACGGCTCCGGACCGACTCCCGCTCTCGCTAAGGCCAATGGCACCTACACCTAGTGTTAATTAACGTAACTTCAAATACGACTCTTAAGCCACTAAATTCACGACCTTATATTCTTACAGCTTAATAAATATTGTTAAATTGTTCTTAATGTTTGTTACAACTACGAGTAGAACTGTCACATTGGTGCCCAACGTGGAGCCAAAACCAAGATGGTTAGGAGAAGGTTATAGCTTACATACATGTGCAAGTCACTCACACAGCAAGGACGTAACTACAGTGCAACAGAACGCGAAGTCTTCGCCGTTTTACTAGCAATATGGTGATACTATCTCGAGAATGGTCTGATCTTCACTGCCTTTACGGACTATTCCTTACTTAAATGGTTTCCCAATCTTAATAACCCAGCAGGTAGACTAGCTAGGTGGGGAGTTCGTCTCTCTGCTTTTAAGTTTGAGATTTCGCATTCGCTAATTCTATGAAAGAGTGCACAACCTAAAAATTTAGGCAGGCAGCATTTGTAAATTGAGACAGCTTTTGTTTTAGTAAATTGCCTAGACAATTTATTACTACTTACTTTTTTTTATAATATAACTATGTAGTACTTATGTAAGTATTGTTTTTATTTTGATGCTAAACAAAAACGTAGTGATGCCATCTAACTAATGGTAGTACAATGAGCTACGACGTTAACGTTAATCAAAGGCACTTTTAAAAGTCCATTGTGCAGTTTATGATCCCTATCATAAGCTTTTTTTTAATGCCCATAACATAGTTTTCTTTTATTTCCTGTATGCAAAATAGCGAATTTGCTCTTGATGCCCACTGAACTCTGTTTTCGCTTCTCTGTCTAAATTATACGAAACTAAACTATTTCAGAGTGATTAAAAAAGCTTAGGATAGGTATCACAAACTGTACATTGGATATCTGAAAATTCTTGTGTTTATAGTAATTATAAGTAAAAATAGGTGGCGGCGCTAGTGTGCAGCATACAACCGCCTTAAGTTACGATTCAGTACGCGGATTATAATCCGCAAGAAAAAAATTCTACTCCTGAATTAGACTTGCGCAGGACCTTGGGAAGTTGCACAAGAGTTCAGAGGCCCAGCTGTCGGTGAAGTCGGGCTGCGAATTATGGTGAGAAATGCCGTAAGCACAAGCTAGTGAACTCATTGTATTTTTCATGAGTAAGCCCGCGTGGTGGACTGTGATCTCATATTTACGACGACAGTTTTATTGTTGGGGGCCTCTTTGTTTTACCAATATTTTGCGTCGCTTTAACGTTTTCACGGGGCATATACTAGCTGTTTTATAGAGGTGGAATTTTATGGAAATCACGGAATGATTTTTAACACCTGGTGTAGCCTGATATCTGAAACGATGGATACCGAAATCGATGACAAGCACTTCCCCGGATTTCGTAAAAACAATACTATTTTTTTTTAATTTTCGTCTTTATAGGTACGCAATTTTTCACACACGGAAGTGCGTGCAGCTTCATACAATTTGGATTGTTGCAGAATCCTGCGAAAAAACCGCGCGGTGGGATTCCGTAAGCCTTAGTTTACAGGCAACTGTTGCATTGCATAATCTATATATATAAAAGAGAATAGAAAACTGACTCATCAAGCAATCTCTGAATCTAAAAGAGCTACGAAGCATGGAGGTTCCTTTCAGGACGTAAACACCCACTAAGAACGGATTTTTGGAAATTCGTATTCTAAGGGGGTCAACGGTCATTTTTATAATAACTTCAGAACCGTAACTGTTGGCCCTTCCAAATTTGTAACGTAGAAAGATGACTTAAGCTGAGCTATGAAGCTGAAATTTTGCATGGAGGTTTCTATTAAAACGTAGGCACCCGTTAAAGACGGATTTTTGGAAATTCGTATTTGAAGGGGGTCAAAGGTCATTTTTATAATAACTTTTAGAAAGTAGGCACTCAGTAAGAATAGATTTTGGAAATTGTTTTCTAAGGTAGTTAAAACGGGCTCGTAATAGAATAAGGAATTTTTTAAACCAGCATTCTTAGAAGGATGAAATGGGATTTATTGATTTTCTCATGATAACTTTAAAATTGTAAAGGATTGGTTATAAAACTTTGACGATGATAGTTTACATGGAAACCAACATTACTTGGGGTATTATTATTACTAAAGTCCACGCGAATGAAATCGCGGCGTGTCAGCTAGTATACGTTATAGAGACGGTTTTGCGCGAAATCTTAACTAAATATTATTTTCATCCTAATATTATGCAATGGATTTCCGCAAAGTAACGCCTGAATCTATTATTTATTTAGGCAACTGTTGCACAACTTAAGATTTCACTCGGTTAAAACATCGAATTGCATCATTATCCTACTCTTGTCCGCCGCTAGCAGTCGTGTCCTTTATGCAAGGCAAGATCAAAATCAAAAACTCTTTATTTCCATAAATACAATTACATTTATTGCATTTATGGAAATAAAGAGTTTTTGATTTGTTTGACAGAGTGATTGTTATTTCACTTAGAAAAGGTCAAAATATAAAACTAGTTAGGGTAAAAATGTCACCAGGTAAAATTGTCATCGTAAAAATCTAGTGTAACTTTGTCATCACACACTGACACGGAAATAAAGTGATATTTTTGATTTCTGTCGCTTCGATATGTAGACTAAAGTAAAGAAGCGACGAAGAAACCTTTAGCCTGTTATTTGTTATTTTTCGAGTTGGAGCAAAGCCCGTCAAGGCAACGCTCGCACGCATTTTTTACCAAAATATTGCAATACCAACGGAAAATAAGGAAATTGGAAGAAAGACAGAACAGACGACAACGTGTACCATGTTCTAGTGGTCAGACGAAGAAAATCCTTCAGGTACCTAGGTTTTTGTAAACAAATCATTCCTTTAAGTAATATCGGGATTGACTGCGATTCAATTCAGATAACCGTTAACAGCTGCGAGCTTCCTGTGATATAATTATAAAGATAAACACTATTCTTTGTACCTTAGTGCTATAAAGTTAAAATAAATGAAGCAGAATATACGTGAATACCAATGGTTCTATACATTCATAAGGGCCGGTTCAAGCGTTAGCAGTTGAAACGTTAGGGAGCAGGTTCACAGGCCGGCATCCAGATTTAAAAAAAAATAAGCTCAATGCAGAATTCTGAGCCGCGTCTTGTGAATTTGTTAGAGGGCGTGACAAAGAACTAAAATAGTTTTCAAATGGTCCTGGGCGCTAGTGCCTCAGCAATAAACCAAGCAATGTTTTGCTGAAATCTGACGATAAAGCCTGTGTAGGTACTCAGATTCCCCAGTGACGGATGTCGTCTCTGAACGGACCTACACTTCTTATTTTCTTGTTCTCATTTATTCGATTACGCCTAGCTTGAAAAATAATGACACATGAATCAAGATGCAAAAAGAGACGTAACGCTCTTAGGCAGTTCGCTTGCAGACAAAATAAAAGCTAGTAAGGCTATCGAAAAACAGGGCCACGCGATCTGAAGAAAGATATTTTATTTACTGAACATGTTTCACAGTACCTACCTCATTAAAAGAGAGATACTTTCAGAATAAATCTAAAACTGAATAAACTGTCACAAAACACGAAGACCACTTATATCCATAATATTTCATACATACATCAAGTGTTTCAAGCCAAATGGTGTTATTTTTAAGATAAGAACTGTCATCACAACAAAAGAGAACGTTAATGATTTTTTCGAAAAAACTAATTAGAACAGTGAAAATACTCAAGAAACTCGCTTGATACAGAAACATACAAAGTGCACTCCATCTGCACAAAATTAGATAAGTACATTGAGTGAAAACTAGATCACTGAAAGTGTTGCAATCAGATTTTCTAAACGTAAGATAACAAATCTCCCTGCTCTGAACATCTAATAATTTGATCAGATAAAATTGAAAATTGAAATTATATTAAACTAGCTTCTGCCCGCGGCTTCGCACGCGTTGTTTCTATGGAATGGTTTTGAGGTTATTTCTATCCCATGGAAACTGATTTATGGGATAAAAAGTCGCCATGTTTGATTCCAGGGTTAGACTTACCTGTATGCAAAATTTCAGCCTGATCCGTTCAGTAGTTTTGGCGAGAAGAGGTAACAAACATCCATTCATCTTTCCAAACAAACTTTCGCATTTATAATATTAGTGTGATGCAAAATAGTAGACAACCTGTGAACATGGAAATTTCTTAGAGGCCGTATTACTGGTCCATGTCCTGTCTTGTGAATCAATACTTTTGATCATCATTTCTCAACTTCGCGATCAATCAACAATCGCGAATAAGTAATTTGCCTGATGTTGAACTTTGATAGAAAATTGCAAAGAAACAACAAATTCTACTATACCCACCTCGCTCGCAATGATTGCTAAGATTGACACAACCTTCATTCTATCTATCTTCGTATCAGTATTTCCTATTCCATATCGGCCTGACTTCTACTTGCTTCAATTCTCCCCTTTACCACCTCACAATAAAGCTGCCTTTCCAGCAAACTTTTCTTCAGCCAGTGTCTTCAATTCCCATCAAAGAATATTGAATTCAGTGTCTCACAGATAGAGTATAGATTGGTTCGGTGGGGGTTTAAATAGGCTTCTTGACGTTACGTGACGCGTATTAGGTATTCTATATTCTGTAGTGACGCCTTTCAGTGGAATCCATTTCCTGGCGAGGAGTGGAAATGTAGCTCAGATTGTGAGACGGGAAACGAGCATTGTGAGGAAGTTCGATTAAACTCAGACGAAAAAGTGAATAAGCTGAGAACTGTATGGGATTAGAAAACTAATAAATTGTAAAAAACAATCAAACTTTCAAATACACGGATTTAAAGTAACCTTTAGTAAATGTTCACAATATTTGTCTGATCTTTTTGACATGGTTGATCATCAGAAACTAGTTAGGCATTTAACTCTATAAATTCCTACTGATAACTTAATAAGTACGAGAAGTCTGATTTATAAAGGAAAGTTGGTAATAAAATAACGTGTTATTTCGTGTTGAACCATAGAAAAGAAAACATAAATACATACCTTCCTCCCTATTATTTATTACCAAAGGGATGTGCCATTTTCGAAAGTATAGTTTTGAAAAGTGCATTTTATTTCTTAATTTGTATTTCATCCATATAAAACTCCACACTATCTTGTATTTGTCTAGAGACACAACCATTTTCCATGTCCAATAGTGTCCAGTCTTCAAATTTCCAATCCGTATAATTCTCGCCCCGGGAGCCGTTGTACTGAATAAATAAATAAACTCGCACTGTTCTTCGGAATTCCTTTAGTCCGAGATCCCTATCTTTAGATCTGTTGGAACTTTGAATAGAGTGTTGGTACTATGTAGAGATCGTGGTAGAGGTATTTTGTGATAGGGCTTAATAGTCTGTGACGGCATTTGGTGTAAATGTAGAACTACGTGGCTAGTTGAAAAAATACAATTTTCTAACAAAATTGCACTGCGCCTGCTAAGCGTGGTGATCGTGCTTTGGGTATGGCCCATGACTTGCTGAAGTGTACTGCTTGAAGCTGAATTATTTGTACTGTGGATTTAGTTAAGTTGCAAGGGCACTAGAGTTAGGTACCAGTAGATAGGTACCATTGATCTACATATTTGTAATTGGACAAAGATTGGCGGTCACAGCACAAGGTTGTGACACAAGGATACTGACTTTGGAGCTAGAGGATGCTTTATAAAATAATTCAGCAACAAAAATAGGGGACGGATTTTTGTTAAAATTAATCTTTCAGGAAATGACACAAATAAAGCTAAGAATAATCCCAGTTGGTAAGCGAATGGTTTCAATAGCAATGAATGAGTGACATCCCTTTTAGACCAGAATTTTCAAGAAAAGTCGTCCTTTGCATAAAATCCACTGAAAAGCTAATGAAATTCGCAGTCCCGTAGAAAACCAACCGGATATTAAACAAAGCTGCTCGCTGAATGCACCAGCATTCTTACCCATGCAGTGGATAAAAGAGCATTGTAGTGTAAAGAACTTTTTTGACACTTTTTTACTCAAATCCCGGCAAAGCGTGGGGTATTATGCCACTCGTGTTTTGGATGTAATTTTTCTTTACTAGATGGTTACGGGTAGGTATTGGCCGTGGCGGTAGCAGAGTCAAAGTTGACTCCTCGCCCTCAGACCGTGGATTTCGTGGTTTCGATAAGAGCCGACAAAGGAACCTAACAGAGGAAGGGCAGCAGCTTTCTTCTACCGCCTGCCAAGCGTGGTAGGTTAATGGCTAACCCCCCTTGTTTGGCGGGGGGGGTCACTTCTGAGTGGGTTGACTTAGAAGTTTAATTTATATCACGGCTTCAAGAGGTAATGGACTTGAGTATTTGATGTTAATTTCAACTCGATACCTCCACGCGTTCCTGAGAAAAGAGGGTTGACAGACGGACAGACAGACAGACGGACAACAAAGTGATCTTATAAAAGGGTTCCTTTTTTCCTTTTGAGGTACGGAACCCTAAAATCACTTTGAGGTGTTACGGAAGACCAGCGCTACAGTTGCTCCCCGCCCCGAGCTCCTACAGCACACGCTGAGTGGCAGCCTTTTGGTCTCACATTGTTTTTTCTCTTTAATTAATTTTTATCACTGTATTTTCTCGTGTCTTATGAATCAATAAAAGTTATCTTATATTTTCATATCTTGAGTTAAGCACAAAAAATGTAGGCAGATTTGTTACATCTGGGAAAATTAACTACACATTCCATGAACACTTCTTACTTGGAAACATAAGCAACAACTTTCGTCTAACGAGTTCACAACCCTATCAACCTGCATAGAAGATTCAAAGCACGTTCTAAAACTCATTTTATCAAAACAAAACTTTAGAGGAAAGTTTACATATGAGTTGGCAGCTTGTGTTACCACATCTGCGCTATACGGTTATTAAAAGACACTGGAATAACTGAGAAGTGGATATGACAAGCAACCCTAAAACAAGATTGCTACTCTGGCTCGTCTACGCAACCCATGACGATAAGCAAAAAAAGTTTTTCTGTTGAAAAATTCGGAAAACCATCAAGATTTCCACGGATTTCTATCACCATTTCCAAACTAAGCAAATAGGCGTTTTTATCTTGAGATTTCACAGTAGTCCCTTCGGCCATTCGACTGATGACTCCCATTTGGCCGCCATTCGGCTTGATGAAAAAAATAACCGACCTCCTTTGTTTCGGAAGCTCCGAGTCGGAGTGGTTATTGCGAGCGATGGAGAGATTGCGAATGATATTTTTTAAATTTCGAATTCGGAGGTGGAATACCAACGTGAATTCGAAGCGTTCGGTTTTTAAAATTCGTGCTGTGCTAGGGACGCGCTACACTTACAGGCAAATTAAAAATAAATGCCGATTCTGTAAAGTATTTTGGTAAATTATATTTTATTTTAATACTAAATATTTTGATTCCTAGAAAAAAGTGGATTGTAATGTTCAATAAACTAAATAAAAAAACCAATTACTCTCGTATAAAAATAAATTAAACATTTGGGACCGACCAACCTTATGCCGAGTACCTATAGAGCTGGCTCACCGATTTGCGTTCCACTTTTCGGTGATTCCTTTTTAAATTCGGAACATATTTTTGATGCACACGGTTAAAATTGGTCTAAAGGGATTTTTATTCCGCCTTTTGTGGCTGCCATTTGCTCCTCGTCGATGGCTTCCGATGGAATCTGGATCACTCCGGCTTTGTCTAGGTGAAATGCATTCGTTTCATTCATAATTCATATCAAGGTATGAGTAGGCATACCTTGATATAAATGATGAATGAAACGAATGGATCCCCCCTGCGTGAATATTTGATATTTGCCAAAACTACTAAGCTGGTTTGACTCAAAACTTTGCATTATGTTACCTATACAGGTTTATTGGTAATTCATTGACACTGCGTGAACTGCAAGTTCTGTCCATCATCACGAATACGTTTGTGAAGACGCGGGGTCTTCATTCTTTAATTTGGTATTAGTAGGTAGAGGGTAGGGGGTAAGGTAGAGGAGGCTCCATACAATAAAATCCTCCTTTAGAGGGCCTTTATTTGAAACTAAACTTAAAAATGGCTCTGCCCTAAATTAACAGTGGGTGTGGAAGTAGAAGATGTTTAGAAATTCATTGGGTTTCGGACAAGGTCGGAGATGATTAACAAAAAAAATTAAGAACTAAGACCTGGCGTTTTCACCATCGTGTTCTTGATGTTGGGCAGAAACTGCAGTTCAAGCAATGTCAGTGAATAACTAATAATCACACTATCACATCACACCAATATTATAAATGCGAAAGTTTGGATGGATGGATATTTGTTACGTCTTCACACCAAAACTACTGAACAGATTGAGCTAAAATTTTGCATCGGTGTAACTCTAGGCCTGAAATCAAACATAGGCTACTTTTTATCCCATAAATCAGTTCCCATGGGATAGAAATTACCTTTGAACGTTTCCATAGAAAGAACGAGTGCGAAGCCGTGGGCAGAAGCTAGTCCTGTATAAAAATAAAAACAACAACAAAACATAACATTTTTTATCTAACCTATGTTGTCCCACTGCTGGGCAAAGATCTCCCCAAAACTCTTCCAGGAATCGCTTTCGTTGGCCAGGTCGCACCAATCTACCCGGAATGCGACGAAATCGTTTCGCCAGTGTCACCTTCGCCTGCCACTATGTCGTCGCCCGGCACCCTCCTCATCCTCAGGTACCCACTGTATGACAATCCGAGCCCACCTTTTTGGCAACAACCTTCATAGTCCTTCCTTCATAGTCGGTCGTCGTTTGACGACCTTTGTGGCGCAGCGGGTGAAGGTCTGCCTGCGACGCAAGAGGTTGCGGGTTCGATTCCCGCCTCGCGACAAATGTTTTTACGATCTGCAGGTGTTTGTTCAGGGTGTTCTGGATGTTATATGTATAGTAAAAATATTAAGTAAGTATATCAGTTATCTAGTACCCATAACACAAGCTCTGCTTAGGTTGGGGCTAGAAAACGCTCTGTGAATTGTCCAGCATTATTTATTTATTTATTTTATAGTGCGCGGCGATTTAAAAAAAAAAGTGCGGTAGCCGATGTTAGGGCCACCCTCCATACCAAAATCTTCAAACCCATTTGTCCTAATTTCTACTAAAAATAATATTATAAGTCGTTATTTTGTCCAAAATTACGAGTTAAAAAGTTTCATTCTGTTCAGTCAAATTACCAAGTAAATAATTACCCTGTGTCCTGTACTAACGATTTAACTATTCCATCCAACTCTGAACACTGAAAACTAAAACAATATAAAGCCGAGGTGATCCTGCGATTTAACTTTAAGGTCGGGCTCCGCAGCCCTTCTGTACGCGCGATTTATTAGCGACGCGTGTGATGTACACACTAGGTCTAGTTTTTTAAATCTTAGTAGCGGAACAAGGATTTACTTTGACTTGGCACAAAAGTGTAAGCATGGTGTAATAATTATTTTCCTAACTTACAAACAGCCCTTGGACTAAGAAAACCATAAAGTCGTTGACTCTTTTTTTAAAGTAGGTCTTAAATTATTAAGTATCGTCCAATTAGAGGGAAAAAAATATAACCATAATTTTTAGGACCTAGTAAACCGCTAAACTACTTTTCGTTAACTGTCGAAAACGCTGTCAGCCATATTTATCTGTGCTGTGACGTCATATGTCTCGAAACTAACAATTATTATTGACTTAAGCAAACGTTCATCGTTGTAAAAATATAGACAGACTACATAGCGAATTTTACTCGTTTAAGATGATCCCGTCGTGAAATTTGCTGAGTCCTATGACGTCACAACATGGCCGACAGCGTTTTCAGAGTTCAAAATTAAAATTAATAAATAATTAATTATTAGTATTATTAACGGGTATTTATCGCGTTTATTTACCTATTTTTCCCGACGTGTCAACAGGTTGACACACTGTCGTGGTCACGGGATGACTGGGGTACTGAAGCTACCGCCTCTGCGAAGCGGTGGCAGCATTACTTGAAACTACCCTCACTTGGTTTTCGACACTAGGTGTGTCCATCTGTCAGTGTCGAAAACCAAGTGAGTTTGAAAATGTTTATTAATAAATCAATTTTAAATTGAAAATATGTAGTCGAAAATAATGTCACTTCTCTATTCTCTACTAAATCTCTCTCTCTTCACTACAGAAAATATGTATTTATTTATTGCGCCAAATTTGATAAGAGTCAAGTAGCCTGTAATTTTGGGTTTAGGTTGATAATACTAAAAACAATATAGTTATGTATTATATTTTATATAGTTTTAGTTTTCAGAGTCCACAGTTGGATGGAATAGGTAAATCATTAGTACAGGACACAGGGGTATTTATATATCTGATACTTTAAAATTATGAATCAAAATAGTTGTGTAGCGCTTTAAAGGTTCAGAACCAAAATGTAGCTATTATTTTTAGTCAGGGTACACAAGTATCTTTAAGCGCTTTCGAATAATTATCGAGTTATTGTTTAAGCGTGTGGTATTCATAATTAGAACTTTTTTGCCGCTACTCAATAGCTTTTATTAAGGCAGCAGTTGTTGGGTATTATGAAATTAAAAGTTGGACTGCCTGAAATCTCTTAGAACCTTTCCCCAATGCTATCGCTAATCGCTGAGCACAGGCTGAGCCAAAGCCTATTTCGGCACAGGGTCATGGGGGCATAGCTCGATTTGACGGTCAAAATTTGTTTTCAATTTAGCTCCTTATTCTTTGTTTGGTTTTGTATGTTTTATATGTGTGTCGAAATAAATGCTATTTTATTCTATTCTATAGCGGTGTATCCGAGAGTATAGAGCCGAGGAAAGTATTGTATCTACCTAGAGCATTTTGAAAACAGCTTTCATCGTAAAGTAACATTAAAAAGTAAAAGTATATTTATTGCATAATTACGTGTTAAACAGATAGTACAATAAAACAATATGGGATATGGGCGTGCTATTGTTAGTCTATTACATGCATTATAACAACTAAAAATAAAACTTTAAAATAACAGAAAAAGGTTTGAATAAAGTACACAGTGTCAAATAATAGAAATAAAGTAAGAATTAATTGGGTTACTTTTCAACATTCTTATCATTTTATTTTAAATTATTATTAATGAAAATAACTTAAATGAAATTTATATAGGAACCTTTACTATGAAGAAGTTTTGCATGCCAATGTGTTTTGGTGAAGTAGGTATGTGACACTATTCTAATGTTCAAGAGACCATATTTCCTTATGAAATGAAATTTATACATTCTTTAATTGTACTATAATATAATATTTATCATTCACTAAGGTTTTGAGCTTTCTCTGAAGCATCGTGTAGGCAGTTCTCTTATCAAAAGCGGAATTATGTAATAAACCGATGGTGATGTAGTATGTACGCATACAAACTTTTGTGTCGCAACGTCCCATAGTTTATTAACTGTTTATATGGACTCTTTATGAGTTGTTTTGAATTTTACGGACTGTGAAATCGCAACGTTATATTGTTGGTCTGTTGCGTGTTGTTGTTGTTGCTCTGGTTCTGGTATAATGTTGCGGTAATGTTACAAAGTATTGCGTATTGGTGCGACTGGATTACTAATATTGCGTCAGATCCCTAGGATTTAATTAAAAACAGTTATTTCAGTGTTTTTAGGGTTCCGTACCTCAAAACGAAAAAAGGAACCCTTAAAGGATCACTTTGTTGTCCGTCTGTCTGTCTGTCTGTCTGTCTGTCCGTCTGTCAACCCTCTTTTCTCAGGAACGCGTGGAGGTATCGAGTTGAAATTAACATCAAATACTCAAATCCGTAACCTCTTGACGTCGTGATATAAATTAAACTTTCAGGTCAACGCACTCAAAAGTTACAGTCGTTTATGTCCGAATATTTTGAAATTTCCAAGGGAATCACATGCACACAAAACCTATTGGGTACTTTCCGTAGACCTAGAATCATGAAATTTGGTGAGCAGCAAGGTCTTATAGCACAAGTAAAGGAAAAAAACCATAAATTTGTAATTTATTCACTAAAAAATTACTTTAAATACTCGCCTTGGACCAAAACCTATGGGGTACTTCCTGTAGACCTAGAATCATGATAATTTGGTAAAACACAAGGTCTTACGGAACCCTTAGTGCGCGAGACCGACTTGCACTTGAAGTTTTATTTGTTATACTAAATAACATTGACAAGTCAAATTGTTACCAACAGTCAGTAATATATGGAAAATGTTACATACCAAATTAAGTTACCAACAGAATTATCAACGTATTTGAACACTATAAAAACAGTAAGTACAAACATACACAAACAGTAAAATTATATTTACGTAATTATATTTAATTATATTTACGTATTTTAGACGAGTCATAGCCTCATCATTTAATGTAACATTATTTTGTACATTATTTATTTGTATGATGTATGACATAAACGATCTGAATCTGAATCTATACATTAAAATTTAAGCTGCGTCAGGAAAATCAAAGGCCAGTTTAAATTATTCGAAATTAATTTATCCTATAGTTTACTTTTTGTGTCTTTTTTAAGTCACAATGTCTTACATAAAACATTATCCAGGAAAGCTTTTAACGGCCAATTTATATATGAACGAAGTAATTAACGGAAGCTACTTGTTTAACGCATTGTTAACTTTGGCTCTTGAACATTTTATTTAGTTACGTTATGAAAAGATGCTTTTCTTTACTGACTCCTTAAAAAAGGACTGACTTTTTCTTTTTTTCTCGTTTACCGGTATCACCCTTGTTTTGTTTTAACGAAAAAAAGTTCAAAGGTTCGTAGCTAAAGCGAATCGCTTCTCATAAATAAACGTCTTGCGTGTCTTCTACATTTTCAAAATTATAAAAAAAAAATATGTGGTGTAATGGACTAAGATCCGGACTTAGAAATTTGCAATATTGTTTGATAAAATATGCGAAAAACCCCATGTAATTGAACCCACTTGCACTTTTCGATATGTTTGACCAGCTTCTGCCCGTGGCTTCGCACACGTATTTTCGGTATACTAAGTAGCTTATTGCTTAAGTTAGGCTACGTTCTAAGTGCATACCAAATTGCATCTTGATCTGTTCAGTAGTTTTTGAGATCCTAGATAACAAATATTATAAATGCGAAAGTTTGGACGTTTATATGGATGTATGTTTGTTACTTCTTCACGCCAAAACTATTGAACGGTAGTTTTGGCGTGCTGAAATTTTTCATAGATGTAGTTCTAGGCTTTTAATAAAACATAGGATTTATCCCATAAATAAGTTCCCATGGGATAGAAATAAATAAATAAATAAATAAATAATGCTGGATAATCCACACAGCATCATCCAGCCCCAAGCTAAGCAGAGCTTGCGATATTTAAAATAACTTTTAAACATTTCCATAGAAACAACGCGTGCGAAGCCGTGGACAGAAACTAGTCCATTATAAAACATTTTTTTTGTTAAAAGCAAGTAATAACATTAACAAAAACAAGGCAACAAGTTCTGATCTGTTGTCCTTAATTTTTTTTTTTTTTTTTTTTATTTTTTCATAGATATATCATTTATTCATAAAGAAAAAAACATTACATAGGTTGGTTAGTAATGCCTTAAAGCCTAAGTTAGGTTTGTCTAGGCAAAGAGTTCTCATCTATTTTACTTAGGAATTCTTATTACTACTGTTGGTTAACATTATAATTTAACTTGCCTAAATATACATTGTAGGCAAATCGCTTACCTAAGTATAAAATATCCTAGCTCTTATATAAACCATCTACAATGATAGCAGTCTTTATCATGCATGCATTCACTTATCAACGACCGGAATGTTGCTACAGGTTCATTCATCCAGCGTGAAGCTTGCCGCTTATCGCCGCATAAGACCAACTACAGGGTACTCCAAATCAAGTTAAAGTTCTTGCTAAAAAATATTTTATTAAGATAGTTTTAATGTTTTTTTTATTTATCTTATTTTTAACATATGACGGTAATTCATTAATGAGATGGGGAATTAGATATTGGGAAGTTCTTTGGCCGTAGGTGTTATTAAATCGAGGTATTGTTAGCATGTTGCGCGTGATACTCCTAGTGGTGATCGTGTGATTTATTAGTTAAAATTGGCTCAACGTGTGAGCTCATTTCGTGAACAAACGTTTACATTATGTAAATAATGTTTGCATTCACTTAATTAGTTCTGTAGTTGCGTTTTTAGTTCGAGAATCGCTGGTCAGAGAGAATTTTCTCGCATTCATGTCTTTTCATTAGCAGTTAATACGGGAAGTGTTTTTTTTTTATATAGGAAAAGGTAGCTATGCTATTTGCCGATTTATTTTATAACTCCTTTTTATTTTAAGGTCTTGTTTTCTGTTACGCCCGACAATTCTCCTAAATATACAAATAAGATTTCAGTGATACTTCTGAAACAAATGATATAGCAGTTTTTATGGTGTAAAAACAATAAACACGTTGTGTCTGTAAATTTTGTAGTTAGTTTTTCAGTTTTTTTATTAGGTACTTTTACGGATGTAAGTGTAATTACGAACCTTAATTGTGTTGGAAAACACCAACGTTTCATCCCTTCGCGGGGGTTTTCTTCAAGGTGAGTGCGGTTTTGGCCGCGCGCGTAATCAATTCGTTATACTACGATAGTTGTTATAGTAAAATAGGTATTATTGTTTTTGTCTTTGGGTACTACTAGTCAATCCTTAGAGAGATCTAAAGCTACGCTCACAGATTGTAAAGCCAAAAGTATTACCTGTCCATCAACCATCACGGTTCCATCATGTCAGCCTTGCAGAATTCTATATCGTTTCACCTCAGCACTGGCAGGCACGCTTTCCTTAAAAAATCTTATTAAATTGTCAGGCCATAAAATTGGTTTTGGGGCACATGTTAAAACTTTCTCTTAATACTTATAATCTGTATTGAAAAAAAAACTTTTATAACTTGATAGTTATGCTTATGGTAAACTAGCTGTAAACCGCAACTTCGTACAAGCCTCTAGAAACAGTGTTTCGGGCTGTGCGTTGTCTGTCAGTTACTCCTTTATAATGATAATGCACACTTGCCAACGTCTTCAGATATTCATGGGGCATGCAACTAAGCCGAAATATAGGAAACATTGTAAGCAACACAAAATCATGATAAATATCCCAATACGGGTGATTTTATTGATTGTTCTCTTTTTTATCATAGGATAGGTATATTAATTATAGTAGTTTTTTGATTTACACAAACAGGCATTCATAACCAAAGGAAAAAGTCTAGTTTTCTCAAAAGTCTGTAGTGTTTTATAAAGGATAATCATCTTTAATATTATGGAATAAGAAAGTTTGGATGGATAGATAAATTGTATGTTTGTTAGTTCTTGTATGTTTGTTAGTTCTTCAGTCCATAATAACAGAAAGTATCAGACTGAATTTTTATGTAGGTGAAGGCCTAGACCTGGAATATAATCACACGTAGGCATACATTTTTTTTTATAAATAAATTCCTATGGGATAGAAAAAAAAACTTAAAACGTTTCCATAGAAATAACGCGCACTAAGCTGTGGGTAGAAACTAGTTGTAATGTTACAAATTTTAACATTCGTATTTTGTTATATTTGATATTTAACGTAAATTACAAAAAAAAATATTTTTTTATAAAGCCCGCAATTTTCATGGACCGAAAAAGCCATAAACCATGGTGAGTTATTCGTTAAAATATTCCGTTAAATTTCGCGACAACGAGACGAAGATGGACTGTGCTTCAGGAAAAATGCCTCCTGAATGCCTTCACAAAGTACCGCATGGGTCTCTGCCACTTCTAATAAAACAAAGAGAGGCTCCAATTTTGAAGACAGTATTATGTATGGAAAACGATTATATTCAAATAATAGAAATAAATTAGAACTAGAATTTGAAATATAAACAATTGAGCTAACTGCAGACGTTTTATATTTAAAAAAAAACAAACAGAGCAAACAATCTACAGCTCAACTGATCCATATCAATACCAGTCGGAAGCGTCCCCAAGACGCTGGCTGTATTTGCCTCGCTGTTTAGCAATGCTGATGCGGTGCATCAGCATTGCCATATGATGATACTCGCCAGCTCTCGGGTCACGCGTCGCTTCGACCAGACGCTCAGATACATTTTAAAAAACCCGAGGAACCTCGGTACCCCACAGACCTAGGGTCTCGACTATTATTTATTTATTTTATATTACGACTAGTATGCGCGTCATAATTAGGAATGACGGATTGACCTTAGAAACTTGTGAAACGCTAACTCACAAAAATGTGAAGAAGGTAGACGTTAATATTTAACCAACGGAAAATTATGGACACAAAATAATAATACAAAAATCCACACTTGACTTGAATTCTTCAGTGAACCTAACGAATTACACTGTAAAATATTCTGTAAAACAGCCGCCGCCGCCGGCGACATTTAGCGGAGGAGAGGCGTCTAATTTTGAACGCGGGTGAAATTGACACGAGTAGGTACACTTTGCTCGCATAACAATTTGTAACCGCACCTGTGTGAGTGGTGGTGCAGTCGACAAGTCTAAGGTGTAGGTAACCATTGTACGTTTAAAAGTGCTCATATTTTAAAACTTTTATACATACGCGTTTTGTTACTAAAGAAGCGTAACGGAGATAAAAACACAAGGTGCGCGATAAATACCCTATAATTATTTTTCAATTTATGCTCATGTTTATAGCCTTGGATGAAAATTTCAAGATGACTCAAAATTTAATTTAATCAAAGTAGATAAGTTTGTTTTTAAGGAACATTTACATAATAATAATTGGTAAAACAGGCAGATGGCATACCTGATTTTTGAGGCTAATGCCTCTGAGTATGCCTGTTAGTATGAGTACTAAGACATTGGCCACAAGTAAGCGCCCTATGATAAGTTAAACCTTAAACTTGTCATAACCTGTATAAAGCCTAGGTCGCTAAAAGGACGTTAAGGACTTCTGCTTAAATATCTATACTAAATGTATTACCATTATCGATTTAAAAACTTGTATGACAGTTTTCTACTATTTGCAAATTTGAAAACAAAACTAGTACTTTCATTCACATGCCGACATGTGACTTCCAACGTATGTATATAATGACATTGCTCGTTTGACAGGAAACAGTGACTTGCAGTAAATTTGGAACCACTTACTCTTTCCTCCCCAGAGCAATATACAATACACACATACGGCATGACCGATGCCAATGTGACGGGTACAGTTGTTCTATCTCACGAAGTCCTCACTACGAACAACTTTGCGCTTAGTTGTCATGCTGACGGTACTCGCTACCAAAATCTGACGTGAATACAATAAGCACTAGTGACCCGGACCGCGTCTCGGACGAGACTGATTGCTTCTGACCGTACGCACACTAAAACAATGTGTACCTACATGCATTCACTATGACATACATAGCCCAACGGACTTCGTGAGATAGAACAACTGTAACAGTGTTCAATAGGACAGTATGACAGGTGACCAGAGCTCAAGATGAGTTGGATTTAGAGGTACCTAGTTTGCGATGAGCAGTGCGGTGGCCTTCATTAAGCCCCAGCAGCGGCGGCGCCTCTAATCAACTGTCTCAGTTCGACGAATGATTAGAACATTTGTTTACACATCACGATGTTTAGATAATGCTGTGGAATTGAGATTTGTTGATGATGGAGGGAGATAGCTATTAGGTACAGTTGCGCTCGTAATTGGTGACATACCTTAAAGATCATACTCGCTTGAAGGTTACTACGATTTAAAAATAGTAAATTTCATCTTATCTCAAATTTCAGCTCAACATTATTACTGTATGCTACACGGTATGGATAAGCGAAATATTATAAAATACTTATGACAAATTGTTTCGATGTATTATAAAATGGTGTTAAAATAAATTGTGTTATTTATTTTTGCTGTTTTATTTCCTAATGAAATAGATAATACATAAATACATAATAAATGTATAATAAGCATAAATAAATAAATGGATAATACATAATAAATGTATAATAAGCCTCAAAATTATGGTAATTACGAGCATTAAGTGTAAATGACGATGTGTGTTGTAAATGTTTGTTTGGTTTGAACCTAGAACCAAAATAATAATAAATTTAAAAAGTTGGTAAGCACCACGAATGGCTGCAAGACAATGTAAAAAAGAAAAAACCACTTCTGACCGCCACTGTACATTACCTAAAATTTACAGAACGAACTTCGGAATACAGGTTTTTAAGGCCTCTAATATGAAAATAATGCTCAGTCTTTGATCTCTGCTTGAGGAACATTTTAAGGCATAAGCGTTACTCAAGCACAGATCGATGACTGAGTATTCATTCAAAACACGGGCCTAAGAAACGTGCCATTGTAAATAAGTGTCGAAGGAGTCAGCGAAGTGTAACCATCATACACTAATTGGGCCTACTGTCAAGTTACGAAATAAAAGAAGTTGATGAGATGTTGACAGGAAGTTTATTGCCAACCACGTTGATATATACAAGTGTCAAGTTAAAGTAAATTAAATATCTATACCTAGAGGTACAATTGAGGCTAGAGGTCTATGACCCTTATTACAGCTAGGGCCTTAATAAATACCAAAGAACCCTAAAAAATGGGCGGTCGATGTGAAGCACCGACCTTAAATGGGACGCGTGAGAAGCGCTCCCGATTATTGAAATGCCTCTAGGCTAGAGGTCTATGACCCTTATTACAGCTAGGGCCTTAATAAATACTAAAGAACCCTAAAAAATGGGCGGTCGATGTGAAGCACCGACCTTAAATGGGACGCGTGAGAAGCGCTCCCGATTATTGAAATGCCTCTAGGCTAGAGGTCTATGACCCTTATTACAGCTAGGGCCTTAATAAATACTAAAGAATCGGGCCTTATATTCTCGGCGTGAGGCGCCCTAATAATGGCCTTAAACTAACTAATCTACAAATCAAGTCCTTCCTACCTAACAGGGGAAGAGAGAACACGGGGAATCTTGTAATTTATTGTAGAAGGAGAAACAAAGGAGGAACACAACACAACCAGCCACTGTACGGAATCCTAAACACCAGGTCAGGTTAAACAGGTCGTCGTCGCCGGGAGAGGGCCGCGGATCACGAAACGCCCGCTCGCATCAGCTCGCACCAGAAGAAGAAGGGGTCCAGGTATCCACCTCAGGTCTCGGGACGCACACGGGACGCAGATGGGGAGGTCCGCTCGTGTGACGAAGAAGATTGGAAGAACCTTCGGCCGGCCCACGGCCCACGGTCACATACTGCTTTTGTTGTAGGTACACACCAATGGATTTACAGCTGAGAAATACACGGAAGTTATAGGTAGGGTTATGGTATAAAATTAATTTCACTCCTTTCTTCTAAAAACGATAAAACTTTTGGTGGAAAAATAAAACGTTTCGCTCTCTGACTTTTCCAAAACTCTCCCCCTTTCTTTTCCTTCCATTCGCTGTCATCCTTGAAAGACCACTAGCCTTTAAAATAATGTCATAAAAACAAGAAAATAGGTTCGATAATGAGGAATGAAACCTTTTCTCGAAGCGAACCCTACATTATCACCTCAATTAGGGCAAAAAAATAATAATAAATAATAACTAAATTATTATTATTATTATTTTTTTATTAATCATAACAAGATTGTAGTTCATTGAAAGTGAAAAACAATAATAACAAGTGTAAATCCACCGTTTAACAAGTGCCACCGACACATAGTGTAAAAGTGCATGAAACAAACGGTGAAAGATTAATAATTATAACTAAATAGAAAAGACAAGACATGAAGTCCTGTAAGACGACGTTAAATTATAGTAGTCATTACCGACTACAACATGTCACAAATCGAAAGCACAATAGAAAGTACCGATGGTGTAGAGAATGAAGTAGTAACTTAAGCGTAATCTTCATAAAGTGATAGAAAATATTGGGAAGGGAGAAAATGAAGAGACAACAGTAGTTCCACGAGTTAGAGAATACACAGGTCCAACTTACAAACGTCACACATACAATACAATAATAAGGATAAGAATATATATTTTTTTATAAAACTTCCATTCATCCACAGACATTCTAACCTAATGTATAAACAGAACCAAGTGTTATGAACTATAACCCAGAAAAACCAACCCAGAAATATAGTGACGAAGGAATACAACAAAGGTCTATACGATTACAGTTGGAGTAGTTGCTCGAGTTAGAGGATAGCAGGCGTTAAGTGAGCCCTAATGCGCACCAAAACCAAGATAGGCTACTCCATACTATTACAATTATATTATTAATTAAGATATTAAAATTACATTTAATAGCAACGGACGGATAACCGAAACCGTATGAAAATCTAAGACAGTTACTCGAGTTAGAGGATAGCAGGTATTAATTGAACCCTAATGCGCACCAAAACCAAGAGTTTTATTATTCCTTTGTCGGATTTGCTTGCGGAGTATAAAATGGAGTGAAAAACTTAAATGGAATGCTATATTTATCCAACAAATTATGGAATTCGTGACTTTGAAATTGTACACCATTATCCATAATAACAGACTGAAAATGTAAATGTAAATGATGTAATTGTAAATGAATGTAAATGTAAATTTAAATGTAAATGTAAATTTAAATGTAAATGTAAATTTAAATGTAAATGTAAATGTAAATGTAAATGTAAATTTAAATGTAAACAAAAGAATAATAAATAATCTCTTGTAAAAAATATAAATATATAGCAAGGGCCAAAAAGTTGTCGAGAGGAAAAAAAAAAAAGGAGACCGACACTTACATACAAAAACGTGGTTGAGCGTTTTTTACGTTGGGCGCCAAATGTCAAGTTACGAAATAAAAGAAGTTGATGAGATGTTGACAGGAAGTTTATTGCCAACCACGTTGATATATACAAGTGTCAAGTTAAAGTAAATTAAATATCTATACCTAGAGGTACAATTGAGGCTAGAGGTCTATGACCCTTATTACAGCTAGGGCCTTAATAAATACCAAAGAACCCTAAAAAATGGGCGGTCGATGTGAAGCACCGACCTTAAATGGGACGCGTGAGAAGCGCTCCCGATTATTGAAATGCCTCTAGGCTAGAGGTCTATGACCCTTATTACAGCTAGGGCCTTAATAAATACTAAAGAACCCTAAAAAATGGGCGGTCGATGTGAAGCACCGACCTTAAATGGGACGCGTGAGAAGCGCTCCCGATTATTGAAATGCCTCTAGGCTAGAGGTCTATGACCCTTATTACAGCTAGGGCCTTAATAAATACTAAAGAATCGGGCCTTATATTCTCGGCGTGAGGCGCCCTAATAATGGCCTTAAACTAACTAATCTACAAATCAAGTCCTTCCTACCTAACAGGGGAAGAGAGAACACGGGGAATCTTGTAATTTATTGTAGAAGGAGAAACAAAGGAGGAACACAACACAACCAGCCACTGTACGGAATCCTAAACACCAGGTCAGGTTAAACAGGTCGTCGTCGCCGGGAGAGGGCCGCGGATCACGAAACGCCCGCTCGCATCAGCTCGCACCAGAAGAAGAAGGGGTCCAGGTATCCACCTCAGGTCTCGGGACGCACACGGGACGCAGATGGGGAGGTCCGCTCGTGTGACGAAGAAGATTGGAAGAACCTTCGGCCGGCCCACGGCCCACGGTCACATACTGCTTTTGTTGTAGGTACACACCAATGGATTTACAGCTGAGAAATACACGGAAGTTATAGGTAGGGTTATGGTATAAAATTAATTTCACTCCTTTCTTCTAAAAACGATAAAACTTTTGGTGGAAAAATAAAACGTTTCGCTCTCTGACTTTTCCAAAACTCTCCCCCTTTCTTTTCCTTCCATTCGCTGTCATCCTTGAAAGACCACTAGCCTTTAAAATAATGTCATAAAAACAAGAAAATAGGTTCGATAATGAGGAATGAAACCTTTTCTCGAAGCGAACCCTACACTACCCAATTAGTGTATGATAGTTACACCTTACCTTAGGTTATTGGGTACTGTTTATAGTGGATACCTACAAATAGTACCCAATTATTGGTTATTGGGTACTATTTGTAGGTATCCACCTAATTTATAATTATTTTCATATGATATTTGCATCATATTTTATACAATTTTATTTTGCACTAGTTTCTGCCTTGCGGCTTCGCACGCGTTGTTTCTATGCAAACATTTAAAGGTGATTTCTATCCCATGGGAACTAATTTATGGGATAAAAAGCCTTTATTGATTCTAGGATAAGGATGAACTTTATGTAAAATTTCATCCCGATCCGTTCAGCAGTTTTGGCGTGAAGAGGTAACAAATATCCATCCATCCATTCAAACTTTCGCATTTATAATATTAGTGTTATAACCTTTTCGAATTATTATTTTAAATTGTATTTTACAGGTAAATGTTGATGGTTGTTTTAATATTCTTTTTGTTTGACATGTAGGTAACCCTATTCGTTACTAATAAAAATCTTGAACTTGAACATATAAGAAAGAAGTGAAAGAAATAAATAACTTTAGATCCATACCTTTTTGTGGTACTCGTAGAGTAAATTTGGCATGGAGGATCGTAAAAGGAAAGCCAGATAGATTTTTCTTGGAATGATATACAAGTTACCACAAAATTTTAACATAGAACATTTCCTCTTATTTAAAAAGAAAAGACGAGAAACGCCGATTTACCCTGTCAGAAGGTCAAACCGTGTCTATGAGAGAGAGAGAGACCTATTTACTGCAGGTAAGTTCATGATTTGTTAACCAATTTCTTTCAGCCCTGTGTCCCAAACACACCGTTAAAATCAGCATTACTGAGGGCTTATTGTTACCTAGAGTTTTGTAATATAAAAATAAATATTTACTTACACAGCCCGTCTACCAAAGAATATTCGGAAAATGCTGTAAACGCACGCGTTGATAATAAAAATAAACGACAGGCAGCTCATTAACGCTGATTATGATCTTAATGCACTCGTATTACCCTTATTCGTGTGAGTAAATGGATGATTCTAGTAGAGGAGACTAGGTGGAAACGGATAAACAGCTTTATACATAATTATTTGTTCCAATAACAAAAAGGCAAGCCTTGGTGGCTTTCCGTTTTTTTAGGCGTTGGTTGGTACCAATGCCTACAAAATGTGGATATTTTACATTACGCATAAATACGTTTTTCAGGCGTATGTGTACCTTATTAATGAAACAACAAGACAAAAATAAAAATTTTAAAAACCCGCCGACGTTTATTGGCTGAACAGATTTTCATGAAACATGGCTAAGAACACTCGGGATAAAATTATCTATGACGCAAAAAAAAACTAAATGGAAATCGGTTCATTCGTTTGGGAGCTACGATACCACAGACAGATACACAGATACACAGACAGACACGTCAAACTTATAACACCCCTCTTTTTGCGTCGGGGGTTAAAAATTGAATCTATTGATTCATTTTCAAAAAAATCATCATGATTATAAATAATATTGGATGGATAATATTTCCTTCCATAATTTAATTTGAGTTGCCATTAATTAATTGTAACACAGAATTCTGAACGTATGGATTTCTTTCATTGAAGCTTCATTAACAAAACCACTTGTAAGAAAATCTGTTTTTTATCCCTAAAACAACTTGATCCTCATTGCCCAATCTCCCTCGAGCGTTTCAGTAAATGGGTTTAATCATAATTATCATTAGGATGAAGTGTTTAGACCTTATCAAAAGTATTTACCATTAGAAATTATTATGAGTTTCGGCATAACAGATAAGGAAAGCTTGATAGGATCTTAAGCGGCACTTAACTAATAGATACTGTACGTTTAAAAGCCTCTTCACACTCATGCGCTCTCTATTCCCTGACTCTCATAATGCGACTGCCTCGTTGGTCTAGCGCTCAGCTTGTTCATCCGCTGATTATGTGGTCCTGGGTTCAAATCCCGGGTCGGGCCAATAGTTGTTATTTGGTTTTTTTTAGCTAGAAAAATTCACAGTAGTAGCCCGAAGTCAGGAAGTTGGCAGTGTTACACTTCTGTGCCTCGGAAAGCACGTTAAGCCGTTGGTTCTGCGCCTGACCTCTGGTCGTGTCGGTCTGTCGTCCCATCGGATTATGAGAATGAGGGAATAGAGAGTGCACCTGTGTTTGCGCACACATTTGTGCACTATAATATGTCCTGCGACTAATGATGAGACAGGCCGCCGTAGTCGAAATTCGGCTTGGAAGACATCATCATAATCCGAGGGAGACGCTAGAACGACACGAACAAAATTAGCAGTAGCAGCTCGAAGTCAGTAGGTGGTGGTACACACCCGAGCTTCGGAAAGCACGCGAAACCGTTGGTCTTGCGCCTAACCTCTCCCCAGTATTGTCGTCCCAACCTTTACAATAGTATATAAATGGTATGGATCGTGTCGTGAACCAAAAGTACGCTGTTGGCCGACGTCCGGTTTAATCGAAGTTTATCTAGGAGTTTGAAATACCGGGTCCAGAAGCCGAACAGATATCTAGATACTAACAAAAACAGTGACGGTAAAGCACTGGACTTGTTTTTGAGTATCACTAAAATTTAAGTAATTTTGTGATCTAAATTTGTGAAGTCTAGCGAGCAAAAAACGAAGGGACCAAATGGGTTTAAAAATACAAATTAATTATGGTCAGATTTCTAACCGAATTGAAATCAAACCACAGTCAATAAGTTTTTATAGTAACAATTATCCGTTTTCTAAACAATCGATGGTGTCACATTTCGTCTACAAGAAGATGTACAGATCTTCTTGTAGACGAATTGTAACACCATATGTTACAACAGCATTTATTCCTGAATAAAGTCACGGTTTCGGCTGAGAAAGCTCCTATAAACATCCCAGGTAAAGTTCTAACAACCGCATCTTAAGGTATAGATTAGAGAATGAGTTTAATAAAATATAGTCCTGTTATACATCCCCAGCGAGACAACTAATGTAAATTGCTTGTCTGCCTAACTCGCCGAGCAGAATGGGCCGGGATATGGGCCGGAATACAATATTCCTGAAGTTACAAGTGTGAGAATTACAAGGCATGACAAATAAACAAGCTTTGGTGACTCGTACAATGTTATTATGTGGGTATGTTTGAGATGTACATTAGGAAATCATCGAAAAGGTTCCTGAAAAATCGTTAATAGTTTTTAGGGTACAGGCATCTAATTCTAATTCTGTTTGGGGGGAACTGAGATCTGCAAGGACATCTCGCATGTATTGTGCATTATCCCCCTGCCTAAACAGGCCCTAACCAGCCCAGCTCCTTAAAGTACCGGAGCAGGACTCGGGTACACGCATGTTTTCCAAATATGATTCAACTACTAAAGTCATTAACAACGGGATATTTACCATGATTTGAGTTTTGAGATTTATTTGAGTTTTAGTTATTCCGTGATCATGGCGCATGAAACTGTGCCGAAATATTGGAAAGCTCAAAACTCAAATCATTGTAAATATCCCGTTGTTAACTTTAGTGTTAATAACCATGATGGATTTAAAAATGATTCAACTAATTTTAATGAGGTTACATTTTTTTCATTTTACCATTCTGCTGAGGAGATTTTTCTCTTTTTAAACACAAAGGGATATTAATCAAGGAAGATGTTAGCTATCACGAAGACATAACATTGTATAAATTTAACAACACTAAACATTAATTTTCATTCCATGTTTTCAATCGATTTGCTTGTAGATTGTCACAGAATAGCGAATTAACCCAGTAACACAACTCGAAACACGATTAAGTCAGCTCTGAGCGTCAGCGATGGAGCGGGTCGAGATTCTTTTGTCCCTCATTTACAGAATAAAATAATTACAACTTGCAGAATATTCACTCTGTAGTAGATTCATCCAATTATTTCTGAATGTGATATGTTTGCTTAATGAAAATAAATACGTTTTAGCATAGTAAATAGTAGATACTTAATTTTTTTAAGAAAATTTTTAATCACCCACCTTGAGATGGATTTTGTGAGTAACAAAGTAGAAGTTCCACACTGCTAAAAATCTTTAAATTGACGAAGAAAAAATGTTATGTGTATTTATATTTACTAAACTGGCTTCAGTGAACTCTCTCTGGATAATTTCCGGTTCGAAACAGTAACTGAATTAAAATTAAGGCAACAAACGCTCGGAACATTTATATTCTAAAATTAAATTCCATTTAGTGAGAATTGAGTGTTTTAATTAACAATTGTTTGTAACCATTCAATACTGTAGTACTAGGTAAAATTTTTGCAGTGTGTTAGTTCCAAAACGAAATATGCTACACCATCGCATGCTGGCCAAGTCCTACCCAAGGACGTTTGTAATAACAGATTTGTCAGTATGTACCAGTCAAGCCTCGCCATGATTAAGCCAACCATGACCAACAAGATGTGTTCCCGTTGTCCCCATTGATGCTGTCCCCACTGTGGGGACAACGGGAAGTCATAAAATTTCCTTCCCGTTGTCCCCACTGACCTTTTCCACTATGGGGGCAACGGGAAGTAGTAAAATTTCCTTCCCGTTGTCCCCATTGACCTTTTCCGCTATGGGGACAACGGGAGGTTATAAAATGTCCTTCCCGTTGTCCCCAAGTCAAGTTGTCAATTGCTGAACCAAGATCGTTATTGGGATTTTTCTAGCAATAAAAAATCCAGAAACCAGGGGCCCGGAAGTTGGCAGTGTACCTATTGGCAGTGTGTGTATTGTATTGTTTTTCCTGCGCCTGACCTTTCCCCGGTCGTGCGGGTCTGCCGCCTCATCGCATTATGAGAGTAAGGGAATAGACAGTGTCCATGTTAGCACACACACTTGTGCACTATAACATGTTCTGCTTATATGGCTAGTCTGCGTTGAAACTGACTGCCGTCTCCGAAATTCGGACATTAACAGAACTATAAGATACTCTGCTTTTTTTATTTTAGATAAGAATAAAAATGGGTTAGGATGGGTACTTTAAGTTCATAATAAACCTCCAGAGCTCAAAATAGATGATGCCTGTACGTACAAATTTACGGTACCTTGCCCTAAACCTACAGAGTTAGGCTCAAAAGGGTTCGCATCAATAAACAAGGAGACAAGATGCTTACTACTACGTCATACCAAGCAACCTTCTTGTACAGAGCGAAATTTCATTAAAATGTTCACATTGAATTCCTCATTCAAATTCAAAAATTATACTTTAGAACAATAATTGTAAATTCCTCATAACTAAGTACAGAAAGAAGGATTATAAAAAAAATAGGTTGTCTGTAAAGTCGGTTTACTGACGATAGTTGAACGTGACAACGTCTTAAGAAAATACTGATGGAATGGTAGCATTTGATACTCGATCAAAACATGTAAATGTACTATAGTATAGCAGCTGTCCACGCAGACGCATCGCTCACTCAAGTAGGAGAGAGACGGATGTCGAGCGCTCTCGCTTGCACTTCAAGCCTTGCATGGAACGCCTCAGAGCGAGGTAACGCCGCATGACGTCATGTTTTTTCGTGCGTGCAGCCGGCTCTATCGAATTATAAGACGTTGTCACGTCAAAAGTCCCACGTTTATATACAAAACTTTTGAACTTGGTAGTAGGTTCCAAAGGGCTAGTCAAACTTTTAAAATTCGAATATTCTCGATTCGAATTTACCTGTCCATCAGAATGACCCTCTGCATACGCATGAACTATGACATCTCCCGCCAATAAAACAAATGGTCACAGAGGCCGCGCGGGAACATGCATTATTCAACCGCTCTCACTTTACTAAATGAAATAAATTACCATAGATACGATTTTTATCTCGAATACGATGTTTCTAGTTTAGAATTTGTTTTTAAAACGTGTCGGGGAAAGAGGGGATGTATTTGACGTGTGTATTTGCGTGCCTGTGTGTCTGTCTGTGGTCAAAAACAACGGGAGATCAACAAAAACAAAAAATTCAAGTGCGGATTTTTATAATTTCTTACAAAACCTGGTCAGCTGATCCACCAGTAATATTAATTTGTTAATATTAATTTGGTTTTGGTTGTTATGAAAAGATAAAATAGATAAAAATAACCATTTAAAAATATACTATGAATAAAGTCAATATAACAGAAATTCAATTTATTTAAATGTTAAGTCCCTTCAGTACAACTTTAAAATGGATCAAGACATTTTAGTATTAGCTTTATTTTTGAAAGAAAGTTTGAGTAAGATGTTAATAAAAGATTTAAAATAGAAAAGTATTAGTGAAACGTATTTGTGACTTTGATATGCTTTCAATTGTATTCTGAAATGTATTTTTATAAATGTATATTTCTAAAAATGTGACTTCAAATAACATAAGCTTCAAAAATTCGTTAAAAAGCAGAAAAAAATATTTAAAAGAAAGCAACCTAAGTCACGTAGGTTTATTCATAATTCAGCGCACTTCAGCCTGCAGTTAGCCCAACTGTTTCAATTATTGTAAATACTAGTTTTTATTTGTTTATATTATTTCGCTGTAATTGTTATTGTCTCTTGATAGGTGTCTTGTGTCGTATTTAATATGTTTTCCCTTTCGTTCTTGAAAGGCGTATGATGTAAGTACCTAACATTTTACAGTGAAAAATATTCACTAACTTGTTCAAAGCTGGACTAGAGTTACTAAGGAAAAAGTACTTATCTACATCGGTCAGGTGCGCTTGTCGGAACAATTTGGTATGTTTAAAGTACCCAATAGCGCTGGGGACATTTTACTGTGGATTTTTATCATTTTGTGATCATTAGTGCTCTGAAACTAGTATCCTTACTGACGACCTCTACCTACCGAATTGATCACAAATCAGACTAAACCATCCATCCAAAGTTAGGATGGATGTATAGATGGATGACTGGATGTTTGTTACCTCTTCGCGCCGAAACTACTGAAAGGATCGGGCTGAAATTATGCATTCAGGTAATTCTAATCCTGGAATCAAACATAGGCTACTTTTATTCCATAAATCAGTTCCCATGGGATAGAAATCACCATCGAACGTTTATAGAAACAACGCGTGCGAGGCCGCGGGGATAAACTAGTAGTGTCATAACTGAGCCCTCAGTTCGGTTTGACGCTAGTATCGATACGTCATCGCGACGAAATCACAAACAAAAATTCTTATTTTTGTATGGGATTTTTCTTATTTCGTGTTTCTATGTCCGCACGCTAGCTCTGTTTCAAATCCCGTAGTAAAATGAGATAAGGATGAAGTTTTGCGTAGAGACAAAACTCTTATCAACAAAACTTTTATCGTGAACGCAACGTAGACAAGTTCTTAGTTCGTATTCAGCACACTGTTGTTAGAAAAACGAAAGTAAGTAAAAATGCGTTTATTTTGTAACCAATACATACATAGCACATACAAAAGATAAATGTTAATACAAAAGTAACATAAAGGTCACAAAAATGGCCAACACTCAGCGTAGTTAACCAGGTGCCTTACAAATAACTGTGTCATCGAGAAAAGGGTCTCGATTTCTGGCTGATTAAACACACCCTTGTTGACTCGCCCCGAGCTTAGGCGGATTAGGACTTTGACATTATAAAGGACGTGATGTAAGGGCACATTCTTTATCTTGTTTGACTTAATAAAAGACATGTTTAGTCGAATGTTTGGGAGTGGAAAAGTAACACGACGCGGCTTAATTCTGAGAGACTTGACACTGACTGTCTCTTTATGGAACACTGGACAAGAGCGTATAATTATTGTCCTCTCTTGACCAGTGTTCCATAGGTACTCTGATAGATCTTATTTTGATTATGATTTCAGTGATAATTTTTGTGATTTTGATTTTAATGATTTGGTTTTAATTTTAGTACGCATTGAATTTAGTTTTTATTTGGAATTTTATTTTTATTATGTTTTTTTTATCGTATTTAATTTTAATATGACTCGAATATGGAAACTCTAACTTATTTTTGTATTATAATTTAAGGTTGTCTGAAATAAACGAATTGAATTGAATGAAAAAATGACTTAAACACATTGATATTTTCAGATTTTCAGGGGTACTCTGCTAACATACCACTTTACTATGACAATGGAATCGTCGCAGAATCGTCCATAGATGCCAAAAACTCTACTAGATTTGCGTTCGGTGCTATTTGCATTGCACGGAGAGATTGATAGAATGGTTTCAACCATGATACTTTTAACACACGTCGCTCCATCTGTAGTTTCTATCATTAAAGGTAAAATGCCAAAATGTGTCATTTTGATATTGCTATGGTGAAGCGATTAATTTAGTGGAATTAGGACCAAGATTCACGTTACTTTAATTGTTTTTCTATTTTGTAAAGAACTTGCACCCGGGCTCGTCTAGTCCCAAATTCAACAGAGGTTATGAGAGGCGGATGACTTTTACCACTCAAATATGTAGGTACATTAGAATTTTATGCTAAAAAAATATTTTACATCTTAAACAAGTTTTTACATGTGCTAAATAATATCAACAGAATTTGCATAGCACGTATCACCTGCGTACTGAAACACCTTGCAGTGCTCTATTACATTTTTCTGATTGTTGACATACTTCAGGTAATGAAGAGGTCCGAGAACTGAACCCTGTGCTGTACCCTGCGTTACATGCACTTTATCACTAAAGTTGGAACCTATTCTCACACAGTATGATATATTTGCTGATATTCTTCACACCAAGATAATAGGGGACCTCTGATGCCACTGCATACTACCCTATTTTTAAGTAGATTATGTTTTAGGGTTCTGGCCGAGTTGTGTACTTTTCCATTGCTATTTTTATCTCAATTCATAAATATCTTTTTTTCCATATTTGGCGACTTACAGGGTTCATTGTCGTATAACTTTTTGATTAATTATGATATCGAAACTTTGGTGAGACAGAAAGATGCAGCTTGAATTGAACTTTATAAAAATGTAATAAAGTTGATTTTGCAAAATGTGTTAGTTATTTAAGTTTCCACCTACAGCAACAATATGTACATGAGAATTTTAACCTAAAAATACTTTTCATCTAAAACAAGTTTTTACGTGTGCTAAATATTTATATCAACAGAATTTGCATAGCAATTTTGCTAACAAAAAATATCATCAAGCATGTCAAAGGTTGATTGGTGTGACGAACCTCCGGAATTCCGTTTTAACGCCAAATTGGCATCCTGGAGGAGGATTAAAAAGAATTGTTTTTTCACAAAAACAATCTATAAAGAATTGCGTAGGTATAAAATTATGTAGTTAGAATGAGGTTATTTACCTTGAGTGACATTTTACTTCACACAGCATCATCTTGCCCAAGCAGAGCTTGTGCTATGGGTAGTTCAAATAAAGAAACAAGAAATTAAATGATATAAAAAAACGACTTCGAAGGTACTTGAACCCGCAACCTTCCTGGCCTCCAAGAGAAGGTTGCGAGGCGAGTTGAAGTCCCGTCGAAATTCAGAATTTTTTAGGATATTAGTCAATTTCTTAGAAATTACCCGAAGGTGAGAGCTTACGTACAATAATAACAAAAACCTTACTAACACAAGCTTACTGCCGCGGATCACACCAGCTTGAGCAATGTTGCCATACATTTGAAAAATATTTTCGACTAAAGAATTAATAGCTCCAACCGAAGAATCCTCATTACAAACAAACAAACCATAAATCAAAAACTCTTTCCATAAATACAATAAATGTACACTTATAAAAGGTCAAATTATAAAACACACCTACCTCATAACACAAGGTTATTTATTAGTACCTATAAACTATTCCTCATCCTGTCAATCACCATTGAAACCGCAGCGCAATACTATCCAAAGCTAACCTAATAACTATAGCGACAGAATGCTCGCCGCAATCTGCTAATTACATAACCGCAGATAGCTGATAATCAACACGCGGTGTGAAGCGTCTTTTGACCGATAGGTACATTAGCACACTACACACTGTATAAGCACAGATTAGGTAATTTTTTTGTAGATTCCAATAGTTCTGTTGTCGCTGGATCATAAAATCAGCCCGTTTGTAGAATGGCTGGGCCGCTTACATAACGGCGCCATTCTGATAAATGCTTTGACCGAAAATTCTTCATGACAAAACACACTTTTACCACCTAACACCAGGTAATTAATTAGTACCTACAGATTATTCCATAACCTGTCAATCACCATTAAAATCGCAGCACAATACTATCCGAAGTTAATCTATTAACCATAACGACATAATCCTCGCCGCAATCTGCCATCTGCTAATTACACAACCGCAGATAGCTAATAATCAACACGCCATTTGAAGCGCCTTTTGACAGGTGCAGAATATAGTTTAACATTATAAATCAAAACTTGAAAATAAGTTAAGGGCAGTTGTGGAAACTTTACAGGATACTGAGTTAGCATGACTACGATCCAAACTACGATACTTAATTATAGTGTCTAATGGTTTTGCTTTTGACACATTTAGAAGAAAGAAAGAAAATTATTTATTGGACACACAAGTAACTTAGGTAAGGACAGAAATAAAATAAATAAAATACTACTTAGTACTAGGTAGATAACCCGTAGACAGACAAAAACACAGGTGAACATTAGTTATATATACTAACACAAGTAAGCATTGGGTTGGTACTAAGTAGCCCACTCAGCAAGCAGACAAGCGCGTGTGTGTAGGTCTAACAGGTCCTGACTCAGCTTGTTCCTCTAACGCAAAAACGTAGAATATTTTGTGAAAGAACGCTGGTTTTCAGTCAGAACCGGTAGAGTAATCGACAGACACGATCTCAGATCTAGCGCACAATAGACATAGAAGAGGTGTGAAAATAAAAAAAAAGCAAGGTGGCAGCACTGGATAGGTACATGAAAAGAACAAAAAGTCATAGATGAGCAAAAAATAATTTATGATGCGTAAGGTGTATATGAATAACATACGCACTAAAACTGTCATTAAGCTTAACTAATTTAATACATGTAGTGAGAATGGTTTAAAATAGGACTATAAATAAAATAATAATGTAAATACGAGTAGGTACCTTTGTATGGTACACATCACACTAATATTATAAATGTGAAAGTTTGGATGGATGGATAGATGGATGGATGTTTGTTACCTCTTCACGCCAAAAATACTGAACGGATCAGGCTGAAATTTTGCATACAGGTAAGTCTAACCCTGTAATCAAACATAGGCAATTTTTTATCCCATAAATCAGTTCCCATGGGATTTATATTACCTCGAACGTTTCCTTAGAAACAACGCGTGCAAAGCTGCGGGCAGAAGCTAGTAAACCATAATAATTTGACTTGTTTCAAAACAAGACAAAACTCAGAATCTGCTCATTTTTGATCGGTGAGTTCCTAAGTGTACCCTACCTAACTCGATGCAGTTACCCTTAAAAATATCAATTCTGTTCGTCCAAGGCTACAACAGTTGTAACCTTGGACGAACAGAATTGATATTTTCTGTCATGCCGCTAAACTGCCAACTTTGGAACTGACGCCAAGAAAAAATAACTAGGGTTTTCAAGTTTTTATATTTCATTGGAAAAACTCCTATACAAAGTTCTACGTTCTTCAAATTCGAGACTTACTGTTTGTTTCATTTTGGCAGTACGAGTGCCAACTTTGACAAGTAGGCGGTAGTAAACAGCCACATTCTGGAAAACTTTCCTTCTTGGTGTTTTGCTTACTCATATTAGACGTACTGAGTGATGGCACGTATCTATTTTCACCCCAACAGAAGTGGAATAACTGTAAGCTGTCAAACCAATCTCAGTAAACTGTTGAAACTATTACGCTTGGTACTAATTAGTTCGATAATCCACGTATTTAGTGCTAATTAAGGAAATAAATTATGTCTCACCGATTTGATCTCAAATCAATGTTCGATCAAATATATTATAGTTAAGTATTATTGTAAGGATGTGCGAACCGTAGAGTCTAGTTAAACCTTAATTAGAATTAAAGATGCTTTTGACTGTAAAATGCAACAATTTTCTATCAATAAACATTATCATAGTATCTATCGATTTAGGATTGCATTGTATTTGAATTTATATTTAAAATCCATTTTAATTGCGAACTAACTTCTCCCGATTTTTTTTTTTTATGGATGTTCTGTAATATTTTTTTTATCGCTCAGAAATATTTTTTTTATTCATGGATGTTTGGTAGGGAGTAAGGTACATACCCCCATGAGATAAAAGCCAACAAGACGCTTATTATGGGCAGGCCTGCGTCCAGCAGTGGACCAATACAGGCTATTGAGGAGGTTGAGGTTGAAGGTACATAAGCTAATCCAATGTAACAACAAGATTGTTGTCACTTACTGCAATTTTTCTAATTTCTACGGGATATACCCTTGATTGATGCGCAATGTATAGAAATTAGCAAGATACTCACGCAAGTGAAACTATAGCATAAGCTTAGTTCAACACAGATCTTGGCTCGCATCTGCCAGTAATTGAATAAGAGATGGAAACAATAGATGGCCCCGATACAAACTGACATTCATTTGCATAATTTGCCTATCAAAATATTTGTGCACGGTAATGTTATAATACAATTTTAGCCAGGAGTTCAAAGAAAAAGTAAAAAATTACTCAAAAATATTTAGAAAAGTTTGTCAAATTGCAAAATCAAATTATATTAGCTCGAAAATTAGAAATAGTGATAATGTAATAAAATCTACTTGGAATATAATAAAAAGTGAGACTGGAAAGGTCAGTACATACGTTAATGATTACAATTTAAAGATCAATGATTGCTCAGTTAAAAATGATGTCGAAGTGGCTCAAGCATTTGAAAACTTTTTTACTGAAATTCCAATCTCAACTACAAAGTGTTTAAACTCTTCTCAGGTAATTGCTGAGTCATTGCTTATAGAAAATGTATCTAAATGCAAAAATAAATTTAATTTCACCCATGTTGATGAAAAAGATATTAAAAAAGCCTTTAAACTTTTAAATATAAAGAAAACTGCAGATCTCTGGGGCATTTCCGTTACAATTATTAAACCATTGATTGATACCATTGCAACAGATCTAGCTTTTATATTTAATGAATCTATTGATTGTGGCGTATTTCCTGATCTAATGAAATGTAGTAAAATAATCCCACTGTTTAAATCGGGTAGTAGGTCTGACCCCACTAACTTTAGACCAATATCAGTACTGCCAACATTCAGCAAAGTTTTTGAAAAACTTATTCTACATCAATTGCTTAGGCATTTCAATGGCAATGACCTGCTGCATTGTAAGCAATTTGGGTTTACTTGCGGCAGGTCAACTACTGATGCTGGTGTAGAGTTAGTATCGCATATTTTTGATGCTTGGGAGAAGTCGCAAGACGCTTTAGGCGTTTTTTGCGACTTGTCAAAAGCGTTCGATTGCGTACACCATGAAACATTAATCAGGAAACTGCATCACTATGGAATAAGAAACACCTCTTTGGATCTTCTTACATCTTATTTGAGTGATAGGATACAAAGAGTTGACATTAATGGGAAACGGTCTTCGGGGTCTGTAGTTACAATGGGTGTACCACAGGGTTCTATCCTCGGTCCTTTCCTATTCTTAGTTTATATTAACGACCTGCCTCATCTTGTCAAGAATAATCACGAGATTGTATTGTTTGCTGATGATACTTCATTAATTTTTAAAATGAAACGACAAAACACAAATTTCGACGATGTGAATAGTGCAATCTCAAAAGTAGTTCATTGGTTTAGTGTCAATAATCTTTTGTTAAATGAAACCAAAACAAAATGTATTAGATTTATTCTACCTAATGTTAAACAAGTGAAGGCTGATGTAAACGTTAAAGGAGAAACTTTAGAAATAGTAGAAAGCACCGTATTCTTAGGAATCACCTTAGATAATAAACTTCAATGGGGCCCACACATAGATAAGCTATCGAAGAGACTTAGTTCTGCAGCATATGCAGTCAAAAAAATCCGTCATCTTACAGACGTGGACACATCTAGACTTGTTTATTTCAGCTACTTCCATAGTATTATGTCTTATGGTATACTGCTGTGGGGGAACGCTGCAGATATTAACACCGTATTTGTGCTGCAGAAGAGGGCTGTTCGTGCAATCTATAATATGGGTCCCAGAGAATCCCTGCGTGATAAATTCAAAGAAATAAACATAATGACAGTACCATGTCAATATATTTATGAAAACTTATTGTACACTCATAAAAATATAAATCGGTTCCCTAAAAATAGCGATAAACATAATTTGAATACCAGAAACAAACATAAGATCGCTGTGCCCACAACTAGGCTACACAAAATTAATGTATCTTTTAAAGGGCAATGTATACGCTTCTACAACAAAACTCCTAGTGAGTTGCAAAAATTATCAGTAAATAAATTCAAACAAATTGTCAAAACCTTGCTGTGCAAAAAGGCTTACTATAAAATATCAGATTATCTAGAGGATAAAAAAGCTTGGGACGGGTTTTGCTCCAACTCGAAAAATAACAACTAACAGGCTAAAGGTTTCTTCGTCGCTTCTTTACTTTAGTCTACATACCGAAGCGACAGAAATCAAAAAATATCACTTTATTTCCGTGTCAGTGCTTAGTTTTATGATTTGACCTTTTCTAAGTGTACATTTATTGTATTTATGGAAATAAAGAGTTTTTGATTTTGATTTTGATTGAATGGGATACGATGGTTCTGTTGTTTGGTAGATATTGGTGGGTTGGTTTATTAACATTAGTTACAAACCCTTGCCCGCGGCTTCGCTCACATGGAACTTGGATAAACATGGAGATAGTGTAATCTATTAGTGTAAGAAAGTTTGATATCGAACTAGTTTAGTTTTTTTTATTTTGCTTTCATTTGTTTAGCTTTAGATGATCTTTTAATTTTTTAAGATTCTTTTCTTTAGTTTTTTAGAAATTGTTGCTGACAGAAGGCTCAGACATTTGGACAGTGGGGCGTTTGGTGTGCGACCGGCTGGCCAACAGAATTTATAACATGGGTCAATATAAAAGCATTTTTTTTTTATAAACTCACGACGGATAAGTTCCTTGTTATCGAAAAAGAAATAAATAATTTTGCAAAACCTTCGACTAAAAAGAAAGGGTAAAACCGCAATCATAATGTATTTATCTTCAAATATAGCTAACATTTTTTTATCCACCTATTAAAAAGACAAAAAAATCCGATGCGGTCAAATAGAACAAAGTAAAGGTACCTTTCCCATTTCTCGACTGGCTTAGGAATCCCAGTCGCGTCTATGAAAGTTTGTAAAAATCCGATGAGCTAGAATACATGGTACAGTCTCTATGCTCAGAAAGTAGAGTTATTGGATTGAAGGTAAATACTCGTATGTCATCATAAAATAAAATAATGAATAACAGAAACGAAACCCTAATATCTATAGAAACAAACACGCTGGAATACGTTTCGGAATATGTCTATGTACCTACCTGGGCCATATTATTTAAAGTAGTTTATTTAGAAACGAATTACATGGTTGTATTAACTATTGGAATTCGATGATGCCCGCAGTAGTTTTTAATAAAACTGTGTCGCAGACACCATCGCCCTCCTCACAGACAGGGTGTTCTACTACATAATTTTTAAATAACTATTAGATAGGTATCTATGATTAATGAATAATGTTTATCTTTAATGTTAATAAAAACTAAGTTTATAAATATTCAAAGGTAGGTACGAAAATATATATATTTATTTTTCAGTGTGTATGCGACTGAAATTGTGTGTGTGTGTGTGTGAGAGGGTGTGTGTGTGTGTATGTGGTGCTCCTGAGGACACCGGTCTCATAAGAGTCCGGGCAACAGAAGCTACCAGGTGAGCGAGTATGTATGTGTTCATGTGTATGTATGTATGTAGAGCTCCTGAGGACACTAGACAGGAGATACTAGTGTGGGTAGGTGGGTGTTTGTGTATGAGTGAGTAGGTATAACATCTCACGATATTACTTTTAACAGTTCTTCAGTGGAATCATACGTCAGAGATAGAAGCCAAGTGTTAAGGGTTTGCTTGCATGATCCTTTAGTCATTTGGAAAATTTCAAGCTCTTTGTTTACTTTGTTATAAAGCCATGGACCGAGAAAACTTAAAAATCTGCGTGCAAAGGAGGTACGGTGGGAAACAACTTTGAAAACTTGATGCTTTCTTCGAGTATTGAGACGGCTGACGTCAGCATCTTTTCTAGAATGCTGTCTGAGAATGACATGTAATATAAAAAGCTGGCGGACACTAAGTACTTTACATTCTTTAAACAGATCGGTGGTAGGGTAAAGTTTAGGTTTAAATTAGCTTATTTTCAGTAAGGCTCTCTGAGCTCGCTCAACAATAAGTGTGTTGGATTTAACCGCCCCGCCCCAGCATGTGACACAATATGAGAGAATGGGTTGACATAACGAAGAATAAATCAAATTCATGATACGATGATCCGCAGAATATCGGAGTTGTTTGAAAATATAATTGAGTTTTCTAACTCTGTTTGAGAGGTAATTTAGATGTCTTTTAAAATTGAGATTATTATCAATAACGATGCCAAGATATTTAATGAATTCAACTGACGACAAGTATGGGCAATCACAGTTAAGGGACGATAAATTATGACAATTATGTGCAGTTATATTAAAGGTAAGTGGAACAGGATACGGGGGATTTTGAATAGAAAAGGGAATATATTTAGTTTTTAGGGTATTTAGAGATAGATAATTTTGCGCTAACCATTGTGTGACCATATTAAACCCAATTTGTGATCTCTCAAAGACTTCGGACCAAGTGTTACCGTAAAAGGTTAGTGTGGTATCATCTGCATAAGATATTATGTTACAGTGATTAATATCGAGTGAGGTAAGATCATTAATATAAGCTATAAATAAGGTAGGGCCAAGGACGCTACCTTGAGGTACACCATGGGTTGTGGGTAAGCTATTACTCATATGATCTTCAATTTTAACCCTTTGCGATCGGTCAGATAAGTAGTCTCTGAATAATTTTAATTGAGTTCCTCGTACTCCAAGAATCTCTAGTTTTTGCAAAAGGATCGGGATAGAAACCGTGTCAAAAGCTTTAGCTAAATCTAGAAATATAGTAAGACACTTTAGTTTGGAATCTATTTTATTTACTACAAATTCTGTAAATTCAGTAAGAGCATCTTCAGTCGATTTACCTGTGCGAAAGCCAAATTGTCCTTTAGATAGTAAGCTATTTTTTTCTAAGTAATTAGTAAGTCTAGAATTTATAATTTTCTCAAATATTTTTGAAAGCGAAGCTAAAATTGAAATGGGTCGATAGTTTGTGACGCGGTTCCTATCTCCCCCCTTAAATATAGGACGCACGGTAGATCCTTTTAGCAATGTAGGAAACACACCCTGATGTAAACAAAGGTTAATTATGTGCGTGAGAGGAGCGGCTATTTGATTTTTAATACATTTTAGCACCTTTGATGGTATTCCATCATCGCCAGGTGCACAATTGCTTTTCAGTCCATCAATAAGGTTTCCAACTTCTTGCTCATCAGTATCAAGTAAAACAAGGGAATTTGCCGGCGATTTAAAAGTTGAAGTTTGGGAGATTATGTGAGAGGGTGGTTTTATATTACTTGCCAGCTTTTCGCCGACTGTAGCAAAAAACTCGTTAACTGAGTTTACTGCTACAGTAGGAGAGAGGGCAGTAGAGAGGAGTTCAGAAGCGTGTTCCCTTTTTGCTTTCCTATTAGTGATATCATTTATAGCTAACCATATTTTTTTATTATCTTTACCAGCGTTTATTAATAGTTGTCGTTCGTATTCTCGCTTCAATTTTTTGACTAAATTATTACAATAGGTTCGATAGCGTTTATAAGTTATTTGAAGAGTTAAGTTTTGGGGTGACTGTTTTAATTTTTTAAACATTCGATCTCTGTTGCGTATGCATCTGACAATACCCAGAGTCATCCAAGGTTTTAGGAGTCTCCGCCTCGATGGAATAGTCATGATCGTAGTGTTAGATATAATTATGTTTTGTATCGCAGATATAAATGAATCAAATGCTATGTTTGGGTTAGTTAATTTATAAATGTAGGAGAAATCAAAGTTTTTGGTAGAGCTCACAATACTGTCAAGATTTAATTTAGAGACTAGTTTCTTGGTTGGGATTTCTTTCGGTTTTATTTCAATACAGCATAATATAGCTTTATGGTCAGTGATGGTTGTCTCAAGAATGAAGCACTTGACTTTAAGTTTAGTTTTTAAGATAACGTGGTCGAGACAGCTGTTTGAGCGTGTAGCCACATTAAACGCAGGGAGTAGACCATTGTCAGAGAGAAAATCGTGGTAACTTGTCAGTAATCTGTCAGAACTGTTGATAGCTATGTTAACATTTATGTCTCCAATAATTAGAATGCTTTTATACATGGTTAATTTTGATAAAATAGTATGAAGAGACGATAAAAATGCATCTATGTCTCTGAAACAAAATGGGCGGTAGATGGCAAGAATAACTACATCTTTATTCAGTTTGATAATTATACAGTTAGCTTCCTGGATGACTGGTTCTTCAATCGAAGCGTTAAGACCATTTCTAATAAATATTACGACGCCATCATTCTGATTGTAGTGGGATGTAGATGACACGCTACGAAAGCCATTTAGGATAGGGATGTTAGAAACACATGACAGCCAACATTCTGATAATATTAAAATATCACAATCTAAGTTAAGTTGTTGTAAGAGGATACAAAATTGATCGAAATTAGCATTTATGCTACGAATATTTTGTGAGACTATTTTAAGGTAACGATTAGGTTCTCCTATAGTATTAGTGCATTCTTCGGGGTAACAGTTAACATTTTCGGATATCGAATAGTTATCAATGTCGGTAAGTAGGTCATTGAGGTCACCAAATTTTAAAACAAAGGATTACATAGTCGAAGCGCCATGGGTTCAAAGGGAAATTCTTGTCAAGAACTTGTATTTGCATCATTACCAAAGAGAAGAGGGTCCACTGCTTATACTGATGATTCACCTGTATATTAAAATTAAACTTTATATTGTGATGCGCATGATTTACCAAAATTTGTGTTATAAATCGTAAAGTGCAATTTCTCAATAAGTGTGTATGTGTTGTATGTTGAGTATGAATATATGTGTATGTGTTGCTGTGTATCATAGAGTCATTGTGAGAAATATATATTGAGTAAAGTGGAAAATTGATTTTTACCATACTCTTATGAACGCTTAATAAGTACATGTTAGTTTTATGCAAAGATAAACACAAAAATACAGTTAAACTACACCAAAACAATAAAAATAAGCTCCTGAGAGAAGAAGATATGCGGCATTGGAGTCATGATGGGCTACTAGCCAGCTTTTCTAGCTGCTCCTCCGATTTGATATGGATAGGAGGTGAGCCTTCAGTCTTCTTCGCCAATACCTTTGCATTAGAGATCCAGCTCAACTGTATCTGTTTAGATTTCACCATGTTTCTGGCTAGATAATATAACCTCCTTGCTTTTGGGGTAAGATGTTCTGCAACATATACTGGTACCAAAGGTGCTGGGAGACCCAAGTGAGAGCTATTGAGCTTTACTTGGTTAGACTGGTTAAATGTTTTTACTGCTCTCATTATAACATTCTTATTCGAGTTGTTGTTGAGCTCCATTAGTATAGCCGAATTACTCCCTTTCTTATCTGGCAAGCGGAAGAAATCTTTTATGGTTGACTCTCCTTTGTTTACATTTAAAGACTTGCACATTGTGCTTAAGTATTTCTCTACATCTTGTCTGGTCTCTCCGTCTTTTTTAGGCACGTTTCTTATTTCCAAGTAGTTCATTTTCGAGATTCTCTGCATGTCTTCCAATTTATCTTCCAATAACATTATATGTGTACGTTGGTCTTTACACTCCTGCTCTAGCGTATTTGTCTTAGTTTTAATGTCTTCGTACTGAGCTGATGTAAATTCCAGCGTTTTCTCAATTTCAGAATAGGATTTCTCAATATTGGTTAAGGATGTCTCAATATTTGTCAATCTAGTGTTAGAGGCGCTCTTCCAACTTTCAAATTGGGTTTTTATCTCCTTTGTTGTCTCTGCTTGTAGACTGATAAATAACTGCTTGATTTCATCCTTGAAACTCAAAAGTTCGTCTTTGAAAGAGACTTGTCCTTCCTTGTTGCGAAAACGTTTTAATCTGAAGTTACTGTAGTGAGTTGGGGTTTCATCTAAACCAATAGAGGCTAGGTCAGGCTCAGAGTTGTTGTCTGGCGTGCGAATCATTTTATGTTATGAAATAAACAGTCAAGTGAATTTGTTGTTATAGTTAAAGTCTTAGCACATTCGCGGTTTTGGATTACCTGAGGTGATGACGTAGTAGTAGCAGTGTGCACATTCGCTATCCTGATGCGCAACGACGCCGGTGGATCGGTACTTGAATGGAGTGAAGTTCGAGCGCAAGTGACGTAACGGTGGTGGGCTAGTTTACGCTGCGCGCAGTGTGGTCCGGTTTAACTCCTTGCGGTTATGCACGCCTGGTACTTTGTTGTATTATTGGATGAATTATTTTCGTATTATGTTAGTGAAATTAAATATTTAAAAATAAAAAAATATTACGGGAGACACGTCTGTACGCTACCGCGGTCCGAGGGGAGAGGTCATCATCTCATGTCATGTAAAAGACAGTAGGTTCATTGAAAAACAACAAGAGCTTTCATATACATCACACTTAAAGCCGCACCTTGTTTATGTCATCTGTACGGGTCCTAACGGAAGATCAGCGCTGGCTAGGCCTCTTACACGAGCTTAGCCAGCATTATGATGAGTTAGGGCCTTTTTATAACAAGTTTATATATACATAATTATACATATTCCATAAGTGGGTTTTTCTTTCTCAACTTGTTTTATTGGTGTTATAAATAAATGTCTTTCTATTTCTATTTAGGACGACTAGTTTAGGATGTAAAAGGAATTTAGTGTGTCGTAGAAAAGTGAGTGTGCGTTGAAGTCTTTTGTAGCATCATACTACGTACTACGAAGATCTACAGGTTGTGGTGGGTGCGGTAAATTTCACAGGAAAAAAAAACCCTAAACAACGGTCAACTCTGCAAATCTCAGTAACAAATATTTCTAGAGAACTCTTATTAGGAGTTTTGTGATTTTTCACCAATGTCGTTAACGCATGCGTTGCACAAATGAAATAAAACACAAAAACAATGAGCGGACTTATCACTATGAAGCATTTATTAACTATCAGATCTTAATCTGGGACTCACAGGTGCTAAATCAATGTAGGTAAGTGGTAAGTACTAACTAATCCCCGCAGGTGATAATTCAGGTAAAGTGCTCATAATGTCAAATGCGTTATCAGCTAAATTTAGGATGATTAGTGGTCATCACTTGAGGCCGCTAGCAGCTTGCCAACTGAGCCCTAATCATGTGTGGTCTGGATAACCAGCCACACATTCTGTGACTTGATGGCATTTTGGCAGTTATGCACAGTAGGAGTAGTATAGTTAATAAGAAATTCATTAGAATTACTAGTAATTTGGTTTTGTTCCTGAATTGTTATTCTCTTTTTATAAAAATACCATCTTTTATTGTGCGAAGGCAAAGGTGGAATTCTCTACCGATCTTCGTCTATTTTTCCTACTTCCTATAATTTGAGTTTCTTTAAAAGAAGAGCAAGCCGTCTTTATAGCCGATGATCCCCTAATATCACATTCCATTAGACGAGGTTATGCCAAGCGAAAGCCTACCTATTAAAATTTGTTTTTAAATATATGGAAAAAAAGCTTACATTACAAACAGCCGAACATAGAACCTCCTCTTTCATTCGAAGTCAGTTTATAAGAAGGGAAAGGCGATGCCAGAGCCTGTAAGAGCCGTAATTTATTTGACTAGTCCAATTAATATTCACCGTGCGAAAGGGACAGGCACACTATACCTATCCCTCTTCATCAGCACACTTCCGTCCACTGATGAACGACTCCCTAAATAAGATGGGATTTTCAATGACCACCATGCCTGACAGGTGGATTGGTGAGGAAAACACAAAACACGTTTCTAAGCCTAGTGTGGGACTGTAGACAACCTTATTGGTATTGATATGGATCAGTTGAGCTACCTGTAAACTGTTTGCAAAAGTCTGCAGTTAGCTCAATTGTTTCAATTGTAAATACCAGTATAATTTTCTTTGTGAATAAAGGAATATCAAACCTTATTAGATATGCCCATTAATTTGCTTTAAGTTTTTTTTTTTGTGTAATGAACATGCCTAAAATGTTGTGTTTTTGTGTAAATAAATAATTGTATTGTATAATGGTACAATTTTCTTGTGAACCAATTAATTATTCCTCCATTTTCTGCTTTCCTTGGAGAAGCTTTGCATTGAAGCAATAGCTAAACTACGAACAAAATCTAATTCTAAAATAAACCGAACTTGCTTCCAAAACCATTAGAATTTTTGGCACTGGATGCCCACTTTCCGGTCGATTCCATGATAATCCCTTTGCCAAACTGTCGTGTTCTGCCAGACGTTATTATTTTAATTTTTAAATAGCCCGCACGAGTACAGGACGCGTGTGCTTCATTAGCATCTAGATTAACAGAGTGTCCCCCGAATACCTGCAATCCCCAAAATAGGTAAACTAGATAAAAAAACAACAATGATTACTTCTTTAAAATCAAATAATTTTCGCGAAATGAATGTCTAGGCGTTGTTCGTTGCTTGATTTGCTGGTATTATGCGGGAATCCTATTAATATTATAAAGCCGATAGTTTGTGAAATGTGAATTTTTGTTACCTAAGATTTCTAAAACTATTGAACAGATCATGATTAAATTTGACGTACATTTAGACATAGCTTTACTTAGATGATAGGCTGCTTATTATAGCGAAAATACGCATGCGAAGCCACGGGTAGAAGCTAGTAATAGATTGATGGATAACCCTTTGTTGAACCACATAAAGACAGAAAAAAACAATACAGAAAGACATTCTAATAGTGAAAGTGCAAAGGTCAGCTGTACGAGTAAGAAATTAGCCTTATTATACATATATTATAAATATTTAGAGGGTATTTATCGCATTTATTTACCTATATTTAAATAAACTCGTTACCATAATACCCGTTGAATAGTTAGGTACCTAATAATGTGATTTGATTGCGTAAGTTCAAAAAAACCATAAGTTAGTTTTAATCAGTAAGTCCGAGATAAAAGTAGCCAAAATAAATTAATATAAACCTTTTATTTTGTGCCCACTCTACATATTTCACGTTGCAATTAGTGCTCAAATAAATCATCCAAACGCACCACAATCATATGCATCAAATTGATAACAATCCATCCTGACCGATCAATTTCATCAACGGTAAAATATAACGATTCATCAGGTCGGTATTACCTTCATCAATCATGGCCTACTAGCTATTAGCGAATTGAGTATCCGCGATTTGCGGTGTTACGTGGACGCATACTTTGCCTTCCAACAAAAAGTTTTGGCTACTTTTTGCATGGTAGGCATTCACTGGGAGGGAAATAACTTTACATTGGTCGATTTAAAATATCTTCGCATTGCTTGGGACTCTTAAAATTCAGAGAACAATAGATTGCATTGCGTGGAAGAAGACCGGCATGTCGAGATCAGGAAAGGTTAGACGTGCTCTCATTGCGTAACAATAAAAAACTAACAGGTCTAAACTCGGTCAAATCTATGCGACCCTCCCCGGTAACCTCATAATAGAGACCTACCATTTACAACCATATTCATATTGCTCTATCGAACCATCGAACACTATGCAAATGTTGAGACCTCTCTATTCAATGCAGAGCTGCCAGTTGGCTTTGGGCCTAAATTTTCAATAACTGTCTCATCTATGCCATATAATTTAATGTTATTGTGGCATTTATGAAGATTCAAGGGCTTTCGTGAGCTGAGGGCTTAATATGTGCTTTTAATTGTTATTATTCGAACAATAGACTTTAGTAGCCTAATGATAAAATATAGTTCGGTAGGTAAATAGATGATAGTGATGATGTCCTCTAGAATCAACGGAGACTGTGCGCAGGACATATTATTACAGTGCTCAAGTGTGTGCGCAAACACAGGTGCAATCCTTATTCTATAAATTGTTATTAGGATTTCTTGAGCAACAAAATTCCCAATAGCAGCTCGAATTCAGGTACTATATATAGCTACTCCCCTTATGTATAGGCGAGGTTAAAAAAATATTGGTAGTATACTGACAGTTTGTTATCTTGTATGGTTAATGGCACAAGTAATGTTAGCAGGATTATATATAATCCATTTTTTTATATTCATTAATAAATAATGCTGGACAATCCGAACAGCATCATCTAGCCCCAAGCTAAGCGGAACTCGGATGAATGATATACTTAATACAATACATTAAATAGATAGATCTCCTCTCTAAAGAATCTGTTATATTTATTTGTTTATTTTCTCCAAAAACGAGAAACATAGTAGCTACCTACCGCCAGCAAATTATCTAAAGATTGTTTAGAAATTAGAACTCAACAACTTTATTTCTTTAAGAATACAAAATAAACACTTCGACAAGTCGAATTTTAAACAACTATGTCAAGTCAACAGTCTGCAGTAAGCTCAATTGTTTCAATTGTAAATACTAGATCTAATTTATTTCTATTATTTACTTATAATTTTTCTTTATCATTAAAGATATACTTATTTTAAGCAAACTATTATCAAAAAATAAATATTTTAATAATGTTTAATATCGCTCTTATATTATTAAGTACCTATCAAAAATATAAACCAGTAAAAAATTACACAATTTGGTACTGTATGTATACTTTCCGAGCTCAAATAAATGCTTCCACAAAGTAACTTTTTATTCGATCAAATAAAAATCTCCTCCAAAATTACCCAATCAATTGAAGGTTTGGTCGAATTATGAATAATACATGTCCCTCTACAAGCTACCTCGGTAGTACCTACCATTAAATATTCTATGGTGCGGCTTTATTCCCATCGGTTCAGTGTTTTATTGTTTTCGGATAAAATGAATATTGAATTTTAGAAGCGTTCGCGATACCGCGATTTTGGAAGTTATTGCCAGCATAGTTTGCTTGGAATCCGTTAAATTAGATTTGTTTTGTATGTTTTCTACTCATGGATTTCTATGTTGAATTTAGCATTTTGTTCACGTGGCTCATTAAACACTTCCCCATTATGGGTATCTTTTAGGGTTTGTACAGCCATGACAAAACTTATTAATGTAAGTTTATTTCAGTATATAGGTATATATAATTTCAGTCCAATCCATTTAGAAGTTTTGGCGTGAAGAGGTAATAAGCATCAAAAAATCCATGGAAACTTTCGCATTTACGAGTGTAATATTAGCACAGCCTACATATACATGCGTACAGTCGTTCGACGAAGTCGTTTTAACGTGGTTTTAACAGAGCAATCGTGCGGGGAGCAAGGAACGGGACGGGGGAGGGACGCTCCCGAGTTGCATTCATCATCGCCTTAGTAACTCGGGAGCGCCCCCCCCCCCCCCCCCGACCGGTCCCTTGGCCCCCGCACGATTGCTCTGTCAAAACGCCTTCGTCGAACGACTGTATGCATATTATGTAGGTAGGCTGTGATAATAGTGTGATAAGATACTTTGACTAAAGCAATTTAGCTGAATTTATCTCGATACAAAAACTAACGATAATTTCTCTAACTATTCATTAGAAAACCCCATCATTGTAGAACAATACCTATCTGGACCAGAGCTTCAAATCTGTCAAAACTTTCACGACTTGGAGCGGATCAACATCGCTTTTAGAGTTCAAAAGCCAGACATTTTTAAAAATGGCTGTCTAGGGGACAAGTGGTCCAGCTGACTCTAGTTTCCGAAAAAACAATTAGAATCTATAACGTTTCTTTTCTTGGAAATTAAATAATATTCCAAAACAAAATTGATTTCGACGGGACTTGAATCAGCATCCTTCCCTTCTTACTATTTCTACTGGCGCGGCGACGACTTCACATGCAATTTTCGAAGATAATATACAAGGTTCCGTTAGAATTACAAGTAATTACGAAAAATTTCAGCTTTGGTGTGAATAACAATAATAATTATAAATACTTACATATTTCTTCCATCCAAGCATTGATGATATTGGGGCGAGATAGCAACATCTAGCCCTTTGGAATGTGTGTGAGCCAGCATTATTATTATAGTCATCATTGAGATCCTTATTTTAGGTACCTACTTACTTTAAAAGAATTTAAAAGTATGAAAAAAAATCGAGCTTTATTTTATCCTTACGAGTCCTTTACTTAGCACAGATCTAATTAATAATTTTATCGGGTATTTATTGCATACCTTTTGTTTCCCTGACGTCACCCCCTGACCACGATTGCTGTAACGCGGTAGAAACGTAGGGAAAATAATGACAAAGGGTACGCGATAAATACCCGACAAAATCATTAATTATTTTAACAAATCGCGAAAATTTCAAAGTTTTATTACATAGATCCTTTACATTAGAATGTAAGTAGGTATCATTATTTAAGCTTTACTGCAAAACTTTAATGTACGGAACTCTCATATTAGCGCGACTCTGCCTTACCCAGTCTTATATAACCAGATTCCTAGGTCCAGCTATTGGGTGCGACCATTAATTCTCTGCGTCGTTTGTCAAAGCAATGTCACGGGTCAGACCCTGATGGAATGGTCTGTGGACCGGGAATTATCCCTGGGAAGTTTGACTCCTCACCTGGACCCTTATTCGCATGGCTTCGGCTTATTCACAACACCAGTATCACTTCTTCCACCGGTGGACCAGAATTTAAGTGAAGAGAGGATCAAATTTACACTTGTTTTTTATTTTTATTTGATTAATACTTTATTTTTATGTTTAATTAACACTTTAGTTTAGTTTAAAATTTAAGTATTTATTTGATAATAATTTATATTTTAAAATTTTTCTTGTCTATGAACTTATTTTGTAAGCCTAAAAAAATAAACGTTTTTGGTTTCTAATTTCCAGTAAAGAAAGCGTCAATGCGCTGAAACTACCTTTGAAATCATGACATGTAGGTAGGTATTTAATATCCGACACAATTCATCCGATTTCGAAATTATTTCATTCACAGAGAGCAACATTATGCCTGAGTTCTATAATTATGTAACCCGGTCCTCAGAAAACATAGCTCCACAACCTTTATAGGCTGTGTTGTGTTGTATTTAATTACCAAGAGACCGAACGCGAGCAAACGCTAGTATGTCATTTAAACTTTTAACGCATTGTAAGCTGTGAAAAACAAAGCTCTATTCGCCACACGAGAAATTCTGATCAATGGGTTTTTTCCGAGTTTATTCAGGCTGAAAACGGCGAATAAATAACCCTACCTGGAATCAGATTTACTTTTCTGCCTATTATTTACAACGCAGCCAAACTTATTTATAAAACCAATGCCAAGCACGTTAGGTATAGGATTATGAAAATGTTGGGTAAGGTCTGCAAATAGAATTCTATATTCGAATCATGAACACCTGTTTGTTTTACCGTCTGTACCTGCGTAGAATAACGTCTTACGTCACTTCCGGTGACTCGATTTTCGTGCGAAAATACGAAAATACTGTTCCGTGACGGGAAAGATAAATTTTAGAGTAAATTCTGAAGAGTCAAGCTGAAAGCGTAAAAAATATAAGTCTTTCCTTATTCACATTTTAAGGAAATGTGCTGAAAATTGAAAAGCACCATGTGTGCTTGTCCGCCGAAAAGTTGAAACATTTAATGAGATATTCTTTATTCACGAAGAAAATTTCTATCAACTTATAGAAATAAATTACAACTAGTATTTACAATTGAAACAATTGAGCTAACTGCAGACTGTTGCTAACAATCTACAGGTAGCCCAACTGATCCATAACAATAACATTTAATTAAGTGAATAAAAATTTGCAAAGACAATTTTCCTAAACTCTGATAATAATCCTACTATTATAAAGCCGAAAGTTTGCGAGTTGTAAATTTCTAGGATCTCCCAGACTACATACTGAGCAGATCAAGATGAAATTTGGCGTAAATTTAGAACATAGCCTAACTTAGATAATATACTTATTACACCGAAATAACGCGTGCAAGGCCGCGGGCAGAAGCTAGTTCTTTATAAAGTTGAATACCTACGAAAAATTATTTTAGCAACAAAATTAGCCAATTGAGAAGTGTAAAGGCATGTAAAAAAATGACATTTTAACGGTTAAAATAACATTTTTTTACATTCCTGTACACTTCTCAAAGTTCAGACACACAATAGCCCTCGTGCGAGAAGTCTCTTCCTAAGGTATTGATTGCAAGTACCGACTACAAAGAAAATTACAATTAAATAATACGAACAAATTAGATTAAATATTTACAACTAAAATGTTGAGCTAACTGCAGACTGATGTAAATAATCTAGAGGTAGCTCAACTGATTTACATCAATACCAATCGGAAGCGTCCCCAAGACAGCCGCATTACCTCGCTGTATGGCAATGTTGATGCGCTGCGCTGCGCCAGATACTCACCAGCTTTCGTGTCACGCGTTGCTTCGACTAGATGCTCTGATATATTTTTTTAAGTTGAGTCGTAAATTTCCTCCGTGAATTTTCTCACGCAAGCCCCTACCCTCGCACCACCAGCCAGACAGCGGCACGTAAGAAAGCCTAATTACCCGCTCAGATTGACAGCCGCTAATTGGGGAACGCTGTCAATTATACAGACAATAAGTAATTACCGGCGGTAATCTATTTAGAGACTGACTAGATCGCGTGGCTTTGCTTGTGCGAAATTTATACATTCAGCACTAAAGCAAAAACATTTAAAAGCCCATAATATCGGAATATTTACTATGACTCCAGTTGTTTTGTGTTCTATCTTTGTAATTAAGTTCTTGTGTTGAAATAGCTGTTTTTTTATTCTTAGAACCCATATTCAAAAGACAAAAGTATGAAAGCCTGCAATAAATTTTCTTCAAAAAATTCAACAGATTTTTCAGTCTATTTATCTATTATGTATAACAATGAATTGACGTTTGCTGTCTCAGGTACCAAAAACTCGAGAATGGCTGGACCGATTTGGCTAACGGGTTAATAAATAAGTATATTTGGATAGAAGAAACAAAAAGAAATAAAAATGATCTAGAAACATTTTTTTATTGGTAATGGTTAAGCGTTTGGCCACCAACTCACCTTAATGTCTTAAAGTATTATTGTTATTATTATTATATTATTATTAAAGCGTCAGGTGTCTGAGATATTCACATAAGAAGAAAAAAATTGTTTTTTTCATCTGTGAATATCTCGGAAACCAGACACTTCAAGACATTACACATTGACATATTTTCTAAGACATTTTTTCGTTGTTTTTGTGCTATCCAAATCTATAACAATCTTTGTGCGCGGCGATTATGGAAAAAAAAAATTAAGGGCCCATACAAAAATCTTTAAACCCCATTGGTTTTAAAATATTTGTAGAAGTCCAAGGAAAGTTTAAACGATGATAGCTCTACGAAGTTCGCCGGTCAGCTAGTCAGATCACATCACACTAATATTATAAACGCCAAAGTTTAGATGGATGTAGAGATAGATGGATGTTTGATACCTCTTCACGCCAAAACTGCTGAACGGATTAGGCTGAAATTTTGCATACAGATAATTCTAATCCTGGAATCAAACGTAGGCTACTTTTTATCCCATTAATCAGTTTCCATGGGATATAAAACGTTTCCATACAAACAACGCGTGCGAAGCCGCGGGCAGAAACTAGTTTTAAATAAACATCAAGCGGTGAGTAAATTTTGAAAAAAAAATGAATGCTCGTTTTAATAAAGTTGAACTCTAGTCAGTCAGTAATTAACAAACTAGTCGTATGTAGAGAGGATAAGCGTTTTGGGGTAATTTGTAAACGTCTTGGTACGTAACAAAACATCTGTCTTCAGTCTATGTGTGTTGGAAGGTGTTTTCGAATTATAGGCCTATGCCATGTTTACAGAAACTGAGATTTACATGAAAATCTATTAAGCGCGCGCGAGCGTGGGGTATATAGGGGTCCAGGTAATTATTAAAACGCGTGTCGTGCGCTTCAAAACGTCGAATTATTTTTTCTATGAAGGTTGCATTGTTCTGAATTCAAATTACTTTTTTTAGCAAGTTGAATAATATTATTTTCTACACACTTGCTAATAAAGTGGCTCTATGGTCACCGCAATTAGGCACAGAATGACAACCATAATCAAACTGTGACTTTTGTCATTGCTTTTTAAAAAAATCTATAACTCGCTCGTAAGTTATCTCACGAGCGAGTTATAGATTTTTTTAAAATTTTATTGGTTGAGTTGCTTTGTTCTTCAAAAACTTTTAATTCAAAAATAAGATCGTGTTTAATAGAAAAAATAAATTAATGTTCCTGTTGCTTGCTCATTTCATGCAACTTCTTATTTCAATAGATAATTTTAACTCGTACGTGTTTAATAAATAAAACTTTCACTCAAAATATATAACTTTTGTTTTTTCTATACTAATATTATAAAGAGGAAAGGTTTGATTTTTTGTTTGTTTGTTTGTTTGTATGAATTGAATAGGCTCCGAAACTACTGGACCGATTTGAAAAATTCTTTCACCGTTAGGAAGCTTACTTTTCAGGGAGTGACATAGGCTATATTTTATCCCGGAATTCCCACGGGAACGGGAACTACGCGGGTGAAACCGCGAGGCGATCGTCTAGTCTGTAATAAAAGAAAACTTTAAATTCCCAAACCCTATGCGCGAAAAATAAAAAAAAACCTCATCCCTTTAGTCTGTGGCCGATCGCAATGAGTTTTTATTGTTATTTTATTTACAAGTGTGTTAAAAAACGTCGTATGATACACGTGTGTATTGATGATTACCGTCCTCGGCTCTCTTAAGACCCTCGCCTACGGCTCGGGTCTCAATGGCGCCTCGGCGGTAATCACCAATGTTACACACTAGTACCATAATGTACTATTATTCCACATGTGAAAGAAACCCGATTTTACTAAATGTTTTTGATCGGCAAAGTCACTGTTTTCGAGCGCGAGTAGTGAACATTAAGTTGTAATAAAATATTATTTAATGGTTTTCATGTATCACGGGATATTTTCCATTATTTTCGCCCGTGATCATAGCGCATGCAATGCAAACCGAGCCATAAACACCAAACGTGCTAAATATCCCGTTATAAATTCTTTTCGTAGCATAATGAAGTTATAAAAATATGAAGTTCGTCCGCAAAAAGTGCTATAACGCATGTTTCGACCCACTCTCAAATGAAACGAGAGCTTATCTAGTTAAAAACTTTAACTAGTGTGGCAACATTACGAAATTCGGCTACAAAATTATAATTGCAGCTTCGTGAAACTGCGAACCTGACCCGCGGGAACTAATCCGAAACAAAATGGTGGCAGAACCGGTTTTGTCCAGTATTTGCCGGACAGAAACGAATTTTAGAGAAATGGAATTTGAAGACAATAGAACAGTGCTGTAAAGCGTGGATGTCATTGACATTGCAAAGAAGACAAACATTGGATGACCTCTGTGGCGTAGTGGGCGAAGGTCCGCGACACAGGAGGTTGCGGGTTCGATTCCCGCCTTGAGATAAATATTTTTACGATATTCAATGCATAGTAAAAATATGTTTATTTAATATATAGAATAAATAAACAGAATCATTAATTCAATACGAATGTAAGCGGGTTAACTACGAACTTAGTTTGTGTTGGAAGAATACACCAACGTAGTTAACCCGCTTACATTCCTAATGAATTCGTCAAACTCCGAAAGTTTTGATAGTAAAATAGAATAATTAATTTTATTAATCTGTTTTAATTATTCGTTTATCTTCGTCGACATAAAATATCTTTGATACTACAACCGAGGATAAAATTGTCAGTTCTACCAAATTCTACATCTGCGCAGTAAAATCGGTTTAAAATCTCTCAAATCCAGACTAGTGGACTATACGTGAATTTTGCATTTGCACGTTTTCACGCGAACAGAAATGAAGATAAAATCTCGTTTTAGTTTAACTGTGAATGGCTTTGAAAGGTATCAAATGCCTCATCGGAGTTTTAGTACCTAATTGAATTTGGTACTTTCAAATGTATCGTATGAGAACATTTCGATATTGAGAAACACTATTATTAGAGTTGCATAGACTCAAAGTTCTAAAATATTGTGACCAATGATTTGATTCTTAAAAGTAGTCAAATCAGTACCTACGTGACTTTGGTCCGTAATAAAAAAGATTGATCAGTCATAGACTTACTATATGCTTTAGTGACGTTTATGCCATAGATAAGCGTCACTCAAGCGTAGAACTATGTATAGCAAAATAAATAATACTATGTAATTTATTCAAAAAGTTCTCAAGACAAATGCTTAACTGAATAACAATAACTTAAATTATATAGACTACGTGTGCCTGAACTAGGTAAAACCTGTATCTCAGGAAAATTTCTTACAACGAATACACAGGTAAAGTGAAACTATAATCACATAAATAAAGTAAAAGAAAGCGACTCAGATTTTCCAATAATACGAGTAAATACGGATGGTAAAAAACATGAACGTTCTTGTATAAAGAAAGGTGTTATAAAAGATAGCTCAGTCATAGATTTATGCTTTAGTGACGATAAACGTCACTAAAGCATAGAGAAGCCATAGAAAATAGATATATAGATATGACGAAGCTTTTGCTGACAAACATATTTTAGCAACTGATGATTGACATTTAATCTGACAATAACATTTTAATTTAATTTTAATTTACACTTTACACTTTTGACAATGCTATTGCAGCTCTCATATATAATTTTCTGTTGTTTATTTATTTTCTATGATCTTGTGTGCTTTGATTTGTAATTAATCTAAGTACATACATACATAGGTATTTGACTTGACTAAGTGTTCTTGTGATCCTAGGGTATAATTAAATAAATTGAATTGACGTGATATTTTTGTCTCCTCATCTAATCAATAAGCCTCATAACTACATGCTTTACGGAAGGATGCAAAAAATGATGTACTACAAATAATATTTATTGATATCGTTTATTTTAATTTATATTGTTCAGTTATGCGAGTTTCTCTCAGATCTAAATGATAACCTTATAAAGCAGCACACATCTTCTTATCCAGGTGTAATTTACAAAAAGGAAAAGTTATCCAATCCTTTGTAATTTAACTTTCGAACACAAAACCAACCAATCTCTTGATTGAAACTCAAAACCGTTCGCGTCGCAATTTGTAAAGTGTATTCCACAGATGATAAGAAATAAGGACCCCTCTCTACCTTTGCATTGTTTATACTTGTGCTCAACGGGCAGTGTGGCAAATGTGACGAAAGATGGCTGCTTAGTCGTTGTGAGACCATAATGTGGTCGTGGTCGTCATATCAGGTGTGGTGACAATCTGGCGTCATTCTTCTCGCACTGCTGCTTTTCTGGTGCATTCGTGTAGGGACCGTTCAGTGGAGCTTTGATTTTGTCCGTCCAGCGCATAGATGATCTGCCGTGAGCTCTCGTGCTTACATTTTTTCCTTGAACTACAAGGTGTTCCTCAGACGCGGACTCGCGGCGCGAAACATGCCCAAAGAAAGTGAGAATACGACTTCTGAGAATGGAAAAAGACGCTGTTTGACACGGAGTTCGTATGAGTTCGCAACGATAGACCACTGATCAGCTTTTTACAAAGAAGTCAATTTTAGCTCTTCGTTATATGTTATTTTTACATAACTACGAGTATAACCGAGCGAATTCGCGAAATATAAGTAAATCGTTAGATAAGTCAAAGTGGTGGTGCTGCGGAAAATCACCACTATCCGCGGTCATATTTCGGTTCTCACTCTGTAAATAATAAATGAGCGAAATAAATTAGAACTAGTATTTAAAATTGAGCAAACCGCTGACTGTTGCAAACAAGACTCACTTTACTTAGCTTTCTCACTTTATTGTGAGATCTCTTTCACTGCTAGTTTTGCTAGAGTGGAGTCCATTTTCCATTCATCTGAGCATAGTACTCGAAAGTTCCCAGGATTATACTGACTTTGTGCACAGACAACAAGCCTGGACAGGACACGAATAGCTGACTTTAGCGTTACCGTAGTTATTGCCGGTATGTTGTTTGTTTACATCCCTAGAGTAGATGTTTTATATGTACAATCAAAATTTACATGCATTTTTATACCTATTGACATTATTATTTTGATTGGACAATGCCCCTTTACAGCAGCAAATATTTTAATTAGATTACAATCTGACATTGTTTTTATTGATTCATTAGTTATTCCAATATTTTATTTTATTTATGTTTTAGCTTATTTTGACATTGCCCTTTTACAGCAGCTTTGTTCACATGTAAATTTAATTTAAATTCTAGAGCTCGGGAAACTGTTTCTTCTTAATACCATGATGAGGCTTATAGAATATACTGATTACTGAGTGACTGAATTTAAATAAATAATAATAATAAATAAATAATTCTAGACAATTCACACAGCATCATCTAGCCCCAAGCTAAGCAGAGCTTGTGTTATGGGTACTAGATGACCGATATACATAATATAATACATTACAATGAATTAGCAACGAATTAGCATTGCTATTCAACGTGGCAATGCTCCTAGCATTCTGGGCACTCTGCCTTCTGGTGACGGCTTAGATTTTTAAGAAATAGATATACTCACTTGTATATACTAGTTTTATTGTTTTGTTCTGTTAATGTAATGTTCTATATACATTACAGAGATAGAAATGTTTTATTATACATAGAAACGACCAGAACATTCGGAACAAATATTTGCAGATAGTACAAACATTTGTCCCAAGGCGAGAATCGAACCCGCAACCTCCTGCGCCGCAGGCGGACCTTCGTCCACCGCGCCACCGAGGTCGTCTTGACTTTTTGACTTTTATGATAATATTGCTACAAAACCTACTTTTCTTTGTATAATTCAAATCGCCCCGCTACCAGCTGTGTCGAGCAAAACTTTATTAAGTACTTAAAATCCTAACACAAACAAAGAAAATTACACTAGTATTTACAATTGAAACAACTGAGCTAACTGCAGACGGTTGCAAACAATCTACAGGTAGCTCAACTGATCCATATCAATACCAGTCGGAAGCGTCCCCAAGACGCTGGCTGCATTGCATTGCATTGCACTTAACTTATTTATAGGTACTATAGGTTATAGTATATAACCTATAGTAGTTATAGTATAGGTTATAGTAGTGGTATAGGTTTTACTTATACTGTGCTATTAGTGTCTCTAATTCTTCTTCTGTATTCCTGTCGTGCACAATGGGTATGACATTAAAGTACCTACATATAAAGTTGGTCGTAAGATACAATGTGGCACCATGTTCTGATTTTCGAGCATACGAATGTCAATAGTTTTTTTTGTTATAGAGGGTGCCACGGAAATGGTGTACTAAGCCGGAAGGGGGTGATTATATTTATACAGGGTGTTTGGTGGAGGGTTAGACAAACTCGGTGGGTGTGTAGGTGGACCTATTTGTGAAATACAAATTGAAGGAAAGGACCCTAACTGTTTACAATTTTTTTTAATCCTATTTTTTGTATTTTTTTAAGAATTTCCGAAATTTTACGTCTCTACCCCTAGAACTTTTTTTTGGAACCTGTATTCTACTAAACTTTTTACTTGCTTTTGGTTTCAGATGTATCCTTCGTCTTTTGAAGGCATTTTTTACTTGAAAAAACGTGTAAATAATTAGTTATAGGCTCTCAAAGTTAAAAAAAGTAAAAAAAATAATCAAGAAGGACAACTTTGCATCGTTTTTAAAAAAAAACTAACAGCGATCGAGGAGTTCAAATGCTTTTAAAAATTTCTCTAATCATCGTTTATTACAACGGTATACCACATGTATCCGAAAAGTCTATAAACTTGTCAAAAATTAACACTTAAAGGGAAAACGGAGTAAAAATACAAAAGTAAAAAAAATAAAAAAAAATTTAAAATTTACATATTTTGTTCAAAAACCTCTCCCCTATTTCTAATACACGCGCGACACCTACGTTGGATTTCTACTGTAGTAGTACGGAGCGTTATCTCGTCTTTCATCTTTGCAACAGCTGCGTCAATTCTTTCAATCAATTGTTCCTTTGTTTGTATTTCTTTTTCGTAAACCAGCTCTTTTGCACGTCCCCATATGCTAAAGTCAAGAGGAGTGAGATCTGGGGACCGTGCAGGCCATGAGATGGGGCCAAGCCGTCCAATCCACGAGTCGGGGAACGCGTTGTCTAGGAACTCTCTCACTGTGAGACGATAGTGTGCCGGACACCCATCATTTTGAAATACTATTGGTCGATCTTCATGAAATATCGGCACATTGCTCATCAATTAAGGGAGGTCATTTTGCAAGAATTCCAAGTAATTGTCCCCGTTAAAAGTGTCCGGTAAGTAGTAAGGTCCAATGAGATGTCTACCAATCACACCTGCCCAGACGTTGAGAGAAAATCGCGTTTGGAGCGATGTCTGCCTAGTCGCATGTGGATTTTGACCCTTTTGTTCCCAGTGGTGTAGATTGTGTTGGTTGAAAATCCCCTCTCGTGTAAATTTCGACTCGTCCGCCCATAAAATGCTGTTTAAAAAGTTTCCGTCCTCAATGACATTGAGGACTGTACCTTGAGGACAGTATTTAGTAAAAAACGACAGAATTGCATGCGTCGCGTATTATCACCTTGCACCAAACCTAGAACGAAAATAAAGCCGTTGAATAAAAATCAAAACGGTTAAGGTACAATGCAATCTCGGTTGAAGAGAGGTACCCATGGTATCCCAAGATAGACAGAAACAAAATAATGTTTGTGCAAGACCAATAGACTGACAAAATCATTTTTTTATAGGTTATTGATTCACCTCAAACGTCTCGTCAAATGAAACTAAGACAAAGATGAGCTACATTAAATTATATAAATTTAGCAATTTACCTTGCACCGGAGTGTAGTGGAAAGGATGCCTATTTTGATTCCATCTGCATTGACGACAGACCATACTTTCCATATGGAAAGACCCGATCTCTGGCGACCTTTCGAGTACTGGTAGTGGGATCCTCGTTGAACGCTTGGAGTATGGCTTCGTCCACACCAACATGCTGCTGCGTTGCACTGACTCGTGGTTCTCGAAGAGTTAAGTTTCTCGAAGTCGCCGAAAGGTATTAGAAAATGTGCTGTGGTGTGGCACACGTCTTTTGGGATGCAACTCTCTGTACAGTCTCTGTGCTGCACGTGTATTTCCATCGTATCGACCGTACGCATAAATAATATCAGCGTATTCTTCAATGCTGAATTCCGCCATTGTGACAAAAACAACGATAACAAAACAGAACAACAAAGAGTTTATCAAAACATAACAAATTACCAAAATAAGAACGAAATTTAACGATTACAAATATTGATTCGAATTCGAAATTCTGATTTCGAAATTCGAATCTTCGAATTAGTTGGATGCCTGGGTATGATAAAAAAGGTTTTCTTAAATTAATTTAGCGTTCCTACCTTTGTATTAGAAATAGGGAAGTGATATTTGTACCAAAATTGTTTTAATACAATGTTTTATTCTTAGCGTGTTTACTCCATTTTTCCTATAAGTGCTAATTTTTGACAAGTTTATAGATTTTTCGGCTACATGTGATATACTGTTATAATAAACGATGTTTAGAGAAATTTTTAAAAGCATTTGAACTCCTCAATCGCTGTTAGTTTTTTTTTTTAAAACGATGCAAAGTTGTCCTTGTTTATTTTTTTTACTTTTTTTAACTTTGAGAGCTTATAACTAATTATTTACACGTTCTGTCAAATAAATAATGCCTTCAAAAGACGAAGAATACACCTGAAACCAAAAGCAAGTAAAAAGTTTACTAGAAAACATGTTCCAAAAAAAAGTTCTAGGGGTAGAGACGTAAAATTTCGGAAAATCTTAAAAATACAAAAAATAGGATTAAAAAAAATTGTAAACAGTTAGGGTCTTTTCCTTCAATTTGTATTTCACACCACGGTTGGTCCACCTACACACCCACCGAGTTTGTCTAACCCTCCACCAAACACCCTGTATATATATGACGGGGGTCATCGTCAATGTTAGTTCTACAATTTTTTGGACTTCCGATTTCTTTTTCCTTTTTTTTCAAAAGTTGATCCCCTCGAGGTCCAAAATCAGTCTCTTTCTTCTTGGCTTAGTACACCCTTTCCGTGGAACCTTGTATAAATTTATATTTTTACTTTATTGTAATTTTTAAGCATTGTTTAACAAGAATCGGCAGTGTAGTTACATATTTTAAGTGTAGTATTCCCTTTATAAAATACTCTGCGAGATCATGTGTACAACTTTGAACCTGCGTTTCCATCAGTCACTTAAAATACATATACTCTTGATTGTAGGTGTATCCAGATTCCTGGTAGACAATCTCAACCAACGTTTGCATTATAAAAGACTAGCTCCTACCCGCGGCTTCGCACGCGTGTTTTTGGTTTAATAAGTAGCCTATTATCTAAGTTAGGCTTAGCATTATGCGTACGCAAAATTTCTTCTTGATCTGTTTAGTAGCCTTGTAGATCCTAGGTAACAAAAATTCAGATTTCACAAACTTTCGGTAATAATCCAAAAAAGTAGTCACTTTTAAAAAGGTGCTGATGGAAACTAGGCTAAAAATTTTACGAAGGATACTCTATCGAATAAAAATAAGCAAAAGATAACTTCATGCTCTTACAAAGTTTTACGCTGAAATTTTATATTTTTGCCGTGAGTTTGAACAAATTATTTTCATCGAAGAGGATGGACATTTCAAAGTTTTTCATTGATGATCAGTGACAAAATGACTCTTCTGCTTGATGAAATCTTTATTTTGTGCAGTTTTCCTTTCAGAAAAACTCATTATTAAGTTGAGACTGGCTACTACCTGAATTTACTGGCTTCTCATGCTATGCTTCCGGCACACATGCTTCCATCTAGAGAAGACAAGTGTATTGATCATGTTATACTCAAGACATCAAACCCAGCAATAACTATGGTCCTTGATTCTTTTATAACCGACCACGCCCCAATTCTACTATGCTGCTACTCCAAATACGATGACAGTAATAAAACACGCTATCTTACCAAAACCGACATTCCTTCTGTAGTAAAGAAGATTGAAAGTACTGATTTTACGTTTGTTATGACAGCTAGAGATCCAGATGTTCTTGCAAATGACCTAATCAGTAAAATCTCTACCATCATCAAAGAACACAGTCAGTCTGTTCCGATCCCCAGCCGCAAAAGGATAATCAAGCCATGGATTACTCCAGGGCTCCTACGCTGTATCCGAAATAAGGACAAACTGTACCGTAAATTTAAACAGAACCCCAATAATACCACCAATAAAGTCATCTACACTCGTTACAGAAATTTTTGTAATTCATTACTCAAAAATGTCAAGCATAAATACGAGCAGAATGAAATATTAAAGGCTAAGAAGAATTCTAGAGCAACGTGGAACGCTATAAAACGGATAGGTAACTTCCAGAAGCAAAAAACTAATGCATCCTCTCTTTTAAAATTAAGCGAAACTCCCACAGCCTCAGTTAATACTGTCAACAAATTTTTCGCTAGCGTAGGAAGTACATTGGCATCCCAAATCAAATCACCCTTCTCTTCTTCCCCTCATCAATCTTCCGTCATGCTCTCTTCACCTGTCTGTAACTCTATGGTCCTCTATGAGGTTGAAAATGAGGAGATCGATAGTATCATCCTAAACCTTAAAAGCAAATGCGCGGTGGGTTGGGACGGTATCCCTACATACATTGTCAAAGTAACGAGACACGTACTTACGCCTATTTTGAAAGTTCTTTTTAATTTATCCCTCTCCTCCGGCATCTTCCCAAAAGCTTTCAAGAAAGCAGTCGTCCACCCCATTTACAAGAGCGGAGATCGAGACAGTGTCACAAATTATAGACCTATCTCCGTGCTCTCTGTATTCTCCAAGGTTTTTGAAAAGATTCTTAACACCAGACTTTTAAAATTTGTTACCTACAATAAAATTATATCTAACAATCAGTTTGGTTTTAGAGCTGGAAAGTCTACTGAGGATGCTGTTTTAGAATTGACCAATACTGTTACCAAAAATTTTGATAAAAAGCTTAAAACTGTCGGCATCTTTCTGGACCTCTCAAAGGCTTTTGACACTGTCTCGGTACCCACCTTACTGAAAAAGCTCGAACACATTGGCATCAGAGGTATTGCTCTTGATATGTTCCGTAGTTATCTTACCTCACGCGAACAATACGTAATGATCGATGGTTTTACAAGTACCTGCGAAAGCATTTTGTTTGGCGTGCCACAAGGTAGCGTCCTGGGACCTACTTTGTTTTTGCTTTATATTAACGATCTCTGCAACTTAACCCTCACAAACTGTAAAATTATTGTATATGCCGACGATACTACGCTTCTTGTACATGGTAAAAGCTGGGAAGATGCCCGCTTTCATGCCGAAAATGCCCTTAAATCTGTTATGCTTTGGCTAAATTCCAATTTACTCACTCTTAATTTATCAAAAACACAATTAATCACATTTTCTTTGAATTCAACCAGTTTACCTCCCCCTTCCTTTCTAGTCCGTGCTCATTCCTGTAATCACGATGATGCCACAACCTGTTGCTGTGCGCAAGTAGTGTGCACGTCATGCGCAAAGTATTTAGGAGTAATCATTGACAAATCTCTTGCCTGGAAACCTCATATTGAATATATAACCTCCCGTATAAGAAAACTTCTCTATGTTTTTAGAAATTTAAGATCAAGTCTGGACCATTCTACTCTGAAGGTTGTCTATATGTCTTTGGCTCAATCCGTTCTGTCCTATTGCATCACTTCCTGGGGTTCAGCTGCAAGAACCCATATGCTTAAGATTGAAAGAGCGCAGAGAGCAGTTCTTAAGGTAATGATAAGAAAACCTATTTTATTTCCCACGGCTGAACTCTATTCAATATGCCAAGTTCCAACAGTCCGCCAACTTTTTATACTACAGACAATTCTTCGTAAGCATTCACAATTACCCTTTCATCCTCATATTATTAATAATAAACGTAGAAATGACAAAGTCTGTAAAACTGAACGTTGTCGCACAAAATGTGCGCAACGCCATTTTTATAACATAAGCTCCACTCTTTATAATCGTCTAAATAAGGAATTAAGCATATACCCCCTTACTCAACACAAATGTAAAATGAAATGTACCGAATATCTTCGGTCATTGTCATACGATGTTACAGAGGAACTGCTGGAATTTGCCAAATGACTAGTCAGACAATTCACATACACACCTTAGTTGCTCCTGTTGCCCGGACTCTTAAGAGACCGGTGTCCTCAGGAGCACTGACACACCCACTTTCACGCTCACGAACACATGCCGATACTTAAAAACGCCCTGCCTGGTAGCTCCTGTTGCCCGAACTCTCAAGAGATCGGTGTCCTCAGGAGTATCACACACACGCACACTCACCCTCTCACTCACTCACACACACACACAAACACCCCTCACACACACACTCACTCACACACAAACAAACACACTTTCCCCAACAGAGGCTGGCTGTTTATGAATCTTAACTGTAATATTTAATTTGTTTGTAATTATTTGGTTGTTCATTTCTTTTTTGTTTTTTATATCATCTAATTTGTAATCATACTTAACTGTAGATAAATAAGTAGCTTTATTTAAGTAATTTTTTTGGAACTCTATTCATATTAATTTCGGAGGAGGGCGTTGTCATCTGCGACACAGTTTTTAAACTACTGCAGATGACATCGTTTTTCATTTTAGAAACAATGGTTACATGGTTACAAAATGAAAAACGATGTCATCTGCAGTAGTTTAAAAACTGTGTTCCATAATAAACGATTTTATTATTATTATTTATTATTATTATTATTACTGCCAACAAATTTGTACGCGCCCTGAACAGATAAAATTAGTTTTTGTTACTTTTTACGATGCATTATAATTGCTTTCCCTCAAAATTTTAATCGAATCTGTGTACAAACCGCCACATTGTAAATCAACATACCATCCTTTACCCTTAAAATAAAATATTTTACGTAAAGGTAATCGGAAATTCCTCAGTTTGGTTTTTCTAAAAAAATTCCCGTCAAACACGAAAACTGGGTGCAAATAAAAAAAGTTTAGTTCATTGTATGGACGACGCGCGTTGAATAACTAAAAGGCGAGAACAGTTTGCTTCAGGAATTCATATTTGAGTAAAACCTTCAAGTTTTTTGTATTTTCGTTTATTATTTTTGTTTATAAAGATTCTGCTTCTGTGTCTTCCACTACGCTGACGTTTTAGCGAAGTTTTTATTCAGAAAATAATCCCAATCACTGACGTAGGTAGGTTAAAATAAATAAATAAATAATGCTGCAAAACTTCAAACAGCATCAGTTAGTTCCAAGCTAAGCAGAGCTTGCGTTAGTGGTACTAAATATCGCATATACGTAATCCTACTTCCTAATAATAAATATAAAGCCGATAGTTTGTGAAATCTGAATTTTTGTTACCTAGGATCTCGAAAACTACTAAACATATAAAAGATTCTAAGATGAAATTTTGCGTACGTAGCGAAAATATGCGTGTGAAGCCGAGGGCAGAAGCTAGTACATTATATTACAAAGATACTAGTTATTTCATAATACATAGAAAACACCCAGAACAAATATCTGCAGAGCGCTCAAATATTTTTCCCGAGGCGGGACTCGAACCTCTAACGCGGGTGGAAGATACAACGCAGGAGGCGTTGCATGTGGACCTTCCACCCGCTGTCCCACAGAAGTCGTCGATGTAGATTAAAATATTTAGGAAAATCATAAACAGGCAATAACTTGCAACTATTCTTTACAAGCTTCTGTCCTACGTGCTATGTTTCCAGCCAACCTATAGGATCGCTCCATTATCGCGTCATTATTGTCAGCTGAGAAAATTACGCGATAATGGAGCGATCCTATTGGTTGGCTGGAATCATAGCAACGTAGCACATCTCTGGTGAAAGGCAGCCTAACGCACCTAATTATAATCCAAACGACACAGAAGGTGAAGCCAAATGTTATCATCTGCTACTCGTGCATACCTCATTATTAAACTACTAGCGACCCGCCCCGGCTTGGGGTGCAATAAACAATAATAATATAATAATAAATAACGGGTGCAATAAAATACTACTATTACTATTAATATACATATTATGATTTCTCAATCAAAGAGCAAAGAGTTTTCATTCAAAGAAATTAGAACGAACCACAGATCACTATATATGTACCAAGCTACGATCAAGGAGTATTTATCTACCCTGGGGAGCGATTTCTTCCGTCCACGGTACCAAGACCGAACCTGCGACACCTGTGAGTGCCTGTGATACGTGATTGACGTGTGACACCAACACCACATAGGTAGACATGTTTATACATAATTGACATGTTTACTTTGCAACGCCGTTACAATTTTAGCAATTTATTGATTATCCGAATTTTCCGCCTATAAGTTGTCGACTCGGATCGACTAATTATTACGCTCTTCAATTTGATGTGCATTTCGTTCGAGTCTACCGTAGACCGGTCCGAAATTATTAATATAGAAGATATTTGTTTGCTGGAGTGGTGGTACTCCGAAGGTCATTATGAAATATCTCGAGTAGATATTCTTTGAGAACGAAAACTTTTATATCAAAGAATAAAAACTCACCAGAGTTGACGACTTCTTTGACGCAGCGGGCGTAGGTGCGCCTGCGACCCAGGAGTTTGCTGGTTGATTTCCGTTTCCGGACAAATGTTTGTACGATCTGAAGATATTTGTTCCGGGTGTTCTATGTGTTTTCTAACACGTGCTCTTAGCTTGCTAGATGTTGCTGTGTGGATTGTCCAATATTGTTTATTAAGTAGTGAATAGTATCAACTGGAATCACGCTACTTTACGCTCTCTGTATGTGGTTTGGCACGTGGATAGATGAAACCAGCTGAAAACCAACTTTTATCTAGGCAAATAAATAGTGAACTTATTGCTTTAGATTAAATAAGTAACTTTCCAATAATATCTAAATATTTTGTTTGTTTGATTTTGTTTATGTTAGACTGTCAGTATTTTGTAAGTTTCTTGGGGGCCACGGGAAGAGTTGGGGTGGTGCAAATTCTAAGCCGGCACCACACGGCCACCAAATTTCTCATCTCACTAATATTATAAATGCGAAAGTTTGGATGTTTGGATGGATGGATGTTTGTGACTTCGTCACGTCAAAACGACTGAACCGATCGGGCTGAAATATTGCATAGATGTAGTTCTAGGCCTGGAATCAAACACAAGCTACTTTTTATCCCACTAAACAGTTCCCATGGGATAGAAAATACCTTTAAACATTTCCATAGAATCACGTGCGAAGGCGCGGGCAGAAACTAGTTTATAATATAAGTGTGATTCAATTTTAATGTTCATTTCATTGAGATGATGATCGTGTTGGTTTAATACCTGCCTTTAAGTCCTTACTTCCGAATATTCCATTTTCCGAAAGTATGCAAGAAATTCGTTTGATTTAACCGCCTCTAAAGTGTTCTCCCCTTAGATTGTTGGAAGTTTCTAAGAATATCTAATAAATACTCAAAGATGTTATCAAGAGCGAGCTTTATCGAACATTGAAGACAAAGTTGAAGTTGAGACAAATTCATTATTGTGATTTGAAATCTTACTTGTTACCAGTTGTTTTACGTTTTATGTCGGTGAGAAATAAGAAGTGACTTTATTGACAAAGAAAATGTCAATAAAATAATAGAAAGAAATTAGAACTAGTATTTACAATTGAAACAATTGAGCTAACTGCAGGCTGTTGCAGACAATCTACACGTAGCTCAACTGATCCATATCAATACCAGTCGGAAGAAAACTTGACTAATGATTTCTGACTCAATACGAACGCGTAATTTGAAAAATATGCCTCTAAAATTTACAAGAAATGCTGTACTCTTTAGAACAACTAAATAAATTCAACTGAAAAGTACCGTTGAAATATTTCACAGTCAACACATCGAAACACTCGATTTCAAGCATTAGGAACCATTACTTACACCAATACAGTCTATCCTTGAGGAGCGACCTTTTCGACCAATTTGTAGACATGCCATTTTCCACACATTCTAAACCAAACCCTATGGCTTTACACTTAAAGTTTAAATCACCTCGGCGATAACGAACATAGAGCTGACATAATAACACAAGGTAATAAAAACCCTATATGTCTAGACATAAGGTGGATGTTGGCTTCGTATGTCGTGTGAGCAGAAGTGGCAAGCAAACACATTTACCTCTCGAAGTTGAGACCTATGGAAATTCTAGACTTAGGATATTGTAAATCCGAGTTTTATTAGGTACTTAGTCATGAAGTTGCTTAAGGTAAGTATGTAATATTTTACCAAGACATTTTAACCCCCAGCGGAAAAAAGGAATTTCGTTATCTCCATGTCTGTCTTGTGTCATCGTAATTTTTAATTTCGGTTTTTTTCGTCTGAGAGGTGACTTTATCGAGAGTGTTCTTGAGTGAAGCCTCTACTTGTCTCTACTCTCTTTGAAGCGCGTCTTGTGTCGCGCGATTTGTTGCGATATTTGTTTGCAGTACATTTTGTACTGAGACGCCTATCTTACGCGCTGCTGCGATTTTATCGACGTGATAGAAGTTGTCCGACGCGCGAGAAGTTGTCACGAAATATTTTGTATTAGGACGCGTGCCATCTTACACACAGCTGCGTCTTGCGTTATGCGTTATGAGATTTAGGGGGGACCCCTCCCCCACAAATCGCTGACAATCGATTTTATTTATGAAAATGTTGTCCTTTTGTTTTATTTTACTGACATATGTATTTAGGCTAGATGCCTTTATTTGACCAATTACTTTATTTCTAGATTCAGAATTTTAAACAGAATAAAATAATATTACTTTTGTAGTTTTATTTGATGATACCGCCCCCGTTTCCCGCTTTTATCCCAGATAAAAAGTTAATTAGATTGAGTTACCGTGGAGAAATATTTTTATGTATTTACATTATAAACAATATTTTTTATGGAAAAACTAACTAGAATAGTCTCGTAATCTGTCGACTCGATAAAAGTTTAAACTTTCGTAATTCCCGTAATTTTTCGAGATTCGCATCTATATTTTTGAAAAGTTACTGCGGCTATAACATATATACGTTTTTTCATTCAGTGTTCATTCATTCACCTGTTAAAAATAAGGGAACGTCATAGGCGTGCAAGTGTTACAAAGGTAATAAATGCGTGGAATGATTCTAAATTTTAATTTGCAATGACAGCTGACAAAATGACAGTCTTCGTCACAATTATGTCACAAAAACGATCATAGCTATTTTTTCGTGCAAATTGGTGCAGCTGTTCTAATGTTATGATCGCTATAGTACGAGTAGTAAGGTCGTTCGGGAGTTTTCGAATGTGTGTGAAATTGGCTTGTGATTTGTTTTATTTGTTTGAAAGGAGACTGAGAATGTTCTTAGCTATGTTTAATGGAAGTTGGTGCAGCTGTTCAAATGTCATGACTATTTAGTATTTTTTAGAGAGATAGATAGATAAAAAAATTATTTGGTACTACAGACACACATACAAATAACAAAGATAATTTTCTTTCGATTTTTAATAACAAAAGCTTGGTAAACAACATGGCCGGCGCAAGCTTTGCACATCTGACGTTAAGTGGTATCGCCTGTTACAAAGCATCACTGTGCAAGTCACGTGCGGACGTAGGAACGTGCCCCAGGATGCATATCCGTACGTCCACGCAACTTGACGCTTGACTTGACACGCTATACCAGCCACCATTTTATAAAAACTATGCTAGCTTTTGTCATGCATTTGTTTGTAGGTTTTTTGCATTATTAATTTATTGTTATTATTTATTTCGCCGGCTTAGAATTTGCACCACCCCAAAAATTCCCGCGGGTGTCGGTGGAGGCGACTAAGGGATATCCACCAGGGTCAGGCAGCAGCGGCTGCTGCAGAACGATTCTACCACCGAGCTGCGATCGCCAACCCTCATGCCCAGCGTAGGGATTATGAGCATTACCCCGATGAAATAATAGCCAATAAGGCGCTTATCAGGGGGAGGCCCGCGTCCATCAGCGGCCATCTGCGGAACACTAAAGGCTGTTGAGGTTGAGGTTTTCAATTTATGTTTTTACCAGTACCCAATAAATAAACTTCCAAAAAGCATCTAACATAGGACTACGAATAAAAAAGGACTTTCAGAAGGGCTTGAAGAAAAAATAAATTCAGAACACGTCACTTCAAACAAAATGATTTATGATCTTGACAAAATCACAGTTCATTACCTACGTGCTCACAACATAAAATAAATTGCTAAAACCCTTACAATTTTATAATCTGGCCCTTTTTAATGCGACAACTTAACACTTGACCTATTTCACTGTCATTTTAACCCTTAAGCTGCTAACCAACCGAGTTTTTCGTAAACAATATACCTAACAAATTTTTCAGAGTGGATATTGACTCAAAAGAATGTCGACCTACAAGTATAGACGGACAGAAATAGCTAAGAGTGCGACAAACCTATCTGTTCAATGACAACAATACTTGAGTATACCAACCCGTCTGTCTGTCTCATTTGGTAGATTAAATAAACCTAGTACGATTCAGTTTTTTGTTCAAAAATTGACTTGATCGGAAGTTTTCCTAATTATATGAAATAAAAATCGGTGCAGCCGCTCCAATGTTTTGGTGCCATTTAGTTCAGGGTTTTAATTTTTTTGTAAAAAGAAGTTTGACTCAGAAACAGAGCTCCTGTTTAACCACCTGAACAAATAAGGTAGTAAGACTGTAAGCCCTGTCTATTCCTGTCAACGTCAGGTTAAGGACGTCTCGTCGTAAACTTCCCACCTTCGCGATTTTATGTTGCAAAAACAAAATGGAGGAATTTTAAAGAAGAAATAGAAGAAAAAACAACGGATGATACTGTCAACATTATTAACTAGGTCGAAGTGATTCTGTTATTTTCCATGAAAATTTGAATGATTTTATGTTTTTCTAGATATTTTCTACGACAGAGAAAAAAATTGTTTAACCGTTAATTGTTCGACCAGGATGACTATATAATGTATACAATATAATGTAGATGATATCGTAAAAGTTGATTTTTTCTGACAGGTTATTAAAAAAATAACAAAAGGTAATCATTTGTGTTAGAAGGATTTTTCACGTGTTGTTTAAACACCTAGATAGGTAACCTAGTTAAAAGTTTTACAGAATGGCATCGAAAAAGAACTAAGTAACTATTAAAATAAAATAAAGTTTATTTTAGACAACAAAAATAATCGTTTCATACGAGCACAGTCCAAATAAATTAAATTAAATACGCCATAGTTAACAAAGTATTCTGACACGTAAGTTAAAATTAAAATTGTTAATGAAACTTTATATAAATAAATAACATTTCAAGATAGGTAATAAGCCGAGCTACATAGTAGATCACAAAGTTTCCCTCTGAGTTCCATCTCTCGCCATCCATCATCCATCTTGTATAATCTAAGGTCAAAAGCAGTTAATGTACCATGCCTAATGCACGTATCTACGGATAACCCATTATAATTTTGATTAATCCTACGTTTCTATTTTTTGTTGGAAATCATGTTGATAGAAGTTGATTTATGTTTTGAGTTATGACGGTTTTTCATATGCCACATTTTTATGAAATCTATTTTGATAAAGCAAAGGAAATCATTTTGACATGTTTATAAAACTTTAGTTACTTATGGAGTAAAAACGCTACCTTGTATTTTTCTTTAAAACCTTTACAAATAAAAGATTACTAGCTGTAAAAAAAGTTAAATTTTTCTAAAGTTTCAAGCACAGGATAAATCTCAAGAAAAGCAGAGTAAGTAGATAAACGTTTCAAATTTCAAATGAGTTTGTACAGAGAGGAAATTTGTTCCCAGTGTAACCAAGCTCTACTTTAAAATTGCGCCAATATCTCAAGCACTTTGGAAATACCGTCACATTTCGAAATAGTGCCATAGAAGACTGAAGTAGCTAGCTCATTTTTCAGTTTTATGAGTTTCTGCTGTTATGAGTGGCTTGACCAAGTAGAAGTTTCATCCCCAATTTTCGTTTTTACTTATAATTTACAACCAGGATCAGTGCCCGACTTTTAAATATCACTATCGTAAAGGTTTTTGTATTTACACGTCATGTGAAAAAAAAAAATCATTCAGTATGGAAAAACTGATTTTAAGTATAGATAAACTGACCTAAATTTTGAGGTCTTTTATAAATGATGAAGTAGGTACATATGTGTTGTGTAAATCTGACTCTCATTTGGCACTCTCAACTTTCACGACGGAGGCGTCCCCTGACTTAAATTTGCGTCTGAAGACAATATACAGACACAGCTTAGTAATGATCTAGCTGCCATTTATTGAGCCATCAACTACTCCAGTGCCAGACCGGATACACTCCTATTACCTTCGAATAGATTTAATGCAACTGTCACTGAAGACTTCTGTGTTTCGTTCGGGAACTTTACGCGGCGGAACGATTTTGTTTATTTTGTGGCCAGTGTCTGAACGAAAATTGAAATTGGAATTGGAATTTCGTTTATTTGAAATTAGATGGAGTTAGAATGAAAACGGAGCTTTGTAAAAGAAAGAAGGGCGAGTATTGGTAAAGCTAGAAAATGGTATTCTTGTCTTGGAATTTTTGTGCGATCCATATGATAAGATTGGGAAGCCTTAGAATATTGAAATTGCAAACGTGATGAAGGCGAGAAATGTAAGGCGGATGTTAAATTTTATAAAACTTATTGCTATCAAATCTGTTTCTATTGTTGCCAAGGTTTGGCCTCATATTCAATGAGGTGGGTATGTTCCTATCGTAATTCTACCTTGTTAGGATTATTTGCTGAATATTTGCTGAATTCACAGTAAAACCGCAATTAAAATATGTGGAATCCCGTTTGGCTCTCAAATAACTCTGCATACAATTTTCAGAAGTTCACTGTCAGTACACAACCTATTTACAGCGCGAAAATTGCGAAATTTTCCCACGCAACTAACCTATTTGCACTCAAAGTGTCAAATTCTACAACGAAAACTCAATGACACTGGCCACTTATAAAAACTCGTGACGTCACCATACCTATTCACCTACACTCCAACCGAATGAGTGTCTCAGCTTTTTTTAGATTTCAGCGAACGTTATAATGACTATGGGCCAAATAGATTCAGTATCGTTTTGTTAGGCGCGCGCACTGGTGTAAGTTTTATATCAAAGTTAACTAAAATTGGCTATCGCAATACCTTGCCCTTTGAAGGCTTAATTTAACTTGCAAAGAGAACTGTCAAAATACAGAACCTAAATTTTTGGATTTCGAACGGGCGAGGATTCGCGGTTCGAATTTTAGTGAACTGATTATTTGGTTAATAGGAATAGTGATTCAAATTACATAGATGTTACTTGGAAGGTTAATGGTGTAGTGTGTGTGTGTGTGTGTGTTTGTGCTTAAAGGTGGATATGAGGGTGGAATTGAAGAGTGCCCCGGCGCAGTGTAAACGTATCTATTTTAAGATGTCAATTTATTTGCCATGACTGTCACCTAATAATAAGAAAGTTTCTGTCAAAAGTACATCTGAATTTACCTGCTGGTCCACATTAGCGCAGCAGCGACATCTAATTCAAAAATAAGAACTTCGCACATTCGAAAAAGAAGACGGGCTTATACAACAGTTAATTGACTCGTTTTTTTATTACGGATACCTAAGCTACATTTAGGATTGATTAACTTTTTTCACTTTTACTAGGTACATCATTATTACGTAGAGCTCGATTTAAAGTCACAAATGATTGGACTCATATAACCTACGGTTTTATGAGGAACCCCCAATCAGTAACATTAATAAGCTTGAAAATTCTGAAGCTTTTGTGGTGTCACTGCCAGAGCTTAGAAATATTTCGGATCATTAGCATATTTTCAATGAAATTCGGATTTAGTCAGTATTTAGATATTAGGGGTCATATAGTCAACTTTATCCCGATCCTTTCTATTAATACAAATGCGCAAGTAGGTTTGTATTTCTATCTGTTACCTCTTCACAGCAAACTGCTGAACAGATCATGCATAAACTATGCATCTTCAGGTAGATGGTTTCTCGGAGGACACATACTTCATTTTAATCTGCTAAAGCACGTGTGAAGCCACGGACAGAAGCAAATAACCAATAAAAAAAGTCGGCAAGAAAGCAAGAATAAATAATTTTTCACTATGCGTCAAGGTTTCCTGCTAAAAACTGTTCAACCTACTTTCACAATTCGACTCTTTGATCTGTAGTGTCAAAACCTAAATCGGGAACTTTGAAAATGTGTACATTTCGCGATTGGAATGTGTCGGTTTGACATTGGGAACATCTGTTCTGAACTGTCATCGTTTGAAGCGAAAACTGATAACAGGCTATAATTTTATTTTGGTAGAAATGTTTCACCTTTTTGCCCACACACATATTCACGTAGGGTAAATAAGTCTTTAAAGATGCCCGTGGAGGAGTAAGGTCAAAACCGCTCCAGGTATACTGAAGTGCAACACTGACAATTAACCTAACATCTAAAAACTAGTAGTTCTACGAACAGTAGACCTCGCGAACACTAACTTTTTTCAACAATTAATTTACACATTAAGTACTAAAGTATTATTCTAATAGGTGGCGCTGTACTGTAAATGCTCTCTTGCATATTAATGCATTTTGCGGAGCTATTCTGCTCGTCATGCCGAAAATCCTCATCCGATCTTTACCAAATTTTTATAAAGTTATTACCTTTCAATTAAAAATACAATCATCAAAATCAGATCTCTTAAAGCGCAGATATTCTAAAGCCGCCTTTTTGCCTTACTGTGGAAGAAGTATGCGTTTAATCAAAAAATCCCGACGACAATAAAATTCTATAAAATCATAGAATCTGTACACAAAGTTTCGTACCGATCGGTTGTAAAATACGACCTGTAGAGGAGTACGGACATACTGACAGAAACGCTATTTTGGCCAGACTTGAAACGAAGACTTTCGTTCACTTCGTTCACGACGTTCACGACGTCAATTACAATCAAGTATTGGTAGGCTTAAATAAGTTTTCAGAAGTTTAGTTTTTTGGCAATTAGATACTTATCTACTCAGTAAATATTGCAGTGATTAACACTTAATCCTTCATACAAAATAGTTGTAGAACATAAAATAACTATGGAAAACACATAAATTAGACAAATTGACGAGATAATGCCAATGATCATATCGAGCCAAGCGATACGAGCCTAATGTCATAATCACCTTCCTAAAGCATAATTTGACAAGTAGACGAGTGTTTTGTTTTTCGGGACGTGATGTTCCGTATTGAATAACCTCCCGAGTATACTACTGACTAATGTATGAAATGTATTTCTTTCTTTGTAAGAGAAATAAATATGACGTGTAATTCTTAATCTACGAATAAATTATTAATGAAGTTCAAACACAAAACCTACACCGAAAAAGTGTCAGTCTGTGTCCATCAGATGACTGTTTTTGATGCAAGTTTTTTTTTGTTCGATCCCATGGTTGATAAAAATCAGTGTAGCCTATTATAATGGTATTCTCTTTAATATTTTCAAATCTAAGTTCTAAAATAAAAGTAACTATACATGTTTTAAAACCCCCGACCATTTTAGGGACACCTTTCGCACTATAAAAACTAAAATAAAATCAGTTCATCCTTTTGGGAGCTACAACGGGTCAGGCCGACACATACACGTAAAACTAGCACCCTTTTTGGTCTCGGGTGCTAAAAAAGTTATTACTCTGAATAATCCCCCAAAGCTAAGCGACGACTGTTTGTCGACAGGTGCGCCGCCTGTGTGAAGAATTGCTGTGGACGTGAGAATCCTTCCGGCGCTTCCTCATTTCTACTGAGAGGTAGGTTTAGTTGTAGTTCCTTACTTTTTTATTTCATTAAATTTTTACATAATTAAGTGGTCTTAGATCTATTGGTTTTCCAATAGCTGCCACAGCTTTCTTTTCATTCATCCATCAGGATGCTGGTTGAATGCATGATGCATGGGCAATCAGGCTATCAAGCCTGATTGCCCAAGATAGGAAGGTTTTGTCTATGATGGAATATTAGAGATAAAATTTGTAAGGCTTAGCCGCATTGCGAAATGTCGCCGCGATATTTTTTGGCGGATTATAATCCGCGTACTAAATATTTACTTACATGCATTTATAATCCGTGACTAAATCTTACCTAGATTTAGTCACGGATTATAAATTCGCTAGAAATATGATAGGTTTTGCAATGCGGGCTCAGCTTTATACGTGAAATATTTGCTTCTCAACCTTAGAAAAATCCCCCATGGTGGGTAATGAATTTAATAAAACGCGCTTAAAGTCAATGACCAACAAAAAGTCTTATTTATGGGCTTAAATTATGCTGTGAAATATTATTCAAAAGAAACGTTTTTAAATTCAATAATGAAATCTGAAAGGATTTCCAATGCTGACAACACAAAAGACCTCATATTACTATCCATACCCGTTGCCCAGTCTATCGGAAAAGCGCATTTGGCAGAAAAACAGCCAATTTATACAAAATCAGATGCTTCCTTATAAGAATTACAAGCTAAATTTATCGATATCTTTGTTTTTCCGAATCTTTTAGCTCATTACCGTTCTAACTTTATGTGGTGGAAATTCCGCATGACTGAGGGGTCTCTGCTGATGAGTTTTAGTCAAACTGGACGGGGCAGTGACCGGTCCAAAGTATATCTTGGTCCGTTTATATCTTGTTAATGTTCGAAAATATTTCCTGAATACGTGTGTCTTTCCACCAGGTGGTCAATTTTTAAGTATTCTTGAGTGCATCACTCATACTATTGTTGCCTCACATTAGCTGCATTTTGATTACGAGTTTTTTTGAGTTTTGTTATAAAAACAATGGAAATGAACCAATGAGCGGCGAAATTAGCATGAGTGGTACAGTCACGAATACTATAATAGACCAGCAGAGCTACGCTGCGTAGCTAGACGGTAGCAAGTGTCAAACTCAACTAAAAGGTTCGCCTTATTTTCATGACTAAGCTATCTCATGGCCATATTTGACACAATTTGCCAGTAAACTCTGGTGGAGGAGCACCCTTGAACAAGTCGGATGGTATTCGTTTTCAAAATATCGAAAGAAAGTAGGTATCATGTATCATTTGTATGATATACATGGATCATTTGTATGATATACATGTATCATTTGTATGATTATGTCCAATTTAATTTCTCTGACAATACAGTACTTACTAATATAATATTTTTACACCATAGTTATAATATTTATTCATTTTATGCCTATTGATAGCTTTCTGTGTGTATTTTAAATTCTATTGTAATTAGCAATCCGAATTAAATAGGTAAATAAATAAAAAAAAATTAAAATAGACGGGTTGGTAAAGGGGACGATATTCATATTATTATTATACATTACATTTAGGCAGTCGGTGGGTACACAATTATACATAAAACTCCTATGAGGTATAACAATTATTTCGGGTTTGCTATTGTTAGATTGAGAACTTTGATACAATATAGTATTAATTAATTTAGCAACACAGCGCCTTCTTCAGCATTTTTACAGTAAATTATACTCAAACCTAATTCCTAGTGCAATGTTCTCGCGCCTAAATCTAAAGGGCGGATAATGATTCATAGTCAGACTTCCTACAAACATTGCCAAGCAATTACACACTCTATCACCACGCTCGACAAGGTACATGTTAGCATGCAAGCACGCTTCACCTGTGGATATCACGTATGCAAGTGTATTTTTGGCCGCGTGTTGAAAGATCAAAAGTGCTCACCTTTAAATTATTATTAGCACAATAAGCGTGAGTAATGGTCTCGCTATTTAAAAAAAATATTTTTGACGTGACAACGTCTTATAATTCGATAGAGCCGGCTGCACGCACGAAAAAACATGACGTCATGCGGCGTTACCTCGTCATGTGGCGTTACCTCGCCATGCGGCGTTACCTCGTCATGCGGCGTTACCTCGCTCTGAGTTGTCACGTTCAACTATCGTCAGTAAACCGACTTTACAGACAACCAATTTTTTGACGTGACAACGTCTTATAATTCGATAGAGCCGGCTGCACGCACGAAAAAACATGACGTCATGCGGCGTTACCTCATGCGGCGTTACCTCATGCGGCGTTACCTCGCTCTTTTCTTAAGACGTTGTCACGTTCAACTATCGTCAGTAAACCGACTTTACAGACAACCAATTTTTTTATAATGGTTTTGACGACCTCTGTGGCGCAGCAGGCGAAGGTCCGACTGCGACGCCGGAGGTAATGGGTTCGATTCCCGCTTTAACAAAATCTGCAGATCGTACGAACATTTGACCTGAGTCAAATGTTCGTACGATCTGCAGATTTTGTTCAGGGTGTTCTGAATGTTTTTCTATTATACAGGGTGGAATTTTGTAATGCCACCTGGAGGGAAAGTACTCTTAATACTGTAGATAGAAAATTATACTAAAAGAAATCATTCCTTTATTTTTGAAAAGAAAGAAAACTGCATTCAAAGATTTTCGAAAATTCGCTTGCCACACCCGGGAATTGAACCGACTGAAATCTGTAAAAATTACACCCTGTATTTTTATTGCATAGATCGTTAGGGTCAATAATAAGGATGAAATCTCTCTAACAAACTTAATAAATTAAATGAAAGGAAAACCATGAAATCATAAATTATAAATTGAATGGGTCAAGTTAAGCACTTTAACTTAAAGATCCATCTGTTTACTTGTGTCAGTAATTAATAATTATCATTGACGTCATTTATCAATTAAAATGACGAATTGATATTTAGATAAGACGATTGAAATTTGCACGTGTTTGTACCTAATGCAGACTCTTCTATCTTAAAATACTGGATCTCTTAAGAATTGAGTTAAATGGTTTCCCCGAGGCGGAGCGAAACCAAATAATACTACAGCAAGATGGTGCTCCAGCCCATAACAGCAGAATCACTACTGCCTACATTAATAACCATTTTAATACATGGATTGGTACCAACGGCACAATCAGATGGCCTGCGAGATCACCAGATCTCACCCCTTTAGATTTTTTTTTGTGGGGATATGTAAAAATCTAATTTACATGAAATCTTATGTGAATGTAAACTAGTTGAGAGTTGAAGTTCAGAATACGATTTATAATATTCACCACAACACGTTATTAAAAGTTACTAGAAATTAATACATAAGAAGAATAAATTTGTGTATCCAAGAAAATGGAGCCCATTTTGAGCAACTAATTAGTAGTTAGTTGACTTTTATTGTAAACTAGCTGCGCCCCGCGGCTTCGCCCCCGTGGAAATTTATGTTTCCAACTTTCTTAATTTTTTCTTTCATAAGAACCTTCTCCTGACAATAATAAATACAACAAAGAAAGAATTAGCGAAATCGGTCCAGGCGTTGTTGAGTTATGCGCTTACCAACACATTTTGCGATTCATTTTTATATTATAGATAATTAAAATAATTTAAGATTTCATGGTTTTCCTTTCATTTAATTTATTAAGTTTGTTAGAGAGATTTCATCCTTATAATTGACCCGACCGATCTATGCAATTAAAATACAGGGTGTAATTTTTACAGATTTTAGTCGGTTCGATTAACGGGTGTGGCAAGCGAATTTTCGAAAATCTTTGAATGGAGTTTACTTTCTTTTCAAAATTAAAGGAATGTTTTCTTTTAGTACAATTTTCTATCTACAGTATTAAGAGTACTTTCCCTCCAGGTGGCATTACAAAATTCCACCCTGTATAGTAAAAAATATCTATATAAGTAGTATATTGTATTATGTACTAGCTGAATCGGCGAACTTTGTACCGCTCTCACCTTTTAAACCTTCCCTGAACTTCCACAAATATTTCAAGACCAAAATTAGCGAAATCGGTCCACCCGTTCTCGAGTTTTAGCGATACAAACGAACAGCAATTGATTTTTATATACGAAGTATAAGAGAAATCGGTCCAACCGTTCTCGAGTTTTAGCGAGACAAACGAACAACAATTGATTTTTATATACGAAGTACAAGAGAAATCGGTCCACCCGTTCTCGAGTATTAGCGAGACAAACGAACAGCAATTGATTTTTATATACGAAGTATAAGAGAAATCGGTCCACACGTTCTCGAGTTTAAGCGAGACAAACGAACAGCAATTGATTTTTATATATATGAAGAAGATATCAGTTATCTAGTACCCTTAACACAAGCTCTGCTTAGCTTGGGGCTAGATAATGCTGTATGAATTGTCCAGCATTATTTATTTATTTTCAGTATTGTAAAGTTTGAATATCTCCCAGGAAAGCAGGGACGTATGATGAAAAATAAAATACTTACCAATCACAACCAACTTTTTTGTATTGGCATGGTAATGTAGTTTGACCATCATTTTGGTATATTTCAGTTTTCCCCCTGAAAACCCCATAAGTGGAAAATTGGAACCTAGAACCGTCCCCCACTTCAATCTGCATCGATAAGATCTCATGTACCTATTCAGCGTTTTTTCCTAAACCAGACTTATCTTCAAAGAAATATCGATTTTGTGCCAAAGATAAAGAACGTACCATATCTCCCGAGCTTTACTTAGATCTATGGCTTTGACTATTTCAGGTTTAGTGTGGCTAAGGTTATAAAGGGTGATAGATTATTATATTAGAAAACAATAAATTTTGCAGGACAGGATTAGCAATCCCTCGAGAATATTTTTTGTGGAATCACCTCTGTATCGTTTTCTATACAAAAACCGAACATAGAACTTCCTCCTTTTTTCGAAGTCGGTTAAAAATAACAACGCTATAAGAGTTTCACTCGTTACGTTCCTATAGATTGTACGTACTAAGCCTCTACCTTCCATTTTCTCATATAAATGGAAATGTCCCATAAGGCTCGTAATCATAGACATTTATAGATATATGACCAATATTGAGCATAATAAGATCGCTGGCGAATAATCAGAAGGCAGGTGTCACGTTACATAGGTAGACCTCCCCTTTAATAAAGAGAACTGAATTGATTTTACAGGAAAACCATGATGATACCAATGTCGTAAAATATAAGACAACCATTTTATTTTGGTTCTCTTTACAGGAAAACCATGATGATAATTGGTATCGTGGTTTTCCTATCGTTATGGTTGTACTAAGTCGAAAGAGAGTAGCCCGATACATCGCTTGGCAAATTATGTTCTACATAGTTGAATTAATAAGTTTTTTAACCTTATTTATTCATCTCACTGTTAAAGCTCTGGGGTAATCGTGTTCTTGCGTGAAGATCGTGACTCTGCAAACTTAGTGTAGGACGCCCTCCGGCTAGGTGGGATGACAACCTGAGAAAAATTGCAGGCAGATACATTAGGGGAGGCCTTTGTCCAGCAAAATAAAACAAAATTAATAAATCAATAAATTGATCTGTAGGAAATCGCCGCCAGAAACAGTACTGAATATTATCTATTCCTTTTAAGAACTCGTTAAACAAATTACTAGTCTGTAGACCTTCAAATAGTAAGTGACAGTAGTAATAAAACGAAAATTGCCGCTTGAAACTCTGCCAAGCCCAACATTAATTGAATGTCGCCGTGAAAACGATGTTTCATACGAAAAATATCAAACATACGTTAAAATCCATTTTGAATTTTAGATTCCGTTTTAGAAACGTAGGAATTATTGGTATTTTTCCATGTATATACCTCCATGAAATAATACCTTTCCTTTCTTCCTCCCTCAGATAATTATACCCATCTGCTTGAAAAAAAAATGCGTAGGTAATTCTGTCTGTTTATTTTCTTTTTTTCACGACCTTTCTCAACAGAAAAAAATTGGTATACTTACATAAAACAAATTTGTGTTTGTCTTTCTTATATAAAGCCACATACAGAAGCTTGTGTAAAATAACTTACGGCCCAGATATTGGTAAAACGTAGAATTTTCAAAATGATAGTAGCGAAAGCTTTCAATTATCCGCAGGAGAGAAACAGGAAAATCCAATTAAAGCAAACAGAATTAGAGAACTTTCCAAGATATCATAACTTCGACAGCAGACTTGAACATCTTAAATGCAATTACCTGAACAAATGAACTAAACAAATTATAAGTATATCAAGAGTAAGTGAAACACGTATCCAGTTTCCATCTGGCGGTTCAGCGCAGCTCACAGACAACTTCTCTAGGTAATTGTGTTATTGTCTGTTCGTGGGGTGGCTATGATGTAGGACAGTTTCAAGATATTCAATCATAATCATCTTTTATAACATCGACACACTTGCGCCTTCCCATCTTCTGACGACAGCCGTGAGGTGGGTGCGGGGGTAGATTTGGCCGAAGATCTCAAGAGGTTCAAATATGCAGGTCTCGACAGAGCCTACACATTCGCTCAACTCCAAGGAGTCGAGACTTAGACCTAGTCCGAGAGACCTAGTCCGTAGGGTACCGAGGCTCTTCGGGTTTTTTAAAAATTATCAGAGCGTCGGGGCAGTGCAGCCAGCGTCTTGGGGACGCTTCCGACTGGTATTGATATGGATCATTAAAGCTACCTGTAGATTGTTTGCACCAGTCTGCAGTTAGCTCAATTGTTTCAATTGTAAATAGTAGTTCTAATTTTTTCTATTATTTTATTATAATTTTTTTTTGTGAATATACATATATATTTCTCTTTATCTATACGTTGTCCACTGCTTGGTCTATAAAATTAAATAGTGTATCTTGTGCTACTCTGAGAGTACTCACAGAGTATGTTGTTACTGACTTTAATAAAAATTGGAATTCATGAAATAGTCTTCGTGTTTTGATTGAAAACTTTTGTTTTTCTGTTGTAGTATTATTTTTACATTCAAGTCTTCTTCATCTATTAAGAGTCAAATTTATGTGAGCAGCGAAAGTTGCAGCTTACAAACAACTACCTACCCTTTCTTTTTCCCAGGAAATCAGATTTTTTTAACGTCGGACGAGCCGTGAAAAAACTTACCGACTTCGAATCGCTAGTCGTATACCGCAAGAGTTGACTTGTCCTCTAGAAGTAATAGCCCTGCTACATAAAATCAGACGATGAAACTAAATAATCACGCAATCCCCCATTTCCCCTTCAGCATGGTTCCCCGGCACCCAAGTGTGCACAAGTAACAGTTTGCCGGGTTTCTAGAATTCCGACATCATGGTCGCTTCACTTCCCTTTGCTAACTTTCCTTCCTTTTGCTTTGCTAATGTTTGTAACTGCGCGTACTAACTGGAGCGTGTGTACGGGTATCTACCTTGTTATTACGTGAATATGACCTTTATATGCCACGTGTGTTCTCATATTCGCTATGAAATTGGGTTATATAAATTAGAGGAAACGCACCTTTCCATCTCTCATTAAGTCTAAGGTAATAATATCAAATTATTTTCGGCAAATTATGTAGTATTGTATTAAACAACCTAGAAAATTGTTATTTCGTACAACTAAATTCAAGGTTTTTTGACATCAATTAAGGATTTACATATTATCTAGTATGTATGAAATGTCTATTAGTTAATTATTGATTATTAATTATTTCTATTACTGGTTTAAATGATAAACTCAAATTATTTTACTACCCTCGATCAAAGTCACTGCAATGCGAAATGCGGCAAGAAAAACAAAGTACGCGATAAGAACAGCGTAAGTATAGCGATACAGGCTAGGGCCTATTTTAATTCTCCAACACGAAAATGTGTGTGAACATCACGGTCGGTGTACTCAAAATCAAAAACTCTTTATTTCCATAAACACAATAAATGTACACTAAGAAAAGGTCAATTTATAAAATTAAACACTGACACGGAAATAAAGTGTTATTTTTTATTTCTGTCGTTTCGGCATGTAGACTAAAGTAAAGAAGCGACTAAGAAACCTTTAGCCGTTAGTTGTTATTTTACGAGTTGAAGCAAAACCCATAATAAGCTTTTATATCCTCTAGATAATCTGATATTTTATAGTAAGCCTTTTTGCACAGCAAGGTTTTGACATTTCGTTTGAATTTATTGGAGACCTCTGTGGCGCAGCGCGCGAAAATCTGCCTGCAACGCAGGAGGTTGCGAGTTCGATGCCCACCTCAGGACAAATGTTTAAACGATCTGCAGACATTTGTCCTAGGCGTTCTGGATGTTTTCTATGTATAACAAAAAAATATCTATCTAGTAGTGTATTGTATTAAGTATATCAATTATCTAGTAGTACCCATAACACAAGCTCTGCTTAGCTTGGGGCTAGTTAATGCTGTGTGAATTGTCCAGCATTATTTATTTATTTATTTACTGATAATTTTTGCAACTCACTGGGAGTGTTGTTGTAGAATACCGAATAAGAGAATCTTTTTACGCAAAAAAAAACAAACGATTGCGTATTTTGGAAAGGACTTCAGGGGGTCTATTCGCTTTCGACGAAATCGACAGTTGCGTGCTGCGTTTTGTCAAATTGCTATTCTAATTCATCAAAACTCGAAGCTACGGCACGAAGTTTGAAATGGCGGCTTTTGCGGCGGCCACCTCTATTCTAATGGGCAAAATGTACGAACGAAAAATTAAATTTGACAGCATTTTTTCAAGAACCACTGTCAATTTGCACGGTAGCTACAAAGCTACCTTTTAGGTTTAAAGAATATTTATTTTCTCAAAAAGAAATACATTTCACTTATCTGAGAAAAACATCTTAAAGTTAAGTACATTAAATAAAACTTCGAGCAGTCAAACAATTTTGGTACCTATCTACTAAGTAAGTAAGTAATATAATTACATGTTAATATAAAAGTATGTGTAGTTGAACAAAAGTATTAAAATTAAGTACCTAATCAAAGAAAATCACAAAGAATTCCTAGATTTAGTAAGATATCCAAAACATTTTTGACACTACCCGCAAAATCCTGAACATTTATTGACTCCCATTGAAATGGTCATTGCAGAGTCGTTCGGCATTATCATGTCACAGTGGAAGCAAAAACATTTTCATTTTCGTAAGGTGTTTTTTCACCATATTTTGTCCATTTATCACTAAAATTTCAGTAGATTTATGATTGTTAAAATATTTTATACACGTTGCGTCCTAAATTATTGAAATTTACTCATGATATTTGAAGATCACTCTCCGTTTCATAATTTTCAGAAAAGCGGCTCTACCGCCATCTCTTAGCAAAGCCTACAACTAACAACTTCCCCCAGCTGACGACGAAGTTCTTAATTTTACCAAAACTTGGCGCTAAAACCGCTCTTTTTAGGGTTCCGCACCTCGAATGGAAAAAGGAACGCCTATAATATTAATTCTTAATTTCAGACACAAGATCCATTTTTGAGGTGATAAAAAAGGAAAGTTAAATAAAAATCATAATATATTAAATATAAAATTCAAGGTACTAGGTTGAGTACTTAGTATGTCAGGTGGCAATATTCACCCTCCGTCTGTATGTAAGGGTCCGATAACATCAGACGGTCAGATGGGCTTACAATAGTGTCATTTTTACACATGTCAACCTCTGGACGTTAATGACGCAATTCTCTTTCTTTGGATGGCATTGAAAGAGTCTACACGGGATATTATAGATTATAGAATTACTCGTGACAGCCTTTTACGTTTAAACTTAGCAAAGAGCTAGCGCAAATAAAGAGGAATATCCGAAAACCATAAATTATTTAAAGTTACATAGGTACTTAATTACAAAAATTATTTTTTGATGTTCGCAATAAAACCTATACGTAAGCCTTTAAAGTACTTCCCGTTGATCTAGAATCACGAAATTTGGCAAGAAGCAAGGTCTTACAGCACAAGGAAATGTATTTTTATCTTTAAGTAAAGAGAAATAACCGAAAACCGTTCATTTTAGCAAAATCACCAAAAAAAACGCAGTGTGTCTGTGTAAATTATTCGGCTCACAAATATATATTTCCAGTATAAATGTAAGCGGGTTAACTTTGAACCTAGTTTGTGTTGGAAGAACACCAACGCTTCATCCCTTAACAAGGTATAATGAAGTCCTCATTAGGGTAAATATAAGTTTGTTCGGAACCCTCGCACAAGTCCTACTCGTACTTGACTTGTTTTTATTTAATCTGTCCAAGGTTTCTATGCTCTCTGGTGGTTTCATTCACATGATCGTTCACGAAGGTAGTTGGGTGTGCCCGGATCTCGCCCGAATGAAAAATGCCCACCCGACAGAGAAACAGAATAGCTATCGCTTGCGTGCGTCGGCCGCATGTCATCGGCATCGACAGTGTCGGTTGCGGAGAATTGTAATAGGGCCCCAGAATCGTGAGAGTTAAAAATTCTATCAAAACCGTAATTCCACAAGTTCTCAAAGTTGAACCTCGGCTTTCGCAACTTCTAAAGTGCAATGTAAATACTTCTCAATTTTCTACTGAATCAGGTACCTAATAAACTTCGCAGTAGTTTTCAACTCATTTACTAAACCATTACACAGACTCCAATTACTAAGACGTCAAGATCCAAAATGCAATATCAAGTGCTTAATTAAACCCATACGAGCGTTCCGGACAGCAACATTGCATTCACAAGTTTGCAGAAGCTCATTACCTCGGGGGATAATAAATTGCGCGAATTTGCACTTTATTTATAACGTGAAACGTGTGAAATATTTGGGCAAAAAACTTGATGAAGTTGTGGTCAAAATTTTTAATTTAGGAATTGCTTGCTTTTGTGTCTGACATATTGTAGGTGGCACACAGGCGGCGCTGCTGTGGCGGCGAAGCGATTAATAAATAAGAGTCGTATTTTGTAGGTAAAACCTTTCTTGAGATTTTCCCCTATTCCACTCTGATCCACTTTGCTTTTACATAAGAGTAGGTACTACACATGCTGGTCAGGTTACACGTAAAAGGCATTCTGCTTCTCGTCAGGTCTAAAAGTTGCCCTTATTTTTCCCGGTCGTGTCGGTCTACCATCCCATCGGATTATGAGAGAGAGAGAGAGAGAGTACACTTGTGTTTGCGCACACACTTGTGCACTACAATTATGTCATGCAGACGTGGCTATTTTTCGTTGAGACCACGCTTGGCGCTTGGCACGGTTTTGTTCGTGTATTTGCGATGCTAGTGTTAATTGAGGAACAAATAACACAATTACGGTAAAGTCCGGATAGTCGCCTCCCTCAGTGGTGACGTGCCCTAACGTGGTGCCGTGCACAGAAGTTATTAGTGCGATGTCCAGAAGTTAGGTATTTTGGCAGTATACTGCCAAAATACCTAACTTCTGGACATCGCAATCAAGTACTTATTGTTTGATTTAAAGGTTAGCTTATTGTCTAGGCTACATAGTTACTATCTAGTCATATCTGTGCACCTCGCGCCATTTTAAACGTTTAGGGCGAGGTGCACCGACCGGGCTATAATTACTTGCTTGGCCTATCAAAACTTGTTTGCAATTTTCGGAAGTTGCTGTTATGGCGCTGGGGTAAATAATGATAACGAATCCCTCCTGGGGCATCAATTCGCGATTTACCCTCTTTGTTTCTATGATACCAATAGTTTCGAATGTAAATTAGAAACCAAAGTGCAGCTTTCCCAATCCGCAATCAAACCGACTTTAGCCATTGTTGACTCAAACGTAGCGTTCGAGACAAAGTGCCAAACTTGTCCCTCCGCTAGTGTGGGTTTGGGGTGCTAGGGGACGTAGTAAGGATTGGCCATGGGGTAAATATAGGGAGATATAATTATTATATCTCCCTATTTGAACCCCCTTCATCAAACACCCAATAATGTAAAATAAACTAAACATTAATAAATAGTAAACGAAACAATTTAGTTGATAGAAGTTGATGGACAGAATCAGGATCCAGACTTCAACCACTATACCCATGGTATATTCTACGTAATGTTAAACAAGTGAAGGCTGATGTAAACGTTAAAGGAGAAACGTTAGAAAGTACCGTGTTCTTAGGAGTCACCTTAGATAATAAACTTCAAGGGGGCCCAAACACATAGATAAGCTATCGAAGAGACTTAGTTCTGCAGCGTATGCAGTCAAAAAAATCCGTCGTCTTACAGACGTGGATACATCTAGACTGTTTGTTGTTGTGTTTTGTTTGTTTATTTCACCTACTTCCATAGTATTATGTCATATGGTATACTGCTGTGGGGGAACGCTGCAGATATTAACACCGTATTTGTGCTGCAGAAGAGGGCTGTTCGAGCAATCTATATATGAGTCACAGAGAATCTCTACGTGATAAATTCAAAGAAATAAACATAATGACAGAACCATGCTGTACACTCATAGAAATATAAATAGGTTCCCTAAAAATAGTGATAAACATAATTTGAATACCAGAAGTAAACATAAACTCGCTGTGCCCACAACTAGGCTACACAAAATTAATGTATCTTTTATAGGGCAATGTATACGCTTCTACAACAAAACTCCTAGTGAGTTGCAAAAATTATCAGTAAATAAATTCAAATAAATTGTCAGAAAGGCTTACTATAAAATATCAGATTATCTAGAGGATATAAAAGCTTTGGATGGGTTTTGCTCCAACTCGAAAAATAACAAATAACAGGCTAAAGGTTCCTTCGTCGCTTCTTTACTTTAGTCTGTAGACTAAAGTAAAGAAGCGACGAAGAAACCTTGTATTTTTGATTTCTATCGCTTCGATATGTATATCGAAGCGATAGAAATCAAAAATATCACTTTATTTCCGTGTCAGTGTTTAGATTTATAATTTGACCTTTTCTAAGTGTACATTTATTGTATTAATGGAAAAACAGTTTTTGATTTGATTTGATAAGAGGGTTGTGTTATATTAATAAATAATGATTACAAATTCCATAAAAAAATTGGCCATTGGCTAAAACACAGGTGCATTATTATGAAATAATCTATGTGGTAATAGAAAACAAAACCAGCAAATGGTACGTGGTAAGTGTTTCTGAGAATGTTGTAACAATTGGCTGGAGTGTCTTGCTGTGTAGGTCACCAAATCCTTAAAACTAATCAGCAGCGTTGTCGCTCGACGGAAAAACCTAGACATGATAAAACTGCAAACTTTTTTCCCGTTACCGATAGTTGCCCCTGGCCCTGACACATCCCTGTGTTCCCATTTTGGCGCTATGTCGATTCATATGCAATCACTAGCTCCAATTCATACATTGCACTAACGTAATTACATTTGGAGCGGGCCGTATGAATAATGTTCTATGAATTATTTGATTGTAAGCAACTGATAAATTGGCTTTTTGCGATATTCAAATAATATCTACCAGCAGCTTCCGATTTTCAGAGTTCCTTGTATCAAATCTATCCTAGCCTACCAAAACTTGATAGCAGTTTTTAGAAGTTGGGTTTTTGGCAGTGGGCACGTATCACCACTGAAGCGACAATTCCCTTCTGTAAGCGAAGTTTATCTGTTAGTTTTCCAAAAATAAAATAACTCTTTTAAGGCGCTAACCCGACCCAAATCAGCGCCACCACCTATTTTTATCTTATTATTAAGTTTTATTTTTTATAGTGTAGGCAGAGATGCGAAGTTGCTCTTTTTGGTCACGATGGTGAGCAAAACGAGCAACTTCGCCTACACTATACAAAATAAAACTTTTACAGAGGCACATTAAAGATAAGCTTATGATAGGTTTCACAAACTGCAAAATCGATTTTCGAAAATTCCTTCGCTTAACATACTCGTAATAATAAGATAAAATAGGTGGTGGCGCTGATTTTGGTCGGGGTAGCGCCGTAAACAAACATTTGTCCAGAAATGCGCAGATCTCCACCGAACTGGCTACTTGCCCGTATAAAATGCACCTACAATACCTGCAACTTCTTATTTTCCCAGCAAACTTGTCCTGAACAAACAAGACTATAGGAAACTCGTACAAAGACCCAATCAGGAAGCCAAAAGCGCAGTTTCAATTGACTGTACCTGAGGATTTGTTTTTGGTGAGCAGCGGAAGCAGGGGCGGAAGCGGAATGTTGACAGCTTCTAATAAAACGTTCGTGTGTCATGAGATAGCGTGAGATTTGCTCGCCTCTGCCCCCGCTTCGGCGCCCCACAGAAAACACAGCCTTAGAACTAGTTAAAGATACTGCTGTGCCAGTTTCAATGGATTTAACGAACTCGGGGATTCTACTCACGACGTTTTACTTAAAATGTAGTTGGATACATGAAAATAAAGTAACTAAAGAAACAAGTTGAATGTTATCTAAACAAAAAGATGGCTGCTTTGAATGCATTCACCAGTTTTTAATTTAGCTACTAACAATGCACATTATTTCAGCCCGTCGTATGTCTGTTGCCTCATTCAACGGCTGAATGGAAGTTTATGAAATTTGGCAACGAGATAGATTGTATTCTGGGGAGGACATAGCTGACTTGAAATCCAGCATCTAAAACTGAACACATTTCAGATTGAAAAGTTATTTTACTGAATAAAATGTCGCGCAGATTTTTTAGGATCAAGTTGGAAAACAATTCACAACTTCATGTCCAGTTTTGTTCGGACTGAATTTATTTGCATGGAATGTTCTCCTAGTTTTATGGACTTAACTAGAAACGAGTAGGTAATTCATACCTACATTTTTAAGCCTAACTTTTTGGACATTGACGTAAACTTATGGTATTCATTCTATACCTTCTCTTTTCATTCTTTCCTTTATTCATTTTACACTGCCGCGCCGCCGCCCCGTGGCAATCACGGCGTAAGAATAGACTCCATCTCAGCACGTGGACACGTGGATGTCTTAAGAGCCGACTAAAGAAACCTACAGCAACGTATAGGAGGCTTTTGACCATAAACTCAGAAGGATGGCAGGATCTCAACATAAAACACAGTTATCGTATATACTTTATGTATTGAAATTCTTTTACAATTTAGAGGATGATTTTACTTTAATTTCTTGCAACGGAATTTACATTAAGAACAATTAGGAACAAACGAACTTCTTCTTACAAGCACAAAATGAAAATGGTAAAGGTATATCGACAAGCAAAGTAGCAACGTTCGTCTAGCTCTGTGGTTTTCGTGAGAGTCGGCTCCGATCGAGCGCGCTGACGCTCGTCGGCTCGTCTCGGGACTCATCGGCTCGTCTCGGGTCGCCAAAACAAGGTGCAGGTGCGCGTGACTCAGGCTGCTTGTGCTTCTTGGGGATTTTCCGCTGTATTTTCAACAATAGCAAATGATAATTAATTGTACCTAGTATTTCATAGTTATAATATAAGTTCAAAACACAGGTATTATTAATAAAACTGTAACAGCTCGGCCATCCACTCACTAACGAGTCCCTTCGTTATTGTTAATTAAAAAAAAATATTGTACTTTATTAGCTAGTTCATTATATTAACTAGGGTACATAAACTTGAATCTGTTGCTTGATTCAAGACACTAGCCGCCGCCGGCCATGAAATAAATTTTAATTAGTTGCTCGATCCACGACATTAAAATGTTACTTTCAAAATAATAAATTAATATAAATGTTTTAATAATTAGAATGTTTAAATTAAAATAAATTAAAATGTTTTTTTTTTTTGATAATATTGAATCTGTAGCTCGATCTATGACATTGATCGTTACCAGCCATTCATAATAATTGAATCTGTAGCTCGACCCATGACATTGACCGTTACCAGCCATTGATAATATTGAACCTGTAGCTCGATCCATGACATTGATCGTTACCAGCCAGTGATAATATTGAATCTGTAGCTCGGCCCATAACATAGATCGTTACCAGTCATTCATAATATTCAATCTGTAGCTCGACCCATGACATTGACCGTTACCAGCCATTGATAATACTAAACCTGTAGCTCGATCTATGACATTGATCGTTACCAGCCATTCATAATATTGAATCTGTAGCTCGACCCATAACTAGATCGTTACCAGCCATTTATAATATTGAATCTGTAGCTCGATCCATGACATTGACCGTTACCTGCCATTGATAATATTGAATTTGTAGCTCGATCCATGACATTGATCGTTACTAGCTATTGATTACGATTTACAGTGAAAGTCCGTTACATTGACTAGCACACTTAATTGAATATTTTTGAGGTTGTCTGTGATAGCGATACGAATCTTACATGTACATAACTACACGCTATTTACCATATATGTATATACAATAGTAACTTGATTAAAGCACATACTAGCATCAATATGATATCAGTCCAAAATTGAGAGTTACTACGCGCTTTTGTGTAAAATCTTAACTTGATTAAAGCGCATAAAAATAACAATGTGTGGTATCAGTCCAAAATTGATAGTGCTATAACTTAAATTCACGCTTTTGTGTAAAATCTTAACAAGATAAAAGCGTAAAGCATACAAAGAACAATTTATGTGATCAGTTCAAAATTGAAACTGATGGAACAATGTTACTTACATTTCTTCTGCGTAAGGACTCTGTTTAGTATTTATTAATATATCATATAATAATCAAAATTACGGAATATTTATTTATTTCAAACAAAATCCCTCAATGAACTGAGAAGGCTTCAATTTACAAATAACGCAATAGTAACTACTGCTCCTTTTTTTTTTGAAGAACAAAGCTAGTTTTGATGTCATCTGCCTGTCTCCAAGCAATATACCATAAGACATAATACTATGGCAGTAACTGAAATAAACTTACATAGCTGTATCTTCTTTGGTAACGTGTCTAATTGTTCGAACTAAGTCTGCATGCGAAAGCATCATTTTATGGCTTCCATTGAAGACAGGAATCAATAATTATGTAAGTAACTCTAGGAAAACAATGGAATCATAAAGTGAACCATCTCATCTTTTAGCATAATTTTGGTTGAGAATTCTACATTTGGTAACATGAATTGGCGGTGAACCAATCTAGTAAGTATTCGTGAAAGCGAATCATTAACTTCATTGTTATTATACATTGCTGTCATCTCTAAAAATCAATTAAGCAAATAACAAATTATCAGAAATAAAACTACGTCACAAACGTCTTTCTTTAGCAATATTTAAATTTATAACTCTATCAGAAAAGTATGATTATATAAGATCCAGTGCCTTATTGTTAATTCCATAGTGTTTCAATTTCCTAATTAATGTATCATGAATGACAAACAAAAGCCTTACAAATGGTCACAGTATGTACCAATAGCATTTTTTTTTGCTTTACCCCACGCATCAAATATATGCTTTAGTAGTACTATACCAGCATCGGTTGTAGATCTACCCTTGGTGAAACCAAATTGATGTCCATGGAATAGCTTATCGAGATCGGAATGTTATCTTGGTGAGAATATGTTGTTATTTTAGTGTGGAAAGTATTGAAATCGGAATCTAATTGCGGAATTGCATATGGATCAGTTACCAGATTTATAAACAGGAGACCCTTTTACTATATTTCATGAGATCAGGGAAAACAACTCCCATTATACTCACATACTCACAACAATTATTGAAAATGTACACCAAACAGGGAGCCACTTCCTTAAAGCATCGTACTTTGGTTGAAATACCTCAGAGATCATCAGTATTTTTGATGTTAACAGATTTAAACCCTTTTCAATAAGTAATCAGCATTTTACATGACTAAAGAGAAAGACCTCCTTACATTTTCAACAATTAGTAAATAGTAATTCAACTGCCGTTGATGCCTAAGAGCAAAAAGACTAGGGAACAACTTTGAATGCAAAAACCGCATCAATTTTTTTTCTTGTAAAGAATTAAATTATTAGTTTTTAACTTTATTCTTTTATTCGTGGGTTTGATGTACCAGTTTCGTTATTTGTTAGTCTCCATGTTGCTTATACTTTATTATAGGAGTTTATAATAATAATTATTATTATAGTTAAAATCGTAAATTTTGCTTTCTTGGAAACTTTCTTAGACATTTTAGAGCAATTGGTTATAGCTTTATATTCTGGTATATACAAACAAAATACGCAGGATCATGTGTCATAGTTTTTCTAGCACCATAAAGATTATACCGATTATTATAACCTAATCCTACTTTTATATAATACCGGGAGTGGCCCAATCAGTAAACTAGCATTTTTATATCTGTAGTTTTTATAGTGTTTATAGTTTTTATATCTAGTATCTGTCAATGTGATAAGTTTGTATACTGCTTTTTTTTTTTTTTTTTACAACATTCAAGAGATTGGCAAAAAGATCATTGGGGTCATCAGAACAAGCAATGTTGTTGTTAGCTACTTAGTTCAAAATCAAAAATCAATCACTCTACTTTCAAAATTCTTAATACGGCCCTCTGTGATTGGTCTGAAGGTGTATTTAACGTTCAAACTATATCATGACCATAATTATGACAGCACTATGTCAATATAATATAAAAAAACTTGTTGTGCACTCATGGAAATATCAATCGATTCCCTAAAAATAGTGAAATACGTAATTTGAATACTAGATATAAATATAAACTCCCTGTGCCCACAACTAGGCTACAGAAAATTCAAGTATCTTTTAAAGGCAATGTGTACTTCAACAACAAAACTAGTGAGTTTCAATCTCAATTAAGTCAAACAAATTGTCAGAACGTTCCTGAGCAAAAAGGCTTACTACAAAATATCACAATATCTAGAAGATAGAAAAGCTTGGGAAGCCTTTGCTCTAACTCAAAAAATAACAAACAATAAAAACTAACAGGATAAAGGTTTCTTCGTCACTTCTTTACTTTAGTATACATACCGAAGCGACAGAAATCAAAAAGATCACTTTGTTACGGTGTCAATGGTTAATTTTATAATTTGATTAAGCGTACTTACATTTATTGTATTTTATTAAATTATATAGAATTTTTTTTGTTTGATTTGTTTTGCCAATGACGCGACAGTAGTAGTTATCTAAACGTACAGATTGTATTGTACGAAAATGAGATAAATTAATTATTAAAATTGACATGACTAAACTTGTGTAATTTTAAAATTACAAAAATTAAATCAATAAATTTGTACCTAAAATATCAATCAATTAATGTAAGATGATGTGTTGAATCATGTATTTTCTTAGGTATTAAACTTGACGAACATTCTAATTGGAAGCCGGATGTTGACTATATTTTAGTAGCAATCATAGATTTGTTTTACCTTGAAGATTAATATTAATAGTTAATTAGGAAAACTGTGTCACAAACAGCAGCACTTGCTGCCTACCATGACTAATATTATTTGTCTTCTGCGTTGCTCTATGGGTCACCATTGCGAGGTAATTCGGCGGAGTTACTCAGAGCCTGCATTTTTTTTTAAACTTTTCGTATTAAAAAAATGCACGCGTGGTCTTTGCGGAGCCTGGTTACTTGATAGCATAAACCACTTAAAAAAAACTAAGTTCTTCACTTGCCACTTATGTACCTACACTATAGAGGTAGAAATCTGCATAATATCCGTTAAACAATACTTACATTATTTCAAAAGAAGCGAAGTTTATCCAGGCATACTAGACATATAAATAAGATATTATATTCCAAATCGCCATTCTAAGTTTTCATGGCATTTCAGACATCTATTACGTTACCGAAGGAATTTAAGGACTTGCCAATGACTATGTTTAAAAATAGACAAAATAAAATAATACCCGAGTCATTGTTTCATAGCCTGGTAGAATATTTTAATTTTGCGCAGACAATACATTTTAAATGCATTTTCTAAATCATTATTTTTATTAAGTAGGTATATAAATAAATTAATAAATAATGCTGGACAATCCACACAGCATCATCTAGCCCCTAGCTAAGCAGAGCTCGTGTTATATATTAATATTCTCATACCAGTCCAAAACTACTGATAGTATTGCATTGATATCGCTGCTGATAAATTTAAGAGCACTGCAACACTTGACATGACTTCTATAAATACATTTAAATGATTCTATTCTACTCTAGACTCAGGCTGCTTGTGCTTCTTGGGGATTTTCCGCTGTATTTTCAACAATAGCAAATGATAATTAATTGTACCTAGTATTTCATAGTTATAATATAAGTTCAAAACACAGGTATTATTAATAAAACTGTAACAAACGAAAGGGCTTTCCAGCATTTCTCACCACGCTTTTTAAGCAGATTGGTGATCGTAGTACGCCTTGTTAAAAGCACACACAAGAAAGCTGCTGACCTTCCTCTGGTAGATTTCCTTAGTCGGCTCTTAAGACATCCACGTGTCCACGTGCTGAGTTGGAGTCGATTCTTACGCCGCACAGTGTTTCATGGGACCTAAAAAATTTCCCTATGCTTTTTACAGTATTAATCGATCAACGAATGCATTTTAAATGCAAGAGTAGAACACCCACGTATCTGTATCAAATACTTTTTTTTATAAAAATTAATGAACTTTAGGTGACCTTGACCTAGAAAAAAGTTAAAAAAATTCTGTAAAAGTAACTGGCCTAGATATTTTTTTTAGATAAATATTATCGGAAAAAAGATTCTTGGGTGCATTTTTCCCAGTTTTTATTTTCGGAAAATCTCCTCTGGATACCGAGTAATTATTATTTTTCAGATTTTCGTTTTTATTTTTTTTCTCGCTAAAAACTCAAAAGTGCGACTTGTGACTAGCACAGAAAGATTGCTCTTAACAAGGCCTATCAGTGGTAAAAATACCAGGTTTCACTATTGCGGTTCTTAGGAGAAATTGATTTTCAAAATATAGTATTAGGGTTGTCACTCAACATGACCTTTCATTTTATTCAGTTTTGAAATACATTTTTCTCTAAATTACAATAATTTATCTTATTATGACATAAAATAGACATGCTTTGGCAGGCTTTTTGTATATATGTTTTTTTTTCGATGACGGCTCACAACTAGCGCGGGAAAAGGTCCACCCTCGTTGGGCTTAAGCTAAAACCCCTAGCTGGTGAAAGATGACATGTGACCGAAATGCAGATCCATCCAATGAAGATGACTGCACGTTAATACTTAGCAACGCAAGCGATTTGTTTGAGTAAGTAGGCTACAGTCTCCTGTGTCTTCGTTGCCGATTTTACGATTTCATGACTTCACTTGTACTAAATTTATTGGTGGTACTAAATTTATTATTTTTTGTGTCAAAATTATTGACCTAGGTTTACGTGAAAGTACTACTTTTTAAATTGTAAAATATTCCCAAAAACGAATTTTACCTACCATGTCATTCTAAATTACATCATCATCATCATCAACCTATATTAGTCCACTGCTGGACATAGGCCTCCCCTAATAAGCGCCATAGCGCTGTGTTCAGCTTGCCGCATCCAGCACCTGCCGGCAGTCTTTCGCAGATCGTCATCCCACCTGGCCGGAGGGCGTCCTACACTACGTTTGTCGAGTCGTGGTCTCCACTCAAGAACTCGTTTACCCTAGCGGTTGTCGGTTCTTCGCAAGATATGGCCGGTCCACTGCCACTTCAGCTTGCTAATTCTTTGAGCTATGTCGATAACTTTGGTTCTCTGTCGGATGTATTCGTTACGAATTCTATCCTTCAAAGAGACTCCGAGCATAGCTCTTTCTATAGCTCGCTGAGCGACTTAGAACCGTGGTGGACCAGCCCTACCGTGAGTGTCCACGTCTCAGCTCCGTAGGTCATGACGGGTAGGACGCACTGATTGAAAACTTTAGTTTTCAAGCATTTCGGTATGGATGACGAGAAGACTCGACTAAATTACATCATTTACTTAATCTCCAGCTTGGGGGTTTTTGCAAATTACCAGTCGCCCTATAGTAACAGGTGTGCGATATAAAAACATGCTTGTTGTTAAAAAGCAACAAGAGTGAGTAATAACTAACAACACATATTTGACCTTTTAGCAGCAACCCTATTGTGTAAAATTTGACCTTAGAATGAAATTGCATATATTTCCCAAAGACCGCGAAAGTGCAACTTGGCGTTTTTACCACAGATAGGCCTTGTTATTAGCAATCTTTCTATGCTAGTCACAAGCTGCACTTTTGAGTTTTATGGGAGAAAAAAAATAAAAACGAAAATGTGAAAAATATTAATTACTCGGTATCCAGAGGTGATTTTTCGAAAATAAAAACTGGAAAAAATGCGCCTAAGAATCTTCTAACAGATTATATTTATTTAAAAAAAAATATCTTGGACAGTTACTTTTACAGAATTTATTTAATTTTTTTCGAGAGCAAGGTCACCTAAACTTCATTATTTTTTATAAAAAAAAGTATTTGAAATAGATACGTGGGTGTTCTACTCTTGCGTTTAAAATGCATTCGTTGATCGATTCATGCTGTTAACAGCATAGGGAATTTTTTTTGGTCCCATGAAACACTGTGCGCCGTGATCGCCACGGGCAGCGGCGGCGCGGCAGTATAAAATGAATAAAAGAAATAATGAAAAGAGATACCTAGAATGAATACCATAAGTTGACGTCAAATTCCAAAAAGTTAGGCTTAAAAATGTAGGTATGAATTACCTACTAAGTAAGGTCTAAGTAACCGTAACCAAATTTATAAAAGACCACCATTATGGTTACCCCTGTTACCTTGTTTTACCGTCATATAATTATCGCCGAATTTATGTAGGTAGCTATCTATATTTTTAATGTTCATAATTTTAAAGGGGAGTAAATTTATTGGTATTTATTTTAAATATTTGATCAGCTGGAAAAGTCAGCTTAAAAACTACTTGAGCAGCATTTTAAGTTTTGATCGGCTGTAAAATAAAAACCACCAGCAACACTTGGTCTGCAACTAAATTATTTTTGGTCAGAAAATAAATAGCTGTATGATCGGCGAAATTAATGTTTTGATCAGCAGAATTAATTATATGATCTGCAGGATTATGCAATTATTTTTGATCAGCCAAAAAGTTATATACTGAGCAGCAAAATTAATGTTTTGGTCAGCCGAATAAGAAAATCGTTAAGCTGAAAAAATAGGTACAAGCCATAATCAATGGGTCGGTCGAAAAAAAAGAGCATTAGTCGGTTAACACTTTCATGGCCTAAGACGCAGACGAGCCTCTCGACACTCGTGTGGCGGCGGCGGCGCGGCGGCGGCGCGGCGCGCCCGCGCGCCCCTGCGAGTCGCACCGCCGCGGCTGGGCGGTGAATGCGTTAAAGAAGGAGGTAGGTAGGTAAGGGACCTATTTCTACCTTACCTAGCATTGTTGCTTTTGTAAGAAGGTATCAAGGTGCTGAGGACCCTTGTTCGTTGTTGGTCATGTCTGTCCTGTATTTGTAACACCGGCACGACAGTGACATACAAACGCACGTAGGAGATAGGTAGGTAGGTAGGTACCTACCTTACCTCGCGTTGTTGTTAGCAACTGAAGGAACCCTTGATTGTTATTGGTCATATATGTCCGTGTCGTGTGTGACACCGGTAGTGGCATAGGTACGTACAAACGAACGTATAAGAAAGGTAATAGGTATGTAAGTAAGGTACCTTACCTTACCTACATACCTATTAAGTACCTACGCGCAAATCTATTTATATGAACTCTCGGAAGACTCGGAAGTACGCGCGTGGCTGCGCAGTGTAGGTACCTTATTTTAATGGGTCAAGGGGACGCGGAAGGGTGCGCAGGCGACGACAACTACTCACACTTACTTTCGTTTGCCGTGAGTTAGTGTGAGTGCTCGTCGCCGCGCAGTGGTGTGGTCGTTCCTTCCTACACGAAATACCTACCTACCTAATGAACAACAAAGATGGAAAGACGTAGCTAGACCAAAGTGCGACCGAGACAACAATATGCACGTGGAACACGAACGCCGGCGGCGGTGGTGGCGCCCCGGTCTATCTATGACTGAGGTGGATGGACCTAATTGGACCCAATCTCTTGAATTTTACACTTATATCTAGGTATGACTGTATCTCATGAACCGTACCTACCTACCTACAAAGTAGACAATAGCAATTTTTTCAGAGGATTTAACAGAGGATCCTTTGTGTTTCTTTGATTATCTATAGGTACTACCATAGGAATCTACATAACATTATTTAGATTTCTATGGGTACTACCCATCGATGTAAGTAAAATTTTACTTTACATCTATGGTACTACCGAAAGTAGTGTTTGCAACTAATGTGGGAGAAAAAGAGATACCTACAGTAGGTATCTCTTTTTCTCCCACATTAGTTGCAAACAGCAAAGTAGGACCTACATAACACTTTTTTCTCGGTAGCCTTGTTGTCACAGATTAGGTAGGTATACACTTTTTAGAAATACCTAGACACATTTTCGATTATAAGCCATCAATTTTAACACAAAAGGATAGGACAGGACCTTTAATTTTTCACAAAAGTCAATTCAATTTGATTGCACAATAAATGAAAATAATAAGAATTAGATAGGTAGATTGATTACTATAGGTACTTTATTGCACTATCAGTACCTACATAAAACAATTTGGCAAGCAATAACACTATTTTTCACGACTCATTGGGTAGGTTTGCGGGTGTCGTCGGCATTTTGACTCACTCATTCAGACATTCTGGATTTCAGGGTGAGTACCTACCTATTAGTACATTTGTTTTTCACTAAAGTTCGCACATATTTACTTAAGTAAGTAAGTACTTAAGTAAATCCTTTATCTAGCCGTACCGTACCTACCTACCTATAATACAAGCTCTGCTTTGCTTGGTGCTAGATAATGCTGTGTGAATTGTCCAGCATTAGGAAGGTACTTAGAGGTAGATACCTACCTGGGTAGGTAGGTTTTTATTTCTTTCCATTTCATTTCTATAACCAGTTTTTGACGAGTTAAGTACTCCCAAAGATTTATATCGTTAAAGATACCTACGTCCTATATATACCTAAGTACGATTTACCTAGATAAATCGTACAAACATTTATTTTGTCTCTTGGCGAGAATCGAACGCACAACCTCCTCCTTCCTACCGATTCCGCGACGACGCCCCGGCGCGGCGGCGGGGCGGCGGCGGCGCGGCGGCGGCGGCCAGGGGACTGCACAGGTAGCAGGGCATGGGTGGTTTTGAGCGAGCCGCCTCTCTCAGTGAGTAGAGCCGTTAGGAACATTATCTATGACCTACCAATCAAAAATCCTAGACCCCGGCCGGGTACAGCGCCACCTCCCGGGTCAAGTTGTAAATCTAGACCATCCAGTGACCCACTCAAACACACTATTAAATTAAATGTCATCAAAATCGGTCCAGCCGTTGAGGAGGAGCTCAAGACATACACATGCAGATAGGTAGCTACAGAAGATTAATAATAATAAAGGTAGGTGGGTGTATTAAGATTAGCAAACCAAAATTAATTTGACAGCTCGCCAAAACATTATAAAATCCGAACCAGGATTTGCTGATCTTTTTCATTCATATATTGCTGCAATATCATTTTAAAGGCATGCCAAAATTTCATTAAATCCGAATCACGATTTGCTGCTGCTTCACTAGTTTATTGCTGCACAAATATTTAATTTACTGTGACATAAATTTTTAGGCTGCCCACTGTCACATTAGCTGCTGATCAATTCAGTCATTTTTGCCGACCACTAGCTGCGGCTCAAAATATTTTTTCTGCTTGCAAAATAAATTTTTCGGCTGCCCAAAACCTCTTTAATCTGCTGATCGTTTAAATGATACCCATTCTAAATGTACGCCAAGTTTCAGCTTGATCTGTTCAGTAGTTTTGGAGATCCTAGGTAACGAAAATTCAGATTTCACAAACTTTCGGCTTTTTATTATTCGTAGGATAATTTACCTACTTGTTTCAGTTCCACATTACAACTTGCTTGCGCCCGCGCCGGACCTTCTCGGTCCGGTAGACATCATGAGAACACCTCTCATTCGGCCTTCTGCGGGCTCTCTGCCTGAACACATGAACAGCAACGATGAGGATTCGAGTAGATTTCGATTAGATTTCGAGTTCCTCAACCGAACGCAAGAAAATACTGAAGATGATGCTATTGAAGACAATGATGCGGAAACACAAAGTATCGAAGAAACTGGTCCAGAGGATTGGGGGAATATTTTTTATGGAAAGCCTAGAGTTTTTAAGCTGTGTCATTGTAGACATCATGATTGTGTTTAAAATAATAAGTTAATTTTGATTGTTTTTTTTAATTATGTTATTAGAAGTCTTGTTGTGTTTTTGTTTTAATATATTTTTGATTTACATACAACCTAGGGTTCAAATCAGAATTTCTTAATCGTACCTATTTTAGAATTAAATTTAGTTATTATTTTTTGTAATATATTTATGATTTTCATATATAATTACCTACTGTTTTTTTTCATCCAGTGCTCCATCCATACCAATATTATAAATTCTGTCGTTCTGTTACCTTTTGACGCCGAAAAGGCTGAACGGATTTTGATGAAATTTGACAGGGAGGTAATAGGTGTCTCGGGGACGAACATATTATGAATAAAATAATATGGAACTTGGATATTTATTTTCCAAGTAAATTAAAACGTATTAATAATAAACAAAAATGCCCTTGGATAAGTGACAAAATAATAAAATTACAGAATGACATTAATGACTTGTATGCAATTCAAAGACAGTACCCAGAGTTAATTTCTAAAAATGGCCTAATTAGTGCAAAAATTCAAAATAGAAATGATCTCGTTAAAAAAGAAAAAATGGAATATGTAGAGAACCGCATTATGAACTCTAAAAACCCCAAAAAAGAGGTGTGGAACGTAATAAAGCAAGAAACAAACAAAGTTATAAAAGAGTGGGAATGGGATCTTATAGACAATTTAACTAACACCCAAATTAAATCGGAACACATCGCAGATTATATTAATGACTTTTTCATTTCAATTGGTACCAATCTTCAAAAATCAAATAAACCTAATAATTTAAACGCATTAACATTTTTAAGAAAATACCACAATAAACAAAACAACTTGTTATTTCAGTGTATAAGTCAGGAAGCATTATTAAAACTAGCGAAGAAAAAAATTGATAAATCTAACACAAGAGATCTGTACGATTTGACAGGCAATTTTCTGTATCAGATTATGCCTTATTTAAAGGAACACTTACTCTTCTTAATAAACAGTGTTCTTACATCCAATTGTTACCCAGAGTGTTAAAAAACAGTGAGAATTACACCTCTGTTTAAAGGTAAAGGAGAAATGTCTAACATAGAGAACTATAGACCCATTGCAATAGTCCCCACTATATCGAAACTAATAGAATCAGTTTTGTCCGACTCTATTATAAATCACCTAGTGGTTCACAATATTTTGTCACATAGCCAGCATGCTTATAGACCTGGAAGATCTACAATATCGGCCACTCAATGTTTAATAGAAAAAGTAATAAACCACCTTGAAGCTAAGAAAAAAGTAGCAGGAGTTTTTCTAGATTTGTCAAAAGCATTTGACTCAGTTAATCATGAACTCTTGTTAGAAAAACTAAAGGTATATGGCTTAGTAGGAAATAGTTTTAAATTAATCGAATCTTTTTTAAGAAACCGACAGCAGATAGTAGAAGTAAAAGTAAAGGGAAAACGGGTCAGATCAGCTCCCAAATGCTCTACCATAGGTGTTCCTCAAGGATCCGCACTGGGAAATACCCTGTTTTTGGCGTTTTTAAATGATATAGTCCATTTAAATATCAAAGGGGAAATTATTCAGTATGCTGACGACACAACTGTGATCTTAGCAGCAGAAAACAACGAAGTTCTTTTGAGTGAAATAAGTGACACTATAGCTAAATTAAGTGGTTGGTTTAAAATGAATGGCTTAAAACTTAATGAAAATAAAACAGACATAATATTTTTCTCAACGACTGTACAAACTGTAAACATAATACCAATACCCTTAAAAGACAGGAACACCATAATAAGTTCTAAGTTAGTAAAAATGTTAGGTTTTGAATTAGATCCATTGCTATCTTGGAAGCAGCATATAGACTCAACGTGTAAAAAAATGGCGAGAGGAATTTACGCACTTAAACAACTTAGACCTATTACTTCACCCACATCTCTGAAAGATATATATTATGCATACATTCACTCGATCATGTCATATGGCATTATTTTATTCGGGAGCTCAACAGACCATGAAAGAGTACTTAAACTGCAAAAGCGTGCCATACGAGTGTTATTAAAAGCTAAATACAGAGAATCATGTCGGGATCATTTTAAAAAACTTCGCATATTAACATCAGTAGCAGTCTACATAATGGAGGTCATAAAGTATGTCAGACTACATTTTAGTGAATATACTATAAGAGGGGGTAGTAATAAACGCACTGCACGAAATAAAATGATGCTAGAGCCGATTCAGCACCGACTTAATATGCTAAAACAGCTCCCTAAAATAATGGGCCAAAAACTTTACAATAAGTTGTGTTAAGTAAGTGTTAAAGTTGAAATTAATTACAAATGAAAATAGGTTTAATAATGAATTAAGAAATCTTCTACTTGACAAAACGCTATATAGCATCAAGGAGTTTTTAGAAAATGATTATAGTCAGTTTAATGTTAAATCTCCTAAATTACCTGACATCCTCGTTGAATCACCTACCTCTAAGTGATAGATTCACAAGAAACTTAGTTTTAAGCATATTATGTACATTTACCTTAACTATTGCCCCTCTACAGCAAAATTGTATTTAGTGTACTTTGGACGAGTCATAGCCTCATCATTTAATTTACACAACAATAATTTGTATATGTTTTATTTGTATGATGTATGACAATAAAGAAATCTGAATCTGAATCTGAATCATAAGCTACTTAAAAAGCGCATGCGAAGCCGCAGGTAGCAGCTAGTATTTCTTAATTTTCTCGACGATCGATGTGGCGCGGCGGGCGAAGGTCCGCCTGCGACGAAGGGGGTTGCGGGTGCGATTCCCGCCTTAGGACAAAATCTTGTACGATCTGCAAATATTTGTTCCGGGTGTTCTGGGTATTTATAATGAGAATAAATTTATTGGTATTTATTTTCAATATTTGATCAGCTGGAAAAGTCAGCTTAAAAACTACTTGAGCAGCATTTTAAGTTTTGATCGGCTGTAAAATAAAAACCACCAGCAACACTTGGTCGGCAACTAAGTTATTTTTGCGATATTATTTGATTTCTTAGAAATTACCCTTAGTGTGGGGTTACGCACCATAATAACAAAAAACCTATATAAATGAACTCTCGGAAGTAGGTACGCGCGTGGCTGCGCAGTGTAGTGTAGGCGCACCTTATTTTAATGGGTCAAAGGGACGCGGAAGGGTGCGCAGGCGACGAGCACTCACACTTACTTTCGTTTGCCGTGAGTTAGTGCGAGTGCTCATCGCCGCGCAGTGGTGTGGTCGTTCCTTCCTACACGAAATACCTACCTAATGAACAACAAAGATGGAAAGACGTAGCTAGACCAAAGTGCGACCGAGATAACAATATGCACGTGGAACACAAACGCCGGCGGCGGTGGCGCCCCGGTCTATCTATGACTGAGGTGGATGGACCTAGTTGGACCCAATCTCTTGAATTTTACTTACACCTACATCTAGGTATGACTGTAGGTATCTCATGAACCGTACCTACCTACAAAATAGACAATAGTAATTTTCAGAGGATTTAACAGAGGATCCTTTGTGTTTCGTTGATTATCTATAGGTAGGTACTACCGAAAGTAGTGTTTGCAACTAATGTGGGAGAAAAAGAGATACTTAACACTTTTTTCTCGGTAGCCTTGTTGTCACCGATTAGGTACTTATACACTTTTTAGAAATACCTAGACACATTTTCGATTATAGGCCTTTAATTTTAACACAAAAGGATAGGACAGGACCTATAATTTTTCACAAAAGTCAATTCAATTTGATTGCACAATAAATGAAAATAATAACAATTAGATAGATTGATTACTATACTTTATTGCACCATCAGTACCTACATAAAACAATTTGGCAAGCAATAACACTATTTTTCACGACTCATTGGATAGGTAGGTAGGTAGTTTGCGCTTGTCGTCGGCAATTTGACTCACTCATTCAGACATTCTGGGTTTCAGTGTACCTACCTAGTACATTTGTTTTTCACGAAACTTCGTACATATTTAATTAAGTAAGTATATCAATACCTACTTACTTACTTAAGTAAGTACCTACTTACTTAAGTACTTATATCAGTTATCTAGCCGTACCGTACCTACATACCTAGGTATAATTCAAGCTCTGCTTTGCTTGGTGCTAGATAATGCTGTGTGAATTGTCCAGCATTAGGAAGGTACTTATAGGTAGATACCCACCTGGGTAGGTAGGTTTTTATTTCTTTCCATTTCATTTCTATAACCAGTTTTTAACGAGTTAAGTAGGTACTCCCAAAGATTTATATCGTTAAAGATACCTATGTCCTATTTATACCTAAGTACGATTTATCTAGGTATGTAGTGTAGGTATTGTATTAATACAATACACTAGATAGCTAGATAAATCGTAAATCGTACAAACATTTGTCTCTTGGCGGGAATCGAACCCACAACCTCCTCCTTCCTACCGATTCCGCGACGCGCCGGCCGGCGCGGCGGCGGCGGCCAGGTGACTGCACAGGTAGCAGGGCATGGGTGGTTTTGAGCGAGCCGCCTCTCTCAGCGAGCAGAGCCGTTAGGAACATTATCTATGACCGACAGGTATTTCCCAGTCAAAAATCCTAGAACCCGGCCGGGTACAGCGCCACCTCCCGGGTCAAGTTGTAAATCTAGACCATCCAGTGACCCACTCAAAAATACCATTAAATTAAATGTCATCAAAATTGGTCCAGCCGTTGAAGAGGAGCTCAGAGACAACATGTAGATAGATACAGAAGATTAATAATAATAAAGGGCAAACCAAAATTAATTTGACAGCTCGCCAAAACATTATAAAATCCGAACCAGGACTTGCTGATCTTTTTCATTCATATATTGCTGCAATATCATTTTAAAGGCATGCCAAAATTTCATTAAATACGAATCACGATTTGCTTGCACAAATATTTAATTTACTGTGACATAAATTTTTGGGCTGCCCACTGTCACATTAGTTGCTGATCAATTCAGTCATTTTTGCCGACCACTAGCTGCGGCTCAAAATATAATAATATATAATATGCTTGCAAAATCAATTTTTCGGCTGCCCAAAACCTCTTTAATCTGCTGATCGTTTAAATGATACCCATTTTAAAGCTCGTACAAAGAGGCTGTCATTGTAACGGATTTATGCATTTTCTAAAACGACAAGGTGGATATTTTAACAGCGAAGGATCATCAAATACTTTACGGTCAAGTTTACGAGGTCTTCTCGAGATATTATCACTATTAAGGTGATAGGACTACAATATTTATTCCCTCTTTGTCAAGATGGAGGTCGGTTAAACGAAGCTCCCGCGACTTAAAGTTAACAGCATATTAAAATTAAAACTGACCTTAGTGAAAGGATTTTTTTAAGTTAACACGATTGTCTTTTGGTTTATCATACAATTATCCACGCTGCGTCACGAATCCAGGCCTCCAGTATGCGAAAAACAAAAGGGGATCACGCCAGCTTTTAAAATTGTATCTGTATAGAAAAACATCATCATGAGTAAGCTCGCGACTTTGTACTCAGGCCTTAGTCAGCCCAGTGGTTCCTATTGACCTGTCCTCAGTTCTAAAACGCTACAGCCATAACTCGATCAGGCACTTCGGTTATAGTTCAATTGTTTTGCCAGAAACGATTATAAAAAAAAATTAGGGCAGAAATCAAAGATTTTTAAATTATTCCATTTAATCAGGATTAAGATAATCATCATCATCAAACCTTATGCTATTAAACGAGTGCCTATGTGCTCCTTCGTTATTTATTGTTTTGGCTTGTTGATTGGTGATAGACCGACAAAAAGCTTAAACCAGGAGGCCCAACACGGGGATTGTTGTCTAATGCAAAATAAAAAAAAATCGTCACTTTAACACTGAATGCGTAAAATATTTAAATTCTACTTTAACAATTCACGCAATGTATGACTGTGCGATGTCATTTTTCACTATTCTACCCTAGACAGCAATCTCCGTTTTATGCCTACAGTTTGAAAGTATTAGACAGGCCTACTTTTTGGTGTTGGATCTCTGTATATTTTGCGCTTGATTAGATCTTTTACGGGGCATTTGATGACAACGCAAGAGTGGGCGGTTGATGCCACTCTTATCAAAGTTAGGCCGTTATCCATTTTATTAACATTTTAAAATTTTATTGCATTTCGTTATTCGCCACTTCTGAAAATATTTTATTGGTGTAGCAATAAAGTTAAATGGTTTATTATTTTCAGAAATTAAAGTGGTAGGCATCTATTTCTTGGTACAATTTCTGAGTATTATTCTTAAAATCTCTCGAGTGGTGTGTGCAATGACTAACTAACCACTTTTACTGAAAAATGCATTTAATATCTTGGTAAGAGCTAGCCCAACTAAAAATAAGAACTGCATAGCTCATAACATAACGCAGCGACCAAGGCTTGAAACGTTCCCTTTAAGTCCCGTTTGAGTATTCGAGGGTTATTGAGATGTTGTCAACGTATCACGAGAGAAATAGCTGTTCCCAACGTCTCATGAGAGACATGCCTGTTCCCAACGTCTCATGAGAGACATGACTGTTCCCAACGTCTCTCGCGTGACTTGTTTGTGGCTTTAATTGTCCGTTCTACAGGAAAATAGCTAAGTTTCGATATTGTCACGAATGTATTTCCCTTGATTATATGTTATTGACTTACGCAAAAGTGAATTTGAGCTGTTTTAACAGCATACGTAAAGTCTGTATTCCTTTAACATCGCCTATTTTATTTATAACAGTGAGCAATTCACTTTCTCCAATCTGTATTCCTTAGAAGCCTTTACAATATGGTTCAAGGTATATTATCATTAAACTTTACAACTTCACGAGGAAAAACACTTGAGATGCATTTACACCTCAGCCCAGTAAGTCAATGTTAGCCAATGCAATAAACGATATTCACCTTGAATATCGTTTATTGTCAAAAAGATACATTTTTTTTTATTATTAGTGCCTTAAATCCTAAGATAGGAAGTTAGATTTACCTAGACACTCTCTAGTATAGGTAAGATGTAAACACGGTAGGCATACGCTCACAACACAGCGGTGTCACCGGCGGAACCGGACATTGCCTTACTTTGATAGTCTGGAAAATATTCTTGAATTTTTACAAGACTTCCAACTGGTGGGCAACGCTCTGTCCCGCCATTTTTAACCAACTTTTAAACAAAGAGGAGGTCGTATGTTCGACTGTATGTATGTTTTATGATGTTTGCCCATTTTTTAATCAATTGTGGACCAATTTTGCTGGCGAGAGGTTTAAAGTTTTTCAGCTTAATTCACACCAGTGTGACAGACTCTGTAAAGGTTAGTCGTTCGTCGAAAGTCGCCCGAAGGTAGCAGTTAACTATCGTTTGAACTGATCGAAATTAGGATGGGCAAGGAAGGTTTGACATGATATCGCCACTCTAAGAGCAATAGCGTACCGGCGACCAAGCAACATGGCCGAAACCGCGGCCACAATCCTCGGTTGCAAATACAGCGCGCTTCAACTTTTTAAATTGATCTCGTTGGCCGCCGCGACTCGGTGTGGCCACTTGAGGCCCGTTGCGCGTGCTTCATGGCGATTTCATACTAATGTATGTACTATCTATCTCGCTGTAGATGCGACTTGGCCGCTGCCGCCTGTCCGCTTGTGCGCGCCTGGCCTTAAACCGCTCTCTTCTCAGCCTGATCCTAAAATTTGCTACCTTTATTTTTAGCAACAAAACGCTTCATCCAACTTTATTCTAGTATGCAAATAAACTTTGTAGAAATCGAAAACACTTTAGGTCTAAATGCAGTCCATACACTAGGGTTTTGTGTAGAAAACGTTTTGAATTGCGAACGTCGAGAACCATAAACTTTTACGAAGAAGGAAATGACGTACACCTAGCTCGTTAGCGACCTCTACTTCCGGTGGGACTGGACGCCATCCTATTTTGAAACGGTGTCTTATCTCACTTTGTTCCGCTTGCATAAGATAATTTGTCTAGCTAAAATATCATTATTATGTTGTTAACATCAAATTTAATCAAAAAAAATTGTACATTCGGGGCTTACAAAGAACAATTATTTAAAAAATTAACATTTAATATACAGGATGTCATACGGTCATGCCACATCGAGGGAATGTATCTTAAATATTGTAGATATAATAGTTTACTGGAAGAAAACTGCATAATATTTTTTTCGAAATAACATAGCATCTTAAATAAAAAGAAGACCAAGAAAATTTACATTGATAATTTCTAAATAAATAAACTTTAAAGAGCCGGATCATCATGTACTAACGACATCATCCGGCGGGCTTTTGTCACCGCTAACGTACCAGCTATTCTCGAACCGAATGGTCTGTTGCGTGACGATAGTAAGAGGCCCGACGGTATGACACTAGTCCCATGGGAGTTGGGGAGGCCCATTGTGTGGGACGCTACATGCGTCGACACTGTCTTTGAATAAAAGTTTTCAAACTATGTACAAAGTTTGAAATTTCTTAAAACTTTGTATATTTACGAAATGCTGGCCGTGAAACAATTCACGTTAGAGCAAAAGTGGCGCAATTAGCGCAGTCACGTGTCATCCTCGGCGGGGGGCGGACGTCCGTCGCTTTGGCATCTTCACACTCCCCTTTGTGTTGCGCTTTCCACAGAAGAATTTTATAGAACGTGCTAACGAGCTACGTTTAATAATTGCCGCTTGAAGACTGGCAAGTTTTATTTCACTGTGAAGATTATACGAAGATAAAAGGTTTTAGATATATCAAAGTAGTAGATCGTTCTAAAGTTTTTTGAGATGAGAGAATGATCTTCCTCTTTATGTTACCTATGTTAGATAACTACCAATCTTTCGTTTAAACTTAAAATTTCGTTAAGTTTAGGTATAGTCTAGATGTCTCAAAATGAAGTAATTAAATTAATAATCTTATTGAATAGGACTCAAAACAGCTAGCGGTGAAACATCGAATCAATATTCAATGACTGTCATACCCCTTTCAAAATCACGACTGATTCGTGATCTATTGTTGGCTAAAATAGACAATAAATGAGCTTATACCCATAAAATGGGTACTGTAAACCCTAAGACTGATAAGGCTTTAGATTCAAATATGTAATGGTTCGTCCCCATGTTGGCTCACCGCTAACATTTAGACGTTCAGTGATCACTTCATAAAACGCCTGATCGCGCATTATTATTGAGTGTATTCTGGTTTTTATGTGACATGAATTATTATTGAAATTTCTTTTTATGGTAACTAACATAGTATATAGGTATTTGTACTAACATTTATGGTGAACAACCGAAATAAATGATTTGAATTTGAATTTGAAATTATTTTGTGTGATTTGAGAGTCATGACAAGCAAAATGGCGACTATCGTTCAACATGGTGATGGTAGATATTGGAAATGTAAACATTCGCTATGGTCTCTCAGGGTTCTTAGACTTCAAAATGTTGGTTAGTTAGTTGTCTAAATTTGTAAGGGTTTCCATTATTTAAGGAGTATCAACTGGAGAATCTGAGATTTTGCAGGACTGTTGCGTTTATTTATCAATACGAGTCTCTAAGTCCATCTAACACATTGTGAGTTTTTTCGGTAAATTTCTACTTTGCAATAGCTGCCATGAAAGGCGCATGGCAGGCAATTAAATTTCGTAGTCTATTGATCAAAATGTCCGTGATTTGGAAACTATCGAGTACCGTTTTGTATCGCGGTAGACTGACAGATAGGCAGGTCTTTGTTTGACGAAAGGCTGTTTTGAATTTCATACTAGCCTGATAGAAATTGGGACCTACGAATAGGAAAGATGTGGGTGGGTGTATGTTTATTGTTCGCTACTTCAGAACCAGTGAAAATAATAGTCTAATTGACAAGAAGGTCGCTACATTTTTGTTACTGACTGTTTAAAGGGGTTATACTAGTCTCAAAACAAAAAGGTCTTCTTATCATCGAGCTCGAGCATCGAGCAGGGGTTAAGAATACTTCGTAGTTTTCTACCTTGACAAAATACTTTGAACTTCTGTGAGGCGAGAAACAATTCTTGAAGTATCCACTTATAATTTAAAATCTTTAGGCTACACGCAAGTTTAAATTCCAAAGCCAAGTTTCACCCTTTAAAATTAAATCCAGCCAAAGCAAAACAAGAAAACAATTAAACAAACATCAAATCTTATCAAAATACGTTTAGCATCCCTCAGAACTACAGTTGAATTTAAAACGAGACGATGAAACTTGGAATTACTTCTTAAAGTCCTCCAATAAATTTCTCGCAAAATTTCAAAGTATTTCATAAGGAAAATTGTAAATAAATACGAATAGTTGTAGGGCTGTCCCGCAGTTGCTTGGTCCCAGATCATCTACCGCAATTGCTTGGTCCCAGATCATCAGTTGAATTAAATAAATAAATTGCATAAACTGCATTACAAAATCTGAATGTGGTTTAAATTGATCAAATGTTGTTACAAAACTTTGTGTATTGAAAAGATACAAAAAATTATAAGTTATATTTATCAGGAACCGGTCATGTAGTCACTCATTAAAATTATTGTATCATCGACCCATGTCGGGCGGCGGCGTACGCAAATCCGCCTGTGACGCAAGAGGTTGCGGGTTCGATTTCCGCCCGTGGACAAATGTTTGTACGATTTGCAATATGTAGGTAATGTATTAAGTGTATCGGTCATCTAGTACTCATTACTTATTGTAATGTTAAAACAAACAAACCATCGTCAAGTCCTAAGCTAAACAGAGTTTGTGTTATGAGTACTAGATGACTGATACACTAGCTGCGCCCGCGTGTAAATCATACAAATTTCAGAAATAAACCCCTAGGGGTAGTTTTGTAAAAATAAAAAATACGCAATTCATTATTTATTTATACCAAGGTTTGAGTGAATCGAATCAAGGAATAATAATTTTCCATAGAAAATTTACCACCCTTTCTAACCCCCTCAGAAGTTAATTTTAAAATTTGAATTTTAATAATTAGATAAGTTTATGCGTTATTCTAAGACCTAAACTATCTACATACTAAATTTCATTTAAATCGGTTAAGCAGTAACGGAGATACGTTGTAACAAACATTCACACTAACATTCTTATAGTGTTAATAGGATATTATTGGCCATAAGCTTATACATGAAGTAAACAAGAATACGTGTTCTGCGAATTTAACTCCTCGAGTAGGTAGGTAGAAAAATAATTGAATTAAAATTACCTACATTATTTCACAATAGTCATTTTAAAACGCTTCGAAGTCTCAATCAAGTCAAATGGAAATAATTGAAGATCATGTAAAATGCCGTCTGAAGACTTGTTCAATAAACCGCGACACCCCTCACCGGAACGCTGGTAATCCAGAGTTTCGGTATCGTATTTACTCCTCGCCTTGTCGACTGATGTTTATACGGTATCAAATTCAATTATACCATTTGCTGGTATTATTTCAATTGAAGTAAAGTGATTCGACTCGAAAGTCGTTTGTACATTATTCGATTTGTTTTATTTTCCTTTTATATCAAGCTCTATGTTGCTTTTGAATTGAATTATTTTAGACCATTCTTTGAAGTGAGGTTTTGATTGATGTCTCTGTCGTTTTACTTTAAGTGAGCACTATACATTTTTATGTAGACTGTGTTTGATTTTCTACCATGCAACAATACAATATTATGTAAGCGGCCGTGGCGCATGCTGCGTAAGAATAGACCCCAACACAGCCGTCGTAGGAGCCGACCCGCGCGTCGCAAATAGACTTACTAGAATTATTTTTTTTACCATTACCCTACTAAAACTAGTGCATTAAAAATATTATAATAAGTTTATTTTCTGACTAAGCTCACTTGCAAGGATTTCCACATTTGACAAACATAAACATTTGCCTAATCTCTTTATCTTTATCCTTCAAACCCTCAATCAATTCACCAAAAAAAGAGAAATTTTATTTCACACTCAATAAAATGCGATTTCGTCAAAAATATATTCTTGAAACGTCTTGAGTGTAAGGGCATGAGTTGGAGCAAAGCGAGAACGTGAATGTGGTTTCGCTTCCAATCATCTTTATGTTTACCCTAAACATATACAGCATACCATAAACATTATTATATATTCTTGAATAAAAAATTACCCCTCATATTCAACACTTGCATGTCGTAAAAAGTCACTATGGGAGCTTACCAAGTGTGCAACGTGATAGGGAACCTGCAGAGAAAAATGTCCATCCTCTGGCAAAACATCAATGTCGTCTCAGCCCATCGACCTGAGTCTAAGTCTTCTTCGTCAGCTCAATCCGCTATCTGAGGCTTATCCAGTCCTCTAGCTACTCCGACAATCGTCTATCAAACTGGGAATGGAACCAGATTTTTGACAGTTTTAAATGTAACGTTTGTTGTATGAAACGTTAATGTAAGATTGTATGAAACGTTAATGTAAGATTGTATGGGTTTGGCCTAAGATTGTAACAGCCTACGTCTCGATCGCGAACAAATGTATTTCTCACAAAGACCAATCGCTCACTCAAATAAGTTTATACAATGTAAGAATACTTAACTATCTTGCTAAATTTTGGGTAAATAGTAGGCTAGTTGTAATAATGAATCTTGACCTACTATAAGTTTTGATAACATGGGAGTCGGCACCGCTAACTTTATAGATGTTAGCATAAAATACATTGTATAAAAAAATAACAAAAAAAGTTTGTTTCTTAAAATATGTGAGATAAACAAAAATTTCATTGGAGAACTGTCAAATATGCGGTCACGCTCCCGCTGTTTACCAAAACGCAGCCTTCGGGTCCCGCGGCGAGTTGGCGGATTGTCACAATATGCTGCGTATGGGAAAACGCGCCTTGCAAATAAGCAGGCGATATTATTTTCGGGTTTTATACCGCTTTATAAACGAGATAAGGCCGGGTAGGGTGACGATGAATTAGATCAGAATCAGAATAATCTTTATTTCCATCATCGTACCTTTAGAAAAGTCAAATAATTATCACAAAATGTTATAGATCGTTCTTAAAAGCTCTGCTTTGTACTTCGCAACTAGGTACCTACTACCTAGTTGTAAAGGAGCTGACACAAAATCTTTATAAAATCAACCAACTGCGTTTTTAATTTGTGTAATAACATTTTAATTATTTTCTTTATTTCAGCAAATCAAGTTAGTGCATGCCTTGACCCAATCAGAAATATCTCTGAAATTGCAAACTTTCAGCGACCCTACGGAAAACGGAGAAGGCACAGGGATTATAACATTATCCTTAGATATGAAATTTTCTAAGGACGATTGTGAAAAAGAAAAAGTGACGCTTCATTGGCTTTGGGGCGTTAAACCGAATGAGTAGAGCACGCTCTGCCGCATCCAAGGTGGAAAATGCTGAAATCTGCTGAATTTCCTAAAACTCTGAGAAAAATCGTTTTTGTTTTAAATCAGAGAAAAATCTTGTCTCTGGGGATTATGCAGAATGGTCTTAGATTTTAATACGAAAAGATTCCTGGGCAAAACCAATACGCAGATAATTTTCATCTATGGCTTGCACATTATTTACAAATGATGATTTATTTACAATTGAAAACCCTCATTGTAGGGTAGACTTAAATCTAAGGCATTATCTCCCAAAGTCTATGTCTCTGATGCTTAGCGGCACTTAGAACATGTAAAGCCAGTTTGACCGGTTAGTGTTGAATTTATAATTTGACCTTTTCTAATTGTACATTTATTGCATTTAAGGAAATAAAGAAATTTTGATTTGATAATACTAAAGTATTATTATCAAATCAAAACCTACTGACACTGGCAACTATCAACCAATAAAAGCCCATAAGTCTTCTTCTCTTATGGTTCCAAGGTCCCTACGCCCACGAATTTCTAGTCCAGGGCCACTATCACGGTGTGATAAGGCACGGCGTTACGGCTGAAACGTTAGCAGTTAAAACGTTAGAGTGCGCGTTCACAGGCCGGCATCGGACAATCCGCTGACAAGTGCGTCCACTGATCGCCTATACGAATGACGTCATTCGCATTAAACGGAAAAGTTGCCTTCAAGAATCCCCGCCGGCATTGCTGATAGTCCGCTCCGTGCGGTACGGATCCTTTATGTCAAACCATTGATGGGGCCAGTGCGGATTGTCCGATGCCGGGATGTGAACGCGCACGCTAACGTTTCAACTGCTAACGTTCGAGCCGTAATGCCGTGCCTTAACACATCGTGATCGCGGTCCTGGTGTAGCAGCCAAGAGAACACCTCCTCTTGATACCTAACCATATAGCCTCCAGTTGTCCGGAATAACTTGAGCATCACTCATAGAATTATAAAGCTTGGTTTCAGTGGTAAAATCAGGTCAGCTTCCGTTAGATATGGCTTCGTGTAAAGTTTGGTTATGATACCATTTAGTTTTTGTTTTTCAAACCTAAACACACAGAAATAGAAACTTTCATGTAGGTATAGGTTTCCAAACCCTCGAACCCTTCTTGAGGAAGTTATTCTAATAACGGGCGAATCCCAATACATTCATAGTGGGTTTGCAGAGGGGTGCGAAAACACCATCGAATCTCATCTGAACTCCGCGAACATTGATATTTTGCTATATCCTGAAATGAAATCCGAATGAACCCGGAAAATTTTAGGCCAAACGCGCTGCGACGCGAACTATCACAATAACGACACAAAAAATCGAGCACATTTCTTTATTTCGAAACTCGGAGTACAAAGATGAATATGTACATGGTTAAGAACACTCGTATTAGTAATTAGATCAACAATAAGTCCTTGATCGAGTTTTTATCAAGTTAGTTTCAGCACTTTAGTCAACAAAACAATTCTATTAAAGTTTAGTATCTAATACGTGGATTATCATTTATACTCAAGTCTAAAAAAAGTGCCATTAGCTGAAATATTCGTTAAACTTTTACGAGTTGTAAAAATCTGAGCTCTAAAATAAATTATCATTTAACTACGAAAATCCTAGGCTAAAAATTACTCACTCCGTGGAGTCCGTAGTTTGGGAGAAGATAATATTTCACCGTTAGCGAACTAAAACTATGATTTACATTTTAACTTGGAAGATTTCAAGCCACAGTTTGTTTTTACTGGCTCTTTTAAAGAATACGCCTGATAGACTTACTTTTCAACTTTATGTTCTTTATTTTTTTTTAATTTTAGGTAACTTTACTACTGTAACGGAACGCATATTAAATAAAATACAGCTAATACTAGTTGTTATTTGTGTCTCTGAGCTGTTTTTTGTTTATAACAATATAACAAATACTTTTTTCAATCTCAATTGACTTGGTCACTTATTTCCATCATCACATATGTTTTTGTATAATGATAGATGTAGATACTTTTAAATTACCAGAACCTCTAAATTTAATGAAACTCCATTTTAACCCTTTGAAAGGTGCACCCCATGTTTCAGCTCTTTTAAAGTGTTCAGATTTAATTTCGTTTCGTTTATAACCTTCCGCGGAATCCGAAATGTAATTAAAAAGTTTTTATCTCAATCTTGCATTGCTAAGATTACTTTTTGTACATTAATGAACATTGCAACGCCGGGGTTATGAATTTATGAAGCTGGCGCCGCGCCGTTTGTTTTACTTTTAATTAGATAATGTTTGTCATTAACAAATCAATGCCATTTAGTAACTTTGTTTTATACCATACGTAAATACAAATCACTCAGAATTTTAAAGCTCACAAAACTCAAAGACAAATTTTGTCAGTGTGTAATTTCATTTATATTAGTTTAATGCATCATCGATTTGAACTCTTATAAGTTTTAATATAGTTTAAAAGAAAACTTTCTAAGAACAAGCTTTTAATGCATTGTCGTCCAAACTAAACGTGTATACAAAATTTCAGCTCAATCGGTCGAAGATAGGTCGAAGAAGTCGAAAAGAAGCTTTTTTTGACAGATAAGATATTTATTGTTAATTCCTGTGGCTGACTGTAACGGACTAAGCCAAGTAAAAGTTATTTTTGTCCTATTGCCATGTCAATTTCTAAAAAAATGTACTCATGATTGTTTCGTTTATTCGTTTTCTGGAAAGGCGGGAATGAGTTACAAGGTAATTTCGCTATTATCCATTTTCGTATAACTGCCGTTATTTATTCATACACTTTTATTTTTATCTTTCTTCTGTCTGAACATCTGAATTATTGGGGAACAATGTGTTATTGTAAATTGCATATAGGTTGTAGTAAATTAAGATGTTTTTCTTTTAAATCCCTTTTGGGTATAAGGGTTAAAGCAGATGAATAGCTTACGTACGACGACAACTTGACAGTTTGTCTGTGTCGTCCGAATTTACGCCGCTGGACCACTTGTACCATTTGTACCATTTACATTTCGAAGACAGAAAATCGAACTTTTACTATACGATAGGTTGAACTACTGACCTACGTTCTAACTTATAGAACTTATATCGTGCCTCTCGACTCCAAGTCTCCTATCCTCTAAATTCGGCACCGTTTACTCCATAGTTCCATCAATTTGACCTGTGTCGCCTCCCTCAGGAAATCTGCCAAGTGTTCTGTAACGTACAACAACATTGAAAAGGAATTACTTGTTCTATTTATAGTTTTTACAGTCTAACGACGGCCTCTGGAGAAAACCCTCACGTATTGAGTTATTAAAACTAAGCCATTCATAGTCTACTGGTGTCATCCACTTGTCTAAATGTATGAGATGGGACTGACGGATGAACAGACGTAGGCGTAGGAAGGTGGTAGGGTTCCGTGGGCCGCGTTTCGGGCTCAGTTTTTTGAAAGCAATCGGTCTTGTCGTCGCCAGTAGAGTGAAGGAAAATACGTGTTTCGCTCTAGTCTTGAAAATTAAGTACGTACTGAGTTCGATATTTTAAAAAATTATGGTCATTATGGTCCACGTCAATAGTAGTTTTAACGCGTTCAATGCCACCACGATTTTCATAATGTATTGCGGATGCCGCGAACATTTCATGGTGGACGGGCTAGGAGCGTCACCGGCACTGGAATAAGAATTACGTGAACACGCAGGGCGAGTCAGTGGCACTGGACGTGTTAAATTCTAGAGAAACAAAGCAACATGTTTCGTTTTTGTTATAAAATAAAACACTATGAACTTGGTAGAACAAAAGATGCAGAAGAACACGTTCTTTGTCTTACTAACTCAGTCTCCTTATTTTATGGTGATCTTTGTCCTCCTGCCTTTTTGATATTTAATTTATTTTAGTTATTTGATTGTTATTTTCTTTGTGAATAAAGTACTATGTCTATTTCTGTTATTATGATAAAATGCAATGTTGTGTCTACAAGCACTCGAACTTGGCCAGTTTCAGAATAATAATATACTATCATTGGGTATTCAGAGATAAATTCTATCACAAAAGCTCCAACTTTACGAAAGCAACCTTTGAGTGAAACCATTCAAACACTGCGGTGCGGTCAATTGAACTTCAAAACTAGAGAGTCCCAACATCATAGATGTCGAAGTGAATCGAAACTATCAAACTAGTGGTACCATTCTGGTCACGTATCAACTGCAGTAGCTAAGCCAATATAAACTTTATTTCGTTGAGTTTGAGCCTGGATTGTACCTAACGGTGTTCATTTCACTCTGTTATTGACTGTATATGATTGGGATACTAATTTCATACTATTTATTAACACTTTTTCAATATTTGACAACATTTTCGCTTTTGGGAAAACTTTGTCGCCCGTTCAAATGAATCTGAAATTGGACGAAAATATCACACGATTACGCGCACCTATTCGTAAAAACGTAGAATATGAAGGCCTACGTTCGTTCATAGATATCCAATTTAATCCGCCACCAGTAAGATAACTGATGGTTTTAATATAAAAATCAACAAACAAATAAAGTTATGCAGATTATGGACCGAATATAACCCTCTTTGCATCAAGAAAAATTACATGAGTCCAAGGTCTTTAGAATATTCAGCTCTTTCAGCCAAAAACTGTAGGCCTTAATAAATGTAGGCACATTTTTAACACACCTTAATCTTGAGTTGCGTAATTGGAAATTCCTACACGGATTTTTTCTTTTTTCCTCCATCTTGGCGTTCTTTTAATCTAGATGGAATTTATTTTAATTAGCGCCTCGTTGAATGACATTGACATACTCACGGGATAATGTAATGAGATAGGATAGCTGACTTTCATTAGTTCAAAACTGTCTGGGTGCTTACTCTGTAATTCGTCTTAGATTTTTTTATTGGGACGCGTAGCATGCATAATATCATAATAGCATAATATATTTTGGGTGTAACTTAAATTGGCATTGGATATGAAGACGCAATCAATAAATTACATAATACTCGTTTAATAAACAAGGTTCGACCCCCACTTACACTATAAAGACGTTATTTTTTTATGAAATGAGGGAGCGAAGTCCTTGGCGTACAAAATGTGATTAGAAAAAGAATAAAAACTTGGACGAGAGTGTTCATACCTAATTAACCAAAATGGCTCTATGTTATAATGCATCGAGCTAAGTAAAAATCTCGAAAATACACAAACAAACGCGTGATAATCATATTCAACCTAACTGGTTAAAAGGGCTTTAGTAGTTACCAAAATTAGAATCAATTACGTTCCATACAAAATTAGAACATACGTCAATTTTTTTAACAAAATATTAATAAATATTATTAAATTGGAAACAAAGTTATAAACAATACCAAGCAAATTGCTAAAGTAAATATCGTTATAAAATTTTTTCAAAAAGGTTTTTGGATAAACGAGTATTATCAGCTTACAAGTTCAAAATGTCAGTGGAACTGCTAATCGGATTACCGAGTGGTAGCTTGTAATTAGCGTGAAAACCACGAAAGTAATAAATTAAAATCAGTATAGAATTAATTGGGTACTAGGTTTATCTAAAATTATCACAGGCGACATAAATCATTTAGTTTCAGTGCAATCGTTTCATTTTGTTGGTTTCGGGTTGTCAGCGTATTTACTTTATATTGTACTAGCTGCCGCCCGCGGCTTCGCACGCGTTGTTTCTATGGAAACGTTAAAAGGTGATTTCTATCCCATGGGAACTGATTTATGGGATAAAAATTAGCCTTAGGTTTGATTCCAGGATTAGAATTACCCGTGTGCAAAATTTCAGCCCGATCCGTTCAGTAGTTTTGGCGTGAAGAGGTAACAAACATCGATCCATCACCAGACCAAAACCTTAACCCATATATGCCCAGAACTAAATTGGGATGCCGATTTTGGTTATTTTCAGATATGTTTGTGTTGATAAACCCCTTTAACAGTTTTGAGTAGTTTTAGTCAAAAATATTTTAGTTTAATAGGTATTTTAGAGGTGTTCGAAAACGAAACAACGGGCAAATATCCTACATTTGTTATAGGTAATTAAAACAAATATTTTATAATGAGTTTATTTATTATTTATTTTATTTTCACACGTAGTTATAGTAAAAACTTAAGAATGATATGCAGAGAAACATTTAGAATGTAAAACTTCACATTTTTGAAGTATTTCTTCAAATCGGTTTCTCCGCATGGATTTCACAACCAAGATATTGTGTGTATCTTCGTTAGTTTCCCAATACATCCGACGTCGCGGCAGTGGAGAATATCCAGTCAATATCAAAATGCCCATGAAACAATAAACGTCCTTATCACTGAGGGTAAATCCTGGATTTCCTTTCTGTACTGCGTAAATAACAGAGTGACGGACAATGTGCATGATAACTTCGTGACTAAAAACAATTCAAAGAAATCAACTGGTTCTGAGGCATCGGACAAAGTAATTACTGATCTTGGCAATGGTGCGATCCACTCATCATGATGCTGGGGTAAGTCTCGCTTCACCCATTTTCGGGCTGCCTTAGGTGGAGGAGGAGGCGACGGAGGTAGAAGCGGAGGATTATCTACAGATCGCAATGGCCGGCCCCGGTTACGGGTGGATAAAGACTGTGACTGGCTTGACGTGCTTGGGTGTACAACTTCTTCAGATTCGATGCTATCACTGATATTTCTTCCACATAATATCAGTTCAGCAGGTGCCAATAGCTGACGATGTGATAGATTTTCAAAACTTACATTTGTTTCCTCCCCCGAGTCGGAATCCGACACAATTCTATTACCTGGAGGGTCGATGTATATGTCAGCTGATGTCACTTCATCATCAGAAGCTAAATCATCAAGAACATCAATGATTTCATTCGTAGTTAGCCTTGTGTTCCACCTAAAACCAAAAAACAGATTTAGTACAAGCCTCACCTGTATATTTGCCCGACGTATCGTTTTCGAAACACAAAAGTTATAAGGTGAGTATAGGTATTTTTAAATTATTATTTACTCATTCTAAATACACGAATTGGTTTAGAATTTACCCAAATTTACTAAAAACCTTTGATAAGTACAAAGCTTTACTCAAATAAACAGTTACTTACTTTTTTCTGGCAGACGACATGATTCTTGTGCGACGTAAAATACAAACACAACTTGCACTGTTTACTATTTGAAACAAATGTCCAAGCTGCTTACAAATTTTGTTGCAAATAGAGCCAACATACGTAGTCTTAGCGTTATTTTCGTAGCGTTATTTTCAATTTTAATGCACTAATTAACGATATACAGTGCTTTTATAAAAGTACTACCCCTTGTTTCGTTTTCGAATCACTGGGCATATATGTGTGGGTACTTTTCCCGTTGACGTAGAATCATAAAACTTGGCAAGTAGCAAGGTCCTATAAGAAAGTACAAGTAAAGGAAAAAATCCTAAAACCCTAAATTATAAACATGGACATACTTACATCTGTCCTAACAGGCACAACCAATGCGATAGAGTACCTTATATTCTAATAATTTTTATGATTTTGATTCTTGCTATAGACCACAGCCTATAGGTATATAATATATCCTATATACTTATATAAACTTATTTCATTATGTCTGACAAATTAATTATGTAATGTTTTTGTAATGATTCTCTTGCAATAAATTTATTATTATTATTTTTATTATACTATATTCCTGTTGACCTAGAATCATGCTAATTTGGCAAGACACAAGGTCTTACGGAACCCTTAGTGCGCCAGTCTGACTCGCACTTGACGTTTTATTTAAACATACATATAAATAAATATGCTTCTATGTTACTCAGGGATAATGTAGCATTCTAATGGTGAAAGAATTTTTGAATTCGATCCTGTATTTTTGAGTTTATTCATTATAAACTACTACACTACTACATACTAAATAAAAAAAAATCCTCTTATAATATTAGTGTAGAAAAGTAATTAACAAACAAAAATTAAGGAACTAAGCCTACCTGCAAAGAACAAAATAATATGGTTTTACTTGAATACCAAGCTTTTAAACACAATTTTCTAAATGTTTGTACCGCCTTCATAAAAGTTGAGACCTAACGGCTGTCGGTGGCTGCAGCCAGCCATTCTCCACACACGAGCTGGCTTTATTTCTCTTGTTGTGTCTAGGTTGTCGCTGGCTGCAGGCCAGACGAGTATTTAAGTTGAGGCTCAACTTTAATTAGAAAGAGAATGACGCGGATTCTAGGCTTTGATTAGATTATTTCGAGAAAGAACTGAATACTGAGCCAAATGGTGAAGAAAGTTTGGATGTAGTATGTTTCTAGATGTCTAAATTTTGGCTTAAAATGCCGTCAAGACAGGAAAGTTGGTGTCATCCAAAACGAGATGCGGCAAGATGATTTTATGTGCATCAATTTGCTTAAGCTACTGTTTGTGGAACATACTGCCGGACACTTTAATTCCCTACGGTGCATTACAGCTTAATCTCAAAACGCCTGATATTTGTGATTTAGAACACATCCGTCAGATTCCACTTTCGTCAGAAGTAGATTTTTGTATAATATCTCACAATTACTGAAACCGATATGATGTCAAAATAATTTTATTCCGTAATGCCTGAAATTCTAAATGTGTTAATCCCAGAATGACTGATGACTGAATCACACGATCGCAAAATATTAACATACGTAGGTAATCAAACCTTCTAATACACTTCTCTTTACACTTGACAATGCAACTAATATATTAAGATAAAAACAAGTGTAATTTAATTTTGTCAAATGTTGTCAACGTTCTTCGAATCTTTTCAAGTGTGAAAATACTATTTATAATGGAATTAAACCAAAACAACACCGTATTTATTGATATTAAAAAAGATATCCAAACTTAATAAACGACGACGGGCATAAGTTAAGTAAAACGAATTGTAGTTATTATAGGCTACTTTTTATTTGAGATAAACGGCGGCGGAGCCGTTTTCGGATCCACTAAATTCATATATAGATTAATATATAAGTAAGAATTACATTATTATTGCAGTGTTTCTATTATTTATGTTTTAGTATTATGTTTTTATTTAATTTAATTTTATAAATAAAATTAATCATGCACTTTCAGACATTTTGGGATTCAGACATTTTGACATTAGAACATTTTAGGTAAAGCCACATTGATCTTCAGTTGTTATGAAAAGAATGCCATTTGAATTAAAGACATTATAAGATTCATTCGTATTGATTAGCTAGACATTTTGAGATTAAGTTGTAATGAACCGGAAGGCTTTAATTCCTCAACAAATATCGATTTGATATATGTCAGGTCAAAGGGAATTATAAAAACCAGATCTTCAAAGTAATCTCACTCACTGTTACATATATTACATACCCAAAAAGCTGTTAAGTATTCCGGGTATAATGCAGATTTATGGAAACACCAGTTCTAGTGCGAATTTAATTTCTGGCAGCTCCTCAGATGCATCTTCGTAAAGAAATTTTCAATTATGTAGGAACTTGTTTCGCGTTGGCTTATAGTGTGGAAGTGCGATGTACGAATTAATAAGTCCAAAATAATTTTAAATAATGGGACGCTTCTATTGATACGGATCTATCTGTAGATTGTTGGCAACAGTCTGCAGTTAGCTCAATTGTTTCAATTGTAAATACTAGTTCGAATTTCTAAGTTTTATGCACGCCTGCACGTGAAGCAATTATTAAAACACTGAAATACGAGTTTATAATGAAATAGACTCAAAGGGAGCGTGGTGCAAAGTATTTACAATTAGTTTAGATTAATTACTTATATAGGAAAATTAAAGTAAACATATGTTGTTTTGAACTTTTGTTTAAAGGGCATTGGGTAAGTTTGTATGGAGTCGTGGCGTTGTTTTTTTTTTATGCGGCCACTGATTAAATTTGTGTTGAATTTAAGTACTACACCTGTATATTCATTATAAAAAACAAAATACGCCGTAACTTATATCGAAGCCGAAATATTCGACTTTGAAGTTGAGAACAATATCATCTAAGTTAGTGATAAAATGCACTTTAATTTCAAAAATACTATTATTTTACGTATGGAACGAGTAAGTTATGAATAAATAACATGTATCCCATCAATAATATTTTATTTCTAATACTACTATATAATATGTAGGTGTTTATGGTCATATGGCTATTTTGAAATGGACATCTTTTTCGTAATCTACACAGTCAAGTTAGTCGAAAACGATACCCATATAAGTAGGTGTGATGTCACACAGCAACGCAACAGCGCCTTGCGGTGTGACGTGTGTCGCTTCGCTCACCGCAATACGACGCCCGCCGTCATCAAATTCGTAATCCTCACCCCCATGTTAGTCGAAAACGATACCCATATCAGATTTTTGGATGGGGAAGGGGGTTCCGAGGGGGGGGGGGGGCACGCGGGGGTCACAGCACGGCTCACTTCGCTCGCCGTGCAGTTCCCCAATAGTCGCATTGCCCGCTCCTATATAATGCTAGTTGAGCGATAGCGTCACGCAGGTAAACGAATAGAGCGCTGTGATTGGTTAGCATAACTGAACCGAGCTCCGGGCCGGCTTACAATCGAGCTCGTTATGTTTAATTTCATTCTACTACTTCTATGAAATGCAATGGTTACTAAAAACTGTAGGGAAGTCTTGTTATTTGTTTATTTAGACGATCATTTTATGATTTTTTGCCATTCGATATCTCGCTTCCGATATATTTTAGATAGTGGCTGTGGTAATGAAAGTTGCTCATTTTTGAGAGTACTAATTAATGGCATTATTTTTTTAACTGGCCGCGGACCATCAAAAACAACGCCACTTTTACCCAATGCCCTTTGCGCAAGTTACAGTATTCAAATTATTTCTGGAAAGAAAGTTCAGTCTCATTGTGTTCCTGACGTTCTACTCTCATTGAGTTAAATAAAAAATGAAACACTTTGTCAGTGAAAAGTAGGTAAAATTTAGAAAATATTTGTGGTGCTTTACATCATCTATACTATCTATACTAATATTATAAAGAGGAAAGGTTTGATTTTTTGTTTGTTTGTTTGTTTGTATGAATTGAATAGGCTCCGAAACTACTGGACCGATTTGAAAAATTCTTTCACCGTTAAGAAGCTTACTTTTCAGGGAGTGACATAGGCTATATTTTATCCCGGAATTCCCACGGGAACGGGAACTACGCGGGTGAAACCGCGAGGCGATCGTCTAGTAATATAATAATATTATAAAGAGGAAAGGTTTGATTTTTTGTTTGTTTGTTTGTTTGTATGAATTGAATAGGCTCCGAAACTACTGGACCGATTTGAAAAATTCTTTCACCGTTAGGAAGCTTACTTTTCAGGGAGTGACATAGGCTATATTTTATCCCGGAATTCCCACGGGAACGGGAACTACGCGGGTGAAACCGCGAGGCGATCGTCTAGTCTTCTATAAATGAACGAGCCAGCATGTGTTTAGGATGATAATAATGAAAAGGTACCTAGCCCACGTGGATTATTTCAAACAAATAAATCATTTTGTTACCAAATTAAATTTGTAGACTTCCTAAAAAAGTCCAAATGAAGCTGAAAATGGCACAGCAATGTATAATTACTATCCGTCCATTAATACTCACTCATTAGTGGTGCATTCAAGCGTGAACTCCGTGTCTAAAGGTTAGGGCTCCACCTGGATAGCTTCACAGCGTTCTTCAGCAAGCTGCACATAATGTAAAAGTTGTACTGGAATATAATATGAGCCATCTAACTTACACCTTCCGAATCTGACACAAGCCTTAAAGGAAACAGATTAAGATTAAACTAATCTGAATTCGTTTCTTCATTCTTTTTTAAATTATCGTCTATTTCAAAGCATTTAGCGTAATTTTTCATTTGATTGTTGTGAGAAATGTAGATGCGACGTGGTTGTAACAAAAAAAATTGCCGAGAAGTATTATCACCTTGCGATTTGAGAATGTACCTTTAGAATTCGAGCATGTTTACCTACTATTTTACCATGCCTTAGACCTTTTTTCTTATTTCCAGGAGCTGTAACGAACCCTGAAAAGGGGCAGTCCACACAGGAGATAGTGCGGGCCCACCGGTGGGTAGGGCCCGCTGCTGCTCTAATTTGAGACTAAGGTAAGCCAATAATTAAAATAATTTAGTTCGACACCTAAAAAGGCATATAAAAGGTCCAACCTGCATGAATCTGAGGATTGGAGACTGTGGTATAACATAACCCCCTACTTAGAGCCAAAAAGGCGCTTCACACAGGCCTACAGGCCTATAGGCAAACTAGTATAGGCTGATGATGATGAAGATAACGCGTGTGTAAGTGTGTTTTAAAACCATCGGGTAGGTGTTTGAAAATTCGATGTTCCGCTTAACCTTCTGTGTTGGCTGGTTACATTTCAAGGGTAGTTCAGTTTCTCGGTTTTAACGCTTTAGAATTTATACTTCGTCTGGATTAAACGTGGCTGGTATATTAAACGGTGGTTTAACAGTTGAGAGATTATAAAATAAAATGCTTTGTTACGAAGCTGGACTTTTAAACCAGTTTCAAATTCTTCTTTGTATTTAAGCTGCTCCGTTTTTAATTGAGTTTAGTTGATCAAATAAAAAATTTAAAGGAGAAAGAATGTTATTTGTGACAACGGCAGTTCGTATAAAATAACACAGCGATGTTGATTATGCAATCAGAGCCCTAAGCTTGGTTTGACGATAGTATGAAATATGAAAACTTAAAGTACTTAACAAAAAGTGAAAACGAAAACCATTTGAGTACCAAGACAAACCTCACAAGGTTTATAAGGTACAAATATAATGTAGACTGTGATTGTTTTTGTCTATACTATCTATACTAATATTATAAAGAGGAAAGGTTTGATTTTTTGTTTGTTTGTTTGTTTGTATGAATTGAATAGGCTCCGAAACTACTGGACCGATTTGAAAAATTCTTTCACCGTTAGGAAGCTTACTTTTCAGGGAGTGACATAGGCTATATTTTATCCCGGAATTCCCACGGAACGGGAACTACGCGGGTGAAACCGCGAGGCGATCGTCTAGTAATGAATAAACATAAAAAAAGAAACTCATAGAAAAATTAGACGTTACGATGACGTTTCAATATTGTCGTAAAACGGAGCTCAGGGATCTCCCTGAGTTCCGTTTGAAACGTGCCCTGACCAGATGGTCAGGGCAGCTTTTGATAAGCATCTATGATTTGATGTACAAGATAAGCATGAGAAAAATAAAAACAACTGATTCTATCCTTCAGGTAAATAAAATTATATGTTTTCACAATTATTAAATGTTAGACCTTCGTAAACATAGAAACATTATCATAATGTTTCATAATATTCTCACGAAAAAATTCAAAACACTCAGGTAAAAAAATAATGTGTCAAAGGACCCTATTACGTAGGGCGATTACTTCTAACGAGGGCTCTTAGAGCCAAGTTATCCCTTCACATGAACTTACGCCTAATGCAAATTTAGGCGAAGAGAGAATATTTATTTATTTTTGGGGCTCGGGACTGACCCACTATAAATTTTCTGTTTTGTTACACTTCTCAACAATAGCTGTTACGTATGTACGTATAACGTACTTAGGGCTGATTCAAACGAGTGTAGTTTGAAGTTGCCTGTGAGTCGCGTAAAATCGACTTTCAACAGAAATGACAACTTATCGTGTCGCATTAGCTGGATTTTTGTATGAAGCTACTCATATTACGCGATTACAACTCAAAAAATTACTCCGGCCTCAGCCTTAAGGTTGTCGTCCAATACTTTTGAATCTACTGTACCGGATCTGAAAAGTAATCGTGCTATCTGAGCCTAAGCCATAGAAGTCCTACGTCTCAAGGCTACCCGGACGCTTTTTCATTTAGAAATCAAAAGCTTCCACAACAAATACCTATTTCCTTGACACAGCAAGCTCCTAGGGAAATATATTAAAATGCAAATCAGCACCGGAGACATCTTAGCCGAAGGACGAGCGAGAGCTCCCTCAGGAGCTGATAATTGTATTGAAGGTATTCTGCTGGCGATGACTCATGGCCTTAATTCGAATATTACAAAAGTCTTGTCCTAGATCAAAAATGTTAGGATTCTAGCAAGGACTTACCTTTGTCTTCTTCTGACTTTAAACGAATATATTTTAACCAAACAAGTTCATAAATTAGACCGAATTTATATCCGAACCAACATTTTTTCTAAACGTTTTATGATATACTAGTATCTGACCTCAGTTTTCCACGTTAAAAATCAAAAATCATGATAATTTAGCATGGGACAACATTGGCAGTTGGCGACCGCAAAATGTGAAATAAAATGTGGGAGAATTTTTCCCAGCAGTGAAAACTGAACTAAAATGTACAAACACATCATATAGGTAAATTTTTACCTCACAAACTACGCTAGTTGCGTACTATATAGCTATTCTGTTATAGTACAACCTACCTGTTCCTACTTGTCACCTATCTGTTTTCCCGGCAATATTTAAATGCTGAGATAAGGTCAGCTGACATGTCTTGAAACACAAAATAAAGCACTAACTTACAGGGGACACAGCAGTGTCCTTGCCAAGTCAATCAATAATATTTCCCCAAAGTTTTTATCAAACGAAACCAGCTTAACTTCTAACTACAACCATATTACCCTAACAATTTTCTCCTCCCATTATTTAAAAAGCCAAATGCTTTCTTGAGAACCTGGCCATTTGCCACGTACAGTCGTACTTCCACTCGTTTTTGTTATAAGTATGTAAGTACTGCTATAACTGTTAGTTTTCATTGTACCTCAAATAATGCCTTTCAGGGGTACTGGTGGTTAGAAAAGCGCCAAAACGAAAAATGAAAAAGGTAAAGACTAAGATATTAATTTTCCCATAATAGTCTCATGATTGAAGCTTCCTATTCCATACTTCGAGAAGACGGTATCCATATTCCTGTCTAGTGTTTTTTTTAAACAGATAAAATCACACTTTAAACAGTATTACTATGATTCTCGCTGTTTTGAGTTTTCCTATAACGGCAATCGCGTATAACGAATTAAGGTCCAATTTCACCGTTAGGATTGAACGCGCTCAATACAAGATAAACTCAGTTTAGCACTTTAAATGACTTCAGCGCATTTTAAAGACAAAGATGATCCGGTCCAAGTGCTTAACCGAATCCAAGAGCTGTCATGTCACACAATGGGTATTACGAATTTGATTTCTATCAAGCTGAACTTAGTTTTGTTGATCTTAGTTTTGGCAGCAACCGGTGAAACTGGACTTTCGTAGGTAGCGTTCGCCATAATCACGGAATAAATTCAAATAAATGTATCATAAGATCAACGGGAAACAGGTAATTGAACGGTCAACTTGCATTTATTGTTAGTAAGTACGAGAGTTTCAATAATCTTATTCCGCTGCATTATTTCGCTGATTTCTTGTTTAATATGTAGTAATGCGTAATAACATCTATTTAAATTTGGATTCTCCATGATGTTATCATAATGTTAGCATGTTAATATTCTCACCTTGTGTAACGTACTACTGAGGTACCTACATGTAAATGTAGGTGTGTAGGAATAATTTTAGTGAAGTTTTAGAAAGTTTTTAAAAACTATTATAAGATAAATTGTCAATTATTAATATTTAGATGTACAGTTTGCATTAATAAAATGTAAAGTTAAATAGCCTAATATTACAATAGAAACAAAAAAGAACACATTTCCAAACAATTTTATGCTTCATTGTGTACATACACTTAACTAAGAAACAATTTACAAATGAAACATTAAAATTATAAAAATAAGTATCAATAAGGATTCTTATCGCTCAAAAGCAAAGCAGTTAAGCAGCACAATTTCATTTTTAGAAACATTCATGGATATTTATCGCGTTTATTTACTTATTTTTACAAAATTCAGTAACACATTTTTGTTGTTACACATACTTGTTACTTACCTTTGCACGAGAATAATTGAAGTTCTGTTTTATAAAATGCGTATCGTTATTGTAACATTTAGGTTGAAATGGCGAAGCGTTGTGAGTTCGCAGATGTAGTGTACATCTTAAGACATTTAGTACTCTCTTAAGCTTTGTTCTAAGCTTTATAGTACTTAGGTTTGAAATGGTATTATGATTGTTTACGCTTTCAGACTCTAGACTACTACATATTGGTACGAAATAGTACCTGTAGAATTATTTAAACTACAAAAATCTAGAAACCTTTTGTTATCGTCCAATAAAGTTCGTAGAGGGTCTACGAATCAGCTACGCTGTAGAGGGTCTACGAAAAAACTATCTTCGAATGTTTTTATTTAACACTTTCATGGCCCAAGACACAGACGAGCCTATCGACCTCGTGTGGCGGCGGCGCGCCCCTGCGGGTCGCACCACACACAGGGCTGGGCAGTGAATGCGTTAAAAGTATGCATGAAACATAATCTTGCATTCAAGTGTGAGAACAAAAAGTCGTATGCCGCGAGATCTATGATATTCTAATTAATAAATAGATACACATTTACTGATAACAACAAATTAAGGGTCCATTTCTATTTATCTCCTCAACGGACTATTATTTTATGCAAATTAACTAGGTCTTACATCACCCAAACAAGCACTCTAATTCCAAAGCAACCAAATGGCCAACACTATTTTGTTCATTGCCTGTTTTAAGACACGTTCACGTTTAAAACCACGCTTAAAATTATGAGCATGCACATACAAATGTATTCACGGAGGTGTGTTTTCGTGATTTTTTATAATGTAAACATAGAGTTTTGTGACTGCAACTTGGCGAACGTTGTGTAGGATGCACTCCGGGAATGTGGGATGACGACCTACGATAGACTGAAGGCAGATGCTGCATGCGGCAAGCTGAAGACTGGTCGCTACGATTCTCTTTAAGGGCGACCTAAGTCCAGCCGTTAACAAGTATAGGTTGACGATGATCATGAAACATAGAGCACCAACCACGCACATACTGTAGTTAAACAAAATGATGTACCTAGCCGAATTTTTGGCCACGGCTGCCAGTCCTAACGGAGTCCAGCCATGTGCGTAAGAAGTAAAGAGCACAAATATGTGCACAAACACAGGTACACTATCTATTTCCACTCTCTCATAATCCAATGGGATAGCAGACTGACACGACCGGGGGGAGATCAGTCACAGGACCAATGTCTTAACATGGTTTCCAAGGCGCGGGTGCGTGACACCGCTAACCTCCTGATTACGGAGTCACGAGGTAAAAACCAGTACCAGTACGGACTGGAACTGGTTTTTTTAAACAGTATGTTGTGCTTAGCAGTTAGTTAAATGTGATTGAGTTAACTTTGTTTATCTAGGAATGGCTGAAAACCATTTAAGAGCTGTCTGGTTATCCTTTTGTGCATTTCGTAGTTAATGTAATTATTCTATTGTAGCAGAGCTCGCGGTGAGATAACTCGATGAAAGATAAACAGAACTCGGTGCAATTTGAACGTAGTCTAGTATTAGTTAAGAGATAATAATTTAAAGTGATTTATAACAGCCTAACTCTCGGAGCTGTTGTTGCGTGAGTAATTAACCTACTTATAAGAATTTTTAAATTTTCGAGATTGGTTAAAAAAGTAACGTAAAATATTCAGACAAGGTTTATTATTGTATGGTTAACCAGTAGCAAATTAATATTAACCGCCCATGAGAACTCCGCCTACGGAATGTGGTGAGAGACACGCCGGGCACGTAAAAAATACTGGTATCTTACGAAAAACAAAATTTATCAATCGGGCATTCATTATCCTTCAGATACGAAATCTCCCATAAATATGTTTTGAACCCCTCACTCACATACTTTTATGCATAATAATAATACATTTATTTCAGACTAATCCGAACAAGTATAGATCTTAGAAATCAAATAACATCGCAAAAATTTTCGACTTCGACGGGACTTGAACCCGCGTCCTCCCCTCAGTACGGGGAAAAAATTTTTGCGATGTTATTTGATTTCTTAGAAATTACCCTTAGTGTGGGGTTACGCACTATAATAACAAAAAACCTAAGTATAGATCTTATTTAACTTATTCTACGGTCCATAGCAACCAACATAATATAAAAATATAAAAAAAAATTTTACTAATTAATATTATTAGACACGTTGAAATTGCAGCTACGTGTACCTAGATAACGCAATCATTGTGTTAGCTGACTCACGGCAGTGTACCCTTGCAGGCGGCCAGTGAACATGCACAAGGACCACCACTTAGGTGCGAGCCTCGGTTTCGGCTCTTGCCAGATGCTATGAGAGGAAAGGAAGGTAACGCCTAAGTGGACGAATGCACCTATGGGCGCAAGCAGGAATTCTTCGACCCCGCATCCGGCGGGGTTGGTTTTTGGTCGGTAGTGTGGTGTGCGGAAACGAATCGGTTGCCATCACCTCCGGGTTAGCGGCGGTGATTGGGTCAACTGGGTCACCGAGAACGTGTCTCGGTCTACGGAGGGAAGAAAGTGAACCGTCCGAACTTGACACCTCATCTTTTGATTAAAGCTCTTTTCTCGTAGTTTTCCGTAATAAACTGTTATACATGACAACATTATTACAGCACACAACACCTTATGGATTTAGGAGTGTGTTGTGTGAGTAGCGCCGCTCTTTCCACGCCATTAGCATGAGTAAGCACACGCCGGGTGTGCGCCATGGATCGTGACACGAGCGAGTTATGAAGAGCTGAGGCTTTGTAAGCAAAGTGCTTTTATGGCTACGTTTAAAAGAAATTTTGTATCGCTGTGAAAAGGAACAACCTCAACCTCAACATCCTATATTCGTCCACTGCTAGACACAGGCCTCCTGATAAGCGCCTTATTGGCTTTTATCTTATGGGGATAGTGCCCAAAATCCCCACGCAGGGCATGCGGGTGGGTAATCGCAGTTCGTTGTTAGAATTGTTCTACAGTGTGCGCTGCTGTCCGCTTCCGGTGGATATCCCTTATATCCTTTAGTCCCCTCTTACGACCCCCGCGGGAGTTGGGGTGGTGCAAATTCGAAGCCGGCACCACAAAGCTGAAAAGAAAAAAAACGTTACGTCCTATTTTAAATAAAATAATAGGGAAAATTAGGCCAACTATATGGATTATTTATCATCATCGCGCGATGGATTCCCGAAGAAACCTTTTTTTTTAAACATCGTCAGTATTTTTCAACGTGTCGACTGCTGCGGGGGTTAACCTCTGAGTGTGCCACCATTATTAATATTTAGAATTTGAAATAGCTAAATATTTAGCCTATCAATACTTTATTATAATTTTCAGAAGTCCACTTTTCGGCAGTGGGGCACGTATCACCACACAGGCGACCAACCCCACATTACCCTACCTTATTCGAGGTCGCAAAATCCTCGCCTACAACTACCAGGGTAATGAAATCAAGTCATATGGCGCAGAATTATGCGAGTAAAGCGTGCTCTCTGTTACATACAAATTAACGCATCATGTCTAATGACGCGATCATAAAATTATGACGTCATAGACGAGCGTTTCCTGCCGGTTTGTAGAACCTTTTAAATAATTTGCACCAAGAATTTTCATAACATAACCAATATTACCGTGGTCTATGGGATAATTCAAATACTCCACTTTGTATTATGTGGGCTTTTATGAGAATGAGAACGTGTGAATTCTCCACGCCATAAATGCTGAACTGATTGAGCTGAAATTTTGCATAGATGTAAGTCTAGACCTGGAATAACACAAAGGCTACTTTTCTGCATAATCATCCGACAAATCTGTTTCAGGGAATATTACAAATAGATCTTTATTATATAAAAATACTGAATCTATAGGCTATTTTTTATCCCGGAAACAACGCATGTGAAGCCGCGGGCAGAAGCTAATGATCAAATAAATATTTTACAGTTCGTGATACATCTTCGTCCACATCGTCTGCCGCCCGTCTGCAACCACCAAACAACCCACTCATGCTTTTAATTAATTACGTGTCGTCAGCATTATTCTCGCGACGTAATTACATCCGCGATACCGACGTGGCAGCACTGGCCCAGTGATAAACTGAGAATAACCAGTGTGATAAATTGAGAATAACTTGTGATAAACTGAGAATAACCAGTGATATAGTGAAGCGGCTGGTGTTATAGGGAGACTAAACTAGCTTGAGAAAATCTAGTGCGCTATTATGAGCTCAGTGCTTAAGTTAGTGCGAACGTGGGCTATTTTGGTTTCCTGGCAAAGTTATGAATGAAACTGAGAGCTGGTTTAATACAAGTAAAGCAGACACGTTTTACTTACATTTTGAACACATATCTACCTCTGTGTATATCTGATTCGGTTTTTTAAGTGAAATTGAAGTATTCAAATCGGTAAGTCCCATTTGTTCTACAGGACTGGACGTCATAGAACAGTAACTGTTACCATTTGTTTATCTCTGTAGTTCGATGGTAGAACTATTGAAACGAAACCTTTTAATTTTTTTATCCTGAGGGAAATGCGCACGCATATCGTACTGCCACGGGGAGACAGTACGATGATGTGGGACTTTAACACCACTAAAACCCTCAGGGTGCTTCCACCTCTGCCGCTTGTGGTAGGAACGTGGGAACGCTTACTCATCCACGAACCCACCGCGGCTGCCCGATATCGGGCCCCTCACTGGGGGTGTGCAGCACCCCCTCTTCGCGACGCGCCAGAAACACATGACTCGCCACGACCACCTTGGGGACCTTAACCGTCAATTGGGCGCCGGACGACCCCGTGTCCGAACGCCCAAGGTCCCCCTGCAACGGGTCAGTCGAGTGGCCCCGCTGCCTGCCACACGGTCGCAGAGGATAGGGAAAGCGGCCATCGCCTTACCGACAGACCTCCTCCCCTGCGACCCCACCGCGTCCGCCATCGTACGGTGGCGACCCCGCCAAGGCCGCGGAAGGCAGGGAGAGCGGCGTACCTCAATACCGGCACTCCTCTCCCGCCGCGGCCTCCACCTCACTGCGGCCATGCTGCCCATACAGCACAGCCGCCCGCCTCAGTTACGGTGCCTCCCATACGACACCGCAACCTACTACCGCTCCAACTGGGCTTAGAGCGCAAAACCCAGAGGAGCGGTCCGTCCAGGGGCCAGCCGTGTCGCCGTCTGCGTGAGCACGGCCCCATGGGTTCCTCTTAGCTTCATCGCGGGTGACTAGGCCGCGATTACTAAGCCCCCCCGCCTCGACAAGGCGGGAACCCTTCGGGGGGGATTGAAACGAAACCTGGCCCATTTGTACTATAGAACTAATAATACTTGGTAAACTTCCATCAGTTCTATAAACTGTTGGTCCATGGAACTGTTAAAACTTTTTGGTTAGTGTGAAGTACGGATTGACGCCCTAAGAAGGATATGTGCCCAACTATCATAAAGCCAACTTGTATTGATAGGCCTTATAAATGTACCTTAAATATTAAGCTAAATAATCAATTTTGATTGCGATTTTCTGAAGATAGATTTTCGGCAGTCGTGCACGTTTCACCACGAAGGTGACCATCCATAATTTACTCCACTTTATTTACACTATATTAGCATGTATCCACCGACCAGGTATTTATAAATCAGCTTTCTCCATACCCTTGCAATTTTAAGCAACATTAAATTCCCATTATGGAGTTCTACAAGCAGCCGTTTTATTACTTAGTAACGGTTCTGATACGTTTTACGAGCGCCAGTAATTGTTGAATCGTAAATCTCAGTCAAGATAATCGATTATAATTTTATCGGGCAGGTAGATCGATTAGACCATTTATTTTCACAATTGCTTTCAAATTATTTTATCACAAAACGACACGACACGCTTGCGCCTTCCCATCTTCCGAGGACATTCGTGAGGACGGGTACAGCGGCGGCAGATTTGGCCGAGGATCTCAAGAGGCGCAAATATGCAGGTCTCGACAGAGCCTACACATTTGCTCTTATCTGAGAGTCTGGCCGAAGCGAGACGCGTGACCCGAGAGCTGATGAGTATCTAGCGCAGCTCTTCAGCCATATAGCGGGGAATGCAGCTAGCGTCTTGGGGACGCTTCCGACTGGTATTGATATGGATCAATTGAGCTGTAGATTGCTTGCAACAGTCTGCAGTAAGCTTAAATGTTTCAATAGTAAATACTAGTTCTAATTTATTTCTATTATTTGATGTAATTTTCTTAGTGAGTTAAGGTCCATTACTTTATAGATATCCTTTCAACTGGCCAACTACAAGTTGGTCTCAAACATAAACCTTTGGGGAATGGTTCCGTGCAAAGGTGGTACCGAGCCCTAAAAGTATCAATCTTTTTGCACTAATGGTTTCAAAGACCTCTATGAAATATAGCTGAGAAAACTACCAGAAATCCGACGACTGTTTGATACCTCATTTTCCAAAAACTCTTATGGCGTTTTGTTGCTTTGAGGTGATAAAGTATCCCAGCCAACTACATAGATAAATACGCGCGAAATAGCATTTATAATTAATTCGTTTAAAAAAGCTAGTACTTTCCGTTCCTTCAAGTCCATAAAACTCTCTTAACAAATTCCAGCTGAAAATAAACCTTATGGCCTTACACTCTGGACTCCAATACCGATTGTATACAATAGCCACTTCAGCACACGCCTGTAATCCATGTAATAACAACCTAAATCGCTCTTAACCTCCGCTTTAGCAATATACAGCATTGCTTTGCTTTCAAGACATAAAACTGCAGCGGCCAACGGAACGTTTATAAAATAGTGTAGCTTCAAAACAGTAGGACAACTTCAAAAGTTCTATTTTACCCAACACAGCTGAGATTATTCTATTGCCTTGTTGACATTCTGCTATAATTTAATGGACATAGGCATATTTCTATTTCTCTAGGCTCTAGAACCCCCAAAGAAGCGCACTGCCAAAACTAGCTTGATCGAGTTCAAATGCGTAATACCTATTGTGTAACAAGACCGCTCTTGAACTCGATTTAGCGCTTGAACTGGATCAAGTTTATGTCGGTGTAATGTGTATATAGCGAAAAACTTACTAAAATAAGACCAAATTTCATTTTGATTTTGAAAACAATTTAAACTGCATTCAAAGATAATTAAATAATCGCTTGTCTGAACCGGGTATCGAACCCCAAAAATTGTAAAAGAAAACACCCGTAATTTTACGATACCGATCAAAAGGCTCAATCTTAAGGATTATTTTTCCAAATAACATAACATCTTAAATAAAAGGAAGACATAGCCTTTCCTTTTGCTTTCTCGTGGTTGACACAAACTTCGGCAGGCCTATATGGGCCTGCCACACACTCGACGAGTGGCGTGGGAAGTAGCGAGGAAAGTAGGCAGAGACGTAGTGTGGCAACGTTACTCGTCATGCCACTCGTCATGCTCCTCGTCCTGCCCATCGCTCCTTATTTTGTCGGTTTTTGGACCGCCAGTCAAAGGACCGGCAATACGAGCGCGAGTGACTGTCCACATATTCGCGCGAGTCGCGCGAGTAAAAGAAAAATTGCGGTAACTGCTACATATCTAGATTCCTTACTTTAATATTATTATTCCTATCTAATATTAATACATATATTAGGTACTTAGTACATCGTTCTATTGCGATGAATAGATTTCATCCACCATCTCCGTTGGCGAGGACGCCGACGACGTCGACGATGTATATTGCTTTGTAGCATAACATTGATATAATTAGCTATACTACAAATACACGCACTCGCTGCCACCACAGTTTCAACGTCCATTGTGTAACAACGACGAATAGACAAGTGCGGCGCGTAGCGATTAATTGCGCGAGTAGAGCAGTGTGTGGACAGACAGGGCAACATCGCGGCAGCGATGCGGCGAGCGCGAGGAGCATGACGAGGAGCATAGTGTGGCGGGCGCAATATGTATAGATCTCCCGAAATTTGCGTTGACCACTGACGCCCTGCAATTCTTCAACGTCCACTTTTTTTTCTAAGTTTTTCGCAACGTAAGGCCTTGTGTTACCTTAGGTCAACTCTACTACGCCCTCATTTTACGAGGCTCTGAGAAACGGTACCGCCGTTAAAAGAGTCTAAGACTGCGCGGTCCAATAAAGTAATGTGCTTTTTGCACTTGCGCGAGTAATTCTGAGCAATTTTTGTGTTTTCATATGGGTTATATTTTCTTTTATTTTCCGCGGGAAACAGACACGACTAAAAGGCATTTTTAAACCGCCAACACAAACGGAGTTAACGTATGTATTCTGTCTTTTCTGACATTTTGATTATTCCAGTAGATAGGGGCTAGGCCATCGTTGCTTCTAAACGGACGAAACGGTTATGATAGTATTTTTTTTTGTAGACCATATGCCTTCATTCATAAAGAAAATTATAATAGTATTTAAAATTGAAACAATTGAGCAAACTGCAGACTGTTGCAAGCAGGTCTACACGTAGCTCAACTGAGCTACCTGTAGACTGAAAGATCCATAAGTATCAGTATTTTTTTATATTTTTGTTTTTAAAGTGACTTGATTGAAAGTGTTACTCGCTAAGTTTTATGAAAGTTGGTGCAGCTATTATTTTAGAAATTTGAGTTTGGGAATTGGAATTCTGCATATTTCAGTCATGTGTGAAAAGGTGCTTAGGTGCGTAATCTGGAATATGTCACCTATTTCCTGGTATCACTTATTAAGCCAATCCGGCTAAGCCCCCAAATTCCCACCCCCTAATTTATTCCGTACATAGATGGAACTCAATTTGTCTTGTGTCCGGTTATCGCGGAAAAAGATAATTGCTAATATTCTTTCATTTCCGCGTTTGGATTAAGGAAGTGCTGGTTATTAAGAAGGAGTGTGTCATAGCGGTTTTGAGTCTTTGATTATTAGATTCACGCTAAGTTTATGAATATATTTTAGTATCAAATATAATTATTATAATAAAATGAGTTCAAATCCTGCCTTGAGTTTAGGATCCTTTTTAAATCGCCCTCGGTCATCAATTTTTTTTTAATGTTTAATGTGTACAAGGCAAATCTGGATTCAAAAATTCCTAGTAGAAATAGGTACGTTTATTAATTTACTACCTTCGATCAGGTATCTCCTCCGTAGAAACCTAGAACCTTACCGAACAAAAATAACACTCTAAATTGTCAATGACTTGTTTTGACGCAGACAGTTTGCGGAGACCCGTGACAAGTTCTGTGAATTCGAAACAAGAGATTAGTGGAGTCGAATAAATAATAAACGCTGTTTTTTTGTAGGAACAATCTGATAATCATACCCTTAGTACTTATCATACTTAAATTAATTTGGCTCGTCATAATTAACATTAAAATTAATTTCAAAAAAAAAATAGCACTCGGGAGTGCCGGCAGAAGTGAAAACTTACATCTTACGATCTTACGCTTTTTCGATCAGCATCACGTGACCCTGACGCGAGTTTGAAAGTTTTTACCCATACAAAAAAAGTGCTCAGCGCCGCTAAAGAAGTTTTCACTTCAAAAAATCGGACAGCAAATAGTTACGTATGTAAGGCACAGAACTGTTTCTGTGAACTGTTTTGCTGGGCATGTCCGAACGATAATATGACACTAGTTGAAATGATATCCCAATATGTCAAACGGCTTCTCTTATTACCTCTATCGATGTTTACTTTACTACCCCATTAGTTCTTTATGATTTCACAACATAAAAAAAAACTATACGGATATCACCATGAAGCTCTATTACTGCCCCACTCTCTTCCCTTTCCACTCCACATGCTTCCAAAGTAGCGTTCTACATTATTCTCAAATTACCTACTTACTGTTGGTAACAAGTAAACGATAGATAAACTTGTGTCAGCACGTATTCCCCGCGGGAGGGCGCCGCGGTCGACCTCGAACTCAATTTGTTCCTAATAAATCTTCGCTAGGTAATGGTGTAGATAGATACCTTTACTAAACTTAATACCCGTGAAACTAGTTAGGATTAAATTGATATAATTTGACTGTTCCTAATGTGACGCTAATTTGCGATTCTTGCCTTATAATAATTTGATAAATAATAATAATTGAATTGAATAAAATAAAGTTTTCAGTTTAATAAAACGATCGCAAATTAACGTCAGATTAGGAATAGTCAAATTATATCATGAATTATCAAAGTTTTTATTTATATATTTAGCGAGGTTTTATTTATTTATTTTATCAATCTAACAAGAGCGAACCCAAAAATTGTAACACCCTGACAGGGTTTTTATGCATTTTGTACTTACTAAGACTATCTACACATAAGAACATTAGCTTTAAGCATAAAATCACAATAAATGATATGATATAATACTAAATAGCTAATATGCGTTATATACCTATCAAGCAAATAGATAAACCGTAGATATATTAAGATATTTTTGCTTAGGGAGGTTTTATTTTTTATTTAGCTAGCTTGAGCTTTTCGTATCTTTTCTCTTCTACACAAACTCAAAAAAACTTAATAAAGATAGTCAAATGCAAATTTATTATCGGATAACTTTATACCTTTATTAACAAAGAAAATTACAGGCAAAGAATAGAAACAAATAAGAACTAATTACAATTGAATAAGTTGAGCTAACTGCAGACTGTTGGAAACAAACTAGAGGTAGCTTAATTAATCCATATCAATATCAGTCGGAAGCGTCCGGCGTCCCCAAGCCGCAGACTGCATTGGCCCGCTGTATCACAATGCTGCGCTTACTTTAATTGCTAAATCAAATACTTACAACAGTCAATATTTGATTTACCAATTCAAGTAGAAAAAACAAAATTATTAAACCTAAAACCTTATCTTTAATCAATTTTTTACATCAACAAGGTCGTCAAAGTTCCTGTCCAAAAATCCACAACAGATTGTTAAAACCACCACCAGATTACAATTAAATTCAGTTCTGGTGGTGCCATGGGCACGAGATTCGCTTGACGTCTTCACCAAGCAAGTGGAAACCCAACTTTAGGGTCCGGGTGTAACAGTTTATCTAAGAACAAACTCCGGCCATTTAACGGGCAGTAAGTTAGCGATTGTTCCTCTAATCTGGCGGTGATTAGTGAGGCACTTCCGCAAAGGGCTTGTTTGTTAACTGTAGGTACTTACTTGCTCAAATACCTATAGGGACCTAGATACCTAATAATCTAGGTTCCTATAGGTATTTAGCTTCAGCACTGTCACGCTGAGCACAATTATTCTAGCTTTTTTTAAGACATAAAATTGTTTAGACAACTATGGGTGATGGATTCTTAGATAATTTATACTTTACTTAAATTCAATAAAAACACATGGTAAAAACACATATTTCAAACAAAAAACATATGGTTTGTACAAACTGACGCAGTACCAGGGCGAATAGCAAGTATGAAAAGAGGTTATGCTCCAACAGTGGGTCGGCTGATGATGTTAATGATTCAAATTAAAGACGCAAAACACTCAACCTGGTATTATGGATAAACCTAAAGTCCATTAGATTGTACTTTTAATCAATTGTAATACAGGTAAGTATAATAAAACAAAAGTAAATCACAAAGAGTTACGATAAAGGTAAATAATAAAGGGACCTACCTACGTCTGTAGCAATTTGCTACGCGTTGTAACCTTCTGCTACGAGTCGTAGCTAATGTCTACAGCGCCTACGACGTAGCATTTGCTACGCACCATAGGCATTTATACAAAGATGAAGACAAGAGAAGGGTTAGTATATTTAGGAATATAAGGTGCCAAATTATGTGTTCTACAAATTGCAAGCAAGCATTCAGCCTGCATCACTCAACCTGAGCAAAGTCTTGTCCTTTTTTCCTTCCACACCTCGCAGTCTAGTTTTATTGTCAGTTGTATAGTCTAGCCATATTAGACGAAATCCATCGCGTTTTTTTGCTATTACAGCAGCTAGCATAAAGCTCGACAACACTACACTAACTGGTTTAAAAAATAGGTAAAAGAGTTCCTTTATTTTTACCATTCCTTTATTTTTAGAAACGGTTTCAATTTTATTTTGTACCGAAGCAAAAATCTGTCGCAGAGCAATGAAATATTTTATGTCATTTCATCAGCCAGTAACTTTAGTTATCACATGCCTGTACCGACTGATAATTTATTTTCAAAGTAATATAAACTCTAACTCACTGAGAATAAGGACGGTGGAAGTTGGAAACCGATGTTTTCAATAACAAAGTTATATGTTGACTGTGGCACAGGTCATAAAAATGAGGAGAGAAACTTACAGATTGGTAGTTAAATCTGCATAAGGATAATACATTTCAATTTAATTAACGCCGAATTGCTAAATGAACTGCTGTCTATAAAGTTTGTACTCCTCTCGTCCTCTGAAGATCAGCGCAGTGTGGGTTTAACTTCTGCCTACGCAACGTGCGTACTTAATTTTCTTCAAAGTATATTTATTTCATTAATCTTAGGAAAACTAACATTTAAACATGAAAAAAATTAAGAATAAATATAAGAACGGCCAATTAAAAGTTATGACTAATAAATCGTTAGTTTTAAGTAGTTTGCTTTTAGATAAGTACTCGTAGCATAAAGTTTTTGCTTGAAGTGGTAAGTGAGGGGATAAGATAAGTATACTTGATTCACAAAGAAAATTACAAATCAAATAATAGAAATACATAAATTAGAAATAGTATTTAAAATTGAAACAATTGGGCTAACTGCAGACTGTTGCAAACAATCTACAGGTAGGGACGCGACGACTGGTATTGATCCATATCAATACCAGTCGTCGCGTCCCCAAGACGCTGGCTGCATTGCCCCGTTGTATGGTAATGCTGATGCGCTACGCCAGATACTCACCAGCTCTCATACACGTCGCTTCGACCAGACGCTCAGAATTTTTTTAAAACTCGAATAGTCTCGGTACCCCACGGACCTAGGGTCTCGACTCCAAGGGAAGCAAGGCTCTGTCGAGACCTGCATACTTACGCCTCTCGAGATCCTATACATAGATAAGATAATAGTTAATAACGTTTTTCATAAAGTTTTTCAAAAGGTTTCTCATGTTGTATCTATTATGGTAGGATGAGATAAATCTTTCTCATAAAATGTATCCTTCTCCAACAAACACCAAATTACCCTGTGTTCTAATTATCATACTTGCCTTTTGTGTTCGCAACAAAAGTGAGTTTCGAGTTGCGGAATTCATCGCAAGTGTTGTTCTAATATTCACACTGCGCTCCAGATTTATTTATAACCATGTCTTTGGCGAATGTGAGGGTGGATCTTTTCAGTTTTGAATTTTTCAGAGTTTAGGAAATCGTTGTTTTTGACTCCACCAGGCGAAGGTCCGCCTGCAACTCGAGAGGTTGGTGGGCTCCATCGCTGGATAAATCGCTTGCCCCGGGGAACAAAGTCGTAAAGTCGACTGTTATATTGTTTTCTCATTTTTGACATCCTTAGGTGATGTACTATAACTGTATTTTTTTAGTGTAGTTGATGCCGCACAGCATTATTTATTTACTAGCAACCCGCCCCGGCTTCGCACGGGTGCAATAAAATAGTACTATTACTATTATTATACATATTATTATTATGATTTCTCAATCAAAGAGCAAAGAGTTTTTATTCAAAGAAATTAGACCGAACCACAGATCACTATATATGTACCAAGCTACGATCAAGGAGTATTTATATACCCTGGGGAGCGATTTGTTCCGTCCACGGTACCAAGACCGAACCATAGACATTTTTATACTTAATTGACATGTTTACTTTGCAACGCCGTTAAAATTTTTTTAGCAATATATTCATTTTCATATTGAAACTACTCGATAATCCGTTTTTTCCGCCTATAAGTTGTCGACTCGGATCGACTAATTTTTTACGCTCTTCAATTTGATGTGCATTTCGTTCGAGTCTACCGTAGACCGGTCCGAAATTATTAATATAGATTATACTTGCCGGCCCGGCAGTGGAAAACACGTATAAAGTTATACCGTTGTCGGCGTCTGTAAAAAGATTAATATGGTATATAATTTCACAAATATTGTTTCCTCAACTTGTCATTGAAAACTGCCAAAAATCCGCTTCCTCGCAATCTCACTACTTAGCATAAATGAACCCTTTGAGATCTCGCTAATATGGTAATCAGGTAATCAGCGTGATATTGAGCTCGCAACCAGGCTTTGAGTAATACATAATTAAATTACCAATGGAATGAATTATTATTCAAAATAATCGCATGCATGGTTTGAACTACTTTGAACTTATCAACTAAACTTGTAGTGATGTCTTTGGTAAGTGGTTTGTATAAATTTTAAAACCCGTTTTGCATGTAGCATAACTAAAAAAAAAACACTTTCAAAGTCACAAGCAGAAACTAGTTAAGATTAGAGTTTTTTTTATCGTGAGTACACCATCATCTGACCACAATCTCCTCACCTCACCTTAACAGCTATTTTATTGGTCCACTGCTGGACGCAGGCCTCCCAATGATAAGCGCCTCATTGTTTATCCCATGGGGGTAATGCCCATAATCCCCACGCTGGGCATGCGGGCTGGGGATCGTTGGGACTACAATACCTGATGGTGAATCACAATCGACGATGTATCACGAAGGTCTAGGAGACACCTATTCACTCTTGAAAAGACCCTTGAAACGTTTGTTTCCACTTCTCGCTGAACTTTAGTTAATGGTTAGGACTGAAATTTAACATGTCTTTCTATTTACGACTAACTTTATATGAAAAGCTTAAAAATAATCAAGGCAAAAAAACCATTTGAACCTTTTTGATGGATCTAACTTATAAATTGAAAGACCTTTTATAAACACAGGCTACTCTTTAAGCGGATCGTACTGGCGCAAATCCGCGGGATGAAGTTATTCGTAACTAAGTTAAGTAATTAGTAACCGTCAGAACTTCCAAAGACACATAAATAAATACAACATGGCGCAGAGTGTGCTGGGAATCGTAATGTGCGAAACACCTTGTGGCTTGGGAGAGCGCTCGAGTTGAACTTCCTGAAGATCAAACGTAACACAATATATAGAAATGATCATTCAAACTCAGACCCAAAATGCTATATGTTTTTGCGACCGCAAAAGACATTGTGAAACGTAAAATATTTAGTTTAATTTTTTATACCTAGCTAAAAAACGACAACCTCACCTCGCCTCACCTTAACAGCTTCTATTGGTTCACTGCTGGACGCAGACATCCCCCTGAGAAGTGTCTTGTAGGCTTTTATCTCATGGGAGTAATGCCCATAATCCCGACGCTGGGCACGCGTGTTGAGGATCGCAGTACGGTAGAAGAATTGTTCTACATGGGGCGCTGCTGCCCGCCCCCCGGGCATAACTCGTAGTCGCCTCTTACGTCACCCGCGGGAAGAGTTGCGGTGGTGCAAATTCTTAGCACCACACAGCGACAAAAAGGACAAAATGCATTTTTTTAAAACATCGAGGCCCCACACGAATGAAATATTGCGTGCTTACCTACTTTTCCACGCTGACTCGTTTGTACAGTGGGAATTAATTTGTTTCAAGTTTCGTAGGCTTCGTCTCCTGTTGCGTTCTGATAGATTTGCTGTACGCATATGTAACACTTATTTTCTAACTCTCTTTTTTTCAGACATAACCAAAATAGCCCTGTAACACACAATAGTCACTCTCAATTCAAACTTTTGTGTGAATTCTGAGTACATGCTTTCACATTGATACATAAATACTAATGTCTCGATCAACGATCTCGATGTCCTTTCGATAGAAAGCCACTGACCTTTATAAATAGCGATGAGCGCTGCCAAAATAAACGGATGCGTGGCGTGCATGTGTTTGTATGTGCATGTGTTTGTATGGATAAACAGCACGCTCAGGTGTGGCAACGAAATTATAACTGTAATGAATCTGGGAGGAATTCATTTTGCCGCGTATTGAATACAGAGCATTCGGTGGTAGTGCGCGAAAGCGAATTTTTAACAGTATTAAAAATTTAAATGGAACATTTGCCCGCTCTGTATTTAAAATCCTGTGGATTTTTGAAATGATCGAAAAAGGTGCAAAATTACGAGTAGGTAATGTAGATAGATATAACTTTATTATGGCACACTTAACTAAGAAACAATTTACAAATTAATAATTATAGCATAAGCGACCGTTGGCAGCCTTATCGCTCAAGAGAGATCTCTCCCAGACAACCTTGAACCATGTACCTACCTTTCTCATTATTCTTTTCTCCCATAATTTAGATCTATTCTTTTAATGTTTATGAATTCAATTTGCAACAAATCCTGGCACCCAACTTCACCCAAGTACCTTTTGTCAATATAAAAAAAGAAGCTTACAGAACATTAAATAAACAATTTCTAAAAAAAGTAGTCCTGTTACTGAAGATCACTATTTAAGATAGGTTGCCATCTAAGTAGCACATTATTTTATGAAAACATTTTTCTTTCAAATTATGACACAAATATGTACTTATGTAGCATTGTGTAATGTCTCGGTCTCGCTATTTGATTAAATTTCCCCGCTAAAGGAAAAGAGAGTTATATTGTTAAATTTAAACCGTTATTAATAAAAGGAACCTAATCTTAATAGGTAGGATTCAAATTGTTTTAAATCTATGATTTATTAGATTTTCGTGATACAGGTAGGAAATTGCTGAATGCGGGCAGCATAGGGTCTTTGGCGGAGACATAAACAGGGTGACTGGAACTCAACCCGCCATAGCGAATTCGCAAATAGATGAGGTCATTTGCTAATTATTGGACCTTATTCTCCCTTACTTAAGTTTTATAGTTTGGGTGATATGTCAATTTTTATACTTTATTGAAATTTCAACATCCCTACAGATGACTAGCGAATCACACTTTTTGTATACAAATTTAGTACCGTTGGAAAGGTGACGAACCAGAGAATTAACTTAGGGTAGAATAAATAATTTAAACAGCGTAGTTTTTTATTATTTTACGATAATTTTTTTGAGAAGTTTTTTTTAAAGCGTTATATCCTATTTTCGATCCTAGTTTAAGGGAAGTTCTGACGAATTTTAATCACTAACAAATATTAAAAAAATACTGCATTGAAAAGAAAAAAAAAGTTACGATGCTTGAACGTCAAATTTTGGAAAAAATTCAATAAAGTATAAAAATTGACATATCACCAAAACCATAAAACTTAAGTAAAGGAAAATAAGGACCAATAATTAGCAAATAACCTCTTCTATTTGCGAATTCGCTATGGCGGGTTGAGTTCCAGTCCACCTATACCCACGTATAGTGGATGTCTGAGAAAATTATGATCATGGTAGAGAAGCGTAGCAAATCACACTAAAATTACAAATGATATAGATTGGATAGATGGATGGATGAATAGATGCATGGATTTGGAGTGAAGAAGTAATATACTTCGATCTATCCATCGATGTTTGTTACTTCTTCACTCCAAAACTACTGAACAGCGCTTTTATGTTGCATAAGTGTAGCTCAAAATGAATTATAAAGGTTGCCTGGAAGAGATCGCTGCTAGGAATAAGGCCGCCGATTGTGCCACATAATATATAGTTAGTATAACCTTTAAACGTTTCCATCAAAACAACGCGTGCAAGCCAGGCAGAAACTAGTTCTTAAAAGCAAAAAATATCAGTTTGGCAAAAAATCCTTAAGCTTTGATTTTTTTAATTTCATCGTCATCATCAACCTACACTAGTCCACTGCTGGACATCATAGGCCTCCCCGAATGAGATAAGATAGGATAAGATAATTTTTATTAGTTCACAAGAAAATACACACGATAAAAAAGAATTAAAAAACAACGTGAGACCAAAAGGTTGCCACTCAGCGTGTGCTGCAGGAGCTCTAGGAGCAGCTGCAGCGCTGGTCTTCCGTGGCACCTGAGCGTAGAGCGCGTCACTGGCTATGGACTATGAACTGAGCGCCATGGCGCCCTGTTTTCAGTTTGCCTTTTCAGCTTGCCTTTTCAGATTTTCAACCATGTCCTTAGGAGGCAAGTCTTTAACCCTAGTTTAATCCAGTTTTTTTACTGATAAGCGGCTGAGATAAAGACAATCACTCCCTCATCGCGCATTCAACTAATGAGATATCTTTTAACAAGTCGAGTGAAATCTCTTTGTTTTGGTTCGTAGTTTTTACTTTTTGTTGCTCTCACAAAGTCTCTCTTAGGATTAATTCCAGAAAAAATACTGGCCTATTTGTGGAAGTAATTTAAAGTTTTTAGACAAAACCTGGAACGACATTTAAAATGAATACCTACCAAACTCATTACATAAATTTATTTTATTATGATTTGTACATAAAAAAATAGACAGTAAAAAAGTTTTATTATTTATAAGAAAAGTTTGTTACAGTTCCGTTCAGTACCGTAAAAGAAAATTGCATACACCTTGAAATAGCCGACTTCCTAAACACCAGGTTATAAAACAAACAAGGGGTTGGAAATAAAAAATAAACATTTTGTGTAAAGAGAGCCGGCTCTCAAATATTTATCGCGGCCGTGACTTCAGACGAAATGGGGAATAACCGCAGAGCCTAAATCAACGACGCCTTTTTTATGTGTAAACCTGCGGCCTCATTGCTCTCGCCCAAGACGTACCTACACTGTGTAGTCGCCTGAATGAGGGATTTCCCAAAAAATAAGAAAAACTCAATTTAATTCCGAACTCACTGGAAGGCGAGGATTCTTGGCGGAAGAATAGTGGTCGACATTAGGATGTCATGTCCAAATATGCACGGTCTATGAATGGTCGATGCCATTTTAATTTGACAGACCCTATTCATAGCGCCCTCTCTTCATACTGGTTGAACTATTTTCATGAGTTCAGATTACGGTATCTCGCTTTATGCGGATGACCGGAAAATAACTGAATAAAGAACTTTGACTTTGACTAAGGCACTAGATTTCGGCCTGGCCATACAGTATAATACTGTAACAGTCCTCCTAAGTTTTTTTCTTTTTCCTTTCTTTTTATTTATTTTCATCCTCTTCTGTCCCTCTGCAGGGCAAAGGTCTCCCTTCTCGCCATCCACATCATTTCCATTTTTTTGCGCCACTGAGGTACAAACTTTTAGTCTTTCTTTTTTAATACTTTCTTAGAACTAAGATTTTTATTACCCACAATAGTAAAAACAGCTGTTAGGGTTAACGCAACATTGATAGTAATTTTTGTGATCGTAGATAAGCATACAAATAAGATAGTTAGTATCTGCAGGTGACTGATAGGTATCACACACAAATAGTGAGTTCCTAAACGTGGACAGACCTTTACATTTGAAAACCGTGTAAAGTCAAGCAAAAAATAGGCTCACCGTAATACTGTTTACGCACGTCGTGTTTTTATTTGAGCACGAGTAATTTTCTTCTCCGTTATAAAAAACCTTGAAAGGTGACGGCTAAGAGCGGGGATATATCCTACCTACCTAGATAGATATATAGATAAAAAAATATTCGATAGTAATAGTAATTAATTTAAAAAGTACAGATTTATAAAAATTGTGTGTGTGCTGCAGCCTGACAGAAGGCAATAGCTCAGCGAAAAGCTTTGCTCGAAGAGCAAAACACTGATTATCAGTATCTTTGAGGCGACCAGAAGAACAAAACTAACAAAACAAATAATGTGTGATTGCATATTATTTTGAATTTAAATCATGTTGGATACTTACTAATTACTATTGGAGCTGATGCGTGTACCAATATCATAGTCCTCGTAGCATTTAGTCATTTTTAGAACTTTTCTAGTACTTGTAATGCAGTGTAGGACAAAGGTGGTTTAGGACGCCCTCCAGCCAGGTAGGATGACGCCCTCCAGCCAGGTAGGATGACGCCCTCCAGCCAGGTAGGATGACGCCCTCCACCCAGGCAGGATGACGCCCTACAGCCAGGTAGAATGACGACCTGCCAAGATTGGATGCGACAAGCTGGAGACAGGGCGCTTTGTCACTCATTTGGAGATATCATTGGACTACGAATAATAGGTTGATGATGATATCATCATCAGATGACTTAACATACGACCACAACTATAACTCGATGTACACATGAAACAACTCATTAATTGATGACTATTGATGACAAATGATTTCATTTCAGTCCTAGTTTAATAAATGTCACGAAAGTCCGGTTTTATTTAAAGAAATTATGAAAACTGTAACGAAATACCAAAATCATATTAATTTATTTACTGAAGACCTTATATAATTTATGGTGAGAAACACGTTTTACCTTTAATTTGCAGTTTATTTCTAGACTAGGAGCATGTTGATACACGTGTACACGGCTACTTTCTCCCACACGTGGGACGTGCGTAGGCGCACACCATCCGGTTACGGCGATGACCAAACTACTGAAACTGCGTCAAACCCGACATTCACAACATCATCAACCTAGATAATTTGGCGCCCTATTTCATATCCTACGCTTGTTCAAATGTGAGAACAAATTTATTTGTTTATAAAAATTTATGGAATTTTTTAATGAGACATAAGTAATTGTTTATTATAAAAACCCGTTTTTAGAAATGCAACTTTTCGATTTACCCAGGCATTACTTATACAACAATAAGCTATATTTTTGGTGGGTTGACGACACAGTACCGTGATATCCCCTTCATTCCACCGGCATCTTGATGGGAACCAAGAGGACGAATCGGAAAAAAAGTACATATCACGAGACGTCAATGGATGCCTATCACACTAATATTATATATGCGAATGTTTGAATGTTTAGATGAATGGAAGTTTGTTACTTGTTCATGCCAAAACTACTAAACGGATCGGGCTGAAATTTTGCATAGATGTAGCTCTAAGCCTGGAATCACTGGAACTTTTTATCCCATAAAACAGTTTAAATGGAATAGAAAATAACTTTTAAACGTTTCCGTAGAAACAAAGCCGTGGGCAGAAACTAGTACTGTGTATTGGGTAAAATGTTACGGCAAAAATGATGATGTTTCGAAGTCGCTATTTTTTTATCTACATAATTCTAATTAAAATATTTACGAGTCCATTTTCATGTTTTTCCCAATAAAAATATTTGTGTACCATTTTGCGCTGTAGATTATCTGTCAACACAATTTATAGAATACATCGCAATGAAGATTATTTTTTGAAAAAGATTTTGGCTACTCGATCTTGACCCATGCCAAAAATAACGCCTCGGTAATGGGTTAAAAAACGTACGAATAAAAAGTAAATAAGGTCAGCAAATACGGTCAAGTGCGTGTACTACCCAAGAATGCTGCCAAAATATTTGTTTGTATACCTAAAGAAATATATAGGTACCTAGTACGCATGCACGTTCAATCTACAAAACGCATGCACGTTTTGTAGATTTATATTTTCGAAAGCTCAAGGTTTCTTGAATGTGCTTTTTGTCATTTTGCCGTTTTTTGCCTAAAAAGTTTAGGAACTATAACTACAATGAAAAGCTTTATAAAGGTTTATATTAATAAATCAAAGCATTGAAAGAAATACCTTTTTACCTTGCCTGTTCTTAGAATAACGACACAAAAGATGTTCACTACTTTGGTTTCTATTGGTTTTCTTTCATTCTCTTTCTTTAATATAATTTTTCAATAAATGTAGAAATATTATTGCATTATCATTTGAGTTTTGTTTTGTCATTAGAGTTTTATTTCTACACACCTACGGTAAAATTTATCCTTTTACTATTAACTATATTTCAGATAAATTTGATCTAAAATGTTTGAAAGCAAACCACCCATACATAACTTAAAACTCACTTCGTTGTGGTGTATTTTCATACGCAACTTACATTCCTTGTCGATGTTAGATGATTACTTCAATAAATAATGCTCATTTTTGCTGCGGTTTGGTTTCAAACATTTAACATCGAATTTGACTGGAATAGGTTTACAATTTTTTAACCTGTCAGTCGTTCAGAAGTTATTTTTTTGACGATAGGCCCATACTATGTTAAACACGAGGACCATCCGCAATTCGCCCCACTACACACGTGACATTAGCCTGCAATCAGGAAACCGCGCGCCAATCACTGAAAACAATCCACAAAGCTGTCCAATGACCTTTCCATCCAAAACTGTGACGGGCAGAAAATAAATCACCAAGTACGCCCGGAATAGACTCCCGCGCAACTGGCTCAGGGATCGAGTAACGCCAGTCTTCTCTCGCGCGTGTTGCCGCGCGCCCAAACTGTGATAAAAAATCTAGTCCATAAAATAGTGCTGGCCACCATGACAAGTAATTTCTAACCCCTGTGTGAGGATCCAAGTGTGTTTTTGTTTGTGGCAATAATTGTGTAAGTATAGCTTTTTGTATGTCTAACAAAGGATCTGGCAGATTGACAAGTTTTTCGTGGATCTTGGTTATGGAGGGACCGGTCTGGTTTCGGGTTATTTTTGCGTTGTTCAAAGCATGGTTCATCTGAAGAAGAGAGCATTAGATTTCTGCCTGATTCTGAAAACATTCCTTGTTTTTAAAACAATAACTTGGTCCAGATACGCACTACCGAATACCCCAAACCAAATATTTTAAACATCTAACAACTCTATCAAAATAATAACAGACTTTTAAAACTTTGCCTACTGTTTTGTTTACAAATATTTATATACACCTAACAATTACCTACAATTTGCTTGTGTGGCCCCAAATTGGGCAAAGACCCTTCCTTCTTCCTGACAAAATTTACAATAAAAAACTATTTTGAAAAATATTGCATTTGTGTCTTGTAACGTTTCAATACATTTTCTTCTTTTCGTATTTGGGTTTGTATAATTATACTTACATCATTGAGAATCGTTCGTATAATACAGAAATCAAAGCCTAATAAACTCACGCCAAATATTATTTCCATTGACTACGAATTTTCCGGTAACTGAAGAGGAGTCAAAACAAGCGTCATCTCGAAAAACGCTAATCATGTTAGAATCAGAGTTAAAAATAACGCGTTTCCGCGTGACGTGACGCGGAGAGCCGCAAAATACGCACGTGGACTTACTGCGTCATAAAATGAAGAAAGCAAAACATTTATCTTTAAAATAAATTGAAAACACCTAAGCAGGCATATGGTATATGCCAATTATAATTGTGGTTTTAATAGATATCTGCATTGTGGCGAAAGTATGACAAATTTTTATCAAGGAGAGACCATAATCTCAATTAGGTAGGTACCTAGGTTGTAATAGGCATGACAAACAGAGAACGTTTCTAAAAACCTGGCATTGTTATCATCGTCAGGGATTTTCATTTCACGGAAATAAAATTTCAATTTCCCTAATTATGTTTGAACTTCCAAACTCTGGAAAACCAACTGCTTCGTGATTGACTTGTCCTGTTTATAATGCACAAGATAAACAAGGAAGTGAGACCAAAAACTTTACAAATTCTGAATTAGTTATTAACTCTCAACTTAGAAATCACAACTTTGGAATCAATGTTACGAAACCAACTCCATAGAGTTAGAACTTAAATACTTCTCAAGAAATACATTTACATCTGATCTTGTGTATATTTTTACCGTCATATGGGAGAAGTTTTAAATTTTACCGTTCTCATAAATTCCTCTGTATCGCATCAAAAAAGGTGATTTTTACTTCGGCATTTATTTTTTAACGCAACGTGAAACAACAACAGTATTTCACGTTTTATTCCCACATCCTTTTTGTAGTAAAACTGCATAATTAATTACAATATCATCAAGTGATGAAACCGCAACGCGAGGGTAAAACAACCAAACATTTAAATTGAAAAGCATTTTTGGTTTTTAATTAATTGTTGTTGGTATTTTCTGAATAACTGGGGTTGCATTCATATTATAAACGACGAAATAAATAATTATTATGAAATTGCCAATTCGATTAAGCCCTTTAATGGTTGGTCACTGAAGTCTACGTAGATTAATTAATTTTGCGAAGTAATATTACTCTGAGAATCGTGTTTTTCGGGAGCTATTTCACTTTTTTTTATATTTTCGAAACATTCCATAGAAAGCATAGCAATATTATTATAATATTATCGTGAAAATACAGCAAAATGCAAAATCTCATAAAAACTGTTTACGCTTTCCTCGCCATAAAGCAAGAAATCTCAGCTTGAATTGAACCATATATCAAAACCTCAATTCCCTATCAAGCCATGGAGACACCCATCAAGCAAATAAATCTCCCCAACAATGGGAAAGCGAAAAATGGAATTGCAATAAACATGTCCGTAACGCTTGAATGTTACAGACAGACATGCTATGCCCCATAAAGTTTAGATAGAGATGTTCTGTGTGCAATACTTTTATAAGCTTTTTGCGTTGGACATGTTTGTTGAAAAAAAAAACACTTGATCGGTTTTGTAGGCCTAGTTTCGTTTTGTAGTGCCTCATATTTTATGATGATAAAAATCAACAGTTCCTAAATAAAATACAGCATGCACACGCATTTTACAAAAACACCAACGTCACCAGTTTTCATAATACTTCATACGTACTATAGTAAAATTCAACATACCCACCTCTGTTTTTGTTAACCTGCATAGTTATTTTGAGAACTTACGTAAATCTGAAAAATACACATCTCATAATTCCATAGAAAATGATTCACGCAGCAACAAAGAAATGTCACAAAAAATTCTTCCCCTGCCAAATCTTAACAAATACTGGCTCACAAAGACACAAAACCTAATTGCGAGTTACTTCATTAGTGTCACGCTCGAAATAAACACCTATTGTCTAGAAAGCTTTATTTCAAGGTAAAAAATACTGTATTTCCTGCTGCAAAGAGTCTTAACTTTCTTTCTTCTAGAATGCCAGACTCCGCTATTTATATCACGTATCTTAGAGATACGGTGCGAACAGAATTAAACCAGTGAAATTCAGTAGTGTTAGGTTAAATATACCTACGCGGAGGGGGAAAGTGGACCGCTATTTTAGGCAAAGGTCGTGTAGAGGCTACTAGACTACCTACTTATTGAATATGATAAAGAAAGTGTGAGCGTCAATCATGCGCGACTTTGTTATAACAAACTACGAAAGGAACAACCACCGACATTAATTGTTATTCAAAGTAAATATTCCAAAACTCAGTAGTAAAGTAAGCGTCTAGCGCCTAAATATCAAAAACGCCTTTGAAGCGACTTCTGTCTTTGACTAAATAAGGCCACATCCTCCCTTTCCATCACCTGAGATTGTGGTCAAACGAAGGAGTATTGATTTATGAAACAAAACTATGTCTTCCTCTTTGCCACTGATTAGCCCCATTGTGAATCTCACAGGCTTGCAAATCAGCTTACCCATAGATCAAGGAACAATTGTGCGCAATTGTGAGCATGTTTCTTTCTATCGATAGAGATAGGGGTTTACTTCAGAAAGATTGTTGTTACATGCAAGTTTAAACCTTATCAGTAGAGGTATAGAGACTCGTATTTTTTACCGATGAGTCTATATCCACGCCGATAAACAAACCTACTTCGACTTTGTCGTGAATTTACGAGCACAACTCCAACAAATGGCCTTCCTACTTTTTCTCATTCAACTTTTAAGAAACTCCTGCGACTGGATAAACCAGCTTTTTCTTATGTCACTGCTCTTTAGAGGTATTTACTTTACTTCACTGGTTGTATTTATTGTGTCGTACATTTCTTGTAAAACCAATCACTTAGCAATATTTAGAAACGAATTGTATGCTTCTAGCATTAAATTTACTGCTTGAATATTGCATATTTTCAGTGTGGGAAATGGCGACCAAATGCAACAAACTAGCAAAAATTTATAAAAGGTACATGTAAAATAAAGTACTTGTCTATGGTACCTAGAAATATCATTAAACTTTTAAATCCAATAGTTGCTTAATGTTACGCCTTTAAAATATCTACAAATTCACTACAAATAGTTTATCGCCCAGAATATGGAGCAAAGTTCACATGAATTTAACTGCACATTATTCATTTTATGGTTAGGCCACAAAATCCTTATTTATGTACTGCTATGCAGATATTATTGCTGAGTTAAAAGATTTTCGATCTAGTAGACATAAATGATAAGAGAAAGCCGTAAATAGTTTTATTCTTTTAAGTTGAGAACCTACCTGTCTTAGCTTTGACTGACATAAAACTAGTTTAATGGCTGGTACTACCGAGAAACAGTAATGGTGTTTTTAGTTTGAACTAGATATGACTGAATTTCAAGGTGATACGTAACCCCTATCTATCCCTTGTAGCAGGTACTGCAACAAAAACATAAAAAAATTACGAATGAATTGTAAATCTCAAAGAATTATCTGTCTGTTGGCTAACATTCAAAAAATAAATAAAAAAATCGGCGGAATGTAAGGATTCAATAAAATTTGGCAAAAATATGAATGAGTGCTGTTTGTAGACGACACAGTCATGTAAAAAATTTTTTGTTAAGATACCTTTCTGTGTTGTGTACTTATTTAGGTACCTACTTTGTTACAGCTTCTTACATTGATTGCGTTGATACGTGTTTTAGCAAATAGTAACGCCATCTGTTGTTGGTTTTCTTATTTTAAATCAATAAGATAAATGTAGAGAGGGGACGCAGTAGAACTGTCAAATCAATGCTTATTTTTTTTACAAACAAAGAAGGTAGTTGTTACTTAGCAAAAAAAATGTCGCGTATTATTGCCCATACAACGTGACTCCGTATTAATAGTTACGAGAAACAGTTGTTCATTTCTGCCAGCATCCCAACTTCATCTGTCGTTGAGCAAAATTAAGTGTGGTTTTATTCGATCACCTACAAGTGCACTACACTACATCAGTCTGACAAACGGATGTGCGATGCATGCACGTCAGTAAGACAAACTGGTAGTAGTGTGACTCAGCAAATTGCATCCTGAGGAAGGCCATAGGTTATACCTACTTTTACCAGGAAAAACGCAAGGTCACGGACAGAGCTTATGTTCATTTAGCTCATTTATTTACTACACCGTAGGTACATGCCATACACGTGATGTTACAATCCTGTACATCACTTCACATCACACTAATATTATAAATGCGAAAGTTTGGATGGATGTATGGATGGATGTTTGTTACCTCTTCACACCAAAACTACTAAAAGGATCGGGCTGAAATTTTGCAAACAGGTAATTCTGATCCTGGAATCAAACATAGGCTACTTGTTATCCCATAAATCAGTTCCCATGGGATATAAATCACCTTTACACGTTAAATATAGAAACAACGCGTGCGAAGCCGTGATCATAAACTAGTCTATGATATAAAGCTTAGCGTTTTTTTATGTAGCGTCAATGGGGTCCTCAGGTACTTGCACTAACGGCTAAGCAGGCCAGATATATGCACAATTTCTTATTAAACTATTGTGTGTACTATTGATGTTACATCTATATAATAAGGTTTAGCGTTTTTTTTTTGTACTGTAAAAATGGGTGGGATCCTAATACACGTGTAAAGCCAGGTAATGCGCTGTCCCTAACTTAACCCTTCTGCCACAGATACGTGAACCTAAGCCAACATGGAGCAGTTCGAATCGCTGCTGACGTGCTGCGTCTGCCTCGACCGCTTCCGGAACCCGAAGCTGTTGCCATGCCAGCACAGCTTCTGTATGGAGCCGTGTATGGACGGCCTGGTCGATTATGTGCGGCGACAGGTAAGAAATGCAATATTTTTTATCAAATAATTATAAGTTTTTACAAAAAAATGCACACTACTCGTAAATCATGTTTTTTTAAATTTACCTACCTGGTAAAATGGCCTTCCGTTGGGAATAAATTTGTAAGGGGCCACCTCGGGATTATTTTATATCCACAGCGAAAAAATCATCGACATCGGTTAAAATTGCCGAAGTTCCGGAGTACAACATTTAAAAAAATGCTAATTTGCGCAGACTAGCGCAGGATTGAAGCGATTGGCATAGATATGCCTAGCAGTGGATATAAAGGACCTGATGATGATGGGAAATAAAAAAAATATGGCAGTTTGATGCCGTTTAATACTAATTTGTGACATTGGGCAGATATTAGCTTGTGCTAATGATCTTGTAATTTAATTATTGTATTAATTGCCAAAACGTGCCCTAGAGCTAAAATGGAAATTTCCCTGACAAGGTATTATCCTAATTGTTCTGTATTGTGTTGTAATAGCTAATCGTGTAGAATTAGTAGTCATTGCCAATTAATCGTAGTGGTATTCACAAAGCCATTATAGTTGTAGTGATCATTTTAGTGACATCGCAATTACAGGTTATAGCTTCATGTAGAAAATGCTGGCATACTATTCGTAGCACCAAAGTGTTATATTTTCTGACTTATTTTCATTGGTTTACGTAAAGCTCTGTTTTCCAGGTCAAATGTCCAGAATGCCGCGCGGAGCATCGCATCCCTTACCAAGGAGTGCAAGGATTCCCAACCAACGTCACCCTCCAGCGGTTCCTGGAGCTCCACGCTAACATTGCCGGCGAGCTCCCTGATCCCACGGCCGGACAGATCATGGAGAGATGCAACGTCTGCTCGGAGAAGGCTTACTGCGCCCCCTGCGCGCACTGCGACAAGAAAGTCTGCGAGGACTGCAAATCAGCCCATATGGAGGTCTTGCGCAGAGAAATACAAAGAATTAATAATCAAATACGCAGAGGAATGAACAGGCTTCAGGACATCCTCGCCGTCGTCGAACGCAACACAAATAACTTGCAAACAAACTGCGCGGCGGTCGGCGGAGAAGTCGACGAAATCCACAAAAGATTAGCCAAAGCCCTCAAAGATAGGACCGACTTCCTCAGAAACGAAGTCGACCGTTATTTAGCTACTGAACTTAGAAACCTCACACACCTCAAGGACAATCTTGAGCTAGAGTTAAGTAATATACAAAGTAATTGTGATCTCGCCGATAAATACATGAACGATGACATCGAATGGGATGACACAGAATTGGTCGATACAAAAGAAATCTTCCTGAAGACTGTTGAGTTCTTGAGAAACTTTGACTATGAAGCTGGAGATTACAATCGTAGAGTTAGATTTATAATGACACACGATCCGAATCAGCTTGTCATGCACGTCGCAAGCTACGGTGAACTCAACATTACTCAGCCCAACGCATATTCTGGTGCAAGCAGCTTACAGCCAAGCCAAGGTCTTACGAGATCGAAGAGTGATCATCGTTTGGCAACGCAGTTCCGTCAGCAAGAAGAAGCTAAAGGATACACTGAAAACGATGAGCCTTTATTAGGTGGACGCAAGTTTGGTGAACGTCGCCCTCCACCACCCGAGAGGCATACGAGAGACTACGGCGCCACGGAAGACTACAGTGGCTACGAATCAGAACACAGACCCTCACGCCGGTTCCGTTCTCGTTTCGTCAGGAGTCACCAACAAGACAACGATTCGGACACGGAAACAACCAGCCGCACGGTAAAAGCTGAACAAAAAGAAAAAGAAAAGGAAAAAGTAGCTGATACTGAAGATGCCACCCGTGGTCCTCTCAGTGGAATATACAGATTGAGTGACTGCACACGTGTCATGCAAAGAATACTAGACGCCGACAGTGGTAAAAAAAAGGAGAAAAAAGAACCTCCACCACCTCCTCCTAAACCAGTTCAACCAGCGCCCCAGCCCCAACGGCGCCCTCCCACGCAGAGACAGGAGAGCGAAGACGAGATCAGTCGACTGAAGAGGCAAAACAAAGGAGCAGCGTCGTCTCAAGAACCAGAACGCACAGCTCCACGCGCGGAGGAAGAGCGAGCCGCTCTTAACCGTAAACCACCCACACCAGCGCGGGAGGTGAGTTGGGAAGGCGACAAAGAGTGAACGAAACATTCAAGAAGCAGTACAACGTAGAACTTAGGACAATCACCGATACTAACAAAGACAACGCGATAGTTTAACGGCATTCCACAGATACACTCCACTAAACATTTATATTCACATACATACACACAACACATAAAATTATATTTAGCTCTTGGTGTCCAAATCGAATTTCAATGTATTTCTCAGGCGTCCAGTGACGGTGAATCTGATGACGAATCTGTCACCTCTCTGCAAAGAACACAGCGTAAAAATGCACCAGCACCTCAGAAACCTACCGTTCAAGGCAGAAGACCTTCCGCGACCGATACCGCCACTCCGCACCGTCCCGCCGCACGCGCGAACAGTACTGAATCTAGTGCATCAACCGAAAGTTCCGGCTCGGCGGTGAAACACACAGGTGCGATATTAACAATCGCCGAATTAATGGCCAAATACAGTCCACCGACAAAACCTGCAACTCGTTTATTGTCCGCAGGCAATGATAGGACACCACCGGTGACCACGAACGGGTCCACTGGAGGCGCTCAGCGCGTGCAGAGCCGCTTCATCGGTGGACAGCGTCCCACGCCCGCTCCCGCCCCCGCCGAGCCGGCACAGGACTCCGATACCAGCTCGGAAGAGGAGACTGACTCGTCAGAGGAGAGCGAAGAGGAGCCTGCGCCCGCGAGGAAGCCCGAGAGCCAGGCGATGGCCCGCAGCGACATCGGCCCACTGCTCGCGCGCAGCAACAACGCCCGCAGCGACGCGCACGACAATAAGCCGAAAGAAACGCCAGCGCCCGCCGCGTCTCGGTACCGGACGAGAAACACCTCTCAAACAGAGGAGGAGCCCGCCCCCAGATACGGGACCAGCAGCGCTTCTACCTACAACCGATACGGCAACAAACCGAGGGAGGAGGAGATAACAACGACGTCGTCATTGGACGACGAATCGAAGTACCCCACCGCTCGGTCGAGATACCTCGCCCTGAAAGAACGACGCAATCGTCTCGCTAGAAGCAAGAGCAGCCACACCGGTTTCGGTGCGGGAGACGACGACGATCAGGACGACCCCGTGTCTCCGACCACTGCCTCCCCGTCCGCGTACCTCGCGGCTCGATACGGCTCCGGCACCACCGGCTCGGAGTTGTCTCGCAGCCGATCATCGCACGCGCTAAAGTCGAGGGAAAGCTCGCCCGAGCGGCCGGCACCTGGTGAAAAAGACGGGGCGGCCCTGAGCTCGTGGGCCAGATATTTGAAGAATAAGTACGGATCGCGGGGCAAAGATCGCGACACAGGCAGCAGCTCATCGAGCAATGCGCGCCGCCTGTCTCTCGGGCTGCCCTTGCGCTCAGCTAATGAGCTTGCCAGTTCTGATGACGATTCAAAAAACGCGGCAGGCTCCCCCATCTCCCCTACGGCGGCTACAGCAGCGGTAGCAGGTTAGAAATTACGAGTGGCGTGTAAATAGGTTTGGCGCTTGCAAGTTGGAGTTTGAGAGTTTTCCTATAGTTTTAGTCTGATTACTAACGTTTATTTTTTGTGTCAGGTTTCGCAGCAGCAGGTTCCTCCCCTAGGAGCCAGTATTTGCAGAAACGCCGTCTACAATTCAGCGTGGGGAGTCGGGGGAGCGAACCCGGATGTTTTACATGGCCTCGTGGTATCGCTGTAGGTCCCGACAATTCTATGGTCGTGGCTGATTCTTCAAACCACAGAGTCCAGGTAAGTCTTTGTCACTCTAGTTTTACTTCCACTGATACCTCCTCCATCATTAATGAGAAGAAATATTCATCATTTATTTTTAAATTTACTTATAGACTTACATCAAACTTAGGGCATTTTATTTCAAATCGACTAATTCAGATCAACCCATGCAGAAATCTTGGCTGTTAAAATACTCTTCTTCGAGATTATAATCGGAAATCCTTTTCCGTTGATTCCAGCGCTATTTATACATGATTTAATGACATCAATGTCGGCGGCATGTTTACATTCCGGCTGAAACGTGAACACTCCGCGTTTTCGTCTGGCCTTGTGCCGAAATGAATGATTTCATCATTGCTATTTACCACTGGGTGGGAGAAAGCCGTCACCTGAATTTTTAGCCAAACTTTTGTAGACGTCTACCAATTCACAACGAAAATTTCAAATGTAAAATAACACTACGTCTTTCATGTGATATTCCCGTGTAAAGTATGCTTTTGTCCTTTCCCAACATTTGATAGTAAAAAATATTGTTTTCCATAAGCAAAATAAACATTTTATTTTGATTTTTGGTTTTGATTTTTTGACTATGAATTGCTGCTCAGCTTATCTCTAAGAAATCCAAAATCCTTAGTCCGAAATACAGTCACAAAGACCTACATACTGTAATAATGGTATTGGAACCAAATGACATATCCCGATTTTGTGACTACAATAACTGTTGCCAATTCAAATAATGATGCCATTTGCGAAATGCTAATTTAGAGATGACACCAAATCCCCAGTCAAAACCACATGTATGCATAATTACTGGGACATCATCATACTCGTATTGCCATCATAACGTTTATTTGTCCTCTATTCTATCGAAAATCTAATGCGAGATTGCTTAGTCGTATTTTGCAATAACTTCTAAATGGTAGGTAATGTAACATAATATACCTTTTCACTAGTATTGTTTAAATTTTAAAAACTATATTTCACTCTAATTAACTTACCAACTCTGTAATAGATCGATAATAAATAGGTATCTGAAATTTTGCATATATTAGGTTCAGACACATCTGTGTTTTTAATTTCCATTTTTTTGACTTGTATAGTAATGTACTTCCTTGTGTTTTCTTGACCGTTATTTCTTCGCAGGTGTTTGACTCCAACGGAATATTCGTCAAGGAGTTCGGTCAGTACGGCAGCGGCGAGGGCGAGTTCGACTGCCTCGCCGGCGTCGCCGTCAACCGCATCGGCCAGTACATCATCGCCGATAGATACAACCATCGCATACAGGTCTGTTAAACTTCCAGCCATTTAGGACGTTCTGTAAAAGACATTTTAGAAAGGATGTCTGGAGGTGGCGCCGTCGTCGTGAGAATCGACCCATCTTAGTCAGTTTTCGGATGTTGTAAAAGTAATATAGGAAACCCACCAGAAGGAAAAGCAGTTGTTTCATCTGTGTATTTTTAACACCTCCACTGCTACTGCTGTGGGATCGCATTCTTAGCTGTGGGCATAATGTGTGCTGAAAAGGAGGAGGTATCAAAAAACTTCTACTAATTATACGACTTGATTGGGGGAGGTAGATAATTCAATGAACCTTAAAAAACCTAAATATGAGAGTTATATTCGGCATGGTCCATTTTTCAAGTTAGGCTGGCAAACGAGTGACCACAAATCATATCTCAATGCGCATTAACACGTCACACCTCGGTTGGAACGGCGGGATTTTTCAGATGAAGTGCCTTCGTTTCCCGATTCTGTTGCCAGAATTAAAAGAATTATGAATATGATTTATATGGCAGTTTAATTTGTCTTGTATTTTTGTTATGTTGAGAGTAAAGCAAGAAAATGGGCTCGAGTTGCGTTGGTGTAAATTTTATTTTTGTTGGCACAAAAAAATACTGTGAACATTAAGTTGTATTACTCATACTCATATATTTATTCGCCGTAGGAGCACAAGGCACACTTAGTTAAGTCAATAGAATAGAATAGAATAGAATAGAATATCTTTATTGTCAAAGGTGAGACACATGAAAAATTATAAGTATACAACATTTCGGTGTACAGGCTAAGACTTGTAATAGATAACTAATAAGACAAAATATTCAGAGCACCTATATACAAAAGTCTTTAAATGTGTGTTTGTGTGCGAATAACGCCAAAGATTCATAAAACGATCGAATTTTGCACATTTGCGGTTCTAGATAGAAAATAATTTAAATAAACTTCTGGAAAAAACGCGTGCCAGTCCGAGGGTCTGAGCTAGTAGTCAAATGACAGTAGCTTTCTATGTCGCAGAATATATTCGAACATTTTATCGGCTCAAGGTCCATTACTTGCCACATGTTAGTGCAAAATGCTGTTGATATTGAGTTAAACAAACTAAGATGAATTGTGACGGCAAGGATTTCCCACTTCCATCATGAGATGTTTTCTTTGTAGAGCTTTATTTCTAGAGCTTTACAGTTTTGTTTTCTTTGTCAGCCAATTCAAATGCAATTTTCTTTTTCATAGTAGCCACTATTTCGAAGTTAAATAAATATTGCTGGACAATTCACACAGCAGCAGTTATTTCCAAAGTTTGTTGAAGGTCGTGGTTGTTAGTATGAGTGTCAAATAAAGTTATTCGAACATTTGCTCGAGACAGTATTCAAAATAATTAAATACCTTCGTTTACGTTGTACGAGTATGATAATTTCTACATTTTCATATAATCAGTGTTTTTCCGACTCTCAACACAGATGTTATTTGCATGAATGTATAAACTGGCAAAAGCACCTCGTTTTGAGACTTCACTATCTAAAATTCAAAGTAGACTCAGTCGTTATAGAGTCACAGTGTAAAATACTAAATCTTTACAGATAGTACGGTACCACGGAAGCCTGCTATCGTAGCTCGAACCTAGCTAGTTTCTTAAAAAACTTCACAGGTTTTTGTTTTTGTTAAGCAACTTTTAGTATTAAATAATTAGTTACAGTTTACTCAAATATAATTTATGGTGGTATATGAAGTGCGTCAAAGTTGTCCTACTGGAAATAAGCAGAACTGTCCTGACGATGTTTTCCTAAGAACTCAGTTCGATAGGTAACTCGGACAACAACTTATTAATATTTCAGTTTTGCCAATTCCTCTAACGATGGAAGACGCCATGAAAATGTATGACTGCTTTGATATGCGAACTTTTGACTGCATTAAGAAGTAGACATTACAGCAACTGTTTTGGAAAATAACGACAGTAAATATGTTAACAAATAATAATTATAGTAACACAGAATTATCATTAGCTGAGCTTTTGTTATGATGGGTTACCCGATGATAGATCTATTCTATGAATGATTTGACTATAACATTTTTCTTGATACCCAATGCTATCTAAAAACACCCACGTCCGAAACAATTATTTGCAAACGTTTAAAAAATTTTGTCCCATGGCGGAAATCGAACCATCACAAGTAGGCCTTCACCCACTGAGCCACCTAAACCCCAAAGAAATAAGACTGCTGATTGAACACAAACACTCACCTATACATTTTAGGAGTGTTCCCAGCATTTTGCAAATCAAAGCTCATCCAATCTCCCGGTATTAAGGCAACGGGACAAAGGGTCTTGTTAACATAGAAGAAAATGATCCTCCACAAAACATTAAGAGCGAGTACACGTTAGCCGTTTTGAAGCGCGCGCTTGTTGAGCGTGCGTTTGGTTGTGTACGCATGTTTTGGCCCAGATGGTATCAAAAACGCGCAATAGCAAAGCGCGCGCTGCAAAACGCCTAATGTGTACAAAGTCTAAGGCGGGAAATCCAATAGCAATTCCCTCCGCCTCCATCAGGACAACTGACTGACGCTAATGAATTACGCAGAGGAGTAGAGAATACAAATTCTGTGCCATGGGAAATACAAACAAGGCCTAGCAAGAAATGTCGAAGACGTTACGAAGACGTTATTGAAGAATAAATGATAAATGGGGTATTATCGTCTCGACGCAAGGATGTGGGTAGAGTTAGTATACTATGGAACTGTGCGGAAGCGTTTTCGATACTAACTTAACAATGTTACAAAACATTATAAGAAGGATAATTAAATAATCGATTCAGTTTCTGTGAGGAATTCTGACTAAATATTTACCTACATCCTAATATTTTGAAGCTTTAATTAGGTAGCAAATTGACTTATGCTTCTTACGTTTGCACTGTTAGTAAGTTATCTGATCTTATAAAGAGCCTAGGTCCACCGGTAGGAACCGGTAGGAACCGGTATGAACCGAAGTCATACGCTTGTAGAGTTTGGATTTCTACCTCTACAAGCGTATGACTTAGGTATTTCATTTGACAATGACATCTTACAATTTTTTTATTTTTTATTTTACCATAAAGATATAACATACAGAACCACTTAACCTAAGCCGTTGTACTCAACGATTTGGGATATCATTTGGTATCTATCAGTCAACTATAATATCCCTATCGTATCGTAATCGTCACATTACGGCAGCCGGTTCCCGCTAGCGTAGCTCCGTGGGGAAATACAGCTTGATGGGATCAAACCGGCTACCTATCGGGACGGTTGACAGTCGGAATTGGTCAGATATTGGGAATTATGTAGCTTTTGTTGTCTGTTCTTTTGGGTTATTTGATAAGAAAGTATATTGTACTTTGTACTGTACTAGCTTTAGCCTACGTTTAGTTTACCAAGTACCTAAGACCGTTATTTGGGATGAAAAAATGAAGTATTTGTGTGCTATTGTAGCACCTAAGCGTTTGGCCTGATTTGGATTATTTTTGTTTTGAAAATTTACTGGACCGAAAGTTGTCTTATAGATAGAATCTCTATGTTCGAATTGAAAATATGAGTAACATTTTTTTAACTACAAAAATCAATAATGATATATTATATCTTTTGTAAAAGTAGCTTTTTTCCGTTATTTGATCAGCATTTCTACGACTCCTCCATTTTCTAAAATATATAGCTCACATGGTTGTAGGATTAGTTTCTTGATTGATCGCATCCTCTTCGCCCTATCCTACGATTACTTTGTATCTAATCGTAATGTAACTAATGGTATAACCATTTCGCAGGTGTTCGACCCTCAAGGTCGATTCCTCCGTGCGTTCGGCAGCCAAGGCACGGGCGACGGCAAGTTCAACTATCCGTGGGGCATCACCACGGACGCCCTCGGATTCATATACGTGTGTGACAAGGAAAACCATAGAGTACAGGTAAAAACTCTTTCTAGTTCAAGAAAATCTGAGAAGAATATAATAGTGATTATTGTGCCGTGTTTTTTTGTAGAATTAGTATGATAGCTGACAGAAACCACACTTTAAATTGAAAATTGTGGGTTTCACATCCACAATGAGCTTATTTTATCTTAAAACCGTATTCTGCATTTGGTCAAAAGCTAGTAAATAAGGCATTCATTATGAATTACAATTATTATTGATGAGGGATTTACAAGCAGAATGCGTAAATGACTTCTTTCTATCTAGTTCTATAAGTTCTATCTCTACGGTCACTATAAGGTATATCCTGTTAATCTGGCATTCTGCAAACTTAAACATTCTGCCTCACCCAGAAAGCAAAAAACGCGTGTGAATCAATTAAATACTGGCAATGCAGCCAGCGTCTTGTGGACGCTTCCGACTGGTATTGATATGGATCAGTTGAGCTACATGTAGAATGTTTGCAACAGTCTGCAGTTAGCTCAATTGTTTCAATTGTAAATACTATAAATTTCTTTGTGAAGCCAAAAAAAAAATACTGAGTTATTTTTTTCAATGTTACTAATTTTTAATTTAATTTTATTTAATACTCAGGTGTTCCAATCTGATGGTACATTCGTGGGTAAATTCGGCTCGTTCGGCTCCAAGCTTGGCCAGCTAGAGCACCCGCACTACATCGCCGTCTCGTCCACCAACCGCGTGCTCGTCTCGGACTCCAACAACCATCGGATCCAGGTGTTTGATGTCAACGGTCGGGTGCTGTCGTCCTTCGGAGAGGAGGGGTCAGAGGATGGACAGTTCAAGTTCCCGAGGTGAGTGAGGCTTGAGATCAGCAATGTTTTACCTACCACAAACTAGGTTCATAGTAAACCCGCTTATATTCATAATAAACTCGTCAAACTCCAAAAGTGTTTATAATAAAATGTTATCCCTACTTACAATTTTTTTTTCAACTTTGAAGTAAGTTATGTTTGGATAGTCATCAGTATTAACAAAAAATTACAATCAAAGAATAGAACATCAACAACATCATCTTATTAAGCTCGTATCTATTCACTCTAAGTAAGAAAATTTTCTTATAAATAAATAACTGAACTGAACTGAACTCTAAATCGTCAAAGTCGTGGGCATACTTGGATGCGCGAAGTAGAACACAGAAGAGACTAGCAAAAGCAAAATGACGCTGATTTTGAGGACTTACGCACTAAATAACAACAAACTCACACACAAAAGACACTTAGACCCAGAAGTGGATCTCTAGAATAATTATGATTTACCCACTGCTGTGTGTAGGCGTCCTCCAATCTGTGCCAACTATATCAGTCTTTACTTAGGCAAGTTTCGCTGTATCACTGACCCTATAGTAATTAGTGTCAGTACTGTGTCAATTTTTTAGAGTCCATTTTGAAAGACGTCCAGTGAAATTCTCAATCCAATTTCTTTTTCAGATTTTTTATTAGATTCAAAGCAAACAATAAACCGCTTTACAACTATTCAGATAAAACGCAACAGCTCAAAACGGACTTAAAATTTAATCCCTAATTTAATGAGGAACCATCATTTTATAGCGAGCCATAACTTACCTAGCCTGATGCAGCGAATAGCACCATAAACTGCGGAGATTCCCTTCCTCGCCGCAGGTCTGCGCATAAACTGAGAACTTGGACCAAATATTTGCGTAGACCCATTATGTAGCCGTTACTAAGCCGCAACGCTGACTTACGGGAAGGGCTGTTGCGTATCGATGCTCTAACGACTTTATGGTATACGGCTTCACATGAGCTTTTCAAGAAAAAACATGTACGTAGCCTTACGTTCTTTTTCAGGATTAATCTATCTTCTTACCAAATCCCACTAACATTCGTTCAGTCGTGAATATTAGCGAGCAAAATGCCTAAGAAATTTCAATAGTCCTTGCCACAGGAAACCCTATGTTTGTTAATTAAATAAAATACCCATTACAAGTACTGACTGCTCTAGTATTACGGAAAACCGAACGCGCTGAAAACATTAATTAAGTAATTAAAAATCTCGTTGAAAGATATTGCCGAACCGTGCTGAAAGTCAAGTAAGTAATTGCTTTTATTGGTAGGCATCAATTTATTGCTTAATAACCTTGCATAAACGGCGAATTGCATTTTATTTAGGGTTTTGATCTAGGTTTAAATTAAAACATCGTTTTACCCTGGAATTCATATAAATATTACAAAACCAAATGTAATTCTGTTTCGCTGCTGTTCACTTTTTCATAACTAACCGACTGAAAGTATCATAATGTTTGGCAAGGATATCCGAAAGAACATAGGCTCCTTTCATTTCAAAAACAGCATGCGAAGCCGCGTGTTGAAGCTAGTTTAAAAAACATATGCTTACATTATTATTTATTTGGAACTAGCTTCATGCAATATCCGCTGCTTTTTGCCTATCATTAAAAACCATTTGTCAGACAATTGCGTCGAATTTTAAAACGAAACATTACAACTCCACCTGAATGTAGAAGTAGAAGTTTACGCCTCGTCCACCTTGACCTATTTCTTTGAATAAACGATAAAAGTTATGCGACCTGAATACTGACTGACGCCTCGGAGTTTACGACTGTTCAATAATAAATCCACGGAAACAATTCTCCGAAAATCACTGAGGCATCTGTTTTAAAATGTAAAGATGGGACTCAATCGGAGGCAGTCAGGCCTTTGTAGTTGCCCAAGCGGACTGTCTTGGGGTAATGCATAATGGCCAGGTACAAACAACGTTCACAAATTGAGGAGCATAAGTCATTCCTTTTCAAAATAAAACGTATCTACTGCTACAAGAGGGCGTGTGCTCTGTATGCTTCAGTCCACCCGATCGAGAACTTCTAAGTTGCCGACGATGGTCCGGTTTCAGTTACTGTTCAAAAAAGTGCACGCAATTTACTTCTGGTATATTTGTATATGTAACATAGCTTTCTAATGGTTGTTTAAGTTCCATGGGTTCCGTTCAAACCTTTTATTTCCTTGTGACAGGGGTGTAGCAGTTGACGACCAAGGCTACATCGTGGTAGCGGACTCTGGCAACAACCGCATCCAGATCTTCCACCCCGATGGGGCCTTCCTGCGCGCCTTTGGGTCCTGGGGCAACGGAGACGGGGAGTTCAAGGGGCTGGAGGGCATAGCCGTCATGAGCGGGGGCAACATCATCGTGTGCGATCGGGAGAACCACCGGGTGCAGGTGTTTTGAGGTGAGATTAGGAAGGTAACAAACTTTGACGACCCCTGTGGCACGGCGAGCAAAGGTCCGCCTGCGACGCAGGAGGGTTCGATTTCCGCCTCAGGACAAAATATGTTTGTACGACCTGCAGATTTTTATTCAGAGTGTCCTGGGTGTTTTCTATGTTTAAAAAATCTACGTCAAAGTACCCCATGTGTAGGGGACAGGACTACCAAAAAGACTTTTTGGGCAGAAGAGTGATGAACGGGGGTGAGGCAAAAAATACGTGCGCACTCGGCTGTGGTAAAAGGTCACTCTTCTGCCCAAAAAGACTTTTTGGTAGTCCTGTCCCCTACATTAAGTGGTCCTTCGAGCCGGATACGGAATTGGATGTACCACGCGACACTAGCAGAAGTTATGGTAAGCACGCAATGAGCAACAAAGGAGGAACAAATCAACAACGCGCTGCGGTTGACAAAAAAGGTGCTCAACAATCGTAACAAGCGCGTCGCCGTGTTTCGTAACAAGCGGTCGAACCCGGGAACAAGATGAACAAACAAAATCCTGGCCAGTCGACAGCCCAAGGCGTACGAGATTCGACGCGCAAAAGGTCATCGACCTCGTCCATTCTAGCAAGAAAGAAAAGGCTGGAATTGGAAGCCGCTGAAGCAAAAGCCAAAATCAAATTAGAGCTAATTGATAAAAAGCTGGAGGCAGATATTGCCGAGCTGGAAGACGAGGGTAGCTCTGGCCCTAGCCTACCCTCCGAAAAATATCTCTGCGACCGAGTTGACCACGTAGTGAACAAATAGCTTGAAAGAAGCGAACAGAAACTCCAGTGCGCCACTAATGTACGACAACCGGCACTGCAGGAGCGGATCCTGCACCATGTGAATCCCGCCGGGCCGCCGCTCTCGGCCGCTGGAAACGAGCTCGCCGGTTGCCCACCGCTCGCACTGGACGCGATCGTCGAACACCCGGCGCCTGCCCTAGACGCGTTCGCCGCCCGCCCACCGTCCACCCTGGAAGCGCTCGCCGCCTGCCCACCGCCGCCGCCGCGGGCCGCGAACGCGCTCGCTACCTTCCCACTACCTGCTGTGAAATTGCTCGCTGAATGCCCACCGTCCGCCGCCGTGGACGCGCTCGCCGCCCGCCCACTGCCCGCCGCCGCCGCCGCTGGTCGCGGCACAGATGATTCTACGGTACAACCCCTAGCGAGCACGCTGAAAGACCTGGCTGTGACTTTGATCAGTGACGCGCTCGCGTCGAATGCCGGCCTACTCGGCAAAAAGCAGTCTATGCGTGTGTGCAGTCCATGGGACCTTATCGAAGTGGTGTGTGACAGTGAAATGTTGAACTTTGAACTATCTTACTGGACGGGAAAAAGGTACGATCTGTTGAAACCTGAAATATCTACCTGCGAGAAGAACAACTACATGCACCAGACCGCCACCGCCGCCGCACCTGCGAGCGAGACGCAACACGACCGCTCAAATGCACGCAAGCCAAACAGGTGTTTCATCGCCGCACCGCGCCCTCGCCGCCGCTGCCGCCGCCGCCGCCCCCGCGGCCGCCGCCACCGCTACCGCCGCTGCCGCCGCCACCGCCGCCGCTGCCGCCGCGACCGCCGCCGCCGCCGCTGCTGCTGCCGCTGCCGTCGCCGCCACCGCCGCCGCCGCTGCCGCCGCAACCGGCGCCGCCACTGCTGCTGCCGGCGCCGCCGCCGCTGCCGCTGCAGAGATTGCTGAGATCTTCCCCTATTATGTTATCCGGCTCGAAGGACCACTTAATGTAGGGGACAGGACTACCAAAAAGACTTTTTGGGCAGAAGAGTGACCTTTTACCACAGCCGAGTGCGCACGTATTTTTTGCCTCACCCCCGTTCATCACTCTTCTGCCCAAAAAGTCTTTTTGGTAGTCCTGTCCCCTACACCATGTATATGTTCCCCGATTTTTCGTAGTTTTCAAGTTATGATTTTATTGACATTTTACGAATTTACGAGCGGGAACTGTTTAAACAGTTTTTAATATTTTTGGTGGAATTTTAGGGTTTTTCGTAATATCACGTATGAACCCTATGAATCATACTTCCTTGATTAAATTATTAGCTTTCTATTATCTTAATGCAAGTTACAACATTTTTGATCGAAAGTGAAGAATTTACGTTTGAGCGTGACAAAGTTGAATTTTTAACATCAAATTAAAAATAAAAATAGTCCATCGTTTCTGGGGGATTTTAAAATCCTTGCAAGACCCTAAGCTTTGTACTTTTAGGTCCCTCGGGGGGTGAGATGTTCATGTTTTTTTTGACGTCACTGTTTGGTCCACTCTGTATATACTCGTACTGTATTGTATTATGTACATACAATATCAGTTATCTAGTACTAGCACAAGCTCTGCTCAGCTTGGTGCTAGAAGATGCTGTGTGTATTGACCAGCATTATTTATTAACTTACCATAAGTGAAGTTTGACCATAATTACACGAATCGCTACATCCGAAGAGATTAAATTATAATAATTCTAATAACTCGGACCGTTAATGAATATTAAAGATTTCTTCATCTAGTTAATAGGGTTTTAGGGAACTTTAATTTACTCCTTAGATTATCGATCACGACGTACTTAACGTATTTCAAATAAACAATGGAGGCGTTATGTGAAATTTGCTCATAACAAATTTCATTTAACATTTCTTTTTAGCAAAATTTACTTCTTGCATTCTCAATGCAAAAAACCGAATCACGTTATAGTGGACAAAAACCATCAGAAATGTACATTGTTGTAACAGCAAACTCTCTAAAACCACAAAACAATAAAAATGTTTTGCACCTGGCTTTATTTCATAATGTTTCTCTTTGTGAGCGCATTACGAGATTAAACCGCATTTTAAATTAGTCAGTAGCAATTACAAATTTAAGCTTATGAAGTTATGAGCTTTGTTTTCTATTCAAAGTAAAACTCTCAATCTTAATCTAATCTAAAAACACTTAGGTTCAATTTCACGGTTTGCTGCCGAAACTAAGATCAACAAAACTAAGTTCAGCTTGATCGACATCAAATTTGTAATACCTATTGTGTAACATCTCTTCTACTCGGTTTAGCACTTGAGCCGGATCAATGAGGTTGAACCGGGTCAATGAGCTGAACTCGTTTAAAGCGCTAAACTGAGTTTATCTCAATTGCAACGCGAAATTGCACCTTAGTTACTATAGTACTATAAAATACATTAAATTAGTACTATAGTAACTAGGGTGCAAACTCCAAAAGCTGCTTGGTTGTGTGTGTGGACTGTGGAAATCATGACATTATAATGGCTTGTTGGTCTGGTCGAGCTGGTGCATAGTTTGATAGTTCTGTGTTGAGATTGGGATCACGTGTTGAACAGGCAAATAGTGTATGTATTATTCATACACTACATATCATGTAACTTTTATGTATTGTTAGTGGTGTAGTGTTATTTTTTGATCTTTTTTGTCTGTGGCCATCCACCCGTGTTGACACGCGCCAAAGGTCCTGTCAGAAAACCAGCGTTACTCTACTTCTTGTGGAGCAACATTATGCTGAGATGGGACCTTTTGGTTCGCTGCATTGCTAGCTGCTATTATGTACTATTATTATTTACTAGGTAATTGTTATTGTAATATTCTTAAGTAAGTATAAGTAATTGTAATAGTTGCAAGCTGTACTAGTGAACCAATAAATTAAATTTCTTTCTTTCTTTCAATTTCGCGTTGCAGTTTAGCGTTTAAACGAGTTCAGCTCATAGATCCGGTTCAAGCTCATTGATCCGGCTCAAGAGCTATACCGAGTTGAAGAGCTGTCATGTTACACAATAGTTATTAAGCAGTTAGACTCGTTAACTTAAATTGTAAAACAGTGTATGTAACAAGTTGCGACGCCAGCAAAGAGCTACAAATAGCTACAAAGACAATTTTACGCACCTAAACGTGTTGAATGTTGTATTGGAGTCTAAGCGTTATTTTATGAGTGCAATCAACACCGTTACCCTCTTAACCACACACTACGCCACATACTCTTTACCACGTACCACGAATTTAAGTTTTGTGAACTCATTGAGTTACACGATCTTTCTCTATTTCTAATAGTTTTTGAGTTCGCAATACAATCTCATCTCTAAAATCCAACTGGCGGGCGATTTAGATGTAAATAGTATGAGTGATACACTCGCGAATAAATTTTAATCAATCAGCTGTAGGAAAATTGTAAAATAGGTTTTTTACACATAGTTTTCTTTTTTCAGATAACTCGCGCTCAAACCCTGCCCTGCAAAGAAGATAACCAAAGCTTTTATACCAAAGTTAGAATATTAAACGTTTTTTCTATTTTAATCGTGAAGTATTTTGTATTATAACATCCCCATTTCACACATGAAGTTCAGTCATAAATTCAAATCTATTAAACTATTGACATAAAATCGAACAAAATATTACGAGAAAAGTGTTTATCTAAGGAAATAATAGGTACATTACATCCCTTACAGCAAAAATTATAACTTAACTTCGCTTAAAAGCAAGTGTTTTTCATATACCATCAGATCAGCTGTAAATTCACATTTTTGTATTAAATAAACTGTTTTCAAATTAATTGCTGTTTTAATTTTCTCCTTTTCCATTTCTGTTCATGTCTAAGAAATGATGAAGACCTTAAACATTTAGAATAAGAAATACTAAAAAGGCCGGCTGTGAAGATAATTTAAAAGGGCTAAACATAATTATTATTAAATTCTGAAAATTCCACACAGAATCATCTAAACCCAAAGTAAGCAGAATTTGAATTATTTTTTTCGTTTTCAGTAAAAATCTGAATACTTACATAGTGTATCTTGGATTTCGTAGTTGTAATTAATAAATACACTGAAATTTTGATAAAACACTTGTTTATTATTTTCAACTAGTTTCTGCCCGCGTCTTCGCACGCGTTGTTTTCTATGGTAACGTTTAAAGGTTATGTCTATCCCATGGGAATTAATTTATGGGATGAAAAGTAGCTTATGTTTCAGGCCTAGAAATACCTGTACAAAAAAATTCAGCCCGATTCGTTCAGTAGTTTTGGCGTGAAGAGGTAAAAAACATCCATCCATCCATACATTCAAAATTTCGCATTTATAATATTAGTGTGAAGTGTGATGCAAGATTGATCTGACATTACCAAAATATAACAGAATAGTGTTGCCCCCTGTCGGTCAACTTAATATGCAATTCATTAATACACTCTTCCCCACTTTACTGGAAAGAATTACTTGTATTACTAACGCACAGCAACTACACAGACCTGAAACAAATGGCTTGTATTGAACCCGCAAACTAGTGTATCTCTGGCCACTGCGCCAAAGAGGTCGTCAAATAAGTAGTAATAGTGAAAGTGGTTTTACATGTTATCTTAGCTAGGAAAGCCTACTTCGAGTAGGATCATTGCAATCGGACTCATCAGTCAAAGTGATAACGATTGACAATGATTGAATGAGCCCGTGCCATTTGTTTTAAGGAAATTGGCGTTTTTTCCTTAAGTCCTGGGGGCTTAATCAAACGACTGTAACATGAATATTCTAAACGATTACAGACAATTACACGAAACGTGCTCTTAAGTGGAGACCGTGACTCGGTAAACAAGAATGGTAAAAAAAGAATGAAGAATAAAGTAATTTATTGACAAAGATGATATACTTACATAACAATAATAATGTTTTTATTGTGATAAATATAACAATATTAGGCTTGTCACGTTGTACATGATATGTGTGCTGAGAAGGGGCACTATTTTACTAATAAGGTACTAAAGTCACTAGGTACTAGATTTAAAATTTTTGACATTGAACTGGTTGTAGTCCTTTCCAAGTAAATACTGTTTTATAGTATACACTGTTTTCTCTAATCATATTTTTTTACGTTACAGACGAAGCTGTGGTAATCGTCAATAGATTTTATATTTGATGGGAGCTTATTTAAGTCTATGGTATATTGCTGAAAATTGAGTCCCTTTCTTGCCTAACATGTCGTACTGGTTCAGTTTAGATTTTATATACTTTAAGACTTCTAGTACGTACACAGCTACTGACGTAAGAATTCGTTGTTCTTTAAACAGGTCTCTGCATGAGTCTCTGTAATTAGATTTTGTCCGTACCGGTCGTTTTTGCATTTTCAGTATCCGTTCATAGTCAGTTAAGTTGCCCCATAAAATAAGGCCGTAGCTCATGATCGAGTGTATGTACGCGTAGTACACATGATGCCGGTGCTTGATGTCATGGTCCTAAGTTGCGTAGATTCCAGTTGACATTTTCTTCCGCGTGATGTCAATATTGTTTTTCCATGATAATAAAGAATCCTAATTGAATTCTGACAATTTTACTGTTTTAGAACTGATGATAGTACTTCCGCTCTGTAACGTTACGGGAATGTTATTAACTTGCACTTGATTCCAGGCATAGAGCTACACCGGTGCAAAATTTCAGCTCAATCTGTTCAGTAGTTTTGGCGTGAAGACGTAACAAACATGCATCCATCCAAATTTTCGCATTTATAATATTAGTGTGAGGAAATAATATATATTGAAGTTCGTTCTATATAGTAATGACGGTAACTGATAGCTCGCCGCTAAACAGACTGAATGTATACAGCTTTTAAGTTCATAGTAAACCTAATCAGGTAAATGTTTTGTTTAATGGAGGACAGGCCAGAATAAGTTGTTTGTCGCCCCCGTCACTAACAAGAGGCCTTTTCAATTAATAAAAGTTTTATCTGTCCCAACACGTTGCAAACAGGAGGACAGATCGAACCTTCTTTTAAATTTTTCGATTTGTGACTTTTTGATCTGTGACTAACGGAGGCCAGTTATAACCTTTCCAGCTAGTAAAAGTTTTATCTATCCCACCATTGCAAAAAGGGGATCAGGAACAGGTTGAACTTGTTTTTTCCCCAAGTGTCCCGATAGGGGGACAGATGGAAATGGATTTGGGCTACCTCTAGATTATTTGCAACAGTTTGCAGATAGCTCAACTGTTTCATTTCTAAAATGTCTTTTTACCATCTATTAGTTGTTATTTTCTTTGTTAATAATAAACCTACTCTGATAAAAAATAGTGTTTTTACATTCAATTTCAATTCGTGTGCTATCAGTTAGCGGGGAGCTTATGAACATTGAAAATAATACAAGAATTTGTGAAATTGATCTTAACCCTTGATTAACTTCGTGAAATTTACTAACGTAATTAACTTGTATGAGTCAGTGGGACTCATATATTTTCTAAGCGTGATATTCTCAAATAAAACAATTTTTTTAAAATTTTTTTTTATTATTCATTTTAAATATTTATTAAGGCACTAGGAAAAAGTATTAAAACTGGACAGACTTCAGAGATCCTCTTAAAAATTAAAGAAACTAATTTTATCAGTCTCAAAAAACAAAGGTATTTTAAAACCTCTACAAAACTATGAAATATTCGTAACTTATTTATGTTTTTATGTTTTTGGACTCAAAGATATACAAATTAATAATAATAAAACAAAAATGTATGTTCCAATACAAAAAAATAAAACGTGCAATGGGTTTTGGCACTGCTTACAGGCAACGTCGGCATACCTTTTTCGAGCAGGTCAAACATACGGAATCCGCCCCATCTTCATTCATACTAACGAATTTATCTTGTTCTGGATTCATTCTGCAAACCTAAAAAGATATATGTTATAAGCATATAAAAAATATAATTTATATCAATAATAACGACAAATAAGCAACATTCGAAAATTGAAACAAATAAAAAAATATATAGCACAATTCACTTGTATGAGTCCTTGGGACTCACTCGACGCAATAACTCACCAAATACGCAGTGCCGGCACACGTCCTCTCGCCTCCGCGTAGCCCGCGACACTGCAGGAAGGTACTGAGACGGGGGGGAATCTAGCCGCTCAAATGTTACAATTATGGAAGTTTGAAATTTTGATGTGAGTCCCAGGGACTCAGGAAGTTAATTAAGGGTTAAGTAATTTATTTAAAGTACTTGATACAATAAACAATGGTTAATACTAAGTAATTTATCTGTATATTTATATGACAACATAATAGTTGCGTTCATAAAGATGTTGCTCGGTACATTAAGCAGCGGACGAAGCGCAAAACGACCATCGTCCGGAAGGGGCTGTATATAAACCTTGGGATTGATGGTTGACGCCGTATTGCGTTACGTTATACGTTGATATGATTCTCTTATTATGATATGTAAGCTTAAGTGAGAAGATATAGTATCCAGCTGGTATTCACATGTATTTGTGAGTACTTGTACTATTCTCGCCTCCAATTGGCTGCATTTGGATAACCAGAAAAAATAAAAGCAATGAACCAACGAGCGGTGAAAATAGGAGTGATACACTCACGATTACATCTGAATAGCCAGCTGCTAAAATACCATCATCATTTATAAAAACTTAATGAATGTAGAAGTTTATCATTTCTTTTTTCCTTAAAGAAACAGTTACGAAAAACAACAGCATTATTCAAAAGATAACGCAAAAAAATAAACAGCTAAAATTTCAAAGATGTTCACACCGTTCACTAACTTACAATCATTATGAAAAAAAAATTACCATCAAATAGTATAAAAGAAAGCAACAGCATATCAATAGTTGTTGCATAATAAGTAGAAAAATCGAAGACTCCAAAGTACCAGCCGTCACAAAAACAAACCAGGAAAAAGTAAAAAAAAAGAAACATACGAGTTTCTGTCTGCAAATAACTTATTCCACACAAAAACTCCAATAAACAAGATCAGACCACATAATTTGACAGCTAGATTTTATCGCAATATATTGTGCGTACACTTGATTTCCCCTCACAAGTAAATTGCTCCTCTGGTGAATTACAACGCCGTAACTTACGCGCCCTAAACGCGAACGCTGCGGTTTACGTGTACGGATTAATATAAACTTTAGTGTCGGGTTAAATGATTACTTACGTAGGGCTCCGTAGCTATTTGCTATAGCGTAGACACATTGCTACGCCGTAGAGGTGCTACGACCTATTGACGTAGAGGTGCTACGACCTATTGACGTAGAGGTGCTACAACCTATTGACGTAGAGGTGCTACGACCTATTGACGTAGAGGTGCTACGACCTATTGACGTAGAGGTGCTTCAACCTATTGACGTAGAGGTGCTTCAACCTATTGACGTAGAGGTGCTACGACCTATTGACGTAGAGGTGCTACGAGCTACGTAATTCTCATCAGAATCAGAATCAATAATGATTTGTCCCTAAGCCGTTGCTAAGCTTTCACTTGACTGTCCTACGGAACATCGGAACTCGAAATACCGGTGAATAATATCCAGAAAGTACAGAAAACCCCAAAACAAAATACAAAAAGCACATGACACCAGTCTGCATAACGGAAAACATCTTCAGACCGAACGCTGACAACTGCGATTGAACACTTTACCTGCCGCAATGAAATCGATAGAACGTTATTTTCATAAATTATCAAGATACAGATACAGATTTGATTCTTATGATAGGGTTTAACGCGTTCAATGCCACCACGATTTTCATAATGTATTGCCGGATGCCGGGAACATTTCACAGTGGACTCGCTAGGGGAGTCGCCGGCACTGGAATACGAATTACGTGAACTCGCGAGGGGAGTCAGTGGCACTGGACGTGACATAGGCTATCGATAGGGTTCTCCCTATCAGTATTATAAAATACTGGTGTAATTTTTTTGTAATATGTGTGTAAGTTTTTCATGGTTAATTAAATAATAATTTATCGTCACGAATTCTTTTGATGCAGTTTTACTTATTGACAGTGGAAAACTATGTTTGTATAGTTTGCTTGCTTACTCTATGCATTATGTATAGTATTATATAACATAACATGCATTACACAGGAATTAAATAATCGCTTTGTGGTACCATTATAGGTAAGCCAGAGTTAGGGCGTAATCGCGCTGATCAGGAGAGGCTTATGTCCGGCAGTCGACTAGTTAACGATGATGATAATGATGATGTTGATCATGATAGATAGATAGATAAAATCTTTATTTGCATCTTCAGACACACACATACAGTCTACAGCAATTGTATAGTACACTAATACGAATAATCAGTAAGAAAATAGAGTTGACAAATAAAACAAACAATAGCATTAGGTATTAACATCTAAGCAAACTGTCTGTGTGTGCTGCTCAGCGTAATATTTTGCTCAAGAAGCAAAAAACACTGATTTTCGGCCATAACCCATTGAGAGCAAGCAGAACGAGTTTCAAGTGTAATGTGTACCTAGCTACTAAATGATTGTGTTTGTGTAGTAAAAATGTAGTCCTTAAAACATTGGCGTTACCTACCTCCTTAGTACGTGATGTACCTAAATGATCATCATAGCCACTTACATATTTAAACCCAAATCCGATTATAACTATAAATAATAGGGGTTTAAGTATGAAATTGCCGTTTTATTGTAATAAGTACTTGGAATTGACATAGAACCTTTTTTGTTTGAGATTTTTAAGCGAAACTTTTTTCACTATTATATTTTACACTATTTATGAGGTTCTTCTTTTAAAAAATGTGCAACAATCGATTACGACTTTCAGTTGTTTTTTTTACTCAGCTTAGACAAGAAAGATGTTTACTTCGAAAAATCGAGTGATTTTTGAATACGAGTTCCGACGTGGAACTAACGGGGCATAAACAGATCGCAATATCAATGTTGCGTTTGGAGAGGGTACTGCTAGTGAACGCACCATGCGATTTTGGTTTAAACGCTTTCGTGATGGAAACTTTGAATTACGTGGAAGACCCGTTTGAAGTCGTGGAAGACACGTGGCCCACACAAGTGAATAACAATGAATTGAAAGAGATGGTGGAAGTTGATCCGAGCCAATCTACCCAGGAATTGGCGGCATGGTTTAACGTTACCTTACCAACAATATTGATTTCATTTGCGTCAAATCAATAATATAAAAAAATATGAAAAATTGGTGCCTAATGATTTGACTGATCTGCAGAAAGAAACGCGTGCTGAAACTTGAGATCAATACAGAAATGAAGGAATATGGGATCGAATTGTGACATGTGATGAAAAGTGGACAAAGAATCCACTTTTCATCGTATATCACAATTCGATAACCGTCAGCGAAAAATGCAATGGCTGACCCCAAGTCAAACGCCGCAACAGTGTCCTAAAGCAAAGCTTACCAATAAAAGGGTAAATAAATAATAATAATAAATAAATAAATAGTAAATAATGCTGGACAATTCACACAGCATTATCTAGCCCCAAGCTAAGCAGAGCTTGTGTTAAGGGTACTAGATAACTGATATACTTAATACAATACACTACAAAGATAGATATTTTTTACTATACATAGAAAACATCCAGAACGCCCTGAACAAATGTCTGCAGATCGTACAAACATTTGTCCCGAGGCGGGAATCGAACCCGCAACCTCCTGCGTCGCAGGCGGACTTTCGCCCGCTGCGCCACAGAGGTTGTCAAATGGTAACTATTTGGTGGTCTCAGTATGGTGTTATTCACTATAGCTTTCTCCGATCTGGTCAAACAATAACGGCAGATATCTACTGTGCTGAACTCCCAACAATGATAGCAAAACTAGCAGTGAAACAGCCCCGACTCATGAATCGATCTTCACCATTATTGCTCCATGATAACGCGAGATCTGATATTGCGCGAGAAACGGTTTTAACTCGAAACTAGAAACCATTCCTTACCCTCCGTATTCGCCAGACCTTGCTCTAACGGACTACCATTTTTTTCGTGATTTGGACAATTTTCTACGTGATAAAAAGTTTTCTTCCCAGGAGGCAGTACAAAATGCTTTCACACAGGTTGTCGAATCTAGATCACCAGAGTTCTATCCCAAAGGCATAAAAATGACCTTCCTATTAGATGGCAGCAATGTTTAGATAATAATGGTCATAATTTTGATTATAAATATATGATAAATTAAAAAAAAAATCAGTATGACGACCTCTGTGGCGCAGCGGGCGAAGGTCTGCCTGCGACGCAGGAGGTTGCGGGTTCGATTCCCGCCTCGGGACAAATGTTTGTACGATCTGCAGACATTTGTCCAGGGCGTTCTGGATGTTTTCTATCTATAATAAAAAATATCTATCTATGTAGTGTATTGTATTAAGTATATCAGTTATCTAGTACCCATAACACAAGCTCTGCTTAGCTTGGGGCTAGATAATGCTGTGTGAATTGTCCAGCATTATTTAATTTATTTTTATTTTAGTACAAATTGGCAATTTCATCCTTTAACCCCTAATATTTTACATAATGTCAAATGTAGCAATGACATAATATTCTTATAAAATTTTAAACGTGAAGATTCCTGGTTTTTTTCTTCGTTCGAGTCTATTTGTTGAATGCGGTGAAAGAAAATGGAGTAGATTTTGTGTGATTCCGTAAAATCAGAAAAAAAAATGTTGTTGAACGATAGATTTCTCCACGCAATCAACAAAAACTACGGTGATACGTCTTACTGGAATGTAACTGTGTGAGAGAAGCTATTGGTAACTGTAGCGCTACTGCAATAAAAAGAAAGGACGATGCCAACCATTTTATATCTAAAGTGAATGCTGTCGTTCACGACCCTGAGCCCGACCATGAGTTTGCGCGGGAAAATTATTTAAGGCACTCAAAAGAAAAGCCGGCGAGAGGCTTTTGATCGGCGCAGATTATTCAAAAACGAAACAAGACTTAAATAAGGACAAAAATAACGTACAACCCTGAAAAACATATCTAAATAGTGTTTCTTCCATTTCATACACTTGCGGTATTAGCGTTCAATTGAGTTCTCGAGCGATAGGTCTGAATTTTTTTATTTTTTTTTATTTTGGAACTAGAATTACGAAGTGAAAATGAAACCTCTGGCTAGGAAAAGCAAAATATCACTTCTTAATCAAACAACCAAATTAATTGAACACGTTTCAGCAACAGCCTATATTTTCAGATCGCTATTGTAATGATCATAATTCTTATTCAATTTTCATTTAAACCGAAATAATTTTGAACAAAATACAGAACCTTTTACCAAAACAGTATTTCATCTGATCTTATAAAAGTACGATAACTTAATATCAGCTTGAGCTTCCAAAATTAACTCTCGACGTCTAAATAAAAATAAAGCCGCTCATTTTGGACCTTAACGGCTTGGCATAAAGGCGAAACGGGCCGAGGTCCGTTTCCTCGTAAAAATGGAGTAAGGCTTACTTGATAATAATTTACACTGGAGGGAAGTATGGGCCTGCACTTGAAAAGGCTAAGGCGAATCCCTAAAACGGAAGAAGGGACTTTATTAAAAGATTTTCGGCACTTTTGGCAAATATTGTTAAGGGTGAACGAAGTAGGTACTTTACTTTTCAGCTGGCGATCAATTAAGTTAATTATAACTCATTATATTTCCGGTGGTTTTGGCTCTTAGAGCGACCTATAACTAGGTTCCTTCCGACTCATGACTTAAGTCCTTATTTAATATACGGTTGAGAATGTTACATATAAATTTTCGTAGAAACCGAGCTCATATTATCAAAGTTAGAAGAAAATGAACAGCGAATGAAAATCAATAAGAGATCTTAACGCCTGACTGATAAAGCGTCTTATCGGGTAATTCATACTGTGACAATTGTAATCCGTCGCCCTGCTATTTGTTCGCTCTGCGACGCCTTTAGTATGTGTGGGATGGTGTAAATTTCGAGCTAGGGCGGGCGATACGGCCAAAAATAAGATAAACCCTGGATAATATTATTTTACCTTTAAGTCCCGCGAGCTGAGCCTAGACCTTCTAGAATGCTTAGAGTGCACGCAAGTTTTGGTGCAGCCAATGGGCGTTAAGATAATCCGGTCTTGAAGGAAACAAGCAACGAATGGGACCAAAATCTTGTGTACACCCTGGTGTTCACTAAGCACGCGGGGCGGTCAAACTTAGTGTACACCCGTTAGTGCAGTAAACATTTGAGAAAAGTGAAAAACCGTATAAAAATTCATAAAATTCTTCAAATGTTTGAGTCATTACTTTAAGTGACAAAACCATTTAGATTCCTTGCATCACTGACGTCTTAATTGGATGAGGCAGTGGGAAAAAATCCTACTGTCCCAATTTATTTAGTTAGTGCGAAAATCAAATGTGGAGAAAAAACAATAAAAACAACACTGCGCTTTAGGGTGTTTCCAGATAATACTTTAACAAAACATGCTTTAAAACCATTTCAAAACTTACTGCCCAGTAACCATTCTAGTCATTTGAATATTCATATGTATGAATGTAATGCACTCTAATACATGTGCATACTTTAAGAAAAATCCGACACAGTTAAATTATTGTACATAAACGTAAAATTAAATAAACTTTGACTGAGATGGTCAAAGTTGAAAATGGTTTTTTATTCACGCAACGGCAAAAGATCACCATGCCATGTGTTTGCTATTTGCATATTAGCCATTATAGTCATTTAAGAACTTTAACAGAGCTACTCTTATAAACGAAAGATCACCATGCCATGTGTTTGCTATCTGCATATTAGCCATTAGTCATTTAAGAACTTTAACAGAGCTACTCTTATAAACGAAAGATCACCATGCCATGTGTTTGCTATCTGCATATTAGCCATTATAGTCATTTAAGAACTTTAACAGAGCTACTCTTATAAACAAAATATCACCATGACATGTGTTTGTAATCTGCATATTAGCCATTGTAGTCATTTAAGAACTTAACAGAGCTACTCTTATAAACGAAAGATCACCATGCCATGTGTTTGCTATCTGCATATTAGCCATTATAGTCATTTAAGAACTTTAACAGAGCTACTCTTATAAACAAAAGATCACCATGACATGTGTTTGCTATCTGCATATTAGCCATTATAGTCATTTAAGAACTTTAACAGAGCTACTCTTATAAACAAAAGATCACCATGACATGTGTTTGCTATCTGCATATTAGCCATTATAGTCATTTAAGAACTTTAACAGAGCTACTCTTATAAACAAAATATCACCATGACATGTGTTTGTTATCTGCATATTAGCCATTGTAGTCATTTAAGAACTTAACAGAGCTACTCTTATAAACGAAAGATCACCATGCCATGTGTTTGCTATCTGCATATTAGCCATTATAGTCATTTAAGAACTTTAACAGAGCTACTCTTATAAACAAAAGATCACCATGACATGTGTTTGCTATCTGCATATTAGCCATTATAGTCATTTAAGAACTTTAACAGAGCTACTCTTATAAACAAAAGATCACCATGACATGTGTTTGCTATCTGCATATTAGCCATTATAGTCATTTAAGAACTTTAACAGAGCTACTCTTATAAACAAAATATCACCATGACATGTGTTTGTTATCTGCATATTAGCCATTGTAGTCATTTAAGAACTTAACAGAGCTACTCTTATAAACGAAAGATCACCATGCCATGTGTTTGCTATCTGCATATTAGCCATTATAGTCATTTAAGAACTTAACAGAGCTACTCTTATAAACAAAATATCACCATGACATGTGTTTGTAATCTGCATATTAGCCATTGTAGTCATTTAAGAACTTAACAGAGCTACTCTTATAAACGAAAGATCACCATGACATGTGTTTGCTATATGCATATTAGCCATTATAGTCATTTAAGAACTTTAACAGAGCTACTCTTATAAACAAAAGATCACCATGCCATGTGTTTGCTATCTGCATATTAGCCATTATAGTCATTTAAGAACTTTAACAGAGCTACTCTTATAAACGAAAGATCACCATGCCATGTGTTTGCTATCTGCATATTAGCCATTAGTCATTTAAGAACTTTAACAGAGCTACTCTTATAAACGAAAGATCACCATGCCATGTGTTTGCTATCTGCATATTAGCCATTATAGTCATTTAAGAACTTTAACAGAGCTACTCTTATAAACAAAATATCACCATGACATGTGTTTGTAATCTGCATATTAGCCATTGTAGTCATTTAAGAACTTAACAGAGCTACTCTTATAAACGAAAGATCACCATGCCATGTGTTTGCTATCTGCATATTAGCCATTATAGTCATTTAAGAACTTTAACAGAGCTACTCTTATAAACAAAAGATCACCATGACATGTGTTTGCTATCTGCATATTAGCCATTATAGTCATTTAAGAACTTTAACAGAGCTACTCTTATAAACGAAAGATCACCATGACATGTGTTTGCTATCTGCATATTAGCCATTATAGTCATTTAAGAACTTTAACAGAGCTACTCTTATAAACAAAAGATCACCATGACATGTGTTTGCTATCTGCATATTAGCCATTATAGTCATTTAAGAACTTTAACAGAGCTACTCTTATAAACGAAAGATCACCATGACATGTGTTTGCTATCTGCATATTAGCCATTATAGTCATTTAAGAACTTTAACAGAGCTACTCTTATAAACAAAAGATCACCATGACATGTGTTTGCTATCTGCATATTAGCCATTATAGTCATTTAAGAACTTTAACAGAGCTACTCTTATAAACAAAATATCACCATGACATGTGTTTGTTATCTGCATATTAGCCATTGTAGTCATTTAAGAACTTAACAGAGCTACTCTTATAAACGAAAGATCACCATGCCATGTGTTTGCTATCTGCATATTAGCCATTATAGTCATTTAAGAACTTAACAGAGCTACTCTTATAAACAAAATATCACCATGACATGTGTTTGTAATCTGCATATTAGCCATTGTAGTCATTTAAGAACTTAACAGAGCTACTCTTATAAACGAAAGATCACCATGACATGTGTTTGCTATATGCATATTAGCCATTATAGTCATTTAAGAACTTTAACAGAGCTACTCTTATAAACAAAAGATCACCATGCCATGTGTTTGCTATCTGCATATTAGCCATTATAGTCATTTAAGAACTTTAACAGAGCTACTCTTATAAACAAAAGATCACCATGACATGTGTTTGTAATCTGCATATTAGCCATTGTAGTCATTTAAGAACTTTAACAGAGCTACTCTTATAAACAAAAGATCACCATGACATGTGTTTGCTATCTGCATATTAGCCATTATAGTCATTTAAGAACTTTAACAGAGCTACTCTTATAAACGAAAGATCACAGTATGCTGTTTATGCACGAATAAATGAGTTTATGAGATCACCATGCCATGTGTTTGCTATCTGCATATTAGCCATTCTAGTCATTTAAGATCTTTAACAGAGCTACTCTTATAAACAAAAGATCACCATGACATGTGTTTGTAATCTGCATATTAGCCATTATAGTCATTTAAGAACTTAACAGAGCTACTCTTATAAAAATATCTGCATGAAACCGCAACCGACCACCGCTTACAAAGTTGACGGATGGCGGATCGCATAAACGAAGGACGAAGGATGACCGATCCGTTCTTTTGATGACCCTTCTTTGAAAATGGTTTTGCCCTGCGCGTTCGCTTACTACCTACTTAGTGGCTTTTATAGTCATTTTATAACTTTGACAAGCATGATCTTAGTTTGTCTACTCGTTTTATTCTACATGGAACCGCAAAAGATCTCCACGATACGCGTTCTCAAGCTGCTAAGTAGCCATGTTGTTATAAATAAAAAGTCAAGTACGAGTCGGACGCGCGCACTAAGCGTTCCTTCTAATTATAAGACCTTGTTTCCAAATATCATGATTCTTGGTCAACGGGAAGTAGTAGGTACCCTGTAGGTTTTAGTCCATAGCAACAATCAAAATTATTACCTCCACGCGTTCCTGAGAAAAGAGGGTTGAGAGACGGACAGACAAACAGACAACATTAAGGGTTCCTTTTTTCCTTTTCAGGCGGAACCCTAAAAAGGGAAGTAACTTAGACCATTCATGTCAGAACTAGAAAATGATTACAAACGTTATTGGGCTTTTCGGCTTTAAGGTGCTTTTCTATTTTTTTCAAGTAACCGTAAAAGATCACCATTATACGGGTTCTGTTTCTGCTTTGTAGCTATTGTAGTCAATTTACAAAAAAACATAATTTCCTAAAAAACTTTGAAATTATGACAAACAAGAAAACGATGGTGCCAATGTTCTAACGTTCGTGTGTTTGTTTTGCAGCGTACTAAAAATACCTGTTTTTTTCTTGAGAAAAGCGAATGACTAAAGCGCTTTCGAATTTCCTTTTAGTAGCAGCAGCAGCAAGAAACTACGAGTAGAGATAATTATAATCAGAAAATATCTTTTAGTTTTGAGCAGGTAAAAGTAGTTGCAAAAATTATCAGTAACTAAATTCAAACAAATCAAAGTCAAAACCTTGCTGTGCAAAAAGGCTTACTATAAAATATCAGATTATCTAGAGGATAAAAAAGCTTGGGACGAGTTTTGCTCAAACTCGAAAAATAACAACTAACAGGCTAAAGGTTTCTTCGTTGCTTCTTTACTTTAGTCTACACCGAAGCGACAGAAATCAAAAAATATCACTTTATTTCCGTGTCAGTGTTTAGTTTTATATTTTGACCTTTTCTAAGTGTACATTTGATTTGGCCGTGGTGGTCACGGCGGCGGGATAAGATTCAGCCCCGCTAACCGTGGATATCGTATGAAGCAGGAATCTACCAGAGGGAAGGCAGCAGCCTTCTTCTATGTATATTTAAATTCCACTGCGAGCCACTCCCAACCCACTGCTAACCCACATGCCCAGCGTGGGAATTTATGGTATTACCCCCCTTAAAAAGGCTAATATTGAAGCAGTGAACCAGCAATAGTTCTGCCGATAATGTGACGTGAGAGAAAATTGTAGTAAGATCAAAATAATAATGAAACAGAAAATCCCATCTTGAGATTTCAAAAGTTTAGAGCTTCAAAATATAAAATAGTTATAATTTCTAAAGATTTATTTAAGTTTCACAGAAGTAACTTGTTATCTGGACCTTAGGCTATAACTTTATGTCAAGTTACGACACTTAATTTCTTGCTTATCATATTTACGTTTTAAGAAAACTTTCAACGCGTTATCAATAAAATATAATTTTGCTAAACCTGCAGTGAGCAACCAAAAAACAGAAAAGGCAAAAGAGAAATGACATACCTGGAGGATTTTACATTATAATCGTTAAAGTTAGACATAGCTATGGCCACTTTTACTATTTTCGCACAAGTTTTCTACACATCTATGTACGGTATTGTCACAAATTCACGACAAAATAAAATAAAACACAATGTCATGTTGTCAACACCGCACCGCCGGCGCCGCCGTCGCCTTCCTAACCACCGACCGTTGCGCCGTGAGTCTGCATACCAGGGAGCTCAACCATCACCAACAGCTTATATTTTTTGTCGTCTCTGCTCTCTCTCTCTCTCTTTTGTAGGGTCAACTAACAAATATGGATATTCTTCTTGCCTTTTTTATAAAATGTTTAATTTACCTACAGTTTTATATCGTTGCCAAAAATTATACAACCCAAAGACATCGCATGCAAAATGCATTCCAAAAACTGCATTAATAAAACAATAGGGAAGTTTTAGGAATGCATTTGAAATAACGTACCTACCTATTTAATGTTTTTTTATTTTCTTTCAAGCCAGAATCATTTAATACGTACGGTATGTGCCATGCCAGCCCTTCTAGTTTACGTGTATAAACTAGAGTTTAAAAACGCTAAGAACGCTCGAGTGCGAAAGTTTATATAACTTCACTTATAATTCGCGCAGCTATTCAGATTTTATATAATACTATTTGCGTAAGTAGGTACAGAATTAGTAAAGGCTCCTTAGATGCAAAATGAAATGAGAACGAGGTTCAAAGACTGTTTTGTTCGCAACCCTCGACGAATTAATTTCACGGACATTTCCCGAACTATACCGGCAGGGGGCGCTGTTTGCTTATCGCGCTTTATTAACTCACTTAATGGGCTAAATATACGGCTGGCGATGTCAATCGAGACTTATGAACAATCGGCACGACGAACTTTCCTTCGCACAACAACGTGTTTATTCAAAACGAGATCAAAACTAGAGCAGCGGATTCAGAATGAACAATAACTCTTATCGTCTCTTCGTCGCCGTTATAAAATAGGTATGACGTAACTACAAGATATGCTTAAGTCAAAACTTATACAAAGCACTCCTTGTTAGACAGTAAAACATCACTGATAACCAATGAAGTTTATACTGTACGGTCAACGGTATAGTATAAACTTATTCTTGAAAAAAAAATTGGTTGTCTGTAAAGTCGGTTTACTGACGATAGTTGAACGTGACAACGTCTTAAGAAAATACTGATGGAATAGTAGCATTTTTCAAAAGAAAATTTTAATTTCATTTTTCTTTCTTCTTCTTTCTTTCTTCACTTGATACTCGATCAAAACATGTAAATGTACTATAGTATAGCAGCTGTCCACGCAGACGCATCGCTCACTCTAGTAGGAGAGAGACGGATGTCGAACGCTGCCGAACGCAAAGGCCGATTGTGCTTCTTTGTCGCTCGTTCCGCGCTCTCACTTGCACTTCAAGCCTTACATGGAACGCCTCAGAGCGAGGTAACGCCGCATGAGTCATGTTTTTTCGTGCGTGCAGCCGGCTCTATCGAATTATAAGACGTTGTCACGTCAAAAATTAGAAAATATATTTTATAATATAGTTTACTATCTACGGTTCTAAATTTTTTCATTGAACATATATATTTTTGTCCTTTGACAATTTTAAGCACCACTAACTTGATCAGACCGACCAATCGCACCGTGTGTTCGCTCAATGGACGACCTAATACTCAGGAGAATCTCTGTTTACCGGCTCTTCTATAAAAACAGAATGAAAATAAATGGCGAACAATTTAATGCACGGAATAAGGCAGAAATAATTAATTTATGACTCTGAAAAGTATTTTTATATAATTTTATTATGGACTTCGGGACTAAGTGAATACGGATGATTCTTGATAGATCTATCAAGAATCATCCGTATTCACTTTGATTCACATTGACTAGATCGATGATGGATCTATCGAAAACTTTATTTCTCGTTTGATTTACTTTGGAAGGTGTAGATTTATCGAGAACTATATTTCTCGGTAGAGCTATGATGGTAAATTAGATCCGACATGTTAAACCTACGTGAATGAAGTAAAGAAATCTTTAGTTGTTGACGGGTAAAATAAGAATAGGTAAAGGCGCTCGTCGTATAGACGAATAAATTTCTTGTTAAAAGAAGTACAGAAAATTATATTCTTTAAATTAGCCAATTTGAAAAAAAAACTAGATGAGTGGAATGCTAAAATTCGTTACCTACGTGGTAATTTTCTTAGGCTTTACAGATTTACCTATTACATTATTGTTTTAGGACCAAAATTCAATCATCAGAACGAAACCACTCTGCGGCACCATAAGCCATTACTGCGAGGAAGCAACCTACGCTATTGATCTTGCTCCTGCGTTTTTAAGAAGGCACTCACGCACATAGAAACTAATGCCATTTGGCAGCTAACAAACCAGTGCCTACCTTTGACCACAAAAAATCAGGCATTGCCAGCGAAAGAAGTTGGCGCAGGCTACCAAAACTAGCACTGCTAGATCAGCTGAGGTCTAAATACTTATATGAACATTCCTAACATTTTTAACAATTCTGTCATTTTCTGTCGTTTCTGGCTATTCGTTCATTTCTGTCATTTCTGACAAATCTGCCGTTTTTGACATTTCTGACATTACTGAGCTTTTTGTAATTTTTTATCTGTATCATTTTCTATCTTTTTACGTTTTCCGTTAATTTTGACAATTTTAACGGTAATTGTCATTTTTGACGGTAATTGTGTAACAAAAAAGACAGAAAGGGTGTGAAATATCACTTTAATTTCAACATCCAGATAATTTGTTAAAATATTCTCATGAATTAATACAAATAATATAGAAATAGATCTAATGATAAATAAGATTCTCGTTAGATCCATCATGGATTTAGAAGATAGATCTAAGGAGAACCATCCGAGAATACTAACGTCAAGATAGCAAAAATAGAATAAATAAACATTATTTGCGTAAAATAGATGAAAAAATTCAGTCCGGAAGGATGAAAAGTCTTTTAGTATTTTCTCGTAAAATGACGAAAAGTCGCTTATGAGAAAGGTCGAAATTCCCACTATCATATTCAGCTTAGCACAATGGTACATCAGTTTTCGACTAGCCAATTTCCAACCATCAAAAATTCAACTACAATAACAACAATGAATTCCCACAAACGTTAGACCAGGTGAAGTAAATCGACCTTGAACGAAAGATAGTTCTAAAAATACAGACAGCAACTGCGTACGTAGGTGCAAGAGCGAGCAATCGCGCTAAAAGCCGCCGAGTGGCCTGCCTCCACTGATACACCCTGATGAGGTACCGATTGCAGAAACTTCTTTAAATAGTGCTGCGTCTAGGACAGTTCCTTGAGGGATAATCCTACAATTTAAAGTTCACTATTTTATTGGTATCGGTAATCCTACACCAGCGTGGCTGATTACCGATAGCATAGAAACATATTTTACATGTCGGCGCTGGATCGTAGAATCGGCCCGTTTGTAGAATGGCTAGGCAGATGGCTAAACGACACTTGCGTGTCGAATGAAATTAATTAGCTATTTCCAAAAAATCTGCATTTCATTTTGAAATAGGCCTAGCCATTCTACAAACGGGCTTATCAGCGGATCCAGCGGCGACATCCACATAGTGTGCCACTCGTTGAACTTTAAGAGCAAACTATCTAAATAAAAGACGCGAGCCCTTTGCGCCGTTGTAATAAAAAATAATCTACAAAGTGCAAGTCAGATTCGCACGTGAAGGGTACCGTACCATCACGTTTATTCTACGAACCCACCCTTAAAAGAAACGTACTGGTACGGCACCCATTGAATTAATTGTATTTTTTATCATTTGCTGTTATCGCGACAATAGTACCCAATAGTACCCACACAAAACACTTTAAAAAATACTTTTTAGCTTCCGGTTCATGAGATATAGCCCGCTGACGGACGGACAGATAACCAGCAGAGGCTTATTATTAGGATCCTTTTGGCACCGTTTCGTACGGAGCCCTAAAAACAGTGATGCGTCAATAACTAACACCAAGAAACACAGCACATAAACGTAATTAGAAATATGTACAGTGGTACGGCTTGAATATACTCGTAACTATCCCGATTGTTATCTAGGGCTCCACGTAGAAACAATGAATAGCTGCTGAAAAATGTAAAGGCCGATTCATGAAATCACAGTTCAGTTACATGACGTCAATATTCTGTACCGAGTGGGAGATTCACTAATACTGAACTGATACTTTAATTTGCTTGTTTATTATGTAACTAACACGATTTTTAAAAACCAACTACACTAGTCACTTACGATTTAAAAAATGATTTATCTATTATGTTAAAATTATTGTAAACATTGTACAAACACTTTATGAAATAAATCAATAGATAGATAGATATAGAATATTAAACTTTGAAAATTAAATAGGTAGTTCTCGATCAATGAGGCAAATACATTAATTGAAATAATAAACAAGATTTTCATAATATTGAAATGTTAAATCCAAATTAAAATAATATGAACAAAACAAACAAGCATCCTTTCATTCATCACTCTTGCAAAACCTCAGGCATAGCAACATTAAACTCTTCCATTCATCTGCGAAGATACCACAGTCTGGGTTCTGGTCAAGAAGTCTGTTGAGCCCGGGGTGCAAGGCAGTGGAGAGTTGGCACGAGCGACGGTTCTACTGAAGGGCACAGGGAAAACGGCTTCTGTTGCGAACGTAATTATCAGGGAGGTAAAGGCGAAACAGAAGGTTGTGCAGATCAAGAACGTCGATCATACTACGGAGCACCTTGCACTTCTGTCGGGAATTATATCCAAAACACTCCTGGAGAAACCTAGTTGGATACATTATATGGGTAGTACCCGAATTCTCGCTTGTCCCGAGACCTGAGAAACGCCTTCTAAACCTTCTCCAGTAACAGTGCATTCCAGTAACAGATTTCGTGCTGGTTCCAGACGGAACTGGTTGACTCTAGCTTGCTCTGCACTAGAGCTCCGAATAGAAGCCACACAATACTATCACTGCAAAAGTGAAAAAGTCAGGCGTTTCTCAGGACAAAACCAATGACATTGTGAATCGGAATATGATAGAGTGAAAAAGAAATTTTGAGGTAAAACTTTGAGCCTGGTCAGTGCGAGTATCATGTCTTTTGGATGTAAAATATTCAACCCAAGAAAGCCTAAATAAAAACAAAGAAGTCTTACCTGAAGGTATGTTGTATTTTATCAAACATTCTTCACCTGCGGCCATTTTAATATCATTTTTATAATAAAATATAACAATGATATAATGAACGTACAAATTGCAACATGATATCCAAATTGATTGCTTTACAAATCCTTTATTTTCCTCGTTCTTTGGTTTTCCCTTATCCAATTACGCGAAAATAAAATTCCTAGTATGTTTTTTCTTTTGCCCCGCGGCATTTTCACACAGATTCATGTCAAAATGACATTATTACGGATACTTTATTTAAAAACCTGTTTCATATTATCTCTGGTTTACTCGCAATGTCACACCCTTAGATCGACCTTTTTGTTTCAGTGAGTTTTTATGAATTGCTATTCTGGCTTTCCATAACATGAGATTTTTATTTTGCGAATTAAATTTAGCTGTTCTTCGAATGTACCTAGCTTCTGCCAGCGGCTTTGCATTTAATTACTAAAAGTCAAAGCTACCCACGGAATACCTAAAAGCTTACAAATTAAATACTTTAATGTAAGTACACCAACAAAATTACATTACATAAGTAGGCTATAAGTACAATCGGCGGCCTTATGGCTTAGAAGCGAGTTTTTCCAGGATTATGTTTACTCTAGAACTTTCCGCGTAAGTTTTCTGCCAACGCTACCTTGTGCGTCATTAGTCGAATTGTTGAAGCTATCGACATTTCGATTTCTCAAGGAACGCCTTCACCTTTGAAACTAGACTTCGTACAGATGATCAACTAGAGAGATTACATGAGCAGAGTTGCAAGAGCAAGAGAGAAAAGTACTTACATAAAGTATGTGTAAGTCGATTGAGTACAAAACGTGCAAGAGTATTCACTGCATTTCTGGCCAGAATTTTGATGTTATACTAAATTATAAAGACAAGTGATAGATACTATGACATAGACTCAGCTACTACATATTTTATAGAACCTTTTCATTCTTACTACGGAATAGGTACCAAAACGCCATTAACTTTTAGACAGCTCCAATGTCACGATTTTCTGACAGACTTCATTCTACGAGTATTTATGTTGTCATAATCACAACAACACCGAAACTTATATTTTGTATTACACAATTTAAGTTTCAGTGGGTTAGCATTTTGCATAATCATAAGAAAACAAGCTCTCAGAGCACCAACAAACATAAAGTGACCTAAACAAGCCACAGTCTAGAACTTAGTATCCCTGACGCAGAATATTGGCTTATTTAATACAAATATTGTCTGCGAGCAACCCTCGCTGACGCCTAGCTGTCATCTCCTGGTAATAAACGGGGCATTTCATTCGCACAGCTAATCTGGGTGAGTCGGGGACCGGCTTTTAATGAGAGATATTATTAAAGCAGGACATTGTTTAAAAATTATATTGCGGCGGTTAAATGGGTTGATGTGATGGATGCAATGAGTCATTGGGGGGGGGAGGTTGTACTGTTTTATTGCATAAAAATGGCGGTCTGGTTAGCATACACAGGCTAAGAAATAGACCATTAGGTTAGTTTAGTATATTTTAGAAATAAGTTAACAGTTTAGTGTTTAGTTTAATGTAGGTGAACACAATTATTAAAGCAGTTGAAACAACTTAATATGAGTTAGGTTGAATAAATGTGGTAAACTATAGAAGGGTATTACATATAACTATTACTTTGAATATTAGAAAGCAACCAATATGGTGTTAGTGCTTAAACTGTACTGTACGTAAGTGCTGGAAAGTTTGGCAAGATAATGTTTTTAGCTAACTTTCTGTCAATTATAGTTAGGTTTACGCAAAATTAAGCTCAAATTAGGACACAAACACGTCGTTGTATTTGTTACCAAACACAAACAATGCTATAGAATTTTAAAATAAAATAAAACCGAACCATTTATTATAATTTTAATTGGTATTTTGTTACATCGTAATAAAATGCTGATTATCCACCACACATCACCAAATCAGACCATCCTAACCAAATTTAAGAAAAAAATAATTTCTCGGTAAGAACCCAATATAAATATACCTACATACGCAGAAGAAACCCTATTTTATGAATACTACCTATAATATCCTAACCTAACCATTTTACGGTGTAATATCTACACAGTGTGAATTTATTGCTCAAAACGGTGTAATAACAAACGTACCGACTGACATGAACTAGTAAATATGTTGGCTAAATGCCTGAAAGGGCGCTGCCCTTCAGGGTAGATTTAATTTCAGGACCGCAGGGTTGAGTTTAAAGGATGAACGTTGGCGATTATTTTTGGTTTAATACAAAGCAATGTGCAAACGACGTAAACAAAGTATGATAAATATCTGAAGAAAGGCAACTTCAATAATATTTTCTTTTTAACCGCATTATATTCAAAATGTAGTTAACGCGACAATTTAGTTTAGCTTACAATTTAATTTAATTTATTTTAATTTTATTTAATGTTATTTGATTCTCGCTATATGGACATGTGTATGTAAACTGTGTGCATGTCCTGTGTCTGAAATAAATGAATATGATTATTATTATAAATTCTAAGGCCTGATTTTCACAATAGGAAAGCATGGAATATAAATAACATGATGTCAAAATTTCATCACATGACTAACAGGAAATGCGTTCTAGATTCTATTGGTTTTTTTAACACGTCTCTGCTCTTCGTGTTGGTAAGGTGAGTGAAAAATAACCATTTTCTCTCGTAAAATATAATTCCATTGTCCACATTATTTCAGTCTAAACCCATTGCTAAAACAGCCAAAGCTGGGAAAACGCCTGCACCGTGAATTTCTTATCATTACGCTCCTTAAATATATTTCAGAATGTAAAAATCCTTAGACCACAGCCTTAAGGGCAGCATTGTGCGCCCGTCTAAGGGCCGTAAATAATTCATTCCTCGCGAGCTCTTTGCTGAATAAACATCAACCGTACTCTACTTAAATGGCGAATTATTTTTACTTTTCATGTGCGTTGCGGCTTCATTTATCGTATTGGCTTTTAAACGTTAAAGATAAAAGCAAGCCAAGTGGAACGCGCTTGAAAAACAGGAAACAGGATAACGTGTTAGGCTTAGTTTTGTAAATAGGAAATGATGAAAATGGAAAATATTTTTTAGATTTTAATACTTGTTACGAGCTATAGCCGCTTATTTCCGATTGTCTTGTGCTGTTCTTCAATACACTAAAAAATTAATTGAAATGACAGACTAGTTGTTTCTTACAGTAAATGACAAAAATAATAGAACAATTCAAAAATGACAGAATAATACGTCAAAAATGACAAAAAACGTCAAAAATCCGAGAAAATGACAGCAAATGTCAGAAAATTTAAAACGTCAGATATTTTTTTTGTGACGTTCTTAAAATTTTTGACGTTTTCCGTCCTTTTTTACCTTTTCTGTCATTCTCGACGTTTTCTATGATAGGTTGCATTTATTCACAAAGAAAATTATACTAGTATTTACAATTGAAACAATTGAGCTAACTGCCGACTGTTGCAAACAGTCTACAGATAGCTCAACTGATCCATATCAACACCAGTCGGAAGCGTCCCCAAGACGCTGGCTGCAAGACGTTTTCTATCATTTTCGACATTTGTACTTACTTTCTGACATATTTTACATTTTCTGACATATGCTGTCATTTTTACATTCGCTTAAATTCATTGGCGGACATATTTTAATTCGTTTTTTATTATAAGTAATTTTTGGTGCGCAAAACAGCTGGGACAACTTTTGTCTCAGACGACGACCTCGGTGGCGCGGTGGGCGAAGGTCCGCCTGCGACGCAGGAGGTTGCGGGTTCGATTCCCGCTTCGGGATAAATGTTTGTATCTGCAGATATTTGTTTAGGGTGTTCTGGATGTTTTCTATGTATATTAATTGAATAATAATAAATAATGTATATTAATAAAAATATAAATATGTATATTAATATTAAAAATATCTATCTATATATTGTATTGTATTATGTCTATCAGTTATCCAGTACCCATAACACAAGCTCTGCTTAGCTTGGGGCTAGATAATGCTGTGTGAATTCTCCAGCATTATTATTTATTTATTTATTTATACTGGAACACGCTACGACGACGCACGTCGCTTTCGCAGGTAACCGGATCAGGGCTCACGTCCTTTAAGATTGTTGGACGTGCTAAGTGTCTTCGCTTGGACTAGACTTATTAAGCGTACAGGTGAATTTACTAACAAATCCCTCATAGCGGTGAACGGGATCCCATACTATGGTTTCAACAGGGACCTGGGAGAAACTCGTTCCACCCTGTTTAGCTCCGTGCTTTATTTCGCATAAATTATACAAAACATTGAGTGGTGAAATATCGCTCAAAAATTACCGAGGATGGATCAAAAAGCTTAAATCAGCCACTGTCATCGATGCCATCGTCACAGATTTCGTGACAGCAAGCTAACGTTCCTGAATCTGCAAAGGCCAATAGCCGCGTCCACACCGGACCATCCAACGCGCTCCGATCGCGCGCGGCAGGAGCGCGATCCAACTGGAACGGGCGGTGTGGACGCGACGCGTGCGATCCAAGTGATCAAATTGGAGCGCGCGCTCCTTCCCGCGCGCGATCCGTTGTCGGTCGGTTTTTTGGCCTGCCTCAAAGGTGCCTCAGTTGCGTGGAGCGCGCGGTGTGGACGGTTGTGTTTGTAGATCGCGCGATCCAGCCAAGATGGATGTCTCACACAGTCGAAAATTAATATCTTTGTACAAGGAATTTAAATGTTTATGGAAGCCAAACGACTGGTGTTACACCAATAAGGGAGTAAGAGACGATGCTTGGCGTCAGATCTCTCGTAAAATGAACAACCAACCAATTGAAGAAGCGAGAAAAAAATGTGGTCTCTGGCGGGAGGCCGCAGAAGAGAAAAATCAAATAGGTATTTAAGCAAAATAAACGTTGCTGCTGCCACAGCAATTCGACGTCCCCACTCTACGTGTGACTCCATCTAGAGCAAGAGTTCGACTGAATTACGGATCGCCTATGGATCGATTGGAGCGTAGTTCTGGATCGCAATTTCAACAAACTGAATCGGCCTAGTACGATCCACGCTCCGCGCATCACGATCCTTGGATCGTGGATCGCGGGATCGCGGGATCGCTTGGATCGTTCGGTGTGGACCCGGCTAATGAGGATAATGTACGTGTGGCTGTCGCGTTGATAACTGAGATCAACAACCAAGGTAATGCCAACTTATTTGCCTAAGCAAAGTCCATTCATGACCCGCTACTGTATAATACTTAAGAGGGCGCATTGCTATTTTGTGAAAAGGATAGACATAGTATTACCCGTTCATAGGAGCGGGACGGAGCATACGTTTTTGGAACGGCGGCGTAAGCGCTAAACTGATGTTTTTGCTCATTGACAAGAAAACTATACAACTTATGTAGAAACTAAAGAATTAGCAATAATCAAGGAATCAAAACAAAAATCTTTCCTATAGACCGCAGGGTTCCTTAGATATTTGTGTGATCATGGTCATTACCAAATTTATTTTGTTTTTTGAGTTTTAATATCACCTTTAATGAGAAGAAAAGAAAATGTTTTAGAGTTATTTTGCAACGGTCACACTCGCACAATATATTCTTGAAATGACTAGACGTTAAACACATAGTTGCACGTGTAGCGCAACGCAACACAGTTGCTCGTGTATGTGCCGAGACGCAACCAACAGTCCGGGGTGTGCCTGTACCCAATTATTCAAAACTTATGTGCTGAAACTCTGATGGTGATGATGATCAAGGTGACAAAGTCTCTTACAGGTTTCGACAAGTTATTTGGTATTCCGGTAAACCCTCCAGATGAATGGCTCTAATGATTTTATTAGCCTGCTTTCGACTTGAGTAATTGTAATGATTTTATTGGCGCGCCATTCGCGGTGAAACGCTGCCGTCTTGTTCCAAAGATATATCTCTCGCTCGTTTTCAAACTTTTCAGCGTTTGATTTTGTTTGTATTCAAGTACTAGCTCCTTTTATTAAATTCTAGGGAAAATTTATGACTGCATTTTTGTAACCGGTGGCCTCTAATAGCACAGTGGTTAGTTACATTATTATGACATAATTCCAAATACTACACTGACATGAGTGAGTACATTAGTTTACGTGTTTTATAGGAAGTTTAAAAGTAGTGACGGACAAATGAGAAGCAATAGGTTAGCGTGGTATAGGCATGGGCATGTCATAAAGAAGGAAAAGTGTTACAAAGATACTGTTAGACATTAATGGGAATGGATAAAGAAGTTGAGGTAGGTGTAAAAAAAGATGGATGAACTGTGTGAAACATGACATGATTAAGAAAGGAGTAAATGCTGAGATGACAACTGATAGAAGCGAATGGAAGAATTAAACCTGTTATGCCCAAGTGGGAAAAGGGCATGACAATGATGATCACTCCAAGTTTGACACTGATAAAAAATTCTATTGTCACTTGCTCAATCTCCTTCACTAATATTCGTTCCGTTGTAAAAGTTCTGAAAAGGTAATAAATAGACAGACATGTTGACCTTTGCATTTATAATGTTAGTATCATTCAACTCAAATTATAGCCCCACTTTATCCAAACTCTAACTCCACTTATCGTAAGGTAAAGGCCAGACATTAAGGGAGTGTTATTAAATTAATTTGCTTGAGTAAAATCACACACTCTATAACAACTTGTATAACGAAGCTTCCAATTAACAGACACATCGTTTAATGTACGTAACTACTTAGAAACTTCATTCTCAAACTGTTATGATGTTTCAGATGAAATCTAAAATATATACTTACCTAACTTACCTACCTTTGTTTTGCTAACATGTACAGTATACCGCTTGGGTCCTAGTATTAGCTTAGTTCAATAGTACATGCGATAGGCACTGCAAAAGAATTTACAAACAAAGTCTCGTTTTATTGAATTTACGTTGAATTTATCACGTTTTGAGTTCTGTTTTTTGTTGTTTGCTTAACCCATTTGATTCATTACTAAGGCAACTTCGAGTCAAAGAGTAAGTCATGAGTACTAAATGTGTCACCATGACGCACGCCACTTCACAAAAATGGCATGGGCTTAAAAGTTTTTAGTAGCCCATACACGTCATACACCATATAATGTACATCACACACATAAACAGCCTTTAATAGTCCACTGCTGAACATAGACCTTCCCCGATAAACGCTTACTGCTAATTAGAAGGTAGGTAGACCTTAAGTAAGCAGCAGAGAAAATGTTAATAAAAGATACTTTTTCATTTAAAGTTGAAGCTTCTTCAACTCCCCCGTCTGTATCAACTTCATGAAGTTGACATCTCGACGTGCAATTGAATTGAACTTCAACATAATACAGTTAGTTAAAGTCGAGTTCAATAATCCTGTAGGTACGACATACCTACAATACAGTCAGAATTAGGGTCACAGTCTGGAGGTAAGGTTAAGATGAAGGTGGGCCCCAAGACACCGTATGGTGGTCTTTTTACAGTTGGTAAGCTGCTGTGTAGCCGAAAAGGACGAGAGCGTAACTATTTTCATCCACTCAGCGCATTTTTATTCCATGATCTCTTAAAATTGATTTTGAGCTGTTTCACATGCATCATTTGCTGTGATTTCTGCCTTTAGTATCTATCACGGAAATAAAGTTATTTCTTGCACAGCAGATAACAGGCGATTTGATAAATTTGTGTTCTCTCTAGATCCCTTCTGTGAAATAATGTACAGAAGCAGATCTAATGGACATTAAAAAACTCATAGATCCATTATGAGTCTATCGAGATTCATCCGCAGATTAGATGAGAGAAGTAGGTATTTATTATCAAGGGAGGCCTATGTCTAGCTGTACATGTATGTATGACTAGTAAAGGAATGTATAGGAAAAAATAGGACTAACTCTCCCTAGCCTATGGATACTTAAATGTATTTGCCTCACCTCACCACAATAGCCTCTATTGGTTCACTGCTGGACTCAGGCCTCCCCGTGATAAGTGCCTTATAGGCTTTTATCTCATGGGGGGTAACGCCCATAATCCCCACTCTGGGCATGCGTGTTGATCGTGGATCGCAGTACGGGAGTAGAATTAATCTACAGGGGGCGCTGCTGCCCGCCCCCGGTGGATATCCCTTAGTCGCCTCTTACGACACCCGCGGGAAGAGTTCGGGTGGTGCAAATTCTAAGCTGGCACCACACGGTTGAAATGTATTAAACCGCTAATCATATTTTAATTGGACGTATTTTTATTTCTTATGCGTATTTGGCAAGCTGAATCAAATAATTCTTGTACCACTTCTCTATCTAAATCCTACTTTGGAATGATATTCAGAAAATAGTGTACCTAAACCAAATTGAAACTTTTATCAAAAATCATTCATGAAAAATGTGTTTTTTCAGACCCTTCAAAACTAGAACAATAGGTTTCAAAATATTATTCTATCGAGCCGTCAACAAAAATAGGTACTTGACATTATTTTCAAGAGATAAAAATATATAGCAAATGATAATAGTTCATCTCCTAGTACATTATTTGTTATGTCAGCCATTTCAACGGTCCTAGGCCATTATATGGGCCATAACATCATATCAATATGGCATTTGGGAATAGAAAGGATAGAAAAATGTCCCCACTTACACATAGGGAAAACCATTTATTGAAAAAAGGCTATGAAAATATTGGTTGAAACAATTGAGCTAACTGCTGACTGTTGCAAACAGTCTACAGGTAGCTCAACTGACCCATATCAACACCAGTCGGAAGCGTCCCCAAGACACAATTGAATTGCCATACAGCATTGCCACGCTGTATGGCAATTCTGATACGCTGTGCCAGATATTCACCAGCTCTCGGGTCACGGATATTATAGGATTTCGTTTGCAGTGCTTATGATACTAACTTTTTTAATTCGATTTTGCTTCTTCGTCGTTACTTTCTTTTTGTACTTTGGACAACTTGGTCCTGCATAATCCATCTACATGGTATGTAGATCTACTCTACACTATTATTCGTTTTAGTATCTACCATATAACTTTAAAATTAATGTACCGACTCGACGAATACGTTCAGGACCGTGATCACGGTGTTATGTCTTTACCTATTGACATTACGGATCAAGCGTTAGCAGCTGAAACGTTACGATGCGCGTTCACAGGCCGGCATCGGACCATCCGCACGGGGGCCTCATCAATGGTTTGCCATGATCCGCACCGCACGGAGTAGACAGTCGACATATTCAAGCACCGAATAAAAACATGGCTGCTGGAGAGAGTGTTCTACAGCCTCGGGGAGTTCCTAGAGTTACCGGAACTGAAGAGCACAACCCCCGTGCCTAATGCATATAAAATAGGAACAAATAAAGCGCGAAGAATATATAAAGGTACCTTAGTCGATAGTAAATAAGAAATTAATTAGTGAAATAAGTAAAATCAGTGAAATATTATAATCCGAAAATAAATAAATATCTATGTAAATGTAAAGAAGACTATGTAATATAATTTATTTTCACGTGTAAATTTATATTTTATCAATAAAATCTTGTATCTTGTCGGTAATGCCGGCGAGGATTCTTGAAGGCAACTTTTTTCTGTTTAGTGCGAATGACGTCATTCGGATTGCCGATCAGTGGACGCACTTGTCAGTGGATTGTTCGATGCCAGCCTGTGCACGCGCAACCTAACATTATAGCCGTAATGCGACCGAATTGACGACCTCTGAGGCGCAGCGGGCGAAGGTCTGCCTGCGACGCAGGAGGTTGCGGGTTCGATTCCCGCCTCGGAACAAATGTTTGCACGATCTGCATACATTTGTCCAGGGCGTTCTGGATGTTTTCTATGTATAATAAAAAAATATCTATCTATATTTATTTATTTATTTTTGCTTGCATGTACATATAGTGTATTGTATTAAGTATATCAGTTATCTAGTACCCATAACACAAGCTCTGCTTAGCTTGGGGCTAGATAATGCTGTGTGAATTGTCCAGCATTATTTATTTATTTTTATTTATTTATTTATTAATACCAATACATAACCACTCTTACCACACCGTGATCACGCCCCAGGTTGCAACAAGCAATCTTTGGTTTGACAAGGTAAACCTACATATTATATAAGTGCTGACAGCTGTTCATTCCTTTACAAAGCTACGTTGAAAGAAATATCCGAGCAGTTCCAAGTTTATTAAAACTTGGGTTTTAGCGCCGAGTTTCTTTACGTCCAGAAGTTGAATTTGTCAGATGTCAGGGAGATAACAAGCATTAGGATTATCAATACGGCATACAGCTCTGCGAAAAGTCATCAAACAAATTAAGCAGCTGACAAACGTAAATATTGATTTTTATTCCAACCGTCTCATTGTAGTAGTTACCGAAAGAAAACATTAATTTTAGGATTTCTATTTCAAAGTTTATATGTGTCAGTTTTATGGAAATCAATGCATGTTAGGTTTTATTTTTTTATTACCTAAAATTGGTTTATTGTGTTTTTTTAGTAAATTATGTCTGTTTGTTACCTTTTTACGTCTAAAAGGCTGAACTGAACGGTGTCTGTTGTTGCCAGAAAGGTAAACGGTATCTCGAGGACGGACATAGGCTACTTGAACAGCGCGTGCGAAGCCGCGGGCAGGAGCTAGTTTAAATAATAAAGAATCAATACACCTAAATAGCCAAGAGCCAATATCACAATCCGTATAAATATCCCATTATTCCGTTCGAGGCTTTCAGTCCAGGTGAAAAAGTTCATACTTTGAGGAAATATTTATGTTAAAACTGAGGATACAAGTACCTACCTACTTTGAGTTCTTCGAGTGCTCTTCACACTCGAAAAACTCAACTCTAAAACAATGTAACTCGGATCTAGTAATGGAACTTCTTATAACACGTTTTGCGACTTAAAATTTAATTAAATAAATCTGTACACGCTTAGAAGTTTTTAGGAGATTATTTTCTTTTTCCAGTAGTTTAAAAGTTGATATATTGGCGAGGGTGGTATAAATAATTTGATGTTTGTTACAAAAATCCTGAATATTTACACTATATAGGTATTTATCTAGTTCTACTTGACTAATCGTAATACCTAGGGGAAGAGATGATACCACCATGGGATCATTCTCAATAAGCGAAAGCACAGCCTGCCTATATGCATACAGTCGTTCGACGAAGGCATTTTGACGTGGTTTTGACAGGGCAATCGTGCGGAGAGCAAGGGACGGGACGGAGGAGGGACGCTCCCGAGTTGCATACATCACCGCCTTAGTAACTCGGGAGCGTCCTTCCCCTCCGACCGGTCCCTTAGCCCCGCACCCGTCCTGTCAAAACGCCTTCGTTGAACGACTGTATGCATATAGGCAGGCTGTGGTGAAAGAATTAACCAGATCGGTTGATATCTAGCGAAGATATAAAAAATACTGTCGAATTGAGAACTATACCTTTTTTGAAGTCTGTTAAAAAAGGGAGGCAGGGGTATAATCATCGTGAAAAACTTCCGTACTTTGAGCACTCAAGCAAAATTGTTAGTACTCTCAGAACTTTTTGAAGGCAACCAAAGCACACTTTGCGCTATTTCACTCACGCCTCAAGTTTCCTAACACAATTTAAACTTAGACCAAAAACCAGCGAAAGCTGGGAACTTACAGATGTACAAAGTGTAACTTTTTATTCACAAAGATCAAATAATCGAAATAAATTACAACTAGTATTTACAATTGACACAATCGAGCTAACTGCAGACTGCTGCAAACAATCTACAGGTGGCTCAACTGATCCATATCAATACCAGTTGGAAGCGTCCCCAAGACGCTGGCTGCATTGCCCCGCTGTATGGCAATGTTGATGTGCTGCGCCAGATACTCACCAGCTCTCAGGTCACGCGTCACTTCGACCAGACGCTCAGATAATTTTTTAAGAACCCGAAGAGCCTCGGTACCCCTCGGTAAGTGTAACTAATGCGGACGGTGTTGAGATATGAGACTGACGACGGGGCACTGTTTCATAGCTTTGAGCTATGAAACGGTGCCTCGTGTTTATAAACATTCTTAGTAACTTATTATAACTTCGAGATTAGTATAATGGATAGACCATTAGCTTGATGCTACACAATAAATTTCTTCCTTCTTGTTCGTCGCTTTTGAACCAATTATGTTGAAAAGCAATGAACCAAGTAGCGCTCTCGTTTTATAATTATATCTTAGCCAAACTCGATGCAGATTGTTTATAAACAAACCACCCATATTGAACCTAAAATTCACTCTGTTGCCCCATCGCACGCGCAATTTACAATACTTGACGATTTTTGATCCTTCCTTCAATAAATATTGCTTTCAATTGAATCTGAGACTCAACGCCAAGCAAGTGAGTTTTATGTATTTGTATCGTGGTTTGTTTACAAAAATTCTACAAAAATTCGAGTTGGGCTAAAATTATTTCGCCTATTTGTACACAACCAGCCTTTTTATTATATAACTGGTGTCTGAATCAAAGCAAAATACCGAGTGGTAAATGTAAATTTGGTTTGTCCCGCCCAGACAACCAAACTTGACAACTGGTTGTCTACGCGGAAGAAATTTTCCGCGGGGACAACCAGTTACATGGGCGGAATTTTATTTCCGTCTACACAACTGCTTGGGAACTAGTTGTCTCGACGGAAAATTATCTTCCGCGGAGACAACCAGACCACTAAGTATTTTGCATTGTTTCTAGCGGCAGCAGTGCTCCTGCAAATAAACGTAACGTGGGAATTTAACAGGATAGATCGAAGGGCATTACTTATTCTTGCCTGATTTATTATTGTTTCTAGTACTTAGTAGTAAATAAATCACATCGCACACGCGTAGTTAATTTAAGGTAAATAATTTTTTTTATATTATGCATTTAATTTCATTCATAACATTATAAATACAAAAGTAATTACCTAATGTTAGGACGGGTCACTTCATAATTAAAACTACTGAGCGTATCAGGCAGAAATTTGTTTGTTCTAAGTTTTTTGTTATTTTAGTGCGTAACCCACATCACACTCTGGGTAATTTCTAATAAAAAAAAATATCGCAAATATTTCGACTTCCACGGGACTTGAACCCGCATCCTTCCCTTAGTACGGGAATGTGCTAACCAACTACACCACGAGGTCAAGTGACGCAGTAGTCGAAAATCTTTGCGACTTTCTACGGATTCTAGCGCCTTTAGCTCCACCTACAGGGGAAGTAAAATTGTTTGTTCTAGACCTGAAAAACGTATGCAAAGACACGGGCAGAAGATAGTGATCTATGATCTTTGACACTGGAGCTGTCTAAGCCACGGAAGCTACCGGATCATTATAATCCCAACCTTCAACTCCCAAGAATTAAATTCCAGGAGAATTTCCTCTACATTTGCATAAAACTTAGCCGTAGAATTATGACGTTATAATTATTTGTTCTCGGCTCGTCGGTACCTACAACCTGTTTAATGTTCTGTGTCGCCGTATTCAGAGTTTAATTTCTCTCGCATTGTTTCGCAAAGAATGGTAGAATAAAGGGGAGTTTACACCGACAATAAAGCTTCAATGAACGGACTTTGAGACAATTTGAGTGAGCTCTAATTAAACGCAGCTTTCGAGGTGGGGTTTCATTGTTGTTAGTTGTTTTGACTTCTTAATTTTTGCTATTTGTTGAGTTTTCTAATCTTATCATTTTCCCATGATGATGCTATTCAAGCCGATTTCGGCTTCGGCGCGGCGACCATGTGACTAGCCAGGCGTTTTAGCTTGACTAAGGTTCAATTTCACCGATCGCTGCCTAAACTTTGTTCAACAGAAACAGTCTGCCTCGTTGGTCTAGCGGTCAGCTTGCTCAACCGCTGGTTATGAGGTCCTGGGTTCGAATCCAAGGTCAATAGTTGTTATTGGGGTTCATCTAGCAAGAAAAATTCACAGTAGCAGCCCGGGGTCAAGAAGTTCGCGGTGTTACACCCCCGTGCCTCGGAAAGCACGTTAAGCCGTTGGTCCTGCGCCTGACCGATTATAAGAGTGAGAGAATAGAGAGTGCAGCTGTGTTTGCGCACACACTTGTGCACTTTAATATGTCCTGAGCATCTGGCTAGTCTCCCATGAGACATGGCCGCCGTGGTCGAAATTCGGCGAGGACATATTAGTTCAGCTTGTTCGAGTTCACAATTCTGTGACATGACAGCCCTTGCAACCGGCGAAATTGGACCTAAGTTCAGCTTGATTGAGTTCAAATTTCTTCGAAATTCCTATTGTTTGACACATGCCACACAATTGGTACCTATTCATATGACAGCTTTTGAACTCGGTTTAGCGTTTAAAACGGATCAACTTTAAGCGTCTTTTCTGATTAGTCGGTAAGGTTTCGGTACTACATCAGCACGCTCGGTCGCGCGATGCCGCACCGTGCAAGCGCTCTCACATGTACGTAATGTTGTACCGAAACGTATGCAGAAACATCCCCTTTCGGCTTAGTACACCCTTTCCGTGGCACCCTGTATAAAGATTTCAGATATTCTTCATGTAAACAACTACGCTATTCACATTTTTATTAATTACTACCTGCCCCGCAGCTTCGCCCACGCGTAATTTATGTTTCCAACCATCTTAATTTTTTTTTATAAGAACCTTCTCCTGACAATTACAAACACAACAAAAAAGAATTAGCGAAATCGGTCCAGCCGTTCACGCGTGATGCCGTGACCAATGGAAATAGGGATTCATTTTTATGTAAATGATTACATTTCCCTCCAAGAAAACTAGTGCTCTGCTGAGATTCGAACCCAATGACCTTAGGATTGATAGTAGATTTATCACCCACAAGTTCAAACAGGTCACGAGACATTATAGGTCACCTATTTATAAAAAAACGCAGTCTACCTTTAAGTTATGCCTTACCCTTAGGAACTTCAAAACTTTATTAATTTTAACTAACTCGAAATATGCTAATAAAATGTCTAATGTCAAAAACAAATATTCAGAATATCCCTATAGGTACAAGACCAATTTATCATAATTCGCACTTAAATTCCCTTCTAAATTATAATTTATCAACAATGCCAGGTAAATCACAGATGGCCGAGTCAAAAAGCAATTCGAATGAAAAGAGTTACACATTGTCTGCCGATAACCATCAATAGGATTAAAACCCAGTCACTATCCCAAGACAATACAAATAGTCGTAAGTACGCTAATGAGTAAAGTTTCCTCTAAGCCCGGATCATTGAAGTTCCAGAAACTTCCCAGAAAATCTACTGAAAGGTCAAACTTGCTCTATTCTATTCGTGTTGTGATTCCTCGGGCCTTATTGGAAGGTTTCAAATCAAAGTTACACCAGTCTACGCTCTATCTTTGGTTGATTAATACCTTTTGTTTCGAACCTTATTTGGATTCATCCACCTCAGATGGAATAAAGGTTTCTTTTGCGTAAATTGTTGGGAGGTATCTACGAATAGCTGGCGGCAAGCATCGATGTAAGTATAATTTGGGCGTTCATGTTTCGCGTGCGTATTGTGGCCACGGTTGCACTTCGGTCTAGGTCCGTCTTTCCATCTTTGTTGCTCATTAGTTAGGTATATTGCAAAAGATTGGAAACAACGTGTCTCTGCGTTATGCGTTTAGTTGTAACACAACACAGGCATTTGCTGAGTTAGCGCTGGGAGAACGTACCGGTACCATATCTACAGAATTTTACTTAAATCTATGCTGGCAAGCCAGGGGGGGGGGGGGGGGTTGTTTGGGGTATGTCCGATCAGCTGGACTTATGTACGTTAATATAGATTGAGGACAATAAAGTCAAAATTATCATCATTTTTGATTAAAGGGAGGCTACATAGAAATCAACATATAAGTAGTTTCAGATACCTCCGTCACCGTCACATTTTAAAAACTTTAAAAGCACAATTTATAATTGAACCAACCTACATAACTTAAGCTATGCGAGGACACCCCTTTCTAGAAACCGAAAACCGTTTATAATTGGTTATTTTATCGCCTTAATTAATTAATAAATTACTTTTAAATACGAATTTATTTGCCGGACTTTCAGCTTCTCTGCAAAACATTAGCTTATGAAGCAATCGTAAATAAACAAGACGTTCATATCTTTTTATTAAATCTTGGATGTACAAATTCCCAATATTTTTTTAACATTACTCATTAAACAGGGTTATTAGTAAGTGATGATGGGTAGAACCTGCAGTTCAGGTAGTGTCAGAGGATTACCAATAACCCTGTATCCTACTATCCTACGAATCCTACTAGCCTACTATTCTATTAATCTTACTGATAATACAAATGCGAAAGTAAGTGAAAAGTGAAATTTTTGTTACCTAGGATCTCCAAAACTACTGAACAGATCAAAATGAAATTAGGCGTACAGTTAGAACGTAGCCTAACTTAAACAATAGGCTACTTAATATACCGAAAATACGCGTGCGGAGCCGCGGGCAGAAGCTTGTCACACTATCACACTAATATTATAAATGCGAAAGTTTGGATGGATGGATGTTTGTTACCTCTTCACGCCAAAACTACTGAACGGATCGGGCTGAAATTTTGCATGCAGATAATTCTAGGCCTGGAATAAATCATAGGCTACTTTTTATCCCATAAATCAGTTTCCGTGGGATAGAAATCACCTTTAAACGATTCCATAGAAGCAACGCGTGCGAAGCCGTGGGCCGAAGCTAGTATATTATAAATTACCGAGAACCGGACGTCCCGAAGATTTTCACTGGTTGAGTTGGTGGCGTAGTTTGTAATTAGCAACGTAAACCAGTACAGACTAGAACTATGCAGGTTCAAGTCCTGCCTGAGTTATAAATTTTTGACGTGACAACGTCTTATAAACGCCTGTTCCACATATCCCTACTGCTCTATTTCTACTGGTAGGGAAGAAAGGATTTTTTTTCCACATTTAGCTACTAGGGGGGATACAATGATATTTCACTTCCACATATTTCTACTAAGGAAAAGTACAATCAGATGGAAAATTCATTTATTGTAGGTAGTAAGGTATGTACCTTAAAAAAACATTCTTATATTATATCGGTACTAAATTTAACAATTAAACTTCTTTGAAATCAACAAATAAATAATAATTATCTTAGCATATCTAAAAAATGACCCACCGTTATATCTCCTGTGATTAAATGCAGTTGTGCATTTTGAATGACGCGGTCACGGATCACATATATTTGCGCCCTCTTTTTTGGCGGATTCTTGATGGACTTCATCCGATTTTTCATAACCGTTGATTGGTTGTATAATAATTTTAATAAAGCATACAAACTGTTTTTTCTGTTACTCTTGTTATTAATTTTAAAATGCCAGGCTTCTGCGAAATTGTTAGTTCTGTGCCTCTTTCCAAACACGCACCACTGTTCCTGAAATTGTTTATTTTTTAGCCATGTTCTTACAAAATATTTACTAAATGCATCCATTTTAAACTCGTCTAAAATCTGACTCTCAATGAATGACCATCCTTCTTGTATTTTATCCAATGGCAACAAAGGTAACGTTGCGATTAATGCTAGTATTCTTCTCGTGTCTCTGTTTTTCGTTAGCTTCAGTTGTCTCCCTTTTTTCCATATCGCTTTATGGAAGTGATAGTAACACCCTCCCTTTTCAGTTTTTGGTAATACGATTCTCATAGCTTTAGCAATGGCTGCTTCAAAATCAGCCATAATGTAATCGGGATCCCACTTTTTATGAGCGCTCTGTTTTATTTGTGATTTAATGAGTCGGAACAATGTAACGTAAGTTTCAGTCTTTTTGTCTGGGAGAAGTGCGTAAAGCACTGGGATTATATTCGTACACTCTATGGTACTTCCAATGTCGCAATGAATTGTAACTAGCTGAGTGAAAGGTTTTGGACAAATGTTAAAAGTACCATCTATAAATAAAACTTTCCCATCGATTAACATATTTTTGGACCATTCATCACCAAATATTAAAATACGACCACCATTATATCTATAGTCAGCGAAAAGAAATTTCTGATAATTCGATGGCACCTCCACCTGTTCTAAATCTGTGTAAAACATTTTACTCGTTCCTGCCTCTTTGTTTCTTGAGTTGTATAAGGCAGTCTTAACATTTCTAAAATTTGGTGTTGCTGCTATCAAATCCAAACCATCGTTGTATATTCCATCAAGCGTTTCTTCGTAAATTTTGGGAATCGGAAGTGTAGGGTCAGCAATAACTTTTCGTTTGCAATCATTCAGCCGCATATCAATTTCGTTTTTGGCTATATCACGTAAACAACATTCCGAATGGCTCACTGTTTTCTCAATAATACTTCTATCCTGTAATAATAAACAATACCACCATAACTTCACCCTAAGGTTGACTGACAAAAAATACCTACGGGATTAAGTCCGCCATTATACACTAATGAGCGTGCCATCGTTACATGTACCATACCATAAATTCTGATAATTCCGGGACATCGTCATCATTATCATCATATTAGCCACAAGACTTCCACTGCGAAACATATAGGCCTCCCGCCATGGATTTCCACCAGGGCTTGACAACGTTATGAAAAATAGCGATATTAATAATTTAATATGCATCGGTACATACTCTGATTGTGAGAGATCCAATGCACTTGTTCTTCTTAGTAATAGCACACTTCCAATACTCTTGTCCATTAGCATATACCTTTTTTCTGTGATATTGGTAACCGTCGTAAAGTAAAACAGATCCTCGGCCTCTGGTTAAAAAAATAGGTTCACTCATATTTAGTTATTGAAATAAAATTATTTCAGTTATATTTTTTCGATTTTCAGTTATATTTTTAACAAATGACATGACACAACATGACATTTTCTTAGACTTCACAATGAAAAAAGATTCTACACAGCTCGTAATGAAGGAGTTTGCATAGTTTTAAAATAGAATGATTACAATAAACACTTATAGAAGCACTTAAGCATTTTGATTGTGAAGATACCACTTTCCTGAATTATTTTATCAGTAGAGATAAGCGGAAAAGTAGTCCCCCCTAGTAGCTAAATGTGGAAAAAAAATCCTTTCTTCCCTACCAGTAGAAATAGAGCAGTAGGGATATGTGGAACAGGGGCTTATAAATTGGTTTGCCGGGTGACACTTCAAGAAACTGCGTTACGCGTTACGTTCCGCTCACGTTATGCGCTCACAATGTTTTACCACTCAAAGTCGTTGTCACGTAAAACTTTCGCCCGTATACCGACTTTACAGGCAACCAATTTTTATATTAATATATTTTATCAAAGAAAAAAAAAGTTGGCTTATATCCATAGGTATAGGAAACAATAATTGAAGGTTATACTCGTACTAGCAAATGTAGGTTTCAACGCTAAAGTTTTTACCTAAAATGCAAATAACTTCAAAAGTTTAGTTCGGTTTTCCAAGGCTAGGAGACTAACTTCTAGAGTTAGAACTGATAAGTCATTAATGGTTAAAGTTTAAGTTTAACTGGACGGTTCTATGTAGGTCAGATTAAAGACTCCATTAAACAGCGTTCCGTGGCGTCTCGAACACTTGAAAAGAGTTGTTATTTTATTACCCACGACACGACGGAACGGAAAAGTTGGTAGGGGTGAGAGGTTGCTTGTTTGTATGCAACCAATGTTCCCATTTATCTTTCAAATTTGAGGTCTTCTAAAGGTCATCAAACTCAGTTTTTAAAAATTCAACACGTGATAACTTTTTTCGAGTTTTCTATTTAAAATTCTTTTACAATTTAGGTACATAGCGTAGCAAAATAGAACGATTTTGCCAGACTACTGTGAATGTCTCTCTCTTTTTCACCGACTCAATTTACAACGAGTAGGTACGAAGTAAATACAGAGAGAGAGTTAATAGAGTTATAAGTAACTCTGTGTATATTCCATCAGATTTCTGGCTGTTTAACGTCCTAATCAAAACGAGAGTCCGTCTCCTAAGCCAGCTAGCATGAATCTCATTCAAGGGGCGATTAATCTGCGAAACGACAGAAGCACTCGCCATCAACATTATGCATAGCCCGTAAACCACAGATCTGAGATAGACTGCCGAATTAAGGATTAAGTCATGATTAGGTTGTAAAACTCTAGATTGGCTGTTTTTGTGGAAAAACAATCGATATTTTTAACCCTGGCGACGTTAAACAGGAGTGTTGTAAGTTCATCGTAAACAAATCAACGTGTAGCTCAGTATGATGCTGAGTATGCACAGCCTACCTATAATGCATACATTCGTTCAACGACGGCGTTTTGACAGGGCAATCGTGCGGGGGCCACTTGCTCCCCGCACAATTGCCCTGTCAAAACTGCGTCAAAATGCCTTCGTCGAACGACTGTATGCATATAGGTAGGTTGTGCCCAAAGTATATGGGTAGTTTTTTGTTAGATAAGATAACTCGATCGAGAGTGTTGTGCAGATATTTGATGAATATCGATGCAGCCACTCTAATGTAATGGTGGTATGCAACTCTAAACCCGAGTAATGAAGTGGGGTTTTCGAATTTCATAATTAGCCTTGCAAATGAACTTGTATACCCTACAATGCTGGCATACTCACACTACAGAACTCCCATAAAACAACGAATAATTAAGAAATCAATATACCAAGATTTTTCGACTTCCACGGGACTTGAACCCGAGTGTCAGGGCTTACGCACCATAATAACAAAAACCTAAGAACTGATACCTAGTTCCTAATATTTCATACTGCTCTACCTTCACACGCTGCCTCGTTGGTCAGCTTGTTCAACCGCTGATTATGAGGTTCGAATTCCGGGTCGAGCCAATAGTTGTTATTGGGTTTTTTCTAGCAAGAAAATTCACAGGAGCAGCCCGGAGTCAGGAAGTTGGCGGTGTTACACCCCCGTGCCTCGGAAAGCACGTTAAGCCGTTGCCTTCAGGCCTGGTCCTACACCTGACCTCTCTCGTCCCATCGGATTATGAGAGTGAGGGAATAGAAAGTGCACCTGTGTTTGCGCACACACTTGTGCACTATAGTGCACAAGTGTGTGCGCAAACGCAAACTAGCCAGATGCGCATGACATTATAATGTTCTGCGCATCTGGCTAGTCTCCGATGAGACTGGCCGCCGTGGTCGAAATTCGGCTAGGAGACAATACCTACACACGATACAATATACGCGCCTCTGATACTCTTCTTTTAAAAATTCCATAAGACACTTCCACTTCCAGTTTTCTTAGATCTCTTAGATCTTATCCATCCAAAACCTAGAAGAGATCACTGTCAACAATAAGGCCGCCAATTGTTCCCACTAGTCAAGGTTAGTATTAAGGTCTTGTTTAATTGTTTTTTGTATTTATGGTGGACTAAAGTAATATTAAGTATCTATCTATCTATCTAAAATATTTGATGTGTGGAAAGGGGAATGGTAGGCTGCAGGTACTTTGCGGTAATTATGGTATTTGAAACGGTTATGCGCAGTGTTAATAGTTTTTGTGTGCCATTAGTGGTTCCATTAACGTAGTGCTTTCCTATCCACTAAATTAAGCTATTTGTTTTACACTTGTGCTTAGTAAAAACACAATGCTAGATATTACACAGGACCAGTAACCCAAAACTAAGATTCCTGAAAAAACATAATAAATAAATAACCAGACTACAGCGGAGCAATGCAACCAGCGTCTTGGGGACGCTTCAGACTGGTATTGATCCAGTACCAGTTGAGCTACCTGTAGTTTGTTTACAACAGTCTGCAGTTCGCTCAATGGTTTCAATTGTAAATGCCAGTTCTACACTGTGTTATACCGGTTTTTCGGTACCTAGCTATTTGTATAAAAGGGATCAAAAAACTCTCTCCAATTTTTTTTTAATTAGTTTCTGACAAACCTAACCATATTAAATAACTGCAGTCGGTCAATGATATTGAATTGCCTATCCTTTATAGGTACCGCTAAGCCATTGGTCCTGCGCCTTCCCTCTCCCCGGTCGTATCGATCTGTCGTCCCATCGGATTATGTGAGTGAGGGAACACAGAGTGCACCTGTGTTTGCGCACAGACTTGTGCACTATAATATGTCCTGCGCATCTGGCTAGTCTCCGATGAGACTGGCCGCCGTGGTCGAAATTCGGCTAAGAGGACATTATTATTATTATATAGGTACCTACAGTAACGTAGGCTAGCATTACGAGTAGCATTAAGTTCTATCAATCTATGTCATTATGCAGTCATAGCACTTTTGGTTTACTCTTTTCAGTCAATGTACAACCACGAATATAATAAGGTTCTTTCCTTTTCACCTTCTTCAAAACATTAGAACACCTCAATTCCCTTACGTTACAACACTTCAATTATGCAATTATTCTCACCACAAGAATATTACTTTATTTATAAACGTTACTTCGAATTATGGAAAAGATGAAAGACTTTTTGCCTCCTTTAATAATCCGAAAAGCTGGGATCCGGAAAATGATTAAAATAATACCGAAACGAGAATTTTCCAATATTTTGTGTAAACGTTGATAACGAATTTGGGAAAAAGTTTTTTTAGGGACTTTAATTTTGGAAATGTGAAAGAGAAGTGGCTCTAAATTCTGAGTAGAGTATCTTTGTTAACTTTTAGCAAAAACCGTATTTTACGCTTCAGTTCGCAATATGGAAGCTACCCAATTATGTATAAATTAAAATAGCAAAATAGTAAGCGTAGACTAACAATGCGTATCGATAATATACAAAAATTTTATAAATTGAAATATAATTAAACGGGATGACATCATTACATGACCACGATAGCTTATAAATTTGCTAATTCGTCAAAAAATGGAATATTAAATTAGAAAAATCAGCGTAATGAGTGTAAATTGGCGTAAAAAAACGTAATTGCAGTTTACACCCTGTCATCAATCGTCTACAATAACACGTTTATGCGAATGTATTTTAAGCCAGATTATATATTTTTGTTGGATAAGCAATATTTCCATTTCGCATTTATTCAGCAACCGAGAGGATACAGTTAACTGAAAATTTCAGTGAAACTTTTCCCTTTCCGGCGAATTTAAAACATTTTCAGTGTTCCCGTTCCGATGAAAAACTGTTTTGTGGCGTCACGATACCCCTGAAATATGGGGAGGTTCAGTAATTTCTAGTTTAGTGCTATTCTAGTGCTCTTTTAAGCTAATGGGTCGAGAGTTTTAAGGATAGTTATCTTTGTAATAGGTAAAATAACTCCAACACAGCAATAACTGAAAAATAAATAATTATCTTATTGTAGGTACACAGGTACTAAGAAATCGAGTGTAGTCGATGGATGAAGGTGGCTCTGGAGCCTATGAACGGACTTTGATATGAATCGATAAGCACTCTGGTGCAAAATTGACTGTTTTTTTATAAATTTATCGAGCCTAGAGACAAAATCGATGCTTCTTGACCCTTATCGAATTCCGTGATGGCACTCCTAGGTCTCTCTGAGCAGGCAATATGTTCAGCTTTTGACGTTACATAGACTTTTTAAGATTATGATGACGCAACGGCCAAAGAAGTTGTAGGCGACGCGTGTGTACCTAGGGGCGATGCCTAGGGGGTTATGTTTTAGCAGGTCGGTACCTACCTACCTTGTTTGGTTTGCCTTTTATTTGTTTGAGAGTGGGTAGGTACCTACCTTGTTTGTATTTTATTGGTTTGCTATATCTACATACTTATTGTAATTTGTGAATAAAGCTAGTGTTGACGAGGGAGACGCAAGGGTTACGTGGTGTGCGCGGAAAAAAGCGGGGTGCGGGGGTAGCCACCGCCCGCGACGCCCGCGCCGCGCGCAATCTGGATTCAGTAGCCTTTTACCACAGCCGAGTGCGCAGGTATTTTTGCCTCTCCCACGTTCATCACGCTTCTGCCCAAAAAAGTCTTTGTAGTAGTCCTGTCCCTTACAGAAGTATTAAAGTGGTTTAAAGAATTGGTACTATAAGGCAAAATTCATAAGTGTAAGTACCTACACCTATAAGCTCTGTATATATTTAAACTTTCTTGTCTATGTATTCTGCGAGATTCTAGTCATGGTCGTGGTCCACAAAACCCGACCTCAAATCCTGTTCTGGTGTAATATCCACCTAAATTGCACTGCACTAAGAAACTTCACCTACGTCCTCTAGTTCCCACCAAGTTTTTAATCACGGAGCTAGATAAAGCCTTATCTTGTAGTATTTTAGAGCTAAGTGCCGAAAGCACCTCCAGGTGCGGATTTGCATAGAAATAGAAGAACTTTATGTACAGATAGAGTTGAGTTGAGCCCTATGTGAATTCACTTCTCTTTACGCAACTAGGACTTAAAGCAAACTGGTCTCGAACCTCACCATCATCACAACCATTCAACTCTACTTCACCCACTGCTGGGTGGGGGTGTCTCCGAACTTTTGTGCCACTCTGATGATATACGAGTATCTTCCTTTAACCATACTCTCATTCTCATGGTGGTAATGGTAAGTGGCGATGTGGTCAACATCTTATTGTCACTGATAGTGGCGGTGTGAGAAACACCTTGATGTTTTCTCAATTTAAAGGGGTTACAGCTTGTTTAACCCCTACAATGTCTGTAAGGAGATATCTATTGAAGAAAATTGAGCAAGTCTATTCCATTTCTGTCCCAGTCTAAGCTAAATATTCGTGGATATTCTATGAACTGATATTTTTGATTAAACTCGGGGAACTGTAAGCAAGGGGCATACATTCTTACAAAATATTATTTTTCTCGCCGACCCTAGGTTCTTATACAAATGCCTAGTACCTGGGTATTAAATTTAGTTGAATCTATGATTAACTCATATTTTCATGTTTATGAATGTAATAAATAAAAGCTCCAGGCAGTGTGATATTCTAATGCAATATCTCGGTGTGTTTAGATGGATGTATTATTGTTACTTCTTCACGCCAAAACAACTGAACGGTCAGAAGTTTAGCATAGATGTAGGGTTTAGACCTAAGAAGCTGAATAAGCTTTACTTTTTATCCCATAAATCAGTTCCCATGGGATAGAATTAACATTAAATATAATATATAACGTTTCCATATAAACCATATAAACGCATGCCAAGCCGTGGGCAGAACCAAGTCGTGACGTGACGTACTAATAACAGTTTGTATTGAGTTATGTAACGTACTAATTGCACTTTGTATGCAGGTATGAACAGTACCTATGTTTCAAAACTTTCCTAATATTGATCGACTTCCGAAAACCGTCGAAACTATCGCTAAATCCTACATTTGAGCTATTCATTAGCTTAGGATATTGTTAGCATGTTGCGAACTTGTTGAACAGTCCTTGAGTGGCCCGCACCGACTAAAGTTTAATAAAGCTCATGCAAGCTTTTAGTAATTGAATCAATGTGCTTATTATTTGTGTCCTAAATAAAATGCAAGATAAACATTATAAATACCTACTAAATTCTAGAACATGGAAAGAAATTATAAAGCGGTTTATGCATATTAGCTTCTCGCCGCAGCTTTTCAAGCATCTACCAGAATATAAAGTTGCCTCTACGTTGTTCCAGACCTACTTTATTTATGCTTAAATATAGGTACATAGTAAGGAACGTAATTCTAATTCTGAATGTGGGATCTGCATAGTCTCACGCGTCCACTACGCTGTGCAGACAAAGGCTGTGGAGGACTACCTGAAGACGAAGACTGGGCTCTCGCTGCGCGTCGAGAAGCTGGACTCTCGCCATAATTTAAGCTTCTGTTCATTTATGGTGAGAGTTCCAACTCAACATCTCTCGACCTACTTGAGTGAAGAGTTTTGGCCGAAGGGTGTCAAGTTCCGACGGTTCACTGGCCGCCTGCAAGGGGACACCGCCGTGCACCGTCGTCAGCTGACACCCTGATTGCGTCATACACGTCGACGCCGCAAATTTAGAACGTGTGCAATTTTATTTAAAATAAGTTTTTATATTTTTATGTATGTTAGATTTAAGGTATATATATTCATATGGACCGTATGTTGTCTGAAATAAATGTATTATTATTATTATAGTCATCTCGCATGGGAGTGTATTGTGCATTGACCCCCTATCCAACCAGGCCCTCACCAGCCCAACTCCTTGAAGTACCGGAGCAGGACTTTTGGTGATTGACAGCTTCGTTTCAGCTTTTCTGTAGGCGTGGACGGGGTTGATGCCTCTATGAGAGGCTTCAATCCCTCCTCTGTTGCCGTGCACTATACCACTACATGTTCCACAGTCTCTTCTTCCTGGAAGCAGCCGCGACACAGGCTACTTACTGTCTATGGCTCCAGTCTTGAGAAGATGATGGTTCAGTTCACAGTGACCTGTGATAATGCCCACCATTGTTCTTAGGTCCTCGCGGCTCATCTCGAGCAACGTATTTGTGGTTTTCCTACATAATAACGTAAACACCATAACTTGAAATCACAAGCCTTGCGTTGCCAATTATTATTCTTATCCTTTGCGTCGATCGCCCTTCAACTGAGCAAAAAGGCAGGCGATATCAATGAATACCCTTACATCGCAACGGGTCGCCGCCAGTTTCACAGAAAGGCACTGTGACTGTAACACATTCAAATCGTGTCGCTTTCCTGAATAAACCGGAAATATAAGGGAAATATTGAGGTCTACTTGGTTGGATATAACGGCCCGAACAGAGTGAATAACAGAACCTTTACTTTTAACAACTGGAGCGCGAGCACGTATTACGTGATATCTTACTACAAGTCAGGAGGAACAGCAAACACGTGTAAACTTTCTCTTCTTTTATTTTATGCAAATACAATAATTTATCAGTACTGACTAACTACACTGACTAACACATCAGATAATTATGACTACTCGTTAAAGTCTTGAAATAGAATGAATACCGGTTCAGTTTGCCCTGGCATTTTATAGGCAGCCGACTGCCGCTCGATTGCTCGCATCGGGACTTGTCGTCGTTTCGGTTCGGGTGGCCTCGAATTGGATTTTTCCTACGTAAACAATGGTCGGTTCGGCTCGGGACGCTTCGGGTGGAACTTTCCTACGCTAATCACCCTGGCTGGGTTGTGTTGTTGCTGTGACTCAGGCCAGCTGCTGTTATTCATGGAAAATTCCCGCTAAATAAGCTAATATTCATAAACAAAGCTTACATACGAAAGGATCGGTTATGCACCGATTTTGTCTCTGGTGGGGTCTCTGGTGTCCCTACATTAAGGTAAAAACAGATTCTTACCGAATTTTATACACACCTGAGACAAAACAATCTAGCTTATCGAAATCCGTGCTCGTCCTCCTGTACCTGTCCAAACTGTACTGCACACACCTATTAGACCAGCGGTGGGACATTTATGCTCGAAGTGAGTACTGCACCATACAGCCGAAGCTGCCACTGAGATCTTCGCTCACTCCGATCACAACCCACTAAAGAAGTTAGATGCCAGTCCTTGATAACGCTGTCTTTACGCTACGAGCACTCGTTTCTTACACAAATGCCCAAAAAAAAGACTGTACCTAATGTGTACTACGTGTAACGATCATGTATGCATGTCAATTGCTTTATTCAACCATACCTATGTACCTTACCTCTAAATACCTGAACCGACTTGGATGTTTGGGGTATCATTTTTTTTGTTGTAATTCTGTGTTGTTTGTAATTTTGTGTTTTGTATGGACGTCTGTTGTCTGTTAATAAAGATTTTTATTGATTAGATTATAATCTTTACCTTGTTTTGAGTGACACCGGCTATAAGCTATTGCTGCCATATAGTTTTTTGTCTCAGGCCTATATTAAAACCGGGCCAACAAACGCCATGCGCCAGTCAGGAGTGGATTGAACATACACCATGTATCTACACGTACAAAGTTTGAATGAGCATTGAATGCTCAGTGGCGTCGCGTGCATTTAGACAACAATGCGCTCTTTTCGTTGGTTATTGTTGCTTTATATTGAATTTTATATTGAATTTTGGCATCACAATGCATTTCCGTCCACTAGAGAGCTTGGAAGTTGCTGATAAGCATAAATTATTACTTATTTGCGCATAGGATTCGTAAAATTGTAATATTTACTAATAAATTTATTTGAATAATAATTCCGATAGGGTAAAAATCGGATAGTCACTTCAGTGTTATAACTGTTATAAGTGCCTCACTGCCAAAAATCTTTTTTTCTGAAAAATGCAATTAATTATTGAAGTGAACGCAGTTTTTGATGATCTAAAAATCATCACAGACGAATTTCGACAAATAGGTTTGGAATTAAATTTTTCAAAGTGTGAGCTTTTTATTTCGGACTCTTGTGTAGACAAAAACAATATCATTGAGAAATTCAATACATTAGCCCCCAACATTACAGTTGTTGATAAATGTTCACTTCGACTCCTTGGTTCACCAATTCTTGATGAGTCTTTTCAGTCATTTGTAGATGAGAAAATTCAAAATTTCCACAAAAATTCGGACAGACTGCTCAAAATTAATAGTCATATGGCTTTTACAATTATTCGGTTCTGTCTATTTGTACCTAAATTTACGTATTCTTTGAGATGTAGTCAACTGTGGAAACACAGCGAGCTCTTGGAAGGCTTAGACAACATAATAAAGAATACCTTATCATCGGTTTTGAATATCGATTTAGATGACAAGGCATGGTCGCAGGCCTCCCTGCCTGTCAAATTGGGAGGCTTAGGTATACGCAAAATTTCAAGTGTAGCCCTACCAGCGTTCTTGTCTTCTGTCTACAGCACTAGTTCTTTAGTTGAAAAAATTTTAAATCCTTCTCCTTTGGTCCCACCTGGAATGTCATTGAAAATTTCATTTTTAGACGAAGCTCGAACGGCTTGGCATAGTGCTTGCCCCGATGCTGCTCCCCCAAAATCACTTTTGTCCCAACGGCAATGGGACGGGCCTCTGTGTGAGTTGACACGGAACTGTTTGTTACAAACGTGCTCCAGCTCTGCAGATCGTGCCCGCCTCCTGGCCGTTTCTAAATGGGAGTCAGGACATTGGTTGCAAGCATTTCCTTCATATAACACTGGTACTTTATTGGATCCCGTAACTTTCCGTATCGCAACATGTCTCCGGTTGGGTGCAAGGTGTTGCGCGCCTCATCAATGCCAGTGCGGTACTGCTGTCGAACAGCTTGGTCATCACGGATTATCGTGCACTAGGGCCGCTGGTCGGATATCTCGCCACGCTAGCCTTAACGACATCATCCGGCGGGCCTTTGTCACCGTTAACGTACCAGCTATTCTCGAACCGAATGGTCTGTTGCGTGACGATGGTAAGAGGCCCGACGGTATGACACTAGTCCCATGGGAGTTGGGGAGGCCCATTGTGTGGGACGCTACATGCGTCGACACACTTGCGCCTTCCCATCTTCCGAGGACATCCGTGAGGGCGGGTGCGGCGGCAGATTTGGCCGAAGATCTCAAGAGGCGCAAATATGCAGGTCTCGACAGAGCCTACACATTTGCTCCCCTTGGAGTCGAGACCCTAGGTCCGTGGGGTACCGAGGCTCTTCGGGTTTTCAAAAAACTATCTGAGCGACTGGTCGAAGCGACGCGTGACCCGAGAGCTGGTGAATATCTGGCACAGCGTATCAGCATTGCCATACAGCGTGGCAATGCAGCCAGCGTCTTGGGGACGCTTCCGACTGGTGTTGATATGGATCAGTTGAGCTATCTGTAGACTGTTTGCAACAGTCGGCAGTTAGCTCAATTGTTTCAATTGTAAATACTAGTATAATTTTCTTTGTGAATAAATGTCTACTAATTAATTATTGATTGGTTCAAAATTTTGTGTCATCAGACGTCTGTGGTAGCGGCCAGCACAATTTGCTGCCATGACAGTTCAAAGTAAAAGCATCGCAGCTTTTTGAATTTTTGTGAACTAGCTCTTTTATATTCAATGACTCAACGACAACGATATATAAATCTACTAGCTTTTGCCCGCGGCTTCGCACGCGTTGTTTCTATAAACGTTTAAAGGTGATTTTTATCCCACAGGAATTGATTTATGGGATAAAAAGTATCCTATGTTTGGTTCTAGGATTAGAGTTACCTGTAGATATGCAAAATTTCAGCCCGATCCGTTCAGTAGTTTTGGCGTAAAGAGGTAACAAACATTCATCGATCCATCTATCCATCCATCCAAACTTTCGCATATATAATACGAGTGAGATACACGTCCAATGTACTTTCATTACCTCTACTAGAGCTTAAACTTTAGAAGTGAGGCATTGCCTCGAAACTGAAACGTGCGGTAACTTTCCGCCTTGAATTTTAAACTATGTAGTTTAAATTTACTAACTTTATTCTGAGATGTGAAAACAAAGTGAATAGGTACCTACAATAAAGTTTTATCATTTTAAACAAATAAACTCTTCCATCTAAATAAACCATTTACGTCGTGGCCAGATCTGGCCTTCCGCGGCTCAAAGATTCATTCGCGAGGCTATACGTTTGTTTCTCTATCAACCTTTATCCATAAACACTGTAAATATGTATATCAATACAAGTTATTTGTGTATTTCGTGAGATTAATTTTGGTACCATTGTGCCGAAACAGATCTGTCCACTAAATTACGCAGAAGAAGACTGCGTAATTTAGTGGACAGATCTGGCCATACGCGAAACACCAGGTTATCATTAAACAAGTAAGTTATTTAATAACGTTACAGATTTTGATGAACGTTTAATTCTTGATAAACTTTCCTTCTAAAAGCGCATTGGGTCGAAAACATCGCTGGGCACACAATGAATGCAAAAGGCACAACAGTTCTACACCAGCAGTGCGTTACATTAAAACTGTGATGATAATGATGATGAAAATATATTATCAGCATGAGTTCCTTGACCCTGAAACTCTTCCATACCTTACTTACTCCGGGAATGAGGGCATCATTATTAATTCCGTAGCATCCTCAAGCGGACCCATTAGGATGGCCACTTGCCCGAAATCCGCCCTCATATACTACGCCGTTAAGGTGAGACCCAACTGTTGAGAACATTTTTTATCAAAAAACCTTCTTTAAAAATTGGTTGTCTGTAAAGTCGGTTTACAGACGATAGTTGAACGTGACAACGTCTTAAGAAAATACTGATGGAATGGTAGCATTTGATACTCGATCAAAACATGTAAATGTACTTTAATATAGCAGCTGTCCACGCAGACGCATCGCTCACTCAAGTAGGAGAGAGACGGATGTCGAGCGCTCTCGCTTGCACTTCAAGGCTTACATGGAACGCCTCAGAGCGATGTAACGCCTCAGAGCGAGGTAACGCCTCAGAGCGAGGTAACGCCTCAGAGCGAGGTAACGCCGCATGAGTCATGTTTTTTCGTGCGTGCAGCCGGCTCTATCGAATTATAAGACGTTGTCACGTCAAAAGCTAAAATCACACTGTACTGTGCCCTGCATAGGCCGTCAAATATGTATTCAATTCCACACTTCGGACTGCGATCCAAATATCCTGCGGTCCGCAGTGGAACTATCTCTTCTTTGGTACTCTTGTGGAATAATGCTGCTAGTTGTGCTAGTCTTCTTAGACAACCAAGACCAAGAAGAGCTTTGCCGTGACCGGACACGGCTGCCGTGTGTCCATAGGCTTTGTAACATGTATGCCAAAACTACACTTGCGAGCTTTAAACTGGAATCGCTTCAAGGGTTGTTCAAGACTAATTTTTACAATTTCTTTGCAGTGAACTATGAGTTAAGTTATGTTTTCCCTTACGCAGGATTTATTGGCTACGATAAATTTTGATTTAATGCACGATAATGTCCGCTGCCACACCGCAGCAGTGACTAGACAGTACCGACAGACGTCTTCCATGTCGGCATTCTCACACTAGACTGGCCAGCCCTTATTCCTGACTTGAACCCAATCTGGCATATGTGGGACGAGCTAAAACAGCGGATACGAAGGAGAAATCCAGCTCATCCAGCTCCGGCGCCGATAGAAACCGATAGATGCAACTTCGACCTATTGCAATAATTCCCAAAATTTAGGTAGCCAATTTAATTAATTTAAAATCTTCTTGATATCACTTGAAAGGTAACAAAATTACCTTTCAAATGATATACCACAATCTGTAGTTCATTGTACATAAATTGTAAAAAAATTGTTTTGATCAACTCGCGATGAAAGCGATTCTATTTTAAAGCTCGCAAGTGTACAACCAAGACCAAGAAGAGCTTTGCCGTGACCGGACACGGCTGCCGTGTGTCCATAGGCTTTGTAACATGTATGCCAAAACTAGTACAGAGTGGGAGCGCCCAAAAGCTTGGAGATGACGTGGATAGCCCAGAACGAGATGGCGAGACGAGCTCGAGGCACAGCTACCATATTAGTAAGCCACACTAAAATGAAAGAAAGAAAGAAAGAAAAGACATTTATTTATAACAACAGTAGGTAAGTAAAAAAACACACTTATGGGGTATAGGTACATAAAGTTGCTATAAAAAGACCCTAACTCAGCATAATGCTGGCTAAGCTCCCGTAGGAGGCCTAGCCAGCGGTGGTCTTCCGTTAGGGCCCGTACAAATGTCGTCACGAACGGACCTACGCCAACTTACGTAAATAGTACTATAATAAGAACTAAATACTATAATAAGAACTAAATACTATAATAAGAATTAAATGCTGAGATACGTCATTATATAGTGTCCTAACCTAACTAAAGACGAAGATGTCTGCCGGTGTTCGGACAGCGCAGTTCAAGTTAATAAGTAAACTGTGCTCACAACTCGCTTAGGTTGAGTTTCCTTCGAATTAACGTGAAAGTTGTATGAGGCGATGAAAAAACGCCGTCTGTAGGTTTTCCTATAGGAATTTTAAGACCTTGATCAACCAAGGCTTTTTATATTACTAAGTATTTACGTTTTTGACTGCCTCGTTGGTCTAGCGGTCAGCTTGTTCAACCGCTGATTAGGAGGTTCTGGGTTCGAATCCCGAGTCGGGCCAATAGTTGTTATTGGGGTTTTTCTAGCAAGGAACATTTACAGTAGCAGCCCGGAGTCAGGAAGTTGGCGGTGTTACACCCCCGGGCCTCGGAAAGCACGTTAAGCCGTTGGTCCTGCGCCTGATCTCACCCCGGCCGTGTCGATCTGCCATCCCATCGGATTATGAGATTAAGGGAAAAGATAGTGCACCTGTGTTTGCGCACACACTTGTGCACTATAATATGTCCTACGCATCTGGCTAGTCTCCGATAAGACTGGCCGCCGTGGTCGAAATTCGGCTAGGAGGACATTATTATGTACTTACGTATTACTTTGAACCTATGTTATTTTATCAATGTGGAAAAAATAATAATGTATGTTCGAATATTGTTAGAACTATTATCACATCACAAAAAAGCGACAGTTTGGATGTTCAGATGTATGGATGGATAGATGGATGCATGTTTGTTGCCTCGTCACGCCATAAAGACCAAACCGATCGGGCTGAAATTTTGCATAGATGTAGCCTTAAGCCTGAAATCAAACATAAGCTACTTTTTATTCTACAAAACATACACATGAACAGTTCTCATGTGATAGAAATAACCTTTAAACGTTTCCATAGGAACAACTCATGCGAAGCCGCGGGCTGAAACTAGTTTTATTATAAAACGGTCAGTCATGTATACCACTTCTTTAGACAGGATGAGTGAGAGAATGCCATGATTTTGTAGGCAGCTAGTTGTTTTCTCAAAATATAAATGACTAAGATTATGTCTCATAGTCATCCATAGAGTTAAAACACTCTGCTGCCTTCTACTTCTATGTAGTCATCTATATTTTAAGAAAAAACCAGCTAACTACAAAATCATGGCTCTCACTCTTAGTCCGTAATAAATACTTCTCATTATTTTATGTCGTTTACATGAAAACAATTCTTAATTTTTACATAACAGTACAAGACTTGAAGAAGCGGCCACAGACATCGCAACAATGATGTCATAGGCGTGAAGCCCATGGGACGAAACAGAGTACCGTTCTAGAAACATAACGTTTTTCAAAAGTTAGTGGTATGCGTACAGTATAGCAAAAATAACAATCGAGTGATTTGTATTCGCCCTTTTTATATTGTATGGACTTTTCTTTCTATTTCCTTGCAAATTGTGAAAATGACGGAAGTTCTCAACTCGAGTGTACTGAGCTCCACTGAATACAGATTGCTAAGCAAACCGTTCAAATTGAAACCGTGAAGATAGACCGATTTTCTGAAGCACCAGTATTTTTTGTACAAATGAAGTTGACTTTTATACTACAACTTTTGACTACAAATTTATTTTATGTATGAGCTTACATGAACTTAATTTTGTAGTGTAAAGTGCTGACTTAGAAGGTTCACAAGTCTGTAAAGTATTTGGCGTTCAAATCATGTATTCTGAAGTTTCAGATTTTACAGATATGAAAAACTCATGAAAAAAAATCATAAAGTTTTAGTATGGAACCTCAAAAGCGACAATGTAATGAAAGATCAATCACTCCACCCTTCATTTGTATGGAACGCGCGAACGAAGGCGCAAACAAAATCCTCTTAAAATACCACGCACGCATTCTAAATTCAAAAAACAAGGAGTGAAATCCAATCAGCGCACTCTTCTTTATTTTCCCGCCTTTCTGTGCGTTCGGAAACCTTCTATAAAAGACGATTTGCGCCGATTCGAAGCAATTTTAGCGGGAAACGTTAAACTGAAAGGTTTTAGAACGGAAGGTAAGCTCCCCTTTTAGAGAGGTCGGTACCAACCCGATTCTGTTGGCAAAATGTTGTCTTTATAGTCAAAGAGTTGCATTTTCTGATAATATACCTATGCGAATGAAGAGTTATTCCTAATTTGACCCACAGTCTATGGCCTGAGTTAGTCCGAGGGCGGAAGATTACATTGATCGAAAGTCAAACTTAAAATTAAACTTTATTCACAAAGAAAATTACAATCAAATAATAAACACAAATTAGAACTAGTAGTTACAAACAATTGAGCTAACTGCACACTGTTGCAAACAGTGTACAAGTAGCTCAACTGATCCATATCAAGGAAAATGATATACTTATGTAGGTAGGTAACCCATCTACAAAACTTCTGAGTATAAATCAGATCCCTATACTTAAAACTACAAAAACAAGTATCGGAACAAATAATAAATGCAAGATGGGCAAATCCAATGATTTTTCTTGCAAAGGTTTTCCTGCAGCAAGATAGAATCGATCCTGGCCACAAAACCCGACCAATAGCTGACTGAACGAGACACAATAGAAAATGTAGAAATGTTTTCGCCAAAACTAAACAGCGACGCATTTATTTGTTCGTAGTTTAAATCCGATCCGATTTGAATGATAGATGTATAGGAACGTTCATACTTTACTTTTGTTTTTGTTTGAATGTAGCTGTGCTGACGTAGAAATATAAAGTTTTTTCCTTTTATTTTAAGCTAGCTGCCAGTAGATTCAACCTAGGGTTGCCAACCCTAAGATGAATCTACTGATGGCAGCTAACTAATCTACGAATAAACTAAACCTCTTTGTCAAAGGCTGGTCCTCAGCGGACAGGAAATACGGCATCAGATATGACACCACCATCTTCAGCATACTCCATAGGGAATCCAGGAGTTTATATACTATCCTCTACTTTGGAGCTCCGCCTACTATATTTCTGGAAAAAAAGATAAAGTAGGCGAAACTAATAATCTAAGGGAGAACTAAAAATTATTAAAATTATTGCTGGAGGAAAACTTCACTGTGAATAAAAATGGATACTGGCGGTGGTACTGTCATTTCGCCACCGACGACGGCCAAAAGAAAGTGGCTGCAGAAACTTATGACTGAATGGGGAACCAAAGACCATTGGTTCTCCACCGACCCAAAAAGCCCATATCGCGCTTAATGCACTTTTTGTGCCATCACTTTTAGTATTTGCAATGGCGGAATTGTACAGATAATTTTAGTATAATAACAACTTTTTCTGTAATTTGTTGTAAGAAAAATAATGAGGGTTTCACACAAAAAAAGATGTTTTTCGTTTTTTAGTCAAACTAAATGTCAAAACCTTTTTTTGGACCTCTAGCTCATATCTAGATAATGTGATATTTTGTAGTAAGACCTGTTATTGCTACACAGAATAGCTTGACATAATGTATTTTATCTATGTTGAGCAGAAACTACTCTAGAATGAAATTAGGTACCAACTTAGTTTGGTTCGAATATAGAGGATATTCGAACCAAACTAAGTTGGTACCTAATATCATTTCGTGTATAAAACATAGCCTCTGTGGCGTCAATCACATCAGCCGACAGAAGACAGAACGACAACCTCCCCAAAGATCGCGACAATCGATCTATTAATCTTATAATCTCATATTATAAAAAGTCAACATTACAGCTTTTTGAGAAGAAGAAAAGTTAAGTCGTAGCACAGACAATACTAGCTCCGCCTAAAGCAGACTAAACATTATTTTTACAACTACCTAGAAAAGAAGAAATAATATTAAGGTCACTTTCATCCACAACCAATAATTAATAAGCCTATCTCACCTCTTTTTACTGTTGCAACACTAACTCACTTATAGACAAAATGCAACGGTTTTGGACATTGGGTTTGGACATTTTTCTTTTATAAGTATATATTTATTCTTGAAAATCAAGTAATCCTCCATATTGCCAAGCTATGAATAAGCTACCAATGTCAGCCCTTGGCAGGCCCATATAAGAATTGTGCTTGCTGTTTTTTCTCTAATTTTGTATAAACATTGTTAAATATTTGCAAAATTGAATGAAATAAAATAGAGAAGTGTAGTGCACCTTTGTGCCGCAACGCATCATATCGGAAAATATCCAAAATTCTATTCATCGGTAAGTTTCGATGTGTTTTACCACTCTCAAATTGTTTTTGGGTTACTGTGTGGATATTTGGCAATTATTCGGCATTAATTACACCTTATTGACTTATTGTTCTACGTCCATGATCTCTTAAAACATGTACTAAGGTGGCTTCTAAATAGTCCTGTGATAATATATCAGCTTTTTAAACATTGTTTACCATGTTTTGACTTTTCATATACTTGTACGATGTTCAAGGGCCGCATCTAAGTCCAGCTGTTTTAGAAGTGCGTGTGTATAAAAAATCTACGAAGTTTTAAACAATATTAGCATTTTTCAGGTTTCCGCAGGATGAAAATCTAACAATGCCTGGTTAGATAACATTAACAGAATAAATTGGCAGTCCAAATCCTGAAGTGTGCTTTCAAAACACTTTTGAGGCCCATTTAGTAGATCAAAGTGGCTTCCGTAAGGTGCGTGATTGCGCAAGTGGAATTCCTACAATTTTCGATGTATTGTTACAAAAAAAAGTAATTATTTAATCTTTATACCTCTTCATGGTTCATATTTTCATGTGTACTATACAATGTGTCCGGTCACCGGTGTCGGAGACTTTGGGGGGGTGAAATACGGTAAATTTTATCGACAATTCACTATCCCTATTTTTTTTTCTCTCTTCATGATAAAATGGCAGCCATTTTGTTTTCTGTTGCCTCGAAGCACGGGTGCTTGTACTTATTAAGATATAGCTACCCATGTCTTAGGAAGACGATAGAGGACTCATTTGATAGCCAATAATGTAGACAATAAAGCAATGTTAACATTGTTGCAATTTCTGTTTTATAATAGAAGAAAAGAGAATTTATAAAACAAAAAAAAAGTTTTTCTTATTTTGATTCGGATTGTCGAATTCCACTACAGGGATCCTATTCCGGGATTTGTTGCTTTATATTGATTTATATGGTACAGCGTCCACTGGATCTGCGTATCTGCCGATATCGATGCCATACATATTGTAAATAACGACGCCGCGTACGCTGCGCACACCACGTACGCTCCGATTCCAACGAATATCTATAGCGGGAAAAAGTGTATATATAGTAATCTATAATATAAAAATGAATCGCAAAATGTGTTGGTAAGCGCATAACTCAACAACGCCTGGACCGATTTCGCTAATTCTTTCTTTGTTGTGTTTGTTATTGTCAGGAGAAGGTTTTTATGAAAAAAAAATTGAAAAAGTTGGAATCATAAATTTCCACGGGGGCGAAGCCGCGGGGCGCAGCTAGTATCATTTAAAAGTGCACGAAGGTGGCCACGAGTTACATTATAGGTGCATAATTTAGTAATGGCGATATTTTTAAATTCAGAAATTGTATTCCGGAGTCTATCCAGTGAACAAATAATGTTTTAATTGAAATTTCTATGGGGACACCACCGTGCACCTTCGTCAGATGACACCCTGATTGCGTCATCATTTCAGTTACCTAAGCCCTTAAACATTCGTGCACTTTTAAATAATATGAAGATTTACACTTCTTCCCGCTAAGGCTGAAGTCGATTCTCAATACACCTTTGCCTTAACTTTTCATCTTCCCAGAACGCTTTGATTTTTACTTTTTACAATCCCCTTCCCGGATATTAAGCCGTGGCACCTCAAATCGTTTTTGTCTTTACGTAATCTTGATGACAGCTTCGTAATACGCTTTTATCAGGAAAGTTCTTAACAATAGGACCTCTGAATGTTTTGGTTAGATGTTAATTTAGATTGTCGATTTTTATTCGTGGTTTATAATGAGGTTACAAATTTTCTTACATAATTTAACTGAGTCAACTTTTCATAGTGGATTTTATTATTATAATCATCATCATCATCATCAGCCTATATTAGTCTGCCGCAGTAGTACTCGTATCGTAATGTCGATTTAAATAATTTTATTCTGAAGAACAAGGTATTTTACAGTTCACTTATGATGGACACTATCCTATTTATATCTACGTTTGTATGATAAGGCTATTGCGCTGTTTACTGCGAATCGTAATATACGACTTGTCGAAAGTTAGAATTTTTAACATCGATAGGTAAAAGAATATAATGCAAGCGGAAGTTGTAAGAATGGAAAACTAAATAATGTAATGCTATTACTCTGCTTAGTTTTGTGTGGTATTGTTTCCATTATCATATAAATACTTTATTTTGAGCAAAGACGACAAAATCAGGAAACTTTCAATTTATTTATCAATCTAAACCTAAACAAAACTAAACAAAAACTGCCCAGCCCACTCACTTCTCGTAAATAATTCCCAACTTTGTGCCGTCTATTTCTTGGACAAAAATATTGTTTTCACTCACCTAAGTCTATTGTTCGTCGCTGGAAGGGACATGTAAAAGACGGTCTTATCTCAAAGGAGCTCATTTTACCTTTAGCCCACCGTTTTTTGTGAGGCTACGTTATCAATAAAATGGTAGAATTCATTTTAATTCGACTTTCGCCCATCGTGGGTTGTGTTGAACTATGGTATGTAGGTAGGTAAGTGTGTTTCGAACTACGGCGTAGCAAGTGCTACGCCGTAGTTTCTTAGCAAGTGTGCTACGTCGTAGGCACTTGCTTGCCACACTTGCTAAGACACACCTTGTAACTAACTACCTTGTAGTAATTCTCGCCAACTCATCGGCAACTACAGTATTCGACAAACAGTGCTCGCGTGTAGTTGTTGTAGTTAATTTCGCCATTTTGTACCGACGCTGCAATAATGGTTCAAAATAACTAGAGACGTCCACACGCCGACGTCAGCGTGTGTAAGAGATCACATTTTTTAGTAAGCAGCGTGACGCGGCGTACGGGGCGGCGTGACGCTGAGGGTGACTGATGTTGTTTAGAGTACACCACAGCCTGTACATAAAGAAGCCCATTCTATGGAGCAGCGACTTAAGCCCTTACGTCTATTCACGATCAAAAGATCAAATAAATGAGGGGATAGGTGTGAATCACCCATTATCGGTTCGATCTCGTTATCTATCATGTTCTATGGCCACTAAATTGATCTTGATGAAAGGAGCCTCAGTTCCCTATTGATTTCGTGAATTCTATGTAAATAACGGAGCAAAAAATTATTTCGCATTCATATTATAAGAAACAAGTTTAAGTCCGCAGCTTTGCTTGCGATTTCCCTTAATTTCACGATTTAATCCTTACCAAATTACGTTTAGCGGTTTATTCCTGAAAATAGGTTATTTTACTTATATTATTTTACCATAATTAATAAGCTACTGAATAATGAAATGGACATAAAAATACGCATAAAGATACATTTTGATTTTGACTCTTGACGAATGCTCAGAATCACTGCCGTTTTATTAGATTACATGTGTTAAAGCCCCTTTTGTTGCCGCCCCATGTAACCAGGCTTCCTAATTTCAGGCACCATTTTTCGCGGAGCGCCATCACCGATCTCCATCGGACCCAGTCCTTTCGGTCACGTCCTCATTACCCGATACATACAATATGTAAATACGTCTACAGACGGAATGTAGCTTTTGTTACAGAAGGAATGGAATTAAGTATTTTTTGCTTTTAATTTAGGTACATACTTGAGAAGTAGCCGTACAATGCTGTAGCTATATCTACTTATTCTCAATAGGTGCTGCTCATTTTGTAAGGATTAATATCTTCATCACCATCATTATTCGTTCGCTTGTGAAAATAAGCACTAAAAATAAATCTACCCTGACAACACTTAAATAGACTACATTTAAGAGAAGGCTAAAACAGACGACAACACCGTTCCGGTTTCGTCCACTCTGAGAAAACATACCATCGAAGAGATACATTCATTACGAGTACATCTGCAATTGACCAAGTATGTGAACAGTTTTCCATTCTACGAAAAATAAATGCACAGTCGAAAATGTCCGCGATGTTTTTCCGAAGCTGCCAGAATTATTTCCATGCAAACACATTCGCCACTCGCAAAAAACTGAACGAGTTAAACGCGCGAGAGCAAGTCACCAGGTACCCCAGGGGATAGAGTTGGGGGATCCTGGTGACTACGTCTCGCGCGAGGACTTTTTAGTAGAACTGGTTGAAATATGATATTACTGTGCATCTCAGAGCTCCCGTATTTGCGTTATCAGTGACAAAACGTAGGTTCACAAAGGGAGTCGGTAATTTATTCAAGCCGTCCCTTACATACGAATGTACATGTTTGATCGTGATTAGATCGAACAAATAGATTTTCGGGTGTTGGATACGAACTCTTGGAAATCCCTTCGGTAAGGTTTAATGGTTTCCTACTAAATTGCTGGTATTTATTTGTTTCCTTATTATGAGCTTACTATTGCTTCGAGTTCAGATCAGTTTTGTCTTTTTTATATATATTTTTTTCTAGTAGGTATATAATCAAGATTTCACTCTGTATCTATACTTACTGGGCTGAGGTTAAGCAAGTGTAATTTTAATATGTTGCGAGTCGTGTGAAAAATTGTCACTTCAACGTAAGTCCTGTTTGTTCCACACGATGTGGAGTTGTCATTTCTAATGAAATTAACGTATTTTACGACTGACTTATTGGTTGACCCGAAATGCGTCGCAGTATCCAGCATTGGAACTGTAAAAGTAGCTCATGAATGTCTGGAAAGACGCGTGCAAAGCCCCAGAAGTACCCACAAAATTATATCCCGAATGGTGAGTTTGATTGAAGCATTCTAGGGATATTTCCGGCCAAAGAACTACATAATCAGCCTATAAGTATTCCCAGAGCGACAGCACGTAACAGTTTGTTTAACTTACTTCTTATAAGAGCTTTTTATTCTCGATGTAGGTACTCACTAACCTACAATGAGGCGTTTTCTTTTCGTGGTCCACCTGTGTTTTGGGCATATAAACTTTTTACATTACCTACCTTCTTATATACAAACATTAAACCTACATTATATTTTCCTTTTTTCGTACTAACAGACAATGTCATGGTGAATCATACATTATTTTTCTGTTTTCTCTCTATCGTATTTGGTCTATGTAATTTCATGTTTTTAAATATTACGAATAAAATGAATAAATGAATTGAAAAAATCTAAAATGAATTGCGAAGAAAATATTACATTCATTAAAAGAAAAAGAGGTAACGTCCTCTTACATATGGTTTCCAATTTTACAAAGTAATTTTTTTTTTAAATGGCTTAAGTTTGTGGCGATATCTCACTTATAAAAAAGATAATTGCAAAAGAAACATAATCATCAAGGTTTGTACTTAAATTATCAACAATTACGGTAGGTACCTAAAGCACAGTCAAAAATAATTAATCACGTATCCACCATCAGTCGGATCGAAGTAAACCAAATTATAATCCTTATTGCATTTAGAAGGTACGTGTATCAGTTTCTCTTGACTCTACCCTAGAGGTAATTAGGGTTTCGAAGATCGGTTTCGAAACCCTTATGGTCTCGCTTTGTCTGTCCTTTTTTCCCTCCTTAATAACTCAGCAACTACAGCAGCTATCAACTTGAAATTTAAAATAATAATACATTTCGTGCGCCTGTACAGATTTTAAGAAAAAAATATGAAAATAAATGAAAAATGAAAATGAACATTTTCCTTACAAATTGAGATGTCAAAATTTTAAAAGAGACCTACAGAGTCAAGTGGGGTATCAAATGAAAGGTATTAGTTCGTACATTTCAAAATAGTTTTTGAAATTTCTGTAGGTTTCATACTTCTTGAAATATTTTGAAAATAGTCGAAAAAATACCCATTCCCCCCCTATCTCCGAAGTTTGCAGAGCGATCCATTCTAAATGTATGAAGCGTTTGTAGGTATAGATCTATATTTTACAGGAAAAATATAGAAAAGTCTGTAAAATGAACCGTTTTTGAAAAATGGTCAAAAAGAGGGGGTATAATTTTCAAAAAGGGGGTTACCCCAACAAGTTGGGTATCATATGAAAGGTATCGGTTTGTACATTTCAAAACAGTTTTTAAATTTCTATTGGTTTCATACTTTTTGAAATATTTTGAAAATAGTCGAAAAAATACCCATTCCCCCCCCCCCTTATCTCCGAAGTTTGCAGAGCGATCCATTCAAAATGCATGGAGCGTTTGTAGATATAAATCTATATTTTACAGGAAAAATATAGAGAAGTCTGAAAAACGAACACTTTTTGAAAAAATGTCAAAAAAGGGGAGGATGATTTTCAAAAAGGGGGGCTACCCCACTGAGTGGGGTGTCATATGAAAGGTATTGATTCGTAAATTTTAAAACCGTTTTTCAAATTTCTGTAGGTTACATACTTTTTGAAATATATTGAAAAAAGTCGAAATTTTACCCGTTCTCCCCCCTCTATCTCCGAAGTTTGCAGAGCGATCCATTCAAAATGTATGGAGCGTTTGTAGATATAGATCTATATTTTACAGGAAAAATATAGAAAAGTCTGTAAAATGAACCCTTTTTGAAAAATGGTCAAAAAGAGAGGGAATAATTTTCAAAAAGGGGGGTAACCCCAATGAATGGGGTATCATATGAAAGGTATCGGTTTGTACATTTCAAAACAGTTTTTGAAATTTCTGCTGGTTCAATACTTTTCGAAATATCTTGAAAAAAGTCGAAAAATTTACCGCTACACCCTATCACCAAAGCATGCTGAGAGATCCATCTGAAATGTAGGTTGGTACCTACTAGTTTTAGGTCTTCATTAAATTTCGGAGTTTCTAACCGGTACCTTTAGTACATACCTACTTGTTCACAAACGTTCGAAACCCTCGGCGCGCGAGTTACACTCGCACTTGACGGGTCTTGTTTTTTTATGTACGTAGGAACATAAAAAATAACCCCTAGGGTAGATAGTAACTTTTTGACATAAACTTTATTTGTTTTAGGACAATCGTATGATTAAGAGTAGAGACCACTCTTGCTCATCCAATTGAGCTAAAAACTTATTGCAAAAGAATTTGAAGACAGCGTCAAAGATGGTATTTACCCGGTACCCAGACTATAATGAAATGGTGTCGACAATTCAAACAAGCACTTTGGATATGGTAGCCAATGTACCGTCAATAAAAAATGTTTCGGCATGCTCCGGCCCTCATAATGCTTCGCAGGTTAACTAGCTGCCAGCATAGTTTATATACCGTCAGGAATAAATCATCAGGTATCAAAAAATCTGTATACAAAAACTTCAATGAAGTTTGCGTGCCGTCTAAGTTAACTGATTTTATACTAGCTGATTAAAATAATCATAATGGATTACGCATAATCGTTTCTTGTTCTCAATTTAATAGAGAAAAACTTTCAGAAGTTGACGAATACTTCGCCGATGCTACGTTTGATACATGTCCACCGCCATTTTATCAATTGTATTCTCTTCATGGCGATGTGCGAAGTACTATAACCGCAACAAAAACCGTTCCATTGATTTACGCGTTAATGCCTAGTAAAAAGCAAGACACGTATAAAATTGTATTTAAATTAATTAAGTCACAGCTAGCAGGTTTTAAACTATCTGAACAACACTGCGACTTTATAATACTCTTCCATTTTTATAATACTCTCGACCTTCTATAATGTATCCTTTGGGCAAAAGTAGCAACGCCGAAATAAGCCCAGTAAATCTTTTTTCTGTTTTACTTTTAACGCTTAATTTTTTGGATTTTTTCCATATTGCCTTACACCAGTGATAATAACATCCAAGCAGCTTAATATTAAGAAATAATTAAGAGCATTAATAGCGGCTATCTCAAGCCGCTATTAATGCTGCACTAGAAGTATTTCCAGAAGTTAAGCTGCTTGGATGTTATTATCACTGGTGTAAGGCAATATGGAAAAAATCCAAAAAATGAAGCGTTAAAAGTAAAACAGAAAAAAGATTTACTGGGCTTATTTCGGCGTTGCTACTTTTACCCAAAGGATACACTATAGAAGGTCGAGAGTATTATAAAAATGGAAAGTTTAAATAGAAGAAGAATTGAATCTTATACATAGATATGAATCTTACACCTTGAGCCGAGCACTGACTGGTGATATGAGGAGTAATGTAAGCACACGCACACACACACACACAGCGAGTGTTCGTGCAGTCGGTACCGGAAGGAAGGCTCACGACGAGCAATGAGACGGATTTTGACGTTTCATTGACGTTTCATGCTCGCTGCAAATGGTATATTACGCCCCTTCACGCCTTTAATCGAAGAGAAATACTTTTTATACTACACCTGTTCGGAAAGTTGCCTATTCCTTTTCCATTTATAGAATAGAAAGTATGTCTTTGCAGGCCTATAGGAAACCGGGAGGAAAAACTCTATGGAATTTCATTTCTCACGTGTTTTAGCGGGAGGAAAAAGTGTATGGAAATCCATTTCTAACGTGTTATTTTTTTATAATTTCCTAAAAGATCGGCCGGTAGCTATGGTTATTTTCGTTCGGTCAAACGACAAAAAGTTTTTACTCCAAGTCCATTTAGACCTCCTCCGATTTCCGAACAATATTTTGAAAAAAGAACCCAGAGGCTGGCGCGGTCAATGAGGTTTTACCAACATCATTGGGCGCGGTAAGTTCGTCTAAAACTGTAATAATATTAATATAAATTTCAATTAATAATTAATTCTGCTTTTTATTTTCCTCGAAGGTGTAGTATAAAGCACTATTTATCACTCGGCAGAAAGTGTGATTCCTACCTCGTGTGTTTTAAGGACACACTCGGTAGGAATTGATCACTTTCTCGCCTTGGTGTAAAATGCACTATTATGGAACCATAGCAAAGAAACTCGCGACTCTGTTCTCTCTTCCGCAAACTTAACAATATCTACCGCATTAGAGAGATGCTGATGGTTTGTAAATAATCTAGAATGCGAAGGCTTGTGTATGCTTTTACGCGTCTAAAAGAAACCACTGAGTTTCCGTGAAATTTTCCTACCTAGTTAACTTTGTTAAATATTAGGCTTTAATTTTTGTACTTTGACCGTGGGATTTTGAACTTTGTAATCCCTCAAGTGCTTAAGTTTGCTAAAGGGTCAGAACGCGGCCAAAGTTAAAATTAAAGCCAAATTATATCTTAACATTGGCTCTTGTGAAATATTATTTTATTATTGTTAATGTGAGGGAAAGGTTGATTAAATATTGCTTAATTTATGTGAATTTCCTACCTATGACTTTGTTGGTAGCAACCAACAAATTCATAGGTTGTGCGGTTTCTCAAAACATAATCACACACAAATTAACCTTTGGCACGTAACGCGCCTAAAACCATATTAGCTTCGCAGCACTACCCCAGTGCTGCCCGCGATAATGCGCGCGTTATAAGTACAACAGCGATTTCTCAGAATAAAAGTATAGAAATGAGTTATATGTTTTTGGAATAAAGTTGAACTAAACTACCTAATCCGCAATTAGAACTGCAACTCTTCGTATTTAAAATTAAGTATGAGAGTTAGTAGTTTTTATTTTACACAACTAATGCATGAGATTCCATGCACACGAACGAGCATACCTCAGGTTGACAGGCGCGGGCAGTGTCTCGTCTCATCGTCCACCTGATTTTAAGTAGGTAGTTGTTTGGTGGTTTTAAGTTTTATAAAACTTTGTTTTATTGTTCTTTGTTTCTCTATTAAAATAAGTTCGATGATCGAACTAATGTTTCGAACTGAGAAAAAAAATCTCACTAGTTCGACGATCGAACTTATAAATCGAACTTGTGACAACAAACGGTTATAACCATAGATATAAGTATAATTCTGTAGATATGGTACGCTCTCCCAGCGCTAACTCAACAAATGGCCTGTGTCACTAGCCTGTGTTGTGTTACAACTCAACGCAAAGACAAGCTACTTACAAACTTTTGCAATATACCCACCTAATGAACAACAAAGATGGAAAGTCGTACCCACCTAGACCGAAGTGCCACCACGTTCGTACACAATACGCACTCGAAACACGAACGCCGGCGGCGCCGCCGGTCCGACTATGACTGAAGTAGGTGGACCTAATTGGACCTAATTTGAGCGTTCCTCATTCGAGAAGCCAGAAAGCAATCTCCCGAATTCAACTTACATCGATGGGTATAACCATCGGGTTACCCAACACTTAAAATCAGGTGGGTGATTTGTTTGTTTCATCGACCAGTAGAATAAAAACGAAGTGATTACATGGGGTCAGTATCAGAACAGTATTTTCTTATTTTGTTGCCAACTTGCAGGCAAGCTGACAAGCTTGCTCGCATTGTGTACTTACTGCTCATCTAGTATGAATTTACGAAATATTAAAACAGAAAAAAACTAGGATAACTATGACAGTTGTCAAAGTTGGCACTCGTACTGCCAAAATGCAACAAATTACTCAAAGTCATTCGAAAACTATAATCGAGCTCCTAAGGGTTCGGCGGAAGATGAATTTCCCATACAAACGTAGTACCAAAATGATTTGTAATTTAAGAATATTTTCACCATGGTTTGCTATTATTTGTATTAGAATAGTATTTATTTAGGTTCCTGCCACAAGCTTTTTTCAAAATACTTATCTAGAAAAATACTAAAAAAACATTCATTCTTTGATGTAAAAATTCGATTCGGTTTAATTGCATCTCAGAAAGGTATTTTGAAAAAAAATTGTGTCAGGAATTAGATAAATAGGTACTATTTTAAAACAAATAATAGCAGACCATGGTGAAAATATTCTTAAATTACAAATCATTTTGGTACTACGTTTGTATGGGAAATTCATCTTCCGCCGAACCCTTAAGGGCGTATACAACCTCAAATTGCTTATTTTCAACTCCGTCGGACCTCCATATCTTCCAAACTACTGAATATTTAACTTTGAAATTTATATATGGTAAAGTTCAGGACTTATTCTATCGATCATATGTTTCGAAAACACGATGCCATAAAATTTTCTCGATAGAAAAAAATCGCAAAGTTACCTTAATTTTTTACTAAAACCCTAATTTCTCAATAAATACAGATGATACGATCTTGAGATTAAGCATAGTAATTGAACTAAGTATAAAGAATATTTTATATGTTGCCTTTTTTTTCAATTAACTATTCTAATGTTTGTGGGGAGCAAATAACTACTAAAAACTTGATTTTTGGGCTTACGCCGCTTTGCTCTGTCCCGCTCCTGTGAACGCGAAATCCTATGCCTATCCTCTTCACACAATAACGAGGTAGGGTACCGCCTTAAGGCTGGTGTTCACCAATAGATAATCGGATAATTGGGCTGCTTCGTTGGTTAACGTTGACGTTTATGTGGTACAGTTTGTGTCAAAAACGTTAAAACAACTGTTTAAAATTTACTTATTTATTTTTTTATTAAAAATATTGTACACCTATCATTACAGGCACACCTAATGCGATAGGGTACTTATTTATTCCCAACCATATGGTTACAGTCATCTGGGTGATACTAATTAATACTAATTTGAAATAGTCACTATTGGTTATTATATAATTATATATATCATTTAACCATCAGAAAAACTATGCAAAACTCATACTACGGCCTTATGTAGCAATGCCTTTACTACATCCCTCTCCTTACCCAAAACATTACTGTGCAAATAGACCTCTGCCTTCGGGGAACAATTTTTATTTCGACAGAGTTGAGCAATTTTCTCGGCAGTAAAGTTTATCGCCGTTTTTTTATATTTTACTAACAGACTTGGGTTTTAGTGGCTCGTGGGGCTGTTATTTGTCGTGTAACTTTTAGGAAAATTTCAGTTACCAACACAAAGTTGCTTTAGGTCTGGTTGAAAGTTTATAGAAATACTAGTTTCTGCCCGCGGCTGCGCACGCGTTGTTTCCATCGAAACTTTTAAAGGTTATTTCTATACCATGGGAACTGTTTTATGGGATAAAGTAGCCTATGTTAGATTCCAGGCTTAGAGCTACATCTGTGCAAAATTTTAGCACGATCAATCGTGCTAAAATTTTGTGTTTCAAGTCGTTATGGCGTGAAGAGGTAACAAACATCCATACATCTAAACATCCAAACTTTCGCATCACACTAATATTATAAATGCGAAAGTTTGGATGGATGGATATATGGATGGATGGATATTTGTTACCTCTTCACGCCAAAACTACTGAACGGATCGGGCTGAAATTTATGGTAAGACTCGTATTAGTAATTTTGCATACAGATAATTCCAGGCCTGGAATAAAACATAGGCTACTTTTTTTCCATAAATCAGTTCCCATGCGTTGTGTAGACGGAAATAAAATTCCGCCCACGTAACTGGTTGTCCCCGCGGAAAATTTCTTCCGCGTAGACAACCAGTTGTCAAGTTTGGTTGTCTGGGCGGAACAAACCGATAGAAATAACCTTAAAATGTTTCCATAGAAACAACGTAATCAGCAAAATTATTCGAGGAGCGTAAAAAACCTAGACTAACAATATCCAGAGCAGTATTATGCAAAGACAATATAATTCTATTCATTTGTATGTAAATGCTCTGGATGGTTGCACTGGGCCACAGCCTATCAATTAAACAGCTGGTTTATTTGTAAAACATCATAATGTCATCATCGCTCCCTAAAATATCATTGCAATTGTCTCTAGATAACTTGTAACAAAATATGTTGATCATTATACGAAGTCGGTTGTAGCTATATTGTTTGGCAGTAGAGATTTAATTATTTACTAGTTTCTGCCCGCGGCTTCGCATGCGTTGTTTCTATGGAAACGTTTTGAGATTATTTATATCCCATGGGAACTGATTTATGGGATAAAAAGTCGCCTATGCCTATTAAAATTTTATTTCAGAAAACACAAAAAAAAACTTAAACTCTGGGAAGACTGATTGACTGATGAGGATTATAAAATTAACTAACTATTTAGATTGGGGTATGACCATGCCACAAAATTGCATGACAAATTCCCTGCTAACCGAATCCAAGCGGGGCGTCGTCTATTAGAATATTTAAGTTGACTACTGGTCGCTTTATCCTTGGCAAAGATGAGGAGCAAATTTATTGCGGTTTTTGTCACTTTTTCACGATAGCTGAATGATTTATACAGTGTACGATAGGTAGTATACATAACGAGTTACGTTAGTACAAAGTAGAAGTTTTTGACAAAGGATTTTTCAGAGCATAGTATAAATGAATTCCTTAAATATAAAATGTAGGTAATTATTATTATTTATTGATTTTGCATGAATATGTGTGAAATGGTTTTTAATTTTTAAATGTAAATTTTATGTTATTTGTATTTTCATATGCAATCAACAATCATTTAAATTCTAATATTATATTCATACGCCTGAAAGTTTTGATAGTAGTTAGTATAAGAATAATTGTAAGATCCATGTATAAACATGAAACTTTATGAATAATGAAATCTGAAATCTGAGCAGTCGTGGTAATCATCGAATGTAAAGGGTATTCTTGATTCAAAAGTGGAGGAACTCGTCGACTTTTGGAATTAGTTTCGTTCAATATTTCACTTCAGCAGACTGACTGATAGGGACCAAGGAAATTAATGCCTACACTTCAGCATTAATTTAATATACAAAATACTCTTGAAGATGTCACATCACAACGAATTAATTCTACCGCCAAACAGAAAGCCGGTGGGAAGGTCATGGTTGCTTCCGTCGGGTAAATGAGAAGCTTCTTGCAAATTTGCCAAATTCTCTTTCATTATTCTACGCGTCATATGATATACGGCTGGGTTCAACACTCGAGGGCATTGGAAGAGGACCGTTTGCTTTGGCCTAATAACTCTACTCGACAAGCTAGTGTAACTAAACGGCTTAGAAATTTTGAGTAATTATCTTTATGGAAATAAAAAAATATTTTGGCTTACTGCGTATTTTTGACAACTTCACTGATATCATCAATCCGCATTTCGCCTGCCAATCGTGGCAATCACCACCACCATTGGCAAGCATGATTGGCAGTATGGATTTGCCATAATCTCCAGGAGATCCATGGTTATGGCAACTATTTGTAACATTGTCGGGGCCAAAGTCCAGTAAAGGATGCATAATGTGGGCTGATATTGTGTTGTCACTGTCAGTAAGTTCGGTTACCGACTTGCGGTAAAATCGCGCACGGATACGTTTAAATAGCTCTGCTCTACATCTGGGTAGAGCTTGGATAGTTTTGTTACCTGCTGGCCCAACGGGTTGGATTGGCTTGAAAATCTTTTTATCAAAACAATGCACTTTCTATATCAACTTACATACGAGTAGCCAGTACCAACAAGCGTCACTTGCTGCTAAGTCGAGTAGACGGCCGCTACTCGAAAGTTGTCTTAACTGCTTACACAGGTAATTTACCAACTTGATAATCGAAAGTAATAAAATGGCTAAAATGGGTCTTCACAGGAACTCCACACTTTTTACGGCGGAATTATTACGAAATGAGACCCCTAGCATAATTTAACATTAATTTATTACTTTTACGTTTTTGTTGGGATGTAATGTACCTACCGCAAAAAAAAAGGATTATACTGTATCTATGTAGTGTTAATCAATCGTACCTATGTATGCTGTTATGTGATCATGTAAGGGATAATAGATTAAACCTATTTCACTGTTGTGGGCAGTATAGTTCCAAATATTAATAGTAGTCCTGTCCTAGTAATGATTTGTGGCTGTCCCAATAATTTAATAATGAAAATGCCCAGAGCGCTCATATAACTAATAAAACTCATGCCCTTACCATGAAAATGCCAAAAATTAGGTAGGGAAACGATCTTTTATGTTAGTTTTATACAATTAATACTTACATAAGTACCGACTAGTAATTTAGTAAGATTGGATCAGTTGAGCTACCTGTAGATTGTTTGCAACAGTCTGCAGTTAGCTCAATTGTTTCAGTCGTCAATATGTACTAGTTCTAATTTGTTTCATTTAATGTATTATGTATATTTATATATCGGATATCTCGCCACGCTAGCCTTAACGACATCATCCGGCGGGCCTTTGTCACCGCTAACGTACCAGCTATTCTCGAACCGAATGGTCTGTTGCGTGACGATGGTAAGAGGCCCGACGGTATGACACTAGTCCCATGGGAGTTGGGAGGCCCATTGTGTGGGACGCTACATGCGTCGACACACTTGCGCCTTCCCATCTTCCGAGGACATCCGTGAGGGCGGGTGCGGCGGCAGATTTGGCCGAAGATCTCAAGAGGCGCAAATATGCAGGTCTCGACAGAGCCTACACATTTGCTCCCCTTGGAGTCGAGACCCTAGGTCCGTGGGGTACCGAGGCTCTTCGGGTTTTCGAAAATCTATCTAAGCGTCTGGTCGAAGCGACGCGTGACCCGAGAGCTGGTGAATATCTGGCACAGCGTATCAGCATTGCCATACAGCGTGGCAATGATGGTTTTTGATTTTGATTTTTGATTTTGAAATGCAGCCAGCGTCTTGGGGACGCTTCCGACTGGTGTTGATATGGATCAGTTGAGCTATCTGTAGACTGTTTGCAACAGTCAGCAGTTAGCTCAATTGTTTCAATTGTAAATACTAGTATAATTTTCTTTGTGCATAAATATGTATTATGTAATTAATGTAATGTTCTTTGTCAGTAAGCAATTTTTAAAATTCCTAGTTTTAATTAGTCTTATTACCTATACCTAAATCTGTCAGATATGAGTCGAGAGGCTCTCACGCTCTCGACCTCGACCTCTCGACTTATATCTGACAGATTTAGGCTTTTTTAATTTCGAGTTTAAAAAAACTTTATAACCTAACGTTACTAACATTCTTAAAGAAAGAAAACTTGGGCAAAAAGAAAGAAAACAAGCTGTGGACATAACTAATGGAGTGAATAGACAGCGACATTCATGCGGCATTTTTTCGGGATGTCCGATATGTTTAGTCACGTCCAGCGAACGGATCGTGCATGAAGAGGCACGTGGGTTCCATAAATCCGAGCGCAAATAATTTTGATTATGACTGCCTGTTTGGGGATTTGTAGGAGGCTCACTCATTGTACAATCATAGTAATAAATAATAAATGAATAATAAATAATGCTGGACAATTCACACAGCATTATCTAGCCCCAAGCTAAGCAGAGCTTGTGTTATGGGTACTAGATAACTGATATACATAATACAATACACTACATAGATAGATACATTTTTTATTATACATAGAAAAACATCCAGAAACCCCTGAACAAATATCTGCAGATCGTACAAATATTTGTCCCGAGGCGGGAATCGAACCCGCAACCTCCTGCGTCGCAGGCGGACCTTCGCCCGCTGCGCCACAGAGGTCGTCATTTATCAATATAAATCGGTTCCCTAAAAATAACAATAAAAATAATTTTAATATTTGAAATAAACATAAACTCGCTGTGCCCACAACTAGGCTACACAAAATTAATGTATCTTTTAAAGGGCAATGTATACGCTTCTACAACAAAACTCCTAGTGAGTTGCAAAAATGATCAGTAAATAAATTCAAACAAATTGTTTTGCATTATACGTTCATATATTTTACAATTTTGCATTATACGTTCATATATTTTACAATTTTGCATTATACGTTCATATATTTTACTATAAAAACTATCGTAGTTTCACGAAGTCAATATCGTTTTTGGTAAGTAGATTTATTGGCCGTTTTCTCGTGGCCAAACAGTAGTCATTGTTTAATAACCATGCACCCAACTACAACATTTAATATTATTAATATTCAATATATACATAATCTTAATATATATAAATCACGTGTCCCGTTGTTTGTCCGCGATGGACTCCTAAACTACTTAACCGAGTTTAAGTTAAATTTGCACACCGTGTGCAGTTTGATTCAACTTGAAAGATAGGATAGCTTATTTAGGGAAGATTTAAGTGAGAGCGGTACGAAGTTCGCCGAGTCAGCTTGTCTATACTAATATTATAAAGAGGAAAGGTTTGATTTTTTGTTTGTTTGTTTGTTTGTATGAATTGAATAGGCTCCGAAACTACTGGACCGATTTGAAAAATTCTTTCACCGTTAGGAAGCTTACTTTTCAGGGAGTGACATAGGCTATATTTTATCCCGGAATTCCCACGGGAACGGGAACTACGCGGGTGAAACCGCGAGGCGATCGTCTAGTATTATATAAAAATCACATATTATATTATATTAATAATATTGAATGTTACCTTTTCTATCTATTAAAAGTCAACTCTTAATATCTTTCTTGACGTCTTTGTCTTTTGTGACTTTCGTTTTGACGCACTGAAAACCTTAGTTTTTCAAAGACTGTTAGACACCTATACAAAATAATCTCAACAAAACAACACCCTATACTGAAGACTTAATAGTTGCTACTCATCTCTACCCCCAAGAACACTGTAAATGCCACTGACAGTGTATAAAACATAAATAAATTCTCGTTTAAGTCAATTTAGTTTATCTTTATGGGGTCACCTTTTTTAGGTGAAAAGGATCTTGTACAATGTTGAGCAGAATTTTAAGGATTTCTTTATTTGTTGGAGTTTAGTGTTCTTTACTGGTTTTTATGTGAAGGTAAGCTTATTTTATGGCAAATAATAACGTCATATGAGTTGTTTGAACAAAGAAAGATGTTAGAACAAAGGTACCCATCTAACTTTATCTTGTTTCGTTATTTAGAAACTTTTTATGAGACATCGTATCTTTGTAATTTGACTTTATTCTTCATTTTACATCTACCAGGTAGCTTAGGTTGTAAAAGTAAATTATAGTATAAAAATAGAACAAATGATGTCGATTCTTACTACAGCCGACTTCTTTTCAATATTCGAAACAATAAATGCAAAATATAAAAAAAAATAGGGAGTTTGTTAAGTGGTAATATTTTGATAACTTTACTAATTAATAGACATCCAAAAAGAAATAATTATTATTTATCGGGTATTAATCCCGTACTTATTGTTATTATTTCCCCTACGTAAATACCTGATAAATGATGTTAGCTAATAGAGAAAGTTTAATATAAAATAATATTTGGTCGCTTAGTCCCTATTGCAAGTTCCGTACCTATAGGTAGACCAATCATATTATTCCGTCATTAAATTTGTTTTTTAAGATTTAAAGGCGAATAAATGTAAAAATATCGGATCATCATCATTATCATTTTTCATAGCATAGCTCATAGCCATAATGGGCGGAAATAAGGGGCGAAACGACACTACACCCAAAAACTTTCGCATATACAGAATATTTTATAGTATTTTTGGGGTTGCTTTATATTTAGTGCAAAAAAAAAATATTTATCAATTTTGCTCAAATTGACCATTTACGACGTTGACATTTGGCGTTCTTGACAATGTACGATTTTGACAATATGCGTTTTTGACATTATGCGAAAACTTAGATCGTTTTATCATTTTGAGTGTTTGACTTAATGCGTATTTGACCTCTTACGATCCAAAATATCGCTAACTGATCCATTAAATATTTTTCTCTTCATGAAGGCAACAAATTCATTATTTAAGTCTGAATTCAGTGAGCATTCAAGGTATTTGGCAGGTCAGAAACGAAAATTAAACAAAGACAAAAGTTTACGTAACTCTAAATCGGTTTGGAATTCCGTAAATGTTTTGTCCGAATTTAAATCTGAGCAAAGTTTTGTTTTGGGGAGGTAATATTTTACAAGGAAAGGTGTTCAGAATTCGGGAATAGCGGTCTGGGGGTTATTTAATGATTGTAGCCGGTATTTCTATCAAAACAAAAGAAAATCAGAATATCTCCATCACAAACCCTCTGTACTTGAAATGCATTTGAATAAGAATGTGCATTCAGATTGTTCCTAGGTACAAATTGGAGGATATCAAGGAAGCCCATCCAATGCTTGGCCTGTTAGAAAGACTTGTCATTTACGGCATAGCTGACAAAGAAAGGAATTTTTTAATTTCTAATAAAATTATTCTGGCTGTATTGTGAAAGGCTTCAGAATTTCTTTGAAGAACGAACGGGCAAAACGCATCCGCAGTACAATTAGCATTTTTTATTTGCACGACTAATGTCAAAAAAGAATATAACGAAGTGCGAGTCAGACTCGCGCACTGGGTTCCGTAAGACCTTGTGGTTTTACAAATTATCATGATTTTAGAAATTATCATGTCAACGGGAAGTAGGGTACCCTATAGGTTTTGGTCCATGGCGAGTATCAAAAATTATAAACTACAAATTTAAGTTTGCTGCATTTTTCCCTTTATTTGTGCTATAAGACAAACTACCTACTAACTAAATTTTATGATTCTTGGTCAACGGGATGTACCCTTCAGGTTTTGGTCTATAGCAAAAACCAACATTATTTTTTTTGGTGAATTAACTACAAATTTCTGGTTTTAGGATGTTTTCCTTTACTTGTGATATAAGAACTTGCTCCTTGCCAAAATGTATGCATCTACGTCAACGGGAAGTACCCTATCAGTCTTCGTCCATGGCGAGAATGAAAAGATAAAAGATTTTTTTTTTTCATTTATGGTTTCTTTGTTCGATAACTAATAAATATAATATGTATGATGATCATGTGTCCGAATTTTTGGAACACCTTCACAGTTAAAAATTATTAAATTCAACTTTAAGATCGGTAAAGGTTTCACAATCAGACTATGCTGCCTGCAAGTGCAAGGTAATAAATCCTCTTTTGCTGTAAGTTTTGTTCGTTTTCCTTTACTGAATTCGTAAAGTTGAAATTATAAATTTTCAATTTAAAGGTGCTCCAACAATTTATGGCACATAGTCGTCATACATTTATTTTAATAGGACATAGATCGCAAAGTTTAAAAACATGAACGCACAAGAGTTATTATTCATGAAAAACCAGAAGGGCAAGAACACTCTTTTGCAATCCAAATTTTGCTACATTAAGAATGTACAAAATAAGGGTTGTAGTACACTCAGGCGATGTGTCGAACTCGAGAGATGGAGTGTAGCGCGTCTATCAACAGAAATAATAAGTTTTTTTTTTTAATATTGTTTCTCAAAAAAATAAAAAAAACTTTTTTTAAATTTAGCATAAATAAATGATTTAATGATCCAATTTGTGACAAGGAATTACGTTCGTCTGCATACCTGTGTTGCATATAAAATGAAATTGAAGTTTATTTTGTTTGAGAGCTATATAAAAGAAGAGGTGTGCAAAGAATTCAGTTCTACACAAAGTATCTACGAAAAACACACTGACCAATTGAAAGAAAATTGTAGATCTTACGTTTACCAGATTTTACGTCGAAAACGTCATCAACGATGCATCAAAATATGTTTTACTTATTTATTAGAAGTCGAGGTATCGGAAATCTTGGGAAATAATCTTTATTGTGCGACGATGGAACATATGAAAATTCTTATATATTGTTCTGCTTTAGCAAGAAACTTTTTAGAAACTGGTAATTACGAATTTTATTTGAATGATTGAACATTTGACACAGCTCCATCTCCGTTTTACCAGCTATATATCCTTCAATTAGATTTGGAGTTAAATATTACAACAAACTACGACGTTCCTGTGGTGTATCGTTTCTTACCGAGTAACTGAAGTCAAACTTGAACCTTCGAAGGGACGTTTTCAAAACCGACTATGAGATAGCAGTCATAATCAAAAGGCGGTGACAAAAAAAGGGTATTCACATATCTCCAGATTGTGAAGGATTTAATATGTTTAACAAGTGATAGCTGATGTAAACGTTAAAGGAGAAACGTTGGAAATAGTAGAAAGTACCGTATTCTTGGTAACCTTAGATAATAAACTTCAATGGGGCCTACACATACTCGTAGATAAGCTATCGAAGAGACTTAATTCTGCAATGTATGCAGTCAAAAAAATCCGTCATCTTTCAGACGTGGATACGAGTACATCTAGCTAGGCTTGTTTATTTCAGCTACTTCCATATGATTATGTCTTGTAAACTGCTGTGGGGGATCGCTGCAGATATTATCACCGTATTTATGCTGCAGAAGAGGGCTTTTCCTGCAATCTATAATGGGTCGCAGAGAATCCCTACGTGATAAATTCAAAGAAATAAACATAATGACAGTACCATATCAATATATTAGGTTTAGGAAAAAGTCTTTTCGCATTATAGTATGTATGAACTTGTAATAAAACCTCTTTGGCTATACTATTTGTATCTGGCTGGTTTTGGTATCATTAAAAGTATAAATTTTAAAAGATAACAAAAAGTGGAGTAAGATTGGCATATCCGTAGTTACGACGTAGCTGAAGATCTGGGAATTGACCACAAAACAGTTTTGGCGCATTTGAAAAAAACTGTATACACAAAAAGCTCAATATTTGGGTACCTCACGAGCTCACTGAATAATTAAACCTGATGAACCGTGTACTCATTTGTGATTCTTTATTACGTCGTAATGAAACTGAACCATTTTTTAAAGAAACTGATAACTGGTGATGAAAAGTGGATCACGTACGACAAGAACGTGCGAAAAAGGTCGTGGCCAAAGGACGGTCAGGCTTTACAGACTGTGGCTAAACCCGTGTTAACTCGCAACAAGGTGATGCTGTGTGTGTGGTGGGATTGGAAGGGCATTATTCATTATAAGCTATTACCGGCAGGACCATCGATTCTGAACTCTACTGCGAACAACTGATGAGATTAAAGCAAGAAGTTGAGAGAAAGCGGCCGGAATTAATCAACAGAAGGGGTGTGGTATTTCATTATGATAACGCTAGACCTCGCACATCTTTAGCCACTCAGCAAAAATTAAGAGAGTTCGGCTGGGAGGTGTTAATGCATCCGCCGTATAGTTCAGACCTTGCACCTTTAGATTTCCACCTGTTTCGGTCTCTTTAAACTATATTAAAAAATGATTTTGAATGTTCTTAAAAAATGCGAATAAACTTTTTCCCCAACTTATTATTTATGAAAACTTGTTGTACACTCATAGAAATATAAATCGGTTCCCTAAAAAAAGCGAAAATCATAATTTTGATACCAAAAATAAACATAAACTCGCTGTGCATTGTATTTATGGAAATAAAGAGTTTTTTATTTTGATTTTACAGTTGATCTAAAAAGTTATTTTTCTGCGACTGTCGCAAAATTTAAACGATGGCTTTTCATGCGATAGTAGTTGTTAGTTCTTTACGTATCTAGAATAAACATGAACTAAATACATTTTTCATTTTATAATTTCATAAGTTCTTGACAGAAGTAAAATGTTTATTTTAATATTTTTTAAATACTCTCAATAATTTTAATCAGCTATTTTTTCATAATTTAAATTAAGTATATGTACCGCAAAGCCTAACCTAAACCTCGTCTTATTTTGATGGTATTTATATAGATTGCACATTTCCATTAGTAGACATTTTTATTTTGGCATTCTTTTGGACATTGGCTTTAGACATTTATATTTTTTGATATTAGTCGTGCAAATATCATTTTTTGTCTCCTAGTTGTATAAAAATAGCTTTACAAACTACAACAGTCTCAGAATCAACGGCAATCAACAAATTGTGATTTATTAAGGAGGGGATTAACCCCAGGGTGGGTTTCCACCTCCCGCATATAATTAATGAGGGTAAAACCAGCTGCTTATTGGTATCGTATTGGGAAAAACGTTGTAAAGGAAAACAATACTAATTATCTAGTGCCTCTAGTCTGTTTTATATCGTTTATGGCAAGGAAAGGGTTAAGTCTACGAAACGGAGACTCTGCATAAACTGGCCTGATTGGATTACATGCCCGAAGAAGGGGCCACCAAAATATGGTACTCAGTTCCCGATTCAGATATTTTGTTTTTAAAAACTTATCTGAGCGTCTGGTCGAAGCGACGCGTGACCCGAGAACTGGCGAGTTTGGCAATGCTTATGCGCTGCGCCATCTAGCGCAGCGCATCAGCATTGTATTGCTATACAAAGCGGGGTAATGCAGCCAGCGTCTTGGGGAAGCGACGACTAGTATAGATACGGATCAATTGAGCTACCTGTAGATCGTTTGCAACAGTCTGCAGTTAGCTCAATTGTTTCAATTGTACAATTTCTAATTTGATTCTATTCTTTATACGTAATTGTCTTTGTTTGGTAATGAAGTAAATTTATTTTTCTCGTACATATCTGTAATTTTCTTTGTTACTAAAAATATCAGTCGAGACTGGTTGACGGCGGTCACTGTTCCTAGCAATCTGTCTCATAGTGAACCATTAAAACAGCGTCCTATTTCCAGACAATAGCTATTGGACATCGATACGAAAGAATAACGAGACAGAAGCATCTCTTAATTGTTTTCTAACAATGTGTTGTTTTGTTCCGCTGAAAGCATTTAGATTATTGTTCTCTGAATGTCATTCTGTCATTGAATGGTACTATGCCCATGACTTTGTTTTTATTTAAATTTGTAGAGAAAAACAAGTATCAAAATCACAGTGATTCTTGTGTGTAATCGCAGTGTGGGCTGTGTGTAGGCAGTGCCATTAGGTAGTATATGTTTAACTATTAGCATATGTAGATGAATGAAAACTATGGTTATATTGGTCCGTGCTATTAGTTAATAATTATCTCACAGATGGACAAAAGCCTTCCACACCAATTTAGTCATACAAAATGAATTGGAACACTCATTAGCTCTTCACTTCCACTTTCCGAAAAATCATGGTGAAAGGAATAAAGTGGACATAAAAGTCCAAAAAGATCCATCAAAGGATCTTTGCAATGGCTTTTAGTGGACCGAGAGCCATATCTTCCTGCACGACTTGCGATAATATTAAATTAGTTTGTTTTTTGAGTTATTTTTGACAGTCATAAATACAGGAAACTGTTTTAGACCTACGTCACCAATCTTAGTTTCACCAATCTGCTCTTAGACCAAGCTAAAGACTTGATGTCGACACCAAGAATCTCTACCTCAACAAAATAAACAGTTTATTAGTTTAAAAAAAAGTATTGTTTAAAAAATAGTTTGGGCCTCATTATTCTTCTTTCAACCGGATATTAATGATTCCCAGGGAACTTCATTTATGGATTTCGGCATTACTCCTTAATAATAAGAGCCATAAAGACGCTAATCAGAAGAGGCCTGGTGGAGTCCAGCAGTGGACCAATATAGGCTGTAGCTGTGTAGGTGTAGGGAATTCAATACTAGTCTTTCAAAGGCTTGTAAGTAGACTGAGCTGGCAGATTATAAAATGCGAGTCTCACTTTGAGTCTCGTTGCGTCCGTACTTAAACCGAAAGTATCGTTTAACCCCATCCTAATTGTCTGCCTGTAAAATGTTAAGAAAGGAACAGTATCCACCATTCTACCTTCCTGTAAATCTCTGGGCTAAACAAAGGAGTCTTAAATTAGCTAGCGGTGATTATGACAGGAAAGGTAACGCAACTCAAGTTTCATTGTTCGTTTTAGTATTGCGTATATATTCTTGATTATTACTTATATAAACATTTGAGCGCAATCCGCTATCGCCTTTTTTGTACTTAGGTTATTCGTTTTAAAGCTTTAATGATATAACTGTGCTTATATAGTGTGTTTTAAGATAAGTGCTTGTGATACTTTACAGAAAACTACCCATAAAGAATCTATTCATCATCATCATCAACCTATATTCCTCCGCCTATGTCTAGCAGTCCACTGCTGGACATAAGCCTCCCCAAATGACTAAAGCCAGGGCGCTATGAGCCCCTCCTTATCACCCTGGCTATAGTCAAAGAATCTATAAGCTTACTTTTGCTATTTTATTTCCGGTTGTAGTACAGTCAGCTGCACAGACATGTATACACTTCCAAGGTTTAACTTTTATTTTACTCGGAACTTATCAAATAAAAGGACATGCACACGTTTTTCGTACAAAGTAGTCATCGTACTTCGTCAGAATGAGGTACATAAATTATCAAAATTACTATACACTTACTATTTAGTCAAATTGAAAACTTGGGAGTGTATACATATTTTTGCAGCCGACTGTACCTACGTATCGATATTATAGTAATAATCTACCTATTCCAATATAATTATGGTACCTCCGCTTACCAGCATCAGGGTTTTTAAGCTTGCAAAGTTTGCTCGACATTCATCGGATCTTTCTTAGCATGCATAGCTTGTTAGGAAGTCAACTTAAAAATATAACAACTTCTTGTAGTGGCCCTACGTTCTCTTAAATATCGCCATAAGGCTTTAACTTTTGTTTAATTAATTTGGGGCACGGTTAATTTGCACAGTTTACTTCGGCTGCGTACAGTCATCTGCAAATGAATAGCACACCACTTTTGATGTTTTAATCAGTAGCGCAGTCTAGAGGAAATTACTGGTAAGTTAATATTTGTGCTAGGGAGTTAATTGGTAATAGGTATATCGTAGAAAACTAGTCAGATAGACAACTATTTATTGTCTTTCCAAAATTGGGCTCAAAAGACAAATAAGACAACGTAACTTAGAACCACAAAATCATACATAATTAATTATGACACACCTATACACTTGGACTCGACATCTTTCATCGATGCAACTTCGATAAGTACATATTTCATTTTCGTAGTTTTTTTTGGATGCATTGCCTTCAATAAATGCATTGAAACGAATCAAAATAAACATACAAAATATAATAAAACTTTAACTAAAATCTACAGCCGAAAAGCTTAATTTATTTAACTTTTCAGTTGACTGTACACAAGGAGCCGAGTGTGAGAGATGGCCGACAAAATAAAATTTGAATTTTGACGAAGTTACGCGTATAAATCTTAAAAACTTCACAACGGCAAAACTTGGAATGTATTCTTGTAAAAATGTTTCTTAGGGATTTATGACCGAGAGAACAAGAGTATTTTACCGTAACTGGTTTTTTTTAACTTGAAGATGGAAATAAAATGAAAACGAATATTTAAACGGAATTAATCTTTTGGCAGCATCGAACATAAACATCACATTCGCAGCATGGCAGTGAGTGGCAAACAATCAAAATTTATTAGTAGTGTCAAAAATAAACAAATAAAAATAAAAGTTCTTATGGTATTAAAAATCATCAGTGCTCGCAATAATACCTAGCATCCCGCAGTAAATATTTCCAACGTGTTTTTTTTCATTTTCGCCGAAACACTTATTCAACAAAAAATCACGAATGCGGATAAACGCTTCAAATTCATGCAAAATGAAGTGTAACTCGCAATTTTCAGACGCAATGTCATTCTCGTCGTACATATTGCATTGCGTCGTATCATCTTATGAGAGTTACACCACCCTGTGTCACTGATACGGCTCTATTTGTGTGACATTTAAGAGACAAATAAGGCCTAGGATAGTGTGTTGTAAAACGTCTGTAAGAAAAATGTCTATGTGGCAAAACGTAGACTTAATATTTACTTTTCGAACGTTCGGAATTTGTTAACATATTAAATACTAGACGATCGCCTCGCGGTTTCACCCGCGTAGTTCCCGTTCCCGTGGGAATTCCGGGATAAAATATAGCCTATGTCACTCCCTGAAAAGTAAGCTTCCTAACGGTGAAAGAATTTTTCAAATCGGTCCAGTAGTTTCGGAGCCTATTCAATTCATACAAACAAACAAACAAACAAAAAATCAAACCTTTCCTCTTTATAATATTATATTATAGTATAGATTATTTACCGAATCAGTCGCCTGTGACCTCGATCGCTGTAACGCAATGGAATGGAGGGAAAATAAAAACACAAGGTAAGCGAGCAATACCCGATAAATAGTCTTATGTAAATATAAAGTTAAAAAAGTATAACGTATTCATTACAGCATATTGAATATCCTATTTTTATTTACTTTTCAAGCATCAGAAAAAGATAACAAAATACTAACTGTAAAATACTAGTAGGTACTTGTCTTCCAATTTACCTACAGCCTCTCTTTCTATTTTTATATTTTAGGTATCAATTCATCATTAAATAATGGATTAATTTATTAGAAATAAACAGGATAAATGAAGGACATTGAGATAGACCTCAGGATTAAAAACGACTTAGCAATTAATAATACCTATTATAATGAATAGAAGCAGTATCAGGTCTCATCACTGATGGATATGCTACTCAACTGACCAAAGATGAGAAGATTGAGTATCTTATCTGGTAAGCTTGTCTCATAAACTATCATCCGGCCAATATTTAGAAGCGATACATCTCATAGTCACAAGCTATGTAGGTATTGCTAAAAGAGAAACAGTCTCAGATAGATTCATCACTAAAATCAGAAGCGAGATGGAGACAGACATGGGGAAGAGATAAACCTATCTGGAGACATCTTACGCCAATCCTATGCTCTGTTTGGAAGAGATGTGAATGCAACAAATGGTCGTGTTGTGTTTGATAGATGGCTCGGCAGACTCAGAGATATTCCTGAGCATGCCATGAGACTTTGACTGTCTCTGACTCAAGTCACAGGACCAGGTCTCACTGCGTTCATTATCATTACCTACTATGGTGAAATATGCCTCTTTCCTTTGGGCAAGGCTGAATCTCCTAACAGATGGTGAGTTAGCTAACTGAGCGCAAGCAATAGGAGTTGTGAATGGGAATGCCTATTATTGATTTAATCGTAATCTTGAGGCTGCCAGGTCTACATTGTTCAGCTCCATTGCATTTGTGGTAAAGGAGTTAATAACTCGGTTGAACGGGAAGATGTTATTCAAAAATTATGGTGGATGGGTTTAGAAACCTAAGGCTGCTACAGTCATTGAATTAGTGATAAAGACATAGTGACAGCAGCCCCTGCGTGACTGCTGCTTTAGGGAACGAAGGAGTGCGAGTTGAAGATACAAACTCATGGGGGCCATTGCATTGCAAATTTGCAATGAGAGAAATGCGAATTTGTTTGCGTAAATGCATACAATGTATGCTACTAGCATACATTGTATGCATTTACGCTCTATGAATGTTGCAAGATAGTAATAATTGTCAATTAGTGGCAGTATTAATACAGGCTTATCTAAAAAATGTAACTAGTGATACTCAATGATTAAGTACTAACTCTTCACAATTTGTAGAAAGCAAAACTGTAGAGTTCTTCATAAAAGTTTGCTCATCGTACCAAAGCCTCAATGCAGAAAAAAATAAAAAGAGTACTTAAGAATTCAGAACGGACATAAATAATCTTCTTTCGAGTGAAACGTCCCTACATTTTGCTATTGCCTCGTCAGTGCCGGTGATGGAGGCTTTGTGAAAATATTTCTGCAATTTCTTTTATTTATAACATTCATATTGCAATTGCCACATCTGTTACGAAAGTTGCAGCTTTGGAACTGTGTGTGGCACATGTGTTCTAACGTGTTTGTTTAAAAACTTCATTTTTTTATAGTACCTAGATGTTGAATGATGAGTAGATAACGTTAAACACAAATACAATATCATAGCGTGGAAAATTTTAGATGAGCCTTGACTAATAATATTGCTTTTAAGTCGGATTTCTGATTTTATTGTATTCACCCGGAGCTTAGAAGGTATATAAATAATTATCTGAAGGCGTTCATAAATAGGCCCATAACAGTACGTCTTACGAGTGCAACGAACTTTTTTCTTACCGACCTAAGTAAAAAACCGTTTTCAAACAGAAGTTAGAAAAGAGCACGTAAAAAACACCGAGCAACTAGTAAAATCTACTGCACGGTGTGCTATCCAGTCCCACCAAGAAAAACTTGAAACGACTTAAAATGGTAGGGTGCTTAACAATGTTCCACTTTGTCCAAAGTTTTTTGTTTGTGTTTTAGATTGAGGCGGAGTCATAGCCTTCCAACCTCTATTCAAAATAAGAAATCTATTAATGTCATGGAGTGTCAGCATCACAATAACAAAAACTCGCTGGCTTACTCGTCATGAATTTAATTGTAAAATAACATTTTTTATTTATCGTTGACAAGCCTCTTTCTCAAGTTTTTCTCTACCTACCCATCACACCAACAAGTTCTTCTATTTTCGAACTGATGAGCTATGTATCTCTTAAGAATTTGGAAATGTCCGCAGATTCAGCAGATCAACTTTTGTACAACTTTTGTATTTAGAATATCGGTTCAACATACTTTCAATCATTCATGGTTTACAACCGTGTATCAAGCACATAAGTGGTCAAATTAAAAACCGTCACGTTCTGTAAATTCAATGCGAAACAGTTTAGTTAGGAGACTTTGCGATCCGAACGAACGATGGTTTCAGTTTCGTGATAATCAAAAGATAAAAAGTACCAATTGAACCACAACATTTATTGGCGACTAAAAGTCATCATATTTTACAAGATTCTGGCTGCAGATAGCTTGACGCTTTTTTCTTGGATAAAAAGCGTTATTTTATTCCAGGACAAGAACTACAGTTGTGCAAGTTTTCAGCCGTATCCGTTCAGTCAGTGTGAGTGAGTGAAAATCTAGGCAATTAAATAGGTACTCGTTCTTAGTACCTATTTAATTGCCTAGATATCAATATGCCTAGATAAAATATCTGATAGATGACTTCTACATTTAGCGGTAGATATGGGGAGCATAACATCGTTTCTATACGACTTGAAACAATAGCTTTTAAAAAACCATTACAAACCCATACTAATCCACTTAATTCATTTGCCGTTTTTTTTAATCTGCTAAAATTGACCTTTATACTACACTTAACGACTGAAAAATAAACTATAGTAGCTATGTATACTAGTGCCCGTAAAATTGTGCCGAAACTTACAAAGATCTCAACAGTCAACAGTCTTGCGCACGCCTCTGTCTGGCTCACTCGCACCCACCCCAGTGCACATCTCACCCTCGCGACGAAAGCACGTCTGCCGCGCAAATTCAAATATTCAAAATCGCAGAATCGAACTCAACTTTTTTTCATTTTGTAAGCGGCCAGGGCTATTAAAACTTTTTCTAAGTTAGTGCTGTGTGGAACGTAATGTGGTTTTTGATAGAGGTTGGTTAGTGGCACGACAAGTCATCGTAATGATGACAAAATGATTTTAAAGAAGACGGGACGGTTTTGAACGAGCAACTGCCAGGTATTTATAAAAGTTGTTTTTACTATTTATTCATTTCATTAGGTTTCGAATTTAAGATTATTCTCTTAAGACCTAATTAAATAAACTAATTCCAATACTTATTCCACAAATCAGTTTCAGTATTTATTCTATGGGCATGAAAAAAATAGAACTCTGAAAGATCCATAACAGCGCTATATACCTCCTTAATTTAAAGTAACCTCGTTGGAAACGTCAGCATTATCGGGTTTTTTACCCCTGGATTATTCTGGTAATATAAACAAACTGCATCACTACTGGCAAAGGCTAAATTTCTTTCGCAAAAATAAAATCACGAAGCAAAATTTATTAATTCAGGGGAAGGTGATAGGGGATATAATTAAAAGTAAGACTTAGCTTAACATTGTCAATTTTCAAAAACTAAAATAACGCTTTAAAATATTAAGTTTTCCTGACTTTGTCGTCGTCTTTTTTCCTTGGGGTGGCAAACCCTTTAACGGAATAACATTTTCCATTCCGATCATTATCATGTATGCCTACAAATTCAAAATTAAAGTGGATTGCAAACGTCTTCTTTCTGGAAGTCGACTAAAAACTAAATGTTGGCCTTTAATATTAATCCTACTTTGTCAATATTGGCACCAAATTAACTAGGCTTTAAATCACTTGAAGAAAGCAATCACAAAGTGGAAGCCATTTTATTTTTATTAGAAACATTAAATTTTTATTGCCGCTACGCACGAGCTTTTAAACTGTATTATTTATGTTTCCACAGTTCAAATATTAGCTTAGCTTTTTGCAACACAGGTTTTAATAAATTCGCTATCAAACGGAATAAATTCTAATATTAAAATCAATTACTTTATCCCTATTTATTTATATCCAAGAATAATCGGTGTTATCTCTTAATTTAGCAATCTCTTCATTAACCTTATTAATATTGTCCAATTAAATTTAATTCTTTTCAAATTTATTACCTTTTTCTCTTAAGCGTGGTAGCATAGGTTGATTTGGATGAAATAACACTAATGGTATACAGAAGATAAGGTGCACTAAAACAAGTGAATGTATTTTTTCATATCGAAAACAAAATACGGAGGAAAAGAATGAGAATAACTTTTATCCAAATATTTTATAGGTCGAACGACTATAATTTTAAGTTCCAATTGAATTTTTTTCTAGAAATGTAGGGCCTAATAATTACAGAAAACGAGAAAGATGTGCAAAAAGATTTTAGGACAGGGGCAGCTTCAAACACTCAGGGTCGGCTGCTTCAAACTGCCCATGTATCTTCTTGATACAGGGGCAGCTTGAAACACTCAGGGTCGACTGCTTCAAGCGGAAACTGCATAGTTAACTACGTAACTGCTCGAGCGGTTCCATGTATATATGTACATAGAAGACTGAAGATTACTTTGAAGTCGCAGCTTCAAGCAGTCGATCCAGACTTCTTCAAGCTGCCCGTGTATCTTCTAAGCCCTTGAATAAGAAACATAATTGTTAGCAGTAAATTGAATAAAACCTTTGTAACTAACAAAGCTTGAATTAAAAATAATATAAAACATCTTCAACCGACCGAACATTTCTTATTTAGAAGGCAAACGAACCCTGAAAAAATAGAACAACGTAAAGATTTCGCGTGAATGAACAAATTCGCTTTTGTTTATCAGAAGACTTTCAGCACATTGAAAAAACGTCCCGAATAATCTTCAGCAAAATAGTGATTCTCAACTATAAACTATCAAGTCTTTGTATTTTCCAAGATTTTCGTTTTCATTCTCGAGGGAATTTCAATATCATGAATCTGCGTACAAGTGGTAGCTCAACTCATAATAGTATGGAAGCATGCGTGGAAAATTCTCCGTACATTATTACGCCCAGTAAAAATAATGTAGACTAAATATATTGCGGAAAGAGGTTTTAATACCTTTCATATTTGTTTTATCCAAAAGAACAAAGATTAAATTCGTAAAAGCTTCTAGCCCTCTTAGCTTACCGTACTTTCAAAAGGTGGTTGAGTAGGTATTACGCTTTAGTATGTTATTTTTAGGATTTGGTAGTAGGTAGGAGCAAGAGCTTAACTCGGGTTGTAGACTGAAAGCTAAGCTAACATAGTTTAGCATAGCTTGCATAGCTGACGCAGTTTTTATACCCATGCCACATAGCTTAGCTTTTTGCTTAACCTGCAGACTGACAATGTTCAGTCCGCTACCCACTTAATTAGTGACCACTTACAAATGATTTTTACCCATTCAGGCCAGTTCGTTCGTATTTATCACTATTATGTTAATCCATTAATTTACATAAGTTCTTGGAATTTCATATAATGAAGTAGATTTTTATGTTAAAAGTCTTTAAAGCCGTTAAAGCTATTTTACGATGCATTAAAGAAAAATCCTTCGCATTGTTAGGTGACCTAGTTTCGAGCCAATGTGAAAATATGTTGTAATGTGAAACTTCTCTGCTTTTCCTCTAGAACAATATCTACTTATAATAACCAAGGAAACAAACCTGGGAACATCGGATCGACTTTCTGAATATCGTCTACTAGTCCGTTGCAGCAATGGAATTGATGATCTAGAAATGTATCGCGGCTTACGGCTGCACGTGGCGTAGTAAAACCAAGATGTAGAAGTGCAATTATGTATAATAACAGCCGGTAGTTCATATGAACAACCGGCTCTTATTACACCTAGAATAAAAAATAAACTATCAGCGTAGGTATATATTATACACACGCTGATAATTTATTCATTATTCTAACATCGATGTAAGTAAAATTGGGGAGATTGAGTACTAGCTTCTCGAAAGTGGAACGCTCAATTTAGGTCTACTTAGGTCCACCCACCTCAGTCGTAGTCGGACGGTGGTGCTGCCGGCGTTCGTGTTTCGCGTGCCGGCGTTCGTATTGTTGTCTCGGTCGCACTTCGGTCTAGGTACGTCTTTCCGTCTTTGTTGTTCATTAGGTAGGTATATTGCAAGAGATTGGAAAGCGTGTCTTTGCGTTTAGTTGTAACGCAACACAGGCCGTTTGTTGTGTTAGCGTTGGGAGAACGTGCCATATCTACAGAATTTCACATAGATCTATTGTATTTTAAGTATTTTTTATTTCAAGCATTTATCCCAATAAATATTTGAAATGTTTTTACATAAATACCACCACGACATAGATGGGGTTAATACTGAAAATTATGTCAAAATGAATATTGATCTTAAGTATAAAATCCTCCAATGTTTACTTTTCTTTCTCTCGCTATCCTGATCCATATTTTTCCTGAAATGTCTTTATACTTTAGGAATCCTGCTTCATTTTTAACTTATAAATTATCTAATTAGATGTTGTCAAAAACTTTTCCCTTGCAAAATTGTCGTTGCCAAGAGCTTTGATCAGTGATTAGTTAATTACAGAGATGATCAGCGTGCGAACACCTGGCTGTTAGTTTTAGAAGCGTTTTTATACAAGGTTATTGGTAATTCACTGACACTGCGTAAACTGCAGGTTCTGCCCATCATCACGAACACGTTTGTGAAGACGCGGTCTTAATTCTTATGTTTTTTTAACTTTTTGTAAATGGACTCACATACAAAATAATGTCCAAAGCCGTATCAATTACTAAATACCGATCTCCCACTCCTATTTAAGTCCACATCATCATCATTTGCTAATTTTACATCTACGCAAGATGATTTAAGTGGAATTAGCCTGGCTGGGAGACAGCCGAACACACACACACCCACTGATAAATCAGGGCAGAGCCGTTTTCAGGTTTAGTTTCAAAGAAAACCCCTGTAATGTACGATTTTTGAATGGAGGGGTACATACTAATATCATTCCCTTTCCACAAACTTTAAGAATCGAGACCTGGCGTCTTCACGGACGTGTTCATGATGGTGGGTACCTGCAGTTAACATAGTGTCTTTGAATTACCAATAACCCTGTATATATTTGCCTCCGCAATTCCCGGATAAAAAGAAATCTGTGTTTTTTCACGGAATGCTTTATAACTGGTCTGCGGAGGCGCGTATTTTACCGAGAATAAACATTTACAGAACAACATCAAAATGGACTGCAATATTTCAGTTTGTTTTATTAGCATACCTAGTATAAGTCGTGGAGATTAAGATTGGGATTGAAAATTACCACCTCTCTCATGTTCTCCCACCTAGAACGTTTTGTGCCACTCAGATTATATTTAATTAAACAAGATCAAAATGGGAGAGCAGAGGCGATTATTTTAGATTTATATAATAAATTTAGATTTATACTAGTGTGTGCTGTACCATGTAAGTGTAATAAACTGTTTTATAAAACTTAAAACTAAAATGGGAAATGAAGTGACGACATTTTTTAAAATAGCCGTCTGAAAAATAATATTTAACATTTTACTGCTGTTTCTCAGTTATCCTATGCTCACCTAGATCTTGGAAACGTGCGCTGAATATGTATTTCAACAGTTTTAATTAAAAATTGTTGAAAGTATACCTTGTCCGCTACAAACTCAGAGACAGTTGTATAGAACCAAAGATAGTTATAGAACTATAGTAGGTAGGTACTTACTTTAGTAAGTACCTACCTACTATACTATTTCGCTCATACTTTGATCGAGACTTCAAGTACCCTGCGGTCTATTGAAATGACTTATGTTTTAATTCGATGATTTACTAATTTTTGGTTCCTTGAACCAGTTTCTTCATAACTCATAAGTTGTGTACGTTTCTTGTAAATAAGCAAAAACTTTTTGCTAACAATTGAGAAACTGCAGACTGTTGGAAACAATCTACAGGTAGCTCAACATATCCATATTAATACCAATTGGTATGTTGCGATGCCCACACTTGAGAGAATGAGAATGGTGGGCCGCGTGAGCGAGAGGTAATGCGATGTAATGTTGCCGTGACAATGACACTGTCACAGCAAAAAACACTAGAACACGTTGTGCTTCAAGTCTCTTTATTGGAGGTTTTTAATTTCTTCAGCTCTATAAAAGATGCGATTCCCAGTACAATGAGAAGAGGACACTACAAAGTAATCAAATCTCGAGGATGTATACGTCGTAATACAATATTATTACCCGAGGAATAGCCGGTCGATTTAATTTTATAACACTTTTATATAAGAAATCAAATAATATCGCATAAAAATTTTGACTTCGACGGGACTTGAACCCGCATCCTTCCTTCAGTACAGGAATGTGCTAACCAACTACACCACGAGGTCAAGTGACGTGGAGTCGAAAATCTTTGCGACTTCCTACTTTTCTGGTCTTTTGTATAAATAAATGCGAAAGTTTGGATGCTTGTTAGATTTTTACGCCAAAACTACTGAATGCGAGCTGAAATGTTGTTTATAATTATTTATAAACCGGGTTAATACTGATTAATATTGGCTACTTTAAATCCAGAAACAATTCGTGCTAAGCCAGGGGCAAAAACTAATTTTCTATTTATTAACAGCCAATTGCCAAAAAATAAATCTGCTAAATTTACCTGCCTATCGAAAAATATGGCCCTACATAGTTAAAATTTAGAAGTTAAGGATGATTTAATTTATTAAAGTCAATACGAATAAATCGGTAAGACAATATTTCCTAAAGTCTTGTTGATTCAATAGCTTACGATCTTGCGGTAAGTCTGCGGATAGGTCGACCGCAATTTCGGGCTCCATTACAGAGTTGACACAAATCAATCGTAATATTATTGTGAGTACTTCTTTATCTGGACAATTGGACATCGTTTTATATTTTTATTATGTTACTAACTTATTACTTAGGTTATTTTTGTACTTAAAGTTATTTTGAATACGTTAGTTAGTCCATCCGTTGGCTCTTGTGGTTGGGTTCACGGGTCATTTATTGTTTAACTGGTTATTCCCGCGGCTTAGCACGCTTTGTTTCAATGGAAACGTTAGGTTATTTATATCCCATGGGAACTGATTTATGGGATAAAAAGTATGTTTTGATTCCAGAATTAGAATTAACTGTATGCAAAATTTCAGCCCGATGCTTTCAGTAGTTTTGGCGTGAAGAGGTAACAACCATCCATCCATCCATTCGTCCAAACTCTCGCATTTATAATATTAGTGTGATGTGATTTATATATTTATAGTTAAATTTAATTTAGGTAACCAGCTAACAGAGACTCTGAAAGTCAATTCATGAATAGACTAAAATGTAACCCTGCAACCGTTCATGGGACGAGCCACGGGGACCATGAATATAACTAAACTGGCCTCGGCCTGCGGCTTCGTTCACTTGGTATCTACCTGGATTAAAAGCAATCAATTACACACACACACACACACCCTCACCCTGACACACCCTCACACACACACACACAAATTTAAAATCGGAACTGTTCCACAGATAGCCACCTCTGTACAGACAGCGTCAGAATTAAGTAACCCTCCCTTCATAACTTAAGCAGGTTTAAATCCAAACCTGTTAATCGTACGAGTTAGAAAAGTCGAAAATAAATTTTTAATTAGGTAACATAGTATTTTTAATTCGGTAACATAAAAACAGAACGAATAGATAAAAAATGGGATTTTAACCTGCATTATGTTATGCAGGGAGGATACTTAATTCTGACGCTGTCTGTACATATGTACGTTTGTACATCCAAAGTTCACTGCCTCTATATAAAACGTGTTATTGTCCACCATTGGCGGATAGTGGCATGTTTTAAAAACCCACTGTCCCCCAGTGGGGGATATCTCGGTGAATAATCCTGTTAGTGTAGATTCGAGCAACCATTTAAGCCGTCAAAATATTAACAAAAAGCCTAGAAAAGTAGAAACCAATGAGGCTATCGAAGAAGCAGCACGGCCGAATGGTCACAGCTACAGTTGGCTACCTATTCCAGTATAAATACGACTAAGGTCATGTTCACCAGCTCGGTCAGCCGACCCGTGACCGCTAACGAGGCGCATTGGGAAGGTGATAGTTTATATCAAAGAATACAGTTTTTATGTTCCAAGCCCGGTTACAAAATGCAAGACTATTTGATATTGGCTATTTATCGCGTTGGTATATTTATGTCTCTATGTTTCCATCGCGTATTGTTATGTCAACATACCGAGATTAAAAAAAAAAATTCTCCCATTACTTTTTTCATAGCTTTTTTCGACTGTTTTAGAGGTTTCAGTTAATCTAAAATAATAATTGAATATAATCGTTATGTTAACATATTGAGACTGTAAAAACATCTGACCAATTACTTTTTCTAAGTTCTAAGTAATCTATTTCCAAAAATCATAACGTCTGAATGCTGCAATCAAATACTGATAAGCTAAATATATAACTTAATTACTGGTTACATATTGGCCTTATCAGAACTTAATTGAAATTTTCAGAAGGTCTTTTTGCCACGTTTGCCTACTGCGAGGTTTAATCCAGACTTTTCTATCCATAGGAACATTATAATGTTTGTACTTTCCTACAACTCATTACGAGTTTTGAACAATGAGTTATTGCGTAGACTTTTATGCACACTCATCAAAACAGAACAACAGCCGTTATATTTTCATCCCGAGATAAGATTAGGACGCACTGGAGCTGAAACCCTGACATTGACACTGACAAATGACACTTGTGACGTTTATGCGACATGGCAACACCATAAAGGAGTTCGGTACCCTTTATGAGGATGTTTTCTGGGCGCTTTGAAATTATAATCAGGGATTAAGTTGTCACCATAACAAGGTTAATGTAATGTTAAGGATATGTTAAGTCCTGGTTGTTCAACATCCATCCCTACCTATACCAATCTGCGTACCTACTAAAATAATTATAAATCCGAAATATACTCTTGTCAGTTGGCCTGCCTCTCTTTCTGTTACAACTAAACCGCAAAACAGATATTGATAAAATGTGGCAAGGAGATAGGATATTACATTCTGAAGAAAACCACGTGAAACTGAGGGTATCCTATAATGTCTTCAAAGGTATGGTTTTCTTGTTATGCTTGTCATCGGTTTCAAGGTAATTGAAGTAGGTAATTGGTACCACAGTGTGAGATTCTGAATCGAATTAAATTCAGCCTAAGATACTGTGGTGGCAGTGCTGTGCAATCTGTGGCAGCCCCCGGCTACAGAATCAATTACTACTAGATATCCTTCATTAGACCTCCCTCGATCCATTCCGTTGGAAACTGCACTCTGAAATCGGTGCTTTGTGAATTGTAGGAATTGAAATAGGTGTCGATGACAACTTAATTATGGACCTTATAATAAATTTTAGTAAAGGAACTTATATAATCAATGTGTACTGCCCACCATGACGTACGGCGCCGAGACGTGGACGCTCACGCAGGAGACTGTACCGGCTCAGAGTTGCACAGAGAGCCATGGAGCGCCCCATGCTCGGCATTCACCTGACAGACCGAGTCTCGAACACCGAGATCCGACGAATGACAAAAGTCCAGGGTGTTGGTACTCGAGTCATGGAGCTAAAATGGAGTTGGGCTGGACACATTGCAAGGCGAGGTGATGATAGGTGGAGCAAAACAACTACTGATTGTTGGCCAATAATGGGCAAAAGAAACGTCGGACGCCCGGTTACGAGGTGGGTCGACGACATAATACGCGTCGGAGGGCGTCAATGGAGGCGGTCAGCACAGGACCGTAGTGGATGGCACAAATTTCGGGAGGCCTATACCCAGCAGTGGGTAAAATCCGGCTGTGGATGATGATGATGAAAGGAACAATGGTCGACAGATAATACCTGCTTACCTAAGCAGATTCCTGATTTCCAGGCCTACACCTAAGCTACCTAGCTTAGGTGTAGGCCTGGAAATCAGGCTGACAATTTTACCTATCAATCAATAGCTGTTTTGCGATATTCAGAAGTAATTTTTTTGACAAAGGTGCTGCATCGCAACACTACTGTGGCTATCCTTTCTATACCCTTCAAATACAATACATTCCCATTATGACAACAATCTGTTTGTAATTATTGTATTTATATATAAGGAACATAGGTATTGTATTTTATATATTGAAATAGATGTCTTAGACATAGTGTAATAATATGTAGTAGGTAGTCTATGAATTATGTAGCTGAGTAGGCCATTTTTTTTATATGAAATTATGCACATGTACCCACATAACGTTGTCTCTCTCTCTCCCAATAAGGTTTGCTGGAAGAGATCCCTTTTTAGGCTTAAGCTCGCCTTTGCCATTCCTTCTCTAGTTTTATGTATGTTTAATTTAGTGCAAAAAAGAATTAAGAATTATAGAAGTGTCAGTTTGTAGATTACACTATATAGCGCGGACCTAGCGTGGCTTGCACCATTTTTGCACTTGGAACGTCACGATTATTGCACAGCATACTTCGAGAAATAAAAGCTTTACCTTAATGCAACAAAATATTTTGTCAAAAACATAGTCTCGCGATAAAATAGACAGCAATCCATACTTCATACCTCGTGCCCTACGCCCCACATTTTGAAGGGCGCAAAAGGTAGTCTATATGTAAATTCAGAACATCAGTTACGCGGTATAGAAATCAGACAAATTCGTATGAGACGGGTATCCCGCCTTTTTCTTGTGAAAAATACAGGATTATATTTGTGGAAGAAATAGAGCTCATTTTACTTTATCAATATTATGATTTGCATCATTTATTCGGGGATGAAAACTGTGTTTCGTTGAAAATTCTGTGTAGCTCAGACGTAGTAGGTTAAAATCGCTATGTTCCCAATGCATAAGTAATAGTAGCTTCCTACTTTTTTAAAAGAATAGCAATAATTCGATAGGAACATTTGTAGTGCGTGCTATGGCAACGTTTGATTTTGAATATTTTCAACATGTTCAGGTTTTATTTAATTGATTAAATAGCGTGTACATTATGTGTCATTTTCTCTCTCATAATCCTACTGAGTAAAGTACCTGTCACCTACTACGTTTTTGTGAAAAATTGTCTTTGTACATGTGCCGCAGCTCCTTGTTACCAGTATTTGTATGACTAATAAATAAAAAAATAAATTACGACAAAATATCACTGCGATGATGGGTTCAAAAATCTCTCACTGACATTATGAAAGGCAATAATAATCCCAGAATACATATTGAAGAGATAAATGACAGTGAAATCAAGATTCATCATCGAGTCGGTATTAATATTAGATTTTGCGCACTGGTCAGTCCTACCACAACCTTAACAGCATAAAAGTTATCAAACCTCAACAATGTATAGCCGCAGTAGCAGTATTGATAGCAACTGATAAAATTAATTATATTCGTTTGTGGGACACTAGTGACATTGATGCAATTTTGGCCGATGATATATCTATACATGGAAAGTATAAATGATTAAAAAAAACAGAAAGCTAAATATCTCGTGCCCCATAAATTGAAAAAGAAATTTCATGTGTCGACTGGATAAGTAGGAATCTAATGATTGCTAATTGGTAAAATCAGGATTATTCCGAAAAAATAGCACTGGGATTGCCTTGGTAAATTCTTACATATTATTTATTAGATATAATATGTTATTTATTTACTTTAAAAAAACTTTTGCTATTAGATACAAATCGTTTTATGACAGCGTATCTTTATTTCAAAAATTATATCAAGAAAAGACATTATGGCACTGCCATCAGGAAACGAAATAAAGTGCATTATAAAACTCGAGAACTCCGGAAATCCCAGAAAATGTCTAAGTGCCATTCCCTGTTGGGACATTTGAGAGTAGTATAACATAGTAGTGGCAGCATAAACATCTACTAATGCATTTTTATTCAGACATAGAACAGTTCAAAGTCGCTCAGCGAGCTATGGAAAGAGCTATGCTCGGAGTCTCTTGAAGGATAGAATTCGTAACGAGTACATCCGACAGAGAACCAAAGTTATCGACATATCTCAAAGAATTAGCAAGCTGCAGTGGCTGTGGGCCGGCCATATCTCGTGAAGAACCGACAACCGCTGGGGTAAACGTGTTCTTGAGTGGAGATCACGACTCGGCAAACGTAGTGTAGGACGCACTCCGGCCAGGTGGGGTGACGATCTGCGAAAGACTGCAGGCAGATGCTGGATGCGGCAAGCTGAAGACAGGGCGCTATGGCGCTCATTAGGGGAGGCCTATGTCCAGCAGTGGACTAATATAGGATGATGATGATGATGAGAACAGTTACCCTGTTGTAATTAAATGTCCTTTGTGACTGTACACACTGGACATGTACAGGGTGAACTAACCTATTAAAATCCAAAAATCTATCGGGTTTGACCTTTTGGATTCTTATTATCATTAGAGAGCTTATGTCGGTGCAATAGTGCAATGTCCTCCACTTTTCTCTTTCCAATGCGGTCTCTTTTACTTCTGTATACGACATGACCTCGGCTTTTTCCTAGATCTGACTCATATTATAATTCTTGGTCTTCCATGTCCTCGTCTCCCTTCTATTTTGGATGATAATGGGTTCATATAGAAAAGAAGAGGCCAGCCCAACAGTGAGTGTCAACAGGCTGATGATGATAAAAGTTTCAAGTACCGGCTCTCGAATCTGGTGATAAATAAATTATAATATTGCCATTGGAATCCAGCGGGTTGATAAGATAAAATAATATTTGACTTTTTTTTTACTGTGGGGCGTTTGGAATATTACGTCAGTTTTTGGTAATGTAATTTATCTTAAGGGTCTTTATAAAAAAGCGGTCTGTATTTTGGTTAAAAACTGTAATAATTCATGTGCTACGAGGCAATACAGAGTGGAAATGATTTTTTTTCTTGCACAGTCATCGATCTATGCTTTTTAGTAAGGCTTTTCTTTATCATAAACTTTACTCAAGCAATGATCCATGACTGAGCAAGCTTCATAATGCGGTCCAACAAACTACCGAAACACGCAAGTTCTCCAGCACAGGTGATGATGGTGGGAGGCTTCGTTGCCTGTGAATGTTGGAATGTTGGATTCCTAACATTCTCAATTTATGCCACGAAGCACATGAATTAATATAGTTGTCACGTGCCAACCAATTATTTGTAGGTACAATATTCTCATAACATCAATGGATAACCTTACCAATTGCTTCCATCGACATACACTATATTGTAGTTGTTATAATTTTATCAACTAGAAAGAACGGTCCCGATAGTTTGAGGTCCCGATCAACCTTGACAAGAAAAATAGATGTCAAGGCTTAACTACGGTATTGCATCGCATCCATCACTCGGCCGACGGAAGCTTCATGTGGGGATATAGTACGTACAACAGAAAAAAAAAACAAATAACGAACTTTTCTGGTATTCCGTGCTATGCGGTGACTTGGCTAACAATCCACCTCCCTTTTTTATTCGACGAAGAAATTCGATAACGAATAAACTGGTCTGGGCGACTGAGAAGGACGTAATACCCACTAAATCCTCTCCGGTGTCCCTCTCTCGCCATTTCCGCCGAACCACGAGAACACTTAAAACCTACCGCGGCCCGACTGGTGTCCCCTCTTCCTCCTATACATGGCCGGCGAGCCCACCACTTCTCACACTCGCCAACCCCATTCTTCCGTCAGGAAAACAATCAACCTTTAGCACAAGCTCTGCTTAGCTTGGGGCTAGATGATGCTGTGGGAGTAATCTCAGCTTTTAATCAAAAGATGATGGGTACCAAAAAGGCCAAAGCGATAGCCATTCCTAAATTTAATGGAGAAGAAAAATAACAGAGACATTACTTATGTAGATTTTCTTCTTATTGGTGTTTTCCAAAAACTCATTTGACTAGAGAACCCTAAAAATAACTGACGTGCAAACAATCGCGTGATAGCTGATCACAATATGTCCACTTGAGTATCATTACGGTCAAACTAGCTGTTTTATCTTTTATGCAGAGGCCACTCGTAATGTGATATGAAAGGCCACAATCATAAGAAATAATAGTTATTTTTTATTGCCATTAATTAGTTTACAGGTGTAATGAGTTAAAATGAATGCAGAAGGATGGAGTTCATGTTTTGTTGAACTTTGTGTCTGGACGATGATTTTAGCAGAGATAGAAAGGAATAGAGATACCAGAAATCTAAAAAAAATTGTTCGGGCTAATGTTCTAAACTACTGACCAGATTTTAATACTATTTTTTTAAATGGATTTGGCAAAATCCTAGGCGTCATGGGCTTGTTTCATTGAAATCAGACGTTCATAAAAATATCATCATTTACGTCTCTAAGTCTTTCTACAAGAATGATGATGATGAAGGGTCGATACATTCTCTCTCTCTCATTCCGTCATATCAATAAGCCAAGTAAAACAATTTCAAGAAGAAAACTAAAATAAAATTCTACAAAGAAATCCAAAATCTCCGAAATATTTATTGGGTTCTTGGTAACGAAGGTCATCATATATTAGCTCGAAAATTAGAAATAGTGATAATGTAATAAAATCAACTTGGAATATAATAAAAAGTGAGACTGGAAAGGTCAGTACATACGTTAATGATTACAATTTAAAGATCAATGATTGCTCAGTTAAAAATGATGTCGAAGTGGCCCAAGCATTTGAAAACTTTTTTACTGAAATTCCAATCTCAACTACAAAGTGTTTAAACTCTTCTCAGGTAATTGCTGAGTCATTGCTTATAGAAAATGTATCGAAATGCAAAAATAAATTTAATTTCACCCATGTTGATGAAAAAGATATTAAAAAAGCCTTTAAACTTTTAAATATAAAGAAAACTGCAGATCTCTGGGGCATTTCCGTTACAATTATTAAACCATTGATTGATACCATTGCAACAGATCTAGCTTTTATATTTAATGAATCTATTGATTGTGGCGTATTTCCTGATCTAATGAAATGTAGTAAAATAATCCCACTGTTTAAATCGGGTAGTAGGTCTGACCCCAGTAACTTTAGACCAATATCAGTACTGCCAACATTCAGCAAAGTTTTTGAAAAACTTATTCTACATCAATTGCTTAGGCATTTCAATGGCAATGACCTGCTGCATTGTAAGCAATTTGGGTTTACTCGCGGCAGGTCAACTACTGATGCTGGTGTAGAGTTAGTATCGCATATTTTTGATGCTTGGGAGAAGTCGCAAGACGCTTTAGGCGTTTTTTGCGACTTGTCAAAAGCGTTCGATTGCGTACACCATGAAACATTAATCAGGAAACTACATCACTATGGAATAAGAAACACCTCTTTGGATCTTCTTACATCTTATTTGAGTGATAGGATACAAAGAGTTGACATTAATGGGAAACGGTCTTCGGGGTCTGTAGTTACAATGGGTGTACCACAGGGTTCTATCCTCGGTCCTTTCCTATTCTTAGTTTATATTAACGACCTGCCTCATCTTGTCAAGAATAATCACGAGATTGTATTGTTTGCTGATGATACTTCATTAATTTTTAAAATGAAACGACAAAACACAAATTTCGACGATGTGAATAGTGCAATCTCAAAAGTAGTTCATTGGTTTAGTGTCAATAATCTTTTGTTAAATGAAACCAAAACAAAATGTATTAGATTTATTCTACCTAATGTTAAACAAGTGAAGGCTGATGTAAACGTTAAAGGAGAAACTTTAGAAATAGTAGAAAGCACCGTATTCTTAGGAATCACCTTAGATAATAAACTTCAATGGGGCCCACACATAGATAAGCTATCGAAGAGACTTAGTTCTGCAGCATATGCAGTCAAAAAAATCCGTCATCTTACAGACGTGGACACATCTAGACTTGTTTATTTCAGCTACTTCCGTAGTATTATGTCTTATGGTATACTGCTGTGGGGGAACGCTGCAGATATTAACACCGTATTTGTGCTGCAGAAGAGGGCTGTTCGTGCAATCTATAATATGGGTCCCAGAGAATCCCTGCGTGATAAATTCAAAGAAATAAACATAATGACAGTACCATGTCAATATATTTATGAAAACTTATTGTACACTCATAAAAATATAAATCGGTTCCCTAAAAATAGCGATAAACATAATTTGAATACCAGAAACAAACATAAGATCGCTGTGCCCACAACTAGGCTACACAAAATTAATGTATCTTTTAAAGGGCAATGTATACGCTTCTACAACAAAACTCCTAGTGAGTTGCAAAAATTATCAGTAAATAAATTCAAACAAATTGTCAAAACCTTGCTGTGCAAAAAGGCTTACTATAAAATATCAGATTATCTAGAGGATAAAAAAGCTTGGGACGGGTTTTGCTCCAACTCGAAAAATAACAACTAACAGGCTAAAGGTTTCTTCGTCGCTTCTTTACTTTAGTCTACATACCGAAGCGACAGAAATCAAAAAATATCACTTTATTTCCGTGTCAGTGCTTAGTTTTATGATTTGACCTTTTCTAAGTGTACATTTATTGTATTTATGGAAATAAAGAGTTTTTGATTTTGATTTTTGATTTTATCACGTTCTTCGTGAAACCAGCGCACTAATGGCGATATCTTTCATTCATATGCGGGAGTTTCAGGAGTATCGAAAAATGGCTGGAGCCTGTCTTTGTCTTGCGTTGAGGATTTTTTAAGAAAAAGCTCTATTTCCACCCCCAGTGCTACCAATAAGGAGTACACGCTCCGCGAAAAAGGTTCACAAATTTCCTAATAATATGATTTATAGCGACTTCATTTCATATCATTTTTACTTACTCCTAGTAGCTCAGCGATCCAAACAGTAAGAATTTCATTTCACAGAAGTTTTATCCTAATATTAGTGAGAATTTCATCTTCCACAATGCTTCTCAACCTCACCCTCAACAGCCTATATTGGTCCTCTGCTAGACGCAGGCCTCCGCCTGATAAGCGCCTTATTGGCTTTTATTTTATGGGGGGTAATGCCCATAATCCTCACGCTGGGCATGCAGGTTAGGGATCGCAGTTCCGTGGTAGAATCTGCAGGAGGTTGTGCCGCCCGCCCGCGGTGGATATCCCTTAGACACCCACGGGAAGAGTTTGGATGATGAAAATTCTAAGCCGGTACCACACGGCTACAGAATGCTTAGCGTAAAAAAAATACCAGTCAATAAGATAAATATTAAACTTAAACGTCGTCGTTAGACTTAGTCTTGGATAGCTACTTTAAACAAGTTCATACCCTCCCGCAATAACTATTAAACATAATTTATCCATCCAATCGTCTACCTAAGTTCCGGCACGTACACGTAGTCTTTGGAGCATTTTATTGTGACTTCTATTCCATTGTAACACTTTATGACACATTTTAAAACGATTCTCACGTACCGGGTGTGTTTTCTTTTACATCGAGCAAAATAGCCGGCGACGGAAAACGTTTATTACAGTTGCTAGAATAAAGGCTAGAGTTTCAGTTAGTTTAAGGAACCGGCCGCACTGCCAGATGGAAGTTATAGTTGTTTCGGTGCTAAATAGGTGCGCAGCTTAGTTACTTGGCGAAGCCGCGTCGAGGTGACCAGATAAATATATTTGTTGCATCTAGGCGAAGAACACACATCTACTACACAAGCTACCATCTTGCAATGCGGTCGGGCCGTAGGAATTACAAAATACAAAAATACAAAAACGTTTATTTTAGAAATGTGTGTAACAATTCAGTTAGAGCACTGTCTCCTGTGGTAGCTACAATGTAGCTGTGTTACAGGCGAACAGTTTCTTCCCTTATGTACTTAACATAACTTAACATAAAGTAGGTAAGTATCTTAATATTAACTTATCTATTATTATAAAGAGTAGGTAGGTTATTGCACTGTATCTGCTTATCTTTATTTACATATAAATATCCTATTGCTAAACATTTGCTTAAGTACTATGTTTTTATTTATAATTAGCAAACAAATAAGCTATTGTCTTATACAATATTTAGGTATGATATAGGGTGTACAAGAAAAAAAATTACCAGTGTACACTAGTAATATGGGTTGTTTTAGGTATTAATAGAATAATAGAGACATTTGTTTATAGATGTGAGTGTAGGACATTATTGTGTATAAATATATAGGTGTTTAGGTAGGATCAGATTCTATACATAATATATTATTTTATATATTTTTAAATTTAGTGGATTTGAATTTACATTATTCTAAGTCTTTTTAAAAAACATTTGTTCTACACCATCGTAGTCATAGCCTTTAAGCCAGTCAAAAACACATTGTTTTAGCTTTTGTTTAGTTAGGGATTTGATTTTTGATTTTGAGTTAATGTTATTGTAGAGAATCGGAGCAAGGCGATTGTAGTGCCTTCTCCCAATTTCGCAGTGGTAGCTTGGAACAGGGCACTTGTCTAGTCGTTTGTTGGAGGGAGGAAGAGTGGGGACAGTTTCTGAATGGTATCTTTTTATACAGTTAAGGACAAATAGTTTTCTGACAGAGAGAACGTTACATTTTTTATACAGGTCAGTGGTACCGTATCTATACGAATTAAAGTACCTTTCTGCACTAAATATTGCATCCGGTTGAGGTATAGCCGGAGACAGTCGCAGGAAGTAGTGTACGGTTGCTTATCTGTTTAACATTGCTGGTATTTTTGCTCTATTATTGTTCAAGTATAAAAGGAAACGTAATCCAGGGCTTATTTTTAACTTTGTATAAAATTATTCATTCCATTCCAGTACCAAAAAAGACGAATATTTTTCACAAACATACGGAATGATTTCAACCATCCAGCGACAAAAATACATTTTCAGAATGTTTAGGCTGCCTTATAATCAATGAAGTGGTATGGCATATAATGAAATGGTAGTGTTACACGCCTTAGCGAACCATGTCTGATTTTGCTTTCATGAGTTATGATTTAAAAAAATCGAAATGGCCTTTACAAAATTCGAATTAATAAATTGATGCGGCTCAAATAATACATAGCTGGCTATGCCTTAAATGTTACTGGAATACCTATTTCAATATCTATTTTATCTAATATATATATTGATTCACATTAATAATAGCCGAAAATTCTTTTAGAAATCCTTTCGAATCCATAACTACTTAGAAAGCACGAAACGTACTTCACTTTACATTTTTCAGAAATTCGTTATTCTCGCGTAGGTAGCCCTCTGTCGATGGATATCATATTCGCAAAACCTGATATTCTCAAAATATCACAAAAGCAAAATATGATACGAGTATTCGCACGACGCGATATTACATAAAACCTAACACTTGGTTTTGATATAATTGTTTTAACCGTGCAAGTAATAAGGACTTGTTGGACTTGTATTTTTAGGTAGAGTCATCATCGGTGATAAATGTTTTTTTTTTCCAAAATGTCTGCTTTTCATAACCTATAGGATCACTCGCGTTACCTCTTCACGCTTAAACAGCAGAGCCGATTTGGATTAAATTTCTTCACGCACAAAATCCAAACCGGCTCTGTGGTTTTAACTTGAAGAGGTACCTAACAGACAGAAAGTCGGTAATTGTATATAAAAATTTAGAAAAACCCCCGACTCAAAACAGTGTAAAAAAACACCTACCCACCTATATATAACACCTACGTTGAACTGCGACTCTATCATGACTCTACGCTTTCATAAAATCCTCTATCCCTTTTCCTTTCCTCAATGCAGGTACACTCTTAGGTAAATACTATTAGCTTTACGTTTTCGCCGCTCATCCGACAACCTATTCGATTAATGCAATCTCTTCCAGGCCAGGCAACACTAAAAGCTAACCGAGACAAATATTATTTTCTCGTCGTTTCGGCTCCATCCATCATCATGAGATGTTTGCTTTTGAGTGATTGCGTTGTATTTTTAGTTATTACCGAATATGAAATGTGTTTTGTGGTTTCGATGTAAAATTTTAATGTATAAAAAACCATCTGTATTTAAAACTAAAAATAAAACTTCGCATCAGAAGAATACAGTAGAAATGAACCCGACACAATAATCGTATTCAACCTTGATTGTACCTCATGTGCCTCATGTGTACCAAGAATAGGTTTTAGGTATTATCTAGACCTTCATGTGACTTCGTCGACCACAGCGTCCTTTCCATCAGGCAGGTGAGATTGTGGTCAAACAAAAAAAAATGGAGATACGAAAAAATCTTAATCTTAAATTATAAGAGAGGAGGGTATAGGTTAAGGTCAAGGTGATCATTATAATATGTAGGTACAAGTTGTGTGGTCTATCTATGGTAGGTAGGTACGTACTATAGATAGACCACACAACTGGCGGATCTCTGTAGAACCTTGTCACAATAAGAAAACAAACGCCAAACACAGTAACAAACGCCAATGTCTTACTTTCCTTGCCTCCTAGTGAAGAAGTATTGTTCTCAGCCTATAAAAGGTAAGTCAAAATGGTAGTTGTTTACCCTCAGATAGGTGTCAACAACATACAGTAACAAAATATCACGTGGTTTAATTCAATATGAATCAATTACCTCATATTGGTCTATTAGTTATAGATCACTTACTGTTACTACTGAATAGTGATTTCAAATTTGATCGATTGAGTTTAAACGAGCAGAGCGAGCAGAGTGTTGTGAACACTTCCGGCTAATAGCCATCAGGAAATATGGTGACCATGCTTGATAATGAAAACAATACTAAATGTATGAAATATTTAATAATAATAATTATGCACCCCAGGGTGCATAATAACCCACTTCATCTGGTAGCTCTCGCCCTTATACTAACTCTCTTAAAGAGCCTCTGTGCTGTAGGCTTCGGCCCCACGCATCGAGTCATTATATTGCCTGAGATCATGGAAAGAAGAAAAACATAATAATTAAATAATGCTGAACAATTTACACAGGATCATCCAGCCCCAAGCTATGAAGAGCTTGTACTATGGGTACCCTACAAGATAACTTACATACTTAATATACATAACACTACATAGATAGATATAATATTAATGGTAACGGATAAACAAAAATATTTCTATGGATTGTGTAATTTAATGAGAGTCTACGGACCATAGTCGGCGGGCCGCTGACAATTTGACAAAACAGTGTCGGCCGCTAACAACATCCATATCCCGAAATATCGGAAAAACGCGGCGGGCTATGTGTTGCCTTCGGTGAGACTATTGGTTATTGGTTTCTTTCCCTTCACGAATTTATTCGAAAAGTAGCTTTATAATAATTACCTAGGCATATCAATTATTGATATCCCTAAGTAATTCGTAAAGAGCTATATTATTCAAATTAGAAATGGGTATTAGGTCGCGCTTTTTAAAAAAAAATACAAAGATATGAAGGTACTTTAAGGTATCGAATCATCATCAAGTTATGTCAAATGCCTGTTATTTGACTTGATCCACATTCCTACCTATAATTACAAATAAAACTACAATAGGTAAGTACAAATAAAATACCTTTGCCAAAACTTGATATTATAGGAGATTCGTGAGGGAATAAACAAGGAACATCCAAAGGTAAATTAATTACAGCCAGGTGTTCCAAACGATAGAATCTTCCAAGGACATTCTTGTGAACACATAAATAATAAAGTAGCACGTCGTATAAGTCCAATGAATTTTAAATACAATAGACAGACCCACCTATCTAATGTATTTAAAACTCTTTGAACCTATCTGGTATACCGCACGTACATAGTAGTAGTAGTGGTAGCAGAGTATTACTCTTAAATATGGCTTATTCCAATAATCCCCTGCCATAATCCCCTGCGAAGGGGATTCCTGGACTTTTTGTCCAGAAATCCCCTGCCGGCTCAAAGAGAAGACGCACAGGGGATTTGTGGACAAGAGTTCCAGAAATCCCCTGATCCACTTATTTACACCGTAAGTAGTTGTTCGTTCTTGAAATAATCAAATGCAAACAACTAAGTAACCTAACCTTACAAGTAGAACATACCAAAATGTTAACATTAAAACAATACAATAATAAAATTAATTATGACTTACAATCTCAATTAGCTTATTAAAACTTTTATTGCCCACGACATACATGCCCATCTCCGACTCTATCTGGGGCTCTATCAGCGCGCCTTCAGGTCATCGAGACTGGGCAGTTAACATAAATTTATTAAAAATGGACAGAATTAGTCTTAGTATTCAACCACACACTTTCACTTACTACCTATACAAAACAAATCCTCTCGTTTTATAATTTTTAATTTAGCATTGACCGCTCGTAGTTATTACTTTGAATGTTGTCCTTTCCTGTAAAAGGGTCCTTTATCCTCTAATGTCCTATCATTTGCAAGTTTCCTAGCTTGACTCCATTGTCCTCGTGCTTAATGTACCTGATACAAAACCACTGACCACTAAATAGATAGGAACCTATGAGACCGTCGATATGTCGACAATGTTAACATGAAAATAACATTTAAATGTAATAGCCTTTATTAACAAATAAAATTAGATTTACATAACAGACACAGTATTACATGTATTAGTTATAATTTATTCATTTGAAACAATTGAGCTAACTGGGAGGCATCCCCAAGACGCTGGCTGCATTGCCCCGCTGTATGGCAATGCTGATGCGCTGTGCCAGATACTCACCAGCTCTCGGGTCACGCGTCGCTTCGACCAGACCAGACTCGAGTTCAGTTATTATTTTAACTTAAGTTTTCTGAAGAAATTTTAAAAAGAAATTGAGTGTTGGAAGCGCAAAGCATATTAGATTTCCCTACCAGAGCCTTATTGGATCGTTTATGTTCCTGGCTTTTGTGACGAGCTATCTCAGTCAATTTGACGCAACAAAGAACACTGGATGGGGCAAAAAGACTGTTACAGTGTTTGAGAGGGACTATCGATTATGTTCTTACTTACAGGGAGACTGGGTAGTAACTTGAAGGACACACAAATGCAAATTGTATACAGGCTACAATTTTGACGTTTGCGGGATGTCCAGTATCATGGCCGTCCAGAAAGCAGCCAACACGGTAGCTCTGTCGTCTACCGTTGGCTGATTGATTAATTTAAATTTAATTATTAAGCCTAAGGTGAGGTTAGGCAGCGTTGTCCAATTATGATGTGGAAGTATTAGGTTCTTGGCAATTTGATCTTCAACACCTTTTCATCTCTCAAATCTTTGTTGATGCTTGATATACAAAATGGGACAAAGGGCAAATCCTCAGAGATCGTAGCAGACTGGTTCCTGATATCCCGACCAAATTACATAAATGCAAAACAATGCACTTTCATGTTTTCTCGCCAAATAAATAATGTTAAATTTTATATAAATCAAGTTTTTTACCACGGTGATCCCTTGAGTACTGAGATCTAGTAGGTTAGGTTGTCTAAGTGCTTATTTTGTAAGCCTAAAGAAACATAGTTATTTAAGTTATTGACTGATGATATTTTTTGTGACCACTTCCTAGATATTTTCAATACAATAAATATTGAAATCGAACAACTATTGGCAAAGATATCAAGCAACATTTACATAGGTACAGCTAAAATGAGAACCTCCTTATTTTGAAACCAGTAAAAAGTATTGATTGTTTCACGGAAGCTAGGGGACGTTTTTCAACGACTATTTAAATATCCAACCAGTGCCTCCCAAATGATGTTATACTTTAACATCTCTCAATCTTGCCCTTTATTTTTTCCATCACTTACCTACTTCTTTCGTTTTAAAGCCTGAGTTTACCACCAACGAGCAAAAACTTCTACATCATGACCTCGTTTGAGCCATATGCTGTCAAACCTATGTCATACCCATGTAAGTAACTGCAAAATTTTGCGGCTATGATACAATAACGGAATATCGCACTACTTCCGTCCATTATGGTCACCCCACGCAATTCCCTCACAACATTACGTATGTAGATACGCGAAACCGCTAATTAGGTAGGAATTTCCAGTGACACTGAATAGGCACTAAATTTAGATGTCGGGGCAAAGTTGGGGAATGTAATGTAATGACTTTGTTAACATTGTACTTTGTTTGCAATAAATTGTTCGGTGATGCAGAAACCTGAATACTTTAGCCACGTAGGTTAGTTATTTATGTTAATTAGACCACGCGCGAGAGCTAGTCATCTCCTGTGCAAAAAGTTGTGCAAGTGGCAAGAAGTGAAAAGATACTCGCAAAAGCTTTTGCAAGTATTTTATTTCTTTGGAGTAGCTGACTAGCTCTCGTAGGGACTAGGACTTAGGACGAGGCTTATTTTACTCCTACCAAACATTTGTAATCTGTTAAGCTGATTTAAATCTAAACAGGACTCTGGGGGGCCTCTGTATAGGCTGAAAAACCTCGGGTAAAGTTATTATGTTGCTATTTACTATTTAGGTAACCTAGGTTCTAATCCTGCTACCCGTCTATGGAATGCTCTCCCCTTGGACATCAGACGTGCCAAATCACTCCCTCTCTTTAAAAAACTGCTTCATCAGCATTATCTGTCCTTGCAAAGTTAGATAACTTTATTTTTATGTTTATGTAAGTGTATTATATTGTTTGTAGGCTATATGTAGGTATTATAGTATGTAGTGTAAGTATTATTATTTTTTTTTTCGCGTGCCACCGTCTATTTTGTTCTTACAGGTCCAGTCCATCCCAAGGTTGCCTGGAAGAGATCGCTCATAGCGATAAGGCCGCCTTTGTACGTCGTCTACTCTTGGCATTTATTTCTGTATTGTTATCTGTCTTTGTGTGGTACAATAAAGTATTATCTATCTATCTAATCTGTGAATATTGTATTGTTGTTTGACTTCAAAAGTTACTCAAGCTGTCAACAGCTGACACCAATCACGACCTTATCACTATAGATTTCCTCATCCCGTACATGAATCCGGCACACGTAAGCACAGCACACCCACCCAGAATACTAATGCAACACTTTTAGGACTACGTTCACACTCAATATGAAATATGTAACCGTGGAAACGAAATAAAACCGGTTAAGTGCGGGTTGGCACACGAAGGGTTTCGTATCTTCGTATAAGATATTGTCAAGAATGATAAAGTTAAAAAACTGCAAAAATCACGTTTTTCTCGTATACGGAGGGACTCCTTTTAATTTTTATTAATAACCTACTTGTTATATCGTCAGGATATACACACTTAGTGAAAAGTTCAACTGTCTACCCTATTACGGTTCATGATACGAGATACAAGCCCGCTGATAGACAGGCGGACGGATAGGCTTAGTATAATAACAAAATCCTGTTGGCACTCTTTTGGTACGGAACCCTAGAAAGGGTTCCGCAATGGCTCCGCAGCCATAATTCCTATTTTTAATGGCGGAGCTGAAAAGGGCGGACACGCAAATGTCTGTTTAATTTTTATTTATTTGAATATTCTTTGTGGGTCATTTAAATAGGGCTTTCAGGAATTTGTCTGCGTTTTTTTGAAAGTTTATGTGGCGGTTCTTGTTAATGATACGAACTTCCTATTTCGATAAAACTCCTAGTGAGTTGCAAAAATTATTAGTAAATAAATTTAAACAAATTGTCAAAACCTTGCTGTGCAAAAAGACTTACGATAAAATATCAGATTATCTAAAAGATAAAAAAGCCTGGGACGGGTTTTTCTCCAACTCGAAAAATAACAACTAACAGGCTAAAGGTCTTCGTCGCTTCTTTACTTTAGTCTACACACTGAAGCAACAGAAATCAGAAATGTCACTTTATTTCCGTGTCAGTGTTTAGTTTTATAATTTGACCTTTTTCTAAGTGTAGGCCGTAGGTTACTACAACGCGTTTTGAGATCAATAACGCCAGTCGGTGGTAACTACAACGCGTTGCGTTTTGAGATCAATAACGCCAGCCGTCGGTAACTACAACGTGTTCTGAGATCAACAACGCCAGCCGTAGATAACCACCATCGTTGTTGAAAATCTACGACAACGATCATGCCTTAAAATAACAAACCAATGCAAGCGACGACGCGCAGATTAACATTCATTTCAGTAAAAGGATAGGTTTGATGCATTTTCATCTCTCATCCATCCCAAGCTCTCTATGGATAGAATTTTACCGTGAAATATGAAACTTACGATTCAAGAAATTCTTGCACCAATCCCTGATTTTATACCTTCACCTCACCTCACCTCAACAACCTGCTGGTCGCAGGCCTTCCCCTGGTAAGCGCCTTATTGGCTGTTACAGAATTTTATGCATCGTTATTAAAATAACTAATAATAAACTTTAAAGTAAATTATTCCTGTATTGGATAAGGATACAAATCAAGATTGTCCGCAATTGTCTAAAGATTAGAAACCTCTTCTGGCTTAATCAATGTAGACCACTGACAAATAACGTTCGTCAGAAGTAGGACAGGACAAATCGGATGGCGCACCAATAAAGTAGGATTTAATACTCAACAAACTGTTTAACGAGTGATCCAAGAAATTAGAGTACGCCCACACAAAGCAATTTGGATTCGCGATTCGATCAATAGCCAACGGAACTAATGGGTAATCGAGTTCCGAAGAGTTACGGAATAACATTATTTTCTGTGGTTTTACGCTAAAAACTAGAGTTGCAAATGTAAACAACGTTACATAAACAGTTAGTGTTGAATAAAAAAATTCGTGTGCACGAGTTGATTGCTCTAAAATAATTACAAAGGAAAACGTTCTAGTCAGAGGCGAGTCTGTTTGACAATAGGAATGATAAATAAATAATAAATAAATAATGCTGGACAATGACACGTGATAGTGACGTCTCTTATTAGTATGGGACTTGCGTAGTTCCCTTGTCTGCACGATAGAGGCACTGTTCCATATATGGTACATGTATGGAAAAAGGGGGCGTCACGATCGTCTCGTTACTAACGTCGAATAGACGCACCCCTCAGGTCGTAATAAGTACCTTTATACAAAGTTTAAACCCGTGAGAAATATATTTTATTTAAAGACCTAACAGAGACATGCTGATGGAATTATAATAAATAAATAATACAGGACAATTCACACAGCATTATCTAGCCCCAAGCTAAGCAGAGCTTGTGTCATGGGTACTAGGTGACTGATACTTAATACAATACACTACATAGATAGATATTTTTTATTAAACATAGAAAACATCCAGAACACCCTGAACAAATATCTGCAGATCGTACAAACATTTGTCTCGAGGCGGGAATTAAATCCGCAACCTCCTGCGTCGCAGGCGGACCTTCGTCCACTGCACCACTGAGGTCGTCGTTTGAAGGTGTTGAATGAACTGTGGTAATTAGATACTTAAATGATTCATTAGATCGGAGCATAAAATATAGATTTTTTTTATTTTCTGTGAAAACCAATTGTTGTAGCAGAACGTGTTTATGGTCGTACATAATAGACGAATTTAGTTACGTATTCTGATAATGAAAATTATTGTTGTATTGATTGTCTGTGCTAGTATGAGATTAAATAATAAGATCACGTAAACAGTAGGTGAAATAGAGAAGCCTTTAAATTCGAATGCTACCAACGTTAGTAATGTAGAAAGGTAAAATAATCAAGACGACGATGAATAGTAGAAAAATCATACAATTACGTAAATGCACGAGGCAGATCAAAAGTAGAACAATCGGCGAATATAAGCTACGTCTAATGAGCGCAATAAAAGCCTACCAAGACTCGAATGCAAAAAAATGCATCATCTAGGTCACGTTCCCCCTGACACAGAATAGATGGTAGCCCACAGTAGAGACAATCAATGGAAAATGAATGAAACGTATAGAGATAAAGGATAGGTACAACTAATGTCGCATATTTAATAAGTTTTTTCTTAATAATGGGACACTGCAAAATTTACAAACACATTTATTATTTTAACTAGTTTAGTGTGGATTTTTAAAGTATGCACCATTGCCTTGTATAATTAGTAAGTTATATGTACCTATTTGATTACCTACTTAATTTATTTGTTGTTAGCACTCTTTTTGCCTGAAAATCAGGTTTTAACCTAGTTCAGGCACACAGATTATTTAATACCATTAAAATTTAAGACAAAACTCTTTGTTATCCTTCTAGTCCTTTTATTTTGAATAAATTATTTCAATTTTTATTTTATTCATTTATTGATATAATACAAGTTTCGTTTGTATGTAGCAAAGCCAATGTGACTCTCTAACGAGCCTACTCGATTGGTCTGTCCGTCCGTTTGTCACAGGTCTGTAGATAATTTTTATAATCTTTCAGTCCAACTTTATACAAAATATGTTTTACCATGGACATTCTCAAGATAATAAAATAATTTTAAAAGAATTTATAATGAAATGGTTTTTATTTTTGATTAAATGGGGAAATTTGGAATTGAGGGATATTCCATTGAAGCTTCCTAATACGGTAAATTATTTCTCAGACCATAAATTAAAAAACCGTCTAAGCTCCTCATTGAATAAGTGTCATTTTCTTTTTCATTGTCATCTTACAAAGATGCTAACGACAGGGGGGAGTAATTAGTGAGCGACTTACTCTACTGTTCTCTACCCCTACTGTGGCTGCCATAGCGGCAAGGGGGATCTTTTATCTGGTCTTGCCTCTTTAAATGAATAACGGCTGAGAGGTGGTTTTGTTCGATTTTCGAATCAGGGCCCCAACTCTGAATTAATAATAAGCAATAAAAATCGAGGTTGGACCCTGGCCTACTAAGAAAAACTTGGCTGAGATGGTGAAAAGTACTTGCCAAGTGGAAATGGTACTTCCGGGTAGTGATAGCCGAGTCCGGAACGAGGAAGTAAATCGGTGCTTTTCATGCTGCTTTGGTGTCTATATTCAAAATGGATTGCCACAGTCGCGTTTGCTATCAGAACGTCATCATTCAAACAAAAATTTCTTTTCGTAAAATTATGAAGACGTAGGTATAATGACAACAATAGCGACGAGCGACCACGACAGCAATACTTGCTGAATAAAACCAGCAGACTGAAAAGCAATTTTCGAAGTAATTAAACGCACGGACACAGGCAATACACATATATAACAGCGTAGGAAGTTATGGAAAAAATCTATCGATTAAAAAAATGTATAGATTTAAACATTTTTATAGACCTGTTTTCGAAGAAACTATTTTCTAGATAGTTCGACTGACAATCAAATAGTCATGTCTTAATTAATTATTGTTTGTTTATTTGTTTAGTAACTAACACGATTTTTATATACCAACTAGATTCTGCCCGCGGCTTCGCACGCGCTAATTAACAAAATTGTGAATCTAAACCATTTCCAGATCCCCTTGAACACACACAAAAAATTTCATCAAAATCGGTCCAGTCGTTTGAGAGAAGTTCAGTGACATACACACTCACAGAAGAATTATATATATAAAGATTACACTAGTTACTTATGATGAAAAAACATAATTTATCTCATCTAAATTAAAATTATTATAAAAATAGTAAAACATTTTATAATATAAATCCATATAAAATAATAAACATAATTAATGCTTTACCGATTAGATTTTTATGACAGTAGATGTTGTTATTGTTTCTCTACATTTTGTAATATTTTTACAGAGTTAACTCAAACGACTTAATGACTTTATTTTTGGAATCAGAATATTTAATAAAATAAAATAGTATCCTTTTGTTATTTTATTTGAAAATAATAATTGATTCTGCCCGCGGCATTACACGCGTTTTTCCGTGATAAAAAGTAAGACAGATGGAGTTACTGTAGTAAACTATAATTTTTAAACTATTTTCGATACCATTTCATGAAAAAAATCATATATAATAATTTCCGTTACATACTATATCGGCTCGATAAAAATCAAAACTTTCGTAAGTCCCCATATTTTTCGGGTCGATAGATTCACATTTCTATATTATGTGTCAAAAGTAACTATGTCTATGAAATACTTCATCCTGTCATTCAGTCTTCATTCACTCACCTGTCAACAATTAGGGAACTTCATAGTCGTGCATATACCAAACAGAAAATTAATTCGTGGTGGTATAGTATCTATCCCAATAAAAGATGTTTTGGCCCGCTCCGGGCCTCATAATCCATAACCAGTTAATATTATACTAACATAGCGTCGCCATAGAACAAAAAACCTGTAACCTTATACTGGTATTTACTAATTCTAAATAAATAAATAAAATCGTTAACCAGAGTCGAGGCCCCAATTCCCTTGCCGCGATCGATTTTTCTATTGTTGATGGAACAGGACGAGGTAGTTACAAGCCTTTGTATTCGCTGAGACTAATTAATTGTAGCGTTTTGTGTCTTAATTGGGTTGCGTTTAGGTTGTTTTTATAAAGGCATAATTGATTTAGGAATGTCAACACCTGTGGCACTGAATAAATGCCTGTTGGAGGGCTTCAAAGGATTTGGATCTTTGTTCTTCTCTTCGTTACTAACGAATTAGAATAATAGGATGACAGGGCTCTATAATGAGACGTTTTGTACGATTAATGAATAATGTTCTTAAAGCCTCATCCCCACACACGCGCGAAGCCGCGAACCATGAGTGTGGATCCGATTCGCATATTTTTCGGGGCCTCTTTCCCGTATTTTTTTTGGTTTTTGTCGTGTCTTGCGAAACCTTTCTCGCGGACAAAGGGTTTGCAAGGCGCGCCTGATTCGCGCGCGAGTGTATAAAAGCCTTTATAGAGTAGGTTTAGGAATTTCAATAACATCATAATCACACAAATAAAGAAACTGTGGCGCCACGAATTTTAAATGAAGATCATTTCGATTAAAATTTAAAGTATCTAAGGAACCCAATTTCTTACAACTGAAATTGGCCTAACAAAAGAAATAAGTTCCAATTAAGTTATTATTTTAAGTAATTATTAACTCAAAGTGCTTATCATGCTGTAATTTTGAGGTGGGACATCATGGAAACAAAATTATCTTTATTTAATAGACATAGACGGGTACAATTCAAACGTAGTGTAATCAAGTATCAATGCCAGAGGCCAATGCCATGGCAATACTAAATAGACAGCTATAATGTTAGAATACACAATTACTTTAACAAAAAAAAACTACTGCGGGTCAAATTTACTTTTAGACCGCGCAATAGGGACTATCTTTGAAAAGGGTAAGAGATAGGGTTAGGAAACACAAAAATCATTTATCGGACACAATTACGTTTTTGTATAATAATGAATCTGTAGAAAGTATGTATGAACTGTAGATGCGATCGAAGAACCTTCGTTTAATTGCACGTCATCATCAAAATAATACGACTAATTTCTGTAACTAAGAAAATAAAAATATTTTCCACGTTGCCATTAAAGAAACCTTTCAACGAATTCGTGTAATAGACGGTCCTCGTTATAACAAAAATACTTTCAGAGATATTTCCCGAGACAGCTAATAACAAGCTCCATATTTATAGACGACCAAAACTTTAAAAATACAACAAAAGCCTATTGTGTTACTCCTCCGGAGAGCCACAAAAGAGTAACACAAACTCCTACATACTTTTCTTTATAAGCGCAGCGAGATAAAATTCAACACGAATAAAACAACCGTCTCTTTTACGCGTTACACTAGGATGTGGGTACCGAGAGTACAGTCAGCGTGAGATTCATTATAATAACTATTCAGGGGGATTTTACAAAAGGTTAACACATTTCTGCATGCTGCGGTCACGGACTGTTAAGTGGTCGGAAAAAGGCGATGCTACACGGACTTTAATATTACAGTAGGTACTTTAATAACAGACGTGTCCAATTTCCTATAATGGCCTAATGGAAATAATAGACTTTGATGAAATATGTGAAAACACGCATAGTTCCTATTTTGGCGCGACGACTGAAGTAAAATAATTATAGCTAGCAACCCGCCCCGGCTTCGCATTGGTGCAATGCTTATACTAAATATTCTACAGAAACGGCCCCACGGCCGGTACCGCCGCAACCGCTATGTCCCTGCATTTCAAATCTGTAATATATTTGAAAATATTCATTCAAATTACATGCTGTTAAGGGCAATATTGATCTAATATAAATGCACAATGTATTTAAGGTACTTCATTGGATAAGGATTAATGCTGTATTGCTTAAAATTGCCTCGTAAATAAGCCATTATTTCTCGTAAAAAGTAAAGGATAAAAAATGGCTATTGTGGGTTATCCCTAAGAGATGGACATATATCATCGCGGACTTATTTGTAGACCTTTTTAAGTTGTACAATACTGTAATACATTATTTTGTTCTATCTCGTGTTCAGCCAGCTTTTGCAATGTAAGCGCAAAAAAAATGTGTTTATTTACGACATCACATTAAAAACCTCTAAAACTATCAGTGTTTCTCTACTATATTATGCATGTACTATACATATAAACCTTTCTCTTGAATCTATTTAAAAAAACCGCATCAAAATCCGTTGCGTAGTTTTAAAGATCTAAGCATACATAGGGACAGACAGACAGCGGGAGCGACTTTGTTTTATAACTATGTAATGACAAGCTTGTTTTGAAAACGCAAATTGGCTACTGCCAACATTATAATTCTATAATTTCACACACTATTTCAACTACTGGTAGTCGACTTTATCGAGTCGAATCGTGTGTGAATCTTCCAATAATTTGACGCTGACTGTGCCTACGAGTACACAATGAAAACTTTCGTTTAAAATAACAGACTAGCTTGTTCGTACACGTGGAACCTTGGTGGAGTGAATTTTACTTAGTTTTATACGAGTTGTAGTTTCTAGCCCAAAAGTAAATACAGTATTTGACAAGGGATTACTAGCGGGTACTTGCTTGCATAAACTGTGTTACGCTTTAGAAATTAATTCAATTAATTTATTTGATTATTTTTTATACGTGCAGAATAGTTTTCATGTTATTTTAAATAATTTATAATCATAGGTAATTAAATGTAAGTGGTTCATTTAAAATCGTGTTAGTTCCTTAATAAATAAATTTATATAAAATAAATCTAATCTTGATCACAGGGGCGAGAGAGAGAGATGATTATGGAAATAAACATATAATAATAATAACGAGGATCAGATAGAATAGTATCCTACTTACCAATCCTAGGAATATTCTTTACTCTTTTTTATATTGTTTGTTCGTTTTCTGCAGTTTTTATTGAAGTTTTGGTTTTAGTGAAATATTTTTGTCTCTCCTCGGTTTTTGTGTTGTTTTCTTCAAAAAAGTAACTTTTGTTACCTAGTATCTCTAAAAATACTGAAATTTGGCGTACATTGAGAATAGTATAGCCTAACACAATGTGCTGCTGACGTTTTCAATTTTGAATATATTGATAAAATTTACACATTACGTCCAACGAGAAAAAAAAAGTCTTCATAAAATCAAAAATCAATATCAAAAACTCTTTATTTCCATAAATACAATAAATGTACACTTAAAAGGTCAAATTATAAAACTTAACAATGACACGGAAATAAAGTGAAATTTTTGATTTCTGTCGCTTCGGTATGTAGACTAAAGTCGACAAAATTAACAAGGATGCTAGGGTTTACACTTCTTTCCATAGACACATATGGGGCATCAGGCGATCCAACCACCTATCTCGTAGAGTTTTTAAGCTTTGGAGCTATCTGGAGTGCCGTCCCACTGTCTGATGAGAAGACCGGTGCACTAGTCCTCATGATGCGGAACTTGGCGCACCGACGTAATGCAATGGCACCAGGCAACGATTCAAGTCAATATATATTATGATGATATATTATGATTGGTAAATATAGTAGGTATATTTTTTTAATCAATTTTATTATTAGATTATGTTAAAACAATTGTGACTAATATAATTTGATAAATTATAAATAATATGTTTATCTGTAGTATAATTTGGTAAAATATAAGGATGTAAATATTTAGTATCTACGTAACAATTCCATGCAAAACGTGGTAAATGTTACGTGGTACCCTGTGTTATATGAGGGCCTCATAATAAATTACCTATGTCCAGTGACGGAACTCATCTTGTGATTTCAGCGCGGACTTGTGTTATTTTATTCACTACTGCACTGCATGCAAAGATAAAAAAATCACTACGTTCTAACTGCATTGATGAAATGGTAGACAGCGTGAGTTTGTAGTAAGTCTATAAATTTTCTTTTAGTTCCTCTTATTTCAATGTAGCGAAAGTGTAAATAAACGGTTCTTTACTGTTCCCCGTTTTTTTAGTGCTGATATACGATGCCGTAGCAACTTAGTTTTAATTAACTACAATGGGGTTAGAATTTTATTTCGTTGGGGGTATCGATGTACAAAATTAAGAAAAATAAATGCGACACGACTAAAAATGAATAATGTTTCCACTAAATGCAAAGGTTGACTGACTGACTGTAAAAGTTAGCAAACCCCCTTTTCAAAGTAGGTACTTTATACTTAAATAAAAGACCCGGAACAAATTCAGTAATTCAGTAATTCATAGCTATCTGCAGATCATAGGTACAGACTTTGTCCCGCGGCAGTAACCGAACCCGGCTAATGAAGGTTGCTTCTTCGTTGTCTCATATCTCATCTCGGGTTTGGCCATAATTGAAACTCCGCCCACATTCGACACATGAAAAGCACATTATATAGAGATAGAAACGAACACACTGGTGTACGCAAACTTATTTTAGAAGCCTTAGTACTGTGAAAGTTCCTCGTGCATCAAGAAACTTTTTATTAGGCCAATATGTAGACCGGACGACAAAATTTTTATTTTTCGTAAGGAGGACATGAAAAGACATGAATGCTGGGACATTTAGAAGTTGTTCCAAACATTTCGCCCAGCATTGTTAGGGGTAACATTGACAGCAACCACCGGATCACCAACGGTAGCCCATCGTTCTTATGTCAGGTCGAGATAAAATTATCATAATCGGTACTTTGTTAAAAATTATGCGTCATACTCGCACATAAAAAAAATATACGCGTTTACTTCAGAACCTCCTCCGTTTTTTGGTCGGTAAAAAAATACCACTCATGGTTTGAAGGTCCAAAAAAAAATGCGCCAAATTTTAACCCTTCAAATTTCACCATAGATTACGAAAAAGCTGTAATTTCAGCGTTAAAGATAGGGATACCCGAAAGCCAAGGGATGTTATTTTCACTTCTCCCAATGTCTATGGAAAAAAGGGAAATTCTTAGACCTGACGAAATCACGCGAATCAAAAAGATTTGTTATGTTAACTGCGGTCTGGCCACTGCTTCCTAAAGCAAAGCACATTGACGATGCTTGGATATACGTTGGAGAAAATGCTGTCGCTGTAATCGAGAAATCAAAAGATATTAAAAGTTTTATTAAAAGTGATGAGTCAATTTTTCGATTACGGCTACCATCTAAAAAGGTGATTGATGTTTAGTGCGTTAACCTACACAGAGCCAACAAGTGAGTCTTGGAACGCCAGACTCAATAAAATGGTGAAAGTAAAGAGGCCTACTTTACTTCACCTACTTAAGGGTCCGGCGACGGATGAATTTCCCATACAAACATAATACCAAAATGATTTGTAATTTGAGAATATTTTCACCATGGTTTGCTATTATTATTTGTATAAGAATAGTATTTATTTAGGTTCCTGCCACAAGCTTTTTTCAAAATACTTGTCTACAAAAATACTAAGAAAACATTCATTTTTTGATGTAAAAATGCGATTCGGTTTAATTTCATTTCAGAAATGTATTTTGAAAAAAAATTGTGGCAGGAACCTAGATAAATACTATTTTAATACAAATAATAGCAGACTAAGGTGAAAATATGCTCAATAAACAAATAATTTTAGTATTACGTTTGTATGGGAAATTCATCCGTCGCCGGACCCTTAAGGTCTCGGGAAAAGACAGCAAATATTTTAGTCTGTGGTTAAAATCAAACACTAGCAGCCGTATTAATAAAAAAAACGCTTTTCCTTTTCTATGCCCAATTCACTCTCTGAGTAGTTATTCTCCGACTAAGCCTGTAATTACGTAGTTTTAAAAACAGTATTAATAAACCTGAACTAATGACGGAGTACCTATACCTAAATTACTCCTCCGATTAGGGCTGACAACAGCATAATTTATCAAAAGTACCAACATAACAATACCAAAAAGTGACTTGTTACGTTTTCTTTTTCTGTGGAAATTGAGGATGATCTGTGGAAATAACTGTGAAAAAGTCGACACTATGACAAGTCAGAATGACGTATAGTGAAACGGTTCTTGAAAATTTCATATTTATATTTACATAATTAATGTAATACCTAGATATTGGAATTCGGCGTGTTGTTCAATATGAGCCAAAAGCGTATTGGATTGGCTAACTGTGACGAGCAAGAAAAGGGTGGTTGGCAAATGTACTACCTGAAGCATTATCATAAATAAGTACATCCTCACCTCAGACTCACCTCAGTAGCCTATATTGGTGCACTGCTGGACGCAGGCCTCCCCCTGATAAGCGCCTTATTGGCTTTATCTCATGTAGGGTGCCGATAATCCCTAAGCTGGGCATGCGGGTTGGGATCGCAGTTCGGTGGTAAAATTGGTCTACAGGAGGCGCTGTTGCCCGTCCCCGGTGGATATCCCTTAGTCGCCTCCTACGACACCCGCGGGAAGGGTTGGGGTGGTGATAATTCTAACTAAGTCAGCACCACACGGAGAAGACCTGGCGTCTTCGCACACGTATTCGTGATGATGAGCAGAACCTACACTTCACGCATTGTCAGTGAATTACCAATTAGGTACCTACCCTGTATACTTATATGAATAAGTGTATACCTAAAACATCACCTAAAACAACAACATTATACAAATGAAATTTGTATCTTCGTTTTATCAATCAAAATGTATTTTATTATTACCTATGTATTATTATTTAGTAGGCACAAACTAAACTAATAATTGTCTTCTCTATAAGCTGCACGAGTAACTAATTAATGCAGGGAGGACTTCAACTTTCTCTGTTGTGTGAGTAATTTACAATATTGTTTTCTCTTTGAACAGCAATATTGTGTAGTATGGCTAGTGCCACAGTATATATTTTTGGTATTTTCCAAGCTTGTGAACTCACGCAGCCAGCAACGAAAATGGTTTTGACGAGGCTTGTATTATTTCACAATGAGGATTAAAATGACGATTTAAAGTGAGGAATAGCGGTGAAGTAAAGTTACGCACTCGTTATTCCTAGTTTAATAATAAGGCCGTAAGGAGTGAGAACTAGGAAAAAATGGCGAGCGCAATTGATACGTCATCTATGTCTTGGATCAATTAAAGAACAAGACAATTTTTTGAGGCAGTCTTATTACAACTTTGACCTCGAATAATTATGCTTATAAAAATCATAAATTATTAATTCTGGACAATTCACACAGCATTCTAGCACCAAAGTAACAGATTGTGTGTTATAGGTACTAGATGACTGACATACTAAATACATACAAGGATAGAAATTTACAACGAAAGGATCATCAAAACCGATAAACAATAATTCGTATAGAAATCAGCATAATTTGTTATAGGTTGATTCCTCATAAAATATGATGATTTTTGAGTTTTACGGGATAAATAGCAATCGTGTCTTTTTTTCATACTTTAGTACGGTTTGCGACGGTTTGTACTGTCACTTATGCCAGTAATTGTCACATATGACAGTAATTTTCACTTATGACAGTAATTGTCACATATGACAGTAATTGTCACTTATGACAGTAATTGTCACTTATGACAGTAATTGTCACATATGACAGTAATTGTCACATAAGGGAGTATTTGTCACATGTGACAGTAATTGTCACATGTGACAAATACTCGATCGATAGACAGATCTGATATTCGTGATAATTGCGTTTTCGTGAGAAGTTGGGAATACTTTTCGTGAGACGTTGGCAATAGGTGCGTTTTCGTGAGACGTTTGAAATAGTTTTTGTAAGACATTGGGAATACTTTTTGTAAGACGTTGGGAATACTTTTCGTGAGACGTTAGGATGAGCACGTCTCACGTTGACGTTAGACACGTCGAGGTAGGAATAACTTGTTATCATGTAGTCACGAGCTGGGTCTAGCAAAGAAATAGTGTTTTCTTTTCGTCTTGTCTTGACATTTCCAATCGGTACGTTGACTTTACCAAGTGTAATTTACGGAGTTTGGTTGGCAATTATTGCATAAACTCCAAACAACCGCTCTCAAACGACATATATTTCCCTCTATATTTACCACTTCAAAAATGCATCAGTATTTTCGTAGCCCGCGGCTGGCAACGCGAGATAACACAAAGTCGTGGATATCTACTGGCGGAGATTCACGGAAAATATTCCAATTCGGACTTGCACACACGCTTTTACTTGTTACTGCCTTAGAGATCTAGAGGTTGGATATGCAGGTTATATTAAAATACTCATTTTGTTTCCTGAACCCTTGTACATATATCTGCGACTAATAATACTCATAAACATAAATATATTATACCACCTGCATAAGGTTTACCCTTTTTTTTTTGCAATCGTAAAACTAAGTTCATTGATTTATACTCTTACCTCGTTGGATAACTAAAGATGTGCAGAAACCGACCAAATTCACTTGGGTATTTTTATAAGAAATAAGGGGGTTTTGTAAGGAATTAACTAAAAATAATACTCTATTTTATTTATCCTTAAGGATACTGATTCATACGATTTTGTTAAGTGTTTAATAAGAATTAGACTTTAGGCTATCTAAACCTGTCACTAACATTTGAATTGGATGATCACTATTTTTATTATTAATTTATTGAAGACGTAAAACGGGGTTTTCCCAAGAAATAACGAATATGCGATGCGAATATAAAAACAATAATATAATATGGGGTCACCATAGTTGCAAATGGCCTCTCCTATCACCCCCTAAAGGGATCTAGCCTCATTTCCAATAACCCTGTATAAATACGTTGACATTTCTTAAGTCAACGTAGGTCATTTTTCTGTCTGTCTCTCTCATGCTTTCCCAAAGCAAGCAGCGACATCAAAAAACGGTCTCTCTTTCTCTCTCTCTGATCTGTCTATAAATTTGTAACCATTTCGCGACTAAACAGCTGAACGTATCCCAATAAAATTTGGCGATAAGATAGTATCTCGGAGAAGAATAAATATTATCCCGGAAAAAGGAGTACGAAGCCGCAGACAGATGCTGTAGTAGGTATATTATCCCCATTTCCAAAGCAGCCACGTATACTGCCGACGCGTATTCTGCCTATTATCCAAACCTCAGAAGAATTTAAATGGCATTTATCGTGTAAAGGGGAAAATGTTCTTTGTGCGAGCTGTCAGTCGACATCAAAGTGAACGTTATGGCACGATACTAATGCATGTTTTCGCGTTTTCCCTGCAAAATTACTGGAGCTTGCGGGAACTAAATTCCTTTGAATTTTTTCTTTTGAATTTTGTAAAACCTACAGTTTTAAGACTTTTTAACGAGACTTGTTTAAAAATTAGAAATGTTATTAAATTTTAGTCACATTCAACTTTGTACATTAAAAGGACAAGTCCCTATACTATAAACCTACATGTTATAGTAAATTAAATCATATCACTTATATAAAATTATATGATTCAAACATTGACAGTAAGTAAACTAAATCAATAAATCAAATCAATACAGAGAAAAAACTTCATTTTTTTAGTCAATAGACCTTTGCTAGCCCACAATCTCACTTTAAGGAAAGTGACGATGTATGGTGCATGTAGAATAATAATGATTGAGTCTTATTATTAGAAATCATTAATCACAATCATATAAAAGAAGGGTTTGTATATTTTCGTATATTAAAATAATATCGATAACATGAATTTCGTGGGTAAATCGAAGCTGTAAAAAACCAAAAATATTCTAACAAAAAGTTAATTAGAATACGAGGACAAGATACTTTTACATTACAAAAATAGTTCTTCAACCTAAAAGCTTTCAAAGCATACTCAGTTATAAGAGTTCCGTTCTCGAGTAGGGATCCATTCTAGGGTTCCGTATCATATAAAAGCTATCCATTATTACTTTATGACGACGCTCCTCCGGACCCAACCACTCGAACAGTGAATTCACAGAAATACGTTGCTGGAATCATCTCGTTTACGCTGCTGTAAGTGTGTGAGAATCTTCACGTTCTTTGCCTATTTCAGTGTATTTTATTGTATTTTATTGTTAAATTCTACCCTATAAAAATCTAAGATAAAGCTGGTTTAATCGTTAACAAATGTTTGACCACCATCTTACCTAATTAAAAATGACGATGTGGTGGACGATGGCTCAGAAGAAGGGTAGTCACATTCAATAACTACGAATATAGAATACTATTATTTATTAAAACAAACAATATAACAGACAAAGTGCGAACGTGACCAATCAGATTTCAACTTTAATTCCCATTGTTTCGTCCTAAATTTACTTAAAACAAAAGCCAGTGAAACAACCTTAGTATTCAGAGTGGCTCCGAAATGTTTTCGTTAGGAAGTGCGGCTCAAGAGAGGTTTTATCATTTGCTAGTCTTTTCGGGAATTCAGAGAGCAATTCTAGAGCCAAGTGTTTTGTTCCTAGTTTGAATTTCTTTTTCGGAGTTTACCGTACCATAAAGTTTTTTATTAACTGGTATGAAACACGTAGTACCTAACTAATTGGATAGAAATTAGATTCACTAAGTTATTTTTTAGTATTAAAAAGAACTCCTGATATGATATCGTGATGATTAGAAGTTGATGGGCATGGCCCAGCAGTGGATAAAAATTTGAAAAGACGACGAATGGTGGAAAAACTCTCGATAATTTGGTTCCAATTTGCGCAAGTGTAAACCACCATTTGGCACTACATTAAATGCAACATTCCATTAATTATTTTATAATTTATTTTTCATATTATTTAATAACCTTAGTCATCAAATACTAAGCTTCATAATTAACTGCTCTATAAACTAGCAGTGTGAGCTGACCGTAATGCAAAACCAAGGAAGTAAAATCTGGCAGCCGGTGCCGCTAATGATCCTTGCAATTTTATGAGAACATTCATCTCCGAGATCGTTCTCGAAATAAAACAATACTGATATACATTTTGTCTGAAATTTGTTTACGATTCCATGAATTATGTATTTGTTAGGAAAATAAGTTATTATTTTATTTAGAAACACCTGTAAACGCGGTATTAGTGATAGATATTTGATTTCTTAGTGATAAGAAGCTTTGTAATAAAGTAATTATGTAAAAAAAATTACATAACATTTCTGATTACCTTACTAGAATCGTTAAATTATACAAAGTTTCATTTACAAAACTTGATTAATTGCTGTGTGAATTAGAGTGTAGTAAAAAGAAATTTACTACAAAACAACAACAAAAAACAACACGCAATACATACAACAAAAAAATAATTACAAAAGTACTTACAATAAAGCAAAACATGAGGTAAGATGATGTGACGACTGCGACGAGCGAGCTCAGTGCTATTCTTATAATGATATTAATTATTTTTATTTATTTCAGGCTACGATAGAAAAGTTGCAGTTCTATTTTAATGAAAGTTAAAAGTACCTATGAAGTTTTAATAGAAGATTACAATAGATAAGGCCGCCCATAGTCCTTGTGTCTTATGTTATGTTTTTCGTATTGTATTTTTGTTGGTGTACAATTAATTATTTTGTATTGTATGTATTTATTTGTTAAGAGTTACTTTACTTTCTACGATGGCAAGCAAATCCAGCTGTTTTTATCTAGCTGTGATCCACATCGACAAATGGATTTTCTATTTCTTTGATTTTCTTCAATTTGGCAACAATTATTTTAAGTGCCGCCATTTCGATAGAATAAATCTGATAATTGGGCTTTTTCTAATTCGGCTCGATGGAGGATGACAGGATTCAGCATGAATGGGTCTGAAGGGATTTCGAGATTATTGGAATTGAGTCATTGAGTGAAAATCTTTTTAGAATTTAAGAATTTAATTTTAGATTGTTCCATTCCATCTAATCTAAGCCCTGTAAACGGGCCACTCCTCCAACTTGTGTCAGTCATCATCATCTGGAAACGGATTTTATCCGCTGCAGCTGAGTAGGTATAGGCCTCTCGAAGTAAGTGTCATTTTTTTAATGGGAATAGACCTTTCTTGGAAAGTGAAGATGTGGCCAACGATGTATCACGAAGGTCTAGGAGACACCTATTCACCCTTGTCTTGAAGAGACTGCGTCAACCACGGTCCTGTGCTGTCTTGTCTCTAGGCCACCATTCCATTAACTTTAGACCATCTCTTTCCGTCTAACCAAGTGCCCTGCTCGTTTCCACGCTAGACTTCCGTTCCACATATAGTAGTTTATTTTGAAATTTGCGTTACCCCAAGCCGTTAAAAAAGGCGCACCTTATCCTCATGACAATATCCCCAAGCCTTCATATCTTGCATAAAGGCCAGCGGGACATTGTACCACAAAACTTTCCACGCACAATAGACAGCGCACAATGGCCGCGCTGCTTATGGGACTAGTTATCCAGTGCTCGGGATCAAATACTCGGTGTTCAACAACTGAAAAATGCTGGATAAACATCTTCCTTTTGTAATTCTCTGGAATAAGTTTGTTGAGAATAAAAGTTTTATTAATAGTTTTAATTTTGTTTTGAGGATCTGGACACCTTCGATAGCGCGTGGGTCCAACAGGCTCAGGATCTTGAAGAGTGAAGGATTTTTGCCTAACAGTGGGAAGTTTTAGCCTCACAATAAAGTTGTAATTGGGTAAACGGACTATTTTGCGGTAGATATTATGCTCTAGAAAGAGATACAATTCAGCTTAAAGTGGATTCTTTGGACAGTATATACTTTCTACGTAATTTGATAGTTTTGAAAAAACTAAAAACCGATTTTGAGTCCCATAATTTTACACTGGATCCCTCATGATTTTTTTTTTGGAACACCTCGATCATTTTCTATACAATACCGAAAGAATTGTCAAAATCAGTCTAAAATTGACGGAAAAATCGACGAACATACAGGAAAAAAACATACATAGAGCCAAACATAGAAACATTTTTCAAAGTCTGTTAAAAACAAACAAATTGTTCGTCGTGCAAAACATTCACGTTCTGAACATCTTTCCATCTGCAAAATTCAATGCAGCTGCTCGTAAAAGTGGAGTAAAACTCAACAGAAGTTTCAATATTACCTGTCAGCAACTTACCAGAAATCGATTAATATAATTGACTGAACTTTATTAATATAATTGACTGAACTTTATTAATATAATTGACTGAACTTTATTAATATAATTGACTGAACTTTATTAATATAATTGACAATTATTGATCACTAGAACATAGGTACTTTAAACAAAAATGTACAACTGAAACAGTTAAGCAATCTGCAGACTGTAGCAAACGATCTAGAGGCAGCTCAACTGATATATCGGTATTAAAACATTTACAAGTATTTAAACAAGTGGTCTAATAAAATAGGCAATATTAGAATATCACCTTGACTTTTAAATCTAATAAAATATTAACGTTCAAGCACCGCCTCTAATTAGAGTGACCCTGTTAGTTTCCCATAAATTTATCAAAATATAAACTTCCCTCATAATCACGGCTCAGTGGAATCTCCAATCTGTTACCGCCATAAAAACTGAAGTATAACATCAAAATATAATCATAACTTTTATGGCAACACTTAAAAACTCATCCAAAACAATTTCTTAGCGATTTTTCTCCAAATGCTGCTTATTTTCTCAAGTGCCTCAGTTTATTTTTCACCAATTTCATCAAATAAGACAAAAATATTGAAGACATTAAAGTTATGAAGGAAAGAAGTTTGATGTTGATTATATCCAAACTTGAGAGAACTCAGCCATTTTATTTTGGTTCCAGCAGTTTACGTTCTCGCAGACAAACAAACTAAATAAACATACTATGACCATGTCTATGTTTCGGAAATATCCAATATGTAAAGCAATAGAAATTATTTCGATATCGCATTCTAACAGAGCATTTTTATTCTTAATGTAGGCTAGGTGTGTTATGATTTAATAGGAAGAAGTGTAGTGTCAAATATTTTTTAGGATCAGAAGGCAATCTTCTGAAGACGACGACGCTAAAGCCGACGGTTTGGATTCATATCAGTCAATTTCCTCCCAACACATGCCGATACCTATCCAAACTCAATTTAGATTCGGCAATCAAAAAACCCTGACTTTTCAGAGTCGTCCAAACATTTTATTGACCATAACCTTTCTATCCACTCTCAATGCTAATAGATCGCATTTTGCTCTATCATTCCGAACCTTATCACCTGGAATTATAGTGGAAAATTCAGTGTAGGATGAAGAGTCCTTTTGATTCGAGTTTCGACAGGGTATTAATCTTTCGGGCGGCACTGAAAATGTCGACAGCAACTATGGGACAGATGTGTCCAGCCAATTTCAGTCTCAATATTTCACGTTTGGGGGAACTCTGCGATAGGACCTGGCGTACTATTGAATACGGATCGAGGTAAAAACTGGTTATTATGCGGGCTGGAAACATAAGTTTTGAAAATTTGAATAACGGCCAAGAGAACCTTTGTAAGAGAATTTTACTGTAGGTACAGAATTTGTAGAGAAATAAAAATAATTAAGGAGAAAAATACACCGACATATCATTTATTAGTCACTACACACACATTTAAATAAAAAAAAACGACATGTGCCGTCTTGCGCCGACGGAGATTAAGGTCAACGCGAACTTCTCTTATGCTCTTTAATTTAACTGCTTTCCAATCAACAACAGATTATAAGCAGTATACCCAACGACTGTCTGCATGGTTATGGGGAGTAGATACTGGGTGGAAATCACAGGCAACGCTGCCAAATTATGTCGTAAAATATTCGTCACAAGGTCTAAAATCACTTAATCGTTATATCACTGGCCGTTTATGGGTCGTTAGGTCGTAGAAGATATATTCTCTCGACGTTATTAGTAAAGATGTTGAAATAAGGTTTATCTATTTGTCAACTTGTTATAATACAAATGCTAGCTTGGATCGGCATGTGTATATGTGGCGAATTCACGAATCTACACTATCAGCTGCACTTAAACTGAGTGGAGCTTAATTATTGGAAATAATTATTTTATAATTTTATGGCCGAAGATCTCAAGAGGCGCAAATATGCAGGTCTCGACAGAGCCTACACATTTGCTCCCCTTGGAGTCGAGACCCTAGGTCCGTGGGGTACCGAGGCTCTTCGGGTTTTTATAAACTTATCTGAGCGTCTGGTCGAAGCGACGCGTGACCCGAGAGCTGGTGAGTACCTGGCACAGCGCGTGAGTACCTGGCACAGCGCATCAGCATTGCCATACAGCGTGGCAACGCAGCCAGCGTCTTGGGGACGCTTCCGACTGGCATTGATATGGATCAGTTGAGCTACCTGTAGACTGTTTGCAACAGTCTGCAGTTAGCTCAATTGTTTCAATTGTAAATACTAGTATAATTTTCTTTGTGAATAAAGGTTTTTCTGTTTTATAATAATTATGATAAATATTTAACCCATCAATAATTAAATGTCAATTCCAGAAATAAGGTTTTTTAGCAGTGTGGCACTACATAGGGCGTCATAAGCCAATGCCAAGGCACTATAGGTAGTGCCTTGGCTTTTGCATATGACTCTGATGCGGCATGCCTCATTTCGAGGCAATATCCCACTCGAGCATCCTCAGTGCGACGCCTCGTTCCCTAAATGTAGATCCGGAAAATCTCTTGACCTTATCTGTCAACACGTCTTCCATCCGTTGTCTCACCCATATCAAGTTTCATCGCTTTTCTTCACTTTTCGTGTCTGTCTTCTAACAAAATATATTAATGTATTTACAAGCTCTGCTTATTTTGGGCCTCTATGAATAATCCAGCAATTTTTTTTATATTAACTATCAGTGTGGTTATTGAACTAGGTACCGACAGAGCCTACACATTTGCTCCCTTTGGCGTCGAGACCCTAGGTCCGTGTGGTACCGAAGCTCTTCGGGTTTTTAAAAAAATATCTGAGCGTCTGGTCGACTCGACGTTTGACCCGCAAGCTGGTGAGTATCTAGCGCAACACATCAGCGTTGCCATACAGCGCGGGGCAATGCAGCCAACGTCTTGGGGACGCTTCCGACTGGTATTGATATTTCTATTATTTGATTGTTATTTTCTTTGTGAATAAAGTAATTAGGTATCATTATACGTATTGTAGTGGATCTAAGTCAAAACATTAGAGTTTTAATCCACTTGTGCACTACTTACAAGTCAAAGTCTTCTTTCGCCGCTCTTATAAGTGTCTATTTCACGTTAACTTCACAAAGCCTCTTCTTTGAAATCTTTGAAAGCTCAGTATCGGTTCTGTTCTCTTAGCAAAGTGCGCTTAAGCCTTCTGTCCAAAGTTAGCACCCTGTTTTATAATTTTTTACCTATTCTGGCATAAAACGCAACTTATATTACTTATAACTTATATTTTCTTTTAATGAGAGTTTTTCGTGAAAACACCTTTTTTGTTTGAGGTAAGTATTTTCGGACAATCCTCTCATATTTCAAGAGAAAATAAAATATGTGAAAGTTTGGTAGCGAAATAAGAATCTTCTGTTAGTTGACGACAATCTGTTTTGAAAGTCATCGTTATCTTTTTTTTTAACTACAATAATAACAATAAAGCAGTTTGATAAGAATATAGCAAAATTAATCATAATACGCAACTTTGTTTTCTTCGTAAGTTAACAACAATAAATCAAGTTGAATAAATCCTGTCCATCAAAAGCGAATCAATTCAAAACTACGATAAACAAAACAAACTCAAAATGGCTCGTTCAAACCTCATTAGTAAAACAATCAAAACCGTTTTGTTTAAATTGAATAAGCATTAACTATCAATATAATGTTTTATTTTGTAGGCGATTAATCAAACTGCCCTTCCACTATTATATAAGTAGTTGTACTGTAGTGGTAAAAATAGCTGCTACTTGTGAAGTATCACGCAAATTAAAAACAAGTGTTGTATGATCAGATCACAGATGGGCCTAAGTCATCCCTATCCTTATCAACTTCTAGCCTTACTTTACCTATATGTGCTCCCTCAAGCTTGTGTACATGAACGCTTTCAGTTCGTCAGATAAAAAGGCTTGGAGAATAGAATAAGAAGGGAGAGAACTAGATCTTGACAGCAGTAAGTTCAATGATACCTTTTTTACTATAAAAACTTCCGTAGTTTGACGAATTCATTATGAATGTAAGCGGGTTAACTACGAATCTAGTTTGTGTTGTAAGAAGACCAACACCGCACTACCGCACACCGCACTAATGCGCGCAGTGTTCGCCAGGACGCAGGACGGGCGCGACGCATACCGCACTCATCTGATGAAGTCCCTCGTTAAGGGATAAAACATTAGTGTTCTTCCAACACAAAGTAGGTTCGTAGTTAACCCGCTTACATTCATATTCAATGATACCTATTGCAACACAAAAAACACAACATACATACAATACTGCAGCACTAATTTTACATAGATATTTAATTAACATTGATGTACCACGGTTGAATTTGAATCTCTGAATCTTTCTCGCTTATGCATGGCAAATGAATATTTTTTTTTTTTTTTTTTTTTTTTATCTAGCCTGGTTTGTCCCACTGCTGGGCAAAGGCCTCCCCCAAATCTTTCCACTAAATGAATATTTAAGCTACAAAAATTGCAATGTAAGCTTTATTATACGTCGCTTGTATTTCCGAAATCTTACCGTGGTTCGAACTTAAAACTCGCTAATTCTGATGTAGTACTACTAAATATTTCAGGATTTTCACCGCGCTAGTACTTTCGCTGTAAATCACTGAAATCGCTTTTATCGGAGCGTTGTGCACTTGGATTTGTCGTTTTATTGAATTTATTCTCACAATAGAAAGACGTAAATGCTGAGTTAATGAGGGTTTATAACATAATACCTACACAGTACTAAAAGAAATACAATATTTACACGTACTTATCAAAATGAATTTAAATATATGATTATTAATTATCATTACGAATTAAGTTGATTCAAAAAGAAAATTACAATCAACTAATAGAAATAAATTACAACAAGTATTTACAAATGAAACAATTGAACTAACTGCAGACTATTGAAGCGTCCCCAAGACTCGGCTGCATTGCCCCGCTGTATAGCAATGCTGATGCGCTGCGCCAAATACTCACCAGCTCTCGGGTCACGCGTCGCTTCGACCAGACACTCAGATATTTTTTTTAAAACCCGAAGAACCTCGTTACCCCACGGTCTCGACTTATTATTATACAGGGTTATTGGCAAGTCACTGACACTATAAACTACAGGTTCTACCCACTATCCTGAGCACGTCCGTGAAGACACCAGGTCTCAATTCTTAAAATTGGTGGAAATGGAATGATATTAGTATAAATAAATAAATTAGGCTGGACACAGCATTATCTAGCCCCAAGCTAAGCAGAGCTTGTGTTATGAGTACTAGGTAACTAATATACATAATACAATACACTATTAGATAGTTTTTTTTTATTATACATAGAAAAACATTCAGAACACCCTGAACAAATATCTGCAGAACGTACAAACATTTGTACCCCCTCCATTCAAAAAGTTTATTATAGGGGTTTTCTTTAAAACTAAACTTAAAAGCGGCCCTGTCCTGAATTATCAGAGGGTGTGTGTGTGTTCGGCTGACTCCCAGCCAGAGTTATGCCACTTAAATCATCTTTCGTGGATGTAAAATAAGCCAATGATGATGATGTGGACTTAAATAGGAGTGGGAGATCGGTATTTAGTAATTAATTGGGTTTAGGACATTACTTTGTCTAGAAGGCGATTTAAAAAAAAAGAATTAAGACCTAGCGTCTTCATTGACATGTTCATTGACGTGTTCATGGTGATGGGCAGAACCTGCAGTTTACACAGTGCCAGTGAATGACCAATAACCCTGTATATTATTAACTTAAAAATATATTTTACAAGTTTCTGCCCGCGGCTTCGCACGCGTCGTTTCTATGGACACGTTTTCGGGTTTTTCTATCCCATGGGAACTGATTTATGGGATAAAAAGTAGCCTATGTTTTATTCCCAGCCTAAAATTACCTGTATGCAGAATTTCAGCCCGATCCATTCAATAGTTTTGGCGTGAAGAGGTAACAAACATCCATCCATCCATACATCCAAACATTCACATTTATAATATTAGTGTGAAGTGTGATGTGCGTTATTCTGAATATTGTATTTTTTTGTCAAGTTAACTAATCGACAAGAAAACCTAGTGTTATACGACCAAACAGGGGTATAGCATTTTTTCATTGCTTCTATACAACTAACCAACTTTAGACATAAATGTTGAATCTAATTCTAATTTTTAATTAAAGGCGCTTACAGTAATCTTAACCCTTCAAGTTCAAATTAAGTTACTTTAAGTTCAACAATGACACTCAAGTTTGTTTCCAAACTCAGAGTATCTCAGCTTTAGTAAATAATTGAACGCCTAATCGGATCTACTGGGATATAATACAAGGCCAGGCAGCTACCGAAGCAACTAATTTGTTCTATAATTGATAGCCCTCAGTCTAAAAGGTCCTTAACATATTCATTAAGGGTAAAATAAAGGAGATTGAATATTTGGGGATTCAACCCTAAATCCCTGGACGACATAATGAATAAGGTTGGACAGTTCAAAATAGGTGTCATATGGACATTTTTTTTTCTATTACACTAATTTAGTATGTTCACAAAATTTTTATGTTTCTAGGTTAAGTAGGTTCTATAATTGATTGGTACGTAGTGTATTTATTTTCTTTTTTGTTTAAGTATTTAAATAGATTTATTCAGTGCCACTGTCAATATTGGTTATTTATATCCAGTCCATCCTAGGTTGCCTGTAAGAGATCGCTCAGCGCATCAGCGATAAAGCTATCATGTATACTTCCTCCACTTAAAGCATTTTTCTCGTTATTGTTTTCTTGTGTGGTATAATAAAGTGTTTTCTATCATAATTTTATACAGAAAGTTTGAATGGAGGGTTGTTACTTAATACGCCAAACCTACTGACTGGAATAAGCTGAAACTTTGCTTAGGCAGGTATCGTTTTAAACAGAATAAGAAAAGGAATAGGCTATTATAAGTCCCGGAACTACCCAGGTTAGAAGCTAGTTACTTCCATCAATAGCTGCGAACTGATTAAATCATGTCCCAAGCGTCAGGGTAAAAGTTGGGTAACTTAACCTTTAACTTTTACCCATACATTTAAGGGTATAAAGTCGCTGTCACTGTATAAATCAGATAAGATGTAAAAGCCTGATTCCGCATACAGACTTGAATAGCTCTCCGCAGCTCTGTTGGAAGCCATCGCAGTTTGACGTTTGAATCGACCACTCCGTAACATCTGAATTGGTAATATCGAACACAAAGCTTGAATACTCTTCATTGTCCTATTGACGCTTGGTCTTGGTATTCCATGCAAGTGTAGGATTGCAGTCTTGACAAATAGAGGGTGTGGTAAACTGAATGTGCCTAAAATATATTCTTAAAAGAGCAAAAAAGTGCAGGGTTAATAATGGTATGTGTCCCACCGCAAGCCTACTCTAAAAAAAAATACATGCATGAATATTGCGTAATGCATGAATACAATGCATGAAAAATAAAAATACATGCAAATAACGTCCGCCGAACCACATTAGGTACAGTTCGTCGCTTCTTTTGTCTCTCATGCATTTTTATGGTTGCGCAGGTATTTTGGTCTCAAGAAAATAATCAATGAAATGAAAAGCATGCAGTTACAAAACCGTTGATATCGTATCTGGTTTGTCTAACTAAGGCAAAGGCTGCACTGCAGGGTGGTAGCTTTGATTGTTGATAGTTAGCTCTGAAGGTTGATAAGAAAACAATCGTATGGAAATGTAGGGGAACGACAACATTGCAAGTGCTTGGTTTAGCTAGTCGCCTGGACGTATCGTGGCTATGTCCGTTTTACTTGATGTTCTCCTCGATGCCGCGTTCAGGGCCCGTACTCTTAAAAACAAAATCGAAGTTTCTGATTCGTTTTCGTGCACACACTTATCCATAAGCAAGCGACAAAAGAGTTGGTTTTGCACGACAGCGAAAACGAAACTACGTTTTTCCATTTCTGAGTAGGCCCTCAGGTTACTATGTTACGCGCTAGATACATCGAAGCATCCATTCAAACTACCATCTTGCAGTGCGGCCGTAGCCTAACTGACGATTATGACCAAGCCAAGGGGCGCACTTCAAACAATTCCGACATTCGCGCCATTCATCACTGCACATCCCGGCAGGTGCAAACCAAACACGACACTAAATCAATATAGCATTTAGGTCCATTATGCAAACGGTTGAAACAGACAATCAATAACCTATGCGTTCAGTTTTGTACCGCGTCACTGTTGTTATTTGAATGATTTGATAATTGGCCATTATTTTCACGGTTCATGACCAGGCCAAGGGGGAAATATTGGCATTGAGGGAAATATTGGCATTTAGGGAAATGTTATTATGAACAACACTTTGCTTGTTTTTCTATAATTATTAAATTTTACTTCCCTCTTATGTATTTTATATCTACATTACTAGCTTCTCCCCGCGGTGTTGCACGTGCTTTTCAAGTAGCTTACGTCCGTCTTTGTAATACTGTTTACCTCTCTGCCTTTCATTAAGATCTGTTGAGGCGTTTGGGTCGGTATCTATTTTACTAAATATCTTTATGTCTAGGTATGGCTACCTAGACATTAAGATATTTAGTAAAATAGACGTACTGGCGAACGCCTAGATCGCGATATGACTAAATCTCAATTGGACTTAAAGTCTACACCCGACATGACTAGAGGATAGGACTATATCGCGATACGACTAGATCTCGATTGGAACAAATAGCGATTTGACTTTAGTAGCTATTCTTGTAAGTATTACTTTTTTACCTATTCTAGATACTTTTATTCATAGATTGTATATGGGTAGGTATATTAACTTCAAACTTTTAGGAGACGATACTACGAAGACTCAAAAAAGAAATAAAGCTTTTTCATCCTTGTGTCATTTGTGTCTTGTTCGCAGGACATCGCTATTATGTATGTATGGAAATTAGGCCGCAGGCAGGGTTATTGGAAATTAGGCCGAATCCTTGTAGGGGGTGATGAAGAAGGCCATTTGCAACTATTTTGACCCCATATTGTAGTATGCAAAAGTGAACAATTTTGAGATATTTGCATTCGTTATTGGTTGTAGTAAAAACTACATTGTCGTTAAGATAACTAGTCCAATTGAGATTTAGTTGAATAGTGATCTAGGCGTACAGGCTACTTGGACATATAGTCCAAGATATGTAGTCCGAAAGATACCGACCCAGTCTTTTAGGCGTGAAAAGATAACAGACAGACAGAACTACTTTCGTTTTTATGATATTGGTATGGATTAACATTGAGAATGCGAAAGTTACTCCTACACGATTGAAAGATACTGAGATGAGAGATAGTTTGTATCCAAGAGTAGGACAGAGGCATACTTTTTATCAAAAAAAAGGCGTAAAGTCGCAAGCAGAAGTGTTTCATTAAATTAACAACATAATAATATAATGGACAATTTGAAAGTACTACTTAGCTTATTATATTGCTACCACCTGTTATAAAATAAACTGAGTTCTGAACTGCACACTCAATCTCGCAATATAATGCTCAAACTTTGCTCACAATGGGAACAAAGCAGCAGAATACAAGTGATAATGCCCCGGTTGGACTGTATACAGTTTAGCTCAGTTGTAGTAGTATAACTTAGTTAAAACAACAATGACGGTCTTTTATCTATTTGAATACAGCATTATTTCGCCGGCGCTCCACGGCGCCCATTTTGCAGAATTGTTCCTCGCATGCCGATTTGAAATTACTCATATTTTAGTTTCTCATTACCTGCATAGCACTGCACGTAGGATCGATGCGCGTCAACGAACAATATAATCACACTCACTCACTCACCATCCTGGTAAGAACAAAAATATCAAAGAGGGTTTAATACTTTGTGAAATTTGTCTTGTACCTGTAAGAGGTTTAAAAGCATCTCTCGAAGTGTCAGAAGCTAAACCGCAGCCGACGTGCTTCAGATTCCTGCGTAGCGGCTACACGCATAACTCGGATCCGTAGACCCTCTACGGTGCCGCGTAGACCCTCTACGACGCTGCGTAGACCCTCTACAGCGCCGGGTAGACCCTTTACGGCGCTGTGTAGACCCGCCGTGTAAACCGCCGTAGTGAACGCCGCCGTAGTAAACCTCAACCATATCAAAAGTAATCAAAACATAAAACCAAATGTTATAATTCGTTTATTTACTTCTGTTGTCACATAACTGAAAATGACAGCACTATTTACTAAAGCAACTGCTCAAAGTTTGAACACCACATTACACGATTACTTTATTATCAGACTTATATTATAAATGCGAAAGTTTAGATGTTTGTTACCTCTTCACACCAAAACAACTAACGGATCGGCCTGAAACTTTGCATAGATGTAGATCTACGCTTAAATAAACATGAAGGCTACTTTTTGACATCCATTTATTCATCCTAACTTTCACGTTTATAATAAATAATAAATAATGCTGGACAATTCACACATCATCTAGCCCCAAGCTAAGCAGAGCTTGTGTTACGGGTACTAGATAACTGATATACTTAATACAATACACTACATAGATAGATATTTTTTTATTATACATAGAAAACATCCAGAACGCCCTGGACAAATGTCTGCAGATCGTATAAACATTTGTCCTGAGGCGGGAATCGAACCCGCAACCTCCTGCGTCGCAGGCAGACCTTCGCCCGCTACGCCACAGAGGTCGTCAAACATAGTGTAATTTCGAAAATAATAACGGTCGTTCAACATAACCAACTATTCCCCTATTTCTAGCTCATAGTAGGTAGGTATCTTTATTAGCCTAAATTCTCTTTGCCATAGCAAGGCAAAAAGGAAAATAAAAAGAGCCTACGTCCTTCAAAAACACGAAGGTCTGTCGGTAGACTATATTCAATATGCCTCTGAATACTTATAACCGTAACAGCATCGTATTTTTTCATGACAACTTGAGTCGCGCCTACATGCCTCAGTCGTCAACATTAACGGCTCTGTTTAGTACAGTTCGGCTGTAAAGCGCCGCCGCTTCTGCAATTACATTTAAATGTTGTGCTCACTCGTTATTCGGTTAGAGGAATAGGTACCTGGAGGCCTTCTTTGAAAAACGCAATACGAAGCTTCGGATGATGGATGTACAAAACGAACTCATTCTACATTGCTTCCGCCGCGTCGTCTAACACACCTTTTGTTCATTGCGGTTGATTCGTAAAGCGCGCTATGTGAGTTTTAACGAGTCAACCTTAGCCAAAGATCCAAAAAAAGACGTCAAAATAATTTCCATGGACCCTTAAAATATTTTTTCTTGAATTTTGTTTTTTTTTTATTTAAAAAACGGATCAGTCGTCGACGTGTTAAACATCTTCGTAGTAAAAAAGCATGCGTTCTATCATCCGAATTTTTGTATTTCGATTTTCAAAGTAGTACTCCATCTTTTTGCTCTTGCTTTGAACCTTGAGATAAACGAACAAGTTTTGTTTGACGATTTGGAAAATCTAACTATGTAAGTAGTCGGATAGTGATCCTATTATTATCATTTTTTGGCTCTAGGTGGCTTTTATGTCACTGTGGCCATGATATGCCTATTGTGATCGCCACTTTTGTGCATTCACTGGAGCTGCGAAGATCATATATCGCCACTAACCCTTACAACTGCTAGGAGCTGTAGGATTTTCTTCGGACAACTAAGTCTTTTAGCTCATCCGGGCTATAAAAATTGCGATGATTGGCAAATATTTAAGGAGGACTACACTCATTAGGTCATAGGTACCAACGCACTAAGCGGTTAGCTGGAACACGGTCAGCCTTCCGGTTGTCGTTCCGGGTTCCGGTTGCTGGAAAATGCGGTTGCGATTACGGTTAACCAACTAAGGTAGGCCACAGCGCTTCGAGCGACTGGAGCAGTTGGTCGGCAACCGCATCGCAGTGCGAAAACTATTTTTTCGTATGGTTGTTCTATCTCACGAAGTCCGTTGGGCTATGTATGTCATAGTGAATGCATGTACACATTGTTTTAGTGTCCGTAAGCTCAGAAGCAATCAGTCTCGCCCGAGACACGGTCCGGGTCACTAGTGCTCATTGTATTCACGTCAGATTTTGGTAGCGAGTACCGCATGACAACTAAGCTCAAAGTTGTTCGTAGTGAGGTAAGTTTACGGACTTCGTGAGATAGAACAACTATACATATTTTTGATTGCGGCCAACCGGACTGTTGACTCCATTCCAGCTAACCGCAAAGTGCGCAAGGTGCCTTATTCGCTCGTTATGCGGTTAGTAAAGTAGGTTCTTTCATGTTTCTGGTGGCTAAACCTTGAGACAAGTAAACAACTTTGCTTTAAAAATGTGGTTTCTATAGTAACGTAATAAGCATGTTTGGGTCTTATAAAATCTTTGTTATAGCACACAACCGACAGCCCGAACCGCTGATCGTACAAACTTGAGTGTTTATAAATGTTAGGGGTTTCGGAAAATTCCCCCTGGATCACAAAGTAGGGCATCCACTTGTAAAGTACATTTTAAGTTACATTATAATCATTATGTACACCCGGTTTGGGACCTAGCACGGAGGCCAGAGATTAGCATTAGGGTCCAATCAAAACATAGAGCAACCTATTATGTAAATCCAGAGCCTGTATCAACATCAGATACCTTTTGCTGCAGGTAACATGGAACTGTTTAGGTATTATATTGGTGTGAATATTAATAACTACTATGTACCTAAGACAAGGCTTCTTCTATCGTAAAATAAGAAGAGGTTATTTGACCAACTACATATGTTACCAAGCAGATGGTGAATGGAAAATTACGTAGATGCGTGTTAAGTTGTGCGTCCACTGCATCGGAATCGTCACGTAAAGATAAAATTTGTTGCTTTGTTTTGATTCGTTTGATACAGCATCCACTGGATCGGTACATCCGCGGCAGACTCGTGGTCACACCGTTTTGCTACACCAGTGTGACTACGAGTAATTTTTTTTAGTCGGGTTACACCCGATAGATAAAATATTTGTAAAATATCTACGTTGAAACTCCTTGATAAAAACTTAAACTTTCTATTACTCTAATCTTTATTCTTTTAACAAAATTATTGTTTATTAAATTTTTAATTTTGTAAGTATTTTAGCTAGATATAAAACCTATAAATTGTAAGCAGAGCTAATTGTGTAATAATTAATAACATGCCTTTAGCTGAGGATTTGTTTTGGTGGAAATCGTTTTTCAGATCCACGCGATACAGGCTACGCCTAGTGCGCGGATCGTTAGATTTTTAATTACCATGGTAAACCGTATCTTCTTAAACTTGTATATTATAGGAACCTATGTTACACTGATAACTTTAGCTATTTTAGTTGTATAAGATTAAGATGTAATAAACATTTTTTCATTTTCATTGTTCAGTGACATGTAAATTGTCATTCTGATTTGTCAAATTATTGTTTACGTTACTGTTTAAGCATCAACTTTACTGTTGGGCAAACGTAAAATCAAAGAGAATACTATAACTACGTCGTAAAACGGGTACAAGAGTTAAAAGAAATCGTGGTGAAGTACTTTCAAGCGTTGTATACCAATCTCATAAACATAAAATTCATTCTAACAAAAGTATTATATGGTTTTGTAGCCAACGGCGAAAACTTAAATGTACGGGGTCCGTCACTACTGCCAAGGTAAATCATTTAATACTTCCTATTCTCCGTGACTGCTTAGGCATCCTTTGTTCTAAGAAGATAAAATATCCTCTTCGTCCACGTTCGTAACTCAAATTTAATTACTGGTTATGTCTGGATTTTTTTCACTGTTTCATAACCAGTTAAGAAACAAGATATTTATTCTATTTTCTTATCTGGAGTCTCTTAGTCATGTATGGTCTCCTGGTTTGTGAAATTCATCTTTTAAATCTTGCGATAATGCGATAAGTGCCTTACTTCTGCAAAAATCATTAGATAGTGGTAATTGTCAAAACTATAACGGTTAGTCTTAACTTACTTTTTACTTAACTACTTTAGGATGATTATGTTATGAAACAGGTAAACCATACCGAGGAGTGTAAACAGAATCACGCCAAAAACGACTTAGCGATGTCGATAGTTAATATGAAGGAGGAGGCTGATACTTCGGCAAATTCAAAACCTGTTATTTACAAAAATAATATAAAAGCTTTATACGACAAAGGTATTCACTTAGTCACTGAAGTACCGTCGTTTCATAGTGTAAAGTGCAGCTTATATTCGGCAAGAGAACGAAAGCTGCAAATGGACAAAACTATTTTTACGAAGCTGAGCGAGGTTGAGATTCCATTTGAAAAATCTTTAGTGGCCGATTATCAGTACGAGGATTCCAGATCATTGGTATTTTGTTTTGATAAAGCAAAACAGTTATTGGGTGAAGTTAAGGAATATTTTTATGACGGAACCTTAATAAGTGCATGCACCCAAACCATTTCATCAGTTATTTATTATTTACGGTGATTTGGGAAGTTCACCCGGAACAACTAATGTGGTTTCACTTGTATTTGCACTAATGAGTGACAAAAAAAACATGTAATCAGCTTTGATTGACATATTGCAAGTCAAATGTTCAGCAACGAACGCCATCGCACTAATAATATCGCAGAAAGTTAAAATGCAGTGATAAATAAAAAATGTTATCACTAATAATGTGACCATAAATAAATTATTTAATGTTCTTGACATTAGAGTAACTAATAATACAGACAACTTCAGCCCAAACGAACGGAGAGAAACAGAAGGAAAAATACTCAGATGCAGCTAATTCATAGCCAAATAAGCGATGGCCATTTTTTGGAAATTTTACGCTAAATTATATGAAGGGGAGAAGTCAATAACACGGAGTCTATTTTTTATTTGTGTAAAGCCTACTTTATTATTTGTGTATTACGTACAATACATGCAAGTACTATTTTGGTTCGATAGCTACATTCGTATTTTATTTTTGAGCAGGGTATTAATCGGTACATCGTAGATTTTAGTTTAAAATAAGGCTCACCACTTGTTTTTTTACCAATATTTCTTTAGCCTCTATACTCTGCTGGTTCAAAATTTAAGATGAAAAATGTAAACAACCAAATATCTCTGTCAGAGAGACAAGCCAGCGATAAAACATTTTTTTTTGGGAGGATCAAATTTTACTAGTAGCGACTCGCGTCTTCGCCTACGGTTTACTGTGAAATCTTTAATGCTGTTTTATAACAAGTAAATCTTACAAAGTCCTCAGTACATTGCCTCAAGTACATTACCTCAAAACAATCATATATCATCATCATCATCTAATCGTAAGCCTTAATTAGTACGTTGCTGGACAAAGGCCTCCCCTAATGAGCGCCATAGCGCCCTGTCTTCAGCTTGCCGCATCAGCATCTGCCTGCAGTCTTTCGCAGATCGTCATCCCACCTGGCCGGAGGGCGTCCTACACTACGTTTGCCTAATCGCGGTCTCCACTCTAGAACACGTTTACCCCAGCGGTTTTCGGTTCTTCTCAAGATATGGCCAGCCCACTGCCACTTCAGCTTGCCGATCCTTTGAGCTATGTCGATAACCTTGGTTCTCCGCCGGATGTATACGTTACGCATTCTATCCTTCAAAGAGACTCCGAGCATAGCTCTTTCCATAGCTCGCTGAGCGACTTTGAACTGGTGGACCAGCCCTACCGTGAGTGTCCACGTCTCAGCTCCGTAGGTCATGACGGGTAGGACGCACTGATTGAAAAGTTTCGTTTTCAACCATTGCGGTGTGGATGACGAGAAGACTCGACGTAGTTTCCCAAACACTGCCCAACCTAGCTGAATCCTCCTCTTGACCACCTTCTCGAAATTGTTTTTACCCAACTGCAATATTATATATAGGTACAATATGTTAAAAAAAAACCTATCCGACGTCAGCGTACTATTTCCCCACTAGCAGTGTAACCACGAGTCTTATGTTTTAATAATCACTGTTGACCACACCGCACGGTGTTACCACGAGTAGAAGAAATTACTCGCAGTCACACTGGTGTAGCAAATCGGTGTGAGCACGAGTCTGCCGCGGGTGTATCTACCGATAAGCGATAACAATGCCGGAGACCGGTATTTCTGCCGATGCCGCCGAATAATGAAAATAATAATAAGATCGGTTTGAAAATCATCATCAGCCCCCATAGCTATTCATGTTGACTCTATACTAGACATTAGGGCCCTTTTTTATGCCATTCGCCACGATCCAACGCTAGATCAGGCCAGGTACTATCATTAAAATGTAATGCAAAAAGTACACACAACACAACAAGAACATGATTTAAACAATGGGATAAGTTTATTTTCTCTGAACACGGTAACTACTTCGGATAAGGGTGAAACTTGGTAAATACGTCGAAAATTACCATACTCATCCAAGCACTTTTTGATTCCGGTACACGACCCAGAGACTCCATTCTCCAACATAGATAAAATTGAATGTTATTTGTCTGTTTTAATTTGTTATTGTTTGTTCACAGGAGGACGAGCGACGAAATGAACTCAACAGCCAGGGTCAACGACACAAGTGAGTTACATTGATACAACTCAACGTTAGGTATATGCTATCTGGCATAGAATCAGCTCTTTTTGATTTCCGAGTCCCTCAATGTACCCTTACCGACCGTTCGTCTAGTCCATACGTCGATTATTAATTAAAAATTAACGAGGTGTAGATAAGGCTTCATATGTTTAATTTTAATAGCCATTTTATGTCCTTGACCCCTAATAACAACTACACTTACGAGCTTTAAAATGGAATCGCTTTCATCGCGAGTTGATCAAAGCAATTTTTTTACAATTTATGTACAATGAACTATAGATTGTGGTATATCGTTTGAAAGGTAATTTTGTTACCTTTCAAGTGATATCAAGAAGATTTAAAATTAATTAAATTGGCTACCTAAATTTTGGGAATTATTGCAATAGGTCGAAGTTGCATCTATCGGCTTCTATCGGCGCCGGAGCTGGATTAGCTGGATTCTCCCTCGTATCCGCTGTTTTAGCTCGTCCCACATATGCCAGATTGGGTTCAAGTCAGGAATAAGGGCTGGCCAGTCTAGTGTGGGAATGCCGACATGGAAGACGTCTGTCGGTACTGTCTAGTCACTGCTGCGGTGTGGCAGCGGACATTATCGTGTATAAATCCTGCTTAAGGGAAAACATAACTTAACTCATAGTTCACTGCAAAGAAATTGTAAAAATTAGTCTTGAACAACCCTTGAAGCGATTCCAGTTTAAAGCTCGCAAGTGCAGTACCTACATACCTTGGATTATGGATTCAAAGGTTGAGTAAACGTTAATTTTGCCAATTTACGAAAATAAGGCTAGTATAATAGTAGGAACCCCAAAACAGTGCGTCAACATGCACTCAAATCCTTTGTTTTTATTGAAAAAGTTGAAGACTCGCTACATTTACCTAATGGTACAATTCTTTAAAATAGGCAACGAATTCTTATTCTGCCTCTACACTACAGCCTACCTGAAGCTCTATCACGAATAATATCATGCCTCCCTCCATTGCAGCTACACACTATGTCACTTCACTATTTGACTTCACATCACACTTATATTACATAATAATGCGAAAGTTCTGATGGAGCTACACATGTATGGATGTTAGAACGGCTTGTGACAGTGCTTGTAAACAGCATACACAATAATATTATATTGCACCAAAAAGGGAGATATTAAATAAGGATATTACAAAAGTAATCATTAACGCTCAGATTCACTGAACAACATTTTGTACTACCCACTTATTGTCAACATAGAATCCGTTGTCTCAAAAGCAACAGAATTTGGTTTAATCGGCCAAATAACAATTAATTCAAATTACATAAATTGGAACAAGTCCCACTTGGATGAAACTAGCTCTTCCCTAATCATACGAATATTTTAAGTAAAAAAATGCAAAAGTTTCATAATATGCTTATGTACACTGAATGATCCAAGTATAAATAAATCGAAAACGCATATTTTGCCTGATAGGCCCCTCCGTTTCCAAGGCATTACGCCGGAAGTCTTCAAAAGTTGAGGCATCCGGAATCTTTACGTTTCATTTGAGGCGTTCGAAAGTGGTTTAGTGGGAGATTAACTTTTTGACGTTGAAAAATGTTTCGCTTTTTATAAAGCAGATGTTCTGTTTCAAGAGTGTTTGGGGGAGTTCGGAATTCTTTAAGCATTTATGAACAAAACAAGTGTTCAGATAAATCTCTACAGTGTAAAGTTATGTGCCCATAAAAATGGAGTTTATATATTTCAGATAAAAGAGCCATCCGCTTCCCTAAACCATCTCCTGGGTTTTAGGTAGGATTTTAGGTTAAAAATTAAACAATTCAGATTTACAGCATCTAATTTGGTGCGAAGGTCACCCAAGTGAGCCCTTAAAACGTGTTTGAAATATGGAATCGAGTGAATTTTTAACTCTGTTCAAGTTTTGCTCCCAAGTCACGTTCAATGCCAAAGTTGGGCATCTTACAACCCTTTGCATTGCCACCAAGCTATCTGTTCAGTTAATACGCTGGCGGTGAGTATACAATTAAAATTTCATGTTATTTAGTACCTACCAATTTCTCTACTTGAACAGAAATTTTGCTAGCACTGTACAGTACGACCCTTGCTTTCTACTCAAATCTGTCAAATGAGGTGACATCTCTGTGAATAGCGAATCAAAGTTACGCCTCTTCATTTGAGATGGAATAGTTTGATGAAGTGAGATTGTTGATGAGTATTATCAAAAAGGTCGTCAGCTATTTGAAGACAAAAGGAGCGAGAAATATCCAGAAACAATGGTGGGCATTATCATAAAGAGGGCACGGAGATACTGCAAGACGGAACTACAATTTGATCCATGACCCAGCTTTGTATTTCCATTTCAATGCGTCTAGTAATTTATTTTCTAATTGAATAGGAGATCTATACAAGAGATAGGGTGTGCAAAAATGCTCTAGGATCGGCAAAGACTGGCTTCTGACCAGAACGGACCAGGTGAGCCAAGCACAGGGATTGTCGTAGGTAATTTTCTTTTCTTTCTAAATGTGATTGGTTCCATAAAATCCCATGAAAACTCCATTTGAACAGAGATTAATAAAAAGTTTTAAGGAATATAACTAAAAACCTAGTGGAAAAGAACCAAAGTGGAGACTAGCTTCTACATTCGAAAAAATCAAATAAGCAAATTGGTATAATAATATATATACAGCGGAATCGACTGAATGAGTCCAGTCTGGCTTAGACCTTGATGAATTACATACAGTCTATAAGGAGAGTCTACCTCCTACCATAATGACGAAGAGCCAGTCTACCGTCTACCTCCTACCTTGATGAAGACTTCTACCTATGTTGGGAACCTCAATTCTTGCTGCAGACTAGGAACCCTTGATCTCTTCCTCGCAAAAATCTCATCACGTCGCGCTCGTGGTTTAACCTTTCTTAGACTTATTTGTGCAGTCTAATTTACATGTAGACTTTGTCTGACAGCTTAACTCCCAAGATGTAGAGTTAGAATGTTGAATAATTGATCGGCAAACTCTTTTTCAAACATTAGGTTTAAAAAGACGTAAAAGCAGAAGGGCATTATTTGTCCTTGCCCCATGTGGGACTATTTACGTATTGCTCTTTTCTCATTCAATAGGATCCCAAATTGGAATGAAGATAAGAAAACGACCCAAACCTTATTTAATTTCTTTTACCTACAATTTACTTTGGGGGTATATTGGCCTTGTCCGAAAATGAAACTGCTACTAAATCGTAATTATTTACCATCAGGATTTTGAATCAAAAATGAATAAAATTTAGGTACCTATAGGTACCAACATTCGTGCTTGGAATTTTTCAACTTGATTGAATCCGAAATACGCAAATCGTATTTCGGATCATCCACTCGATGGAAGATGAACCGATGACATTGTAGCGGACACAAGGACTATCTAATGGATCGGAGCAGCTCGAGATGTTATCTGTGGCGTTGTAAAGGGAGGCCTTTGTCCAGCAGTGAACGTTTGTGGTTTAATAAAACCTCATTCATCGTTATGATCTCAGCCAAACGACGACTTTTGCTGACCGGTTCTGCGCTGCCCGAATCCTCGATCTCTTTTAACAAATGAGATAAATGCTTGGCCAATTTGACGAAAGGCAGCTCAGAGCCTTGAGAACAAGACTTTTGTATCGGAACGTCTCGTCGCTCATCGAGACGATACTTTCGACTCACTAAACTCAGATTCTAGATGGACTCGGGATCGTGAATATTGGGGACTAGCTGACCCGCCGCGATTTCATTCGTTTGGATTTTAGTAGTAGTACTAATGTACATCCGAGTAATATAACCCGAGTACCACGCGTTTGAAGCCGCAGATAGAAGTTTAGGTAGGAACATAATAACCCAAGAATGTGAATTTAAAAAAAAACTGTTTTTAGTTGATGCTTACGTCCTAAAAAAACTAAAGTTTCATGCAAAATTTCAGCCTCATAGCTTTTCTAGATAAGTATTTTCTAGATTTTCTTGATAAGTCAGTGTGTGGCCTAACTTTGACTTCCTATTAGGATGCGAATTAAAAAAAACCCTGAAATACGTGTCTTTATTCATATTGAGTCATTTTATTACACTACAAATTTTGACGGGCTCAAAGTTACGGTACTGAACCTATTGACTAAAAATGACCTTTGACCTCATTAAAATACGAATTTCCAAAAGTCCGCTTTTAACAGTTGCCTACGTCATAATAGAAACCTCCATGCAAAATTTCAGTTTCATAGCAGTTCTAGTTCCTGAGATTTCGTGATGTCAGTGAGTCGCCTAACTTTGACTCCACACCATTGACCTTTAGGGTGTCAATTTCAAAAAAAGCCTGAAACATGTATCTATTTATTTTAATAAAAAAAATTCCTACGCTACAAATTTTGACGCGCCAACAGTTACGGTTCTGGAGTTATTTTAAAAATGACCTTATAATACGAATTTCCAAAAATCCGTTCTTAGCGGGCCTACGTCCTGAAAGGAACCTCCATGCAAAATTTCAGCTTCGTAGCTCTTGTAGTTTCAGAGATCTCTTGACGAGTCCAGTTTTCTCTTCTCTTTTATACATATAAGATGAATGGGGAAGCTGAGGCTTCCACGCATTCATCCTCAACCTGGTAAATCCACTGCTGGGCTTTACTCATAGTTGGCTGCCAATAGAATAGCCTAGCAAGCTCTAGGGTTTAAATAACTGATAAGTCTCATTTTTCAGATGACGTCACATACCCCCCGACGTCAGACTGGTTGGACAGCAACTGCTCCTGGGCAGATGCCGTCGCGTGGGGCTGCAACGTGACCGTCAACGGCACGTCGCATAACGCCACGTCCAGTGACGTCACGTCGCTCGTCCTCATGGCCGTCACGTCTGTGGTGCTCGCGCTCATTATATTGGCTACTATTGTTGGTGAGTACAATATTAGTACGCTACGTATAGGGAACCATTCTTAAGGACGTAGTTCCGGGCCTTGGAAAGCACGCTAGGCCGTTGGTCCTTCGCCTTATTTCTCCAGCTCACATGCACTATAAAACTATTCTGTGGTACGATTGACAAGCTTAAAGCTCACCTGTGGCCTAGTTGCGTAAACCAGTCGACAAATAAGTAACAAGTACTTACTGTATAATTATCTGATTATGTGTCTTTGCTGTTCTTGTGAAGCTAAATAAATGTATGTTTATCTTTATCTTGGCACGGTAACGTGCTACGATTGTTAGCGAGGAACAGTAGGAACTGCTCAAAAGCAGACTTCATCAGATTGGGTAAGTTTACAGATGCCGCCTCGTAGTCAAGTAGTCGTCTTTACAAAACGCAGAACTTTATAGAGACTTAATTTTAAACATATTAGCTATAGTAGATATCGTATAGTAGATAGCTATAGTAGATATCTACATCCAAATAGTCTCTACATAAATCTTTACATCGAAGGTCACGCCGAAATCGGAAATCTGCTTATTTATTTACAGCGATGGCCATTTTATCCAAGCCAAAACACACAGGTGCTATGAATTATTTTCTAGCTAGAATCGAGTACAAATCCTGAGTAACATAGGCTTATAATAACATTAATGTGAATGAAACAACGAGCAGAAGCAAGCATACATTATTTTAGCCGCAAATTGAATTCGGCGCAGCACCTATCCATTATCCGTTGCGAACATATTGAAAGCGTGATCGATCATAGTAGAAATTGTATTACCTTGACATTTGAGATTATTTGTTCGATGCAAATGCATCTTTGTAAACCTGGATTTAGATTCGTTTTTGACCTTGGAGGTCGAGAAGAATCTTCCTAAACATAAACTTTACATTGATGGTGGAGAAACAAAATGAACTTAGATTGGTCTGCACTGCCTGCCTCTGTTTTCCTGCCAATTACACTGGTGAATCGGTGTTCTAAGAACAGTCCAGGGTGTACCTACTACTAAATTTTTTTTGTCATTTTAGTTACTTTACTTATTATCTCAGAACGGAACAAGCAAAGTGGCTAGTTATGAGAAAGAGGTTCAAATTAGAAAAAATTACACAAACTTATAATTTTTTGTAATTCGAACTTCTTTTTAAACCCTTACTATAACCTACTACACATACAGTAAAGTAAAATAAAACTGACTCGTTGCCATACAATAGTAGCGTTTATTTAAGCAAGTAACTGATGGACACAAAGTTTTTAACAATGAAACCAAAGCAATAATTTACCGCGTTTTAGTTTTATTTCTAATCAAACGAATATCGAAGCCGGTTGGCAATTAACGAGTATTGGCTATTCTCCAATATTTGCTTTCAAAACAGAGCGATATTTGTTTTACTTACGTCGGGGCCGAAGTAGGGTGTACCTATAGGTGTTATGATAAATTATTGTGTGAATCAAATCACGCCCCTCTGTGTGGCGTACCGTAAGCTTAGGTTCTGGCATGTAGATTAAATAAGCGCTATAACTGACTGGGAATCTAGATGGTTTATCTTGTTATCAAAAAGTTATGGGCCGAGAGAGTTTAAAGTAGTTATGGGCCAAGGTTCAAACGAGCGCAATCGCGTAAAATTAGTCGCTTAGGTAAAGTAGGTACGCATTTTACGCGACTCAAAACTAAAAACATTAGGTCAAATAATCTACAATACAACCAAAGAAAGAATAGAGGCTGCGTGTGCGAGAAGTAAAACTTATGATTCATTGGCGAGTACACGTGATTCAGCGTTACTCACCGACTGGAGCGGAGCATACTAAATTCAGCGTCACCGACCCGAGCGTGACGGTTTCGTTCACTCTTAAGAAAGATCGATAGGTTTTATCTATCAGCAAAGCAATTATGATAGAAAGTACGATAGGAGTGGAAAGCATTATTTGGATGAATAGAATGCAGACATCTCGAATAGAACATTGTCACCTCAGACACGTATCTAGCTACGGGAGCGGCATGGCTCGCAGTCACCGAGGTCTTAAAGTAGATAACTCTTAAGTTGCGGTTCGGCTTGGAATCATGAAATGAACCGATACACAGAATTGCTGTTTGGAAGCAGAAATGTATCTAGGACATCACAGATTACAGAAATTTATGTAATCTGTGCAGTAGATATAGGTTGTCCATTTAGTTGCCCTACACGGCCAAAACGGCCAGTATGGGTGTTTTAACTGAAATGTATGTACCTAATATGTATAGTATAGGTATTGGGCCCAGTATTAGGCGCTTATCAGGGGGATGCTTGCGTTCAGCGGTGGACCAATATAGGCTGTAGAGGTTAGGTGAGGTGAGGGCTTAAAATTTGAGTGGACCGTAATTTCCAAATTATAATACGATTTCACTCATTTATTTTTTTATTGAATAATACTTGTAATCATATAATAATTTATAATATTAAGTACTGTCCCATTTCACAAAGAGCATTTAACAAAGGAAGGACACATACGTACGGACGTATACCCCTACCCAAGTTATCTATAATCGACCGACGAAAAGAAAAAGCGAAACCCAACGGAAACAACGAATTGCCTATTGATTGGAAAATTTGACTTGTCAATGGAGGACTCATTTTCTGAGTCCCAACCTCTGCGAGGTTGCTCAAACTGTGCTGGTAACAAACGAAGACACTACCTGATCATTGCGCTGCTGGTACTCGTGATATTGATCAGCGCTGTCGACTTCATACTCGCAGTTCTGAACGTGCGAGCAGGGACCCTACTTGCGAGAATCTGTAGCGCAGTGATAGAGGGAGGCTGCTAATATGGAGTGCGGCCATTACACTGAGACGCGGTCTCACCACGATGCCAAGTGCCATGACCCAACGACCGAGGCTCTGCTTTACAACACCTTTGTGGGGCCACTACCGTTCGTGGGAACATCTCTCATGGGCCTAACTGAATACCCACTCGCGGCGGATACTGTTGCATGCCGTGACACGAATTACCCCCTGAAGTATACGTCATGGAATTTTCATAATCGTGGGGTACTCACTTCATTCTTCCTGAGGGAGGCGGTGGCTGCGAGAGAGGCCCCACGTGCAGCGGACCCTGCAGTGCCTACCATACTCGTGGACGGCGCGCTAGACCACATCTTGAGACGTGACTTATGTTTGTCGGCAATGGATAGACTCAGGATCCGGAATGGCACCAAGTTCCTGACCACAAGCGGCCTGATACTGAGCGAAAGGCCCAGAGTGGCTAATTACCGATCAGCCCCACTGATGAACCCCGTAGCAGACGCCCTCGCGAATTCGATCGGCGCGCCTGCTCCTGACCCAGACCCAACACCAACCGAGCCCTCTGCTCCGTCCGCACCTTCTACTTCTGCCAGCAGTGAGGATGGAGCTGCGCCCCCTGAAGAACCTGCTGAGAGATCAAAAGTCAAGAAGATCCCAGCACGCACCGTAAGTGTCTCTTACGTGAGCTTTCAGACGACCGGACCCACGAAACCACCTCTATCCCCTACCATGAGTGCGATGTTAGCAAACCTAAACTCCACAGACAAGCAGGGCGGCATTCCAACAACCAACAGAGAATCAACGTCCCGCAGCATGCCAGCCTACTACTACCTCTATGAACGGGCATCCACATTCAATGCGTCACACATAGATACAGTCATTGCTTTGCGTGGGCTTTGCTACATCTTTCCACAATGTGAAGACGCTTTTGACCTCGAGCGTACAACCAACCACTTTTTGCGCATGGAAAAACTGACGCACCAACCAACTCGGCACTTTCACGTACATGACTGGCCCGCCGGTGATAGGTGGGAGGTGACCATCATGGCTGTGACCCTACCAGCGTACGTAGACCATATCACTGGGGGGGACACTAATCTAGTCGAGACCTGGCCAGTGCTCGGGATGGACCAGAACTGGGTCGCAGTACCCGTACCAGCCTCAATGCCATCAGAAGAGTGGTTCTTGGAGTACCTGTTGTGCTTCTTAGACACTAGGGTGTGGGCCGGGAGGATGTCTTACCGCACCAAAACTCGCCATCTTGGAGCCGACGGAGCTGAACATGACACCCACTTCACCCAAATACCCCACTCTCACAACATCAGCATACCCGGACAACATGGGCTGATGTTGGTATTTTTGGATGAAAACGCCAGCTGTCGCAACTCACACTCCCCTGGGATACGGGACGCAGGGATTAACATATATCCCGGATCTAAGTATGTGCGCGCATTTAACATGGCCGACTACCAGATCAACGCAACCGCCATCATGCATAACCTGTTGAACGGATATGAGGCCTCAGCCCTAAGGATGTGCCAGGCGCTGAGGTATATAGAAGAACACCTCAGTACGGACATGTCCTTCCAGCTGGCCTTCACGTTAGCGGCTGAACTCTCCTCCTCCCTACCAGAGTCTCCAACACTCGCCGCATCCCCGCAGCCAGCACACCGTTACTTGGATCCCCTGTCCGGAGCTTGGACAATTGGACAACGACACCTATCAGACGGCAACCCACGTCACACTACCTCAGACATCAAGGCCGGCCCTCTTGCTAACAGATCAGAGCGATTCACCTCACTGGTATCTGGCTATAATTACGCTTCTGTAACTCCAATGTTACAGTATTCTTACAGCACAGCTGATTTGACACACGAACCAGTGATTGAAGCGGGCGCGATCGTTGGATACGACTCACATTGGACGACACCAGCCATGACCTCAGCCGTGCCCCAATACACATGTCACGGGGCTAGGTCCGAGTACCGTATACTGAGTGCCCTGGGAGGCATACAGAAGAACGACTACAAATTCAGCCTCTCTACCCCCTCTGGTACACAATCGATGTTGGCACTACACGCCTGCGCATTGACTCTGTCAACTACCCTATACTTGACAAATAATGATATTGACAGATGGATGTGGTCAAACCACGGGCTAGGCGCCAACGCTGCCACCAATTGTGCAAACAATAAGGTGGAAACCCTAACTTTGCGACACCTTATACCCAACAGCACCACTACGTTGTTTGCCTCAAACACAAGAGCAAATGCAACAGTGTCACAAGACATAGTCACATACTACGCGCTGGAGATAAACCGAAACAACTGGGCGCAAAGCATCCCTGTCCCGTATTTTGCCATACTACAGTGGGCAGCCAAGTTCGGCGTCAAAACATACGTCCACGCGAAAGGCACCGTCGGCAATGTGTTGGATGACTACACATCCCCGTACGTGGAGCTGACCGTCGAACACCGATCTGCTTTGCCTTGGTACACCTCTACGGGCAACTCCTTTAGCAGGATACCACGTATACTCTCGATGAGTCCACACACCAACGCCGTATTCATGCCGATATCCCTGGACAACTGGGAAGTGCAGACCATAAGGAGGCATCTCGTCACCACCAGCAAGAATGGGTTTGTGTCCAACGTGCTATGCAGGTCTCTGCGCTACCAGTACCGTGATGTGAACAAGAACGGCTCCATACTAGCCGTGAATGCGACTCTGATGAACGAGAATTTTGCCAGCACGCTATGGGCAGTGAACGATACAGAGTACCCCGACCCCCCCAACTTGACTTTTTTATGCAGGGCGGTCAACAGCGCGGCAACTGGGCCACAGAAAGAGTCTCCATCTGTGGAGGTACACCTGAAACATTCGGAAGGCCTAGGCCCGGCCCGGCCCCTAAACCCTCTTCCCGAGACAACCGAAGGGATGAAAGACCCCCTGATGCCACCACTGGGGAACCCGGAAACAAAGAACAGCTCACCCCGGAACTCAGTGATTGCGGATTCACAACATACCGCATAAAATGTGAACGTTCCTGGCCAAAGAAAAAAAACTTTTAAGATGAATAACAACTTGTCAACCTCTGCCGATATTCATACCTCCGGTATCGACTCTTTACGCTACAAGGAAGAAGGAGGAAAAACACGTCAGAAATGTGGAGACATTGAAAATCGCGAGAATCCTGGGACTTGGCAGCCTGTTCGATCAAGGGGATTTCGCGACTCCAACCCAGTGATGACTGGAAGACTGTTCGATAGGGGAGCGACCCTTTATTATTTTTTTTTTTTTTTGTTTTAGAAGAAAAGTTCACAGGTTTTAATAGCAAGCAGTGGAAGAACGAAATACAGAGATCGCGCAGTGATTTTACAGCGGCAAGCAGTACGTGCATACGCGACAAGTGCAAGGCTGGGACTGGTATTGTCTATCGGTCGGGCGCGGCGCAATGGAGCTCCAGCGCGTGGGCAAAACCAGTTTTCAGACAGCGGCGAGCGGGGTCCCTCGACCGAACCTACCTATAATATTTTTACCCGATGCAATAAAAGGAGTGTTATGTTTTTACTGTAATATTTGTATGAAGGAAGGTTTAGATTTTAAATAGGTTTGTAAATAATGTATGTTTGTTTTATTTGTGTGTACTATTATGTATATTATATATGTTTATCTATTTAAGTAGGTGCGTAAGTATTTATTCTGTAAATAATATAAATATATAATGTTGTAAAATATAAATAAATATGTGAATTCACCACAGAGCTATTCTACCCTTATAGGCACGTATTCTCTGACATTGTTTGCAAAACCAACATGAACAGTTTCAATTTTGCGAAATTGAAATTACTCTAAAATAACGAAGCTTGCCCCCAGCTATGTAAATTACAAACTTTACATAGTTAGGCTTTTGAAAACTTTGTAACTATTACACAACTAATATATTCCGTGTGGTTTTGCGTAACGCTGGTCGCAGCTATTGTAAAAGTTTTGTTAGTGTCCGTTCTAATTTATAGATCTGGATTTGCAGTTTTTGATCGCTATAATTAAATTAGAATACCATAAAGATCCTAAGAAATGGGAAACGACTTTGCAACAGACCAAAACGTCGATGGAAATAGAAACAAGGTGGATCGGACGAAAAAAATATTCAGAGGCGCAAAAAGAGTAAGAGGAGACTTATGCCGTTTGAAAAGAACAGTCTACCTTCGACCGCTGAAAATAACTGTTTACCTTTGCCTTTTGAACGTTTTAACCACGATTTTGATACAGTGTCGTTTACCCTCAGCTACGATACAGGGTATTTTATACTTGGTTATCGAACTACAATCTTGAACTTTAGCCGTCATACCTGATCAACCTCAAATTCTAGTTGCAGTCGTGTAACCCTTGCTGCGGGCCTTAAAATCCTACTGCAAAAAAATCTGCTGCGAGTCTAATTTTTTGCTGCAACCTGCTTTTATCTTCTTCCTCTTACGCGGACCACCAACATTTGTCACTTCTATCTGGATCTATGTTTCGCACTCCGCCGGGTAAGGAAATTGTGCGAATAAGTGGGCAACGACAAGACAAAAGCATAGACCAAACTCAAAACCGTCATTTAATTCAGGTAGAATAGACAAGACTGACATTAAACTGTCATCAAATGCGTAAAATATTTGTAAGAAATTCCTTTATCTTCAATAATTTACGCAATTTTTGACAATCTGATGTCAAATTAGAATTTTCTAACAAGCACTGTGCTTGGCCTAATGCAAATGATACCAAACTCACAACAATAAAAAAATATACTGACTTACATACGTAATAACGTAAGTACCTAAAGGTAGGCCTCCTAAAGTATGTGGCGCTTCCTTTGCATACCCCATATTAATGTAGGGTGCTGGCGCGAGGCGCTCCCTGCAATCACTGGTTTTCTCGAAAGGTCACGGTCGCTGGAGCAGCAGATCCGCGATCGAGAGCAGGAGTCCTTCCTCACGGACCTGGAGATCGGGCATTTGCCCGAGTAGGAAGAGAAAGTATAAATAAATAAATATATAATACTGGACAATCCACACAGTATGCACCACGTTCTCGTTTAGAATCGAGCCCGCATAATGGGGGGCCTTATAATAAAAATTACAATAACCAGCCCTCACCAGTTTTCCGAAATATCGCGGCTGAAACAAAATGCGAGAGATGATTAATTCAAAGGCCAAATGACCGTGAAATAACGATGATAATAGGATTCTCTTTTCACTGAAACTCCAATATCACCATGTAACTGAGTAGGTCAACGCTGGGACCATAAAATTTGCTATAAATTACTTTTCTTTCCGGGAACATCAAACGAATTTAATTAAAAGCGTATAATTTTTCATTCGGTGAGGAATTGTTTTTTGTTCATTATGAGAACGGCCCCTATTTGTTTGCGATGTTGCCTCAAATTATTTTCTGAGGGTAAGCCGTTGCCTTTTCTTGTGGCTTTGGACCTTCTAGCTTGAGACTTTAATGGGTCAAACATTAAATTGTTATTTTATGCCCGAATGTAATTGGTCTCATAACTAAGAACCGTTGAGTTACTTCAAAGCGAAGCTATTGACCTCAGTTGACTATCGGCATATCAAACCGATAGTCGACTGAGATCACGGGTAGACTGTAGTAGATTTCCTTTTCGTTGATTAGGTAGATAAAGAACTATTGATTAAGAAACTTTACTTTCATAGACCTAGACTAATCTATCTAATGTTGCTATTTTGGGACGCAACTATACTACTCTATATGATCTGTTTGTTCTTCAAACCGATCATCATGGTTGGACGAGTCGGAAAGAAGCCCTATTTTCATTATTTTGTGAGCGTAGCAGACTTGTTTTCCTGTCTGTCAATCAGCCAATTACTGTTTTATTACTTCCATTGTCATATCAGGTAATTCATCAATACGAAAATTATCATAACAAACCTAATAGAGTTTTTACTAGCGATCATAAAAGTGATACTTCGGGGCAAGCATCATAAATAATATAAGCACGTCTACTCTTAAATTCCCTTTCTTCGTATAATGTACCAAATATATATAAAGACATTTGAATAATTCAATAAGGCCGTAAAAACTTTATCAGAGCATAAATTGCCCTTTTCGTGTGTTTCTCGGTTTACTTTATTTGAAAAGCCGGTTCCCGATGTAATTTTCATCGGACCCTCGAACCTGTGTGGTGTGCGAGACAAATGTGTATTAGAAAAGTTAGTAAAACCCACAACTGTACGTAAATGTGTTAATCAGTTGGTAGGAAGGGTCAGTGCTTATAGTACAATACAGTTATAAAAAGTTTTTTATTAATAATAGTCAAGCGTTTGGCCACGATCTCACGTATGTGAAGATATGGTCTAAGATGGAGCACGGTTTCCCAAAAGGAACTAATTCATCCTGAATTTGATGACTATAGAATTGTACTCTAACCGGAAGACGGCTCTAGCAGGAAGGAATTATCATTTATATTAATAAATTAAAAACATTGTACAAATAAAAGTGACAGACATCATGAGAGCAGAGGCCAAGAAATAAGGGTTGTAATACACGCCATCAAACCGGACAAACAGTTCAAGGTGCGGGACAATGAAATCAGACGGGTATTGCTAGGACTGTTTCATGGGTAAGAGGGAAATATAATTTGATGGATTACATTGATGTATCACAAATAATCACAATATTTTACCTTCGTAGCTCTTGTAGTTCCAGAGATTTCGTGATGAGTGAGTTTGGTGCTTATTATGGTTTCGGGTTAATTTGAGAAAACAAGATGCCGCTGCAGTAACGTCTGAAGATGTTACTGCAGCGACATCATTTTTAAACTTTGACTCCGCATCATTGACTTTTAGAGTGTAAATTTCAAAACAACCCCGAAACACGTGTCTGTTATTTTGAGTCAATAATCTACGCTACAAATTTTGACAAGCCAACAATTACGATTTCAGAGTTATTATCAAAATAACCTCCAAGCTCATTTTAACTCCTTAATAATACGAATTAAATTTATTCTTGGTGGGTGCCCACTTCCTAAAAGGAACCCCTGCAAAATTTCAGCCTCGTAGCTCTTGTAATTTCAGAGATTTTTTAATGAGTCAGTGTGTTTTTTCTCTCTATACCTATTATTATAAATATTTACATTCATATCGAAATTATTTTACGTGTATAAATATCTCTTTAATGTAGGTTAGAGGAACGGGTCTATCTCTAAAATTGCGGATAATAAATGCCTCCTTCAGATCCACGTCATCCGGTAACCTTTTAGGGCGTTTGGTATATTTTATACATCGTAAGGTTGTTTATGGTATTTATAAAAGTTTTGTTTTTCTTGATAGATTTTTAGCAAAATTAAGATGGAAGATTACGATGGGCGTGTTAATTTATTAAGTGTTTACGCCTCATGGCGATCAATTATACAAACTCTACTGACCCCAGCTGGATCCTACCTTGCAAAAGGGGTTAAGTACTAGAATAACCCACTATAGCATAGTTTCGATTCAAATTCGGGCTCCAAACTCCAAGCACTAGAGCAACACTTTACAAGACTTAGACAATAGCTCTCCGATCTCTCAAAAGACTCTTGATCGACTCTCGATCAACTATGGGTGGAACAGGGATAAACCGTGGCTTAGTCGGCTTAGTGCGAAATTTGTTGTGAGTAGGTCAAGTTGTTGCCGACATGTGAGCGGGCTGAAGGCAGTGACGTATGGCGAGGTTTATTAGAGCCCAATAATTTCTAAACTACTCGATCTAGTTAAAGTTCTACCTTGGGTTTTATTAACGTTCGGTCTCTCGACGTATTTTTCATAATGGATGTATTTTTGTTTCACCACAATGTCATCCGATGGAGTGGCGTATTCTTGAGTTTCGTGATACATGTTCGGCCATGTATCGCAAAGCTCAATAATCAAGCCCTTTTTCAATTTTGATTTCTGAAGACCCTTAGATTTTAGATGACACACTAAAGTTAATTTCATTTATTGCACGAAATATGGTCATAATACAAGGTCTTGAACATTAGAATAGTGTCACACACCAAAACACATAGGCATGCAAAATTTCTCAAAAGTAGGTTCCTAAATAAATTGTTTTTATATGATTATCATTTATAATAATTTAAAGAATAATTAAACAAAAATAAAGATCAATAATGTTGATTACTACTAATTTCTCAATTTTAGGTCCTTAAATTCCTTAACACTATAAAAAGCTTCATAAAAGGCAGAAGTCGCGAAGAACCCATTATAGAACATTCCGGTCCAGTAGGCCAGAGAGAACAATATAGCCAAGCCGCTGCCGCCGCGCCGCCCGCGCTACCTGTGCCAAAGACATTCTCCTTTCCCACTTTGACTGTCACTTGTGCACTAACCGTTCTAGGGGTGCAGGTACAGCAGAGCGCGCATCGCTGAAGCCTTAATCGCCTCACTACAAAAGGAGTGATGTAGATGGATTTGTCCGCAACTTCAACAGTGACTTAGAAGAGTCACTAATCAAATCACGCTTCCGACTGGTGTTGATATGGATCAGTTGAGCTATCTGTAGACTGTTTGCAACAGTCGGCAGTTAGCTCAATTGTTTCAATTGTAAATACTAGTCTTTTCTTTGTGAATAAATTTATTATTTTTAAGAATAAATTATATCAAATCATCTTTAAAATACAAAGTGAAGTGTGCGAGTCTGACTCGCGTACTACGGGTTCCGTATAATTGTAAGAATACAAGAATAGAATACTAGTTTCTTGCCAAATATCATGATTCTAGGTCAAGGGGGAGTAGGTGCCCTTCATATTTTGGTCCAGGGAGAGAATCAAAAATTATTTTTTGTTTATAAACTACAAATTTACGGTTTTCGGATTTTTCCCTTACTTGTGCTATAAGACCTTGCTTTTTGCCAAATTTCATGATTCTAGATCTACGGGAAGTACCCTATAGGTTTTGTGTGCCCTTGGAACTTTCAAAATATTCGGACATAAACAGCTTTTGATTGCGTTGATTAAGAAGTTTTATTTATACCACGGCCCCAAGAAGTTACAGACTTGAGTATTTGATGTTAATTTCAACTCGATACCTTAACGCGCTCCGTAGAGAAAATGGGGTTGACAAATGGACAACACAGTGATCCTATAAGGGTTCCTTTTTTCCTTTTGAGGTACGGACCCATAAAAATAAGAGCCGTGACAACCACGAAGATGAAATTACCATGTCAGCCGGGCACGCTTTGCCTCAAACCCATCTTGCGCTGGCGAGTGGCACTTGCGATAGTTTAACTAATTGGCAAAATCTCGCAGCGTCAAGGGTTTTTCAAATGAAATTGGTTGTCGTGTCGGATTGTGTTGTGTCGATGCAGACTCCAATTTATTCCTAAAATTTGCTGTTAAAAATATTTGAGATTAATTGGTAGGATTGACGCGCTTATGTTTGCTAGTAATTGAATATTTTTGAGCGTCCTGTGTTATTAATAGGTGTCTGCGGTAATATTCTATGATCTCCGTTAGATCTACGATAGGTACTCTAGAAATCTGGAACCTGATTTCACAGGTGATGTATAAAATTTACATTTTATGTTTTTGACAACATCGAATGAATCGATGTCAGTAAAATTCGGGAGATTGGGCACTAGGTTCTCGAAAGTGGAACGCTCAAATTGTGTCCAATTAAGTCCACCCACCTCGGTCACAGTCGGACCGGCGGGGCGCCGGCGCACGTGTTTAGCGCGCGTATTGTTGTCTCGATCGCACTTCGGTCTAGGTACGTCTTTCCATCTTTGTTGTTCATTAGGTAGGTATATTGCAAAAGATTGGAAATATTTCCAAAAGATCCAAATATTGGAAGTCTTATTAATATTCAGACGTTTGCATGATTTATGGATAACTCGTCTAATTGTGTCTTATAAATTACCCTTCAATTACACGTGTCTAATAATTCGTCTTTCACCTAGTGTTGAAGAGATAAAATTGCATATACTGTAGCTTAACCCTAAAACTCGAGGCTGATGCAGCATCATTAACGATATGCCTTACTTGATACGGCTTACAAAATCACCACTTGGCTATGACAAATTTTAGTCGGCATAGTGATTTCAATTGTCGAAAAGTTTTGATTGTTCCTGTGGCTTGCACCGTGTCCCAATCGGATTTGCGTTTGAGAAGTCCCTCATTACGAGAGCACGAGAAACAGATTCGTGTGAGCGCATGCAGCTTCTACAGTCCCACAGATCACATGTTTATTGTTCTACATTGCACGCTCTGTTGTCTGCAGGTTATTGTTAGGTAGGTTAATAATTTTGACAATTCAGATGTCCTTATACCTACTAACTAAAATTGCACTAAAATATTTCCACCCCTTTCTTATTGATCGAAATAAAAAAAAGGCATAATTTGTAGTCCTATTATGTATATCGAATTAGTTCGGTTTAGACACCATTGCAATGGTGTTAATTCAATTCAAATCAAGTGAAGTAAAAAAAAGGTAAATAAAACATGAATCATTACAATAATCCCTATGTATATACTATGTAGTTTATGTAAGTATATGTAGGTATATATTTAATTTTATGTATGTAGTATATTTTAAGCGTAGTATCATATTAAAAGTATTTATTTATATAACCTTCAACGAGCACACAGATCCCCTAGTACTATCCAATGATCCTATCCATCCACGGTTGTCTGGTAGAGATCGCTCTTGAGCGATGAGACCGCCACTTGTCACTTAGTTTTTAAGCTGTTTTGTAGTATTGTTTCTATCTGTAAGTGTGCAATAAAGAGTTTTCTATCTTCTATCTATAATAAGACAATGCTGACAATAATGAGACAATACTGACTACAAATGAGAAAAAATATGATTTCGTGCAAAAATAAAAACTTATTGATACTTAATGGAAATGAAAACAAAAATACAGTGTTGTGTTATTATCAAGGGTTCTCGGTAGAAATATTTGTGGTAGAAAACCCCAGTTTACCTAATCCTACTAGGTTTACATTAGAATTATTATAGTCACAAGAAAACCAATATTATTTGGCATAATACTAAGAGTGACATAGCTGCGGAGAAGAAAATCAAAACGAAACGATTGCTAGTTTAATGATGTTTCTCAAATATACTGGCAATGGTTAATCAGATATTATTATTATCTTATAATAATATTTAAGTAGATACGTTGATACTTGTACAAGCCATCAAGTAACTAAGTAAATAAAAAGCTCACTTAGGTTTTTCGATAAGTTGACCGAAATTTCCAACTTCGTCAAAATTAGTTTTCTATTGAAAATGGCTAACAAAAGAAACAATACCTTTCAGCCTTCATAAAAAAAACTTCCAAGCTTGCTAACCGCTCCCAATTTTCCTTTCCATCACTTTGATAAATGATTTATTAGATACGTTCCACTTAAAAATGCTTCAAAAGCAATTATTTTCGGGTGAATAATCTTGTATGTTTTTTAGAATTGGTCCCGGTTCGTTAAAGCTCAATTCATCATAATTTTTGCATACAATTTTGTAATTTTTTTTGTACAAAATTGAAGAATTAAAGCTGCATAGAATGTAAGCCATAATTTTTTTAGTTGTTACCTACTATACAATACCAACAAAGGAAAATTCAGGTAATTTATTACTTGTAACTGGTTCCTGGTTAAGGTTACTTTTCCATCTTTCGTGCATTTCGTGCACGTCTTCGGGATGCTTCAGACTGGTATTGATATGGATCAGTTGAGCTACCTGTAGATTGTTTTCAACAGTCTGCCTTTAGCTCAATTGTTTCAATAATCTTTGATAACAATTTTCTTTGTTAGTGAAGAATTAATTAGGGAAATGATGTACTTATATAAAATGTTTAAATTGAATACACTCGAGAGCAATGAATCCGGGTCACTCAAAGAATCCAAAAAATCTCGGAAAGTAAGAATGCTAGGTTAATGCAATAAATTGTATTTAATAGACAATTTAATACTCCTTAAATGAAAGTATTAAAACTTCTTAGTTATTGTAAAGTTATATCATAAAAAAATCAAATTGGAAAAGGGAACACTGTCGAAGATGGAACTACGAAATTACAGGATTTGTTTTTGCTTTTGTTTGTAATCTGTCATTTATGTTGGTACATAAACCAGGTTGATAGTGCTCAATATTCATTATTCAAGCTGAAATCATGTCGCTTACACTTGAAGAATGCACCAGAATACTTACATTGGTGGAAACCGGCCGGAGTCAGCGCGATACAGCCAGGACTGTCGGTGTGTCGCTGTCAACAGTACAAAGAGTTCTCCGACGTTACGAAGAAACTGGTTCTAACCTACGCAGACCAGGAACGGGCAGAACTAGGTGTACCACAGCACGAGAAGACCGATACTTGGTGAACACCATGCTTCGAAATCGCTTTCTCACAGGAACTGAACTCACAAATCAGTTTCGACGCCTCGGAGGAAGTAACCCAAGTGCATGGACAGTAAGACGTCGGCTTGCTGAATCTAACTTAAAACCCCTTAGACCTGCAAACGGCCCTAAACTGGAGCGTGGCCATCGTATTTCAAGACTAAGATATGTCCAGAACCACGTAAATTGGAGTATTGAAGATTGGTCGAAAGTTATGTTCTCCGACGAATCAAAATTTATGCTCTACAAGCACGATGGAAGACACAGAGTGTATAGAAGACCAGGGGAAAGATTCAAGCAAGCATGCATCGAAGAAAAAGTAGCCTACGGTGGTGGGTCTGTACTTGTGTGGGCCGGAATTTCCTCTGAAAGTCGCACAGAGCTGGTGATCATAGAAAACGGCTCTTTAACTAGCGTAAGATATGTGGAAGAAATCCTCAACGAACACGTTGGTCCATTTATGGTCAATTTGGGTGAGGATGCTATATTTATGCATGACAATGCCCGACCTCATACAGGTAGGATTGTGAATGACTACCTTCAAGAGATGAACATTACTTGTATGGAGTGGCCAGCGCGCAGCCCGGATATCAACCCGATCGAGCATGCTTGGGACGAGCTAGGGAGATGCGTAAAACAACGAAACCCTCCCCCAATCACGCTTCCTGAGCTCAAAATTGCTCTCACAGAGGAATGGGAGAATATTGCCCAAAATCGTATAAGGAACTTGGTGTACAGCATGCCAAACCGCGTAAACGCAGTAATGGAAGCACGAGGAGGTAATACGAAGTATTGAAATTCAAGAAAATCGTCATAAAGTTCAAAAATTTCATGTTTCCTATTTTTGTTTTAAGGAGAGATCAGCAGTTTTTTTTCTTTATGTAATTTTGTGTAAATAAAATGTATGGTGACTCATATTTTTTTAACTTTCATTTAAGGAGTAATAAATTGTCTATTAAATACAATTTATTGCATTAACCTAGCATTCTTACTTTCCGAGATTTTTTGGATTCTTTGAGTGACCCGGATTCATTGCTCTCGAGTTATGAGAAATTGTTACATTAATGTTTTTAAGTTACAATATTTTTACATCTGAACGTTTTCAATAATGGTTGCCTTTCATGCATAAAAACTTGCCCGCCCTTTAGAAACAGATACAGATGTAGGCAGGGCGCTGACCTCAAGTTGTTTAAACAAAGTCTAGCTGGGAGTTTGCAGCACACATAATACTGGCGTCTTCGTGAAGCTTTGCTTAGGGAAATAGACTATTTATGTCGACAGTTTATTTCACTTAGGCTTGGCCGTACAATTTATGTCCTCTATGTAGCTATGAGCGTCTTCTGTAAAAAAAAGTAATTGTACAGTGCTAGTCGTTGGAAAAATATCCCAACGAGTCACACTGACACAAATGAGTGGGACTAGAGAACGAACTAGAGTCGAAAAAATCACCAAAATGTTTTTCAAAGTTTCACACTATAACTAGGTCCAAATAACTTATACCTAACTTAGCTTGCACTAGGATGTATTGGTTTGTTGTCTAATCTTTGACGTGTTTGTATGGTTTGACAACTAATTAAATTTTAGCTAGCTAAATTATTTTATCCAAGCGGGGCCTAATTCGATGTTTTTCATAGTATATACTATGAAAATTGCAAACATCAATCGCAATTTTCACAACCCCCCCTTTTTTCGCAACCCTCGTATTCATAATAATCTGTTAAACTTAAAACAGTTGCTAAGCAGTGTTATTTCTCTCTGTGACTTCTTCTTTTATCATATGTAAGTCAGAGTGAAAAATAACACTGCTAAGTTTTTTGAATAAGGGGGCAAGGCAAGTATCTACCTACGTAGCTAAAGTGAGAGATCGCTCTCAGCGATATGGCTGCCCTTTATACTTCCTCATTAGCATTTCAGTCTTTATTGTTTCCTGTCTTTGTGTGGTATAATGTATCTTATATGAATAATTTTCTTGCAGGTAATGTGTTCGTGATAGCGGCAATAATAATCGAGAGGAACCTCCAGAACGTCGCCAACTACTTGGTGGCGTCGCTGGCGGTTGCTGACTTGATGGTGGCGTGCCTCGTGATGCCGCTCGGTGCTGTTTATGAAGTGAGTGCCATCGTGCTGCAGTGGCAATGGATTCAGCTTAATGCTAATTGCCATGGCGGTCGCGCCTAAGAATCCACCCCTACAACTTACTATTACTCTTCTGAATTTTTCACGCTCATCTGACACAATAAGGGTAATAATTGGGTATTACACCCATTTTTGAAAAGTGTCTCTATTAGATTACAAAGTGCTAATGAACTACAAAAAAATTTTTATTCAATCGTTAAGTGCCATAAAAATGCATTTAAATTTTGCATTTTCAAATTTCGTTCGTAATTTGAATTTGATGAAAACGCTGGACGCAGTGGAAACCATATCTCTCTGTGGTCATGACGTCAGTTGGCTGTGTAAACAATTGCAGTGATATTTTGTATGTTATAGATGGTATTAGAGGCATGGTCAGACATAAAATTACGAGCGCTGTGATCTGCCATTAGGCGCAAATCCTACTATCCTACTAATATTATAAATGCGAAAGTTTGTGAAATGTGAAACTTTTAAGGGTCCGGCGGAGGATGAATTTCCCATACAAACGTAGTACCAAAATGATTTGTAATTTGAGAATATTTTTACCATGGTTTGCTATTATTTGTATTAGAATACTATTTATTTAGGTTACTGCCACAAGCTTTTTTCAAAATACTTATCTAGAAAAATACTAAGAAAACATTCATTCTTTGATGTAAAAATGCTATTCGGTTTAATTTCATTTCAGAATAATATATAAAAAAAAATTGTGTCAGGAACCTAGATAAATACTATTTTAATACAAATAATAGCAGACCATGGTGAAAATATGCTCAAATTACAAAATCATTTTGGTATTACGTTTGTATGGGAAATTCATCCTCCACCGGACCCTTAAAGGTGTGTCATAGATTAAAGGTAAGTTGACAGTTGACATTCGAAGTGTCAACTGGCAACTTACCTTTTTTGTTTACATAGCTCTATAACGTAATAACATGGCAACTACTATTTAACGGTGTTAAGAAACAGATTAAAAAAGCTGAAACCATTGAATTGAATTTTAAAATTTATTTTGCTATTTTATGAACTAAAACTAACGTTTAACGACTGCTTTTGCCTAATCTATCTCAATAACATATTATAGTAGCTTCTGCCCGCGGCTTCGCACGCGTTGTTTCTATGGAAACGTTTTGAGGTTATATCTATCGCATGGGGACTGATTTATGGGATAAAAAAATCGTCTATGTTTGACTCCAGGGTTTGACTTACCTGTATGCAAAATTTCAGCCTGATCTGTTCAGTAGTTTTGTCATGAAGTAGTAACAAACATACATACATTCATCCATTTATCCATCCATCCATCCAAACTTTCGTATTTATAATAATAGTGTGATATTTAGATTTTTTCTCATAGAGTAGAATACCCTATTAACAGTACCTTATTATACTACTATCTAAGCGTACTTACTGCGGTTTTGACAGACCTGCCCGTAAGTTGATATGCCAGATACCATTCGAGAGTCCACAATAATGTTGGTATAAATATTATATCCAGTGACTTTAACTCTTACTCGTGGAGTTCCTCAAAGTTATATCCTGAGCCCTATTCTTTTCATCATTTATTTCACTGATCTGACTGCCCAAGTTATGACGTGTGAGAAGAAGAGTACATATGAGTAGGCGGGCAACTAGTAATGAGAGGAGTTATGTAAGAATTCATTAAGCGTTTAAGTTCGCGATTTGCTTCCACTCAATATTGCCAAGGCGAGGTATGTTTGGGTAGGTACGAACCATTTTGTCACATTTTAAGACCTTCTGAGGAAGAGATTAGAGAGTATTTCAAACTTGGTTTATATGACGCCAAGAAGCATACATAGAGACATACCAAACATAGAAAGTAGGTACTTCTCCAGACGAGACCTTCAATAAAGATCTCCACTCGAGCTTCGCTAGTTTTGTTTGCAGAAACCAACTTATCTGCAAGCAACATACCTATTTGCAAAATGCATCCCAACTACCATTGTTTGCAAGTTGCGATGCAGCGGTAATATACAAACAAGAAGATAGTAAACAAGTATACATAGATAGGTACGTAACAGCCAGCTGTACTGTACTGTTATGGTTATTCGAGACGTTTTAGCGCGAGTTTTTTTTTTTGCGGATCATAATAATTTTTTAATATTTTTTGCCATGAAACAAAACTAGCAGAAAAGTAACATGCATACAAATCAACATACTTGCAGATTGAAGGTGAATATCAAGATGGACGAGGTGATTAAGGTCTTTTGACAATAGGTACCTTATATTTTAAATTTTGTAGTATAAAATATAAGTAAGAGGAAAAAAACAAATCACGGTGCAACAAACGGTCCTGTCTCAGCTTAATTTTGCTTGACAAAAAGTTCTAACACCATGGACCAACAACAAACAACGCTGGTTCTCTGGCTGTCCCACTGTCCATACGCTCTTGAAATCCGTTGTCATTTGACACGACTCAAATTTTATTTGAGATTTGAACCCGAGCTGACAAACAACTGAGCGTCGTCGGTCATTCGTGCGACTGATGACTGGTAATGTTCACAGTTTACACCATACAATTTATGTGGCCAGATAATTAATACCTAGGTACTAATTAATTTTACACAAAAAAATTGTATGTGCAGAAGAAAAAATCAAATATACCTTATATATTCCTCCATCAAGAGGATAAGGCCCAACGATCCAAAGTCAATCTGCTTTATCAAAGAACAAATCATTTTGTCTATAACACGGAAACATTCGGTTACAGTCGAAGATAGACAAAGAAATCAAAAGATCATGCATCGATGAATATTTTTATCATCTTCTATAAAGAGCTTACCATCATAATTACGCGCCTAGCTTCGAAACCTCATTTGGAAATACCTTAAACTTAGTTTTCCCCCTTGAGTTTGAAATAAAAATGACTTGAATTCGAGCACAAAACCCACCATTATTTAATTGCGAACAGACATTTTAATTGGTGTTTATATTAAATTGCCAATCAAATTGCAGCGTGTGGAATCGGCTTAAAGCCACGATGTTCCGCAGCAGTCCCGTTGGTGTAAACTGTGTTTGCCTGTATGTTTGTACACACGGGCTTCATAAATGGACATAGTGGGTAGGTACCTGCGTCTATAAGATTACATTGTTTCTGTGTGAAAGAAGCCAGCGGGCTAAGCATCAACATCTGATGTAAAACGCGAATACATCAAAAACAACCTGAAATACGGAAGTGTCACTGACATTTTCAAAAAGTTTGAAGTTTGGACATTGCTGTTTGATCAGTTTTTCATGAAAAGAACGAGTAAATGTTGCTATAGCAGGCATTTAAATTTACCCATATTCTCTTGTCCATATGCGCACGCTGGGCATTACTGGGTTGGAAGCATTTGTTCAAACATCAAGTCTCGCTTCTACATTCATAATAAAAGATGCGATAAGCTAAGAGCTTTCAGACGTAGAAGAAGTTCTTACCGAAATTCATGATCCCCCTGTAAAATCTTTATCTTCTAGACCAACTGATACCACAAACGTAAGATCTCGGTCCCTAGACCCCTAGACTAACTGCTACCTCAAACTGTGAGATATCTATCCCCTAGCTAGACCCTCAGACCAACTTCAACCTCAAACTGTGAGATATCTATCTCCTAGACCCTCAGACCAACTGATACCTCAAACTTAAGATCTCGGCACAAGATTACAAGCTCTCTTTGACGACCTCTGTGGCGCAGCGGGCGAAGGTCTGCCTGCGACGCACGAGGTTGCGGGTTCGATTAAGTATATCAGTTACCTAGTACCCATAACACAAGTTCTGCTTAGCTTGGGGCTAGATAATGCTGTGTGAATTGTCCAGCATTATTTATTTATTCCCGATATCTCACTATGCAGACATGCTTTCGAAATAAATATCATGTACTAGTTTATACCCGCGGCTTTGCACGCGTTGTTTCTATGGAAATGTTTTAAGGTGATTTATATCCCATGGGAACTGATTTATGGGATAAAAAGCCTATGTTTGATTTCAGGATTAGAATTACCTGTGTGCAAAATTTCAGCCCGATCTGTTCAGTAGTTTTGGCGTGAAGAGGTAAAAAACATCCATCCATCCATCTATCCATCCATCCATCCAAACCTTCGCATTTATAATATTAGTGTGATTAACACTATTGAATCAGAAAATTCGGCTCCGTCGACATTGCTCTGAATCATTTTACAGAAGAATGTTTTCCATCGAAATAACAGGCAATATGAATAAATAAGATATGGATTAAGATGGAAAACATTCGAGATATGGAAAAAGATACGTAGAATATGTATATATGTATAAAGAAGTATGAGAGATTCGATTCCAAGTAAGTATTTATTTACTTATTTAAAGATAGAAAGGTCTTTGCCCAGATGTGGGACAAAATAGGTTAGACAAAAACAAACAAAGATACAAAGATCAACCTAAGACCTTTTCAGCATTCACGCTAAGATTTTATCAAGAAAGATAGTTATATAAATCTTACACTTGAAATAATAGTAGATGTAGGTAGGTGAATTAGTATTTTTATACTCAAGCAAACAAATATTCACATAATACGAAGACATCACCTTTCTCAGAATAGTTATGAAACTACCGTAACTTTCAGCAATAACGCCTGAACAGTGAACACCCTGTATTATACGAGTCACAATCTTGTTATTACGTTTATGTTATACAGAATGATGTGTCTGGAGGAAGGCTGCTGAGCAATTGATCGGATAAATTGTTAAAACAAATAAACACGGGTAATTTTACAGAATCTTTGCACGACTAATGTCCAATTATAAACAAGACCCGTCAAGTGCGAGTGTAACTCGCGCGCCGAGGGTTTCGAACGTTTGTGAACAAGTAGGTATGTACTAAAGGTACCGGTTAGAAACTCCGAAATTTAATGAAGACCTAAAACTAGTAGGTACCAACCTACATTTCAGATAGATCTCTCTGCATGCTTCGGTGATAGGGTGTAGCGGTAAATTTTTCGACTTTTTACTTTTTTCAAGATATTTCGAAAAGTATTGAACCAGCAGAAATTTCAAAAACTGTTTTGAAATGTACAAACCGATACCTTTCATATGATACCCCACTCATTGGGGTAACCCCCCTTTTTGAAAATTACCCCCCCTCTTTTTGACCATTTTTCAAAAAGGGTTCATTTTACAGACTTTTCTATATTTTTCCTGTAAAATATAGATCTATATCTACAAACGCTCCATACATTTTGAATGGATCGCTCTGCAAACTTCGGAGATAAGGGGGGGGAATGGGTATTTTTTCGACTATTTTCAAAATATTTCAAAAAGTATGAAACCTACCGAAATTTTAAAAACTGTTTTGAAGTGTACAAACGAATACCTTTCATATGATACCCAATTCGGTGGGGTAGCCTCCCCTTTTGAAAATAATTCCCCCCTTTTTTTACCATTTTTCAAAAAGTGTTCGTTTTTCAGACTTCTCTATATTTTTCCTGTAAAATATAGATCTATATCTACAAACGCTCCATACATTTTAAATGGATCGCTCTGCAAACTTCGGAGATAGGGGGGGGGCAGCGGGTATTTTTTCGACTATTTTCAAAATATTTCAAAAAGTATGAAACCAACAGAAATTTCAAAAACTGTTTTGAAATGTACAAACCAATACCTTTCATATGATGCCCAACTCATTGGGGTAACCCCCCTTTTTGAAAATTATCCCCCCTCTTTTTGACCATTTTTCAAAAACGGTTCATTTTACAGACTTCTCTATATTTTTCCTTTAAAATATAGATCTATATCTACAAACGCTTCATACATTTTGAATAAATCGCTCTGCAAACTTCGGAGATAGGGGGGGGAATTGGTATTTTTTCGACTATTTTCAAAATATTTCAAAAAGTATGAAACCTACAGAAATTTCAAAAACTATTTTGAAATGTACAAACTAATACCTTTCATTTGATACCCCACTTGACTCTGTAAATGTCTTTTAAAATTTTGACATCTCAATTTGTATGGAAAATGTTCATTTTCATTTTTCATTTTTTTTCATTTTTTTTTCTTAAAATCTGTACAGGCGCACGAAATGTATTATTATTTTAAATTTCTAGTTGATAGCTGCTGTAGTTGCTGAGTTATTAAGGAGGGAAAAAAGGACAGACAAAGCGAGACCATAAGGGTTTCGAAACCGATCTTCGAAACCCTAAAAATGACAAATAGTCTAAAAATGTCCATTGATAAAAACCTTTTTTGTGTTAACATATGGCTCTGGGTGCAATTATACACATACACACCCTTTCAGTCACAGAGTTGCCAAGAACCCCCCTCCTCCCGCTTTGCGAGGGATGAGCGGGCTTCGTTAGGAGCAAGTTAATGTTGACCCCTGATTAAAATCTAATTAAAATTGGTACTTACTAACTAATTAATTTGAAAAATTACATCTTAAAATAATGGTTAATTGTCAGTGTCAATGTACCTAATATAAAAATAAATTAAATTCATTACAGAGTAAAATAGTAATAATACAATAAGTAAATTAATTACAAATAGATTAAAAAAATTCATGTCACATCACAATTTTTTGTCAAGGAAATCCTCGTAGTTAATATAAAAATAATTATAAGATCTATGTATAATATAAACCTGAAACTTTATGAATAAATGAAATCTGAAATCGGCCTGAAATGAAATGCTCATGGCTACAGGTGGTACTGATACATGTTATTGTATATAACACTAGCTGCGCCCCGCGGCTACGCCCGCGTAGAAATTTAAAATTATCACTTAGGGGTATGAAAAATAGATGTTGGCCGATTCTCAGACCTACTCAATATGCTCACAAAATTTCATGAGAATCGGTCAACCCGTTTCGGAGGAGTATGGCAACGAAAACTGTGACACGAGAATTTTATATATTAGATTATGTAATTACCTTTATTTACTTTACACATCTAAAGGCATGGAATATGTGGTGGGTGGACATGTGGACAATCTATTGATTGTTATCATGTGATAAACCGGATACCATCTCGTGAGATTTCGAAGGACATAATTAGAAGAAATAAAAAAGTTGGATATGAAAATAAACAAAAAAACCCGACTGAAAAAATTAAAAAGTGAGCAGTATTTTAAAGTACTTCTTCGTACGGCACCCTAGAAAAAGCACTACCACCTTATCGAAGTCGCAAATAATAATTTTATACCTAATAGAAATGCCTCTGCCAACTGCATTACAAAACTTTTAATGAAAAACCACCTGGTGCCCTTATCTACACAGAGCACCCTGTGCAAACCTATCAAGTTACAGGCGAGCAAAAAACAAGAAGCCAAAGGTTTAATATAAGTTTTCAAGCTCACCTACTGTTGTTTATACTATGACGGTAACGTAAAATGACTCTTAGAACTGAAACTAATTCATTACGCAAAACAGAGAGTTTAGCAAGTGTCTTGACAGAAACTAGTCTATACCTACGCTATAAATATTATAAAATATAAAAATATCTAGGATAGGTACCCCTACACCTAGTTATTTTGATATTTTAAAAGATCTACATAAATTACTTTGCGGTAGAATAGTTTGTCAGCCTTTGCCATTAGATGTCTCAAAAACCAAGATGCTAGCCGAAACTGAAGAATCTTTTGTTTTATTATCTGTGGCACACACTGGGACGGGATTGTGATGTGATGACTTTAGAAAATAATTTTAAATAACTTTACAATACGATTGTCGTTTTGTATAGAAATACCACTGCGATAACGTTAAAACGACATTAAGAAGCTAAACCCTCGGATAACGAACTATGGTAAATATGTGATTTAGTTAGTTGAATTGTCATGGTCGCCGTATTGGTAATTTAATTGTTCTAGTAAGACAAACCAAACCGTTATTATGATACATATGATTTTTGGATAACTCAAGCAAAAAGATAGCACTTCGATCAATCAATTAGCACTTTATTTCCTGCTCAGCGTCACAATAATTTTCGTATTGTATAAATGACCACTTGAGTCTGGTGGAAATAAACTTTAAATTAATCTACATTTTCATCCCGCTTGCAACCTGCGGCTGCGACGACAACCAAGTCGCGCGACATAGACGACAGTAGGCCAAGTCCAGCGATTGTTGTCTATCGTAGAAGAGACAAACATTATATCGCATACATACAAGATGCAATGTACTTTTTGGAAGTTGTCGCATTTCAAATATTTTACCTATTCCAATTTTTCTCTTCTGTACCCGAGACAACACAACAACTTTTCATACAGCTTAAAGTTTTTAGAAGGAATCAGATTACAATAAGTAAAGTCTTTTGTCAACCCAGGAGGGGTACGTACCCCACTGCCAAAAAACACAGCTTCTAAAAACTATAATCAAGATTAAAAGGGCTAAATAAAGGCCCTATTTAGCCCGACTGCTAAATAATTAGCCTATCAATACTTGATTACCACACCCTTGACATTTAGCGGTTTGTTTTTAGCAGTGGGACGCGTAATTTGTAACATTACGTACAATATTCTAATTGCGGTGTTTGAGTATCACATCCACTCTCATTGGTCTGTTATTCCCTTCTGCCAGGTCAAGTATACACTGCAAATGACTTTGTGAACTAAAGGAAACTTGTACAAACTGCCTCGCTGTTGGCATAATCTGTTATGGTGTTGCTCTGATGAGGGTGTTTTGTGCCTTTCACCAGTCATGGACCCTTCTCACAGAACGTAACTTCGTGAAATCTTTAGAATGTTGCTTAATATGTAGAGTAGACCTTAGGTTCTGCCTTTTAAATTTGTTGCTAGGTATAAGATTAAACAAGGGCTTGAATTTATCCACAATAACTTTGCCAAACTGGTCGGGGTATATCCCAGTTTGTCGCGCTAAAACTGATCATATCCCACATTACCACGCTGGTTTGGCCACGATGAATGAAAATTATCTAGCCATTGCCAAACTTTAAATATTTTACGTTTTAAGTTAAAGCCTCCGAACACTTTGTTTCCGAACCTTAACTTGATAGTGGTAAAACTTATTTTCGCTTGCAGGTAAGCCAAGGCTGGATCCTCGGACCAGAACTGTGTGATATGTGGACGTCCAGTGACGTGCTTTGCAGTTCCGCATCCATTTTACATCTTGTGGCTATTGCTACTGATAGGTAAGATCCAAATTGTTATCTTCTGCTTGAATTTGAGTAACTTCTGCTGCTCCAATCTTTAAGGTACGCTACAATTAAATTAATCCTACATGATGCTGAGTCAATTAGCATATTTTTTTACAATTCATATAATTTGTAGGCGATACTCACGCTTGTCCAACATTTTTTATCCATAATAGTTTTCGACGATAAAGACCTGATGTATCCTAAGAAAGATTGCCTGTACCTCCTCTGGTTTTGAGTATTATCGAGATAAATATCCAACGACTTAATACGAGTCATAAATAGCCTCATCATACTGTTCCAGGTATTGGGCTGTGACTGACGTAGACTACATCCACATCCGCAACGAGCGGCGGATCTTCACCATGATCATCCTGGTGTGGGTGTCGGCCCTCGTGGTCTCCCTCGCCCCGCTCCTCGGCTGGAAGGACCCCGACTACCACGCGAGGATCATCCAGCAACAGAAGTGCCTCGTCAGCCAAGATCTAGCCTACCAGATCTTCGCGACAATGTCCACCTTCTACGTTCCCCTCACTGTCATCCTTATTCTATACTGGAAGATCTTCCAAACCGCCAGGCGACGTATCAGGAGGCGACGAGACCCACCGCCTCCTCGACCTACGTCAGCAGACGGCACCGCCCCCACTGGCAGACCTTCCATACAATCAGCTAGGGACAGACGGTTCGTGAAGAAACGATTCCTCAACCTCAAGAAGTGCAATCAACGAACGCGCACCGAAACGCTCGCTGCTGCTCTGTTACTAACGGAGGGTCAGAGCACGTCGACAGTAGACACTTTAGACGAGGAACCGAGAACCACAGCTTTTACGATTAACGAGAAAGCACCCTCAGTGTCCCCAGAAAAGACTTCCTCAACGGTAACTAACGGTTCCAAGACGGAGAAAGCTATCGCTCCCGCTCCCACTCATAGAGAAAAGAAGGAGAGTTTGGAAGCTAAGAGGGAGAGGAAAGCAGCTAAGACGCTTGCGATTATAACAGGAGCATTTGTGTTTTGCTGGCTCCCGTTCTTTGTCATGGCGCTGGTGATGCCGATTTGCGAAAGCTGTGTGATCAGTGATTACTTAGCCAGTTTTTTCCTTTGGCTAGGATATTTCAATTCGACTCTAAACCCTGTCATTTACACGATATTCAGTCCCGACTTCCGCCAAGCGTTTGCACGAATACTTTTCGGGACCCATCGAAGAAGACGTAATAAAACATTCTAACAGAACTGTTACTACTACTTCACGAAATAAGTGAAAGACAATGAACTAAGTGTTAAGTGTTAGCGTATACTAATCCTCTTGTATCATATTTCGCTTTCTGTATGTTATACATACTATGTTTAGTGTAAATACGTTTAGTGAGAGAGATATGTAAATAATATGATATGTATAAAAGTAGTTCTAAGATCGCAAGGGTTAAACTCATAGCTGCGTTGAAAAGCATTTTGGATCTGAAACTAGTGCCAATGTTAAACGATAAGGTTCAAAGTTGCTTTTCGTTGCGGTGGTCTTTTAGGCCATGCATATATTATATGAAACTCCGATAAATAAGGATGGTATAGAGCGCTATCATGAGCAAAAAACTGCAATGAGAATCATTAGCAACCAGCGTATTTAAACACATTTAGATAACAACATATTTAAAAACATGGTTTATATATGTAATAAATGTGACGTGAATGTGAACTGTGCCTCTTGCAACAGGCACACCACATCATCAAAAATAAAAAGCCCAAGTTCGGTTCAGCATAAAATTTCATAAAATTTCACACATGAAATTTCCCGAGACTTTTAAATAAAGAAAAAAGACTAGGTATTGGACTAGGCCCCGTGAAGCTGGCCTTGCTTAACCTTCAAACCTAACCCTGTTCACTCTCGTTCTATACCCTGCTTGTTAAGGTGTTGAATTGTTTTTTACGCGTTAATAGTATATTGAGGCCACGTCTACGCCTCCGCGAGTCCTGGGGGCGTCGACGCGCGCTGTTACGTTGTTTCAAGTGACATTACAAAATAAATATTTAAATTATATCATATTGTATGGTTTTATTTTTTAATTGGTTTGAAGTGAAATCCCATAGTTTGTATTTTACTTTAAACCCGCCTTCCCGACAGAAATAATTTACACACAAACCCTATCTTGTCCGATGACGGCCGCAGGGACAGCCCGTTAATATCGTGTAGGTAATCCCGTGATCCCGTCGACGGCAGAGCTATTGGGTCACATTTTTCTACAGAAGTATGCCTGTTATGCCGTATACATTATATCGTAGGTATTACATTTTAAATAATATAGTAAAGCGATTTCTGCCATCCCCAAGATAATCATGATATGATGAAACGTCAAAGGAAGATTACCTTTCATACTTCGATAAGCTCGCACTTCAAACAAGAATATTCGTAGCCACAAGAATATTCGTAGCCACGAGAGTATGTAGTAACATACAAAACATTTTCCTTAACAATTAAAGCACGTATTAAATGCTAGAACAACAAAAAATCCCCTAGCCTTTCCCAAAACCCGCCCTGGCCATTTATGACTCCCGTGACAGATTAAAAATAATGTCCGCGCAAAGTGATCGTTAGGTAAGGCCTCTTCAGATGATTGCTCTGAGTTGACGAAGGCTCATTAGCTTTTTGTAGGGACGTTATGGGTGCTTAACTTCGGAGCTATTATATTCTAGAGCTGATTTATGCGATCACGCATTCACACGATTCAAGTGACTGGCAATCCTTCCTTGTTCTATCCGCATACCAGTACGTCTATGTTAAGAGTTTTAAAGCCTGCAATACATGTTGGCCCAACGTTGCCGAGTGAGAGCCAATACCAACGTGTAGACGGCATGTTTGCCTTGCCTTGCCATCGCTCGGTGTCGCTCGCCTAGCTGGCCGAGTGAATACAAGCGCCAACGTGTATAGAGGTCATTTGCAGTGACTTGTCACCACTCGTTGTCGCTCGCGGCCACTCGCCTCAGTTCGGAGTCGTGTCGGTTTTTCTGCACAAATCAAAGGCGCTTGTCAGCGCTCGGCAATCGTGTCCACATGTTTGTATTGGCCGCTTGCAATAGTTTGCGTAGATAGACTTGCCGAACGTCTAGACGGTAGCATTCGCCTTGCATCGATTTGCCTACGCTCGCGTTGGCTGTAGCTCGGCCAACATTTATTGCAGGCTTTACAGACTACCAAGGAAGGATGGTTACGAGGTTGGCTCCTATGCATGTAGGTACCTAAGGCATCTAAAAATTACCCCAGTCCAGGTATGTACCTGACCTACCTACTATGTGTTAGGTTAAATTACAGAGTAGCTTATTATGATATAGCTTTTATACAGGGTGTAACAAAAAGTAAGGACCAAACTTTCAGGGGTGATTGTGACGAAAGACCCGGGGATGCAGGAAAGTACCTGAAGGAACTTTAAACCAGAGACCCAAACCCCGTCTTCTGTCCACAATCGGACCTCTATGAAAAGGGGTATGACCATGAGCAAGACCCTCAGATTGGCCATTGTAATCCTCTCAGTTGTCACCCCAAGGAGACCTTCTACCTGCTAGCGGAGGCTCTCAAGACTTCTGCTGACCCCAACGATCACCAACTTCAATCCATGATGAAGGCTGCAAGCGATATAAACCTCAATGACAAAAACGCCCTTAAGGCTCAATTCCAAACTCTAGCCAGAATCTCAGGAGCAGACTGGAATCTTATCAGAACAGAACTATATTAGGCAGCCCTATCCCTGTCCACAGCCACACATCATCTTCAGAGTCAGATTCACATGACATCTCTAATCAAGAAGACCTTTGCCCGACCGATGAATAGCTTTGGGAGAAGTGTGGCAAACCTCAGGGCAGCTTTAGAGTCAAAGTCCATTGACTTATCTCGTCCCCAACAAATCAAATCCATGACTCCTATGAAATCCCCTGCGCTGGCGTGTCCCTAGTCCTGGGTCTGGATTTGCAGGAACACTGTCCTTACTGGAAAATACCTGCTGAAAGAACTCTGTGAGCTAACACTGTAGCACTGAAGCTGACCGTTTTCCGCCAATCTCTGCTTGGACACACCATACCTAAAAAATAAAATAAATAATAATAAAATAAATAATATATATATATGCAGTGTATTGTATTAAGTATATCAGTTATCTAGTACCCATAACACAAGCTCTGCTTAGCTTGGGGCTAGATAATGCTGTGTGAATTGTCCAGCATTATTTATTTATTTATTATTTATTTATTTAAATATCATGAACTTGAACCCGGCCGACCTTCAAACCTTTTCTTTCTCTATTTAATATATTTCCTTGTAATTCCGTTATTCTTTTATTTACTTACCCCTAGACTTGTCTGGGTAGGTGACAACAGACTTGTTCTGTCCTGTGTTTTGCCGTTGGTCAGAGCAGACGTGCTCATAATAATAATTTACCTACCTACTACAATTCAATAATCACTTGCTGACTCGTGACCTCGATCACTAGCAACAACATTAACTGTGACATGCATGCATACGTGCAAGTATAGTGAATTTTTTAAAATGGTTTTTTAAATTTTAAAGTGTAATTATAATTTACATTATGGATACACTCACTCCCTACATTGAAGCTTTAAATGCAGCTCGCAGCCCGCCTCGGACGCCCGTCATGCCTTCGGCCGCCCCGGAGCCCAAGCCTCGCCCAGCGCATCCGCCCCAAGGAGAGACCCTGGAACTGGTCTCTACACCAGAGATCCAGAACTGGATGTCGACAATCGAGCAGTACCTCAATGAAGTGTGCTCAATCGCAGAAAATGGCAAGTTGAACTCGGAGCAAAAGCTCAAAATTAATAGTTTGTGCCGCAAAATAGGACATGGAACATCGCAGATGGCAGTGCATTACCAATCGGTGAAAACACGGGCTGTCGCAATGAACATCGAAACTCAAGCTCTGAAGGAAAATATAAATCTCTCCCAGCGACTCCAAGACCTAAAAACTAGCATTGATGAGACCTCTAAACCTCCCTCCGGAAATTCCTTTGCCGACATGGTAAAAAAGGGTAGCACTTACATCAAGCCAGTTAGTGTCAGCTCTGTGGCTATTTTCCCATATGACAAGCTTAAGTCGAGCGAAGAGACCAAAGCCCTTGTCCAAAAAATCATCTGCCCCGAAGAGATGAAGCTGCAAGTCAGAGGCCTACGCAAGACAAGGAACGGAGGGGTGATTATAAGCACGGAAACGAGGGGTGACATTGAGAAGCTCAAGCAGTCGATGCAGCTTACAAACTCTGGCCTGCTGGTAGACGAGCCTCTCAAACGCAAACCCAGAGTCGTAGTTATTGGAGTACCCTCGTCAATGCAGGAAAAGGATGTATTTACTTGCCTCTACAAACAAAATGTAGCCGAACTACTGCTGGATTTCACGCTGGAAAAATTCCTTTCCTCAATACGATTGAGCCATAAGTCTGGCAAGAAGGACGCTGAGACCTGCAACTTTGTGATCGAAGTACCAGCAGCAATTCGTAGGGCCCTAATAACAAAGGAGAGGGTTTTTGTAAATTGGTCCTCGTGTCCTGTGAGGGATTTCACTTTGGTAACGCGGTGCTTCAAGTGCCAGCAATATGGACACGCTGCCAAGTTCTGCCGAGAGACGACCCACATCTGCAGCCACTGTGGAGGTCAAGGTCACTCAATTAAGGAATGTGTTAAAAAGACGGAAGAACCCAAATGTGCTACTTGCCTACATTTCAAGAAGCCCAGTAAGCACATTACAGGTTCTGCTGAGTGTCCGGCAAAAACAATCGCAGAAAATAGGTATTTAAACTCGATAGACTATGGAGGCGCCTAAAAGTGCCGATACAGTAAACATAATAGGTAATAGGTATTTCTTTATACAACATTTTTGTTTTTTAGCATCCGTATTTACTCGTATTATAGGTAGGTATCTCTAATATGTAGCCTAGTTTAGTGTTGTTAGCTTAAGTTATTTTGAAAATCTGCACTGACGCTTTGTTTTACTTTATCTATGTAATTATTTATACCTATGTATTCATTGTAAGCAATTTTGCCTGAGATACAGGTTTTACCTAGTTCAGGCACACGTAATCTATAGAATTTAAGTTATTATTAGATATTCTTATGTTAAGCAGTCTTATAAGAAATTTTTGAATAAATTATTTTATTTTTATTTATTATTTTTTTATGTGTTCTGTGATGCCTCAACTGCATCTGGGAAGAATAGCTTGGTTACCGCAGCATTATTCTCAGTTGGTCCTCGGTCGTTTCGATCTGTCGTCCCATCGGATTATGAGAGTGAGGGAATAGAGAGTGCACCTGTGTTTGCGCACACACTTGTGCACTATAAGATGTCCTGCGCATCTGGCTTATCTCCGATGAGACTGGCCGCCGTGGTCGAAATTCGGCTAGGATGACATTATTATCATATACAGGGTTATTAGTAATTCAATGACACTGCGTAAACTGCAGGTTCTGCTCATCATTGCGAACATGTTAGTGAAGACGCCAGGTCTTAATTCTTATTTTTTTTGCAAATCACCTCATGTACGAAATAATGTACGAAACATAATTAATTACGAAATACCGATTCTCACTCCTATTTAAATCCACATCATCATTGGCTTATTTACATCAACGCAAGATGATTTAAGTGGCATTAGCCTGGCTGGGAGACAGCCGAACACACACACACCTCCTGATAATTCAGGGCAGAGCCGTTTTTAGGTTAAGTTTCAAAGAAAACCCCTATATTAATCGATTTTTGAATGGAGCGGGGTACATACTAATATCATTGCCTTTCAACCAGTTTTAAGAATTGAGACCTGGTGTCTTGACGGACTTACCCTGTATAGTGGATTGCACTTTTCGTAATTAATTTCAGAAATAGGACTAAAGCGCTTTATTTTGTTTAATTTCCATTTTAGAGGTAATATCACTTTTCATTGACTTTCTAATATAACTGGAATTGTTTCATGATTTATAACTATATTTTTACGTTAATTCTTGTGCATTTTTACAAGTACTTATTTTTATCAATCCTGACGATCCACCCACAATCTGACTCCCTTTTATCCCTCATAGTTTCAGTGCTAATCTCCAATTGCAAGCTTATACCCTGGATTATGTGGGGTTAAATCCCGTGGCGGTAAAAACGTCCTATCTTTGCACCCCATCTCTTTGTGATTTGCGAGTTATTTATGAGACTAATGTTATGCCCTTGTAAGGATGTTTCGACTGGATGAACGCAGACGATCTTTACCTACATTTCGAGGATATTAAATGTCGGGAACTTTATTGGTCTTGTGAGCATTATTCTAAACTACAGCGCGGTTCTCAACTATCTCGCGCGTTTTCCCAGGATAAAAAGGTTTTTTTTTTAACGAAAATTTCAGCCCATCCCGTTAATTAAAGTAGTTTCGGCGTGAAGACACGACATCCAAATGATTTACATTTATGATATTAGTTTATTAGCGAATAAAGCGAATAGAGAGTACTCTATGAAGAGATCAATGTCGCAGTTTAAATAGGTGCCGACATACTTAACCAATATTCGTCAGTTTGATAATGGACTTTAACATCTGTATGGTCAAGTCTTAGACATGACTACAATTTTGTGCACCCTACAGCAAATGTTGCGCATGCCTCACATTTTATGTAAAAAGAACATGACTGTCTTCTCACACATCGCTATTTTGTATGTGAAAGATCCCCTAATTTAAAAAAAAATAGTATTATTTGGTTCCGAATTTATGTGATACATTGGCATTTCCGTAAATAAATAATAAAATCGCAGCAAAATCTCGATTTCTTTTGAATGAGCGTAGGGGATTGGTTGAGAAAAGCCATACCAAAGAGCCAATGTTCCATTTCAGGCATTGTGAACAGCCCCTGGCGACTTTGTTGTTACCTACTTCCTTATCTACAATCGCATGGATGCTAACCAAACGAAAACCAGCCCCAAACTGTTTGCCTACAAACTAGCACGTCTCCCCTTATCATGTGAAGTTACTGCCAATGACAGCGAGACAAGGAAGCCGCGCGCAGCGTTTGAGAAGTCTTCAACTTTTGGCAGCATCCCAACTAAAGCGGGTTGAGAGTGCATCTACTCTTCAAAAGGTTACTAGAACTAATGACGTGTTGGATCGAGAATCGATAAAGTAGTTGGTGATCGATTAATTGTACGATTCTCTTTTGGTAAACACCAGCAGTAGAATGAAAGGTGACTTCATTGAAAGTGTTCTTTAGCTATATTTTAAAGAATAGATAGATACTTTTATTATGTACACACACACAAACAGCACAGGTAAAGTAACAAAAAAACTGTAACATAACAGTAAATAAGGTACACATATTAGGTACGTAGGTAAGCAGGTACACAATTATAAATTGATAACAGATGAATATTATTTTTATTAATTAAAGTAAAAACTTAGCAACCGAATTTTATATAAATAGGCACCTACCCACTAATAGTACTCTCGCCTTAGTAACAATGATGGTAGGTAGTCACCGCCCACCCAGGGCGATGGCTACATACCAACGCGTTTCTGCGCTGCCGTGGTGAGCCCAAAAGGGCCAGTCTCGGCTTAATGCTGTTCTGCACCAGGATAGAATGAGTGCAGAAGTCGTTCAAATGTTATGATGCTTCAAAGTAAAACGTCGTCGTAAACTTATTTGGATCTCTTATTTCATGGGTTTGTGTAATCTGTTAATAAGTTTCGTTCAACAAAATCACCCAGAAAAAAACAAAGTATGAAGTAAACCAGGGCACTATGGACCTCACAAGACGTGTCAATGTCCAACCGTGAACTAGTAAAAACCTAAACTAAAGCTGATGATAATGATGAACAAAGTACAAAGTGGGTTGTAAAGCTCCTGAATTGTGCCCCTTAATGGAAGGAGAAGCCCATCCACAATATTTCCCCCTCCAGGCTCCATCCGCGAGTGACAACATATGGGGATTTATTTGCAGGCTGGGGGAAAGCAGAGGCGCTAAATAATGGTCGAAATGATAGATGGAGAGGATATGAAACCGATATAAAAATGAAGATGCAAGAAAACTGAGATCTGTTGAAAAAAATATTTAAAAAACGTATTAGAGTGGTGTGAGGTAGGGCAATGGTTTTTTTTAAGTTTTATTGAACATTCTAAAAGTTGTGACGTATAAAAAATCAATGGCAGTATAAAAAACTAGTCTTACTTCAATTTGAGATCTGAAGTAGGTTAATCTGTAGGTACTGTCTGGCTGAGAAATCATTTTGTAATTTCGGATCGAATACGCAATATATTTAAGCTTTATCGTTTCGTGTTGGCGGGAGATAAAATATATAAATAGAGATAAAATAAAACGTGATTTTCGCCGATGCTTATCCCCTGCACCCCACAAATCCATCCGTTAAGAATGTCAGGCGTCAGAAAAAACGCTGCGTGAAACTTATAGAAAGTAGGTAGGTATATGTTCTCGAAGGCTTCGTTTGTCATTTTGTTTTGGCCGAGTAGTAATGTAGAGCTGGTAGAGTCTAAAAAACTTGATTAACACAACTTTGGCTATGTAATAGAACTTAGTTTGCAAAATACCAAAATAGAGGAAGTTTAATAAAGTGAAAGTTTACCTAAATGGTAAACTTTCGCTAGCAAAAACGGCATTCTTACTGCCAAAATGCAACAAATCACAAATAATTTGAAAACTATTATCGAGTTCGTATAAAACAATCAAGTCGCAGAGATACTTCGAAAAGAGTTCCTTACAGTATCCGGTAGGGGCGTTGCAAGTATGGAAAGAAATGTAGTTTTATAGTACACGTTACTATACAAAATGATAGTAAGGCCTCCGCTTGTTTTCACCAACTGGGCGATATCACACGGCCGGAAAACTGAAGGGTGAAAACCAAAGAAGTAGATATTATAGTTAGGTACGAATAACATAATTTCATAACGTAAACTTTTAATCAGACGAAAAACACGTTCGTTCATACCATTCAATGAACTTTCGTGCAACCACGTCAAACATTTTCCCTCTGCGTTTTTGTTTTATTTGCCCTATCAATAGAAAGTGGAGTTTTATTGCAGAGTATTGCCCCGTTTTACAGCCCCCGGCCTTCATAATGTACGAAAAGTGTTTGTCTTTTATCGAGAAGGAATTTAGGAAATAACGTGCGGAGATCCGTGGCTTAGCGCCGAACGTATCGACCGGGTATTACTTTTGGATTAGATTAAATAAGTTATCTGGACAAAAAAATAACTAAAATTATCCTATACATGCTAGTTCAAACGAATGTTTGGAAGGCAAGTACCCGAAATATTGCAGGCAGGAAGTTTTAAAGAAATATTTGTTTATTTTTAAAGATAAGTAAAACTGTACCCGCAGAATTAAAAAAATTTAATTGCCTTATCCGGTAGTCGAACCCCACTAAAATCTAAAATGAAATGTGTCACATAAACATGGGAAATTGAATGAAAGGACACCATGAAATTGGACAAAACTGGGACGCAAATTATCTTTCCAAAAATAGAAGTCTCAATAAATGAATAATTTAAGTGAAATAAAAGAAAGTTCGTTTGCAGTTTTCCACGTCGGCCTCCTGTTGTAACGTAAAGGACTGAAGATCCCGTGCGTACAAGTTATTTAGGATCCTGTAGTGTAGTTTAGCTTATAGTACGCGGCGCAAACCGGCTGGGCAGGAAGCTGGTGACTGACTGAGCTGATGACTGGTGTCGATGTTGGAGGTTTGAATACAAGTACGTTCCAAATAGAGTCTTCAGGGAAGCTCAGGACATCTCCACGACGGGGGTTTTCGAGGCAAGAGAAAAAAAGCCCAGGACAACTCCACACCAAAGGTCTTCGAGGCAGGATAAGATGCTCAGGCACTTCAAGAGTTCAGGGCTCCATGGGGGAAACTCAAGGCTCTCCAGTCGTAGCTGTCTTTCTCAGATCCCAAAAGTAGAATAATCTGAATTTTCTCGATTCTCCTCTATCCTGTTAATACCTTTCAAACCCCAAAATTTATTTTCAGTGAGCCAAAATCATTACCGACCAGGGATTTTGATATAACTATGAATTCAGCGCAATCGTGTCATATAAGAATAGTTTTACAGCAAAAGAATAACACAGGGAAATCTCATCGAAATCACAGGAATCAAGAATAAATAGAATATGTGGAAGAACGGAATGACTCAGAATTTACCGAAATAATTATAGAAAAGCAGACCTATAAATGATCAACAAAACATTTGAAGTGAGTATTTACTTTATAGTTTTGTGGACGCTTCCGACTGGTATTGTTGTGGATCAGTTGAGCTACCTGTAGATTGTTTGCAACATTGTAAATACTAGTTCTAATTTATTTATATTATTTGATTGTAATTTAATTTGGGAATAAAGATATTACATGAATTAATAGAAAAGTACTCAGATCAAATGTACGACATTACACTGTACTCCATACGATGTTTTCAGATAATGGTACCTGAAAACAGTACTACGACATAGGTAGTACCTTGGCTCTCTTTTTAAAACTGCTGGGAACTTATAAAATATTTTTTGACTATGTGCCTCGGTCGGTCTCACGACCAATTACCTGCAGTATGTAGCACTATGTATCTTTTATAAACATGGCTTACATTATGTTGAGTTTTTAATCTCTGGCCTTGCAACGTGGCCCTGGCCCATGTTAAAAAGAAGAAATTACTGCTGTCACCTTGAATGAGATCTAATCTATCTGCGTAAACTCTACATCTAAAAGACCGTGCAAGACATTACTATACAGATAATCTTTTCTGAAAACCTGGGCTCCACTGGCCCAGGTCTTCAGAATAGATTATCCTCCGACCAGCAGATGCGTCGGCAAGTCTACAACTGGTCCAAAAGCAATTTTATTTCACTTTAAGACCATGCTGTCGAATCGTATTCAATAAAACAAAATTTATTGAAGCTAAGTAAGCAAATAAAAGCCCGTGAATTGTCTCCAGTTGCATGTATCTAGAAAAAAACAGGTGTTTCATGGCAGCATGTACGTTTGTACAAATTAATTAATTTATTTATTTTTATTAGTTAGACATTGATTTAGTTATTTTTATTCGTTAGATATTTCTTCGGGTGTCATATGAGGCGACTAAGGGATATCAACGCGCTCCCTGCAGCATAATTCTACCAACTGCGACCCCGAACCCGCATGCCCAGCGTGGGGATTATGGGCACTAAGCAGTGGACCAATTTAGGCTGTTGAGGTGAGGAGGAGATATTTATTTGTTCACCATTTAAAAACAAACTAGCCGGGCATCTAAAGACGACCTAAGTAAAAGAGTAAGAGCTTTCTAAGAGCTCTACTATTGTCCCTGCAGTGGGACGGTTCAGGCTCTTTCAAAAGTTAACAAATGGTAAAAGTTACAAAACCACCGAAACAAGTTTGTCCATTTAATTACCTAGCTGTCGCTACCTGACCCGACTCCCGGGTCGAGCTTTAATTAACTAGCGTTGACAAGGAAAAATAATAATAAAACCCGAACCCAGGGCTGTCGAATATTAACACGGCGGAAGATGTTTCGGGGATTCCTTGCCATTTGGGAGAAAACCCGACCTCTGATGTCCTGAAAAGGGTGATGTTTATCATCATCGCAGCACATCACATTGCTGGATATTAAGTTTCTTTTGCACTCTGTTCTGTGCAACGGTATCGACCGGTAACCCTGACGATATCGACCGGGAGCCTGACATAAGACCATTTGGCAGGCGATCCGCTTCGCTCAAACCGGATACAGTGACCGCCTTAGTACATTACATTAGTTAAGCCAGTTTCCAATGTATAGCTACAATCCACAATATATCTACCTTGTATACCAGTTTTAAGGTTTTGTTTAACCGTGTGATTGTCAAATATTAGTATTAAAATATTTAACAATTCCTCGCAAAACCTTCTCTGGTGAGATTTAACAAAATGCTCAGACAGGTGATTCTATTTGACGTTACGAACGAGACGTGATCGTGACGTTTTCTACAGGATTTGCATAGTTCCCTGTCCGCACGATAGAGGCGCTGTATCAAATTGTATGGAAAAAAGAGACGTCACGATCACGCCTCGTTACTAACGTCAAATAGACTCGCCTTTCTGAGCTTTTTGCGTTAAAGTGACTTTTTACGCAAGGAGCTCAGCGAGTCATCATCACAACTCTGTCGTTGTTGCTTAGCAGTCTAAAGTAAAGTAAAATTTATTGCATCAAATACATGTAAATAAGGTACATAGGTGGTATATGTTTAAATATGTCTAAGTCGAGTATAGTGGTGTCCTAATGAAGTCTTGTGGAGAGACGATTAATTTGATTGATTTTTCCATTGTGTAGTTGGTGCGGTTTTTTCTTTTACAATTAAATTGAGTGTGCGCTTGTTGGAGGGTAAGTGACTCGGCAATTTAATATTACGCAAATCTGTTTTTTACCTTCTCTTATTGCATAGCATGAACTCAGGAAAAAACTGACGTTAACTACAAAATCTCTTTGAAAATTTAATTTCTCCGATTTTACCAAGAAACCTCTCCCCAACAGAGCACATTCCCTATTGTGACGTAATTGCCAATTACGGCCAAAATAATGCGTACTACATTTCCCATGTGTGCCGTATGTTTGTAAGTTAGTGCCGCATGTACGGTTGGATATTTCTTCACTCTTGACCAACCCAACATAAAAAGGTGAAAAATGGAAAACATTTAACCAACACTATTCCAGTCGTGGTAGAATCAAGCGCTGGTATGCCATTTCAATGATATTAACCAAACCATCACTGGAATGTACAAATTCTATTGATTAATTTAGTCCAGTGACTGGGTTTCTGTTCTACTTCTTCAGTCCAGCTCGCCTGTTCCAGTGCCACTGAAATTTGGTAGACGGCCAATCCAGTACTGGATTAAACAGTGACACGCACCGTTGTTTTCTATTAAACCTCAGTTATACCACCAGAAGAAAAAAAACCGTTTAAGTAGGTCAATGGTAGTTTTTTTCTTCAGAGTTTTTTTCTAGTGCCCGTAGGAATGAATACCTTAGTTAGAGTTTTTGTGTTGGTTTGATAATTAGTCGGCCCGACCTGCCGTCTACCCGGGTATCTACACTAGCAGGCCACAATTCGGCAAAAATATGTGAGGTCCTCCCAAGGTCGTAATTTAGGTACTAATGGATAGGATTAGCAAGCTGTGCCTCTATTATTTGCTCGCTAACTTTGTTTATAACCGTAATAGACTGCCCAATTTACTGTTTATATGTTGGAAGGGACGGAATAATACAAAACATCTAGTGGACAAACACCACGCTGGCATTGTTAAGGCTTATGGGATACAAAATATGCTCCATTCCACTCTGATCGACTTGGCTAATCCACTAATAGATCAGTTTCCACTTTTTTTACTCTGATCCACCGATGGATTAGTTTCGCCTTCAAGTTCCACTCTGATCCACCGATGGATTAGTTTCGCCTTTAAGTTCCACTCTGATCCACCGATGGATTAGTTTCGCTTACAAGTTCCACTCTGATCCACCGATGGATTAGTTTCGCCTTCAAGTTCCACTGTGATCCAACCATGGATTAGTTACGACATAGTATGAAATCAGTAAAAAGTAAAAATTTCTTACAGTGACGAAACCTATAAATTCTACAGCCCGTCTTTCGCCCAGCTATACGTCATTCAACATGGGTATCTATGTAGTTGTGAAACAACCATAAATCTTAGAACTTTGCACATGCATTCATAAGCGAAAAAACAGAATAGGCATATTCAATCCTAACACAAATGTTAAAATCGCATATACATATCTGAATGGACCCCACAGACATATATGACAGATTTGGAATCCGCGCAAGAAACGCTATATACGAGTGCTTTTCCAAATGTAGTGGCTAAATGGGTGCTTCTTCCGTTTTAAAAATAGTTTACGTAGAAAAGTACTGTAGGCCTAGCACGGGGATTGTTGTCTAGGGTAGAATAGAGAAAAATTACGTCACATCGTCATCGAATGCGTAATATGTTTGAAACGCATTCCTTCAACTTCAATAGTTTATGCAATGTATGACAATGCGATGTAATTCTTTTGTAGACAACTATCCCCGTGCTAGACCTACTGGGCCTGTTAAAAATCAACATCTAACAGCTAGGATAGGTGCACTTTGTTCAGCGCTGCCTTTACTTCCCGAAACTAAAATAACGGAGGGTTGGACTTGCATTGAAAATAAATGTCTTTATGAAATATAATTGACTCGATTTTGGATGAAAAATTATCGGTTTATCAAATTGTGCGGTGTGTTTTTGGCGAAAAGTTTCGAACGAACATTAATGTATTCCACATTAATGGTCGTTCGAAACTTTTCGCCAATTATACATTAAACAAAAATGTCGGCACTACAAATACAAACACACCCGATTCAAAACTCAATGAAGATGCATCCTTTTATAACAATCAGAAATATGCAAACAAGTGCATCTACTTCTCGCTCGTCGTCATTGCTGACAAAGAAGGCAAAAGGCCAGATAATGATCAATAATTGGATAGAAAAAGCTCAATTAGACGTTGGGGGTCATTACTGTTGGCCACTTTCTAGAAGAGGTTAATAAACTAAAATAATACTAAACTGAAACGAAAACTAAGCTGTGATTCTTTAAGGTTCTTTTTCCCTTTTGAGGTACGGAACCCTAAAAATGTATGAGAGGATATTGGCCAGAGGTTATTTGGGCTAGATAATGATGTGTAGTTTAGCATTATTTATTTGTATAAAAATGATTTTATTTGTTAAGGATATGCGTTAAATTGGTAAGCAAAAAATAAAACTATATGCAGCCGTCTTTTTTTGTCAACTGATTAGGATGAAAAAAACCTGCACCAAGGCGGAGCAGTTCGAAGGATCACAAAAAGAGAAAAAATGCAGTCAAATCTAATCCACCCGAGCCATGCATCAGAGTGGAATAGATTCAAGCAATGGAAAAAGTTAGGTAATTCATGTTATACAGGGTTATTGGTAGTTCACTAACACTATGTTAACTGCAGATTCTGCCCACCATCATGAACACGTCCGTGAACTTAAAATTGGTGGAAAGGGAATGATATTAGAATACTCCCCTTCATTCAAAAATCTTTCATTATAGGGGTTTTCTTTGAAACTAAACCTAAGAATGGCTTTGCCCTGAATCATCAGTGGGTGTGTGTGTGTTCGGTTGTCTCCCAGCCAGGCTAACTAATGTGACTTAAATATGCGTAAGTGTAAAATAAGCCAATGATGATGATGTGGATTTAAATAGGAGTGAGTGATCGGTATTTAGTAATTTATTAGGTTTCGGACATTATTTTGTACGCGAGGCGATTTACAAAAAAAAATAAGAATTAAGACTTGGCGTCTTCACTTACGTGTTCGTGATGATGGGCAGAACCTGCAGTTTACACAGTGTCAGTGAACTAAAAATAACCCTGTATAACAATTGCCAATCATCTTTACCATTAGAAAAAGCTTCTGTATTTTTTTAAACACATTTATTATACAGTGCGTCCCACGGCCATGCCACATGGAGGGAAAGTATTTTAAATATTGTAGATAGACAATTTTTTTATTTTAAAAACAATTTAAACTGCAAATCTTTTTGAATAATCGCCTGTCTGAACCGGGAATCGATCGCGAGAAATTTAAAAAAAAAACACTCGTAACATGAGATAACATTAGATAGAAATTACCTATTCAAGTTAAGTCATGTTTAACAATTCTAGAAAGAAGAAAGTTAATAACAATATTTTTATCAAAAATAAACAATTATAAAAATTTGAAATAAATAATAGTAATTATATATAAATAAATAATATCGCTGTCATTCGTTAGTTTATTTAGTTCTGTAAGAATTTTATTTATATTTGTAAGTTTCAATTAATGTGATGATACAATGCACGCAACCGATGATTGCAATTAAGAATGTGACGGAGACTCATCCCATCGTGTCTATGCAGCCTCTCTTAGAGTGCACACAATGTCCCCGGGCTCGCTTTTTCAAGGGACAGAGAGGCCTCAAAATCCACCAAAGCAGAATGCATACGGACCCCAATATCCCGCTGTCTGCATCGGTTCCAGTAGCGGTAGATGTTTTGACGCAAAATTCAGATTATACGGCTGATACACGCCCTTTTTGGAAAGTTCCGAATGAGTACAAAGCTACAACCCCTATTTTTAAACGGATTCCTCGAGGTGCCCGCATCTCTGTTGCTTCCGCTCTCTCAGAGGCCATTAGGAATGCTGTATCAAAAAACACCAAGCGAGCTTGGGAGCATTTACTAGTTTTCCCTTACAGCGTACCTACTGCATGTAAAAATAGATTTGGCAAACAAATCATCAACCACGGTTAGGATCAGACAAAATTGTGTAAGGTACACTGCATGCGAAGAGCAGCCTATTTCAATTGTTGATCAGGACACAACAAAATTCAAAATCTAATAAACCATTGGCTGAGCCTACTATCTACAGACTTGTAGACTCAGTGATGCTGACATAAAAGGTTCTAACATCATAATGAGCCATTATGTTTTCAAATGACACGATGGCACCAAATGACGATGCTACCCTCATATCTCTTGAGAGTAAGCATCCACCCGCTGGGGCCAATATTCAACTCCCCGATCCACCAGAAGAGAGTGATGTTGCTGTGGACGTGTTTAAAGCTGTCATATCTTTCCAGAGTGGCTCTGCCAGCGGCCTGGATGCTGTGACTCCACAGCATCTAAAAGATCTTCTGTCTGGCGGGTCTGGCCACGCAGGTGAAGTCCTTCTGGAGGATTTGACATCTCTGATCAACCTGATGTTGTTAGGGCGAGTCAACAGATCACAGAACTCTTTTACGGAGCGAATCTTTGTGCACTAAAAAAGAAGGATGGCGGAATAAGACATAGCTGTGAGCACCACCTACCGCCGCCTTGCGGCTAAAGTCTGCTGTCGGAAATTAGCCGACTATCTACGCGACTATTTCCGACTATTTCAACCAGGCTTTGTTTCGCGAGGCGGATGTGAGGCCGCAGTAACCTTCTCACATTTTTAAGCCAAAATTATGGGAGGGAATTCTGAAGGTAGACGTCAAAAACGCCTTCAATTCCGTAGACAGGGGCGCCTTGCTTAAATAAATTATAGACAAAATTCCAGAAATTTACCCTTTTCTTTGGTAATGTTACGGTTCACTGTCAAAATTAACAGGAACAAAGTCATTTCGTCCGCTGTTGGCTGTCAGCAGGGCGACCCTCTTGGTCCGGCCATATTTAGCCTTGCCATCCAACCGATAATTCGACGTCTCCAATCCAAGCTCAATGTTTGTTTGTTTGGATTATGGAACATTAGGTGGAGAGGTGAACACAGTTTTTGATGATCTAAAAATCATCACAGACGAATTTTGGACAAATTGGTTTGGAATTAAATTTTTCAAAGTGCGAGCTTTTTATTTCGGACTCTTGTGTAGACAAAAACAATATCATTGGAAAATTCAATAGTTTAACCCCCAACATTGCAGTTGTAGATAAATGTTCACTTCAACTGCTTGGTTCACCAATTCTTGACGAGTCTTTTCAGTCTTTTGTAGACGAGAACAATCAAAATTTCAACAAAACTTCGGACAGAATGATCAAAATTAATAGTCATATGGCTTTTACAATTATTCGGTTCTGTCTATTTTTCTAAATTGACGTATTCTTTGAGATGTAGTCAACTGTGGAAACACAGCGAGCTCATAATAAAGAATACTTTGTCATCGGTTTTGAAGATCGATTTATATGACAAGGCATTCGGGTTTTTCTTAAATTATCTGAGCATCTGGTCGAAGCGACGGCGGCGGGTGACCCGAGAGCTGATGAGTATCTGGCACAGCGCATCAGCATTGCCATACAGCGTGGCAATGCAGCCAGCGTCTTAGGGACGCTTCCGACTGGTATTGATGGATCAGTTGAGCTACCTGTAGATTGTTTGCAACAGTCTGCAGTTAGCTCAGTTGTAAATACTAGTGTAATTTTATTTGTGAATAAAGGCTTCTGTTCTTAAATGAATACAAACATTTATTCCATTCATAATTATTACGTAACAGCCGGCAGGCGTATCATCTCGCTGTGAAGGGAGTGCAAAGCGTCTCTGCGAGCAAGGCTCTAGGTGCACCCATAGCCCCTTTACTATAAACATTTCATTGAAAGCCATGCATTCTACAGTATTTCCTCCCTGATACAGTATCGGGGAGGAAATTTGACATAAAACTGAAACCATTATGTTGATAATCGAAATAATCAAGATTTATTTAAAATCTTCACTTTCAAGCAACATTTTTGTGCAAAAGACTGTAATCCACACACTGACAAACCACAATCGCGTACGTACAAGTCGTTCGTTTGGACCGACACTTATTACGAAAATACTTACAAATCTAATAATGCCTTGAACGCTTTCATGTTGCCTGATTAGAGCCTTTATTCAGGGTTGCGTGATTTATTAACTAAATACTTGATTACGACGAGCCGAGCTAATATCAAAAGATAAGAGCCTGTCTATTTTTGGCTCAGATTAAATATAGGTAGATCTTCAGCGAGCATGCCACAGAGCAAGACAAAGTATACGAGGTGGTGGGGGAAAAGTGTTGCCATGCAATTTTCTTACCCCGATTTTAGGTTCCATATTTTATGTCTTAGTTGGTAGATCGGATTTGCGATTTTCCAGTTAATAAATTTAAAAAATTAAATTATCTGAGCGTCTGGTCGAAGCGAAGCGTGACCCGAGAGCTGGTGAGTATCAGGCACAGCGCATCAGCATTGCCATACAGCGTGGCAATGCAGCCAGCGTCTTGGGGACGCTTCCGACTGGTATTGATATTGATCAGTTGAGCTACCTGCAATAGTCTGAAGATAGCTCAATTGTTTCAATTGTAAATACTAGTATAATTTTCTATTTTGTGAATAAAGGCTAGGTCATTATAATTATACAAGTATCACAATGTGAACCCTGTTTGGCGTTACAAGTGGAAGGCAGACCGAGGTTGTTTTTGGTAGGTAAATATAATTATGAAGGTATTAAGGTGAGTAGTACAAATAGAGAAACAAGTGTTTTTGTTTTAAAATAATCAATATTTATTACAATAATTAACGTTTATAAATTTTACAGTTTAAATCAGTCTTCAAAATTTCGTTTTATTACTAGTTAATCATAAAATCACAGTTTAATTATAAATGTCTTAGTTATATTACCTATACAATAAAATTTACATAAATTAATAACGCTTTCAAAAAAATGGTTACTTACGAACGTAACATCGTATATTTTCTAAAAAATAGTAATGTTGCTATCTAAACTTTCATTACTTACACAGTACTTAACTTTCATTGTACTTGCGTATAGGTACTTATACCTAGTTAGTCACAGCATTTTTTTTTTATTAAAAAATACACACGCATTTACACAGAAGCATTTAAAATATCGCAGAATCATTATAAAAATCACAGAATCATTTTAAAATTAGCATACCAATTTCTACAAGAACCTACTTAAGATATTTTTTTTCTTATTTATATGGGACAGTTAGATTAGATTTGGACAGTTGAATTAGATTAAGTACAAAAATCACAGAATCATTTAAAATATCACAGAATCATTACAAAAAATTTTATTACGAAGATTTTTTAGGTTCCCAATCTTTGCAACCCGTTGCTTTGATCCAATGCAAACGTAATTCTTTATCTTCGGGAAATCTGTAACAAATAAAAACACTAATATTATAAATGCGAAAGTGTGGATGAATGGATGGATGTTTGTTATAGTTGTTCTATCTCACGAAGTCCGATGGGCTATGTGTGTCATAGCAACAACTTACATATTACCTCTTCACGCCAAAACTACTGAACGGATCGGGATGAAATTTTGTATACAGGTAAGTAATTCTAATCCTGGAATCTAACATCTATGTTAGATTCCAGGATTTATATAAAAAGCCTATAGGCTTTTTATCCCACAAATCAGTTGCTATGGGATAGAAATGGCCTTTAAACGTTTCCATAGAAACAATGCGTGCGAAGCCGCGGGCATAAACTATTTTGCTATGCATAGCGAGCTACATTATCTATAAAATAGCTATGTAGGTACCTATTAAAAAATATTTCAATGCGCCATTCGGGGAATTTTATCATCGGGTGCAGGCAACCCTAAATTTTCACAATTACAAGTTAGATGAACTAAAAATAGCATAAAACATAATGTTTGAGCCTTGTGTGTATGTAAATCTATGAAACTGTAAATTTTGAACCTTTTTGTAGTCAAAAGAACTTGTACTTACGAGTGGAATGATATATTCGGCACGTTTTCTTCACTATCACTTCTACATGCAAAAACGCTGCACCGCACCATATTTGTCTCTCTTTTTTATTGTTTTTAGCTGCGGGACTGTCCACATAAACACATTGATCACATTCAAACATAAAAAACAAAAGTTTAGAACTTTTAAAACTTTTTTCACCAGTCTCGTGTCGAGCTCCGTCGATGACAAAGGAAATTTGTTTAGCACATGGAGGTGCTAAACAATGCAAAAACCGGCACGCTGGATGAGATAGGGAGCTAATCGTCCTATTTCATTTCTTCTTAGGCTTTAGGCATAAGTCGTTCTCTCTTTAGTGTGAATGCGATGGCAATTGCGCGAGTTCTATAGGTTTCTCTTTCTACGATTTTTGGATACTCATCTTGAATTTTGTGTACTCATGGATATACTCATGAATATACTTATGGATATATCACAGATTTAATCTCAAATGTTTCACCCAAATTTTATCAGGTTACATCACGGGGAAGTTCTTTACACTTTCGGGAAAATAAACCAACATTGTTGGTTGACATTATGAATAGTGAGTGTGGTCCACAAATCACAATGATAACCTAAAAAATATTACTTCTAGAAATCTTTATTCACCTTATTCACCTGGGTGCATTAATTTACTTTTGAGTCAACTTTATTCACTCATATAAAGAACCTTTTTATCAATGAAACTCTTTCACTTGAAATAATCGAGTGCTCATGATTCATGATTGTCTTGTTGACAACTAAGACCAACACAATTTGCTTGCAAACAAGTGGTAATTTCAGTATTACAAATAAAATCAAACATTTATTTAATTGAATCGGAGTAATAAAAATGCCTAACTTTAACTACACTTGCGAGCTTTAAAATGGAATCGCTTCATCGCGCGAGTTGATCAAAACAATTTTTTTACAATTTATGAACAACTAGACGATCGCCTCGCGGTTTCACCCGCGTAGTTCCCGTTCCCGTGGGAATTCCGGGATAAAATATAGCCTATGTCACTCCCTGAAAAGTAAGCTTCCTAACGGTGAAAGAATTTTTCAAATCGGTCCAGTAGTTTCGGAGCCTATTCAATTCATACAAACAAACAAACAAACAAAAAATCAAACCTTTCCTCTTTATAATATTAGTATAGATGAACTATAGATTGTGGTATATCATTTGAAAGGTAATTTTGTTACCTTTCAAGTGATATCAAGAAGATTTAAAATTAATTAAATTGGCTACCTAAATTTTGGGAATTATTGCAATAGGTCGAAGTTGCATCTATCAGCTTCTATCGGCGCCGGAGCTGGATTAGCTGGATTTCTCCCTCGTATTCGCTATTTTAGCTCGTCCCACATATGCCAGATTGGGTTCAAGTCAGGAATAAGGGCTGGCCAGTCTAGTGTGGGAATGCCGACATGGAAGACGTCTGTCGGTACTGTCTAGTCACTGCTGCGGTGTGGCAGCGGACATTGTCGTGCATTAAATCAAAATTTATCGTCGCCAATAAATCCTGCTTAAGGGAAAACATAACTTAACTTATAATTCATTGCAAAGAAATTGTAAAAATTAGTCTTGAACAACCCTTGAAGCGATTCCAGTTTAAAGCTCGCAAGTGTATATATACACACAAAAAGTGTTCAAAAACATTTTTTCTTGCGGATATTGTCTATGTAAAAGAAAGTAACGGCAGCCTACAATGCAGTAGGTATTAATGCTGAGCCAGTAGCCTATTTGTGTTCTATTCTATACACTCGTAATGATACCTACTCAGATACTTGTTCTAATTAGTTTCCTATAATTTGGTTCGTTAATATGATTGTTGAGATAGAACAATAAATGTTTAGTAGATAGATAGATAGATAGATAATACTTTATTGTACCACACAAAGACAGATAACAATACAGAAATAAATGCTAAGAGTAGACGAAGTACAAAGGCGGCCTTATCGCTATGAGCGATCTCTTCCAGACAACCTTGGGATGGACTGGACATGTAAGAACAAAATAGACGGAGGCACGCGAAAATAATAATAATAATACATACACTACATACTATAATACCTACATATAGCCTACAAACAATATAATACACTTACATAAACATAAAATAAAGTTGTTTAACTTTGCAAGGACAGATAATGCTGATGAAGAATTAGCTTACTGCTCGAACGAAATTGTATAGCTATCTCTCTTGCACACTGGCCGCCGTGAAGGCCTTTTAATAAATTTAATCTACTTAAATCTGAATAAATCTCAAGTAATAAAGTATTCGGGAGTATTTATTTCCTTCAGGTTATGGGCCCAGCACGCTTCCACGACGCTAGTGCTTATTGTCTGCAACGAACGCTGACACATATTTAAGCCCCCGTTGGAGTCCCCGTTCTGGCCCTTTCCTTCCTTCAATTCCAACCAACTCCCAACTTCCCAATTTCAATTTTTCAGTGACGGCTTCTTTCACCGCATATATTTCAATGCTCAATTTCAACAACAAAAAAAAAAGTAAAATTATTTTGGGTGCCGGACACCTGGACTTCAAAAATAACGAAATCGCCCTTAGTCTTTACGATTTAAAAGAAAAAGTGTGGGCCAATGCTCCAATGTTCCCGCAGTCTACAATTCATTTCGGGCAACACTCAAGAAGTTGAAACAGCGATAAAATTTCCAGGTTTCAAAAACATCAATTCTACATTATATGGACATAGAAACAAAGCGGCTAATGTAGAAAAATTTCTTTTAAACATGTTGTCGATGTTATAGTTCCAACAAAATTCGAAGCGTTTATGATGGCAGATTATAGTGATGGGGATGTCTGCCTACTGGCATTGTTTTCTGAGGATGCTCGACAGCATAATATGGTAAATTTTTTTACTGGGGCCATCTCAAACATTCAAAATCTGCCCTTCGCTCTTTTACCAAGTGCATACCATCCATGGCGATCTAGGTAGGACAAGCGACAGCACAAACATCGTGCCATTGGTATACCAATCCAATCGACCAAAAGACACAAGGAGCACAATTGGCTGGGATGTCGGGGAGCCGGTATCTGGCATAAGATTAAATCCAACGTTTGTTATAATATAATAAATGTTCAGTGTTCAAATGTTAGACATTATGACAATATAACTATATTATCATAATGTTTATCAGCTTTGCATGTGTGTATTTATGTGGTTTGTAATTGGATTTTTGTTGCATAGCACGACATACCGTCCACCACCACCGCCCTCAACTCCACTACCACCGCCATGAGCGCAAGCATCGGCTCCTTGGGCATACCCAGAGCCTTGGGCATACCCAGAGCCTAGGGCATACCAACGACGTCATCGCCAACGTCAACGTTCAAGGAGGCATTACTAAATAATAGCCATAAAATATGAGTTTTTAACCAGATTAAGTAACCTGACCTATAGACTGTAATTATGGAATACAAAAATAGCATTGTGTCGATACGTCCCGATGATCTTTTTATTAATAGATGCAGATGTTGTGCAGCTGGAGCAAGCCCTAGAACGCCTGGAGCGCGCGGAGCGTGCGCACACTGACGCGATTGTGGCGCAAACAAGGCAAGGACATGAAAACAATATGTACATTTAGTAGGTACTTGATATCCAAGTAAAATTACTGATTTTTGTGTGGGAAATATGCTAAATATTTTCTTAATTTTTTTGGGCTACCGACTGGGCTGCAGCTAAGCGGCTCAGCAACATATGATTAGATTGGAGTCGCCAAAAAAGTATAACAAAATTATAATTTATAGACATCATCACTTGGACTCGAATGGATCGTGCTTAAATTCTAGGCCATATCCCATGGCATCCATATTGGCTATTTTATAGTCCGTATTATAAGAACGCGTGCGAAGCCACGGATGGAAGCCCTATTATAGATAGTCACCAAAACACCATGATAGATAGTCACCAAAACAACATTATAGATAGTCACCAAAACAACATTATAGATAGTCACCAAAACAACATTATAGATAGTCACCAAAACAACATTATAGATAGTCACCAAAACAACATTATAGATAGTCACCAAAACAACATTATAGATAGTCACCAAAACACCATTATAGGACAGGGAGACCAATAATTTAGGAATTGTTCCTCGCACGCCGATTCCCCCTACGTGTCGATTCCCTTAGCGTCGATTCATGTTCAAAAAATAATGCCCATCAAAGAGTCGGTAATCTATCTTTATGAATACATCGTTGACCTCATCCTAGCCATCTTCCAAGGCACACCCTCCCCATCATCCTCGAGCTCCTCTTATTGGTCTCTTTCCTCTAGTGTAAAAGAAGATTGTCTTGAGTCGATTCGTGTCCAAATGGATAAACTATTGCCCGCAGGTTCTAGCATAGTGCCGGTCTCCGATATTGCAGACTCCGACTCTCTCAGTCGAATTCAAGACAACATGACTAGTCAGCCAAAAGTTGATAGTAAGATCTCCTTGGGAGAGGAAAACAAGACCAGGGACCAAAATCTAGAGAAGACCGTTCAAGTTCTGCTTGGGGAGTTCATCAACTACCTCCATCAACTGCAAAGTCCCACCGATGCCAAAGATTTTGGCAAACCTGGCTATGCTGGCAAAATATCTCAAGGAATCAAACTCTGACTTAGTTGATCTTTACAGCCTGCTAGTCAAAAGAACCAGAGATGATTTCTTGCAGTTCAAAGAGCATCTGATAAACGCAGCCAAAGAGGGGGTGATTCCTCTTTACATTGCCCTCAAGTGCCTGTTGTTTGAGTTTCAGATAAGGGTAGCCAAAAATGCTAATCAAGCACTCCAGCAGATCCACTGAAACAACTATTATGTTGGCAGAGTCCCATAAGCAAGCCGAACAATACAAGAGGACACTTGAAGATGTCACGAAGAGCTGGAATACAGCCAGTGCCTGCTTCACCAATATGATTTCTCTCATGGATGAGAAGACTTTTTCCAGGAGCTCCCCCGGACAATCCCGGTTTGTTAGAACCAGAAGCCCAATCTCAACGGACTCCAGGAGCACTGCTAATCGATTTCAGGAGAAAACCAACAAATTGAAATCAGATGCCACATACTCCAGTGTATTGGGGACGCTCACATGATAATTACACTTATCTGGCTCATGGAAATGAGGGAGCTCCCATACCGTTAATTTCCCAGTGTGGAATGCCTTGGGTGGCCTTCAAGAAATTGATGAAGCTTAATCAGTCTGCTCTAGCTGGTCATCTTGATCAGGAACCAGTCACTCCGGATCTATGTATACCGTGGTCTAGATCAGACAGGTCGGAAAAATCTGGTGAGGAACTTAATTGAGAACATTCCAAAGGGTGCCGCTCAGTGGGTGCTGCAATCTACCAATTAAACAGTTATCTAGACATTCACGTCAATTTTGCTGACTCCAACAGAGACTGTTGTTGCGCTAATAGTATAAGATTTACTTAGATTAACTATATGTAAAGGCTTCCAGTCATGGCTCAAACAGAAGGTAAGAACGAAGTCCACATTTTCGATGATAGCTGTCTCGAAGATAACTTGAAATGGACATATCACCGAAAGTACTCGTGCTAGGCTTTCAGTTCATGACGCAATTCGATATTTTCTTTACACATAAAATTTAAAAATCAAAAGTATGTACCTATAGTAGTTTTTAAAATGTAAAACGATGTGTACATTACTTATTTGTAGATTTGTAGACAAAACTTATCCGTTTCACACAGATTACAACCGTTTTATTAATATTGTTACAGTAGATCGAGAATCACTATTCCATATTCTTGGTGAGGATAACACCTTAACCTCACCAGCCTATGATGATGTTGATAATGGAGTAGAAAAATCTTCAGCGATGAGCGGCGCTCCGCTGACGGTGGATCAACTGTCAGCAGCTACAACAACCTCCGCAAGTGGCAGCGGCAGAACAGTGCCGCTGCCACTCACTTTCATTGAGAGCAGTAAGGGTGGCAAAATCCTTTTAGAGCAGGCCATTGTAGGGTTTGCTTCGAGAAAAGGTTTCATTCTTAAGTATCGTACCTAGTTTCTTGTTTTTATGACATTATTTTAAAGGCTAGTTGTCTTTTTCAAATATGACAGCTAATTGAAAAAGGAAAAAGAATGACAATTGAGTTTGGGAAAAAAAGAGGACTCTGGGGGAAAGTCAGAGAGAGAGAGAAAGGATTTATTTTCAACAAAGCTTTACTTTTCAGGAGTTTTGCAAGCCAAAGTATCATCTTCCATCTCTTCACATATAGGTATGTCGAGTGGCACCCTGGGAGGAGTCATTCCCGCTCGGTAACACCCTGTCGTCAACACTGTTGACGAAAGCGTGAGAGACGTTCCCGATACCACACAGACCGTGGGCAGGCCGCCCCGATCATAATCCGTGAGCCGATGTACTCTTCTCACGAGCGGACGTCCCCATCTGAGTCCCGTGTGGTGACCTCAGTTGCCTCCCCTTCCTGTGCGTGACGGCGTGGAGTCGTTATCCCCGAGTCGCTCAAGAAATATCTACTCTCACGAGCGGACGAACAGTACTTCTGCGGCCCTCCCCCGGCGACGACGACCTGATTACGAACCTGGCGTGGCTTGTTATGTTGTGATACTCCTTCCAATTCATTAGTCTCCATTCTTCCGGTTCTTCAATAAAAGATAAGGTTTCCTGTTTTCTCTCTTCCCCGGTTAGGTAGGTAGGATTCTGTTAGGTAGGAAGGACTAGGTCTTCTATTAGTTTTAAAGGCCGTCTTCTAATACGTTGCCTAGTAAAGGTTGCCTCACGCCCGAGCTTATTCTCATAAGGCCCGTTTCTATACGAGTCGTTTTAAGTTAGGGTGCTTCTCACCATACATATTACTTTTTATAAAGATTGTAATTATATTAGGGGTACTTCACACCCACCTATACTAATCTGGACCGCTTCTCACGCATCCCAATTAATAATCGGTGCTTCACACCGACTCTTTTCAAGGGTCCTTTAAGATTCCCTGCGTCCAATCTGACTGATTTATATTAAGCCCCTAGTTATAGTAAGGGTCACAGACCACTAGTCATAATCTACCTCTAGTTATAGATAATTTATTTCCTTTAACTTGACACTTGCATCTATATATCAACGTGGTTGTCAATAGACTTCCTGTCAACATCCTATCAACTTCTTTTATTTTGTAACCTGACATTTGGCGCCCAACGTAAAAACGCTCAACCACGTTATTGTATGTAGTAAGTGTCCTCTAAATCCTAAAAATAAACTCCACAGTCTCTTTTCTCGACAACTTCTTGGCCCTTTCTATATATATTTTTTTTAGCTTAGTTTGGTACCTACTTTTATTTAACAATTTTTCTCTCCCGCAGTATCCCCTACAGAGGACCCTTAAGTATACCCGTAAGTCTGTGCAAAAATTATGGCAATTAAATGCGGCGTATGCGGGAGGTTCTCTTCAACCGAAGATCTAATTGGATGCAGTAAGTGTCCTTTGTTCTTCCACTTCGATTGCGCAAAAATTAAAAAAGAAGCAGTTCCCACAAGTTGGCCGATTTGCTTGCGGAACCTTCACTTATCGATGACGTAACTGAGGATTTACATGAGCCAAAAATGCTTTTGCCCATTCTGGGCCAAAACGAGCCAATTTTGAACACAGCTATAGGTATTCAAAGCTGTAATCCGAGTAAATACATAGTAGAACTTCAAAAATACTCATATGATGGGAAGTCATGCCCCAGAGTTTTTCTGGAAAAACTCGATGATTTTGCGGTTTCTCGCTGCGTTGATAGGAACGTTCTAATTAATCACTCATTCGAATTCTTCAAAGATAACGCCCTACATTTTGGTTCAAATTCCTTAAGTGCCGTTTCCATAACTTGTCTTGGGACATTTTGTCAAAAAATTTAATTAAAGATTTTGGTGACCCTAATCATGACGCTAAGCTCTTGGAGGCGATTCATATTCGCACCCAAGGCAAAGACGAAACCATAATAATTTACATGTCAATAATGTTTGGCATGTTTAACAAATTAACGGATACAGAAAAATTAGGTATTGTAATAAGAAATATTCGGCCAGCACACTCGCCTTATTTAGCACTACATAAAGTTGATTCAATTGACTCGCTGATTGAAACGTGCCAAAATTATGAAGCTTATACGGATAAAGATAAAAATTTCAAAGAACCGGTAGCATCATATCTGGGTGCTTTAGAGTTTAATTATAAACATACCCCGAATACTAAGCAAACACTTCCGAATCTCAAACGAAATCAGTCTCGGCCTTCGTCGAGTCAGTTTAATGCAGTTCATTCATCTCAACCGCCAATTTTTCCAAGAAGGCAGTATTACGATGCACCTCGGTTCATGCCTCGTTTTAATCCAAATAGGGAATTATTACCAAAACGCTTATACTCTTTACTTTTTTATATAATCTTTACAAATCCAGAGAGATTTAATTCGCACTCTTTTTGTGTTCGTTGCGGAACAAATGGTCATACCATTAGATTCTGTTCTGCTCCGAAAGAATTGGTATGTTTCAAACGTGGAGAGAAAGGTTTTAAAGTACCGGATTGCCCTAAATGTATTCCAAAAAACTAAGTAGAGACTTGAATAATTCGACAAACATTTCTTATAACTTATCTTCGGTCGCTTTTGCAAGCGAGAAGGATAATCATAGACCTTTTGTAGGCATTTATTTTAAAAATGATTGTTTTTCTGGCTTATTAGATAGTGGTAGTTCTATTACCATTTTAGGCAATGAATCCTATAAAAATATATTGAATATTAATTCGATCGGACATTTCATGATCCCTATGACGTTTATTAAACAAACACACGTAATCAAAACGTATGTTTTTCCTGATATTAATCCATCCCTTATCTTGGGCGTTGACTTTTGGAAGAAATTTAACTTATTTCCTGAAATACTCTTTACAAGTTGTAATACTATTGAAGAATCCCCTGTTTCCAAGGATTCTTCCAAGATTTTAGCTTATGAACAATTAAATAATACACAAAAGCCAATTGCAGATAATACATTTCATTTGTCATAGTATTGATACTGGGAACGTTGCACCGATTAAACAGAGATGTTACCGGTTGTCTCCTGTAAAACAAAAGGCTCTTATTGATGAGGTTGACAAAATGTTAAAATGGAAGGTGATAGAACGTTGCGAAAGTCCATGGTTATCTCCTGTTTTAATTACAACGAAAAAGGATGGTGAATGGCGTTTTTGCGTAGATAGCAGAAAACTTAATTCTGTTACACATCGTGATAGTCGCTTATAGTTTACCTTTTATGAATGAAATATTAGATCAGCTTAGAAATGGCTAAGTTTTTATCTAGTATTGATATTGCTAAAGCTTTTTGGGAGATCCCATTAAACCCCTCTGATAAAAATAAAACTGCATTTTATGTGCCAGGTAGAGGTATGTTTATAGGTATGAATAAATCTCAAGTAATAAAGTATTCGGGAGTATTTATTTCCTTCAGGTTATGGGCCCAGCACGCTTCCACGACGCTAGTGCTTATTGTAGCAACGAATGCTGATACATATTTAAGCCCCCGTTGGAGTCCCCGTTCTGGCCCTTTCCTTCCTTCAATTCCAACCAACTCCCAACTTCCCAATTTCAAATTTTCAGTGACGGCTTCTTTCACCGCACATATTTCAACGCTCAATTACAACTACAAAAAAAAACAGTAAAATTATTTTGGGTGCCGGACACCAATTTTCGCACAGTAAAAGCTACAAAAACGGAGCAAATGTGTGGACGGTGTGGGAGTGCGTCAATTGCAAAAAAAATTAAGTATCACGAAGAAATTACCCAAAAAGTATGTTTTCATTTTAATTTGATACCTAGGTATAAATACGTATTATTTCGAAGTCGAAAATTTTTGCGATATTATTCGATTTCTTAGAAATTATCCAGAGTGCAAGCTTACGCACTATAATAACAAAAACGTATTATTTAATTTACGATGAGCGACGCGCTCTCTGTCATACAGGGAAGGTGCTTGCAGAGCCACGCATCGCTGAAGCTTGACAGTGAACACGTTAAGCCTTTAGCTGCCCAGCCTCTGCTAGGTTTACCAGCTGGAACATGGAGTTATGCGTCAGGGGCAAAGACATTTTAACCACTTTGGTCAGGGGCAATGAAACCGCATCTTTAAGCGACACGAGCGCGATAAATATGGAAGTTACTGGTATAATTGTAAAAACTGTTAACTTTGTTTTAGGCAAACGACACCTTAAGAGAAAATAACCTTAACTGTGCACTGGACTTCAAAAATAACGAAATCGCCCTTAGTCTTTACGATTTCAAAGAAAAAGTGTGGGCCAATGCTCCAATGTTCCCGCAGTCTACAATTCATTTCGGGCAACACTCCAAGAAGTTGAAACAGCGGTAAAATTTCCAGGTTTCAAAAACATTAATTCTACAATACATATATGTACATAGAAACAAAGCGGCTAATGTAGAAAAATTTCTTTTAAACATGCATGTTGTCGTTGTTATAGTTCCAACAAAATTCGAAGCGTTTATGATGGCAGATTATAGTGATGGGGATGTCTGCCTACTGGCATTGTTTTCTGAGGATGCTATGGTACATTTAACATTTTACTGGGGCCATCTCAAACATTCAAAATCTGCCCTTCGCTCTTCTACCAAGTGCATACCATCCATGGCGATCTAGGTAGGACAAGCGACAGCACAAACATCGTGCCATTGGTATACCAATCCAATCGACCAAAAGACACAAGGAGCACAATTGGCTGGGATGTCGGGGAGCCGGTATCTGGCATAAGATTAAATCCAACGTTTGTTATAATATAATAAATGTTCACTGTTCAAATGTAAGACATTATGACAATATAACTATATTATCATAATGTTTATCATATGTGGTTTGCAATTGGATTTTTGTTGCATAGCACGTGGAAACTATGATACTTATGCCGAGTATAATAATTCAAAATTCTTTGGTTTTCTTAATTGCAGAGAAGTACAACAACACCACCACCGCCGTCCCATATATTGCCATCCTCGACAGCGACATACCGTCCATCACCACCACTACCGCCCTCGCCCCCAATACCACTGCCCTCAACTCCACTACCACCGCCATGAGTGTAATGTAGCATAATAGAACGTAAGGCTGGCAAGAACGGAACGTCCGGAGGGACCACAGACAAGGGACACTTTTGCCTATGGCCGCTCCAGGGAAGCCGAGCCGATAGAAAAAGCAACCTGTAATAATTAATAAGAATAAAAGAAATAAACGTTTAACTAAAACTATAATTGTGTTCAACTGTCTAACAATACATGGCGCAGCCGACGGAAGAACTGAAAGAAGAAGTAAGATATTACTCAACTCAACGAGGTTATGACCACGCCGCCACCGCCGCCATTGACATCCGAGTCCGACACATCAAGCGTTGCAGAAGAATTTGAAGCGATGGGAGGGGTAGAATATCGAATGCCGGCAGCCCTACGGCTGGATTCGCACCTTGACTTATTACCACAATGGGCCAGGTTCAAACAACAATTCCAAATATTTCTGGCGGCCGCGGGCTTCGAGAGACTGTCAGACAATAGAAAGGCGGCGATTTTACTCAACTGTGTGGGGCCCGAAGCGCAAGACCTCTATTGCAACGTGTTGCGGAATGATGAAACCGCACTAAAATATGAACAAATCATTCAACTCTTTGATGATTATTTCGCACCGAAACAAAATGAGCTATTGAACACCTACAACTTTCACCAAAGAACTCAAGAGGAAGGGGAGATGTTTGATCTATTTTACACAGCACTCAAAAAGCTAATAAAAAATTGTAACTTCAAGGACCAAGAAGATAGAATGCTTCGTGACAGAATTGTGCTAGGAGTTTGTGATAAAAGTCTTCAGCGGAAGCTACTGGAGGCTAATGACTTGACTCTTCAGAAAGCGGTGGACATTTGCAGAGCATCAGAAATGTCACGAAATCAATGCAGCCGAATACAGCAAGCGAGCCAGTCAGCAGCGGTAGATGCAGTTCAAGGGCCACCAGGACAACCTGTTGCAGACTCACGATCAAAAGCTAAGTACTCGTCCAATAGTAAGGAGTATAATTGTAAAAAATGTGGTACTTGGCATAAGCCTAGAAATTGTCCAGCTTATGGGAAAATATGCTCAAATTGCCACAAGCCTAATCACTTTAAAAAAGGGTGTAAATTCATCAACGAAGTAAGTCAGGTCGATGAAGGGAAAGCACACAATGAAGACAATTATGTTCATAATTTATGACTAGTTAAAGTATGTCACAGCATTGGTAATATAAAAATTATTAACAATGAGTGGATTCTATCCATAAGAGTAGAAAATAAGATAGTTGATTTTAAATGTGATACCGGGGCTCAAGTTAATGTTTTGTCTTTAATGGATCTTAAGAAAATTGTTGATGATGATATGCCTAAGTGGTCTGAGACAAAAATAGTTCTAGAAGCGTTTGGAGGAACACATTTATTTCCATTAGGGAAAATTACCCTAAAAGTAATAATAAAAGAAAAGATTTATGACACAGAATTTATAATCGTAAAAGAAAATGTTCGACCTATTCTGGGCTTAAGCTCATTAAGAGATCTTAATATTCTAAAAAACGTTAATCACATCGTTCCCACTAGTAAAGATGTAATTATTAATAAATATTACAAACTGTTTCAGGGTGTTGGCCAATTTGAAAAACCACTGGAGCTACGCACTCAGCCCGGCGCCAAACCAGTAGTGAGACCCCCTCGCAGAGTTCCTCGTGGACTGATGGAGCGACTTGCTTTAAAGTTGCGCAGCTTGGAAGATCAACAGATTATTGAGAAAGTCGAACAGCCTGACAGTTTTGTAAGCAATTTAGTAATAGTAGAAAAAGCTGATAAAAGTCTAAGAATATGCCTTGATCCTAAGGAACTTAACATGGTTTTGTTGAGAAATTATCACTTAATTCCGACTTTAGAAGAAATACTCACCAAACTGTGTAATAAGTCTTTATTTTCTGTGTTAGATCTATCAGACGGATTCTATAATATTAAATTAACAGATGAACCGGCAAAGTTATGCACATTTTCGAGCTCCTTTGGCTGCTATTCCTTTAGAAGGCTCCCATTTGGTTTGTCCATAGCTCCAGAAATATTCCAAAAATATAGTGAGAATACGTTCGGAGATATCCCAGGAGTAGTAATTTACTGTGATGACTTGTTGATTTGTGCTCATAATGAGGAGGAACATGACATAATTTTATCGCAGGTATTTGAACGGGCTCAAAAATGTAATGTAAAGTTCAATTTAAAAAAATTTCAATATAAATTAGAAGAAGTGAAATACTTTGGTCACATATTTTCTAAAAAAGGCATGAGAATAGATCCAGACAGAATAAAAGCCATTGTTAATTTAAAAAGCCCAAAAAATAAAAAAGAATTACAAATAATATTAGGTATGATAAACTATTTGCGAAGATTTGTAGCAGGGTTAGCTGAAATGGCCACACCATTACAAATGTTACTAAAAAAAGATATGGAATGGCTGTGGACGCAAGTACATGAAAATGCTTTTGTAAAAATTAAAAATTGTATTAGTAAAGCACCTGTATTACAAAACTTTAATAGTAATTTAACTGTAACTATTCAGTGTGATGCATCTAAAGATGGGTTAGGCTGTTGTTTGATGCAGGATGGCATGCCAGTAAGCTATGCTTCAAGAAGTTTAACTTCAGCAGAAAAAAATTTCTCACAAATAGAAAAAGAATTGTAGAGTGTAGTTTGGGCAGTAAAAAAGTTTCACTACTATATTTATGGCAGAAAATGTATTGTGTTAAATGATCATAAGCCTCTAGAATCGTTATTAAAAAAGGGTGTTCATGAAATACCATCTACGCGCTTACAAAGATTAAAATTAAAGCTATTAAAGTATAATATTGAATTTAAATACCTAAAAGGGAAATTAATGCATGTAGCTGATTTACTGTCTCGTTCTTACCTCGATGAAGTCGATACTGATGATTCCTATATGTATGAAATAGTTCATTGTGTAGGTTTGTCTTCATATTTACAATGTACCAGTGAACAGAAAAATGAAATAATAAAAGAAACATTGAAAGATAAGGAATTGGTACAATTATCAGATTATGTAAACAATGGGTGGCCAGAAAAAGTATGTAAGGTACCAGATTCTGTTCAATATTATTTCAAGTTTAGAGAGAATATCACAGTTGATGAGAATTTTATTTTCATGAATTGTAAACTTGTAGTTCCTAAGACCTTAAGATTGTCAATAATTAAAAAACTGCACGAAGGTCATGTTGGGATTACAAAAATGAAACAAGTGGCCAGAAACTTGTATTATTGGCCAAAGATGGATGTTCACATTGAAGATTTTGTAAGAAAATGTTTTATTTGCCAGACCTATCAAAATAATAATGTAAAGGAGCCTCTAATCTCACATGATATTCCAGAATTACCATTTTCAAAGCTAGGAGTAGATATAATGGACTTTAAGAAAAAATCTTATTTAGTAATTTATGACTATACCACAAAATGGTTAGATGTAAAACTAATCCCAAGTAAATCTGCCAATAGTATAATCAGTACCTTATTAGAAATCTTTTCACAATTTGGGGTTCCCTCAGAAATTGTATCTGATCATGTACCATTTCGACGGGTTCCGGGCTATTTGTATTAAGCGACATTTTTGAAACTTTACAGGAGAGCAGTTTAAAGTGTCGATTTTTCGAAAAAAAAATATATTTTTAGCAAATCGCATTATTTTAAAAAAAAGAAGGATTTTATTGTTTTTATAACATATTCCCCATTATCGGATTCATGTTTTTTTCTTATATTCCTATTTTTAACGAAGATAAATGTCGCTTAATACAAAATGACCCATATTTTACTTTTTTTTGTTCCAGGCTAAATGAATTAACCGCCTATGATTATTGTTTCTTATTCCAGGCTAAATGACTTAATCGCCTAGGTTTATTATTTCTTGTTCCAAGCTAAATGATTTAACCGCCTAGGTTTATTATTTCTTGTTCCAAGCTAAATGACTTAACCGCCTAGGCATGCATATAATGGCTCTAGGCTAAGTGCTTTAATCAAAGAGATGGTCATATTTCAAACCTAAGCTAATTGGTTGAAATATCATATCTTAAACTTATTAATTATGGCTAATTAGTTTATGCGACTGATTTTTTTTTTAAATAAATTGTTTGTAAGCAATTTAATCATACTTGAATAATGAAGTTTGCAGAAATTGGCGGTTAAAACATTGATAAATTAAAAGGTACATACATAGGGTATCTTTTTAATACTTATGAAATGAGAAAAGAAACACACATTACGAATTTGGGTATTTCTCACAAAATGTAGAAATTTCATTTTGCATTTCTTAAAATAATTATATTTTAATATACATTTTTTTTGCAGAAATAAGTTTTAATTTAATAACGTTTATTAAAAATGAAGGTCTTCCATATTTTTATTTTTATCTTGTAGAAAAATGACTTCAAAAAAACTATGGAATGAGGAAATGACAGACAGGATGAGGGAATGATGTTTATTGACAACTTGATACTAAATGGGTAATAAAAGGCATTATTAATTGGTGAATAGGTAGTGAGATCTGTCTTATAGTCTAGAGAGCCACTTAGGTTCTCATAACAATATCACAAAGATACTGTAGGTATCAGGTTAACTCGAAACGTGTTTTTTTTTAATATAATATCTTTACTCTTATTATTTATTAATCTCACTTTGTTTTTGTCTTAAAATCTCAATCACATTTCAGTTACACTCAACTTTAAGAACCGTTTAGCTCCTTGATAATGACGTTCCCCATTTTAATTAACTTTGGCATCTCTATTTTTTGTACTACTATATAATATATATTTCAGCTTCAATATTTTGTAATATTTTTCTTTTCTCCGTGTTTATTTCCAAGATCTTCATAGTTATTCTTGAGGTCCCTTGATAGTGTTTCTCCGAAAATTAGTCTTTTTTTCAGGAACTCGTATATTCTTACAAGCGAAAACACTTTAGTTGCTGCAGAGTCAGGGTCAGAATTTTTAGATTTCAATCTCCAATACCTCTTCTTGTATTTTTGGCTAAGCTAAGGAACACAGTCATTCCTTATTTTATTTTCAATAAAGGCTTTTTGGAATGTAACATGGTTTTCCCTATATAATTTACTATTCTTTTTCCATTGTTTTCGTTTTTGTCTTGCTTCTCTTGCACTCATAGATCTTATTGATTTAACTTGATCTATACTCTTTTTTTAAATACTACTTTAATCTTCCTTTTTCACGCAAAGCTTTTAAAGACTCGGTAGGTATTACTTTTAATTTTATCCTGCCTTTTTCGGTCGTACGTACTCTTTCTTCTTTAATTTCTTTTCTTCGTCACTTAACTTTTTGACTTTCCCTATTCTTGATGTTCATAATATATGTATTTTTAAGCAATGAAAAAGCATGCTATACAAGCTGATTAAAAACAATAAGACGCAATTTTATATGCAAAAATCATTCCCTCATACAATCGTCATTCCCTCACTTTTTAAATAGTGAGGGACTGACGGACTTGAATAAATTAAATTAATTTATCATTTCATTAATGCATTTTACTCCCGAAAACCATATAAAAACATTCAAACACTCGAATAGTATAAAGGCTTACCTTTTTATATCAACAGTGAGGTAATGAAATGTTTTAAACGCAGAGAAATGTAATGTTTTAAAAATTTAAACCAAATTTTTTTTTGCATTAACTCCTTTCATTATGACGAAAATCCACCATGTTGACATTTTTCGCAGTGTTGCCAAGTTTTAAAAACTTAACAGCGGCGTTCAAGAATGTAAAACGGTGCGTTGAAAAATCGAATATTTGTAACCGGTGAGGGAATGATTTTATTCCAAGGGACATAATGTTTAAGTCGATTTTTTTATATTCCTTATTATTTTAGAGCAATGAAAGCTTGACCATGCAAACATTAGTTATTACCAAATATTTATGTAATATAAAATTTATAAGAATATGAACAGATCTGATGGTATAATAAATATATTTTTTTTTTATTTCGGACCGAGGGACACGATGAGGGAATGACTTTTAGACTAATAAATGAATTGCATTTTTTTTTGTGAATATATTATATAATTTTTTTCGTACAAAATATTAGTGTAGATACCTAGTACTTAATATAATAAAAATGTAACAATGATGACAAATCTATACAACTTGGGTATGAATCTGACAAAGAGGCTAAATGTATTAAACGACATTCTTGTATATTTATAAGATAATGCTAATTGTATTAAGCGACACTGAATAAGAATTTAACAAAGAGGCTAATTATATGAAGCGACACTGGATAAGAATTTAACACAGAGGCTAATTATATGAAGCGACATTTCTATATATTTATAAGGCCAGGCTAAATGCTTTAACGTACGTTACCTGTGAACTGTTGTTCCAGGAAAAAAAGTTTAAACGACTGTCTGGTATTTGGTAGTGAGCTTAAGTACACAGTTCCTAAATTTGTCAATATTTTGTGTTGCTTCATACATTGCAGTCCAAAATGGGCAACAAAAATGCGGTTGTATTAAGCGACAAAAAAGTGCTCCGATCGTCACCAAACCCAGCTCAAACGACGCAGAAAAATTTGCTGATTCCAAATATGTATAAAAGTCTATATCGCCCAGAGTGTCGCTTAATACAATTAGCCCGGAACCCGTCGATTTGATTCCAGAGAATGTAATAACTTTGCGAAGGAATGGGGGTTTAAGTTCAGCTTCTCAAGTCCAAGGTACCCTCAATCAAATGGAATGGCAGAGAGAGGTGTTCAAATTGCAAAGAAAATGTTAACCAAATGTTATGATGATAAAGTAGATTTTAGAATAGCTTTACTACAGTTTAGGGCATCACCTGTTTCTGGAACTAACTTTTCACCAGCTCAATTGTTAATGAATAGAAATTTAAGAACCAAATTACCTGTAACATATCAATATTTGAAACCTAAAATAAATGTAAATGTTCAGGCAGAATTCATGAAAGTTAAAATTAGAAATGAAAAAGCTTATAACAGAAATGTAAGATGTAAACAATCCTTTTCAATAGGACAACACATCTGGTTCAAAAAAGATCCTAATAGTAAAAAATGGCTAAGAGGCCAAATAGTAAACCATAACAATTTTAGATCTTATGATGTAATCGACCATGAAGGAAGTAGATATACAAGAACCTCGTATCATATTCGATCTCAATAATGTGTTGATATGTCCAGGACGGCTGAGTGTGGGGTTTGAGTGGTTTTAATATAAGTAGTTAAGTATACATAAGATAGGTAGGTATGTCTAAAATGTTCCTTTATGTATTTGGCATAAGTTAATTGTTGGTCTTAGTTAAGGTAGTTTAGAGCATTGTATTGTTTAACACTATAGCGATAGTAAAAATTTAAAGATATGTAACTTTTTTTTTTAAATATTTTTTTTTAAAAGAAGGGATAGATGTAATGTAGCATAATGGAACGTAAGGCTGGCAAGAACGGAACGTCCGGAGGGACCACAGACAAGGGACACTTTTGCCTATGGCCGCTCCAGGGAAGCCGAGCCGATAGAAAAAGCAACCTGTAATAATTAATAAGAATAAAAGAAATAAACGTTTAACTAAAACTATAATTGTGTTCAACTGTCTAACAATACAATGAGTGCAAGCACCAGCACCTTGGGCATACCCAGAGCCTCGGACAAGGACATACCAGCGACGTCATCGCCAACGACAACGTTCAAGGAGGCATTAATATGTAAAGTTTTTAACCAGATTATGCAACATATTATAATAAATGTTCACTGTTCAAATGTAAGACATTATGACAATATAATTATTTTATTATAATGTCTTAGCTTTGCATGTGTTTAATTGGATTTTTGTTGCATAGTACGTGGAAACTATGATACTTACGCAAGTAAAATTCAAAATTCTTTTGTTTTCTTAATTGCAGAGAAGTACCAACAACACCACGACCACCACCGTCCCCAATATTGCCATTCTCGACAGCGACATACCGTCCATCACCACCACCACCACCGCCCTCAACTCCACTACCACCGCCATGAGCGCAAGCATTGGCTCCTTGGGCATTCGGCTCCGTGTAAACAAATTTACACATTACACGCCGACTTGAGCAATGGGACTAAAAAAACGATATTGTACCTGTCATATTTTTTTTCCCGAACAAAACGCAGCGTACGTATAATAGGCTATTTCAATTAATCCACACCGAACTTGAGGTGAGGCTGTGACGGCCTTCCAGGCATATTATGTATGTCCATCCAGTGGCTGGGAAATAATATCGCCCTTATTTCCCACTACGATGAAACCAACCGGACAACTGCTGCTGTGGAAGGTTGGCACAACCGTCTCAACAGGAAGGTTGGTAAATGCCCTACCATGCACCGCACTATCGATATTTTGAAATCAAGGCGGGCGAAGTGATTTTAAAATATCGCAAGCACAGTCACATATTTAGTGGAATAAGCCTATCAAGAGATGTATGACAGCTCTATTAGTCTCCTTGTTATGGATTATTAAGGAAGCAAGATGTCGGAACGTGTTTAAAGCGGCTATCAAATATATGTGTGTCTGTAAATATAATAAATATATTATACAAATAAATATGATCTGTGTCCCATCTCAGGATCGAACTGTCATATAAAAATAACGAATCCCCGTTTGGCATACCTATTATAAGTCTAAACGCACCAACAGCCCGCTGGGGACTGTGATGTGACCAGCACACGCGCTCGCCGTAACACCCGTCTTAGCCGCCGCCACCGTACATTCACTGTGTGCCACTGTGAACGCACATTTTATACTTCAAATATGACTTTTAATTTTGCGGTTAGTTCAATTGATTCAATTGTAAATACTAGTTGCGTTTCTATTAGTTGATTGTAATTTTCTTTGTAAATAAAGTTATCACTTTTAATTATATTCTTTTTAGAAACGTCAGCACGACTGACCCAGGAGAATGAGTTGTTTTGTACATAATCTTAATATAAAATAAACGTGTGTATAAAAATGGCATTAATTAATTTTACCAGTTACCAAAACAGAAAGAATCATTGACGATTGTGTTTACAGAATTAAACTCCAGGGCTACATTATGTGAAAAAAGATTATAATGAATTTAAGCCATTGATGGAGGAACCAAGAGATCCAAATAACAAGGGCTCCATTCGATGAATTCATTTACGGGAAATACTGATAGTTGAACTTGGCCGAAGTTCTAAGATTCCAGGGATTGTGGAGATCGCCCGACTGAGTAATGAAGGCAGATTAATGAAAGAAGTTTAAATAATGCTGGACTAATTAAGTTAAGCCAAATAGGTAATAAGAACTTGACACAATAAGGTAGGTGTTAGTTAAACCATCCGCCTAAAATTATTTATGATAGCTCCAAATCACTATCACGGAACATAGTTTCTTATGATGCGTATCTATCTACATATGTACTTCCCCTTCCCTGATAATGATAGTGGTGCTTATAAAAACAGTATTTGGGATTCAAGTTTGTAGAAAGAAACAAAAGTTAAAAACAAAATATTTTCAAGACCCACCTCCAAATTATTTTGTTTTTATCTTTTGTTGTGGTTAGCCTTTTACAAAAAGATATTGACTTGCCTACAGACAGATAAAATATTTTGGATCATGGGCTTGCCTTTTAAAGATTTCCAAACATTCAAAAGTTTAAAACTAACTAGGTAGGTACTAAAGAATGACCGCGACGCGACAGACGACGCGACAGACGATGCGTCGTCTCCGGACTCATCGTTGCTGTTAATGAACACTACATCAAAAATACTCTTATTGCACACCAAGTTACAGAAATACAGAACAGGAAAACACCTACCAATCTACTATTCAAGTCTTTAAATCAAGAACATCAGCTTTTCTTGGCTAACCCTGTACCCAACACTAACACCCAAATACCATTTGTTCGCTTATGGCCAACTTAGCAAACCGTCCATTATTTTTCACGACTTCGTAATCGGTAAACTTCGCAATCAGTCAACTTCTTGATCGGTCAACTTGGCAACTAGTCATCATCGCAATCGGTCCTCTGAGCGTTCGGTCAAAAATAAAGATAGCAACATTTTCTTTTAAGTTGAACATCAATAACTCTTTCGTCATTTTACTATAGAGGTAGATTCTGGCCACTATTGGTACTGGCCACTTTACATTACATGTATAGATATTCTTTGCAGTTTAGTTGATTATGAGTAAATATGACACTAGTCAAGTTCCGCAGTCCGTCATTAACATGGACTATACTACAAATCTGTGATAAACTTAAACAAAGTTGATAATGAAATGGTTGAATGAAATATTTTCTCCTTGATCAAAATGAGTTTTATTTTTGAAAAAAATCAGCAAGGAAATGATATATGTTATTAAGAAATGGCTACCGATACAATTTGCAAAACACTAATAAAGGTCTACGCTGTGAAGATGCGGCGATCGCAGAAAGTGCCATGCTACAATCACGCTAAACCGTGACAAAGATAAAGTATTACGAGATAATCTACACACGTGTTATAAAAACGAAACAAAAAACAAAGAAATCGTTTGAACAAATAAATGCAAACTCGAGGTAACATCCAATCTGGCACCAATACCTATGATTTTTGAGAAACATTCTGAAGGCAACATTTCTGTGTCATTTCACTCAAAAAAGATTCGCTGTGCAGGGCCAGAAAATTTTTTTTGGACGGACATAGATATAGAGATTAGAGATACCTGGAGTACTAGCCGATGATTTTTTAGTTTGGGATGAAGGCATTGAAGATAGATTAATCATCTTCTGTTTGAAATCAACACTCAAATACTTACAAGAATGCAAAAATCCGTTGGCAGCTTACGGAGACGGTACTTTCAAAAGAGTTCCGAAACCCGTCTAGCAGTTGTTCACGTTGCACATTGATTTAAATATACAATCCAATGAATACACGGCGGTAGTTCCAGTAGTATTTGGTTTGCTCCCTGATAAGACCACAATCACATACGAAAGGTTTTTTCTTGCCTTGAAAAATTTGGGAATATCAATTCAAAAATCGTCGGACTTTGACCTTGCCCAAATGAAAGCCGTTAAAATGTGTTTGAAGTTGTAAAAGCAAGTGGTTGTTACTACCACTACTCGGAAGGCTCTATGGAAAAAATCGCGAGGCTTTGCGGATACTAGGAATGGTAGAATCATTACAAATTTGATTTCTAAATTACCGCTTCTACCAGCAGCATATATACCAGAAGCTTGGATGTCTATCGTCGAAATTGGATCAGAGGAAAATGGTTTTGATAATTTAAAGTACTACGTCGACAAGCAATGGATGTTGAAAATTACTCCACAGATTCTGTCTTGCAGTCATCAAAAAAACAGAACGAACAACGCTCTGGAAGGGTGGCACCATCGTTTCAACGTTTCAACGTTAGGATGCCGCCTAAACCAACATTATTTTTGTTTTATTCAAAATCTGATGAAGGAAGCAAAATACCAAAGTCGAATATTGTATGCGAAAAATGTCAATCAGTTATTGAGAAAAAGGAGGAAGTGTGTTGTTGATTTTGATAGGACATACAAAAAGTATTTGAAGATACTGTTACGAAATGAAGTAACTCCAATAAACTTTCTGATGAAAATTAAGAGAAGCCATTAAGTAGGTATAATTTGTTGTATTCTTTAAGAAAATACTGATTAGTTTGAAGCAAATAAAATATCTTTATTTAACCTACCTACACTGTTTTTTTTTTGTTTAAGTTTGAAACATAATTTAATATTAAAATAATTTTGCGAATTTAATACTCTCGAGTGTAGTTTGCCGCACACAAGGAATAGGGGACCGTTTGAGAAGTGGACCGATTGATACGCGGACCTTTTGAGAAGTGGACCTATTGAGAAGTGGACCTATTGAGAAGTGGCGCGATTGCGAAGTTGACTATATACGAAAGGGACCGATTGCTCATCTCCTACTGAAAATTTTAGTGGACGGTTCGCTAAGTTGACCATAAGCGAACAAATGCCAAATACTACTAATTATGTACGTCTTCAACTGGCGAACTTTTCTCAGGATTTCATTAAAAACTGTCAAAAAGTCAAGATAGTTAATGATTTTATCGGGTATTTATCGCGTACCTTTTGTTTTATTTCCCCTACCGTGTTACAGCGATCGTGGTCACGGGGCGACATTCGCCCCGGGGGAAATAAAACAAAAGGTACGCGATAAATACCCGATAAATTCATTAAATATGTTAACAAATCGCGAAAGTTTAAAAAGTCAAGACTTGAGACGTGCTTAAATTTTGATTTGCGATTAAGTATTCGCAGGTTCGCGATGACGGATGAGTGAGTTCATACACACGGCATTATTCCAGATCCAGTAATGTGTGTGAACTCGCTCAAACAACTACACTTGCGAGCTTTAAAATGGAATCGCTTTCATCGCGAGTTGATCAAAACATTTTTTTTACAATTTATGTACAATGAACTATAGATTGTGGTATATCATTTGAAAGGTAATTTTGTTACCTTTCAAGTAATATCAAGAAGATTTAAAATTAATTAAATTGGCTACCTAAATTTTGGGAATTATTGCAATAGGTCGAAGTTGCATCTATCGGCTTCTATCGGCGCCGGAGCTGGATGAGCTGGATTTCTCCCTCGTATCCGCTGTTTTAGCTCGTCCCACATATGCCAGATTATTGGGTTCAAGTCAGGAATAAGGGCTGGCCAGTCTAGTGTGGGAATGCCGACATGGAAGACGTCTGTCGGTACTGTCTAGTCACTGCTGCGGTGTGGCAGCGGACATTATCGTGCATTAAATCAAAATTTATCGTCGCCAATAAATCCCGCGTAAGGGAAAACATAACTTAACTCATAGTTCACTGCAAAAAATTGTAAAAATTAGTCTTGAACAACCCTTGAAGCGATTCCAGTTTAAAGCTCGCAAGTGTAGGTAAATCGGCCATCGCCGAATATACCGGGTCTGTAAAACGGACTGTTATGTGAACCTGTACTAAGCTCACGCAAATGTAGTCTAGCCAACTAAGTTGCTCTAGATCCGAGAAAACGGGCTATTTGTTTTATAGACCAGTCAGCCTGTTTGCACGCAGGATTTACGAAGCTGTAAGGAACTAGGACGGCAACATTGTATGAAAACGTTTTGTATTGAGTATTTCATTTTAAACTGAACCCTGTAACAACAAACTGAGATAAACAGGGTGTATTTTAATATATGGGGTTGAACGAGAGGTCTTTTCAAAAGCGGGATTGTCTCAGAGGCTGGTGACGAAGTTTGAGAATATTTATATAATAACGTAACACATTGAGTGAACGTGTGTAGATCCAATTCAATTCCTCATAACAGTGATGCCTTATCAAGGCACGGCTACTATTTATTATACAAACATGATACTTGATTCAGTGATTTGCTGTCATAAACGGTTACAAGAAACGAGTGCGATAGTAAAGTGTGAAAAAGCAGACAATCAAATAATGTCCTTCAGAATATTTTTTCAATGTAAAACATGTCAACCTCATCTTTACTGGTAGTGGTGGTACATCCTCAAACGCAACTCGTCTGTAAGTAGGTACTCTAGGTCTCGACTTTTTGTCAGTTTTCCATTAATCAATAAAAAATTTGTTGTTGTAGGCGTGCTTAAATTTGAGTTTTATTTTAGTATTCGGTGGTCAGATTACCTTGTTTACAATTGTTTAAAAATATTTATACATAGTTTTCAAGGGTTTCATTTCAACCGAGATCCATTCTAGGATCTCGATTTGACTCGTGCCAACGACTTTAGTTCTTTATTTCTACGCGCCAGCAATCGTTGCCAATTTAATTCAGGCCTTTGGCCACGGCAGCCTTTACTTTGAACAGATTACTTTCGACGGTCTGCAGTAGACCGTCGAAAGTAATCTGTTCAATCAAAGTAAAGGCTTCATGTATTCATACTTGGAAGGACAAAAAGGCAAAAAAAAAATCAATTCACAAAGCATCATGTAGCCGCTGCGTTGGCAAAGATACATCGATTGCATGGGTGATTACTTGGATTAATAGAAATAAAAATATTCAAAAATTACGTAAACTTACACTAATGTAAGTCACTAAACCTAAACTAATGGTTTGAAAAGATAAAAGACGTGAAAGATGGAAGACGTAAGAGCGGTGGGGACGAATACATTCCAGCTTCATCTGATTTTAGGACCAACCCAGTGGTTTTAAATAGGTTTATTAATAATATAGGTAATATATTATATAAAACTCAAATAAGGGTGCAATACAATGACGCTTTTCGCATCCTTATGAAGAAGCCACGTTTTTGCAGTGCGTCCGGCATGTTCGCTGATGCACGGGTTCCGGACTTTTTCGCTATAATCAGATCTCGTATTGCGTCATTCTGGGCCAATCTTAGACGGTCTAACAATAGCATCCTCAGGTTTATAACGAACAACATCTGTAGCCCTATGTACAGGTTCTGGCTCTCAGTGCACCAGAGCGAGAACCGTAAGTAGGTATGTATTTTAATTTTAATTGTATTTTAATTTTAATTGTATTTTAATTTATTTGTAAATAACCTATGGGCTCCTTTTTTATGACCTGAAATGATTTTATTTGTTTATTATTATTATATTAGCACGCTAACCCCAGTAAAAACATGTGTTTTTGGTCGGCAGGAAGAAAATACCTCAGCATTAAGCTCTCCCTTTGTACAGAAATAAAGTTTAAATAAATTAATATTATAATGGCCAAAGTTTCTGAAGTTATTTGGATGTTACCTCTTCACGCCAATACTACTAAAGCGTTCAAGCTGAAATTATGCATTGGTGTAGATTTACCAACAAAACGACAATATTTATTAACGAATATTTATGACGAAAGACCTGGAATAAAATATTCGGCTACTTTTACCCCGAAAAACCGTGCAAAGCCGGGCACAAGCTAGTCACAAATAAGAATAGCTTGCCAAGAAGAGGAATTATCGTGAATCGTAGCGGACCGTTTGAGATATGCCTTCGGACACACGATAATCTTGAATAAGACGACCGTCTGAGGACCGTTGAGTAAACTGACCCGAAAAGGTTTCCATTTTTATTTAGGTTTCCAACGATCTGGTGATTTTTGTTTTGCACTAAATTCATTTCTAGTTAAGTTTTTTTTCCACAAATGCTTTGTTTATGTAATGTGTCGTGTCAAATAAACTATTTCATTTCTGATTGATTTAAAGTTTAAATCTAGGTACGGCGAAGTTAAATTTTGGTTTTACGTTACAATGCCCGATACATGTTTCGATTTTCTAGATTTGAGACGTGGCAGAACAGGAGAATCAGGGAAAAAAGCTTAATCAGACAGCTGAGATCATCCGTTCTCGACAAGGATTGGAGCTGTAACGCGACGAAGAGATAGAAAACCTTGTGAGGTTGGTTGTCTTATCACTTTGACATGAGCACAGGACAATATCTAGAGGCAGTCCACTTGATTGTTACCAGTTACATCGGTATTGCAAAGTGGGGAACCATTACAGAGAGATTTTTGATAAAGATCAGAAGTGTAAAGAAAAAAGATCTTGAAAGGCTTGATACTACATATCTGGAGACGCTGTGTGGCAATAATACAACACGTCATAAAAATACTAGTTGTGCTGAATCGGCGTTCGGGCGTTGCTCGGTTGGAGGACATTCCAGAGCCCGCAATCAGAAAAACACTCAAAAATCACTGCCTCTGGATTCAATCATCAGCAACATCAGTTGTCAATATAGTGCACAAGTATGTGCGCAAACACAGGTACACTCTCTGTAAATATGTCCTACGCACCTGGCTAGTCTCAGTTGAGACTGGCCACCGTGGTCGAAATTCTGCTAGGATGACATCATCATTTGTCATAATTGGACGAGCGATGGTCAAGTATCCGAAATTCTAAAGGGCAAGATTAAATATCCTGGCTGCCACAGACCGAGCAATTACAAAAATGCCATCGCAAGAAACAACATCGGTCAATGGCAACGCATACTACGGACTCAATAGAGCTTGGGGCAGCAAGGTCAACACTATTCAGCCCTAATGCTTATTAAGTTGCCAAAAACTTTCTTGCCCGGCTAAATTGCGAGTCAATAATTATGGTGGTTGGAAAAAGAAACCATAAACCCAGATTTTGCGCTTGGTCTCGGGCGTATTGACAGCCAAATTGTTATTGTTATGTCTACTACCGAGAAACATGTATTTCGTTTTAGCGGGTAACTTTAATTTTACAGTGCTAAGTCAACCCTTATGATATACCTACAAATCTATTTCTTGCTGTCTCGCACTTAACAGTTAAATCTTGTGTTTAGATAACTTCTACCATTTATTAAACTAATTTAATTAATCTGCCCACTGAGCGCTTCTCTATTTTTGTTAGAGACATTTTGATTGCGAGTTTTTATTTTGTCGTGACGTTTCAATGGCTTTCTTGGACAAGAGGGAACTAAATATCTAAAATGTAATTTTGTGAATCATTCTTACAAAGACCATCTGTTCCTTAACAAAGAACTGAACACACATGAGAACCCAATATGCTGGACACTTATATGCTAGACACAATCCACACAGCATCAGCTAGCCTTAAAGTAAGCAGAGCTTGTGTTACGAGTACTAAATAACTGATATACATAATATGTTACATTCATTGATATTTGTAACCCACCCTAAACAAATGTCTGCTACTCGTACAAACATTTCTTCCGAGGCGGGAATTGATTCTGCAACCACCGGCGCGGAGCTTCGCCCGCTGCGCCACAGAGGTCGTCGCAAATGCTACAGTAATATCCACTCTAATATGTTATAGGTCCCCAATCGTGCCGCGTTACAACCAGTCCCCTGTGCCAGAACACCTGTGTCACGTAATTAATTGCACTGTATTCCGCAACATTAGGATGCTCTATCGCCAAAGGGTTATGTATAATTTAGTTCTACTATCCTAGAGCGCGGTAGTTGTCCTTGTACCGCTTTATGTAACTAACTAGTGTATTGAAGCTGTTGTGCAGTTATCACATACGGATATAATTAAGTAGTAATTGTGTTTAAGATATAACGATACCGGACAAAATCAATTGTGCCAACTCTCGTCTCGGAGTACTTCCAGCGTATAAGTGTAAAGATCAGGAGAAGAGCCATGTCCAGTCAAGAAAAAAAAACCCCATTCGCCACCACTGAAACGACTGGTTTTTTTTTTCTTGATGGCCACCAGCGATGCCAAAGATGGTGCTGGCTGTTAAGAAAAGACATTATAAATCATTTCACTGAAGAAAATAATTGGTAAGATACAAAATACCTAAAGGTAACACCTAAGTTTTCTGTGTTTTTCCAAGCAAGTCTAAAAGTTTACTTGGATTTCAGGTTAACAATAGTCGTTTCGAAAAATCTACTTTATATTAACCATATGCGTATTTAACATCATCATCACAAGCAGAGGATGGGGATTGAATTGGTGATGTTGTCAAATCTGCTTTGTAAAATATGAACATTTAACAGAATGCTTTTATCCAGCAAGGAAACGAAATAATTCAATTAATTGCTAAAGGTTCTATGGATTCCATTCTATGGATGATATAACATTTAATGCTTCGTGAGTAAGAAGTCACAGATGTGTTCGCTTTTTCTATGCAAATGTTTTTTTCCGTTTACTGATGCGAATGGATAGATGGAATTTTGGAAGTTGAATAATGCGGTGAAACCATCCAGCCCTTCAGTGACCTACTGCGAGTGCAGTAAGCACCGCAAGTACTGCCAAGGTGCTTATGTTAGACGTCGTTACTTTGCCTCCTTCCAGCTCCTTACAACATTGTAGTCAACAATAAAGTCCAAGAATAACAGAAGGTAGCTAATAATAGAAGTCGAGATTTACACCACTACAACTGGCCTGGTGGTAACTACCTAGGAAGCTATTATACATACTGAATCTGTCTTAATTGACGGTTCCTAGCATATTAATTGCCCTTGAAAAAATATTAAAAGAAAAGTTCCTCTTTACTATGTGTTTTATTAGAATACCAACAGCATTAAGCTACGATGGTAGGTACGTGATACGACACGTGTGATAATTGCCATGTGTATAGCCCCTAGGTACCCTACCTACCACGCTAACGAAGTGCGGGTATCAGCTAGTAAGTTTTTTCATTCATTGAACGGAGTGTGCGAAGCGGACAAAGTACTCAATGGTAGCTTGGGTGATTTGGCTGTGTGGTAAAATAGTCACTTCGAGCTTAACTCTCCAACCGTTGATCCGATATGCGTGAAATTTGATAGGTCGATGGATGAGACATGTGAAATATGCTGGTAACGGCGCCAAATCCGTCGAGGGGTTTTTGCGACAAGGGGGTCAAAAGGGGCGCAAAATCAATCAATTGAATCAAGATGGGTCTCATATGAAAACTACAGTTGAGTAAATTTCAAAGTTGTTATATTTTTCTAGCGTGATATTTTTTTAAATAATTTTTCGAATTTTTGATCGTTTTAAGGACCTCAATTTGGTAGAGATTCATCGGAGGTCGTCTAAAATGAATGCACCGTTATAGGAATTCTACAAAAATTATGCTAACCCTTGGAGTGTTCCAGAATAAGGAGAAAAAATAAAACTCCAATAAATTTTTTAGTTTTAACTTTCGACGATTTTTTGAGAAAGTTATCGATTTTCTTATGGAACCTCTTCACAAAAGGCTATACTTAAATTTGATTCGGTTATAATTTAGACCAAAACAAGAGTTAATTGTGTATTGTGGTAAATACTTCCTTTCATACTTTTTCCGGGCTTAGGACACCATACCCTCCCCTAGCAAAAAATTATATGATACGCCAAAAAATAAAACCCTCACGCAATATCTCCGAATCCAAGGGAGAAAGACTCATTGTGTCCAGTACGTAGATTAGATATTATAATTATTATTGTTATCATTATTATTGGCTTCGTACTCCAGTTTTTTCCCTATATTTCCTGGAGACTACACTGCGGCTGCTCATCTGGTCCAGTATAACTTGCTTATTTACTCACTTCTCTCCAGTCCGTAGTAGGGATATCTTTTTTTCATAAACTCCGGTCACACACAAACAACTTTTACTTACTACTTTTACTTTAATAAGTGTTTTACACCTCTTCCACTTGGAGGAGACTAGCGGCTTACATACATACACCTGTTAGGGGTTTTTTCCCCCTCTGTTATTACCATTTTCTTAAAAACTTAACTTTTTTGCCCGGTGTTGCTCGGTGAAACTTATAAACGGTTCCAATTTATTTTTCCATTAGGATGCAAACGTATGATAGGGCCTAGCCTTAAGTCTACCAGCTGCCTGTGTCTTAGGGAAAGTTTTTGGATCTTTTAATTTGTTTAACTTTTTGTAACTTCAATTTTTTTTGTTGGTCCGAAGACATTTTTGCTCGGAACCACATTTTTTGTAACATCATTACCACGTTTAGCCTTCTGCGACACGTGTGCTTCTTATTGATAACATTTTCTGTAAGATCCATTTTTTTTAGAAATCGGATCAACTTTTTATAAAAAAATATTTTCTATGAAATTCTTATTTAGGATTAATTAGAGTTAAATAAGGATAACTAGGCTGTTCCTAAACCTTTTCGTAGAATAAATAAGATTTACACCTATACAATCTTTTCTTCGAAAGGTCCCTGACTTGAGATTAGAAGTTCAGTCTCCCGCTGGACGTTCCGGACAATAGTTTTGTTAATCCTCCCTAGGTCTGGCGCCCGAATATTCTTTCATTTTTAACGACCTACGGGACTATAGGATTACAAACAATTAATTTATATTACAATTGCCGCCTCTTCTTTTATTGAATTTTCAATTGGCAATTCTTCAATTTATTTGTATTACAATTGGCATAACAACCGACATAACTCCGGAACCACGCAAAACAGTCCCCCTGTTGTCGAATCTCAGAATGAGCTCTACCACATGGATTAATAACTCCCCCCGGGGGCTTTTTCGTAGGGGGGGGGGGCCTACGAAAAACCCCTCAAGACGTTATTGTTAGGGGCTAACTACTAGTTTATTCTGGTTGATCACACTACACGAAACTCGATCGTCAGATCAGACACCTCCGGAAGAAATATGGTACCTACTTCTATCCTTTATAGAGAAGTAAACATCAGTGGCAGGGTCTTTTGTAAACAAACATACGAAATTAGGTTGATGCCGGTTTGGCTTAGAATCTCTTAGTGATAATATTTTGACCAATTATTAGAGAACAGACCATGACTAACACACAGAGTTGGAGGTAGCTAAAGGAATAAACAAAGTTGTGATGGGATTTGCAATAAGACAAATCTTTGTTGATCAAATTCCCATATCTCATGCCATACCAAAACGTTGGTTGGCCAGAGTGCTCTACACAATATCTCACAGCCTTCTTTTTCCCGACCTGTGAGGGAGTTTATTGAAGCACTGAACGAGGAACAGCCACATATATTTTCCTTGGCCAACATCAAGAGAAGAACGGAACAAATTAAAGAGCGTATGAGTTCTAGAATACAATACTTATATCAAGTGTGCTTATATCTGTGATTCCACATTTAGGATTATTAAAATAGCGCAATGAGGGTTAAAAGGAAAAACAATGGATCGAGTAGGTAACCAAGGAATACACCTCAAATTGAATCAATCTTTAATTCAACCTCAGAAGGAACACCTCTCTAACCAGTGGAGGTCACCGGGCAGCATATGAGCCCAGAGTGAGGACTAGATAAGTATTGGAAAGGTGAAGAGGGGCGGGGTTAGCAAAAAAATCTGTGAGCAATTCACCTGTCATATGATTGTAATAAACTTTTTACTCAACTTGGTCGGAAAACAAACGTACGAAATGCCGGTTGTATGCAAAAATTTCTTAGTGATAATATTTTGCCCAATGAAACATACCATGACAAATACAGAACTCGAGGTAGCTAAACGAATGGAGAAAGTAGCTTCTACAATTTCAAAAGAAGGAAACCATCTGGGTTTATCGAAATGGAACCAACTACAAAGACATGATCTCAATAAATACCTATTTTCAAGAGCAATTTTTTTCGGATTTTTGATAAAGCGGACCAAACGTTGGTCGACTTTCACATAGATTTTTTATAATGTTTTTCTGTGCTCGGAAGAAAAGTAAAATAATTTCAATTTGAGTTATTTAGCTGCTGGTATAGAGTAAAAACTTGCTGAAGGCTGCTGGGTTCAACCTAGCATAGTTCGGATTTTTACGTTGCGAAGAATAAATAGAAGAATGAACAACTCTGTAGACTTAACGTTTAAAGTAAAAGATCTAACTTTTAAAGTAAGTGCTCCGGTGTTATTGCACAACGACTACAAGTTTAATTTAAGCCAACACAATAAATCGGGGTCAACGTTGTGGCGGCGTTGCAGCAGCAGAGAAAAGTGCAGCACATCCATCACCATTAACGAAGACCGTAGTGCAGTGATTCGGGAAGGCCAACATACGTGCGAACAAGATTATTCCCGAAAGCGCCGTTGAAATTGCTGTCGATGCCTGTAAAGAAAAAGTATCAAACGACTTCGGATCTGTCCAGGGGGTATATGAAGGAAGGGACCTACAACTTCCAAGACACTGGCATCGCATCGTAGACGCTAATGATGTACCAACATTTCATTCAAAACGCGATTCTTTGTACAGACATAAAAAAAACTGGAAATCAAAAGCCTGTCATTTCAGCGGCCAATCGACGTAAAAACTAAAAATTTAAATTAAAGTGGCCCTTAATACCCGCTGGTACCTTAATCTTGGCCTGGCTGCTGCGTAGTTATTGTATTCTCTTTGGACTGCTAGAGATAGCAGCATTATTTTCTATACACATAACATTTAGAAATCAAAAGTACCTAGGTACTTATAGTAGTTTTTAATATGTAAAACGGTCTGTACACTTATAGTATTTATTTCTGAAGGACCTTCTAAAACATCAGTTTCACACAGATTATAGCCGGTACATTAATATTTTTACCGTAGATCGAGAATCACTTATCCGTATTCTTGGTGAGGATGACACCCCAACCTCACCAGCCAATGATGATTTTGTTAATAGAGCAGCTACAACAACCTCCGCAAGTGGCAGCGGCAGTACAGTGCCGCTGCCAGTGACTTTCATCGAAAGCAGTAAGGGTGTGGCAAAATCCTTTTGAGAGCAGGCCATCGATATCGAATAAACAAGAGAAATCCTAATGGGTCATACATTTGGATTTGTACAAGTGGTTACTGCAAAGCTACAGTATCAATAAACAGCAAAAACACCCTTGTATTACGGGAAAAACTACACTCTTGTTTACCCGATTTAAAAGGTGAGGAAGTGGCAGTCTTAATTGGTAACTGCAGGAAGCGGGTCCGAACGGATTCTGAGCCGATTGCTAATATTTTTTAAACAGAGTTTAAAAAACTGAAAACGGGAGAGTTCGTGGACGAATTACCTCTTTTCAAAAATATTAAGAGTCAGCTGTACCGGAGTCGAAACGCCCACTTTAAGACCGTTGGGCAAATCGAACTGGTGATTTCTTTTCGGACCGACTTTTTGTTTATCGATGATGATTACGAGGAGCGTATTCTCGGATTTTTACCCCGAAAGGCCGAGAAGCTCTTAAATACGTAAGGTACTTTCTCGTTGATGGTACCTTTAACTCATGTCCGGCTCCGTGTAAACAAATTTACACATTACACGCAATGGTACCAAAAATATATTATTAAGAAAGGCTATCAATTCATAAAAAGTGCCATACCAGAGTTCACGCACTAATTTCAAAAGATGTGTTCCCAGGTGTACAAGTCACAGGATGTTTCTTCCATTTTTCGAAGGCCCTTTGGAAGAAAGCTGGTGATTTAGAGCTCACCAATGTGGCAGGTTGTAAGACATATACCTGAGGGAGTGTGCGGCGATAGCGTTTCTTCTTCCTCCAAACTTTCCCGAAGCGAGGCTGCATTTAATCCACACCGAACTTGAAAGTGACGCTGTCAAGGCCTTATTATATATAACCATATGTCTAACCAGTGGCTGGGAAATAATATCGCCCTTATTTTCTGCTACGGTGAAATCAACCGGACAACGAATGCTTTTTTTTTGCTGTACCTCATCTGTGGAAACTACTGAGCCTTGTATTTTTATGTTTTTATATTGGTTACAAAATAATTGCTCTACACCTTCATATATTTTTAGCAGTTTCATTATAAAAATTTGATCGTAAAATGTGTAATAAAAGCTTGTTACTATTCTTATTCTAAGGTTGTGTCTGTTAAAATAAAAAAGTTGATATATCTAACGATAGTTTTATTTTCAATTTATTTCGGAATTCTAGTACGAGTAGTTTCGGAGATACGTCCATTTCAAGTTTCGACAGCTGTCATCGAAAATTTAGACTTTGTTCCTCCCTTTCGTTTGAGCCATGAACTGGAAGCCTAGCAAGAGTAGTTTTGGAGATAGAACCATTTCAAGTTTGTCAGCTGTCATCGAAAATTAGACAACCACAAAAAAAAGCGAGATCGTCGTGGAGGGAATTCGGGCGCGGACGCCTTCACAAGAATCGTCGCTAAGGAAATTGACGTAGGGGAAATCGGCGTGCAGGGAACAATTCAAATAAAGAAATAAACCTGCCTGTGAACTGGATTGTGTGTTTCCTTCATTCATCAATCACCACAACACAGGCCCCCACCACTGAGATTGGTCGGGTCCGACCCACCTTCACACTGAGCCTTCACACCAGTGTTAAGGTAGGTAAGGCTTTCACATTCATTCCCCGTGGCCACAGCATCCTGAAAGAGAAGATTCCAGGGAAGCTGATGACTAAAGCGTTGGTGGAGATGGAGTTGAATGAGGCACTGCACAAGGACTACCGCATAATATGTGGTATTCTTTGTTCAGTGCCTCAATCAACAACAACCAAGGAAAATCCTACTGAGCCTACGAGGCTACTCGTATTTTCCTACTAATATTATAAATGCGATAGTTTGTGAATAGTAAAATTTTTGCACACGTCCGAGCCACAAATGTTGCTAGAATTTTTTTCCGGTTGAACGCCCAGCCACATTTGTTGCTAATTTCTCCGGCCGGAGTAAAACTCGTTTTGTGGCTAACTTAACCCTAATAACTTGGTCTAATAACTGAGTCTATGGTCATGAATTGACAGTGTAATACCTGTTTCGTTGGTAGAATGACAAAAAAGCAAGGTGCCAATACAAAAAATTTCAAAGACGAATTTTTAAAAAATAAAAATCAGTACTGTGCGTTTTTCAAAAACATCAGTGTGTTTCTCCGTGGATATCTTTTGGAAAATGTAAGTGTTTTAGTGTTTCATTATTAGTGTTGTATATCAAATTAATCCTTAGGAATAATGTTCTCTGATTATACCCGAATATCATGGAAACTTAGTTCGATGCGACGACCAATTGATCTCAAAGTTGTTCGTAATTTTTTGTTAATTTCAACCTACTTTGTCAAGCTTAGGCATTTATTTGAGAACACTTGATTCTTTGTAATACTGGTCTATATCTTTATAGATTCCGTATAGTTTTCGCTTTTTTATAGTATATTTTTTTAGGGCATAGGTAGATAGCGAGACATAACGATTTATGTAAATAATGGGGACGCGCTCGCAGCGCCGTGATTTTTGTCTGCGAAGCTCGGACATTTAGGGCTATGTAGTCGATTTGGCCGGGCGGTTGAGTGGCTACTGAACAGATCAGGATGAAATTTGGCATGATACCTTTAGGGGTCCGGTCTAGTATGACTGAATGTTGGAATGTGCATATTCCAGAAAGAACAATTCTTAAAATGTACTTTTCCCATAATGTCCGAAATTCCAAAAGACTGATTTGTGTAATGTCTGCATTCCGAAATGACTTATGAATTTGGTACAGTCGTAAAAAAGTGCTTTATACAGAAAAAGACATAAATTTTTGAACCAAACTAACACAGAATTTGATCATTTGGCTAACGTAAAAATTCCAACAATATTATCTGATAATTTTCTTGATATTGAAGATGGAGAAGACGAAAAGATCTTAATTTTTACGACAAGAATTGCTAAAAATGAACTACGCAATGAAAACAGGAACAGAATATGGAGTGGTGACGGAACATTTAAACGAACACCCAGTCCATTTTATCAAATTTTCACTCTTCACGTAGACATAAGTAGAAACAATAAAACTACGAACGTAGTACATATCGTTAATGTACTGTTACCGAACAAGACGCAAGAGACGTACACAAGGATGTTCAGGTTGCTGAAGGACAGATTAGGTTTGAATATTCAAATATTTAAGTGCGACTATGAGATTGCTATAATCAATGCCTTAAAAAAGGTTCTTCCTTCTGCTGACGTACGAGGCTGTTATTATCATTTTAACAGGGCAGTTTGGAAGCAGGCTGAAAAATTAAAAGAGACAAAAACAGCAGCTCAAAAAAAATTAGTCGGGATGTGTGCTGATTTACCTCTACTTCCCTCAGAAGGAATTCTGAGAGAAGTAGTACTTGAATTAAAAATAAAAGTATTTATAAGTTTTTTTTACTTTAAATAATTTAATAATACCTTTAATGTTTATACTTAAATAATTCATATATTAGGTAGGTATACACAGTTAAGAATTAAGTACTTCATGTTTTGATAAACGAAAAATAGTACATTATGGTACTAGTGTGTAACACTGGTGATAACCGCCGAGGCGCCATTGAGACCCGAGCCGTAGGCGAGGGTCTTAAGAGAGCCGAGGACGGTAATCATCAATACACACGTGTATCATACGACGTTTTTCAACACACTTGTGAATAAAATAACACTAAAAACTCATTTTATATAATAGATAAAAATTAATCAGTTTTCCTATGCGCGCGCATTGCGATCGGCCACAGACTAAAGGGATGAGGTTTTTTTTTATTTTCCGCGCATAGGGTTTGCTCCTATTCTGCCACATACAAAAAGTTATATTTGAGTGAACATTTTATTTATTAAACACGTACGAGTAAAAATTATCTACTTAAATAAGAAGTTGCATGAAATGAGCAAGCAATAGGAACATTAATTTTTGTTTGTTTTTAATTGTTCTATTGAACACGATATTTTTTCTGAATAAAAACTTTTTTAAGTACAAAGCAACTCAACCAATATAATTTAAAAAAAAATCTATAACTCACTAGTCAGTTATAGCAATGAAAAAGTCACAGTTTGATTATGGGTGTCATTATGTGCCTAATTGCGGTGACCATAGAGCCAGCCACTTTATGAGCAAGTGTGTTGAAAAAATATTTATAAATTTTGTGTGCCATTGTACCTTGATGGGCACTTCATATTTTCAGTCATTGTACAAATCAGTCTTTTGGAATTTCAGACATTATGGGAAAAGTACATTTTAAGAATTGTTCTTTCTGGAATATGCACATTCCAACATTCAGTCATACTAGACCGAACCCACCTTTAGAACGTAGCCTAACTTAAACAATAGGCTATGATTCAAATCAAAGTTTCATACCGAGTTTCGAGTCAAAAAAAGATACTTTATATAGAACAAGGAGGAATTTCTTGAAAGTATAGAAGAGAGAAACCGATAAACTAAATAACCAGGAGATACCATCATACGTATTTTTACAGCGACTCTCTCATATAAAACGGATTATTTTTGGAGATTAATTTTGTTAATAAATACTTATTTAAAATTATTTTCTGTTTTTGTTCTCGAGTATACCTAACGTTTTATATCGTTGACAATTTTACATTTTGGACGTTTTACTAGTAAGTCGTTTTGCCGCTCAAGACATTGCCACCATATAGACGTTTAATATGCCGACGTTCTGCAAACTACGTCATTTTCCTTGATAGACCTTCTGATACGGAGCGACTATTTTTAGGGCTTCGTACTTTAGGGGTCAATTTAGGATTTAAAGAAGGGTTTGATAATTCACACATCACCTCCAACGAGAAAATAAAACAGATAAAAAATCCGTTTATGTAATGTTGTCTATTATTGTCAAAACAGTGATTGTGAATTTGTGATGTTGTCACATCTGCTTTGCAAAAATATGAAAATTAAACAGAATGTTTTTCTCCAGCAAGGAAACGCAATAATTCCATGAATGGTTAAAGTAGGTACATACTCAGGATATAATATTTTAAGTTCGTGCGTAATAAATAAGTCACGCTTTTTATATGCAAATGTTTTTTTCATTCACTGATGTGAATGGATAGATGGAATTATGGAAGTTGAATAATCTGGCAAAACCATCCAGCCCATCAGTGCCCAGCAGTGGGACTCATAAATTAAAAAAGTATGGACAGCAGTCTTATGCTACACACATACATAAACCGAACAATTTACAGTGTAGAGCTTAAACGTGGACAAATAAAAAAAAATTGTATGTCCATGAGCTTGCCTAAGTAGGTATATAAAAATGAATAAGTGAAGCGGTAGTTCCTATACTACCGAACAAATTTATAAAAGCTTGTTTTGAATGATTTTATAAAATAAACTTCTCAGTTTCGTCTCTATCTTAGTTTCGTCGGTTTACCATTCCCATACTGGCTTGATCATATCTAAAACCCATCTAAAGATAGAATAATAAACGATGCTGGACAAATCACACATCATTTAACCCCAAGCAGAGCTTTTGGCAAGGGTAGGTACTTATTTTGAAAACGTATCGAAGTCGATGCGCCTTCAAACCCTAATGAGTAGAATAAAATAAATATATACCTACCTCAATAATGCTGGACAATCCATACACCATCATCTAGCCCCATAGTAAGCAGAGCTCGTGTTAGGTACTAGACATTAAAGTGGGTGGAGCTTCCCTGAATTCGAAGTGGATTTCTGGGAAACTACGCTCACTTCGTATTCATATCTTATATACTTGCATAACTTCATTAAATCTTATAGGTAGGTACTGATATTTTTTTCGCAGACTCGTTATTTCCATACTGGCTTGCATTAATACATCATAATCCATTCTTATAGAAAACTCTCTCCGACACAAGGTGTTTATGATGTCGCTAAAACTTAAAGTAAACTAATTCGACAGCACTAAATATGTTGCCGTCTCTTTCATAACGATCGAAATAAAAAGGAAGGCATCATTTTTAGTGTCAAATTATTGGCGACATCCGAATTACTGCCGAAAGCTCAATACGAGCCAAAATTTTAAAGCAAACATAAAATAACGGACCTTACTAATGAGTTCAGAATTAAGCATAGACTCCAGCAACGAGGAGAATTCTGACATTATGGAGAGTTCGAAGGGAGATGACACGAAGCTTTGTCAACAACAAAATCAATAATGTGGAGATCTGACTGATCCCTCGTCAAAAACTATGGAATATTTTTGGAATACGATGACACCATCACAAAATAAAAGCTGAAAAGGCCACAAGCATTTTGCATAACTTTCAACCACAGCAAGCAAGAATTCCTACCAGTGCGCACTAATTTATCACTCACTGATACAAATCGCCTATACAAATTCTACCTACTCAATAGTTCGGTCGACTTCACGGTTTTCTTATATGAGAAAAAATAACTGGGAAACGAAAACTAAATTTTAGTTTTCGTTTTCTCTGTACACCATTCACACAAAAATCATCAAATATTCAAATCTATTTGACTGCGATTGACATAAAGAAGAGGAAAAACAAAACACTTCGCGACGCAAGACGAATGAAATTTTTAAGTTCAATTTTTTTATTTTTTACATAGTTTGAAGGTCAGCTCTAAAGAGGTTCTCTAAGTATTTTTCTCTATGGTAAGAATATGATACTTTTTACATCAAAGAGGTTATATGGCTACCTCCTTTTGTGTTAGCTTGAATCAGGCGGATAGCTCAAAGATATAGGGACTCTATCGTAGAGGATTACCTATATTTTTTGAGAGCCCTACTATACGAATAAATAATGCTGGACCTAAGCCGGACAAATGGCTGGACCATCCTGAGAGCATCACTAGCATAGAAGAAGGTTTTATTATCACTAGCAGTACTGCTTTACTTTAGCTTGTTTTTTTGTTAGTACTTGAAAACTGTAGACTAAAAATAATTGATCCGTGATAATTGCACGTGCATTAAGTAAATAAAATATGGATATGAATACAAAAATGAATTTTCTAGACAGGCTATTTTGGGGTTCCGTGCCTCAAAAGGAAAAAAGGAACCTTTATAGGATCACTTTGTTGTCCGTCTGTCTGTCTGTCGGCCCGTCTGTCAACCCCCTTTTCTCAAGCGTGCGGCATCGAGTACAAATTAACATTCAAGAACGTCAGATACTCAACTCCGTAACGTCTTGGAGCCTTGAGATAAATAAAACTTCTAATTCAACGCAATCAAAAGTCACAATCGTTTATGTCCGAGTATTTTGAAATTTCCAAGGGAATCAGTTGCACACAATGTTGGTATGTATGGTTTTGTGTGCCATAACATAATTGTAATTTGTAATCATAAAATTTGACAACAAACAAGGTCCTATTATAGGAGTATGATAAAATAAAAGGAAAATCAGAATCAAATGCGTTTATTTTCTCATGGCTTATTCCAACATTGTAACTTTACATCTACTAAATAGAAAATGTACGACTATTTGATTCTCTTCGCTTCAATCTTTTATAAGCTAGTGCAAAGAAGCGAAATAGAAATCACTAGCTGGTTAACTAAATATCGCTTATCGACTAGAAAAACTAAGTACAGCAAGAAAATAACGTACCTTAGCTTAACTGCCACAGCTGACGGGCACTCACTATTGCAATTTCACACTATTAGTGTGTTCCGAGCGGACGACCGCTTCGTTCAAACGCTCCAACAAGACTGCTAGTTTCTACCTACCTCCAATAAGAATTTACATCTGACAGTTACTCTGGAAGTCTAGTATCAACAACCAAGTATCAACAAGATTGTAATATTGCTTTTAAAACTATCTGAACATAGTATAACAATATTAAGAGCTGTTTACGATAAAAACATTTAGCGTAAACAACTTCGTTACAATATTAGCTTAGTTTAAACAAATCAAGATCTAAATTACATTGTTATTCCTTACAGCTCGACCATCCTGCTAGAGCTAGTCCCTACGCGACAAAGTATGTAGATAGGTGTAAAATGGTTCTGTTGAGGAATACGTTAATTAAATTAAAATTTGAATTAAAATCTCTAATTAAAAATAAAGTTCTGGCGTAGATTTTTTTACTATATAAGTTTCAGCACTTATTACTTGTAACCAATTAATCATGTAATCTATAGTTAATATTATATTTATTCATCAATATTATTCAAGCTTATGAGCACGTTTGCTAACGAACTGTATTCAGCCTGATTTGTATTTCTGAATTATCGTCCCATGTTTGTCGTATTGGCCATTACGTCTGAGTTACCGATGAGACTTAATTAAGGATTGTTCAACCCTCTTAGCATGGGATCTAAGTACCTACTTCAAAGAATTTATTAAGATGCCCCGCCTTTTATATATATAGCCTTACATATCGCTTTTGCTATTGGATACATCGAGGAAAGATGTCCCTCTTCAGCGCTTTTGTAGCGACCAGATTTTTTTGAAACAGCTGGATTATCGAATAAAATCACTACACCCACAACAACACGCCTACAGCTCAGGTAAATCAACAACATCTGCGCTGCACACAGTAGTTAGCAGATTAGAACAAGACATCTCAATCAAAACGCTCCATTTCGCAGCCTTCATAGATATCGAAGGGGCTTCTGACAAGACAAACTTTGACAGCATCAATACATTCCTGCAAAATCACGGAGTGGAGCTAACGATGGTAAACTGGATCATAGATCCTATCCATTCACGGTTATCTGGTAGAGATCGCTCTTGAGCGATAAGACCGTCAATTGTTACTTAGTCTGTAATTTTGTTGTTTATTTCAATATAGTAAATTATTTTGATAAGTGTGCAATAAAGAATTTTCTATCTATCTATCTATTATCACGCTTATGCTGAGAGCAGTATGGGCTTTAAGTTTATGGGACAAGTACGCAGGGAGTAATCCCATGCTACTCTCGATTTATGATAGGGTACCCAAAAACACATACACTCAAAAAGCTTCACCATACAAACGCACGAAGAGCCAAGTGATAGCTCAAACATGTACGAAATAAGAACATACACAGATGGCTCTAAAATGAATTATTTAAAAGTAGTATATATTTCATTGCGCCGGCGATTTACCCTCAGTACCACGCGAGCGCTTATCGAGGGCAGACCTATGTCAATTCAATCGCGAGACAATAGAAAGTTACGCTTGAGTAGCTCGCTGCCCGCTCGGTGCGTTAAATAAAAAATAGTAGCGCCGAGATGTAAAAGCGCTCTTAAGTCCAAACTTCAATAGAGTAACGATACGCCGCACATCTCGTTCATTTGGACTATCACCTTCCTCATAACAAGGCGCTTCGGTACCCTCCTCATAACAGGGCACTGGATTAGCCTTCTCATAATAAGGTTCTGAGTCCGTGCTAGCGTGATGACTCAGCGAAACTGCTGCGCCAGATTTAGTATGGAAACTGTACATTTTTGTAAATAAATAAATTAGAATGAAGCACTGATTCGAGTATTACTCCTCTCCCTCTACGAAGACCATACGGACCCTGAAGTATCCTCTGATGAGCGAAGACATTTCCAAACAATTTATTTACACAATGAGTTCTTACAATGAATAAACGTAAACATGCCGCGCATCCGCGCGGAAATGGGATATGATGCATTATTTTAAAGTTACATAGCTTATCGTTACAATAGAAACAAAAAAAAAGAAAACATAACTTATACAAAGAAAAACGATAAAAACGATGACGCACGCGTCAGTAACTAATTTTGAATTTTACGATTTTTTTTTAATTTATAAATTAAGCTATTTTATGGGCTAGACGCACTGATAGGGCTACACCATTAGGGATGATAGGATACGTGGTTAGGGTCCAAATTAGATTCCGTAAGTAGGGGTTAGGCTACGTAGATTAGGTAATAGTGAGTAGGTACGTTCTGTGCCTTTAGTACGCCCTTGTGTAGGTACCGACATTCAACGCCTACACGTACGTAGGGTAAAACACTGGTTTGTCCTGCAGTGAGAGTTAGTGTTTGTATCACCGGCCGGTCATGACACCCGTGCGGTCACCAGAAACGCTCGTAGGGTTAAGTGACGATTATTAGGTGGTTTTACACCCGGACTCGATAGATTTCGAACGCAATCGAAGTATAATCCCTCTACTGCGTGTTCAACTTCGACTAGGTGTTCAACTTCGTGTTTGTTTTTAAGAATAAAGGCAAATTTCAATCGGCAAATCAAATGAGTAATTATAGCGTCTGACCAAGATATAAAAATAAATTATTTAGACATCAAACAAGATTGACATTATCCACGCATAATAGTTTTATGATGGCAATTAAAATATACAATAAAATTCCCGACAATTTTAAAGAAATGACATTATTAACTAGATTTAAATGTAACCTGACAAAATGGCTGACCGAAATATGTTTTTATAGTATAAATGAATTTTTTAAATATAAACTGTAGGTAACTATTAATTGATTTTGCATGATTATGTGTGACATGTTTCTTTTTTTAATGTAAATTTTATTTAATTTGTATTTTCATTTACAACCTACAATCATTTATATTCTTATATTATATTCATACGCGTGAAAAGGCAGGTTTTGGTAATAGTAGCTATAATAATAATTGTAAGATCTATGTATAAACCTGAAACTTTATGAATAAATGAAATCTGAAATCTAGGATCCCCACAATAACGCCGGCAAAGACGCTAATGACGACGCTGCTATGTTGACTCCTCGCTTGAACTGCTTGAACGCATTATCACCTTCCTCATAACAAGGTGCTTCGGTACCCTCCTCATAACAGGGCACTGGATTAGCCCGTCTCTCATCACCCCTATCACCATAAAGCTCCGAGTCCTTGCCGACCTGATCAGCCCGGTTCTCACCAACCTTATCATGATAGGGTACTGAGTTCGAACTACATTTGTTAATGATGCTCTCTCCACGAGAGGGTGGTTTCTCCTGCTGACTGTTATGCCTCATCGACTGAACACGTGACCGGAAATATAGCTGCACCGGTCGGAGAAGTGTACCTCGATGAGATGCTCGATCTGGTGTTCCTTGGTTGCCGTCGGAGGCGGCCTGCACGTAGCTGCTGCATCGTCACCGCCATCCCACCTTCCTCATAACAAGGTGCTTCGGTACCCTCCTCATAACAGGGCACCGGATTAGCCCGTCTGTCAAAACCCTTCTCATAATAAGGTTCTGAGTCCGTGCTAGCGTGATTAGCCCATCTCTCATCACCATAAAGCTCCGAGTCCTTGCCGACCTGATCAGCCCGGCTCTCACCAACCTTATCATGATAGGGTACTGAGTTCGAACTACATTTGTTAATGATGCTCTTTCCACGAGAGGGTGTAGTGTTGAGATGCTCGATCTGGTGTTCCTTGGTTGTCGTCGGAGGCGGCCTGCCCGTAGCTGCTGCATCGTCACCGCCATCCATGTAACTGGATCGACTTGACGCCATAGCTCGCAACAAGAACGAAAAAAAAACACAATTAAACACAGGCAAACTAACAGAAAAACACAACCAGTTGCACAATGGGCGGCCCTTACGCTAAATGCGAGGTACGTAATTATTTGAACAGGTATAGACGAGGGCGTATTATAGAACGTCCTACCTTTAGTTAGGATGATTTGTATATTTTGTTTATTGAATTAATGTTCAAACTGTATTTTTTTTTTTTACAAACATAGCCCAACAAAATATAAACTTCTGACATCATAAACTACCATAATCATTTATTTTAACATTTACAATTTATTGTCATTATTTTTAATACAAATTTTATCCTAGCAACTTATTTCCACAACCGGTATTCAATACCGGTATCCCATACCTGAGGTACCGATATACCCGCTATCAGTACCGGTACAACCGCTATCTTTACCGGTATAACCGAAATCCATACCGGTATAACCGAAATCCATACCGGTATAACCTAAATCCATACCGGTATAACCGAAATCCATACCGGTATAACCTAAATCCATACCGCTATAACCTAAATCCATACCGGTATAACTGAAATCCATACCGGTATAACCTAAATCCATACCGGTATAACCGAAATCCATACCGGTATAACCGAAATCCATACCGGTATAACTAGGGCTTGCATTCGAATATTCGAATATTCGAATAATTCGAATATTAATTCAGTTCGAATATTCGAATACTGAAATTGCAATATTCGAATATTCGATTCAAATCAATATCACCAATTTCAGAACTCCGATGTGCATAAAATGCCACTTATAAGTTCACGAGATATATAAGTTTACGTTGTTCTGGTTTTTTTTTTTATTTGCTTTTGGTGGCTTTCGTATCACTGCGGCCATGATAGGCCTATTGTGATCGCCACTTTGTGTGTTCAACCTCGAAGCAGCGGCGTTCACAGTTCGCCGCTAACCCTTGCAGCTGCTAGGAACTGTAGGATTTTCTTCGGGGTGGAGTCTTTTAGCTCGTCTGGACTAAGCAGGTGCTTGCCCAGATGGATGCTACGTTTTTGCATCAGTGCTCCGCACTCTCCTAGAAGATGTAGAGGTGTTTCCTCCACCTCCTCACAGAACCTGCAGGATTGTGTGTCGCTTAGCCCTAATTTGAACATGTGCTTGTTGAGGCGACAGTGTCCAGTTAGGGCTCTTGTCATGATGCGAAGGTTGCTTCTGCTTAGCGCTAGGATTCGGTTGGTGCACCGCTTATCGAAGGCTTTCATCAATGATTTTAAGTGGCTCATACCCGAGGAAATCCTCCAGAGCTTGGAAGATTCCTCGTAGCTGGAATCCAAGAGAGTTCTGAGAGCCAGGCTTTTCGGTATGCCACAGAACGGCTCGGGGCCCAGCTGAGTCCCCTTGGCCCCGGAACGCGCGAGTTCGTCGGCACACTCGTTGCCGTTGACTCCCGCGTGCCCCGGTACCCATCTTAGGACGACTCTGTTGTTCGAGCCCAGCGCGTTTAGGCGTGACAGACAGTCCTCGACTAGCCTGGACGTGATAACCTTCGAGTCCAGTGCTAGGAGGGCCGCCTGGCTGTCAGAGTTGATGTAGATAGTTTGATTGGTGTAGCGCTTGTAGCGATTTATATCGGCACATTCTAGAATGGCGAATACCTCTGCTTGGAAGATGGAGGCGTGGTTACCCAGGTTTATGCTTTTGCCAAACCTGGGTCGCTCTCCATACACTCCACAGCCTACATCCAGTCCCATTTTGGAACCATCCGTGTACCAGATTAGGCACCCGTCCTTGCAGAGTGGCTCACTGTTTAGCCAGTCTTCTCTGGAAGGAAGTTCCACTGTGTAGTGTTTTTCAAACACATGTCGTGGGAGCCTGACATCAGTTGTCATGCTCAAGATGGGCGATTCCAGAGTTGAGTCTTGTAGAGATCTCAGGTTCTGGGAGAGCCAGTTCCTTCTGCCCAGTATGCTGGCCCTATACATGTTGGTCTTTGCCTCCTTATGTATATACAAGCTGAGCGGAGGCAGTCCCAGCAATGCATTTAGTGCCAGTCCGGGGGAGGTGGACATGGCTCCCGTGGCCATAAGACAGGCAGTCCTTTGTAGGCTGTTTAGTTTGTTGGTTGCGGTCGACTGGAGGGCCTTGTCGTACCATACCATGGAGGCGTAAGTGATAATCGGCCTTACAATGGCAGTGTACAGCCACAGGGCAATCCTGGGGTTGACGCCCCAGTTGTTGCCCATTAGTCTGCCGCTTGCTCCTAGTGCCATCTTAGCTTTTTGCAAGACGTTGGCTAGGTGTGTGTTCCCCGTCAGTTTTTGGTCGATGGTAACGCCCAAGTATTTTACTTCTGTAGAAAAGGTTATGATTTTACCGTTAAGTTTAGGCTTCACAAGCTTGTCTAGCCTTCGCTTATTGGTAAAGGGTATAATCACGGTTTTGTCAGCGTTGACTAAGAGTTCATTGCTACTGCACCAGTCGCTGACAGCGTTGAGAGCTCGCTGCATGATGTTGGAAAAAAGATGTTGTTCTGGTTAACAAAATGACAAAGTTATAGGGTTCCCGAGTCGGAGACAGTCGGGAGTGCCGCGTGCGACTGCGTAGGGCATTCGCGTATTCTATTCGTATTCTTTTTTCGGAAAAGGATAATCGAAGTTTTGTTTTCGTTGTCGTGCAAAACCAATTTTTTAAGTCGATTGCATAAGATTAGCGTTTGCACGAAAACGAATCAGAAACTTCGATTTTGGTTTTTGACGTGATAACGTCTTACAATTCGATAGAGCCGGCTGCACGCACGAAAAAACATGACGTCATGCGGCGTTACCTCGCTCTGAGGCGTTCCATGTAAGGGTTGAAGTGCAAGCGAGAGCGCTCGACATCCGTCTCTCTCCTACTTGAGTGAGCGATGCGTCGTTCTTAAGACGTTGTCACGTTCAACTATCGTCAGTAAACCGACTTTACAGACAACCAATTTTTGCTTAAAGGCGTACTTCCTCCAAAAAAAGGCAAAACTCCAGTTTTAAATATCTAGTTTTAAATAGCTTTAGTAATACCTAAGTAAATTCACATAAATATATCTGTTTTTCTGAGAGTAAATTAATTATTGAAAAAAATTGCTCTCGAGTTCTACTGTTCGTAGAACTACTACTTACTAGGATGTTGTTGAAAAACCAACTCACCTAAATTTTAAAGACTGTTTTTACTAAGAATGCGTGAAAATCGCCAATGTCTCGTTACAACCTTTTGTCAATTTGGTAATTTTAATTTGTTCGTGCAAATAACACATAAAAGAATAAAAAAACATGTGATTTTAATAATAATATAGTTTGTTTCTATTATTCGAATAATATTCGAATATTCGAATAGTACCCGAAAAAAAATTCGAATATTCGAATATCAAAATTTTCGAATATTTGCAAGCCCTAGGTATAACTGAAATCCATACCGGTATAACCTAAATCCATACCGGTATAACTGAAATCCATACCGGTATAACCTAAATCCATACCGGTATAACCGATATCCATACCGGTATAACTGAAATCCATACCGGTATAACCGAAATCCATACCGGTATAACCTAAATCCATACCGGTATAACCGAAATCCATACCGGTATAACCTAAATCCATACCGGTATAACTGAAATCCATACCGGTATAACCTAAATCCATACCGGTATAACCGATATCCATACCGGTATAACTGAAATCCATACCGGTATAACCGAAATCCATACCGGTATAACCTAAATCCATACCGGTATAACCGAAATCCATACCGGTATAACCGAAATCCATACCGGTATAACTGAAATCCATACCGGTATAACCGAAATCCATACCGGTATAACTGAAATCCATACCGGTATAACCTAAATCCATACCGGTATAACCTAAATACATACCGGTATAACCGAAATCCATACCGGTATAACCGAAATCCATACCGGTATAACTGAAATCCATACCGGTATAACTGAAATCCATACCGGTATAACCTAAATCCATACCGGTATAACCGAAATCCATACCGGTGTAACCGAAATCCATACCGGTATAACGATAACCGTTATGAACACAACCACTTTCGAGCTTCCATACAAAAATTGTAAAATTTTGATATCTTTGCCTATGTTTTTTAATTTTTATGTTAATTCTAGTCTAGGTTAAGTAATTTATAGGCAATAAATGATATAATTATAATTATTATTATTAAATCGTTTCTCAAAACTATTAAAATGCTTTAAAATTATAATTAAATTATTTGACAATATATCGAGTTTCGTATTATTACTTGGCCCCTTGGTAAGGGGTGTCGTGGTCGGATAACCTCCTCGTGAGCCCGTACTACTACTTGTCCCTGGGGATTCGTCCCTGGGGAACGGTAGTAGGTGGCGGGCCGGTGCACCCCGGTTCCCACCGCTAATAATTTCCCTCTCGGGGGATATTGTTAGCGATGGCCGATAATCCGACAAGGGGAAGGAAACCCTCCAAATCCAAAACATGATGGACGCAACTCAAAAGAGAATACTACCCCAGGAAGGTACCGGAGGAAAACCCTCCGGAGAATCCTTTCCCGAGCCTAGCTCGGGCCGCCCCTCGTACTCTGGGGGGGGCAATGAATTGCTAAAATCGACTAAAAAACCCACCAAAAAACCCAAACCACAGGGTAGGGCAGCGTCATCGAATGCGCCCACCTCAACCATGACTGCTGCGTCAATAGACGCGCAAAACCACCCTTCGACGTCTTCTGCTGCATCCTCGGACGCGGCAAGACAGCCCTCCTCCCACAATGTCTCGAAAATCGGAGCGCCCCTCGGGGCTTCCCCGAGAGAGACGGCCATCGACCTTAAGACCCTATCTGCAGCCATACCACCCCCCGGGCCCAACTGGAACCTTGTTACTTCCAAAAAGAAGAACAAGAAGAAGGGCCAGAAACCCCACCAGGCGCACCACCCACCTAGCAAGACCCAACAGGCAGAGACAGAGACCAGGAAGACGGCCACTGACGGTGGACAGCAGCTCGGACCCAGAGCTAAGTCCACGGCTCCAGTAGGAGGGACTCGTCCCACCGAAAAAGCCCTGACACCGGCTGCGGCTACGGCCGCGCCAACGTCTAGCGAAAGCGGCCAGACTCCACGTCGCTCGTCGAAACCCAGAGGGAAACGCGCGGGCAGGTTGGCAGCGCAGGCCCGGCTCACCCCACCAGCACGACCTGAAAGCTCCAAACGACGCCGACCCGAAGACAGCATTACGCCTACTGGTGACAGTAAGCGTCTAAGGTCGGATGTCGACCAGAGCACGGAGCCAGTTAGTTACGCGGCGGCCTTCAGGTCGCACGACCTCTGCGTAGCTGTAATGCTCGAACCCTACGAAGACATGACGGAGGAGCAAGCCTTGGAAGTGCGTGAGAGACTGGAAGCGCGTTTCCTAAGAGAACTCTTCGAACCATGTACCGCGCCCCAGGCCTCGAAGGTCCGCTTCCGAGGCAAAGCACACTACAGTGAAGGCGTCCTCAAGTTCTGGTGCGAGAACGACTTCACTCTGGCGTGGCTTCGCCAGAAGGTTGATGAAGAAGAGTCGCCAACTGCTGGATCGAAGCTGGTCCTAAAACGACAAGCGGAGATCGAGCGGAGAGTCTTGTGCGGACTGCTGGTCCCCAACTCAACGATGGAGGCCGACGGTATGCGCAAGGTTCTGGCGGCACAAAACTCAGAGTACAAGGTCAACTCGTGGAAGTTGATTCGCGTCGACAGGCGGGAGGGAGGGGAGAGCCCCGGAACTCACCTGCTTCTCCGCATTCCCGAGTCGGACATCGAAACCGCAAAGCGTCAGGACCGTCGGCTGTACTGGCTGTTCGGAAATATCTATCTCCATATCCTGGAGAAAGATACTCCGAATAGCGAGGACAGAGGCGCTACTGAAGCTTTCCCCACCAACCCTGAACCTAACCTAAACCCTGGACCCAACCCCAACCCTGGTCCTAAGCCCAATCCCTCTACGGGACACATGGCTGACCCTGGCCCACAGCCCGGCCCCAGCTCGGGACACGCGGCGTGCCCTTCTCCGGCCCCACCACCACCCCAAGAGCCGGACCCGATGGACATCCAGGATCCACCGAACTCTGCATCCGAGGAGTGCTTTCTCGATTCGGAGGGGAGCGACAGTAGCGAATGCGACCTCGGCTCCTCTCCAATCAAGCGCTCCTCCTAAACCGACCTTACCACCATCTGATCCACAACCCCCCGCCACACCCTACATCCAGGCCAACCTCCAGCATAGCCTCACGGCTAGCGCGTCTCTACGCAGAATGCTGGAGGAACATCCCGAATCCGTGGCCCTCATCCAGGAACCGTGGATCAGAAAAGGCCAAATCTGTGGCCTCAAAATACCAGGAAGCAAGTTGCTCGCGAACACAACTGTAAGCAACCTTAGAACCTGTATTGTTGTTCCGCGCACCGCTAAAACACTTCTAATAACTGAACTCTGTTCCAGAGACCTAACTGCTGCTAGACTATACCTATCTCCCAACCACAACAGCTCAATATCACAAATAGTCCTAGCATCCGTCTACCTACCAAGCGATGAAGCAACACCCACACCCGACCTGACGGCCCTGATTGAGTACTGCGAGAGGGAGAAACTCGAACTCATTATCGGGACCGACTCTAACGCACATCACACGCTGTGGAACAGCGCCAGGTGCAACGACCGAGGAGATGAACTGGTAAATTATCTAATATCAACTAACCTTCTCCTAATAAACAGAGGCTCGAAACCAACTTTTGTAACATCTAGAGCCCAAACAATAATTGACTTAACACTATCAACTACACAGATCTCTGACTTCATCAAGGACTGGCATGTCTCTGACGAAGCCTCATGTTCAGACCACAGATGGATAAGATTTAACCTTGAAATAACACTACCTACACCGCAACCTAGGCGCATCCCACGCAAAACAGACAAAACTAAATTCCTTAAATTAGTCAAATCCGAACTCGCTGGAACGCCTAACCCCCCTAAACATATAAAAACCGATGATATTGACCTCTACATAAACCAACTAACACACATTCTTACCAACAGCTTTGAACAAGCCTGCCCGCTTGTCTCGCCCAAACAAGGGACAAAAGGACAATGGTGGAGTCCCGAACTGCAGAGACTCCGACGCAAAGTAAGGAAACTGTTCAACAGAGCTATAAACACCAGACAAGACGAAGACTGGGAGTCGTACCATGATGCAAAAAGGAACTATAAAAAACATATACGCACAAGGAAAACAGAATGTTGGGAAAAATTCTGCACCAACATAGAAAGCAACAGCCAGGCCGCCCGTATCAAGAACATCCTAACTAGCGTGCCGGAGAACACTCTGGGATGCCTTATCAAACCAGACCTTACCTACACCAAAACGGACGCTGAAACCAGCGAAGTGCTTCTGAACACACACTTCCCAGGCTGTCAGGTAACAGACACCCACAAATGGGAGGAAATTTCAGAGCAAACGCCCACCGATATAGACTGGACCACAGCCCGCAATATGATAAACCGCGATAAGGTACTCTGGGCAATCAACAGCTTCCTTCCCTTCAAATCACCTGGTCTGGACGGAATCTTCCCAGGTATGCTCATATGGTGCAGTAACATACTCGCGGACCACCTCGTCCGAATCTTCAGAGCGTGTATTGCCCACAAGTACATACCGCACCAATGGAGGGAGGTGAAGGTGGTATTTATACCCAAACCTGGAAGAAGTGACTACACCCTACCAAAATCTTTTAGACCCATAAACCTGACATCATTTCTTCTCAAAACACTGGAAAGGCTATGTGACAGAGAGATAAGAAACAACACACTCTCACAAAACCCACTACATCGGCATCAACATGCCTACAGCAAGGGCAAATCAACAGAATCCGCTCTACACAGCGTAGTATCACGGATAGGAAGCGGACTAACGCTAAAACAACCAACCCTGGCGGCCTTCATTGACATCGAAGGAGCCTTTGACAAGACCAAATTCACCAGCATCTACAGAGCACTCACTAAATATGGTGTCGCGCCGACCCTAGCAGAGTGGATAAACAACATGCTCAGATATAGAGCAATACAAGTCACCATTAATGAAACCACAAGAGGTGTAGTAGCCAGAGGCTGCCCCCAAGGCGGCGTCCTCTCGCCCCTACTATGGAACATAGTTGTTGACGAGCTCATCCGTAAGCTCAACGGCCACGGACTAGTGACCGTGGGATATGCGGATGACCTCGCGATCCTAGCAACCGGATGCTTCGAGAGCACACTATGTGACTTAATAAGAACCGCCTTCAAAACTATCGAAACATGGTGCACTGATCATGAACTATCAGTCAATCCCACAAAAACAGAACTGATAATGTTTACCAACAAACGAAACTTGGTAAACCTGAGACTACCAAAACTATTCAACACCGAAATAACCCTGAAAAACGAAGTCAAGTACCTAGGGGTTATACTAGACAGTAAACTCTTGTGGAACAAGCACCTTGACTATAAACTACAACGAGGCACAGCAGCCTTCTACCAATGCAGCAGGATGCTGGGGAAAACATGGGGTCTCTCTCCAAAGATAACCATGTGGCTATACACTGCTGTCATCAGACCGATACTAACATACGGAGCCATCGTATGGTGGACCAGAACCGAGCTGAACACGGTAATAACTAAATTGCAAAGATTCCAAAGATTAGTGTGCTCGGCGATAACAGGCTGCATGAGAACCACACCGGGCGCCGCCCTAGAGGTGATTTTGGACCTAGCGCCACTAGACTTATATATACAACAAGAGGCTACTATGTCGGCTTTGCGACTACAAAATATGGGACACTGGGGGACCACAGATAGTCCGCACGCCCAGATCCTGGACAGGGCTTTAGCCTACGAACCTCTTCTAGCGGCCCCTTGTGACAGAATTCCCAGCAAACCAATACAAAACAAACACTACCAGATACAACTACATGAAAATCAAAGAGATGAATCAGGCCCACACGAAGTAAGAATATACACGGACGGCTCCAAGACCGACACGGGCACGGGAGCAGGGATTCACTCAATGGATCTCAATATCAATGTATCGATGACCTTAGGCAAACACAGCTCCATTTTCCAATGTGAATGCGCAGCTATAACCGAGGCAGCCACAGCTGTGCTAAGAAGGGATATAGACAACCAGTGCGTGCGTATCCTATCTGACAGTGCTGCTACACTCACGGCCTTGGCAGAACACAGCTGCAACTCCAAGATCGTGTACGAATGTCACTTGGCACTTGAGAGAATTTCCTGCAGAAACAGGATAACCCTTCAATGGATCAAGGGGCATAGCGGATCACTCGGTAACGACGCCGCCGATGAGTTGGCACGGAAAGGTTCGGAGACGCCGATAATAGGCCCACCTCCGCTCCTTCCCCTACCATTCTCCCAAATACGAACATGGATAAGGCTTAAAACTAGAGAACAACACACCGAACGATGGACACACCTACAAGAGTGCCGCCAGGCAAGAGCAGCCCTTCCAGCTGCATCACCAAGGCTAACTAAGCGCCTACTAAACCTGACCAGAATGGACCTACGCGTCCTAGTGGGGACACTCACAGGACACTGCCCACTAAATAAACATCTCTTCACCATCGGAGCGACAGACAGCCCTCTCTGCAGGGGGTGTCTCAGTGACGAAGAATCAGCTGCTCACGTAGTCCTGGAATGCGAGGGAGTAACAGCGCAACGACACGAAATCCTCGACCACCCGAGGTCACTCCGCGAAGCCTGCGAAGATCCCAGGAAGATTCTGCGCTTCTGGACGGAGCTAGGCTGGTTACACTAGCAGAACAAAACACGCACAACGGACCAAACCGAGTCTAAGTGCGGAAAATAGAGTACACAATACAATACAATACAATTGGCCCCGTATAATTATTACAATTTTGGTCCTGCAGAACATTCTACCACCGAACTGCGATCCCCAACCCGCATGCCCAGCGTGGGGATTATGGGCATTACCCCCCATGAGATAAAAGCTAATAAGGTGTTTATCAGGGGGAGGCCTGCGTCCAGCAGTGGACCAAGACAGGCTGTTGAGGTTGAGGGTTGATCCGGGAAGTTAGTGAAAATATGGTAGTAAATGACAAAAATGTCAAATAACAAGTTGAGAACTAATTTACAATGAAGTTTGTGCAGTTTGTAATCGTTTTCTGGTTTTCCACCCTCGAATACTTATTAATTACCTAGCGATTATTCTTCTTTCATGGTTCGTGGTTAGATAGATTAGTATATACCGATTACGGTATACCGATGAGTGAAGACAAATAATAATAATAATAAAACCAGACAAAAAAAAACAAATAAAGAAATAAATTGAATATTATGTTTAAAGACACTTTAACAAGCCATAAATTTTCATGACGCCGGACAAAATTCAACCATAGGAATAGTGATGTTGATGAGCAAAAAGAGAAATGAAATAAAAAGGAACACAAAAAAAAATTAAGCTGTTAAACAAATATCACTCACGATAGTTCTGTGTTCTGCAGTTAAATTGGCCATGACAAAATAAATAAATGTTTATTTTTACATTGAGACATGGGCGCGGCGAGTAATTTATTTCAAATACTCGCCTTATCCCGCTTCTGAGTTATAGGAGTAGGGGAAGCAGGGTAACAGTGGATCACAAATGTTTGTAGGCCTCATATCTCTGGTTGTATCTTACCTAGCCGGTTGTTTATTGTTTTATCCAACAGCTACATTATCTGGCTAATAATTTTCCTAAGTGATTTTAACTCTAACTATTTTATTTAAGGATTTATAGGCTTTTTTTAAAAAATGGGAAATGATTCACTGTTCCACAGGCCCGGGGTAACTTGGATCATAGGCCGGGGTAGGGTGAATATATGGGGTAGGTGAAAACATGACCAATTAAATGTATTTTTTTATTATGAAATTGGTTTGAGTTGCCTTATTATAATCTACTAAGTACATAACAAACATGATATGCACTTTTCTATGAGTACTATTATTCTTAAATCACAAATCACAACAAATTTAGGCATTAATCACCCTTCCCCATCGGCCGTTAATTTATATTTATAGAAAAATATGGAATTCTAGCACATATTCATCAGAACGGATATGGTACATACAATATACGATAGTTGCCGATTCCTATTTATCAGTATTTAATTCAAAATAACAAGCGAATACAGTCTAAAAACATATTTCAAAAACTCGTAAATATTTACTGAGGTACTCAATTTCGGCTCAGACCGCAATGACGCGACCACCTCCTGTTACAGCGGCGAGCGGACTGGATTGACCGAACCGTATATCGCGCGGCACTCTTCTGTCAATTTCGCGTGTGTGTGTGTTAAACACAGACAGAGTTGTTTACGATTAACCTCTGCTCCCCGTTAACCACCGTTACCCTGCTTCCCCTATGATAAAATAAAAGGAAAATCAGAATCAAATGCGTTTATTTTCTCATGGCTTATTCCAACATTGTAACTTTACATCTACTAAATAGAAAATGTACGACTATTTGATTCTCTTCGCTTCAATCTTTTATAAGCTAGTGCAAAGAAGCGAAAAAGAAATCACTAGCTGGTTAACTAAATATCGCTTATCGACTAGAAAAACTAAGTACAGCAAGAAAATAACGTACCTTAGCTTAACTGCCACAGCTGACGGGCACTCACTATTGCAATTTCACACTATTAGTGTGTTCTGAGCGGACGACCGCTTCGTTCAAACGCTCCAACAAGACTGCTAGTTTCTACCTACCTCCAATAAGAATTTACATCTGACAGTTACTCTGGAAGTCTAGTATCAACAACCAAGTATCAACAAGATTGTAATATTGCTTTTAAAACCTGGTCATCATAAAAATCGGCCCACCTGTACTTTTGTCGGAATATTCGTTTTTTTAATTGTGAATGAAACAAGTTGTTTTGAAATAATATTTTTTTCGTAAAATAGTTTATTTTTAACATTTTAAAGTAAAAGTTATGTATACATTTTTGAAAACTTGCACATTATGAGAAAAAATGGAAGATCTTTAATTTTACCCAATTTTTAGGTTTATATTGAACAAGCTGTAATTTTACACCCTTTGCACTTAAGCCGATGAATCCTTGAAATCAATATTTGGTATTTCCTCCTCTTGCTTTAATTGTAGCCTGCATTCTCCTTTTTAAAGACCTTATTAAAACTGCAATGGCTCCTTGAGGGACTCGCTCCCATTCTTCTTTGATGGCGGTTTCCAATTCTCTAATGGTGGTAGGGGCAGGATTTCGAGCTCTAACCTTTTGTTTTAGGGTGTCCCAAATGTGCTCTATAGGATTGAGGTCAGGACTCCTTGCTGGCCACGGCATAACCTGTATACCAACCTCTTCCAGGTACTGAGTCACGATGCGCGCTACGTGTGGCCGTGCGTTGTCTTGCATTAACTGGAAGTGTTCTCCGATATAACCCGCAAAGGGCATCACGTGATCTTCTAAGATCTCTGTTATGTAACGTACAGCAGTTAGTGAACCCCTCCTGATGAATACCAGTTCCGTGCGCGCTGTCAAAGAAATCCCACCCCAAAACATTACAGAGCCTCCACCATAACTGACTGTTTCGCTCATGCAGCATTGGGCATAACGCTCACCTGGCCGTCTCATGACGTTACGGCGCCCGTCTGAACCGTATAACGTCATTCGGCTTTCATCACTAAAAAGAACTGACGCCCATTGGTCCATAGTCCAGTTCAGGTGATTTCGCGCAAATTGTAGTCTTGCTTGGCGATGAGCTGCGGTCAGTTGTGGTCCCGTTGCTGGCTTGTGAGGTCTTAAATCTTGTTCACGGAGTCTCCTTCTCACTGTACTGTCACTTATAGCCACACCCCGCACTTCTTGTAAGCGTCGCTGAAGATCAACCCCAGAAAGGTGCCGATTTCTTAAAGCTGAGGTCACAATAAAGCGGTCATCTCGTTCAGATGTGACCCTTTGTCTTCCAGATCCTGATCTTCTTCGATACTCTCCAGTCTCCAGAAACCTCTGGTAAACTCTTCTGACCGCAGATCGACTGAGATTCAATCTTCGCGCCACAACACGTTGACTGAAACCTTGTTGCAGCAAGGCTACAACTTGGGCTGCCTCTGCCTCAGTAGTGTCCATAATTTCAGATGAAATCTTGCAAAACTACAGCCTTAGTGAATAAAGATAGCGTTAATTATCGAGCGCACTGTTTAAATGTTCCGTTTCACAAAGGGAATTGGGTTCAACTGAATCTCGACGTAAACAATGAAATCGACACGAATCAGTGTAAGCGTTAAAAATTTTGTTAAGTACCCTCAAGTAGGCCGTAATTTATGGTAGACAGATGTCAAACATCATAACAAATCCTTGTAATAAAAAAAACAATTCAAAACCACTCATCTCCGAAGTTATAAAAAAGAATAGTGAAAAAAGAGGGTGGGCCGATTTTTTTGATGACCAGTGTAGTATAACAATATTAAGAGCTGTTTACGATAAAAACGTTTAGCGTAAACAACTTCGTTACAATATTAGCTTAGTTTAAACAAATCAAGATCTAAATTACATTGTTATTCCTTACACTATAATTACACGGAACCCTGCGCGAGTACAACTCGCACTCGACGTTTCTGCCAGCGGTCTTACACGCACTTCGCCGGGATAAAAAGTAGCCTATATCCGTCCCAGCATACCGTCTACCTCCCTGCCAAATAACTTTCTTAAAAACCAAAACCGTTATTGTGCGGATGGATAGTGACCACACAATCTCACCTGATAGAAAGTGACGTTGTGGTCGACGGGTAAATAACAAAATAAAACCCGGAATATACGATAGCGCACTAAGATAAGAAAACTGCAGGAGAAAGATAGATAAGAATGTTATGTAGTTTTGGCAGGGACGTGTCTTACGTAGTTATTGTATTCTCTTTGGGGACGGTCTGTGCTCGTGTTTGTAAATATTTTTCATGTGTTACTTCCTTTCCAAGTCACTAAAGCATAGACACTAAAGTAACAAAAGATGTTTTTGAAAAAACCATGGAAAAAAATTAGTTTCATTTTTACCAAACTTCGAAAAACGGAGGAGGTTTTATGTATGTTCGGCTGTATACAGGTGGTTTTTTGAGGTAGGAATGGATGGTAAATTCGAAACTATATGAGTTAGAGAAAAGTAGTGAAAGGAGTCATGGGCTCAATTTGTGACAAATTTTTACGGAATTTTTCATTAAAGTTTACAAAAATCATTACGAATAGATGATTTATCGAGGATAAGCCCTATTAAAACAAAGGCTTAATATCCTGGCCAGCGGCAAGTACCTACACCAGTTGTTCGAAAAGATTACTTATATAAATTTTCACATTGACGCTTGCTAGGGGGAGTATACAAACTAAAATTGTAGAAATAGCTATTCCCTCAATAATGCATTTCTTCGCAATGATTGATCCGATGGATAGCGGATACCAGCAACCGTATTTGGTTGGCGCAAAAATACATGTCATATTTTTATAATTAATCTATACGCTTAAACGATTTCCTGAAAAAGTAAAGACTCTAAAAATGTAAATACATATTTATTTCATATAAATCGAGGTCATGACTTATTGCACGACTTTTTTCTAACTGGTTTCGGATTTGTTGTCCGGAAACTTAAAAATCAGTGTAAATCCAAAGAAACTCGAAGGCGGTTTTTATTTTTTTGTGGTTTTTTGTGAATAAATAAAATTATTTCTCACTCATATAAAAACATTGGCAAAAACTATCAAATGTAAATTTTTTCATAGTGCTTATTTTACAACAACCTATGTTTTAGATTTTTTGTGAAATTCTTTGTTTTTCTAGTAAAAATGGAACAAACCTATCATAGACGATCTTAATGTCAGGGATTCTGTGTAGTTGTCTTGCCTCGCTATTTCGCAGGGTAGATAAGGCAAGAGAAAAACAATCCGTACCCCTGGCCCTAGCCCTTAATAGATAAATCCAAGCTGCCCTAACGATGCCTTTCAACAGGATAAAGAGATATTGAAATTTGGGGTGATCTAGTAGGTAACCCACAACAGGATATTCGGATCTGTAGTTTTTTTAACTTAAACCTACTTCTACTTATTTAAATAGGGAAGATAGGTAGACAAATTGGATGCGATTAACGAACAGGTGCCAAAGCTGGCTAGTCGACAAAGAATAGAAGGTGAAAGGCCAGGCAACTTACTGCTACTGTACGGCCTTTATAGGGCCTATCTTTATAACCTATGTAGATAGGTCCTTAGAAGTACCAAGAGTAGTCAAGCAAATTAAAATAGCAGGGATTGATCTAACCAATCGACCTTATGATCCAAATTAGGGCTGGGCGATACAAACGATATTTAGATACGAAATCTTATTTACAATCCTGAAATGATCGTAGTTGCTTTTTCTAGAGTTGGTTTTGGCTGTAAGTGCGTGATCTCTTGTCAAAAAATCGTATATTTTGAAGGTTTTGGTGACGTCAACAAACGCATTTTCCATTGCGTCAATAACTCGAAAGCTACTTTTTATGTTATTCAAATTACAATAAAATTTTAATAAAACGTAGCTGGAAAACTTCATAACGTTTTTTGCGATTTCTGACTTTTTTAGTACTTCTACCTCAAGAGCGAGGGAATAGAGTAGAGAATGCGAGGGAAGTGCACCTGTGTTTGCGAACACACTCGTGCACATGTCCTGCGCATGGCTAGTCTGTGTTGACACTGGCCGCCGTGGTCGAAATTCGGTTAGGAGGACATCATCATCCTACTAATCCTATCCTATTCTACTTTCTATCCTATCTGACTGATATTATAAAGTAGCAAGTAAAATTTTTGAAATGTGACCTTTTTGATACATTTAAAACGTAGCCCAACTGAAACAATCGGTCATTTTTTTATCGCTTATTTTTTATTTTTACAAAACCATGTTTGCAGTAAATATCTGGAATTTGTATGATTTCCATGCGGGCGAAGCCGCGTTGCGCAGCTAGCCATCAATAAAGCTATCTTAGCTTTAAGAACAAGATAAAGATTTTTTTTTGTCAATATTACACAAATAACTAATATACAACTTAATTTGGGTTAGATGATGTTGTGTGGATTGTCCAGCATTATTTATTTATTATTATTATACCACCACACTGGTTTATTCTTAAATAAATAAAATAATAATGATGGACCATTCACACAGCATTATCTAGCCCCAAGCTAAGCAGAGCTTGTGTTATGGGTACTAGATAACTGATATACCTAATACAATACACTACATAGATATATATATTTTTATTATACATAGAAAACATCCAGAACACCCTGAACTATCTGCAGATCGTACAAACATTTGTTCCGAGGCGGGAATCGAACCCGCAACCTCCTGCGTCGCAGGCGGACCGTCGCCCACTGCACCACTGAGGTCGTCAGAATTAGATGCATAGGCTATGACTTGCCAAGCTGTTTATCAGCTCTAGTTTGTTATCCTAGCTCGAAAACCAGCCGTGTGCCGAGAATGATGGAAACAGTTCAGTTAGGAGGGTACCTAATCTGTTTGTGCAACAAATGTGCCGAATCGAGATGTAGACTGCAAAAGTAGCTGCACATCTATGGTGTCAATAACATATTAGTGTTTGTAGAGCTCTTTACGATTTCAATAATCTTAGTAACTACAATTCAAGGTTTGCCGAATTCTACTTATATGTTAAGTCAAGTTATAAAATATGTTATAATATGTGATAAAAGCCAATAAGGCGCTTATCAGGGTGAGGCCTTCGTCCAGTAGTGGACTAATACAGGCTGTTGAGGTTGAGGTTGAGGTGAAGTCAAGTTATATAAGAGCATTATTCGTCTGCGACTTTTCTATCCAGAGTAAATCCCATTTTATTCTTCTCGACTAAGGTGCAAATTTTCTAGCTTCTACTACTAATTTTCAGGTGATAAGGTTGCAAGCCAAGCGTTTTTTGTCGCATAGTTGTAGACGTGTCAGTATTTCCGGTGGTACCGGCCAATAAATTGTTAGATTGGGCCTATCAGTTACTTGGTCTCGGTAGGTGTCCGGTGGTTGTAGCATAAGACGCTCTACAAATTGCATTAAGATGTCGGATGTAGTAGGTATCTAGGATGGAAATGGCTCTACTTAATTATACCGGTTAAGTTCTTGTTTTTGTTCACTTAGTTTAGGTAAGCTAAATTAGATACCAACAGCCTCGTTGGTCTAGCGGTCGTGTGTTCAACCGCTGTTAACAAGGTGCCAGGTTCAAATCCCGGGTCGAAGCAAAAATTGATTTTTTTAAGGAAGATAAATTCACCGTAGCATCCCGGAGTCAGCCCGGAGAAGTGATCAAAATCAAAATCAAAATCAAAATCAAAAACTCTTTATTTCCATAAATACAATAAATGTACACTTAGAAAAGGTCAAATCATAAAACTAAGCACTGACACGGAAATAAAGTGATATTTTTTGATTTCTGTCGCTTCGGTATGTAGACTAAAGTAAAGAAGCGACGAAGAAACCTTTAGCCTGTTAGTTGTTATTTTTCGAGTTGGAGCAAAACCCGTCCCAAGCTTTTTTATCCTCTAGATAATCTGATATTTTATAGTAAGCCTTTTTGCACAGCAAGGTTTTGACAATTTGTTTGAATTTATTTACTGATAATTTTTGCAACTCACTAGGAGTTTTGTTGTAGAAGCGTATACATTGCCCTTTAAAAGATACATTAATTTTGTGTAGCCTAGTTGTGGGCACAGCGATCTTATGTTTGTTTCTGGTATTCAAATTATGTTTATCGCTATTTTTAGGGAACCGATTTATATTTTTATGAGTGTACAATAAGTTTTCATAAATATATTGACATGGTACTGTCATTATGTTTATTTCTTTGAATTTATCACGCAGGGATTCTCTGGGACCCATATTATAGATTGCACGAACAGCCCTCCTCTGCAGCACAAATACGGTGTTAATATCTGCAGCGTTCCCCCACAGCAGTATACCATAAGACATAATACTATGGAAGTAGCTGAAATAAACAAGTCTAGATGTGTCCACGTCTGTAAGATGACGGATTTTTTTGACTGCATATGCTGCAGAACTAAGTCTCTTCGATAGCTTATCTATGTGTGGGCCCCATTGAAGTTTATTATCTAAGGTGATTCCTAAGAATACGGTGCTTTCTACTATTTCTAAAGTTTCTCCTTTAACGTTTACATCAGCCTTCACTTGTTTAACATTAGGTAGAATAAATCTAATACATTTTGTTTTGGTTTCATTTAACAAAAGATTATTGACACTAAACCAATGAACTACTTTTGAGATTGCACTATTCACATCGTCGAAATTTGTGTTTTGTCGTTTCATTTTAAAAATTAATGAAGTATCATCAGCAAACAATACAATCTCGTGATTATTCTTGACAAGATGAGGCAGGTCGTTAATATAAACTAAGAATAGGAAAGGACCGAGGATAGAACCCTGTGGTACACCCATTGTAACTACAGACCCCGAAGACCGTTTCCCATTAATGTCAACTCTTTGTATCCTATCACTCAAATAAGATGTAAGAAGATCCAAAGAGGTGTTTCTTATTCCATAGTGATGTAGTTTCCTGATTAATGTTTCATGGTGTACGCAATCGAACGCTTTTGACAAGTCGCAAAAAACGCCTAAAGCGTCTTGCGACTTCTCCCAAGCATCAAAAATATGCGATACTAACTCTACACCAGCATCAGTAGTTGACCTGCCGCAAGTAAACCCAAATTGCTTACAATGCAGCAGGTCATTGCCATTGAAATGCCTAAGCAATTGATGTAGAATAAGTTTTTCAAAAACTTTGCTGAATGTTGGCAGTACTGATATTGGTCTAAAGTTAGTGGGGTCAGACCTACTACCCGATTTAAACAGTGGGATTATTTTACTACATTTCATTAGATCAGGAAATACGCCACAATCAATAGATTCATTAAATATAAAAGCTAGATCTGTTGCAATGGTATCAATCAATGGTTTAATAATTGTAACGGAAATGCCCCAGAGATCTGCAGTTTTCTTTATATTTAAAAGTTTAAAGGCTTTTTTAATATCTTTTTCATCAACATGGGTGAAATTAAATTTATTTTTGCATTTAGATACATTTTCTATAAGCAATGACTCAGCAATTACCTGAGAAGAGTTTAAACACTTTGTAGTTGAGATTGGAATTTCAGTAAAAAAGTTTTCAAATGCTTGGGCCACTTCGACATCATTTTTAACTGAGCAATCATTGATCTTTAAATTGTAATCATTAACGTATGTACTGACCTTTCCAGTCTCACTTTTTATTATATTCCAAGTTGATTTTATTACATTATCACTATTTCTAATTTTCGAGCTAATATAATTTGATTTTGCAATTTGACAAACTTTTCTAAATATTTTTGAGTAATTTTTTACTTTTTCTTTGAACTCCTGGCTAAAATTGTATTGTTTTTCACTATACAGTTCATACAACTTTTGTCTACTTTTATGTATACCCACTGTTGCCCACTCACTAAAGGTAAGTTTTTCTGAAACCATAATCGATTTGGGTGTGAATATTGAATTGAATGCATTGGTAAATGTGTTAAAAAAATTGCAATATGACTCATTTGGGTTGTTAAGTGAGTGATAAGGTGATGGTTTACTCTCCCAATCCAATTTCAGCCGTTCAAATCGATTTGTGGTTACAGGTATGTATGTTATTTTCTTTTTACAATTATTATTTTTTAGTTGAATATCTAGTTTTATTAGTTGACCTAAGTGGTCTGATTTTAAGTAGCTTATTATTTTTTTGGTTACAATTTTTCCACTTTGGCAAATAAATACATTATCTATACATTTTGCTGAGGTTTCAGTTATTCTAGTAGGTTCCATAAATAATGGCCTTAGATTATAAGAATTAAATAAATTAGTCAATCTAGTACTGAGGGAGAAAACTTCTAAAAGGTCAACATTGAAGTCCCCGCATACCATTATAGTTTTATTTGATTTTGATAATTTAAATAAAATGTTCTCCATAACATTTTCAAATATTTCAAAAGAAGCTGATGGTGGGCTGTATACACTTACTACAATAATTTGCTCCAACTCTACACATGCTACTTCAATGTGGCTTTCAACGGATAAGCATGTTATGTCCTTACGGTCTTTGAATTTCATGAATTTGTTTAGTAATATTAAGGAGCCTCCACGAATAGCATGTGATCTGCAAAAAGAGCTGCCAACCTGGTGGTTACTGAAATTGAACATGAGCTCATAGCTTTTCAGCCAATGTTCTGTTAAGCAGATGATGTCAATATGAAAAGAGTTCATGATCGGTAGTATGTATCTCGGAAAGCACTTTGGTCCTGCGCCTGACCTCTTCCTGGTTGTGTCGGTCTGCCAACATCGTCTTGCATTTGCCATGACCATCAACAAATCACAAGGCCAATCCTTAAAAGTTTGTGGTTTGAATCTAGAACATCCATGTTTTTCCATGGTCAATTTTAAGTGGCATGTTCACGGGTCGAATCGGAAGACCATCTGCATTGTTTATTTTTGCGGCTGATAATAAAACAAAAAATGTCGTGTATCACAAGGTACTTAAGTGAAGAGCAACCTATGTACTAAAATGCAGAAACAATAATAAATGATTAATGTACTTCATTTTTTTTTCTAAAAAAAAAATTAACTTAATAAATTCGAAAATTTGCTTATTAATTGCCTTTAAGGCGGAACAGAGATCGCCGGGTCAGCTAGTTTATAATATTAGTGTGATGTTAATAACGCGTGTAGCACGGCCGGCGGTGCCGTTACAGGTTACACTGCTAAGGCTGGGCAGTTAAAGCGCTAAGCGATGATAGCTCTGCTTAAGGCAGTAAATGTTTATCTTATTCCAATGATCAGCGTTTTGTTAACCAGGAATTAGCAGCGAAACACCATTCCATGTGTTAAAATTACCGTGTACGTTCGGATATCTCCCGCAAATATGTAAATTGAGGTAAGTATGCGTATGTATGTAGGTAGACTACCTGGATATTATGTAAATATGGACGGACGTGGGATGAATAGCCGTGTCAGCGAGATGCCTTGTATACCGGCTCCTGTATGACTGACTACCACAATAAGTATTTTAAAGTGCCTAACTAGCTTCAACCCGCGGCTTCGTGTGGGTTAAAGTTTTAGGCCTAGGACAGTATCTATGCTAAATTTCAGCCAGACAGACCTATTCAGTCGTTTTAGCGTGAGCTATATATATTAGATCAAAATCGGTAAAGCCGTTCTAATGTTTTATGATGGAAATTATCTGTGTGAATGACATGTATGAAATTAAAATCTTCTCAAATTGTAACCTGGCCTAAATACCAGTACACATACAACGTATTCATATATTTATTTACAAGTTTCTTTACATGAATGTATTTAATTTATACACTAATATAGAGTCCACAGGTGAACGGAATGCTGGCTTCTATTTCGGTCAAAGAATTAGCATTCCCACTCAACGTGGTAATGCTGCCAACATTCTGGGCACTCTGCCTTCTGGTGATGGCTTAGATTTTTAGGAAATAGATCTGTAAATACTGGTAGTAATGATTGCTATTTTCTTTGTCAATAAAGTATAAGGTACTTTATTGACAAAGAAAATAGCAATCAAAGAAAAGAAACAAATTAGAACTAGTATTTACAATTAAAACAATTGACCAATCTGCAGACTGGTCCAAACACAATCTACAGGTAGCATAACTGATCCATATCAATACCAGTCGAAAGCGTCCCCAAGACGTTGGCTGCATTGCCCCGCTTTGCTGTATGACAATGCTGATCATCATCATCATCATCATCAGCCTATATTAGTCCACTGCTGGACATAGGCCTCCCCTAATGAGCGCCATAGCGCCCTGTCTTCAGCTTGCCGCATCCAGCATCTGCCTGCAGTCTTTCTAGTATCTCGGGTCACGCGTCGCTTCGACCGATTCGCTCAGATTTTTTTTTTAAATACCCGATTATACTTGGACCGGTACCCCACGGACCTATATTCTCGACTCTAAAGGGAGCAAATTTGTAAATTTGTTTTCAATTTTTTTTCTTCGGGTTTTCAAAAAACTATTTGAGCGTCTGTTCGAAGCGACGCGTGACCCGAGAGCTGGTGAATATCTGGCACAGCGAATCAGCATTGCCATACAGCGTGGCAATGCAGCCAGCGTCTTGGGGACGCTTCCGACTGGTGTTGATATGGATCAGTTGAGCTACCTGTAGACTGTTTGCAACAGTTAGCAGTTAGCTCAATTATTTCAATTGTAAATACTAGTATAATTTTCTTTGTGAATAAAGATGGTAATTTGTAGGATCTGTCGAGACCTGCATATTTGCGCCTCTTGAGATCCTCGACCAAATCGGCCGCCGCACCCGCCGTAATAATTATTTGATTCTGTTAATGTAATTTTCTTTGAATATGTCTTTCTTTTATTATAGGTATTTAAATCTAGTTTTGTGTCCAGAAAAATAATCTAAATGCAATCAATCGAAAAGTTGCGCGCTATAGGGTCTCGACGACTTCTGTCCATATATTGCACATTAAGATAAACCAAAGCTAATAGAATTAGGCCCCTAAATATATTGACCTTCCGTTGAAGTAATCGTGTTGTGAAGAATCGTTGTGAACAATTCAGCCAGCGGTTTATATTGGAGAAGGCAAAAAACGTTTCCACTCAGATTTCAGATTTTAATAACTTACAAAATCAGCACTTAGACAAGTCAAATTTGATTCTGCAAATTATTATCAAATAAGATATAAGGTGTTAAAAAAGCGCTAATAACAAAGAATATTACAAATAAACAACAGAAACAAATTAGAACTGGTATTTACGAGTGGAGTGGGAGGTGTTATTGGTTTTCTATTCACTTTTACTGTAATTTTTTGAAGGCATCCATTCATGTGATTTTCATAGGTCGGTAGAGATAAACCATTCTAAAAATGCACGCCCCTTTTACTATAAAAACTATCGTAGTTTGACAAATTCATATACGGATGTAAGCGATGAAACGTTGGTGTTCTTCCAACACAAATAAGGTTCGTAGTTAACCCGCTTACATCCGTAATTAATGCACGCCCCCTTCACAAAACGTCACAACACTCGGCGGCGTGCAGTTTTTGAATGGTTTATCTCTACTTAACTAGTAACTACATTTATTCACAAAGAAAATTATACTAGTATTTACAATTGAAACAATTGAGCTAACTGCCGACTGTTGCAAACAGTCTACAGATAGCTCAACTGATCCATATCAACACCAGTCGGAAGCGTCCCCAAGACGCTGGCTGCATTGCCACGCTGTATGGCAATGCTGATACGCTGTGCCAGATATTCACCAGCTCTCGGGTCACGCGTCGCTTCGACCAGACGCTCAGATAGTTTTTTGAAAACCCGAAGAGCCTCGGTACCCCACGGACCTAGGGTCTCGACTCCAAGGGGAGCAAATGTGTAGGCTCTGTCGAGACCTGCATATTTGCGCCTCTTGAGATCTTCGGCAAAATCTGCCGCCGCACCCGCCCTCACGGATGTCCTCGGAAGATGGGAAGGCGCAAGTGTGTCGACGCATGTAGCGTCCCACACAATGGGCCTCCCCAACTCCCATGGGACTAGTGTCATACCGTCGGGCCTCTTACCATCGTCACGCAACAGACCATTCGGTTCGAGAATAGCTGGTACGTTAACGGTGACAAAGGCCCGCCGGATGATGTCGTTAAGGCTAGCGTGGCGAGATATCCGACCAGCGGCCCTAGTGCACGATAATCCGTGATGACCAAGCTGTTCGACAGCAGTACCGCACTGGCATTGATGAGGCGCGCAACACCTTGTACCCAACCGGAGACATGTTGCGATACGGAAAGTTACGGGATCCAATAAAGTACCAGTATTATATGAAGGAAATGCTTGCAACCAATGTCCTGACTCCCATTTAGAAACGGCCAGGAGGCGGGCACGATCTGCAGAGCTGGAGCACGTTTGTAACAAACAGTTCCGTGTCAACTCACACAGAGGCCCGTCCCATTGCCGTTGGGACAAAAGTGATTTTGGGGGAGCAGCATCGGGGCAAGCACTATGCCAAGCCGTTCGAGCTTCGTCTAAAAATGAAATTTTCAATGACATTCCAGGTGGGACCAAAAGAGAAGGATTTAAAAATTTTTCAACTAAAGAACTAGTGCTGTAGACAGAAGACAAGAACGCTGGTAGGGCTACACTTGAAATTTTGCGTATACCTAAGCCTCCCAATTTGACAGGCAGGGAGGCCTGCGACCATGCCTTGTCATCTAAATCGATATTCAAAACCGATGATAATGTATTCATATACTAGTAACTTAGGTACGATAAAGAAAGTTCTTGGCAATTTGACGTGTGTTTTGTGTATAAGTGTGTTGTTGTGTGAGTTTTTGGTGTCCTAGCTTCCCAACTGATGTACCAATTTTCATAGAGTTTGCTTGTTTAGACTGTGATGTCGTTCGTCGAAAGTGTTCTTAGCCATGTTTGATGAAAATCGGTGATCTTACGATAGGATGATTTAAATCGTCGACAGTCCCTAAATTATTTTGAAATTAGCTTTTATTTACGCAAATAAGTAGTGTCCCATAAACGAATTGCATCAGAACGTCTTTTTTTATATTTATCATTAAGTTCAAATTCAAAAATTCAATTTCCTATCGATGTTCCGAACAAAATACTAAAAAACTAAAACCAATCGTTTCCTAGAACCGCATCAAAGGAACTACTTTCCTAGCTCCCAAAACAAACAGCGCAGTCAATTAGCTGTTCCAGCCCATCTCAAGCGCAACCTTACGACTGGAATAATAAGGTAGAATTCAGATTGTAGGGAGCTTCTCAAAGCTGTTTGTCAACTTCTTATTAGACATTCCGTTTGGGGGTTCAGGTGGAAGGGATTGGTGGAAGAAGCCTTCCTTTGGAGACGGCACTCCTATGCGACGCGCGCCAATAACGATTAAAAACTACCGAAGGATATACCGTACTTACATATGTTTATAGTACTTAAATATTTTACGTTACGTTTCTGGTATAAGTCGCCTTTAGTAGACTTTGGGATTGAAAATTTTCCGCACTGTCAGGCTGTCTTGCTTAGATCATTTGATCCTGTCCTGCTTAGATCATTTGACAACCTGAGAGTATTATTTAATATATGATCATCTGCATGAGAGCACGAGAGAGGCGGTCATTTTCAATCCCGATCTTTATCTACGCGGCTCAAAGCTTATTACCTACAATCCGCGCGTTGTGAAAACAGGATGGAAATAAATGCCCGAGTGCCCTAGTGTCAGATAGAAATAGATCCATACAATGCTGGTCGGATTACACTTTACTATCTTATAAATCACAACGTGTTTGTTTACTATAAAAAATTAGAGCCTACATGAAACATTGCCCGGTTATGCGCTGCCGTGGGTCATAGGTACAATATTTGAAATCTGGTGACCCCCACCTTCTTACTAGCTTTGATCGTGTACGACTGGAACACCCGGTATAGGTAGGTAAAGTACTATAGTAGAAAAAGTACTAACGACCTTACCATTGACAACCGATGTGGCGCGACGGACGAGGTGCAAGTTGGATGTTGTGTCGGATTATTTGAAAGCGTCGTCGTCTCTCCCTCTAAGTCCATTTGTTACCTACCTTTTTCACCCCCGACGCAAAAGAGAGGGGTGTTATAAGTTTAACATGTCTCTCTGTGTATCTGTCTGTGGTATCGTAGCTCCCAAACCGATGAACCGATTTTCGTTTAGTTTTTTATGTGTCATAGATAATTTTATCTCGAGTGTTCTTAGCCATGTTTCATGAAATTCTGTTCAGCCAATAAACGTCGGCACCCGCCGGCGTGTATAAAGTTTTTAATTTACAAGCTTTTACTATCAGACTTTGAAAAAAGGAGGAGAATCTATGTTCGGCTGTATCGATAAAAAAAAATATTATTAAAGTTTAAGTACCTAGACGACCGATGTGGCGCGGCGGGCGAAGGTCCGCCTTCGACGCCAGGAGGGGTTCAATTCCCGCCTTGGTACAAATGTTTGTACGGTATGTAAATATTTGTTCCGGGTGTCCTGGGTATTTTCTATGTATAATTAAAAAAATCTATCAATCTATGTAATGTATTGTAGGTACTAAGCATATCAGTCATAGTACCCATAACACAAGCTCTGCTTAGCTTGGGGCTAGATGATGCTGTGTGGATTGTCCAGCATTATTTATTTATAACTAAATTACAATAATCCATTCTTTCGTCAAATAATTCTTTCTCTTGCCGAATTGTATTGATTAGTTATGTAATTACAGAGATCAGCGCAAATCAAATATCAATATCGTATATCTCTTAACGCTTATAAAATACGCTCTGAATCTGACGATTTTTACAAAAGCGATAAAGCCTCGCACTTTATTCTGCAAGTACGTACATACCTACTACTAACCTGGGGGTCTACTTGGAAGAGGAAAATTGAAGTTTCTTTTCCGTTTTCGTGCAAAACCAACTCTTATGTCGTTCACTTCCTTCGTTCACCGTGGTACTTTTAGATAGTACTATGGTAATTTTTATTTACCCTGTAATGGTACAACGGATTTCTTTTTTTTCCGTGGTACCATTGATGGTACTGTGGTATTTTGTATTTACCGTTGTACCTACCATCACCACAAAGTCAATGCAGTTATTATTTTAAGACAAGAGATCTAACAAGAGGTGACAAGTTTATCTATATAAACTTGTCACCTCTTGTTAGATCTCCTGTAATCAGATCTCATGATCTCACAGGAGATCTAACAAGAGGTGACAAGTTTATCTATATAAACTTGTCACCTCTTGTTAGATCTCCTGTCTTAAAATAATAATTGCATTGACTTTGTGGTGATGGTATTTTGTATTAACGGTAAATACAAAATACCACAGTACCATCAATGGTACCACGGCAAAAAAAAGCTACTTACTTACCTACTTCTCTATTCTAACGATGATGCACACTCGTCTATCCTAAAATAATGCTTTTTTAAGATTATCGTTTGCACGAAGATGAATCGGAAACTTCGTTTTTGTTTTTACGAGCAAGTACGGGCCCTGAGTGAGACAAAACACACAACATTCCGTGGAATACCCGTGTCAACGTAATTGCAACACATTTTTGCATTCTAGCACGTTCTAGAAAGAAAGTGTTCGCTGTACGGTCGAAAACAACCGACGTTAATACTACAGAGCATTGTCGTAGAATGCTGTACTTTAATCCCTAGTAAAATTATGAGGTACTCAAATGAATAATTAAAACCGTTATTTTATGAACTTTTATCAATATTGTTTTGTATAGGAGTATATTTACCTTATTTGGAGTACTTTTTTGAATTAATAAATTTCTAGAGGGCCAGATAAAGCGTAGTATTAAGCTTTCATGCTTTTCAGACCCCCTAAAACTTGCCTCACGATGCCTGATGTCCTTTTTATTAGGATAAAAAAGTGCCCCAATATTATAGATTCATATGCAAATTTAAATAAATATATAGATAGATAGAAAACACTTTATTATACCACACAAATACAGGACATACAGAGAAAATGCTTAGAAAAAAAAGGAAGTATAAAGGAAGTATATAGAAACCTAAGCACTTATACTTGTTAGGCATTATGTGTTTTAGTCAGACCGGCTTTGCAGTCACCTCGTTACGTGATACAAAGGAGCGGGTGTGATTGTTGTAATCAGTGTGTATTATACGCGTAGATATTTTTCCTTCTGAATACAATAGACTGCGAACAATAGAGGTAATTGTTATCTATGATTGCGTTTCGTAAGCGTGTAGGTGCTGCTTCGTAATGTATAGCCGTGATTTTCACCTTAGAAGCTTCGTTACATGCTGTTTTGTAATATGTTTGTAGTTTTTTTTTTAATACCAAATGTCTTTACTCACAAAGAAAATTATACTAGTATTTACAATTGAAACAATTGAGCTAACTGCTGACTGTTGTTGTTTGTAGTTTGTGTGTCTTCGTGTTCAAATATTTATTTTTAATTACCTTCCTACTGACCACGGGCTCATATGCACTTCCTGGAAAAAAGCAGCTTTTAATGTATGTTATTCCAGACCCACATCTATGCAAATTTTCGGCTTGATTCGTTCAGTTTTAGTATAAATGAAAAAGCCAAACATTTAATCACGCCCAAAACGAACACAGCTTTATGCAGAGGTGAATACTTTACTTTTGACTCTTTCTGCGAGTTAATAGTCAAAGTTTCGTAACGTGTTTTGCGGTATTCGTTTTTTATTCTGCCGATAGAGGGTAGTTCGAATTTGGTAAAAAATCTCGCATATTTTGATGTTCCAAATTCAATCTCATAATCCAAACTCATTACTCCCTCAAAAATAATGAACATTACTCCCAAGGGAGTAATGAGTTTGATTTTGGAACTCCGAAATATGTATGTCCTGTTTACCAAGGAGACTCGAACTAAGAGATTTCATTCGATTTGTTTGAATTTGGCAAAACCTTCACCTTTTTCAGCTATACTATACAGGACGTACTGAGTGCGTTTTACGAGCATTCCGTGTGAAAAAAGCATTTCCGTTTTTCATGCGGTACTAATCAAAATAAACAATTTCGATGCGGAATAAACAATTATTCACTTCACAAATATTTATTCGCAAATTAATAGATAACCGAATTAAAATCAAATGAGTTGCCAGTTGTTTGATCGTTCGCGCGACAATGAATTTAATAAATTAGATTACCCGTACAATCGTGTGAAAACGAGCAAATAACGGGTGGTTCGATTCGAGTTTGATTGACTTAATTTAGGGTTTGGGAACGAGGCAAATCGACATTTTTTTTAAGGTAGGGTGTGCCTTTTAATTTAAAGTCTAGTCTAGAATTGTTCAGATTCGATTATAGCAGAATTGCATACTCCATACAAATGTATGCAGCAGTAACTCTGTCTGTCTTACTTTTTTATGATGAAACTGCTGAACGGATCTAAGTGTAATTTATCAAGGACACATTGTATCCTAGGAGAGAAATAAAGAAAACCGGCTTTCATTTTTTTACATGCAGCCGTAAGCAAAAGTTAGTTTTGAGTAAGGTAAAAAAGCACTAGGTGATCCCACTGGAATTATCGAATCGATACAAAGGCAATTCCCGTAGATGTACCACATGTCTGTCTATAATTATTGGCCACCCGATTGTACCTTGAACTTTGAACTATAATTAGAACTTGGCCAAGTGTGGGTGTTGGCCCATATTGTGGCCTAAGCATACTACCCCTTTGATTGATATCCTGATGGCTTAACAAGCGAACTGCGTGCGAAGTGTTTTGGACGTCCATTTGTTTGAAATTGTGATTGATTGGAGTCCCACGGTAAATGTGTTTTTCCTACAAGATAATCGGTATAGCTAGGCGCGAAATGTGTCAAATCAAAACAATGAAGTGTTATTTTCACAGAAAAGTCAGATGCGTTTTTGACAAATTCCTATACCCCGCCTAGCTCTCCTTGAAAAGCGCCATACGATACCTGCCAAAAAAGAATACTAGTGAGTCATTTGGACAAAAAGTTTTGGTAACATTTCCATCTTTTGATAGGTAGATTCGGCTTCAAGACGGTATTATTTTCCTGGTTTCGTTTATTTATCATTCTGACCTTTGCGAAAGTATCTACTCGAAGCACAATGTACCTACTGTGACGCTAATCCGAACTGAGAGGCTAAAGTAAAGGCACAGCATGAAGAGATGTAGCTGATACAGTTGTTATCAAGGGTTGAACATAAACATTATTAATTTATTAAGAACTGAAACATAAGCGGTTGGAAATGTATTTTGACGAGGATCCATTCTACTTTGACTACGTGTAGATAGTAAGAGAAATGTGACGTACAATTTTAATTTTGACGAGGTCAAGTCCTGTTCAGCTGTGTGGTGCCGGCTTAGAATTAGCACCACCCCGACTCTTCCCGAGGGTGTCGTAAGAGGCGACTAAGGGATATCCACCAAGGAGTGGGCAGCAGCGCCCCCTGCAAATAAATTCCACCACCGAACTGTGATCCCCAACCCATGCCCAGCGTGGGGATTGTGGGCATTAGCGTGAGATAAAAGCTAAGAAGGCGCTCATCAGGGGGAGGCCTGCGTCCAGCAGTGCACCAATATAGGCTGTTGAGGTGAGGCAAAGGAAGTCCTATCCTAATTGCGCTCGGATTTTATGTATGTTCAAAATCCTTGCAAATTAATAATAATAATAAATAAATAATGCTGGACAATTCACACAGTATTATCTAGCCCCAAGTTAAGCAGAGCTTGTGTTATGGGTAATAACTGATATACTTAATACAATACACTACATAGATAGATATTTTTTATTATACATAGAAAACATCCAGAACGCCCTGGACAAATGTCTGCAGATCGTACAAACATTTGTCCCGAGGCGGGAATCGAACCCGCAACCTCCTGCGTCGCAGGCAGACCTTCGCCCGCTGCGCCACACAGGTCGTCAAATATCGTCATGTTTGTTTTAGCGGAAAAGAACGAAGTGTTTTTTGAGATTTCGAGATCAATTAGAAACTGACGAATATATATGTTGCTACACCAGAAAGCCTTTGGACGCCATCTTTGCACCTCTCCTCTCAGCCTGTGCATATTGTAGAAAGCAACAAAGAAATCTCACCATTGGATAGTCAGCATCAAACATGAGTGAGGTGGGGCTTCGCCAAGCGACACTGTATGCAATTGGTAAATCACCACGGCGGAGAGGAAAGCGTTGTTCCATCCTAAGCCACATCTTCGCTTGCATAGGTGAGATGGTGGCCAAAGAAACCACACTAATATAAAGCTTTTACGGGTGTAAACGGGTTAACTACGAACCTTATTTGTGTTGGAAGAACACCAACGTTTCATATCTTAACGAGGGACTTCTCAACAATCGTGCCTGGTCACCTTTATAGATATAGAAGGCGCCTTTGACAAAACAACTTTCCCATCAATAGAAAACGCTCTGCGGAAGCAAGGAGTCGATGAAAACTTGAATCAGTGGATAACTGAAATGCTATCCAGTAGAGCAACAAAAATAGAGAGTTCAGAATCCCTCGGGCAAGCAGCCCAATGCAGGGTGACGCGGGGGTGTCCGCAGGGCGGGGTCCTTTCACCGCTCCTGTGGATACTGGTCGCGAACGAACTCCTGGACTCACTGAACACAGATGGTATTCTAACGATCGCATATGCAGATGACCTGGCAATCATGATATCGGGGCTTTTCGAAACAACTCTCTGCGAAAAGATGCAAAAGGCGCTGCGGATTGTGGAAACATGGTGCACCAAGCACAGTCTGTCAGTAAACCCGAACAAAACCGAACTAGTACTCTTCACTCGCAAGACCAAACTACCAAGACTAGAACTACCCTCACTGCTAGGTACAACACTGACTCTGAGCAAGGAGGTCAAATACCTCGGCATATGGCTAGACAGTAAACTACTATGGGGCAAACAACTAGACCATATCATAACAAAAGCCACAAACGTATTATGGCAATGCACCCGAGCGGTAGGCAAGGACTGGGGCCTAAAGCCCAAGCTGTGTCTGTGGCTGTATACAGTCATGGTACGCCCGGTGCTAACATACGGTGCATTAGTATGGTGGCCCAGAACAAACTTAGTCACCACCATCAACAAACTGCAGCAAGTGCAAAGACTGGCCTGCACACTCATCTGTGGATGTAGGAAATCAACCCCATCTGCAGCACTGGATATAATTCTAGGGCTAACGCCCCTGCATGTTCACATACAGCAGGAAGCAATGGCGGCGTCCCTAAGAATTAAATCAACAAACCAATGGAAAGGCGATTCAGGACTAACAACCCACTGTAGGATACTAAGTAAAGCAATTGCAGCAATTCCAGAGGCAGCAAATGGTACTGACAGAATAGCGTCTACCTACTTAACCGGTAAGACCTACTCAACAACGCATGAAGAGAACGCAGCAGCGAACACCTCACATGACGTTAACACATATCACATCTACACTGACGGGGCCAAGAATAAGACAGGAGCTGGCTGCGGCTACTCCTGTCCCGAAATTGGTCTCTCTAGAGCACAACCACTAAACTGTGCCACCACGGCCTTTCAGGCTGAAGCACTGGCACTCCAACTGGCGGCAAATCATATGCTTAGAGAGACAACTATCAAAGACTCGACCTGCCAGTTGCAGCTGGTCTTCAAAACAGACAGCGCTGCATTAATAAACGCACTCAATAGGACAGACACGAGATCAAAATCAATTGTGGAATGTCACAACGCTCTACAAAGTATCTCTGAACATAACAAAGTCAGCATAGAGTGGACGGAGAGTCGATCCTGTCCAGGCAACATAAAAGCAGACAAACTAGCAAAAGAAGGAGCGAGACAGACCCCAACAAAACAGGACATCAGTCTCTCAAATCCGCCCACAGCGGAAGTAAAACACAAACTAAAACTTAACTCAGAAAAAGAACACCAAAAATTATGGGAGCGTCGAACAGACTGCAAACATACTAAATCAATATTCCCCTCCAAAGATAGGAAAACCACAAACACGTTGCTCAAGATGAGCCGCGAGGACCTGAGAACGATGGTGGGCATCATCACAGGACACTGTGAACTGAACCATCATCTGCTCAAGACTGGAGCCACAGACAGTAGCCTATGTCGCGGCTGCTTCCAGGAAGAAGAAACTGTGGAACATGTAGTGGTTCACTGCACGGCCACAGAGGAGGCCAGAAGGGTAACGGGATTGAGGACTCTCATAGAGGGATCTAACCCGTCCTCACCCACAGAAAAGCTGAAACGAAGCTGTCAGTCACCAAAAGTCCTGCTCCGGTACTTCAAGGAGCTGGGCTGGTTAGGGCCTGGTTAGGCAGGGGGACAATGCACAATACACTCCTAAGCGAGATGTCAGTGCAGATCCCAGTTCCCCCACTTAGAATTAGAATTAGAATTAGAGGGACTTCTTCAGGGTGAGTGCGACTCTAGACGCGCACGTTCCGCATCCCTTCGAGCACTACTATGAAACGTAGGTGTTCTTCCAACACAAATAAGATTCGTAGTAAAACCCTTACATCCGTCGTGAATTCGTCAAACTACGATACTTTTTATAGTAAAATAGCTATCTTGTCAAAACAAATCAAACGAGCCCAAACTCAATGAGGGTAGGTACGTCGTTTATTACCTAGTATCCATGGTCACCTGCCGGTATCATTGTCATCCGACGTATGCCAGCTCAGTCGGAAACCGGAAAGTGGATCGGATTTAACTTGCAAGATTTCATTATTGACGCTAAATAAACGCTCATAATAAAAGGAAGCTAAAAGTCCATTGAGCTTGCTGTTTGAACCTTAGCTACGCCATACATCGCCACGGAACAGGTATTTGCAATTCAAACGGCCGCTTCCGACTGTCTACTTACACAGTCATTGATAAGTTAGGACTTCCGGGGGAAATGTACCATCGTATACTTAATATACCTACCAGGTAGACTTCTAAAGATAGCCATAGATACCTAAACCGAGATAGTTTCACTTCAGGCCACTGGATTTGGGCCCGTCCGGTGTGATTCGAACGAGGAATCAAAAATAAATCAATATACATACTACATATAATATACACTGTCAAGAAAGTACCGGGAAAAGATTAATAATACACAAAATGTTTGTTATTCATCCAAATTTATTTTATCACCTTCAAAGTATGCTCCTTCAGAAACTCACTTACGCCAACAAATAATCAATAATTTTCGAAGATCGGTTTCGAAACCCTTATGGTCTTATGGTCTCGCTTTGTCTGTCCTTTTTTCCCTCCTTAATAACTCAGCAACTACAGCAGCTATCAACTTGAAATTTAAAATAATAATACATTTCGTGCGCCTGTACAGATTAAAAAAAAAATGAAAATAAATGAACAATGAAAATGAACATTTTCCATACAAATTGAGATGTCAAAATTTTAAAAGAGACCTACAGCGTCAAGTGGGGTATCAAATGAAAGGTATTAGTTTGTACATTTCAAAATAGTTTTTGAAATTTCTGTAGGTTTCATACTTTTTGAAATATTTTGAAAATAGTCGAAAAAATACCCATTCCCCCCCTATCTCCGAAGTTTGCAGAGCGATCCATTCTAAATGTATGAAGCGTTTGTAGATATAGATCTATATTTTACAGGAAAAATATAGAGAAGTCTGTAAAACAAATACTTTTTGAAAAATGGTCAAAAAGGGGGGGGGTAGTTATCAAAAGGGGGGGCTACCCCTCTAAGTGGGGTATCATATGAAAGGTATCAGTTTGTACATTTCAAAACAGTTTTTGAAATTTCTGTAGGTTCAATACTTTTTAAATATTTTGAAAAAAATCGAAAAAAGTCGAAAAATTTACCGCTACACCCTATCACCGAAGCATGCAGAGAGATCCATCTGAAATGTCGGTTGGTACCTACTAGTTTTAGGTCTTCATTAAATTTCGCAGTCTCTAACCAGTACCTTTAGTACAAACCTACTTGTTGACAAACGTTCGAAACCCTCGGCGCGCGAGTTACACTTGCACTTGACGGGTCTTGTTTGAATTACGGAGTGTGTAGACGATCTTTTACGTTAATACGATCTATAAATAATTTTCTAGTTTAACTTTGATAAATCCGTCAAAAAAGCTGGAAAATTATAAGCAAAATTAAAATTGGACCACTTAACTTGGGTATTAGGGCCCTTGGCGTAAATTTTCTACAAAATAAAGTCTTATCTTCTACAAAATAAAGTCTTATCTTCTACAAAATAAAGTCTTATCTCAAAGAAGAAAGAAAATAAAAGAAAAAACCTAAATGTCATTTCTGTTCATTTTAAATCGTAAAATAGCAGTACCGATGACTTTATTCGCTATTGTGATTTCTTAGATTTCAATTTTACCGCCCGCCTTACCGCTGGGGCGGTTAACATCGCACTCGTAAAACGTTACGAGTCGGTTTATGGGTGATTGACTGTCGAGCATGAGCGAGATGCTATTTCTTATCCGGGCTCCAGACTTTTAGGGTTATGGAGGAAATGGAACCATAATATGGTGGGATTTTAGTAAGCTGCTTACTTTGGAGCTATATTATGCTGTGTGTGGCCGTGGCAGTCGCCGGGTTAGAATCGACCCCTTCAACATAGACCGTAGATTACTCGTACGTAAGAGCCGAGTAAGTGAACGTACCAGAGGATGGGCGACAGCCTCTTTTGATGCATTGTTGACTACCTCTGTGGCGCAGCGGGTGAAGCTCCGCTTGCGACGCAGGAGGTTGCAGGTTCGATTCCCGCTTCGGGACAAATGTTTGTACGATCTGCAGATATTTGTTTAGGGTGTTCTGTATGTTTTTCTATCTATACTAATATTATAAAGAGGAAAGGTTTGATTTTTTGTTTGTTTGTTTGTTTGTATGAATTGAATAGGCTCCGAAACTACTGGACCGATTTGAAAAATTCTTTCACCGTTAGGAAGCTTACTTTTCAGGGAGTGACATAGGCTATATTTTATCCCGGAATTCCCACGGGAAAGGGGAACTACGCGGGTGAAACCGCGAGGCGATCGTCTAGTGTATAATAAAAATATATCGATCTATGTTGTGTATTTTTGTATTTATGTATGTATTTACATTAGTGAGTAGTGTACATTAGTTATCTAGTACCCAAACATTAGCTTGGGGCTAGATAACGGTGTGTGGATTGTCCAGCATTATTTATTTTTTCATTATTTTTTATTCGAACCCTCTACAAAGTCTCCAACGACCACCAATCCGCCAGCCCAACATGTTGACCTCAGGAAACACCCTTGTGTGTGTTGAACCACCCCCATGCTGATGACGATGCTACATGAACAATGATTAGTATGTGTTATTTACTTTTTACGGCCGTTTGGCTGCTCTCATCATTTGATTGCTCATATAATTACATTATAATCTTAACTAATGAGCGTGTTCTGTATGATTTCATCGTCATCGTCACCATTAAGCTCGTGTCAACCCACAGCTGGGTATACATCTCTATACGTTTGTCATTCGTCTTGCCCAACGCTATTCTGGGCTTAGTGCAGCCTGTAACTTAGCAATTATAATATGAAAATGTTAAATGCTACATTACCTATAATAATAAAATAATAATCGCCCAACAATACACTTAATCTTTGAGTTGGATCTTGATCCAAATATGACTTACCTACTTAGGTATAGAGTACTTACTCGTACTCTTCGATAACTTTACCCAGTTTCGATATCACATACAGTTCAAACTCGTGGAAAATATCTGTTAATTTCATTTCACATCTATCCGAGAAGCTTTGAGAATGTTCAGAACGATTGAGCAAGCGAGGTACAATTTAATATCTCGTTGAGCAGCAATGGCGGCGATGATGGTGCCAATTTACACGCAGCGCAGTCGTCGTACACCGCTAAATTTGTAGGTGAGTACGTATGGTATATCTACACCCGAATACTCAATCGCAATTTAGGATTACGCAGACAGTCGTCAAATACTTGTTTGTCCATATCCTTTATAAGTCATAAGCTTAATTTGTCAATTTCGCAATTCGTCAAATCCTTTATTTATCATATCCTACTCAAGTCAAAATTTAAGAACGTCTCAAATGACGAATTTTTGACAGAATTTCATGGAAAACTGCCAAAAAATCGCGCTAGCTGTTTATAATCAAGTAGGTACCTACATTAAATTATTTTACTTTCTTTCTGGGACGCTTCCGACTGGTAGATATTGATATGGATCAGTTGAGCTACCTGTGGATTGTTTGCAACAGTCTTCAGTTAGCTCGCTTTCAATTGTAAATGCTAGTATAATTTTCTTTGTGAATAAAGGCTATTATTTTTTTGCTTTGTAAATAACTTTCTATTAAAAATTATTACACTTATAATATAGCCCGTAGACTGGCACAGTTCCGAGTAAAACCAAAACCACTAAGGTAGAACCATGGTCCCACGCGGCTGCATCGATTTTCATACATAGGAAAAATCCTCTTAAAAATATCATCATCATCATCATCCGCAACCGACTTCACCCACTCTTAGGAATAGGCCTCCAAGCTTTTGAAGTCACCTGGCAAATAAAATAATAATCTCGGTTCATACGTGAAGGTCGTAGCTCCCAAATGCACAGCATCAGGGGTAAAAATAAGTTGGTAGGTGGTGCAAAAAGACACTATTTTATCCCCAAGACTTTTGAAATAGACGGAATCTTACAAAGTTTTACTTCCTACATTTCGTGGTCTAACCCAGCGCAGACTTGCAGTATTTTAATATTTGATCGCGATTGTACTCGGAGAGACCAAGAAATCTCCTAGCTAACCAAATACTTTATTTTTCATTCTTTCTTCAATAAAGAACTTTAGTCTGGTTCAGGCGATAATTTATTTTACAGATATGTAGTTAGGTCTGCCGGGTGAGATAATCATAGGGACAGACCCTCTGTAAGCCTTACCTACCTGTAATGCATGTACCTTACCTATCTACAATAGCTTTGTCAATAGGTAGGTATCTACCAGACACAAAGATCGTAGTGTTTAGTCTGGTAAGGAACGTAGGCTACGTTCTTGACAAGACGAAACAAGTACAGGTGTCCTTGGAGTATACAGGGTGGGGCAAATTTTTGGCCCCGTAGGGGTGGAGACATGTTTACGTATAAACCATCGTCCCAACCACAGAAATCTGAATAACAAGGCACTAGAAATCGTAAGCGCGCGTGACCTTGTCGCCGCTCAGGTGACTCTCACGCCACCAGTGCGTTCGTTGCTGTTCAGTTGCTCTCGAAACGTGCGTGTGTAAAAATGGTGTGTTGCAGCATTTCCCATTGCGGAAATTCTTCCACAAGTTGTAATTATATTAATAAAGGAATAACTTTTCATCGGTAAGTATTGTTTTTTCTAAATAATGCCGTTTTTCCTTAAAATTATAGAATCTTTAAAAGTAATACGAACGTCACAGTCGACCGTTCTTATTATCACGTTTAACTATACATTGCCTCTTATTTTTGTCAACATCGGGCAGGTACCTCATTACAAAAAGCAATGTACTGCACAGTGAACGATAACGTTGCGCGCTCGATTTCCTATCGTGGTACGGCCGCAGAACTCGGTCGCGAGCTAGTGTTGTGACACGGTAATATTATCCTTAATATTACCTTGGTTGTGATTTGTAAAACAACTTTGCATAATTTAACATAGTATTTTAGGAATACGATGTTATATTAAAATTGTTTATTTATGATTTATTATCATAATAACTAACTATCTATAAAGCTCGATTACCACTGACTGACTGACTGACATAATTGTTCTCCTTGATGGTGGAGGGGGAGGTATGTTTTTTTTGCAGAATCATGTAGGACCCCCTACATCCTAGGTCCGGGGGACCTAGGAAAAATTCCGACTTTTTGAGATTTGCCCCCCGGAACCACCGCCCCCCAGGGGGGCGCCAAGCAGAGTCACACTGATGAAAAATTTTTAGGGGGTTGTATAGAGGGGGTCATATGATTTCGATTCCAAAAAAAATTTTACAAGGCGATTTTAAGCAGTACAGCATTAATCCTTATCCAATTAAGTAACTTAGATACATTGTGCATTTAATATAGATTAATATTGCCCTTTACAGCATGTAATTTGAATGAATATTTTCGAAGATATTACAGATTTAAAATGACAGGGACATAGCGATTGCGGTATCGGCCGGAGTACCAATTCTGCAGTAGGTATATTTAGTATAAGCATTGCACCCGTGCGAAGCCGGGGCGGGTCGCTAGTTAATAATAAATGAATATTGAAGTACAAACTATATTTTTATTTTATTAGTACAATGCCCTAGTCATAGAATAACAGTACGATAGGTACGTGACCTGATATTTCGTGCCCAGCACTAGTGTAGATTACAGTAAAATGACGTCATAACGACAACAAATGCAAACTTGTCACTAATGTGTGAGTAAGCGAACGTATGCAACTACGCATAAGGCTTAATTTGGTTTGCACTGTATTTTTGGATGGGCGTAGCCGTAATTCCGTAGTTATTGTCTGTGTATGTAGTGGTAAGGTAGTAGAGGGGGCGAGCCGGCGACACGCATTCCCGATAGATCGGATGGTACTCAGCATTTCTAGTGCCTTGTTATTAAGATTTCTGTGGTCCCAACCAATCCATACCAACTTAAAAAGTAGTTACATACGAAACTTAAATTAAGAACCATTGAATGAGTGACATTGTTGTTTTCACTGTTTTCACTCGTTTTTTCATAGAAAATGTATGGGAATTGTTTTTTTTTAATTATTGCCAAAACTTACGATTTGATTTGGTATGTTACTTTGGGAAAAGTTTCTTGGTTGGAAATAGAGTCGGTTAAGACCAACTTGTATTTTTTTGACAAATGTCATGTTTTAGGGTGAACCGTACTTTTTTTCGAAAATCTAAAAATGGCAATGTCTTTTTCTTCAAAATAAAACAGAAAGTTTCTAAGAACAAAACCTTCTAACTACAAAAGAAAAGGTAGCTACCCTTAAGGGGCCAAAAATTTGCCCCACCCTGTATTCAAACATCAAACAATGAAATTAAACCAGTGTCTAAATAAAGGCTATAATTAGGCATAGCTAGGCATATATGTAAGTATCAACATGATTTTGATATGAAATCTTCTTTAGGAAGTGCAGGAATCAAAAATATCACTTTATTTCCGTGTCAGTGTTTACTTTTATATTTTGACGTTTTCTAAGTGTACATTTATTGTATATATGGAAATAAAGAGTTTTTGATTTTGATTTTGAGGAACTAAATCCTTTAGACCATATAGGACTCTTGAACACGCAATAACGTTAGCTTCTCCACGCTCTCTCAGAAAAAGTTGATTATTTTTTTATTTTCAATGCGACCCTGTCCTACAGAATACAGTGAAATTTAAATATTTGCATTAAAAATTCTTGTGGCTATAAACTTGTGAGCAATAGCAAGGGTTCCTCGCCATAAAAGTTTATTTGTCCGCTCTAATCCTAATTTAGGCGTCTCTTGCACTCGGCTTAACATTCTGGACGGGTTTACTCTGCTTTTAAACTAGGGAAAGTTAGTTAGTGGTCACACTGATCCCTTAGCTTGTAGTTTGTTAGTAAATTTTTGAGAGAAAAGTTTTCGTGTAGCTTCTCTTCTAAGCATTTCGTCTGAGTAATAAAGGAACACAGAAAAGTTTATTTCACTTAGGAATGTTTGTCAAACGTTCTGACATAGGTAAGTACAGTCAGCTGCACAGACATGTATACACTTCCAAGATTTAACTTTTATTTTACTTGGAACTTTTCAAATAAAAGGCCAAGCACACGTTTTTCGTACAAAGTAGTCATCGTACTTGTCAGAATGCGGTACATAAATTATCACAATTACACTTACACTTACTATGTAGTCAAATTGAAAACTTGGGAGTGTATACATATTTTTGCAGGCGACTGTACCTACCTCATTCCAAGGTTATTTGCACTAGGTAGGTTAGTAAAACAATGTATCAAAAGGTTGCGGTGCCTTTGGTCCGACCAAAGCTTGTAGGTTTCCGACACACCTTGAACCAATAGGCCATAAGGTAAATTGACTAAACCTATCAGTATACCTACCTGATCCGTAAGGTCGAACCGCTACACCAATTTCGCCTTTATCGCCTTTGCCTACCCACAGCTAACAGCTTATAGGTACACCTATTAGGTACTTTATCGTAACTACTGGCCAACCAGGTAGAATAGCCCACAGTGGAATAAAAACCTACGAGTCGACTAAAAAAAACTCTTGTTTTCCATCGTTTGAAAATGAGTTGAGTATTCTATTACAGATATCTTTTGGGATAAGTTCACACAAAGTTTCCCAATAAATACGCGGGTATCGTCTTTCACTTTTATTAGACCACTGATTTCGCATAAAAGGACAAAACAAAAACAAACTTTTATTTTAATTTACTAATAGGGTAAAATGCGAAGGGGCACAAAACATAGAAGGGTAGGAAAGCATAGAAGCGAATTTCACGACGCATGTAAATAAAATCTATAACCCTACATACACTGTGTAGGGTTATAGATTTTATTTACGTGCGTCGTGAAATTCGCTTCTATGCTTCTTTCTTGTAAGATCTTATGTGTAGGCTACACATAAGATCTTACAAGAATGTTTGTACCTATTTATAGAAATAAATAAAATTGAAGAATCAAGAACAGCCAGTATAAACTAATATGGTAAGGTACACTACACACACCTGCGATTATCTTCTGAAAGATACAGTCTCACCTTACTCAATCATCAAGATAACCAAGAGAAAAGAAAAACCCTAGTAGCAACCCGAGTTTCAATTCGACATATCAATAGTTTGCACACCCGCCCACTTACTTCGGAACTTACTTGGCTACCCGAGAATAAACAAAACCCAATATCCAGGGCAAAGTGACAGGCAAAATGCGCTGAATCGGCGACGTCTGTTAATATGGAGCCCGCTGAAATTAGAGCCAACAAAAACAATGGTATGGCACACATAGGCGAGGTAAATTAAATTTTGAAGCCGAACCCCATATAAAACATTTACGCGACATAGCGTGCGAGGGATAAGCGGGAGCGGGGAGGTAATGGACAAATGATTATTGCTCTGGAAATAAACCACAGGAATTACGGTTAACTATTAAATAGTGTTTTGTTTTCGTGTTACTTTCCTGTCGACACAAACTTCTCAGCCTCCAAGAACATTGTGATAGATCGTCAACCAATCATCTGTCTTCCTGCCCCTCAACCTCAACAGCCTGTACTGGTCCACTGCTGGACGCAGGCCTCCCCCTGATAAGCGCCTTATTGGCTTTTATCTCATGAGGATAATGCCCATAATCCCCACGCTGGGCATGCGGGTTGGGGATCGCAGTTCGGTGGTAGAATTGTTCTGCAGGGGGCACTGCTGCCCGATCCCGGTGGATATCCCTTAGTCGCCAATTTTAAGCCGGCACCATACAGCTCCTCCTGCGCCGTTGAGCTCCAAAATACAATCCCATAATATGACGGGAAAAAAGTTGTTTTTAAATAAGTAATGTTAAGTATGCTAACGGCGTAGCAGTTATCGTAGCAAATGTGTACGAGTTGCTACGCCGTAGCATACATAGGCTCTGTGGCGTGGATTGCTACGAAAACGCCTGCGTGTTTTCGTAGCAATCGTAGCTAGTTCCTATCGAGCGAAGCAAGCAGATATTTTTATCATGATTGTAAAAGTGCTGTACCGCTCATGCCTTACACCAACCATCGCATTTCCGTCTAAAATGTAAATATCACACCTACCCTACGGACGTAAAGCTCAAAATCCAACAGGCGCACGTAACGAGTATTTGATTTGCCGTTTCAATGTTATGTTTTGTCCCGCTTCGATTCGATTCCAAGTACATTATACCACATTCATCATACTAAAAGCGTTTTGAATGATATGCTGAATAAAATACGTGGAGGGGTGTGTAACAATGCGGAATTACTTGGTTTGCTCAGGCCTGGGTTGAACGCATCATGAATTAATCCGTCAATTAGCTATCGTTACCCCATTTGTACGCGTATTAAATTAGTCGAAGCCTTATTAAGTTTGATTAAAAGTTAAAAGATTCAAGAGTCTATTCAGTCACTATTGGTTGTGGCCATGTTTAATACATAGTGTCCAAGCCGCACACGGTCATATTCGAGAGCTATGAACAAAGCAGTGAATGCGATCTTAAGAAAGTCTTTTTTGTTCTGTGTTCTAATAAAACAAAACATTAGTATAAAATTTTTATTATAACATTACTATAAAACTCAGATTCAAAATACAGACTGTCTTACAAACTAGACTATCACAGAGACTCGCAACTTATGGACGATAGACAGAATGGGTAAGTCAGTGCCTAAAAAATATACAGGGGTTCCGTACTACTTTTCTACAATTTTAGTAACAGCTACAGCAAGACGGAAGGGACAATGATTCATGTTATTACATAAGGGGCATTTTATTTTCATATGACCTTTATTTTCTAATGAAAAGATTGTAATGCATTATAATTCTTGTAACTACGCACTTAAATTATGGAAATAGTTAAACGTAAAGTAAAAATAACAATTATACACTTAGCTAAGCTGTCAATCTTAAAAAAAATGAAAAATTATGTCTGCTTCATAAATAGGAAATTATAAAATGAGCATAACAATAAAAAAATGACTATGACTAACAACACAAAACTCCCAAAACACATTTTAGACCCGATTCATTAGGGGTCTCCCAGACAGACGCGGCCTGCGGTAGCGGCCAGTAATAATAAATAAATAAATAATGCTGGACAATTCACACAGCATTATCTAGCCCCAAGCTAAGCAGAGCTTGTGTTATGGGTACTAGATAACCGATATACTTAATACAGTACACTACATAGATAGATTTTTTTTATTTTACATAGAAAAAATCCAGAACGCCCTGGACAAATGTCTGCAGATCGTACAAACATTTATCCCGAGGCGTGAATCGAACCCGCAACCTCCTGCGTCGCAGGCAGACCTTCGCCCGCTGCGCCACAGAGGTCGTCATCAAATTCAGTATAACAACAGCAGCAGTTTCACAACGCATATTAATTGTCAAATCGTCATGGCCGCCACCGCAGGCCGCGACTGTCTGGGAGACCCGGACAGAACCCTAAAAACGTAACAACGTCCGCATACAAAAGCGTCAATAGGATTCAGTGCACACGGTGCGACAACACAAACAAGAAAGCGCATAAATTACCATCAAACCAATTAGAAGCGGTTCAAACGCTGCGCTTCCGTTTTACGTTTTTGCTGGCTGAATGTTTTTGCGGGTGATCAGATCCATGCGAACTTTAGTTTCGAATTGCGGTCTAGTTTGAAATGTGAAACACGTCGGACGCGACTTTAGCCACTGGTTTCTGGAATGCTGATGTAGTTAACATGATTTTGCGCTTAAACATAGAAAAATGCATATTTATTGTCCAAAAAAATTATATTTAGCGATTGGTTAGTTTATATACAATGATTTGACAGAGTGGTCAACTAATCTTTCTTCAAAATCAACCTAAAAGCACTTGACAAGAGCTTCGAGCTTTGATTAGTTTGATCCGTGTTCAAGAAACTGGCGAATGGTTTGATATTTTCAACAATTAAATTGGCAAAATATCGCTGCATAGACAACATTAGGTATGCAAACACAGTTTTGGTAACAATTTGCTATTTAATAAATGCCTTTAGCAAATGTTGTTTCTAATAAAGTGATTTTTACCTTACATGTATCGTACAAGTACATAGGTAATCAATAAGAAAATAATACAAGGAAGCTTTTATTAATACAACACATACGCGACAAAAAGTAGCATCCGAAAAAAATGACTTCTGGTTTCTTCCATATAAAAACAGAACTAATTTCGTTTAGTTTTTGTTGAACTAATTTTAGTGACCTATCACTTTAATATACGCGCGAAAAGGCGTGGATTTAAAATTGATTTATTGTCAAAACGGCTAAAAAAGACATTTTAACGACATCGGTTTAATCAAATAAATGTAAGGATTACTATAAAAATAAACATTTACGATCAAGCAAATATTTGACTAATTACTAGAAAATATAAATATTAAAGCAATTCCTATTAAAATGATAAATGCCTTTTTTTTTCATTTATTTGATAATAATAATATACAATTTTAATGTCATTTTTCTTCCTCTAGTGTAAATAATGTTTGTATGTATTTACATTTACAGTAATAATCATATGCAGACTATCCCTAGTAAAAAATAATAATATTGGAAAGCATTTTATGAGGAATCAATCCGCACGATTAAAATCGTGAGGAATATCTTGATAAGAAGTTTTTGATTTATAATTATGACACAAAACAAACTTATACGATAGGAGGCGGACTTGACTGGGCTGGCATGATTTTTACACTTAATGTAGGGGCCCCCCTATGTTACGAAAACTAAATTTGCTTTGTCATAGGAGCAGGCTTAGTATGGACAGCCTAGACAAAGGTACTTTTTTGGAAACAAAAGAGACGAGCAGGTAGCAGTTTTCGTGTTCACTTCGCACAAAGTGCACACACATTTCTGGAGATGAGTGCCGCGTGTGCTTCCCGCTATGAGGCAGTGTTCCTTTCATCCCAAAGGGCCGAAAATATCATGGGTTCAGGTTGCAAAGTACCTATGTGAATAAATCAAAGGCGTTCGTGACCAAGTAGATGATATTTAGAAACAAACCACGATGACCTACCAAAACGAAGTAAAACAAAAAAGACGTCGTCCGCCGAGGATAAGCTATTTTTGAAAAACCCACGTCAATTTTTGCGATCTGCACAAGAAAAACTGAAGCAAGAAGGACTAAATATATCTCTAGCTACAATTAGAAGACGTTTATTGGAGATTAAGTTAAAATACCGAAGCACATTGAAGAAACAACTCCTTTCAGAAAAGCACGTTTTAAAATGAATGAATGAATGTCCTGGGCACAAGAAAACAAAGACCGCGACTGGGAGAAGATAATATTTTCTGACGAAGCGTCGTTTTGGGCAACTTGTATCTCACCCGGTGCTTTTTCAGCTGGTTAAACACCGCCGTGTAAAGGTTAGGGATCCAATTCTCAAAACGTGGTTTTAGCGATTTTAACTTGTGTACCGGATCTATGAATGCTGCAAGGATGAACCAAATATACCAGAAAGCATTATTAACCAACTGCCCGAAGGCTGTTCCCAAGCCCAAGTGAATCATGGATATTATTTTGTATTAAAATAATATGATTCACTTTTGGGGTCATTGTCTTCACAAGAAGACCGAAGTCGACTATGCACCGCGTGGAAACAAAATAAAGCATCGAGGTCTTGGATTGGCCTTCACAACTTCCGGACGCAAACCCATTTGAAAACGTTGGGGCGTTGATGAAGGTTAAACTTCGAGGGAAAAAAACGCTAACTGCCGCCGAGCTTACTCGCAATTTAAAGGCCATGTGGTCATTATCCGAAACGCCCAGGATGCCAGGATTACACCGTCATCTTTTGAGGTACTTGCAACTCGTTTTCTAACTGTCAACATGAGGCAATGCCAGTTTCCCACCGCCATGTATCAAGCCATTTTAACATAGTTTTATTTTATCTGTCTATCGTGTCGTTTATCGAAAACCCCCTACTGATTTTATTGATTTATTTTTCCAAAAGCCCTGACATGTTCCGTCCTGCCTTGCGCCCGCTAGTTGCGCGCCTCGGCCGCCAGGGGCGCCGTGGACTTGAGCTCCACTATAAACGGGCCCTCCTGTCCCGGCGTGAACGTGGACAGCGTGAGGATGTAGCGACCAGCCGGGAGCGATGGTAGCTCTAGGACGCAGAAACCCGATCTGAAAACAAGTAATAAAATAAATAAACACCTGGTGCTGGACATTTTCATCCATCATCTAGCCCCAAAGCTGAGCTTGTGCTATGGGTACGAGATGGCTGATATCTTACTAATATTATAAACGCGAAAGTTTGCAAGTATGGATGGATGGATGTTTGTTACTCTTTCACGTAAAAACTACTGAACGGATCGGGCTGAAATTTTGCATACAGGTAATTGTAATCCTTGAATCAAACATAGGCTACTTTTTATCCCATAAATCATTTCCCGTGGGATAGAAATCACCTTTAAACGTTTCCATAGAAACAACGCGTGCGAAGCCGCGGGGCGCAGCTAGTACATAATACTTATACTCCCAGACCCGGAACCACTTCACTGACGGATCCTTTAAACATTTGTACCGTTCGGCGAGAATGGACCCGCAGTCTTCTACAGTCACAGGCAGAGCTCCACCCACTGCACGTGAGACATCCGCGCGGGCGGTACGCGAATGAAGTTATTAAAATGATAGTGTTGACACAAACTCACCTGTAAGGCCCAGAAGTTTCCTTCAGAAACGGTGCAGTAACGCTGGGATCGTCCAAGGCTTCGACCCTTGCTTCGACCGCCAGCGCGTACTGCTTGGGCCCCTTCAGTTCGACCAGCACGTGGCAGCCGCCCGGCGCGTCGGGCACCGTGACCGTCAGCTTGGGGTTGTGCGGGTAGGTGGCGCCGTGGTTCTCGCAGCCGCCGGCCGTGCGCCCCGACCACGAGCCTTTTATCTGAGTTAGGAATGTTTTGGTTAATGTTTTCTTTGTGTACAGGTATCGCACTTTTGATAGCAGAATTTTCGTCTGCAAATGTTTCCGATATCTATCACACCCCTCATCCCTCAATCCGTAGCTCTGTGGGCCTCGCAATCTCGCAAAGTGAGTTGAAGCTCGATTATGGTGCGCGCACGGTTCAACTTTCTCTGGCGTATCATTACCGAGATAAATAAAGAAAGAAAGAAAGAAAATTAATTTATTGGTTCACTAGAACAGCTTGCAACTATTACAATTACTTATACTTACATAATAATATTACAATAACAATGATGATAGATTACTTACCTTACTTTCTAGATAGAGATTTAAGTGCTGTAGATTTTGTTGAAATAATAAAACCAAATATATGACTACAAGTACCAACAGTACCAACCAAAATTGCTAATTGGGTAATTAGATCGTCCCGCCTTTTCCTAAGTAAATAAGTTAAGTAGTAAGTTTCCGCGCCGTCATAATATGACACCGAGCCAATGGGATCAATTAAATAAGGTTTGCATTGAATTAATTTAGACAATTTGGTCCATATTTCACACATCGAGATTGTCAAAGCACCACATGTTTTACTTTTACCGTTTTCCTTGTTTCATATTAAATGTTTTATTAACTTTTCATTGTATTACGAATATATCATATCATCATATGCCATTATATTGTCAGCTCACCGTCCGACTATGAGGGTAGTTCTGCAATTTGTTCAGAGTGAAGGCACAAGTCGCGTAGGCCCGCAGCGTGTAGAATATCGTCTTTGTCTTCTCGTACTGTGATATGACTAGAGTGTACTTCCCGCCCGTCGCCTCTGTTTGAATCTTGCAGAGGTAGTGCGGACTGTTGATCTTTACACCATCGATGTAAGGTTCGGGGTCGTCTGGCAAAAAGAAAAAAATATGGTTAGTCTATCTATGGAGTCGAAAGAAACGGTATCCAAATGGCACTCAAAGCAGATTAAAATACAGCTAACTAAATCTTGCCCACGGCTTCGCACGCGCTTTTCTATAAAAAGCACATGCCGCCTTGATATCTGCTGGTGCTGTAATTGCGCACTGTACAACTGTAATCGCTGTGTGGTGCCGGCATGGAATTGCACCACCCCAACTCTTCTTCCCGAGGGTATCGTAAGAGGCGACTTTGCACCACCCCAACTGTTGTACTCCCGAGGGTATCGTAAGAGGCGACTAAGGGACACACCGACTCCTCGGAGGCTCTCTGAATATCAACCTGAAGCGTAAAAGAAACCGTCTAATGAAGTCCACGCTCAGACCTAACCCAATCCTAACCATGGTGGGCACCAAGAAGTTCCAGCAGCTTCTCGGGGATTGATTAGCTGCTTTAGAATCCCCTGATGACGCTGACGAGACCCTACACAATCTGGTCGAAACGCTGAGGGATGATAGCATCAAGTTCTGCAAAAGCGCACTGGCAAAAAGTCCAAACTCTCGAATGATACTGGGGCTGATGACAAGACGAGAAAACACTCAAGCGACTTCGTCAGAGAGGTCAAACCTGAACAAGCAATTTGCGAAGATGGTACGGCACGACCTTCGGAGCTCCAACACACGCCTCATTGAATAGGCAATAGAGCGAAACCGATTGTCCAAAGTATTCACTCACTAGCTTGGCATGGTTGCCACAACGGTTCAATTCTCGCCTTGGGACAAATGTTTGTACGATTTGCAAATATTTGTTTCGGGTGTTCTGCGTATTTTCTATGTATAGTAAAAATATATATCTATGTAATGTATTGTATTATGTATATCAGACCCATAACACAAGCTCTGCTTTGCTTGGGGCTCGATGATGCTGTGTGGATTGTCCAGTATTATTTATTTATCACTTCACACTAATATTATAAATGCGAAAGTTTGGATGGATGTATAGATGGATGGATGTTTGTTACTTCTTCACGCCAAAACTACTGAACGGATCGGGCTGAAATTTTGCATGCAGATAATTCTAGGCCTGGAATAAAATACTTTTTATCCCTTAAATCAGTTCCCATGGAATAGAAATCACATTTAAGCGTTTCCATAGAAACAACGCGTGCGAAGCCGCGGGCAGCAGCTAGTTATTTATATTAGTACTAGTTTATGCCCGCGGCTTCGCACGCGTTGTTTCTATGGAAACGTTTAAAGGAGATTGCTATTCTATAGAATATTAAAAATTAATTAAAAAACATTGTCCAGCGGACAAAATTGTGAATCTAAACCATTCCCAGATCCCCTTGAACACACACAAAAAATTTCATCAAAATCGGTCCAGTCGTTTGAGAGAAGTTCAGTGACATACACACTCACAGAAGAATTATATATATAAAGATAGTTCGGTATAGATAGTTAGATACTCACAGGGATAGTAGACTCTGCGACCGTTGTTCTTGTAGACGAGCAGAGTGATGTACTCCTGGTTGTTCTTGAAGTCGTCTATCCGCGTGATGTGCCGGGTCAGCAGCAGCCACACGGCCCCCCGGCCCGCCATCGAGAGGGAGAACTGCGGGTTTTCTCCTACGTTGTAGGCGTCGCGGGCTGGACCGTTGCCGGCTGCCCATTTTCTGTAAACAGGGATTTGGAATATTTGAGGTGATCATCATCATCAGCCTATATGAGTCCACTGCTGGACATAGGCCTCCCCTAATGAGCGCATCTTCAGCTTGCCGCATCCAGCATCTGCCTGCAGTCTTTCGCAGATCGTCACCCCAACTGGCCGGAGGGCGTCCTACATTACGTTTGCCGAGTCGTGGTCTCCACTCAGGAACACGTTTACCCCAGCGGTTGTCGGTTCTTCGCGAGATATGGCCGGCCCACTGCCACTTCAGTTTGCTAATTCTTTGAGCTATGTCGATAACTTTGGTTCTGAGTCGGATGTCATCATCATCATCATCATCAGCCTATATTAGTCCACTGCTGGACATAGGCCTCCCCTAATGAGCGCCATAGGGCCCTGTCTTCAGCTTGCCGCATCCAGCAGTCTTTCGCAGATCGTCACCCCAACTGGCCGGAGGGCGTCCTACATTACGTTTGCCGAGTCGTGGTCTCCACTCAGGAACACGTTTACCCCAGCGGTTGTTGGTTCTTCGCGAGATATGGCCGGCCCACTGCCACTTCAGTTTGCTAATTCTTTGAGCTATGTCGATTACTTTGGTTCTCTGTGAGATGTATTCGTTACGAGTTCTATCCTTCAGAGAGACTCCGAGCATAGCTCTTTCCATAGCTCGCTGAGCGACTTTGAACTGGTGGACCAGCCCTACCGTGAGTGTCCACGTCTCAGATACGTAGGTCATAACGGGTTGGACGCACTGATTGAAAACCGTATCAGGTGATGTTACGTACAAATTACCTAACTAACCAGATTTGAATTTCAATGATTTTTTTTTTACAGGTTTCATTGAAAACTACAAAAATACACACGACACGCGACAGGTCTAACCTGTAGGCCAAGCACAGGGAGAGAAGAAAAATATTACGTCACATCGTTTATCAAATGTGTAAAATGTTTGAAATTAGTTTCTTTAATTCCATTAATTTACGCAATGACGTATGTATAACGAACGATACGATGTCATTTTTGTCTATTCTACCCCAGACAACAATCCCTGTGCTTGGCCTACCGAGGTCGCGCTCAACTCAAGAACCAACCTAAGATATGGCCCAAGGCCTGCAAATTTTTCGCGCTGTTTTCTAACTTGTAGTTAGTAACTTTGGCTGTGTCAAATATTTTTTGCTAATGCTTACTTTCGCACGCGTTTTTTATGTTTTATTTCAAGCCTAGAACTACCTGTATGCAAAATTTCAGCCTGATCCATTCAGTAGTTTCGGCGTGAAGAGGTAACAGACATCTAAACCTTCACATTTATAATGTTGATGTGATTAGTGTGATTTCCGGATTCTTATTGATGAAATGTGCATTAGAACTTTTTGAACTGATCGTTTTCTTCAGAGAAGCAATGTCCAAGGAAGTAATAAACTCACTGATGAATGCAGTACGTGAACTCGAACAGCGCCGGATTCCAGTTGAGATAGAAGACATCGTAGAAGCTCAGTATGCTGTTGTAGTCTATCCAGAACACGCCGTTGTCGTACTGAGCGGCGCTGGAAGCCAAATTAAACTTTATAAAACTTTGTAACAGGGTTGAATTTGTAAACGCGGAACAGAGTCTCTAAGTGTTCATCAGGGCCCACCCAACACTATATAATAAATAAACTGAACTAACTGAACTGGAGCAAATAATAATAATGTACGTTCAGGACAAAGGTAACCTATAGCCAGAGCCGCGCTCTACGCTAAGGTGCCACGGAGGACCAGCGCTGTAATTGCTCCCTGAGCTCTGCAGCACGCGCTGAGCGACAGCCGTTTTGGTGTCACATTTTGTTTGGTTTTAATTATTTTTACATCATAACAATACAATACTCTTTATTGCACACCAAGATAGAAGATAGACCAAGAAAAACAGAAAGAAAACACAAACACACAAACCAGTTGCACAATGGGCGGCCTTATGGCTAAAAGCGAATTCTTGCAGGCATTCATCATTGTTATGTGTATGTGTCTTGTAAACCAATAAAAATTATCTTATCTTACCTGTCAGGCGAGTAGTGCAGTTCATCTTTGAGCCGGTTGGTCCAGTGCACCGTGTCCAACTCGGAGTAGTTCCCGCGCCAGCGCAGGTGGGACCACGGGTTCTTCAGCTTTAATAGTTTTACACCCTAGAAAATTTTTTGAATTAATATATAAATCTATAGGTAGCAAATTTATAAAGAAACCAACACACAAAGTGTCGACAAATGCCTCTGTCTCTCACGTCAAGCCTTTGCTGTCTTAGCGTAACGCTTACAATAGTGTCGATTCAGTTGTAAAACTAAACTAATTTGACAGGACTAAAAATGTTGCCATTCCCTTCATAACGCTCAAAATAAAAAGGATGGCATTATTTTTGGTGCTGTCAAATAAGTTTTGGCGACATCTGAATCGACACCAATGTCAAGATTTTTTTTTTCAGATAAAGCATTTCATTTCGCCCGCGAGCTAAGCGAAAGCGTTGTGTTTCGAAAGAGTGTATACTTTGCTAAAGTCTCACATCAACATTCCTAACATCCAGAACAGCGTACGCGTGTGTCGCGACCAGCCCTGTTCTCTCCGCATCCGCCTCGCTTAGATCGCCCGTCGCTACGCTCGCCAGCACCTCGCCGCGAGCTAAGCGAGAGCGGATTGTTTCGAAGAGGGATTCTGCATTGAAATCGGGTTCCCCGGGACGGATGGCGCAGCGCTCTGGGATCCAGCCTGTTAGCGCGTGGAGGTCTATGTTCTGAGAAAGAAAATGTTGATATAAAATAGTGAGACATTGGTGTCGATTCTGTTACTAGTTAAACGAAACTAAACGAATATTTCTAATGAACTTAAATATTTGACAAAGCTAAAAATATTGCCTTCCCTTTCCTTGGGATTCGAAATAACAAGGACCTACTTTTTAGTCAACTAGTTTAGTTTTTGTACCAACAGAATTGACACAGTCGAGAAAATCATCAATACTTTAAGACCAATCGATGCCATATACATATATATTTGGCATTAACCATTATATTTTTATATACCTCAAAGGCTTCAAATATGCCACAGCGCTTTTTCCGAAAGTTCAATAAGATTTGTGGAAATTCTGTCTTAGGACACCTAAGGAAGGACAGGGTTGCTATATTAGCAGCAGTGGTTAAATGTACCCTGGTATGGTCTGCATGAAGTTCAAAGGAGAACTTTTTACAAATACTCACACTATTAGATCCCGGGAAATCATATCCACCCATAACTTTCATGTAAGCCTTCTCGAGTAGCGACACCCAGAATTCGTTCTTATTGCTTGAATACGAGCAAAGCAGTCTTCCAAATTTGCTGTACGGCAGTCGATCGTCTATAATCACCTGCAATAAATCGGTTTTGAACATTTTTATTCGATTTATGAGGGGACTTAGTTCACTTTTTCTCGTCTTTCATAGAAACCCATACAATATTGTCAAGAGGAACCAATTTCTTATGTGTGCAAGAGGTTAGCGCATTCTCTGCATGCCTCCACGAAGGGCTGCGGTGGAATGTGTGCATTTTGGACGGATAGAAGAGGGTTGTCCGCCACAGGCCGTGGCAGTCGCAGCGTAAGAATAGACCCCTGCAACTCATCCTCCCTTAGTCGGCTCTTACGACATCCATGGGCTCCGTGGTTGTCGTTAAAGTCGACTAAGACTAACCTAGCCGAAGCAGCTTCTTCCTTCTGTGCATTTTTAACACCCCCACTACGACCACCAATGTGGTGATTCTGGCAATATACCCTTTGTTTGGGAGAGTCCAGCAGTGGCATATGTGTGGTGTGCTGATGACCAAGGGGTTATCTTTCCCTCGAAATGCGCACAACTCTCATGCAAAAACACAGGCAATACCTTGTGCCAACTAAAGAGGTTTTCAGTTTTCACATACCTTCCTCCTAACTCCATTGATATGTAGCTTCACCATGTACTTCCCAAAGGGGTTAAAGACCGGTTCTTTGTTCTTATTCTTAGGATAGATGATGGAGGTGATGATTTTCTTGTTGAATCGCTTCTCGTACAGAGCACTTACGGCTAGCGACGCGACGAACGAGCAGTCTGATACTACCTGTAACATAAGCAAGTTCTACAAAAACTCGAAAACCACAATTTTTTTTTAAACTCGGTTATAATAAATTAATAACATTTTTATGCCGATTTTCATTAAATATTGTGAAATATACTCTCGTTCACGTCAGTAAAAAGAATAAATGAAATTCAAAGTAAATGCCTTTTTTGTAATAATATTATGTGATTGTTTTATCTAATAATTAGCACTCTTATCGCCTGAAACAAGGATTACCTAGTTTAGGCTAATTTGTTACACTTAGCAGTATTTATTTGTTTAGTGCACATTTATGTATTGTCTATTTACGAGTTTCTTTGAACAAATTTTATTTTATTTTATTTTTTATTTATGATCTGCAATGCCACAGATAGACACACAAACATAAAAACAAATGGACATGCCAAACTTATAAAACCTAAATACTACTTTAACCCCCAATACAAGATTTATGCGTAGTGGGTTAAGGTAGTATTTAGAGTGCAATTACATATTTCCCTTCTTCTTACTCTATCAGTAGATCCAGTGCCAATGCAGTAGGACTTCGCGATATGACTTAGTGCAACAAACGAAAATACAGTGGGTAAGTAATGGAGTACGTGGAGTAGTTTCGACCGAGATTCTAGAAATGACACATATATGTTAATTTGTAAGTTACTCACAGTTTGTTTAATACTAAAGCAATCCACATGATCCCCAACAATCATCTTAGGATCGGCACAGATCTCGTGCGGTCGGACCCAAGAGTCAAACTCCGCCATTTGCTTCCGCGACAACTTCAACTCACTAGCTCTATCCTCAAATGGCAGTGCATATTGGAATTTCTCCGATAGGTCTACGTCCATAAACGGCAAGAAGCAGTTATTGTTGATATTGGAGGTTTGGCGTAGGACCTCTTTTTCCTCGTTTGTGTATGTTGTCTGTTTCCCACTGACTTTTAGTTGGAGGCTTTGTTCTCGCTGAAGTTGGATGCGCCTTGGGGATGCTCCTGTTAGTTTAAATTAGGGATTAGAAATGAATTCTACAGAGGGAAGTTAAATAGACAGTTATAAAATAACTAGTTTCTGCCCAAGGCTTTGCAAGCATTGTTTCCGGAATAAAAAGAAGTCTATAAATGCATGATTCCAAGTCAAGAAAGATCTAATTATTGTGTGGAAACGTTTTAAGGCTATTTATTTTTGTATAATTTCAATGTGGTCTGTTCACTCGTTTTGGAGTGAAGACATTACATCCATACATTGAAATTTTCATGTAAATATCGATCCATCCATATGTCGAAATTTTTGCATCCATAAATTAGCATGAAGTGTGATAATGCTGAATTTTTCACACAACATCATCAGCAGAGTATGAATTAAAATAGTAATTTAAATGAAAAATAGAATGCATATTAAACTGAAAGCTGGTATTTCAAGTAATATTATGGTATATCAGTTAGACTTTGAAATACAAACCTGGTTTATTATTATTTTCATTTATTGTCAATGTTTCCATTTTCTTGATTCCCTTGATATCTTCAGCCCTGTCCAGTGCTTGAGCTGCTATGCTCTTTATATTCGCTTGTATTTCTGGGTCACTCACTTTCTGCAACAAAATATGTTTACAGTGGCTGTAATCAAAATATTATTTTTTAAGTTATCATTACCCTTATTATCAAAATGCTTGCCACACATGAAATAAAAAAATCTGATTTTTACTATTTTCTAGGTTCTACCAGTCAATCAGAATCTTTCGACGACCTCTGTGGCGCAGCGGGCCAAGGTCTGCCTGCGACGCAGAAGGTTGCGGGTTCGATTCCCGCCTCGGGACAATTGTTTGTACGATCTGCAGACATTTGTTCAGGGTGTTCTGGATGTTTTCTATGTATAATAAAAAATGTCTATCTATGTAGTGTATTGTATTAAGTATATCAGTTATCTAGTACCCATAACACAAGCTCTGCTTAGCTTGGGGCTAGATAATGCAGTGTGAATTGTCCAGCATTATTTATTTATTTATTTATTGACTTGTATGATTTACTATTTTAATGAACATAATGTCAATATTATTATTACTTGTGAATCTTGTGATACACAGGCAGCTCTTAAGCTGATGTGTGTATATCTGAGTCTTTGTCAATGCACTTTAAATATTGGTCTTGTCTATTTTGAAAGTTCCAAGTTTTCACTATGTATTCAATAGACCAATACATCAATTGATTTAAAGTTTGTTTCAGCAGGGGTTTATAGCAAATGGCATACAATGGTTGCAAGACTATAGTTATCTATATACTACTTAGCTAATTAATTAAGAAAAGCAAAGATCAACAAAAAACATTGAATATTGATAGCAAGGGACTTACAGCTGCTACAGCCATTTCCACAGCGTGGGTGTAGAGTTGCAATGCGGGCCCTTTTAGCCCAGCCTCGTCTGCGTCCAATGCTTGTTGCATTAGAAAGTAGCATTGCTGCATTGTGCGCTCACATTCTGCTTGTTTAGCTTTGTCTGAAAATTTATGAGAGTGAGTTATAGCTGCATGATCCCTGAAATTGATAAGGAGAACAGAGCCTTTGAGGACAACTTTTAGAAAGAAACAATATTTTGTAGATGTGGAACTTTATCTTTATAAGATTTACACAACACATAGTATGAACTAATCGCTAATTATATCAAGAATACAGGGAAGTTAAGGGTCGGTAGGTACCTTTAAGTACACATTGTGAGCTAAGAAAGAAGCGAGCTCTGACTCATCGTTTATTGAAAATACATTAAAATCCAGGCAGTGCATCACCGACCTTTTTGTTCCTGTAATGTGGTAGCCCTCTCAAGGTACTCCTGTACTTTATTCCTCAGCTCAACATGATTTTCTGGGGGTAGACGATCCCGGATCCTATCCAGCAATCTAGCAGCGGTTCTGTAACATTCAACGGCCTTGTCCGCCTGTCCAGTCCGATCAAATTGAACAGCCAAGCTAGCTGCTTCAGTGGCATTTTCAAAATCACTCATTTTTATAAGAAAAACCACTTTACTCTTTGAAAAAAACTATACATACATACAACAATCTCATCTCTAAACAAAATCTCGTCTTCTTCTTTGTTTTGTTTCGTTTCGTGACTTTTGGTTTTTGGCTTTTGGCCTCGTTCGTACCTACCTCAGAAAAACGATCCTACTACATACTTACATACATAGAATGTTCGTGCTTTTACCGTCTAGTCTACTGTGATTGGCTGGATTAAGTGCTGCCAACTGGGTATAATTTTTTCTGGCTAGTTCAAGTTTAAAAAGTATTCATAGGCATTCATAAACGACTGGTATGGCCATACATGGTTTTTTTTGGTGTTTTTAGGTGTATCCTCTTTAAGTAGTGCTCAAATAATCTATATATATAAAAATAAAACCCGTTTTCCTTGGTCACGGCATCACGCGAATCACACGTGAACGGCTGGACCGATTTCTCTAATTCTTCCTTTGTTGTTTTTGTTATTGTCAGGAGAAGGTTCTTATGAGAGAAAAAATTAAGAAAGTTGGAAACATAAATTTCCACGGGGGCGAAGCCGCGGGGCGCAGCTAGTAAATAATAACACGAAATGATACATCATAAGCTAAAGTAATAAGAACACTGTTAGGGTGCTATGCATTTAGAAAGGCAGTTTAGCAACCTAACTGGCAAGAAATATTTACGTATTTACGTTGTATAGTGAAATGTGAGTAAAGTTTAAGTGGATCGCCCCTTAAGTCGACCTGTTTTTATAGCGGCAATAGTAATATCACACCCTCTGTTAACTCTTTAACGCATGTACAGCCTCAGGGCGGCGGTGTGATTCACTGTGGCGCACCGTCTCGTCGCGTCGCCTCACAGCACTAGAGGAGGACATCTGCGTCGTCGTGGGCTATGAAAGTATTTTGAATTAACTAGCTACCTATTACGGTATATGATATGATGCTACTATTACGCGATAAATAGTTAAGTGATTGTGTTCCAAATGATAAAATTTATTCCTTCACATCTGTTCCAATCTTTCAGCTCTAATTCATGTTCCGGAACACTGAGTCGATTCTCAAGAGTTACACACGTCTAGTCTTAAATCTCCCACTCGAAATCAACTCCCGGCTACGGCTCTGTGTATTATGGACGAGAAATTCAATAAATAAATAAATTCTGGTTCTGCCATGTACGAGTACCTAGTTCACTGATATTGCATAGGTACTATTTTTTCTACTTATCACTCACACTATTTTCGGCACATGGAGGCCATTCATTTATTACTTATGACAATTTTCGCTAGTTTTTGACCGCCTCCCCTATTATAAGAATAAATAAGAATAGGCTGACCCCCTCTTCCAAGTATTTATTATGTAAGAATCTAAAGGAAAAAATGAATACACGTTTGGTTTGTTTTAATGTTTATTTTTCAAAGTAACAATTTTTAGAAATGTTTATTTGTACTTACAAAGGTACTTATAATTATAGCAATAACGAGTGTTCTTTACGCAAACAAGTGACGACTAGTCCACAAGTGGGGATTTCCGGGGAGGTACTGTCGCGACGGACGCGAAGTATAGAAACTTGACTATGAATAAAACCTTATTTTGATATCTTCTAATTATATAGACAATGGTTTGGTTGAACTAATAAAGTTTCTATGGTTACATGGTTTGTTATTCATGACGGTAACCTGATATTTTTTCTGTATTCCCAAATAAATTAATCATCATGGTGTAATGTATAAGCGGTCCGCTCCGAGAGCCGCCTGGGAGAGCGCCTTGAACAGCTATGAGAGAGCGCCTTTATATACCTACCATCAGCTAAGTACCTGAGCCTTTGTAGATGATAATATGTTCTTTCAATGCATAGTCTCTATAATTGATATTATAGCTAAGCAGAATTCTGGTAGGCTTGTCCTCGTCATAATAGGTGCCTAGAGGATGGGGTCGTCCGTTCTCTAGGACCTTCACCATTAATATCATAAGTGTCCCAGAGTTAGAGCGTGGCCTGAAGTGGGAATCCCGAGACAGATTGGAGTTGTCCAATCTCGGGATCTGTAAGGTCCATTCGCGGGAATCCCGAGATAGATTGGAGTTGTCCAAGCTCAGGATCTGCAACGCTTTCTTGTCTTGGTATAGACGGTGATGAGAGGTAAGTTTAATCTATGTAGTAGAGAACACATCATGAGGCGACCTCATGGACGACACGTGGGGTCATGGTACTATACTTACAGATGGAATAACCAATCCGTATTCCCGTGGAAGTTGTAACAAGCGAAGCAGAGATGTACACATGTGAATGCTGAAAGAGGTCGCTCAAATAAGGATAAATCAATGTTAAATCAAGTCTAACCAACAGGTAAGAAAGTTATGATATTACTTCTACACCAAACAAATCGTTTACGGCCGCTACATGATGTTATCATATTATATTGAGAACATTCCCCGAAGATTGGTGTTTGTGTGCAAACAGATTTGCGCGCTTAGCAACTTATCATCAAGCATGAGAGTTTACCTAATCTTCTCGCATACTCTCTTACAGCAGCATAAGCGTTCCCGTTGCACAATCCATAGACGAAATGGATGCTGGCCACGTCCTGGCTGGAATAATGGAAATCTTCCATTTCTGTTAACTTTCGTCAGCGAAAAATACAAAACTTAACAAAAATTAATCTGACAGCGCACCCTTTTTTTCAGTTTCAGCACGTCCTTATCTACAACAAAGCACAGAATTGTCTATGGACACGCAATTCCTCGAAACCGTGAGTCCAGTTGCTTATTAGCGGGATATTTAAACTTTCAAGGGTCAGATTCAAATCGTCATAACTTCTAAACTATCTTACTCAGTGCATGACTTATTTTGAAGCACACATTCTGTACTATCGTCAAAAACAAAAAACATGTAGCTTGACAGTTTCAATTTTATGAAAAAGCTAAAAATTTGAAAAAAATGTTGAAAAAATAACTTTTTTTTGTTTTATAAATTCTCTTTTCTTCTATTATAAAATAGAAAATGCAACAATGATATCATTGCTTTATTGCCTACATTATTCGCAATCAAATGAGTCCTCTATCGTCCTCCTAGAACTTCTGCATGGGTAGCTATAGCTTAAACAATACAAGCACCCGTGCTTCGAGGCAAAAGAAAGCAAAATGGCTGCCATTTTATCAGGGAGCGAGAAAAAAAAATAGGGATAGTGATTTGCCGATAAAATTTACCGTACTTCACCCCCCTAAAGTCTCCGACACCGGTAACCAGACACATTGTATAAGGGGCCCGCTAGCGCTAGCTACGCCTTTGAACTCTAAAAACCGTAGAAAGAGAAACCTATAGAACTCGCGCAATTGCCATCGCATTCACACTAAAGAGATAACGACTTATGCCTAAAGCCTAAGAAGAAATGAAATAGGACGATTAGCTCTCTATCTCATCCAGCGTGCCGGTTTTTAAATTGTTTAGCACCTCCATGTGCTAAACAAATTTCCTTTGTCATCGACGGAGCTCGACACGAGACTGGTGAAAAAAGTTTTAAAAGTTCTAAACTTTTGTTTTTTATGTTTGAATGTGATCAATGTGTTTATGTGGACATTCCCGCAGCTAAAAACAATAAAAAAGAGAGACAAATATGGTGCGGTGCAGCGTTTTTGCATGTAGAAGTGATAGTGAAGAAAACGTGCCGAATATATCATTCCACTCGTAAGTACAAGTTCTTTTGACTACAAAAAGGTTCAAAATTTACAGTTTCATAGATTTACATACACACAAGGCTCAAACATTATGTTTTATGCTATTTTTAGTTCATCTAACTTGTAATTGTGAAAATTTAGGGTTGCCTGCACCCGATGATAAAATTCCCCGAATGGCGCATTGAAATATTTTTTAATAGGTACCTACATAGCTAGTTTATAGATAATTTAGCTCGCTATGCATAGCAAAATAGTTTATGCCCGCGGCTTCGCACGCGTTGTTTCTATGGAAACGTTTAAAGGCCATTTCTATCCCATAGCAACTGATTTGTGGGATAAAAAGCCTATAGGCTTTTTATATAAATCCTGGAATCTAACATAGATGTTAGATTCCAGGATTAGAATTACTTACCTGTATACAAAATTTCATCCCGATCCGTTCAGTAGTTTTGGCGTGAAGAGGTAATATGTAAGTTGTTGCTATGACACACATAGCCCATCGGACTTCGTGAGATAGAACAACTATAACAAACATCCATCCATTCATCCACACTTTCGTATTTATAATATTAGTGTTTTTATTTGTTACAGATTTCCCGAAGATAAAGAATTACGTTTGCATTGGATCAAAGCAACGGGTCGCAAAGATTGGGAACCTAAAAAATCTTCGTAATAAAAATTTTTGTAATGATTCTGTGATATTTTAAATGATTCTGTGATTTTTGTACTTAATCTAATTCAACTGTCCAAATCTAATCTAACTGTCCCATATAAATAAGAAAAAAAATAAGTAGGTTCTTATAGAAATTGGTATGCTAATTCTAAAATGATTCTGTGATTTTTATAATGATTCTGCGATATTTTAAATGCGTGTGTATTTTTTAATAAAAAAAAAAATGCTGTGTCTAACTAGGTATAAGTACCTATACGCAAGTACAATGAAAGTTAAGTACTTTTTAGATAGCAACATTACTATTTTTTAGCAAATATACGATGTTACGTTCGTAAGTAACCATTTTTTTTTAAGTGTTATTAATTTATGTAAATTTTATTGTATAGGTAATATAACTTAGACATTCAATTCATTCAATTCAATTCAATTCATTTATTTCCTTTAAACAAAATACATTGTGTGTGGAAAACTTAAATCTAAAACTCCGGAGTTGGTACTTACACAAAAAATTCATTGTACAATAAAATCAATTTTAAGACAATTCAAAGAGGAAACACACATAGTAATAGCGCAACAAAAGCTCATGAAAATTAATTATAATCATTATCATTTGAATATTTTGAATACAATGTCAACTTGAATATTAAAATGTCAGCCCGATAACTATAATGTCAATCTACAATATTACAATGTCAACTTGAGTATGATAAGTATGTCAATTGAAAATAAAAATTAAATGAATACATGTCAACAGAATTATAACTCATCAATGCCGTAGAGACACTTCTCCAGAAGAAAACTTTTTAATTTGACTTTTAGAAGTGTTCTCTGATGTATAACTTCTTTGATATCTAGAGGCAATTTGTTAAAGATTCTAGTAGCTTGATATTTTGTGGAGTGTCTCATGATATTTAGTGTAGGGGATATCTTGTTTTTTAAATTTTTGTTCCTGCTATTAACACGCTCCCTATTTTCGTCAGGCGTTTCGTACTCGTTCAAATATTTGGACAGAAACATGATAAGTACGTGCACGTAGAGGCTAGGTACCGTCATAATACCCAGCGACTTAAAGTACTCTCTACACGATTCTTCCTGTGTGATTCTAACAATCGTCCTGATGCTTCGTTTCTGCATTACAAAGGCCTTTTCCATATTGTACTTGTAACTGTGTCCCCAGAATTGTATGCTGTACCTGATTTTTGATTCAACTAGTGCATAGTAAACCATTTTTAATTGAGAAACACTGATTTCATCACGTAGTGTTCGTAATGCATAGCAGGCCGAGGCTATAGAGTTTTCAATACCTTCTAATTCTTTTTTCCAATTTAAAAGCGAATCTATATGTACACCTAGAAGTTTTGTTGTATTTACACTCTCTACTCTCTCTTTATCAAAGATTGTTACTATTTTTTCCCTGTTTCGTGACGTTTATATTTACATGACATTTATAATTAAACTGTGATTTTATGATTAAGTAGTAATAAAACGAAATGTTGAAGACTGATTCAAACTGTAAAATTTATAAACGTTAATTATTGTAATAAATATTGATTATTTTAAAACAAAAACACTTGTTTCTCTATCTGTGCTACTCACCTTAATACCTTCATAATTATATTTACCTACCAAAAACAACCTCGGTCTGCCTTCCACTTGTAACGCCAAACAGGGTTCACATTGTGATACTTACTTGTATAATTATAATGACCTAGCAATAGCCTTTATTCACAAAATAGAAAATTATACTAGTATTTACAATTGAAACAATTGAGCTATCTTCAGACTATTGCAGGTAGCTCAACTGATCAATATCAATACCATACCAGTCGGAAGCGTCCCCAAGACGCTGGCTGCATTGCCACGCTGTATGGCAATGCTGATGCGCTGTGCCTGATACTCACCAGCTCTCGGGTCACGCTTCGCTTCGACCAGACGCTCAGATAATTTAATTTTTTAAATTTATTAACTGGAAAATCGCAAATCCGATCTACCAACCAAGACATGAAATAAGGAACCTAAAATCGGGGTAAGAAAATTGCATGGCAACACTTTTCCCCCACCACCTCGTATACTTTGTCTTGCTCTGGGGCATGCTCGCTGAAGATCTACCTATATTTAATCTGAGCTAAAAACGGCTAGATCTAGCCGAAAGAGTTAATTTAGCATCGCTGGCTTGACTTATCCATGACTTAACTTTTTGTTGATGGTGGGTGGTTATGACATTGACACCCAATTGACACCATCATCGTAATGACTGCTTGCCGCTTACTTTTTGAAAAAGTGAGCTAAATTTTGAATGGAAGCTGTCATGTCAATGTCATGCGTGTCTCTGTCATTTTATTTCAGCTCGGCTCAGTTTTTTTTTTGATGCTTAAAAATCTGTCGGTCGGTCGTGAAAATAATTTCTAAATCTAAACTTATAGTACGTGTTTCGAGTTTTACCCATGTTTTACTTCAATTTTTGCGTGTACGGTTAATTCTAAAGATCAACAGTGCACTTCTGACCTTTATGTTTAGTTTTTTGACAAAGAGACAAAGAGTTGAAGACGGATCAATTTTGACGACGAGATGGCTTCAGAGATTTTATCGAATTCCGGGATACAAATCCGCGATAATTTGGTATGTTATCAGTAGCTTAATACTGTTTAATTTAACATTATAATTCCCAAGACAATTGTAAATAATTGGTCCTTTGTATCAGCAAAATAGTTGTACCAAATTCGGCACTATTTTTGACCTTCGCACCGTCCAGCACTCATTCACCTATTTTGAATAGATTGAGCAATATGATAAGAGGCTCGGTTGAAATCCTTGCTAAATCAATGTAATTTTTTATGTAGGTACATCATATGTATTAAAAATATTTTATTTGGCTAAGCAGTTATAATCTACGTGGAAATGCTCCCAAACCATGACACAAAGGCATTCATTAATTTACATCCCTAGACATAAACTAAGGACAAATTTTGAAGTTTGTCTGCTGGAAAAGTATGGGAACTCCCATAAATTTCAATCACCTGCAGATAAAAACTAAATTTGAGCATATCTTAACTCTATCTGCCTCCTCTGCTACCTACATTTTTACTTTCATATCACCAAACCATGTTATGGTCAAATCTGTGTTCATAAATGTTTGTGTTGTGAATCTTCTTAAACCACACTTCACACTTCTCTCTAGATGAGATGTGGTATAAGTGCTGTACTTGTATACAAAATTTAATTCCTGATTGTTTATCAATAAAATTGAACACCCTTGACTGAAATTGCCTCATAATAATGCAGTGTGCTATGTGTCATAAAAAAACTCCTCTTTTACATGGTTGTACAGGCTTGGTCTGGCACATAGGTAGTTAAATGTTATGTGCCAACAGCAATAAAACTAAGTACATAATAAAATGCACTACACTGTAACATACCTTATTTTCGAGGTCATATATATATTTTATTTAGTACTTACATAGAAAAACTATCAAAGTCAGAAGGACCTACCTTAAGGGTCGTCCATAAAATCATGTGATGTTTTTAGCAACTCAAAGAAACAATAAATACACATGATATCTCACTACACCCTGTGTAACTTTTTGTGATTTTTATTGAAACCCGCTTTCGAGTCCTACATGATGGACATCTTACTGATAAAACACAAAGACAGGAAAAATATTTATCTTTGTTTGTATACAATACAGTAATCATTATACCTATTCTCATGTCTTATTGTGTAGCTACTTAGCCATTATTAAATTACAATTAAAATAATTTGTTCTATGTATAAAAAAAAATATCTATCTATAATGTTATGCATTGTATTAAGTACTAGCTTCTGCCCGTGGCTTCGCACGCGTATTTTCGGTATAATAAGTAGCCTATTGTTTAAGTTAGGCTACATTCTAAGTGTATGCCAAAAATCATCTTGATCTGTTCAGTAGTTTTGGAGATCCTAGGTAACAAAAATTTCACATTTCACAAACGTTTGCATCACACTAATATTATAAATGCGAAAGTTTGGATGGATGTATAGATGAATGGATGTTTGTTACCTTTTCACGCCAAAACTACTGAACGGATCGGGATGAAATTTTGCATACAGGTAATTATAATCCTGGAATCAAACATAGGCTACTTTTTATCCCATAAATCAATTCCCATGGGATAGACATCACGTCACCTTTAAACGTTTATAAAAACAACACGGGCGAAGCCGCGGGCATAAACTAGTCACACTAATATTATAAATGCGAAAGTTTGGATGGATGGATGGATGGATGTTTGTTACCTCTTCACGCCAAAACTACTGAACGGATCAGGCTGAAATTTTGTATACAGGTAAGTCTAACCCTGGAATCAAACATAGGCGACTTTTTATTCCATAAATCAGTTCCCATGAGATAGAAATAACCTCAAAACGATTCCATAGAAACAACGCGTGCGAAGCCGCGGGCAAAAGCTAGTATTTTATATGTGAAAGTTTGGATGTATGGATGGATGGATGTTTGTTACCTCTTCACACCAAAACTACTGAATAGATCGGGCTGAAATTTTGCATACAGGTAATTTTAGGCCTGGAATAAAACATAGGCTACTTTTTATCCCATAATTCAGTTCCCATGGGATAGAAATAACCGTAAAACGTGTCCATAGAAACGACGCGTGCGAAGCCGCGGGCAGAAACTAGTTTATAATATTAGTAAGATGGCTATATAATGTTGTGTGAAGTGTCCAGCATTATTTATTTATTTATCTATCAGTCATTTAGTACCTACCCATAACACAAGCTCTGCTTAGCTTGTGGCTAAGGGCTAGATGATGCTGTGTGGATTGTTCAGCACATAGAAATCTAAATAACAAGTCACTTGTGAATGGCACAGTGACTTGTTATTTAGATTTCTATGGTTCAGCATTATTATTATATTGATGAATGGCACTGCACCTATACTCCAGCCATATTCACACTAATATTGCAAATGCGAATTTTGGATGTTTAGATGTATAGATGGATGGATGTTTGGCACCTCTTCACATGAAAACTACTGAACGGATCTACTGAAATGTTGTATGTGGTAGTTCTAGGCGTCGGATAAAACATAGGCTTCTTTTTATCCCATAAATCAGTTCCCATGGGAAAGAAATAACCTTCAAATGTTTCCATAGAAACAACGCGTGCGAAGCCGCGGGCATAAACCAGCATAATTAAAAATTAGTTTTTCAATACATGCAACTGCTCAAACAAATGAATGAAAGTACTTAATTGTTCTAAATGCTTGAATTCCTTTTCTCTTTATTATTCAAATACAGATTTCTTATTTTCTCAGAACAATATTGTTGAAATTTGTGGGTTGCCTTGTCACCGCAACTGTAACTTAAAACGTAACTAACTAAAAAGCAATGTAAAAACGTAACTATTTGTTTCCCATCTGCTGTACCCAGTAGACATAATTTATACCTACGTAGCGTACATAGCTTGGCTGCGGCTGCGCATGCGTTCTTTCGGGACAAAAAACGTAGCCTATATGTTAATCCAGGCCTAGAACAGGTAGTTCTATGCAAAATTTCAGCCAGATCCTTTCAGTAATTCTAGCGTGAAGATGTAACAAACATACAATACATCTTAACATCCAAACTTCTGAATTAATAAATAAGTGTGATAGTTCGGTCCTTTGTTACTCATTTATACGTAAGCTTTTGAAGCTATAATTCGCAGAATAAATTTAGAATCTTCGTCGTCGTCGTCGTCGTCCTTCTCCATAATCAGTACAAACTAGATTCATTTCTTAACCTGCCCTGACCCCTTAATTGAGACTGTCTTGAGACAGCCAAATTCGATAACAAAATGAAACTTATAAGTAAATACCTAAAGATACATAACTCTAGTCACAGTATGTTAATTTAATCCATAAACAGTTCGAAGAATCGCAAATAAATTATTCAATTATATATGTTTATAATATATGACTAAGCGTGACACAAAAATATAATAAAATAAATACTAGTATAATTTTCTTTGTGAATAAAGACTATGACCAAATTTAAAAAAAGCCTGACACATCCAAATAAGTAATTTTGTACTAAATCCATCTTCATTTCTTGGGAGGCCCAGCTTATTCATACCTTAACGCATTCACTGCTCAGCCTTGCAGCGGTTAAACCATAGAGCAGATACAGAGTATCTCTGTATCTGCTCTATGGGTTAAACTTGTGCTGTGCCGCCCGCGCCACCGCCCCGTCGTCGCCGGTCAGTCGCTGCTCTACGAGCGCCCCTAGCTCAGTACCTATGTACCTACGTCATGGTCCCAAAAAGCCGCCACACACAAACCGTGGCCGGGCCGGACATAGACTACTTGTTGCCCCGGTAAAATGCGTGCTAAGCCGCGGGCAGAAGCTTGTATTTGATATCAATTCAAATTAACCTTAGTGTGAGGGCTTACACACTACAATATCAAAAGCCTTAGTAGTTGATAACTCTTTGTTTCTTCCACAGGTAACCACAGCAGTGAAGTTCTTAAACAACCCGAACGTACAACGATGTACGCTAGAGAGCAAAGAGCGTTTCCTGCGAAGCAAAGGACTCACAGACCCGGAGATCCAGAAAGCTCTAGAAAAGACTGCAGAGATGCTAGACATACCTTCCATGGCGTCAGACCTCATGATGTTCCAAGCGAGACGGAATCTGTTGAGGGACCACCTTGTACCTTTGCTAGTTTACGGAGGGATTGCCTTTGGATGTTACTGGTTTTATAAGGTGAACTTTGAACTTGTCATATCTAATCAAAATGATATACTGATAATCTCTCCTTAACGAAATTAAAACGTAGAGTGGGAAAATGCAGTGTATGTATGTATAGACTACCCAAATCCTATGTAGAATGTGTGTAAACAAACCGCCCATACCCAAACTAAAGTACACTTGGTTGCCACGTCTTCTTATACCTACACAATTTACATTACTGGTTCATTTGTGATCCTTCCTTCAATAAATATTGCTTACAATTATATCTGAAAGTCTACGCCAAGCAAGTGAGTTTTAGATAATTGTGTCGTGGTTTGTTTACGAACATTAAACATCGAGTTTGGCTAGTGTATAGTGTATAGCGTCCTCTTAATCAGGATCAACAAGCACCCATATTTTTCTCTGGTGTCGATAATCACTTTCTGCTGAAGAATTCAGGCTGATGCTGTAACGCTCGTCAGGGGAGGCATTGACATATGGCCAGTAGAAGATTAGCAGGCTTTACACAGTCAGCATCACCTTAGCAAATTGCTATTTGCTAAACAAACCTTTCTTATCGAATATAGTTGCACAACAATGGTATAGTAGAAGTTACGCGATAGTGCCGCCGCCGGAGTGATCTAGACACATGGCTGTGTGTAACGTGTGTCAATATGCACAGCGGTAAGCGGATTTTCCGCTTGCCGCCTGTGCATATTGACACGTAACAATTTGGGTTTTTTAACCCGCAACCTAGTCTTGACTGGACATTGTGCCCGTCTTTGGACAAGGCGTATATCCAGCTGTGACGATGGACTCTACCTTCACTCTGCTTATTGAACTCAGTTCTGTTATCGGCGTAGACATCAAGTCGTCAACCGAACTTGCACAGTTATTGGTGCCTTGGTGGGATGTTTTAACTGGAGCAATTTCATGCTTGGTCGCTTGAGCTGCAATTGTTATGCCATTTGTATCGGCCCACCCAGCCCACTTGAGCAGCAATGTTGGTTCAGACGACAAAGATCGTTTTACAAACAGTTTGATAAATTCATCGTCTAAACTAAACTTTAATCTTCGCTGTTGGTATCTTAAGATACCCGAAGACATCTAGATAAATATTCTCCTGATAAGCATTGTTCAATGAATCATTTGTCACCTAATTACTTCCTGAAGCACCTGTATTGTTTCAAATGGTTCAGGAACCACGAATGTTGATAAAGGTCATAGGAACGGTAACTTACCTACCGGGTCCATTGACCGACCTCGCGAGTGCGTGTGTGTCCTAATCTAACTGACTCGGCCGGTAAATGCCGCACTCCCAATCAAAACTAGCGGGGGTCGGCCGGCGAATACATAGGTAAGGTACCTTGATCAAAGGCTACTTTACTATAAAGAGAAAAACGTTCTCTGTAAGTTATACCTACCTCTAGAGTTATATATTATTATTATAATAAAATACCGGATACACTAAAAGACGAGGAAAAAGACCAAATATTTGAAACCAAATTAAAACAATACCTTTTACATAAATGCTATTATGATTTAAATGACTTCTTCAGCGACAAATTAAAATAATAAAATAAAAATACCTACTAATAAAAATGCGTTATCAATACTTACATTGCAACCTATACAATATTTTATAAAAACGTACATATTCACTAAAAACATAAGTTATTGAATTATATTTTCCTGCTAAAACCCAACCTGAGATTCTTATAGAAACCCGGTCCACCTCCACTCTCAGTACCTATTGCCACGCCCTGCTAGGGTACCATTGTGTCTCTTATACATTACCTAGATACTAAGACCTAAAAATGTACACAGTGATTGCAATAAATAAATATGAAATATGAGTTTAAATTAAACTAAAACAGAAACCAGGGATACCTACCTACTTGCCACTTGTTTGTGATGTATATTTAATTTCGAAATACTTAAATGATTTGTACTTAATTGTAAGTTTGGATGTAGGTGTAATAATAAGGTAATCTTTGTAACTATAGTCCCATTTGAAAATTATTTTACTGACATTAATAGCTAAAATGTCCCTGAGTTCTTTCGACGTATCAAGAAAAAGCGAATACGCGGGCAGAACCTATTAAACAATAACAACCAATCAAAAACCTCGACAAGAGTGAACCAACGTGACATTGACACGCACGTATTCGTCTACATGTTTTAAATCCAATTAAATGGATTACCATCTACCACCTAGAGTACTGACAGCAAAGCAAATTCAAGGCTTCATTGAAGTCAAACAAAATGTAACGAATACCTACCTACAGTCATGCGAGCATGTATCACACATTTTATCCGTCTCTGTTTTAACCAACCTAGCCTTACATGATCCTAAATCATGTAAGGCTAGGCGGTGCCTCTTCAAGGCCTGATCTAGTTAAGACGTTGCATTGACCTCAATTTGCAGCAAATAGCTCGCTTCACTATGCTGCATCGAATCGAGACACGACTCGGGCAAAGTCAACTCTAAGCACAAATAAAAATGGTCAATCACAAATCTATCTACCTACTCATCCCGTTAGCAATTACTGCTGTACATTTAGCCTTGAGGCCTCCACAGCGCCGCTGCGCCATTTTGTCCGTTCTGCGCCACCTTCGTCCATTCTCTCCCGGTCATATTAACGATAGAATAACATTTATTTCAACACACACATACCAAAAAATTTAGCCGTGGCGTGGTTCGCGTTGTAAAAGGTAACTTCCTAAGTATTTTAACGCCTACACTCCGGTCACTAATCCGCCTGCCATGAGTGGTGATAACGGCATGAAAAAACTTGTCTGTATTCAGACTGTTATACGTAGGCCTCACATTTCCCTCGGTATTTTTAAATTAATTACTTATTTTCCTTGCAGAACTGCATCCGACAACTCCTATTCGTAGAGCAGCCGAAGCGTAAAACCACATCAGAATGCATCGACGAGCTCCGGAAGTCGCTGGACGTGTTAAACGCGAACGTGACGTCACTGCGCGGCGAGATGCAGTCCGCCAGCCAGCAGACCGCGGCGCGCGCGCAGATCGGGGACTTGCAAGCTGATATAGCGTCGGTCAAGGCTATCTTACTCAATAGGTGAGATTTACCATTCATTTGACGACCTTTATGGCGCAGCAGGTGAAGGTCTGCCTGCGACGCAGGAGTTCAAATGTTTGTAAGATCTGCAGATATTTGTTCTGAGTGTTTACTATGTTTAATAAAAAATATCTGTGTACCTGTAATCACATCACATCACACTAATATTATAAATGCGAAAGTTTGGATGGATGGATGGATGGATGTTTGTTACCTCTTCACGTCAAAACTACTGAACGGATCAGGCTGAAATTTTGCATACAGGTAAGTCTAACCCTGGAATCAAACATAGGCGACTTTTTATCCCGTAAATCACTTCCCATGGGATAAAAATAACCTCAAAACGTTTCCATAGAAACAACGCGTGCGAAGCCGCGGGCAGAAGCTAGTATTATAAATGCGAAAGTTTGGATGGATGGATAGATGGATGGATGTTTGTTACCTCTTCGAGCCAAAACTACTGAACGGATCGGGCTGAAAATTTGCATACAGGTAATTCTAATCCTAGAATCAAACATACTTTTTATCCCATAAATCAATTCCCATGGGATAGAAATCACCTTTAAACGTTTCCATGGAAACATTGCGTGCGAAGCCGCGGGCATAAACTAGTGTATTATAAAGGCTCCGCTAAGCTTGGGGGGCTAGATGATGCCGTATGAATTGTCTAGCAGTATTAGTTTAGCAACATTGTTAATGTTCTTGTGTTTTTGGGTAAAATAAATGAATTAATCTTATCATTCAGGAACCAGTTCCCCTCCCTCAAAGCCCGCAGCGAGGCGCCGTCCATCCCGGCGTGGCAGCTGGGCCGCGCTGACGAGGAGCGACCCCGCAGCCGCCGCTCCGAGTCGGGCGGCTCCAACTCCAGCGAGGGCGAGCACGCCACCAAGAACAGCGACAGCAGTCTCGAGATCATGTGAGTACCTATGCTTAGCTGATTCATATTTATCAATTAAACATCAGCTAAGAAATTCAAACAATATTCCAAAAACCTTAAAAAATAACTAGGGAAATACTCTCGTCAAACCAACTAAATGTAACTTTAGTCTTTGAATAGGATCGGATAACTTCCATGTTTCGCCTGAAGTTGGAGTAAACGGGCGGCGCTTGAATCCGTAAAAAGTCCCAAAGATTTTCAACTAAGTTTCGCTAAATCTGGGAAAGCACTATAAAAACAAATACCTTAAAACATCAGCTTTTCTTCTTGTTCTCTTCGTCTACAGTTTCGTTGTGCACAGTTCAAAAATATTTTCAGAAATTTTGGCCTAATGAAAAAAAATAAGATCATGGACAAGCCGAAGCGTCCTATGTCAGCTTACATGCTGTTTCTGAACAGCGCAAGGGAATCGATCAAAGCGGAGCATCCCGGCTTCAAGATTACTGAAATCGCCCAGAAAGGTGGTGAATTGTGGAGGTCAATGAAGGACAAGAGTGAATGGGAAAAGAAGGCCGCTGAAGCCAAGGAACAATACGCAAAGGACATGGAAGCATACTACGCGAATGGCGGTGGCGGCGAAGATGAAGAAGAGAGCTAAATCAAAGAAGGTAGATTCTGACGATCTGGCGAAGCGAGTAATATCTCAGTCTGACAAAGTTCCTTAAGAATAATAATACCTATAGCCTTTTATTTCCACAACTACTTTTACAAATAATGATTATCTAAGAATACACGTAAAAAAAAACAATTTTAGGGGAAATTTTGGGTGATTTTCAAAAACACCTATAAAATCATATCTCAGCAACCATGATACTTGGGGGGTCATGGGCTACAAAAAAATATGTCGGTCGCAATACTAAACATCCTACTAATATTATAAAGCCGAAAGTTTGTGAAATCTGAATTTTTGTTACCTAGGATCTCCAAAACTACTGAACAGATCAAGATGAAATTTGGCGTACGTTTAGAGCAGAGCCAAAATTATAGATAATAGGCTACGTATTATACCGAAAATACGCGTGCGATGCCGCGGGCAGAAGCTAGTCCTGTATAATAATACTAACGTATAAAATGGACACTCTTCGCTACCTGACCGAGCTTCCTCACCCCACCACTAGTCAAGTTCGGTTTCCGTTCCAATGCACGGGAAGTACGGTGCACTCACGGGTCGCAGATGGCGAGTGTTCGATGTTTTTTGTTGTCGTTTTTGTTTCATCATAGACATACGAAATTACTTCTGTTTTAAGGTTTAATTTCACTTTTTGTGAGAGGAAAATAAAAAAGAAAATGACTGAATTTTCGCAACTGTCTCACTCGTACGATATAAGTATTCAACCTAGACGTCACACACACAGTCGCACGAGTAGCGCAACACAATTGCGCTTGTACCTATGTGCCGAGACTCGACTTTTGTATGGAGAAATGGACGAGTGTCCGGGGTGTGAGCAAAGTTAACGACATCGCTCTAAGCATTAGCAAACTTAAGTGGCAGTGGGCCGGCCATATCTCGCAAAGAACCGACAACTGCTGGGGTAAACGTGTTCTTGAGTGGAGACCGCGACTCGGCAAACGTACACAACGTAAGACGCCCTCCGGCCAGGTGGTATGACGAAGACGACCTGCGAAAGATTGCAGGCAGATGCTGGATGCGGCAAGCTGAGGACAGGGCGCTATGGGGCTCATTAGTGAAGGCCTATGTCCAGCAGTGGACCTAACATAGGCTGATGATGATCTCTTATAGTAGGTATTAATCTTAAATACTTGGTACACAAATTATCTTGTTTGACTCTTGAAAATTATTATCTAACGATTACATCAACTAAAAATAGAGAAATAAAATTGTTTTACAATTTTATTATGTATTAAAAAATACAAAGAAACTCGACAAATTGCATGGTATAACTTCTGCTCACAGCACATTCGACGACCATAAAAATGATTGACGATCAGAAGATCTGAGTAATTTCACTCATTTTATGGATTATATACAATCGGAAACATCCTGTATGTATAGTCGTTTTATGACCTACTAGTTTATGCTCGCGGCTTCGCACGCGTTGTTTCTATAGAAACGTTTAGAAAGAAAGAAAAGACATTCATTTATAACAACAGTAGGTAAGTACAGAAAAAAAAACACACTTATGGGGTAGTAGTTTAAAGGTTATTTCTATCCCATGGGAACTGATTTATGGGATAAAAAGTAGCCTAATGTTTGATTCCAGGATAATTATCTTTATACAAAATTTCAGCCCGATCCGTTAGTAGTTTTGGCGTGAAGAGGTAACAAACATCCATCCATCCAAACTTTCGCATTTATAATATTAGTGTGAATCCAGACAGCAAAAATGTTGTCCAGTTTACTTTACTAACTGTAAATCTTTTCTCTTTTCAGCACGTGAAAAAGATCATTCGTCATAATCATAACGTACGTTAGGCTAGTGCTACACACCACCTGTTTTGTGCGGACCTCATGGAAAATCTGAGTGGCACGTTTACCATGGCCTTGGGCGGTAATTGAAGAAAATACTCGATAAACAACTCGTGCAGAAATAATATGAATAGCAGAATAGAATAAAGGCCTGTTCAGACTACCTGTATTCGCTACCCAGGCTGTAGCGCAAAATTTCCCCCTCCGGGCATTTTGTACGTACCTACCGTGTCGGCTTTCGCTACCGCTGCTCTGGGTAGCAAATACAGCGTAGGTTTGAATAGGCCTTAGGGCGTATACGTGCGTATAATAATTGGTAACCAACCGCACGAATTTCCCAAAAAGTTTTGCTGGTTCTCAGCAATTCGTTTTTGTATGGAACAATGCAAAGTAGTCATGGGTGGATGGCATCGCACAAACATCAGTAGGCCTAAACTAGCAGTGGGTAAACAAATAGACAAAAATTAAGCGACTCGATTTGGTTCTTCATAAGCCATATAACCATAGATAATTTCTATCTATTGTTACAGCAATGAAAGAGTATTTACTTTTATTTTAAAGTAAATGCATAAGTTTTGTTTGTATAGACCTAATTAAGTAGGTACCTATTTTGTACATTTTATGTGTGTGATGGTAGAATAGTGGTTGTAGGTATTGGCATTTGTAAATATCATTATTATGATCATCTTTACGTTTAGTTTTTGGTATTTTTTAAGTTCTATATGAACCGGCCTGGCTAACATTAATATCATTTACAAAAATGTCTTCGACAAACGCGCTTAAACAAGAAACAAGATCCGTCAAGTGCGAGTGGCACGAGCTCGTCTTTCGAACTTTGTTAATTAAACAAATAATATAGGTATCAGTTAGAAACATCGCTATTCAATTAATAAGTATCTAAAAACAGTAGTACACATTTCAGATGGATCGCTTTGCAAACTTCAGAGATAAGGGGGTACCTATGTAGGTACTGGTAAAATTTTCGACTTCAATTTACTTAAAAAAGTATGAAACCTAAAGAAATTTCAAAAACTGTTTTGAAATGTACTAACTGATACCTTTTATTCGATACCCCACCTGACTTTCTAGGTCTAGTACACATTTCAGATGGATCGCTTTGCAAACTTCAGAGATAAGGGGGTACCTATGTAGGTACTGGTAAAATTTTCGACTTCAATTTACTTAAAAAAGTATGAAACCTAAAGAAATTTCAAAAACTGTTTTGAAATGTACTAACTGATACCTTTTATTCGATACCCCACCTGACTTTCTAGGTCTCTTAAAATTTCGGCATCACGATTTGTTGGTAGGTACTGAAAATTTTAATATTTTTCATTTTTATCTCTACAGGCGCACGATTATTTACTGTTGTTTTAAATTTCAAGTTAATAGCTTCGGTAGTTGCTGAGATATTCAAGACGAAAATTGGAAGGACAGAGCAAAACTGAAACCTCAAGGGTTTCGTACTCGAACGAAACACTAAAGAGAACTTTGTCTAGTCTTAAGTAGAGATATATTTTCCATGGGTGTTTTGATTACGTTATCCAGGCTGTTTTTTTTCTTTCATGCCAAGAACTAAGTGTCATCTTCGACATAATGTTTTATGCTGTAATTTACCTAAACAATTCATTTAAAGTCATTAGTTTGTAATTTGTTATGATTTATTAATTGGGTCTTGTATTTTATGCAAATTGTTGTTTTGAGAAATGACTTAGTCGTCAGACAACTAAAGAATAAGGATTTCAGAAGACTTAATTCTTTCTCAAAAACCTATAACACCCGTAGAAGACTCCCAAATTTTTCTTAGGTTCCTAGATATTTTGGTTGAAATGGCTATAATAGTAGAAATTTGTACAAATTAGTTTTATTTACATAGCTTTGCGAATCGTTTTATTTTCTTACCTATTTTATTGTAATTAACGTAGTTTAGCTAACATACTGACTTCCTATCGTTTGCTCAGTAGGTATATGTAATTTTGTGAAACAGGTTGTATTTGATACAGCATTCCAAATGTGTGTTTGTAGGTACGTGATAATAAACCAATGATTATCAAAACTGACTATTTCTTTAACTACCTGTCATGTAACTGCTATGGTTTACTGAATGGTTAAATTAAAACCTAGTAGACTACTGTGAATTCTTGTCCTAATCATCAATATAGTTTTCTACCTGTATTAGGAGCCGAAATCGATGTAGAATGTTTGCAAAACAAACCATGGGCGGTTTGGCACTTAACCTAAAATGCACTCTGTCGCCCCGTCTTTTTGCGCAATTTACATTGTTTGTCGATTTCAGATCCTTCAATGAAATATTGCTTACAATAATTATATCTGAAACACAACGCCAAGCAAGACTTAGTCATTTGTGTCGTGGTTTGTTTACAATCATTCTACCTCGAGTTTGGCTAGTGTATAGGCATTACAGGTTATTACAGATTAAAACGAACAGTTTCAGTAATATGTTTATTATAAAAATACATCACAAGGTATATAATATTGAGCTCAATAATTGAAGGTCCTGTATAACGATAGAACACACTTTAACAAGTTTTAATTTCAATGAGATCAACAATACACACGAAGAAATAAACACAGAACTGACAGTGAAACAACCGTTACACACCTATCCAAATCCTACCATTAACGGCCCCATTAAAATACATTCCTAACTAGGTGGGAACATTAAAAAAGTTGTGCATTTATTTGGTCGTGCGTGGAAGTCGCTTTGTTTGCTATAAAATTGCCATTCTCTGTGATTGAATCATCTTTACAAAACATACAGCCGAATTGAAACTCCTTTTTATGACGTCGCTAAAAAAAGCAAATGTTGCACCGAATATACAATAAAAACCTACCAAATTACTTCTCGTTTTCGGTGTTTATATAAAATTTCAGACACAAATAATACATAACTGACACTTTTGTTTGTCAACTAAGATTTCCTATGTAAAAAAAAGCCTAAAAAAAAAAACCAGCAACAAAAGGTTCGGCAGCAAAACAATGCCACTGTTTGGAGCTGGAATCTTCTAAAAGACGAGTCAATCACTATGAATGGCTAGAAATAATGTTTTGATGCAAAATAGCCTCAATCTGGCTATCAGCAGAGCAAATCAAGCGGCTTCAGAGAAAAGCCGTCGACTCGCTTCAAATACGGAATACCTACAACAGATCTACTCGTAAGCCTACGTTGGCGTGAGTCTAGCACCGGCTTTAGAAAGTACCTACGTTAGAATTACGCTGCCATTCCACCAGAGATGTGCTGCGTTGCTAAGTTTACAGCCGACCAATAGGATCGCTCCATTATCGCGTCATTTTTGTCAGCTAATAAAATTACGCGATAATGGAGTGATCCTATTGGTCGACTGGACACTTTTTTTCTGGTGGAATGGCAATGGCAGCCTTTAAACCCGTGCGTAGAGTAGGAAGAATCGTTGACATCTCAAGTATCGAACGCACCCTTTCGCACAGCAGCAGTCCATTTTACAGGCCTTTTTTTTTCTTATACTTTTTATTTGGCGATGGCGAATGTAGTCGTATGACCGAGTTCACACACATTACGGTCACGTGTGCGAACTCTCTACAGCAACTATGCCTGACCGTCCAGATAGAAATTGAATATTTGAGTTTGCATTGTGGTTGTATTTAAAGAGTAAGTTTGATAAAGTTTCCACAATTTTCTTCCTTCCCTTCGTCCGGGCGTTCGAACATTTATGGCACACCAACAGAGTAAAATTTTGGAAATTAAGCTTTACATAAAGATAAAAGTATCTTATCTTCTATCTTATTCCATTTTTAATCATTATTTTTTCCCAATAGATAGAGCAAATAGTCATAAGAAAGTAAGATGATTTATCAACATAACTACTTTTAGTAGAAATAAATGGTAAATAGTATTGCACCAGGAAGGACATATTATAAAGTCTTAGCAAGAAGATATCTTTTTATATAAATAAACTGTTAAATCTAACATTGAAACGTACCTAAACTAAAAGCAATAGAAATATGCATAAACTGGGAAAGATTCTTACAACGATAAATAACCACCAAAATATTTTAATCATTTACATTTTTTTTGTTTTGTTTTGTAGTTGATCGCGCGATTAAAATACGCGAATTATGCCACAACACGAAATTATAATGAACATTTAACACTAAATACGAATAGGTAAATGCTAAAATAGACGTGACAATAAAAACTTACTCATTCCTTTTAACTCCTGAACAAACCAAGACTTTATTCCCTTTGAATATCCTCAGATTGAGTACTGATACTCAATCTGAGGTAGTCAGAACAATATCTACGTGTAACACAACTATACTAAGACGCAAGTTTACGATGCGAACTGCCTTTAGACCCCATTCCTTTAATAATAATTACATTGGTTTTTGTTCATTTTATCTTTGATACTCTTAGTTAGTGCTTGCGTCAGTGAAAATGCACCTTGTCGAGGAAATAACAATCTTAACGCTTACAAACACAATGTCAGCTAACCGCAGATTTTGACACGTTTGAATATATTATACGTCACTTCGCCAAGTTTATCAACTGCTATATAATTTTCCGCAGACCTAAGAATCAACAACTGATGTTTACAGCAAAATCTTCTTGTCCGACGCCACCTTATCGCATTTAACAACAACATCATCCGGCTTTATGTTTATACTCATCATCTTCTTCGCGCGGGTCAAATCTTCGAGGAAACACCGGCCCTTTTCCGTGCGCATAATCTGCCGTTTCGGCAGCAAGTTCTTCGACAAGAACGCTATTAGTTTCTGCCAATCCTTTAATAGGAAAAATACCCTATCGTGTTTCGTTTCTAATGGTACCTGACCGTTAGAATGTTCAAAGAAAACATTCAATATTTCTTTCGGGTTCCGGGACGCTCTGCTCGCTCTGATGAAGGAGAGCAGTAGCACATCTACGTCTTTATGCGCTGTGATGATGGGTTTGTCGTAGATGCTGTACTGGTTATTCTCCTCTGTCGGTCCGACGATGTACATGACGTGGGAAGCGAGTCGGAAGGCCTCTTCTGCCCAGATGTATGGATCCCCGTGCGAGGTGGTGGATATATCTCCGTCGTACAGGATGTCGAAGCCGTATTCTGTGCGTAGGTAGCTTACGAAGGAGATTACACATTCTGCGTGGACGCGGTTGGCAGAGGAGTAGATTACCAGGACTTTCGTTGGTTGAGGTATTTCGTTCGCTGCAACAGAGAAGGGTATCTTTAATGTTAGTAAACTTATAAGGATAAAGATACATTTGTATACTTATGTATCCAAGATAAAATAAACAAGCAAACAGACGATAACGTTTCAAGTAAATAAATTCCATAAGTGTCAAGTATGTAAATAAATAATAATAGTGAGCAATTTGTGCGTTACATTTCATGTTGTACATCTATTGATTTTGAGTCCAGAGGCCATCATCAAATTCACGTAATTTGCTGGGTGTTGTAGTATAACTCATTATCATCATAACTGACGTAATATGTCCACTGTTGAACTGCGCCAAAGATTGCCGCCGGTACGTGGTCACTATTCAAGAGACAATTCACACAGCATTATCTAGCCCCAAGCTAAGCAGAGCTTGTGTTATGGGTACTAGATAACTGATACACTACATACATAGATATTTATTATTATACATAGAAAACTTCAAGAACACCCTGAACAGATATCGATCGTACAAACATAGATCGTACAAACATTTGTCCGGGCGGGAATCTAACTCGCAACCTCCTGCGTCGCAGGCAGGAGGTTGCGGTCGCCCGCGGCGCCACAGAGGTCGTCAAGTTTACCTGCTAGCTTGTAATCCTTGCACCAGTACTGGCGGATGAACCGCAGCGCTACGTAGTACCCGAAGAGCGCCGCCACTATGAGCGCCGTCACGCTCGCGATGCAGATGTTCATGGTCTGAGACTCGCTGCCTGGAGAACAAGGAACAAGTTTACCCTCGATATTGGCTTTTTCTATCTTATCTATCACATCCAAGTCTCTGCATTCATTCACATCTTATAGGAATTGCATTCACTACTTACTTACGCGTCTAGAGAAGTCAATGTTAGCGTGGGTAGATGAATAGCATTTTGTCTATTTTCTTTTTCTAATTATTGGTCCCTGTGGAGGTTAGTGCCTCGCGCGGGCAATATCAGCTCAACTTCTTAGGGTCCGTTCACATAATAGTAAGTTTTACAGTCCCTTTACATAGTATACGTTTTTATTCGGCGATGACGGATATAGTTATATGTTGTATGAGCGAGTTTACACATATTACTGGATCCGGAATACTGCCATTTGTGTGAACTAGCTCATACAACTCAAAGACATTCTAAAATCGTCTTAGATACAACTACATCCGTCCGCCTGCGCCGAATAAAACGTATACGATAAAACAGGCCTAACGCGCTGCTGTGTGAAGGTACCCATGACGTACCCTAAGACAAACAAATCGCAAAAAGATTATAAATTATATATTCTGTACTATTTTGGAGGTGCAGTCGTAGTCATCAGTGTCGTCAGTTATAAAATAGACTCATTGTACAATAGACTCACTGATCTTAATCTTAGGGCTCTCGACCACGCTACATCGTCCGTCCTGCTCGCACGCGCGGTGCAGCGGCGTCACTGAGAAGAAGTAGAGACCGTTCTCTCCCACGAAATTGTAGTCGTAGATGACGTCATCAGTGCGGTTTCCCAGGTTGATGCTCCTGGAATAGAGAAGAACTTTTTAACTTGACGTGAAATAGGTAGGTTCGCGCGGCGTCACCGCTCGACAATAGGGAGTGACCAGCGGCAACTCCGGTGGTCAATGATGATGATGATGATTACCTACTAATCTAAATCCGTTCATGTGATACATTTTCGTAGACCGAAGACTAAGGTAACCAAACTTTTTAATATAGACTCCTTGACAAAGTTTTGAATCCATAGTGATGGCTGAGGGCGTTCCACTATCAAAAGATAGTCGGTGACCTCGAGACAGTTTTATTTCAGTTCATTGGGTTAGTTCAATAAACAAGGTTCTAGGGGCGGGAGGCTAAGAAATTGAGAAGGTTACGCCTACGTAATACACTGAACTTAGGAGCAATCGACCCCGCGTGGGAAGTCTGTCTCACGGTCGGTGTGAGTAAATTAGATCAGTGAATCTATAGATAAATACCTTGGTTAGGCTACGCATGCAATAGTACATTGTACACCTAAGCGAGAAAGTGCCCAATTCCTAATACGTAATGGCATTACGTAGCACGTAATAGGACCGGCTACCTACAACAAGCTCCCAGACAAGGTTAAGGACGCACCAAGTCTCGAAATTTTTAAATGCAGACTAAAAAAATGGCTCGTAGAGAAGACGTTTTATACCTACGACGAATTTTTAAATAATGATCAATTTGCTAGTTAATTTTTTTTTTTTTAACTTTTTATCAATTTTATTATTATCTTATGTTAAAACGATTGTGACGTATAATTTGACAAATTATAAATAAAATGTTTATCTGTTAATAAGTGTGTCATTTGAGGCCCTCGGCAACACACGAGGTAGGAATCGCACTTTCTCCCGAGTGATACATAGGTAGTGCTATACAACACCTTCGAGGAAAATCATCGTTTTAGAATCTTCAAAATCACGAGTAAATTCAAATTGTAAACTCAAACAAATGGAGCATTAAATACGCGCACGTGCGATTTTCACATGGTTCTTTTTTTGAATTATTGTTCCGAATACGGAAGAGGCCGATATCATAAACGGCGGATTCGGAGTATAAACTTTTTGTCGTTTGAACTAATATGAAAATAACAGTAACTATGGTTATTTTCATAGCTACCCGGCTAATATTTCAGAAAATTAAAAAAAAACACGTTAGAAATGAATTTCCATACACTTTTCTCTCCCGTTAAACGCGTGAGAAATCAAATTCCATAGAGTTTTCCCTGCCGCATTTCAGTGCGCGCAGGTGTAGTATAATAGTACATTATTGCAAAGGCAGCGAACTAGGCAATGCAGTTCGAGTATGATTTTGATTCAATTATATTATACGAGACAGGCAATTGCCATTTCGACCGAGGCATATATAGTGCTTTTTTTTAAAAAATGCAAGGAAATAAAAAAGGGCTTTTTACATAATAAAAATTAATATTAAAAGTTATATTGCTCATATCGCTCATAATGTAGACGGCTTTTTAGTTTTAGCAATTTCATTGAAATACGCCAAAAACACTGTCTCAGAGAACAATTTTACATTTTTCTCGTTTTTCCAGAACATGACATTTTCATATATTTTTCTTTTGATTTTGCTGTAAGCAGGTTTTCCATCGCTAATTTAGCTTCCAATCTTAAATCTGGTAGAGTGCAGTCAATTTTCATTACACTTTCAGAATCATCGGAACTCATTTTATTATTTCATTAACAAAATAACAACGAACTCCGCTTTACCGCCAATTTTTATTTTATTTTACAGTTTGTGCTGAAAGGTAAACGCATTTGTGGCTATACAGCCACGAGAAGTGAGAACGCAATGTGTACGATAGATGAAAGAGTTCTAAATTCAAACAGCACACCGTTTCATACAACATTGCCGGCGCGCTCTTCGTTCCAAATTCAAAGATCGCGCCGGGAAGTAATTTTGGTTTTTCAGTCTACGTAAATATGATACTTCGCGTGTTCTTTATTCAAAAGTAATGACAATATTTCCGCGCATGTTTAAGAAAAGTTAATAGTTGCATTCCGTAATAGTTGCAACCTGTATGTTAGATGACCACTAGCAAACTTGCACTTGCACTTGGCTATTTAGCACCGTTAGATGATCCTTCAGTTATTTTGCACTCATAATACAGAAGGTGTGAATACGGAAGGATGTAGTGTAATCCTTCTTCATAAGCTCGAAATAAAACTCTCACCTAGACTTCAGTTCGACGGCAGCGGTAACAAAGAGATCAAATGGGTTCTGAAATCTGATGGGCCTAGGCCGCGGCCTATGAAGATATTTGATAAATCCAGGAGTGTTCTTCAGTCTCACCTAGACTTGAGTTCGCAGGGTATTTTCCCGCAGTCCCTCATCACAGCGACCCGGTACTTGGAGATCCGCAGCGGCGGCGGCGGCGGCGACACGTGCAGACGCATGGTGCCGGGGAATATCTCGATGTACATGAACGGCTTCCATTCTTCTTCCTTTGCAACTGGGCCTGAAACATGCAGTTATAGCATATACAGGGTGGAATTTTGTAATGCCACCTGGAGGGAAAGTACTCTTAATACTGTAGATAGAAAATTGTACTATAAGAAAACATTCCTTTATTTTTGAAAGAAAGAAAACTGCATTCAAAGATTTTCGAAAATTCGCTTGCCAGACCCGGGAATCGAACCGACTAAAATCTATAAAAATTACACCCTGTACTTCTATTGCATAGATCGTTAGGGTCAATAATAAGGATGAAATCTCTCTAACAAACTTAATAAATTAAATGAAAGGAAAACCATGAAATCTTAAATTATTTACAATAAAAAGTCAACTAACTACTAATTAGTTGCTCATTATGGGCTCCATTTTCTTGGATACACAAATTTATTCTTCTAATAAATTCATTTCTAGTAACTTTTAATAACGTGTTGTGGTGAATATTATAAATCGTATTCTGAACTTCAACTCTCAACTCGTTTACATTCGCATAAGATTTCGATTCGATTCAATTTATAATTTAAGATTTCATGGTTTTCCTTTCATTTAATTTATTAAGTTTTTTAGGGAGATTTCATCCTTATTATTGACCCTAACGATCTATGCAATAAAAATACAGGGTGTAATTTTTACAGATTTTAGTCGGTTCGATTCCCGGGTGTGGCAAGCGAATTTTCGAAAATCTTTGAATGTAGTTTTCTTTCTTTTCAAAATTAAAGGAATGTTTTCTTTGAGTACAATTTTCTATCTACAGTATTAAGAGTACTTTCCCTCCAGGTAGCATTACAAAATTCCACCCTGTATAGTTACTAGCTTCTGCCAGCGACTTCCGTGCGTTTTTGGAATAATAAGTAGCCTATGTATAAGTTCTTTCTATCAGGTCTTTATAATATGCGATGGGGGGCGACACAAGACTCGCTTCAAAATGGTGGAGGCTTAAATGTAAGTTCATACTTTTCAGCTGATTCAAAACCTCAGTTCATAAACTCAAAACTTATATTTTAATACTTTGTACTAACAATTAGGTTAATTATCCTTTATTTTTTATGTGCTACTAACACTCTATGGATTGTAAATTGTCCAAAATAAACGAATTTTATTTTATTTTAAAACAAAATAATTTTTGAATTTTCTAGGAGGCCTAAACTTACTTAGCATCTCCGCAGTGGGTACATTAAAGTAGTATTGTCCTCGGTTAACCACGCCATTCCCGACCGCCTCGAAGTCCAGGATATGGCTCTGGCCCTCCTTGTCGTCAGTCTTGGGCCAGTAGCAGTCATAGTAGAGAACCGATTGGTCATCCAGTTCGGCGTTGTTGGATATGTTGATGTGCCGGCAATGGTTGTGCTGGTTGCTGTATTTGTCTTGAAAACGGAACCTCATGCCTGGAATTAATTTATAGTTATGAATTCTTAGGTAAATAATAACTCAATTCTTTGCATGTAAACTTTGTTCTTTGAGAAATGAATGTCAATGCTATTCCAAATGAGTGATTTCAGGCCTCAATTTTTAAGATTCTTTTTACAACTTATCAGTTGCCTATTTACCTAGGTATTTATTTATTTTTGGCGACTAAATTAGCTTGAGAGAGCTGAGCTGTGCTTGCTGAGTAGTAACTCAGTAGCTCAAGCTAATTTAATCACTATAATTCACTTTAATCAAGTCACCACTATTATGTCGAATAAAACACTATACCTACCTATTTCGGTAAATTACGTGTATTGCGCTTTTTAGCAATTCACAACTAGTTGACATGACATGACACATGAAAATATACAAATACCTTATCTTAGTCAGTCTTGTTATAAAAATAAGATCCGGACAAGTACCTGCATGTTGCATACATAACACTGGATATTTGAGCAAAAAGATATAATTTGGTAGTTGACATGTGACAGACTGGAAGGAATTAAACAGTAGCATAAAGCAATGTTAGCTCAAACAATAGTTGCCATGTGTGGTCAACCTTAAATCTAAGGTTCTCAGCTAAGCTAATAAAGACATAAATTATAATATATATTATATTATTATTATTTGATTTTTTGATTTTGTTTTGTTTGATTTTTTTGGAATAAGACCCATAGCCGTGGGCACCACCTACCGCCGCCTCGCAGCTAAAGTCTGCTGTCGGAAAGAAGCCGACTATCTAGGCGACTATTTCCGACCAATTCAGCTAGGCTTTGGTTCGCGAGGTGGATGTGACGCCGCAGTACATTCCCTTCGTACATTTTTAGACCAAAATTATGGGGAGGTAATTCTGAAGGTAGATGTCAAAAACGCCTTCAATTCCGTAGACAGGGGCGCCTTGCTAAAAGAAATTAAAGACAAAATTCCAGAAATTTACCCATTTCTTTGGCAATGTTACGGTTCGCCATCAAAATTAATATACAGGCATAAAGTCATTTCGTCCGCTGTTGGCTGTCAGCAGGGCGACCCTCTTGGTCCGGCCATATTTAGCCTTGCCATCCAACCCATAATTCAATGTCTCCAATCCAAGCTTAATGTTTGGTATTTGGATGATGGAACATTAGGTGGAGAAGTGAACGCAGTTTTTGATGATCTAAAAATCATCACAGACGAATTTCGACAAATAGGTTTGGAATTAAATTTTTCAAAGTGTGAGCTTTTTATTTCGGACTCTTGTGTAGACAAAAACAATATCATTGAGAAATTCAATACATTAGCCCCCAACATTACAGTTGTTGATAAATGTTCACTTCGACTCCTTGGTTCACCAATTCTTGATGAGTCTTTTCAGTCATTTGTAGATGAGAAAATTCAAAATTTCCACAAAAATTCGGACAGACTGCTCAAAATTAATAGTCATATGGCTTTTACAATTATTCGGTTCTGTCTATTTGTACCTAAATTTACGTATTCTTTGAGATGTAGTCAAATGTGGAAACACAGCGAGCTCTTGGAAGGCTTAGACAACATAATAAAGAATACATTATCATCGGTTTTGAATATCGATTTAGATGACAAGGCATGGTCGCAGGCCTCCCTGCCTGTCAAATTGGGAGGCTTAGGTATACGCAAAATTTCAAGTGTAGCCCTACCAGCGTTCTTGTCTTCTGTCTACAGCACTAGTTCTTTAGTTGAAAAAATTTTAAATCCTTCTCTTTTGGTCCCACCTGGAATGTCATTGAAAATTTCATTTTTAGACGAAGCTCGAACGGCTTGGCATAGTGCTTGCCCCGATGCTGCTCCCCCAAAATCACTTTTGTCCCAACGGCAATGAGACGGGCCTCTGTGTGAGTTGACACGGAACTGTTTGTTACAAACGTGCTCCAGCTCTGCAGATCGTGCCCGCCTCCTGGCCGTTTCTAAATGGGAGTCAGGACATTGGTTGCAAGCATTTCCTTCATATAACACTGGTACTTTATTGGATCCCGTAACTTTCCGTATCGCAACATGTCTCCGGTTGGATGCAAGGTGTTGCGCGCCTCATCAATGCCAGTGCGGTACTGCTGTCGAACAGCTTGGTCATCACGGATTATCGTGCACTAGGGCCGCTGGTCGGATATCTCGCCACGCTAGCCTTAACGACATCATCCGGCGGGCCTTTGTCACCGTTAACGTACCAGCTATTCTCGAACCGAATGGTCTGTTGCGTGACGATGGTAAGAGGCCCGACGGTATGACACTAGTCCCATGGGAGTTGGGGAGGCCCATTGTGTGGGACGCTACATGCGTCGACACACTTGCGCCTTCCCATCTTCCGAGGACATCCGTGAGGGCGGGTGCGGCGGCAGATTTGGCCGAAGATCTCAAGAGGCGCAAATATGCAGGTCTCGACAGAGCCTACACATTTGCTCCCCTTGGAGTCGAGACCCTAGGTCCGTGGGGTACCGAGGCTCTTCGGGTTTTCAAAAAACTATCTGAGCGTCTGGTCGAAGCGACGCGTGACCCGAGAGCTGGTGAATATCTGGCACAGCGTATCAGCATTGCCATACAGCGTGGCAATGCAGCCAGCGTCTTGGGGACGCTTCCGACTGGTGTTGATATGGATCAGTTGAGCTATCTGTAGACTGTTTGCAACAGTCGGCAGTTAGTTCAATTGTTTCAATTGTAAATACTAGTATAATTTTCTTTGTGAATAAATGTTTATATTTACTACTTAACTTTTTTGTTATAATAATATTGTTCTTTCATGTCCAGTTGGTTGCCTGGAAGAGATCGCTCATAGTGATAAGATAAGGGATTATACTTCCTCTATTTTAAGCATGTCTGTTTGTAATGTTTAGTTTCTGTGTGTGGTATATGTATAATAAAGTATATTCTATCTATCTATTTATCTAAAGACAAGAGATATTTACTAAAACCACTTACTGTTCCACCTTATATTGCTAAATGTGATATTGAGAACAGTATGGTTGATGGCATATTGCCTCACAGTCTCATTGTGCATCACAGACACGATGTGGGGCTTGAGGGTGACTCCGCCAATCTTGGTGTTTGGCTTCACATCCCCGAATGTCATTGTGGTGCAAGCCTGGCTGTTAGCAGGGTACAACTCCATCTTGCAGATACCCGAGTCTATGTTTTGGATTTCTCTGCCAAGAATCTGTAAAAAATACCCATTACATCTAATGCATATTTTATGAAAGAAATCTTCCTTACAGTTTACTTTCTTTCTATATTTATAACTAGCTGTACCCGCGACTTCGTTCGCGATTGCGATACCTGCCGACTAATTAAGTTCACATTTAACCACAGTTTCTCATGTTATGAAACACCGCCGTGCAAAAAAACTTCGATGCGCAGAATTTGCCTGTCACACTTTTAATATAAGCTATTTAGGTAGGTACCTAGTTAAATTGTGTAACAATATTATAGTTTGTCAGTTGTGATCTAGCTTCTGCACACTGCTTTGCATACACTCATAGGATAATAATGTCCTCCTAGCCGAAGTCCAACCACCGCGGCCAGTCTCATCGGAGACTAGCCAGATGCGCTGGATATTTAATAGTGCACAAGTGTGTGCGCAAACACAAATGCATTCTCTATCTACTCCCTCACTCTCATAATCCGATGGGACGACAGATTGACACGACCGGGGAGAGTTCAGGCGCAGGACCAACGGCTTAATGTGCTTTCCGAGGCACGGATATATTATGCTCATTGTTGGCTGCGAAACATTGTTGTTAAAATTTTAAATTAAAAATTACGAGACAATTTGTTAGGTTTGTTAACCTGTGTTAAGTTTATAAATAAATAAATAATAAATAATGTTGGACAATTCACACAGCATTATCTAGCCCCAAGGTAAGCAGAGCTTGTGTTATACAAATGACAACAAATGTACATGATTTTCAGATCCCAAATAATTAATTGGACGCTAATACTCGAACCGGAACCAACCCACACTCATGTCAAAATTGAGTTAAGTACACAGAAAGCTTTCAAAATACACCTTATAGCTACCCTGTAAAGATCAAAGTGATCTGGCAAATTTTGACTGAACAAAACATTTTGCCAACAAAGATACTAACCCACACATCAACAGTTGTCTAAAAAATTAATAAGATCCATGCTTCATGGTAACCCAATAATCTAAAAAAACAGAAAGAAGAAATTTTATTTCTTTTAAAAAGAACCAAGCCTCATGGTCCCTCGTGAATATATTGTTTGACTACTTTTTGTGGGTTGGTTCTTAAAAAAAACGCTGCCTTTACCTCGTACACAAAATAAATATTGCTAAAAAGAGTGAAATGTTACAATATATAAAATAATATGAGAGCTGATTTCAATAAAGAGGTATTTATGGTAGTACTTAGATAAGAAAAAAGACTTGTCGAAGTCCAAAAAGTATAAAGAAAAATATGATGGACCCACTTTGGCTAGACAGAAAACCTGTTCCTGAAGTTAAGATAATCGACCTCAAAAGCTGTTACACCTGATTCCCCAAGACTCACACGACTTGTACGTGAAGCTTGTTGAAAATGATGCCATAGCAGATGATTTGGAAGGTTTTTTAGGTTACCCTGCTTTTTAAATATAGGAATACTAGGTTAAGAATGTTTGTAAACCACAAAAAAATATCTTTTCTGGCATTTTTTTGTGTTTGCAATATAAGCAAATTAGGGTACTTTTTCAATATAAATGAAATTCATGAGAGATATAATAGAATTTTTATATTTTAACTACTATAATATGAAAGTGTTCAATAAGTTCATAAGTGGAACCAACCCACACTCATATGTGGGTTGGTTCCACACAAAATTAGTTTTATAAAAAAAAACCTGTTAATGTTAATGGTTTTCTCCAAAATAATAACGATAAACGTAGAACTCAGTATGTTGAACAATACTGTAAACAAACTTTGTACAAAATAGCAAATTTTTTTCTTCGCACAATTTAGACAAAAATGCATTTATCTCAAAACTATCATTGTGTGGGTTGGTTCCGATTCGAGTATTAGTGTTCAATTGCATAATGAGCTGATTATAAAATTGGCAAGTGTTGAGTCATACGTACAGCCTACTTTCATCTTAGTCAGATGCAGATAATGTTCTAAACTGCCTGTTATGCTCAAAACAACTTTGATGCCATTGGCAGAAAAACTAGTTTGCTGTTTATTAACAATGGGAGAGCCTTACCTACCTATTACATGACCTTGACCGTATTGTATTACTGTAAACATTGAGGTGAGCTCCAAAAGAGTCAATGTAGGCTAACAGATTTCTCGGAGAATTTTCCGAAATTACACGGTTGTATGAGAATGTCACGAGAATGTATAGGGTCCATCGGACAAGCAGTCCATGACATATTGAAAATTGACGTGAAAGAAGTTCAGAAATCGATATTTTAGAACAAGAGAAAGGAAAATTCTTGTGATTTTACCTGAGTAGAACAGCTTAGGGTCTTTCGTTTCTCCAGTGTATTATCGCAAAGACTACCGACTCCGAAGACATCGTTCACGGGGAACATAATAAACATACAAAACAGCAATCGCGACATTGTAACTGATGGTTTTAATTTAATACACGGGCACAAAAATCTGCATACCGAACCTAACGCACATATTAAGCCTTCTTAGAACTACGAAAACACCATTTTCTACATGAAATCAATGGATAAAACGTAAAAGAAACAATATTATTTTTTTTTTTTTTTTTTTTTTTTTTTTTTTTTATGGCAACTTTCTTCCTCTTTTGGGTTTGAGGAAACTTTTGCCAACTTCACGTACTAGTTCACGGATCAAGTGATAATAAAGATTACACACAAAAACAAAATGAAGACTAACTCATCTGGGTTTTATCAGTAGGTATACAGAATACAGGAATACAGTATATTACAAATGTACAAAACTAAGACGACTATACACAAATGTACAAAACATGACATAAATACAATGATGATAAAAATAATTCTAATTCGCATTACACTACAGCTTAATGTCATGAAGAGTCAAATATTTAATCAATGCACTAGTATTTTCTTTATTAGCAAGGGAAAGGAGAGATGATAAATTAGAAGGAAGGGGAGCTTTATAATGAACTAAGAGATCATACAAAGAAGGAGATAAGTATAAAGGACAACAGAACATAAGATGAGCAATAGTTCCTTCATCCAAGCCACACTCACAGATGGATGAGTCCCTTACTCTTATTTTGCGTAAATGAACAGGTGAAGAGCAATGACCAATTCGCATTCTGGACAATGTTGATGAGATTTGTTTCGAAATTTTTAACTTTGCGTACCAAGGCCGGAAAGCTATAAACGGTTGAATCTGATACAAGTGATTACCTTTATATCTACTAGAACTTGTCCAATACGAATTCCATGCGTTTTCCAAATCCTGCTTGGCAATAGAAACAATATCATGAGGGTAGCTTGAAAATCGACTCATATCGCCATGTAAAACCGCTGATCTAGCCAAAAGGTCAACTCTTTCATTTCCTTCAATTCCTCTATGCCCAGGGATCCAAGCCAGACTAACTTTTAAGTCGTCGTCATGACAGAGTCTAAGCAAGTGCTTAATAAGCAAAGAAATAGGACAAGTTATTGCTGCTTTACCAAAAGGGTTTGTAAGCAATAGTTGCAGACTACTTTTAGAGTCTGTAAAAACTACAGAATCCGGCAGTTTATTATCTCTAATAAATTTAATACATTCTAAGAGTGCCAAGCTTTCACCCGAAAAATTTGAACTATAATGAGGATACTTAAATAGGCGAGAAATGTTAGAATTCATATGCAAAAACGCTGCACCTACAGAACTATTTACATCTAATTTTGAAGCATCCGTGAAGAAAATATCAGAATTAGGCCAGACATCATCAACTATTTCATGTAACTTTAAATTAGGATGTAAAGTATTTTTGTCAATTCCCAGGGATATCCTAACATCAGGTTGAAAGATTTTAGACGAATAATCGTACAAAAATAATGGGTGAATTGGAAATCTTTCCACCCTAAACCTAACCGAAATGAATTTTCTATAGCTTTTAATTAAAGGAGGTATATCTTTATGTTTCCAATAAGCATTGGTTCGCGTGTAAGAATTTAATAATTGTAATTTAGGGAACAGGGGGTGATTTTCAAACATGCTTATTTTAAAAATAAACCTGTCAGCAAGATATTGACGTCTCAGCCTAAGAGGAGGATCAGCACTCTCAACTTGAAGAGCATTAGTAGGAGAAGATTTCATAGCACCTATCACAACTCTAAGAGCTTTCATTTGGCATACATCTAATTTCTTCAACTCCTTTTTACTACCAGGGACAAGCAAGAATGAACCAAAATCAAAATGGCTCCTGACAACTGCGTTATACAGAATTCTTAAGGAATAGGGATGCGCACCCCACCAAACGCCAGCTAGCCCCTCAGGTGGCACGCCCTGCGCCCCGCTAACCCCGTTGAGTGGCAGGTACTTCCGCAAAAATCGCGGAAAATCCGCGGAAATGCATCACAATGCATTATTTCGCTTATTTCTTGATTATTATCTACTAACACCTCATAACATCTATATATATTTGGATTCTCCATGAAATTTCCTACAAAACAGCGTGGAAACATTCTGATGTTGTATAACGTAATTAATGAGGTTGATTAAAATTAAATTATAATTGCGGAAAAATGGTAAAATTTTAATAATTTTTAAAAAAATCATAAAAAAAAAGTACAAGAAAATAATTTAAGGTGGCTTCATTGGAGTTTGATAGAAATGAATAAGGAATACCATCTGCACCTGGAGCAGAGTCCTTGACACGATTTAAAACTAATTTTAATTCTGAAAAAAGAAAAGGAGAATCTAGTGCAAAACTAGAGTTATTTAAATTAGAAGAGGAATAAACTAGAAAATAAAGTTTAGGAAGCTGATTATAGTTTGGAACTAAAGGAGGGGCCAACTTACTCATGAAGTCATTTACCCATGATGTAGAATAAGAAGTGATCGAATGATGACTTCTTCGGGATGACCTAAAACGCCTAATTTTCTCCCAAACAATGGAAGAAGGTGTCTGTGGAGAAATTGAGGAACAGAAATTACGCCAACTCTTAAACTTCTTTTTTTTAAATAATCTCCTCGAAGCAGCATTAACATTTTGAAGATATACAAAGTTCCTTAAAGTCACTACTTGATCGCAGGCAAGCTCAGCAGCTTTCCTACATTTAATAGCATCAGTGCAGTCTGCATCCCACCAAGGAGGGGATGGAATTTTGCCTAGGGATGAATTCTTTTTTTTGAAGTTAGCCTCAGCAGCTGAAATAATGGAACTAGAAAAAGATTTACAACATTCGACTAAATTAGAAAAATTTGGCCAGGAAAGTGATTCAATTTTCTCATCAAGTAAATCAGAAAAAGAATCCCACTTATCTTTATTTATTATGTACGGAAGTAGAGGGGGAAGGTTAGGAATGATTGCATTTTGAAAAGGAAAAGAAACAATTATAGGATAATGGTCCGAACCATATGAATATGATGATCTAGACCAAGATAAAAGACTAGCTAATGAAGAGGAGCAGAAGGTTATATCAACGAAGCTACAATTAGCCCCAGGAGGAGTTCTGCGAGTGGGAGAACCATCGTTCAATACACACAGATCAAAGTTATCCAAAATATCTAAAAGCTGAGAACTAAAAGGATGATTAGTAGGAGCACCCCATAATTGATTATGACAATTGAAGTCTCCCAATAACACTAGAGGAGGAGGAATGGCTGCAAGAAAAGATGAAAGAATAGGAATAACAGCCCTTTTTCTTTCCGGGATATAAACAGAAATATAAGAGATATTATTAAACCTAAGGGCAACTATATTTAGTAAGTTACTAGAATTTTGAATAGGAATTCGTGAAAAGGAAAGATTGTTTTTAATAAAAAGGGCGCTACCGCCCCAGCCATCATCTCTGTCATCTCGGAGCATAGTATAACCAGGGACACCAAAAGAGGAACCCGGTTTCAACCACGTCTCCGAGACAGCAGAGATGAAAGGCTTATGAAGATTAAAAAGATTGTGTAGTTCAGCCTTATGCTGAACTACACTTCTACTGTTCCATTGGAGGACTACATCCTCCATGCTTGACAATATTTACAAGTGTGATAGAAATTGTGTTTATCATTTTAATGGCAACGTGGTTCGGTAAGTCTGCTTGAAGGATTATGTTAGTCAGAGATGAAATAAGTTGAGAGATTGTTTCAGGAGAAATATGATTATCATTTTTGTTGTTGTCACTGGCGGATGAATTTATCAGGTTACTAGATTGTTTAGCACAACCATTAGCTGGGGCAGGAATCGCAAATGAGTTTACTAAATCCCTATGGGATTTTTGATCATAGCCCTGCACTACTGGTGGACGTGGACGAGTTGGACGTGTAATCGTACTCCTATAAGAATTGATTTGGGAAGTCTGTTGCGAGTTAGTCAGATTTTGTGAAAAATCGAGTTGCGATGAAACAGGAGTTGCGAGGACGTCTGCAAATGATTTTTTAGCCTGGGGCACAGCCTTTATTGCCTCAACGTAAGAAACGTTATGGTTTGACATATGATGCTTAATGTTTACCTGTCTAACATATTCAGGGCACGACTTGTTTGTAGCAAAGTGGTGACCAGAACAGAACATACAAACTGCTGCTGATTCCAAAATGGGGCACGAGTCCCCAGAGTGGAGATCAGAGCACCTGAAACATTTCGGTCTAGATCGACATTGCGTCTTTGTATGGCCAAACTTGCAGCAATTATAACATTGTATTGTCGGGAAAATGTATTGCTCCACACGTAACAATGTGAAGCAGCAAGATACTTCCTTGGGTAGGACTTGACCGTCAAAGGTAACTACCACTGTCTGAGTAGGGACCCAACTTGTACCCTCATTAGTGATTACTTTTTTATTCAACCTCCTTGTTTTAAGAATACGGCCTATGCCTGATGGGCAGTGAATGGCCTCAACAATTTCCTCATGATTCCACTCAACAGGAATACCCTTAATGATTCCCGTACGGGATACATTATGTGACGGGATGTAAGCCTTGTACTTATTCAAGAAAATATTACTTTTCATGAATAAATTAGCCTCTTCGGCAGAGTTGAACCTAATCTCAAGCCGATTACGGCCAATTTTCTTTATTCCGTTACTTAGAATCGACTTACAATTGTTTTTGTAAAGGAACGCTCCAAACTTAAGAGGGTGAAGGGTAGTACCCACGTTTAATTCCCCTGAAGAATTCTCCCCAGATGAGGGGCTCAACAGCTCCACATAAATTATGAAGGGACCGCAGTCACTAGTCTCGTAAAAGTCTCTGGTTATTGGAGTATACGTTTTCGCAGTAAGATCCTGAGTCATGGGCATAGGGGAATACTGGGAATTAGTCTGGATATGGGTTGAAGCCACTGGTCCTGGTGGGCTCAGCTCAGCTCTTGCCAACTCGTTTAGCTGAGTTGATGCTAGCTTCAATGAAGAAGCCGAAGATTTCACTGAAGATTTCACCGACGATTTCACTGAAGTTTTCATCGAAACTTTCGATATCTTTCGTAATTTCCTATCATTTTTCTTGTAAGGAACTGTTGCCCACCTACTATTAGTATCCTTTGTAGATTTTAAAAATTTATCTCTCGTATTATTACGTGCGTCTACAACATCCTCAAGGATATCGGACGATGCCTCAAAATATTCTGGAGTAGACGTCGGCGAGGCTAAAATAATCCCAGGAGGGAGATCCAATTCAAACTCCAGTTGCCCGGAGTCCGGATCCCCCATCTTGGTCCATCAAGAGAAAACAGAAAAAACAAAAGAACTCACCATGCACTGAAAATTTTCACTCACAAAAACAAACAATATACACAATCAACTAATAAAAACAGAACATTTACAAATACTATTAACTTACATGAATAATTAACTACAAATCTACATCAATATTACAACCAATAAATCCCAAAATTATTTAAAATTCCCGCACAAAGAAAAATCGCATGAACTTCGCACGAGTCAGAAGGCGAGAAAAACAACAATATTATTTGGTCTGCAAACGAAACGAAGCAACATTCAACAACAGCAGTGTTGCCATTGCCAGATCGAACGAATTTGACAAAATCAGTAGAAAGTCACGTAAAAACTCAGTAGCTTGAAGAAAAAATCAGTAGATTTTGAAAAAACTACAAATTTCTAGCTTTTGACACGAAAAATGCGTGGTAGGTATCTGTAAGGTTTTTTGTAAAATCGGTTCTTCCGCTAGGAAACTATAATTATTCCCTATCGGATGAACCTATTTTGATTCATTTTTTTGTATGTTTGTTCAATGTGTGTGTTTCGCTTTTCAATGTACAATCAAATAAATAAATAAAAATGTGTAATTCATCAAAGTACCTAAGTTGCAAAGTAAAATATTCATGGCTTTCGAATTATTATTTTTTTGTGTTTTAGTTTGAGTAGGTTTGTAATAAACTTTTTACATTGATATGAAAACATTGATCAAAGCAACTCATCAGATTGAAATTCGCCGAGATTTGTTCATTTCCAAGGGCACTGATCAGGTTTTTTGGGGTAGGTAACTGGGTTGTGTACTATGGTGTTCCGTTGTTCCTTTCAGGAAAAACAAACTATGTTCATCACAGAAAGAGGGATGCTAGGTGTCTAATTTTTAAAAATGTAAATTTACCTGATAAAACCTGATCAGTGCCCTTGGAAATGAACAAATCTCGCCATAAACCAAGCTGACTCGAGAATCGTATGAACTGAACACCAAGTGCAATTGAATTTTTAATTTCTTTTGTGGTTACAAGTCCTTTTGCCTTGGCCTTGAATCTCTCTCAGGAAAAGCTGGTTGATTTCTCGAAGTTTACATAATAAATCTTCAAAAATCAAGCAGATCTATCTACTCGTAGGAAGTGTAATAATTCATTGACAAGATCTACTGCTAAATCAGTAGATCTGGCAACAATGGAAAAGTTTATCGAAGAACGAACGGACCTACCAATCAATTCGAAAAAGATAGGAACATAATTAAACAACAGATGTTTACAGGAAGTGGAAGAAACGAACGAACAAAACAAACTCTTCAATTTCATTCATATTTTGTCAGTATTGTGATCTGAGATTGTGACGAACCGGATTGGTGAAAATTTCATTGGCTTGTGAAGTGACACTGACAAGTGACAGCTTACATAATAGACACGGAGCCATTGGCGCTCGGGAAAAATCAGGTAGATTTCACGAAATTTTAGAAATAAATCAGAGGATCAGTAGACGGTTCAAAAAGCAGGTAAATCTACTGCTAAATCAGTAGATCTGGCAACGCTGTTAACAACAGTACGAACGAACGAATGAACCACAGAACAATATGGAATGAACGAAAGAGTGAGTACTGTACGTACTGTACTGAGGTCACAGATTAACTACGACTGAAGTAATGAGTAGAGTAGGGTCATATTGGCGTACAATCGTGCATTGGTGGTAGAAAGATTCGTTCGTGATTCGATTTTGAAGGAATACTCGATCGTATGTTCGTGTGTAACGTTTCGTTACTCTGGCGCACCCGTTACTCAGTACCTACACGGTTTGCTCTCAACTTTGAATAATGTCATTTGTCGACGTCAATGTCATTGTTGTCATTGTCGATGCAAAGCTTTCTCGCTTCCCTTCCCCCTTAATTTTCCCTTCTCTTCTCATGAAGATTAGCTACAAGAATAGCTTTTATGTCTATAAGAAGTAGTGTTAAAATTGCTCGGAGAGGTTTTGGCCTCACCCCTCTTTGTGCTTCCCCTCTACCCTCACCTCGGCAAAATAAAATAACATTGGTTTTTTTCGGGGGACACCAGCCGCGAATGGAAATTTACAGCATAATTTCGATTTAATATTACCTATTCCGTGGGGGTTACGATAAATAGAATAGTTTTCCAATTTTAATCATTTACTGCATTTGCAAATGATCTACCAGCTCACTACTCTCCGAACTAAATACCTACTCATGTTTACGCTTCAATTTGCTGTCCCCATTTGCGAAGCAAAACAATACTATGTATCCGCGGTTTATCATGGTTAACATTGCGCTACGTCTAGAGCAGGACCGCATCATCAAATACAAAGGAACCAACTAAAATAACCAGCTGAGACATCAAGATGACTGTAAGTCATAATCTAGTACAATAATTTTTTGCTTCTGTCTGCCCTTCTGTATTTTGTAACCTTTATTGGGCTCTTCTACCTCTACTTGTTCTAGTTGTACGTATTCAGTTCTGTCAAGATAATACATTATTAATAAAATAGATTAAAAAAAAAAGTTGTCTGATCTGTAGTACTTACCTACTATTATAAGTACTTACTAGATGCCCAAATTTAATTTATTTATTTAAGGCACACCTTGCCATCTTACCTACATATTTTATCTTCAATCCACCGAAGTAAATACATACAATAACTGGTTTCATGATTAACTAATGTAACTTAGAGAGTAACTTGTATTGTGAATAACGAAAGTAACTTAGAGGTAATATTTATTGGTGAAAGAGAACTAATTATGAAAAATCTCAAAAAAAAAGCTAAAAATAGTAGTAACCAGCTGCTTGGGCAGATTATTGTGCAATTAAATTAACTGTGAAGCCTGGGTTACATTGTTCAAGTGATAAGATAATGGTAGTGGGTGTACGAAAGTAAAAAAAAGTTGTGCTATCTGGTAGTGGCAAATTAACTTCATATTTTAGCCATATATATTATAATATAGCCACAATATAAGCTTTGTTTAGTGTAAACCAGCCCTAACTTATTAACTAACTTAATCACCGTGACTTTATGTGATCTTAAAATTGACTTTTTTATTTCAGACAATATTACTTGCCTAATCTAAAATCATGGTGTATAAGTTTGATTAAAACTTAAGTTTAGTTTGATTCAAAATTTTAAATAGTTGTGTTAATGGTTTTTTTGTTATAAATTTTTAGTAATAACTGCAATGAAAACAGAGGAACATGTCCCAGTTAATAAATCATCTGTTAAACAGTAACTCTTAGTAGAAAGGCTTTTCTGGCAATGTTTATTTCACTTAGAGAGTATAACTGTTTCCTTTCAGAGGAGTCACTGTGAAATTAGACTGACAATGTTGCATCAAAGATTCTATTCATATCACATGTACCTACTTCACTAACAAAGTAATAAAGAAATGCTGTGGTGTAAGCCATAATAGCAAAATTCTTATAAATCAGCACTAAAAAAAAACTGTATCCAACAGTATACAGGGTGGTTTGGAATACCCAAATGGTATACCCATATACAGGGTGGCTTTTTAAAAATAAAAATGGTTTATTGCATAAACAGTACTAACATGATTTTTGAGATGGCAGTGGGAGCTAAATCTGAAACCATGAGAGATCGAGACAGTCGTAAAAGAACCTTGATCTATGAGAAAACACAAATTGCATATTTGGATATTTTTAATAGTTTACTTTGCAGGACATCAAACCGATTAATTTTTGAAAAAATATAACACTATTTTTGCACTAATGGATTCATTTGCTGATAAGGATCAATCTTTGCAAAGACATTTATTACTGAAAATGAAAGGAAATGGCTATTTTTTACAATTGTACTTTGAATACTTAAGCTCCCTAATAAGCATCAATGTGAAAATTTTAAATATTTTTTTCGAACAACTGGTGTGCTTACTGCTATTTTTTTTCAGGCTAGCGAGCCTGAAAAAAAAATTAAAAAGATAAGTACCTATTCAGTTTTCATTTTCTCATAAATTGAGCTCATGACTCTTTTCACGACTTTTCTCTAACTCTCACGGTTTCGGATTTAGCCATCCACTCCCATCTCAAAAAGCCACCCTGTATACAGTTTTGCTTAGAAAACTGTATGTATTACTAATTTTCTAACAGTTGTTATTAAAAAATATACCTAGTTCCTTACCAACATTATACCTACTTCCGCCAAAATTCGATCTAAAATGTTTGTAAACAAACTGCCCATATTAACCCTAAAACTCACTTTGTTCCCGTTATTTTCGTACGCAACTTACATTCCTTTACGATTTTAGATCTTTACGTACTACTTCAATAAATTTATAATGCTAGTATGTCTGAAACCGAATTAGTTTTTTTATTATTATTTCACATCGTATTTGGCTGGATTATAGTTAGACACAATGCACACAATAATTTTGTACTTCCTCTATAAATGTAGGTAGGTTCACAAAATTAAATAGGAAGTCTGATTAGAATGACTATTTTATCACAAGCCCAGTTGAAATAGTACGCGTTTGTTTTGCGGATTGTGCTGTAAAATAAATATGGTATTAAACAAAAAAAATTGTTTGAGAAATTTATACTGAAAATTGTCTGGGCCACTGATTGGTAAGCTTTCTACTGTTGAAGAAGTGTCATTCAGATGGTAACATTACATCTAAGACCAAGAATCCTATGTTCCAAAGAGAATAACAGTTTTTTTGTCAAAAGTCTAAGGGCAAATTCAAAGAAAATTAAATTAAAATACTAAGCCGATTTGAAAAGATTATTTTGAGTATACCTACTGCTATAAAGAATCTATTTTTTAATTTGTGTAAGAAAATTACAATAACATAATAAAACAATTACGACTAGTATGTACACTATATATAATTATGTAGTATGTATTTGTTAAGATTGATATAATAATATTTTATACTGTGTATATTATTTTTGTTTATTTCTATGACTTATAAATAAATTATTACAAAATTGTTTTCAAAACACGACTTTCGTTATAAAATATGCAATACACATATTTTTCGTATTATAAACAAGCAAACACATTCGGCGGTTGCAGTGCTAGCGAGTTGCGGATTTTAACTGAAAACATTTTATTTTACATTCATGCTAGGAATAATGTACTTAATGCTAAACCCACTAAAAAAGTTATCTGACGTTATTAACCAACGAAATATTTTAAACTATTTTATATCACAAGCCCAGATTTATAGAAATAGTTTTTTAACTAATAGGACTCTTTTAAGGGGGTACCTACCCTCAAATTGCTTATTTTCAACTCCGTCGGACCTCCATAACTTCCAAACTACTGAATATTTAACTTTGAAATTTATATATGGTAAAGTTCAGGACTTATTCTATCGATCATATGTTTCGAAAACACGATTCCTTAAAATTTTCTCGATAGAAAAAAATCGCAAAGCTACCTCTAATTTTTTACTAAAACCCTAATTTCTCAATAAATACAGATGATACGATCTTGAGATTAAGCATAGTAATTGAGCTAAGTATAAAGAACATTTTATATGTTGCCTTTTTTTCAATTAACTATTCTAATGTTTGTGGGGAGCAAATAACTACTAAAAACTTGATTTTGGGGCTTACGCCGCTTTGCTCTGTCCCGCTCCTGTGAACGCGAAATCCTATGCCTATCCTCTTCACACAATAACGAGGTAGGGTACCGCCTTAAGTCCTTCTAGTTAAAAAATATAGAACATAGAAGCTACTGTACTTCTTTTTTCGAAGCTGGTTAAAAATTATTGGTTTAACGACTTACCTACTCTACTTTGTAACTGAAACTTAAATCGCAACTCGCTAGTACTCAAACCGCACCGCTCTTATTATTCATGTTGACATTAAATTATTTATTTACACTACATCATCGCACTCGCTGATCTTGTTAACATTTCCAGTGTAGGTGGCGGTCTGAGCAGATGATCCTATATAACCAACCTTTTCTTACTTTAAAATGCTCAAATCTTTTGTAAGTGTGCCTGTGTGAGTCAATGTTTAAAAAAACTAATTTCGTACTTTAAAAAAACTTAGTTACTAAAAAGCGGTGTTAAAAGTTTGACGTGTGTGTTGTGAGAACGTAGCTCCCAAACGAACAATGAGATTAACCACCTACGTCCATAGATTTTTTTGTTAATTTTTTTTTTTTTACAAAACCTTAAACCTACTTCAATGTTAGAATATTTATACGGTTTTTTTTAAAGTTTTACGGGAAATAGTAATCAAAAACATAAATATAATAAACGTTCACTTCGAAAAGGTCAAATTATAAAACTAAACACTGACACTGAAATAAAGTGATATTTTTGATTTCTGCCGCTTCGGTATGTAGACTTAAGTAAAGAAGCGACGAAGAAACCTTTAGCCTGTTAGTTGTTATTTTTCGAGTTGGAGCAAAACCCGTCCCAAGCTTTTTTATCCTCTAGATAATCTGATATTTTATAGTAGATAAACCTTTTTGCACAGCAAGGTTTTGACAATTTGTTTGAATCCCAAGGGATTACCGACGCAATAAAACATTAATGGTACAAAAGCGAAAGAATTATCAAAATTGGATATCAATTTTAGAGATACAAAAGAGTAACAAATATACCCAAATAAAAAAACTTACCTGAATCAGAAAAACCTCCTTTCTATAGAGTCGGTTGAAAGTGACTTGTTCGAGAGTGTTGAGAAAATCGGTGTTTGTAGCCGTTCAAATGCGTTCGTTCATTTTAAAACCCAGACTCTGGGTTTTTCGAGTTTTTGCTATATTAGCTTGAGTTCTAGTGAAATAAAACTACGGTTGACAAAGCTTATCAATGTTACTTTATGTGAACGGACGCGACCGTGGATGATCGATAATTTAACGCGTTTTAAAAACTCGTATAACAAATCGTTGATAATGGAAGATAATGCTACAGTGCATGCTGATATTCGGTGCATGTCTAAAGAACGGATTGGAAATACTGCAAAGTACTTAAAAACGTTAAGTACCTCCTTGAATATTAATCACCATCAATCGCACGACTTCTGTCGTACGTTTCTAAAATTATCAGCAGTGCGGTTTTAAGGGACCCGTATGTCTAACATCCGAACGTACGAGTAAAGGTATTTTGTCTTGCGCATTACTCATACTTTCCGAGATCAAATTAACGGGATATGTGTGATTGTTATTGTTGATGTAGCAATTGAAGAAACAAATTAAATTGATCTTAAATAGTGTACCTATATTCAGAATTGGGGCGTCAATAAAAGCAATTGAATACGATTGGGCAATTCTGTGCCTAGATTGTAAAGTAACGAATGACGCGAGCATGCAAATGTAGCTTTGCCGTTAGCAGCTTCTAGAAATTTCTTGAAACTTCCCGAAGTAGGTAGATACCTAAAATGGAATCATAAAAATTCAAAAATACTTCAGACTTGAAAGAATTATAGACAACCAATGAAGAAGTGACTGTCGTGGAAGAGAGTGTATTCTAAAGAGCTCTACATACTACGCTATAGAGATTATAATGCATCATATTAGCTGAACTCCAATTCAGCTTTATCATTCGCATAAAGGCTGTCAGGAAAGTCGTGTGCTATAAAAATAGAAAATACAATAATAAAATACAGTACAAATAGATAAAAAATATAGGAATAAAATGAAATAGATACTTACCTACGCGTATCATTGACTCGCTACAGGCAGACTTGCGAAGTCGCGATCCTCGATCAGAAAGTTTTGATCAGATCGTGACGATGTATCCTTCTCAGGCCGAAGGGCGGGTGATGGGCCGACGTTTTGTGCTTACACTGGTGATCGGAATATCCGCAGGATTTAGTTTTGCGTACATATTATTAACATCTACAGGATTTCCGAACGTTAATACGTACAGGTAATAAGAAAAAGCTGTGTAATAAGCTCGTTTTGACTTATTTGTTGCATGTTTTCTGTTCGCCTGTGGCATGGCATGCTGCTTGTGTATGTGCTTTCATTATGTATGTTCTAATTATTAATCTTACATAAGCTAATGCACCGGTTAATGTTATAACGATGTTGTGTGTTTGTTACCCTGTATATGTTATACTCGTAACATATACAGGGTGTAGCGTTACGTATGTAGGTACTCAGCCGGAAGGGGGTAATTCTGGAACCCGAAGGGATCAACTTGTATACCTACTTGTATGTTTTTTTTTTAATTAAGATTTTTTTCCTATTTGTGCATCTTTACACGCTCTCTTATATTTTTCATAAAAAAATATTTCTTGGCTTGTTTTTAGGGTTTCGTACCTCAAAAGGATAAAAGAAACCCCTATAGTATCACTTTATTGTCCGTCTGTCAACCCCTTTTTCTCAGGAACGCGTGAAGGTATCGGGTTCAAATTAACATCATATTCTCAAGTCCGTAACCTCTTGGAGCCTCAAATAAAAATTCTAAGTCAACGCAATATCAATCGAAAGTTACAACCGTATCGAATATATATATTAAAATTTCCAAGGAAATTTAACAATGCACACAAAACCTATAGGGTACTTCTCGTAGACCTAGAATCATGAAATTTGGCAAGAAGCAAGGTCTTATAGCACAAACAAAGGCAAAAATCCGAAAATCGTAAATTTGTAATTTACGAGTACTCACAAAAAATACTTTTGATTCTCGCCATGGACCAAAATCTATAAGGTAGTTCCTGTTGACCTACACGACCATCATAAAATTTGGCAAGAAGTAAGGTCTTATAGCACAAGAAAACGGTAAAAACCGAAAGCCGTAAAGTTGTTATTTCTTAACAAAAAAAATACGTATGATTCTCGCCATGGACCAAAACCTATAGGGTACTTCCCGTTGACCTAGAATCATAAAATTTGGTAATAAAGCTAGGTCTTATAGCACAAATAAAGGGAAAAATTTGAAAATCGTAAATTGATAGCACAAAAAAATTATTTGATTCTCGCCATAGAATTAAACCTACAGAGTTGTACCGTTGCCCTAGAATTATGATATTTGGCAAGAAATAAGTTCTTACAATTATATGGAACCCTCAGTGCGCGAGTCTGACTAGCATTTAACGTTTTATTTTTAGTAAAACTAGTTTTTTGTCATGAAATTATTGCAAAAACATGATGTAGATCCTTTAAAACAACACGAATATGCGGAAAAAAGTCTTAAATTTTCTTTAAAAAAAATGTAAGTACGAAATTTATAAAGTAGTACAACCGAAGTAATACCCTCGGGGTCCACAAGAACTCCCTTTCGCCTAAGCATACATGTAACGTGGCACCTGTGTAATTTTTTTTGCTAGTCTTTCAAACTCAAATTGTTTACACAAGACCATTACATTACAGATGCCTCCATATGGTTTAGTCTTAAGCCTTAAGAATTCGTTCATTGAATGGTACAGTTTTATAAGTGTATCTGCAAAGTTGTTCGCGCACACACAAGCGCTAAGCACATTTTGATTTGTATTAAAATTATTTTTGTGTTTGTATGTTTCATTGAAAAACAATGTTATGTTTTAAGCTAAGTTTGCAATGGGTACTGTGTCCGACACACTCTTGGCGATTTTTACTTTATTTAGCATGATGATGAAAGGTATGATCTTTTATTGATATTGTAACAACTATATTTTTTTTGAAGCTTCCATTTATAAAAGCTGAATTGTTTTTGAAATGCAGTGTATGGCATAATTTAGAGTGTCTGGATTTTTTAAATTAGGACAGGTGAGAGTATGTAAACCGTTTAGTTTCAAAGGTTTTTTTGGCAGTTATGGTCAAAAAAACTTTTTTAAATAGCTTGTTTACTTTTTAGGGTTTCGTACCCGAATGGTGCAAACGATACTCTATTACGATCCCTCCGCTGTCTGTCCGTCTGTCAGAGGACTCTATCTCATGAATCATAACAGCTAGACAGTTGAAACTTTCACAGAATGTGTATTTCTTTTTCGGCTATAGCAAGAAATATTAATAAAATAAATATTCTAAGGTTTTTTGTTATTATAGTGCGTAACCCCACACTAAGGGTAATTTCTAAGAAAGGGAGGACGCGGGTTCAAGTCCCGTCGAAGTCGAAAATTTTTGCGATGTTATTTGATTTCTTAAAATAAATATTAAAATTAAAGGGGGCTCACATACAAAAAACACGATGTTTTGGCTATTTTTGCTGTATGTTTGCCGAGGCTGTATCTCTTGAACCATAATGGGTAGACACATGAAACTTTCTACTTATAACTCTTATAAGTAACAGTTCAACTTTAATACCAACAAATAATAAAAATGAAATAAAGTGGAAAATTTAAGGGGTTCTCCAAACAGTTGGTGTTTTAGTGAGTTTCGTTTGAGAAATAGGTTTGAACGATTGGACGAAACCCTCCGTGTGCGAGTATACTCACACTTGGCCGGTTTATTAGTATGATCATATCACCTGGTTACATACATATTGCCATTGAATGCATTTGGCTTTTGTTCCCTACATAAACAACAGGTTCCATGTTTTTTTATTTGTACTTATCGTATTAGAACAGCTGATTTAAATAAAAATAGCTTTGCTATTCAGTCATTGACATGTTCGAGCATTCCACAGTTTGCCCGCTAAAACACAGTTTCAGTTAAATTACTTATCATTTTATTTGCTCAGCTATATCTGATAATCATGCAACTAGACATTTTTAGAAATTAAGAATGAGTTACCTATCAGAGGTACTTACAACAGTTTGCATGGGAATTTTGAGGGTATTTTACATTTACATTGGGGGTAAATTTTTCTCGTCTAATAATAGTCCTACCATTGGGATCACTACGTCATTTCAGTATCGATAAAAACCCGTAAAACTCATAAATCTCTTAAGCTCCAAAACACAACTTCCTGAACTCTAACCGAGCAAACGTTTCAGAGAATCCGCGAGGGACTTAGAAAGGCACCCTATTGCCGAGGTGATAGAGCACAAGAGCGACGAGCCGGCGCACAGGCACGAGGACCGGTCCATAGCTGATGAGCTGGCGAAGAGGGTCCGCGTGCTGTGCTGGGTGATGACCCAACCAGCCAACCACGAGAAGAAGGCCAAGCATGTCAAGGCGACGTGGGGCAAGCGGTGCAATGTACTGCTGTTCATGAGCAGCACGGATGGTAATCTATAACATAATCTTGGACCTACTATATAATAAGTTTGTTAGTAAACTAAAAATAGATTTCTAGACAGCCTTGTCCTTACAACGTCACCCCTGGCGACGTTCTTGTGCCAGCCGGCGGATACACTACCGCTAGAGCTTCCGCTCACTGAGCCACTAGTCGCGGCTACTAGACGCGACCACAAGCTGCGAACGAGTTTTTTCATACATGTTGTAATCGGCGCAAACCAAACGTTCGAGTGGCCGTGTTCGAGCCAGAAGCTGCGGCAGTCGCCCCAGCTTGCTACTTGTGGCCGCGTTTTGTTGCTCGCATCGCGCTTACACTCGGCCACAGTAGCCGGCGTCTTCCCGGCGTCCACGTCCCCACATGGTCGCCGGGGCAAGGCACACGTCAGTCTTGCTGCAATGGAATTCAGCCAAAAGTAGCGGCTAAGTGGCGGCGACTGGTGGCCACCACTAAGCCACTAGTGGCTGCGATTGGTGGCTGCGTCTAGTAGCTTGACTGAGCCACTAGTGGTCGCGTTTAGTAGCTCAATGTATACGGGCTGCCTTATGTGAGGTATAATGGTATGGCCGTGGCGTTCGTGGCGTAAAGATTGAGCTCCTGGATGCCCTAAGAGCCGACTGAAGGCCAAAACCAGAGAGGCACCAGCATCCTTCTGTGTAATTTTAACACTTCCACTGCGATAATGCACTGCTCCTGCTAAGTGTGGTGATGATAGCAAACAAACTCCTCGAATTGGCATTTTTTGGCATTCAGCGGTGGACTTAGAGTGCTCTCTTAGCACTCTAAGTCCACTTTAGTGTGTTTTGTAACTACTTAGGACCTCTGTCCTAAGTAGTTACAAAACACACTAAAGCCGCCGACATAGAAACGCGGCTGCTTTGTTGCCGGCAGCTTTACATTTCGTTGCAAGTGACAATACATTGCCGTCGGTGGACATAAATTGATCATCATAATAACAATTGTAGATAAGTAATCTACATTTTCTACACATAGATATTTATAGGTACACTTGTAACAAACAGCAAGTGCTAAGTATCTATCTATCCATAAAATCTATCGTAGTGTGACGAATTCATTATGAATGTCAGCGGGTTAACTACGAACCTTGTTTGTGTTGGAAGAACACCCACGTTTCATCCCTTATTGAGAGACTTCTTCAGGGTGAGTGACTGAGTGTTTCGAGCTGCGCGCGTTCCCCGCCCCTGCGTGCACGTAAGTGCAATTACCTATTGGTTTCGGAACCATCTTGGGTTCCATTTTATGTCGATAAAGTGTCACAAGGTTGTGCCCAGACACATGTGCACTCCTTATTCCCTCACTCTCACCAATCTCACCATCCAATGAGACGACGGAAGAGGAGAGGGAGAAAGATAGGTCAGGCGTAGGACCGGCTTGTTTACCGAGACATGGGGGTGTAACACCGCCAACTTCCTGATTCTGACTGCTATCTACTGTAAAGTTTCTTGCAAAAGCAATCCTAAGAATTTTTTTTGACCCGTTCGTGATTTGAGCCCTATAATTCACTATCACCGTTTGAACACGCGACCGCTACACCAACGAGGCAATCGATGATGTAAAATAAACGTTTTATTTCCTCATCATCATCAACCCGACTTTACCCACTGCTACTTCATGGTATGTGCCACTCCAACGTTTATCATATTATTCACAGATAGTTCCCTACCCGCCGTAAAGCTGCCTGTCCACGAAGGCAGGGAAAATCTGTGGGCGAAGACGAAAGCTGCCTTCCGATACGTGTACGAGCATCACAGGAGGGACGCGGATTGGTTCCTGAAGGCTGATGATGACACGTGAGTAGACACCTACCTACACTATACCGTGGCGGCCGCAGCGTAAGAATCGACCTCACGTTACATATCTCAATTCTAATCAGTATACTTAGTTATAATAAAATTACCTTTTACTAATCACGTTAGTTTTATCTTGCTAGTTCAACTATAACAAAGCCTGCGTAGTACCTTACCTACGTCATTAGTTACTGAATGAAGTACCTACACTTTACATTGATTATTTTAATCACTCTAATCTAAAGTGTACGTGACCCTACTAGTGGGTTAGTTTATTTATTCGTTCCTATATGGGAACGAATGGCCTTACAAGTCACCTGTGTTAATCCCAAAATACGATCACTACATAAACCATTCTTTAACTAAGTTGTTAGTACTACAGATTAAGTACTAAAGTTTAGTACTAAATTTTTCTTTCTAGAAAAACCCCATAACGACTATTGGACTACCGGAGTCAGGAAGTTGCCGTGCCTCGGAAAGCACGTTAAGCCGTTGGTCCTGCACTTGACATCTCCCCGGTCGTGTCGGTCTGCCGTCCTATCGGATTATGAGAGTGAGGGAATAGAGAGTGCACCTGTGGTTGCGGACACACTTGTGCACTATAATATGTCCTGCGTATCTGGCTAGTCTCCGATGAGACTGGCCGCCGCCGTGGTTGAAATTCGGTTAGGAGGATATTAGTACTAAATCTGTGGTAACCGCCGTTCGTAATACTGCCCTCCTTACGAAGAGTGCAGTAACTAGTATTTTTGACGAAATTGAGTTAAATATATATTCAGAATCACGAATAAACGCTTTATATTTTGTTCTTACTCACGTATCGAAATTCCTTCAATAACCATGAAATTCAGAAAGCAAAACTACAGTAAATTGGTTATATAAATGCAGTAAGTTCAGTTTCTATACATTTCCTCAGTAAAAGTTTTAGCAAGTTACTGCAGTAATAACTAGCGACAGTGACAAGGTACTTTAATGCTTGTGCTTTTAGTAAGTAAACTCTGATCTCATGAACTCAAAACTGGATTAAGTACCGTACCGACTCCAAACAGTACCCTAATTTAAGTATGAGGAGCTTTCTAGCTTCGGTATAGAAGCTTCTTAATTAAAATATCAATGAACTTAATACTACCAGTCTTAGAGCATTCAGAACAGTCTTCTCTTGGTACCGCTAGTTCGAACTACATAACGGCTCGAAAATAGGTACCTGGCCTTCGCCAATGCACGAAGGATTTTGAACCTTTTTGTTATTAGGCATAAAGACTCATTCCTTGTGCCGATAATTATTCATAAAAGAATATTTACTGGCATCGTGACTTACATTAGCATATCAAAACTTAAGCGAATCGAGGTGGATCACGCAATCTGTGAAATGTTAATTTCGACCTTCGTTGATTGTTGTAAGGGCTCAATTGTTTCGCTCAATTTGTACTTGACAATGTGCAACATTGTCAAGTGTTACCTATAACCATCCTATAACCACGGAGGTGTAACTATGTGCACCAAAGATAGTTGTATACCTAACGTAGTCATAGGATCTTTGATGTGCACAGACCATGAATCCATCAAATAAATAAATTATTACACGTGACACTCCACACAGCATTTTCGATACATTTTCGCGGCTCGCTTCGCCTGTCGTTGATTCTATAGAGTACAGTCTGTTGTCCTCCTCTTTGTTGTAATTCGCCAAAAAAGTTAAAATTGTTTTTAGCTCATTATCTTAGCTTCTTTCTCTAGCTAAGCTTGCGTCACCAATTTAAAAAAAGGCTGCGGCTCACTCCACTCTCCGATATTTTGTTTTGTAAGTTTCTTAACAATTTTCTCAGTCGCCGAAAAATTTCCAAGATTTTCAGAGCTCGCTCCGCTTTCTGTTATTTATTTACCCCCGACGCAAAACGAGAGGGGTGCTATAAGTTTGATGTGTCTGTCTGTGGTATCGTAGCTCCCAAACGGATGAACCGATTTTCGTTTAGTTTTTTTTGTGTCATAGATAATTTTATCCCGAGTGTTCTTATCTTAGGTATGTTTCATGAAAATCTGTTAAGCCAATAAACGTCGGCGGGTTTTTAAAATTTTCAATTTCGTCTTGTTTTGTTATAGGTACGCCTGCTTACTTTTCCCCAAAAACCCGAAAAAAATGTCGCAAAGTATTTTTGTTTCGGTTCTATTTTGCGTAAAAAGGATGCCTACACTCAACAGTGGGCGCAAACAGGCTGAAATGCTAGATAAGACATTCCTACAGCACGACGTCCCTGTACCTACATAATATAATACACAATACAATAATGTAATACAACGCAGTCCGTTCGTGACGTCATCACCACCAATATGGGTTCTATCTGCGGACGAGCAGCGCTGGCTAGCTCTCTTACGGGACCATAGCCCAGCATTATGATGCTGAGTTAGGTTAGGGCCCTTTTATAACAACTTTATGTATGCATGTTTGTAGGTATCATGTATGTTTTTTTCTTCTTTCTTTCTTTCTATCAAGTGTGTCTTGTTTTTAACTGTTCGTATTGTTGTTATAAATAAATGTCTTTCTATTTTATTCTATAGTTTACCATTAATGTATGTGTCACATATTATGTGTATAGCTTTAGCTCTATCTATGTTCGTAAATTATACTTTAATTTACGAACATAGATAGAGCCAAAGCTAAAAGTGGGTTAATAAGTTATCACATCACTTATCAGTAGTACCTACCTACCTACTTATACAAATTGTTCTTGCTCCTACATAAACTGTTAAAATCACATTGTATTAGTTAACAGAGTTGAGTAATTGATTGATAAGAGCTTTTGTGTGCTCAAATAGAGTGTTTATTACTAGTTTCTGCCCGCGGCTACGCACGCATAGTTCCGCGATAAAAAGTAGCCTATGTTCTGCTCCCGATCACAATCTATCTTCTAACCGAATTTCAATTAAATTCCGTTCAGTCGCTTTGTTATGAAATGGTAACGAACATGAGTAACTTTAGCATTTATTATATTGACTAGCTGCGCCCCGCGGCTTCGCCCCCGTGGAAATTTATGTTTCCAACTTTCTTAATTTTTACTTTCATAAGAACCTTCTCCTGACAATAACAAACACAACAAAGAAAGAATTAGCGAAATCGGTCCAGGCGTTGTTGAGTTATGCGCTTACCAACACATTTTGCGATTCATTTTTATATTATAGATGTGAATAATTTTGGTACCTGGTATCTACCTAATTTTGAAAACATTGTCATATTGCTTTGTAATTTTTTTGTATGTGCAATGTATTTCTTTGTATTGGTTCCAGCTACGTAATAGTGGAGAACCTGCGCTACATGCTGGCTGAATACGACAGCAAGAGTCCCGTGTACTTCGGCTGCAGATTCAAACCGTTCACCAAACAGGTAAATAACCGAAAGGTAATATACCTTTGCCAACCTTACCCCCAAATACTTACTACCTTAAGTGACGAATTTTTGACAGAGTTTCCTTGAAAATTGTCTAATAATCGCGACTTGAGACGTGCTTAAAACTTTGCGATTAAGTAATCGAGCGTCAGACTTTTAAAAATAATTCTCAGGACGACGCGCTGTTAAAAGCGAACTTAAGAATTTGACCATTTCAATCGGCATTCGAACCTGGAATCACGGAAGGTTCTCAGACGGCCTACCGCACTACTCAAGCCCAACTTATCTCAGTATTTCCACGTGGGAGGTACCGCTTAAGGTTACCGGCACATTAGCCACTATCGCATAAGCGACAGTTGCCAAAAGCTACCAATCGGTTTATAAAGTAATATTCCGAGCCGTAAGCCACCGAGCGGTCTCTAATCTCTCAAACGCCGACGAGATAAATCCCGAAAAATATCGTGAAAAGACGAGCGCGTCGAGCGATAGAACCAATGTGCAGTTACTCGTAGTTTATGAGCCTTTCCAAAAGCACACGGCGCGCAGGACATCGTCGCCTTGCTGTCCTAAGTAGTACCTCCTTATACGTATAATATCTGTGCCCAAGCTCTGCTTAGCTTGGGCACAGATATTATAATGCTTGGGGCTACATGATGCTCTGTGGATTGTCCAGCTTTATTTATAAAATAAATAAAATAAAATAAAAAAGCTTTATTTCCTTAAACCTACTTTACATTTTTGTTTTAAGATTCTAGTTATGAAAATATGTTTATTAAAGTGAAATTATAGTACGTACTAATAACTATTTTTTAAAAGTATAAGGTCCGCCCAGGGCGGTAAAAGCCTCCTCCAAACGAGCCCATGCGCATCTGTCTCGTGCGGTTGTGGTGTGGCCAGAGCTTGCCGGCTACCCTTTCGATGCACCATCGTCGCACCATCGTTTCATAGGTCTCCCTCTGCGACGCTTTTTGTCCCGAGGGAGCCAGTTTGTCACTACTTGACACCATCTGTCCGCTTTCATTGCTTTATTTATAGCCGAAGCTATTTATTAAGGCTGTAACTTTGAGCTTGTAATTGGCACATAAAAGCTTTGAACTATTTTGTTTGATATCTTCAGGGCTACATGAGCGGCGGCGCGGGCTACGTGCTGTCCCGCGAGGCGCTGGACCAGTTCGTGAACCGAGCGCTGCCGGCGCCGCATCTCTGCAAGTCAGCCGACACCGGCGCAGAGGACGCAGAGATGGGCAAGTAGCACTAATACTTGCTTACCCCTATGTCTTAGCGACCCACATTGTATCTTGGTCTCCAAGAACGACAGAAGATTTTTCCAGGCGTCCTCGCTTCTGACCTACATCTCGCTAGGAGCGTCTAGTACAAACAAAGCTACTCCTGCTGTGACTCAGCGACTCAAAGTGGATCTTGGCCTCCGACACAAGACTTCTCCAGGTATCTCGGTTCAGAGCTCTCTCGCTTATAGCGTAGAGTTCACGGAGTAAGGCTTACAATTCGTCAATCGAGTCCTACTGATACTTACTAGGTACTAAAACGCCTGTTGAGTCTTCTGCCATCATCATCGCGGAATCAGCAGTTCGTCATCCCAGCTGGCCAGAGGGCGTCCTACACTACGTTTGCGAGTCGCGGTCACCACGCTTGCGTTAAACATACATAACACGTTTACACCGGCTGTCGGTTTTTCACGAGATATGGCTGGCCCACTGGAACTTCTTAGAAATTTGCCGGTGCCAGACTGCCACCAGTATGTAGTGTCCGTCAAGTTAGCAGCCCCGCCATGGAATTTGGTGATTACAACTAAGAATAAATGTGTCATGAAAAATAACCAAATTCCATGGCGAGGCTGCTAACTTGACGGACACAATATTTATATGCCGACGAGGTGATCAGGTGAGATTGCGGTCAAACGAAGGTCTATTGTCCATAAAAAAAATGTTTCGTTGCGAATCCTATCCTATAGAAAATTTCTGTTTATCAGAAGCTCGCTGAACGCCTTTGTACTAGCGGGCTAGCCGTACCGAGACTGTCCACATCTTAGCTACGGAGGTTCCACAGGTCCACTTCCTCATCAGCACGTATACGTCAATTGCTGTGCGTGCCCCAAACCTTTTTTTCCGATTTAATCACACGCTTGGCAGGCGGGTTGGTGATCGCAGTGGGCGTGTTAAATAGTGTTATTCACTTATTTATTTTTGCTTGCTCGTACATTCAAGCTTAGATCTAAGTGAAAGTGGTCACTAGAGTAGTGGATATATGTCTTTTCTGGATATCATCTATTCATCATGACATAGACTACCCTGTTGCGATACCGGTCGGATCCCTAACAGCCCTATGATTCGATTAGTTTACTTACCTACCCTGTTCAGTTTCCCTCAAATCATTAATCAGCTACCTCATTCTACTCATTATTGAGCTGTTCACACTTAAAGTACAGAGTCAAATTTAATTGAAATTCAGTTTGAGTGTTAATGTGTAACTTACAATTGATCTAATCCTAATAATCTTATTAATGTTAAAAGAGGTGAGTATATTCGGTCAAATAAAACAATTTATTTCGGTTAAAATACAATTTTATTATCGATACACCACTTATTCAAACAGATTACATTTTTTAAAGCACAAATATTCTTATGATAAAAACATGTATAGACATCATTACATTCAGTGTAAAGGTCGTACAAAGTATAGATATTAGGACAACTTAAATTTTCTAAGTTAACAACATTACATTTACCAAACATTTCTTTAACCCACTTTGCTTTTTCTTCACCTTTTACATAAATACGGCTTTTCGCAAGTAGAGGTGAAATTATTTGTTTATAATTTGAAAAAGAAATGAATCCTTCCTTCCAATAAATGTTTCTATTTTTCTCAATCCAGTCAACTTGTCTCATTTCTTTTGTAGTCAAATCATAGAAAGCGAATGGTGGTTTAATTAAAAAACTTTGTACTCGATTACCATCCAGAATAGCTATCTCTTTGGGTATAAACTGATTTAATTCAGTTTTGAAACCTTGAACATCAACTATTAAATTCATGATATCTTGCGAACGGTGCTGCTGAGAGGTTTATATTCTATAATACGATCGTTGATAATGAGACAATAGGCACTCGTTTTGTCAGGAAAATCTTTATCACTTTCTATTTCAAGTCTCACATCAACTGGGCCAGTTTTTAATGTTTCATTTTGTCTTGAACAGTCTATTACAAACAAAGGCGCCTTTTCTTTGAACTGTGTGATATTAAGCAACGGGTCAACTGGAGAGTTGTAATAAGACTGACGGAATCTCATGTACATTTCGTATATTATACGATATTTTCCATCGTCAAAATCAAGTTTAAGCGCATCATATGGATACGTTTGTGAATTTAAAAATAATGTAACATTAGTTAAATTACAATGATCAAACAGTGAACAATTTCTATCCTTTAAATTTTTCTCAGCTGTTTGAAGACCTAATATTACATATCTAGGTTTCTCAAGTTGGGAGGCAGTTTTAATGGACCATGAATGCTTCTTTGTTTTAGGTAAAAGTGGATATTCATATGTGTCCCAGTTTCGAAATGCTATTTGGATGGGCTTATCTTTTTCTAATTGTTTTAAGAGTAGTAATCTTTCTCGATCGGACACTTTAATATGAGGTACACGCCATTGAATTCTCTCAATATTTACTATCACCTGATTATTATTATCAAGTATGAGAGCATCATCATTAGATTTACATCTCGTTAAAATTAATTCATGTTTACAGTTTAATACGATTTTGTTATAGTCTTCTGCAAATCCTAATAGTTTATTGAGGGGCAATATTACATTAAAAAGACCTTTTACAGATTTTGTTCCATTCAAGTTCCATCCCCACAGGGCAGCCTGTTTACTTTCTCCCTCATTCATCGAAACATAAGATTTGATTGTAGAAGTAATACCGACATGTCTAATACGATCAATTTCAACGCCATTTATCTCATATCTTATATCATGAAAAAGAAACGGTATAGGGTTATTGTTAAGCTGACACTCCTTCTTTATAAGTTTACCTGCAGCATCCTTTGTATATACTTCTATACATCCTTCAATGTAAATGGAGCTGCCTGCAGGTAGGAGATACGTGTCTTGTTGATTAATCGGTATTCGTATTTCATCGTTTTCTTTGAAGCTATTGGTGTATGGAGTATAGGAATGCACTTCATAACCCTCGATAGAGTTGTCAAAATGAGGCGCTTCATTAATTTGCAAGATACTCATAGTTGAAATCCCAAATTTCTTAAAAACTCTTTATTTATCTCACTTAGAGCTGGCACGATACGTGTGTGTTTAATGGAATCACGATTTGAACTATTAGCTTTTGTCAGTGTACCACCACTTTTCTTACGTTTTTTAATATTGAAATCAATCATATTAATATTCGTAGTAAGAATGCTACTTATTTATTCAAAGTGCAGACTAACACTGAACTATTACGTTTCAATCATACAATTTATTTGAAATTAAAGCATACGATTTTCAAGAAATTTTAAGCATAAATGTCCGCAGTTATATGGATGTCTACCCTGATAATTGATGTAGTTATAGCGAATGCTGTCACCCAAATAGTTAATAAATTCTGTCGGTGGTCTAAGATCACCATAGCTATCAAAGTATTCAATATTCTCATTTCTCTTAACATAAGCTACCCAATGTGTTCCTTGATTTTTAGAGCTATCCAAATTAATTATACCACATTCAATTTTGCGTGGATGTTTCGGTAATTGATCTCTCATGAATACTCCTCGAAAATACGGAATATGGTTTTTTGAATATTTCATTATATCAATGTTGGTAAGAGGACGATTAGGTAGCTGTTTATTCAGTTTTTTGACGAAGCATAAATACCCAAACCACCTTTATATGGTTTAAGCTGTAATCCTTTGCCTAGAGATACCGGCTCAAAATTCTGATTGAGACTTTTCATCACATTCCATGTTTTTAGCGCCGTCTGAAAGGTTTTTACCATTCGTGATATAGCGGATGTTTTATTAACAATAGCACCAGCAGCAGATAATCCGCTAATTATTGGTATTAACGGTAAGAATCCTCCTGTCTTCGGTAGCGGTATCACACGTGGAACTTTCACCTCAGAATCAGATACAAGATCTTTAATTGCAGCAATAGCCAAATCGATAGCCAGCTTTTTACATTTTGGTTTTGCTTTTCGGATATTTTTTTTCGCATAAGCAACAACATTTCTAAAACTCTTTTTAAGCCCCGATCCATTTGAAATCTTCATCACCATTGCTCTGTTAACAATATTCGCGGCAAGCTTTTCTCCAACACTTGCATTGGATGATGATGATGCTCGCTTCTTAGCCAATTTCATTAAGAGCTTATCTGCTGCGTGTCTGGTTTGTAAATTCTTTGAATTCATATATGCAATATCGTGTTGTTTACAATACTCATCAAGTTGATTCACACCTTTATCACCTCTGTTAAGTCTTTTTCGTAAATTTGTTCCTGGTCCGCAATAATTATAGCCCGGAAGATGTAATTCAAATGGTAGGTGATTTATGATACTATTCACAAGACCTTTCCCTTCCATAAATAAGTAAACGAAGAATGCCAATATATTAGTGAGAGTTGATTTTTATAATATATTAGTGTTGCTAATCCAACTATTTTCCTGCGGTGGTAATCCTAACCACTTAACAAAAACTTTACTCCCTTTTTTCTTAAGAACTTTTTCAACTAAGTATACATCAGGATTTTTAGTTTTCTGGAGCTCTTGAGCATAAAATGACCCCAGAATTTTATTTTGTCTTGAGTCTTCGAGCAAATAAGTCGGTGGATCAGTATTTTGAACAACTATTACTTTAAATAATTCTGTTGACCAATTTGGAGTGTATCCTTTCTCAAAATTTGCTTTATGTTTACTTATTCGTACTACATCACCGACAGCAAAAGTATATTTTCTTTTAATTTTTGGTTTGCGAAAAATATTGTATCTTTGCATAACCATGCCTTTGGTACGTTTGCTCACTTTTGCCGGACACATTTGAATAGTGCTATGTTTAGTGTGATTATAATCATTCACAACTTTTTCTAAGGTTCCATCAACCCATTTAAAGTTACCGTTCAAACTAAACGTTTTATAAAGTTTACCTTTTATTGTGCGTATTACTCGTTCCACTATTGAAGCCTTTTTAGTTGAATATGTTGAGTAATGGTTAATAGAATGCATTTGCGTCACATTTTTAAAAAAAGTGTTGTAGAATTCCGTACCCCTGTCAGTTTGCAAGTTTATAGGAACTCTACCACCGCATAAAATTGATTGAAATGCTTTTGTTACAGAATCTTTAGTTTTATTTTTTAGTGGTCTGACCCAAACATACTTCGAAAAACAATCAATTACGATTAGTATAAAATTATAATTTGAATTAATTTTTGATATGTTTTGAACATCAATCAAATCTGCTTGCCAGAGATCATCTATGTCTTTGAGTAAAACACATCGACGAGGAAAATTTTTTCTAGCATTTTTGTGTATTTCGTTCACTACATCTTCTTTACTCATTTTTAGCTTCTATAATCCTTGACAACCGTTTAACAACTAAACGAATCTTTATCATGACTATGTTATTTATGATTTTATTATACCCGCTTCCTGTAGTTCTTCTATGATTGAAATAATTTCATTGTCTTGATTTGTATTTCCAGCTTGTTTGGAAGCAATGAGAAGTTTTAATCTCTCAACTAGCTCATTAGGATCATCCCAATAGATAAAATCTGTATTTTTTCTATAATTCTTTAAAACGTTTATGTTACCACCAATTTTTTTATTACTATCAACTGCTGATGTGATGAACATGGGTTTAATAATTTGTTTATATTTTTCACCTTTGTCTCCCTTTAACTGTCCATTATCTTCGTAATCACGCTTATGAGCATTAGTTTTTATCAAGATGTTTTTATAAGCATTTTTATCATTTTCAGTAACTAATTCTAGATTCGGTTTTTTATGTAATAATACCTCTCTTAGTCCTTCAGTCAATTGATATTCAGCATTATCAATCTTGATTCTACAAGGTTCCTGGTCACCATCGATTGAAGAAATTATTTTAACCCGACAATTACCCATCATCAACTGATCATCTACTTTCCGGACACCGAAAGGAATGTTTATATCATAAAGGCTACTCAGATATTTTTTTGTTATGGATTCGTCTTTGTTATCGTTGTTTTCCATGTCAGTAAAATATTCTGAGCCCCGGGAATCATAATTTTCGGTTTCTAAATCTTCATCTGACGATTGTTTATATACTCTTGATGGTGTGGAGGTAATCGCATCATCTAATTTCACTGGTATTTGTATAGTATTCACATTAAAATCACATTTTACCTTATTTTGATTAGATTCTATCATTTGTGTTAAAGGTTCAGTAACAGGTTTAAATATTTTATTGAGTTCATGGTTGTTTTGATCTTCTATGTCTCTTAGCTGTTTAAGTTTATTTTTTATGATATTTGATGATGTTATTATCTGTTCTTTAATATTAAGACTCATCTTTTGTCTTTCCACTTTCATGTATCTCTTGCAAATGACGATATTGTATTTCAGGATAAGTATATAAAGGTGTCTAGATTTTTTCTATACCTGCCGTTATTTAATTCACAGTCTTTATTAATAGTTAAAAAACTGTGCCTTTCCCACCAAACACTATGGCAAATATCTCTAAATGTATTCCATGACATATCTGAATTCACATGCTCATTGTATACATGCTTTAAGTTGATTTCATCTTGTTTGAAGAGCAATAACACATTTGTGTTATCCCGAATTAACTGTTTTGGTACCTTTGAATATGTTTGTGATAGATAAAAGCAATCAATTTGATTGTGTCTCCCCATGGTGAAATAATTACGAATGTTTATCTGATTTTCGCAAACCACATCATCAAAAACTATAACGGTGTTTGGTAACACATCATTTGGATGTATAACTTCACTATCATTACTTAAAACATAGTATTTGATTGCAGGTACTTTTAAAATCACTTCTTTAAGAAAGCAATATTTACTTTGAAATGGGGTTTTTGTGTATAAATATAAATTTTCAAATTTAAGACCGTTTTTATGTAAGAGCAAAGTAATCATTACATTAGTTTTACCACAGTTAGATGGCCCACAAATTAAACAACGAATACTATTTGGTAATAATGCACTATGTTTTACGAACTGGCATTTTGTTTCAATATTTATAGGACTGACATCCAAGCTAAGTGGTTGTTTTTTTAACTTCATTGTTAGATAAATGATGATAATTGCTTCTTGAGCACCATTTTATAGATGATTGTGCGCCCCCTCTCTAGACTAATACGAATAGGATCCGATAGAATTAAAAAATCCAATAAAATAACCATGAGGAATAAAGTGAAACACAGTAGTTATTAATTAGTCGCAAATATTTATATTTATAATCAATTCACACACAACACTTCATACAATATGTCAGTATTCATATTAATGTATCTAAATATATGGGTATTGCATTAGAACTAAACATATAGGTAGAATAAAAATTAAACTAACGTAATCAACACTTCAAACAATAATAACAAAAGTATCTAAATACATAGTTATCATTAGAACTAAACGTATGCATAGTGCCCCCATGCTGCAGTTTCAACCTGATTCGGTAGTATTTGACGTTTATCATCATTTCGATTTAATACTAACTTATTCACTTCTTGTGAATACAAAATATGTTTCAGAGACTTGATCGTGTTCATTTTACATTTTAAATCATTATCATTTATTAAACAATCTGAATAGTCTTCAAAGCTTAAAGCTTTCACAACAGACTTTGACACACCTTTAGCCTTTTTGATCTCATCACTAGTACTCTTAATACAGTAAAGTTTAGCTCTTAAACCTACAAACTCAGTTATTAATGTACCACCCATTTCATCTTTGAACAAGCCAGGAATTTTGTTATTTACTCTTGGGATTCCATAAGGATTATTTTTATCGAAATTACTGGTATCAAACACTTGGACATCGCGTTTAATATTTTCATACACATCATCTGTAAACATTAAATATAAGAGACTATCGGTATCAGTGTAACAAAGTTTAGCATTCTCTCCGTATTTGTTTTTAATATAATTATAGTGAAATTGATATAAATGTGTTTTTGCATACTCCAATACTGTAAATCCCACATAGATCGGTTTATCCAAAGTTATTTTTTCTAGACTTAACTGAATCGCTACGAAATTTTCTGAAAATATTGATAGTGATTTTAAATTCGGTTTAGCAATTAGCTTTCGAGCACCAACACGTTTATTTGTTACATTATTATCATCTTCCCATTCAGATACTAGTTTCACATTCACTTGTTTTCGCTTATTCTCTATAGTTTTACCAAATATTGAATTATTCAATAACTTGAAAAAGTCTTTTTCAAAATCAGATTTTGAGGACTGACGTAAACTTGTATTCAAATCTATATATTTCTTTAGAAAGCTTTCTTGTCTAAAAGTTATTACACGGTGAATTTTTTTTAATATAAGCCCTTGTTTTAAGCATTCTTTTAAGTAAGTGTAATGAATTACATAGCAATATTTATTGTTAAGGTTTGCCACTAGTTTTGCTGATTTACTACCTGGTGGAATGAGTTTCTCAACAGCAAAAGGTAAGTCACAATGGGCATCATGTAAGTAATGAGGATATTCTAAATCAACTTCTAAAATGTAACCATATTCACTATCATCCGAAATGGTTTCAATATTTAAATCGTTAATTTGTTCAGGTGATAAAAATCTAAAATCAGATATTGGCATTTTTTTCATCATGGCAAAGCCATACAAATTATTACAATCTAGATATATTAAAAAACTCGATGGCTTTGAATAATCAAAATTTGGTAAATACTTATTATTAGCTTGGGCGTGTCTCAGCGAGCATTGTGCCAAACCACCTCGAACGCCTTTTTCTATCATTTGATATATTTCAAGATCAGTAACTAATTCTAATCGAACATTGGTATAAAGGAGCATCGCATCCCAGCTAAAGCCTGGTGCAGTTACGTAATAGGCCGGATCTAAATTATAGTAATGCATGCTCATAGTTCTAAAGTTCTCGAATATATCTGCTAATAACAAAACATCACATTTCAAATATAAATCAGTGTATTCACCCATATCATTTATTTTAAATTGGTTCCAAACATTTTGTGCATGTATATATTCTCTATCAGATATATGTTGCTTCAATAAACTGTTATAAAATTTGTTTTTTGGCGGTAAACAATTATCATCATATTTCGAAAAACTATTCATGTAATCATAAGGGTAAACCCCTTTCTTTCTCCTTAATACAAATTGAGCTGATGTAGTAAAAAATTTAGATGTATGTATAAAATTATCGTCATTTAAGCTTTTACTCAACTTATCTAGACTTGCATTTAAGAATTGAAACGAGTCAATAAATTTCACATTCACAGATGATTTGTTCTCATTTATTGCGAATGACTTCGTGATCGTTATGTACTTTTCTTTTGTCTTCGGTATAACATTAATTGAACCATCATATTTCGTTAAATCCATTATGAATGAATGTAAATCATAACCAGATAAATTATGAAACACAACCGGTATAAATGAACATACTTTGAAATTGAGGTTGCAATAGGTGTGAGCTGCTCCTCTAAACTCGCCGGTAATATGATCATGATCACGAACTTTATCACCAAACAATAAATTTTTACAAATATGACAATAAACACTCGAATCGTATTCATTTTGTTGTTTTTCGGTTAATTCGATCATAGGCTTATTAGCCATAATCAAATCATTGATGTATTTGACATCTTCCATTAAGTGTTTTATAAATACTTCAGATGCATCAGAACCTCGATATGAAACCAATTTGTTTATAGAACTATCGAATGAACAACATACATAGTAGGCAAAACACGAAGGTTTGTGAACCTTATACTTTGTAGTGTTCGTGCTCTGCGAATCATCTGAATAGTTCTCTAATAAACTCTCAAAATCAGCATATATCATAAAAGGAATCTTTTGTTGTCTTTCAAAATGTTTAAACATTATATGAGTATTTGGTTTTGGTAGTAATTGTAAAACTTTAGAACAATAATGATTTTCATATTTTATTTTACTGCTGAAACATTGCAAGCATGATTCACACAAATGAACCCCACTTGTATGTTTTGTTATTTGCCCTCGCACTAATTTTATCAGATTTTTAATCAAACAATAGTGACCTTTTCCATTGCTTTCAATAAATAGTAAGTTAAAATGATTGATACTTTTCTTGGTAGTTATATACAGAGGTCCAGTTACATATTTATACTTTTTGTCTAAACCAAACACATTAATACTTATATTCGAGTTATTCTTTTCAAAGGCCTTTATATCTTGAAATGATGGAGGAAATTTCATTCCGCTTATATTAAATATATTTGAAAAATGTGGATAGGAGCTGCATCTATCTGAGTTGTTGACACATGGATACAACCCAGCTAAAACGCTCCAAAGAAAACAAAACTCATCATTATTTTTAACATTAATACAGCTTTTAGTATTGTACACGCGAGGAGGTAATTTAATATATGTACCTCCTCTCAAAGGACAATATTTGTTTATATTCATTTCTAAATGACTCAATGATAAAAATGTCCAACCGGACTCCGAATGTTCGAATTCAGTAAGTTTTCTTTTCATTGTTTCAATTGTCTTCATTTTATAAATCTCTTTCAATTCATTAATATCGTTTATAATTTCATATTTCGTATTAAATGATTTCAATTGCTTTTCATTGGTTTTCGGTAGTAAATAAAATGCATATAATTCAAATTGTACCTTAAGACATTTGTGTTTATGTAAATTCATTTCTATAAGTCTATAAATATCGGTTTCATGGTCATATAAAAAAATTTCTGGTATGGGATAATTCTTGTTTTCAGCTTGAATTCGGTAACTTATTATTCGATTTTTAAATGCTGTATTCATGATATATATACTGTCAAATTCAATTGCAATCATGGAATTCAATTTATGTAATTCTGTTTTCAAATGATATCGATACTGATTTCTTTTTACTCTTATATCGCATATATCACATTTAATAATTTCATCATTAGTAACAGGGCCTTGAATATCGGTGATGTTGACTGCAAAGAAAGAAAAGATTTTTTGAATTAAAAAAGAAATTATATTTCAATGATGATTACATATGCTTACAATCTATTATATTAATCTTGATAGATTAACCGTACAACATGTACCTACTATGTGGAAAATAAAAGTTATATATAGTATAGACATATTACCAATGTAATTAGTTGCCCACTACAACTGCATACTAAAGTTAGAAGTGAATGTGTTAGGCATGCCTCGGAATTCCTTCCTGGCAGCACTAACTACATTGGCAAGATGCTGCCATAACACACTGTCTGTGTCTGTCTTAATTTTAAGACTCGACACCGAGTGGCGCCATCTGTTTATCGGCATGACGTTCTCGATGTCGCTACATCTATACACTTTTATTTCCACGTAGTGGGTACCTGGCTTGTCCGGTAAAATTTGTCTGGAGAGCCCCGTTGCAACTCTATTGACAAAAATTGATTGCAACGCCGGCGGTGACGGTGTCGTAGGTGAAACAGCGGTCTCCTCACATTCACTATCCTCTCCGAAGAGGTCATTCATCGTGGCTTTGACTGGCGTGATGGGGTTGATGACTGGCGACGACTTCTTCTTCGAAGGATGTGATGTCGGAGACTGCTTCTTCGACACCTTCACACCTTCGTCTCCAGAAACCGATGAATGCTGCCTGTGAACGTAAAAAAAGTTACTATAATGATGTATGAGTACTTTAACTCTACCATATCAAATATTATGATGTTCACCCATCGATTAAAAGAGTAAACAGACAGTCAAATTTAGCTAACCTTTTTGTTTGTTTTTTCTGTGAATCCGCCCGATGATGGCTCTCATCCCCGGAAACCGTGGGCCTGTGAATGAATGAAAAAAAAAATGTTACTATTATATAATAATAGGTACCCATATGAGTTCTTTACCTCTATATTAAAAACAATTTTCCACAACTAGTGAATGAGAAAACAGGTAGGTACTAAAAATCTAAGTAGGTACTTGTAACTCACCTTGTCTTCTCATAGTGAGAGATCCTCTTCCTCCCCGAGGCTACCTTCGCCTCGTCGTCCGACGATGGGGGGAAAATTTCCTCACTCAGGACTGGCATTGATCTCGACCTGTAAATGTATAAACAAAAATTAGTATATACTCATAGTAGATATATACACATATATATAAATACCTAAGATATTATAAGAGAGGTAAGAAATAAACAAGAATAGGTACTTACATAATTATTGTTGTGAAGTGTTCCTGCTTGCTGTGCTTCTCTTGGCTTTGCTTATTGCAAGTGATGGCTTTGATCCTGAAGTCTGCCTTATTTATTTGCACCAAATGTTTAGGTGTGTGTCGTATACCGACAGGATGATGTTTGTGCATAATAGCTGACTGTGTCAAAATCCATACATAGATCCTGAAGAATGCGTTGGACACCCTTATTTGGCGTTACACGTGTACACCAATACGTAGCTCGATCTTTTTTCCGTTGTGTAAGCAAATCTAAATGTGAAAATGTTCGATTATGAACTTTAAAACGACCGAAACATTTGCCTATAAATTCGGGTTGTGGATACGAGAGGAACGTTAATCACTTCGAAACCGCCAAGAAAGTAAAACACTCATTTAAATGGCTGTAAGTATCCAAATTTTATCTTATTTAATTTTTAGCGGTATTCTGCCTAATCTATGGTTGATATTACAATTGATTTACTTTTGTTTTTTACAGGACAGCGAAGAATCACTGTTTAATTTCATTCCGATGAACAAAAATGGGAGTACGAGTCGCAAAAGAAGCAATGATGAAAATATATTTTACTCGTGTATTAAGATACCGAACATGGGAGGTACAAAATTAATTAGAATAGAAATTTACGACCTTACGACGGGTGATCTTACTTCGAAAGAACTTGCAGGTGCATGTCCGTGTAAAGCTGATGTCTGTGTACAACATGTTGTTAAGAATTGTTATATGGATGATATTTATGTATGTATGAGAGAACTTATAACAAAAATAGAAAACCATGTGCTAAATTATTGAATAAATTTGGTAATTATATCACCACTTTATTTGTTTCATTTGATGAATATTTCTCCCAAAATCCTGTTATGTAGGTAGTACCTATCTAAAAATAAACTTGGTAAAGTTTGTATAGAAATTCATAAAATATCATGAATTTCTATTCAATATAGCTTTTTACATTAATTACTTATTGTAGATAATGCAGGTAGATTATTTTTTAACAAACAATATTCGAGCTGAACAGTCTGACGCTACATCGTATAACGTAGCCGATCATATAAGGGAGCGCTCTAATCAAATGAATGGAGCTTACTTGATATATGATAGTATGTTTACATTTTATAATCTTCGTATTAGCACTACCTATGACGACCTCAGTGGCGCGGTGGGCGAAGGTCTGCCTGCGATGTAGGAGGTTGCAGGTTCGATTCCTGTCTCGGGACAAAATGTTTGTACGATCTTCAGATATTTGTTCCGGGTGTTCTGGTCGTTTTCTATGTATGATAAAAAAAATATCTATCTATGTGATGTAGTGTAGTATGTATATCAGTTATCTAGTACAAATAACACAGGCTCTGCTTAGATTAGGGCTACCTATTTATTTATTCCATTCGTCATTGTGAATTCTCATACAAATATCTAGTATTAAATTGAATAGATGTTACAATTCATCTGATGTCACCATTCAACTGAACAGGGTAGGTAAGTAAACTAATCGAATCATAGGGCTGTTTGGGATCCGACCGGTATCGCAACAGTACATCTGATGTCATCATTCAACTGAACAGGGTAGGTAAGTAAACTAATCGAATCATAGGGCTGTTAGGGATCCGACCGGTATCGCAACAGGGTAGTCTATGTCATGATGAATAGATGATATCCAGAAAAGACATATATCCACTACTCACTAGGTACATGCACCCTGGAAGGGCACTCCAAAACTGAGTTCGACTTTATTTACACATGTCAAATAGAATTTAAAAATACTTACATAATTAAAACAATAAAATAAATTTCATACGGTAAAATAAGTTTCATGCAAACAGAATTAATTTAATTGAATTTAGAAGTCTGAATGGATTGAATATACTTACGTTAATTGTAAAGTCAACTGGGCGTCGAACCCTAAAATATCTGTTTGAATAAGAAGATTTGTCTCTATTTTAATTAAACTATTTCTTCCTCCAGGCAAGTGCTTAGCCAACATCGGAGTGAAGGCACTGGACAGCCGAGACTCCCTGAAGCGGGGGCGGTTCTTTCCGTTCGGGCCCGAGGACCATCTGCTCCCCAACAAAGATGCCAGCTTCTGGTACTGGAAGTATATCTACTATCCTACGGACGAGGTAAAATCATAATCACTTAAGGCGCTACCCCGACCCAAATCAGCGCCACCACCTATTTTATTTAATTATTCTGTTAAACGAAGGAATTTTATAAAATCGATTGGCCAGTTTGTGCTTCCTATCATAGGCTTTTTTTTAATGTCCCTGTAAAAGTTTTATTTTGAATACTTTAAGCTGCGAAGTTGCTCTTTTTGGTCACCATGGTGGGAAAAAAAGAGCAACTTCGCATCTCTTCCTACACTATACAAACTAAAACATTTATAGAGGCATTAAAAAAAGCTCATGATAGGAAGCACAAACTGGCCAATCGATTTTTTAAAATTCCTTCGTTTAACAGAATAATTAAATAAAATAGGTGGTGGCGCTGATTTGGGTCGGGGTAGCGCCTTAACATGGTATATCAAAGTTGGGCGGCATGACCTGCCTCAGCTTATGCAAATTTTCCATGCAATAATTCGCCACGAATTTAGGGAGCGTCAGATGACTGATACTACCTCTATATAGTAAAATTTTATTTTGTCCTAATTTACCTACGGAACAAATTATAGATTTTATATAAAAGACTATATAAAAATAAGTCGGGTTTTCCTTCCTGACGCTATAACTCCAGAACGCACGAACCGATTTCGCTAATTCTTTCTTTGTTGTGTTGGTTATTGTCAGGAGAAGGTTCTTATGAAAAAAAAAATTTAAAAAGTTGGAATCATAAATTTCCACGGGGGCGAAGCCGCAAGGCGCAGCTAGTTTTATATAAAAATTACTTGTTTTGGTGCGGGAACTCGCAGCCATCTACGTCTCATCCGGAGTAGCGTGGAGACTAAGTCGATGCCCAGAAGTTAATGAACGGCCGATGATCCGTTCGAAGTTTTAGAATTAAAAATTCTTTCCCCTGACTTGATTTTGCCTGGGTCACCGAAAATAGAAAATGCAGCAATATATCTGGTGTGTTCCAGGGCCTAGACTGCTGCTCCGACCACGCGGTTTCCTTCCACTACGTGAGTCCGCGCCACATGTACACGCTGGACTATCTCATCTACCATCTGCGGCCCTACGGCATCACCTACTCCAAAGTGGACTTGCCCAGTATACTCAGGAACACCACGCTCCAACAGGACTAGGCCATTTCACATTCACACGTCGCAGTCACCGTGCTAAGTCTTAGTAGTCACAACAAGTAGTCACTTAATTTTATAAATACCGGTTTGCTTGGGGCTAGGCTAGATGCTGTTTGAATTGTCCAGCATTATTTATTTAAAAGCGAAAGTTTGAACGTTGTTACCTCTTCACGCCAAAACTACCAAACAAAAATATAAAAGATGAAATGAAATTTAATGAGATGAAATTTTGCATACCTAGATGCAGCAGACGTTTTCTACACCAGAAATAATATAATAGGGGAAGCAGCTTGCTATTTATTAAGCCCAAGCTGTTTCGACGCCAAATGTGGGTGGGCTTACTACTTATGTAAGGAGAACTTCCTACTTAGCACGGTACAGCCATTGTGCCATGACTATGTGCACGTGAAGGGGCCTATCCAGCCTTACTAATATAGTTCTTCCAATGAAATAGTGTGAATAGAAAGAGCCTCGCTTAACGCATTCACCGCCCAGCCTCTGCTACACGGGGACGGAGACTGGCATCTGCGTCTTGGGCCATGAATGTGTTAGTAATGTTAGTATATCCATCCCAATCTATCCACTGTTTTAGCTATCTACATACACTTGAATATTTTTCATACCTAATTTCAACTATTAATGTAAATACTACAGGATTAGCCTAGCTGGTCTATGCCTTCTAATAGTTCTTCCAACATGACGTGGATGGCCACATCTGAAGGTGTCATCATGAAAATGTACACAACTAGAATGTTCAAAACTAATCCTATGGACCTGTAGATGAAACTGGGAAAACTGAATAGGCCTAAACCAACAAACAATTTAGCTGGTGGACGTATTTTTTTTAGGTATATGTATAATCTGCAGGAAACTCGAATGCAGTTTAAGTTGGTAGAATTTATTTATAAGCAAAAATGTAAAACAGACTACGTATTACATATACATACTATGTGTAATAGGGCAAAAAACAATATATTTAGTATTAATATATTCTCCTATTTATGAATCTCTGAATGGCGTAAATTGATTTAAGAATATGTTGAAAACATTCCTTTACTATTAAGAAGTATTTTTTTTTGTAAAGACAATGCAAAAGTTAAATCTTTGTTAGTCGTTTAGTTTATAAGACTAGCTAATATAGTATGTATGTTATAGAACAAAACTGTTCAACTTTAAAAAAAAAGAATTATGACAATCAGACAAGCCACATTATATATTATATACCCTTAGATATATTTTAAGTAACAAAGGTAGATTTAAGTTTACATCAGAGTGGAATATTTATTTGCTATTGCGGTAGGTACCTACTGAAATTTGTATAAATATGTAAATGTAATGAATGATGTAAATAGACTTACCAAAGAAACTTATCAATTATAGTGATATGGCAAAGTTGGAATAAGACGCAGAACCGTTGCTTGAACTGACGCTATTCAGAAGGGACAGTAAATATGTTTTATATTGCTCTCTCGAGTATGACAGAATTTAGCGCTTCTTCCTCGTGCTCCTACTAAATTCTCCTACTGGTAGGAGCACCGGGACACCCATGTCCTGATGCTCCTACTGCAAAAGGAAATTGTAAAACGCTAAGTAGGAGCATCGAGACATAACTAAAATAGATTTCCTTATAGGCATACTCTGATTCAAGTACCTACAGGTGAACAGTCACCTCACTATTTTGTGTCATCATATTATGGCTATGGGTGCAATTATACATACACACACCCTTTCAGTCACAGAGTCGCCACGAACCCGCTCCCCCCCCCGCTTCGCGGGGGTGGGAGACCTACAAGGGAAAACATTAGTGTTTAGGTATAAGTAGTTATTATTTGTTTATTAGTTGCTTAAAGTAGTTGACTGTTCAATATGTTATGTGATAGGAGCAGGAGGAATTAAATTTAGAATATTACATTATTCCCCGTGGTTTTTATGTTCAGTAGGAGCATCAGGACATGGGTTTCCCGGTGCTCCTACCAGTAGGAGAATTTAGTAGGAGCACGAGGAAGAAGCTGAATTTAGCGCAGTGAACCGACTGGATGGCGTAAACTTACCTATTTTGTGGTGGTTAGGTCGGTACAGCGCCTCAAATCTTACATCCTTACGAAATATAATTAAATATCTAATGTAACCTACTATGGTGTAAGTAATTTATTGTTAAAATGTAAATACACACCTAGTATAGGTACGCTGTTCTACGTATTGTAGATAAAATGAATTTTATAGTCAATTTATACCTAAGATATATTTCCAAAGTTGTATCCTAGAGTAAACTTATACCAAATTATCTGTTTATTTTGTACTCAGGATACAAAACTATATTGTGTTCCTATTTATTTTCATGATAGCGTAATGTAATTTTGTTATGAAATAACTTTAATTTGAATTGTTTTGCTCAATTTTTTGCATACAGGGTGTCCTAAATGAACAGAGCGCGGATAGTGTCCAACCTTACAAGTCATTCAGAAGGATCTTCAATACATTTTAAAGCTTATTAGTTTGTTTCGCCAGTTAAATTGGGATACCCTGTACTGTTAATTTATTTTGTGTTGTTTGAAGTCTTTTAAAAATAAATGCTTTTAGTTCTTTATTACCTGGTTTGAATCTGCTAGAAATAATACTATTTGACTAGTGATAAACTTTTTATTAATTTTGCAGTCAGTTGAACAAAGATATGAACTCGTAACTAGTCTCTGACTAGGACATTGTGATGTAAAATACAGCTAAATTGAGAGAAAACTACAAATGAATGTCATGCCCTATTCTAAATTTTTATCTTATGGATATTCTAAATTTTTATTTTTTATCTTATGGATATTTTATGAAAGAACATAAATAAATATAATAACTACCACAACCCGTAACATCACTGTATATTTAAAAAAAAAACGAGATGACAATTATCGGGGTAAAAGAAAACATCAAAATTTTTTTAAGCAGAAATTCAAACAATAATGATATAAGGCACGCAGTTGCGCCGCGGAAAGAGTACCAAAGAAAATATTTACAACCTAACCGCTAAATCACCTTTTTGAAGCTAATGACGGTAAACAAAAATACAAAGTCAATAAAAGCACTGCGAAAGATCGCAAATTTTGAGTGGTCGATCTATTTTGTAAATATGCAGAAACTATGTAAGTATACTATACTATGTGCAAAAAAAATGAAGCTAGTTGATTGCATACTATTTTACAAAATGTTAAGTTAACAGTAGGCGGTGGCATGACGTCTCTTCAACGGAAATAAATGTTACTATAACCTATAACTAAATGTAAGCATCATGGAAATTTAACTTTTTAATAGCAAAAGAGAGCTTTGAAAACCCCACTTAAAATAAGTTGAGTTCGTCTCATGAAAAAAAGTTAACTTTTTTAACAATAAAAGTAGAGATATAATTATATTAATAAGTACAATTTCCTAAAGCCTAAGTAGGTACACAAAAAATACAAAAATAATGTTGTAAACTATACTAAGCTACATATAGACAACTATTCACGCAGAGAAACAAAGATAAGAGTTATCTGGGAGTATGCCATTGTATACGATGACGACCGATGTGGCGCGGCGAAGGTCCGCCTGCAACGCAGAAGGTTGCGGGTTCGATTCCCGCCTTAGGACAAATGTTTGTGGATCTGCAAATATTTGTTCCGGGTGTTCTGGATATTACCTATGTATTATAAAAATTATCTATCTTGTGATGTATTGTATTAAATATAACAGTCATCTAGTACCCATAAATAACACAAACTCTGCTTAGCTTGGGGCTAGATGATGCTGTGTGGATTGTCCAGCATTATTTATTTATTTAAGTATTGTAGTGTGGAAGTTATGTTTGATTGCAAGACCAATATTTCAGATTTTGCTTAAAGACTACTCGTAACCAAAGAAATGTTAAGTAAAGTACTGGTTACAAGAATTTTAATATCAACTAACACACTGTAAAACATAGAATTATACATAGAAGTCACTATAGCTAATCATGATTACTAAAAGTTAGTCAAAAATCTTACAACTAAAGTAAACCTAGGTAAAGATAATTAGAAACAAACTACAAAAACTAAGAACATGGTAAACATCACTGTTTTATCAAATAATCTTGGTACTAACTATCTACTGTATTATAAGTTATTGGAAGTAATTCCTCTTCTTTCTTGAGATTCTGCAAAGAAATAGAATATGACACACATTATTATGTGTGTCGTATGGTGTTGCTGCACAAGTGCACATACAGTATTTATTATAAGGACAAAGGAAATATTTGGAAGTTTGTAATGAGGATCCGCAACATTACAGCAATTTCAATAGAATTATCTGTATCTACGTTATTCTTTATGACATTAGAATGATATATCTTTATAAATTATCCAAATCGGACCATTACGTACGAAGTTTTGACTAAATTGCTACCGAAGTTCACTGAGTGACCGTCGCGGGTGCGTGTGATATCACTTGCTCGATCGCCACCTTTTAACCGTAGGCAGATATCAGTTTTTAGTGATTTACACTCCGAAACTGTAACTTTAGGAAAAAAAATGACAGAACCAAATAGACTCGAAGTGACGTCATACGCACCGGTCGGCGGTCACTCTGTGAACTTCGCTAGTAATTTGGTCATAACTTCGTCCATTTTTGTCGTAGAACAATAATTTTTGCACTGTGTGTTATGGATTTTTTAGCTCTATAAATCTGCATTCTCAACTAAAAACGTTACGGATCCTCATTGGTAATCTCCGGAAATACTTGGGTCTGGTTCTACTGACGAGTTAAAACCTAAAGCGCGCTAGAGCGCAAGCCGCGGGCACAAGCAGAAAGCCAGAGGAGTGTAACTCAGGGACCCAAAGCGGATCTAGGCCTTTGACACAAGACTTCTCCAGATATCTCGTTTCTAAGTTATCTCTCTAAGATAAATCATAATGGTAGATCAAGTACCAGCAAATAAGAGGAATCCTCTGGATCTCGGCAGGACAAGCCCATTGCCATCTGTAGTAACTGGGTATTGTACGAGCTTTATTACTTTACCTACCTAACTATACCAGACGTCGCCTGCGTGCGTACAGACTCGATAGGCCCAGTGGGATGAGGAAACTCTGACGGAAGAGTTACTATTCTATCATCATCACATCACCTATACAAGGCTATTGCTAGACAAAACCCTCCCCTAATGAGCGCCATAGCGCCCTGTCTTCAGCTTGCCGCATCTAGCATCTGCCAACATTCTATCGCCGGTCGTCGTCGCACCTAGCTGGGTGGCGTCCTACACTACGTTTGCCGAGTTGCGGTCTCCACTCGAAAAGCCGTTTATACCGGCGGTTCATTATACGCTTGTATTACTAGATAAGTGTTAGTTACCCAGTATCGGCGGGTGAGAAGAAGAATCCTCTGGGGCGGGGAGGCGCGGCTCGCGGCGCGGGCGAGCCGTCGGCCGGGCAGGCCCACTGCGACCAGTAATCTCCCGGCAGCTCGAGGAGTAGTTTCATTACCTGGAATAATATGATATGAGACAAAAAGTGTCATTGTCATTACATATAGAAGAATAATCTGATAATCTGATTTGAAAAAACTAAAAACTTAGTTTTTTTTAACTGTTTTTAAGTTTTGCGGGATAAATATTAATACTTCGAGAAAAAAACCTTTTATGGAACTTCCTCTGGATCATCCTCTATAGAACTGCCAAAGAATCATCTAAATCAGTCTATAAATTACGGACATACATAAAAACATACATACAGCCGAACATCTTATCCTTTTTACGAAGTCAGTTATAAAAGAAATTGCAGCTAAAGACCAGGATGGCAGTGAAAATTATAAACTGATAGTTGCCAGATTCAACGTTACCTAAAGCTAAGTTAACTTAGTTTAGCTCGCAACAGTTTTTCATGCTTAGTTTGCAGTCGCACACTTGTATGCAAAACTGCGTCACCTATGCGAGCTAAGCCAAAACTTAGCTTAGGTTTTCAGTCTGCAATCTGCATAAATGCGTTTATAAGGTAAGACCCGAGGACATCCTGGACAGCCGGTCTATTGCGACTTCAAGACGCGTAAGATTTGTTTGTATTATCAACTTCAACTTTTGCTAGAAGGCTTTGCATCTGGTTTGATACCATGTGTTTTAAGTAACAAACCACTTATCTTGAATACTATAGGTATCTTCAAATTTGCGTCTTGGTATTTTGGAACAAAAGCGGCCTTGGCTGACTTCTTAAATCGAAGTAACAGCAACCAACTGACGGCAGATCAATCGGTAAGAAAATAAATCTCACTAAACTTTGTATAGTTGTTTTGTTTCATCGCAATGAAAAGCTATCCCTGATAAATGTAAGAATCATGACACCTGCAAGTAACAGCGCAACAAATACTCGCCACGATTAAAGTTATCCTGCGTGCGAGCGGGACCATCCGCGTATTATGTATTTATTTATTCCATCGTCGGTACACTTGATGTCGTTACATTCTATATATATGTACTACTAGCATCTGCCCGCGGCTTCGCACACGTTGATTCTTTGGACACGGTTTGAGGTTATTTCTATCCCACCATAAAAGCATATAATGGTCCACTGCTGGACGCAGGCCTCCCTCTGATAAACGCCTTATTGACTTTTATCTCACGGGGGGTATTGCCCATAATCCCCACGCTGGGCATGCGGGTTGGGGTTCGCAGTTCGGTGGTAGGATTGCTCTGCAGGGGGCGCTGCTGGCCGCCCCGTGTTTGTATTATCAACTTCAACTTTAGCTAGAAGGCTTTGCATCTGGTTTGACACCATGTGTTTTAAGTAACAAACCACTTATCTTGAATACTATAGATGCATACTTGAATACTATAGGTATCTTCAAATTTGCGTCTTGGTATTTTGGAACAAAAGCGGCCTTGGCTCACTTCTTAAATCGAAGTAACAGCAACCAACTGACGGCAGATCAGTCGGTAAGAAAATAAATCTCACAAAACTTTGCATAGTATAATAGGGTAGGTATAAAGTATAGTATGTAATAGTATAATTTCCTTACTTTTACCATATCTTTTTTCTCATAGGTCCCGTCCCCATGTGTCTGTGAACTCAATTAGACCTCGATATCCTTAGGAGCTAACGGCTTATTTGATATTCTCCTCTTTATTAATAAAACTAGAATTCATAGAAAACCTTGAACATGTTGCTAGTGGCTGAGAGCATTGCCTCGGAGGGCGTCATGCCGAACCCGACGATGGAGGGCGCGAACATTCGCGACAGGTTGTCTATGCCCATCTCGCACTCCGGACTCTCCGACACCCTGCGAGGAAGGGAAACATTAATAATAAATACTTAATAATAATAAATAATGTTGGACAATCCACAGAACATCATCTAGCCCCAAGCTAAGCAGGACTTAATGTTTCTAGTTTTAACAGAGCTACCAAAAGGTTATCTTTTCTCCTTCCGTTTATCGCGATAACCTCGTTTCTAGAATCTAAGATATTTTCTGTAAATCGCAACCGAACGCACGACGTTTCTATGACCGCCGACCTCCGACGCGTCGTTAGGTTTACAATAATGTGTGATATGATAAGTTGAGGGTCCAGCGGAGGATGAATTTCCCATTCAAACGTAGTACCAAAATGATTTGTAATTTAAGAACATTGTCACCATCGTCTGCTATTATTTGTATTAGAATAGTATTTATCTAGGTTCCTGACACAATTTTTTTTCAAAATACTTTTCTAGAAAAATACTATGAAAACATTCATTCTTTGATGTAAAAATGCGATTCGATTTAATTTAATTTCAGAAAGGTATTTTGAAAAAAAAATTGCGTCAGGAACCTTGATAAATACTATTTTAATACAATTATTAGCAGACCATGGTGAAAATGTTCTTAAATTACAAATCATTTTGGTACTACGTTTGAATGGTAAATTCATCCTCCGTCGGACCCTTAATGTGTTAATATTTGTGTAAGACATACTTCTGTAGATGCAACAGTAGGAACGCCAGCGTGTCTCTGTTGGGTGGCGGCAGCTGGCTCACGGCTTGCACGCAGGAAGCCGTCGCATCGTTAGGCTCCCGGATCGCGGCCGCCGACATGAAGTCCTGGGGAGAATCAATCATTTATTTGTGGGGTTATAACATTTCCGGCCAAAAACCAGGAGATCGAATATTTGTTGGCGGAAGTAAACATTATAATCGAGTTTATGGGTCTAACGCTGGTTCAGACATGTCGAGAGGATGGAGGTAGATTGGGCTGTCAAGAAAGCATACGCTTTCTGCCCAATAACTACTGAGGTACTTGAACTACCGGGGCACAGACCAGTCCGCCGCCCCGTGTATCGCTGGATGGACCATCTCCGCTAGTAGCGAGAGACAGCTCAGAACCGACATAATTGAAGAATTTATGTGTCAGGGAGGGGGGATTGGTTCGGTCTACTTTGGGTCGCTGAACCACAAAGCTACACAAAAGGGTTACATACCTGCCACAGTGCGTTAGAGATGAGCGGCTCGCGCAGAGAGCGCAGGAAGTCCTTGATACATCCGCAGATGACGTGTACATCTTCGTTGGCGAGGCAGGGCGAGCCGCAGCCGCGGAGGAAGCGCTCCTGGGTGGTAAGTGATAGAGTTAGGTACTAGCTTAGTTGAAGGAAAATAATAAACATAACAAATAAAATTGTGGTACTATGTATTTTAGTTTGGCTAGGTGTCTTCAAAGCAAGGATATTATGGCTAATCTTGTGTAGACTACGTCATTACTTTACACATTGTATGGCCGATTTTCTGGCCTATTTACCTCGTATGTAGTTTTCAGTATGATATGTTATTTATGTACCTTGAGTCGTTTGACGTCCTTCTCAGCGCCAGAGACGCGGTAGATCCCGCGCTCCGACAGCCCGCGCTTCTCCACCTCGTTGACGCAGTGCACCAGGAGCGCTGGCACCATGGGCGGGGTGCGAGGCGCCCATTCAGAGATGCAGCCCTCCTGGGAAACAAGATGTTGTTCAAGAAATATGTGATAAAGTCACTCTCTTTTCATCGCAATGAAAAGCTATCCCTGATAAATGTAAGAATCATGGCACCTGCAGGTCCGTAACAGCGCAACAAATACTGGACACGATCACAGATATTATAATACTATACACACGATTAAAGTTATCTGCGTGCGAGCGGGACCATCCGCGTAATTTGTATTTATTTATTCCATCGTAGCGTAGGTACACTTGATGTCGTTACATTCTATAAATATGTACTATTTAAACAATAACACGTATAGGTATTTCATTATAGGAAACACCATAAGGTACAAAGGTAAAAAAAAAACAGAAATGAGAATTCAATGAAATAAATAATAAATAAATTAATTAAGGGTATGCCAAAGTATGCTGCTGTATACGGGCATGTCAAACTATAATAAAAATAATGTACAATATTAGATTCATAATAAACTGAGAAAATGATAATGATAACAATGTCAGAAAAATGCAGCCAGCGTCTTGGGGACGCTTCCGACTGGTGTTGATATGGATCAGTTGAGCTATCTGTAGACTGTTTGCAACAGTCAGCAGTTAGCTCAATTGTTTCAATTGTAAATACTAGTATAATTTTCTTTGTGAATAAAGTTTACCATGTAAGAAATAAAATAATTTAAAATTTTACATGTAAATATTCATATGCTCCGCAATTCGCATCCGCACCGATCAGTGTTCACGTAGACTACGTGAATACTATTCACATAGTAGCAACTTTATTTCAGTATAGACAGCTTTAGAAGCCGTTTCAAAAATTCATTATCACAATCATTATCATAATAATGAATCTTGAATTGGGTTCGAAAGGGACTCCGAACCGTGAACGCTTCGATAGCGCCTTCTAATTTTTCTAGTGGCGACATCTAGTTATAATTTTGGTACTAAATCACTTGACAGATTTAACAAATTTTGATCCAAAACCATTGAGCTAGCTAGATTGTAGCTCAATGTCCAAAACAATAAAATTAATTTAGTTAAGATTATAATAAATAGATGAAAATAATTTGTTAGTATGAGAAAGATATCTTATGGTTATGTTAAAGAAATTAAATTATGTTAGTATGTACCTACTACAGTTAAATTCGAATAAATTAAATGTATTATGTTTCATTAATTCATCATCATCATACATGTTCACATATTCTGTTCAAAGCTACGCGTGAACCGAAAGCTGGTGAGTATTAATATGGATCAGTTGAGCTACCTCTAGATTGTTTTTAACAGTCTGAATTTAGCTAAACTGTTTCAATTATAAATACTACTAGATCTAATTTGTGATTTTTTTTTGACTGTAATTTTCTTTGATGTCTTAATTCTTTTTTAATTATATTTTGGTATTAGCTTCTGCTCGCGGCTTCGCACGCGTATTTTCAATATAATAAGTATGTAGCCTATTGTGTAAGTTAGGCTACGTTCTAAGTGTGTGGTAAATTTCATCTTGATCTGTTCAGTAGGTAGTTTTGGAGATCCTAGGTAACAAAAGTTTCACATTTCACAAACTTTCGCATTTATAATATCAGTAGGATGTAAAACTATTATTGGATGTTTCTTGATAATGGTGATTTTTCTCTCAGTAGTAAGAATTGAACGAACTGCGAATGTCTTCCTGACGAACCGCTTATTGGACGAAACGCGATTTGGACGAACTGCGTATGGATTCTTGACGAACCGCTTATTGGACGAAACGCGATGTGGACGAACCAGTAAAAAATCCTAGATTCTAGACGTTACTGATGTGTTAAATAGAATTAAGACATCATCACATCATAAATAAAAAAAAAAATGCTGGATAATCTTGTCCCAGCTCGTTTATGTTTTCCTACCAGATGTATAAAAGCCTACATTTCGTCTACACCAAGACATAATTAATTTACCTACCTACACAGAAAACAACCAGATCAAACAAATATTTGCAGATCTAAAGATCTGCAATCTGCGATGCATCACGCATCATCATCAAGACGCACGCACAGTAAAACTTTTCGTGTAATCTCTACTGCAGGTGGGTCACGTGAAGCCACCACCGTTGGTCACGTTGTCGGTATAGTTTACCTGTGGTGCGTTGGGTCGCTTGGCGGCAGCCTCCCCGGGCGGCACGCAGGGCAGCGGCAACAGCGCGCGGCACTCCGGGTGTGTCTGAGCGCGGCACGTTTCGCATTTAACGCCCAATTTTGCAAACTTTATACTGAAAAACAAACACAGTTACCTTTATTTCTGACGGACATTTTTACGTGTTTCGAAATCGCCATACCGCAAAACATTGTTATGTATCTAAAGAAGTATGGTCGGCGCAAACAGACAGCGCGATAGATATGGTCTGCAAATCAATATCTCATCTATCCTTCACAACCAAAGAACCTTCGTTCTTGGAGTGCTGATTTGGAACTAAAACGGCAAATTAATATTATCATCTTTCTATAAAGATGATGTGAAACTGCGGATCTGCGTAAGCAGAAAATTGCATAGGTCAGACCAATACGTGGCTTCACGGCATACTTCGAGTCACAAAAAGACATTTTAACCACGGTGGTTAAAATGTCTTTGGGAGTATAATAACTACTCAGTAAACTTTCACGTCTTCCAACGAAGTAAGTAAAGTATGTAAATAAACACTCACGTCTTCCCACAAGGCCCGCAAGTCTCCCGCTTGTAGAAATTCTTAGCCACGAACGTCTTTGGAGTATAATAATTACTCAGTAAACTTTCACGTCTTCCAACGAAGTAAGTAAAGTATGTAAATAAACACTCACGTCTTCCCACAAGGCCCGCAAGTCTCCCGCTTGTAGAAATTCTTAGCCACGAACTTGTGCTCCCTGAGGCGCGCGCGCGGCGACGCTCCGTACGCGGCCGAGATGACGGACGGCGTGCGCTGCACGGGACGCATCGGCGTGTCCGACTGACTGTCTGAATCTACGGAACCAAAGGATGTTACGATAAATAACGCTGTATAGAAATTACACGCGAGATGAAAAATACAATTGACTTACAGACTCTTATCATCTTTTAGGACAATATAACGTGATTTTAGTTTTTTTGTGCTGCGCAGCAGATAAAAAAGCTTTTTACAACACAAAATGATGAAAATGCAAAAGGAAATATGGCCCATGAGGGGATCGAACCCGCGACCTTCGCGTTATTAGCACGACGCTCTAACCAACTGAGCTAATGGGCCAGTTGGATCAGTGCCCGAATTTAGTTCAAAATAGGTGTTTACTTACACTTTGTACAAGAAATGTTTATGACTGCTTATCTAATGTGTTGCATTGATAAACTCGAGACAAGGATTATAGAATTTACGAAAGCATTTTCAGTAAAATCTCTCTGAATAGCAAATTGATGTTATCTATTATGAAGTGATAGAATCCATAAGTACTAATATCATAAATTTGAAAGTAATGTCTGTCTGTCTGCATCTTTTTACGCCGAGACGATCTAAATGAAATTTGGCTAGAAGGTAGACGGTATCCCGCGGAAAGACCAACTAATATTACAAATGCGAAAGTTTGCGCGCTGCGCTAGACTCGCAGTATGGTTGAAGCCTAAGATGTTACCAGTTTTAGGAGGCGCGGACGGGTGCGGCGTGGGTTCCTCGTTGATGACCTGCGCCGAGAGGCGCGCCGACGACTTGCGCGGCGGCGGCGCCTCGTCGCTGCTCTCTGATATCGGTTGCTGTCAGACATAGGATTATCATCATAGTAGCCTGGTACAGTTGTTCTATCTCATATTCACTGTTGTAGTAGTGACTTTGCGCTTAGTTGTCAATGTTGTCATGCTGACGGTATCTACTCGCTACCAAAATTTAACGTGAATACAATGAGCACTAGTGACCCGGACCGCGTCTCGGGCGAGACTGATTGCTTCTGAGCTTACGCACACTAAAACAATGTGTACATGCATTCACTATGACATACATAGCCCAACGGATTTCGTGAGATATAACAACTGTATCAGCCACTGCTGGCCTCCTTTCGCTTTCGCCAGCTTCTTTTATCCTGTGCTTCCGCATGCCTTGCGACTTTGACGATAGGTATCGTCAACCCATCTTTTTATTTTATTTATTCATTATAATAAAACGTTAACTTTGAAAACCTATACAGTTTCTTAGTATCTTGCGAGAGAAGACCCGGTTTTCTACATCGTCGGTCGTCTAGTCTACGTTATGCTATTCTTAGGTACCCTTAGATCTTCGGAATTAATAGGAAGACGGTTAGACTGAAACGAAACTGGGGCGACATCGTGCCTGGATGACCAGGCACGATGTCACCCCATCTCTAGCTCAAAATCATATCTTTGGATTAATTTAACAAAAAATATAATCAAAAAAATGTGTGCAAAGGAAGGCTTGTAAAAGTCGCCATCTAAAGCACTCAGGGACAATTTAAATTTTAATTCATTCATTAGTCATAAACAATGTCACAAAACTCTGTGTAAGATCAGTGTAGGGTAGAAGGGTGAAAAAGACAACCAGTGGTAGGTACTTACAAAGTTTTGTGGAGGTCTCAGATCGTGGTTGGTCGGCGTGCGCTCCAACGTCAGCGTGGTGGTTGCCGTGGCCAGCACTTTACCGCCTTGCAGCTCCACCATCTGTCAAATCGTACAGAAATTTAACTTGTTGCTTAGCAGTTAACTGTAATTGCAAGTTTAACTAGGTTGTTGTACTTTTAAATTTTATGAAACTTGCAACTCACAAAACGCGAGAAATCGATTTTTTTGCATGATTTATGTTTGTTCTACCTGCCTACAATGTAACCTCTTACCACAGCAGCAGGTTTCAATTGAAGAGATTCATGAAAAATAAAACGTCAAGTGCGAGTCGGACTCGCGCACCAAGGGTTCCGTATAATTGTAAGACCTTGTTTCTTGTCAAATATCATGATTCTAGGTCAACGGGACTTCCCGTTATGTTCCAGGGCGAGTCAAAAATATTTTATTTTTTAAACTACATTATTTCCCGTTTTCAGATTTTCTCTTGAACTTGAATTTCATGATTATAGGTCTACGAGAAAGGAAGTACCCTATAGGTTATGGTCCATGACGAGAATTAAAGTAAGTATGTAGTTTTTTTAGTGAACTAACTAAAAAAAATTACATTTTCGGATTTTTTCCTTTACTTGCACTGTGATTCCCTTAGAAATATCTAAATTTTCTGACATAAACGCCTGTAACTATTGATTGCATTGACTAAGAAGTTTTATTTATATCATGGCTCCAAGAGGTAAGACGTGGGTATTTAATGTTAATTTCAACTCAGTACCTCCATGCATTCCTAAAAAAAGGGGGTTGGCAGACGGACAACAAAGTGATCCTATGAGGGTTGCTTTTGTGGTACGGAACCCTAAAAATCAGTAAAATTTATCAGAGGAGGCCTTTGCCATGTGACACGCTTTTCCAGAAACTAGCAGTAACAAACAGCTCAGCTCAGGCTTTATTATTGTCCTTCTATCTTGGAGGAGTTGGTAGAGCACTGTTGTTTAATCTAGTACCCATAACACAAGCTCTGCTAATTTTGGGGCTAGATGATGCTGTGACAATCCACACACCATTATTTTTATTTTTGTATAATCTCATCTCTCTCTTTATGCATTAATTTCTGTATTGTTTTTTCTTTCTTTGCGTGATATAATAAAGTGTTATCTTTCTATAATAACAAAGTAATAATTGTAATTTCACACAAGACATTACACAAGATTATAGAAACAACTTAGATCTAGTATTTACAATTGAAACAAGTGAGCTAACCGCAGACTGTTGCAAACAATCTACAATATATCTATCTCTCTCCTACCTTGGAAGAGGAGTTGGTAGAGGACCGTCGTTTCTTGGCCTGCGGCTGCGTCTCCCTCGCCTGCCAGCCGCCGCGCTGCACCCACGAGCGCCGCGTTGACGCGATGGATAGATCCAGATCGTCTTCAGAACGTGAGTATGACATCTCCGATAGGAGGGTGCCTGGAGGATATATTGATAAGTTTTAATAATGAAATTAGTACTAAACATGCAACCTGGTTTATGCTTGCCGTGCGCTTGGCTCGTTTTTAGAATTCAACATATTTTTTTGTTGGTCTGTCATATTACGTGTGATAGTGGGAAGTAGATATTCTAAGTCTAAGTGTGTTCTAAGTACTAGATTTAACTGGATATTAAATTATATCATATTATCACTCATCTAGTACAGTCAGCTGCACAGACATGTATACACTTCCAAGGTTTAACTTTTATTTTACTCGGAACTTTTCAAATAAAAGGCCACGCACACGTTTTTAGTACAAAGTAATCATCGTAGTTGTCAGAATGCGGTACATAAATTATCACAATTACTATAAACTTACTTGTCTTGTCAAATTGAAAACTTGGGAGTGTATACATATTTTTGCAGCCGACTGTACCTACAGCACAAGCTCTACTTACTTTGGGGCTATTTATTATTATTATTTATAACTTACCAGTTGAATTCAGTTCCGGTACTCCAGACAACCTGGCATTGTGGTCCTGCTGAGCCGTTCCATTGAGGAAAGCAAGCTTCTGAAGAGTCTCATCATTCAACTTGGCACGATTGTCGTTGAAGAGCAGGTCTCGAGCCATGTCCAGCAATTTGCTCTGTTACATGAATAGTATAATGCTTGTTGATTATAAAACCAAAAGATTCAAGTGATACTTGGCGAAAATCCATTGCAAATAAATTTTTTTATATGTATATTAAGTAGTAACAATTTGTACAAACCCTTCTCTGTTAAGATCCAACAAATCCCAGAAATTGACACCATGTGATTAGAGGTAAGGAAGGAAGGAAGGTAAAAACAAAATTACTGATCATAAAAATGCCATAATAAAGTAATAACTCACCAATTCACTGTACTTCTTCAAGACTGTGTTTCTTTCCCTTTTCTCTCCGTCCAGTAGTTTCCTCACATGTGAAAACTTTGCCTCCCACTTGCTGAGAGTGCGCAGAGCCTCATCCAGTTCTGTTTGAAGTCGTCTGGACTCCGCTTCTGCGGCGGCCCACTGACCTCGCACCCATTCCATCTGCTTTATGAAGGCAAGGAAATCTGCAAACAAGGGAGCATAAATAAGAAAGAAGGTAGCTTCTGGATTTTATTTTACTTCATGTTACTTGGAGATATTTTTAAGTAACAAGGGAACATTGGACTTCCTTCTAATAGAAAACCAGTTGGGCCAACAAGAGATATTTCACCCCAATGACAAAGATCTTTCATTCAAATGGGCAAGTTGAACAAAAGGTCATGACTTTAAAACCAAGGACATACAAAACCAAAATAACATGACAAAGTAGAAAACTTCAACGGGGTAGCTAGTAAATAACGGACATTTTGAGGGTAAGTTTATGTCGAAATTTCACCTTACCAGCAGTGTAAACAGCTATGTACGTAGGAAGTAATTTTACTCACATTCTTCTGCTGCCCCGTCATTGAGAACACTATTCAGGCGATTTATATCATCGAATTGAGCTACCAGAGAAAGCGCAATGCTTGGGCCGCAATCAGAGCTTTCCGAACTCATCTTGGTGACTTTATTTTATATACTTTGTCCAGTTTTATTTAATGAGTTTGTACGTCTTTTTGTTATTTGCATAGAATTGTTTACCGAGTAAAACATTCGCCCACTGACTGATCAAATCTTGAAAAATAACGGCCCTAAGCAGCAACGAACGCAACACACACAAGAGAGAGGGTCGATCGTTCGTTCTCGATTCGATTCTCGTTCACTACTTCACTTCACATCAAAATTGGCAAAATAAAGATGGCGGCATGCCAGTGATTTGACGGCGATTTGACGGTCTGACAGAGTGAGTGCGTTCTGAAACCTAGTTTAAAGCCTCAAATAATGGGTATTTATAGCAAGAAATTAGCTTAATTTATGTCAAAAAACTAAAAGAGTACATTTAGATCCACAAAAAGCGTTGCTAAGTATTTCAAGTCTTCGATTTATGTCAACAAAAGCAAAGAATAGATGTTAGGAAGAAAAAGTCTGTTTGCTGACCAAATAGTGTTAGAACAGAACTCGCCATTATCCTAATAATGTCATTAAAAAAATTCACCCTGGGGAATACTTGACAGACAGAAATAAATGACCTATGGGTGTATGATTTCTTATGATGTTCGAATTACTCAAAATCATGAATAAATCTCCTGTGACTACTTATTGATTAATCAAGGTATTCTTGTTAATTTTGGTTCACAATTTTTTAACGATAATCGAGAAATAAAATTATTTTTAGGAATTAACCGGTCTGAAGCTAGGTTCACATTGCTGTGTCGGGGTGTGTCGTGGCGCGCCAGATCGCAATCGGTTACGTTCATTACCTATGACTAGATTCATATTAGTAGGTTGTGTTGGGGTCAGGCGCGGTCGCAGCCCAAGACTTTGGCGGGGGGTCACACTTGGTGCGGGCCGTAGCACCAAATGTACTTGTAGGCGGTTGCAGGCAGACCCCACTGAAAACCACCAAACTTTATCGCCGAGCGGAGCGAGCCGCGGAAAATTTATAGTCAACTCCCAACAATAGTAGGTATAAGTAACAGCGAGCCTCGAAATTTTTGAGTTGTTTTCTGAAGTTTAGGCAAAAGTAAGCAAAGAGTAAGTCCACTTGCTTACTCTCGCCCGCATCATTTATTTTATTGTTGATGATCTATAAAAAATAAATGATAGCGAGCGTAGCAAGCCCCTAAAATTTTAGAGACTTTGCGGTAGTTGATATAAATTCTAAATAGGGGCGAGCGGAGCAAGGGCATCAACAAAAAATTGGATATAACAAAAAGACATGGAAAAAATGTAACGGCGAGCGGAGCGAGCCGCCGAAATGTTTGTTACTTTTTCGGGTAACTACCCGAGCAAAATGATGTTAAACAAGTGTCAAGCACTGGACCAAATACAGAGTAGGACAAAATACTATCGGCGAGCGGAGCGAGCCGCAAAATGCAGTGTTTTGCATATTGGCCGCAAACAGGACATCCCTTCCCCCAACTCACAACCCTACAATAGGAAGAATAAGTAATGGCGAGCGAAACGAGCCTCAAAAATGTTGGAGATTTTTTCTGATGTTTGGGGAAAAGTAAGCCAGAGCCTATGACAAAATAAAGTGAGCGAAACCTGCCCCGAAAATATTAAAATACTTTGCGGTGGTAGATATAAAGTTATGAATATAAATCGGGGCGAGCGGAGTAAAGGAGATTATCAAAAATTTAGAAATACAAAAAAGACATCGAAACAGATGTATCGGCGAGCGGAGCGAGCCGCCGAAATTTTTGTTCCCTTTTTCGGGTTGTCACAAACTGGTTTAGAAAATAAATAACAGCGAGTGGAGCGAGCTCTGAATGAGCCGCAGCCTTTTTTGAAACTGGTGAGGCATGCGTCCATGCAAGACAAGGAAGCTAAATTATGAGCTATTATCTTCTGCCCGCGACTTCGCACGCGTTCTTTCTATGGAAATAATAAGGTAATTTATATCCCATGGGAACTGATTTATGGGATAAAAAGTAGCCTATGTTTGATTCCAGGCTCAGAGCCACACTGATGCAAAATTTCAGCTCAATCTGTTCAATAGTTTTGATGTGAAGACGTAACAAACATCCATCCATCCATCTATCCATCCAAACTTTCGCATTTTTAATATTAGTGTGATTGTGAAGAACAATTTTAAAGTTTGTCGAATAACAACCAAATATGGGGACCACAGACTAGAAATCATATAGAATCAACGGCGAGCGAAGCGAGCCGCGAAAATTTTTGCGTGCGTGTGAGTCGTTTGGTATTAGATATTTTGCAGTTGCAAACTCGCCTGAAACGGAGAAGGAGTCTTAGACTAGAGCAAGCCAGAAGCTTATCAAAACAGCAGAAAGTTATCAGAGGCAAGCAGAGCATGCTGCGATAATTTAGTGGTTTCGTTAGATTTTTGAAGTGTTTGGAAAACTGACCTCAAACGAGGGATGAGCCCATGACCAGAGGCAGAAAGCTTAAAGTTGCCGGCTGGGTTAATCGAGCTGCGACAATTTTTGATTTTTGTTACATTTTGGGCAAGTTTTTAGAAAATTTGGCAAAGTGACCTAAAGCGGGGCGAGTTTTGAGCTTTGGATCACAGTCAAAAGGAACAAATGGTATCAGCGACCAGACCAAAACGCGAAAATTTTGTTGTCTACTAATTTTTTGTACTGGTTGACAAAGTGACCTCGCAGATTATTTGTTATATTTTGTGCTTTTTATTGTGGTGGTTGGATTGATACAAACTGACAATAGCGGACCAGCCAGACCAATAAAATTGGGAACGTTGCCTTTGTGCTAATCACAGAGCACAAATAACAGTAATATCGGCGAGCGGAGCGAGCCGTTGGTAACCATAATCAATGTAACGGAAGTAAACAGGACAATATAATCATAAAGCTGTGGGTTGCAATTTTTTAAGTACCTAAACTAAGATTTGGGGGGGGGTCATGACCCCTGTGACCCCCCCCCCCCCTGGGACCGCGCCTGGTTGGGGTGCCTTACTAATGTGAATCTAGTCATAGGTAATGAACGTAACCGATTGCGCTCTGGCGCGCCACGACACACCCCGACACAGCAATGTGAACCTAGCTTTGCACATTCGTCTACACATCTACACATAGTTACACATTGTCACATTAGTAGGTTGTGTTGGGGCACCCCAACACAAACTACTAATGTGAATCTAGTCATAGCTAATGAACGTAACCGATTGCGCTCTGGCGCGCCATGACACACCCCGACACAGCAATGTGAACCTAGCCTAACCGCTCGCTACATATTGGGTAGAACCATACCCAGTAAAAAAAATGGCTCGAAAGCCTATCGGGTAGAAGTCTACCCGATATTGAAACTCAAGGCCTCGGGGTAAATACTCCTCTATCCTGCTTTTTCTCGGTCGACTAGTCGTAAGGAATGAGTGCTATCCTTTTCCTACTTCCCTAGGCTAAAAATCAATGTATGACAACACAACAAACTGAACATTGACAAGTCGGAAAAAAAATCCTAAAGTCAGTCTATTGTTCCCGCCGGTCGGAGAAGTTAGCGAATAATAAACAGTGCTTACAAATAGTAAAAAAACGTTATTTTGGTGTTGTGTTGTGTTTTAGTAGAAAGATGAACTCTGTAAGTACCTATTTACGATATAAGTTTGTGTTGACATTGATTTATTTCGTCAAATTGGATAAAATAACCAGCACCGGCCGTTACGTTTTTGTTGTGTGTATTTGCACGTCAATTTTTTATGTATTTAGTATGTTAAATGCTATAATCACACCAATATATTGATAAACAATCATTTTAGAACAAGTTTGTGCCGTTATTTGTCCATAAAATCATAATTTATGGATAATATTTTGCTAAATTGTGCATGATCATTCAAGTCAACCGCCATGTTAGCGCCGTGGGCGCAGTGACCACAGTCACACCGAACGAATTTATCGATACAAAGGCAGGCTAATCCGGTATACTCCGAAAGAAATATTTTTTATTATTTTAAATGTTTGGTCAAAATCTGGTTAGACTGTACTTTACGGGATGCAAGGCAAAGCAATGCAAAAAAGACGGAAAATTTTAGTCATTTTTTTTATGCATATATAACTAATATTTTTTCTAACGCTATCGTAAAGGAGGTCTTTAAAGGGGCAAGTTTTGTTCAGGTCATTGACCCCAAAGTTCAATGACCTCGGTGCTAGAGGTCAAAATGTGTAGCTCAATTACAATGGGAAAAAGACGGAAAAAATTCTCTCAGATATTGTTCTATGCATAATTAACATATATTTTTTCAAAGATCATTGACCTTTGACCTTGAAACTTGATTTTTCCTTGCATCCCGTAAAGTACATAGCAACCCAAAATCTCTTTTGTGTATTTAAATTTCTTATTTCGTTATATTTAAATTTTTTATATTTATATTTATATTAAATTTTTATTTTTATAAATATTCAAAAACTGGTGCTATTTGCTTACTTTTAAGTCTTATTTTTAATTTCAATGCTTTTATTTAGGATATGGATGCAATTGGTGGACGTGGATGTGGGCGCGGTCGTGCTCCGCGTTGTGCACGTGGAAGCAGAGGTGCTAGGCGTGGTGCTCGCTCGCTAGATTTTCTGTTGGTGTTGGCTTTGTATAATTTACGTTTAGCATGATTCTCAGTTTTTTACAATACATTTAGCACGGTTCTGCATTCTCATTGGTGTTACGTTTTTTAGAGAAGCAGGGCCATCCACTTCACGGGGACCGTCGCCTTCAACACCAAGCTCTGTCCCGCCTCAGCCCACGTAAATAAACTATGATATATATTTTTTTAATTAATTGTAAAATTTTATTTTCATTTTTATGGATATGGTTCTTACTTATTTCAGGGAATCTCTCGGAGAAAAACTAAAAAAAGTGCGGATTGCGAAGGCTACGGACCGAAAAAACGCTTCAAAGCTTTCTTCGGACCAACAAGCAACCCTCACCGCAATGCGAGAAAAAAAACAGGTGGCCCGCTACTTACTTCCCGATGCGCCTCCACCGAAAAGAAGTAAAAAGTTCGAATGTTTTCCTTTTTAATGTAGTCTCTTTATGTCTTGTTGCTTCTACATTATCTTTATCTAACACTATATTAAATTCTTTTAGAAAACCGTCTCCGACGCGTGTGCCCTGTCCTCTCCTCCCTGGGGTGCCTATTACTCCACCTCCCAGAAAACCACTGGCCTGGGAGAAGCAGAGCCTACCAGGTATGAATCAATTGATTAATTTTGTATTTTTTTATTAAAGTTACTTCTTTGACGATCTTCTTTTTTCTCATACCCAGAACCAGAGAGAGAGGGGCAAGGAGATAGCGGACCATGGAGATACGCGGAGATACACGATGTGTCAATTAGCGATCCTGAGCCAGGTGGCTCAGGATCGCTAATTGGCATTAGTGATGGAGGAGGTCCAGAGGTTGCCGATGGTATATATAAATGCAGCTTTTACTTACATTCGTTTACATCTCACTTTGATATTTTAATAAGGACCATTTAATATTACAGATGCCGTACCGTATATGTTCTCGCCATCAACTGGTATCTTGTGTGGGAACTACGGCACGCTCTCCAATGTCCAGGTTCTTGACGCCGACATCGAGTTGGTCGGCTTTTCACCGAGTAAGTATCGCTATTCAGTCAGATGGGGGGAAACCTGAACATAGGTTTCCCCCCATCTGACTGAATAGCGATTCTGAGCCACCTCCATCATATTTATATACTAATATTATAAAGAGGAAAGAATGTTTGTTTGTTTGTTTGAATTGAATAGGCTTCGAAACTACTTGACGGAATTGAAAAATTATTTCACCGTTGAGAAGCTACACTATCTCCGGTGAACATAGGCTGCTGCTAGACATTCATAATTTTAAATGTTAAAATAAGTTTTAAACCACAAATTAACATTTTCAGCATCCAGTAGCGGCCCTTCTCGGGTGCAACGCTCCACCCCGTCGCCAGAAGCTGAATGGCTTGATATCAACATTTTTGAGGGTAAGCCACGCCAGCAGTCATAATTTTTTTTTGTTAGGAAGTTTCTTACCTTACATCATATCTAACAAAACCTGCTACTGCTGCACTGATGGACATAGTTCTCCCCCAAGAGCCCGGTCTTCAGCAAAACTCAGCATCCAATATTTACCTAACAAGTACTTGTTTTATTTTAGATGAAGATAAAGATATACAAGGCGAAATCGATCCTGGCAGCGACATCGACGAGGAGCCGGATCAAGCGTTTGAAGACAGGACTGTGGGGCAGCGCAACTCGCTTAGGAGAGATGAAGAAGAGCTCCCATCACACCTGACCCAGGTTCTCGACGCGATGGACTCCAGGGATGACTTAGCTTTAAGGGAGGCAGCGTCGTCGAACCCGGACATGCTGCATTTTGATTGGTCGAGTGACCCAGAGAAATTTGTCGGCCAGCAGGAGGTTTTCACTGGGGACAGTGGACCAACGTTCAGCGTGGACGGATTGACTCCACTGGACGTGTTCAAGCTGATCTGGGACGATGGTATCATAAATACCATCGTCCAAGAATCGAACCGCTACGGGAGCAGTCTATACACCACAGCAAACAATGTATGGTCTGAAATAACTGGGCATGATATTTGGACATTTCTGGCTTTGCTCATGCTGCAAAGCATATTAATACTCCCGGTTGAACGGGAGTATTGGTATCCGTGCATGGAAATGCTCAGAGTCGGATGTTTCTGCAAAATCATGTCGTACAGAAGATTTCAGACTATAAAAAAATGTTTACATTTTGTCAACAATAATATCCTGAGGACGGCAACTGGAGAAGACCGAAAACTTAAAAAAATTTGGCCCATCATCGAGCACTTGAACCACAAATTTAGCTCTTTGTACTTACCCGAGCAGCACATAGCGATTGATGAGTCCCTTCTGCTATGGAAGGGACGTCTATCCTTCGTGCAGCTTATAGCAACCAAAGCTGCTCGGGTAGGCATAAAGAGTTACGAATTGTGTGAGTCGCGTACGGGTTACCTGTGGAAAATGCTACTATACACAGGGAAAGGCGATAAATCACAACCGGCCTATGAAGAAACCGAGAATCAAGATGAGCCTGAGGGGGCAACATCAAAAATTGTCCATAACCTGGTACGGCCTTTGCTCAACAAAGGCCATACTCTGGTTATGGACAATTTTTATAACTCGCCACTGACGTTGAAAACCAAAAAAACAGACACGATGGGCACGCTTCGTCTTAAACGAGAATTTGTGCCTGAATCATTAAAAAAAATAAATAAATCTTCTATGCGGCAGGGTGAGGTCGTGTATAGCCAAACTGAAGACTTAACCATCTCAGTTTGGCATGACGCCAATATTGTGGCCATGATTTCGACGTATCACAGCTCAGTAGTCGGCGGAAAGGAAAAGTATGGTTCGTATAAATATAAACCCCAGGTTGTGCTCGACTACAATATGAGCATGGGGGGCGTAGATAAAAAAGACCAGATGCTGAAGGCGTTCCCCGTAGAAAGAGTGCGCAACCTGGTGTGGTATAAAAAACTGTTCCGCCGACTACTGAATGTGTCTGTATATAACGCCTTCGTGATGTTTAATCATAATAAAAACGGGAATCAGAGGCTATTCAGGGTGACTCTGGCTAAGGAGATATTGGCTATGGTAAAGGTAGATCAAAATCCTCGCACGGTAATGAGAACGGGCCACTTTCCGACAAACGCCGATAGCAAGCGGGCACGTTGCAAGATGTGCACACTTAAAAAGGTGCCAACGCGCACTGTTTATAAGTGTGACACTTGCAACGTGAACTTGTGTGTCATCGGATGTTTTAGGGAGTACCATTTAATGTCACTACATTAAATGGTAAATCTAGTACACTGAAGACGACAGCTTTATACATTCTACAATACGATTAACGCAGGGGCACTGTAGAGTGTATTGTAGAGTGAATGAAGCTGTCGTCTTCAGTGATGTTGTTGTTTTCAAAATGCGGCGTGGTCAATAGATTGTGGCGCTCAATAGGGGAGGACTATGTCCAGCAGTGGACTATGTTAGGTTAATGATGATGATGATGATGAATATTTCATCTTTGGTACACCCCTGCCTTTCTTAAATTCACAATTTTTTCCATCCAAAGGTTGCCTGGAAGAGATCGCTTCTAAGCGATAAGGCCGCCCATTGTACTTGTGTTATGTAATGTCTCCTTGTAATGTTATTTTTATGGTGTACAATAAAGCAATTATGTGCTGTATTGTATACTACATACTTTTTTTCCGGCCATTGTGACCAGTAATAAATGTTTAGACAATTCTGTTAAAAAATATATATTCTAGTAGTTTATGTTACGTAATGGTTTGTTAATTTAATTGTTTTAGTTTATTTGTTAATTTAGTTAAATTTAATTTTTAATTCTTGTATTAAGTCTGGAATTACCGGAAAACAAGATTTCCGGTAATTCCAGACTGGAATTACCGGAAATCTTGTTTTCCGGTAATTCCAGACTTAATTCCTTCCATCCAAAGGTTGCCTGAAAGAGACCGCTTCTAAGTGATAAGGCCGCCCATTGTCCTTGTGTTATCTAATGTCTCCTTGTTATGATATTTTTATGATGTACAATACAGATTTTTTGTATTGTATTTTGATTTCTTAGAAATTACCCAGTGTGAGTTCACGCTATAAGTTCACGATAAATTACTGTTTAGTTTATGTTACTTATTGATTTGTAAATTGTATTTACCTTTAATTTAATAGAAACATACTTCTTTTCTGGTAATACCGGACAGTCACCATTTGGGCTGGATAACGTCGGTGTAAATGTGCCCTTTTCGTCAAACATTTTGTAAGTGGTCTACTTGAAATGCTTAGAACTTTTTTCAATTACAATTAATTTTACTTTGTGTGGTATCATTGGAAAGCTGTTTTTATGCAGATTAATCGAAATGAGAAATAAATCTAATCAAACAGATTTTATTGAACAAATATCTCAGGAACCGTAAGATAAACTTCTTAGCATATTGTACCTTGGTGTTCACTTTCCCATATTTTGATGTATTCGTTTGTTCTAAGATAATAACAGTTATACTTTTGCTTCAGGGCTGAAATAAGCTTTCAGAAAATACTAATATTTTAACTATCCATGTTGGATTTGTATTTTTAAAAGAATTATGTATCAGCGAGAAAAACCCGTGATACAAACAAATATTGTATTGGTTTTAAAAGCTTGTAAATAAATATTTTTGTACAGTTGACTATTTTGTTTTGTTTTTTTCTGCTTCATATTGAATCTATTTACTCATTTATAACATCTAAAACATAGATTAATCCTACATTTTTAAATTAGAAATTTTTGTATACAAAATGGCAAATATTTTTGTAATTTGTAAGTTCCGAGCGACTTTATTTCTTACCATGCCTTCACACTCATACAAATTAGGTATCATTCAAAGCGCTCATTCAACCCGAACAAATAATGTAAACACATGTAGGGTCGAATTCCATGAGTTGAGTCATAAAATAGCTTCTAAGCGCCAGATGTCAGACCGCGCGCCGGCCAAAAAAATAACGGTCTGCGCGGTGTGCATTGACGGTGCGCGGCCTGCGCGCGCCGTGTGTAGCGAGCGGCTAAGCCTTGGGAAGTATAATTTTGTATCGGGCAAGCAGACCAGGGCAGCATTTATTTGACATTGACATGACATGACAGCTCGGCTCGATTCATTTTTAATTTTCATTGACAAATCGCGATGACACTCGGCTGAGTGCGGTTGTCCCGTTCGCGGTCGTGGTTTCCCGTCGATTATTTAGAAACATTGTGACAAATTATTTATTTCTGAGTTCAACGGCGTTGTGCTATCGCGCGGCGCCATGGCGGAAGACGAGAATAACTGTGAGGAGCCCGTGGAGGCGGGCTTCGGAGGGGCCCATCGCCTCCGCGGCCGTAAAGGTGCCCTGAAGAAGAAAAATGTTTACCTGATAAAGGACCACAAGTTTATGCCGCGGTTCTTCAAGCAGCCTACCTTCTGCTCCCACTGCAAGGATTTTATATGGTAAGTACTTTCTATCCGTCCCTGTAATGTGACCATTCGCTAGCAAAGCGGAGATAAAAACAAATATTTATTATTTGTTTACAATGGGCACCAGAACTATTCTACTCTGAATGATTCCCAGACTGTAATCATAGTGATCATAGAAACAGTGCATACAAAAAACCAGAATTCAAATTAGCACACTAGTTTGAATTCTGTTTTTTTTGTATGCAGTGACCATTTAGGGCTAGTTAATAGTTGGTACACAATGATATCATATTTTCCTTATATCTTATAGCATAATAATAATTGCTACAGCATGCACTAGAATAATAATCAAGCACTAGAGTCGGTCTTTGCAAAGAAACAAAATATAATAGGTACATAGCTGGGAAGACTGGCCCGGCCCTTTCAATACTATTCCAGGTCTATTAAACTAATCCAGGTTTCTAATATGTTTTAGAATATTTAATAATAATTGTGTTAAACTATTTTGGTAGTTTTTCTGGTTTGATAAAACTCGGTTTACTGCAAATATTTTTTTTCTGGAATCTTCTTCTAAAGCTTTATTCTAAACCTCCTCTCCAATCTATTTTGATGAAAACTGCATTTTGTTAAATAAATTTAACTGTCATTATCAATAATCAAAGTAAATTACAATCAAAGAATACCTCTAAAAAACTAGTAGGTATTGACAATTGAAACATTTGTGCTAACTCCATTCTGTTGCAAACAATCTAGTGGTAGCTCTGTGTAATCTGCTAGTAAAACTAATAAACAGCAAAATTATACTAAAGATGGAATTAATTTTTGTGACCAAGATTAAAAGTTTTGAAAAAAGTGTAGAAGAAAGATACAAATAATATTACTTAATACTTAATTATAATATAAATACTTAATAATAATATTACTTAATAATTATTAATGGATATTTTCTATGTAGGTATAATAAAAAATATCTATCTATGTAGTGTACATTGTATTTAGTATATCAGTTATCTAGTACCCATAACACAAGCTCTGCTTAGCTTGGTGCTAGATAATGCTGTGTGAATTGTCCAGCATTATTTATTTATTTATTCTTAAAAAATAATAAGGAAAATTAAAGCAAGCAACATTTTATTTTATTTACTTATGTATCCTTGTACTCTTGTTTTTTATTAGAGTTTTATTTCTTATCAAAAATATTACAGAGTTTTATAAGCATTAAATTATTATTGTACCCCACTATAAGTTAAGTTATGGCAACAGATCCTTAGTTAGTATAATTTGTATTTTATACAAGAACACCTTTGAGGTCTGATCTGATATTCTCTGATGTAAGTAATGATGATGATGATACAACTGCTTTTGCATTTGAATGTTCTAAACAAAGCTCAAATACGCAAAATCATTAAAATTATAGATTTCCCACGAAATAATTGGCAGTATGTAGGTCTAGCTATGTTTATCATTTACCTTATTTATCACTAGGTCCCGGACGCGTTTTTTCGTAATATCTAGATCATCATCATCATCAGCCCATCTATACATTTAGATATCCTTGCCAAATTTCGTAAAGATCCGTTTAGCCGTTTGTAGCCGCGTGAAAAGGTAAATAAATAATAATAATAAACATATCATTACGGATGTAAGCGGGTTAACTACGAACCTTATTTGTGTTGGAAGAACACATCACATCATTACATCCGTAATGAATTCGTCAAACTACGATGGTTTTTATAGTAAAATAAACATATCGTTTATTATGGAACAAAAACAATGGGTACATAAATGGAATCGATGCCATCCGCAGAAGTTTTAAAAACGATGTCGCAGATGACAACGCTAACGCCTTCCTCCGAAATTATAGTGGAAAGAGATTTCGATTTATAATATAGGTACTCGTAGTATGGAATGGATGGGTTCGTACTATGTGAATTATTTGGCAACAAAAAGCAAATAACGGTCGTTATTGGGGTAATACCTTCTAATAATTGCCTAGCATGTAGGTTCTAAATAATTGTGCAATAGCGCTAGAAGATCGCGATGACGTAGTATATAATATCAAATGAACGCGCTGAGTGGAGAATCGCATTCCATCGGAATTAGACTGTCCTAGACAAGGGCCTCTACGCAAAACGATGTATTAGACATCGAAACGAAGGAAATCTTTTGATACTCGATGCCGTATTGTAACTATCATTCGTACTCGTAGGTACAATCGATTCCGTTCATCATCCATAGACTATTCCCAATAGCGGAATACCATAATATTCCACTAACGGGAATACCTAGGCCTTCCTCTGCGTACGAAAATTTTCTTGAGGTGCCGTTCGTATAAAAAAAATAACCGTTTAATTGAAATGCATACATTCTATTATGTAGAGTCATTTCAATTGAGCGGTTATTTTATGATTGGGATCGTTACAAACCGTCACCTTCTCCTGTCCCCCTTAGCGCGAGAGCCCATCCTCTGGTAAGACCCCGTAGTTGCCTTCTCAGGCATCCTCAGAAGGTACCTTCTTTCACAAAAGACACTAGAGCCCATCATCTGGTAAGACTCCGTAGTTGCCTTCTAAGGCATTCTCAGGGCTAGTCAATGGCGTTCTTTTCCGGGACTCCTCATCATCATCATCATCATCAGCCTATATTAGTCCACTGCTGGACATAGGCCTCCCCTAATGAGCGCCATAGCGCCCTGTCTTCAGCTTGCCGCATCCAGCATCTGCCTGCAGTCTTTCGCAGATCGTGATCGATGAGGTTTTTATTTCCGGGACTACGAATGGCAAAAGGTGGTTCCCTTTAAAAGAAAGCATTGAGTAATGACTTTTTTAAAGAGAATGAGGGATCCAATTTTGCCATAAAATGTTGGTTTTAACTCATTTGTGTCTACTCAATTGTGTCATTCTAAGCCTTCTAATAACGGAAGCACTAAATCATTTTGTAACCTTTGATATCCCAACAAAATACGACTGCGAGAAAACAATATAGCAAAATTCCCAATTCCCCTTTGAGAGCAGAATGAAATTTTATTCTCGAACATTATCGATCCGCGTTGCAATTTGTAACAAAGTCTGCCTTTGACAGGAAACGTAGCTGCAACGTTATGTCTGCTCGATACTAAATTTAACTTGGCTGATACTGGCTACTTGTGAATTTAATGCTATTATGCTAGTGCCGTGCTAGTGACCAGACGTGGTACTAAGGAAAGAGCTTAGCTCCTCCTATTCTCTTACTGATCTGGTCACTAAAGCTTTCAGCGATAGAGCTATGAAAATAAATAGCGTCCAAGAGTATTGCCATGTGGACTATACCGCCATACGGAATGGTGGAGACGCTACGCCCAGAGACGCTCAAAGACAAAGAGGCAGACCACTCGTCCGATGGTCAGACGACATCGTTAGGGTAGCTGGGAAGGACTGGATTCGGGTAGCCCAGGACCGGACTGAATGGCGTAATGGAGAGGAGACCTTTACCCAGCATTGATCGGGCTGAGTAGTTAGATACTTAATAGGCAGAATACCTGTCTATCTAAATAGACAGAAGACTATTAAGGATAAGGAACAATGTCTAAGCGATCAGTTAGTGTGAAAATACGTTACAATACAACACAACCCACGACTATCAAAAACCGGGAGACCGCCCATGCGATCATTAAGCTAAAGTTCAGCTCAGATTGTATCTCCTACAGATTGTCTTATATCAAAATTAGTTTACACGAGTCCTCACTCCCACAAGCACTACAAACGCCTACGGTAACTTCAAACAGTAATTTAGCTAATCGTCCGTCGATTCAAAGCTCTGACATGGCATATTGGAAATCGCTCTAAACATTCTTGTGGAGTTTAGTTGGAAACCTATTTTCTGATGTCACTAACAGCAGAAATGCGCAGTCTATCTGCTCTCGACTGTATTTTATATATAGTTCTTTCCTCGGGATATGGTTGACTTAGCTGAGGGGTATTGTCTTCTTTAGTATGTTAAAGAAAGTATTGCGAGTGGGTTGATAAATAAAATCCTGGCCAGACTTTGATGAATAAGTAATTAAAAAAATCCTTATTTTGTATCTCGCGTCTTAAGAAAATAAACTTTCTTAGGTGAAGTTTCGTTGTAATTTTTCACAAGAGAACCATAAATTATTTACATTACGCTTTTCCATCTTTTTCTATTGTACGAAACTTCGTACAATGGATAAAGATGGAAAAGCTTATTGGAGACAGACAGTACATCGATAGGTGCATAATACTTTGCTCGACGCGCGACGTCGTCTTCGAATGATTATGACTTGCTCAACTCTAATCCATCTTACCATGTCCGTGGTCTCGTAGGCACAAAAAAAATGTCTGTTTAATCGTGCTATAATATAGTTTTACTCTACCTACATTGTGTTATTATTGTGGTATTCCCCCGTATAAAAGCATGGGTATTCCCAGAGAGGGTAAGCCATTGAAGCCATTATTGAAATTAAATTGCGGGTAGAAATTACGACGAGCGCTATGGGACGTCCATGCGGTCGACTGTCGGCTGTCACGAGGATATGGCAATATTATGGCATTAATGGATTATACCTTGTCCGTCTAGTGGGAAGTATACTGAGTTTGTAACCGAAGGTCATAGATTCGCATACTTCATACCGTGCCTGTGCACTAGAGACTGCTACTACTCTACTGTTGTCTATACTAATATTATAAAGAGGAAAGGTTTGATTTTTTGTTTGTTTGTTTGTTTGTATGAATTGAATAGGCTCCGAAACTACTGGACCGATTTGAAAAATTCTTTCACCGTTAGGAAGCTTACTTTTCAGGGAGTGACATAGGCTATATTTTATCCCGGAATTCCCACGGGAACGGGAACTACGCGGGTGAAACCGCGAGGCGATCGTCTAGTTACTATAAAATTTATTAACTTAATAAAAGCATTACCAATCACAAGCATATCAATGACTTAAACAAACTTAAATTAGGTCCGATATGCATGTTACTAACCGGTAAACATGTCATTTTTAGGAGTAACCTTCACATTGTGAGAAGAGCACTTAGAATAAAATAGAATGAGATTTATTTGCAAGACAAAGCACGATACAGAGAAAAACACTTGTATAGCATGTGTCAAGAGTTGCTGACGCAGTATAATTTAATATAGCTAATGACGAACTAAGGCCTTTGACTTAGACCACTACCGTTAAATCACACAAAGATGGTCCTAAATTACGCAATCTGAACTTGATTGCTGTGTATCTTTTAAAGCTATTAAATAGTAAAAGAAAAGTATTAAGTAATAACGTAGTTAATAGACGTATGTTTAATAGCATAGAAAAAATAAAGGAGGAAAGGTAGGAAATTAGATAATAGACAAACAAGATATTATATGTTAGAATTTATAAAATTTAGGGTTTTTTTAACAAGATTTTTCATAATATCTTTTTTAATGTTTTGTATGTACACTTATCTATCCATATTCATTGCACTACCTTTCTCCATATCCAAAAGGTTTGCTGTAAATCTCTTGTGCAAAGGCCTCTGCTGTAAAAGGCGAGCTTAACCCTAAGCTCGCCTTTGTACATGTCCTTTAAATTGTCAACATTTGTGTATTGTTTTATTTGTGTAGGTACAATAAAGATTTTAAGATTTTTAAGACTCTAACATGCAATTATGTTTTACAGATTCCCTTACGGTTCCTGTCCTGGATTCCTTGCCCAAGTCCTGACATCCAGTACCTTGTGCGTTAGTTCTCGACACCATTCCTATTATCATCATTATCTAGCTACACGAATCAGTCCTGCCTAATTGACCAAAGGCCCGCACCGATTTGATAAAAAAACCTTACATGAATCATTACATGACACGTCGTTATAAATAACTCCTATTTTCCTCAAAGCAATTAATTTGTTTTACCTTGAACGCAATTCAACAGCCAATGTTCTGATTAATTAAGTGAACAATAGGTGTGTGGTGAATTTTAAGACCTACAATTTGAAGTGTTTCAAATTTTCAAATTCAAATATATTCATTATTTTCTCACAATAGATGTTTAGTTGCTAGAATACATTAGTGCAAGTAGTATTAATAAAAATATAGCTAACATTGTGAGAGACTGGTGCCTGTTTTTGGTTCACGAGAACCTGTGTTACGGGTCACCAGATCGGGTGTTTGGCAGTGTATTCAATAAATATATTTTATTAACAAAGATATTTACAATCAAAGAATAAAAACAAATAAGAACTAGTAGGTACTTACAATGGAGAACACAAATAGTCTTTCGCAGATCGTCATCCCACCTGGCTTAAAATGTACCTCACATTGTAGATTACGTACATCATATAAGTTTTTATTTCACGAAAATACCTACATGCAGTATTACCGTAGGATATAGTAACAACAAAACAGTTATTTTCGTAATTTGTCCCTAAAAACTTTGGCATTTATAGAAAAAAACGTTTGTCTTCTCTATTGAAACAGACTGTTGCAAACAATCTGTCGATACCTACCTGCATAAAGAGAAACGTCTAACAGAAATTCCAATAAATGTTAAAAATACTTCGATTTAAATTTTCTATTGTTGTTTTCTAAAAAGATCCCGTAACCTATTTATATTTCCCCGGTTCAGAAATATACCCATGGAAATATTATTTCCGCCGAGCTAACAAATCAGTCTATTTATTTGCGTCTAAGAATTTTCCGTCTCTTGAGATTTAAAAAAATGTTTACTTCTAATGAAAACTTTAAGATAACATGTCCACTGTCCAGCATGATCAATTAAATTCTAAATTTGTCCAAATGCCGGTCAAAGTCTCTATAAGTCGGAAGTGATAAAAACCATCCCTAAGGTCCCTAAAGTCCAAAAATCCGATTAATTTTATGCATCTTTTTTTCGACATCCTGCAGTATGTAAACTTTATGGAATGTATGAAGGACTACGAAAGTTCGTGAAAATTATAAATTTTAGACGAATCCCGGAATCCTCAATCAGGGGAGCACGTGCACACGTGCACGTGCACGTGCCCAAATTAAGCTTCGGTGCACACACCGAAGCTTAATTTGGGCACTCCCATATGCGTTTTTGATTCGTTTCTGTTTACATTGCAGTGAAAAAACAATTGATATAAATCACACGATTTAAAAAAGTAATTTGATTTATTTCATAGTTATCATTAGTTACCTATTGCTAATTTCTGCCTCCCAACATTCTCGTTCGGACAAAAATATAATTTCTTCCACATGCAATAAGATCATTCATATTTTTGTTAGATAGGTAAGAGGCAGGTAAATATAGTGAGGTAATATTGGAAATCCGAGCGCCCGGGGCAAGTTAATGGAATTTGACTGAATCAGCGATTTCTTTGAGATCGTTCAATCTTGCCGATTGTGGACCTTAAAGCTGAATTTCCACACCTAGAGATGCGATAACGCGAAATATCCAGTAGGATCTGATCCACCGGATCCGATATTTTCGTTAGATTTTCAAAGCTAGCAACACACCTCGCGTATCTTTGGTAGAGAGGCAATTTGGGACCGTGATTTGATGTGAACCTTTGCAATGTTATGAGGGGACATGACATGACATGTCTTCGGAAATCCGAAGGTAAATCGAGGTCCCATTTTTTATGGATTACTTTCGAAAAATGTACCTTTTACAGTAAGTAAGGGCAAACAAGTAACCTAGATTCATAGACTAAATATTTGTAGAGGAATCAGGTGATCGGAAGCGAGCTCTCACGAGTTTTATCTTGACGAAACTACAATCTGAGTCACCGTTATGAATCCGTTAAGTGTCAGAACAGTAAAATAATTATTGTGATTAAAATTATCTCATAAACATCAACAAGTATCTACGTATAGTGGTAAGGAGCAACTACTGTGGAATTTGGGAGTCATTCATAAGGGTATATAATCACTAATCACACTAGTTCCGCGATTTTGCACGCTTTGTTTCTATGTAAATGTTTGAAGGTTATTTCGTTTTATTCTTTTTATTTTAAAAGTTTAGTTCATTTCCAGGTTTAGAGCGACACCTATGCAAAATTTCAGCTCAATCTGTTCAGTAGTTTCGGCGTGAAGAAGTAACGAACATCCATCTGTCCATCCATCCATCCAAGTATCCATCCATCTAAACTTTTACATATTCTATAATACTAGTAGTTCTACGAACAGTAGACGTCGCGAACACTAACTTTTTTCAACAATTAATTTACATAATACTTACTTAATGTACTAAGTAATTTTATTTAAAACGGGATATTTTGGTACCTAGGTAGGTACCTATATAATGAGAACTTCTGTGGAGTTCATACTTTACCCGAAGATTGCATAGCGACCCTGCGATCTGAAATGTACCTATGTAGCGTTTGTGGATATGGATCTATTACTTTACAGGAAAAATATACTTTGAGAAGTTTGTCAAACTAACACCTTTTCAAAAGTTCTTGTACATGTTCTAGTAGTTCAATGATGTTCTAGCAGTTCTACGAACAGTAGACCTCGCAAGCACTAACTTTTTTTTCAACATATTAGTAACTTATATTATATTAAGTACTAAAGTTATATAAAACGGGATATTTAGGTACTTAGGTATATGTACCTACCATGTTTTTAGGCGGTGACTCCTTGCAAATCGCCATGCCAGTGTGAAAGCATCTTATCACGGAGCAAAAGTGCCCTCTTATCAGAATAAGCACCAGCATAGGTAGGCGCCAGCCTTCCTTTAATGGCGCTAAACTTGTCATAAGTATTATAGGTACCTAATATCTATGTAATTATCGGTGCCTCTTACTTTTGGACGCGTTGTAAGAAAAATCCTATGGGTAGGTAGGTACCTACCTAAATATTGGTTTTCGCTAGTGTGGTGTGCATTGGGCAACTTACTAACCTTAGGTGGTAGGTAAGAAGGTAAGGGTAATTGTTTAGTAGGTATAATTATATACCTAGCTCAAAACTAATGAAATGATTTCCTTAGGTACCTACCTTTGAAATAATGCCCACCGTGCAAGAATAGGCGTCTGTTTCTCCTGAACGGATTCAATCTTGTTTGTGGGTAGGGTAGGTGAGGTAGGTAAGGTGCACTTGGAAAGGTAGGTAGGTATTACAGATCACTTCACTTGCGATACGATTGTTGTCGGAATTTTTGAACGAAATGTTGCACAAACACATCAACCATTAGACCAATTGTCCATACAAAGTACCTAAGTTACGTTCCTCAGCAAAGCTCGAAATTCTGTACCTAGTATCAATAGATGGCGTTGATCCATCAGCCCAAAGTTTTTGTTATTTTATTATTTAACCGACGACGACGGTGTTTGCGGCCGCGCTATTCCATATAATTCTCGAACTGTTACAAAGATCTTCTAATAGGTGGCGCTGTACTATAAATGCTCTCTTGCATATTACTGCATTTTGCAAAGCTATTCTGCTCGTCATGCCGAAAATCCTCATCAGATCCTTACCAAATTTTTATAAGAACAATATAAAGTTATTACCTTTCAATTAAAAGTACAATCATCAAAATCAGATCTCTTAAAGCGGAGATATTCCAAATCCGCCTTTTTGCCTTATTGTGGAAGAAGTACGCCTTTAATCAAAAAATCCCGACGACAATAAAATTCTATAAAATCATAGAATCTGTACACAAAGTTTCATACCGATCGGTTGTAAAATACGACATGTAGAGGAGTACGGACATACTGACAAAAACGCCATTTTGGCCAGACCTGAAACGAAGACTTTCGTTCACTAACGTTCACGACGTCAATTAGTGGTGATGTGATGACATTGTGATGATGAAGATGGTCATTTCGTTTGGTTATTTTTGAAAAAGAATATGCATACTCATGGCATACTGGTTCGATGTAATTAAAAAAACTTACCATTAAAAAGAGTGGACTCGAGTGCACAGAGTGGGAGAGTGGAAGAGTCTTAAGACCACAATTACTGGAAAGAGCTGGAGAAGGCATTTACCTGGTGATTGAACTAATATAAACAAAATATTACATCAGAGAACTCCAGTATCAGAATCACACGATGACCACGATGCTGCTGGTTCAAGGTTGTATTTGTCAACATCTACCCACTTAAATGCTGACAAATATATAATAACATCGAAGTTATTAACCCACTTGTGGGCGCACGCACTCCAACAGATCTTAATAAAAATATCTGGTACTCATTCTACTTACCTCGAACTTGAATAATGGGTGACATGGCTAGGTATTCTGATCGTATATCGTCATACCACACGTCTTTTAAAGACATTAGACATAAGTAGGTACTACAAGAGCCACGATCAGATGATTGCAGAAGGTCTGGTAGTATCATGATTATCAGCCCACTGCTGGGAGTAGGTCAATATTGCCGATATGTTTAAATGTATAAGTAATATAATTTCGCTACACAGTTTTTAACTTCTGCGGTAGTCAGGCCTCAACTGTCTCATAATCTGTTCCGATCCCAATAAAGGTTTTTTTTCATTATACTAGCATCTTTTTTATCTGCGTTCGTTTTATTAACGTCACGTCATCTTAACAATATTGTTATTAGCGTGCGTTTGTTAAGCGTGTGGGAGCTACGATCCATCAATGTCAATGCTAAATATTTGGTTAAATACTTTTATTGTGGCAAGGGAGTTTCGACTTTATAGTCGTAGTGGTTAAAGTGCCGTACTATAGATAATTTCAACGGCAAAATCGTGTTGAAATTTCAGTTCGAGATGGTTTATGGTGATAATGGGGACAACATTCTTTGAGGGTACCGTTTGTAACCGAAAAAGAAATTTAAGAGCTTATCGAGAATCAAAGTAACTTACTTCCATAACTTTTTTATTGAAAGCTCACGATGTTTCTCAAAGGGGTTTGAATATTTTTTTTCTTTTTTCAAGATCGCAGCGCACAATAAAAGTTACCTACATATTTGGATAGAAGACATAAAACAAAAAAAATTACTTACCTACATAAAAAAATGTCTTCCATATTAATGTTCTAAAAAGCGTCAGGTTTCCGAGTTATTCACAGATGAAAATATCTATATTTTTTCTTCATAATTGAATACCTATCTCAGTCGCCATACCCGACGCTTTAGGACACTATGTTAACGAACTGTTTTTACTTTTTTTAATGTCTTCTATCCAAATATATAACTTAATGTGATTCTTGCATGGAGCGTGTCCCTTTAGTAGATTTTTCAACATCGCTGAGCACAATAAAAGTTATAAATTCGGATAGAGGATATCAAAACAAGGGAATAATGTCTTATAAAATAATGTCCAAAAGCGTCAGGTTTCTAAGATATTAACTTATGAAGGAGAAATATAGTTATGTTATTAAACATTTAATGTTATATTTGGTTGGATAGAGGACATCATAACATAACTATATTTCTCCCTGGACATTATTTTATAAGACATTATTCACTTGTTTTGATATCCTCTATCCGAATTTATAACTTTTATTGTGCTCAGCGATTTTATTGTACGCGCCGATTTAAAAAAAAATCGTAGGGCCAAACAAAAATATTCAAACCCATTCAATCAATTTAGTCTTAGGAAACTGGAGGACCTATCCATCCGACGAGATTGTGATCCGGCTCCAAGGCCCATAGGTACTTCATTTATTTACTTGGATTGCGGTAAGTACCTATCTATATCTTATGAGCCGTTAAACATGACACACACCAAAGATCAAAAACGAAATTTCTCATACAAATTTACCTCGTACAGTTCTCTCTACATTATCTCCTTTGAAGTTCAATTATGGTAACTATATAAACAGAGCTGTTCGCATTTACACGCAAATTACTCGCGTGCAATTTACACATGTGTCGAATTGTTTTGACAGGTGCAACAGAACTGACAGCGTGCGTAGGAATCCCCATTACGTCATAACTAGATCTTTGTTTGTCAGTTGTAGTAGGTATATTCAATGCAAAGATCTAGTAGTCTATGGATACCTACGCCCTATCTATAAAATTTTCGTACCTACGTAAACAGGTGTGCTACACAACATGGCGGTTTTACCAGAACAAAACAGCATAAATCAACATGGTCGCCATGGAATAACAAGTTTTCATACTAACTCTACGCTTGGGCTCTTCCGTGTAGCAAAGGGGTTTTCTTTTTTCATTAATAGGTTCAATGGCTGCGTCTTAGAATTCACAGCGTGTTTTTATACTCTATGAGCTTCGATAGTTATCGAGTTGATTCTAATGCGATATAAAGTTAGGTAAATTGAAAAATAAATTCGACCTAGTTAGTTTTAATCCAATAACGTTGGCACGTGTTTAATTATCCGTCCAAGTCTCGAGGCTGTTCCTCAGTCCATTCTAAGACGTCTAAAGTTGTAAGTTCTATACCAACTTGAAGATCCGTCGGAACGGAACGTCTCAGAAACTTTGCCGCTTGAAACGGAACTCTGAATGAACTCAACTTGCGGATTTCTAGACGAACAATAGAAAACAAGACAAATGGAAGAGCTCTCAGCAGCGCAACATAACCAGTAATATACTTAATTTGCAGTTTACTAGAAGCTCTATATGAAATGGTTTTTTATTCGCAAGTTTATAAAGAGCATAAATTCGTACCATTCAAATTATTCTGCGAGAAGTTGTGACCTATTTTGTACAGCGAAGTTTTGTTATCTTTCCACCAAACAAATGAAGGGAAAGTAAAACCCCATGACCCCACAGACACGATAGCATCTGCTACGAAAAGTTTTACGCGCAAGACAGTTTCAAAATTGTTTTCGAAGGTAGATAAGTAAGGTATAGGTACCTAAGTTACCGAGAGCTGGTGTGATTGTCTTTTGTTTTTATACAATTAACCACGCTGCCGACGTCCTAAATCGGTCTGGTACTCTAGTTCTTTTCATCCGCTGTTGCGAGGTACGGCCGCAAAACTCACCGTGTAACTTCTCTCGCTTACTTACAAAAGGCCTGTCTTCGACTCTTGACTTTCTAATAGGTAGGTACATTTTCACACGTCACTGAAAATTCTAAGCACCGAATTTTCAATGTCAAATAGAATAAAAAATATACTTTCATCATTCCAAAATGAAAAAGTAGGTAAGTAGGTACGAAATTTTCCTTTTCGTTCGATTAGAGTACCGATCGAACCAAACGAAACGAAATTTCGTAATAAAAGTAGGCCCCCAGTATACGAAAAACAAAAGACGATCGCGCCAGGTTTCCGTAATTTACCTATACTTAGAGGTATGCAAGGTACCTATCTCAATTAAAATTAGGGCGTGCTCTGAAAATAAATTCATAATGGCCTTTTTGAAACAACCCCTAGGTGGGGGCTTCAATCTGCTGACAATTGTAGTCGGTAGATCTAGATGGCGCTCAACGTAATTATATTACAGCGCAACACGGCACGACTGACGCCTATCTTGGCTCCTTTATAAATTGTTTGCGTCCATTTGAAGTTACTTTAACGCTTTTGAATAAAGCATTTGGGTCAGAAAATTATCTCAATTTGTAATTTAAACAACGAAGTGACCTTTTCAGAGCTTATTTTTGGTCCTTTAAAATTATTCAGGGACGTTTTACTGTGACAAGATAATTTTAGATTTATAGGTAGAGTGAAGGTATTGTGGTCTAAAATAATTTTTGGGTCGGTTTAATATAAAGATTGTTTACTGTCGAAGCTGTTAAATAAATACATAGCTTATAAGTATTAATAACAAAGCAGATACGAACTGAAAAGTTTGAAACCATGTTTTCATTCGAAGAATTTTAGATTCAAGATCAAAAGATTGTCAAGAAATACTTCCTAACACACTGCCCAGCCTCGCGCGTGGTGCGACCAGGAGGGGCGCGCTGGCTCTCCACGGAGCTGTAGAGCATGTAATTCGTGGGCAATGAATGTGTTAAGAAAGTATGGGTTTTAACAATTTCTTTGTAAAGGGGGCATCCATTAATTACGTGAGGCATTTAGGGGGGAGGGGGTTGAGCCAAATCTCACCCAATCTCACGTGGAGGAGAGGGAGGGGGATCTCCGCAAATATTACGTAAAAAAAAATTCACGAATTTTAACAGAACAGTTCTTTGTTATGGTTGTTCTTTTCATGTTGGCGCGAGATTCAAATGTGCAATTAAAAATCTTGCGCCAACACGAAATGAACAATCATAAGTATTTAAATTTATTGTTTTCTTCAATTTTGGCGGAAGGGTCGAAAAATCGTCAAAATCATCTCACGTAGGTAAGTACCTAATTTATGGATACCGCAAAAAAACTTTTATTTCTTAATTCTAATCAGATGTCCCAAAAACCTTATGTTGGACCGAGTGCTTACCTGCCTAACAAAACAGGTCCATAAGTAGGTAAGTGGAGATAAGTAGGCTACTGTATAATTGGCAGCTGAAATTGAATTGAAGTTAAATTAAACGTAAGTACTCCTTTGAGCACCTCCCGGGACTACAAACAGAATAATTAGCATCCTAAGTCCTTGGCACGTTTTCAAAGATAAGAGTTAAATTGCAGCACCTGATATATCACATTCACATTTAATTTGGTTAGGAAGTTATCTACCATTACACTTGCAACAAATCAAATCAACATTTATTTCAGATATAGCACAGTTTACATACACAGTCCTAAGAAGTAAAAAAGTAAAAAGTAAAAGTAAAAAGTCTTTATTTTGGAACACATTTAAGGATTTAACAAAAAATAATAGGCAGCGATGCGACCTGCAGAAGTAAAATTTTTTTACTTTTTACCAACTGTTGGGTCTCACAAAATCTGAATGACAACAATCTGACAACTCCTTAAATTTTCCACTTTATTTTATTTTTAGTAAGTATTTGTTGGTATTATGTAAAACATTGAACTGTTAAGTAACAGTTCAACTTTTTTATTTATGTATAGAAAGTTTAATGTGTCGACCAATTTAGAGCAAAAATAGTCAAGTAAGCTTATCATCATTTTTTATTTTACTGTAGATAAATATACAAATAATCTTATTTATTTTATTGTTTTTAGTATTTGTTGTTATAGCGGCAAGAAAAATACACATTCTGTGAAAGTTTCAACTGTCTAGCTTTACAGTTCATGAGAGACTAGATATTATATTCCAATAATCCATGGAATTAGGTCGTGATATTATTAGGGCACACGTAAGACATTTTAAGCAACCGCTTGGTGAAATATCTCGCCCTAATACGGTGGAATATCAAGTAAAGTTTAAATAAAAACATAAAATGAAAAAAATTCAAATAATTTCGTAACAGTTGAACTTGGTATTTTCTTATTGCACTACAATGTGCGCCGTCGATGGTTTTATCTACTGGTCCGATCTGATTATTGTTTTTAGATTTTAGAAGATTTGATTTTTTAAAGTATTTAGGTATCTGGTAAAAATAATAATTTTTAAAAATTAATTTCTCAGTAACTATGATTAATAGACACGCGGGAGTTTTACTCTCGCATTTGAATTGATTCAAACTAATAGGAATCTGCATTATAAAAGGGATGTCACAAAATCTGCTCCCATAAAACACAACCCCTAAAAACTAACAGAAAATATGAGCCTTCGTCGTGTGCTGCATGAAGGGGGAGGCTGTGTCCAGCCTTCCTGCAATGACCTGCAGGCACTGCCACGCACCTTGAGCATCAGCGACGCCCTTCTCAACAACAATGGCAGCAAAGATGGCTTCCGCTAATGGGAAATGTCGTTTCTAGACAAAAAGGAGGGGTGCTTTAAGTTAGAAGTGTGTATCTGTCTTTGTAGCTCCTAACGGATGAACAGATTTGGGTGTAGTTTTGTATTGTTTGGGAGATAAAAATTTTCAAGTAAATTTTCTGGATGATGATGGTTCAAATTCAAAGTCATCACATCACCTATCATACATTTTCGCTAATGGACTTATAATTTTTGTAAAATTAGCATATACCATAGGTACCATAAGAATTTATTCTCGGTTTTCTTTTTATAAAATAAAGTTTGAATTCTCGGTTTATATCTCAGCTGTATCCGATGAATCAGAATTTCCCTAGAAAAAATGTTTCGATTGCTCGAACGGTGAAGGATTCCCAAGAATAAGATCTCTTTGGTTGTAACTTCTTTATTATGTGCAGCTTCCAACCTCCTTGACTTGTGGACCTTGTGAATACCGTAGTGGAATCCCTAACGGGTTTTCAAGTGGGGTGGGGCGTCCTTGGACCTTGCTAATATTTCATTTTACGACATGTTTCGTGTTAACTCCGCGGGGTTATGCCTCATTTGCGTGTAATTTTCAAAAACTAATTTAAACCATCAGTATATTTTTCGCCTTTGGTACCTATTCAAAGAAAAAAGCGTTTATTTTCAGCATGTAAAGTTCTACCTTGTAGGTAGATAACGTAGAGTAGGTATACCTACTTACATGTATAATTACCTACACAGAGAATCCGCCTACCAAGTGTGGTGATTACGGCAAAAGCCAAGAGTTGGTTGGGGGAAGCATGTTCAACTGTGGCGATCGGTACCTGTGAGTGATGATAAGGGCACAGAAGATGGTTTGGGAACGAATAAATACTGCTTTGTTACCTAGAGTAGTCTGAGTTTTTATTCTTGCTCTGCAAAACCCTTTCAGTTTTTCATGAGAATTTCTTATCACGGGGTTAATGTGCGTGATGCGAAAATGATCGATTTGTTTCACAATGTCTTAGCCAGGCACGGCTGAGCATTGTTAGTGTAGGTTTGCAAAACGTACTTAAGAGGGCGCATTGCGCGCCATTTTGTGAAAAGGATAGGATTTCGCGTTTATAGGAGCTATGCTTCGTCATACGTTTTTGGAACGGCGTAACCGCAAAAATGATATTTTTGCTTATTTATAAGAAAGCTAGGGTCGCCCCTTAAGTACGAGTACTTACGACGTTACCTGTACCTAATGTTTAGTAGTTCTCAAATTTCATACCCAAAGTCCCATTCAGTTCAGAGAACTTTCAAGTAAACCTTGTCCCTAAGGGACTGATTTGATACCTTGTCTTTATTACCTAGAAATCAATTGGTATCTTTTACGTAGGAGTAACCTAAAAAAACTAATTTAGCCAAAGGTTCTTTTAAAGTACACTTAATTCCCTGTCCTGGAGTTGATTTTAATACAATTTTTCAATGGAAAATATCTTGTGGTTTCAGCTCCGTAGCGAAGCAATTTAGTTAGCTACTTAAGAAATGTTATATCAGAGGGTATTTTAATGATAGGATTATTTAATATCCTTGGGGATGGGGATCTTCTACTTAAGCTTAAATTACGATTACGGTGGATGATATTAATAAAATACTTAGTTAGGTACCTAATAGCAAGTAAACCGTAACTATGTTAAAATATACCTTTAGAAATGTATTTTATTCCTAAACCATGTTATGGTTGTGAAACCATATCACAACTAATAGGTACCTACTTACAGTGTAATAGTATATTATCACAACACTCTCTCTCTTTCTCTTCCCTATTCATTTCCTCCACTTGGTTCTATTCTCGACGTCGCGTCGTCTTCGGGAGCTTGACAGTCTCTCATGTTCTTTGACACTACATCTTTCCATCGTGTCCCGGGTCTCTCTCTGGACCTTTGCCCGGGGATGAAAACCTGTAGTGCTGAATTCCCTACATAATGAGGCGGCCTTTTCCTCACGTGCCCATACCATCGCAGCCTACTCTCCTGCATTTTGTCGGCGATGTCGCGCACGCCCAGGCTTCCTCGCACGTACTCGTTACGGATCTTGTCGAGCCTGGTGACGCCATGCATCCACCTCAGCATCTTCATCTCGGCGACTTGGATCATGTGCACATTCTTCTGCGTTACGGCCCGTGTTTCACTGCCGTACCTACATTAAGACTGGTCTTATGATAGATTTATGAATAAGACCTTTGAGTTTGATATACACTGAAAAATGTTTAGGATGCAGGGCCACATTACTTTTGACACAAGTGTCGTTTGTGTGATGTTTACAGTTTTATCGCAATGAGCACTGCGTAGTTATCGACCTCTGTGGCGCAGCGGGCGAAGGTATGCCTGCGACGCAGGAGGTTGCGGGTTCAATTCCCGCCTCGGGACAAATGTTTGTACGATCTGCAGACATTTGTCCAGGGCGTTCTGGATGTTTTCTATGTATAATAAAAAATATCTATCTATGTAGTGTATTGTATTAAGTATATCAGTTATCTAGTTCCCATAACACAAGCTCTGCTTAGCTTGGGGCTAGATAATGCTGTGTGAATTGTCCAGCATGATTTATTTATGATTTATTTATTTATCTTCTCTTATATGTAGTTTATTATATTATTACATTAGTGCAATAGAATATAGAAAGATAGATAATACTTTATTGCACACTTAAAACTAAGAAACTATTTGAAATGAAATACCTAATTATAATCTAAGTGATAATTATTGGCGGTCTTAACGCTCAAGAGCGATATCTGCCAGACAACCTGGTATGGATAGGATCGTCGGATATGTACATGGGGTAAGATCTGTGTGCATCTGATGAACAAAAATACAAAATATGAAAATACAAAACTTTGAGAACCATACCTACATAGCGCTGGGCGGCTATTGATCAAAATTATCATCAATGAGAATGTATTAGGAACTAATTTAGACACTGAGATAGTCTAAATTAGTTCCGTTTTGGCTTAATGTTCATTTCCATAGATCCGTAACAGAACCAAAGTGTCCGATAAAGCTCTCAAAATTGCAAGCTGAGATGGCAGTGGGCTAGCCATATAACTCGCAAAACAGATAAACACTGGAAGGAAAGTCAAGGTTCATATGAGCTCATGTTCAATTTCAGTAACCACCAGGTTGGTAGCTCTTTTTGCAGATCACATGCTATTCGTGGAGGCTCATTAATATTAATAAACAAATTAATGAAATTCAAAGACCGAAAGGACATAATATGCTTATCCGTTGAAAGCCACATTGAAGTAGCATGTGTAGAGTTGGAGCAAATTATTGTAGTAAGCGTATACAGCCCACCATCAGCTTCTTTTGAAATTTTTGAAAATGTCATGGAGGACATTTTATTTAAATTATCAAAATCAAATAAAACTATAATGGTATGTGGAGATTTTAATGTTGACCTTTTAGTAGTTTATTCCCTCAGTACTAGATTGACTAATTTATTTAATTCTTATAATCTAAGGCCATTATTTATGGAACCTACTAGAATAACTGAAACCTCAGCAAAATGTATAGATAATGTATTTGTTTGCCAAAGTGAAAAAATTGTTACTAAGAAAATAATAAGTAATTTAAAATCAGACCACTTAGGTCAACTAATAAAACTAGAAATTCAAGTAAAAAACAATAATTGTAAAAAGAGATTAACTTACATACCTGTGACCACCAGTCGATTTGAACGGTTGAAATTGGATTGGGATTCTAAGCCATCACCTAATTACTCACATAACAACCCAAATGAGTCGTATTGTAGTTTTTTTTATAAATTCACCAATGCGTTCAATTCAATATTCACATCCAAATCGATTATGGTCTCAGAAAAACTTAGCTTTAGTGAGTGGGCAACAGTAGGTATACATAAGAGTAGAGAAACTTTGTATGAACTATATAGTGAAAAACAATACAATTTTAGCCAGGAGTTCAAAAAAAAAGTAAAAAATTACTCAAAAATGTTTAGAAAAGTTTGTCAAATCGCAAAATCAAATTATTTAAGCTCCAAAATTAGAAATAGTGAAAATGTCATAAAATCAACGTGGAAAATAATAAATAGTGAGACTGGAAAGGTCAGTACCTACGTTAATGATTACAATTTAAAGATAAATGATTGCACAATCAAAAATGACATTGAAGTAGCCCAAGCTTTTGAAAACTTTTTTACTGACATTCCAATCTCTACTACGAAGTGTCTAAACTCTTCTCAATTAATCGCTGAGTCATTACTCATAGAAAATGTACCTAAATGCGAAAATAAACTTAATTTCAACTATGTCGATGAAAAAGATATTAAAAAAGCCTTCAAACTTTTAAATATAAAGAAAACTGCAGATCTCTGGGGCATTTCCGTTAAAATTATTAAACCTTTAATTGATACGATTGCACCAGATCTAGCTTTTATATTCAATGAATCTATTGATTGTGGCGTATTTCCTGATCTAATGAAATGTAGTAAAGTAATCCCACTATTTAAATCGGGTAGTAGGTCTGACCCCACTAACTTTAGACCAATATCAGTCCTGCCAACTTTCAGCAAAGTTTTTGAAAAACTTATTTTACATCAATTGCTTAGGCATTTTAATGGCAATGACCTGCTACATGGTAAGCAATTCGGGTTTACTCGGGGCAGGTCAACTACTGATGCCGGTGTAGAGTTAGTATCGCATATTTTTGATGCTTGGGAGAAGTCGCAAGACGCTTTAGGCGTTTTTTGCGACTTGTCAAAAGCGTTCGATTGCGTACACCATGAAACATTAATCAGGAAACTACATCACTATGGAATAAGAAACACCTCTTTGGATCTTCTTACATCTTATTTGAGTGATAGGATACAAAGAGTTGACATTAATGGGAAACGGTCTTCGGGGTCTGTAGTTACAATGGGTGTACCGCAGGGTTCTATCCTCGGTCCTTTCCTATTCTTAGTTTATATTAACGACCTGCCTCATCTTGTCAAGAATAATCACGAGATTGTATTGTTTGCTGATGATACTTCATTAATTTTTAAAATGATGCGACAAAACACAAATTTCGACGATGTGAATAATGCAATCTCAAAAGTAGTTCATTGGTTTAGTGTCAATAATCTTTTGCTAAACGAAACCAAAACAAAATGTATTAGATTTATTCTACCTAATGTTAAACAAGTGAAGGCTGATGTAAACGTTAAAGGAGAAACTTTAGAAATAGTAGAAAGTGCCGTATTCTTAGGAATCACCTTAGATAATAAACTTCAATGGGGCCCACACATAGATAAGCTATCGAAGAGACTCAGTTCTGCAGCGTATGCAGTCAAAAAAATCCGTCATCTTACAGACGTGGATACATCTAGACTTGTTTATTTCAGCTACTTCCATAGTATTATGTCTTATGGTATACTGCTGTGGGGGAACGCTGCAGATATTAACACCGTATTTGTGCTGCAGAAGAGGGCTGTTCGGGCTATCTATAACATGGGTCCTAGAGAATCTCTACGTGATAAATTCAAAGAAATAAACATAATGACAGTACCATGTCAATATATCTATGAAAACTTATTGTACACTCATAAAAATATAAATCGGTTCCCTAAAAATAGCGATAAACATATTTTTAATACCAGAAATAAACATAAACTCGCTGTGCCCACAACTAGGCTACACAAAATAAATGTATCTTTTAAAGGGCAATGTATACGCTTTTACAACAAAACTCCTAGTGAGTTGCAAAAATTATCAGTAAATAAATTCAAACAAATTGTCAAAACCTTGCTGTGCAAAAAGGCTTACTATAAAATATCAGATTATCTAGAGGACAAAAAAGCTTGGGACGGGTTTTGCTCCAACTCGAAAAATAACAACTAACAGGCTAAAGGTTTCTTCGTCGCTTCTTTACTTTAGTCTACATACCGAAGCGACAGAAATCAAAAAATATCACTTTATTTCCGTGTCAGTGTTTAGTTTTTTATTTTGACCTTTTCTAAGTGTACATTTATTGTATTTATGGAAATAAAGAGTTTTTGATTTTGATTTTGATTTTTGTTCTCGGGTGTCGACCGCGATTTACCGCGAAACGGAGTATTGGGAGACTTTTCATTGGACGGACCAACGACACTTAGCGGTCGAAGGGAGTCGGTAGATGGACGTGGCTAAGAATCAGGGGCCCTATTACAATTCTCCGCAACCGACACTGTCGAACCCAATGACATGCGGCCGACGCACGCAAGTGATAGCTATTCTGTTTCTCTGTCGGGTGGGCATTTTTCATTCGGGCGAGATCCGGGCACACCCAACTACCTTCGTGAACGATCATGTGAATGAAACCACCAGAGAGCATAGAAACCTTGGACAGATTAAATAAAAACAAGTCAAGTACGAGTAGGACTTGTGCGAGGGTTCCGAACAAACTTACCTATATTTACCCTAATGAGGACTTCATTATACCTTGTTAAGGGATGAAGCGTTGGTGTTCTTCCAACACAAACTAGGTTCAAAGTTAACCCGCTTACATTTATACTGGAAATATATATTTGTGAGCCGAATAATTTACACAGACACACTGCGTTTTTTTTGGTGATTTTGCTAAAATGAACGGTTTTCGGTTATTTCTCTTTACTTAAAGATAAAAATACATTTCCTTGTGCTGTAAGACCTTGCTTCTTGCCAAATTTCGTGATTCTAGATCAACGGGAAGTACTTTAAAGACTTACGTATAGGTCTTATTGCGAACATCAAAAAATAATTTTTGTAATTACCTATGTACCTAACTTTAAATAATTTGAGGTTTTCGGATATTCCTCTTTATTTGCGCTAGCTCTTTGCTAAGTTTAAACGTAAAAGGCTGTCACGAGTGATTCTATAATCTATAATATCCCGTGTAGACTCTTTCAATGCCATCCAAAGAAAGATAATTGCGTCATTAACGTCCAGAGGTTGACATGTGTAAAAATGACACTATTGTAAGCCCATCTGACCGTCTGATGTTATCGGACCCTTACATACAGACGGAGGGTGAATATTGCCACCTGACATACTAAGTACTCAACCTAGTACCTTGAATTTTATATTTAATATATTATGATTTTTATTTAACTTTCCTTTTTTATCACCTCAAAAATGGATCTTGTGTCTGAAATTAAGAATTAATATTATAGGCGTTCCTTTTTCCATTCGAGGTGCGGAACCCTCAAAAGAGCGGTTTTAGCGCCAAGTTTTGGTAAAATTAAGAACTTCGTCGTCAGCTGGGGGAAGTTGTTAGTTGTAGGCTTTGCTAAGAGATGGCGGCAGAGCCGCTTTTCTGAAAATTATGAAACGGAGAGTGATCTTCAAATAGCATGAGTAAATTTCAATAATTTAGGACGCTACGTGTATAAAATATTTTAACAATCATAAATCTACTGAAATTTTAGTGATAAATGGACAAAATATGATGAAAAAACACCTTACGAAAATGAAAAGGTAGCTTTGTAGCTACCCTGCAAATTGACAGTGGTTCTTGAAAAAATGCTGTCAAATTTAATGTTTCGTTCGTACATTTTGCCCATTAGAATAGAGGTGGCCGCCGCAAAAGCCGCCATTTCAAGCTTCGTGCCGTAGCTTCGAGTTTTGATGAATTAGAATAGCAATTTGACAAAACGCAGCACGCAACTGTCGATTTCGTCGAAAGCGAATAGACCCCCAGGACAGCCTATGTTCAGCACAAGACGTTTGTGCCTGATATTATGATGATAATAATGTAAAACTAAAAAAACGAATATTAAGGCTTTGTCCTATTTTACATAAACTTTTTGCAAAAATGTGTAACATTGCGTGCGCATGCGACTTTAGTTCTTATTCGTAAGCTTTACAGTGATGTTTAGCAAATTTCAAAACTTTGAGTCAAATGTTTTGTGCCATTAATAATGTACCTACAGCATGCGAAATATCTCAGAAATCTCCGACAAAGCCGAAGCCAGCTGTCAAAATAAACATTCATTGCCTAGTTCAAGGAATTGTTTATGTGCGCCATCTTGTTTTTATGGCCGTAACGAGTGTAATTTTGGCAGGAACTTATTTGTAAATTATTTCAGGATCCATAAAGTAATAAAAATAGAATAAGGGCTTTAAAAATAAAAGGCATTTAGGTACTGCTTATTTTATTATTCGATGTTGTTTCCTATATCTATACTAATATTATAAAGAGGAAAGATTTGATTGTTTGTTTGTTTGTATTGAATAGGGTTCGAAACTACTGCACCGATTTGAAAAATTCTTTTACCATTAGAAGCACACATAGTTCCTGTTGAACATAGGCTTTTTACTTTTTACCGCGGGAAAATGCTTCATTCCTACGGGAAAACGGGTAATAGGAGAACGGGTAGTAAGAATGCAGCTAGTTGATTGTAAGAATACCTAGATCCTATTGGTCATTGTTCTAGCTTCCATTCATATAACACCACGTTAAGGCGTTGGTACTGCGCCTGATTTCTCCAGTCGTGTTGGTCTGCCGTCCCATCGGATTATGAGAGTGAGGGAATAGAGAGTGCTCATGTGCACACACTTGCGTCTACGGAAAATTCGACTAAAACAATTCGTCTAATACAATTCGACTAAAACAGTTAGACTAAAACACAATTCGACTAAAACATTTCGACTAATGACAATTCGACTAAAGCAATTCGACCTTGATTTGACCCGACTTGTAGGCCTCCCACCCCCGCGAAGCGGGGGGGGGGGGGGCTAGATAAATACTCTGAACTGAAAGGGTGTGTAAATATAATTGCACCCAGAGCCATATGATGACACAACATTTTTCGTTGTTAAAACGAATTGTTTTAGTCGTTATTCGAATTGTTACTAGTTGAAATGGTTTTAGTCGAATTGTGTTTAAGTCGAATTGTTTTAGACGAACTTTCCGCAAAGCCACACTTGGGCACTATAATATGTCTTGCACACCTAACTAGTCCCCGTTGAGACAGGCCACCGTGGCCGAAGATTCGGCTAGGAGAACATCACATCACATCCTAACTCTACTTATCATCCGTACACTCGTAGCATGCTATGTGTGAAACTTAACTGCCTACCTATCCCTAGTTGCAAATACGTGATGTGAATTAAATAACTGAAAACCATTACAACCAGCGTTAATTGCCTGAAAAGGCACGTCCTCATTTCAATATTAATAGTGGCGTAACGAATCTTAATTAGTTCTGCGGTTCCTCCTAAGGATCGTTAATTCTTTAGAAAGCAAATGTTTTAGAAAGTTTCAAATCGCAATTAATTTTCCCGATGGAGTTCGGACAAATTCACAAACTTCTGAGCTTTGCTTTTCAATTTGATTAGGAGACAAAAGGCCCTGAAGTTTGCAAGACGTTTTATAAGATGCGTGAAAGCCTTGATTTTGCGTTTGGCTTGTTCGTCGATTGTAGATTTTACCACTGTATAATAATTAGGTAAGTACGTTAGTAAAGTATGTGCCTGTCCTGTCTGTGTCCTATTCGGGGGAGGAAACGTAAGTTATACTAAAGTTAAGTTTGTTTGGAACAAGTAATATTCAGAATCGGAACTAATGATCCTAGGTGTTAGTGATGGGAGAATGGGGTCAGCGAGTGTGTGGATCGGTGGGCTCGCCGGCCATGTATAGGAGGAAGTGGGGACGCCAGTCGGGCCGCGGTAGGTTTTAAATGTTCCCGTGGTTCGGCGGAAATGGTGCCCACAACTAGGCTACACAAAATAAATGTATCTTTTAAAGGGCAATGTATATGCTTCTACAACAAAACTCCTAGTGAGTTGCAAAAATTATCAGTAAATAAATTCAAACAAATTGTCAAAACCTTGCTGTGCAAAAAGGCTTACTATAAAATATCAGATTATCTAGAGGATAAAAAAGCTTGGGACGGGTTTTGCTCCTACTCGAAAAATAACAAATAACAGGCTAAAGGTTTCTTCGTCGCTTCTTAACTTTAGTCTACATATCGAAGCGACAGAAATCAAAAATATCACTATTTCCGAGTCAGTGTTTAGTTTTATATTTTGATCTTTTCTAAGTGTACATTTATTGTAGTTATGGAAATAAAGAGTTTTTGATTTTGATTAACATTGGTACTTTCCTACTCCAGGGAGGGTCAGGTTGGTAATAATTTGTTTGTTTTGAAAAAACTAAAAGCAGACCTCGGATTTCTTAATTTTCACTGTTCTTAAGTTTTTTGTGACAAATACTCATGCTTCAGAAATAAAACTTTAATGGGACTTAGTGATCATTCTCTATCTACTTATACATAATATGAGGATCCGTAACGTTTTTAGTTGATAATGCAGATTTATAGAGCTAAGAAATCCATAACACACAGTGCAAAAAATTTTTTCTACGACAAAAATTGACGAAGTTATGACCAAATTACTAGTCTTTTCAAGAATCAATGTATTTCTACCGGCGTGGTGTGCAATTTCTGGTTCACAAATGTCACATAATTACCTAGTAGTTAAAAATACTTAAATTAGAATTAAATAATTCAATTCAAAATTAATTAATTAAATTAAAATTACTGACAAGACATTAACAAAAACTAAACATATTAAAAACTACCACAAGATTTTGTGAGGTCATCGTTTAGTGTACAGATTCCGTTGTCCAGCCGTATTGATTAAAAGATTTCATTGCGACTGTAAAATTCTACGTTTATAAACAAGTTTCACACTGAGAATGCAATAGAACGGATCGTAAAACTCGTAATGACCGATGAAAATAATGTTCCGGGTATTTAGTACTCGTTTTATGTAACAAATCTGAAATTATGATGAGTTGAACATTAAGCGTGACTGATTGAGATTCTTGGCTTTGAGCTTATTGTAAATTTAGTAGGTACATAAGTACTAGTGTTTCCACCTCATCTGGATGATTTATTGTTAATTGCAGCGTGAACAAGTTTCAGTGCTACGATAATAGCAAAAGCTTTAGGAATCATTGGTTGACGATGGTTCCTGAAGCTTAGGGAAAACTCACGAAGCGATAAGTAATGACTTATCGCATCAGATTGGCACTAATTTCCACTCTCTACTACCCTGGTGTTCCATAAAGGGCATTGCGGACTGCTAGCTGTAAAAATTGGTTGTCTGTAAAGTCGGTTTACTGATGATAGTTGAACGTGACAACGCAGACGCATCGCTCACTCAAGTTGGAGAGAGACGGATGTCGAGCGCTCTCGCTTGCACTTCAAGCCTTACATGGAACGCCTCAGAGCAAGGTAAGGCCGCATGACGTCATGTTGAGGTAACGCCGCATGACGTCATGTTTTTTCGTGCGTGCAGCCGGCTCTATCGAATTATAAGACGTTGTCACGTCAAAAAAATTCGGTTCATTACGGATATCACGTTACAAAACATTGCGTAGTCATATTCGTCTGACAATATCCTCGTCGCTCATTATGGGTGTAAGCGGGTTAACTACGAACCTTATTTGTTTTGGAAGAACACCAATGTTACCGCACCGCACTCACCCTGAAGAAGTCGTTCGTTTAGGGATGAAACTTTGGTATTCTTCCAACACAAATAGGGTTCGTAATTAACCAGCTTACACCCGTAATGAATTCGTCAAACTACGATATTTTTTATAGTAAAATCCTCATCAATCTTGGCCGATCTCTACATGTATGTAGGTAGGCGCTACCATGTAGCGGCTGTTCGTGCGCGCCCCTGCGGAACGCACCGCTGAGGCTGAGCAGTGAATGCGTTAATCATCACTAGTCCGTCCTTTCTTGACCTATCAATGCCCGAATACCTTTTGAATAAAGACTAGGTTCTGACTAATGTCTATCATACTGTATCATTGTTTTATAGGAAGGGAAAATTTATGTACCTATGTACCTACTGTATTGAAGTATGTGTGTGACATCAACTCGCCTCAACTAGATGCAAACATTCGTAATAACGGAAAACATTCCTACCCTTTGTTATAAACCCAAACACTCGCACAATGGCCCTTCAAACTCAATTACTGCCAGCAAAAATATTGATAAATAAAGGGAGTATCGGTATTGCGAAAATATGGCGATTTCGAACAGGGAAGTATGAACAACCCATCGGATTGCGTGGAGCTTTACCTTGTTTTTGTTTCAACTTTTTTGTAACCGAAGGACGCTTATAAAGTTACGGACGCTTTTTAGTGAACCTTAGAAATAGTAAACAGATGGGACCAAAAGCGTGCCCAATGGTTGGTGTAAAATATACTCACTGCTATTGCGTCGCCTGTTTCTTTCTGAACTTGGCTGGACGCTCTAGCGGGCGTCTAAATAGTATATATATAATAATAACATATATATAGCCCTGTCAAAATCGTTCTCCCCATGAACTAAGGGATGAGAGTCCTTGATTTCCTAACTGGCTTCCGGGCAAATTAATATAGAGGCCGCTTGATTGAATTTTGATTTGTTTGGACAGGTCGGGTTGATTGAGTAGGAAAATTGCAATTCGCAAATATAATTTATTTTTGTACTCTGTGAATCGAAAAATTTACAGTCGATTGAAATTATGTAGGTAGGTACCCATGACTAATTTTACGAAATGTTATCGTAGTCATGCCATGACGAAATTAACAGGGTGACGGCAAGTTTAAAATTGCCTGCTAATCCAGCACCTCTAAATACCTATTATCAATTCAAGTTGCAGAACAAAGTAACAAAAGTATCTCAAACTGTTTCATCAAGACCGTTTACCAACCCCGAGAAACTTCGGAAGCTGTATTTATTCGCCTGTAACTTTAGAAGTGATAAAAATTTATTCATCCCTGTAGTGCCATCATCCCTTCCTCTGAAGAAGGTTACAGACCCTAGGGCTTTATTTCGGGTGAGATTTACAACGGCAATGCTCAGAAAAGGCCTTTCAATTCAGGACCTAGGCAGGGATGTACCTACTTTAGCTTATGGGCGGTTCATATGGTGTAGATTTTGTATTGTATACTTATAGATGGAGGTTTTATGATGGTCCATGTTACCTTAAACTCCTGGCCGCCGATGGGTTCTCGATGATGGTAAGAAGAGAGAATGTACACGGGTACACGTGCTTAAAACTCCTGAATTATGTATAAGCAAGGTATTATCTTACATGTGGCAACATTTCGGCGCTCCGATCCATTTTCGCCGAGATTCTACCTTTATACGACCGCAAAGTTGGTACTTCTGACGTAAGCCTCCCGGACCCGCCCCATTTAATTTCCAACCTTATCAATTAAGCATTAAGTGCGGGAATCATTTCGTTGTTAGCAGTTATTATAAGGGTTAACAAAAGCGCAAAACAGGACAAGGTCGAGCCGTCGACTAATCAAAGCTTCCCTAATGACTGCTGTTCCACGAGAGAATGTATCCTGTGCGATTGTGTTAAAGCACTTTTAGCGTTGGCTGGGTTTTGTGCTCGTTTGTATGGAGGTAGCGCTGACGTGGCGTTATGCTTTCATATCTAATGTACTTAGCTAAGCTTGTAATATTCATTCTGTTGTGAAACGTGTGCCTGAAAAAATAAAGGTAGAATTTTGCTTACAATCTGCTTTTATAATGCAGTTCTGACGCAATATTTCATGCCTTATCCAAAATAGGCTTCGGTAATAACAAAACAATTTCAGTGATTTCGCAAGAAATAAAATAACATTATTTGCCTTAAATTTACACTAACTACACAATAACTGAGTTATGATATGACACTAAATAAATCTTAGACTTATTATATGTAACTATTATGTGATTTAGATTTTTGTGCATTATTATATGCGTTTAATTTTTTATAGGTTCTTTATCAACCTACTATCTCATTCATTATGAATGTGAGCGGGTTAACTACGAACCAGTGTTGGAAGAGCACCAACGTGTTATCCCTTGAGGGGGCATCTTCAGAGTCTCATCTCTCATCTCAAGTATGCCATTGATCAAAAACGTTTATCACACTAGTGATTTGCGAGTGATTTGTGATTTCAAGGCGAGTGTACAGCGAGATCGCCGTGATCAGCAATCGCAGCTCGCTCGCTGCGCACTGCGTGCCCGCGGCGTCGTCGCGGCGTACTCGCTGCGCACTTGCTCGCTTCGAAATCGCTCACAAATTGTCAGTGTGATACGGCTCCCAACCTTGTAGATGCTTCGACAGTTATCTAACCAAATAAGTACAATACAATACAATACAAATATTCTTTATTGCACACTAAGAATTAAAAAAAATCACAGAGTACAAATCAAATACTTACAGATAATGTACAATGGGCGTCCTTATCGCTAAAAGCGATCTCCTCCAGGCAACCTTATGATGGACAAGAACCATCACCTCTCTGGTTTAAGGAGCGAACCTAAAGGGTTTGGTTGTCAAACTCTGCCTAGATCTCAGTAGATGCCTAGATCTCTTGGATGTAAATCACGATAAGAAAAAAAAAATACGATAAAAAATATCACGAAAGTGCACGTTGCGCATATAATTTGGTCAAAATCTGGGAAACCTGCGGTCTATTGAAATGACTTATTTTTTGATGAGTTGGTACGATAAACCTAATTATTTGATTTCTTGAACCCGTTTCTTAATAAGTTGTGTAATTTTCTTGTGTATAGGCACAGATATTATAATACTATACTATATATATAGTAGTATAGGCAAAAACTTTATTTTGCTCTTACGCCGCCCAAAAACGTACATTCTGTCCCGCTCCTATGAACGCGAATTCCTATGCCTATCCTTTTCACAAAATGGGGCACATTGCGCCCTCTCAAAATGAACTTCCAACAAACGTTATTTGTTTAAACTAATTAGCGATGTATCATCCTAATAGGTAAAGCGATTAAGTTAGTAGGCAATGGTGTTATTAGTCATTAGCCTGTTATAGTGTGGCTTTCGGAATGCTGCTGTAATAAGCTGATAGGAATTTTGCAATGACATTATTGTGATGCCTTATCATTTAATCATAGCACGCTAAATTCTTAGATATATGTATGTAGTACAAGCAAATGATTGAAACAAATTAGAACTAGTATTTACAATGAAACAATTGGGCTACCAGCAGACTATTGCAAACAATCTACAGGTAGCTCAACTGATCAATATCAACCTTCCTACCCTACTTTGTCTTTTACCTACTTTGTGCACCTGGCTTGGGATATTTAACACTGGTTTCTGTCTAAGGCTTCGCAGGCGTTGTTTCTGTGGAAACGTTTTCTATCCCATGGGAACTGATTTATGGGATAAAAAGTAGATGTTTGATTCTAGGATAAGAATTACCTGTAAGTATGCAAATTTCAGCCCGATCCGTTTATTAGTTTTGGCGTGAAGAGGTGACAAACATCCACCCATCTATCCATCCAAACTTTCGCATTTATAATATTAGTGTGATGTTTTAGTAGGTTCCCTTCAAGTCGGCTTTTACGCTGTCCACTGACTTAATTGGAGAGGTCGATTCTTCATTTCATTTTCTTTCTTTGACGACAATTACCACTAAAAAGCAAAATAAAATGATTATCTTACAAAGTTTTAGAAGTACCTGCCTTATGTCAGCTTAATTAACGTTGTCTACAATGCTTAGAGCAATGAATATAGGGATTAAATGGAGGAATAATTTCTTGTGTCCTTAGGGAGCACTAATAAAGATTTCGCGGAACTCCCTCTGAAGCACAGGAACCAAGATCCGGGCTTTACTTGTCTTATTAGACCTTTCAGGTTGCATGGAAGCGCTTTCAGCGATAAGGCTGCCGATTATGCCATACTAGATTTAATTAGTAGTTACTGTTTGTAAGTCACACTAATATTATAAATGCGAAAGTTTGGATGGATGGATGGATGTTTGTTACCTCTTCACGCCAAAACTACTGAACGGATCGGGCTGAAATTTTGTATACAGATAATTATAATCCTGGAATCAAACATAGGCTACTTTTTATATCATAAACCAGTTCCCATGGGATAGAAATCACCTTTTAACGTTTCCATAGAAACAACGGGAGCGAAGCCGCGGGCGGCAACAAGTTCTTGATGGTACAATAATGATATTGTCTATCTATCTAATACTAACTTATAATCATCTACAAACCGACTTTAACCACTGCAGATGGGTACGTCTCTCAACTCTCAAACAAAACACGCAATTGCGGATTGGAGAGTTAAAATAGGCATCCACCGCGCAGGTGCGCTGGCAATAACTTAACATTACATAAAACGGAAAAAAAATTGCAGCGCTATCTATCATTACTATTAAACCAACCATAAAATCATTAAATATCATAAAAATATCTATCTATGTATATCAGTTATCTAGCACCCATAACACAAGCTCTGCTTAGCTTGGAGCTAGGTAATGCTGTGTGAATTTTCATGCATTTATTTTATTTTTTATATTACCACTTCATCATTGACCCTATAACTTTACCTAAACCAAACGATTTGTTTACCGAGACAAGACTTATTTATCTCGCATGTATAATATATGTAAGTATTCTTATGTGGTAAAAAAAACTCCAACTTGAATATCAAAGACATTGTCACGTTTACGACAACGCAGTCTTGCTCCAACGAAGCAAAGCAGCTATTCTCAATCTTATCGCAACGATTCAAGGTAGACAATATAAGTAGTGTGTTTTCATCAAGACACGGAAAACTATAGTCCTTATGTGAATAAAATAAAATTCTAAGTTTACTGAGATTTTCAGATAAAGAAATGTGTAAAGTCTTTATTCCAATGTGTTAAAGTTGAGAAATGATAGGAATAATATTTTGCTAGCAGGAAAAACGGTAGCGTTTTGGAGTTTCATTATTTATAAGTTTTTGTGCGATATTTCTTTGGAAGGATGTATAGGGTAGTTACGCCCCATTGGTTTTGTATATTGGGTGTCCGAACGGGTAGGGTGTTATGTATTTCCCTATTAAGGTAATTTATACCTAGGCCATAATAACAAATTACACATCAAATTAAAGTGCGAACACTATAGATCATCATCATCATCGTCAACCTCGCCTCCCCCCACGCTGGGCATGCGGGTTGGGGATCGCAGTTTGGTGGTATAATTGTTCTGTTTGGGACGCTGCTCCCCGCCCCCGGTGGATATCCCTTAGTCGCCTCTTACGACACCCGCGGGAAGAGTTGGGGTGGTGCACATACTAAGCCGGCACCACACGGCGCGTGTCAAAATCATCATCATCTGCCTATATATTAGTCCACTGCTGGACATATGTAGGTCTCCCCGAATGAACGCCATAGCTCTCTGTCCTCAACACTATGGATAGGTACTTCATCAGAATTATATAGACCTTGTAAAAAGCAAACTGGCTGTATAGATCGTCAAGACGATCTATGTAGACCTCCATCTAGGTCTAGATTGTTCTAATCTTGAGCAAAGAATATATAAGAATTCAGCTAGACTCAATAACTAAATAATATATATAAAAGTCAATAAAACTAGTTTTTATTTCAGGCATACAAAGAAAATCGTATTGCACGACAGTGAAATTATTAAAGACAAAAAATTGATACCTACATATACAAAAGTAGGTAACAACATACACAGCGTATCATGCAGCTGTTTGTTACTTTCTGTCATCCATATGGAGAGAAAAACCAGTGCTTGAAAATAGGATTCCTATAGAAAACCCTTAAAGCCTGCCTTAAATTATCTAGTTCATTTATATATTACTAGTTTCTGCCCACGGCTTCGCACGCGTATTTTCGGTATAATAAGTAGCCTATTATGTACCTGGTTATAATATAACCAATATACTTAATATATTATATTAAGTTAGTAAATTTATTAAGTCGTTATATATATTAAGTTAGGCTTTGCTCTAAGCGTACCTCGCTTAATTTCATCATGATCATTTCAGTAGTTTTGGAGGTAACAAAAATTTCACATTTCACAAATTTTCGCATTTATAATATTGGTAGGAAGATGTATTAGTAGGAAGTAGGATTTAAACGGTATAAAATAAAACTTTGCCCGTATTCTGTCAGGCTCAACCTCACTTCAAATCGTGTTATTCAGAACACTAGCCGTGCTAAAGCGTGCAATATCAAACCGCTGCAATCGATACAAAACCACTTACCACCTGGAATGGGGAATAACTAAATAACCTCCATTTTCCCGGGTTTCTGTCACGACCTGTTTGAGCCGGATGGGGTCGGACCTAACCGGTATTATCAGCTTTTTCTCTGTGCAGTTTTTGTGAAGCTAGCTCACTTCTGACAAAATTGAGACTCGTTATCCTGACTAGGTAATCTAGTTATTGTATTGTCGAGGACTTAAAGCGATATTTCGAAATTATTCTTTACTAGCTGCGCCCCGCGGCTTCGCCCCCGTGGAAATTTATGTTTCCAACTTTCTTGATTTTTTCTGTCATAATAACCTTCTCCTGACAATAACAAACACAACAAAGAAAGAATTAGCGAAATCGGTCCAGCCGTACACGCGTGATGCCGTGACCAAGGAAAACGGGTTTCATTTTTATATATATAGATAGATGTTGGAATACCACTTACAAAATTTACGTTACATGTGGTTGCTTGTTAACGAAGATTCGAGAGACGCAGTCCATGCAGTGAGCTGGCTGGTCGAACATCATGTCTAAGTGACCAATTATGAGGATTACGCGAGCTGCTGCGGGTCCATTACAGTTCAATTGGATAACTGGCACTCGTGTTAACTAGCCAGCAGTAGGATTGCTCTACAAATGTATTCAAGGAATCTACTCAATTGATTTGAAGAAGTAATTAGAGAGCTAAAGGAGAGTATGTCTTTACAGCATTTAGAACGGTATGGATATAGGTCTTACTAGATAGATAGATACGTAGACTTTTTATTGGGTACACAAACAAACAGGACAGGAAAAGTAACAAAAAAACAGTAACATAGGAGTATTTAAGGTACTTATACATAATTATAAGGTAGGTGGGTAAGCAGGTAGGTACACAATTATTATAAAATTAAGATAACACGTGAATATTATTATTATTAACTAGCTGTACTACCAAATAAGTAACAGATTATCAGGATCAGGCAGATGGTCCACCCGATATGAAGTTGCAATAACCATCGAATTAACCGATGAATTATGTGAACTAATTTTAAGCCTAAGACCTTTATAATACCATTTTTCGTGCAATAAATTGATTATGATTATGATCGCCTACTTATAATAGAGTAGGTAATAACTCGCAAGGCACAAACACACACGAGTTTCATTAAAAAAGGTACCTACCATAGTTTCCACCCCGTTTTTCAATAGTTCTTGTGCCTCGTCTTAAAGTGTTTGATGCGTGTCGATAATTTCATCGACGCTTTTCAATGGTTTACAGTTCTTGGACGTTCACACAAGTAATTTTTTTTGTGACGACAATGTGTATTAAATATTGTTGATTATTATTACTGTTTCCGCTACGCTGATCTTTATTCGATTTAGTGCATTGTCCCTGAAGCAAGGTCCCCGTTAGACTGCCTGTCCATTGATGCGGAGCGAGACAGAGGAGCGGAGATTTTATGCAATTTCATTGGTCCATTGAAACAGATCCGAGATTTTACGCAATTCCATTGGTTAATATTGCATAAATCTCCGCTTCGCTCTAGAGCGAGCGGAACGAGGGAGTTATGCGGAGTGGAGTTGCGAACTGTGTCGGTCCATTGATGCGGAGCTCCGCGCTTATGTACGAATTCTGCTCCGTTTCCCGGTTTTGATTGAATTTTTAAACTAGTTCACAAATCTCTGCCCACTGAAGCGGAGCGGTGATTTTGTGCAATCCCATTTGTTAATATTGGCACAGCTCCTCTCCTCTCCGCGTCAATGAACTTGCAGCTTAATTTCCGACCCAAAGAAAACTGTCTAGAGAAGGTCGGTAAAAACAAATGAATACGCCCGTTAGCAGTTAATCAACCGCCGAAGAAGTTAATTACACTCTCGTAATGTATGGGGAGATAAGAACTGTTTAGGGAAAATGCGTTACTTTACTTCGCACAGGCCTAACGGTTTCGGCAGGTTTTGTTTCTCGTGCAGTTAGTGATAAAAGTAGGTATATTCGGTTTTAAGATCCAAGGTTTAATTGTAGACAAATACGTTTATGTATAAGAACTTAACAAAAACTGACTCTAAATGAAGAACAGAAGCTTCAAGATTACATAATTGCACACGAGCATCGAAAAAGGCGGAAATTCGAGTAGGAAAGCGGACGAGATAAATGGAAGCTGTACCTAACCAAAAATTCTTTCAAGCATTTTCCCCCTATTTTCGTTGCTCCCCTTAGATAACAAAAAATACTTAGGATTGTAGAACAAAGGTTATTGTTTTATCTTATTCTTGATGGTTTTATGCAAGTCCAATTCTAGAAAATTGTAACTGCATACTTTATTACATTTGGATCCATATCTTGGACTGATGTTTCGTAAAAAATAATACCACGTCGTATTTACTTTGTCACTGCAGTCTTATTGCCATAAGAAATAAATAGTGACAGACAGAAAGAACTTGCCTATCCTAATGAAATATCTACCAGCAAAACTGACTTTTCCCTGCGGTGTGCCTTGTAAGACGGCAATATCTCTCCGTCTTTCTAGCAAGCCTGGAGGTTCTTTTGCCGCGCAAGCAGCCAGATTGTGGAACTCTATCCCCCAGTAAATTCGAGCCAGTGCGTCGCTTAACATTTTTAAAACTAAGGTAAAAGAGCACGCGCAACAGCTTTCTACTATCATAAATATAATCTAAGTAGGTATATTTTTTTCTTCTATCTAATAATCTATTAATCTATCTAAGTAAGTATATTATTTTATCATCTAAGTATTGTAGATTCATTGTTTGTACACTTCCTCTACCTATTCCATCGCCTCTCCGATAACTTCAAGGTTTGCTGGAAGAAAACTCTTTCAGGGTTAAGCTCGCCTATGTACATTGTACATATTCTATCATATAAGTTTATGCTATGTATTAATTGTGTACCATCACGAATTACAGAATTACAGACTGAAGCCAAGCCAAACTCATTATGAATGTAAGCGGGTTAACTACGAACCTAGTTTGTGCTGACACACCAACGTTTAGTGTTCTTCCAACACAAACTAGGTTCGTAGTTAACCCGCTGAACTGCTTGTATATTGAGAAACTTTATACTTTTTATTACAAAGCGGCAATAATGAATAATATAATAATGATGGACAATTCACACAACATCATCTAGCCCCACGCTAAGCAGAGCTTGTGTGATGAATGAAAGTCGAATCATTACCTATCTTGTCTGCTGTGTTTGTGGAGGTGAGTTTTATATAATTTCAATTGAATTTCATCTCAAATTATGTGTCGTGTCTGATAGTAATTGGAGATGTGCTGTCATTCGCTTTAATGCCTCTGCCGGCTGTTGAGTTTTACAGTGATATTGTAATTTGTATTTCATTTTAATATAAAAGAATATTGGCTTTTGTTTTCATCTATACCGGGAGATTCGTTTAACTGTAGTAGGTATTTTCTATCCGTTTTAATCAAGGCTTGATATCGGTACCAATAATACCTGTACTATAGCGGTAATGACGCCATTTTTTTCGATAAATTCAAGTGTCGATACTTTGCATAAAATACTGGTAAGTACCGGTAAATAAGTTTTCTCTGTCGCTTGCACAACATTGAATTGTTGATACCGATATTCTTAATTTTCGATTTTTTAATCGATACTAATTAGAAATACCGATATTTTAGTACCGATACAGATGAAATAACCGATAACGCACCAAGTCTAATTTAATTAATTACATCGGTTCTAAAAATAATACCGGTATAATTTATATCGATACCCTTTGGTATTGATATAGTATGTGGTGAAATTGGATGGTTCCTGATTCTGAAGACGAATTGAGGGTAGTCGTGGATACTGCCGTCAATTCGCGGCTGTAACTCCGAGTACATCCAATCGCCCCGTGACCACGATAAGCTTATTCAGTCATACATCTATGCTTAAGTAACGTTTATGCCATAGAAATGCTTTACTTGAGTAATAATGAAAACTTGCTCAGCCATCGATCTATGCTTTTGCATAGATCGATGACTGAGCAAGTTTCTCAACGGAGACTAGCCAGGTGCGCAGCACAATTTTAGTGCACAAATGTGTGCGCAAACACAGGTGCACTCTCTATTACCTCACTCTTATAATCCGATGGGACGGTAGACCGACACGACCGGGGAGAAGTCAGGCGGAGGACCAGGCTTTTTGAGGCTCGAGGTTGTAACACCGCCAACTCCCTGGTCCCGGGCTGCTAAAGTTAATTTTTGCTTGAAGAACCCGTTACGATACCCTACCCCTAAAACTGGGGTAGTATAGTAAATTGCTACGTCGTACGTAGCCCCGTAGCAGTTGTCTACGTGCGTAGCGGAACTACGAGTACCGTAGCGCCCAAGCCGGTAGCAGCCGGTAGCGTGACGTCATAATTGCCGGCATTACTGAAAGTAATGGATGGAGGTAATTTTGCCGTAGAAAAGCTAGAATATAAGATAAGATAATTTTTATTGTTTCACAAGAAAATACATACATCGATTAAAAAGAATTAAAAAGAAAAAAAAACAACGTAAGACCAAAATAGTAGCAGTAGTAAAAGGAGTAGTTTTGGCGTGAAGAGGTAACATACATCCATCCATCCATCCATTTATCCATCTATCCAAACTTTCGCATTTATAATATTGGTGTGATGTGATGTGATACAAATATACCTACGTAGGTGCACTGGAATACAATGGATGAAGGTTTTTTGTACTGATTGAATTGTTGAAATAACATAAATATTTGGTGTATTGTTATTTCGGCCCACAGTTTCTCACCACGAATTTAAAACTGTTATTTCTACCCAAAATATAGTGCCAATTCAAGCCGAACGAATTTTTTTTTTGGCATTTTACCCAAGAGGTATTGTTGTTTCATCCCACTTCCAGAGTACTGTCGTCCCCACAGAACTAGGATAGAGTCTGACACCGAGTGATGATCCTGAAAAGTACAAGAAAAAAAAAACAATGTTTTTTCGAAAATTCGCATCGCAACTGATTCTCATTATATAGAAGTAGTTATACCCTTTCTTATTAAATTTATGCCACGACCAAAATTTAAAGAAAACAGAATTCTAAATCCTAAAATAATCGAAAAAAATAACCTTATAATTTTCCAACAAATTGCTCGTAGAATCTCACATTTTGATCTGTCTTTGTGAAAGCATTCGCAAAACAAACAACAAATATTTATAAAGGGCAACTGGAATCCCTTGTAAATCGCGCGTTTATTCTGAATTCGTATAAGTACACCACCGCGGGACACTATCAATATTTACTGAAAGCGAAACTGCCCCGAGATACATACGCTAATATAAAAGTTTGTTGGTTGGGGACCTTTTTATACAGGGTGATTGGTAGCTGGGTGCAAAGCTTCAAGCAGAAGCTAGAATAGACCTTTTAGAACCAATTGAACCATGGCTATGGGATATCCACCGGGGGCGGGCAGCAGCGCCCCCTGCTGAACATTCTACCACCGAACTGCGATCCCCAACCCGCATGCCCAGCGTGGGGATAACGGGCATTACCCCCCATGAGATAAAGGCAATAAGGCGTTTATCAGGGGGAGGCCTGCGTCCAGCAGTGGACCAACACAGGCTGTTGAGGTTGAGGAACCATGGTTGTGTAAGATGATGTCTCACTATTGATTTTTACGAATCATTTTGGTTTTTAGGGAGAAAACCTAAAATTCAACAGTAGTTTATACAATAAGTGAATTATTTTCATTTGTCATTCTAGCTTCTCTTGAAACCTTTGCTACCAATCATTTAGATGCAACAAACAAAATGAGTTCTTCATATTTTGAATCGTGATTTATGTCGAAGATTTTGATGGCATGATGGCCACTCTATGCCATAGGGTTCGCATCATATTTCATTGATTTTCACAAAAGCAAATTAAAAATAAATAAATCAGTAGGTCCTTTACAAACACTAAGATATTGGTTGTATCCAGGAAGCAAAACGACATGTTAAACTTAGTCTAAAATAAACCTAATAAGTTGTCAGTTTGCCCTTTTGGCTGAAAGTACAAGGTTTAGGAAAATTCGGGGCAAATGTAAGACTATTTTGTCCCAATCTTAAGATTCTTTGGATTTGGAATATAAACGACTTGGGACAGAATTGGATACGAATTTGCAGTAAAGCAAATAAGTTACGTAAATAAGCAAATCATAATCAACGGTGATGTTGCTTTAACAAAGTTATTGAGAGACTTTTCACCCAAATCAGCATAATTTTCTTAAGGCGAATAGTAGGGTGGATAGTGGCGCCACTACATATTTAATTTTATAATTACGCTATACAAAAAAATTATCAAAAAATCGGACCGCTGGTAGACGATACCTATCACAAGCTTTTATTTAATGTATCTGTAATAGTTTTGTTTTGTGTTATTCAATCAAAAACCTTGTTTGGAGAGCTTGGTGGCCACCAATAGGAACTAAACTCTTGAAACAAGTATTTGCCTAAATAATACAGTACAAAACTATTAAAGATACATTTAAAAAAAGCTTATGATAGATATCGTCTACGCGCGGTCCGATTTTTTGATAATTCCTTTGTATAACGTAATTATAAAATTAAATATGTAGTGGCGCCACTATCCACCCTACTATTCGCCTTAATAAACAACGTCTAAAGATAAATGTTTCTGTTCTGTATTTTGTTAGTGTCCTCGTGAAGGCCCGATCATCGAAAAATTCGACGTCGAAAAAGGTTTCGCACGTTATGCAGCCAGGCATTTTTTTTAGTCGGATTAGTCATTTTTTTTAGTCGGATTAGTCATTTATTTATTACTAGCTTCTGCCTGCGGCTTCGCACTCGTATTTTCGGTATAATACGTAGTCTATTATCTAAGTTAGGTTTTGCTCTAAACGTACCTACGCCAAATTTCATCATGATCTGTTCAGTAGTTTTGGAGATCCTATGTTATATAAATTCAGATTTCACTAATTTTCGAATTCATAATATTAGTAGGTTTAATTAGAACGAGGCGATTGCCAATAACACTAACATAAAGTAAGTTTTTATAACAAAGAAAATTACTTTCAAATAATAGCAACAAATGAGAACTAGTATTCACAATTGAAACCATTGAGCTAACTGCAAGGTTGTTGTTGAGGTCTATATAAAAAAATAATGACTCGAAACTAATATTAAATTGAATTAAAAAATATATAGGTACTTAATAAAAATGTCAAAGTAAAATTTTATATTGTGATAATGTAAATAATTAATTATTCTAAGATAAGAAATCGGAAATCGATGAATTATATTATGTAGGTACCGGATACCTACTCCGCTGTTGCTACTGTTACTGCCGCGGGTAGCGAATACCGCTTAGGTGTGAATAAGCCTTAAGTTCAATATATAAATAAAAATTAATCCAATTAATAACGTCATCTGCTACAGAGCTTACTTTCATCAATCAGATTTAACTTTAATCTGGCGTTTAGCTCCAAAAAGCACTCATGAGGAGCTTACACTCTGAAGTTAGTTGCAATCCAGTAATGTAGTCATTAATTCACTAATGGATTTTCATTACAGAATTAATGAGACTACTCGAGTGTAACTAACTTCAGAGCGAGCTTAAACGTGCACATTTTGGAAGTAAATTAAGTTCAAATTGCTGTAAACTGCGTCACAGAACACTAATTTATGCTTAGTTTGTATGCCTCTCTTTGTTTACTTAGTTGCCGCTTCAATTATGGCCTTAGTTGCCGCTTCATTTATGGCCATAAAAATTACAACGAGAGAAAGAGATTAATAGAATAGATTCAGGCGGTACTTTGCGGAAACCCATTGCAAAATATTAGGATAAAAATATTTTGTAACGATTCCGCGCAAAAAAAAAAAAATTGCGCGTCGTCGTTGTTAAGTAGGTACCTACTAAATATATTTTATTCTAATATTTTGAGTGAGAGAGAGAGAGAAATTATTAGATACCTATAGCTTTTGAAATGTATGACCTCTTGCTCAGTTCTGTGCTCCATGTATTTATTATAGAATGTACAAAAAATGTCGAAATAAGGTGTATATTACCCTACAAATTTTCCATTCCAATTCCTATTTGAACTATTGAGATAATTCCACAAGTCTGATGTAAATAGTATATGTAGTAAAATAACTTTGACCGTGGTTACGAGTTACGAGTAACATCTGTATAAAATTGATTAGTAAACATACAATTTTCGGATTCTAAGATCAGCATACGTTTTACCAACAAAACAACTTGTAAATGTTGCAAAAATAAAACCTCAGATTTCTATTTTAATATTACCACAGACAACACAATAAATAAAAGTTTATAGTAGAAACTGCAGTATTTACGACACAGACACTGAAAAGAGAGACGCAATAAAAACTGAATTATTCGTGTCATGACATAAAAACGGCACAGGTGAGACTGTGACAGTGACCTGAAAATGTTTCCTGGCCTATTTACACCCGTCCCATTCTAAAACACACTCTAACATTACGTTATAAGGTCTATTATTAGAGATACATCCTATTTATACCCCATCTATTTGTAAAGTGTACTGTAGGTTTGTTGGTTAAGGTTCGTTTTGAAGTAACCGACCTCCCCTCTGAACATGAGATTAAAATGGAGCATTATTTTCCATTATGTTTTGAGCTGCGAAAATTGAAGTGTTTCAAATGATGTGCCTGCCTGTTTATTTGCGTGGTATCTCTGCGGTATCAATGTTTTATTATACCAAGGTAGTCGTCATAATGTAGCATATAGCAGTGTAGGTACCTATGACTTTTTGTGGAATGGGCGTGCATTCATTACGATGTAAGCGGGTAAACTACGAACCTTATTTGTGTTGGAAGAACACCAACGTTTCAATTCATTACGGATGTACGGGACATCCGTAATGAATTCGTCAAACTACGATAGTTTTTATAGTAAAAAGGGCGTGCATTTTTAGAATGGTTTACCTATAAATATTGCTGTTTTCTAACCGATTTCAAATAAAACGAACGGCCTTGTTTCTTGCCAAATATCATAATTCTAGGTCAACGGGAAGTAGGCACCCTATAAGTTTTGTTCGAGGGAGAGAATCAAAAATATTTTTTTAGTTTATATACCACAAATTAACTGTGTTTGGTTTTTTTTACTTGTGCCAGAAGACCTTGCTTCTTGCCAAACTTTATGATTCTAGGTCTTCGGGAAGTACCCTATGGGTTTTGTGTGCATGTCATTCCCTAAGAAATTTCAAAATATTCGTACATAAACCGCTGTAACTTTTGATTGCGTTGACTTAGAAGTTTTATTTATATCGAGCCTTCAGAAAGTTCCCGTAATCCCCATAATCCCCTGGCTGGGCTAAAACTCCCGGTCGCCTCTTGGGGTGATGGGGTGATGTAAAGTCTAAGCCGGCACCACACAGATGTGTAGATGGTCCAGCATTATTTATTTATTTTATTAAATAAGCAAATAACGATATAAATATTCTGTCCAGATAAGTGACGAATTTGCGACGCTGACGAATTAGCGATTTTCAGGAAATGGACCAATAAACAAAATTGACTAGTTGACGATAGTGACAAATTAAAGAAACTGTCGAGTAGTGTTCTAACTCTGGTCTGGGGGGGACCAGAATTATGTGGGACTCGACATCCTGAGAAGGACGTAATATCCTAAAAACCTCTCCGGTGTCCCTCTGTCGCCATTTTCGCCGAACCACGGAAACTCTTATACATGGCCGGCGAGCCCACCACGCCACACACTCGCCGACCCCATTCTTCCATCACTAACACCTTCCTATTACCTATTACCACCTTGAATATTACCTGTTCCAAACAAACTTACCAACTCTACCTTCTAGGGTATTAAATTGCGTTTCCCAAAGTAAACCAATAATTACTCTCCATGTATTGGGTTGCGGGCAACCCAAGCAACCTATAATTCACAATCACGATTCGCAACCAAACCGATCGTTTCTGGTTGACCGTCGGCGGGCTCACCCGAGCCGGGTTATTCTTTGACCTGGAAGTCCTGGGTTCCACCGGATATTTGCTGTTGATAAATAACCGAAAAACTTATGAATTATGTGAAAGAATTAAAAACTGTAGCATTTTTCAAGACAGTGTTTTTGACGCCATCGGGGCCTATTTCTGCGTTAAATCGCGAAGGGAGAAAGGATAAAACGTAGTACTTTGTCCAGCAGTGGGACAGTAACGATTAAAAATAAATCAATAGTGAAACTAGTTATTAGCAGTTCAACAATACTTAGATACTGGATGCGTCAAGCTGAAGACAGGGAGCTATGGCGCTCACTAGGGGAGGCCTATGTCCAGCAATGCCTATATTAGCCTATATTAGTCAATATAGGCTGATGATGATGACAAGACTTTGGTATCTACCAATTTTCTAAAATATGTCAATGTTCAGCACTTATTGGCACTGTTCTTTTCTTACCTAGATTAGGAACCTAGGTAAGAAAAGAACCGTGCCAAAAACTTTACACGCATCGCCAATATCGAAGTACTTATTAGGCACCAATTTTAAGAGCACCACATATGCGGCACCTATTTTATTCCCAGTTAGGGCACTTACAAGTAGTGTCTAGTGATGTGGTTTTGAAATAACTTACTGTAACTTTTGCAATTAGATCTTGATATAAGATAAATTCACAGTTTTAGAACTACGTACTAGCGCCATACAAACACAAACCCTAACATAACACTAATAACAATATGTTGTTATTTACAGGTAAGTTCCGAGAACAAGGTAAACTTGGAATCCGGCCCTTTGGAAATTCTACGAAAATTGGGTGAGGATGTTTTCAGGTGCTTTATATTTTTTTCACGAGAATTTACTGAAAGGCCCGACTGCGACACAAGTCGGAATAAAAGAATGGAAGAATGAAGTTTATTTGTTACAATACAATACAATGAAAATCAGTAGCAAAAAATATACTTGAGTCACAAAGCGTTACCTAGCCATGAGTTTTTTATTTATACATATTATAACTAACGCGACTCGACAAACGTAGTTGTTGGACGCCCTCCGGGGATGACGATCTGCAAAAGGCTGAAGGCAGATGATGGAAGCGGCACACTGAAGACAGGGCGCTAAGGCGCTCATTAGAGGAGGCCTATGTCCAGCTGTGGGCTAATATATGATGATGATATTGATAACTAACGGTTCTACGGATAAAGCAGTTTTAGTGTTGGTTTCTCGACAATTCTCTCGACGAGCTCAGTGACGCAGCGGACGAAGATGGCTCCTGCGACGCAGGAGGTTGCGGGTTCGATTCCCACCTCGGACAAAGGTTTGTACGATCTGCAGACTTGTTTAGGGTGATTCCTATGTGTTATGGAAAAACTTGTAATGTACCTATTCTATTAACTACCCATATCAGTATCTATACACTAGCCAAACGCGATGAAAATGTTGGAAACAATCCACGACATAAAAATCTAAAACTTGCTTGTCGTCGAGTTTAAGATATAATTGTATGCAATATTTATTGAAGGAAAGATCTCAAATCATGAAAATTGCGTGTAATAAGACACGGCAACTAAATGAATTCTAGGTATGGGCGGTCTGTATTCAAAAATTGTACATCCGATTTGACTGGAGTATAGTATCCATGCTTAGCTTGGGGCTAGATGATGCGGTGTAATTTGCACAGCATTTTAAATTTAAAATGACAGATAGATTAATCATTTATTTGCTTCTGCAACACACAGTACATATGTATGATTGATTAGGTATAAACATTTAACAGAAAATATAATGAGCTGACACGGAAACAAATAAAAATAAAAGTAATTGAAGAAATTAAGTACCACAAATTTAAAAAAATTTACAGAAAGGTAGGTAAAGTGATCTCCCTCTGGACATCAGACGTGCAAAATCACTTCCTATCTTCAAAAAACTGCTTCATCAGCATTATATATCCTTGTAAAGAGTTAGACAACCTTATTTTATGTTTATGTAAGTTTATTATTAATCTTTGTAGGTATGAAGTGTAAGTATTTGTTTCGTTTTCTTTAAATATTTATTCAGTGCCACCGTCTTTTTTGTTCTTAAATTTCCAGTCCATCCCAAGGTTGCCTGGAAGAGATCGCTTTCAGCGATAAGGCCGCCCTTTATACTTCCTTTTTTTCTAAGCTTTTCTCTGTATTGTTTCCTGTATTTGTGTGGTATAATAAAGTGTTTTCTATCTATCTATCTATCTAAAGTGTGTGCTGCCCAGCAAAAAGGCAAAAACTCAGCGCATAGTTTTGCTCGAAGAGCAAACTCGACGTACTTCGTGACTGAGGCCTCAGGGTAAAGCAACTGCAGGATGAGCATGATCACCCTGGATAGCGGTTCCTCTACTTAAGGCATAAAAGACAAAAAGACGTAGAATGCGTAGAATATTTCAAATTCCATCTACTTCAATAACTAGCGCATTGTGTGACATTTTCAAGGCTAGAATAGTGTTCTAGCCTTGACAACATGTGTATGAAAAAGTAATGTATTCATGCTGCTGCCTAGAACTGTTTGAGATCTGTGCTTTGTGTTGGCACGTGGCGTGGATAGATGTGAATTCATAAGTCAAAGTGCCTTTTTCCACAGCCTACCTATTTGCATACAGTCCTTCGACGAAGGCATTTTGACGTGATTTTAACAGGGCAATCGTGCGGGGGGCAAGGGACGGGACGGAGGAGGGACGCTCCCGAGTTGCATACATCAGCGCCTTAGTACCTCGGGAGCGTCCCCCCCCCCCCCGACCCGTCCCTTGGCCCGTGGTAGGCTGTGCTATTTCCGGGAGATCGCACTGAGCTCTGAGTTCTGTTAGGTACTCGATAGTTTATTGAAATTAAGTACACAAAGTAACAGAAATTGCTTCCTAGTCGTTTTTGTATTTTAATTATTGTATCGGATTTGGTACAGCGCCTTTACCGCGCGAAATGTCAAATGTTTAATGTTTTCGATTGCCAATTAAATAATCGTGTCCTAACACCTTTACCAACTAGATTTATTATGCCAATCGTGTTTGTTTATGAAGAAGTTGTAATCGATTTTGTTATTTTGCTCAACATTTTGTTTTATTCTTGATCAAATAAGATAAACTCATAAGATCCCTACAAAATTTCAATAAAGTCGAAATGTCGACCTGTAATTCAATGATATTCTTGATCAAATAAGATAAACTCATAAGATCCCTACAAAATGTCAATAAAGTCGACATATCGACCTGTAATTCAATGATATTCTTGATCAAATAAGATAAACTCATAAGATCCCTACAAAATGTCAATAAAGTCGACATGTCGACCTGTAATTCAATGATATTCTTGATCAAATAAGGTAAACTCATAAGATCCCTACAAAATGTCAATAAAGTCGACATGTCGACCTGTAATTCAATGATATTCTTGATCAAATAAGATAAACTCATAAGATCCCTACAAAATGTCAATAAAGTCGACATGTGATCTGTCCTCCCCATTTCGCTGAAACCATAACACGTTCAAGTTTTAATCAGAGCGTTAGAGTAATATCTCACTTAAGAGCTCCCAAGAAATTATGTTTGCACTCGCGCTCGCTCTCGGCTTAGCTCGGAGTCTCGTCTCACTTGAGCATGACTTAGTGCAATAAACGAATTTCTAGACGCTTGAATTGAAGTCCTGGAAAATCGTAAGTTTATTTATAAAGTGTGTCAAACTGTTCGTTCTTCGAAAATAAAATCGTTATTGTGTGAGGAATTTATATTCTAACGCTTTCATTGCCCATTATGACGCAGTTGTCCAAGTCCATCTGCAGGTCCTGCAGACGAAGGCTGGACAGTGAATGCTTTAAAAAGAAAAGAAAAATATTTGTTTAGCACATAGATGCATGTCATATGTTTAAAGGTATAATAACTTATCCTTAACACACCTTAGCGAGTACTCTGTATCAAAATTTATACGTTATGCATTTAGCGCGTTCCTGGGACTTTTTATAACCTCTGAAGTTTTTTTGATAATATCAAAATACTCTTCTGAGTGACTTTTGTGTTCTTAGTTATATTTCAAAGCCCCCTGATTTTGCGAAATAAAATGAATAGGGTTTGGTATATTTTTTAATTAATAAATTACTATTAATATTCTTAATTGCATGCCTGGTTAAAGATTTATGTCCAATTCGAGAACAGTTATGTCTAAGTTTTGTTGAAGCTTTTATCTGTACGCCTGTAGGCTTACGTACAAAGCTCGCAAAAGTAATTTGAATTGCAACAAAAAGTATGCATAAGTACATAAACCTTACCCTTCTTCAGTCTGCTTTTCTAAAGTGATACAAATGATAATTCCTTGAGGTAAAAACCATTTCCTCGGAACAATATTACGTTGAGATATTCCATCAGAAATAATACAATATGATACATTAACTTGTTCCATGAGAAAATGAAACGTGTGGCTGCTTTTTATTCTCCAAGTTTGAATTCATGCATAATATTTTCTTATTTTCATTGTTTTGCTCGATCGTAAAATTGTCTGTAAGACCTGTAACTCGGTTTCAACATGTACCTACCTATACTCGGATTTAGTATAATAGATAATTTTTGTAAGCAAAGGGAGTACAAAACCAAATAAATATTGGGAGAATGTATTTCAGGACGTATATCATCCAAGTGAATCGCAGAAGTTATCGGTTTTGACTGTTTCATTAATCATTTCATTTTGTCTCGTCCGTTTTTGAACTCAAAATAACTTTTTTTCGCAGCGCCTGTGCAATTGTGAGGCGAGTTCTGAAAATACCTATAGCTGCTATACTTATACTAAGCTGCAACCATGTTGTTTTCTGTTATTGTTCTAAGTTTTTGTTTAACTTTCATACATAAATGTTTTTGTTTACATAAAATATCTAGGATTCTAAATCCTGCCATGTACGTAGCCATTTAAAGAGTAAGTAAGTAGAGATAATTTCCTGCTTTCATCGTAATTTATTATTCGAACCTCTTTCATTTCGCAAAGTGGAACAATTTAGGTCAAATACCTTCTCTTTGTTGTGCTTTATTAGATTAATTACAAAATGAAATGCCGGAGTTACTTGTGCATTTTCATTTTAATTAACCGCCTAAAACCTGTTTCGGCCAGTAATTACCGGGAGTATTCTAGCGATTGGTCCATTTGAAATAGGAAAATCTACGTTCGAAAATTGAAATGTAACGCGCGACGGTTCGTCGGAAATTAATTTGAATTCAGTAAACCGACTGTTCTGTGAAATTTTGTAACATTTTCAATGTTTTAAACATAAATCTATATCTATACCTAACCCCGTCCAAGCGTTTATGAATGAATGAAATAATGCAATATTCCATAGACAATAACCTGTCAGCTCGATAAATATTGCAGCTATCGTTAGGTACTTCCAAAATTTCCGAGTCGCCAGATTCGCATCACTATTTATAACTAGCTGCCGCCCGCGGCTTCGCCGCGTAGTTTCTATCGAACCGTTTTGAGGTTATATCTATCCCATGGGAACTGATTTATGGGATATAAATTCGCCTATGTTTGATTCCAAGGTTAGACTTACCTGTCTGCAAAATTTCAGCCTGATCCGTTCAGTAGTTTTGGCGTGAAGAGGTAACAAACATCCATCCATCTATACATCCATCCATCCAAACTTTCGCATTTATAATATTAGTGTGATAATTTGATTGTTTTGAAAAAAACTAAAAACTCGTCCTTATATTGACACTGTTTTTAAGTTTTCCGGGATAAATATTTTCTCTATGTAAAAATAATTTTCAAGATAGGTTCATAATTCAAACAGCAAAAAATAGATTGTGTACCTACCTATTATAACAATCTTTAGATCAATTGCTGCGCCCTTACAGGGTACATGTCATTCCACACAGATACCTTTGAGCTAATTACCACCTAAGCTAAAACTCTGTAATCAAATAACGTAATGTATCTAAATAATAAACCTGGAATTTGAAATCTGATTGTCGGAGAAATCGACAAACATATTTCGGAACAGTATAAAAAATTAAAATTCGATAATAAATCAAGCGAAACACGAAAAAATAAAACAACAAAGTAGGTACCTAATAAATTCAATCCTAAATTAGCTACTGGTTGCCCCGCGGAAAATTTCTTCCACGTTGACAACCAGTTGTCATGTTTGGTTGTCTGGGCGGAACAACCTAACTACACGCATACACACACATATTCGCCCGGCACGTGCAATATTTGACGTACATCATTATGATGTGAGTGCTGATTGGTATACCTTAGTAGGTAAATCGTTCCAATACGTCTGATATACCAACGCGAAATAAGTCACAATACCTACTAAGAATCCCTTGATATGGGTTCAGCTGGACTCAAATTGAATTTCAAATCAAATTATTCGGATCTCGTCCTTGATGTAAAAACTCCTTGATGTTCCGAAGCGTTCTCAAGATCAAAGTTTCAAGCACTCTTTGAATATCTTAATCCTTCGAAATTACGTTCGTCCGGCTGAAAATATGAAGTGACTCATAATTAATCTTATTAGATTATCCGAGCTTTACTTGATGGTATGTTACAAACGTAGCTCGTACAAGGTACAGTTGCGGTCATAATTGGAGACATACCTTAAAGATCATACTCGCTTGAAGGTTACTACGATTTCAAATAGTAAATTTTATCTAATTCCAAATTTCAGCTCAACGTTATTATTGTATTCTACACGGTATGCATAAGCGAAATAATAGGAATACTTAAATACTTATGACAAATTATTTTAATATATAATTTATAATGGTGTGAAAATCATGCTATTTATTTTTGCTGATTTATTTCCTAATGAAATAGATAATATATTAAGCCTCAAAATTATGGTAGTTACGAGTAGCTCAAGCTCAACAGTCTGTATTGGTCCCTGATAAGCGCCTTGTTAGCTTTTATGTTACGGGGGTAATGCCCATAATCCCCACGCTGGGCATGCGGGTTGGGGATCGCAGTTCGGTGGTAGAATGGTTCTGCAGGGGGCACTGCTGCCCGCCCCCGGTGGATATCCCTTAGTCGCCTCTTACGATACCCGCGGGAAGAGTTGGGGTGGTGCAAATTCTGAGCCGGCGGCAGACAGCTTTTACTAGCGAATTACGAGTATTAAGTGTAAATGACTTTATGGGTATCTAGAACCCAAATAATGATAAATTTAAAAAAGTCGTAAGCAGCACGAATAGCTGCAAGACAACGTCGTTAGAATCTAGTTCACCACTTCTGACCGCCACTGTACGTATGTCAACCCTTTAATGACGAAATCGTGAAACGTGTTAAATCATCAAAACACATGAATCTATTGAACGTGATCTAGTAAATAATTAATGGCGTTTAACGTTTGTCGAATTGTCGTATCATTATGTCATATCTAAGGACAATGGTAATAAATCAATTCCGATTGACTTGTAAACAATACACGACCATGTAAACAATGGCAAAACTTCCCATAAATAAACTTACAAAAGGGTCACTTATTTTCCTGGATACTGTGCCAACTGCCAAAAACACAAAAGGACATCGCGGTCGGATCACGACCTCGAGTGACAAATTGACGTGAAGAGTCTGCGAATTTCCGCCAGATTTTCCCTGACACCGAGTAGTTTCGATTGACATTATCGTGTGGTGACTATATTAAGGCAGACATATTGCCTCTTGCCCGTGCGTAGTATGATCAAACATTTGGTCTTAAGGTTGTCGCAGATTTGGACCGCAACTTCGCCGCACAGCCCAAAAATGAAAAATTTATTATGGACTTAAGTCCATAATAAATTTTTAAGTTCCTACCATTTGGATACATTTTACAATGACAGCATAAAATAGCAGACAGTCGTGTTTGCGGTAAGTAATTATGTCACTGTAAAAATTATCTAAAGATGACGAGTTTCAGCCTATAATTAAATGCTTTTTGTTGTGCCGTTCAGTAGCGCTGATGGATGTTTGTGCTAAGCCCTTTACGCGTCACTCATGCCAGGCCACCTAGCGTAGCAAGTTTTTATTTAAGCTGGAATAGAGAAAATGTAATTATATGCGTAAATTATATTAAAGCTAAAGCAATTAATTTCAAAAATCGCATTCGATGACCTTTTGATGTAATTTTGGTCTATTCTACGTTTGACACAAATTGCTGTGCGTGACAGGACTCTAACGGAAGGCTATGGCTGGGCTAAGTCTCCGGGGACCTTAAGCTGGCTATATTATACTGATTATGGGCCTTTTTCAAAACACGTTATATACACTTATTTGTGGCTTCTTTGATGTAGTTGTTACAATGAAGTATCTCTTTCTTATTTTCTGTACACGACGCGCGGTTTACCCTTATCCTTCCTTCTGAAGCCTTAGAACGTTTGTTTTATTTCCGAACACAAACGATAATCATTTCCTGAGTGTCCAGCTCAAATCGACCGTTTTATCTAGATTGTTCAAGTTTCGTCATATTGGCTCGATAGGGCAATATTTGTCAGCAGACTTTCGGACATTAGACGGATATCAGTAGTCGTTAGTGTGAAAGGGTCATAAGGAAAGGGGAAAAGGTCGCAGTATGGGGAGTACATTTGACTGGATGTAAGTAAATGAATGAATGAACACTTTATTGTTTAAAATACATAAAATAACTAATATCTAAATTAAATAAAAACGTAAAATGGGCGGCCTTATTGCTTAAAGAAACTTCTTCCAGGCAACCTTATTACTACCAGAAGATATAAGTTAATAAATTGTTGGTAGTGCACATAATAAACATAATACAGGAATATACTTAATATACATAGGTACTTACAATACAAATACAAACATTATACATACATTATCTAAGCTACATTGACATCAAAAGTTTACTTAGTTAAGTAAGTTATCGGGGTTTGTTTTTAATAATCCTACAGCCCTACGGCAAGGTTGGATGACGACCTGGGTAAGACTGCAGATGCTGTATGCGGCAAGCTGGAGACAGGGCGCTATGGCGCTCATTAGCGGAGGCCTATGGCTGACTAATATAGGTTAATGATTCTGTAATTCCTTATTGTACACAATAATACGTAGCATGAACTTAATTTATATATAAGAATTCATAATGAATGTACGTTGGTGTTCTTCCGACACAAACTAGGTTTGCAGCTAAGTGTAAGCGGGTTACATGAATTCGTAAAAGTACGAAAGTTCTTATATTAAAATAAATTGAGAAAAGAATAACTTTATATTTTATACTTAATAATTTTAAAAGCAAAAATATTAATCATCCATCTCCTTAGGCAGCTTTAAACCTCTTATCGCCATGGTTACAGTTGCAAATCTCCGAAACCAATTTGATCAAACAATTTTCATTGCGAATTGAATTTTATTGAACGGATAAGGGGTTGGGATGACAATCAGCCTCCGCTTTTGTTCTATGCGTAAACGATAAACGAACTCAGTGTTGTATTATTTCATCATCTTCATCATCACGCTAAAGCCTAGCGGTGTTACGGAGCGTAATGTAACATTCTAAGAAATTACCCTTAGTGTGGGGTTACGCACTATAATAACAAAAAACCTTAGAATTAAGCTACACGACACCTCTCGTCAAACGAACTAAATGTAACTTTAGTCTTTGAACAGGATTGGATAAACTTCAATGTTTCCCCTGTAGGTTGAGCTAACGGCGCTATATAGAGACCGTAGGAAGTCGCAGAGATTTTCGACTCCCACGTCACTTGAACTCGTGGTGTAGTTGGTTAGCACATTCCTGTACTGAAGGAAGGATGCGGGTTCAAGTCCCGTCGAAGTCGAAAATTTTTGCGATATTATTTGATTTCTTAGAAATTACCCTTAGTGTGGCGTTACGCACTATAATAACAAAAAATAATGTAACATTGTAGCGAACATGAAACGTTAAAAATTCGTCGCGATGCTCGTATCGAACGCCTTCTCTCCCCGTACTGACTTTACACTCGCTGCGTACACGTTACATAACGCCCTGTTACCGGCTTTACCGGTTTTTCCTTACGGCTTTACCGATCTTGAGCCCGTCTATGATTTCCGTGCTGACTTATGTTATTGTCAGTATTATTAATGTTTTATTCTATTAGATTAGATTGCTATTAAACACTAGAAAAGTCGATCTATTCGTAACTTATGAAGACATTTTGATTAAGGTCCACAATGACCCCTTTCAGCCTAACACATAGATTACGTGGCACGTTGTATTAATGGTTACCCAATACCTGGCTGTTAGCAATAGTGCCAAATCTGGCGCAAAAGGGCAATCGTTAACAGTCCAATAAATTGTATCCATCGTAGTTCGACTGGCAACCCTAATTATGAGGGATAATCAGCGTGCCCACAGGGCTGGATGGTGGAGCTGATTTGTTTAATTACGGCAGGTGACGCGGCCCGCATTGTTTGAACCGTGATTGCAAAATGCTGGGTCGCTTTCGTTGTAAATTAAATAAATAAAAATAATAAATAAATAAATAAATAATACTGGACAATCCACACAGCATCATCTAGCCCCAAGCTAAGCAGAGCTTGTGTTATACCCATAACACACAAGATGACTGATATACATAATATAATACATTACATAAATAGATATTTTTTTATTATATATAGAAACGACCAGAACACCCGAAACAAATATTTGTAAATCGTACAAATATTTGTCCCAAGGCGGGAATCGAACCCGCAACCTCCTGCGCCGCAGGACCTTCGCCCGCCGCGCCACCGAGGTCGTCAAGTGAAGTACTGAAGGAAGGGATGGCAACATTTTAACGGGAGACTGCTTTTTGTAATTCTGTTAGCTTTGTTTGATAAAAATATTTAACGAACCTGAGATCGGTAAAGAGTGTGAATAAATTCAATGAATTTAGTCAGGTTTTAGGTTCTTAGTTCAGGAAATAGGTGTATGCGCGAAGCAGACCGAATAGTAGAGCAAAAGAAGAAAAAGATAATGTGAAGTTTGAAATATGTATTGTGACTATATAGAATCTGCGCGTCAAACACGCGGGACGCCAAGCGGAAACGTCAACAACGCGAAACTTTTCCGGTTGCATAAGTGTGCAAGGCGTCATTGAATCGTCATTGCAGCGTACGCCGCGCGGCCGACGATCCCGCGTCCCGCTTGTTTGACTCGCAGGTTTGACCGAAGCTTAAGTAATCAGATAAAGCCTGCAGGTATTTTGGGCAACAAGCCTCCAAATTTATATTTCTCTTGCACAAAGGATTATAGTTACTAAGTTATTAAACTCATTGCTCTTGCAACTTTTAATAATTTCCAACTTTTATAGGTCGCGAAACAATGTAGGCCGGGTACAAAACTTACACAAATCGAGCATCAACGGCAACGCCCACAAACGACCCAAAACAAAAGAACCTTCGTAAAAAACAAAGTGTCGCACAACAACCGCAAAACGCTTGCATCACCGAGCTCAGGGCTGCGGGCACACTCAGGGCTGCGGGCACACTCAGCTACCGGACGAAAAACTAAAGTTTGTTGTATTGTCGGGTAGTGGTGATTTTTGCGGCTAAATCTAGGGCAACTACAGAATAGAATAAAATAGAATAGAAAATAATTTATTGCCATAGTTCAGAAAATACACAAAATAATACTAACTTATACTACTTAATTAAAACAAATAAACTAAAACAAAAGGAGTAAATTCAGCATTTTGCTGTATTGCATTAATATGCAAGCAGCGCTGTTTTTCAATTTACTCCTCTCGGATAGCTGGTCACTGAGAGGTTAAAGTGATAGCGGGATTATAACGATCAATACATAAAAATTGAACAATCTAGAGTACCTGATATTGAGTAGACTAGTACTACAGATCTTTCCTCAAAGTCCCATCCATCTCCTTTATAAATCCATCTCCTTTATAAATCCATCTCCTTTATAAATCCATCTCCTTTATAAATCCATCTCCTTTATAAATCATCAAATTTTTAAAGGGGATGGTCATTTAAATGTTTTGTTGGGGATCATTCTCTCTATACCATTGCAAAAGAATAATCAAATTAGGTCCCCAATTGACGGAGTAATAGCAGAACATAAAAATAACATACACACAACAACCTCCTCCTTTTTTGAAGTCTTATTTAAAATACAGTTGGTTAATGGAATTCAAATACGTTCCCAAATTGACGGAGTAACATAAATAAATAAAATATACACGCAAGAACTTCCTACTTTTTTGAATTAACTTAATTAACCAAAATAAAGTTGGTTTAAAAATATACTTTTAACAAGGCTTTTTCTACAAATCTTTATGACAATCTCTCTCTTAATTTAATAAGATTTTATGCAAAGCGCAATGCAAATAAAGAAATCTAGTACGACAAAGAGACCTCTTTTTTGTTGGTTGTAAAATACCACCCTTAATCCCTCTTCACCCTTTTTACTGGGTCACTCTCTAGTTCAAAATGTTCAAATCTGCTGTGCATTGCGTGTCTCGTAGTTGAATTTCCCGAGTTTTGCGGAAATTACCCGGAATGGTGAGTCGTCACGATGACGTCACCGAAGGCTGATCATTGACGATAGATCGCTGATTTCATCGTCAATCCTAGGTGTTATAAATCTGTGGTGAAACGTAAGCTCTACTGGGTAATTAACACGTAGACTGCCGATGACTCAGATGTGCATGTTGGACAGGAAGCATAGCAGCGGCGGCGCTCCTTACAGGTCGCACAGCTTAATCTTGGCAGTGAACGCGCTAAAAACATTTTTAGGGTTTTTCCTTCCCGGTTAATATCCCGTTATAAGTGTTAATAGAATTTCCTTATATTCGGTCTTCAACACTCATTTTTTATCTTAAAAAAAGTCCTTGATTTTTTCTTTTGTAATCGGTAAATAACCCCGTTAAAAGTGCTAATAGAATTTCCTTGTATTCGCTAGCACTTTTCTTCTTTCACCAGATAAAAACAGGATAAGATCCCTTTTACACAGGCCTCGGGAATAAACCTAGTGTATCAATAACCATTCGGTTCCGTGTGGATAAGTAAACAAATGTAATTTGATCCTGCTGGTTTACGGCGAGCCCGGGACCGATATCTGTACGTTACGCTTCTCTGCATCCACTACGAACATCGGATTGGGAAAACAGGGTTGGATATAAAGCACTGAAGGGTTTCATTTCTGTATAGTAGAACAGAGCAATGGTCTTTATTTTAAGTGGTTCATGTGCTCGTGCTCATATATTTTTATGAGTTCGTATAAAATGTCATCAATCTTTGATAGATCCGATCTTTCTTTTCTGTGGCAATACAATGGATTTTGTATATTAAAGTAGGTATAGATAAGTATGCAAGTAAGTAAGCGTCGACAGGCCAGCATTGGATGCTCCGCACTGACCGCATCAAACGGATTTTAGTATTCTTTGTATGGTTTGCCCAGACTGTCGGCAATGCTGGCGAGGATGATCGATACGTTTAGTCCGGATGCTGTCATTCGAATTGCCAATCTGTCGGCCGTTCGACGCCTTTGTGATGCCTCTAAATGACTCAAAGCTTACACGTGAGGAACTGTCCAAAAAAGTAAGAGTCTCACCAAATCCTAGGTATACGTACCAGTGAAATTTAAGACCTAAGTTCATATGTAAAACGATGAACACTGCATGAAAATTAAATCAAATGAATTGCATGCAATTATCCGCAACAGAACAACATCCCTGATGCGCCGGGTCAAGGGCGGTACCAGTAGCCATCTGAAACTTATAGCTGGAAGGCTGGACACGGGCTGCGCTCTCATGAAGCATTGGACGCGCACACAAAGTGCCATGCGCTTATTAATAGTGTATGCGCCATTAATTTAAGATGGTTTTATTTAATTAATTAATCTATGGCTGTAATATGTATCCGTGTATCTAAGCTGAAATAAACGTATTGAATTGAATTAAAACAACAGACCCATAAAATGACCAGTTTTAGTCCAGTAAATGTTTAGTCTTGGCCTGCGAAAGGGTGGGTAGTGGCGATATCTATATCACCACTACCCTTTCGCAGGCTTAGTGTGCAAATGACCGTTGTACCCAATGTATTCGCCTCATAAATGAGCTCTGATTTCTGCCTCACTCCCACAAGGGCGGCCTCGTTCGTATTTACCGTGATTTGTGGCCAGCCTGTATGCCAGTGAAACGTGGCCAACGAATATGTTTGCACCTCGCTTTACTGCTCCCTGGTTGACGCTCCCGCTGATCTGCGTAGACCGCAAGGTGGAAACTATAGATACGTACGTAGATACCAATGTATCTGCGATCTGGCATTTGATTTGTGGTTAGCATTTCCCTGTGGAACGTGGTTGCACAGCGACAGAGAGATCATCATCATCAGAGATTATCAGCCGTTAAATACCCACTGCTGGGCTTTTGCCCAGGTCTGGCATAGGCTTTTCCTTGACTTTTATTAGCCCTGCGCCATTCTGGACAGCGAGATAAGACTCTTTTCAAAGACTTCTTCATTGCTGTATTCTGTTTCGAAGGGTTTGTTTGATAATATCGGTGATAGGCATAACGTAATAGTGATTACGTATAGTACCTACGTAATTCACCATTACGTAGGTACATGCCTTTACCAAAAGAACGCAATCCATCCCAGACCACGTGCCTAATCAGCATGCCCAGGAGTTCTTTTGTTATTGCTACTGGTTTTCCTTTACACCATCTCAAGAATGTTCGTCTCTTAGTTGCATAACTGTCTCTCTCCTTCTTTCCCATTATCTACAAGTTGTAAAACATCGTTGTATACAATTTCATGGCAAACAAAATGAAAAGCGCTAAAAATGCAAAACAGGAGTGATTGAAACATTGGAACTGTCGAGTCGGAGCGCTGAATAACCCAATTCCCAAAGGCGCAGTCGACTGGAATCTCTAACGCTGACAGTGCTATACTAGCGTCGCTCCCTGGGTGCGCTCTCATTCATTTAGAACCTAACAGAATGAGGTTTATTTGTAACACAGTACACAAAACAGTCTCAGTTTTAGCATGGGTGCTTTCACTACCAAGGTTGCTCCACTGACAAAATCGTCGGTTAATCTACGAATTTCATCATCATTATCATCTTAGCATAAAAAGCCCAAAGAATTAGCCACCTGAAAGTGCAGTGGGCTGGCCATGTCTTGCGAAGTACCGACAACTTATGGGGTAAACGTGTTCTTGAGTGGAGACCGCGACTAGGCAAACGTAGTGTAGAACGCCCTCCAGCCAGGTGGGATGACGACCTGCGAAAGACTGCAGGCAGATCCTGGGCATAAGCATTCACCGTATCACGTCAGCTTACTAATCTACGAATGTCTTGAAAGTTAATTGTAGACAAAATAATAAGTAAGCTTGGTATTTTGGTAAACCTACGATGTGATGATGGAAGACCTCCATAGCTTGGTGGGTAAAAGGACCAAAGATACGTATCAGGTTGCAATTTCGATTCACGCAGCGTAACAAATGATAACAATATGAAATCCCGGCCTTTTTATAACCCAGCAAAACGAGTACCTGAATCCTTTTTAACCTGTCTGACGTCGCACCCGCTTATAGCCTATACCGGCCTTTGAAACGGGCCAATGGGCCGGAAGGTACCCTATTAATGGAATGTATGAAAATATAAGATAACATTTAGTAGTGGTGGGTACACGTGAGTGCGATTATTGAGCGGATCCGGGTTAATGGGATTGGATTTTCTGTTTGAAATCAGTAACTATGGTGGCTTTGCCTAACTGAAACTCTGCTCTTTAATACATTGAGTGCCCGTAACGCAAATGGCAAAAGTTCAGCAGGTCGTACAGCTGCGCCGCACTCTTGCATGTTGTACGGTTGGGCCTGTGCAATTAATGTGTTAAGTTTTTAGGCAAATTGGACACATTATTACGTTTAAGAAAGGAATTTCCAAAAATTACGTAAGATTTTTTTAATGCCTCTATAATAGTTTTATTTTGTGTAGTTTAGGCAGAGACACGAAGTTGCCCTTGGTGGCCACCAAACTCTATTTGCGCATCTCTGTCTAAACAAACCAATCAAAATAAAACTATTACAGAGGCATTAAAAAACAGCCTATAATAGGTATCACAAACTGGCTAACGTAATTTGTGGAGATTCCTTTCTTAAACGTAATCTATATATATAAAAATTAAACCCGTTTTCCTTGGTCACGGCAACACGCGTGAACGGCTAGACCGATTTCGCTAATTCTTTCTTTGTTGTGTTTGTTATTGTCAGGAGAAGGTTCTTATGAAAGAAAAAATTAAGAATGTTGGAAACATAAATTTCCACGGGGGCGAAGCCGCGGGGCGCAACTATAATTAGATAAAATAGGTGGCGGCGCTAGTGTGAGGGGAGGCAGCCCCTTAAAAGGTTACGACTTTCCTCCAGCGAAACCCAGTAAAAAAACTAAACGTTACAAGTTAAATAGGAAAGGGTACGATTCTGCCACCTGAGCTTTTAACTAAACATTTAATTGCTTAGGACACCGCAGAATAAGTGTTCCGCTGTTCTATTCTGTAATAGTAGTCACGACAATACACTTACAAGTGTACCTTGAAATCCGACCGCGTCCCAACCACAACCATCAAGTGTTCCCAAATCCTCCGACAAACACTACGGCGGCGTATTGACTAAGCTGTTGTCGCGCCGCAATCGACGCGTAATTGATCGACTTGTTGGTGATTTGAATACCTTTTACTAAACAGTATGTAACAGAAAATATCTTTATTCACAAAGAAAATTATACTAGTATTTACAATTGAAACAATTCAGCTAACTGCTGACTGTTGCAAACAGTCTATAGTTAACTCAACTGATCCATATCAACACCAGTCGGAAGCGTCCCCAAGACGCTGGCTGCATCGCCACGCTGTATGGCAATGCTGATACGCTATGCCAGATATTCACCAGCTCTCGGGTCACGCGTCGCTTCGACCAGACGCTCAGATAGTTTTTTGAAAACCCGAAGAGCCTCGGTACCCCACGTATGTAACATAAATAAATAAATTCATGTTAAAATAAATCTCGAATTAAAATTGTTAGAACATTGAATACCAGTGCTGCACAGGGTGGTCTTGGAAGAAGCTTGGTTCAGCAGCACCTTTGTAAGTTACATAATTGAAGCTTAGCGATAGCTAAAATCGTAAAGCAAAAGTGCACAAAATTATGTTAATAATAGGTCATGTGAAAAATAACTTAAAAGCGTTTATATCTAATTTATTTATTTATTCATAGCATTATTTGACGTCGTCCATCGTCGGCCATATTCTTTCCGAGCTGGCTCGGCTGCACTGGTGCTTCTCTAAATATGCATACCTATTTATATCCATAGGTAAAATTCTGTAGATATGGTACGTATTCCCAGCGCTAACTCAACAAATGGCCGGTGTTGTGTCAAAACTAAACGTAAAGACACGTTATTTCCAATCTTTTGCAATATACCTACCTAATGAAGAACCTAAGATGGAAAGACGTACCTAGACCGAAGTGCGATCGAGACAACAATATCCGACTATGACTGAGTTGGGTGGACCTAATTGGACCTAATTTGAGCGTTCCACATTCGAGAAGCTACTGCCCAATCTTCCGAATTTTACTTAGATCGATGTTTAATCTGTCTAAAAATATAAGAAAGGCTACAGACATCAATGTTGTTTGGAAAGGTTCAACACACGTAAACCTTTTTCTTTTAGATGTGCACCTTTCAGACTGATTTATATCAACGAGTGTCAGATAAAACTAGAAAAGGAGAAAGCCTATGCCCTGCATGCAGTGGATTGGTGAGGGCTAAAAAAACTGACGTAAAATTTTTTTTGTCATACTAATCGCATTAATATTACCTACAATAAATTCGAAAGTTTGGATGTTTAGATGTATGGATGGTTGGATGTTTGTTACTTCTTCACGCCAAAACGACAGATCCGGCTGAAATTACATACAGGTAATTCTAATCCTGGAATCAAATTTTGTCCCAAAAATCAGTTCCCATGGGATAGAAATAACCTTTAAACGTTTCCATAGAAACAACGCGTGCGCAGCCGTGGTCATAAACTAATTTCTTATTTATAAACGAATGCGAAAGATTGGATGGATGTAAGTATGTTTGTTGCCCATGAATAGTGGATCGTGCTGAAATTTTGCATAGATGTGGGTTCAGACCAGAAATAAGCCACAGGCTTTTATCCTATAAACATATGATAGTTCCCATGGGATAGATTTTAACGCTTCCATAAAAACAACGAGTGCAAAGCCGTGGGTAGAAACTAGTAACATAATAATTAACGTTAAAATATTCAATAATTTAATTTCGTGATGTGAACTGCAAGCAATAAAAACATTTTACAATTATTCTGTAGGTCAGGAAAACCTCATCAAAATACTGGGCGCGTCAAAAACCGTAGCGTTGTAAACGTTGTTTTTATTGGACTAACAGAAATACGTATATATAATAATATATATAATAATATAATAGCTTCGACAGTATTCATGCTAATGAAGGCTGTGTCGATACTGCTGGCTATTTGGATTTCTTTAGGCAACACAAACAGAACTGGGCTATTTTATTACCTAGCAGATGTTAGTGGATAAAACCCTTAAGGCTCTACCTCCCCGAACACTAGCGCCGCCACATATTTTATCTGAATATTACGTCGAAGAAAGGAAATTCCAAAAATTACGTTGGGCAATTTGTGATACCTATAATAAGCATTTTTTTAACGCCTCTGTAATAGTTTTATTTTGTATAGTTTAAACAGAGATGCAAAAATAGAGTTTGGTGGCCACCAAGGGCAACATCGTATCTCTGCCTAAACTATACAAAATAAAACTATTACAGAGGCGTTAAAAAAATGCTTATAATAGGTATCACAAATTGGCCAACGTAATTTTTGGAATTTCCTTTCTTCGACGTAATAATAAGATAAAATAATGTGGCGGCGCTAGTGTTCGGGGAGGTAGAGCCTTAAGGGGGTATAGTACCTCAAATTGCTTATTTTCAACTCCGTCGGACCTCCATATCTTCCAAACTACTGAATATTTAACTTTGAAATTTATATATGGTAAAGTTCAGGACTTATTCTATCGATCATATGTTTCGAAAACACGATTCCATAAAATTTTCTCGATAGAAAAAAATCGCAAAGTTACCTCTAATTTTTTACTAAAACCCTAATTTCTCAATAAATACAGATGATACGATCTTGAGATTAAGCATAGTAATTGAGCTAAGTATAAAGAACATTTTATATGTTGCCTTTTTTTCAATTAACTATACTAAGTGCGAATGAGCATTTTTGACAAACCATGAATCCACGTTTAAAAATATTAACGATATTTCTACTTGTACAAAACATAAACAACTTAGGCTCTAGACAGACGGACCGCATTTGAACTGCTATCCAACCGCAAACCGACTGCATCCAAACTGCCTTGTTTCTGCTACTGATTCCATGCGCGCGGGGGGGGGGGGGGGGGGGGCATTTAAAGTAGTTCGGGCGGGTAGGTATGGTGCAGTTTGAATGCAGTCGGTGTGCAGTTCACACGACTGCACGCCGACTGCAATTGAACTGCAATCGGACTGCGCGTTTGGTTTGCAGTTCTATTGCAGTCGTGTCAACTGCATTCAAACTGCACCTGAACTGCAATTTGCGGTTGGATTGCAGTTGAAATGCGGTCCGTCTGTCTAGAGCCTTATGGTTTACTTTTTCTGCGGACTCTATCTTTTTGAATTTGGAGCGCTGTGGAAGCATTTTGGTACTTAAAATTTTAAAAATAATATGGGTAATAATAACTTGGAGCCCGGATGAACGCATTCTTGGAGCGCGGTGGAACTACCCTAATGTTTGTGGGGAGCAAATAACTACTAAAAACTTGATTTTTGGGCTTACGCCGCTTTGGTCTGTCCCGCTCCTGTGAACGCGAAATCCTATGCCTATCCTCTTCACACAATAACGAGGTAGGGTACCCCCTTAAGGCGCTAACCCGACCCAAATCAGCGCCACCACCTATTTTTAACCGACGAAGGAGGAGGTTCTCAAGTCGACGCGTATTTTTTTTATGTATGACCACGCATAACTTTTTACAGAGTAGTCCGATTTTGATAATTCTTTTTTTATTTGATAGGGTATGTATACCTCGATAAATAAATAAATAATGCTGGACAATCCACACAGCATCATCTAGCCCCAAGCTAAGCAGAGCTTGTGTTATGGGTACTAGATGACTGATATACATAATATAATACATTACATAGATCTAGCCCCAAGCTAAGCAGAGCTTGTGTTATGGGTCTAGATTTCTGATATACATAATTTAATACGTCATTACATAGATAGATATTTTTTATTATACATAGAAACGACCAGAACACCCGGAACAAATATTTGTAGGTCGTACAAACATTTGTCCCAAGGCGGAATGGAACCCGCAACCTCCTGCGCCGCAGGTGGACCTTCGCCCGCCGTGCCACCGAGGTCGTCCTCAATGTGTCATCAAACTAAATTAGACTCGAATTTTACTAGTTCGATGATCGAACTAACGAATCGAACTAGTGAGACCAAACGCGAATTTTAATTAGATTTCGCCACTAGAAAAATTTTAAGTCGGTATAGAAGTTTCCTAAAACACGCCAAATTATATTTTATTATTATGTTAAGCGAAGGAATTTTCAAAAATCGATTCGATTTGCCATTTGTAATTTTGTAATCTTAAGCTTATGCTAATGCCCTCTAAGACAGTCCAACTGACAGACAGAAATGTTTTTTAAATTTGGTTTATTGTTATAGGAAACGAGTAAACTTTCAAATGCATATAGTAAAAAGCTGTTATTTTGTCTGACGACCGATGTGGCGCGACGGGCGAAGGTCCGCCTGCGACGCAGGAGTTCGATTCCCGCCTTGGGGCAAATGTTAGTTCCGGTTGCTCTGGATATTTTATATGTATAAGAAAGAGTATCTATCTATGTCATGTTGTATTAAGTACTAGCTTCTGCCCGCGACTTCGCACGCGTTGTTTCTATGGAAACGTTTTGAGGTTATTTCTCTCGCATGGGAACTGAATTACCTATGGGATAAAAAATCGCCTATGTTTGATTCCAGGGTTAGACTTACCTGTAAGCAAAATTTCAGCCTGATCCGTTCAATAGTTTTGGCGTAAAGAGGTAACAAACATCCATCCATCCATCTATCCATCCAAACTGTCGCATTTATAATACTAGTGTGACTAGTGTGATTATTGATTAGCAAACATGTTTACAAATTGCAAATTTGTGAGACTTACCTCCGTCTGCGAGTATTTTCGATGCCCAAGAACTACATAAAATTAGGCAATATATCTGTCCTCAGCGATCTATATTCTCATGGAAGATATCAATGAAGTTGTCAACTCCATTCGAGATTTTGTATTCGTGCCAAAAGTACGGTCGGTGTCTTGCTACAATATTTGAAATTGAAAAGTAGAATCTTTAACTTTTCGTTTTATCCGAAGTGCACTGAAAGAGGCAAACGATGAAAACTATTTCAAAGATTGTTGTACTCTGCGAGGAATACGCGAATAAGGCGAGAAACAACCTTGCTCGTGAATAAATAGATAAATAAACAGGGCTATAAACAATTCACACAACATCATCTAGGCCCAAGCTAAGCAGAGCTTGTGTTATGGGTACTAGATAGCTGATATACCTAATACTACATAGATAAAGATATTGTATAACATAAATAAATAGTCTGCCTCGTTGATCTAGCAGTCAGCTTGTTCAACCGCTGATTATGAGGTCCCGGGTTCAAATCCCGGGTCGGGTCAATAGTTGTTTTTCTAGCAAGAAAAATTTACAATATCAGCCCGAAGTCAGGAAGTTGGCGGTGTTACACCTCCGTGCCTCGGAAAGCACGTTAAGCCGTTGGTCCTGTGCTTGACCTCTCCCCGGTCGTGACGGTCTGCCGCCCCATCGTATTATGAGAGTGAGGGAATAAAGAGTGCACCTGTGTTTGCGCACAAACGTGCACTATTAGGTATACATCGGCCAACATACATGGGGTATATTCGGATAGCCCCGGATGTGAGGCATCAAAATTTTTTTTTTGGACGTCAATGTTTGAACCACCTTGTATGTCCTGCGCATTTGGCTAATCTCCGATGAGACTGGCCGCCGTGATCGAAATTCGGCTAGGAGGACTTCACTAGATGACTGATGTACTTAATACAACATGACATAGATAGATAGATATTTTTTTATTATACATAAAATAGCAAATGACAATCATCTTTTCGTCCTTTTCCCACTCTCGACGTGATCGGCACAACAAGTATGTTTCTTTCACTTTGGACCATCATACCACCATCAGCCGTCATCTCCGTCCTTCCTTATCCATGTCATCTTCCACACAATCCATGATTTGGGTTTTCTGTTCCCTTTATATCTCCAGATTCAAACACTCTTCTCGTCACATTCGATTCTTGACGACCTCTGTGGCGCGGCGGGCGAAAGTCCGCCTGCGACGCAAGAGGTAGCGGGTTTCATTCCCGCCTCTCGCAACAAATGTTTATACGATATTATGCAGATATTGGTTCCGGGTGTTCTGGATGTTTTTTTATGTATAGTAAAAAAATATATCTATGTAGTGTATTGTATTAAGTGCTAGACGATCGCCTCGCGGTTTCACACGCGTAGTTCCCGTTCCCGTGGGAATTCCGGGATAAAATATAGCCTATGTCACTCCCTGAAAAGTAAGCCGGAGCCTATTCAATACAAACAAACAAACAATTATATCTTTCCTCTTTATAATATTAGTATAGATATAAGTTATCTAGTATCCATAACACAAGCTCTGCTCAGCTTGTGTACTGTTCTTTACTTCCGCATAACATGCCTATACCATTTGTTGCTATTACTGTGCGATTTCCTTCGAAACTTATAAGGTAACATAACTCGAGCCAGAACGAAGACACTTCATATATAAGTCCTTATGAATTATTCGTATGGACCTTTTGCTCCATTCGGCGCGGCGGGGCACTTCGATAAATGTGACTCATTATGGCCGTACGACCATAGGGACATTTTGGCAAACACACTTCTGCTCCTGGGACAGAAAAAAAGTATAAAGTTCTAGATGCGAAACACATTAATGTAAAAAAGTTTAAGGATATGAAATAATAAGTGTGGCTATATTTTGTTTCAAGGCGTCTATTTGTATACATAAATACTAATAATATTATTGCTGCACAATCCACACAGCATTGTCAAGCTCCAAAGTAAGCAGAGCTTGTGTTATGTTATGAGTACCATACTAGATAACCGATACACATAATACAATACATTATATTACACAGATTACAAAGTAGTGTGAACTGCTGGTTTGCTGCAGCCAAAATAAAATAACAGTTATTATATTCCGTGCGTTATTTCTCCCGACATCAATGACGGGCGCATGAGCTTGTCGATCGATAAATTAGATAAGTTATATTTTGTCAACTCGTCACATATGACGTCTTAAATGGTTTCGCTTCTTTGCTCTGGTATTAAAAGAATATTCACGAATATTCCTGGGTCAAACGAACTTCGCAGTCAGAGGTCTCACGTCTTGGTAATATTTTTTCTAAAATGGTTCACGTGTAAGCGATTCACCTTTCAACATTTGGATCTAATAGTAGTGTGGTATTTAAATTTGGGTGATGTTTATGGGTTAGAATTCGGCATTCTCCGCAGTTTCGTTTCTTTGTAGTTTTATTACTTGATCACTTACTCTAGTAAATTCTTTATTTTATGAGTTATTTGAAGACATTACATTAGGTGATACCCGCAATCCATACGAATAAAATAACAAAAGTAAGTGTGTTGTTTGTTACCTTTTCTCGACTAAATTGTTGAATAGATTTGTCTGAAACTTTAATTTATGAGATATTGGCTTCTGCCCGCGGCTTCGCACGCGTATTTTTGACATGATAAGTAGCCTATTGTTTATGTTAATCTACGTTCAAAGTGTATGCCAAATTTTATTTTGATCTGTTCAGTAGTTTTGGAGTGTAAAATGTGAAATTTTTGTTACCTAGGATGGTAACAAAAATTTCACATTTTACAAACTTTCGTATTTATAATATTAGTATGACATAACATGAGACGAAAACCCACAATCCATACGAACAAAATAAAGATGCAAGAGTAATTAATCAGTCTGTTACTTATCTTTTCACGACTCGACGGCTCAATGGATCTTTATATTATTATTATTATTATTATTAGCCAAATTTATCCCACTGCTGAAATGGATCTTTATAATAAATAAATAATGCTGGACAAGTCAGACAGCATTATCTAGCCCCAAGCTAAGCAGAGCTTGTGTTATAGATAATAGATAACACTACTTATGATAGATAGATTTTTTTTATTCTACATAGTAATCATCCAGAACACCCTGAACAAATTTCTGCAGATCGTACAAACATTTGTCCCGAGGCGGGAATCGAACCCGCAACCTCCTGCGTCGCAGGCGCACCTTCGACGCTGCGCCACTAAGGTCGTCATGTGTTTATGAAAGAGATTTCAAGATTTTTGTATAGAGCGAAAAAAGTTAGGGTCAACATTTTTTTTTTCAAAATCACCGAGCACTATAAAATTTATATACTCGTATTTCGAGGGTAAATCAAAGACGAAATAAACCATGTCATATAATGTCCTGAAGCGTCAGGGTTTCTGATATATTCATCATCATCAATGGCCTTTACATCCCCGAAGGATAGTTTTATGTAGTATTCACAGATGAAAATAACTATATTTTTTCTTCATTTGTGAATATCTCAGAAACCTGGCGCTTTAGGAAATTATCTAGGACACTTTTTATTTGTTTTAGTGTCCTCTATCCAAATATTGAACTCTTATTGTGCTTGGCGATTTAAAAAAAAAATGCTGACCGGGCCAAAATCTTCTAACCCCTTTAACAGGGAGTTTGCTTATAACAACACCGCGCGAAAAAACATAAGTAGGTACACCATTTTAACTACGAAAGATGAGTGTAAATAAAAGTAAATACGTAGAATCATAGGGAAGGTATCCTACCCCAGTTCATAAGAATGTTATAAAAAATTATTTGCAATTCCAGTTGAACTACATCACCCTGATTAATAAACACACAATGACAAAGGTATTAAGGTGATGTCTCGCACGGCTTCCGAAGCCACCTCATCCACTTACACGCCGGCTTAACGGCCGGCCCACTTACGTTGCTTACCGCTATACCTACTGCTATATCTACTGTTGTATCTACTGCTATACCTACTTCTATATCTACTGCTAAACCTACTTCTATATCTACCGCTATATGTACTGCTATACCTACTGCTGTATCTACGGCTATACCTACTGCTGTATCTACTGCTTTACCTACTGCTATACCTACTTCTATATCTACTGATATACCTATTGCTATACCTACTGCTATACCTACTCATACTCATTTATTCGCCGTGGGAGCACAGGGCGCATTTGGATACGTCAATTTACAATAATGTAGGTCACAGTAAATGGTGCTTAATAATTCCAAGCCATAAAAAAATAATCAAGGAACTTAGGAATTTACTTATGCACAAAAATAGGTAAATTAATAAATAGATTTACTGTAAATGGGCATCGTTAAAGTTATTAAAAAAATAATTATTATAAATTCATAGTGCTGCTGTAGAATGGCATTGTCTGTCAAACTTAATTCTTAATAAATAAAAAAGTAGGTATTACAGTCTTTGCCGTTTTTTTACTTATCTAAAATATAGCTGCTTAGAGTACATTGTCATTTTTGGACTAGACTATGTCAAAATAAAGAGGGCTAACATAATCAAAACATAGGCATGCTAACTTATGTACTGCTATATCTACTGGTTTATCTGCTGGTTTATGGATTGTTACTAGACTATGTTGTTCCTGATTGGTTCTATAGAACTTATATAAAATAACATATGTCGTCGGTCTGAGAATCAGATAACTGAAATGCTGCTAGTTGATATTATTGTAATTTTCGCCCAATGCTGATTTTCAGGTTTACTGAAACCTTAAAAGTAAGTAATGTGAGGTGCTACACATATTTACACATAATTAGTATAAAAAGAAAATACTTCTATATTTTAAATTACATTTACTTAACACAGCAGAATTTGAACATTCCCTACAAATAACAATTTGCTTTGCTGGCTCCACTTTTGCCGGGAGCAGAATGTCCGCGGCGATGCTATGTTGTTCATTTGGGGTTGGTTCAAATAGAACAGTATACCTTCTCTAATTAGGTTGTACCTTTTTGTTGAACCATTCAAGAAAATTCCAGAAACAGAAATGGTTTTCCGTCTACAATATAGCAGCGAAAATCGGTACATATTCTGCCAAAATTGATATTCCAAGATATCAACGCATGCATGGTGAGTTTGATCAAAAACAGTCCTTTGTTCTCTGAAAAGTGGAATAATATTCAGAATATGATGATAAATATATTATGATAATCAGACATGAATTCAAAATCTCCAGCAAACTCCAACTCAGAAAGTAAAACAAAGCAAAGTACGAGATAAATAATTAACCGTTTATTTTTGGGACCAAATGAAAAGGCAGTTAAATTGAATTATAACTATTGTTGAATGAGGCCTATCTATTAAAATTTAACCATTTCGAAGTCAGGTGGCATTTATGATGGAAACCGGCTGCGTGAAATGCTGAAATTGGTTACGTCGTTGCCGATAAGAACAAATTCCAGATAAATAACCGTAAATATTGCTTTTGACATCGCGACAAATACCAACCATAACTTTGCTACAAAGAAGTTTTAGCAATTAAGTATTAAATTACTTGCTGTTGCGGCTTCGGGCGCGTTTTTCTGGTTTAATGTTTTTCGACCCACATCCCACAAGCGAAAAGTAATAGTAATTTTTGTCATTTCAACCCACAACAATTTTACAGTGTTGTTTCTGAGCCTAAATGTTATTCGAGCTTTATTCAGTTGTTTTAGGGTTGTCTTCGCTCAAACATCTCACAACTTAGTAAACTTTCACCAGCAGGATTATGTAATCCAATATCACCTTTCAGGCCGTTATGCCTTACGATTTCTGGCCTTACTATCTTGGCCTGGAAAAATACATTTAAGATTCTAATCGCAACGCAATAAAGTTGATTTCAGTTTGTACCTCTCCGACAGAGCGCTGCTAAGTCTAACAGCGGTCTTTCTGCATTGAAATAGAGGGCATCTCTTTCTACACTATAGAAACTGAGCGAGACTTCAGCCCCAGATAGATAGAAACGCACTGCAAGTGTAAAATCACATTCGTTTACCAAAACAATTTATAGGTTAAACCTACGGTAACGCATAGAGCCTCAGCTTTTATTATCAGCGCTGATTAATTACAGGTCCTAGCTTAAAACCTGCTTTCGGTGTTAATAAGCCCTCAGGGCTATTATTCTACACGGGACACGCTCAAGTTTGTTTCTCGAAATTGAAGCGAAATTGAGAGTGGATCTTGTTGATTCAATTCTCAATTAACTGACTAACCTTTGTTTTGCGTGGGAGTAACGCGGTGGGTGTGGCGGATCAACGCTTCAATTATGTAAAACCTGTGTGGCGTAGTGGTTACGGTCTGCTTGAGACGCAGAACGTTGGTTCCATTCCCGCGGCAGGTTCTTTTTTGTATGATCTGGTCATATATTTTTCTGGAAACACACAGATGTTTTCTACGTACGAGATATCTGTATATATATTATTTATTACATAGGTATATATGGTATGGGTATTATGTTTTGCACGTATCATACAAAACAATATTTTTCAGTAGTCTGGTTTCCATAAAACAAGGTCTGCTTTCTTTGGGGCTAGATGATTCTGTGTGATATATCACAGAACAGACAGACACATACAGTTTGGATGGATGGATGTTTGTTACCTCTTCACGCCAAAACTACCGAACGGATCGGGCTGATATTTTGTATACAGATAATTATAATCCTGGAATCAAACATAGGCTTTTTATCCCATAAATCAGTGCCCATGGGATAGAAATCACCTTTTAACGTTTCCCTATAAACAACGCGTGCGAAGCCGCGGGCGGCAGCTAGTCTAACATAACAAAAAAAATGTGTCCTTACTTTAAATGGTAGAAGCAATTTCCTGATAGAAATGTTAAACAAATGTGAACATCCGCAACAAAGTAAAATTTTGATGAAGTTGTACCTAACGGTGAAATGAAATGTAATAAAATAGTATTTATTTGGCAAAATACCAACGTTAAAGCCTGCGTAGGAGTGCCATCGCACACCTCCTACCTCACCCACACATACCTGTAAGCCCACCCACGCCTTATTATAACCCATCCTTCCTACGTGTACTTACTTGAATTACTGTCAGGATCATTCCTGGAAGCGTACTGCAGTTTTGTGCACAGAACTATTACTGGGAAAGCGATTATTAAATCTCAGAGGATATACATAAATTTTATCATTAAAGTCGTTTAACGGGATATTTACCATGATTTGAGTTTTGAGCTTTCCAATATTTCGGCACAGTTTCATGCGCCAGGATCACGGAATAACTGAAGGCCCTGCGAGTGAGTTTTTATTGTTTTTTTATTATATTCAGTTATTCTGTGCATGAAGCTATGCCGAAATATTGGAAAGCTCAAAACTCAAATCATGATAAAAATCCCGTTTTAAATGACTTCAGTGTAAATATTAAATAACCATGATGGATTTTTTAAAATTAATTATCATATTTATCATCGACATTGTAGCGGTCGATGGAGTCCTAAGGGGGAGGCCTATGTCCAGCAGTGGACGTTGGTGGGCTGATTATGATAATTATTATTAACAATGCAAAAGTGTCTGTCTGTCACTTTTTATGACTAAAGCCAAATATTAACATCAGCCGTACTAAAATTTCGTAAAGAGATAAATTGTATCATAAGAAAGGCTACCTAAAATTTGGTAAATCAAAATCAAAAACTCTTTATTTCCATACAATACAATAAATGTACACTTAGAGATAAATTTAAAGCGATAAATTGTGTCCTAGGATAGGCACCTTTTAGTCTATAAAATAAAAAAGTAAGACGTGAGCGAAGCTATTAGTGAATTATAATGTATGTTATACTAGCTTCCGCCCGCGGCTTCGCACACCTTTTTCTGAAATAATAATTGCCGTGGTCCCTCCTCGGTATACGGTATATAGTGATAGAGTATAATAGTACTTGCCAATTTTAGATCCCTTTAGACGGTTTGGTGTGAAAAAGTAAAAGAGAGGCGGGATTACTCTCGAGTTTATAATATTAGTATGAATGTTTTACTTTTACGAACACTTCACATTACGGATTACAATCCACATCGTGTTTAATATTTGAAATACAAAACAGAAAATAAAAGGTAGTGAAAAGGTCAAACCCGAGCGAGACAACTTTGTGTATAATATTTTATTGCCAAGTCTGGCGCTTGTTGAGAGCGATCTCGTGTAGCTTAATAGATATTGTACTTAGGATAAGTCGCAAGCTGAACTCTAAAGGTTATTAACCGTGTTTATTATAATCTTGAATCTATGTTTACTTTTGTGTACTAAAGATATTCTGTTTATACTGGTTTAATTTAAACGTCAGTCAGTTCTTGGGTAAAGAAAAGCGACGGGTTGCGAGGTGGGTAGTGGAATATAGTACGCGTTTTGGGGCGGCAATTTATTTTTTTATACCACCAAGGCTATTTATTTATTGTGTGTGACCAAGGTGGCAAACAAACTTGCGGCCCGCCTGATTCGTTCACCATCGTGGCCAAAAAGAGCAACTTCGCATCTCTCCCTACACTATACAAAATAAAACTTTTACAGAGGCATTAAAAATAAGCTTAGGATAGGTATTATAAACTGCAAATTTGATTTTGATTTTTGATTTTCTGAATTCCTTCCTTTAACATAGTAAGTATAAGATACCAAATGACATTAAATTATTGAATAATTATTTATTTAAAATCAAATTGTGTAGGTGGCTGAATCACCGGAATTGTTATGATGTAGATGACTTTTTAATGCTAGATCATAAGTACCTACCTAATCAGTTATAATTATTGCATGCTAAAATATAGTGAGACGTGAGTGCATTATCTATACTTACCACCTTTATACCATGTCTGACACCAAATAAACATATTTGAATCTTTATAATATAAATAAATTGGTGGTGGCGCTGATTTGGGTCGAGTATGCGCCTTAAGGCTAAACAAGTCGCTCATCTCTCCATACAAACGTGGAAGGGTAACTACTACGCTGTTTGATGTTGACCATCCAAAACTAAGGATAATATCAATTTATCTTGTCATTATCTATGTCTGTATACACCCGAAACCGTAAAAAAGTATAAATTACACAAATACAAGCTTCTAAACTTTCGTATTTCAACACCGATTTTAGCCCAACTTTGAGCAAAAATAAATAACATCCGGAGAAAGAAAACTTTAAAATAAAGCCCGTACCGACATAGTTTAGTTATTCAAAAGTTGAAATAAATTATAATTATAAATTTAATTTGAAAAGATACTCTTATTAGCTTTTCTATAATAACCCTTGTCCTAAAAGTCCCATTTTTTACGCGGTTGTTTAACGAATTAATTTACTTATGTGCATTTCATCAAGCGCGCGCAAATGTCTATAATGTCAGGTGAGATGGCATACATTTAGGCCGCGCCCACTGATGAGTTGGACAGGACGACTTGTGCAGCCTTAAGGTACATTTTTAAAACCTCGCGCGATTGTCTTTTGTTTTTTTTTTTCATACAATAACCCACGGTGACGTCACACATTCATGCTTTCAGTATACGAAGTACAAAAGGGGATCGCGGTAGGTTTTAGAAATGTTAGAAATCTACTCGTATGGCATGACGATGTATGCGGCTAGCACGGGAACGTGGAGGATGGCACAAACTTCAGGAGGTCTATACCCAGCTATGGGTACAATCCCGCTACGGATAAAATCAAAATCAAAAACTCTTTATTTCCATAAATACAATAAATGTACACTTAGAATAGGTCAAATTATAAAACTCAACACTGACACGGAAATAAAGTGATATTTTGATTTCTGTCGCTTCGTTAAGTAGACTAAAGTAAAAAAGCGACGAAGAAACCTTTAGCCTGTTAGTTGTTATTTTTCGAGTTGGAGCAAAACCCGTCCCAAGCTTTTTTATCCTCTAGATAATCTGATATTTTATAGTAAGCCTTTTTGCACAGCAAGGTTTTGACAATTTGTTTGAATTTATTTACTGATAATTTTTGCAACTCACTAGGAGTTTTGTTGTAGAAGCGTATACATTGCCCTTTAAAACATACATTAATTTTGTGTAGCCTAGTTGTGGGCACAGCGATCTTATGTTTGTTTCTGGTATTCAAATTATGTTTATCGCTATTTTTAGGGAACCGATTTATATTTTTATGAGTGTACAATAAGTTTTCATAAATATATTGATAATGAGGATGGTCAGTTTATCATCGATGTTTCAAGAACAGCTCAGTTTCAGTCTAAAAACTGAGCATTAAAAGGTTGAGAGCCTGCCACAGAACTAAAGAAGAATTGTTTGTTAAAGATACGATATCTACGAGACAGGCAATTTCAACGTTGTGTATAAGAACACGGAAGGAAATAATGAAGAAAAAATAACGAATCAGGGAATAATGTGCTGAGTCTATGATAAGGTAGAATGGTCTATATAAGAAGCGGCGGATTCTGATAAACCTCGTTAATTTGCTTTTGTTCTGTTAAGAATTCCTTCCTCATTGCTTATTTCTCTATTAACGGAAAATATTTCTACTTTGCTGTTGCTATAAGTTTGGGTTTTTAAAAAAATATCTTAGCGTCTGGTCGAAGCGATGTGTGACCCGAGAGCTGGTGAGTATCTGGCACAGCGCATCAGCATTGCCATACGGCGTGGCAACGCAGCCAGCGTCTTGGGGACGCTTCGGACTGGTATTGATATGGATCAGTTGAGCTACCTGTAGATTGTTTGCAACAGTCTGCAGTTAGCTCAAATTTTTCAATTGTAAATACTAGATCTAATCTATTTCTATTATTTTATTGTAATTTTCTTTGTTATAAGTTAATTTCAGCAATGGATAACGCAGTTTTAAAATATAAGCCTACGGTTCTTTAGAATATTTTCTAATCCATCAAATTGAATAAAACCGTGAGTTTCTTAGCCGTAAAGGATCCAAACAGACACGCAATGCGTAAGACATAACCCTCCCTGAGTCGGGTAATAAAACAGCTAAAGTTTGCTACGTTTCATTTACCCTTCACTGGCTGTTTCACGTGTCTTCACTTGTAATAAGATCGTCGTCTTAATGAAAAAGGCTTTATTGATTTAGTGGTTCTATGTTTTTTATCTACAGCTTGTTTTGTCCCTCTATGTCTATTGCATTACCCTCTTACTTTTCAAGCTAGTTAGTTAATCCATAATGAAGCTAAGGTCGATTGGGTCGATATATCTTTTACATTTCCATTATCTATTAATACTTCCTTTATTGCTTTACAAAATACAAAATTTGCAATTCAAACTACACAATCAATAACAATTAAATACCTACTTTAGAGATTCTATATTACAATAAAACTTTTAAACCCAGCATGGTTATTAACACTAAAGTCATTTACAACGGGATATTTACCTTGATTTGAGTTTTGCTTTCCAATATTTCGGAACAGTTTCATACGCCATGATTACGGAATAACGGAGGGCACTGCGAGTGAGTTGTTATTGGCAGATATATCAATCTAACCTCATTTTTATTCTACATTACAAGTAGCGGAACACATAACGAATGTCTATTTAAAGAAATCTGCACGACCGTCCATTGCATTGCTCTGCTGCTGCGTAAAAAAGACAAACTGACTCGCATACTCTATTTTACAGTAGGTAAGCAAGATTCGAAGTACCCCACAAAACATAACATAAAAAACGTTTGATGACATCATTAGGTTACAAAGGATTTATATTGTAGAAAATTAACGGAGCCAAATTCATTGGCTAATAAAACGAATTGCCGGCATTAAATGGGAATCAGCTGCGATGTAAATCTTGTTCTTGGGTTTGCAGGATGAATGCTCTACTTAGTCCTTTTCGTTGAGAAGCCTACAGCTTTTATGCAGCTGATTCAATCGGCTTTTCCGTATTGTTGTTTTTTTTTCTAACAGTTAGAAAAAATTATAAATAGATAAATATCATTGTTTTAAAAGATGGCCACTCTATGGTAGGAATTAAAAATGTTAACAGAAAGTTTCCAGTTGCTCTTGCTGTGTCCTGTCCGAAGGACATTATTTTAATAATTCAGTGAAACAAGCGGCCACTGTAGCTTCTGTTAGGCAACGGCCACCTTAAATTCTTGTCACGATCCCGATCATGGTCAATGCGGTTTTCAAAGACAATTTTCCAATTTCATGAATTGTTTTACAAATTTTTATCGGCAATCTTCCATTAAAACTGTTGATATTCTTCTGCACTGAACCAGCTGTCTTGCATAGCCCACCGGAAGGGCTGTGGGCGATGACGTCATCCGGTAATGGGCGATTAGTGCCCCACGGCAAGGAGACTTCAGGAAAACCGTATTGAAGCGACCATTGTACGGTCGTAGCGCTTTGCTACGCCGTAGACCCTCACCGCAGCTACGCTGCTACGACGACATTCGATCGCTGGATAAAGTTTCTCGTAAGGAGGTTCTCGTAGTGTTGATTAATACTAGTAAGAAAAATGTTAAACCTTAAAACATTTTTCTTACTAGTACCTATTAAATCAGTAAATAAAATAAAATAAATAGCGCCCTCTAGATTGCGCTCTGTGGATTGAAATTGTATGCGATTTTTTTATTTCTACAATTAATGTTTTGAGTTAAAAGTGCAGAAAATTATGCTTCTTACATGGGTTTCACTTCCACAGACGTACATTATTCAAACTTTTATTTGACTTCCACATGGGTATTTTTGATGGTATTTTTACACCAACAATTCGAGTACCTATGATACCTATCATCAACAACATAAAAATTGGAATCATTCCGAATCCATTTGTGGTAGCAACACGAAAACGTTCATTACATTCTCAGTGCCGCCGGGCTTTACACGTTTCAATTGAAATTTTTATTAACATTTCACGTAAGCTTTTAAAACTGTATCTTTACGATACAGTTTTAAAAGCTTACGCGAATGCTCCATTTCACATGCGATTTAATTTTTATTTGAAAGTGAATGGCATCCAATATTCAGCAGATCACAGACACGTTTCAATTCGACTAATCGACTTCGCGCACATATTTAATACAAACTCGTCGCTAAGGGTGAAATTGGTAACAGCTGGGGGTGAAATGGTGAGATGCAAATGGGGTTTTGGGTTACTCCATCATTTCCCTCAGCAAAACATTTTATATATTCATCGTTCAGCCTCACACGTGACGTGACGCGGGTAGACAAAACATGCTTTCTCCCACTGTACTCTATCAGCCGTCAGCTTTTCAAACAATTTACCCCGACCCTTCTTTGGTACACATAAATCAGTTTTCGCAAGAAAAAGCGGGTCAGAAATAGAACTTCCCCGACTAACCTTTCTAACACAATTTAAACTGGCAACTATGCCAAACCCGCGATATATCACGAAGCCAACGGTTCCCAACAAGCTGCAAGTATTCAGAGCTATTCGTTTTATTGATAACTGTTCGTGAAACTTTTACGGCTCTCTTACAAGTTTTAGAAGTTTTGGGCCTCCCCTAAACGCTAAACGCAATACATTCGAAATATTTGCTAAGAGTTTGACTTCTAAATTTTCGGCACCTAGCAAATTATACTTACTGTCTTCATCATCATAATTTCAGCCCGTGTACATCCACTATTGGATATTAGGCCTTCTCTCTACACTTTGCTTTCACTTGTCACTGCTTAACTGCAGAATAATTCCTGTGGCTCATACAAGGGTAGCGGTATCCGAAAAGGACGCGGCTTAAAAATCAACCCTTCCAACTCAGCCTGTGGATATCTTAAGAGGCGACTAAAGAATCCTACCGGAGGAAGGGCAGCATCTTCCTTCCGTGTTATTTTAACAGGTTTTAAAATACACAGAAGGACAGGAAACAAAAAGACTTCCTAATATGTGCACGCCTGCGTGCAGGCTGAATACAATGACTAAACTAGATAAAAGATCTGACATATTGTATAATTTTGTATTCTTGCAAATAAACCAGCTGCCTTATAAGCAAAGCATACACAAATGTCAAGCTGTACAAGCCTTTCCAAAACATGGCGGGTTTAGCAATAATCACCACGCATGGCAGGCGGTCAGAGGTCTACTGCATCAGTAATCTGCCTGCGACGTGTGGTGACTGCGGCAAGGCATCCTCAGCGATGTAGGTATGTGTGCTGAGGGATGAGTATACAGATGTAGCTATAGTTGCGTATGGTAAAGGTAAAGGCAGGGTGCTTAGAGTTTCCGACCACGTAGGTGTTTTGTAATTCAATATCGGAATTTCATTGGGCTCCTGTGGAGGGCACGGCGCTACAATTAGGCCTCTATTTTAATTATTCACTAGTGCAGCCTGTGACTTCGCTGTAGCCAAGAGCTACCTAACCTATTTTGCTGTTTTTCCAGTTGTTTTTCAAAACTTTTAAAGTTGTAGTAAAATAACTTTGCAACCAGTCCAGCATTATTTATATTTATTATTTTTACAAAAAAAGTTATCTTTTATTATTGAAATGCTATCAGTCTGTATGAATACAAAAGCGAAAAAAAAACATCAAAATCTATTCTTTATCAATTAGCGAATTCATATTTCACAAAGGTGTTTTGTTGACATATTTAGTATTTTAAAAATGAAAATGAGACCACTTGCTGCCATAAAAAGTACTAAACTTTCGAGCAAAATCAATCGATAAGAAATCGAGCGTTTATGTCGCGAATGAATGAGAAATTTTATTATTTTATTGTTAGCTTTACTGACAATATAATAATTGTTGTGAAAAACCTGACTCATCACTTTTTGTTTTTAGATTCAATTTTTTTATCGCAAACCGAGGAGACATAGTCCAACAAAATGTAGCTTAAAACACACAAGGAAAACAGACAAGTGTTTTTAAAAAAAAATATACACTCTGAACATGTATCCGCGGCTATAAAAATAGAGCTGAAACTGATAGCTCTATACATGGACATTTATCTATAACTTCACTTTCCCTAGATAATATCTTGATCGGATAATCGGGATATATTAATTAGTATAGGTAGCGTGGCACCCACGCCCCACCGTAAGCTCTATGCATAATCAACGAGCTTACTAATTAGATTGTTCCCGTCTATTAAACGGAGTTTTCTCATGAACGTAGCTAACAAATGTTTGCTCTACTTCTTTAATATTTGTGTACCTTAAAAAAAGATTTCTTTTCATTTACAAAACTTGGCTGTACAGTCTTTTGTGAATAAACGTAAGATTTTATTTAGGTTGCTAGTGCGTACACCTTAACTTAAAAAATAACAAAATAAACAGTAAAACAAGTATTGGCGGCCTTTATTCTTTTCACTAAAAGCGATTCCTTCCAGGCAATAGGATAGACAGGTACCTACCTGATTCTTTCAGTTTCAGTTTTTTTTTTTTTTTTCGGGAAACCATCAATACACTCGTTTTTGGGAAAGGTTCAGGAAAGTTCGTTTATTGTATTTTGCCAAAACTAACATTTTAAGAACCCTTTCGATGCCACTTCTGCTGCCTGGCAATATAACTCTGTTCTAGACCTAGGCCATAAAGGTGACCGTAATATTTCACAGCCGCTATTACGGTTATTTGACAACGTCGCGAATGCCACCTGGATTACCCCGGCTAGTTTCTTTCACGGTTGCTTTTTATGATTAAAATCTCGTGTCTCCGCACAAGCTTTTAATCATAAAAAGTAAAAAAAATTACGAGACCTTTGCAGTAGGTAAATCAGAAATTAAATGAATAAGGTAACGCCCGAGTTCTCTAAATCAGAAATAATTATCATCAACATCATTCGCAGACGGACTTTACCTACTTTTTGTATTCGCCATCTTTTTTCAGAACCAATGCATAATCAAAATCTAATTTAAGATTTTGTTTCCGATCACGGATCATTGTATTGTAATATTTTATTAATGAAATAAACATTTGGTCTTTGTATTGTATTGTTTCATTCAACGTCAAATCGCCAACATAGTTTTCATTTATTTATCAAAATGACAAAGTAACATTGTATAAACATTATCTGTTTTATAACAACTAGATTCCTGTAACCGAGTGCAGATCTAATTATGATACGAACCTTCATTATAAACAAGAAGTCCTCTGCTGTACTTTGTAAATTAGATGTTATGCCCGGGGAACTTTATGATAGTTTGAAAATGAAATAACAATTTATAATGTATGTTTTGAGTCCGTTGTGGTTCTAGATTGCAGCAGTCCTAGACTGGCTGCAATTAAAGCGACTTCACATGGTCGCTCTATCTTGATATTTTCGGTGTATATGCCTACATATAAGAAAGAAAACTTACCCATTTTTACCGAAGTACTAAGCGAAATCAGTGCGCTTGAAGAAAGCTGTAATATCGAGTCCTTATACATGTTAGGCGATTTTAACGCTCACCCACAGGAACCTTTCTTCAGAGAGCTGACTAGCTTCTGTGCTGATCAGTGCTGGCTTTGCGCCGACGTTGAGAAATTAGGAGTAAATGCTGATGTGTACACGTTTGTATGTCAAAAATCTGGTAGTAGGAGATGGTTGGACCACTGTGTCGTCTCTCTTGCAGCATGGCAAACTGTGTTAAATGTAGGTGTTTATGAGGATGTTTACACGTCGGACCATCTCCCTATATACATGGTATGTGACTTGTATGCTGTTAGACCGAGGCGGGCGACTCAGGACCGGCCTCCGAGCGCTGTTCTATGGGGAGAGAGGAGTAACGATCAGATAAATGCTTATCGAAGTCTTTGTGATGCAGCTTATCGTGAGATTACCTTTCCTCAGGAATTGGTGGAGTGCGGTCATGGGTCGTGTACCTTGGCTGAACATAGATTAGTGTTAGACAAAATGTATGATGACATCGTTAGTACTATGGTAGATGCGGCGGTCCAGACGAAGCGGTGTGTTAGCGGCAGGCCCAAGAAAGGTAAAAATCTCTGTGGCTGGAATACCTATGTTCGATGTGCACACAGGGAGGCCAGGCTTAAATTTAAAAACTGGGTGTTCCATAATAGACCCACTTCGGGCAACATCTACGAGGATATGTACGAATCTCGTAAAATCTTCAAAAGTCGCCTGAAGTGGTGTCAGAGCAACCAGAATCAGATCTTAATGGACAAATTAGCCCGCGAGAGAGAGGGAAATGATTTCAAGTCTTTCTGGAAGTCCACTAACAGGTTAAACATTAAGCCTGGCCTTCCTGTGAGCATTGAAGGCATAAGTGAGGGGGGCGAGATTGCGCGGATGTTCATGGAACACTTCAGGGTACAATCCCCCCTGGGACCTTCTGAGGAGGAGTTGGATGCTGGGTCCAGCGGTCCGGGAGAGGAGCCAATAGTACAATTGTCCGCAAAGCAAATCAGAGCGACAATTAAAAAGATGACTAGAGGCAAATCTCCTGGTCACGATGGATTGAGCATCGAGCGCCTCAGATATGCAGGGACACACCTTCCCGGGCTCCTATCCATGTTCTTTACCATGTGTCTAAGTCATGCGTACCTACCGGCAGACTTAATGAAGACAAAAGTGGTACCAATTGTAAAGAACAGGACGGGAGATATATCAGACAGAGGGAATTATCGCCCGATCTCACTAGCCACTTGGTATATCGCTAGGTAATGAAACAACCGTCTTGCCCGATAGCTAGTTTATTACTGAAAAGTAACAGATACCCCCAGTAGTTTTATGCATACAGCTCATCCCTCCAACATTAATTTGGGAACCTGTAACAAGGCAAAGGTTCCTATAAAATAAACTAACTCCTTAAAATTACTTAATAACTACTTAATTAACTTAACAAAAGTGTTTATAGTTAACAGGCTTCTTGGGTCTCCTAGTGCGCCCGGCCGGGCCGGAGTTTGCGTTGCTCGGGTTCATACCTTCAACACTGGGATTGACCTGCAGCTCCGCCGGCCGCGGCTCGTCCATCATCACCTCGCAGGCCTCCGCCCACTCGTCCCTTTCCGCGTCCATATCAGACACTGGACTGTTATCTTGGGCGGTCACGACAGACCTCTCTATTACCTCCTCGACAGTAGTTATTGGTGGCGGCGACGACGGTTCTACGATTATACAAGGTTCCACCGGCGGCGGCAGCGGCGTCGGCGGCGGCGGTGATCGGAGGAGCTCTGTGGGCGGCGGCGTGCAAGGTGGCGATGGCGGCGACGGGTCTAACATCACCGGACTACCGGTGCTGACCACAGACACATTTTCATTTTGGACAATATTATTACTATTACTGGTATATTTCCTTATCTGATCAACGTGCCTTTTACAGCTGGTATCATAATCTTTAAAATAAATTTCAAACATTCGGTTTCCTATTATCTTTTTAACGATACCTACACTCCACACACTTTTTCGTGCAACAAACCATTGAGCCCATACAGTTTCATCAACATTAAAACATCTACTTGGTTTCAGGTTCACTTGCTCATTGACATTTTTAATTTTATCAACAGGTAAAACTAAATCTAACCTACACCTTAAGTTACGGCCCATCATTAACATAGCCGGCGTGGCGCCGGTCGCGGAATGTACTGTATTTCTGAATACAAATAAACAGCTTTGTAATTTATTATTAATTTCCTTTTGGTTCTGACATTCTGAAATTACACATTTTATCATTTTCTTACACGTTTTAACTGAATTTTCCGCCTGCCCATTGCTAGCCGGGTGATATATGGGTGATGTTAGATGATGGATTCCGTTTACATTACAAAAATCATGAAATTCTGCTGAGCTTATTTTAACATCGTTATCTGATACAATTACACAAGGCACGCCGAATCTAGAAAAAATATCCTTTAGTTTTTGAATAAGAACGCTTGTAGAAGTGCCACGCTCCATAAACACACACTCTAACCATTTGGAATATGCATCAACCACAATCAAGTACACAGCCTGCCCTATAGACATGTAATCTATGTGTATGCGGTGCCACGGCGCCGGCGGCCGCGGCCACGGCGACGGCGGCGCGCTCGGCGGCGCGGCGCGTACGGCGGCGCAAGCTGTGCATGCACCTACCCATCGCTCGATATCACCATCTATTCCTGGCCACCACATTCTGCTGCGAGCTGCACTTTTTGTTTTGACGATTCCAAAATGTGCAGAATGCAATTCTTTTAACATTCTGTCTCTATACGCGGCTGGAATCACTACTCTGTGGCCGCGAAACAAACATCCATCTACTACTTCTAAATCAGTTTTACATTGAAAATATGGCAAGATGGATTTACATGTTATTTTTCTTGGCCAGCCATATTTCATGTATTTGATCACCACATTCAAAACCTTATCGGCAGATACCTCACGTTTAATGTCTTCAAATAAAACCGGTTGTACGTTTGCTTCTAAGAATAGGAAATGCCTAGAACTTCCTGCGGTTTCATCACTGACCGTGTCTGATAAGGGCGACCTTGAGAAATAATCTGCCACCTGATTATTTTTACCGTCTACATACTGCACTATATAGTTATAGGCTGACAGAATAATAGCATACCTTTGCAAGCGTAATGCGGCCGTCACCGAAATACCCTTCCCTCTTCCAAAAATAGAAAGTAAGGGCCTATGGTCGGTTTTTAAAATAAATGGTTCTTGGCGGCCATACAGGTACTGGTGGAAATGTTTTATCCCAAAAATAATGGCCATAGCTTCCTTCTGAATTTGGCTGTAATTCTTCTCGCTTACCGATAACGAACGCGAAGCAAACGCAATAGGGCGTTCACCGCCGTCGGCGTCTTTGTGCGCCAGCACGGCGCCAAGCCCGCGCGGGCCTGCGTCCACGGTCAGTGTCAGCGGCGAGTCCGGCTCGAAGTGTGCCAGCACGCGGTCGCTGGCCAGCTCGCGCTTCACGCTCTCGAAGGCCGCCTGGTGCCGCTCCTCCCACTGCCACTCAGCGCCCGTGCGCAGCAGCTCGTGAAGTGGATTTAACACCACCGATGCGGAAGGAATAAAATTCCTGTAATAATTTACTACGCCTAGGAATTGTTTAACACCTAAAACGTTGGTAGGCGCGGGCGCATTAGTTATTGCCTCAACTTTAGTGGGGCAAGTTCTTAGTCCGTTTTTATCAATAACATAGCCGAGGTAGGTAACACTATCCTGAAAAAATACACACTTGTCACTTTGCAACCGTAACCCTGCATCTTGTAGCCTACTAAGAACCTCCCGCAACCTTGACAAATGGATTTCCTTGGTTTTACCTGTTACACAAATATCATCAAGCCAAATACTTACACCTTCCAGGCCTGACAGAAGTGTTTCCATAGCTTTTTGAAAAATAGCAGGTGCGTTCGCCAAGCCATACACCAATCTACTGTAGGAAAATAAACCCTTATGTGTCGATATGGTGGCCAACGATTGAGATGACTTGGACAATCTAAATTGGTTATAGGCATTACTAAAATTATAGACATTTATTCACAAAGAAAATTATACTAGTATTTACAATTGAAACAATTGAGCTAACTGCCGACTGTTGCAAACAGTCTACAGATAGCTCAACTGATCCATATCAACACCAGTCGGAAGCGTCCCCAAGACGCTGGCTGCATTGCCACGCTGTATGGCAATGCTGATACGCTGTGCCAGATATTCACCAGCTCTCGGGTCACGCGTCGCTTCGACCAGTCGCTCAGATAGTTTTTTGAAAACCCGAAGAGCCTCGGTACCCCACGGACCTAGGGTCTCGACTCCAAGGGGAGCAAATGTGTAGGCTCTGTCGAGACCTGCATATTTGCGCCTCTTGAGATCTTCGGCCAAATCTGCCGCCGCACCCGCCCTCACGGATGTCCTCGGAAGATGGGAAGGCGCAAGTGTGTGTGGCATTACTTAGATCTAACTTGGAATATTTTTCTCCACCACCTATTTTAGAAAACACTTCTTCTATACGTGGCAACGGATACTTATCAATTTTTAGATCTTGGTTCAGAGTACATGAAAAATCACCGGCAATTTTCAATTTTCCATTTTCTTTCAGAACTGGTACTATAGGGGTTGCATATTCCGAATGGTTAACTGGCACTAAAATACCTAAACTGACTAATCTGTCAAGTTCTGCACTAACCCTTTCTTTAAGTGCGAAAGGTACGGATCGGGGCTTAAAGAATTTCGGTTTGGCATTATCTTTAAGTTGCAACTCGACTTCAAATTTATTGAAACAACCTAACTCATTTTTCCAGACGTCTGGAAAAAGTGTTAATAGGTGTTGCACTTCTTCAATGTTTTTATTCGTACATTCAATACTGTTATTTGATGATGCAAAATAAATTTTAAAATGAGTCATGAAATCACGCCCTAACAACGGTGGCCCACCATTTTCTATGACATATAATTTTATCGGTTTACGTGCGTTAGAATACCTAATGTCAGCTGTAAAATAACCTAAAGGCGTGATTTTATGACCGTTGTATAAACACATTCTAATATCACTCTTATGCAATTTTAACCTAGAAAAATGCTCCAAATATAATTTGTGCGATATAACCGTAGTGCCCGATCCTGTGTCCAGTTCCATACACAACTCAATTCCATTCACATTTACTGTCAGTTTGATAGGGTTATAGTTTACATACCTCAAGTTATAAAGTTCACATTCCTTGCAGTCACTTTCGGCAAGGGACTCCGCGCCCTCGACACCAATGTTGTGTAAATTACACTTTGTAGAACCACACACTTTCTTAAGATGGCCTTTTTGCCCACATTTTTGACACTTGTAGTTCTTAAATCTACACGTATCCGCTGAGTGGTTCTTCATACCACACACTGTACAACGCGACTGGTTACTGCCCTCATCAGCCTTTCGTGACCCAGCTGCGCCTGCCTGCGAAGCCGCCTGGGCCGCCGCCGCGCTGCCGCCGTAGCCGCCGCGGCCGCCGCCGGTACCGCGAGCACCTGCCCGTGTGTAGAAAACCGGCTCCTCCTTCACGACGACGGTGCTGGTTTCAGCGCCCACGCCTGCTGCGCGTGCCTGCCGCGCGCACGATGCCTTTTGCGCGACCTCCAACGCCTGCACTAGCGTCAAGGTTTTTGAGTCGCATTCAAAAAGTTTATCACGCTCGTGTCCTGTCCTAAAGCCTAGCACGAAACGGTCCCGCAGTAGCGTGTCCAGTTCTGTGCCAAAGTCGCAGAAAACGGCTAGCCCTCGCAGCCGTGCTGCCCATTCTTCAATGCTTTCGCCATCGGACTTTATCGCTTCATAAAACTTCGCCCTGTCGGCGAATGTTGACCTTTTTGGCGTGAAATGTTTGTTGAGTACAATCACTAGCTCTTTGTATGTAGCTCCATCGAGATTCTTCGGGTGAATGAGGTTCCGAAGCAGACGGTACGAGTCGTCGGACAAATGCGTTAGCAACACTGCACTTTGTTTTTCTTCGTCAATGCCGTTCAATTTGATAAATTGCGTCAGTTTCCCGAAAAACACTTGCCATTCATTTAATTTGTAGTCGAAAACGCCTAAATTACCGAGAAAACTCGCCATTTTTATTTGTTCGCGGGTAGATAGTGACCTCGTCGTCAAATGGTATATCGCTAGGTAATGAAACAACCGTCTTGCCCGATAGCTAGTTTATTACTGAAAAGTAACAGATACCCCCAGTAGTTTTATGCATACAGTACCCACACATGCATACACCACTACAGTAGCCAAGGTGCTGGACAGTGTGCTTGATTCTATGGTACAAAAGTACCTTCAACTCCATGACGCGCAGTTCGGGTTTAGGCCTGGACTCTCGACAGAAAGCGCAATTCTAGGACTCAAGCATACTGTCCAATACTACACCAGTCGTAGGACGCCGGTGTATGCCTGCTTCCTCGACTTATCCAAGGCTTTCGACCTAGTGTCGTATAGCGTGCTCTGGAACAAGTTGAGGGAGAGGGGTGTCCCGGCGGGTCTACTACAGATTTTTCAGTACTGGTATAGAAACCAGTCCAACTTTGTCAGCTGGTCTAATGCATCTTCTGAGATGTATAGGTTGGAATGCGGTGTGAGACAGGGGGGGGTAAGCTCTCCTTCGCTTTTCAACCTGTACATTAACGAGCTCATAGTCGAGCTCAGCAGCATGCGTGTCGGCTGTAGCGTAGATGGTATCAGTATGAATAACATCAGCTACGCGGATGACATGGTGCTGCTGGGACCGACTGCGGGCTCGGTCGATGCTATGTTAAAAGTGTGCGCTAAATATGCTGCTTCTCATGGACTCCGCTATAACCATAAGAAATGTGAACACATTGTTTTTAAGGCCGTCGGCAATCATGCTGAAAGCTTTCCCAGCATTAACCTTGAAGGTATGGACATCAAAAGGGTTACGTCCTTTAAATATCTGGGACATCATGTCGCCGAAGACCTTAAAGACAATGTGGACATAGAGAGGGAGCGCAGGGCTCTGGCGGTTCGAGGCAATATGTTGATTCGTAGGTTCTCCCGTTGTAGCGAAGAGGTCAAGATAACCCTTTTTAAGGCTTACTGCCAATGCTTCTACACGGGAAACCTATGGGTTCGGCATGCCAAAAAACCGCTGGAGACCCTGCGTATACAATACAACAATATTTTCAGGATGATGTTGGGGCTGCCCCGCTACTGCAGTGCGTCAGGGATGTTTGCGGAGTACCAAGTAGATGGATTTACAGCGATTCTCCGCAAAAAGACCGCCTCCCTGATGCGCAGAATCCGGGACAGCACAAATAGCATCCTGAGAACTATTGCCGATAGGTTCCCCTCTCCTATATGGATATGTTTTGTGCGTAGGGTAATAGGTGAAATATGATAATGTCATATTTCACCTATTACCCTATATATTATATTGTACCTAATTAAATTAGTGTGTGTGATTATTTGTTACTAACCATAATTTTAAGTTTTTTCTATAATCGTGTTACTAACAAAATATGGATCAATTGATATTCGAAATAAAATATTTTTATTATTTTTATTTTAATGTATGAACACATATGGAAGTAACCGTATGCACCCTACAGATGGGGAGTTTTTGATTGCACGATTGAAAGAGATGTATAAGTATAGAAAGGAACCTATATTATCTACATATATTTTGGGTCCTTCAGTGTATAATCGGCTGCCTGACTGGATGCGGAATGCAGCTTCCATATCTATTTTAAGAAAAAATTAAGAAAGTGGTTTATTGAATTGGTTTTTTATGACATAAATGTGGCATAATATAGAATTTGCCCTTATTATAGCGATAATATTATTTTTATATTTGATTTGGTGACATATAATATTGGTGTTATGAATGGAATATGTATCGGTATCTTTCAACCCGCTATCCCAACCCCACGGTGAACAACTACACGAGGGGAGAAGATTTAAAATCCGTGCCGCATGTTTCTTGCATGCAGCACAATGCTGAACCTACTCCCTTTGCCTGTGATTAGTAATTTATTTTTGAGTATACTTATACTTTAGGTTAAGTAATTTATAGACAATAAATGTTTTTTGTTTATTTATGGTCAGGTCTTTACGTAATATTTTTGAAAGTAGCTTGAAAGTGTTGATAAATGATGCCTAATATTCTTGGATAGCATTACTCAACGTTTCCTTGATGACAATGACAAAGCATTAGCTTTATAAAAGGGTTTGAAACACGGCCACTGTTTACGAAATGGTAAAGCTTTTACGTGTAGTTAGGAGCACGAATATTGAGCCTTAGATTTTCGGATTTCTGGGAAATGTAGCTGTTATTTTGGGTGTTAAAAAATTCAAAGAATGCGGTGTATAAAGGTGTATTGAGTCTACCTTCCGATTAACCGGTCGTTAATTTACGATGGTGATTTCCAATCGTCCCAATACGTAGTTATTTTGCCAATACCTACTTAATGCATCTCCGGTTTTGCCTATCGGTAGTTGAATACTGACATTTATTGTAGAATAAATGTATCGAAATTCTACCGTGAAAGACAAAACGATAAAAAGATTGCAGTGATTGTTGACTTATGTAATTTGAATCTTGTCACGTGTCCAAAAGTCCGTAAGGTCTAAAGGAAATAAAGCACTTTGATATTTGATTGAATACTGGGAACAGCCCAACCTGCTCGAGATTTCAGTTTTTTGCTACTCGACCGTGGTGGCCGTGGCGTAAGAATAAACCCCTCCAACCCAGCACGTAGATGTCGGAAATCTAAAGGAACCTACTACTACTACCTACCAGAGGAATGGCAGCAGCTGATGTGTGTGTGTGTATTTCTAAATCCTTCAATCGCGATCCCAGAACCGCCCGCCCAGCGTGGTTAGGCAAAACCCCCTTGTTTGGGGAATGTATGAAAATGTTCCGCTGTGGATGTAGATATGTGTGCTGATAAGGGATAGTTTTTTCATGGCATTTTATAATGCGGGACAGAATATGCCGCTTAGTTCGTTCTCCAGTCCGCTTAACAGTACAGTCGGAGCTGTTTTATATTCAACCAGCATTTCATTCCATGCCACAACGACACAACGTACTAATTCGAATGTTCGCGTGACACTCACAGCTCCCAACGCTTTCTAAATGGATTAGCCAGTAAGCAGCTTATGTTTGAAACATTACTAGAATGTGGGCAGAATAATACTGAATAAATATGGAACGTAACTAATAATGTTTTGCTATCACAGTGTGAATTGTTACTGTAAATAATTGTTCTATGTTAATTCTGTTCTCATGTTTAACATTAGTTTTTGGAATGCTTGAATAATCAGTGCTGTGTGATCACTCGTTCCGCTTACGCGTCCAACCGCAACATCGTTGGTAAAATATATCGTCAACCTTTGGCTCAAAACCTGCGTACTTTTTTCGTTAGTAATTTTAAATAAACCACACCACAACTTCCAATTCAACAATGAAGTGTCCAGTCTGCTTCGTTGAATTCACTGATGGGGTTCAGTGCTCTATCTGCCGAAACCACCTGGACTTTGGATGTGCCATGATTTCCGAGACTACCTGGAGGAGATATGGCCCGGAAAAGAAGTCACAGTGGAGATGTCCGTCGTGCCGTGCACCATCGCCGCTGTCACTGGCGCCCTCTGAAACTGCCTCCTTCGATTCCATCATGAAGGAACTTCGGGAGATGAAACGCCAGCTGTCAAGCCTACCGGCACTCAGCGAAGACATGCGGTCTATCAAACAGGAGCTGTCTGAGCTGAGGGGTACTTGTGACTACACGAGTCAGAAGCTAGATGAGCTTGGTGGTAGGCTCACTAATGTGGAGGATAGGGTAACGAATCTCGAGAAGTTGCAGGATACCGTTCTCAGCCTGCAGAACGAGGTTAGCAAGGTCAAACTCGAGCTGTCAGCGCAGGAACAGAGGTCGAGACTGAACAACATTGAGATTAAGGGAGTGCCCATCAAGAAGGATGAAAATTTATTTTCGATTATGGAAAAAATTGGTAAAAAGGTGAACTACGTAGTGCCAAAAACCCAGATAAATTACATATCTAGGGTTCCCATGCACAATTCGAAGGAGAAACTGATAATCGTGAGTTTTATAAATAGATATATAAAAGAAGACTTCATCGGAGCTGCGCGTACCGAAAAACTTGTTACTACGGACATGGGCTTCTCAGGGCCTTCTAACAGAGTCTACATTAATGACCACCTCAATGCGGACCAGAAAAAACTACTCACCCTGACGAAGACTACTGCCCAGACCAAGAGCTACAAATTTGTCTGGGTTAAGCATGGAAAAATCCACGTCCGCCGGGATGATTCTTCAAAAGTTATCGTCATTAGAAACGAAAATGATTTAAACAAAATTGTTTAACATGTTGGCAACCCCAATGCATCCTAGTATTAATTTTGGTAAACGTAGATTATTTTTATTTAATAACCTTAAGCAATAACTTCTTAGTTGCACTACTTTGTAAATTGTTGTGCACCCCTGCCTTGCTAATGACTGTAATTGTCTTTATTTGCAATCTATACTATTTCGTCATGTTACTTCGCGTAAAAATTGTCAATCATATGTTTTCTGTCTCGCCCGCGTTTGCGAATACTGCTTACGATAGCAATCTACTTCGAATGCTTTACAAATGTTATTTATTGATTACCTCGCAAAACTACATTCAATTATTTTTCGAACGCTCTAATACATCTCTACCAGACTGTTTATATTACATGATGTTATTTCATACAATGATGCTATTATGTTTAATGATACTATTTTACAATGGTTTCGTTAAATAGGAATGACCGTGATCTGTGTATTTACTATCAGAACGTTCGCGGATTAAGAACAAAAACTGAAGAGGTTTTTCGTAGTGCTTGTTTGAGTTCTTATGACATAATAATATTCACTGAGACGTGGTTAGTCGATAGCATTTCTAACTCCGAGTTTTTGGATGATAGGTATTTAGTGTGGCGCCGTGACCGTGATTATAATTTGACGGGTCAATCAAAAGGTGGTGGCGTGTTGGTAGCGACGCGTAAGGACTTACAAGTTAAGTTACTACCCCAATTTAACTCCACAGCTGAGGATCTATGGTTAAGTGTGCGCATAAAACAAACCAATACGCGTAAATGGGTTGATTTATATTTATGTGTTATTTACTTATGCGGTCAGAATAATGGTTTGTCTTTTAGTTCTCAACTGTCTAACTTTCTTACTAAACTAAATTTTGTGGTTTCGGATAACCCCTCAGATGCAGTCCTTGTCGTCGGGGATTTTAACCTCAGTAGTATTTCTTGGTTACCTACAAACAATTTTAGTTTTAACCCGACAAACATAAACAGTACAGATGAATTTTTGCTTACTGATGAAATGTGTGCATTAAACCTCAGTCAACATAATGGTATAGTTAACAAAAGTGGTAGAATCCTTGACTTAATATTTTCTAATCAATCAGTAACTGTTTCCGAGTGTATAGATCCTCTGACGCCGATCGACTCGCACCACCCTGTCTTATTAATTAACGTGAAATCGTTCGAAATGCCATTGTTGAATTATGCGCCGCGTACCCATCATTTATTTGATAAAGGTGATTATGAGTCGATAAATAGAGCGATTGATGAGTTAGACTGGACATCTATGTTTTCATCGTGCTCTATTGACGAGTGTGTTACTTTATTTAATGAGAGTGTTCATAATCTTGAAAACAAGTTCATACCCACGAAAAACATTTATAACCACTCTTACCCTGTATGGTATAATTCGGCACTAAAAAAAGCCATTAGGGAAAAGTATAAATTCTATAAGAAATTTAAAAACTACGGCAATAAGTCGGATGAACTGACCTATAAAATGTTGCGTACTAGAGTAAAAAAAATGGAATCAGCATGCTACATAAGCTATATTGAATCAACTGAAAATTCGATCCTAAATAATCCTAAATATTTTTGGACGTTCGTTAAAAACAGATCCAAATCTTTTTCAATGCCGAGTTCGATGACTTTTAATAATGCTACTTTTTCCAGTGGTGATTCCATTTGTAATGCTTTCTCATCTTATTTTCAATCTACTTTTCTACACTCTAATAACACTAGTAATTTCGCTCCACGCCAGAACAGCTTCGTTGTAAGTAATCAGTTAGAATCTGATATCACTTCTGACATTAGTAATATTGAAATTGTTCCAGCTGACATTATGATCCTACTTAAAAAGTTAGATGCGTCAAAAGCACCTGGACCTGATAACATATCTTCTAAATTTCTTATCAGATGTGCCTCTTCTTTATCCTATCCTATATCACTTTTGTTTAGAAGGTCTCTTTCAACAAATACTGTACCTAAATTATGGAAATCTGCATTTATCACCCCAGTCCATAAGAAAGGGTCTAAAACAGAGGTTTCTCATTACAGACCTATCTCTAAACTATGCATTATTGCTAAAGTCTTTGAAAGAATCATTTATAATCAAGTATATTCTGCTCTTAAAACTACGTTTAGTCCCTTTCAGCATGGGTTCTTGCGAGGTAAATCAACAGTTTCAAATCTTATACTCCTAAACGATTATATCACTCAAGCTATGGACAATGGTCATCAAGTCGATGTAATTTACACCGACTATAGTAAAGCGTTCGATAGAATAGATCATTTCACATTGTTAAATAAGCTTTCTCAATCAGGTATAAGAGGTAATTTGCTAAGATGGTTTGCATCGTATATTGATAATCGATCACAGGCAGTCGTTCTCAATAACTACATCTCTAGTTGGGTTCCTGTTCCAAGTGGGGTCCCTCAGGGGTCTCTGCTAGGGCCCCTACTTTTTACATTATATGTTAGGGATATCGACTCATGCTTCAAATCATCAAATCTGCTATGTTTCGCCGATGATATGAAGATATTCTCCACTGTAACATCCAATCTTGACGTCGTTGCTCTTCAGTCAGATCTCTCCCGTCTGGAAGACTATTGCCTATTAAATAAGCTTGAACTAAATCCCAGTAAATGTTTTGCTACTACTTTTACTCGTAAGCCTCGGGCTATTCCAACGCGCTATGAACTGGCAGGGCAGCTACTTACCAAAGCTCCTGGTATGCGTGATCTTGGAGTCTACCACGACTCAAAACTACTCTTTGACGTTCACATCGACAACATAATTAGTAAGGCTTCGAGATCACTGGGATTTGTCATGCGAATCTCTAAGAGCTTTACCAACGTCAAAACTTTTAAACTTCTATATTGCACGTTTGTCAGGAGTCACCTAGAATACGCGTCTCAGATATGGAACCCGTGCTACCAGAAGTACATAGATCGTATTGAAAGTATTCAAAGGCGGTTCTTAAGATACCTGTGTTTTAGAGTAAAGATTCCTTACAAATCTTTTACCTATGATGAACTCTGCAAGAGGTTCCATTTCTTGCCACTCAAAAACAGGCGGAATATAGCTGATTATCTTTATATTCTTAAGATTATCAACAATGATGTTGACTGTCCAGAACTTCTTAGCAAATTAGACTTCAATGTACCGCGTAAGCAGCTTAGACACAATCCCCTACTACATGTCCAACATGTTGGAACTAATTATAGACAAAATTCATTTGTAGTGCGAGCGAGTAGAACTGTCAATGATTTCAGCAAGATGTTGAACATTGACCCTTTCAATACCAGCATTCACAGGGCAAGGCGATGCATGACTCTTGACTTCTTTTGCACATGATGTAGTTTTACACTTAATTTTTATTATTTGCTTTTTTCTTAATTTTATTTGTTATAATTTTATTGCTTCATGAAGTACGCAATTGTCGACGAAAAATTTTTTAGTGATCACACTTAGGTAGTTTATTATAATTCTATTAGTGAATGCCTATTATTAGCTTTCTGTGTCTATTTTAATTTCTATTGTAATTAGATAAGCTGATGGCAATCCGAATTAAATAAATAAATAAATAAATAAATAAATAAATTCGAAATGCGGAACTCGCGAGATTGTATTTTGCATCCTTTTTGTATGAAAAAATATGCATTTTATGATTCTACGAAACTTCCAGTTCTTTTTGTGTCTATAAACAGTAACTATAAACGAGACAACTTCAGTGCTATAAACAATGAATACTCTTACGAATAACAGAACAACAACCATTTTACGGCAGTCTATCTGTAACTGTAATGCGTTTACTTTATTTATAAGTCGTAAAAACTTAACTATAGTTTACAGTTAGCGACGGCATTACACTAATGGCGCTTTCCTAGTTAGCTTGATAAACTGCATCATTTGTTTTAACTGCGTAGCTTTATAAATTTACGTTATTTATGTTAGCGAACTTTCTCACGTTTCTCACTCAGGGATCTACGAAGCAAGATATACGCTTGGTTCCAAAGATCCTACTTTGTAAGGAAGCTATATGTGCTTTTGCTTTTTAATTTTGTGGCAATGATAACTGCGAAGTGAAGAAAAGACAGAAAGTTCATTAGAGGCACACAGACACAACAACGGCTGCATCATTTCAAAATATAATTTACACAGTTACACTTACTTAATTCCATTCGAACGTATTCATTCGCTTAGAAGACATGGTGGCCGAAGGTGGAAGAAGTATCTTGTTGAAAACTATATAAAACCCGACTCGGGCCTTGCTTTTCACTTTTTTATTCGCAAAATGGGTAAATGCCTTCTAAATTCTAAGAACACTTCCGGAATTCAAACAAGTGTTTTGTACCTCTATCACCAGAATCGGTTGTGCCGTTTTGTTGTTTTCAGGTAACAAGGATCCCACATAGCCACATGAAAACCATATACCCACGCGTGTAAATAAAAAAAAACAAAAAGGTCGTCTTTCCAAGTATGCCAACAAAATGAAAATATTGTACGTGTTGGAAATCCTTCAAAACGGTGTTGTCCAATAAAACGTTCCATCCCAGCGATTGTTTCGAATGAGGCCAATCAATTTGAAGGTTCCGTGAATTGGAGGGTGACAGCTGACAGTTTTCGATGACATGACAGCGGTCTGAATTGCTGGTTAACGGGTGGACTTCAAATGGCGCGTTTTTTGTACAAGAATCAATCATACTTTAGTTTGTTGCCTGAGTATTACGACCAGAATAATCAATCGTCAATGCGCATAAGTACTTACTTCACGTTTTTATGTGCAAAATCATATATGTGCTGTTTTTTATTAAATTTAAACAACTAATATCAAGGCATGCTCTGATGCTGGAACAAAGATTTGACAACAGTCTGGCAGTCAAATCAACTTAAAAAGAAAATGCCAGCGCGGAGTACTAAGATCTGCACGATAAATAAATAAATAATGCTGGACAATTCACACAGCATTATCTGGCCCCAAGCTAAGCAGAGCTTGTGTTATGGGTACTAGATAACGATGGCGTATATGAAGGAACGAGAAAGCCTAAGCACCGGAAAGGGTGTCGATCGGTTTAAAACAAAAATAAATAATAGCTATGTATGTAGATATATATAACAAGAAAAGCTGTTTATAGTATAAAATTTGACTTGTCTAAGTGCATATTTTGTAAGCCTAAAGAAAACAGTATTCACACCTTGTTTGCTCCCTCCCACAATGCACGATGAGGCTAGCGCTAACCCTGAGCGAGCGAGAGAGACTGATCACGATAGCCGATGCAGCAGGTACAGTAGGCCTATAATAATTACAGTAGTAGGCCTATAATTAGTTAGTTGTTTTATTACTTACACTTAGATTACAAATAAAATGAAAACGAATGTGAGTACCAAGACAAACCTCACAAGGTTTATATGGTACAAATAATAAGATATATTGTTATTGTTATTGTAATGAATAAATAAAAAAATAAAATAAAAAAGTTATTGAAATCTGAAATCAGAATTTCGTGTTGAACCTATTAAGTAGAAGCAAAAACTATATCTAGAAAAACGTATATCAACTGGTCGATTCTGGAAGCTACAACTTGCCAAAATAGACAGAGGCTTGAGCGTTACTGTAACCTAAAATTAGTATAATTTTACTGTGTACAGACAGGTAAGACTTTGGTTTACTTATCAGCAATGCATTAAGTTAAGATATATTTGGATACAAAAATGTATACATGAAAACTACATAACATTCAATATACAGACAATGCATGCATGTATGATATCACTTTTAACTAACCAGCTTTTATTAATCGAACAAAAGAACGTAGAAACAGACGTTGGTCTAGCTCTCTCAGACGTTATACTAATACGCGTCCAAACAAGATAAGCAATGCTAATTGGATGGTATCAAGCAAGAGCATGCACAGTTTAAATTAGTGGTCACACCGTTGCGTTGATAGATGCGTCGATATACAGGGTGATGTATGTCCGGGTTGGCCCGGGTCGTCTGTCACCCGGACGTATGCAACACGTTCATGATGGATGTTGCGCAATGAACGCCCCGCTGTATTTGTACCTGGGTCCATTTGGATTATTACAATAAAACCGGTTGATTTTCCCTGCCTGGTATTATTTATCGTTATTATTTGTTTTGGCTTTTGCAGAGGCTCACTTTACTTGTAATAATAATTTGTTTTATATTGGTAAAATATATTTTCATTGCTTTATGAGATTTTATATTTGTAGTATACATTTTTGTGTCATTGAACAATGTTCACGGCTCGGTAATTTTTATTCTGGATCGGTATAGTACTTTGTATTTATTGTTTCTTTTGCGAGTTTTTTTTCTTTTTTTTCGTTACAACGTGCAAAACAGCGCTCAATGCTTTTTTTTGTTTTGACAAATAGCATTTTACACCAAAGCAGTCTTGCTTTGGTCAAAGTCTTTTGTCAATGTTGAGAACCCGCCCCGGGCTTCTTATAATATATTTTATTCTTATATTCCTTTTTATAATGTTTTACATTAACTAACAAATTAGGAATATTATGCACTTGCTTATTGTGCAAACAAACGAGGCAAGACAATCCATTACGAGAAACAATTCGAGCCCTTAAGTAATTGGGACGGATCCTTGCCGGATTCCCGCTCCTCCTTAATTTAGAGAAAGTGTCAGAATTACGCCTTTTGTTAAGGTACTGCCCCATGGGAGGGACGCTTGGGAACTGATTGGTTTGCGGTTTTTTTTCAAATTGGGAGATTTCTTTTAATTTTGAGTAAAGATCTCTTGCTGAAAGTAGAATTTCTGAGACTTTGTAATTTGCACCGTCTTTCAAAAAGCTTTCTCACTTATCTAGGTTCTTGAATATTGAATGGCAATAGAAGTATGTTTTGACGTGACAACGTCTTATAATTCGATAGAGCCGGCTGCACGCACGAAAAAACATGACGTCATGCGGCGTTACCTCGCTCTGAGGCGCTACCTCGCTCTGAGGCGTTCCATGTAAGGCTTGAAGTGCAAGCAAGAGCGCTCGACATCCGTCTCTCTCCTACTTGAGTGAGCGATGCGTCTGCGTGGACAGCTGCTATAGTACATTTACATGTTTTGATCGAGTATCAAATGCTACCATTCCATCAGTATTTTCTTAAGACGTTGTCACGTTCAACTATCGTCAGTAAACCGACTTTACAGACAACCAATTTTTGATCATCTTTTTGAATAAACGATGACAAATCAATCGGATAAAACCGAAACCAAATACCATTAAATTCATGCTTATTATCATGCTTTGTGAAACCTCATTCCACCCACCTCATTACTCTTAAAAACGCCATGCCGGAAATTTACCTCCTTACGAGCTTACAGCGTGTGAATTCTTTAACATTCTACATATTGCAGCAGCCAGTTTAAAGGGACCCATTGTCGTCATATGTCTTAAAGGTGCGATAAAAAGGGGAGAGCTCTGTGTGAAATGGCCGGGAGATCAGAAGCGCCACTGATAAATTTGTTGGGCGGAACCATGGTACAGTTGCCGAAATAAAAAAAGATTGAACAAATAAATATAGCTTCCCAATAGGTTCACGATGTATTGGCGTTGGGAGCCGAGTGAATGGGTCAATTAATTTCAATGTGGAGGAATAGGATGTTTTCGTCAAATATTGATAAAGGTCTCACGAGTTTTTGCAACTTTTTGACCAGATGACTGTCATTGACAACTTTAGGGATATACTGTGCTTTCTGCTTGGTAAATTGGGCTTTAACTATATCCTGAGTTTGGGCGCTGGGAGGTGCAACACAGTTTTTAACTTATGCGCTTTCCATTGTTCCATGTAAAAAAATAAATAAATAAAAAAAAATTGTAAGTAAATAAAGAAAATATATAAATAATTTGTACTTATATAATAATATATAGTATTATTACTAGCTTCTGCCCGCGGCTTCGCACGTGCTTTTAAGGCGAATAGTAGGGTGAATAGTGGCGCCACTACATATTTAATTTTATAATTACGTTATACAAAGGAATTATCAAAAAATCGGACTTCGCGTAGACGATATCTATCATAAGCTTTTTTTAAATGTATCTTTAATAGTTTTGTACTGTATTATTTAGGCAGATACTTGTTTCAAGAGGTTCCTATTGGTGGCCACCAAGTTCTCTAAACAAGGTTTTTGATTGAATAACACAAAACAAAACTATTACAGATACATTAAATAAAAGTTTGTGATAGGTATCGTCTACCAGCGGTTCGATTTTTTGATAATTCCTTTGTATAACTTAATGATTAAATTAAATATGTAGTGGCGCCACTATCACCCCTACTATTCGCCTTAAATAGTATAAGTGCTAATAAAAAGTATTTTCGTTTTCCGGGATACTATCTACCTCCCTGCCGAATTTCATTGAGATCCGTTCAGCCGTTTAGGCGTGAATAGGTAACAGACAGACAGAGTTACTTTCGAATTTATAATATTAGTATGAATAAAAGTATAACAGGAGGTAGGCAATGTAAATCAAACTATCATTAAAATCATACAACTAAATTTTAAATAACTTATAAAACAAGCATATAAAACATAATAAAAAAACATGTATTTTAAAAAGACTGATAGAATTTTCGAAGTCTGAAATTCATTTCTAATAGAACCTTTAATTCATAGTTAATTTCTATACAAACATTCCTAGAAATCGCTGTTTACATAACTCTCGCGCGTACCACCCGCGGCACCCGAAAGCCTAGGCTGAAGTCTAAACGGCCCCGTCTAGCGGCCTTGGCTTGATGGGGGTTGGGTCAAAATCTGTTACATTTACAACAAAATAGCCAGCGCTCAGCGGATACTAGCCTTTGACCACAAGCTCCCCGCTGAGATAACTTTTTAAATGAACTGACTCTCATTTATAAAGTTAGTATCTGCAGTGTAACAGTAAACTGGCGATATAAAAGTTAGTCCAACTGAGCTTGTTATTCCTGTCAGGGCTGTCACCATTTATTTTTTAAAACGATCCGGGAAAAATGACCGAAATAGAAATACTGTGAAAAAGTGTCAATTAAAAGTTTCAGCGCACGAACTCAATATTTATGAATAAATACGGTTGTGCGAAATAATAAAAGTTGTGTTCTAAAGCTCGATAAAAAATTAAGAACTTTTCCAATAGAACTCCAATAGCTTTTGCCCGCGGCTTCGCACGCGTTCTAAAGAGTACCCTATGTCCTCCAGTAAATTTTATTAAGATCAATTTAGCCTTTTAGTCGGGAATAGGTAACAGACAGATAGACAGAATAACTTTCGCATTTAAACTATTAGTATGAATATTATATCCATCTTTTTTACCTAACGGCGCGGCGGCGATGCGAGGCTCATTTTAGATTACCTAGCTAGTGTTAGGAGCAAACATGTTCCTCGTGGTTATACCTCCTCCGCACGACATTTCTTTTGCCGCCTACACTTATTAAAGTTATTTATCATTCTTTAACCCTTAAACCATCCTGTGGAGAAAAACTCCAGAGGGAAAAGAGTAAAATCAACCAATTTGTGTACACAGCTCGCTGGAGTTTCTTGTGTTTATTCAGTGGAAAAGTTTAATTTAAAAGGAGTTGTAAAATATATTTTTTGTTATTCTAGGTAAGACAATAAGGACTTCTGAACAAAGAACCAGCGTTAAGTGTGAGTACGCGCTTATTTTTCGATGTTTTTTTTTAACTTTTTACCAACAAAAAGGTATTTTTTATATGTTGTATGTACATTTGATTGTATCTGTGTGTCTCGCTCACAATCAGATGAACGGATTTAATTAATCTATATATAAAAGAGAAGAGAAAACTGGACTCATCAAGAGATCTCTGAAACTACAAGAGCTACGAAGTTGAAATTTTGCATGGATCCTTTCAAGACGTAGGCTAACCCGCTAAGAACGGATTTTTGACAAAAAAAAATACTTTTGATTCTTGCTATAGACCAAAACCTATAGGGTATACTTTGGTACTTTTCGCTGACCGAGAATCATAAAATTAAGTAAGAAGCAAGGTCTTATAGCACAAATAAAAGGGAAAATCTAGGTACCGTAAATTTGTATTTTTCACAAAAAAAACTGATTCTCGCTATGGACCAAAACCTACAGGGTACCTATCTAGAATCATGATAATTTGGCAAGACACATGGTCTGACGGAACCCTTAGTGCGCGAGTCCGACTCGCACTTGACGTTTTATTTTATACAAGACTAGCTTCTGCCCGCGGCTTCGCATGCGTTGTTTCTATGGAAACGTTTTGAGGTTAGTTCTATCCCATGGGAACTGATTTATGGGATAAAAAGTCGCCTATGTTTGATTCCAGGGTTAGACTTACCTGTATGCAAAATTTCAGCCTGATCCGTTCTGTAGTTTTGGCGTGAAGAGGTAACAAACATCCATCCATCTATCCATCCCAACTTTCGCATTTATAATATTAGTGTGATAGTGTGAAGTGTATTTATCGAGAGTTCTCTTAGCTGTTTGACGAAAGGTTACACTTAGTTACGACGACGGTTCAAAGTAATCGTCGTCAGAATTTTGTACCAGTTTGTGAATTTAGTTTACGCCATTACCCGCGGATGTTTACGTCTACTTAGAAGAAAACTCTTACAAACTTTCCTACCTACCAAAATTAAACAGTAGTTGAACTTTGATGGAAAAACTTCGAGGCGAACGAAGTTTCTGGCGATCTGTTAGTGAGGCATAAATAATGACTCTTACTTTGAAGGCCACACGGAGAGACATAGTTTTCCATTGTACTCTTAATCCATTCTAATGTTAATTCGAGACCAACGTTTGAATACAAACAGTCCATACATTAAAACTTTGAATTAGATTTTAAACAGCTAGGACCGGTTTAAGCATCCAAGCATCTTTATTTAAATAATCACGACCTTTGTCGCGTTTAAAACTTTCAGTTGACAACCCTATGGGCCCGCATTGCATTATCATTTCATGTGAGAGGGAATACGCTACAAACGAATGTTTCACTCGGACTACCTTCTAAAGCTCATGTTATAAGTTTCACTTTTAAAACACACTTTCCGAGTTTAAAGTCTCTTCGGCCGGTAACTACCCCCATTTGTTATTTTTCTGCGCGTATTCATAAGGCAGCAGCCAATGTGTGGCGAAAATTGAAAGATAGACAGATAATACTTTATTGTACCTCACAAAGATAACAATACAGAAACAAATGCTAGGAGTAGACGAAGTACAAAGGCGGCCTTATCGCTATGAGCGATCTCTTCCAGGCAACCTTGGGATGGACTGGACATGTACGAACAAAATAGACGGTGGCACCCGCAAGAAGAAAACTATACTTACACTACATACTATACAAGACAATATTTAAAATTATAAAATCCCGCCGACGTTTATTGGCTGATCAGATTTTCATGAACATGGCTAAGAACACTCGGGATAAAATTATCTATGACACAAAAAAAACTAAACGAGAATCGGTTCAGCCGTTTGGGAGCTACGATACCACAGACAGATACACAGACAGACACGTCAAACTTATAACACCCCTCTCTTTTTGAGTCGGGGGTTAAAAAGAGTGAATCACTCACTGGTTGTCATAAATTGACTTGCAATTTTGTGTGGTATGCATTGTCAGGCAGTTTCGACTTCTAACGTTTTGCTCTGAATCGAATATTGAATCTCAAGTCAGCGTGATAAAGCCGATTTTGGCACGAAGGTAGGCTGAAGTGACTCGGCCGACTGGCCTTCCATTCTAAATAACTCTGAATTTATCACAGTAGGGTTGTCGCGAGAGATCAAAGCATCGTTTCCATCAAGCTTAACTTCAAACACTTTGCTCTTGATGCATGAAAGTGAGTGTGATTTAGAGTACCTATCTGTCTTATAGGCCGCGACATCTATTCTAGATGATTTACTTATACCTACATCGTCACTCGTCACTAATTTAAAACCGTGCCGTTTGCTCTACATCTATAGCCTATACGGGTCGACTGCTGGACGCAGGCCTCCCCCTGATAAGCGCCTTATTGGCTTTTATCAGATCAGGTAATGCCGCTAATCCACCCTGGTCATGCATGGGGTTTGAGGATCGCAGCTTGGTGCTAGAATTGTTCCGGAGGAGGCGCTGCCCCCGGTGAATATCCTGTAGTCGCCTCTTCCGAAACCCGCGGGAAGAGTTAGGATGGTGCAAATTCTAAGCCGGCACCACAAGCCCTGTGTGCTCCAATGCCTAGGATATTTTGGACTTGCTGCTTATCAACCTGCGAGTGAAATATACTTTCTGATGTAGGGCCATGTTCGGAGGGAAGAAATGAGCAAAGACTTTCTTATATACATGTATCTGCTTAAATTTGAGAAATATAAAAAAGTCCTCATATTTTTTTTGGCATGTTTTGAGAGTTTTTGTTTCACTCATAATTTCTCTTTAAATAAATGCAATGTCTTTGCCACATGTTGTATTGTATTGTGTACTCTATTTTCCGCACTTAGACTCGGTTTGGTCCGTTGTGCGTGTTTTGTTCTGCTAGTGTAACCAGCCTAACTCCGTCCAGAAGCGCAGAATCTTCCTGGGATCTTCGCAGGCTTCGCGGAGTGACCTCGGGTGGTCGAGGATTTCGTGTCGTTGCGCTGTTACTCCCTCTTATTCCAGGACTACCTAGGCAGCTGATTCTTTGTCACTGAGACACCCCCTGCAGAGAGGGCTGTCTGTTGCTCCGATGGTGAAGAGATGTTTATTTAGTGGGCTGTGCCCTATGAGTGTCCCCACTAGGACGCGTAGGTCCATTCTGGTCAGGTTCAGTAGGCGCTTAGTTAGCCTTGGTTTTGCCACATGTTATTCAGATACCGGCCGCACCCGCCAGTCATCGCAGTAGTCCAATATGCCGGGACGGTCAACCCTAGCTATGATCTCCGTTGATTCAGTCAGGCTAAATAAATAAATGAGACGATTCGGCCCGTCCGTACGCAATATCACCAAACTTACCGAACTACACTTTCGCTGTTAACGCATTCACCGCCCAGCCTCGGCGGTGCGACCCGCAGGGGCGCGCCGCCGCTACACGGGTCTGGGGGAGATCATCTGTGTCTTGGGCCATGAAAGTGTTAGTTTAAAAACCCTTGCACCATTATGCCCGATTGCGGAGCGCGTTTTTTAAATACCAAGACGTAAAATGAAATCAAAAATCACGTTTGTAGGGTAGTTTCCTACGGCTAAGATCATCAATTAAAGGAGATCTTTCAAAAACTATATTCGGATAGACTCAACTTTGCTAAGCGCAGCCCGCGTACAGCAAATTGGTCGTGATTTTGAGTCTGCCGAAACATTACAATATCTGAAAGCCTGTGTATAAAATCTGTGTTTTAGGTACCATGACACAGGCTGCCCAGACATTAATGCTCACGCTTTAGACTATATTTTACAGGACGAGAGTTGCTTAGAAGACATGAAGCGAGCCATGCTTTCCATCGCGTCATTAATAAAGGGTGAACCAAACAGTGGCGTCATAAAAAAAAAATACCTCACCCCCCGGGGTACACGAAAAATCGGGGAACAACACAACAAGCAACTAGCGTTGTATTTGGCAGTCGATATCGCAAGTATTGCAATTCTGGGATAAAACAAGCGCAGGACCGTATGACACAAGAGCTTAAAAGCCTTTCTTTACCCAGCAATACATGAAAGTTGGATTGCAGATGATGATAACAAGTGGACGCGTTCCCGTATAATACAAAATTTAAACAATTTGAATTTCCCTTTTGTTTCAACGTAAGACGCTACTGAACTATCCCTTATACATCTGGAGCGGAACCGTCCACTCATTGACCCTAAAACTAGCGGCGTATTAAATCTGAATCGGGTGTAACTGATGGGCCCTTTGTTCCCGGGATTAATGCAGCCCTTTGAACCGTCGAATTAGTGAGGGAATTCATCCTAATCTGCTGACAGGCCTGCCGCTAGTGCTTAAGTACTGGATGTAGTGGTTGACATCTAAACCATTAGATTTATCAGACCACAATCTTACCTTAGTGACTGTATGGCCGACGCGAGACCGTGCCGAATGGTGCTCAACGACCGTGGCAGTCAAAGGTCTGATATTCACCTATTCACTCTTGTCATTTTGATACTCAGGTAGAAATAAGCAGGAAAAACAGAGGCCGGCAGAGTGTTCGAAATCTTAGCCTAGCGGTTTCACTGTATAATTTCGCTGTAAGAAGGGGGTAAAATTAATAAAACAACACAGTTACACCTTGTATCACAATACCTCTATTCTGAACCAATATCCACGTATACATATGCTTGGACTTACGTGATCAACCTATGGTGATAATTATATTTTCAACACACTTGCTCATAAAGTGGCTCTATGGTCACCGCAATTAGGCACATAATGACACCCATAATCAAACTGTGACTTTTTTATTGCATTAACTCACTAGTGAGTTATAGATTTTTTTTTTCAATTTTATTGGTTGAGTTGCTTTGTTCTTAAAAAAGTGTTTATTAAAAAAAAGATCGTGTTCGATAGAACAAATAAATTAATGTTCCTATTGCTTGCTCATTTCATGCAAGTTCTTATTTAAATAGATAATTTTAACTCGTACGTGTTTAATATATAAAACTTTCAATCAAATATAACTTTTGTTTTCTATGTATTAAAAGAAAACTTTATATTCCCCATTTCGTACGTGGCAGAATAGCCGCAAAACCTATGCGCGAAAAATGAAAAAAAAAAAAAAGGTTTGGTGTAGGTACCCCTTCCAAAGTTAAGACCTAAATAACTTAGTTCTATTCGAATGTAGTAAGTTTATATTTTCCATTTTATGGAAACATAGACCACAGGACCACCATTTTGTCGAAACACATCCCTGTGTTTCATTAATATTACTTCCAGATTTATCGTAAATCTTTTACTACTGAATAGGGTCAGCCCTTGTGTCCTCAAAAAGAGAAATAGTGTAAAATTTATTTTCTATCATATAAATTTATCCTACCTAACCTACGTATGGCTCCTCAGCACAAATATATCCACCGTTGGACGTGTCACCCACAAACAGGTTTTACCATGCCATCATAAACAGTTAAAAAAAATACTATTCAGAAATTCAAAAGGAATGGTACCTAATCACGAAAACACGTATTAAATATCGATCGCTGTAAAACTGGTATAATTCAGATCTCTTTCGAATCGCCATTAAAACTTGATTAATTATCGGCTTAACGTGCTAATTGACGTCTTCCAGAAACTTCGACGTATGGCGCGAAACAATACGTTTACGATTTTAGACTTTAACTGAGTAATAAAAGAAGTGAAAGTTGAAACACCTGCTCGGTCCGGCCATTAAGGAAAACTTTGGTCGTGCTTCGAGTGCTACGGCGTAGCGGGTGCTACGAGTTCGTAGCAGATCGTAGCTGTGCGTAACTATTCGAAGAAAAAAGTTTCTACATTTTACGAGGAGGTTCTTATTCCTAGAGGCACCCCTCTTAAGACACAGAGCGATATTTTTTGAGTACTCATTAGTACACTTTGTACAGAAAGATGTACAAATTAAAAATTCATTGTCAGACCCGAGGATAAATATACTTAATTTTTGTATTATTTGAGTTTATAAGATTCAAATGCAGTTTGTTTGAATGTAATGTACAGAAAAATGTTCAGCTGGTCTCACTGATGTCAGAGACAGATGTTGTATTGGAACTGATGAAAGTAATTTAATTTGTACATAATGTATCTCAGTTCTTAAGAGGGGGGAAAAAGTGGTACCATAAAATCAGAAAATCTAGGGTACCATAAAACGATTCTATGACACCAATCTCCCAATGCAATCCAATCCCAATCTCTTATTCCTGTTAAAATCATAAAATTAAATCATGAAATGCATAGGGCAGACCTGCAATCCACAAAAAACAAATCTCTATGAAGCCTTGGTCTCTTGATCACCACGCAGTACGCTGCGTACTGCGCCTCACCGCTGACGCAGACTTTGACGAAACAAAAGACCTCTCTAGATATTTTGTGATGATTATGTGTCCGGGGCACCGCATAGCGCATACCGGACAAACATTTAAATCGTTAGATACGCCCTGAAACCAAAATCTGTGGCATTATCTTTAAATTCGTGCGTTAACAAAATGCCAACGCACGCAAACTATAAGTTAGAAATAGTGTTTTTGCCAATAAACCTAACTGTTATTATTACCATGTTTGCAATATCATTGCACAAACTTTTGTGTAAAATCAAACTACAAAAATACACAATACACTGATTCCAAATGAGCGAGCTATCTCATTTCACTTGGCAACACTACGGCGCGGTCTCACTACGGAAAGGACCTTTCTAACGATTTAAATCTTTGATACCGCAGCGTACTGCGTGGTGATCAGGAGGCCAAGGCTTTAGACTGTTTCATGGTGTGATGATGGTATTTTGTTCCTTGACGGTTCTCCATTTGTAAGGCGCGTTTAATACAATTTTTAATCTTACTTCCCTTTGTTTATCGACGAGGAATTGGCTGCATGTGGTCGCTAAGCGACAAAGTCCCTTTATTTTGATATAAATAAAAAAGGACGGTCACATTAGGTTGTAAATACGTCAACGTCGTCGGCGTCGCCTCGTATCGTGCTAGACGATCTCATTTACACCCTTTTCTCTTAGAACCCTAACTGGCTTAGCTGATTCTGTTGTCGACAAATGTAGGTAGTACGACCATTATTCTGTCTTATTTTCTCCCTATTCCCTTCAAATTATACAGAACCTGCCCCACTTCGATAAGAGAAACAATTTCATCAACTAAAGTAAAATACGTAACTCAATATTCGACCGTGCCCTGAAAAGTATTATTGAGCAGAAAAGCTGGGAAACTAAAGAACTGCTAAAGTTTTCAGGGTCGGGGCGAACGAGCAACTGATCAACAAGTACGCACCTACAGGTTATAACTAAAAATATGACGTCCGCCTAACCGTCATTCGGCTACATTGACCAGTCTTAACGGAGGCTAGCCACACTTGTCTCTTCTTCTCATTCGTAGCGTTCTTGGCAGAACGGTCGTGGTCGTCATGACGAGTCTTTTGTTGTATGGGCTGATATTGCTCGCCTCACGATATATCGCCATCTCTCCCTGTGGTCATTCTGGAACATTCATGCAGAGGGACACCTACGGCAGATTTTATCTGATCGGTCCATCTCATAGGCGATAGGCCACACTTGTGCACTATAATAAATCCAGCGCATATGCATGTGCACACTGGCGACACTTTTTTTTCGATATTACTACAATGCTGTTGACCGCAGATGGCCATGACAGCGTTACCGGACTTTTGGTGGGCGCCTCGCCGGTAAATTTAGGTTGGGGCAACGCACAAGGTCCACGACATAGGTACGAGCCTCAGCTTGGGTTGTTAACTCTTGACTCTTTAAATAAATAAAAAATATTGTCATATACCTTTGTTCTCCCTCTCTCTCTCACTCTAATATTCCGATGGGACGGCAAGACCATCGGCTTAACGTGTTTTCCGAAGCACAGGGGCGTAACACCAGCCACCTGACAGTACATTTTTCTTGTAAGAAAAATGTTAGCCCGACTTGTGGCTTGAACCTGGAACCTCTTTATCAGCGGTTGAACGTGACCGCTAGACCAAAAAAGTACCTAAAAAAATGCCTGTCAGGATAAAAAAACGTCAAGTGCGAGTCAGACTCGCAGACTTAGGGTTGTGAATAAATTACAAATTTATGGGTTTCGGATTTTTATCTTTACTTGTGCTATAAGACCTATAAGTACTCTACATATATGTTTCGTGTGCATGTGGCACATGTAGAGTATTCCCTTGGAAATATCATAATATTCGGACATAAACGGCTGTAACTTTTGAGTGCGTTGATTTATAAGTTTTATTTATATCGCGGCTCCAAGAGGTTATGGACTTGAGTATACGTCCACGCGTTTCTTCCTACGATATAAAAACAAACTTATAAGTTTAGAACTTAAACTTCACTCATCGAGCCCCTTTGTAATGAGTATTTAATTATATAATAAACTGCCTGACGCGTTGAAAAATAAGAAAAACGACAAAAAAATTATAAAGCAATTAAAGCTTTTATTAATCAAAAAAGTATATTACGCAGTTGACGAATATTTAATAATATAACACAATATATATTTGACGACCTCTGTGGCGCAGCGGGCGAAGGTATGCCTGCGACGCAGGAGGTTGCGGGTTCGATTCCCGCCTCGGGACAAATGTTTGTACGATCTGCAGACATTTGTCCAGGGCGTTCTGGATGTTTTCTATGTATAATAAAAAATATCTAACTATGTAGTGTATTGTATTAAGTATATCAGTTATCTAGTACCCATAACACAAGCTCTGCTTAACTTGGGGCTAGATAATGCTGTGTGAATGGTCCAGCATTATTTATTTATTTATTTAAATGAAAAATAAGAAATATATATAATGAGTAAAATATTCCTAACCAGTTACCAATGACGTCTTCCGCTCTCTCCGTGCATATTGTGTACCCAGCCGGGTCTATAGTGATACTTAATTATAAAAATTATAAACACCTCTGTACACCTATAGAAAACAATAAATGATTGAGTATTGAGAAAAGGGGGTTGACAGACGGACAGACAGACAGACATACGGACAACAAAGTGATCCTATAAGAGTTCCTTTTGTCCTTTTGAGGCACGGAACCCTAAAAAGAGGATTCCTCCAAAACACCCTCAAATTATTTGGCATAAATTGTTTGTTTTATACACGAAATTCGTGGTTTGATGCTCGCTTGCATCAAACCTTTGAAAATATGAAATTGGAAAAGTACTCGGCTGCTCTCGTCAAATGAAATAACTTAGCGCGAACTCTTGACAAATGATCGCTGAAGAAATGAGCTCGTTTCGGATAGAGATGTGCTTCTTTCCCTCTTGCTCTTACATCAAGTAACTAATTGTATTAGAAGGTAGGGCTTAGGGCTAGTTTTTAAATCGTTCCAAAATGTAAACATAGGCGTCTGATGCATACTGAAATGCCGACATGAATGTTATGGTATGTTATTCCAGGCATCTGCCACTAGTGCTAGCAAGTTGAAAACTGATAAATCGCTATGTTATTCCAGGTCCAAAAAGTTTGTGTTATAAATGTGATGTGATAGACACCTCAGTTCTTAGGTTTTTTGTTATTATAGTGCGTAACCCCACACTAAGGGTAATTTCTAAGAAATCAAATAACATCGCAAAAATTTTCGACTTCGACGGGACTTGAACCCGCGTCCTCCCCTCAGTACGGGGATGTGATAACCAACTACAATAATACTAATTTTTGCGATGTTATTTGATTACCTCAGTTCTTATTGATGGTTTCCACATAAAATGAAACACCATATTTTAAAAATTGGGTAAGTGAGAATTATTTAAACAGAATGTTTCCCATCCCTAGGGAAAGCTTCACCGGTTGTCTCCGTTTGATCCGAGGTATGCCGATATTGGATAAGTAATAAATTGAACAACTTTATCCATCAATACCATCAAAACGGAACGAGCTGTCAATTTCATAATTTTAATCTTTGCATATTTGTTACAAAGGCTTGGTACAAAGTGTACGCAAAACACATTTCATCGAAGTTTCCTAACTTTTAAACGGGAGATCGAAAAAAAATTTGTACGCTCTCGCTAGAATAAAATTTTATTTATCTTCATTCGCCCGCGGCTTCGAATTCCCTCTTTCATAGATTAAAAGTAGTCTACATGATATTCCAGGTCTGAAACATAATCGAGGTATGCAACATTTTAGGTTGCTCCATTCACTAGTTGCGTGAAGAGGTAACAAAACATCTAACCAAACATTCAAACTTTGCTATTACGAGAATAATGTATGGGTTTTTCGGTCGTGTCGGTTCGTATGTCCGACGGATTATGCGAGTTCACCTGTGTTTGCGCACACACTCATGCACTATAATTTGGACCCAAACATGCTGTTCCGCTCTCGTTTCAAATGACATTCCTTATCTGCACGACTTATACTATTGATGATAGCCAGCTAGACGAATTATTGACGGTGACTTGATTATCTGCTATAAATCTCACCTTAACAAACATTCACCACCATACCATCAAAACGGAACGAGCTGTCAATTTCATAATATTAATCTTTGCATATTTGTTACAAAGTGTACGCAAAACACATTTCATCGGAGTTTCCGTACAAACTTTTCGGAGATCGACGAAAATTTTGAAGGCCCTCGCTAGAATAAAATATTATTTATCTTTATTGATATCTAGCCTTCGCCCGCGGCTTCAAATTCCCTTATTCCTAGATTAAAAGTAGCCTAATGATATTCCAGGTCTGAAACATAATCTTGGTATGCAACATTTTAGGTTGCTCCATTCACTAGTTGCGTGAAGAGGCAACCAAACATCTAACCAAACATTCAAACTTTGCTGTTACGAGTATAATATATGGGTTTTTCGGTCGTGTCGGTTCGTATGTCCGACGGTTTATGCGAGTTCACCTGTGTTTGCGCACACACTCATGCACTATAATATGTCCCCAAACATGCTGTCCTGCTGTCGTTTTAAATCACATTCCTTATCTGCACGACTTATACTATTGATGATAGCCAACCAGACGAATTATTGACGATGACTTGATTATCTGCTATAAATCTCACCTTAACGAACATTCACCAAAATAAACACAACAGAACTCTAATTACGAAACTCTCCATTACCCGAGAGAGCGGAAATACTCGCTGAAAGACCAAAGAAAAAGCTACAAAAGTAAGAAATTGATTGGACAAACTTTGAAACTTTGCCACACTTTGGGACATACTTAGATGTAAACATTCTTTGAGGTTTACTGATTTGATTTTCATCTGTAATTCGTTACGGAAAATAATTTTTGGTTGGTATCTAATTTACGAGTTGGCATTTGAAATGTATCTAAATTATACTTAGAAATTTCTTGTTACTTTCTCGATACGCGAACAGAAATTCGTATATAAAATGTTCAAAGAAAATCAGAAACAGACCCTTTCAAAAGCTTTGAGCTTTCTATGCCAAGGCATAATGAAATCATATAAAACAATTCGTTTGTAAAGTCCTCACGTGCGCATTCAATAACGGCATACTGTCGATTCTTCCTGACGAATTGCGGAGACGTGGTCACGGACTGGACTTTTCTACGTGGGCACGGACTGATCGAGTCCACGTCGTCACTACTTAAGATTTACGAGTGTTGGTCGTGAAAAAATCATGACGTTCTTGCTATTGTTGCCATAATTGAGTGTACAGCATTGAACTGTTTGAAAGCGTAAAATTTTAATCTTTGTACAATTTACTGAGCTCTTTTTGTAATGTCTTTAGGAATGGTTTGGTTTAGCAATTTCTGTGGTTTTGTGTGTACACCGGGTTTTCAATACTTTATCCTTTTAGGCGGTGACTGTATGTCTTCGAGCTTGCATTTATTTTCATTTCACGTCAGCTTACAAAAACGGCCAGTATTTTGTTTATTTACCACTCTTTTTTACTCAGAGCTCTTTTACGTAGCTCACGTGTAGGACATGCAATATTTAGTAAATTTCAAAACTCAGCCTAACAGAATTCCGCGAATGATGTTGCCTCAGCCTCGGAACTACAAAGCTCGCGTTAGTTCCCTGGAATCCAGACTTAACACTCGCTTTTATGTTCGAATGGCCACCTAAAGTTGGCTTAACCATCGCACAATACGAGTATAAAGAAAATAACTGCATTCTCCTTCCATTTTGCACGAGTAGCTAGGTACACAAGAGTCGTATTCTTTCACACAGTGTAATGCAGAGAATTCTGTGCTAGCATTTCAACAAGAGTTTTCCATTAGTCGGGATTGCCAATACAGGGTTACTGTTATTTGCGAATAGCTTATTTTTATGTGGGTAGTGTTTACATGTGTGCTTGTTTGTGGCATTGTAGTTCCGCCGAGCTTATTTGGTTACGGATATGTAACACAATATCTGTGTGTTAGGTAGATCTAACAACGCGTGGAAGTAATATATTCATTTATGCTTTGGTTATTAAAAACATGCTTCTACCCGCGGCTTCGCACGCGTTTTTGATAAAATTAGCCCAAACGTTATTCTAGGTACAGATCTTTATGTCTACAAAATGTCTGCCCGATCCATTCAGTACTTTTGACGTTGTCTTCGGCCAAACATCTGCACAACGACACAAATTTCCGCCTTTAACATATTACTAGGATAGTCAGATGTGTCCTCTCTCTCTCTCTTAGCAATTATCTAATCACAGTTTAACAAATATCCTAGTAGCCCACCAGTTCAATAACCGGCAAAAGTTAACCCAGTTTATCAGGCCGTATTTCAATTTTGCCAAATAAATCTTAATTAATTTGAGTAACAATCCAACAACAAATATTGGGCAATACTTCAAGCCCAACAAACTTAGTTCCATCTGTCTGTTTACACTTTGTTCAGTTCCACAAAATCAAAGGAACGAGGGATGTACTTTTACGATCCGTTCCATCCATCAAGTTACTACAGCGATATTACGGACTGCGTCGTTGGTCTAGCAGTCAGTAAGTAAAATAAAGTAAAAAGTATTTATTCTGGGTGAAAGAACTCTTGACAAATAAAAAATTGGTTGTTTGTAAAGTCGGTTTACTGACGATAGTTGAACGTGACAACGCAGACGCATCGCTCACTCAAGTAGGAGAGAGACGGATGTTGAGCGCTCTCGCTTGCACTTCAAGCCTTACATGGAACGCCTCAGAGCGAGGTAACGCCGAATGAGTCATGTTTTTTCGTGCGTGCAGCCGGCTCTATCGAATTATAAGACGTTGTCACGTCAAAAAATGCTATTACTCCTTTAATGAATTTATGACGGATAAATTGTAGGTATATAACATTATTTCTTTTTTTGTCTGTGAATTTAGTGTATTATTTTCTTTAGAATTGTAATAGCATTTATTTTATGTTTTGTATTTTAAATTTTTAGACATTGCACGCCCAATAGGGCAGAATACATTGTGACATGCCATGACATTATAATAACAACTTCTATAACATGTATTTCATGCAATAAATAAATTTGATTTGAGTTGATTTGATCTGTGTCACAAAAATTACATGTAAAGTTGGTACAAATAAATAAAAGTTACAACAGTGACGTCAAAAAAGGTCGTCGCTCAGTATGATGCACAGTAACGATGGCGCTACTGTGCGCTGTTTGCATGCGACACCTAGAGGGCGCAGCAGCAGCTGACACACGCGTAAAACAATAAACAAAGACAAAGAAGGCATACAAAAATTTAAATATTTACAAGATGAAAAGAAAATACAGGAAAATTATAATTAACCAAATAGGTACAACAAGTGAGAACAAAATTTTATAAAAAGAATATGAAGACATTTATGTATATGGTTCTTAGTTAATATTGACGCCCAGAACGACTGCCCATTGGTAGAATCTCTTGTGATTGTAAAACATTTTTTTAAGGATTTTTTAAATGATTAAATTTATTTAGTCAGCTTGTTCAACCGCTGATTATGAGGTCCCGGGTTCAAATCCCGTGTCGGGCCAATAGTTGTTATTGGGGTTTTTCTAGCAAGAAAAACTCGCAGTTTCAGCCCGGAGTCAGAAAGTTGGCGGTGTTACACCCCCGTGCCTCGGAAAGCACGTAAAGCCGTTGGTCCTGCGCTTGACCTCTCCCCGGTCATGTCGGTCTGCCCTTGAGAGTGCACCTGTGTTTGTGCACACACTGGTCTTGTGCACTATAATACGTCCTGCGCATCTGGATGGTCTCTGATGAGACTGGTCGACGTGGTCGAAATTCGGCTAGGAGGACATCACCATCATCATTAGGAAGCTATTATGACGGGGTCGTATAGAGGTATGCGGATGAATTGAACTCTCGAAGCTGATGTATATTTCCAAAATGTTGAGATAATTAATGCCGAAATTGGCTCTAAACAAAATTAATTAATGGCTATTGTTATTGTTTGGGTTCTGTGGATTTTCATTTGTTGATGAAAACAATATTATGAAACTGTGTTATGTTTTATACTCTAGTGCTATGTTGTTTCATTCTCTCAGAAATTAAAGCATAATACATGGTTTCAATTTTTAAATGTTGCGGGACATTGTTATTGTACTTTGCTTAAAATCGGAGGATTCAAGAGTTATTCGTAGTCACTGAGACATGAGATCGTCTACCTATACACTAGCCAAACTCATCGTAGAATGTTTGTAAACTAACCGCCCATACTTAACCTAAAATTCACTCTGTTGCCTCGTCTTTTGATACGAAATTTACATTACTTCGATTTGAGATCCTTCAATAAATATTGCTTACACTCGACGCCAAGCAATTGACTTAGTTATTACATTCTACATCGAGTTTGGCTAGTGTATAGTGAATTTTGAGCTTTCTAAGACTATTATATTGGTTTTCGCTTCTTTCCGTACATTAACTTACCAGTAACCAAGAGACGTAGTTCTTAGTGTGGCGTAGTATGTGCACTCTTTACATTTACTTTACATCCGTGCTAACGACAACTCCCACTTTCTCAACTACACATATCTGTCTCTCAAATAGTCAAAAAGTCATATAACTCTCTTAAAGTTTCTCGGACTTTAAATGCCACTCTCTTCGTTTACGTCCATCCTTGCCTTCATTAAGTCATAGACGGGTATAAACTTTACTGCACGACTTGTTACAGCATAATTTTAAGTCTTAGCCTTGTAATACAGTACAGCTGGGCATAAAACAGCTACCCCACCCCGCTTAGCCAGTTTGAGGAAGAGAAAAACATAAAAAGTTGTCTTTCTCTCAATAAGTTATGTTATATTTTTTTCCTGCCTATGGCTATTGTAGTGAACACTTTGTAATGCTTGGGTAAGCAAATCTGATTCACTGTGTCCAAGGCTGCGAAACGCATAAGAAATAGCTAGAATTTTTATTTCTTTTCTGTAGTAGGCCCAACTGAGCAAATAATACTGAAAGTTGTAGATAACCGAGTCCAGTCCAGTCATCATAGTCAGCCACTGCTGGACAAATACCTCGCAGCTTGACGCATCCCGCATCTGCTTGCAAGAACAATAATGCTGGAGAATCCACGCAGCATCTAGCCTAGCTCCAAGCTAAGTAGAACTAGTGTTGTGGGTACTAGATAACTGCTATACTAGTGCTGTTAGTAGTTCAGTTTTACTTAACTCCCTGTTCACGTCTCATCGATTGACCCAGCTATTCGTATGCAAGTTCCATGTGTACAGTTTACGGTCGGCCATAAGCCTTACCCTCGTGTCGTCGTGATGCTGCAATGAATCAATGGCGTTGCTCGCACACGGCTCCGCGTCGAGATGTGGTTATATAACACGGAGTAACCACAACATCTTTAATGAAATAAGGATTTTCAGTTTTCTTCGTCTGGGAAGCCTTTTATATGGTCACGCTAAACGTTAACGCTAATCAGGGGTCTTGTCTACCCAAGCCCTGATAATCTTCTAATTACTTCACTTCAGCACCTTTCAGAAAGTTGCTTTCAATATCAGTATTGGCGGGGCTAGCACATACACCATAGACAATTGTTTTGTTGAGAAAGCATCGATAAAAACAACATCGAATGCGAAAAATATTGGAAAATGATATCTTCCACAAATAAGGGGACAGTAATGGTGGCAGTATCACGAGCAACTTAAAGTAGGCGGGCGCTGTTGGAAGTCCTTAGTTATAAAATTATCGATATTTTATGATCATTATTTGTACACTTTTTCTATCTGTTCCATTGTCTCCCCTATAACTGTAAGGTTTGCTAGAAGAAAATTGTTCAGGGTTTAGCTCGCCCACGTACATTTCCTATTAAGTTCATGCTATGTATTATTGAACCGAGTTGGGTTCCCCGCAGTTGTCGTAAAAGGCGACTATATGGGATATCCATCGGGGCGGGCAGCAGCGCCCCATGCCCCTGCCCCCATCCGACCAGCAGACTACGATCCCCGACCCGCATGCCCAGCGTGGGGATTATGGAATAAAGCGAGATAAAAACCAAGAAGGCGCTTATCAGGGGGCGGCCTAAGTCCAGCTGTGGACCAATATAGGCTGTTGAGGTTGAGGATGAGGGTGTTTTATTGTGTACATTAAGAAAAATAGAATTACCGTTGATTCGCGTCACTTTATTTAAAGCTACTTTCTTTCTCTGAATTCCGTTAATGAGTACCGTATATAAAAAAGGCCCACGAGGCCCTTTCAGTTTCAATAAGGCACTTTGCCGAGCCGGTCCGATGTAAATTAAAGAAATGTATGCTAATATTGCCTTTGAAGACGCCTCCTAAGCCGCGCCTACCGTTACCTCTGGGAGATAGGGGTGTCATATTTTTTTTTTATTATTTATTTATCTTAGATAAAATAACTATACGTGATGGTTGACATTTTGATTGGTTTTTTCAACGAAATTAGTAAAATATGTGACAAAATTTTGCTCTAGTGGCAAAGCTAGTTAAGCTTTAAAATATGGTATTGTATTGTATTGAGTAAAAACATTACATCTTATAGGATGTTGGAGTAAAATTTAATATCATTGAGGTATTGAAGAATAGCCGATATTTATACCCTAGCATAGACGACCCACTTGTTGCGTTTGTGGCGGTTTGAGGCTTTAAGTATCTGAGAATAAAGTTTAATTCTCATAATCCATGACAGGGAAAAGAGCCAGTGCACCTGGGTTTTCGCACACACTTAATTTCCGTTGAAGCTGGCCGCCACCATGGCCAAAATTCAATTGAAAACATCATAACGTTTCAATCACCAATTACTGCGGTGTCTTAGTTTAAAAAAAAAGCACAAAACTGTAATTTATTTACTAGCCTAAACAAGGGGATGAAAACAAAACACGTGCCTGTTATTGCGGTTACAGTAATGAATCTCAAAATATTTTTTTTATTACACCTGCTCAGAAAATTGCATATTTATATTCTAAACATAAGGTAGAAAGTACGTTATTGTAGGCGCACTGAAATGCGGGAGGGAAATCTCTATGGAATTTCCTTTCTCACGCGTTTAGCGGGAAAGAAAAGTGTATGGAAATCCATTTCTAACGTGTTATTTTTTTTTAAAATTTTCTGAAATATCAGCCGGTAGCTATGGATAAGTGAAAATCGCCCGCGCGCATATTTAATGCTACATTTAAGTTTACAATTTGAATTTGCTCGACTGATTTTGAATATTCTAAAACGATGATTTTCCTCGCATAAAATTACGTGCTGATAAAAACATTCATTAATTTCATCTTGTGACATTTTAGTCTTTCTATTTTGACAAAAGCTGTGTCTTCTATTTCGTATGTGTAAGCTAGCCCCTGCTTATTCTAAACAAAAAAAAATTGGGTCCATTTCGGCCACATGTCTGAAGATACAGGGTGACCCTAGGCAGAGTGGCTCACCGGCTAATGGAGGCCGCGCTGCAGATTTGCATACGAATGCGAAGAACGAGGCGCATGCGAACCGATGCCAGGGTTGGCACGTACGCGTTTGCAATTAGCTTTTATGACATTTTAGGCGAGGGAAAATGCTGAGTGTTTTAAAACCCCTTATCACATCTACTGTCCAGTTTCAGCGGTATGGGCTGTAAGGGTGCGCCGCCGCTGCAAAACATTCCGCCCGGAACACTATGTGCCAAATTCTGCGAGTAACTTAAAAAGTTATTGCTTTTACATGAAGGATGTTAGTCAAATTAGTGAACCATACTGAAGGAGGTCAGTCACCTGCTAACACAGATTAATATTCAGTTGAATGACCTCATTTATTATGGTGCACTAATTGAGTAACACCCTATATATGTATAAGGCTATAACAAGGCTTCTTTTTTTGGTTGCCCTTTTGGTTGACGGTAGCAAGAAATGAGCTTAAAAAAATATAAAGTATTACTTGAAATAGGTTATGAGATGTATGCAGGAGCAAATCACATGTAAAAGAGAGAAAAAACACGATTTCTTGAGATTTACATACGAATGCGGAGCGCGCGACTCAAATGTAAGTAGTGGCAGGGGTGACACTCAATGGATATTGAACGACTCACATTTCAATATTGAAAGATCGACGCGAGGTGACATTGCGTCTTTTATAAAAGTCTCAAACACGATTCAATTTAAATGGCGCATGCAATAGAAGTCAAGAAGCTTCGAGTTCGATTCAGCTCGTAAATGGAAATAATATTACGAAATTACCATGTGTACGATTGTACAGACAGCGTCAGAATTAAGTAACCCCCTGCATAACACAATGCTGGTCAGAATCCGATTTTTATTTTTTTAATTATTCGTTCAGGTTACGTGTAGTTTTATAATCCCTAAAAAAAAATTATCTAGTTTATTTTCGACTTTAAAACTCCTACGATTAACAGGTTTGGATTTAAACCTGCATGTAGGGTTACTTAATTCTGACGCTGTCTGTTCATTCCTATGACTGCTTCCAACTTTATCTAAATTTATAAATAAAATTGAAGTTTACCTACTCCTCACTCCATCTTTGTTGGAAGACCTCAGCCTATAAAGCTAGGTTTAACCAACTAGATTGGTCTATTCTAACCCCGGTTGTCCATCGTCAGCCACATCGCGCTAGGTTTAACCAACAAGATTGGTCTATTCTCACCCCGGTTGTCCATCGTCAGCCACATCGCGCTAGGTTTAACCGACTAGATTGGTCTATTCTAACCCCGGTTGTCCATCGTCAGCCACATCGCGCTAGGTTTAACCAACTAGATTGGTCTATTCTAACCCCGGTTGTTCATCGTCAGCCACATCGCGCTAGGTTTAACCAACTAGATTGGTCTATTCTAACCCCGGTTGTCCATCGTCAGCCACATCGCGCTAGGTTTACCCAACAAGATTGGTCTATTCTAACCCCGGTTGTCCATCGTCAGCCACATCGCGCTAGGTTTAACCAACTAGATTGGTCTATTCTAACCCCGGTTGTCCATCGTCAGCCACATCGCGCTAGGTTTAACCAACTAGATTGGTCTATTCTAACCCCGGTTGTCCATCGTCAGCCACATCGCGCTAGGTTTAACCAACAAGATTGGTCTATTCTAACCCCGGTTGTCCATCGTCAGCCACATCACGCTAGGTTTAACCAACAAGATTGGTCTATTCTAACCCCGGTTGTCCATCGTCAGCCACATCGCGCTAGGTTTAACCAACAAGATTGGTCTATTCTAACCCCGGTTGTCCATCGTCAGCCACATCGCGCTAGGTTTAACCAACAAGATTGGTCTATTCTAAACCCGGTTGTCCATCGTCACCCACATCGCGCTAGGTTTAACCAACTAGATTGGTCTATTCTAACCCCGGTTGTCCATCGTCAGCCACATCGCCATTTAGGTAAGATGATCAATCGAATGTATTTTTATTATTAATACGTGTCAGCCCTAGTAAGTTAGTAAATTCATGTAATGCAGCAGATTGAGTAGGGGTCGCATCAGCCGGCTCTTGTGATCTCATAGGAAGGCGGAACCTCTTTCTGTACCGTATACGGAACACGTCTGTTCTGTTTACTATTACTAGTTTAGTCTAATGTGCCTCTGACAGAGTTCTATCCTTTACAAAAAGTACTAGGTTTTATTTGTATAGCCGCCTACCTACAGTACAATAAACCATATTCACGTTAGCTCACATGAAAATGGTTTTGTGGTGTGGTAGGTGTTGTGTAAAAACGTATTTAAAATGGCTTAATCTAATCTGTACATAATCTATGACGACAAAATAGAAAATAAATACCTTCTCTCCTATACTTAAAAAACTAAAAGAAAATCGGTTCATCCGTTTGGGAGCTACGATATCACAGACAGATACACAGATACACAGATCGACAGATACACAGACAGACACGTCAAACTTATAACACCCCTCTTTTTGCGTCGGGGGTTAAAAATAGAAATAAACACGCATAACTTATTCCAATGTTCAAATAATTTAGAGTTCTTGCATCTGAAATTGCATAAACTCTTAGAAAAGCTTAAACAAATTATTAAAAGGACCTTGAATCTTTTCAAAACCTCCAATATATTTGTGACCTCTTTAAATCTCACAGCATCACAACACAACCCTACTTACATATTCACTCATAATCTTACGTCTGGCATTCCACCCATTTGCTATCCCGATCATCATAAGCACCGATCCGTGTCCCCATAGAATTCCTCAATACCGACAAGACCTGAATCAAAATACGTGAGTAGTATATTATTGGGCACATCACCCCACTTTTCCTCCAGTGCCTTCGGCACTTACGGGTGGGGTGAGCGCCCAATAATATTGAAGTTATAGTGGAGTGAGCGCCCAATAATATCGAAGTTATTTGGATATAACTCATTTAACTATCTACTAACTTACCTCAACAACTGCAGCAGGATGACAATCAATCACATTACACATTTATATTTAAAGTTCACTTTGTTGACCATGTCGCTATCTTAAAACTCAGGTTTGTAACTGTGTCATTCTACAGAAGTAAGAAACAACGGATTATTACTGGTATGCAAGACAAGCGCACTCAGTTATGTGAAGTCAGATTGGTATCATGAAAACTAAACTTTGTAAATTTTTTCGATCAGAATGACACCATGTCTTCCACAATAGTTAGAGGCAGATAAATACACACTTGGTTTTCTGTGACCAGATTGGCACGAGGACATCAGAATAACTCAGTTTATATTTTAATTCAGGTCAGATTGACTCATATCGTTTCACAGAATTAGAGATAGCGCATTTTGGTATAATACAACACACTCTAGCAATCTGTAACCAGTTTGGCACAAAGATATCTGAAATTAAAATATATTTACTGAGTTTCCGGTCAGATTGACTCATGTCTTTCCACAGAAGTTAAAGTTGGATTAAATACACCCTCCGTTTTTGTGGCCAGATTGGCTCGAAGACAACGAAATAGCTCAGTTTTATTTTCAGACCAGATTGACTTGTCTCTCACAGAATCTTCACAAGATAGATATAGCACATTACCACAGTACAGGACATACACTAATACTTGACTTTCTAAAATCAGAATAACACAACAACATCCACTGAACTTTAAAATATCGATATCTACATTTATTTAACTTAAATTTGAATCAGTTTGACTCGTGTTGTTCTATTAAGTTTATTTTAGTAACTGCAAGAAGACACTACTTGATAATAAGACATACCTACTTTTCCGTACTGGGAATTATTTTGCAAGTGTGCAATTAAGCTCTAAACACACTGCGGCAATTCGGAACGATGGCGATGATAGAAATATTGATGGGTAACTAACTGCTTGCTTAATATTTTGATAAAAGTAAATAGCTCAACTATAACGGGACTGTAAGAAAATAGTTGACGATTTTATCTGTTTTTGATGTGAAACATCTAATGCGCCGGGTCAGACCGCATGTTGAAAATAATTTTGTTAAGTAGGTACCTACTTATATGAGACATCGTTGTTAGATATATTTAAGTTTATGCGAACAAATGTAACTTATCTAATTACTCATTTAGTTTTTTAATAAATTTCATATTTTAGGATAGACCTACTTTTTACTTAATCTACAGCGTGGGTATTATTAGGTACCTAACTTCAAGTTAATTTTGTAAAGTACATTACAAAAGGAAGTTTTAGTGTGCTTCAGGCTTAATAATTCGTTCTGACTAATAACAAAATTATTGTGAATGAAAATAAGTATTTTGTTTTGTGATTGTACTCTTTCACATAGCAAAAAAAATACCGAATTGAGATGATTTTTTCACAGTTACAATTTGCAAAAATTAAGTATCTACTAAGTAAGTACACTAAACAACGGTTTAAAGAAAATACGTAACGTACGTGATGATGATGTTAGTTGTCTCATCAGAAAGTGATACAGTTTTCGTCTCATCTGATGAATATTTTATTATGATAAAATAACCTATCCATCTACGATGTCGCGCGCAATAGCTGGTCATAATAAACAATAGGTTTGTAGTCAGCGAAAATATATTATCGTGAGAATGCCGCAGGTATTTTATAATTATGACACCGTGATGTAGACTGTCATTTATTCTGTTGTAGCGTTGTTAGCAAAATGATATCAAGACATACATAGGTACTAACTTTTTAACGTGACTTGGTTTAAACCTGATGTTATAAATAATTATGTATGCAACAATTTATAGATTTGATAATGATGTACCTAATACCTTCTCAAAACAAACTTAGATGTTTCTTAGATTATTTTATACATCTAATTTACCTAAATCAGTACATCTAAAACTTTTTTGCTAGATTTACCTTGCTTAGGTATAGGTTGTTTTCGTTGACTCAACATACATAAAATAAGATGTGTTTAATAAATAATGATAATACTTACAATTTTTAATCCTATAAAGTTATATACGAGAAATGTATAGAATTCATTAATATCATAAGTAGGTAGGTATTTACTAAAAAGTCTATTAGGGTTTAACGAGCAGACAAACATACATTTTACCTAAGACTTGCATTTAACCGATTTTTTGTATACGCAAATGTTTGTTACTTTTTACGTAAACGAATGTAGGGTTACCATAACATAATTTACAAATGTTTACAATGGACATTTTCCTTCAACTTAATCGATATAATAAAGGTTCTTAGAATATTATTATTAACATTTATGCGTGTTTGATCTTAAGTAAATTTATAAGCAAAGTACCTCTAAATTTTGGTTGTTATTGTAGTTTTATTTGACAAAATTTCACTTAAGTATCTTCTACATTATAGTCAAGTATCTGCCTTGGTACCTAAGCACCCATGCAGGCTGAACAAATAAATGTTCGTAATTAAAAATTTTTTTTTCGTAAAAATCGAATTCACTTTATTTTTTACACTTAATCAAGTCAGCAAAGTACTTGTTCAATATGTTCGACAAGGTTACGAATGAGTACGTCGGTACGAAGTTGCTCGCGTTTGTTCCATGAAATAGGAACTTATGGTAACCCTTATCATATGTGGATTCCAGATAATTACGGCTTCACTTTTGTCGGTGACAATAAATGGATGGTGTTTTATTTCATTCTCACGGGAACATGAAACAACAAAATAATGCAATATTTCAATAACGATTATTTAGACGTAACCGACCTCATTATAGTCATGTCACTTATTACATGTAACTAAGGTTTAGATTAAGAATGTGTTCAATTTTACTTACGAAGCATTACTTTATGTGTATAAAATCTAATAATTGGAGTGAATAATTACCATTCGCTTCAGAACCTTCGAGTGACAAAGTACGACGTAATTTATCATCTAAAATGTACGTAAGTACCTTTCTTAGTACCTACTTAGTACTTTTTTGTTCATCAAGATGAGCCTCTGCGGGACGAACCGGTTCCATTCAGTACTCTTATGGCTCTAGTCGTTGCAAGCGCAGCCACTAAGCAGAGGTGCGGGTTCGATTCCAAGTTTTCTTAATATGACTCAATCGCGAGATCTGGTGGTTCAGCAGGACCGTTACATTTGTGATGGACTCTTTAAGTAAGCTCTATTTCCAGTAGAAGATTTCTCGACTTCTCTGTCGGCTGATGATGATGGTAATTATGTGTTATTAATCCCTTTCGTTCGATTTCAGGTCTGACTCAGAGTGCTCAGAGATTCAAGCCCGTTCAATTGCCGTTGAAAAGGCTCCTAAAAAACCAGCAGCCACCAAACGCAAAAGCCCGATCACTAAATCACCTTCGGAACCCAAATTAAGGTAATTTACCTACTTTATTATTTAAACCGAGTTCTTGTGTTGTGTTATTTCATGCGAATTGAGCTAGTAACTTCGATGTTAGACTCTCTGACAATCGCTAAGTTATTGGGTTCCTACTAGTAGAATATTAAGTTACTGGCTGTTGCCTGCGACTTCGCGAGTGTTCACTCACTTCGAGATTGTTTGTGAAACAAAAGGTAGCATATAAAAAAGATAGTAAATATTATCATATCATGCATGATATCTATTTTCTTGCAAAATTTCATCCAAATCCGTTCAGCCGCTTACACGTGAAAAGGTAACAGACAGACAGAGTTATTTTCACATTTATAATTTGAAAGTTTTGCTACCTGTAAATTGTTTGCAGTTTGTCTACAGTTGTCAATTGTCTACAGTTAGCTCAATAGCATCGATTGTAAAAACTAGTTCTAATTTATTTCTATTATTTGATATTTCCTTTTTTCGATAAAGACTAATTATTATCAATGAAAGTATTGATTTGTTATTAATTATGAATTAAGCGGGGATCGCTTACAATCATCATCATCAGTCCATCTCAGTGCACTGCTAAACAATATAGGTAATAAATATTTTAATGTTTGTTTTACAGAGCTACTTCATCTAAAGGGAGCGCATTGTTTGCGGACTTGTTTGGGCTAGAAGACTCTTTCGTGATCCCTCCACCGACTACAAGTGGAGAGCTCACATCATCCTTAGTGTCTCGCGTTGCCAACGGGAAGGTGCGTCGCACGGCAGACTTGACTGGCGCCTATTTCGTAGAGGTAAAGGTGTATAACACCAAGGAGATAGCCCATACCCCAGCCCAAGAAAGATGGAAAAAAGCGGAGGTGTCCTTGAAGGTTCAAATGGAGAAGGATACCCCGCATTGGGGCAGCCTACAAAAGTTTATGCTTCGCGCTCATAATCTTTTCGATGCATCGGAGCCGGTGTACTACGCAGATAAAATAAACATACGTACATAAATATAAATAAGGAAATTGTGATTTATGCAATAAAGAACACTTATCTACTTAATCATAAGAACTACATTTTTATTTCATAAGCATTTTAGGTAGTAAGCAAATAGGTTCGTCAGTTAGTCGTTTAATCCATTAAGTCCACCCTTTTGAGATAATACTTCGATTTAAATTTATTTATATATATAATTAAATAGGTACTAAAATAAATAGCTATATTAACTTTATCGCACATAATACTTAACACTAGCATACATATTGTAAGATAGCATTCTCTACCTGCTAACCTTCAAGGAAAAGTAGCGGTAGGGTCCTACCTGGTACTGTACGTTATTTTAGACTTTAAATCTTAGGTAGTTACGACTTGTTAGCACATTGATCTTATTCTGAACGATTCGTAAATATATTTTCGCAAAAATGCCTTTCTGTACTGTTTGTAGCACAACTGTCAAGCGCAGTCACTGGTTAGGACATCTACGCAGCACTAATCATAAAAATAAAAACATTTCACATTTTTGTGAAGGTATTGAAAAAATAAATTCTGCATTTCGTAATCGCATCGCGACTTTCAGAATTATGGATCCTGATGAGAATAACTGTTCCATCGAACTATTTTTTAATAATATTCAAGACAAGATCAAAATGTTAATAGACATGGCTCTTAAAGACCATACAAATTTGAAAATCAATTTTGAATACTATGCTTTATTTTTGATGGTTAAAAATGATACTCAGGAGATGAAGTCATTTTGTACAAAAAATTTCACTATACATAAAAATTATGACAGTGATTCATTGATGTCTCAACTAAAAAGCACTTTCTTAAAGAAAAATGAAGAATTTCAGGATCGTGATAGTGGTTGGACGTTTCTGAGCAGTTCTCATCTAGAAATTAACATAAATAAATATCAACCTCTGAGTGGTTCAAGCTTTATCAAGTTGCCGGCTGCAATAAAATCAAAAAGAGCCTGCGTTAATATTCACAATAATGATAAATATTGCTTTTTATGGTCCATTGTTGCTGCATTGCATCCCGCTAAAAGTCACCCTGAAAGAGTAACGTCATACCCCGATTTTCGTAACGTGTTAAACTTTCAAGATATTAAGTTTCCATTAAGTTTTTCGGACATTGAACGATTTGAAGCAAATAACCCTGAAATCGGTATTAATATTTATGGTTTAAAAAATAATACCGTAGTAGGACCGCTTTACAGAACAAAAACCACGAATAGAAACGTGATTCATTTACTTTATTTAGAAAATGATGATTTATCACATTACTGTCTTATCAAGGATTTGTCACGACTTGTAAAAAATCAAATAACAAAACACCATAGTAAATTGCACTTGTGTGACGATTGTTTGTCATTTTTTGAATCAAGCGATAAGCTTAGTTCCCACATTTGTGGAGGAGTCGCTACTGAACTACCTCCGAAGGGCTCATTCATACAGTTTGAAAATTTTAATAGAAAACAAACTGTACCGTTTGTTATATACGCCGATTTTGAAACGATGCTCGAACGCTACGAATCTTGTGAACCTGACCCAACTACAGCGAGTACAGTAACGCGGCAGCGACATGTACCTGTAGCTTTTGCTTATCACATAACGTGTACGCTAGACGAAAGCCACAATCGATTGGTTTCATACCGCGGTTCCGATTGTGTAAAAAAATTTGTAGAATCTATATATGAAGATGCTCGAAAAATATATTCTATTCTAAAAAATAGCGTACCGATGATTCTCACAGAAGACAACGTTCGCGATTTTGAAAACGCTGTTACATGCCACATTTGTGACCACATTTTGGATGTTGATAGAGTTCGCGATCATTGTCACTTGACTGGTAAATACCGAGGCGCTGCCCATAGTTATTGTAATATACAATACAAACTACCCAAATTCATACCAATATTTTTTCACAACCTATCTGGTTACGACAGTCATCTTTTTATAAAAGAATTGGGCGAAGCTCCAGGATCTATTAAATTGATACCTAAAACTAAAGAAAGCTATATTTCCTTCACCAAGTTTATTCCAATTTCTAACGAAGAAAGCATTCAGGTTCGGTTTGTTGATTCTTTCAAATTTTTGGGAACTAGCTTAGAAAAATTAGCAATTACAATGAACAAACAAGACTTTAAACAATTGAAGTCTTATTTTCCTAACGAAGAACAGTTCAACTTGCTTACTAGAAAAGGAGTGTATCCTTATGACTATATGTCTCGGAAGGAACGTTATAAAGATACTAGTCTGCCTTCTAAAAATGAATTTTATAACTCCATCACCGATGAATCAATAACTGATGATGACTATGAACATGCCCAGGCTGTTTGGTCAGTGTTCAATATTAAAAATATGGGAATGTACACAGATTTATATGTAAAAACGGATGTTCTCTTGCTAACAGATATATTTGAAAATTTTAGAAAGACCTCTAGGCGGTCATATAATCTTGACCCCGCGTTCTATCTTACAGCACCAAGCCTATCATTTGATGCCATGCTATTGAAAACAGGTGTTCGGTTAGAATTGATAAGCGACGTTGAAATTTTTAGAATGATACAAAAAGGTATTCGTGGAGGCATTTGTTTATGCTCTAAAAGACATGTTAACGCCAATAATGAATACATGGATACTTTTGACCCATCTAGTAAAAAGTCGTTCATTATGTATTTGGACTGTAACAATTTATATGGTTACAGCATGTGTCAATGCTTACCCTATTCTGATTTTAGGTTTATGAACAGTGACGAAATAAATATTTTACAATTAAACTTAATAAATATAAGTGAAACTGATGAAAATGGATATATTGTTGAAGTTGATTTAATGTATCCTGAGACATTACACACAGAACATAATGATCTTCCATTTTGTCCAGAAAAATACATACCATCAGGTGGCAAGAATAAAAAACTTATACCAAATTTGTATGATAAATTCCACTACATTATTCATTATGTTCATTTAAAAAAATGTTTACAGCATGGTTTGGTCTTAAAAAAAATCCATCGTGCTATTACATTCAAACAAAGTAATTTTTTAAAGCAATACATTGATCTTAACACTCAGTTGCGTCAGGAGGCAGAATCTATATTTGCCAGTGATTTTTACAAATTACTGAATAACAGTGTGTTTGGAAAGACGTTAGAAAACAATGAAAAACGGATAGAAGTAAAGTTAGTAAACAAGTGGTGTGACTCGAACAATAAAACGAAAAAGACAAATAGTGCTGAGAAATTGATAGCCAGCCCATATTTTCACAGTGCTTCAATATTTTCTGAAGATTTAGTAGCAATCCAATTGAAGCCTTCGCATGTTATTCTCGATAAACCGATATACATAGGGTTTACTGTATTAGAATTATCTAAGAGTCACATGTATGATTTTCACTACTCCGTTATAAAACCGTTTTATGGTAACCGGGTTGAATTATGTTACACTGATACCGACAGTCTAGTTTATTATATACAAACCAATAATCCTTACCAAGATTTTAAACTAAATTTCTTAAAATATTTTGATACCAGCAATTACGACGTTAACAACGAATTTAACTTACCCATCATAAACAAGAAGATTCCAGGACTATTTAAGGATGAAATGGGTGGTCAAATTATAAAAGAATTTGTAGGACTGCGTTCAAAACTTTATTGTATTAAAACAATAGACAAAACAATAAAGAAGGCGAAAGGTACGAAGAAATCAGTAGTAAGAAAATTGAATATATCTGACTATAAAAATGTTTTGTATAACTGCAATGTTATTCGCAAAAAGAATGTACTATTCAAGTCAATAAAACATGAAATATTTACACAGAGTGTAAATAAAGTAGCACTTTCTAGCAATGATGATAAACGGATACTATCGTCTGATAAGATCTCCACTTTAGCCTGGGGTAATGCTAGTATATTTAAGAAATAAATGTTTTCCAAAATAAATAACATTTAGATGTCTATTATTGTACTATAAGTGTTAGAATGCTCGGACCTCTAGATTTAGCATGCTCAGATCTTTATAGCGTAGAACGGACTACAAACCGATATACTATATAGTGCTAGCTACTTAGTATAATGCTCTGTAATCTAGCTTGCTATTTGATTTCCGTCAGTAGTAAAAATAATAATAAACCAGTACCTAAGCATCCTTTCAACATATAGAGGTTCGAAAATCCTAAATAAATACTTAATATAATGACTTATTTTGTAAAAATTTAATTATTAAGTAAATTTAAAATTGTTTTGTGCTCTATATCAGGCTAGCTTTATTGCATAACTAAATAAATAAATAAAAAACAGACACTGTAACGTTCGTTGCTTGATAATGAAAAGGTTCTTTGTGATCTTATAAGTAAGAAAAATAGAATAAAATAAATAGCTTAGACAATAACTGATTGTTTTTTTTTACTTAATACCTTACCTACTTTAGTTAGGTAGATATATGCATCTACATACATGTTCCTTTTATCAAAGCGCATCAGTCTGCAGCAACTTCAAAGTGGAATATAACACCAGACAGGTGACCATAAAAACTTGTTAGAACACGAAAATGCTGAATACACGTATATTGTTCACATTCACATTTATAAGCTCAACTTATTACTGCAAACAGATCACTCATTAGTCAGCTTACTGTCGAAGGTGAAACATAGGATCGAAGTCAGAAATTGTAAGTAATAAATATTTTTTCAGAGTTTATCTTAAATTTTATTTAAAAAACCTACTTATTACCTTTTCTGTCTGTTTCAGATCCTCGAAAGTATATCTACATATTTCTTCAATATTAGTGATCTCACAATACAAGTCGCGTTTTATTAAGAAGTTAAACTACTGGTAAGATTTACTTTTTCAAAATTAATAATATTTAGTGTATCGTGATTACTCCATGTCTATTTGTGATTAATGTTGGTATTTTTATTTACAGATAATGACAGATCTTGGAAACAGAATTATTGATGAGACCCAGGACGGTCTTTTTGGGATTAACACTCAAGATCTACTGTTCCACTGTGGACAGGTTCCTCCTGGGGAATCGGAGGAAGACTTGCCTCTAATCACATTCAATAGTTTAACGAAGCGAGCTAAGAAAACAAAGTCTAAGAAGAAATTAGACGGTGTAGATAAGCAACGTCATCGATCTAATCAATCGACATTCGTACTCAGCCGCGATATTTGTAAGGGTAGGAGACTGATTCAAATTAAAATTACTGATATTGAAAATGACAATGAAAATGTGATAGTGTCGGCTCAGTATATAGTTAAAAGCATGTATGATGAAGTGTTGGATCAAACAGAACGGATTGTAAAAAAGATATGTGAAAATATAACATGTATTCCCTAGTTCTAAGTTATTTTAATATATATTAATTACCTAGCAGATATTGGTTTTTTATTTATAAATTATAGAATAAAACAAAGTAGGTGAATAGGAATTAAAACAAATTTATTCTTTCAAACATACAATCAGTACTATTACTAGGTTCTTAATTATTAGGTATTAACTTCATAAAATAGTAACATGATGATTATAATATTAATTTAAAAAAACATTTAAGACTCAGATAATCTTATTTTATTATTTTCACACCACATTTTAATACACAACACATTTTTCAAAGCACATGTTTTCCTATGATGCACACAGTTCAAATAAATATTTGATTTTTCATAGTCACTGTACAATTTCATAAAATTAGGACATCCCTTATCGCCTATATCTAAAATATCACAATTTAGACACAATTCTCGTATCCATTTAATTTTTTCCATGCCTTTAGTTACAATTTTCTTGTTATTCAAATAAGGTATGATGGTGCGCTTGAATTCTCGATGATCGATAAAACCTTCACTCCAGAAGATTCCACGATTATTTTCCAACCACCGTACGCGCTTTTTTTCTTCATTAGATAGATTGTTAAAGGGATACGGAGGTTTAATTATAAATGTTTGGGTGTATCCGTTAATCAGAATAGCAAACTCCTTAATAATAAAATAATTATTAATGTCTTTGAATCCTTGCAAATCTACTATTACTGTATTACAATTCATGTTATTTTCTTTACTGTATTGCTCAGAGGTCTATACTCAATTAAGCAATCGTTTAAAATGAGGCAATATGCAGCTGTCTGATCCGGAATCTCTGAATTACACTCAAGTTCAACGCGAACGCTTACTACAGGACCTGATTTAAGGTTTTCGCTTTGCCTAGAACAATCAATTACAAAAAGCGGTGCTTTTTCTTTAAACTCAGAAGCAGTTAACAGTGGTTCACTTCTACGTCCGTAATATGATTGTTGGAATTTTACATACTGTTCATATATTAAAGCAAATTTAGAATTAAGAAAACTGACATTAAAACTTTCATAGGGAAAATATGTAGAGTTGAGATAAACTTTAACATCTCTTAAATTACAATGATCGAACTGTGACATGTCTTTTTTTGCTAAATTTTTTCGGTCTGTTTGTAGTCCAATGATGACGTATCTGGGTTTTTCAATCTGTGATGACGTTTTTATTGACCAGGTATGTTTAGTAGTTCGCGGTAACAATGGATACTCGTATAGATCCCAATTTCTAAATGCAACATGCAAAGGACGATCTTTTTCTAATAATTTTAGTAAATTAACTTTTTCCTTGTCCGACACTTTAACGTGCGGCACACGCCAAACTAATTTGTTTATTATTACGTCTTCAAGATGATCATCTGTTAGAATTTTTATTGAATTTAAATTGGTATTACTGCGTAATAGTATCAATTCATGTTTACAGTTTATAATAATTTTTTTATAATCCTCAGCGAAACCTAACAAATTCCTAAGAGGAATTGAAGCTGCAAAACTTCCATCAGTTATTGTTCCATTAACATCCCAACCCCATGCTTTCGACACTCTAGCATCATTTAGATTATAAGATAATAAACCTTTCATTGTTGTAGTAATTCCAGCATTTTTGATTCTATCTATTTCCACTCCATTAATTTCATATCGAATATCTTGAAAAAGATAAATCAAAGGATTGTTAGTAAATTCCACACTCGTAACCTTTTGTTTGGAATCCTTTTTTACGACATTCACTGATCCTTCTAAGTAAAGAGTGCTTGCTGATGGTAAAACGTATAGATCTTGTTGATTGATAGGTATGCGAATTTCATCATTCCTGTTGAAACTTGTTATGTATGGTTTATATGAATGATATTCGATACTATCGATGGTATTATCGAAAGCTGGTGTACTTGATATATCCAAAATACTCATTTTAGAAGTCCAATTAATTTTAGAAACCTCTTATTTTCTTCGGTTAATTTATTTATTCTCTTAGCTCTTACTTTACGGGTTGTTCGATTGACACTGATGTGTTTGGTTTTTACATTACTGTATTTATTATAGTCGATCATCTTTTTTTAATATGCAAATACAACTGAACCTCTTCACCACGTAAATTAATTAAATTATTCTTATTATCCAACAATCTAATGTTTATAGAGCTTACGGTAGTTTGATTGACAGGAAAGTATATGATATTTTTAGGTATTTCTATAATTCGATATCCTGGTGGGACGTTGGGTGCAAATTCATGAATGATATGACTTGATTTTCCATCAATATACGAGCCGCTCACTATATCACATTCGATTCTTAGCACGGTCGTAGATAAAATGTTGACTGGAAGTTGTGACTCATGTAATATATTGGCTTTCAGAGTTTGTTTACCAAACCCTAGTAATGTTCCGAGAGATTTGTCTTTTTCAAAATGTATGTCTTTGTTGCAAAAAATAAATGTTTTCAACGTGTTGTTATTACAAAATAAATTGAAAGTGATTCCCTTTAATTTTAAATTTTGTCTTATGTAGTCAGAAATATCTTGTAGTTCGTATGCACCTTCCGGTATTTCTAAATTTTCATTGTTTCCATAATGAAATATATTGTTTTTACTATCGATGTTAGGAATTGAATTAAACGTTGATAAGTGCAATAGAGCGCATTCATATTCACCGTCAAATTGCAAAGCTGGATAATATAAAGTTGATAAAGCTGATTTATTACCAGTTATGGACAGTGTAAAGGACATTTTGCTAATGCGTAAATTAGATCAAGTGCATTAATTTATATCATTTATTTAATAATTTAAATAGCTCTAAAACATTTATCCCAAAATTCATGCAGAAATTTTAAACAAAGATGACCACAATTTATCGTGTTGAAACGTTGATAGCTACAATAGTTGTACGTTAAATTTGATTTTAAATATTTAACTATCTCTAACGGAGGTTTTAAATCTCCAAAGCTGTCAAAATATTCGCAGTAACCAAATTTTTTCACATAGGCTACCCAATGTGTACCTTCATTCTCTGAACTATCTAAATTAATAATACCACATTCGATATCTTTTGGTTTTTTCGGTAATTCGTCTCTCATATAAACACCTCTAAAATAGGGTATGTATTCAAAAGCATATTCAGACAATTCTACATCAGTAAGAGCACGATTGGGTAACCTTTTCATCAGTTTTTTGAACTTTTGACAAACAGACCATTCCCTTTCTTGTAAGGTTTCATATAAAGACCTTTTCCTAATGCAATAGATTCCATCATTTTATTATGTCTCTGAGCTTCTTCAAAGTTCTTTTTGGCTGATTTGTGATCATTTACCGCTTTAGTAATACCTGCAGCACCTCCAGCCAACGCACCAAGTGCAGACAGACCTGCAAATATTGGTATTAGTGGAATAATACCCCCTGTTTTTGGTAATGGTATTACGCGAGGCATGCGAACTCCTTTATGTTTTTTAACGAGTTTCTTCGCAGCTGAATATGCTACTTGTATAGCTTTTGAATTGTTTGATGGTTTTAATTTCTTCAGACGATTGCGAATTGTAGAAACAATAGATCTGAATGATTTCGTTCCTGCACCGTGCTTTACTTTGTTTTTCATTACTTTGCTTACTAGCCACGAAGCTAATTTCTCTCCTTTCCCTGCATTCTTAGACTTTATTCGCTGTTTAGCCATGTTTAATAATTCTAAGTCAGCTATGTGCCGATCTTCTAACTTGTTAGAATTATTATAGGCAATGTCGTGTTGCATACAAGCGTTATCCAACTGATTAATTCCTTTATCACCTCGCAATAATCGTTCTCTCAATTTCGTACCAGGACCACAATAATTATATCCCGGTAAATGCAGCTCAAATGGTAAGCTATTTATCAGACTGTTAACTAGTCCTCCACCGCGCATTATTTAGATGGTAATGACTGATTACAATGTGTAATACATATTTTTATATAATTTTTTAACCCTCTTCTATAACAGGGCACGTTTTTCTATCCAACTATTTTCACTATTCGCGAGACCTAACCATTTAACATACAGCTTACTACCTTTTTTTCTTAGAATTTTTTCAATTAAATAAATATTAGGACAGCTTGTTTTCTGAAGTTCTTGAGCATAAAAAGTCCCCAAAATGGGATTTTTGTGCAAATCTTCAATAACGTATGTAATTGGTTTTGTAGGATTAACTTTCTTAATTAAAAATAACTCGGTAGACCAATTTGGTGTATAACCTTTTTCGAAAGTACTTTTATATTTGCTTATACGTACCAAATCTCCTACAGCTAATTTGTTTATCTTTGATTGATAATTTGTTATCTGTGACTTTTTTATATTCCTCATTACTGTTTTCTGATTTGACTTGTTAACATCGTTTGGTTTATGTTTTGTAATTCGATGTGTTGTATTATTGTATGTACCTACAACATTTTCTAACGGCTTCCCAATCCATTTATAGCTACCATTTAAACTAAAACATTTGTATAATTTATGTTTCAGAGTTTTTATGACTCGTTCAACTATGGAAGCTTTTTTTACTGAATATGATGAATAATGATTAATTTTATTCGAAGATGATATTTTATTAAACTCGTCGTTATAAAATTCTGTACCCATGTCCGTTTGTAAGTTAACAGGTTTACGGTTTGTTGTAACTAAAATATTATTAAATGCATTTGCGATCTCGGATTTTGTCTTAGTTTTTACTGGAATAGCCCAGGTAAACTTTGTGAAACAATCTAATACTACTAATATAAAACTAAAGCCATGATTAAAACATTTTAAATTTTGAAAATCAATAAGATCTGCTTGCCATAAATCATCAATTCCTTTTAATACAACAGGTCGTCGAATAAAATTTTTTCTTGCTGCTTTATGAATTTCGTTAACAACTTGCAGTTTACTCATTTTTGATTGATGTACTAATTTTATCAAAATCGGATTTTGTAAAGTAGTCCTTCACAAACTGCTCAATATATTTTTGAAAGTCTAATTTTACAGTGTTTAATAAATCATAAACTTCTTGCTTGCTTGCAAATGATTCAAACTGTTTATCTACGTATTCTTTATTAACAGCATCGTTTACTTTCAAAGGAATTAAAACACCAGTCAATCTCTTTGATTGTACATCTATTTCTTCTGGTATTAATGCTTTGTCGGAGGTTTCTAAGAAATCGGATAAGCGTAATCGTTTATTAATATGGTGACCAAATTTATCCATTTTAATGGAGAACTGATAGGTTACAAGGATCAGACTTGAATGAAAGTATGTTTTGAACTGAATCTTATTTATTTGAAATAATACCACTCTCACGTAACTCTTCTAATATAGATATTATTTCATTATCCAACCCAGTGTTACCAGCATCTCGAGAAGCAATTAATAGTTTCAACCTATCGACCAATTCATTAGGATCATCCCAGTAAACATAATCAACATTTTTCTTCCATTTCTTCAAAATAGACAACCCTTCTCCTCCATGTATATTCGCCTGACTACTGTCCGTGCTTGCAGAAATCTTTCGTAACTTAAATAACGGCTTAATGATGTGTAAGTATTTGCGTCCCCTGTTACTTCTAATTGGTTTATGTGGATCATAATCTCGCCGATGAACATTTGTTTCTAACAACATCAACTTATAATGTCTTAAATCTTCGTCAGTTATTGTTGATAGATTAGGAACTTTTTTAAATAAAAGCTCGTCTAAGCCAGGAGTTTTTTTAAATTTGTTTGTACCTACTTGGATATCATCATTAAAAATAAGCACACGTGCGGATCCCATCATGAGTTTACCACGTTCATTTCTTACGCCGAATGGAACATCGCTTACAACTTCTGAATTTAAAGGCCACGAAGAAACTTCATTTTCATAATTAGGCTCACTCGTACCTGATTTGAATGATTCATCATGTTGATCTTCATCCTCAGATTCTGAGCTTTTCGAGTTGTCTGATGCGTTTGAATCTTTATTTTGTGGACTAAATACATTATACCCAACACTTGAAGATACTCTCTTTTTCAGTGTTTTATCGAATGGACTTGATGTTTCAAAGCTAGGTTCATTTGTATCAACTTTAAATTCTTTTCCAACCATTTGATTCAGAGGTTTTGTTATTGGTTTAAAAAATGAATCCAAAATATAACTTTTCTCCGTGTCAATGCTTCTCATCTTTCGTACCTTTCTTTTTACAGCTTCTGCAGCATTTACAATTTGTCTTTTTATATTCTTTTCCGTCATATTATAACTAACTTTGAATGAACTATGCGTTGTATGTGAGAGTTATAACATAAGAATGGGTAAATTTTAGCCATAGTTCTGTTATTTATAGTAGTTGTTAAAAATACAATCTAATAATATTAGTGTACACTTTTCTACACATAGGACAGTTTTTGAAGATTGAAAGAGCGCACTTGGCGCAAGCCACAGCATGACCACAAGGTGTGAAGCATGTGTTTACGTCTTCTACCAAACAAATTCTGCAGATAATAGTTGTAGTTGTTCTTATAAGTTCATTTTCGTTAATTTTGTAAGAATCATCACTGGGTACAGGGGAGGTGTTATTTTTGTATCCATCATCATTGGGTACCGGATTTTTATACATCAGATTATCAATATTTTGTACATATTCTTCACCTTTCACAATTAAAACATATAAACAGGACTTGAACCAGCGTGCGTGTTCTTCCCATGGTTTGTCCTCAGGAGGCCAATCCTTAAGTTTTCCATTACAATAATAACAAATAACTCTATCACCTTGTCCTGTATAAAAAAATCCTGCATCTACCATATCCAGGGGCTTTTGAGACAATCCAATAGGCCAGTTCTTGAAACTTTCCAAGCGCATGCTTTCAGTAGCATAGTAACGATGTACAGGATTCATATTTCCTTTGTTTTTATTTTTAAGTTGACGATGAAGTTACAACTCGCACGACAGACACTTGCTACGTTCAAACAAATATGACTAAGTGAAAACAGATATCTTCCATGAATCTGTGGATGATTGTTATTTAATTAAACTCAATAAAAGTATCAAACTTTTTACGATAACATCCCTTATTTTTTTCACAATCTTTGTTAATCACTAAATAACTATAAGGTTCTCTCCAAACATTTGAACACATGTTTCGAAATTCTTGCCATGTCATATCCGTGTTAACATGTTCATCATAAACATGTCTCATATTAATATCATCTTGCTTAAAGAGGATAATTAAATTTGCATTATCTCTTACTAGCTGTTTGGGTATTCTGCTATAAGTTTGATTTAAATAAAAACAATCTATATACTTATGTCTACCCATCGCAAAATAATCACGCACATTATTTTGATTTTCACATGCTACGTCATCAAATATAATAATGGAATTACATTTTGCAGCCTCTGGTTTCAAAACCTCTTCATTTTCATGATATTTAGAAAATGTTATACTTGGAACCATCATGAGAACGCGTTCCAAAAATACATACTTCGGCTGATAAAGAGTTTTTGAATACACATAAAGATTTTGAAACTGCAATCCATTTTCATGCAGGAGTAAACCTATTAATAAATTTGTTTTTCCACAGTTAGATGGTCCACATATTATGCACCGTATGGTATTTGGTAAAAGTTTTCCATGACGTAAGCTAGTTTTTTCAGAATCAATACTAATGTTGTCCAATTTTAGCGAAATCGGTTGTTTAACAAACTTCATTATGAGAGTGTTGGAAGTAGAATGACAACAGCTTTAGGTGACCAAATGAGTTATATCCAAATAACTTCGATATTATTGGGCGCTCACCCCACCCGTAAGTGCCGAAGGCACTGGAGGAAAAGTGGGGTGATGTGCCCAATAATATACTACTTACGTGGGGAATTTCATAAAGGACCTATTATTGAGGAGCCCTAGCCTATTCCCCCGAATGGAACGCTTCGCCGGGAGAAATTGGTAGGTATTGTAGGTTTTATTTCGTCTTTGGTCGTCTGGTTGATATTGAAAATCGTGAATCGAGCGCAATAAACCTAGATATCTACGAGACAGGTTTTTTTGCAATAAAAAATCATAGCGCGTTTTATTCGGGAATAAAAATAGACAATATAGATAGAGGTACAGTAAAAGTTTGCTCCACTTTTCAAAAATTTGAAGTGTTAGCCTGAAATCTGGACTGGCCAGCGATAGATTTCATTAACTGCGTTCACTAGTTTGGCTGTCTGTCCAACGTTAGATTGAATTCCATTGGAAACGGATTGCGTTTTAGTAGCAAGTTCCGAATATTGTAGGTTTTTTAAAATAAAGCAATTCGATTGTGTTTTTGGAGGCCTTTACCAAAAAACAAAATCTAAATGATTAAGTCCAAGTTTTTAGATCAGCTTTTCGATCACAAAGTGCACCTCATAGTGTTTGAGATGGAAAACTGGGTACAAAATAACAAATTGTCCTGATAAGTTGAATAAACAGAATATACAATTTTATTTGTAAATGTAAATTACAGGTCTGGAATCTTCAGTGATAGATTTTTCGTGTGAAAAATCGCATATGATCAATCTAAATTTATCACCTTGCGATGCGAACGCTCGCGCATATTTGGCATGTTTAACACAATCGAGTCACGTATCGATATCGAACCGTCGTGATGCCGAGACGGCCGTAAATCAGCCTTACTATCGAGATGTCCTGACTCGATTCGTCACTCGATTCCAATGTAATTGATTACATGTAATGTGTCTATACGGAGGCGAGATCTGTCTCTTTGACGGAAAGATTGAGTGTTGTTTTTGGACAATTTTTTGCACACCTTACTGCTAGATCCAGCAAATTGTACCAATTTTTTGTGACTCAGTATCTATTTATCTATTATAAACTAGTTTCTGCCATCGGCTTCGCATGTGTTGTTTCTATGGAAACGTTTAAAGGTGATTTCTGCCCCACGGGAACTGATTTAGATGGGATAAAAAGTAAGCCTATGTTTGATTCCAGGATTAGAATTAACTACAAGTATGAAAAATTTCTGTTCAGTAGTTTTGGCGTGAAGAGATAACAAACATCCATCCATCTATCCATCCATACATCTATCCATCTATACATCTAAACATCCAAACTTTCGCGTTTATAATATTAGTGTGATGTGATTAAAGAGCCTAGCTCTTGTCGGTGCAATGATGCAATTTCCTCTGCTTTTCTCTTTTCAATGCGGTCTGCAGAAAAGTAGAGGTATTCTTACTTCTTTATAGAGAAATACTATTCAAATCTTTATGCTTTTTATCCTAAGAATCTGGTGAGGTAGTAATACGAGAAAGTTCGTCACAAGTTTTATGAAAGACTCAATATTCCTTTATATATCCATTATTCCTTTTGCCATTATGCTAACATACGTTGGATATGTTAGTGCCAATAACATTATTATAAGTGGGCCGCTCGACTTTCTGTAATATTGACGTATGCCTGCTTTTGAATAGAGAGTTTCTTTTTGTGAATCATTGAAAGAAAGAAAGATAATAAATTTATTTTTAACTAAAGTCAATCACGCAGTTAAACAAAAATTTTGAACTAGTACATTGGGTGGGTATACTGTGGGATTGTGGCTATAAATTAGGGACCGCCTCAGTATGTACATTACTGGTAGACCAAATTCACGCAACGTTGATCTTCCGCCCATTCCTACAATCAGTAGCAGACAGCGCACAATGACAGAATAGTAAGTATAGACAACGAATAATACAAAATAAATAAAAAGGCATAGGTATTTTAGGTACTGATATGCCGAGGGTTGCTTATTTTTCCGAGCTTGGTAATGTAATACAGTTCTACTGAACAATTTTCCTGTTAAAATCATAAGATCTAACGTCAATTCTAGTATTTCAGCCGTAGGTAAATACATTTCAAATCAATACATTCAATCATTTCAGCCCACACAAAGATAAACATTGCGATAAAGAAATATTCTACCAATACTCTAGGCAAGCAATAAAGAAAAATACCTACAAAATAACATTACCCATAACACAGCCATCAACGGCAACAAAACATAGAACACTTCAATAAAAGAATAGGGACATTCGAGGGGTACTCGGAACCTTCTCAGGAGTTAATGAATGATTTATACGAATGTCCTTACGATTCAATATCTGCGGGTAGTTAAGCCTGTCAGGATCAAGGTTAAAGTAGCCATATTTTGAAGTTGGTACTTTTTAACCCTCGAAGTGCCTATTCAGTTTTTGGCTCCCGAGTTTATTATACTTACTAATTGTAAGTATTGGTTTTTGTATGTTCTGGGTACCCTGATACCTCAACCTCAACAGCCTGTGTTGGTCCACTGCTGGACGCAGGCCTCCCCCTGATAAACGCCTTATTGGCTTTTATCTCATGGGGGGTAATGCCCATAATCCCCACGCTGGGCATGCGGGTTGGGGGTTCGCAGTTCGGTGGTAGAATGTTCTGCAGGGGGCGCTGCTGCCCGCCCCCGGTGGATATCCCTTAGTCGCCTCTTACGACACCCGCGGGAAGAGATGGGATGGTGCAAATTCTAAGCCGGCACCACACAGCTAAGCCCTGATACCTGTCACGTCTTTGTTCGGATTTTGCCTAAAGGCCTGTTCAGATCTACGCGATATTCGCTACCCAGAACAGCAGCGATGAATTTCGTTTGTATGTCACTCAGGGTTTGCGCGGTCCACCGAGTATGCCCACTTGAATTTCGCTACCGCTCTGGGTAGCAACAAGTCAACAGGCATTAATCTTTAACTTTCTGGCCTGTAAAAATGCCTTATACCAATATATTTTAAAGTGTTTAATCCTAATAAGTACTTGTATCTTTTCAGGTAAGTAACGAACTAAGAATTCGCATAGCGCTGATAGAAACTTCTGGATTTCTTCGAAACTTCAGGTATGATACGGGCTCGAAAAAAAATTACATTTAGGTCCTATTTTGCATTTTCCTAGGTCCTAGGTGATTCTACAGTTTGATAATAAAACCGGGTTCTGCCCAATTCTACAAGTACATTAGAAGTTTCAAAGTTGTAAATAACTTCAGACTCGAACCGCTAAGTACCGACCTTTTTAATTAACCTAAAGGGTTCTAGCTAATTCTAAATCTTTTTGTGAGGAATTTTCATTTTTCCTCATTTTCCGGAAATGTTACTACGGCGCTTTAATTAGCTTTTTTATTACAGACTTTTATTATGCAGCGTTTGCAACTTCCGCTTTTAAAGCAGATCTGAATTCATTTTAATAAAGAAGCGCTTACTTATCTCATTTAATCTAATATCAGTGAATAATGGACATGTTTTCCTGTAAAATATCTCTTGTACATCTACCTTTACTCCTATATAAGGATAAAGTGAAACATTCCCATTGCTTTTATGTTTCTGTTAAAATACAGTTCAGTGGGATAGTCAGGCAATATTTCTGCCGAGCATCTGCCTACGATGATGGGTCCAAAATGGCGATTCCTCCACGATAAGATAAACGGTTTTGTATTTTCTCTTTACCGTTTACCGGTAACAGAATGGAATTGTCGATGGAATATTCAAGACTGCTCCAGTTGGCGAAAGTAGAATATTGCGCTTGGAAACCTGCCATTTCGGTGCCTAACGAGTTCCTACAGTAGTGTATGCCTACGTGGTCTGCTTGGTAAAGCTGGGGTAGACAAAAATTTTTCATCAGAGACCTTTATATGTTACTAGCTTCTGCCCGCGGCTTCGCACGCTCGTTGTTTCTATGGAGACGTTTTGAGGTTATTTCTATCCCATGGGAACTGATTTATGGGATAAAAAGTCGCCTATGTTTGATTCCAGGATTAGACTTACCTGTATGCAAAATTTCAATCTGATCCATTCAGTAGTTTTGGCGTGAAGAGGTAACAAACATCCATCCATCCAAACTTTCGCATTTATAATATTAGTGTGACTAGCTTCTACCCGTGGCGTTGAAATACAGAAATACAATTTATTCATAAAACCAATTTACATGTCAATAACTTTTGTAGATACCTAGCGTATATATACAAAGCGTATACAAGTTTTAAAATAATTAAAAATTACACATATACACAATAATAAATAAAAATTACACATAAATACAATACAAAACATTTATAATTGAATAATCAAGAATAAGTTATTAAAAATTCAAAAATATTTGAATTAATTAACATTAGTTTCCGTTTTCTCGAGTAGTTCTGCGACAGAATAAAAATTCTGCTCGACAAGCCAACGTTTGAGACGGAACTAGACTGGTAGCAGCTGTGACAGCTTCTGGCAGTTTGTTGTATACTGCCGGACCCATAACGTGAGTCAGTTTTGACGCGCTTCTTCGTAATAAAATGTACCCTTTAAGTTATTCCAGATCTAGAACTTTATGTGTGCAAAATTTGAGCTCAATCCATTTAATAGTTTTGGCGTTGTCTTCGCAAAAACATTTTCACAAAAGCACAATAGTACGCCTTATAAAATTAGAGTTTTATGAAGACTTTTAATAAACAACTGTTTCAACCAACAACTACTGTATCGTTTTATTAAGCTCGCCTTTGTAAAAATGTCTTTTATTTTGACAACTTTTAAAGATTCATTATGAATGTAAGCGGGTTAACTACGAACCTATTTTGTGTTGGAAGAACACGAACTGTTGTTGGTGATTGTTGTTGGTTGTTGATGGTGTTCTTCCAACACAAAATAGGTTCGTAGTTAACCCGCTTACATTCATAATGAATTCGTCAAACTACGAAAGTTTAAATAGTAAAGTAAAAAAACTTTTAAAGATGATTAGTTTCCAGGTCTGAAGTCTGACGTCAATCCCGTCTAGTACTAAACAATCTCTCAAGATAAATAATAATAAGACATTTATTTCTACTCACAAAAGGTTTTCTTAACAATATTTGTGTTCAATTAAGGTCTTTATGTAATTAACCTGTTTTGTGAGGAGCTGGAGCTTGAGATCACACTAATATTATAAATGCGAAAGTTTGGATGGATGGATGGATGGATGTTTGTTACCTCTTCACGCCAAAACTACTGAACGGATCAGGCTGAAATTTTGCATACAGGTAAGTCTAACCCTGGAATCAAACATAGGCGACTTTTTATCCCACAAATCAGTTCCCATGGGATAGAAATAACCTCAAAACGTTTCCATAGAAACAACGCGTGCGAAGCCGCGGGCAGAAGCTTATAAAGCCTGTATTACAAGACACCAGTGCCCCCACTCCGCGGTGTAACAAGATGATATGAAACAAGATCCCATGATAAAGTCTTGACTTGTCTTGCTAATAATTTTTGGCATATAAAAACTTATTTAGTCGGACATTAATTTGGAAAAATCTGTCTATAAGTAGTCCGAAACTCCTAATTGGGGCATGTTAATAATCCGCCCGTGGGACCAGGCTTCGTCAAACCGAGTTCTGAGATCCCGACGTTTTCTAGAAGGAATATTTTAATAATCTGTTCATTTCGTAATTTGCCACGATCTTGTTTTATTTTTATTTTCATAGACCTAAGAAATGGCGCATTTACAAGACGATCATTCGCCCGATCTTGATGTATGGATGTGAAGCCTGGACACTATTGTATTGTATTGTGTACTCTATTTTCCGCACTTAGACTCGGTTTGGTCCGTTGTGCGTGTTTTGTTCTGCTAGTGTAACCAGCCTAGCTCCGTCCAGAAGCGCAGAATCTTCCTGGGATCTTCGCAGGCTTCGCGGAGTGACCTCGGGTGGTCGAGGATTTCGTGTCGTTGCGCTGTTACTCCCTCGCATTCCAGGACTACGTGAGCAGCTGATTCTTCGTCACTGAGACACCCCCTGCAGAGAGGGCTGTCTGTCGCTCCGATGGTGAAGAGATGTTTATTTAGTGGGCAGTGTCCTGTGAGTGTCCCCACTAGGACGCGTAGGTCCATTCTGGTCAGGTTTAGTAGGCGCTTAGTTAGCCTTGGTGATGCAGCTGGAAGGGCTGCTCTTGCCTGGCGGCACTCTTGTAGGTGTGTCCATCGTTCGGTGTGTTGTTCTCTAGTTTTAAGCCTTATCCATGTTCGTATTTGGGAGAATGGTAGGGGAAGGAGCGGAGGTGGGCCTATTATCGGCGTCTCCGAACCTTTCCGTGCCAACTCATCGGCGGCGTCGTTACCGAGTGATCCGCTATGCCCCTTGATCCATTGAAGGGTTATCCTGTTTCTGCAGGAAATTCTCTCAAGTGCCAAGTGACATTCGTACACGATCTTGGAGTTGCAGCTGTGTTCTGCCAAGGCCGTGAGTGTAGCAGCACTGTCAGATAGGATACGCACGCACTGGTTGTCTATATCCCTTCTTAGCACAGCTGTGGCTGCCTCGGTTATAGCTGCGCATTCACATTGGAAAATGGAGCTGTGTTTGCCTAAGGTCATCGATACATTGATATTGAGATCCATTGAGTGAATCCCTGCTCCCGTGCCCGTGTCGGTCTTGGAGCCGTCCGTGTATATTCTTACTTCGTGTGGGCCTGATTCATCTCTTTGATTTTCATGTAGTTGTATCTGGTAGTGTTTGTTTTGTATTGGTTTGCTGGGAATTCTGTCACAAGGGGCCGCTAGAAGAGGTTCGTAGGCTAAAGCCCTGTCCAGGATCTGGGCGTGCGGACTATCTGTGGTCCCCCAGTGTCCCATATTTTGTAGTCGCAAAGCCGACATAGTAGCCTCTTGTTGTATATATAAGTCTAGTGGCGCTAGGTCCAAAATCACCTCTAGGGCGGCGCCCGGTGTGGTTCTCATGCAGCCTGTTATCGCCGAGCACACTAATCTTTGGAATCTTTGCAATTTAGTTATTACCGTGTTCAGCTCGGTTCTGGTCCACCATACGATGGCTCCGTATGTTAGTATCGGTCTGATGACAGCAGTGTATAGCCACATGGTTATCTTTGGAGAGAGACCCCATGTTTTCCCCAGCATCCTGCTGCATTGGTAGAAGGCTGCTGTGCCTCGTTGTAGTTTATAGTCAAGGTGCTTGTTCCACAAGAGTTTACTGTCTAGTATAACCCCTAGGTACTTGACTTCGTTTTTCAGGGTTATTTCGGTGTTGAATAGTTTTGGTAGTCTCAGGTTTACCAAGTTTCGTTTGTTGGTAAACATTATCAGTTCTGTTTTTGTGGGATTGACTGATAGTTCATGATCAGTGCACCATGTTTCGATAGTTTTGAAGGCGGTTCTTATTAAGTCACATAGTGTGCTCTCGAAGCATCCGGTTGCTAGGATCGCGAGGTCATCCGCATATCCCACGGTCACTAGTCCGTGGCCGTTGAGCTTACGGATGAGCTCGTCAACAACTATGTTCCATAGTAGGGGCGAGAGGACGCCGCCTTGGGGGCAGCCTCTGGCTACTACACCTCTTGTGGTTTCATTAATGGTGACTTGTATTGCTCTATATCTGAGCATGTTGTTTATCCACTCTGCTAGGGTCGGCGCGACACCATATTTAGTGAGTGCTCTGTAGATGCTGGTGAATTTGGTCTTGTCAAAGGCTCCTTCGATGTCAATGAAGGCCGCCAGGGTTGGTTGTTTTAGCGTTAGTCCGCTTCCTATCCGTGATACTACGCTGTGTAGAGCGGATTCTGTTGATTTGCCCTTGCTGTAGGCATGTTGATGCCGATGTAGTGGGTTTTGTGAGAGTGTGTTGTTTCTTATCTCTCTGTCACATAGCCTTTCCAGTGTTTTGAGAAGAAATGATGTCAGCCTGGACACTAACCCAGAAAGAAGAACACAAGCTTCTGGTGACGGAGAGAAAAGTGCTCAGGAAGATCCTAGGTCCTGTCCGACGAGAAGACGGATCCTGGAGGGTACGGAAGAACCGGGAGATCGCGGAACTAGTGGCCGAGCCCAACATTATTGGCGAAACAAAATCACACAGGCTGCGCTGGCTCGGCCACGTGCTACGAATGGAGGAAGATCGGGCTGCAAAACGGGCTTTTCTTGGAGCGCCGGTTGGCCGACGACCAGTCGGTCGGCCCAGATACAGGTGGAAGGATGAAGTGGAGAAGGACCTTCGCTCACTTCAAATCTTCGAACCGGACTGGACGGAGGCGGCGCAGGACAGAAGCCGGTGGCGATCTATTGTGTCGGAGGCCAAGACCCACTTCGGGGTTGATGCGCCAGGATAGTGAGTAGTGAGTGAGTGTAAGAAATGGCTACTGCAAAAGGTTTTAGTTACACGTTAACAGTACAAAACAGTACAAACAGTACACGTTAATAGTTCAAAAAAAATGAGCAGGTATTACGCTACCTAACCCTCGGTTTCTGCCTTCTTACGTAGGTACCAATTTTCAAAATAGAGTTTGCTAACTTCTATCTCAACAATGTTAGTTTTTCATTAACGCTAAATTAATATAATCGGAAATCACATAACGTGATTTCTTTGTAATTTAAGTATATTATTTATTAACTTGTTGTTTAAACGTGTCCAAGGGTCCTGTAAGATCTAAAAGAAACAAGCACTTTGATAATTAATATGTAACAGCGGCTGATACCACTTACAAATGCGAAAGTTTTTATGACTATTTACTACGCCTGCATAGATAGGATATTTTTTATTCCATAAATCAGTTTCTATGGGATAAAAATAACCTTTAAATAACAATTATTAGATCTTTGTTGACTTGTAATACCGTATCAGGCTTCTTTTTGCCCCGGTAACAACGCGTGCAAAGCCGTTGCCCGCGGCTAGTAATGAAAAAATAAACAATTGTAACGGTACCTACTAGTAATAAAAAAAATAATAATACGGATTCCGTATTTGCTAAATGAAACCTTAAAGGCAATGAGCGTAACGACAGCAGATCATCCCGTGAATAATAAAATAATCAGATAAACAGAAAAACAACACTAATGGCCAGTTTTGGATAATGGTATTTGCTACTATTATAAACGTGCAAAGTCGAAATGTTATTTTAATTTGCACGTATTACCTTATGACAATCCTGTATTTCTCTCCAAGCGAATGTGTAAGCTTTTGGTAAAAAAAACTATAAACGTATTTGGAGAAAAAGTAATACAGTGAAATATGCATTCCTTAAAATGTGAACTTACATCCACCTTTTAAAACTTGCAAGAGCCGTAAGCGCCAAGTTTATCAGAAAGCCACTTAATTGTGCACGTAACTAAATAAATAATAAATAATGCTGGACAATTCACACAGCATTACCTAGCCCCAAGCTAAGCAGAGCTTGTGTTATAAATAAATAAATAAATAAATAATGCTGAACAATTCACACAGCATTATCTAGCCCCAAGGTAAGCAGAGCTTGTGTTATGGGTACTAGATAACTGATATACATAATAATATACGAGTACATAGATAGATATTTTTTATTATACATAGAAAACGACCAGAACACCCTGAACAAATATCTGCAGATCGTACAAATATTTGTCCCGAGGCGGGAATCGAACCCGCAACCTCCTGCGTCGCAGGCGGACCTTCGCCCACCGCGCCACAGAGGTCGTCAAATGGTGTTATGGGTACTAGATAACGAATATACTTAATACAACATAGATAATACACTACATAGATAGATATTTTTTTGTATACATAGAAAACATCCAGAACGCCCTGGACAAATGTCTGCAGATCGTTCAAACATTTGTCCCGAGGCGGGAATCGAACCCGCTACCTCCTGCGTCGCAGGCAGACCTTCGCCCGCTGCGCCACAGAATTCGTCATAAAACTAAAATTACTTTTATTTTATTTTAATATGAATAACTTTTAAATATTTAGTCGGTTTTTTTAATTTGTTAAGATCCCATACAGCACACATACAAAAACTCGAAAATAAAAAATCTGAACTTAGTAAAAATTCCTTTGCAAAAATTCCTTGAATAGTTTACCAGATGATGATGATTTTCCTTTATTGTGCTGATAGAAACGCGACGGCCGCTCTACGTGAAGCTGGCTTATTCCACAATTCCACCCTTCAGAATTCCCGTTTATCGCGGAAAAATTATATGAAAATTTTTCTAAACTGACGAATGAAAATCATAATGAGTTCGACTAAATTCAGCCATACACGCGTTCCAAAGTTTAACGTGACAAACGAGCCTCATTAATCGACTGTTATTTGGCTTCTGCATGGTAAATGACGGTCCCTGAGGGTCTACCGGACCCGTGACCTGGCGTATGGCTGTCTGCTTGAATATCAGAAAACACAGTCACTGCTATAAACATGAGGGTTTCAAACCCGCCCGCGGCACCACGGGCTGGGCTGTTGGTCTTATGACAAGTATCGCTTAAAAAGCTCAAAAAGGTCGCGCGGCCCTGCGCTTATTTTCAGCGGTCGTCCCGGTGTAAAATTTGCCTTAGAATATCTCATCATAATCAGCGTTACGAAGTTTTCAGTAACAAACGCGCATCATTAATCGACTGTTAGTGGCCGCTGCATGTTAAATGACGGTCCCTGAGGGGTCTGCCTGACCCGTGACCTGACGTATGGCTGTAGGCTTGAATATCAGAGCGATTGACCTGAACACGGTCGTTTCTGTAAACATGAGAGTAATTTTAGGCTGTTCCACCGACCTCTAGACCTTAGACATCTTAGAATCGAACTGTATGTGTAACGTTACATACTCTTCACTGACTTCAAAAAAGGAAAGGGTTTACAATTCAGCTGCATGATCTTTTTCAGTTTGTTTTTAACTAGATATCTTTGCCAATTCTTATTGGCAAATATCGATTTTGACGATTCTCTTGTTTTTGTAGAGATCATAAGATTTATTTCCGAGGGATTTTTGTTTGTCCCGTAAATCTAAAAAAGGAGAGAATAAATAGTTATAGGAATTTAATGTTTGGTGTCGTTTTCATGGTTACTAAAACATTTACTTAAAATGACTGATCTGGGACCAGATTTATTTATTTACAAATGGATTTACAGTTGAAACCAAAACGTCCTGGAGTCAGATACATAAGAATATTAAAATAGGCACAAAGTCGTCAAATCTTGAACAATACAATACAAAAACAATGAATACAAATAATTATCAATCTTAATGTCAATCTCGAGTCAATACAATAATTAATAATTTATAAAAAATCAAATACTGATATCTATTTACCTGAATAATAAATGAATAGTTTAGGACGAGATGGTGCTTTGTGAAAGGTTCAGCATTGCTTACTTTGACTCAAAATCCAACATATTTTATTTAGTTCACTTTGTATTGAATAAATGTTTTGGATTGGGGAATCGCTACAGACGGATCTTTACTCGAATAAACACGATCGTCAAGAGTTAAACATGCAAACGACTTTATTTTGGATGCTGTAAATAAGTTCTACATTATGTGAAACATTCCTTTATTTACACAATCACATAGCTATACATTTCATACGTATTCTTTTCCATGCAAGGCTGTATATTTAAAACATTAGGTATGCGTCGTTTAATGAAAATGTGAATCCAAACATGTGATGAAATGAAAACTGACTAGTAAACCAGCAAGAAAACTAACTTTCACCAACATTCAGTTCGATAAAATTTACCAACTTTTTGTCAAAATCTTATTACATCTAAGTCAAACATTAAAAACAGAATGGATATTAGAACCCATTTTCAAATTAATTTATATGTATATTATCTTACTAGAAAAAAAATATACTTATGAATCTCACAATCTATGATGTCACAATATCTGCGTTCGATTCCATTTAATATAACCAATTATAATTAAAATGGCGGTTAATCTCACTCCAGAACTCACTACGGGCAGTACTCGAGGAGCTCGCTGATGGTGCAAGAGTTCTCGCAGCATTGAGTCGCGATGCCCTGCCGCTTGCCGCGGCCCATCCCCATAGCCTGATGGGGGGTTAACCAGTAACCTGGGGAAAATGGATTGATACAGCGTCATTAAAAACGCAAAAACTTATAGACTACTAAATGCGTTCAGTATTTAATTTTTTTAAATAATCATCTGCGACGCAAATGCATGCTGCATGCGGTTTAAGACTTCTAAACTCGTATCAATCTATTTGTCAAATAATCCAAAATATTTTACTTCTGGGAACCCTATTCCATCTTATCATGAGTATACAACAGCGTTCCATGGAAAACACTTCTTCTTAGTAAGAACCAGATTAGTATCTGGTACGATGAGTAACTTGCCTTCTTATGATAATGGTTGTAATAATAAAGTCATTTACAACGGGATATTAACAATGAATTCCATCCATTATTTCGGCACAGTTTTTTGCGGTTATTCCGTGATCATGGCGCATGAAACTGTGCCGAAATATTGGAAAGCTTAATGCTCAAATTATACTAAATATCTCGTAAATGACTCTAGCGTTAATAACTATGATAGTTTAAAAAGTTTTTGATAGTAATAATACCTGCGCCGAACAGTTGGCTCCTCATCCACGAGTCAGATCTCTTCCCCATCGCACCATCCTCCATGGTACTGAAGCTACAATACTTGACGAGAGTCTCAGCCAATACACGACCACAGAAATGTGACGCCTGCGAATACCCTGGGCTAACCAACGCCAGGAGCACCACCAATAACAGACTTTGTACCCTCATCGTTGCCGTTTTAAGTTCAAACTTGACTGGAGTATAAAGTTCAGAAAAGCTGAAGTGTAGGAGAGAACTTTGCTGTGGTTTCAGAAAATGAATGTGCCATTAACGAGTTGCGAGAAGTATTTATACAGAGAAAGCACATTAATATTCATAAACAGGTACGGTAGGATAATAAAAATATGATGATATGTTTGTTAGCCTTATTTTTCAGTAAAATGGTACGAAAGTCCAAATTAGACTACAAAGTAGGCAACATAGAAAATTCATTTTCGTCATTCAAAAAAGTTTATCGTTGGTTCATTTGGCGTTTTATGTGATAGTTTTAAATGGGTTTCTCCAAGTAAATCCGGGTGCGATTCTAGTTCATCTTAATTCGAGTCTAGATTAACGTCACAGGCTGCTGATACAGTTCGATGGGCATGTGTTCAGGTGGGCTGAGACCTTCATTTCTTGATTTAAACGATCTATTTCTAGAACGATCAAAACAACAACAGTTTTACGTACCGGCACCGATTTAGTATACTTGTAGTCTAGGGCTAGGTTACCTCTCTGTTCGAAATTAAATCTACAACCTGCAGATTGAAATTCTATAATTGATCTCATCCTATCTCTAGCTAGAGGGTTCTCAAAAATGAAATACCGTAGAACCAACAATAATATAATAAACAATCGTGTAAAAATATCGTGTATAAATATACAGCAAAAAAATGCCTCAGATAAAACGAATCTTTTTTCCGGTAATTACCGTACCCATAACACAAGCTTTGCGTAGCTTGGGGCTAGATGATGCTGTGTGGATTGATATAAAAAAATCAAATTCAATAACTGTTTATTTCCATAAATACAATAAATATACACATTGTTCAGTAGCATTATTTATTATTATTATTATAATTAAACGTAATGAAACCCTTATAAACTAACTTCACTTACTCTATGTATTAATTTTATTGAATCTTATTATTGATCATATTATAATCTACTGATCATATTTTTTTAGCATGAACAGTAGGCATATAGGCTATCGTATAAGCCTCACAGGTCACCTACGTAAATGCCGAATACAAACTATATGAACCATCCTTCGTGGATGTTATAGGCCAATGATGATGATGAGTACCTACTCAGTTAATTGGGACTTGAAAATATTATGTCCAAAAAGGAAATGTACAATTCGAGTTAATTATCCTAATTGTAACTGCCCACATTTCGCTGAAACTGAAACATCCTACATAATTTTATCATAGAGCACATCAAAGCTGCGGTCACAACATAATGTTATAGGTCATATTTCAAGCCAATATATGATAATGGATATCAATATCAATAATGGAAATTACGGTAAATTAGCTAAGGGTACAGCCGCACTGAAGGATAGTTGAACGGCGGTGTGGTTGGCTGGTTGCTTCGATGCCAGGCTTAGGGGTATGCCATGATGGTAGCTAGGCGCGTGTACATCCAAGCTACTATCGTCAGTGCGTTCGTGGCCTAATAGTCCTATCCTACCTTAACCTCAACAGCCTGTGTTGGTCCACTGCTGGACGCAGGCCTCCCCCTGATACGCGCCCTATTGGCTTTTATCTCATGGGGGGTAATGCCCATAATCCTCACGCTTGGCATGCGGGTTGGGGATCGCAGTTCGGTGGTAGAATGTTCTGCAGGGGGCGCTGCTGCCCGCCTCTTACGACACCCGCGGGAAAAGTTGGGGTGGGGCAAATTCTAAGCCGGCACCACACAGCTCTACTAATCCTCCTAATATTATAAATGCGAAAGTTTGTGCCGCTGTGAAGATGTTTGGCCGAAGAGAACGCCAACGCTACTGACGCTGATCGAATCGGGATCAAATTTTGCACACATAAAGATCTGGACTTGTAATAACATATAGGCTACTTTTTATTCCAAAAAACGCATGGTCGCGGGCAAAAGCTATTATTGTGTTATTTGACGACCTCTGTGGCGCAGCGGGCGAAGGTCTGCCTGCGACGCAAGAGGTTGCGGGTTCGATTCCCGCCTCGGGACAAATGTTTGTACGATCTGCAGACATTTGTCCAGGGCGTTCTGGATGTTTTCTATGTATAATAAAAAATATCTATCTATGTAATGTATTGTATTAATTATATCAGTTATCTAGTACCCATAACACAAGCTCTGCTTAGCTTGGGGCTAGATAATGCTGTGTGAATGGTCCAACATTATTTATTATTTATTTATTTATTATTATTAAATATAGTTTGGTTCGAAAAGTGTCGTGAGTGGTATGATTGGAAAATAAATGGGTGGTTGGCTGGAAAAATGTTCATTTTACGACTGCTAGGTAATCAAGTCGTCTACATTCTAGAAACTAATAAACGAGTAACACGTAATAAATATTAATACCAATAATTTACATGTCATCGGTAACGGTTAGGAAATATTTTCCAGGCATTTGTACGATGGAATAGTATAGTGATAGAATAACCAACTACGAGTATATCATTAGAGAAAAACAAAACATTATTTAATGATTATATCGGGTACTAGCTGCGCCCCGCGGCTTCGCCCCCGTGGAAATTTATGTTTCCAACTTTCTTAATTTTTTCTTTCATAAGAACCTTCTCCTGACAATAACAAACACAACAACGAAAGAATTAGCGAAATCGGTCCAGCCGTTCACGCGTGATGCCGTGACCAAGGAAAACGGGTTTCATTTTTATATATATAGAAGATTTATCGCGTACCTTTTGTTTTATACCAGTCGCCCCGTGACCACGATCGCTGTAACGCGGTAGAAACGTAGGGGAAATAAAACAAAAGGTACGCGATAAATACCCGATATAATCACTATGTTAAAAAATCGCGAAAGTTTAAAAAGTTTCAAAACATTTTTTTTTTTGCTTTGATTATAGTGTTCGTAGTTTTTGTAATTGAATAAATGTTTCTATTGTGGTTTTATTTAATAATTAGCTTCTGCCCGCGACTTCGCACGCGTATTTTCGGTTTAATAAGTGGCCTATTATCTAAGTTAAGCTATGTTCTAAATGTACGATAAATTTTATAATGACCTGCTCAGTAGTAGTAGTTTGAAGATCTTAGGTAATAAAAATAAACATTTCACAAACTTTCGGCGTTATAATATTAGTAGGATATTAGTTGGTTTAGTAGGTTTGTATACTTTAACCTTAACCGTTGAAGCTACATGAAAATGTTTTCAGGAAACTACCCATCCTTTTAAGGAAAAATATCATCCCCATTTACAGATTTTCAAATAAGTTACAGATTTCGAGAAAATGGGCGTTTTTTACAAAAACTTTTAATGCCAATCGATCCTGTTTCTTATACTGATCAAAAAGTTCTTTGGGACCAACTAAGGTTTGAGTACTAGAAAATCAGAAAACGCAAAAAACTTTTCCCATACGTTTTGAACGGACTTCAAATTATTATTTTTTAATTTTAAAAACATTGCAACCGTAGGTTGGATGGCAAAAATACGTGGTTGAATAGAAAAAATTGAGTTTTGAATAAATTTTTCTGTGGTCTTGTGTGACTTTTACGAATGTATACGTCTTCTAGTTAATATTACCCAAGAAGAAATGAGGCCTAATTTGGAGCGTTTAGACTTGCTAGAAGCTTATTCATCATAGAATAAGCTTCTAGCAAGTCTAAACGTTCCAAATTCGTTTCATCAACAATAAAAATTCGTCGGCAGTAGGTATATTATGCTACATGATGCTATATGACCTAAAAAATTATTTATTAGGTCAAACTAAGAGACACTTGTCTGTTAGGATAGATAGATAAAATCTTTATTGCATCTTCAGACACACACGTACAGTCTACAGCAATTGTATAGTACACTAATACAAATAAACAGTTATAAAATAGAGTTGACAAATAAAACAAACAATAGCATTAGGTATTAACATCTAAGCAAACTGTCCGTTTGTGCTGCAGTATGTAAAGTGCAGTGAGTAAAAAGGCCATGGCTCAGCGTAATAGTTTGCTCAAGAAGCAAAAAACACTGATTGTCGGCCATAACCCATTGAGAGCAAGCAGAACGAGTTTCAAGTGTAATGTGTACCTAGCTACTAAATTATTGTGTTTGTGTAGTAAAAATGTAGTCCTTAAAACATTGGCGTTACCTACCTCCTTAGTACGTGATGTACCTAAATGAGTACAGTGCGAAGCGATAAAAGATGGAAATTTATTTTTGGCAAACGAAGCGCTTAGGAATACCCTCAATTTGTTTTTGTAACATGATTAAGCAGACACATTTTATGTGTTGTTCTTCTAAATGAATTTTAAAAACCAAATTTGCTCATATTGTCCACCTTCTCACCTTATGCAAGCGCAACACGTGCTTGCATTCGTAAACTTCTTTACGACTTTGGTGCAAAGTTTTAGTGAACTACCGGCGGGCATTCTGTAATTTTACAATTTTTTTCTTTGTTTATTGTTCGATAAACCAAAAAAGTAATTAACGTTTTAAATTAAGATTTCTGTAAGTAAATAATAAATTCTTATGGGCTTCTTAAAATGATCTTAAACCACCTGAATACCATACAAGTCGGCGGCACAAAACGTGGGAGTCAAGATGAACTTTATCTCCCCGTGACCCTGTATCAAAATTGGGGTCGGCTGATATGCTGCACGAACTTAATTTAATTTAATTTTACTTTTATACAAGAAATCCCAGTAAATCTCAAAAACGATAAATAATTTTTAGAATTCCCTGCTTGCTTAAATATGCTGCGCCCGTTACGAGGCTGAGATTTCCTTAGGAAATTGGATCGGAGCTCGGTAATACCGCGGCGTGTAGTATCTCGTAAACCACATCTATATGCTGCCTCGGTATTAAAGCCTTTAAAATATCACGTTTTAAACGTTGCATTATCATGTTACCTAACGCCAAGCGTCGGGCTGTAGCAAAACCTTGCAGCGTCTGAAGAGGTCAATGCTCAGGAGGATTAAATCACATTCATATTATAAATGCGAAAGTTTGGATGTTTAGATATTTCAAAACAACGCATGCGAAGCCGCGAGCAGAAACTTGTTGTAAATAATATCTTAAAATTGATCAATAATGTCTTAGACAGCAAACACAGCCCTGCCGCAATATAATCCCCCTCTTAGATAAGGCTTTTATAAAAGAATATTTAAAACACTGTAGCAGCGGACAAACAGTTTGCGCAGATGATTAAGCGGCCTTTGAAATTGATTCCCCGTTTTATTTTCTGTTTACTTTAGAGAAACATTGGATATTTTTAAAAGGTTCGGAGAAATATAATGAGGTAGCTCGGTATATACTTAAACAGGGTGAAATTTAAACCGCTGTTTAAACGGACTCGTAGAGCCAGATCAATGTTGGGAAACCATGGTATAACTTTAGGTACTTGATTTGAAGAAGTCATCAAAATATTGCAATTTAGTAAGTGTCCTGTACATTCAAGTAAACAAAGAATTTTGTTTTTGTTGTTTTCTCAATTTTTTTTATGAAAAAAGTACTAAGAAACCATTCGCTGACTATTTTTGGTAAAAAAAAAATTGTCTTTGAAAAACAAACACGCTTCGCATGTCATTCATCACAAAGTTCGTGAGTCTATCATATTTCACGAAAAACAAGCTAACAATCACAACAATATTATAAGCACTATATTTAACCAATTAATTATTATAAATACTTACTAAAGTATAATAAATGGTTTGCTGGAAGAGAACTCTTTATAGGGTTAAGCTCGTCTTTGCCATGATTTTTCCTGGAAAATGTTATACTTGTACCAATTTTGTGCAATAAAGAATTATGAATTATGAACTAAAGGATAGATAGATAGATAATTCTTTATTCATCACCTTAACAAAAAACAAATTTTACACGAAACATATAGAGAACAGCAATGGAACTGGCGGCCTTATCGCTTAAAGCGATTTCTTCCAGGCAACCAAATGACTCACGATGATGATGACTCACGCTAGCCCGTGTTGGGTCCGAGCCGAGTCTCGCTGGCCGAGAGGCTCGTACCCGACACGGTCTAGCGTGAGTCATCTTTTAAGGTGCTAGCCACTACGAGTATAATCTACGTTTATGGTAAGTTGTTATGAGAAAACACATTACATTTCTGTGGTAAACACCAAAAGCTCCGGTTCCGCATCCGGAGCGAGGTACTTAATTTGACTGGATAAGTACGTATAATACTCGTGTGAGTACTTGTATGGGTATGAAAGGCGGTATACTGGCGCTTGTCCAAATCTCTAATGCATATTGCCTGTGTAAAGTTTGGACCGCACTTTTGTTTGAACCTCGGCCTAAATATTAAACCGAAATGCCGAAATTCATGAGAGAGATTGCAAATGCAAATTTTCATATTTATATTATGCTAGTTTCTGTCCGCGATTTATGGAATAAAAAGTAGCTGATGTTTGATTCCAGGCTTAGAGCTACATCTTTGCAAAATTTCAGTTGGGTAGTTGTAGTAGTTGGGGTATGAAAAGGTTTCAAACATCCAAACTTTCGCATTTATGATATTAGTGTGATGTGACTCTCTCTGTATTCTGTAAACATTTACGCAACTTTTTGACCTTTTCGCTGCACATCAGAAAACCAACACCCGTCGTTCCTAATTATATTAAGTCAACGTTTATTCAGAAGAACCAAAAGGGGCATAATTCAATTTGGTGCCGACCATTTTATATGAAGTTGAAACAAGTTTACCTCACTCAAGATACAGGGAAATGCTACAAAGGCCTTTCATAACTTGAGTGGCGTGATAGTGGATTACAGCTTCAACCTGCTTGTGTAAGACCTGGATATTGTGGAATTATAAGAATAGAAAGTCTTGCTGTTCCTGGTTTTTTGATACATACAGGTTTATTCCAGGCGAATTCGCCTAATAATAGAGCTCTACAATAGTTATTATTAGGCAAATTCTATCAACAGATTTGTTTGCAGCCTCACTTCCGTATTCACAGACGTAACTTGTATAAAAGCTGCTCGAATTTTGACGTGATAACGTCTTTAAAATCGTTTTAGTCGGGTGACATGTTCAGAAACTTGTGTCACACCAAAACCTCACGAGCGCGATCGCAGGTATAACGAGAGAGAGACGGACCGATCTCCCGTCTCACCTCGAGCCCTGCCAGTCATTCCGTGAAACTTGTCACGCGGAATCCTCACGAGCGGAGGCTGGCATAGCGTTCGAGTGAGTGGATCGATCTTCCGTCTCTCTCACTCAATCTTCATTAATTCCTTACTTCCCAAAAACTTATATCACCAATAAGACGTTATCACGTAAACATCTCGATCGTAAACCTACTTTACAAACAAACAATTTTTTTCAAAAAAATAGACCTGTGGCGAATTTACAGAGACTTTTTTCGTGACGAATTTACTTTGTGGCAAATGCACAACAACCCTTCCTCTCAAGTCACGATTTTTTGACAGATTATACATATCGGAATCTGAAAACTGTCAATATTTGACGTAGAAAAGTTATTTGCTATTTCTGTCTTTTTAGTAGTATGGCAGAATTGTGTCAAACCAGATGCAGAAGCCATGAAGTTTTAGTAGGTACTCCAACCTCAGCTGGCCCGATAGAAGTTTTTGATCAGTAGGTATAAAAAGCAGAATCGATAAAAAACCTCATGTAAAATGCCCATTTTGCTGTCGTAATTTTTTTTTAAATCTGTAAATGGGCATGACAATTTCTCAAAAAGATGTGGATAGTCTTCTAAGACTATTTTCCTGTAGCTGAGCCGGTTAAGGTTAATCCCCTTATCCCCTTACTGCACGCTGTATAAGTTAGTTCAAATACGGGCATAGTCCACTTAGTATCAAAATTGCTTGCAAATGTCTTTACATAACCATTCAACATCAAAAAGGCTGTTGAAAGATAAATAAATACAGTTTTAGAAACAGATTTACACTTCAGAAAACCAAAAATCGACGCTCTTTCGACCTATACATTTGTACCAAACACTATATTGATCTAAATTCGATTAGCTCTTGATTGTATGCATTGACGTCTGACGGGCGTTAAGTGGATAAGGAGAGGGAATCGGAACCGTTAGCTGATGAGAAACCATTGTTGGCTGATAGAATATTACAGGGTGTTCCAATTTGAGAGGATCAAACGAAGTGGGTTGTTCGGGGTTTCAATCTGCATTGAAGTGTTGGTCAACAGTGTTTTCAGTTACTATGATTTTGTCCGTGATTAGACCATTTTCAAAGTATGCTGGTTGATGGCCATTTTGTAAGAGGAAATATTTGACTGAGCGCCGTGCTATTTTCAAAATACAAAGAGTATTGAAGGCGCAATCAAAGCAGTTTAGACCCCCCTAACATCCTATTTCGATCCTTTATGAACGGAACATCCTGTAGAAACATATTGTACGTTTATATTCACATAGGATGAATCATACCAATGCCACTAGAGCAGTCCATACAGATGCGGGAATGCCTATTGTGACATACAAAAATATGAACGCACAAAGGTTGTATGTCTTGCCAAAGGAATGAACGAATGTCATCACATAAAGTGATCTGAATGCCTAGGTTTAAAAAAGATAGGGTGTGCGTCTATGTCCGCATGATAACGTGAAAACTCTAAAGTTAGCGACTGCAGCCGATTCAGCGTAACTGACCCGAGCGTGACGCGAAAAATTGCGCCTAGAGAAGTTTCCACTTCAAAATGCTTATTCATGGTTCTATTGCATATTTTCACATCGCTCCACTTTGATGGAAGGCAAGGCTGTTTTAGTTTAAACTCAGCTACGTTACGAATGAACGCGCGAAGAAACTCGACTTATACAAATGCTTCGTCTTCTACTCTTCACAGAGATTACTTGTACCGTTCCGCTCGTAAATTATTCCTTGTTACTTTACAACAATGCATTTTACGAGACGAGTTGAATACGAATGCACTCGAAGTGGTACGAAACGCACGCTTCGAAGATACGGAGAGAATCCTATTTGGATTTATGCATTGGAGTGGAATCCTTCGGATTTTCCTTACAAAATAGGTAAATACAGGAATTTAAAATAGTATGTTGTAGTAAGTGAATGGATATAAAAAGATTTTACTTTAGATCCAGGTTGCAAAAATATTTTAACTAAAGAAATTCGTGAAATCTAGTCACAGTTGGTTGCACTAGACATTGCGTTGACTTACTCTGTGACCGCTTTCATTATACTTATATATACTACTTTATATGTATGGTTAGGTACAAAACTACACTTTAGTGCATGTGTCTTGCTTACTGCCAAGTAGGGCCATTATTGCAAACCCCCTCAACATTGCCCTTGGGGGGTGGCATATGTCCAGCATTGCGGCTGAGATCTACGAGTATGTCTTATTCAGTTATGTCTTATCTATGTCTTAGCCATTGTCGTGCCGGTTTAGAATTAGCACTACCCCCAAGTCTTCCCGCGGGTGTCGATAAGAGCCGGCTTTGGGGTGTACCTAAACCGAGGGGCGGGCAGCAGCGCCTCCTGCAGAACAGATCTACCATCTGTGATTGCCAACCCCAGCGTGGGGATTATGGCATTACCTCCTAAGATAAGAGCCAATAAGGCGTTTATTATGGAAAGCCTTTGTCCTGCAGATGACTGTAGAAGCTGTTGATGATAATGTTGATGTCTTATTTACACAACCAATTTTGTTAACAAACGTAAGTACTTACACATTTTTCCTCTTAAAATAAGTTTTGTATATAAGTCTTATTTAGATGGTACCAGTCTAGAGGAAGGTTAAGGTATATTTCTGTTTACAAAATAAAAATATGTTATTCTTTAATCTTATACACCGTAGCGCCAAACATCCTATCTAGAACTTCAAACCTTTAAAACATTCAGATGGTCTACTAGATTCCAAAGTTTACTCCAGTCACGCATCAAACGGTTCAAATCGCCGATAAAACCAAATTATCCCTCCCCCGAGTTTTCTCGTACATCCAACACGTAACAGCATACTCCCCCAAACTCTTGGCCGATACTTGGGCAACTTGCAGAGGATTCCCGAAGAACTTGGAACTCGATAATTGTATTTATATCCACACGTGAGAATGTGCGGAGAGATCGGACTAACTTGGAATTACGGATTCTAGCTGGGGGAAGAGGTAGCTGGGTCAAAACTGTATCTACTGTTACTTTTTCACGCCTAAATGGCTGAACGGATCTTAAACTCTCCGACGACCTCTGTGGCGCTGCGGGCGTAGGTCTGCCTGCGACGCAGAAGGTTGCGGTTTCGATTTCCGCCTCGGCACAAATGTTTGTACGATCTGCAGACATTTGTCTGACATTTGTGTTTTTAAATTTTCTTCATTCGATGGGTCTCTCAAAACTGAGTTTATTTGGTTGTGTAATGTTTTCCTAAACTTATAGTTTCGGAGTAAATCACTAAAAACTGATATCTGCCTACGGTTAATGGGCGGGGCGACCGAGGCAGTGACGTCACACGCACCCGCGGCGGTCACTCAGTGAACTTCGCTAGTAATTAATAATAATAATAAATAATAATAAATAATGCTGGACAATTCACACACAGCATTATCTAGCCCCAAAGTAAGCAGAGCTTGTGTTATGGGTACTAGATAACTGATATACTTAATACAATACACTACATAGATAGATATTTTTTATTATACATAGGAAACATCCAGAACACCCTGAACAAATATCTGCAGATCGTACAAACATTTGTCCCGAGGCGGGAATCGAGCCCGCAACCTCCTGCGTCGCAGGCGGACCTTCGCCCACCGCGCCACCGAGGTCGTCAAATTTAGTCATAACTTCGTACGTAATGGTCCAATTTGGATAATTTAAAAAGATATATCATTCTTATGTCACAAAGAATAACGTGGATACTACACTTGCGAGCTTTAAACTGGAATCGCTTCAAGGGTTGTTCAAGACTAATTTTTACAATTTATTCGCAGTGAACTATGAGTTAAGTTATGTTTTCCCTTACGCAGGATTTATTGGCGACGATAAATTTTGATTTAATGCAACAATAGTGACTAGACGATAGATGCAACTTCGACCTATTGCAATAATTCCCAAAATTTAGGTAGCCGATTTAATTAATTTTAAATCTTCTTGATATCACTTGAAAGGTAACAAAATTACCTTTCAAATGATATACCACAATCTATAGTTCATTGTATATAAATTGTAAAAAAATTGTTTTGATCAACTCGCGATGAAGCGATTCCATTTTAAAGCTCGCAAGTGTAGTTCTATTGACATTGCTATAACGTTACGGATCCTCATTGCGATAAAACTTTTTAAACTTTCGCGATTTGTTAACATAGTTAATGATTATATCGGGTATTTATCGCGTACCTTTTGTTTTATTTCCCCTACGTTTCTACCGCGTTACAGCGATCGTGGTCACGGGGCGGGGCGGAGTCACCCCAGTCGACTAAGGTCAATCCAAACTATCGCAATGAGTTAATGATTATATCGGGTATTTATCCCCTACGTTTCTACCGCGTTACAGCGATCGTGGTCACGGGGCGACTCTGCCCCGCCCCGTGACCACGATCGCTGTAACGCGGTAGAAACGTAGGGGAAATAAAACAAAAGGTACGCGATAAATACCCGATATAATCATTAACTCATTGCGATAGTTTGGATTGACCTTTTCACACCAAAACTGCTAAACGGGTCGGGCTGAAATTTTGTATAAAGGTAACTGTGCCTGGAATAAAACAGGGTAATTTTTATCCCATAAATCTTTCTGTTCCCATGGGATAGAACCTTAAAACGTTCCCGGGCGGGCAGGAACTACTTTTTAACATTTCGCGATAGGTTAACATAAGATATTAATCAATTATAATTTTTATTTAAATTCTTAGATCTTTTAGATTTTTAAACGTTCAGAGACATTATAATTAAGCTATTTGCGGGTCACTATGCATCGTGGCGGTGACCAGAAGTGAAAAAGTGAAGAGTATTGGAGAGTATATATTTTTTTTAGAGTAGAGCCGATGTCAAGGCTATTCAACGTCAATCCTTGTTAAAATACCCTCGGATTTACAATTAAATATTTACTGTGTGTAAATATTTATCGGGGTTACAATTATAATTATTGTAATAAACCTTATTATTAGCCACAAACGTTTCAACCGCGTTAAAACAATCGTGGTCACTGGATGGCTGATGTACTCGGAGTTATCGCCGATAATTAATAGCAGTTTCCAATGTAGGTATGTATTATTAACATTAATTTAGATAGATAGATAACTCTTTCTTTGCCCACACAAACATAAAATACAATACAGAAGGAAGGAGAATTAAGGAAGTACAAAGGGCGGCCTTATCGCTTTGAGCGATCACTTCCAGCAACCTTGGGATGGACTGGACATAAGAGAACAATATAGACGGCGGCATTTGAAAATCTTCAGGAAATGAGAACAATATAATTATACCTACACTACGTACATACTACAATACCTAACATGCCTTATACTACCTACGTAAGACAAACTTACATACACATAAAAATAAAGTACCTAATCTCTTTTAAGTAATATCTCGCGAAGAACCGACAACCAAAAATCAAAAATCAAAATCAAAAACTCTTTATTTCCATAAATACAATAAATGTACACTTAGAAAAGGTCAAAATAAAAAACTAAGCACTGGGGTAATCGTGTTCCTGAGTGGAGACCGCGACTAGGCAAACGTAGTGTAGGACGCCCTCAAGCCAGGTGGGATGATGATCTGCGAAAGACTGCAGGCAGATGCTGGATGCGGCAAGCTGAAGACAAGGCGCTATGGCGCTCATTAGGGGAGGCCTATGTCCAGCAGTGGACTAATATAGGTTGATGGTGATGATGATGAATAATAAAGTTGTTTAAATTTTTCACGAAGAAGGAAGGGAAGAGCATTGTTCCATAGAGAATAATTTACCAAACTAATTTACATAATTTTAATGTAATTGAGCATTTGACATAATATATTTGCTGTGATGTGATTCTACGCGCAGCTTGCGTGTTTGTTCGTTTAGTTTTGTAATTGAAAACTATCTGCCAATAACAGACGATGTGAGCCAAGCCCTGTAGTATTAATCTATTGTTTTACCCAGGTCTAGTTTTTCAACAAACAAAAAAGATTTCAAAATCAACGTAGGAAGGTCACATTTTTTGATTGAATGGGACCAAAATTACGTATTTCTGTTTAAAGAATCTTTTTTTTCTCAAAGAACATAAATACAGTTGACTTAAATGAGGAAAACAAAACTTGTACTTTTAGTTAAGTAGGTACTTATCTACTTTATTTCAATAAGAGTCGTAATAAGTGAATAGAAAAAAAGAGTTCGACAAAAGAACATTAAAAAAAATTACTTGAGAATCTTCAAATATGTTGAAATTTGTTGAAATTATTAGAAAAATAATTAGGGTTTCGTCAACATCATCGTCATGTTGACAATAATAATAATAATAAATATAATGCTGGACAATTCACACAGCATTATCTAGCCCCAAGGTAAGCAGAGCTTGTGTTATGGGTACTAGATAACTGATATACTTAATACAATACACTAAATAGATAGATATTTTTTATGATGACGATGATGTTGACGAAACCCTAAGAATACAAAAACTGAACCAGCCGTCCTTATGTTCGTAAAGCTTCACTCGGAATAGGATTCATTAAGAAAGTTGCGAGGCGTCGCGTCTCAGACGGTTTTAATTAGTGGAATGGAACTTATGGAACTCTACAACCGTAGGATCTTATCTCTACCAGGTAAAAGTTAGAAACGGGCTCTAACTTTTACCTGGTTTTCAATAAACAACGTAGAATCAAGTGCTGCTATAGGCGTGCGTCCTACGTAACCGAGTTTGCTGCTATTTCAGTTGAGATAATTTAGGATATCAGATAACTACATAGTGTCCATAACACAAGCTCTGCTTAGCTTGATGCTACATGATGCTGTGTGAATTGTCCAGCATTATATATTTATAACGAATAGATAATGCTGTTTATACATATTGATAAAATTTAACAGTTATCAGCAAATTTCGTTCCACTGCAATGAGCTTCCCAACTCGACACGATCATGCGTCATATTTCTCTTATATTTTTCACTGGAATAGTAAAAACAGAGATAGCTTTAGTATCAGTATAATCCAGATATATTTTTTTTTATTGGAGCCAGCCACAATCTCTCTTTTGGCTTAGTTTATCGATAAATTTGACTCATTAAATAACTTTGGACATATAATAAAAGCTTAGCTACATAGACATATTAAAAGTAATCTAAGAATTAAATGTAGGCATATAACTAATCGCAATACCGCCTTGTCCCCAAATCCGTGACATCATCCTGGGATCCGCTCCATCCTCGACAGACACTCACTCATAAACCAGTCACAGCGCGATCCAGACCAGCTAGGTCATTCCATGAGTTTATAAAACAATACAAAGAATTATTTCGAGTTAGCATTGCCATTCAACGTGGCAATGCTGCTAGCATTCTGGGCACTCTACCTTCGGCTTAGATTTTTAAGAAATATCTATACGTCTATAATCCTAAATAGCTATACGCCTGGAAGAGATCGCTTCTAAGCGATAAGGCCGCCCATTGTACTTGTGTCTTATGACATCACATGTGATGTAATAAAGTATTTTTTTTTGTAGACGTGTATACTATACTAGTTGTTATTGTTTTATTCTGTGAATGTAATTTTCTATGTGCTAAATAAATATTATAAAAAATAAACTTACGTGAACATAATAAGCTAGTAATTACACAATTTTGAACTGAAAATAAAGGACGACGAGACTAAACATCGAATATTCTGAAAATCGTTGCAAAAACAACGAAACTTTTGATGGATGTTTATGAAAAGTCTTTCTAATTAGAAAAAAATACGTAAGACGGCGAGATTTTCTCAGGCTTCTCTCATTCAAACGAGACAGAACAGTAATTATCGTTAAAACTGTGTTCAATAGCTTTCACATAAGAAGACAGATTTGATATGTACAAGAAGAAGCTTGTACATATCAAAACACCAAGTTACATCAATCGCAATATGTAACGTTCGTTGAACCTAATGTACAACCTAAAGCGACTAAGGACAGAATGAGTTGTGTAGTAAACCAGCCTTTCTGCCCTCGGCTGAGCAATGATTTGGTTTATGTCCCTTGTTTGCGGAATACAGACAGATTCCGGACCAATCCGCCTTGAATTGGGCTGATCCATGTCGCTTTTACTGTTGTTTTGTCAATGAACACTTACTAAACCTATACTTAAACATTAGTTTAGTGTTTCTCTCTCCCAAGACGTTTTGGTATTCGTAAGAAAACGTTTATCTGCAACTAGTGTCTTCAGTTGCTTAGAATTGAAAAGGTAATAGAGTCTTATTTTGGAATTTAAAAAATTGGAAAGATTTTATTTGGTATGTAATTTATGTATATTACTAGCTTCTGCCCGCGGCTTCGCAGGCGTTGTTTCTATGGAAACGTTAAAAGGTGATTTCTATCCCATGGGAACTGATTTATGGGATAAAAAGTAGCCTATGTTTGATTCCAGGATTATAATTATCTGTATACAAAATTTCAGCCCGATCCGTTCAGTAGTTTTTGCGTGAAGAGGTAATAAACATCCATCCATCCAAACTTTCGCCTTTATAATATTAGTGTGAAGTGTGATTGATTAGTGTGATTATCATTTAATAGGCGGTGTGGTCGACTCAGCGACAAAGCCTTTTTGTGTGGTGTGACATCAACAGCTTGATTTGATTCGCTTTTGATATGGTGTAGTAGCCTTCGATCACCACGAAGAGTGTAGCTATCTCTGGCCTCAAGTTTGTAAAAAGCGTGGAACCGATATCAAACATCGCATACGAATATTCCGAATATGAGACTTTCAAAAAAGTCAAGAACTCAATCGGCACTCATCCGTCGATATGAAAATATCACGCTCACTTGATATTCAGATCGACTTTCAGATACAAACAGATGCTTTTATGCTCTGATCTATTCATCACAAGGGGACAAAGGACGCTTGCTTCTTCAAAATCAATCTAACATTTCACTGCAGAAGATTGCAAATCGTGTACCTCTGACCAAGTGCTCAGTTCAACATTGTCTTTACCGATGTAGTAATCCACATGTACGGTAGACCCTCACTTGTTGAACTCGAGCAATACCGCAGGGACGTGACGTAACCTACGATCTAGGACTTTGTAACTGTTGCTCGAATTTCACACTTTTAGCGCGTGCATTTTACTTGACCTACATCAGAAATTGAGAGTTGCTGAAGTGTGCTTTGTTGGTTAGAGGGTAAGATATATCTATCGGCAGATAAATCTTACTTTCTATCTATCATGGAAGGAGAAGGTACCAAAACTTATAAATTATTTGTGTAAGCAATAGCCTTTATTCACAAAGAAAATTATACTAGTATTTACAATTGAAACAATTGAGCTAACTGCAGACTCCATCCATATCAAGACCAGTCGGAAGCGTCCCCAAGACGCTGGCTGCATTGCCCCGCTGTATGGCAATGCTGATGCGCTGTGCCAGATACTCACCAGCTCTCAGTTTTGTGTAAGTATTTTAGTGCCATGACAGCTTCAAATTGAGTTGTATTATCATAATGTTTCTACGTATTGTAAGATGTTTAAGAATGAAAAATTAACCGGGTTTTAAATAAGGCATACACTGTCCAGTCATATAATCGCTGCACCGAGCTCATGATCTCCGGTATGTGCGTCGTGGGCACTGAAAGTGTTAATTACTTAGATCTACACTACATAGTAAGGTTTTGGCATTTAAATAAAATAGGTAGAACCAGGCCTAGCTTAGGCCAGGGGCCGTAGGTAACAATGTTCTCACTGAGACTCTAACATTTCGTCATATTGTTCTGTAAATCTTTATTTTGCAAATAAATTATATTGGTATTTCTTTTGTAGAAAGATATGATTTTGTTACAGATATTGTTAAAAATAAACGATTTTGTATATGTGCATCATATTCATCTCATCGTCGTATTAGCATGAATTTTACTATAAGAAAACTTTTAAATCCATCATACATAACATAACACTAAAGTCTATTACAACGGGATATACCAATATTGGAAAGCTCAAAACTCAAATCATGGTAAATGTCCCGTTGTAAATGACTTGACTGAGATTGTGGTCAAACGAAGGTCATCACGATATTAAAACTCCGATGACCTTAGGTACAACAGAATCTAGCTGTTGTTGAAGTAGGTAGTACCTTTTTTTTTATTCGGCGAGGAAATTCATTAACGAATAAACTGGTCTGGGAGGACCAGAACTATGTGGGACTCGACGCCCTGAGAAGGATGTAATACCCACTAAAACCTCTCCGGTGTCCCTCTCTCGCCATTTTCGCCGAACCACGGGAACATTTAAACATCCGCGGCCCGACTGGCGTCCCCTCTTCCTCCTATACATAGCCGGCGAGCCCACCGATCCACACACTCGCCGACCCCATTCTTCCGTCACCTTTCCTCCCCCCGATTAGGACACAGATGGGACAGACGCAGTTGGAACCGCGGGTGTCCACCTCTGTGCCCAGATGGGCATTGTCGCCCCATACTACTACCAAGTAGATAGTACCTAGTGAACCTCGACATATTGGGATGTGGGACTCGACGCCCTGAGAAGGATGTAATACCCACTAAAACCTCTCAGTAAGGCGTGCAAAGTCACTACCAATATTCAAGAGCATGGTAAAGGAACACTATTTGTCCTGCTGTCACTGACCACACCCTTGTTTCCCTTTATAAAATATAGATATTATGTTGTCACTGAACGTATACCTGAGTCCCTATGTATATAAGTAGTTTATGTAAGTATATGTAGGTATATATATAGTTATGTATGTAGTTTGTTTTAAGCGTAGTATTATATTAAAAGTATTTATTTATTAAACCTTCAAGAGCACACAGAACCCCTAATACTATCCAATAATCCTATCCATCCACGGTTGTCTGGTAGAGATCGCTCTTGAGTGATAAGACCGCCACTTGTCACTTAGTTTTTAAGCTATTTTGCTGTATTGTTTCTATCTATAAGTGTGCAATAAAGAATTTTCTATCTATCTATCTAAAACCTCTCCGGTGTCCCTCTCTCGCCATTTTCGCCGAACCACGGGAACATTTAAACATCCGCGGCCCGACTGGCGTCCCCTCTTCCTCCTATACATAGCCGGCGAGCCCACCGATCCACACACTCGCCGACCCCATTCTTCCGTCACCTTTCCTCCCCCCGATTAGGACACAGATGGGACAGACGCAGTTGGAACCGCGGGTGTCCACCTCTGTGCCCAGATGGGCATTGTCGCCCCATACTACTACCAAGTAGATAGTACCGAGTGAACCTCGACATTTGAAGGCGCCCACGCCATCTCAGAACTAGAAGAAAGCCAAAGGTCAATACTAATGAATATTTTCTCGAAATGCGTTCTCCAGAGTATTCCAATCCAATCCTCTCGTAATTTCTTTGATCTCTACGAGAAAAGACAATGAATAATTTAATTTTTTTGTTGAAATTTTCCGAAGCAATTTGTGAATTTCGTGAATTTTTGAGTTGTGGGTAGGTACTTATTGTTTTGTGATTATCTTGAAGATCATCATTACCAATAAACCCACAGACACTTAAAATATTTGAATTTTCTGAGTGCTATTCATTTTTTTATTGTTATGATTATTTAATATACACACAATAATACAGTAGGTATTATAGTATGTAGTGTAAGTATTTGGTTTCTTTATGTATCTAAATCACGGAATTAGAATTCTCTATTCTGTGATCTAAATATATTTTTTTCTTTTCATATCTAGTCCATCCCAAGGTTGCCTGGAAGAGATCGCTCACGGCCGCCCTTTATACTTCCTGTATTTTAAGTTTTGTTTCTCTGTATTGTTTCCTGTCTTTGTGTGGTATAATAAAGTATTTTCTATCCATCTATCTATCTATAATACATTGCACTAACGATAAAACATGATGAGTACAGAGGCTAGCTTTTCACTGAAAAACAGTTTTCTTCCAGCTAACCTTAGCCTGTAATAAAGAATTTACTCACACTAATGTTGCCCCTCTATGCGATCTTTTCTTCGTTAAGTATAGTTTTATTCCTAGCCTAAGCTCGTCACAATCACAGTCATGAGAAAGTAGAAACAAAAAAGACAGAAGGTAAGTAACTTAGGATAGTTTTGACCCGAACAGGTCGATAATTATACCCAACCTCAAGATTTAACTAATTCAGAGCGTCGTATTTCTACAAGTTTCGGCAAACAGAACAAACTTCCCACAAACGTCAATACTACACATACATACACAATCTTACCACTTCCGAATCACTGGCCAATTTGTACAAACACACCACGGTATAACCAACCTTGTAAACTTACTCACAAGGTCCAAATTACCAGCTTCGGTGTGGCCTTTGATGAATACAGTCGTCGCCACAAAGGTTGTGTGGCCAGATGTCGGGTATTCAAAGTTGTTTGTGAGCGCTTGTACAGTTCTGTGGTCAAATGTAAATGTAGGAAAAGGCAGTTGGGTATTCAGCTGGAGACGGGACCCGTATGATGATAAGTTTGTGTAGCCAATGAAGCAAATTGGGTTCTAAATACATAGTCAGTAATGCTGGTACTGAGCTGTATAGCCCTAGGCTAGTTAAGTTTATGTAGTAACGTAAATAACTGATATAATTTCTGCCTTCGTTGTTTTTGTAGCCTACTGGAGAGTGGAGACGTAGGGCGGCCTATTCCCGCCCAGCAGTGGGTGGAGAACAGCTGTTAAATAAATATTTTATATAAATTATGCTGGGCAATTTAAACACCATCATCTAGCCCCAAGCTAAGCAGAACTTGTGTTATGGTATACTAGATAACATATATACCTTACAGTAACATCTTTATTGACAGTGAAAATTACAAACAAATAAAAGCAATAAATTAAAATTAGTATTTACAATTGAAACAATTGAGCTAACTGCAGACTGTTGCAAACAATACTACAGTTACCTCAACTGATCCATACCAACACTAGTCGGAACTGATTACTGATATACTTAATACAATACATTACATAGATTTTTTTTTATGAAACAGAAAACAGTCTGAACTGAACAAATATCTGCAGATCGTACAAATATTTGTCCTGAGGCGGGGATCAAACCCGCAATCTCCTGTGTCGCTGGCGGACCTTCGCCATCTGCGTCACAGAGGCCATACTTTTGATAATCATGATGATGATATCCTATATCCCTCAGTTATAACTCTTTGACAAATGAAAGCTCTCCCCTAAAAGTACAACTACAATAACTTTTGAACAGCTTCGGCAGGTTACCCAGTAAAAAGTTTTAAAAGATTCCGAGAGGACTTTACAGGGAGTTTAAAGTTAGAGCTGAACTTTACGTCGTTAGCCAGAGTTTAAGAAACTTTGGGGAACTTGTGGTCAGCCTACGAAATACTTGGCTTTTTGGAAATCTATTACGGAGCTCTTGGTTTTAGACAAAATAATCACTTTTTGAAAGCGAAAGTATTGGAAAGATTTAGCTGTAGGACGTGTTTCTATTTTAAAGGAGGTATTTACTTCTGCTATTGAAAAAAGAATATTGGTTTGTTGAGCAATTTTTTTAGATATTTATGCATTACAAAAACAGACACAATATACATCAAATTATATGATTAAAATACCATATAAACCTTGTGCGGTTTGTCTCGGTAGTCACATTCGTTTTGTCTTTATTTGTATAGTATACGTGTAAATATTAAATAACTAATTTAGCTCAAACTTTTAAATCCATCATGGTTATTTACACTAAAGTCATTTACAACGGGATATTTACAATGATTTGAGTTGTTTGTTTTATTTTTACCATTGCTTTTGTTTCTTTTGTATTGTACTAAGTAGTTTGTACATTATATTAATAGGTAGATAAGCACTCTCGAACTTAAATATAAACCTAAGTAGATACATAAAATATATGTACAAGTTTTGTTTTTCTCATTTAAGTGAACTGTATTTATGTTCTTTGAGAAAATAAAGATTCTTTAAACCGAATTAGTTTAGTGTAATTTAAGTCAATCAAAATACTCCTGTCTAAAATTTGCCCTTCTGCTCTGTATTAACGAGGCGATTATTAACCTGACTGTACTCTTTTTTTTTGCAAAAAAAAAACTGAGTGTGTTCAGTTGGCGAAAACATAAAAGTGATTTAATTTAAGTCTCAATATTCATCATCTGGACACGCCAAGATTTTTACTCGTATCCCGCGTAAACGAAATAATAAGTGATGCTAATTTTGAGTTTCCCCAACTGGACACAATCCAATGGTATGGTCTCACTTCACTGTATCACTTGGTAGGAGCTGGTAGGTTTTGTCGAAGGACCAAGAAAAGGGTCATCCGGCTCGAAGGACCATGAAAAGGGTCATCCGGCTCGAAGGACCATGAAAAGAGTCATCCGGCTCGAAGGACCATGAAAAGGGATCCGGCTCGAAGGACCATGAAAAGGGTTATGGTTGGGTGTTGTGGTAGATGGTGCTGGTTGATCACCCAACTGCCCTTTGAGATTGGTGTTTGGTTGGTGTTTGGTATGCGGTCAAGGAAAGTCACTGGTATGGTATGGTATGGACTATATTCACAAGACACGTATTTTATAGATAATTAAACTACTGCCGCCAACTTATGGTATAAATGGTATGAATGGTACGGAATGGTTGAATTGGTTTGAACCCGTGACGATGGCGGTCGATCGCGAACTGAGTAAATTTAGGTAATCGCGAGCAAATACGCATTCAACTGCAAGCGCAGCTAAATGCATATCTGCTGCGTGGTCGGTTTACCCGAATACGAGTGTCCGCTCTCTTGTGGCGAGTAAGTGAATAACCCGTATTTTTTTGCTACACACGGGTACATGAACCATCGTCATAAACCACCAGTGAGATTGTGGTCATTCGAAGTTCTATTCAAGACTTTAAAAAAATTACGCACTACACAGAATTGGTCACGATTTGTTAACTTTGAAACGTGAGTTCACATTCAATAAACGGTTACCGGGTTAAAAAATAATTAAAACAACCGCAAGCCTGGGCCGGTGACCTAGATACGTCGTGTAACAAAAGAATGAAAAATCTAAAGTGTTAGTTGTTAGTAGTGGCCAATTTGTGGTTCCAATGTCGGTCAAAACTTGATTGTAGGTATATTAAAGTTTAGTAATACCATTGTACACCGTTGACCAGATAAAGTCGCAGAAAATCGTTGGATGCGGGAAGCTCAGCTTAGGTCACCGTGACGATCTTTAATAATAATAATAATAATAAAGCCCATTTATTTCCAATCCACAATAATAATTGTTATTACATGCGTTTTAAATTATATTTACATTAAATGCATCATTTTTAATATAAAGTTTTTTCTTTTACTCGCTTGCGTTACTTTCTTCAGTACCATTGATCGGAACCCCTTCTCGGGTAAAGGCCTCCTCCAGCTTCTTCCAAACCTCTCTGTCCATAGCTTTCTTTCTCCAATCGCTTCCAGCTATCGCTTTTATATCTTCTATCCACCTTTTTCTAGGGCAAAAACAATATAACAAACATATACAAAAAATAGAAAAGAAACGTGACGATCTTTACTTAAATAATAATCGTAACGTTCCCCATATTCTTCGTACCTTTGCCCACAGCGCCACAGATCCAGATCTGTCGAAACACGTTTCGACGACTATAATCCGTTCTCTCGATGACCCGTCTATAAAAATAATATTCACAATTTTTCGAGATCCGAAACGTTTCGGTGTCAGTCAGTAGATGAAGCTTCCAAAGCAACTTGTTTTGTTGGTAAGGTGCAAGTTCGCTGTTCGTTTCGTGCGTTCCATCATCCGAAAATTGTTGTGTCGTTTTCGAAAGTAGGCGACCTGAAGCCTAGGAGGTATGTTCTGGGGCGCCCTGTACAGCGGCGCTCCATTGTTTGGGCAGCAGCCAGCTCACCTGTTGCGGCGCGCGCACATCGACCGCTGAGGGCGGGATGTGCCGGCTCTGTGCCGCGCGCCACGCTGCATCCGATCACTAATGGACGATTACATACAAACAATCACACTAATATTATAAATGCGAAAGATTGGATGTGGACATGTTCAGATGTTTGTCCTCTTCACGCTGAAACGAGGGAACGGATGGGGCTGAAACTTTGCCTATAGGTAGTTCTCGGCCGTGAATAAAACATAGGCTACTTTATATTCCATGAGAAAAATAGAAATAACCTTTGAACGTTTCTATAGAAACTATTCGCGCGAAGCCACGGGCAGGAATCAGTAACCAATAAAAATAGTAGCTGAAGAACAAAAGTTACGAAAAAAAGTACGTCGAACGACGATTTAGAGCACATGTTGCCAAACTTGGTTCTAGGTTTAGCGTTATTGAGCGTCATTTAAAGCAGAGATTTCACCAAACACAAAAACTTATAATTTCAGGTTAAGGTTGCCTATCCACCAGAGATGTGCTACGTCAAATAGAGGATATGTCGGGTCTTTCGCCTTACGCCACGCTGAATTCGGTGAATATGAATTGGGCGATTAAGTTAACCAAAGTTAGAACAAAGTTTTGTCAAAAAGAGGTTTTATGACTGCCTCAACTCGTGACGAGTTAGACAGTTTAGTTGCGTTCACTGATTACAGAAACAGTGCGCCTAAAAAGTAGTTATCACTTCAAAATGTATAAAAGTTATGAGTTTGAGTTATGATGTAAGCAAACTTAGCTCTAGGTTAAAAGCTATCAAGCTTTACTTAAGGCAGATGTCACAAACAAATTTCCGAGCGCTGTGACATCACATCACCAATAAAGATTGTTCAAGCGTTCTATTGGTGGATTTGACTCTAGGACGTATATGTACATATACTTTGCACATCTCTATATGTATATTTGGTTAAAGACATCGAAAGAGCACTCTCAAAAAAAACGAGGTTCCCGCATGTTTTGAGGCATGTGTCCGTCAGTTTAACGCTTTGGCTGTGATTAGATAAACAGATAAACATTTTATTTATAATTTGTCAAATTATACGTCACAATTGTTTTAACATAAAATAATAATAAAATTGATTAAAAAGCTTAAAAAAATTAACGAGCAAATTGATATTATAATTGATTAGCAATGGGTGCAATTAAGAATTTGATGAAAACGGCCCTAGTCCACTTTTCTAATAGGTTCATTATTAAATTACCGTAACATAGTTGCATATTTGTGGATTGGGCGAGAGAACAAAGGCTTGGGACCTTTGAGGACCTTTGGTCGACTGACCTGAATTCCATTAAATTTGTATTATATTGTACGTAGATAAACGGAACAGCTTCACCTAGAATTCAAAATAATTTATAATACGCAGTTATTTTTATTTCAAAAAAGCCTCACTAGACACTACTAACTGTAAAATTTGACACATATTACACTTGATTTATTTCGGTTGTTCACCATAAATGTTAGTACAACTACCTATGTACTATGTTAGTTACCATAAAAACAGATTTCAATAATTCATGTCACATAAATACCAAAATAAACAAGTGTATCTATCTCAAGAAATCTGAAAAACCACAAGGAATTTTTACCCAAATTAATAAAATCCAAAAATACACGATAATTCCGCTCCGAAGATATAACTTTTTGTTATGTACAACGATATTTGCATAAGAATATTGATTTTCCGGGTAAAGCAATGTTTTCGCAATGGCTCCCGTCAACTGGGGGAAATTAAAGATAATACAATTACGTACAGATAGCGCAAATAATGTTACCTATGTAACATTATGTATATATGTACATATATGTGAACAGTAAACTCGAAACATATGTACTAGTCCAAAGGGGTTAATTCTGAGCCTCGAGGGGATCAACTTTTGATCTAAGATTTTTTGAATAACGTAATTTTTTTTATTTTATTGGCTTAGTACAGATGATGTTACGTAGCCTGTATATTATGTTTGCTATTTCTCCTCTGAATATAGAGGTATACCTATTATTTTATTCTTTAACAGACTCGTGTATCATAATTCATTTTTTTGAGCCTAGTGTAGTCCCGTATCCAATCCTATTAGACATTATATTATTATAGAAAATTACAATCAAATAAGAGAAACTACTATAAAACTATATATTTTTAAATATAAATAAATTATTGTATCTACATTATGTACCCTGCTCTTTCAACTCATGGATACAGAGGTATATATACATACATAATCACGTGTATTTTTTAATAAATGAGCTGAACACGCCTTGGGCTTGTGGAAATTCTCAGAAACCTTGTTTCAATTAAAAAACTTATTTTTGTGTCTTTAAGGAATAATACTTTGTTTTTTATTCCCTGGTTTTGTTTATTTGACGAGAGCTTTTTTGTTCTTCTTACCTTTCAACTAAAGTTTTGTTATCTGAATTTCTCGTTTATTGGTGCCGTGCTAGCAGATAAGGTTATATCTGGGTAAATGAAAAAGTTTCAGTCGTTGCTTTGATTATTGTTTTACTTCTTAATCTCAGAAATAAGTGAATGATTTGCGAATATTGGAATTTCTTCGCAACTATACATCCTCCATAAATAGTAATGGAACTTGGCGGTTATTGTAAAATAACTTCTTTACACTTTCTGTTTATAAACCCATCACGTATTAAGTATCACAAAAACAGAACTTTTATAAATCTCTTCCACCCCGGTTTGCATCTCGCGAAAATCCGACAACCCCCGGGGCAAACTTGTTCTTGAGTAAAGACCGCGAGTCGGCAAACGTAGTAAGATGCCCTTTGACCGCGTGGGATGACGACAGCGACAGAGCGATAGACTGCAGGCAGATGCTCGATGCGACAAGTTAAAGCGCTCATTAGAATAGGCCTATGACCAGCAGTGGACTAGTAATAGGCTGATGATGATGATGATGACTCTTAAGGCGAATAGTAGGGTGGATAGTGGCGCCACTACATATTTAATTTAATCATTAAGTTATACAAAGGAATTATCAAAAAATCGAACCGCTGGTAGACGATACCTATCACAAGCTTTTATTTAATGTATCTGTAATAGTTTTGTTTTGTGTTATTCAATCAAAAACCTTGTTTGGAGAGCTTGGTGGCCACCAATAGGAACTAAACTCTTGAAACAAGTATCTGCCTAAATAATACAGTACAAAACTAATAAAGATACATTTAAAAAAAGCTTATGATAGATACTACGCGCGGTCCGATTTTTTGATAATTCCTTTGTATAACGTAATTATAAAATTAAATATGTAGTGGCGCCACTATCCACCCTACTATTCGCCTTAAGCATACAATCATCAGCCACGTCGTCAGTTACGATCAGGTGAGATTATGGTCAAACCAAGCACACCACAAAAAAAACAACGTGCCCGCGCGGGCGAATCAACCGGCTAATCCAGATCTTTTTTGTATGTCTAAAACTGGACTTTATATGACAGATTAAAGCTTCAACTTTGACCTTACCAGCGCTAACGGCTAACTCTAACGCAAATGGCACTCGTGTTATTTGACCAGATGTGGCTTACTTAAACATGCAGATTTATTCCACCTACTGTTTATATATTCCGTGAATTTAAAAATGGCTTTAATATTACAATAACCTGTTTATTTTGTAGGCGTTAATCTGATGTTGGCGTAATTAAATGTTCTGTAAACCTACTTTTAAATATCACCGGCAGTAAAATGGAAGGTAAACAGTCATTTGGTTTCAGTAGCTTTCGTTTTAAAAAACGTCACAGAAAGTAAGTATGCTAACAAGGGACATAATTTGAAAATGTTTCTTAGATGTTTAGAATATTTACCCTAATGTTGGAAACCCTCGTCTTTCTAAATATTACCCGAATTATTTGCCCAAGAACCAGGAAAATGTCAAACGATTTTATACTCTCAATAAAGATAATTAAATTTAATCAATTACCTACAGTGCTTCCTAGAAGTCGTAGAGCCAGTGCTACGCCGTAGCAGGTAGCCAGTAAGTGATGCTACGGCGTAGCAGTGACGTAGGCTGTAGGCATTGCTACGCCGTAGCATTCGTACTGCAAATTGTTTTTAATAACGCATGTTGAACATTCTATCACTACTATTTTTTGACTCATCATCATCTGCAGTAGTTTTGCCCACTGTTGGGTAAAGCCTCCCGAAGTTCCTATCTCAGGCTGAAATCATTCTGACTGTACGGATTGACCTGTAGATTGTAAGATAGGCTAGATGCCTAAACCTGTACCAAACACGTCGTTCTATAAAATGAGAATAGGTACAGCAAAATTCTGACCAATGCTAATTTAATACGATATTCCTCCCCAACAATTTCACGACGCAATCCTCCCTCTATTGATAAACTCTACAATATACATACCTATCTTGAAATGTGATTTACCATTCGCAATGGAACGAGCTTGTCCGCTAGTTGGAATCCATTCCATCGGAATCCCATTGAAATTCCTTGCAATTACCGAGCCCTGCGGCTTCGGCCGTCGCCGTCGTATTTCGGATTGGTAATAAGTACACATGCCTTGGGCAGGGTTCGCCTAGGGCTGTATGCTAAGGCGGCTTTTGTTGTAAAATATTTCGTCTCTATCTTTCCTGTGTAAAAATATAAAGTATTCCAAAATTCGATATTTTAACGTTCTAAATTCAACATCTCTTGTATTTCATCTGAGTACGTGAGTGAGACCTCTAAAATATCTGAACGGATCATGCTGAAAATTTGTTCAAAACACGCGGAAAAATAGTACTTATGTGTACAGGTAGAAATAATTGATCTAACTTCAAACAAACAATCTACAGGTAGGTAAACTGATCCATATCAAAACCAGTGGAAACGTCCCCAAGACGATGGCTGCACAATTGTTTCAATTATAAATACTAGTTCTAATTTGTTTCTTTTATTTGATTTTAATTTTCTTTGTAAATAAAGTTGATAAACAAGTAGAAATCCCACATTTTTCCCTGGCACAGCATAAGCTAAAACAGCCTGTACTATATTTAGATTAAAATGATGTTGTTAAAGCCGGAATGGAGTCAGTGGTTTTGTTCATTGAATTAGACTTTGTGAAACTTTGACAGGCAATCCAATTCGCAAAGACCTTGTCTCCACCCTACAACAAATTATATTATTGAACGAGCTTTTGAAATCTTATATGACGGACTTATGGCTTCATTGTGCTTGGTCCATACCTAAATATTTGATGAGATCTTTTATTTTATCATTAGCATCTCAGCGAAAGACTTCCATTGTTTGAGTTTTGTTCATGTACTTGTGTAAGATAAATAAATAAATAATGCTGGACAATTCACACAACATCATTTAGCCCCAAGCTAAGCAGAGCTTGTGTTATGGGTACTAGATGGATGACTGATTTACTTAGTACAATACATTACATAGATAGATAGTTTTCTATTATACATAGAAAATACTCAGAACACCCGGAACAAATATTTGCAGATCGTACGAACATTTGCCCCCAGGGCGGGAATCGAAACCGCAACCTCACCCGCAAGAGGACCTTCGCCCACCGCGCCACATCGGTCGTCGAAAAATAGTGAAACACAAAAAAAAACACTACAAACGAACCTACATACGAACCCCTTTATCCATAAACGTTCAGAACTATTCATTATGAATGTAAGCGGGTTAACTACGAACCTATTTTGTGTTGGAAGAACACCAACGTTTCATCCCTTAACGAGGGACTTCATCAGGGTGATTACTTATAGGATAATATTACCTTGGTGCGGCTCAGAACTATTTATCAAGATAGCTTAGCTCTGCGATATTTCTAAACAATTAAAATCAACAACATCACACAAAGTTGTTTGTTATCTCGGGAACTGAGGCGCATTTTGCGATGTCCAGTTATTTATATTTCTCGTATACTTTCTACTTTGTTCTTCGTATTTTAAAGTTTGCACGTATCCTCAGATAATGCTTCGTTGGTCCTAGCATTAGTTTTAAATTAGTACGCTATTATTTAACTTTTAAGTTATTTAAGTTTTATGTTTTGTTATGTATTGTTTCTATTTATTTATTATGTTTTTTATTTTGTATTCAAATAGTATGTAGATATCTATTTTACATAGTCTTTATGTCTTATGTAATGTCTCCTTGTTATGTTATTTTTATGGTGTACAATAAAGCATTTTTGTATTGTACTGTATTGTATTTATAATTTAGTCTAAAAAAACGAACACACATTGCCCATGACGTACATGTCCGTTTGCACCTCCTCGCAGCCTACGCGGACGCCCCTTCGAGTCGCACCGCAGAGGCTGGGCAGTGAATGCGTTAAAAAGTAAATAAAATTAATAGCGCCGGACAATTCACCCAGCATCACTAGCTCCAAACAAATATGATTACTATTTATTTGATTTACGAGTAGGAATTGGTCCGCAGACTATCTTGTGAAATACTAATGACACCAATGTCCGGCTAACTTAACTAATTGTCGCCATTTACTTAAGTCCCTTGGTCCACACGAGGGTTTCTGCTTACTTAATGACACTAACTAAACCAGAGATGACTGTAAGTAGCAACTAAACGTTAACCGACCTCGTAACTGTCAAAAGTTTTCAAAGATTGTTGGATCTCCGTAAATAAGGAGTGTGTTTACTAAAAGTTTCCTGATCTTACATTTAGAAAGTAAACAAACGATGTACAATTTGAACGCGTTTCGTACAACACGCGTTACGTCCAATAAGCGGTTCGTCAAGAATCCATACGCAGTTCGTCCAATTCTTACCCAGTACTTTTACTTTAGCATTATACTACCAGAATTTACTAAAGTGGGCGTTAACTTAAGTAATATAATTTTATTCGAAAGAATAGTTATAGTTCAATTTCACACAACAAAGCTCTCCACACATATACTACATATACCCACATATACTCAACAAATATACATATAAATAAATAAATAAATAATGATGGACAATTCACACACAGCATTATCTAGCCCCAAGGTAAGCAGAGCTTGTGTTATGGTACTAGATAACTGATATACATAATAATATACGAGTACATAGATAGATATTTTTTATTATACATAGAAAACGACCAGAACACCCTGAACAAATATCTGCAGATCGTACAAATATTTGTCCCGAGGCGGGAATCGAACCCGCAACCTCCTGCGTCGCAGGCGGACCTTCGCCCACCGCTCCACAGAGGTCGTCGAAACATAAACCTAAACATGTGTTTCAGGCGAAGCACTACAACAGTCGAGCAGTAAATTTGATTTAGAAGAATAGTTATAATTCCACTTCATACAACAAAGCTCTCCACACATATACATATACCCACATATACTCCACACATATAGGTACATACATAATACTTAAACATGTGTTTTAGACAAAGCACTACAACAGTCGAGCAGTCGACAGTTTTATCGGTTGTTTCGTTAAAATATTATAGATAAATAGTAATAATAACAAAAGAGAAGTGGAGGAAAAAGGAAAGATAACACATTTATTTGGCAGAAAGTAGGTCATGCATATTTCTTAAAAACAAAAGAGCACAAAATGAAAAAATCCTTTGCCCACCAATGGGCGCCTCTCTTTACTGTTTACACATTTATGAAACTCTTACCTCATCAGCTCATATGTCCACTGGTGAACATACCTCTCCAAACAAGGGGTTTGCCATAACCACCACTTGCCACGCGGGTTGGTGAAACTTTTACATAGTTTAAAATATTTAAAAACTCATGTGGGCGCATAGTGGGTTGGGTTTTTATAAATAAAACAAAATAAAACGCTTATCATTTCACGAACTATGGTTAAGACAAACACAGACGGCCCTCATCTGGCATCATGCAGAACTGGCACAATTCTGGTTCAATTTCATTTCATTTATTCCACCGTAGATACATGTTTATATACACTTGATGTCGTTGAAATCTCATTTACTATTGCTTAATTAAACATAATATTCAATCATGACTATTTATAAAACACACACAAGATTTTTGAGAGGGAAGGGAACACCATAAGGGGTGGTACGCAGAAGAAAAACGAAGAAAAAAAACAGACAGACAGACAGTGTTTTTATAGTAATTCCTATAAAAACACGTTATTATAAAATAACGAATGGTTGACTGTAAAAGGGCCTAGAATTAATAATAATGTCAGAATATAATGTCAATACCTCACCCTGCATGGGTATATTTGTTTTTTGAAATACTTTCGGATCGATTTCCGTTAAAAGTAAAATAAATAAATAAATAAATAATGCTGGACAATTATTCACAAAGCATTATCTAGCCCCAAGGTAAGCAGAGCTTGTGTTATGGGTACTAGATAACTGATATACTTAATACAATACACGACATAGATAGATATTTTTAATTATACATAGAAAACATCCAGAACGCCCTGGACAAATGCCTGCAGATCGTACAAACATTTGTCCCGAGGCGGGAATCGAACCCGCAACCTCCTGCGTCGCAGGCAGACCTTCGCCCGCTGCGCCACAGAGGTCGTCAGAAAGATATAAAAAAACTGCATGCAGTTATTGTTTTCTTATAAATCGAGGGCATGACTCCTTTCACGACTTTTCTCTAACATCAATTCAGAATAAGAAAATAATTTTACATTTAAACAAAACAAAAGTGAGACTTTTGCACAGGTGACCGAAAAAATAGTCTTGCAAATAACCGCTTATCGTCGGAATAGGTAGCGTAGCCTAACAAAAACCTACCACAAATCGTTTCACGAAGTATAGTTAAGGCGAATAGTAGTGGCGCCACTACATATTTAATTTAATCATTGAGTTATACAAAGGAATTATCAAAAAATCGGACCGCTGCTGGTAGACGATACCTATCACAAGCTTTTATTTAATGTATCTGTAATAGTTTTGTTTTGTGTTATTCAATCAAAAACCTTGTTTGGAGAGCTTGGTGGCCACCAATAGGAACTAAACTCTTGAAACAAGTATTTGCCTAAATAATACAGTACAAAACTATTAAAGATACATTTAAAAAAAGCTTATGATAGATATCGTCTACGCGCGGTCCGATTTTTTGATAATTCCTTTGTATAACGTAATTATAAAATTAAATATATAGTGGCGCCACTATCCACCCTACTATTCGCCTTAAGGCAAACACAGACGGCTCTCATCTGGCATTGTGCAGAACTGGCACGCAGCAGCGGTCAGGAGCGCCCCACTTCACTACTTACGCTTATATGAAACTCTGATTGCGCCGTGCTGGAGTTCGCAATGCAGTTTTTAATAAAACTGATAACTGGGAACGGATACTTTCTGGGAAACTACCTATGTATAGCTTTTGTGTAAATAAGGGTGGTGTTCGGGGAAAGATTATTAGACGGTTAATAGCTGTGCTTGGTTAATTAGACACAAATGACGTAAGTATGTATCCTATTAATATGATAAAATCAGAAGTTATTCTGTCTGTCTGTTACCATTTCAAGCCTAAACGGACACTTATTATTTCGGAAAACAGCGTGAGAAGGATGAAAGATAGAGGGTGTAATATATGAAAACAACTCTTAAAACCGACAATTAAAATTAGCTGACCTTATCTTTCAAAAAACACTAGCCTAAAACTCTGATTGTGTAACCCGGACATATTATAATTTTAAGTAGTAGTAGTTACTTATTATGAAAATAAGTAACATGAACAAAGATAAAATATAATATGTACATACATCGAAGCTTGCTTGCATCGTCGTGTTCTCTTATGGTCGTAGATTTATTCTTGACTTCTAATTCGGATAACACTCTAACGAAGTCACAAAGGCGCAACTTACCCACTAGTTTAGCTTTCCAGTAGACACTACAATAGCGTTTACACGGCTGTATAATGACTTTATGCTTTAACTTGATCTTTGCAGATAAGTAGAAAACTATAATCTAGCGTTATTTATCGCATTCATTGACAATCAACAGCAATGCTATCCTTAAGGGATCTACAGATGCTGTAAAACGCATAAAGCCTTGGTCTCCTGACCACGACGCAGTACGCTGCGGTATCAAAGATTTAAGTCGTTAGAAAGGCCCTTTCCGTAGTGAAACCGCGCCGTGTTGTTGCCAAGCGAAATGAGATAGCTCGCTCATTTGGAATCAGTGTATTGTGTATTTTTGTGGTGTGTTTGACACAAAATTTTTAACGGACGCATTTAAAGACGATGCTACAGTTTTTGGTTTCAGGGCGTATCTAACGGTTTAGATCTTTGTGCGGTATGCGCTATGCGGTGCTGGACACAAAAATGCATGAAAAACGTCTATAGTGGTCTTTTGTTCCGTCGAAGTCTGCGGTAAGGGGCAGTAGTACGCAACTTGCGTGGTTATCAAGAGGCCAAAGCTTAGTGTGTGTCATAGAAACTTAATACATTACAGATTTTTTAACAGATTTTGTATTTGTATCCAATCCTGTATATCTAGTAATAATTCGTTCGTTTGTTTCAGGTAAACCCCAGATCTATTGATGCCGATTGGCACTCTCGGTCGCGTTAATAGAGCACCCTTTGTAGGCCCGCTCGGGTTTACCCAGCGAATCTTTGTAAGTTTATTTATATGGGGAAAAGGCGTATTTCTTTCGTAAGTTTCTTTCAGTGAGAAAAACTTTGGGTCTGTCTAGAAAGTTATCACTCGACAATTTAGGTGAACGTTTTATTACGTTGTTTCTCTTCTTCTTCTCATTCTAACCGGGCGAGAGGGCGATAAATATTATTAAAAAAAATGGCCGAATCCATGTCTTTCCATTACATTTATTAAGTTGTACCGACATTTAACTGCGTATCTACCAAAGCAGTTCCAAAACATAACACAGCAAAAACATTAGCAGAACCTAACGAGTTTACCCAAATATTTCACTTCGCATTCCAAAATTTCCATCTCCCAGCGGCCAGTTTAACGATTCCACGAAGTTCATCCGCCTATTCCGCTACAAATATTTTAAACCGAGAGAATTCAGAATTAATGCCGCAGAGCAAACGCATACATAGATCATGTCGCATTAATAATTTATTTCACAAACTGTTAATGATAACATCCACTAAAGCAACACCAATGGCATAACTAACACGGTCGCGGTCTACTGCGAATAATGCCAACAAATTATGCAACGCTCTCTGAATCGGTAAATTGTGTAATTGATTGTGGTAGACGCTTTGGTAGATCTAACCCTTTTCAACTTCAATAATTACAAGACGATCGTAGATTAAACTTGATTAATTAAACGACTAATAAATTGGAGTGCAGTCAAAAGTCTACCAAAGCGTGCCATAATGGTAATCAGAGAATTGACAAGTGTGGGCCCTGTAGGTCAACATCTGCTATTGCATGTCAAATGTGAATTATATTCAGCTACTTAAGCCAAGCCATAGTAATCTTGCCCCAATTAGATGTAACGTAAGAAAATTTAAATGTTTCAGACGATTATAGATAAGGCATAAAATACCAATAAAGACCAAGGAAGATACACCTATGCATACATAAAAATAACCATTACAGAACACGATTAAATACATTATTCATCAGAACAAAGGTAATGGTCCAAAATGATTGCCTTAGAATTAGAACATGCGGTTCGAAGATCACCAATAAAATGGAAAATGCAAGGAATTCACTCGCTACGTTCCTCCGAGGCAAGATTATTCGAGCGAATAAGATCGCGCGATCGTGCGACGACTGTTTTATTGAATTTCTTCTAAAACATCTTTCTTTTACCTTTGTCGAAGGAGAGCTAGTGGGGACCATACAAACACAATGGAAAAAGAATTCGCTTTGACTTTCATGAGGCTCTCAATAAGGTTAGGCACTTTGTTATTGAGTTTTCTACAAATTTGTAGCAAGACCGTTTCACTGATTTGAAAGTAGATGTATAATATACAGCGGGCCTAGTGTGGATTGTTATATTTTAGGATTCAAGATGAAAATTAACTATTATCTACTGTTGTTTTAATTAATTGTGTAAAATGAACTCTCTAAAATACCTACCTAATTAATTTTTCGTATAAAATTTTGAAAGCTAAGCAACCGATTGATTACTTTCTTAATTACTGCTCAAAATAAATAATAATTTGCAATTAACTTAGACATTGTAACCGATATTTTCAACAACTTTAAATAGCTAAATTGCATTCAAGTAAAACTACAACAAGAAATATTAGAACTACATAGTATTTACAATTGAAATAGTTGAGCTAAATGCAGACAATCTACAGGTAGCTCAACTGAAAAAAAGTAAAACTACTAAAATTACTTTAAGTAGATACCGTACCTATAAGTAATAAATGGCTTTCCCGACACCCTTATTTTTTGTATTGATTTTTATTTTGTATTTTTTTTTATTATGTGTGACTTGAATATGAATACTATAACATATTTTTTGTATTATAATTTATTGTTGTCTGAAATAAACGAATTGAATTGAATTATTACAATCTCAATCAATACCTAACTCTGTTTACCCGCCCGCATTTAGACTCCAACATTGATCATAGCGTCTTGCTAGTTTATCCAGGATAAATACTACAAAAAACGCATAATCTTTTTGGGAAGGCTTCACGGCGTGACCTAGGTTGGATAAAGATTTTTTGGCGTTGTGCACCGGTCGCTTTTAGTTTTTAGCATTTGTAGGATTTTCACTGAAAACTGTCAAATAATCGCGAGTTCAGACTTGCTCAAATGTGATTGTCCTTTGAGTATTCGGGTATAATACAAGATTTTGTCTGGGCTTTGTGTCATTTTTATGTCTTTTCTACCCTATACACATCGCTGTCTAGGGTGATAAATGATAATGCTATGTTGTTAATCGATAGCTACACATGCCGTGGAATCTCAAAACTCAGATAGCACAGCATCACATAGTTTACATTGTAATCCACCGTAAATAAATATCTGGATGGCGGCCAACATCTTCAGCTTTCCCGCCGCTATACTAAATAATAGCGACAAAATTATGTGGGCCCGCCATAATTGTGATTTATCCCGTGGCGAAATAACAATACGTGAAATTGTTTTGAATGAAGCCGGGTGTAACAAATAAATTATAAATTAAAATAGCAACGCTGTTCGGTGACCGATATTTTTGAAGTTTCAGCGCTCTGGTGTTAGTTTGGTCGAGTGGGCAGTAAACGTGGAGTTCGTTATCGTAATAAAATGTAGTAAAGGTGGTATTTTGTTTTTATTGTGTAGTTTTTTCGACATTTAATGCGGTTTTCGTTTTGATTGTTTTGTATAAATTCTTTGTAAGATCAAAGCAACGAAAAGCGAGCTTTTGTCCATTGGCATTTATTTTAAAGGTACTCGATAAATACCCGATAAATAATCTTTCATAACCACTGAAAAACTAACCTTTTCATCTTGGATTTTTTACAAAATTTCGTTTCCTCTTATGATAGCAATGGTAACCTAATCCAAAGCAAAACGTGACATTTTAAAGCTCACATTGTATCCTCCATACCTAGGTACTTACCTACTTACAATAATGGCGTCTACTTGGTGATAACAATATGCATTGTACGCCGGCGCCGCCCAGACAGAAACGACATTATCTACGCCGTATTGTCTTCGTCCTAGCTTTCATTCTGAACGAGTTTGCAGCACGAACGAGTGTATCCTCTCACGACACCAAGAAGGCACTCACGCTATCACTGGCTAGCTAGAATAAAAAATAGCAGTTTGAATTAAGAACGGACATTTCGTTTCGTTTTAAACATTTAGACTAATTCATAAATGCACGATAGGTACTTAGACAAGTCACGCTATTTGTGCTAGCTATAATTCGAAATACAAAAAGCAGAAGGGTTTCATTTTATTTCATTCGGCAGATTTTTTCGAATGGAACGCACAAATAAGGTTTAACTTTCCCTTTGTTAGCGCAACTTGTAAACTTTTTAAGAGCACGTCGAAAAACCGCCTGCCACCGTTGGAATAAATTTATTTATAAACTTAATGGTGTTAGAACATCGTGTTCGGCGCAAATTGAAATTGACAGGATTTTTACAAAACTTTTTATAAAGCATTTGGGAAATGAAAATGAATTTTCAAGAAGATACAAAAGCTTTCAAAGAACTTTTGAATGAATAAAAAGAGTAAACCTAAAATTTAAATTAAAGATTCTTAAAAATGGAAACATTACTGGCAATGCTAAGTGAACATAAAAAAAAATATAAGTAAATATCTAACGAATAAAACCCCCAACACAATTGTTTCGTTTTTGCTTGAATAAAATTCCACGGCCACAATTTAAAATGAAGCTGAACAAAGAGCACCTTCCGATTTCAAATACAAAGCTAAGCAGATTCATATAAAATTCCATTTGTACTCTGTTTAATCAGTTTTAAATATTCCATTTAACGAATAAAATCTCGAAGAGAAAATGACGATTTTCATGTTTAAGTTTAAAATTGTGATGACCATGATGCGGGTTAAATTTTTCTCGAATTTTATCTTTACCTTCATATTTCAATTTAAATATATCTAAAAATCGCATTCAATACTTGAAATTCCAAATCGAGCTACCAATGAAAATGTATAAAGAAAGAAAGAAAGAAAGAAAGAAAAGACATTTATTTATAACAACATTACAGTAGGTACAGAAAAAAAAAAACACACTTATGGGGTATAGGTACATAAGGTTGCTATAAAAAGGCCCTAACTCAGCATAATGCTGGCTAAGCTCCCGTAGGAGGCCTAGCCAGCGCTGGTCTTCCGTTAGGGCCCGTACAAATGTCGTCACGAACGGACCTACGCCAGCTTACGTAAAGAGTACTATAATAGGAACTGAATACTAAGTACAAGATGGAAAAAAAATACTATTTTTATACATTGGAAATCGATGTTTAGATCCTACTATAAAAAAGCCATAGTTTGTGTAAAAATTTGTTACTTACTACGTTTTCTAAATTACTTTACCAATTTAGATGAAATTATGCATGCATTATAATGGTATCAGTAACCTAGATCCAAATACAGCCACTAAAATCGAATCCTATAAAATGAACATAAAATTTACTCAATATCTCAATCGTGCCCCTGCTTCTAAAAATCGAAATGTGGTTTTATAAAATTCCCTCAATGAATACCTATAAAATTATCCGTTTAAATTTTCCATTGTGCCAACATAAAAATTCCAATACACCGATGGGGGCGGCGACAGTGGCAATTTCACAGCCCAGTGGCGCGAGAGGGCGCTGATGACGCCCTGTGATTATTTTATACCGCCATTGCTGTGCTGGGTACGAGCATTAATTTTATGTAAAAAATAAACGGTTCTAAAAGAGAATATTTACTTTCAAAAAAGTGTTTTTTTATATGAATAAATATTTACGCTGTTATACGTAACTATCATCGAACTTGAATAAAAAGTAAAACCTATTTGGCCGAAAGTTTTGCATAATATTAAATTAACTAGTATTAATGGGCTGTGGATTATGTGATACTAGTAAGATAAAATAAATTGCAATAAAAAGTATTACAACTAAGTTTATGAAGTCCAGCTATTTAACAGATCTCACATCAGATCTACTGGGCTCTCTGGGCTTCCTTTCTAAGAAACATTTCTAGGGAAAATGATAATGATTATTGTTATACATGTTATAGGTTGGACGTTGGTTAATTTTGAGACGGTTAGATATAAACTTGCGTTGAGAGAATATGGAGAATATATAGTAGATACTTTTCCCATCCTCTCCAATCTCCAGCTTTTATTTGCTCTCACTCTTAAGCTATTGTTATTCCCATCGGGTATGGTCATAGGTCGCCGTGTGGTGCCGGCTTAGAATTTTCACCCCCTAACTCTTCCCGCGGGTGTCGTAAGAGGCGACTAAGGGATATCCACCGGGGGCGGACAGCAGCGCCCCCTGCAGAATAATACTGCCACCGATCCCCAACCCGCATGCCCAGCGTAGGGATAATGGGTATTACCCTCCCATGAGATAAAAGCCAATATCAGGGGGAAGCCTGTGTCCAGCAGTGGCCCAATATAGGCTGTTGATAAGGTGAAATGAGGTGAGGTCATAGGAGAGGTCCATTATTTGATAATGTTCTAAAATTCTTTCCCCTAGCTACGAAACAACCCGTTTAGGGAAATGGGAATAGTCGAAACTGTAGAAGTAAATTGAGCCGTTCCCATCAGAGTTAGAGTTCATTACGGCTAAGCTGCACTCCCGTAATCCTATCGGCGATTACGTACATTCATTGCAATCAGTTTCAATGTTGCTATCATATATTAGAGTCGAGGTTACGACTGGTTTTATTACTGCTTTTGAATGCATGAAAAATCTAAAGTAATATCTAGAGGTAAAATACAGCTTTAAGCTCGTTTTGATTGGATGGCATCGCACAAAAAGCGCAATGATGGAGTTATATTAGATAAATATCACTTTATATTATATTAGATGTATTCTTGCTTTAATAGCGAATATTTTCATTGGCATTTTTGTGAAGGTTCTTACATATGTATCTGAATATCGCTCGATAAAAAAAAGGTTTTAAATCAAAACGAATACAAAACTATTTCCATCATCCTCATTCGCGAATGATAGGATACCACCGGCCGTGACCCATAGTCCCATGCACAGGACTTTCTCGAAAGGTCCCAAGCTTTAGGCACCTAGCAATTGCCCAAATCAATTTTGTTTGAACATTCATTTCTCCCCCATGCTGGTGGATCAGTAACGCAGTAGAGGTCTTCAAAATACACAGAAGGGGGCAGTAGCGTTGGAGTACATTCTTGCGACGCGAGCGCCCGCCCCGCCCAATCTTTCAGTGACGGAACCGTGGTCCCACTGCGATGTCCCACTGGTGGGACAAAACTTTTTCGTGGTCCCACCAAACACACACTTGACCGTCCACATCCTCCCACCCCCGCGAAGCGGGGGAGGTCAACATTAATTTACTCCTAACGAAGCCCGTCGGGGGGGGGGGGGTTCGTGGCGACTCTGTGACTTGACTGAAAGGGTGTATATATATAATTGCACCCAGAGCCATATGTTGAACGGTCAAGTGTGTGTTTGGTGGGACCACGAAAAAGTTTTGTCCCACCAGTGGGACATCGCAGTGGGACCACGGTTCCGGAGTGAATCTTTCGTACCTTTGTACATACGGTTAGTTAAATTAATCGCTTGCCGCTTGTCTGAATCAGCTAATTGAAACTGCCAACAGATATTCATAGTAACCAAGTCACGTAATAACCCCTCTGCTGGCAGGTGGGGCGCTAATTGAAGTAACGCCATCGAAGCGGACGCCGATTCAATTTCGTATAGCTTCCGATGTAGTTCGATTCGCAGTGCGATAAGGGAACTGGATATGACGTGATAACAGCATGGAGGTTATATAGGTATCGTGAAGATATGGCTTGTATATCGTTTACCCAAAACTCTGATCTAAAAAACTGGTTCGTAGAACAGACTTTCTATCTAATATACCGACTGATTTTTTAACTGTGAATGATTTGTTTTAATCATTATTATTTAATATTATGTTAAAAAATTAATATTAATATTTTCTTTTGGGACGTGTAATCTAATAAATTACGGATAAAATATTTCTCTGTTTATCTGCCAGGAAAAAAACAATTTATAAATTTCGAAGATTTTTATTTTTAACGACTTTTACTTACTAAATGCGGTCTTTCCATAACCACAGAAAAGCATTAAAAGTAAATACTTACATCAATAATGCTGGATATTCACACAAGATCATCTAGCCCAAAATTAAGCAGAGCTTGTATTATGGGTACCAGATAAACGATACACTTAAATACATTACATAATTTGATAAATATTTTTTTACTTCTCTTGCTCAAAAAGTGTATCATAGTAGTGTAGCTTAGCGGGCCTAAACCTCGAGTTTAAAACCTAGGGCTAAAAAGTATTTTTTCTTTTTAATTTTTGTCTAAAATCATCAGCCCGTACAAAGCATTCGTTCTCTTACATAAAAACTTGACTTCTTGGTGCTCCATCAATCTTTTTTTTTTTTTAAATAGAACCTTTTTGGTGATGTTTTATGAAGGTTGATTCTTCCCTTCACGGTAGAATGCGAACTGTTTCGTTGCGGGTTAGATAGAGATTTTAAAAAAAAGATGGTATGGGCGCTAAATCTCTAGAATTTTCTTCATTCCAAATCACAAAATTGTTTTATTTTCTCGCAATCGAAGTGAAAAGTAGAGTGTTTTACTTGGGCCAAAACCACCCATTATAACTCGGTCTTGTCATCCTCCCTCTTTACGCTTGGGAGTATAACAACCTCGTATATAATGGGATGGTTTAGTCCCTTGTAAAACAATCTACTATTATTATAGGTAGGTACGTAGACATAAGAAACCACCCAGACTTGGAACAAATTCCTACTCGCAGATCGTACAAACAATCGAACCCGCAACATCTTGCATCGCAGACCTTTGACTGCTGCGCTACTGAGGTCATTATGTCATAGTTACCACTAACTTAAAATTAGCACTTATGACGGGATATTTATGATTTGTGGTGTGTCCTTATATCAGCAGTTTCATTGTTGTAAGTGCTTTTGGCGCTTTTAATAACCATGATGGTGTCCTAAGTTTGGTAATTACCGTAAAACTACAGTTATAACTTACAAATAACTTCCCAAGTTATCTACTTAAGATCTGATTTTCCAGAACCTCTTCCGGTGCGGACAGAAGCACTTCTAGCATCTTTAATTTAAATTAACCATAATTGTAATGTACCTACAAACAGTAATTGCATATAGAATGGCAACAATAACCGTCCAATCGAGTGTGACGTCATAAAGCGGCTATTCTGAAGCTCCGTAATCCGCACCCGGCGAACGCCTGAGCTCGATCAGTATCTGTTCTGCTGCGAATGCATTTACGACCTAAATTCGTTGAGTTAGGTTTGATTTTGAATTAGCAAAAGTATGTTGCATAAGGAAAGGGATTGCGATGATTTTGTTATGGACGTAATCTCATATTTAGCCATAGGTATTCAAAAAAAGAAGAGGTTCTAAATTCAAACCGTTGACAAACTCAAAACGTTTGATCATGGACATACGAAATTTCTCCTGTTTGGAGATTTAATTTTGTCAGGGGAAAATAATAAAAATATTGAGTTTTCGCAACTATCTCACTCGCACGAAATATGTAAGTTTTCATGAAGTGACCCAAGACGTCACACACAGTTGCACGTGAAGCGCATCACAATTACGCTTGAACCTTTGTGCGGAGACGCGACTTTTGTATGGAGAAATGGACGAGGTGTGGCACAACGCAGATCTTCTACCGTGGACAAGTGAACAAAGTGAACAAACTAGTTGTTCAAAACAAAGTCATCGCTATCGGTTAAGCTTTGTATGGAAAATAAAAGCACAAGCTCAAAACTAAGTTGTCGCCTTGTCCTAGTTTTGCTTCCGCACAAAACTTACTTGCACCGAAGTGAATCTGAGAAAGAAACCAGCGCGACTTTTCACCGCTTGACTACTTAGTTAGTCATAACTTCTGTTTACTATCGATTTTAGAGCTGGATCTCCATTCAAAAACTAAAGGAGAAACAGAAACCTAGAAAACAGTAAAAACCCGTTTTATTCACGCGTGACGTTAAAAGTCTTTGATATTCTACGAGTTTTCATAGGACGCATATCGTCTCTCGCTATTTTGCAACGAAAAATTTGGCGAAAGAATAGGCCGGGAATAAAACAACCCTTGGATAGGGAAAAATATAGTATACAGGGTTACTGGGAAAATGTCAACAATATCTTGAGGGCAGCTTCTGTACTTCATACCAATTAAATACCTGTGTGAACTCTTTGTAGGTCTCAGTCGGCATTTGACATATAATTTACGTAAAACCGGGTCTCCATAATTCAGAGATAGCTGCAGGGCAAGCCGCCTTGGATTGAGGTGACTTCATGGAAACAATTGATTGAAATAATTAGGTGATTTTTTTTGTTTCAGGGGCTTCGGTAAACAAGGCTTCCAGTGTCAAGGTAAATACAAAAGTTATAATCAATTTCAAGATAACCCTAGAAAACCTAACTTTCTCAATACATTAAAATGGGAATAGTTTGAAGAAAATTATAATGAAGAAGTAGCTTTAAACATGTTCAAAAATGTTCAATCTCAACACAGCCTTTGTGTTCAAAGTGGTATTCATGTTAAGGCACTACCCCGACCCAAATCAGCGCCACCACCTATTTTACCTTATTATTCCGTTAAACGAAGGAAATTCAAAAAACCGATTGGCCAGTTTGTGCTTCCTATCATAAGCTTTTTTTTAATGCCTCTATAAATGTTTTTGTTTGTATAGTGTAGGAAGAGATGCGAGGTTGCTCATTTTTCCCACCATGGTGGGCAAAAAGAGCAACTTCGCATCTCTGCATAAAGTATACAAAATAAAACTTTTACAGGGGCATTAAAAAAAGCTTATGATAGGAAGCACAAACTGGCCAATCGATTTTTTAAAATTCCTTTGTTTAACAGAATAATAAGGTAAAATAGGTGGTGGCGCTGATTTGGGTCGGAGTAGCGCCTTAAATATAGTTCCTGAATGATCTGAATTGGCCACATGCGTCGTATCTCAATATAACGTGGTGTTGTTCCAGTGTGCAGCTTCGTGGTGCACAAAAGATGCCACGAGTACGTGACGTTCACGTGCCCTGGCGCCGACAAGGGGGCCGACTCAGACGTGAGTATTGTTCCAATTTACACCGTAGATATCACATATGGATATTGATCTGTGACCCTGTATGGAAAAGGCAATGTGAGGGTGTTTTCGTGTGATGTGAATTTGCACTTCACTGCATTGACCATGGTATATTGCTAAAAATAATTTAAAGAAAGGCAACGTCAAGGCCTTGCTGAACTCGTATGTGAGCAGATCTGCGTAACACTCAAAACCACTAAGTTCCCGACTTGAAATCTGAGAACACCATAAAAACCTTACATTTTCGTGGTATACGTCCATTCCACAATTAGGAATAATGTGTGGTGCTGGCGGGTAAATGTCAATTTCAGAACCGTGACGGGTTCTGAAAAGGGGGTGAAATATTTAACTTAACAACTTTGAAGATAATGCATGGCAGACCATTTAATCTTCAATCGCGACCGAACGCTCAGAGCAGAAAGCACCTACTTTGAAGTTTCAATCTTTTGATCCTAATAATTTTCACGCTCCAGGGAAAGCAAGTGATAGAATAAAATACGCTCCGTTACAATTCAAAAGTTTATCTTCAGATCTCGGGACGTGGGTCGTACGTGCCCAGAGTTCTGATGTACCAGAATATTATTGGCATCTGTACTCTATATGAATGAAAGTCAGATCCTTTTATGAGGACTGGAGCGTAAATTGGTAACCTCGTGATTGTTTTTGCTGCTTACAAATTGGAAGTTTAGGTTTGATTGTTTTGCAATAAAACGGTGTATCAAGGGTTAAACTTGACGCAACCGAACAAAATACTTTTGAATTGAAGTAGAAGCGATAGCTAGATTATAGAATGGAAGTACTGAAATAGCTCCACCAATAACAAGGCATCTAAAACTGTAATCATAGCCGACCAATTTATTCTATGAATGAACCGAGAGAACTGTTACTACCTGCCATTTAGACCCTTCATAATCGCTTGACATATGTTTGCTCCTATTAAATTTGGAAGTTGTTTAATAGTCCTCAGCTGAATACTGTACGAAGTCACCAGCTGAAGTGTATGTATGTGGCAGGACACACGCACGCGACACAACTTCAAACCACACACATACTCGTCGCCGGCGTTCTGCGACCACTGTGGATCGCTGCTGTACGGCCTGATCCACCAGGGCCTGAAATGCCAAGGTACCACGAACCTGGCGTGGACTAATCGCTTCATAACGCTTGTCGTAACGCTCTCATAGTCTTTCAGATATTGGTGATGGTGCTTTGCTAATGCCTTTTTTCTTCGACTTCTTTTTATGTTCTCTCGTCTTCTCCTGTGTGACTTTTTTTGCTAATTTTGTGTTCTGTTTTGCTAATGCCTAATAATTAAGCTTTGTTGTGTGAAGGCCGGCAACGCCCCGCACAAATGGAACACGTGGACATTCCTTGCCCCAACGTTTTGCGACCATTGTGGCACATTGCTCCATGGACTCGCATCGCAAGGATTTAAATGCGGAGGTACTCGTATAGAGAGGAAAATAGCTCCTAGATGTCCTTAGAATAACGGCAAGGGAATGCTCTCACTGAAATGCCCCGACACTAAATGTAAACAATGTCGCATTGTCGTTCAATTGTATAGTAAAGGAAATGAAATGTTTTAAAGCACAGAAGAATAGAAATGTCCGAAGCGTCCCTTAGAGATTGATTAAATTAGATGAAATATTTAAGTCCCTTGCATTGCACGAGACATCTCAGAATAAATGGATATTGGATATTGTTCCAGCTTAATCCCGTTTCATTATTAATCTTCGACATGAAGGTTGGCAGAGTTGGCGTTGGATTCAACAGTTTCAATTATCTTTTGTTCTCTGTTTTGCTTGCTCTGTTTCTTTTGAATGTGTCAGTGTTTATTTTCAATTAGATTGCTTGAGTTTCTCCTCGTTGTTTCTAGCATGTCTTTGTAAATAGCACCCAGACCCTGCAATTAACTTACAAGTAAATGAAACGTGGCTATCAGATGATCACGTTTAAACCTACGGCGACGATGCTTCTCTGTTTTATGAACGCTCACCATTTAAACGAATTGCACTAAGGCGTATAACCCAATGCTTTGTGGTCTCATTTATAACTTAATTAATCGAAGTTTCCAATCGCCGAGCACTTTGATGGCTGCTTGATGCAATAACTTTATTCCATTTTGATTAGCTATTGGGAAGCATTACCTAAGCGGGTCTCTGAGGTTGCGTTGCAGGGTTCGATTCCCTCTGCGCGACAGAATGATCTGCAGATATTTATTTGGATGTATCCTTTATTAGTAGTATTATGTAGCTAGAAAACGTGTATCGTCTAGTTATCCACTTATGCCTGGTCCCCTTAGTTCCTCAAAACTTTGCTTCGTTTGGGGCTTGATGAGCTCTTAGAAATTTCCACATCATTTACATTTTTCAATTTGCTTCCCGAACTCCCAACGTGCCTACTTGTAAAGTTGTCCACTTGAATTTGGGGCCGCGGAGTTTATTTGTAGAATTAAACATGAATCTCCAAGTTTCAAACTTCTCCGTCTTTATCTTCCCCTATGTTGTAAACTTATTAATTTTCCCGTACACGGCAACTTTGTTTTACTTTAGTTAGATTAATGTTTGAACTCGAATTAGTTTCTGGCTCGATGTCGGTTAATTTGATTTTGCTAGCGCTTCTTGCAGTTGCCTGTATGACTAACTTTTTACTAGTTTTCTATCGTAAGCTTGTTTTAACTTTGCCGTTGCATTATCTTACGGGGATAACAAGGTGAGTCCTAACGATACGACGTAAATGCGATAGTAATTAGTCACTGCAGCCTAAACTACAAAATAATGAGTAGGCAAACTTACGCGGCAATATAACCGCCCCGCATGCGATATTATACTAAGAAACGAATGGCCTTTGTACTGCAGGGCAGTTGAAAAATAATGGCAAAAAAAAATGGATTTATTCCATTATTTTTTAATAAACATCTTAAAGTAGCCTGGATCTTAAAAAACAATATGCTAGGAGCTAAAGCTTGTATAGTTTGTCTGTACTGTCAAATCAACAAAACAAATGCTGCATCTAGTCAGACCAGATAAAGCTAACAAATTGTGCCTACCTATACCGAGACCCTATCATTACTCAAATGCCTCTTCAAATCCCTAATGCAATGTTACCTACAGCATGCGACATGAACGTACACAAGCGCTGCGAGGAGTCGGTCCCCAATCTGTGCGGCTGCGACCACACGGAGCGGCGCGGGCGCATCCAGCTCACCGTGTCCTGCCTCGGGAACAAGCTGAAGGTGGAAGGTGAGCTCTATTTGTCAGACTTCCTCTCATTAACGTACCTACACTTCGCTGTAGGAGTCTGACTTAACCCGTGCGGCTGCGATCCGCTATCATCGGGTGTAAGAACGGGCACACGTTAAAATAACAACACCCCTTTATTTGCTTCGTGGATTATTAACATATAAAAAAAATCAAAATCAAAAACTCTTTATTTCCATAAATACAATTGTAATGATTTCGACATTGGTTTTAAATAAAATTGTAAATTTAGGTCTCCTATCCTAATATTTATGTTCAAATAGTAATAGACAGGAGTAATTTATAACCTTCCTAATTAATTGTATTTAGTTTTGTAGACAGTTAACGACTTCTCGTGTTTTCGTCTATTTTGTTTTTGGCGTCTTTGGATTGGTCGGCAGAGTCTTGTCTGTGGTTAGTTGACGTCATATTGAGCCAAGGGCGTTTTTGGAGGGAAAACACGAGAGGTCGGGCATTCTGTTTCCAGACTCGGAGAAGGAAATACTGAGTGATAGTGTTAATTAAATAACTATTTAATAAAGCTATAAAAGTTTAGAGCTTCCTTTGATTTTATAAAACAATAAATGTACACTTAGAAAAGGCCAAAATATAAAAGTAAACACTGACACGAAAATAAAGTGATATTTTTGATTTCTGTCGCTTCGATATGTAGACTAAAGTAAAGATATGACGAAGAAACCTTTAGCCTGTTATTCGTTATTTTTCGAGTTGGAGCAAATCCCGTCCCAAGCTTTTTTATTCTCTAGATAATTTGATATTTCATAGTAAGCCTTTTTGCACAGCAAGGTTTTGACAATTTGTTTGAATTTATTATTGATATTTTTTGCAACTCACTTGGAGTTTTGTTGTAGAAGCGTATACATTGCCCTTTAAAAGATGCATTTATCTTGTGTAGCCTAGTTGTGGGCACAGCGAGTTTATTCTTATTTCTAGTATTTATATTATTTATGTCGCTATTTTTAGGGAATTGATTGATATTTCTATGAGTGTACAACAAGTTTTCATAAATGTATTGACATAGTACTGTCATTATGTTTATTTCTTTGAATTTATCACGCAAGGATTCTCTGGGATCTCTTATCTTTAGTGTGAATGCACCACAAGGTACATTTTTGTGTGTGGTTCAGGACTAGCTGCATGTCTTGAACTCAGTTTTGAAATTTGAAACTGATTGGCTGTAAAACTCTTTCGAATGGCAACTCCGATCCCTCGACTTTCGCTGCTTACACATGTACAAGTAGGAAGACTAAACCATGGAATTCCTACTAGATAGCCATCCGTTTTTTTTTCTCAGTGCACCAAGGCCGCAACCTGATCCCGATGGACCCGAACGGCCTCTCAGACCCCTACGTGAAGCTGAAACTCATTCCCATCTCCGACTCCGACAACGTCAAGAAAAAAACCAAGACCATCAAGGCGACCCTCAACCCTGTGTGGGAAGAGACACTTACCTTCGAGCTCAAGGCAGAGGATAAGGACCGTAGGCTGCTGATTGAGGTAGGTGTACCCTCCTCGTTTCATAAGTCGAAGTTTTGAGCTTGATATCGACGTTTCAACAACGAATTCTTGCCCGCAGATTTGGGACTGGGACCGCACATCCCGCAACGACTTCATGGGATCCCTCTCATTCGGGATCTCCGAGGTGATGAAAGCCCCCGCCGACGGGTGGTTCAAACTACTCACGCAAGAAGAAGGGGAATTCTACAACGTGCCGGTACCCGAAGAAGGCGCGGACTTGGCTGATCTGAAGACGAAAATGCGAGCGACCACGGTTGGGGCTCGTCGGGCACCGCCACCGCCCGATCGGGAGGTGCCTCATAACATGGCGTCTTCGGATGTCATCAGAGCATCGGATTTCAACTTTATCATGGTTTTGGGGAAAGGGTCTTTCGGCAAGGTTAGTTTTTATGCATGTCCAAATATTTTACAACAGGTGAGCTACCTATTAGAGTCCTGTAAGAAACTCCTGAACCTGTTCAACAGCCTATATTGGTCTACCGCTGGACGCAGACCTCCCCCTGATAAGCGCCTTACTAGCGCAGTTAGGTGGCAGAATTGTTGCAAGGCGCTGCTACCCGCCCCCGGTGGATATCGCTTAATCGCGTCTTACGACACCCGCAGGAAGAGTTGGCGATATAAGAAACGAAACTTTGTATAATTTCTGTGCTTAGTAAGAAATTGTTTTAAGATGACCTTGAGTTTTTGGGGTATCAGGCGATGCTAGATCTCTATGTCAGTGATTGCATGATAACGCGTGAACAATTAGGATACTCTAAATAAATGTGTTTGTTTAATCCGTTCGTACGACGAAGTGGCATCGTTCAGTCATACGATCGTTATCCAATTAGGACAACGCCTTCTAGTCTGACAATAAGTGTTGCCATAACCTCCATTATAATAACTCGCAATTCGACTCAAGCGTCCTTATCTCGAAGGCGCTAAACATTTTCACAATCGTTTCCGTGAATCCAAATTGCTAAAGTATACAAGGGGCTGTAAAAGAGTCTATCGCTTCTCAAGCGCTTGAATGAAGCAATTCCGATGATAACGGGTTTCGAAGTGCTGAAAATGGTGTATGTCCCTCTTTTGGCAGTTAGACGGTGGTTAATATGGCAATTGTTACAAAGGAATATGTAAGGATAGATAGATTATGAGTTATGCTATTAGTTCAGTATTTTATTTATTGCATTCATACAATCAGTTCTAAGTGAGTTTAAGTGATGATCACAGTATGTAACCATTTAGGGTGTTGCAATGGAAGACTGGCAGGTATCGTGCCTTTCTACTTGAGATGAACTTACTTATTATTCGGGATTTGGAACTTATACTAATTTACAATCTAATTAACTTAACTTAATTAACGAGAAATAAAATATTGGAGTGATAATGCGAGTAAGTTAATTCTATTGCATACCTATAACAATTTATCCAAATAAGTATAGGTACGTCCGCTGTCTCTGATGGATTCGATCAATTGTATGTCTCTGTATTTTTTTTCCATCAAATCCAAGAAGGAACTGCCTTTTAACTCGTGGACTGACAGAGCAAAATCCTTGCCCGAATCCTTCCATCTATTCGGGACAAGCTTTTACTCAGCAAACGGACTCACTTGACAAACCCGAGACCAATTAGGTTAAAATGCAAGATCTTTTAGATCCCATTATGAATGTAAGCGGGATAACTACGAACCTAGTTTGTTGTGTATCTTTTAGATCATATTTTTTTCTCGATATTCACAAAAATATCTAAATTTTCCAGGTTATGTTAGCTGAGCGCCGAGGCACTGACGAGCTCTACGCCATAAAGATCCTGAAGAAGGACATAATCATCCAAGACGACGATGTGGAATGCACCATGGTGGAGAAACGAGTTCTAGCTCTCAGCAGCAAGCCGCCGTTCCTAGTGCAACTGCATTCGTGCTTCCAGACTATGGTGAGGTTTCCTTAAAGGCGCTACTTGTAAAGTAAAAATTCAGAAAGGCGATATGCATTGCACCATGGTAAAATAAAACGTCAAGTATGAGTCCGACTCGCGCACTAAGGGTTCTGTAAGACCTTGTGTCTTGCCAAATTATCATGATTCTAGGTCAACGGTAAGTAGGTACCCTGTAGGTTTTCGTAAACCCTTCTCTGCAATCACCACGTTTGGCAGGCAGATGGGTTATCGCAGTGGATGTGTACACATAAAGAAGCTGCATCACTTCCTCTGGTAAGATCTCTTGGTCGGCTTCTAGGAGAACCACGAGCTGAGTTGGAAGGGGCGATTCTTAAGCTACCACCATGGCCCCGCAGACCACTGTTTAATTTAGTAAATGTGTCCTAGAAGGGAAATAATACTCCATATTTTTTTCAGGATCGCCTATACTTTGTGATGGAATACGTCAACGGCGGTGATCTGATGTTCCAAATCCAACAATGCGGGAAATTCAAGGAGCCTGTTGCTGTGTAAGTACCTGCCTGCTTACTTTTGTGGAGCAACATTAAGCTGAGGTGGACATAGGTCCACCTATAGACCTATAGAGTGAACCTATATAGGTTCACTGCTGGAACCTGTTACTGTAAGGTAGATTTAAAGATATTTTTCTGGAAGTATTCAGTTAAGTGACTTTACAAGTAGTACTAGTATAGTATTATAATATCTGTGCAAGTAGCAAAAAAATATCTTTCGTTCTTGTCTTACTAAAATAACCGATAATATGGGTGTTGTAGAAAGTTACGAAAGAAATTTTTAATCAATCTATATCCCGGGTAAATAAAACTTTTACAGGGACATTAAAAAAAGCCTATGATAGGAAGCACAAACTGGCCAATCGATTTTTTAAAACTCCTTCGTTTACAGAATAATTAAATAAAATAGGTGGTGGCGCTGATTTGGGTCGGGGTAGCGCCTTAATGAACACGTTCTTAAAATAAGCTATGCTAGCAACTTAAGTTAAATTTAAATAACCTACTCATTACCCCACGTTGTGACTAGATTGTAATCAAATCATACTAGGGTTCATTCTTTAGAAAAAAATATAAATATCCTTGGTTCGTATTGGCCGTTTTAGTTTACCGCCGCACGGCACGCTACGGTAAAATGGGAAAGCAAGATATATGGAATTGTTTACAGACGTTTATTGTCCACGACTTAGGCTTAGCTTAACTTTTGATGGTGTAATAAAGACATTATCTATCTCTCTATCTGTGTTTTTAGCAACTCTTTAATCGGGTTTTGGTAGGGGACCCTACCCAAATCACATGTATTTCTATGTAGATACAACACAAACTAAAAAAAAAGTTCAGTTATTGTCTCTAAATACAGGAATAATTTAATATCATTCTGGATAATTAAGCAGTAAGTATGATAAATATGACCGTCTGTCCGGTTTAGAAATCGGGCTTACAACGAAAAAATATATACACGTGACACTACACCTCCTTCCCCCCTTGTGATATTACGTGTAGGGTTTAATAAAAATATACTTAAGCATTGATATTCGTAGCAAATAATATAACTTTAACACAAAGTTACACAGTATATTGATTTGTACAATGTACATAATAATGTACATATAACAATGTAGTTTTGAAAGGACAAGCTCAAAATCACTAGCACTATATGTTTTTCTTTTAATGTTGTTTCCTCTGTAGGTACCTACAATTGAGATTAGTTATGTTGCTTTGACATAATTATTACGTTAATATTAGTTGGAGAAGCCACGGGCTCCTGAAACACAGTTCATAAACTAGTTCAAGAGCCTATATAGACTAATATTGTCTGTTAGACTGTTACACTTGCTATTGTGTCAATAAATATCATTTTTACTTTTACTTTTTACTTTAAAAAAAGTTTCTGTTCTCCTTTCCAGTTTCTACGCTGCAGAGATAGCCATAGGGTTGTTTTTCCTGCACTCGCGTGGCATCGTCTACCGCGACTTGAAGCTCGACAATGTACTGTTGGACCAGGACGGTCACATCAAGATCGCTGACTTCGGCATGTGCAAGGAGGGAATTAATGGTGAGGGATTTGATTATTATGTTGATGATAATCAAGATTTTTTGTTAGGTTCGCTATACAGGTCTGTTGAGGTGCCTGAGAAAACTTGTCGGCACGTAACCACACTGATCAGCTTTTAGTAAAAAGTCAGGAAAAAAAAACTTAAAGTAAACGGTCACATTTTTCACGTGGATTTGGATCTTGCAAAACTATAACCGTTAGTAAAAACTAAAAGTTAACCTAATTTTTATTAGTTTTGTAAAGTTAGTAAACGTATATTGTTCAGTGTAATTAGTACCATTCGTCGTGAACAATCTATTGAAAACTTGAAAATTTTGAATGACAGCACTCTTAGCTTGGGAGCCCCAATCTCGCTGTGGACTGAAACCAACACTTGAAAATGATTATTAAAAAAGTTACAATTGTATGCTTCGAATTTAAAATTTTCAACGTGTTTGCGCAGGCGACAAAACCACGAAGACTTTCTGCGGCACACCAGACTACATAGCACCGGAGATCATCCTATACCAGCCGTACGGCAAGTCCGTGGACTGGTGGGCGTATGGAGTCCTACTCTATGAGATGCTGATAGGACAACCGCCTTTCGACGGGGAGGATGAAGAGGAGCTGTTTGCAGCTATCACTGACAACAGCGTGTCTTATCCCAAGACTCTCAGCAAGGTAGGTACACTGTCACCGGAAGTGATAGGTGTTGCCGCCTTTTGACGGCGAACATGTCACTGTCACTGACATGACACTGACCATGACAACAGTTGATGTGACTGACAATAGCGTGTGTTAATCCAAGACTCTCAGCAATGTGTACAGTATCACAGCGGCTTGGTGGGAGAAGGTTGTTGTGCATTTTCTCTGCCTAACTGTGTCCTATCAGCCCAGTGGTCCTGCACCGAAGCAGCCTGCAGTGGCCAAATTCTGGCACTTTACTATTTTATTTATTTATTTACTATGAATTGTTATACACACAACTACACCATTCGGTACCTATCGTTTCAGATTCGTCAATAGACGAAAGAAACTCTAGCTAGATAGTGCGTGTGGTCCATTCGTTAATAGAATAGTTTCAACCTTGACACACGTCCCTCCATCTGTAGTTTCTTTCATCAAAGGTGAAATGCCAAAATGTGTCATTCTGTGACTATACCCTTTATGGTGAAGCGATTAATAGTTGAATTAGGGTCCTTGTCATTGGTCTACCTCGTGAGGGTCTGCCCACACTGCGCCTTTCGGCACGTGGTCGCCACTCTCGAGTGATAGATAGATAGATAGATGGTTTATTTGGTTCACAAATGGACAGCACAAAATACATTCAAACATAGACAAGTAGGTAGGTATATAAAAAAACTAGATTAAAACTTATGAGTAGGTACAAATAATTGCTTATATTCCAAAAGTTATGCACAATATTGAGTGGTCGGTTCAAGCGCCTTCTGACCCCATCGATCATCGTCACATTCTGCGAGCTATGTGTCATCATCTGATGATGGTGACACAGACTGATGTCAGACATATGCCTCCAATGAGCGCCACAGCGTCCTCAGCTTGCCGCATCCATCATATGCCAACAGTCTTTTATAGATCATCATAGCACCTGGACGAGTGCCCTATCCATCATTAGGTACGTTTGCTGAGTCGCGGTCTGCGTTCAACCAATGGCAACGCCAACCTATTCTTAGTTCATCGTCATCATCATCAGCCTATATTAATTTTCAGCTGGACATAGGCCTCCGCTAATGAACGCCATAGCGCCCTATCTTCAGCTTGCATCCGGCATCTGCAGTCTTCGCAAGTCGTCATCCCATCTTGCCGGAGGGCGTCCTATACTACGTTTGCCGAGTCTTAGTTACTTATTCTTAATTGTATGCTTAGTTACTTATTCTTTTTCTGAATTCTTCGTTACTTGTTCTAAGTATTAACTTGATGTATTACAGGAGGCCAAAGACGTGTGCAAAATGTTCCTGATGAAGAACCCCCTGAAGCGGCTGGGCTGCAGCGTGCGCGGCGAGGAGGACGTGCGCACGCACGTGTTCTTCCGCCGCATCGACTGGGCGCGCATCGAGGCCCGGGACGTGCAGCCGCCTTTCAAGCCTAAGATTGTAAGTATAGTATATTGATAGATAGATAGATAGATAAAATCTTTATTTGCATCTTCAGACACACACATACAGTCTACAGCAATTGTATAGTACACTAATACAAATAAACAGTTATAAAATAGAGTTGACAAATAAAACAAACAATAGCATTAGGTATTAACATTGTAAGTATATATTTTCACATTGCTGTGTCGGGGTGTGTCGTGGCGCGCCAGAGCGCAATCGGTTACGTTCATTACCTATGTCTAGATTCACATTAGTAGGTTGTGTTGGCGCACCCCAACACAACCTACTAATGTGAATCTGACACACCCCGACACAGCAATGTGAACCTAGCATAAGTAAGATGGCATCATTAGGTACAAAGGCGTTCACTGTTAGCTGGTTAGTTGCTTAGGAATCTGGACAAGTGCGAGTCAGATTCGCCCACCTGAGCGCCTCCGTACGAATTTGTTTAATTTTATTTTTTAAAACTATAAAATACAAATTCATCTACCCGAGTGTCAAGTAAAATTGTGGAAGATTATTGAATTTTTGTACCATTGCTATGTTATAGCGTTGACTTTGGGTTGATTTTACAGCAGTACAGATGACCAAGTAGTACCTAGTGATAAAATCAAGACTGATATTTGTGCTGAATAAATGAAAAATTTAAATCTATTTTTATGGTTACTAACATAGTACGAGTATACAGGGTTATTGGTAATTAACTGACATTGTGTAAACTGCAGGTCCTGTCCATCATCACAAACAGTTTTGTGAAGACGCCAGGGCTTACTACTTTTTTGTAAACTACCCTCTTGATACAAAGTGAAAAAACACGCTTGTCCGGAACCCTAACCTAGCCTAACCTAACCAATACTATAGCAATAACACTCTATAGGTAGTGTGTACTAACAATTATGGTGAACAACCAAAATAAAATTAAAAAAAAACTTGAGAGGTGTCAAGGAACACCCGGATGGGGCTCGCTTAAAATTTTATTTTTTTTCGCCGCAGAAAACTGATATATCCCGCTCACTCCAATGACACGTTGCGCGAGCGAGCGGAACACACGATTGTTCGAATCGAAGCCCACCTTGGCTCAACTCGGCTGCGGTCGTCGCTTCGGTTCTCCTCGGTTCTCTTCGTCAAAATGTGTCGTTACAACTTTTCGTGACAATTTTTTCCGTCTAGACCCTTTCACAACGCGCTATAAGGAACTTCGTTCCAATAAATTGAATTTAATATTTATTTCTAACTTAATTTTACGACCTTCATTTACCAAGACTGTCTGTAATCGTGATAACATTTCCCTTCCAGAAACATCGCAAAGACGTCTCTAACTTCGACAAGCAATTCACGGCAGAGAAGACCGAGCTGACTCCAACAGACAAGCTGTTCATGATGAACCTCGACCAGACGGAGTTCCAGGGCTTCTCCTTCCTCAACCCGGAGTACGTGCAGCATGTCTGAGCACCAGGTGAGAGACTACTCCTCAATCATCATCTCGGCCGGAGCAAAAATACACACAATAACTCGCCGTATTTGGAATTTACCATAATCGCATTTGGCAGCAGATCTGTTCTGCAGAGAACGCTGCTGCCCGCCCCCCTGGTGGATATCCCTTAGTCGCCTTTTATGACAACGACGCAAGAAGATGAGTTAAATGACACCAGCCCTGGGGCGGAATTCTTCTGAACGATCGCTTTACTGTGACAATGGTATCCTCGTAGAATCGTCTATATATATAGATGTATTACAATATACGAGATATGTTCATATGAACGAAACTCTAGCTAGATAATACGTGTGGTGCTATTTACACGAGAGATTGATAGAATGGTTTCAATCTTGATACTTTTGACACGCTTCCCATCTGATCATCTGTAGTTTCTTTCATCAAAGGTAAAATTCCAAAATGACATTCTGAGACGATGCCATTCTTATGGTATCGATTACGAATTATGGAAGCGATTTATTGGATTTAGGGCCCTGTGTTGTTGTTTGTAATGATAAACGTCTTGACTTTTGCAAACCTGAGTTAAGTTTATCGCATTCACTGCCTCGGCGGTGCGACCCGCAGGGGCGCGCTGTCGTGCCACTGAGGCACAGGAGGATATTTGCGTCTTGGGTCATGAAAGTGTTTAAGACCTTTTCAGATGACTTTATAACTAACTAAACCTTTTTTTTTCCATCAGGAAGCCAATCTTCTAACATTTTGGAGCTTGCTCAACGGTCGGACGCCGTGCGCTATTTCTCCATCTATCGGCTGTCCCTCTCTCGCTCGCGGCATCAGTCGCTCTATCTCGTTCATTCTCGACTGTTAATGTTAAGTTTGGATCGTGAATGTCTTCAAGGGAACGCAAGGTTTGAGGTCTGGGAGAAAATGTTGCTCATTCCCGTATTAGTTTTAAAAAAACCTTTTTGATCCTTTAACCATCCAATACGGCATGACATAATTTGTTTTTGTTTTGTGAGATTGGTTTGCAATATAAAATTCGTAAAGCAATATAGAATGCTCTCTATACTTAGGTCGGCAATACTATTAACTTATTGTAAGAACAAAATCGTTGATATCCTATTCTTATTGGATTCGATACTATTGTAAATCTTGGGGCCACTTCTTGGACAATTTATTTAATTAGTCCACCACACAGTTCAAATAAAACTGCTTTATTTTCTTCTAAGACTGACTCCGATACCAATGCTGGAAAATCATGTCATGGTTAAATTTTTAGTCAAATTGTTTTTCATTTTTGTTTTTAATTTAAAGTTGTAAGTTGATTTAAACTGTGTGGTTGGATTTTGTTTTTATTTTCAATTGTTATTGTTACATATCAAAGTTGATTGTAGCGTGCGTGTCGTCGTGTCGTGTGGGTGGCACATATTTATAAGAATTACATGTTTTCTATATGAAATTTATACCTAAAACATTTTGTTATCGATTTATGTGTGTAATTAGATGACTTGGTAACTTTGGAAAACGGCGCGGCGCTAGAAAAGTTTCTAGAACGATGACAAGAAAAAGATGGTCAATGACTTTTTTGATAGAGCTTCGCTGGCGCCAGTTTTGACAGCTGTCAACTTCATGCCACCTTGTCCAGTCTCGGTGGAATATTGTTGATTTGTTAATCATATTTTATTCTTGTCATTAAGTTTTCATTGTCTATGAAGTTGGTTTATTTTTAAGAATCAGTTTTTGTGATGAATGTATGATCTAATCATGGAATTGTATGAGCTTTATTGCTAGCGTGTGAATGGATTTTCACTTGTGTGTGTGTGTGTGTGTGTAATCTTGATTAAATTTAAATTTGTAGCGATATTAGAAAATAACAAACCAAAGATAATTTTGTGAGTGTTAATTTGCGAGTTCACGTCGCATAATTCATGTCTATTTGTGTTATTAATACCTATATATAATTGATAAGGTACTTACGCATTTATTTTTTAAGTTATTCCATTTAATTAACTATTTTCTAATTTTTTTAATATTGCTACAAATTACCCGCAGCTGTTTGCTGTCATTAATCGTCTAAATAGCCTTACTAACTTAATTAATATTATGCTATATAATAAAATATAATAAAACTCATGTAAACTAAACTCTTGCTAGATTAAAATAATTGTGAATTTAAAAAGGAAAAGCATTGGATTCTAAATTGAATTGTAATAAAATGACATTTACGATGTTTTAATTCGTCAAGTCTGTATGTTCGTCATGGTTGTAAAAGTGTAGTATCTAGCTTGGATTTACATTAATATACTTAGGTAATTATAAATGAGACACCATATAACCATTACGCCTTATAAAGCGTTTTTAATATTAATTCTTTTAAAATATAATTGAAATTCGACTTTATGCGTAAGATTTAGTGTTTTTCTTCGCTTGAAAGTATTTCAGTATAATATGATTCTTATATTTCCGTGTATTGTTGACCGAATTCCTACCTCGATGACACGGTTTTCTAAATAGTTCATAATAATTAATATTAGTCGTAAGATTTATTTGACTATTTGGCTAATTTATACGAAAAACATCACATTAAATAAGTTTGAAGTCAAGGGTGTCAATTCTGTTGGTACGTATACTAACTAAACTAATTTGTCCTGTCGTTTTCATTTCGATGGTCAAGAAAAGGACGGCATTATTTTTGAGCTGTCAAATTAAGTTTAATTTTAATTTAATTCTACTTATATTTTACCGTTTTTGGTTTAGTTTTACCTACAGAATAAACACCTGTTGACCGTTTTATCCAATAGTTTATTCACTTTTGACTGTTAGTATTTTTGCGTAGATCTTTGCAGAATCTCCTTGGCTAGAAATTCAGTTAATAGTGTAAGTGATTGCCTTTACAATAATGCTCTACTATGGTTGTAACGTTTTACCTGAAACTCGGGAGAATAACAAATTCATCTTGATATTTTCTTAGGTACCTACCTGATGAATATAAGTTCAACCAGATAATAAATAGGTCGTTTTTTGTATGAAGGTAAAGCTCGAGTCTCTTCTTACTTGACAGATCTTGGGAAGTTTACTGTAGGGCATTTGTCATTTTTCAGTTTTGCATAAATTTAAGGTCTAACACGATTATTTTCAGATTATTTTCGTAATGCGATGCTTTTTCGGTTTTACTCTTATACTTACATTGAACATTACCAATGTAAGTTTTGCAACTTATCACATTTCCTTAGTGTCTGCTAGCTTTCGCCTTCTCACGCTGTCGCTGGCGAGGTCAGCATAGATTTATAATTAATACAAGTTTATAAAACTTTAATCTAAGAGTATTAATCCACCATTATTATAACTAGGATCTCACTTGTAAATAAGACATAGATTGCCAACTTTAAGCTTCACTAAATTAACATGTACAGTGTAATCTGTAGTTTTGAATACTTAGACCAATTAATGTACTGACCATTTTTGGTGGTGATTCACCGCTTTGGCAAAGTTGCTTGATATCGCCATTCATTGTCGTAAGTTTGCTTTTTTAACCCTTAACTGAACGTGGTCTAACTGGCTGGTTTTCTGTAACTAAAGGTTTATTTGGGATAAAAGTAAAAAAGTTTACGAAAACCGAAAGTAACGGAAAACAGAAAAACATATTTGTAAATCTATGGTTTTCCACCATAACGCGTTGCTTAGTTTATAATACGCTGTGAGTCATAACAGTATTTTTATTTTAAGTGGATTTGAATGTAATTTGATTGTTAAATAGTATGTGTTCAGTGAGAATTAGTTAGAAAATTCGATATTATTTAGCTGAGTAAGGTTAGAGTTAGGTTGCTCTTCATTTATTCTCTCCCAATGTTGAGTTGTCTGTTTGTCACTTAAACACAGGGTTCTCGCTAAAAACCCAGGTCACATAGAATGGCCAATTCTTTGCAAGCAATTTTACTACATGTGAACACATGGACAGATTTTTATACATCTTGAATGTTGAACTGTCCAAGTATCTACATTTGCTGACAGATATGTCGGTTGTCTGTATGTATGAAATGCTACATTATTTATTTGAGCCCAATGTTGCATTCTCAGCATATTTACCAACTTAACTCTGACATTATCTGTCAAAAAATGCGCGATCTGTCGAAAAAAACTTGCATCTGTCAAAGTTTTAACCTACAATGTCGAATATCACATTCTTAGAATGTGAAATTACGTATATTTTAATTCGCGAATACCTATCTCATAAAATATAGGCCTAAAATTAAGTCCGTAGTTCTTACAGAGCTTTAGAATAATTTTATGATATTTTAATAGTAATTAATCAATTAAAATTTTTACATTTGACAATGTAGGTCCTTGCACCTTCACCTGTGCCAAATATGTAAATATTTTTTCCATTTTATGATATTTGAATACGATATTCTTACATTTTCTGCACCATTTTAATGGAGCATTTTAATTCAGTTTAAAAACTTTTACAAGCAAATAAAAGTTATCAATTCACTGCAATTCTATGATAATTATCATCACGACGTGTGCAAGAGCTTCTTAAAAGTGAATCGACTTCATCGTGCATTGAGATTAAATTCCCCTAGATACCTAAACATTAAGAAACAAGCAAATGTGCCAAAATATTGATTTAATATCGCCATATTTCATGACTTTAAGAAGCTCTTACACATAATTTTGTTTATAATTTTGGTAACGCTAGTGACAAAAAGTAAATACTTGGTTTTATTGAAATAATAAGTTAACACATAAAACGTTATTAAGTTTATAAAATCAATTTATTTACTCTCAATGGTTATCATTGTCATTTTTGACAATTTACTTATATAAGTTTATCATTTTTGTGTGGATTTCATAAGTTAAGTAAATGATTGCTCCAGCATAAATTTTAACCATTAATTGAACAAATTAGCCTTACGCAATTTTGACTTATTAATATTATGCACCACCAGTTAAATGTTTTCGCTATTCACTAGATTGATTAATATTTGAACTTTAACCAATTTTTAAGTAAGGTTTTGTTCAGAATTTTAAAATATTATTTAATATTCTGAATAAAACTGAAAAGTTAACCAATTTTATGATATTTTATTGCATATTCTATAAAGTGTAGACAGTATTTCTATCATACCTACTAGCTAGTATTTTGTCATTTTCAAATGTAAAATTGTCATTTTCGATTAATGGAATGTGTGAGTTGGAGGGTTGATCCGTCGTCGTCGGATCCGGTTGTGTAGGGATGTCTCGATTGTACTCAACAATAAACAATTCTAATCCATTAGATATTTCTGGTTTTATTTTAACCTACCTGGATTTTCCTCACTATAATACCAATAAAGTATCACTATTGCGTAGGTTTTATAGTTGTTCTGTGCAGATGTTATCTAAATTGATTTTACTATTCATTTTCTTAAGAAAATATTCATGATTCAGTTTTAAGGAGATAAGACCCCCAACGGGTAATCTTAGTAGACAAATAAGTAATAAAAAATAACATATAATTAATTATAAATCTATCAAAAATTTAAAACTGTTTCATTAAAAATGTTGAAATGTATGTACCTACTAATGTATAAATGTACGTCGCTCTACCTGTAGGTACTTTGTAACCTACAATTTGATGTCCTCGCCCTTCAAGACTTGACTCAACATTTGGTTGCAAAGGGCTGCATAGGGGTTCAACTCCACAACCTACGAACAAAGTAAAAAATTAGTTAGTTGGTAGGTACCTATGAATAACGTCTTCAGTGCCAAGCCTCAGCGATGCCACCGGCGGCACACAACATGCACATGGTGCGTCAGTGGCCATCATAGTGTCAATGCAATTTGACAAAGACAGTTAATTTTAAAGCTCGCAAGTGTATAACTGTTATACACTTGCGAGCTTTAAAATGGAATCGCTTCATCGCGAGTTGATCAAAACAATTTTTTTACAATTTATGTACAATGAACTATAGATTGTGGTGTAGATTTCAATGAAAAAAAAAATTGGTTGTCTGTAAAGTCGGTTTACTGACGATAGTTGAACGTGACAACGTCTCAGAGCGAGGTAACGCCGCATGACGTCATGTTTTTTCGTGCGTGCAGCCGGCTCTATCGAATTATAAGACGTTGTCACGTCAAAAACCCTTCTAAGTGAGAGAGAAGCCCAGGGAAGAACCGTGCTTCTAAAGAACCATCTATGTAAGTAAAATTCGAGAGATTGGGTAAGTACTAGCTTTTTGAACGTGGAAGACTCAAATTAGATGCAATTAGGTCCACCCACCTCAGTCGTAGTCGGACCGGCCGGTGCGGCGGCGGGCGACGCGGGTGCCGAGCCGGCGTTCGTGTTACGCGTGCGTGTTGTTGTCTCGCACTTCGGTCTAGCTACGTCTTTCCTTTCATGCAAACGCGTAGGGATTGGAAAAAGCGTTCAGTTGTAGCACAACACAGGCCATTTGTTGATTTAGCGCTGGGAGAACGTACCATACCAATCTACCGAATGTTATCTATGACTGTAACCTGTTTCTTAGCGAAACCGCTGCCTAGCCGGGCAGCCTCCGCGAAGGCAGCCCGGGCCGCGTCGTCGTCCCCCCGCTTCCGCAGCAGCACCCCCCGCTGGCAGAGCGCCTGCGCCCGCGCACGACCCGCCGTCCCCTCCGTCAGGGATAGCGCTTTGTCGATGTCGGATAGTGCTTCTGGAATGGAGAATAGGAGATACGATAGTACGTAAAAGCAGAAGGTGCAATTTCTTGTTGCTGCAGTTTTATCTTTTGCGGAAAGTTTTTAGTTCAATCGTCTCGTAAAGAAAGACGACTAAGGGATATCCACCGGGGGCGGGCAGCAAGCAGCGCACCATGGAGAACAATTCTACCACCGAACTGGGATCCCCAACCCGCATGCCCAGCGTGGGGATTATGGGCAGTACCCCCATGAGATAAAAGCCAATAAGGCACTTATCTGGGGGAGGCCAGCGTCCAGCAGTGGACCAATACAGGCTGTTCAGGTATAGATCAGTTGAGCTACCTCTAGATTGTTTGCAACAATCACATCTACAATGCAGTAAGTTAGTTATTTAAATTGTAAATACTAGTTCTAATATTTATTTCGGTGCTAGAGTCCGAAAGAAGCCCAGAAGTTTTTCGACTTGTACCCTACGTCACTTGACCTTGTGGTGGTCCATTGGTACCTACACTGAAACAGAGCGAAGATTTTATGCAACTCTATTTGATAATATTGCATAAATCTCCGCTACGCTGTTGCCTCGCTCCGCTCCAAAGAACAGGCAGCCTAAAAGTCGACAGCTGTCTCTGTCGATGTAGCCTTTGCGCGACTGGGCGCGGTGTCCACGCCCCGGCCCATGGGAACTGCACAATGCAAGTTGTTATGTAATTAAGTACCTAAATCTAAATCACAGACTCAGAATTCTCTATTCTGCGATCTAAATAGATTTATTCAATGCCACCGTCTATTTTGTTCTTTTCATGTCCAGTCCAGCCCAAGGTTGCCTGGAAGAGATCGATAAGGCCGCCCTTTATACTTCCTGCATTCTAAGCTTTTTCTCTGTATTGTTTCCTGTCTTTGTGTGGTATAATAAAGTATTTTCTATGTATCTTTTTTTTTTTTTTTATTCAGCCTATTTCGTCCCACTGCTGGGCAATCTATGTAAATTTAATTAGGTAGGTCTCACCTTCCTCTCTCAACATGAGCCTCAACAACTGCGCCCTGTCGTTGTAGGCAGCAGCGCGCCCGGGCGCGGCGTCCACGCCCCGGGTCATGAGAACCAATGCTTCTGGCAAGTTCTCGCTGTCCGCTAGCTTCACGGCCTGGGCGCAGAGGGAAATTGACTCTTTGGAGGATGGGCTGGAATCTAAGGGCATGGTGGGATGAGAATGAGAGGAGAAATAAGAGCAAAATAATTACTTATTGGGGTACATTCATAATATGTATACTTACCTAAGTACTTACCTACTAGTCAAATATTTAAGGAAAAAGTTATGAGTACTATTATTCATTTATAAATAACTAGCTGCGCCCCGCGGCTTCGCCCCCGTGGAAATTTATGTTTCCAACTTTCTTAATTTTTTCTTTCATAAGAACCTTCTCCTGACAATAACAAACACAACAAAGAAAGAATTAGCGAAATCGGTCCAGGCGTTGTTGAGTTATGCGCTTACCAACACATTTTGCGATTCATTTTTATATTATAGATAAATAACATACACACAAGACAGTATCAATAAGTGTGTGTCGTACATCACTCACTAATACCTATTAAAAATGCAAAAGTCTGGATGTTTAGATGGATGTTTGTTACCTCTTAAGGGTCCGGCGGACGATGAATTTCCCATACAAACGTAGTACTTACCAAAATGATTTGTAATTTGAGAATATTTTCACCATGGTCTGCTATTATTTGTATTAAAATAGATTACATTTATCTATATATTTATATAGATTATATTTATCTAGGTTCCTGACACAATTTTTGTTCAAAATATCTTTCTGAAATGAAATTAGGTAAACCGAATCGCATTTTTACATCAAAGAATGAATGTTTTCCATCGATGTAAGAAGGGATGTTTTCTTAGTATTTTTCTAGATAAGTATTTTGAAAAAAACTTGTGGCAGGAACCTAAGTAAATACTATTCGAATACAAATAATAGCAGACCATGGTGAAAATATTCTCAAATTACAAATCATTTTGGTAGGTAGGTAGGTACTTACTACCTACGTTTGTATCACAGGTTTGTATGGGAAATTCATCCGTTGGTCGCCGGAACTTTAAAATTTTGTATTTTGTCCGTTGTTGACTACACCTAGGTAGGTGGTACTTATAGAAGCAACTCACAATCTGTCATTAAAGATAAGTGCAGTAACGTACCATCATCATCATCAACGAACGTGTCCCCATCATCGATCAGATCACCGATCGTCGCCGTAGGATCGAAAATACTCCGCAACACCGCTCGGTCCCTTTCACTCAGGTTTTCTAAACCTGCCATCTTGGAAAACGTATTAAAAACTTACGAATTATGAACCAAAAACGTAAAATTATGGTGTCTACAACAGACTTGCACGTACAGTGTCGCGATTCAAACTAACATCAGCAACTTATACCTATGAAACAAGTTTTCTGCAGCTAATATATAAATGTACCTAGTGACTAGTTAATTAACGTGGCGATGCCTGTTATATTATATGCAGCAAATTATTATTTAGTTTTATGTACATATGTCCCTACTTTTAGAAAATTAGGTTGATACGTACTTAGGTAGGTAGGGTAAGAAATTAAATAATTTGCCTTTATGAATGTGTTGAATAGGGGGAGGTCTATGTTGAGCAATGGATGGATGATGTTAAGTATTCAATTGATTCGACATGGAAATTTTTTAATCACACAAAATGACTAGTATACTTACGTACCACGAGGACTACCATACCCATCTTACAAGCAGAGACAACTTTCAGCATACCTACCAATCATAGATCTAAGTAACATCTGTAGATAGGTACCTACCTAGATATGGTACCTACGTTCTCCCAGTTTTTGCTTCCTCAACAACTGGCCTGTATTACAACTAGGTAAGTAGGTAGGTAGGTACCCTTCAGTGGACAGGTCTGACAAACTATACAATCTATAGGTATTAACTTTATATTGGCAATCAAAACATTATTATTCTAATTCCCACGGCTAGTTATGCTAATGTAGTACAGGTAGGTTGTTTACATCGGATAGAATGTAGTAGTCGCATTCATTAATTTGTCTGCTGTCTAAGTAACGTAACTGGCCGTGTGGCCGCCTGGCTTAGTTTCCACCTAGAAATATTTTGTATGCGAGATAGCAAGGCCTGTTATTCACGGTTATTCCCAGAGAAAAACAATTCGTTATTAAGAAAATTCAAAAATCGTAGACTGCTGTAGATAGATTTCGTTATATTTCTTCCCGAGTGGCCGTGGTGCCCGTCACAAGTACCGGCGGGGTTATCCATTAAGTAGTGTGCGTTACCCCAGCAGGATTTTTTCTTCTAGAATGAAGTTTGTTTTACAAATAATTAGAGCGTTCTACACTGTAAATGTGCGTCAGGAAAAAAAATTTGTGCGTGTCCCCGTTTCGGAATAAAACGCAAAATACGTTTCCTGCTGGGGTAACGTTCTTCCAGCAGGAAGATTCTAAACGAATGGCCCTAGACAAATTTAACTTATATGGGCAGATAGCTTATATTTGTGCATAAATGTGCGACTAAAAAAAAAATTTGTGCGTCTTAAGGTTTTTGAGATATTCGATTTCCTGCTGGGGTAACGTTTTGCAAAATCTTATTTCTCGGAAACCATTGAATGTGCATCTACAAAATATACATACACTAGTAGCCCTTGATTAGTGCTTACATATAACATAGAAAAAATTACGTAAATACATACAGTTTTCATGGAATCAGGCTTCTTTTTATAACCTAAAAAAAATTCTAGCTCTTCAATGGACAGATATACAGGTTCATAATAAACGGTATTCGGTTTTTGTTGTCATTCTTCGTATCCATAAAAAGTTTCAAGAAGCTACTTAGACGCGTTTTTGAATAATATCGATTAAGACACATCGGGTGATGTCATAATTTTGACGTCAAAATGCAAGAAACCTTTTCAACTCAAGATCGTCGGTATAAACTAAAAAATTAGAGTGTTTAATGATTATTATATCCTGAAAATTTCAGATCTCTACGTCTCGTATTAAGCTAGTTATAAACGATTGACTGAATTAAGATCCACACTTCATAATCAGTCTTAGCCTACCTGGTAGTCCGACAAAATTCGAACGACCACTAAAAAGCGACTGTTTCATACATACTGATGACCATCTTAATTTGGCTAACGAGACGCATTGGGCCTGGGTACACTCGAGTACAAAAGTTATGGATTACTTTTGCCAACTATTTCAGGTCATTAAGAAATCAAGTCAGTTGGTATCCTACCTACCTATCTTTACGACTCCCTCGGAAGGTGGGTTATGTTTTTCGAGAATTGTATACCTACTTACCTTAATGATTTTTTACGTAGGTAGGTAGGTAGGTAGTTTGCTACACCTAGCTAGACAGATATTTTCTCGAGTAAGGCTAGTCAAAATTTACCTACCAGTGACCCTGGTTCGAAAAAACCGTAGGTAGTTAAATACCTAGTAATAATAATAGATGGCACAACTACGTTTGTTAATATTTTGTATTCGGGTAGGTACCTATTACTGTTTCTCAACATAAACTTATCTAGTTTCACTTAGTAAATAAGTAGGTAGTAGTCAGGTAGGACCTATGTCTATTACTAACTACCTATGTAGTTTACTAGGGCAGATCTCACACCGGAAAATACTTACCTACCTATCTTGCGTGCCTCCAACAACCGTCGTTTTATTATACCTAGGTAGGTGCGTCTAAAATGGTCAAATTGCGAGATACCTACTAGGTAGGTAGGTACTAGATACTGAGCTATAAAAAAACTCAAGCAAGAAGGTAATATTGTCCGACAGAAAAATATATAACTCCTTAGGTACCTACTCAATTAGGTACCTACCTACTACCTACCACGGCTACTACCTATTGAATTGAATGAGAATTTAATTTAGGCAATTGAATAGGTAGGTAAGCTTATTCATTTTAGGTGAGGTTTGTCTGTGTCGAATGCTAATACCTAGTTACCTACCTAGGTACCTACAATAACACCTTCGTTCGTCTGTTGCTTTTCTTATAAATTTTATCTTCCTAAAGGATCCCAAGGCTACTAAAAAATGGATTGATTGATGCGACGACTTTGAGGAAAGCTACCTACTTTAGAAATAATAAGGACTACCTACCTACCTAGGTAGGTACTTACCAAAACTTTACAAAGCTTATCCGACTATTGCTAGACCATTTCAATCAGCTTTCATTTCACTTTGATTTAATACCTACCTATAATACCTACCTATGCTTGATATTTTTATGAACTTGTGCGAAGCCGGGGCGGGTTTCCTTGTTGGTAAATAATTTACATAGAGGTACTTACCTAACCTACCTAGGTAGTAGGTACGTACAGTAAGTACCTACCTACATACCTACTTAGATGCCCAAGTACTTACATGTACTTACCTACCTACTCGAAAAATAATAGCCTCCTCTCTCGGGCTATCGGGTAAATCGATTATGATTATTATTCGTCTGTCAGTAGGTATAAAATCGATTTGGTTGCTAACTGGTTTTGGTATGGAATGTAAATATTTTGGTAAATAGTTAAAACATTTGTAAGGAAGGTCTTTATAATTAAAGTTTCAAGTAAATTGGAACAAAAGTATCAAGTATCAGTAGTAATATTTTTACTACTATAGGAAGAAAACAGTTGTGTACACGCAGAAATCAACTTGGCACTTGGTGCCAAGTAAACTTCAAGGCACGAGGTGCCTAGTTAACTTCTGCGTGTTATACCTATGTAATGAATACCTAAGTACCATACTGCGACAACAGACTCTATTACGTTACCGCAACGCACACAGAAGGCGGCGAGGCGAGGGTAAGGCGCAGCAGACACGCCGCTCCTCGCCCCCCGCCACGCCGCCTTACCGGTATCCCATCTGCGGGCGACGTGGCGGGGGGCGAGGAGCGGCGTGTCTGCGCCTTACCCTCGCCTCGCCGCCTTCTGTGTGCGTTGCGCCTTAGGTATCTACTTTTAATCAGGCTGTGAGTAGATGAGACAAGCCACAGAATGTGTCCTATCCTACTCGCACGCACCACTTACGGCCTCGCGAGAGCAAGACGCAGCGGATCTTCGCGTTATGTCGCGGCGCGCGTCTCAGTCATTCACAATGAACCGAACGTAGAAATGAACGGGTCTTTTCGTCGAGACTGTTCGGAACAATCACGCGCGGCCCGTGATGCGAATCATATGAGCCGTTCGTTCATGAACGACACAATCCTACTCCGCGACAATACTGATCATAAATTACCGGGGCTCCGCGGAGCACACTTTGAGAATGGCTGCTCTAAGGGGATAGAAAATGGTTTCTAGTTTAGTCAGTGCTCCGTCACTCCACTCGCGCTCAGTTTTGAGTTATTTACCTACAGTTTTCCTGTCCCCTCGAGGGGACACTGTCAAAGGTTACCGCCGCCGCGCGCGAGCCGAACTATAAGTTTTGTCTCGCTCGGACATATAGCTGAGATTATCTCCGCGCAGGCACAGATAATCATAGATTTATATCTATGCAGATAATATAATACTATGCGTGGGTTTGTTTTTTGTAGACTACGAAAATGACTGAAATGACTTTAGATATGTCAGCTACCTATCATTTGTGATTTGAGTGTACAATTTTTTCTGTACATACGTATGACACATCTGTACATACCTACTACGTATACAGAAAATAATGTCTTGACACAAAAATATTTAAATTATATCCTAGGATATAAGCAGCTACCTACCTAGCAATAATAATACCTTTTACCTAGCTTACAATGTTCTCTAATAATTAAAATGTATTTTTTATTCTACTATTGTTTTTGTTCACGGACTTATTTATTAAGTAGGTGGGATAGGTACCTACTCGTGTATTTAATCCTAAATTTAGGTATACTTATCCTAGGTATTGCAGAAGCAGAATCGTATGACGAACCTACCTACACTCCATCCAAATTCGGTTAGTTTACAAAAATGTCACACCGAATTTGGCTGGAGTATACGTAGGTGCTTACATACTACATAGGTACGTATTTCCTGATCAGTTTAGTTAGGTTCTAGGTACCAATGATATTACCTATATTTGGGTTCTACATAGGTACCTAGGTAAGTATTTCTATATGTAGGTAAGTATTTCTATATGTAGGTAGGTATTAAATCAAAGTGAAATGAAAGCTGATTGAAATGGTCTAGCAATAGTCGGATAAGCTTTGTAAAGTTTTGGTAAGTACCTACCTAGGTAGGTAGGTAGTCCTTATTATTTCTAAAGTAGGTAGCTTTCCTCAAAGTCGTCGCATCAATCAATCCATTTTTTAGTAGCCTTGGGATCCTTTAGGAAGATAAAATTTATAAGAAAAGCAACAGACGAACGAAGGTGTTATTGTAGGTACCTAGGTAGGTAACTAGGTATTAGCATTCGACACAGACAAACCTCACCTAAAATGAATAAGCTTACCTACCTATTCAATTGCCTAAATTAAATTCTCATTCAATTCAATAGGTAGTAGCCGTGGTAGGTAGTAGGTAGGTACCTAATTGAGTAGGTACCTAAGGAGTTATATATTTTTCTGTCGGACAATATTACCTTCTTGCTTGAGTTTTTTTATAGCTCAGTATCTAGTACCTACCTACCTAGTAGGTATCTCGCAATTTGACCATTTTAGACGCACCTACCTAGGTATAATAAAACGACGGTTGTTGGAGGCACGCAAGATAGGTAGGTAAGTATTTTCCGGTGTGAGATCTGCCCTAGTAAACTACATAGGTAGTTAGTAATAGACATAGGTCCTACCTGACTACTACCTACTTATTTACTAAGTGAAACTAGATAAGTTTATGTTGAGAAACAGTAATAGGTACCTACCCGAATACAAAATATTAACAAACGTAGTTGTGCCATCTATTATTATTACTAGGTATTTAACTACCTACGGTTTTTTCGAACCAGGGTCACTGGTAGGTAAATTTTGACTAGCCTTACTCGAGAAAATATCTGTCTAGCTAGGTGTAGCAAACTACCTACCTACCTACCTACGTAAAAAATCATTAAGGTAAGTAGGTATACAATTCTCGAAAAACATAACCCACCTTCCGAGGGAGTCGTAAAGATAGGTAGGTAGGATACCAACTGACTTGATTTCTTAATGACCTGAAATAGTTGGCAAAAGTAATCCATAACTTTTGTACTCGAGTGTACCCAGGCCCAATGCGTCTCGTTAGCCAAATTAAGATGGTCATCAGTATGTATGAAACAGTCGCTTTTTAGTGGTCGTTCGAATTTTGTCGGACTACCAGGTAGGCTAAGACTGATTATGAAGTGTGGATCTTAATTCAGTCAATCGTTTATAACTAGCTTAATACGAGACGTAGAGATCTGAAATTTTCAGGATATAATAATCATTAAACACTCTAATTTTTTAGTTTATACCGACGATCTTGAGTTGAAAAGGTTTCTTGCATTTTGACGTCAAAATTATGACATCACCCGATGTGTCTTAATCGATATTATTCAAAAACGCGTCTAAGTAGCTTCTTGAAACTTTTTATGGATACGGAGAATGACAACAAAAACCGAATACCGTTTATTATGAACCTGTATATCTGTCCATTGAAGAGCTAGAATTTTTTTTAGGTTATAAAAAGAAGCCTGATTCCATGAAAACTGTATGTATTTACGTAATTTTTTCTATGTTATATGTAAGCACTAATCAAGGGCTACTAGTGTATGTATATTTTGTAGATGCACATTCAATGGTTTCCGAGAAATAAGATTTTGCAAAACGTTACCCCAGCAGGAAATCGAATATCTCAAAAACCTTAAGACGCACAAATTTTTTTTTTAGTCGCACATTTATGCACAAATATAAGCTATCTGCCCATATAAGTTAAATTTGTCTAGGGCCATTCGTTTAGAATCTTCCTGCTGGAAGAACGTTACCCCAGCAGGAAACGTATTTTGCGTTTTATTCCGAAACGGGGACACGCACAAATTTTTTTTCCTGACGCACATTTACAGTGTAGAACGCTCTAATTATTTGTAAAACAAACTTCATTCTAGAAGAAAAAATCCTGCTGGGGTAACGCACACCATTAAGTACCGGACAACCTGTATAATACATATTACAGGCTGTTGAGCACATAAATATTATATTGAGATATTTATGTGCTGTTGAGGTAACGTGTAGGTAAGTAAACTGCTGTCACAGCCTTCTTCTAAGGCCAATACAATTTTATTGGGTTTACGTGATAAGCTGTCGACGACAGATAAGTATAAAGCCGTCGATATCTGGCAACTGGGCCTAAATTGTAGACCGTGTACGTAGGTATGTACACGGTCTGATATGTACTAAGTAACTACTTACATAATACATTATCAGACCGACAATCATAGAAGCATAGGTGCGTAAGCAACTAAAAAAATTATAAGTACCTACATACTTATCTGTCATTCGTTAAGGTTATACAAATAGTAACGTGGGAGCATAAGAAAACCTGAAAACCTAGGTACAACCATTAGGTATCTGGATTAGTGGTGGATTTACCAGCTGGCTGAGTAGGCTGGAGCCTAGGGTTACGAAGTAACGTTATCTAATCCGTGCCTAGGGCAGCAGATTTTCGGTGGCGGCAAATTTTGCCTAAAATGGATTTTTTGTCTTACAAAAAATATAATATGAAATTTGAACTAATAAGAATAATTTGAAGAATAAGTGATGTAAATGTAACTATATTTTACGAAATAACATGGCTTAAGTACAATTTTCTTATTAGGTAGGTACCTACATCTGGCATGTTGGCTTTACAAATAAAAATAATATTTAGGCACGTGAGATCTATCTAGGTAAATAAGGCAGCTACGCGAATGCAAAGCGTTGAAACGTGAAAATTAAAACTGAGAGTTCAACTTTGGATTAAATAAAAAAAACTTAGTGAACCCAGAAAGTTTAGGTACACTGTGCGTGGCCCAACACGCACTTTGCAGGTTTTTTTTTCAGAAAACAGCAGCGGTAAATTTCACGCGCGATATACGGGCGGTATATCGAGCAAAACTCGCGCGATCGTTACCGATGCCTTGCGAATACTGCCTGAACTAAGGATACTTTCACCAGATGTCTCACTAGAAAATCCTAGAAAAGCCAGATGAAAAATATCCTGACATGCTAGATGCGAGATTAATCTATGGTTTTTACATGATCCTATACTAGAGACCTTTTTAATAAAAGAAGTTATTTTTAACAATATTTTAATATTTTTCGGTTAAAATATAATAATTACAACTAAAAATACCTATGACTTAATGTAAAATAACTAAGAGAGTTCGCCGGTTTCTAGAAACAAGTAAATTTTACATTGGGTTATTTCTGTACCTCATGCATAAGAACAAAATAAAAAATTACATAACACATACATAGCGTTATCTGGTTTTTATACGATGCGATTGTTCTTTAGCAGGTACATTTTTTCCTGTAAGTTTGTACATTTGTTCCTTAATCTTTATTTCATTGAAAAATGCCAATTTTGATACGCTTCATAGCAAGACCAAGATTAGATAGCCAGTTTAATAAATAAAAGTACTTCGAGGGACAAGGCTAGGAACTTGGACGAATCAATTAAAATCCGAAATTGGCTTAGCACCAGGCCTCACACAAAACGTAGCTTATTCACCAATTAAACATATTCTATAATGTTTAGACAAATTACTATCATTCTACTATGTCGTAAATTAATGATAATAAATAAATCAGGCATGCTGCACACACAATCGGGCTGTTCGTATTGCATTGAAATTTGCTAAAAGCCAAATAAATATGCCCATTTGTGTGTGTAGCCCTGCCTTACAAAACAACACACATTTTCAAGCAATAAATATGAGTAAAAATTGGCACCTTATACACTTTTCTTATTTTGTTCACAACACCAATTCAGGTCAATCACATCTTACTTGATATTTTGTTAGGTAAGTAAAACTACGATTGTGAAATTATTCAAAAACATTATTGCGAAGCCAAGACGTAAGGATACGAGTTAAAATTCATTTAGCAATACATAGTCTCAATTCAGATGTTGCCCTAAACTAAACTATTCTGACAGCACTAAAAATGGTGCGCTCCGACGACAGAGCGCTATTTGTCTAAGCGGTCTTTCTGCGTTAAAATAGAAGGCATCTCTTTCTACACTATGCAAACTGAGCGATACTTCAAACCTAGATAGATAACGCTGATCTGCAAGTGTAAAACCACTATTAAAAGGATAGCAATTTTTTGCCATCCTTTTAACAGTGGTTTGTGTTGTCAAACGAGTTATGTTTGATTTTGGCGACGTCTTATTTGACACCATTATCAAATAACATTTTCAAAACAAATGTGCGGTGGGTGGCGTGAACCCATTTCGAAAATCATGGATTCTGTAAGCCATAGTTAAATGATCGTATACAACTCATTCATAGTTTCATATTATTACAATAAATAAAATATCTACAAACGTCAATGTACTGTCATATTAGTATAAAAATATATTTAATCTTCGCGATATGGCGATATTATAATGGACTATATCAATTAAAATCTTTCCAGATCTTATCTATTATTATTTATTTAAGTTTAATTTTAAGCTGCGTTTCTAATCTAGCGTAATCTACATGCTGAACTGAATTTTGAGAAGGTTTGTTAGACATAATGTAGAAAATTACAAAGCACCTTTACGGCTACGGTGCCGCATTCCGTCCTTCGAATCTGTCTCATCATCAATTTCGGCAACATATGCTCTCTAACCGCCGAAGACATAGACCGAACGTGTAGAAAGGTGATAAGAAACCATTTCATTACTTGGCAACCTTAAATGCTCGTGTAAAAGTAGAAGATTCATGTAAAAAAGCTATACAGTGTACCTTATTGGTACAATAACTAACCTAAGGCTTGTAATAAGACGATTATTCTATATCACAATCCTCCTAAAATAATTAGCTTACTCTTTAATTGGTACAGTACACATTGATTATGATTAACTTACAACATTTTGTTACTAGGTCAGTACAGAAAAGCAACTGAAAGGAGGAACCCAATATTTTAAAGCCCTATTTTAGCCTATTCGAAATTCGCTACCCAGAGTGGCGGCAGCGAAAAATTTCGCTCAGTTTCGCCCGTCATCCGGCCGGGCATTTATATGTACCACATATCCTATATCCACTCAGATTTCGCTGCCGCTCTGGGTAGCGAATCCTTTGTGAGGATAAGTTATAGGTTAGAATAAGTAAAAATTTGGGAAATAAAATAACGGTATCGGCCGATATAATTGGCAGGCCTATAACTGTATCGGCATCGCCGATTATAAAATTATAATTCAACCGATATCAAACAGATGACAATTATTCAAACAATGAGCTCAAATGCCTTAGACCGTCTTTTTTCAACTACAGGCTTCATACCAAAATTATTTACGGAACAGATTAGCTAATAATTTGAACAAACTTTGTTTTCTTAAGACATTTTTATCACCTTTTATTAACTACAAAAACGGTATCCGTATCGTCAAAATTATGAATCGTTATATCCCTAGCAAAAATCGCGTAGATTAACATTTTTTTTGCGCGATTCTTAGATTCAGTCCTGGACCCAATCAGTTGCTCGTGTCCATCTTCTTTTACTTAGTCACAACAATTTAGTGTAGTCAGTTTCAAAATATTCAACACCCTTTCTATCATTGAAAAGCATTATCCCAGAAGGAAACTTTAGTCCAATGATGGAAAGCCACAATGAATTTTTCGAAGATACTGCAGGTACTCTTGTACACAGACATTGGTAGATCATTAAATATTACTGATTACGCACACTCAGTCACTCTTAAAATCTTGCTCTACATTGTTTGTCTCGATGAGTTTTATGTCACAAAGGATTTAAGATAGTTTCGCTTTATCTACGAAGGTTGCAAATTTGGTTTGTTATGATGACACTGTTAGTAACCCTATTGAAGCAAACAATGACGAGTCCAATAACCTAAAATAAAATAATATACAATTATCAAATACCTTATTCCTATCAACATTTTATACACGTAAAAAACTTTATAAAAACATTTCCGTTTCAATGTCAAAGCACACAATATATGTAGGTATATGTTTAAATAGGATTCACACCATTGCAATTCAAATGATTCAGAAGAAAACTATCTTTATTGTCAGAAACAAAAAGAAGACATGCTATCTATAGGAATTTGAGGAATGATACACATAGAGGTTATTTTTAATAAAAATCTCTCAAACCATACTCAAAGAAATTGCAATGGTGTTCTGTAGAAACTTAAAATCTCAGATAGGTATATAATGTAAATTATGCCATTATAGTCAGTCAAGAGTTTCAATTCATTTGTCATTTTACTCAAGCATTATGAAGAAATAAGTGACATCACCGCCTCACAGAGCACAGTATCTTAAAATGCTTGAGTAAAGCCAACCTTAATTAGATAATGTCTTAACATAAAATGATTGAATCACTCTTAGACCAAAGATCACACTAACACAATATTATATCTTTAACAGATATTTTATACCTGTGAACATTTATTCTCCTTTACAAGTTAAAAAGAAGATTCACAAATAACTTAGGATTTTTGCTAAACTTTTGTATGGACAGTGGATGATCATAGAAAAGCAAGTAGACCTCAAGTTAAAGTTTACAAGTTTTAAGGTTTCCCTTGTAAAACATCACTTTTCTCTTTACTTGAATTAAAAGATTTTGCTCGTCACGTTTTTTCAGCTATTTTAATGTTTATGAAGTAGTATGACGAGAGTGGAGAAGAGCGAGTGTATTGTTCTGTTCATCTCTAGTTATTAATTTGTCATAATCTGTTTTTTATTACATGCATTGTGTTAGTGAATCGATTAGATGTTATTCCACAATTTCTATAAACTAACCCGCATAGCAGGGTACCATACTAAAATAGTTTTTTCCCAACGAATATGAGATCTTTAGTTTAGATTTAGTTTTTGGTCCCTTCTGATAGTCTTAGTCCTTATCAACATGATTATTTAAAGCTGGTTGTATTCAAGTTCTAATTGTTTAGATAGCCTGTTCTGTTTTGGCAGAACTGCTCCTGGGTACCCTCATATACCTAGAGAGGTATTGGTACATAGCTACGTAAATAGAATCTACTTATTTAGGTACCACAAATAATCACCAGCATCAAACAATAAGGCCCCAGCTTTCATAAGACCAAAATTGTGAAATAACAAGAGAGTATACCTATCTCATATACGCATGGATGGAACTGATTACATCTTTCATGAGTGAATAGACAATGCTACCTCCTTTGGAATCCTTTTGTACCATCAGGCCCCCGTGGTGTACGGATGACAAGGACCCCTCGAGGGGGTGGGGAGGGGAACACGCCTGTGGGTGTGGCACCAGGTGGGAGCCGTGCTAAAACTTTCCGTTCTTTCCCTTTGGTGTCGTTTTTTGTTTTAGCACTTGTTTGACTTTGACTTTCATTTAGATTGTTTGCTTGGAGTTTGTCTTGTATCCGGCTGAGGCTGAAAATAAGAAGAAATAAGTTAAGTATATGTTACGAGCTTCAGGGCAACAAATGAACTTTTAATATTAAAAATGAAAATTTTCTAAGTTTGTATGTACCTTCATAATAATGAAACCATAAATGTTATTACAAAACAAAGTGCATCATGCAGTGCACATAAAAAAATTATGTAATAAATAGTTACTGCTGCTTCATAGGTTTATTCATTGAACCACTGATAAAAAAAGCGAGAATCTCATACTTGTCATCAATAACATCTTCAGGGCTTCGCGCCTCTCCAAGTATTCTAAGTCTAGCCTCCTGGTACTCCTTTTGTCTTTGCTCCAGGGTTTTGACCGGGCGGGCCCTGGCCTCCCCGTTCTGCTGACCGCTGCCCAGCGACGAGGGCCGCTTCAGGATACGGATAGCAGGCTCCGGCATCGCGCTCTGAGGCCCAATACACGCGTTATCCTCGACAGTCACCTTGCAACCCACCGTAGACCTCACTGGCGAACAGTCAGTGTTCAGCTTGATTTGGTGTTCCAGCTGAAAGAAGCAAGCCCACTTGAAGATAACACTACCAGGGTTTTCGCCAGCGTTGAGAACTTCGTGAGATAAATTTCACGTTACACTTACGCCAATTTCGTCCATATCCTCCCAACTTTCACATACGTCAACTTCATCTTGTGCCGCCATGTTTGGTCACTGACGCGAGCAAGCAGTGCTGCCAAGCGAAAATAAAAATAAATCTGACGTAAGAATGTATTTCTCCTGGCAATTTCGGAATACGCCGGTAAATATAAAATTTGTCTATGACCAGAGTCAGACTATTACCTCTTTGTCGAAAAGACCGGAAATATCCGAAAAACAATAAAAAAAAAAAAAAAAAAACCATAAACGAAAAGAAGAAGTAAAGTAATCCTAGTAAAGTAACCCTAACTAACCTAACCCTACTTTTTCGTTTCATGGTTGTTTGTTGTGTTGATGTGATCTAAAAAGTAAATTCTATGGCATGGACTATGAAAACAACAAATCTGAACCGATGTACTCATAATCTGTTACTTTAACTAAGAACGCTGATTGAAGGTAAATACACAATGTTTGTGTGACTGGTTAGGTTATTCTGGGCAAGCCCTGATGATAAAAACGGTGCTGCTGCTTCTCTGGCCTAATCTATTAAATGCATTTTCTAACAATAAAATAAGTCATTTCAAAATTGTCAAGTCAAATTGTTATTTCAGACCTATGTAAAAGTACTATAATACTGATTATACTTCTTTTATCTACAACTTGTAACAAGAAACATTTTACAACATCACAATAAACACTATTTGAGGTTGGAGTATAGTTTACGGGACGCAGTCAATTACAAGGCAAAAAAGACTCTAAAATTTAGAAAATTTAAAAATTTGAAGACTAGACTTGAAAATTTTATGCATAATTAAATTAATTGCATTTACCATATATTTTTTCTTACGGTATCGTAAAGGGGGTGACTGAAGGGGCAAATTTTGATCAGGTCACTGACCCCAAAGTTCAATGACCTCTACGCTAGAGGTCAAAATGTGTCGCTCAATTACAAGGCGAAAAAGACTTAGAAAATTTTCATGAATACAATGGAGTCCTCGTTTTAACTTGTTCCTATTTGAGTTAACTAGACATGTAGGCGTCCCACCCCCGCGAAGCGTGGGGGGGGAGTCCCTCAACATTAACTTACTCCTAACGAAGCCTGCCCTAACTTACTCCTAACGTAACGTTAACACACATATAATATAAAGGGTCAACTTTAATTTCCTTGCGTCCCCTATACTATACAGCGACCCTATCTGAGAATATTATTAACCAACAATGCTTGTTTTATTTGTTTCAGGAAAAAATGTCTCACAATAGCACATTCTCTAAAATATCTTCAGGGTTGCCCTCCGTCGACCCTGACTCAATCCAGTTCCTCGTGTTTACAGGCGAGGAAATCAGAAAGCTAAGTGTTGCCAAAATCATAAACACTCAAAGTTTTGATGCCCTTGGCAATCCTAACAAAACAGGCTTGTATGACAGTGCCTTAGGGCCACTCCGAGACCGCAATGATATGTGTGAAACATGCAACAATCCTATGCTACACTGCCCGGGACACTTCGGCCATATTGACCTACCTCTGATTGTCATCAACCCTTTGTTCCACAAAATCATCTACACACTCTTTAGAGTCAGCTGTCTGAAATGTTTCAGGATTCAAATGGATGACCGTCTGAAATACATCCTCAAACTACAACTTCAACTGGTTGATGCTGGCCATGTGACCGCGGCCTTAGATTTAAATAATTATGTAGGTGACCTTGAAAACCAATCAACAAAGCAAGACACACTCGTAAGGAAATATAAAAAACTTCTAAAAAAGACAGATCCTATTGCTAACAATTTTCAGAGCAAAAATGTAGATAAGATCCGTGCTAGAATTCTGTCAGGCTATTTGAAATTAATAAATTTAACAAAGAAATGCATATTTTGCAGTGATAAAATGATAAAAGTAACAACATCTGAAGGCAAACTCATGGTCAATGTTAAACCGGATGCAACAGCAAAGTCAATAAAAATCTTAATGCCCGATGAGATCCATCGCTATTGCACAGCTATTGCAGAATGTGATGAAGAAATGTTGAGCCATTTTTATCCTATCCTCTTTCATACTTCTGTGAAACCTGTGACTGACATATTCTTCATGGATGTGATACCTGTTCTTCCGACAAATGTTCGTCCGTGCAACTTTTTGCGAGGGGATCTTGTGGAGCATCCGCAAACGGCGGTGTACAAAGACATACTGAGACACTCGTACTCAGCTAGAGTAGTTCTACATGTGTTTGCCGCCGAAGATCCAGAAAAAACAAAAGATAATCTGGATTCCAAACCAAGGCATGCTTATGAGCAAGTAATGGGAAAATATCCTTCAGAAAAGTTGCACAATGTCTGGCAAGAACTGCAAAAAAGTGTCAACAACCTCCTGAATTGCGAAAGTCGCAACATGAACAGCTTAGGTCTCAAACAAATAATAGAAAAGAAAAGCGGCCTCATTAGAATGCACATGATGGGTAAAAGGGTCAACTTTGCTGCCCGATCCGTTATCACGCCTGATCCTAATGTCGACATTGATGAAATTGGCATCCCTGATGTATTTGCTACAAAACTTACTTACCCAGTGCCTGTCACAGAATGGAATGTGGATGAGCTCAGAAAAATGATTATAAACGGACCCAACAAACACCCTGGTGCAGAAAAACTAGAGCTTGAAAATGGAAGAGTGATCCGGATACCCGCTGACTGCATACAAAAAAGGAAGAGCATCGCCAAACGTCTGTTGACGCCTGATGAGATGAAGACCTCTGGATTGAAGATTGTACACAGACATTTGCTTAACGGAGACGTTATGATTCTGAACCGGCAACCCTCTCTGCACAAGCCCAGTATGATGGCGCACAGAGCACGTATCTTGAAAGGCGAAAAGACTCTTAGGTTACATTACGCCAATTGCAAGTCATACAACGCTGATTTCGACGGTGACGAAATGAACGCACATTTCCCCCAAAACGAAGTCGCAAGGAGCGAAGCATACAACTTCATGTCTGTGCGCAAACAATATCTCGTGCCGAAAGACGGAACACCGCTGAGTGGGTTGATCCAGGATCACGTCATTTCTGGTGTAAGGATGTCGCTCAGAGGCTCGTTTTACACGAAAGCTGACTATCAACAGCTTGTTTTCCAAGCGCTTTCCAAGCATAAAGGGACAATCAAACTTCTGCCGCCAACAATATTGAAACCTGTGGTGCTTTGGTCTGGTAAACAAGTTCTTTCAACAGTCATCATCAACACTATCCCGAAAGGAAAGCCATATGTTTCTTTGACCAGCAAGGCTAAAATCAGCTCAAAAGCCTGGCAAAATGCGCTGCCTAGACCTTGGAAGGCTGGAGGATCTCCTTTAAAGGACAATGAAATGACGGAAGCAGAAGTTGTGATCAGGAAAGGCGAACTTCTATGTGGAGTCCTAGATAAGACTCATTATGGTGCTACACCGTACGGTTTAGTGCACTGTATGTATGAACTGTACGGTGGTGACAGCTCTAGCGCACTGCTTAGCTCCTTCTCAAAACTATTCACATTCTACCTCCAGTGGATAGGGTTCACACTAGGCGTCAAAGATATTCTTGTAATAGATGAAGCCAACAAAAAACGAGACGATTACATCTGTCTTATACGCCAAGTGGGCAAGCTGGCAGCTGTAAAAGCCACAGACCTGCCAGTCGATATTGAAAACGACACACTGAAAACAATTCTGGAAGAGAATTTTGCAAAAGATCCGAAGTTTAGATCAAACTTAGACAGGCAATACAAGAATGTACTAGATTCATACACAAATAACATCAACCAAGCTTGTTTGGGAGAAGGGTTATTGGAAAAATTCCCCAACAATAATCTGCAGCTTATGGTCCAATCAGGAGCTAAGGGTTCCACTGTAAACACTATGCAGATTTCATGTCTGCTGGGACAAATTGAGTTGGAAGGTAAGAGGCCTCCTTTGATGATCTCTGGACGATCACTGCCCAGTTTTCTACCCTACGACGTTTCTCCCAGAGCTGGTGGTTTTATTGACGGCCGTTTTATGACAGGAATCCAACCACAAGAATTTTTCTTCCACTGCATGGCTGGTCGTGAAGGTCTCATCGATACTGCTGTAAAGACTAGTCGATCTGGATACTTACAAAGGTGTTTGATCAAGCATCTTGAAAACTTGTCCGTGGGCTACGATCACACAGTAAGAGATGCGGACGGTAGCGTAATTCAATTCGCATACGGCGAAGATGGACTCGATGTCTTGAAATGTCAATTCCTGAATAGCCAGCAGCTGCCATTCCTTGACACCAACGCTGACGCAGTAATAGGCAAAGATGTTATCAAAATACTCAAAGAAGAAACCGACGCAAAGGCCATTGCTAAATCTCAAAAATCTCTAAAGAAATGGATGAAAAAGTATGGTAAGCCTTTACAAAAAGGTCGCCACGGTGCCTTCACAAAATTTACGTCACTAGCAGATAAATCATCTTTACACACCAACGATAAAGATTCAAGAGATCCTTACTACACAGAGTTAGAGAAGCAATGGTGGACAATGGAAGATGATGAAAAGAGTCAATACGTGAGAAAGCAATGCCCTGATCCCATCCCCAGTAAATACTCGCCACAGTACAAGTTCGGCGTAATCAACGAGCGTTTGGATGGTCTTATTCAAAACTATCTAAAGAACCGTAACACAAACACCTTCGTCGAATACACCGATAAAGATAAATTCGTTGAAGTAATGAGCGGAAAGTATTTAGAGTCTATGGCAGATCCCGGAGAACCAGTAGGCTTGTTGGCAGCACAATCTATCGGCGAACCCTCCACTCAGATGACACTGAACACCTTCCACTTTGCCGGTCGTGGTGACATGAACGTTACCCTCGGTATTCCTCGTCTCAGAGAAATCCTTATGACCGCTTCAGCAAATCTGAAGACTCCAAACATGGACATCCCGTTCCGAGATATACCTAACTTAAACAAACAGGCAGAACGTTTGAGACAGAAACTAAACAAAGTAACGGTTGCTGATGTCTTGGAAAAAATCGATGTCACTTGCGAGATCGTCACCTCGCCCAACAGACAGCTGAAAACGACTTTGAAATTCACTTTTCTGCCGCACTCGCAATACAAGACGCAGTATACAGTAAAGCCGCGTCATATTATCAAGCACATGCAGAACAAGTTCTTCGGCGAAATGTTTACGGTTATCCGGAAGTATACGAAAAAGTCGACAGGGGTAGTGTTCTCAACCGAATCGTCGAAGAAGAAAGGACGTAAGGATGAGTCGCAAGATGATCAAGATGGGGATGATGAAAAGGCACCCGGCGTTGAATTAGAGAGCTCCGATGATGAGGTGCCCAATGATGACGATGATCAGACTGATGTAAGTTTTCAATAGTATTTGGATAACTAAATTTTTATTTAACTTCTAGCTGCGCCCCGCTGCTTTGCCCCCGTGGAAATTTATGTTTCCAACTTTCTTAATTTTTTCTTTCATAAGAACCTTCTCCTGACAATAACAAACACAACAAAGAAAGAATTACCGAAATCGGTCCAGCCGTTCACGCGTGATGCCGTGACCAAGGAAAACGGGTTTCATTTTTTATATATATAGATAAACGACCTAGTTACGATATAGTAAAATTAGAACTTTGCTAAAATCGATCACCACGCCACCAATGCTTTTTTTCTATTTTCCAGGCTAAGATCCGCAAAAAGAGGTCAGAAGAGCAAGAATACGAAGACCCGGAATCAGAAGAAGAAGATAAATCTGACGATGAAGTGGAACTGAACGACGAAGACTCATCACCAAAAGAAGCGGAAACCAATGATAACAATGACGAGGTGGTCGCTTCATCCAACGAAGCTATGCAGAGTGTTGTCAGTAAGATACAAAATGCGACTAACTACTCCTTCGATGCTAAGGACCACCAGTGGTGTGAACTAACTGTACTCTTCCCTATAGACTTCTTGAGAATCGACTTATCTCAAGCTCTGCGTGAGGCCGCCAAAAAGTCCGTCATACACGAAGTCAAGCACATCAAGCGAGCGATCACGAACAAGGAGAAAGACGTGCTATACATCAAGACAGACGGCATAAACATCCTACAAATGTCTAAATACAGCGATCTGCTGGATCTAAACAAGCTATACAGTAACGATATCCACGCGATAGCGAATACCTACGGCATAGAAGCAGCTAACAAAGTTATTATCAAAGAAATACAGAACGTCTTCAACGTGTACGGTATTACTGTGGATCCAAGACATTTGAGTCTTGTTGCTGACTACATGACGTATAACGGAATCTTCGAGCCGATGAGCCGTAGAGGTATGGAGGCATCGGCTTCCCCGCTGCAGCAGATGTCCTTTGAGTCTTCGCTTTTGTTCCTGAAAGACGCTGTACTCAATTCTAAGAAAGACAACCTCCGATCATCGTCCAGTTGCCTGATGTTGGGGCAACCGTGTAAATTAGGTACCGGTGTCTTCAGTTTGCAACATTATAATGAACTAATTAAATAATGAAAGATGGTTTTTATATTAGCTAAAGGAATCATGTAGGTAATAATTTTGTTAAAGGATGTTTATTAAATTTGTTAAATTATCCGATTTGACTTTGATTTTTACTGGGTTGACATCAAACCTATCCCTCCTAGGTAGCGAGATTAAAGTACCTTGAATGAGCCTAAGGGCTATTCAGACTCCGGTACCGAGTCATAGACACGAAATCTGACATAGATTCGCGCGAAACTTAATATTTTAGCGGTTTTTATTATTTCCTGCATTCTGCAAGGAACTAAACTATTAAAAAGTAGTTTTCCACAAAATATCGCGCGAAGCTGTGTCAGATTCCGTGTCAATGTTTGGGTAGCGGAGAGTTCTGAATAGCCCTGAAGCATCGGTGTGGGCTAATGACTTCTATCTTATTTCACTAGGTGAGTTTTTTTGCTTTTAGGTAGAAAGAGATCGTAGAATGAAACTGCAAAAAGTTTCTCAGAATGTTTTTATAGTTTTTTTCCCGTAACTTACAAAATACTGCTAGCATACACGGAAATAACTTTGACGACAGTGTGTTTAACACACCGACATTTTCGTGTTGTTTGTACTACTCATATATTACAAGGCACATAGCATCATTGTCACATTTTAATATAAAATATTGGTTGTCTGTAAAGTCGGTTTACTGACGATAGTTGAACGTGACAACGTCTTAAGAAAATACTGATGGAATGGTAGCATTTGATACTCGATCAAAACATGTAAATGTACTATAGTATAGCAGCTGTCCACGCAGACGCATCGCTCACTCAAGTAGGAGAGAGACGGATGTCGAGCGCTCTCGCTTGCACTTCAAGCCTTACATGGAACGCCTCAGAGCGAGGTAACGCCGCATGACGTCATTCGTGCGTGCAGCCGGCTCTATCGAATTATAAGACGTTGTCACGTCAAAAGACAAAGGTGCTATCAATCTAGGTACGTCTGAAGCTGAATTTACCTACTCAACATATTACTTTTGAGGACTCTCTGTACGCACATGATATTTTATGTGAAGACAAGAAGATAAAATCGGTCATTATTAGGTATTTTTAATAGTCATCATTATTGTGACTTCAACGGTAGAGAATAAGCATTTACAATTGAAAGGTGACAATGACCAGTCTTCCAAGCCCCAAAATTTAAACAGAAGGCTGGAACCATGTTATCAAAAGTGGCATAGAATATAATTATTACTATACTAAGCTAAACTTAAGAAAAGTATAATCACAATAGCTTCAGCGTCCAACGACAATAAAATGAAATAATAATAAATAAATTATAATACACCTTACAAAAGTCGCTTAGCGATATGATTTAAACAAACAAAATTATAACAACATGATTACTGTTTGGCACAAATAAAAAAATATAGGAATCCAAAATTATTGAACTGAGACATATTATGATTTATTCGAGAGACTGCATTGTAACTTCAAAAATAGAAATGCTTCAAGTTGCCATATTATATGTTGCATTATTATTGTTAAATTGTAGGATTCACTGGACGGTAACATTTAGTCAAATATTGGACCCAAAATCACTTCATTAAACCTTCCATACTTCTCCATACACACAAAGCTTTAAAATAATAACAATACTTGTATGGTAATGACATTAAATTAATTAATAAATAAAATCTAGGTACTAAACGCTTAATAAGTTGACCAAATGCAAGTTCATTTGTCCTCCAAGACGTTATCACAGCCATATTGATGTGCGCATCTTACGTATATTTTAAACAAAATATAGTAAAAGAATTAGGACTGCTGCAAAAGTAGAAAACTAAATCAATCCAATAGCAGATGTACCGAATAGCATTTTGGTATCGGTCGCTAGGTACATTAGCCATGAATTAGAAGTTAATGAATTTTTACACGTAATTTAGGTTGGTATAGATTATGTAGCTTATTAAAAATAAAATTGCAAATTAAAGTTGTCTTAAAAATAGAACTTGCATCCAGTCGAACGCGCCAACAAATAAAACGAAGGAAAACGACTAATGAATGACGTATGACATCGTTTTAACGATTCACAGCTGGCAACCCCGTACTTCGTACATCGCCTCGTAAAAACCTAACGCTTTATTTGCCGCGTGTGCTCAACTTCTTAACCGTTATTGCGCCGTCTCCGCTTGATTTTGATTTCTCGCTTCCTTCTTCTCTTTCTTGACGGCCTTCTTGTCTGCAGCCTTCTTAGCGATTGCCTCATCATTGGCTGGGTTGTCCCAGTCCTGTCTTCTCCCAGAGCCGAATAGATTGTAGAATGTTGCACAGAAGATGTAGATTCCACCAGCGATGTAGAATACTTTCTTCCATTGTGCTTGTGTGGGCTGTAAACAAAAAAGAATATTAGTTTACCTTATAACGGATTATCAAAATGTTAATAAAACATATGATTTCTTTGTAATAATACTTACCCTGCCCTCAATAATGTAGCCAGCTACGATCGGAGCCAACAGACCAGTCAAGTTGGCCAAGCAGTTGGTGAACGCCATCAGGATACCAGCGAAACGCGGCGAGAGGTCCAAGTGGTTCACCTGGGGACAAAAACCAAATTTAAATCTGAAATTTAGTATCATTAGGTCCAATGAAAACCTAGCATGTTCGTTCTGTTAGGTAAGAAAATTTTTGAAGAGTAAGTCTGGGTTGCGTTCCCACTTGTCACACGCTGATTCCTGATCGACCGCTCTGAGTCAGTACCTATACGCGGAGAACGCAACTAAGACAAGACCCTTCAGAAACAATAAGAATGGCACGAACGGTCACCAACTCCTTCGATTTGCGAAAATCAATGGCTCTGAACCTCTCAGCCAGCCGAACAGTTTAACTCACCTTGAATCCAGAGTAAATACCACCGTTGAGACCGACACCAACAGCCAAGATGGCGACGGTGGCCGCGGGGTTGCAGCCAGTGTTAGCTGCGATGAACAGGCCCACTGCAGGACCGTATTGACCTGGAAGGAAGCAATTATATTTAACTATACGGTTTTAGGAAGATATGTGCTTCAGGCACGATAATAAGGCAGCATAAACAAATTATAATTATTTATAGGTAACTAAGTATCCAATAGCGCATCCACTTGTTGGGCATGGCGAACTTACCTTTACCTGTGCAGCTGTCAAGTTAAACAAAACAAAAGACGACTGTTGTGATGACCTGACCAACAAATGGACGGGCTATTACAATGCTGAATGAACTCGACAGAAATGCGACAATTCAGATAAAGGCCAATTATTTTAACTTACCAATACTGTTGATAATCTTTCTGACTTGCGTGTGGTTGAACCTGTTGCTCGACAACATCCAATCAGCGACGACAGAGATGAACATCGAGAACAGCCACATGCAGAGATACGGGAGGGCTGATACGAAACCGTTCTGGAATAACAAAAGGCAAATATTCAAAGATGGAACACACTACAAAGTTGCATAATCATCATCGTCGTAATTTACAACCGGACTCCACCCACTCCTGTGTTTTGTCCTCCAAATGTTTGTGCCCGGCCGTCTTACGCTAGTCATATCCAGGTTGCGATGTCGTCCGGCCATCTAGTTGCTGGACGCTCGAATCTACTCTACCATAGATGGATAAATTGTGCGCGTCATTAACAAATAAAGCACCTTTAATCATGTGAGTGAGCAATCATTGTGCGTATCTATATACTACTATCCCAGGGCTTTAAATAGCCATTTCAGCATTCAAATCAAAAGCGTGACTCCACTGAACTCATAAATCATCTAGAATTGTCGCCGAGGTCGAGAGTTCACGTTGGTCAATTGCGAATTGAATCACGTCCCACTTTATTACTTAAATGGAGTTAATTCACTTGCCGAATAGCATACCTACCTAGCATATCTGGGAATTAGCAACATAATGGGAACGGGAATTTGACAGAATCTGCTGTGAAAGCATACCTACTGTTAATAAAGATATGTTATAGCGATCAAGTAGGTAATGTAAAAATTCAAGTCGTTATAAATTCACAGAAGTATAATAATTGTATGGGAACGTTATTGTGGCATCATTGATTGGCTAGGAACTGGACTTGGCTAGATTTTGTTTTACTATGCCAGAATGTGTTGGTTTTATAATGATATATCCCGTAAATAGCTCTCATCTTAGCTGGAGACATGGTGACATCATTCTATATCGATCGACCTATTTGGAGTGGGCGCTAATCTAGCTACACCCAAATGAAATCTACTTAATGTTATGAAAAGCTAAAACAAGACTTCCTTTGAATAACCTCAACGTAGTTTCGAGCAGTCCGCTGTTTAATTTTTCATTTTCGATACATTCGACTTACTCACTGACCTCGCGTATTTGTATAATGGAAATCAGTGGACCCACAGTTTTATTGCGGATTACATTAACAGCTTTTCACGAAATTCACGAAAAGACCCACTACCCCAACCAAGTAGTACCTACCTATTACCCTGAATAGATACTCACATCTTTGATAGAGAAATGCAGAACTTGTCTCATGAAGGTCGGCAGCTCAGTCATGAGTGTTTCGTACCCATAGTTCTGGCCCATGTGCGCTAACATTATCGCCCAGAACGGCATCGATAGGAGGATCTTGCTCCAGGGAATAGGTGGCGACTGTAACAAAAAATCTCAAATATAAAAACAGTCAGATATATCGCGAAGAGTGTAAGAAGGGAAGAGAAGCCTAGCCCTGCAGTGGGATATTTAGAGACTGCAGACCGAACAATAAATTGTTTTTATGACTGACAGAAAGTACAAGGGATAGTACGACTTCGGGAACGCCCAGCGACATAGAATCCTAATAATTTACGATCAACGAAATATTCTTTTGGATGTTTTACTCACGCTAGATCCAGCGGCGCCCCATAAAGAGTTCAGAATATACTTCTTCTCCTGCTCTTTTATACCGGGGCACTGCTCCGGGTCTTCGGATACGAAGGCAAGGAAGGCTATGCACCAGACGGTTCCAACTAGTCCAAACACGTAGAAAATCGACGGCCAGCCACCTGCGAAACCGTATGCCGAGAGGAGACCAGAGAGAGGCATGGAGATCACGGTGCCAAATTGAGCTCCTGGGGAAATAAAAAAACAATAAAGTTTATTAAACTTACGCGATCAGAACACATAATTATTTATTTCTTTACCTACTTATTTATTTATTCATTTATGAAGGGCAACCAACTAGAAGTAACACAAGAGATCACAAAATTAATACGACAAAACTTAAAAACTATTGCACTCTAAACTACAGGTAGCCACTATTCACGGGATGAATCCCGTAACCACGACAAAATGTGGTTTATATTCTGTCGTGGTTGGTGATTGGTGTTGAAACGACGGGAAAAATAGGCAAATAAATACTAGCGTGACTATTTCAAAGAAGAAAATTTGATGTTATCAAAGGCTAGTAGTCACGCCCCAAAATATAGGTAGGTACCTCAATGCCACCACAACACACTACGTAAAATGACAGCTCTATCGTAGAGCAGCAAAAGAGAGTGTAGGTCCACTGAGAGTGTAGGTCCACTCCATAATACCATAGATGAATATGATAATACTAAAATAAACTCTCACCTGCATAAACAGCGGCACCCATTCTACTTCTCTCGTTCGGGGGTATCCATTTGGCAAGCATAGCATGTGTGCACGGTACGATTGGACCCTGCACAAAAAGAAATGTTAGAGTTAATCCGTAAGAAGCGATAAAAACAGTCACAGCTAATATAAACTTAGGGTTAAGCTCGCCTTTGTACATGTCCATTATTTGTTAACTTTTATGTATTATTGAAATTAAAGAATACAAAAATATATATTGACCTAACATAGCTAGGGGTAGGTTAAGCTAAATTTGTGTGGATATGGACTTACCTCTCCCAAACCCTGGATAAACCGGACCACAATGAGCCATTCATAGCCAGCTTTCGCTGCGACCGGCACCAGCAGACCGAACACGGAGTTGATCAGCATACCCACCCCAAGGAAGAGACGGGCGCCAAACCTGAACATAAAAATATATATATCTTTAGGTGCCTTCTTACAGATGGGGCAAAAGGTAGAGTAGAGAACCAAGACTTCGTCAATCGTATTACATTCTACATTCCATTTCATTTTTATCTCTCAAAGGTCTCCCCCAAATCTTCCTTGATCTCCAGTAGTGGAACTGGCATAGGCTGGTAAGTCTGTGTGTGTGTTTATAATCGACCCTGCTAGACTTTACTTTTGAGTCTTTCAAATCAAATAGATAAATATGTAGCAATAATATCACAATATAATATTATCCGTGAAATCTGATGATGTTGAAGATATTTATTAACCACGAGTACCTAATTGTCGGTAAACATGCGCTCCACTGGTGTCGCGTTACAAAACGAAACGTTTACTTCTTATTTTATTTAGATAGGAATGGCTACAAGTAGGTAATATGCTTCTTAGCTTTGGGTAATTTGGTATCCTGAGCATGTACCTACCTACTTAGTAGGTACTCTTAATTTAATTTACAACGGTGAAGGACCTAGTAAAGTTTACCTATTGTTTTTCTGACTTTGATCAGAGTTGTCTTTCATAATATCTACGATCTTGTCTTATTTACTTATTTCATGTTTCTCATCGGTGGATAAAAAAAGATGTTTCATCGTTTATTTTGACGTGACAACGTCTTAGACGTGTGCGCCGCGCCGACCCGCCGCCGCCGCCGGCAAATTTTCCACGCCGCCGCCGCCGATCGGCCAATCGGCGTGAAATCGGCGTGGAACGTATTCTTTTAGACTCTTTGAAAACTCCCTTCTTCTATTGATTATTACATTGTCTGACTACCTACAACCAAGTTGTAGTCAAAGAAGAAACCGCGCCGCGCCATGATGTCAAAGGGTGCCGCGATGTCAAAGGGCACCGCGAACTGAACGGTACCAAAAGTCGCCGCTGATTCAGACAGATACAGGTGCCGATATAGACTTGGACGGGGACACCGTAGGAAAATAAACTTTATCAAATATCAAGACAATTCCCTAGAAAGATTCAGACTAAACTTATATTGCATAAATGGCCTTTAATTATTTTTAAAACCTTACGAAGTTACCACAAAGGCACAAACACTGTAAGGGGTACGAAACGTCAGGGTTTTAAATATGAAATTGAAAAATATTGAAACTGGCTTTCTAAATTCGGAAGCTCAATTTCGAAAGTTCGAAGTTAAGACAGAAAATGTAACTTTTATTATCCTGTCCCTTTACACATACAGTTAGAAACTGAAAAGTGATTTACCTAATCCAAAACATACGAAAATACTTTGATTACGTACCACATTAAGTGTCACCGACGCGCTTGCACTGCGCGTATGCAACGACGACTACGACTCGGACGAGCGCCGTCCGAGTCGTATCGCTGAAGCCTGGCAGAGAACTGGTTAACCTACTTCTATAATTTTACGTTGTTGTAATTATCACAGATCATGATAATTACAATTGAAACAAATGAGCTAACTACAGACTGTTGCAAACAATCTACAGCAGGGCACGGGGATTGTCTAGGGTAGAATAGAGAAAAATACGTCACTTTGTCAACGAATGCGTAAATTGTTTGAAAGGCAATCCTTTTACTTCTTTAATGTACGCAATGTATGACGATGCGATGTCGATAATGTCTATTCTACCCTAAAACTAGTATTTACAATTGATAATATGGAGCTGACTGCAGACTATTGCAAACAATCTACAGGTAGCTCAAATGATGCATATCAATACCAGTCGGAAGCGTCCCCAAGAGGCTGGCTGCATTGTATTCAGTATTCAGTATTCAGTACTTTATTGCGAAAACAAAAATATTACATATAGTAAGTATTCATGTACCCTGTCAGGTAGGGTATGGCAATATATCTTAATCTAGGACTTAAGTTTAAGGACTAAATTAAGTATTTTGTATTTTATACAAAATTAGTAGATCTTTTATGAACAATAAATAACATTTGTGTAGTTTAGAATTATATAAATTTACTTTGGTAGGTACAATAACACTTTTTAACAAAATAGTTTACTTTTTATAAATTGTGACTAGGTTATACTTAACATCTTATAATTCATCAATATATAACCTATTATATTATTAAGAACACTTCGAAGCTCTTCCGTTGTTAAAAAGAAAATGTAGGGATTCTATCCTAATAGTTTGTCTTCAAAAAAGTCTTTTATGTCATAATAGCATTTTTTAATAAGCAATTCTTGTAGTTTTGATGCGAATATATGGTGTTTGGGTTCAGATTTAAGGAATGTTGGTAGTTTATTATGTATTTTAATGGACATGTAATAAGGGCTCTGTCTGTATAGTTCAAGTCTAGGTATTGGAAGGATGAGGTTTGTTTTTCTTCGTGGATTTTTATCAAATTGGTATAAATTCAGGTTTTTTCTAACAAATAATGCTGTTTCATATATATAAAGGCTAGTCAAAGTTAGTAATTTTTGTTCTATAAAATGTGGTCTACAGCTGGTGCGTCTTCTGATATTAACAATAATACGTAGGCATTTTTTCTGCAATATAAATAATTGGTTTGTATCTACACTGTTGCCCCAGATTACTACATTGCCTCGCTGTATGCCTATGCTGATGCGCTGCGCCAGATACTCACCAGCTCTCGGGTCACGTTTCGCTTCGACTCAACGCTCAGATAATTTTTAAGAAACCCGAAGACCCAGGTTTCGACTCCAAGGGGAGCAAATGTGGAGGCTCTGTCGAGACCTGCATGTTTGCGCCTCTTGAGATCCTCGGCCAAATCTTCCCCCGCACCTGCCCTCACGGATGTCCTCGGAACATGGGAAGGCGCTAATGTGTCGACGCACGAAGCGTCACACACGATGGGCCTCCCCAACTCCCATGGGATTAGTGTCATGCCGTCAGGGCTCTTACCAGCGTCACGCAACAAACCGTTCAGTTTGAGAAGAGCTGGTACGTTAGCGATAACAAAGACTCGCCGGATGATGTCGCCGGCTGGCACGGCGAGATATCCGACCGGCGGCCCTAGTACACGATAATCCGTGATGATCAAGCTGTTCGACAGCAATACCGCACTGGCATTGGCATTGATGAGGCGCGCAACTACTTGCACCCAACCGAAGACTTGTTGCGATACGGAAAGTTACGGGATCCAATAAAGTACCAGTGTTATATGAATCAAATGCTTGCAACCAATGTTCTGACTCATATTTAATTAATTAAATGTATTACATATTACGTTAGTTGATAATAAACCCCTTAAAAAGTTAGGGCATCCCATCCAGCGTTTTGCCGCTGAGAGAGCTCCTCAGGCGGTTACAAATGTAGCCCGCCGCTGAGAAAGCTCTCTCAGCTTCAACACTGGTCGCATTTCACTCTTTCATAGCACGCGTGCGTTACGCGACTGCGTAAGGTGCCTTATTTGCGTGGGTAAATCATCGAAACAAAAAAATTTGAAAGTTCGAATTTGTGGCCACCAAATACGAACTTAAAAAATGGCCAAAAAGGTTATGAACTTCGAATTTACGAAACTTCGATTTTTTGAAATGCACCTCCTAATGTACTCGTAATATTATAATGTACTTCTATTAGTTATCTCGTATAGTACCCATAACATAACACAAGCTCTGCTTAGTTTGGGGCTAGATAATGCTGTGTGAATTGTCCAGCATTATTTATTCATTACTTATACCTACGCGCCGATTTCACGCCGAAATCACGCCGCCGCCGCCGATTTCAGGCCGGCGGCGCCCGCCGCCGATCATTTTAACGTCGGCGCACACGTCTACAACGTCTTATAAATTGGTTTGCCGGGTGACACTTCAAGAAACTGCGTTACGCGTTACGCTCCGCTCACGTTATGCGCTCACAATGAGAGCGAGTGAGAGGCACGCGTCCCTTCCACTCGGGCATGGTTAGCCCGCCTAAGAGCGAGAGAGACGTTCGTTGTCACGTAAAACTTTCGCCCGTATACTGACTTTACAGGCAACCAATTTTTTTATTATTACAAAACTAGGTACCCCTAAGGGGTATGCTGCATACCCCTTAGGGGTACCTAGTTTTTTTAATAACACAGACACTGCACCAAATAAACCGAAATCAAACAAAACAAACCTTTTCGAAAGAATCCCAAAGGGAATTTGAGTGATGACATAGCCGTAGAAGAAGGAAGACAGGATGTAGCCCTGCAGAGGCGTATTCCAGACGAAGTCGCCGTCTTGTTGACTCATCTGTTAACAAGAGAATATACATTGAGCATTTGTTATTTCTCACAGAGAAAAATACACCTTCCTTAGGTAGATATAGATACATAAACTACTCATTAAATTGGGAGTAGAGAGACTTATTTTGTGGAGAAATTGTCCTGGTCCATACTAATCCAACAATGGATTTGATTCCATTCTATTCCATCAATAGATTTGAGTCCAAATTTTGTTTCACACGAATCTATGTCGGGGAAGTGAAATAGGTAAGCAATCTTACAGTTGCGTTTGATTGAGTTGACTTCCCCTCAGCTCTTACCAACTTACAGCTTGGTTAGAGCCGCCTTCCCCACACTCTCTGATCTGAGCACAATGTGCTCAGATCAGACACCACTGCCAAACCGAATGTGTGGTTGACCATGGCTACGACAGCGACTGACATGTTGACTACAGCTTGGTAGCTGTGCTATGTTAGTACTTACAGTTCTGTTAGAGCTGACTTCCCTACACTCGTGTCCATATTATGTTCAAACAGCACTGGTAGAGCGGTGTGGTTGATCATGGCTACGATGGCAACTGACTTGTCAACTACAGCTTCGTTATGTTAGTAGGTACTCACAGTTGTATTAGAGGTAACTTCCCCACACTCTGTGTCCATATGCTCAGACACCACTGGTAGAGCGGTGTGGTTGACCATGGCTACGATGGCGACTGACATGTTCGTTCGCATCACGTAAGCGTTGGCCATCCCGAGGAACAGCATGAATGTCACGAAGTGGCGCATGCCCAGGCCACCTGCAACAAGATAATGTCGCTTGAGTTATTTGTTAAAGTTCACCACACAAAATCAACATTTTTACTAAACTTGGTTCTATGATGGTTTGCGTGATAGGTTTTTCTCTTCGAAACCCTTCGAAGATCGGTTTCGAAACCCTTATGGTCTCGCTTTGTCTGTCCTTTTTTCCCTCCTTAATAACTCAGCAACTGCAGCAGCTATCAACTTGAAATTTAAAATAATAATACATTTCGTGCGCCTGTACAGATTTTAAGAAAAAAAAATTAAAATAAATGAAAAATGAAAATGAACATTTTCCATACAAATTGAGATGTCAAAATTTTAAAAGAGACCTACAGAGTCAAGTGGGATATTAAATGAAAGGTATTAGTTTGTACATTTCAAAATAGTTTTTGAAATTTTTGTAGGTTTCATACTTTTTGAAATATTTTGAAAATAGTCGAAAAAATACCCATTCCCCCCCCCCCCCCCCTATCTCCGAAGTTTGCAGAGCGATTTATTCAAAATGTATGGAGCGTTTGTAGATATAGATCTATATTTTACAGGAAAAATATAGAAAAGTCTGTAAAATGAACCGTTTTTGAAAAATGGTCAAAAAGAGGGGGGATAATTTTCAAAAAGGGGGGTTACCCCAATGAATTGGGTATCATATGAAAGGTATCGGTTTGTACATTTCAAAACAGTTTTTGAAATTTCTGTTGGTTTCATACTTTTTGAAATATTTTGAAAATAGTCGAAAAAATACCCATTCCCCCCCCCTTATCTCCGAAGTTTGCAGAGCGATCCATTCCAAGTGTATGGAGCGTTTGTAGATATAGATCTATATTTTACAGGAAAAATGTAGAAAAGTCTGTAAAACGAACACTTTTTGAAAAATGGTCAAAAAAGGGGGGAATAATTTTCAAAAGGGGAGGCTACCCCACCGAGTGGGGTATCATATGAAAGGTATCGGTTTGTGCATTTCAAAACAGTTTTTAAAATTTCGGTACGTTTCATACTTTTTGAAATATTTTGAAAATAGTCGAAAAAATATCCATTCCCCCCCCCCTTATCTCCGAAGTTTGCAGAGCGATCCATTCAAAATGTATGGAGCGTTTGTAGATATAGATCTATATTTTACAGGAAAAATATAGAGAAGTCTGAAAAACGAACACTTTTTGAAAAATGGTCAAAAAAGGGGGGATAATTTTCAAAAGGGGAGGCTACCCCACCGAGTGGGGTATCATATGAAAGGTATCGGTTTGTGCATTTCAAAACAGTTTTTAAAATTTCGGTACGTTTCATACTTTTTGAAATATTTTGAAAATAGTCGAAAAAATACCCATTCCCCCCCCCTTATCTCCGAAGTTTGCAGAGCGATCCATTCAAAATGTATGGAGCGTTTGTAGATATAGATCTATATTTTACAGGAAAAATATAGAGAAGTCTGAAAAACGAACACTTTTTGAAAAATGGTCAAAAAAGGGGGGGATAATTTTCAAAAGGGGGGGCTACCCCACTGAGTGGGGTGTCATATGAAAGGTATCGGTTTGTACATTTCAAAACAGTTTTTGAAATTTCTGCTGGTTCAATACTTTTCGAAATATCTTGAAAAAAGTCGAAAAATTTACCGCTACACCCTATCACCGAAGCATGCAGAGAGATAGATCCATCTGAAATGTAGGTTGGTACCTACTAGTTTTAGGTCTTCATTAAATTTCGGAGTTTCTAACCGGTACCTTTAGTACATACCTATTTGTTCACAAACGTTCGAAACCCTCGGCGCGCGAGTTACACTCGCACTTGACGGGTCTTGTTTTTTATAAAGATTACCAAACCAGACCATTAGTACCTATATTAAATCTATAAGATTTTTTACCTACGGTAAGATTTATTAAAAATTTATTTGACCAATCACAGTAGGTATTGAGTTCCTCTATGAAATTCAGCTCAGAGGACCGCTCTTTGAAACTTTCGATTCGAGAAAAGTGTATCTAGGTAGACGATAAACGAACGTTGGTTTAAATAAAATAAAGGAAATGATTATTATTTGCGTTTGAATTATCAACAAAATTGATTTGATGACGTCCATAGAATTTGCTGAATTCTGAAAATAACCACGATCATATTTCTTCGAACATTTGCGCTATGAGAAGGTGTAGGAAGATCATACGCAACATTATTTTCTATAGCTATTTGGAGAAACTTAATTTAGAAAGGGTTTTTATCCTCTCATCCAAATCACATAGGTACACGAAGATTTCATACATCTCTGCTCATTCAAACGAATCTATCAGATTAGATCATCCTTTTGACCTTTTGAAACCTTCGTTAATGGGAAACTGACGCAAGTTCTTCCTCAGTCTCATTCTAAACTACCGGCCTTGAAAAAACCGTTTAGAGTTCTAAAAATAACGGTAAGAGCCAGAGACAGTGACTTGACTTTCATCTTGGCATTGGCATTAGAAAACCATGGACGAGCCAACACGCCAACTGCCCAACTGCCATGTTTCACCCAATAGTTTAATTCGAGCTTGTCCGCATGTCCACATCAATCTTGTGTGGAGATGTCTGTGAGCTTCTAATTAATGACAATTTGGAAAGGCATAAATAGAATATGGGCTTCTTTCGCCACAACATATGAGTCCTGCCACTGATTTACTTGTAAATATAGTTGTAGAAATGTTAGTGTACCAAGCAATCGATTATTTGCTGCCTTGCACGAAGGGCTTCCACGTTGATTAGGCTGGACTAGACGCATTGACAATGGTATTGCAGCACAACTGCAACTCATAACTACCATCATGTAAGTAAAGAATAAGTATACCTAATTATATCATTCGCTCAAATTTTGAATAAGTAAGTATATCTGTTTCAGTCTATGAATGAAGGTTTCAGTAAATTACCCACAACAGGCGGGCCAAATTGCTCGAGAAATTCCGAGAGATACCCATCATTCGTTCAAAATCATAAAATCTACAGCTTTCAAGTTCAAACATTTATTACCATTCATAAATCATTTCATGAGCGTAAGATGTTATAGTTCGCATGAAGATTTCTACTCCTCACGTGCTTAGTTACGTCAGTGGGTGGTTTGGTCGACAGACAGCACTCAAGAAAAACCACCAATCGCCCGCATATTTTTTGCTGTCCATTTTGATGGTCATTGTTCCCATGTTTCATCAATTTGACCACAAATGAGTGCTAAATAAATAGAATATTGCTAATACAACTTGCTAATCATTCAAATTGGCCAGAGCAGATGTTCACTTACGTACGCGTACCTACGTTACGATTTTACGGCCACAAATAGGCTCCTAATGACTTGCTCTACGACTCTACCTTACGTGAGTAGGGTGGGCACCTAACATGAGTAAGTAATTTAAGAGGGCGTATTTTGTGAAAAGGATAGGTATAGGATTTCAGGAGCAGGACAGAGTTACCGTGACAGAGCATAGGTTTTTGGAATGCGGCGCGCGGCGGTGTAAACGCAAAAATAAAGTCAAAAATAAAATAAAGTCTACACAACTTATAAAGAAATTGGATCCAATCAAATAATGAGGTAGTAATAATAAACTACGAATCAAAAAATAAATCATTTCAATAGACCGTAGGGTTCCTGAGATCTCGACCAAATGATGTGCCAAACAGTGCACTTTCATGATTTTTTTTCTCAATCGTGTTTACACTTTCAAGGAACCGTAGAAAAAATGTTGAATTTGATGCAATTCGTGTCGATCCCGTAAGCAGCGTGAGTACCCGTGATCTAGGCCTAGTTTGACATCCAAAATGAAAAATTAATTTATTTCCAACTTCAGTTCCCTTAAGACGAAGTGGAATCAGTTTTGCGAGACAAGGACGAGCTAACGTAGTCGTGCGGGGAAGGCGAGAGCCGCGGAATGGCCAGCCCGAGCGCAATTTCACTGGTTTTTTTTTAATTTGTTCGCAATAAAATTAAATCACAATCGTGTAAAGTACCTATTTATTACGAAACACGCGGACGAAATTTAATTGAAATATGATAGATAAATTACTAGCAAATTTCATTTTTAGGATGGTTCATCTCTACCTATGGCCCTTTATCTCAATCATTGAAACCGATAATACCTATAGGAACTTCTATTGACGTTGATTAGGAAAGAGCTAACCAGCGATTTCCAGAGAATAATTTCACGGATGGCGTGTCAACCTGAATCACTCCATAAAAACAAGATGAAAGAACACAATGGGCTCATTTGTGGTATCTCGCATGACCTTGGTGATACTGACACGGTATTTAGCGTAGAATACGGTAGAGCGCAGCTCAGAAAAAAACATTAAAACAAAATCCACGTCAGCATCAAAGTGTAGGTAAACGATAGGCTGACAAAATAATATGAAAGAACGCTGGGCTGATGCTTTAAATAATTATCCATGACAAAATCCTAAGTACAGCTGTAATATAACAGAATTTACCAGTAAATGGTAGGTTATCAACTTAAAAAACAAGTAAAATTTCAACTTATTTGTTTATTTCGTTCTAGGGAACTAACATTGTAAGCTTTTTGTGCCTTGCAGGCATTTGGAAATTTCGAGTCGATATTCACGTTAATAAAGATATGACTGTTATCTCAAGTGGTTACAATTTCATTGGACTAAGTTACTAAGTACCTACCTACCTATCTTGTTCCAAGTTAGGTTTTATGAAATAAGGAGCGTAAAATGATATATCTTCGTAGCCCTAGACCTTGCCTCAGATAAATTCAGTCCCGTTTACAGAAAGATTTTTAAATGTCTAATCTTTAAAATGGGCGTAGGTATTTATGGTTAGACCACTCACTCAAATTGAACTAGTTGACAAAAGCACCTGCGATCCCCAACCCGCATGCAGGAACATTAATAGTACCTATATACCTATTACCCCATAATAAGAGCTAATATTTTTTGCTGAAATTTTCAACCTAATAGATAGCTATCGATCAAGGTATTCAATAATCGTAGGCAGTATATGTACTGCTGTAGGTACAATAAAAAAAGAATAAAAAAAAACAAAACAATTAACCCACCTACATGGTTCCGACATTGCCCCTTTTGTAACTATTACCGACTGTAAGGTGCACAGATAATAAACATCCCTGAAATTGAAACTCAAAGGTTTTGTAGGTAGGCATAGGTACCTAATGAAAGGAATGATGATGCGCCGAATTTACTTCCTGTGTTTTGTATACGTGATAAATAAAACACAATACGGCTGTAAACTTGACTTGTTCAGCGAAGAATATTTATGCTGATGCTGACAATTGAACGTTCAATTCAAGCGAATGGAAATTGTGTTTGTTATTTACCAAGTAGATACTTACTATGTACCTAGGTACCTACTGAAAAATTTATTAACTATGGCTTTAGGTGTATACCTCACATAGGTTCTTTGCGTTTATGACAGTTAACGGACAAATCTAGCTGTTAAATTGTCCGATTATCTTTTGGTATATCTATCAAGTACCTAATTGAAAACTATAAAATAACCGCTTTTTAGCTTTTTTCTGCTTTAGACATTCTTTTGCATAATGAGAGGGCAAAGGATTACGAAACGTAATTTAATTAATAAATAACACTCCCGGAATCCAGATTATTGTTTTGATACTTACCTAATTTATCAAAAGCGCTTTAGCCGCTTTGTTGCTTTAAAGTGGTAGGTATATACTTATACTAAAACCCTTGCGGGTAAAAAACAATTTTTCCTGTAGGTAGAGTAGAACATCCATCATAAAACAGGAAAACAGTTCAACAAATCCCCACAACCACCCAAGTCAGATTATCGATTTCATGCCGTGTTTCGCGTTTTTAGAATAATTTTATGATTAACAGTTTAGGACCACCACGAGAACTTTCTCTATACAAAACCATATGAATCATCAAAATTCGAAGAAATTGGCCGAAAACATGGGCAGTCGAACATAGAAGCTCCTGTTTTCGAATTCGGTCAAAAATTAGAGTCAAGACCTCATAAAGTCCGTCAGTCATCCATCTATCAGTCTAGAGTGCGCTCAGAGATTCCCGGCGTCCTTGATGACGTCACTGCCGGGAGCGGCAGGGCACGTGCAAACAACTCCACTAACTGTGATCCTAAGCTATTCAAATTCAAATTATTTATTTGACCATGGATATATATTATGTTATCAGTATAAGTTATGTATATATTTATGTTATCAGTAGAATTTTTAATTTATTATCTTAAGAATAACCAATAGTGACAATTTCAAATTAGTATTAATTAGTATCACCTAGATGACTGTAACCATATGGTTGGGAATAAATAAGTACCCTATCGCATTAGGTATGCCTGTAATGATAGGTGTACAATATTTTTAATAAATAAATATAACATGACAGGAACTTGGCCTATAGATAAGTACCGTTACATCTCTCATAAAATAGAAAGCACATCATTTTCACAGTAAAAATTACACAATTACCTACACACCTTAAAATTGCAATAAAATAAAACAGCAAAATTAAATATTACTTAACAAAATTTACGCATTTGTGAAACAAACTCACGAAAAATGATAATACCAGCTAGACCTCTGGGTAGAGTTTAAAAATGATTTATCCTAGCGTCAAAATAAACCAGACTAGAGGACTTTATATATCCGCGGGGTCCAATAGGCTCTCTAGATTGGATAAACGTGGAAGTCCATTCCACGTTTATCCAATCTAGAGAGTAAACAACATCAGATCAAATAGGAAGGTACCTAAAAAATATCAGAAAAGGGAGATACCTGCAAACTTTTTATGTGATATCATACATACCAAAGAGGTTTCAATTTCACTTAAAATAACAATTGCGTTTCTTTACCATGATAACAACAGGTGGTAAACAAAAACTCACCAGAATACTGCCTCTGATCTTCCACTCCTGGCTGCTCCCACACCAGCACGTGAGCCCCTCGCGAACGGGAAACCATATTGTTGGGAAGAGGGGACAAATAGAAGGAAATAAGAAACCCTTAGCAAATTACCGGGGGAAAAAATAAGAATAGGGATTTATAGGAAAAAAATTCAATTGTTCAAAAAGGAGCTATAGAAATGAAATAAGAGTAACGCAACGCTAAACAACTATGCGAGACATTTTAAATTGGTATGAAAAATTTTTTGAAGAAATTATACAGGTTACCCAACAAAATGTAGGTAAGGAAGAAATGTGAATAAGTTGAGTAACAAACTCGAGATTACGAAACGCGGCACACCATAGTAAATTAAGAAAGAAGTAAAGACGGGCTCTACGTCACGTTAGCCAGTGAGCCGAGGGAGGAAAGTCTGAGAGGCGACATAACGAGGGTTGGAAGAGGAGACGACAAGAGACCAGCGTTCGCCGGCGGTCGCGACTATACTGACGTGACGAGTGCCGACTGGAAAGGAAATACACGCGCCAAGGAGTGTTTAGTGTCAGCGGGAAAATTCACTAGTGTTCCCGCCATTTATCTGTAGTGCGCGGGAAAAATGACTACGGAACGGCTTTTACAGGGTTAGGCGGCAAGATGGGACAAAAAAAATAAGTTTAAGAAAATCCTTTTTAGTTTATTAGAAAAAGCTTGACTGATACTGATGACCATAGATCTACCGAATTTTTAGATCTATGCTGAAGACATGGGTAGGTAGGTATATTCAACAATTTTATATGACACAGCGGGACTTTTTTTCAGAGTTTTCATTCAAAATAGAAGAAGAAGAAAAATAATAACCCGAGAGTCTCGGGTAAAAATAAATATTTTTCTGCTTTTTCGTGAGACCTTATTATTACCGAATAATTACGTTTGGCGCTTATTTCTAAAAACAAACTATGGCAAATAGAACTAACTCTAGACGATAATCATTATTGCTGTAAACCCAGAAAAGGAACTCTACCTGTTAGAAAAAAAGGCTACAATCTATAATCCGCCCTGAAATAGTACCATTAAGACTTATTTCAGCTTACAGACGCAGGAAGTGGAACGAGGGTCGAGAGACGAGGGGGACCACGCGTTCGTAGCGTGTGATGACGTCAGCAGTGTACATTTTTTCTTACGATGCTGAATCGTACTGAAATGGAACTATGCTGAGGTAAAGTAGTACCTATTGTAGATGTGAAATTCATCAACATGCGGTTTCTTTCTTGCTCGCCGTTTGTGAAGATTCTACAGAGCCAAGGCTCTTATTGGTAGGTAAACTTTTGAGATAAAAATACTAGGTCTATCACTCATCGCGATTTCGCATAACGTAAGTTTAGTTTATATTGTACCAAGCAAATACATATTCAAATGAAGGACTTCTTTACTACTTAATTTTCCTAGGTTTCAGATACATAAAATTTTTTATGTATATGTATGATGCTAGGTACCTATTCTAGTATTTATTTTGCAATTTTAGTAGGTACATACAATGAGAGAGGTCTTATAGAAATCTATTATCTGGCAATATGAGCCCTGTTAGGACGGCATGCATCTTGAGAGGTAACTAGGCTAATCAGTTAACGTACCTAAGTATCACAAAGTTAACTTAATTTCTATAAGTACCTAAGTATTGCACATAGTTAACTATCTAAAATCTAGGTTGACCTAAGTAACGTTTATATTAATCTAATGCCTCTATAAATTTAACTGAGTAGGTACATATTTAAGTAATTTATATTAAAAATCAGTAGGTACCTAACTGAGTAGGTACATATTTAATTTATATTAAAAATCAGTTAATACAGACTAACCGTTAGGTTAGTTTGTTTCCTTATCTAAGTAGATTTGTTTCCTTTTCGGTAACAAGCAACGTGTGCTCGTGACTACTTGAGTCCTACCTAATTTAGATTCGTTTAAGTGAATAGTAAGCAAGGAGTACAAACAAAATATATTCAATTAATCAGAAACGTTTACACTAACTAAGAGCACCGCGCAAATAAAACTAGAAGCGACAAAAAAAAACAATTAAAGCTTTTATTAATCACAAAAGCATATTACACGGTTGACGAATATTTATATGAAAAATAAGAAATATGCAAACGAGTAAAATATTCCTAACCACACCAATGAAATGACGTCTTCCGCTCTCTCCGTGCATATTGTGTACCCAGCAGGGTCTATAGTGATACTTAATTATATAAATTATAAACACCTCTGTACACCTATAGAAAACAATAAATGATTGAGTATTGAAAGGACTGGCGAGGAGTTCCCATCAAAAGAGGTGTACGCCAATGAGACTCTATTTCACCTAAACTATTTTCTGCGGTTCTAGAAAGATATTAAGAAATCTAAATTTAAAAATGCACATACAATTTATAGACAACTAGACGATCGCCTCGCGGTTTCACCCGCGTAGTTCCCGTTCCCATGGGAATTCCGGGATAAAATATAGCCTATGTCACTCCCTGAAAAGTAAGCTTCCTAATGGTGACGGAATTTTTCAAATCAATCCAGTAGTTTCGGAGCTTATTCAATTCATATAAACGAACAAACAATCAAATCTTTCCTCTTTATAATATTAGTATTATAGATTAAAATGGCGATGGACGGGGCATATGCTGAGAGAAAGAAAAGAGAAATGGACAAAATTAATAACAGAATGGTACCTGAGAGATAAAAAAAGAAATCGAGGTAGACAATTTAAAAGATGGAAAGATGAAGGTATTAGGTATTAGGAAAATAGCCGGTCCACTATGGATCCGGGCAGTAAAGGACAAGGCTCTAATGGAAATCTTTAGAGGAGTCCTATGTCGGAGGACAAGCTGTCACAGACAAACCAATGTTTGCCGATTTAGAATAATAACAAATATAGATATTAATAACTTAGTAATAAGGCATAGTTAAAAAAACCCTTAATATTAAAAACAGCAATAAAGGCTTATAATAAAAAAATGTGAATTAGTATCGCTTCTATCACTTATCATACCTTTGTTAGTCATTTAGTTCGCTTTATGTTTGCTTTACCTGAAGCTACAATGTGAATTTTGAAATACAATACGGGGTTTTGAAAATGAGTGCATGCCTATTTGTGCAAGATAACGATATGGAATAGTTACCTTGTAAACCAATTTGGGTAGGTTAGGTACCTAAATATGACTTGATTAGGTATACAATGGGTATACATTTGTTTCTACGTTTCGTTTCATGAATATAAAGGAGTCCTTGTTTTAACTTGTTCCTACTTGAGTTAACCTGTAGGCGTCCCACCCCCGCGATGCGTCGATTCGAGAGGATCGAAAATCGACTTTCAAAGACATAGGAACAAAAAATAAATAAGTGTCGTTTTTTTTGCTTGAAATGGCTTCTAGCAATCAATGTTATGCTTAAATATATCATGGGATACAATTTGACGGCCAAAATGTCGAGTAATGATTTTTTAACGAAAAAAATGTATAAAACTTACATTAAAAATCCCGATATCTCCGGAATTGCAAAGAAAACCGTAATATCCTTACATACAGTTATAGTACCAACTATTTAGGTATTTTTAGCATACTTCATATAACGCTCACTACTGCACGTTAAAAAAAAAAATCCGGAGCAAAAATTTTTTTTTTTTTCGTTTAATCAGAAAAAATAATCATTAAAAAAGTGCCCATCGGCTGATTGTATCCTCTAGCTAGATAGTTACAGAAACGTATTTTCTTGTGTAAACTTCGAAACGAAATACAAGACCAAGAAAACTACAACAACAAAATGAAATTAAAGAAATATTTTTGATGTTGTTTACCTACCAAAGAGGTAGCAAGATAAGGTATTAGATGTCCAGATGGATAAATTATGTTTCTTTATAAATGTTAATAATCTATGATTATGATTACCTACCATTTAGGTAGGTAATTACATTCTGGACCCATTCTGGACTCCGCAAGAGTAAACTGCATAGGTTCCTACTTGTATTTCCACCAACAAATAGTCGAGCGGATAGGACTGAGCGAGTAGAATGCTTGAAATGAACTCCGCTCACTCATCTCTCATTTCCCGCTCATTACCCTACACGGTGGAAACCCAGCTGATGGTTGGAGGTAAAAAAGAGTGTCCACCAACCACATAGAAACACTCGAAAAACCGACACTTCATGAGTAAAAAAACTAAATCCAAAATAGTCCATCCGGTAGATACGATGCGACAGACAGACAGTAGATATAGATAGATAGATAGATTATATCTTTATTGTACCATCAATACACAGAACAATTTAATAAGAACTTAATACTAACTATATAGAATATGGCACAATCAGTGCACACACGTGAAACTTATAAAGATCCATCTTTTTGCCGAGGTTAAAACTCAAATACCCGCAACGCCAAAATCGCGTCCTTCGATCCGCCGATCGAGATTAGTGTCTTAGGCTGGTGTTCAAAAAAGGATAATTTGACAATTAGGAGCTTGTCGGTTAACTTTGACGTTTAGTGAAACTTTCGACAAAAACGTGTGTCGATTATCTCTTTGAAGAACACAATGCTAGGTCAATCTACTTATGCGATTAATCCAACTTTTTTGTCGGTACTTAGTACCTTCCCTGCGTGAGTCATAGCGGGAAACTCCAGCGATTTATTTCTTGCAGCACGCTATTCAAAGGAGGAACGAAAATTTACACCTGTAGTAAAATTCCAGTCGCGACTCACGTATTAAATGGGTTTGTTTCACCCAACAACCAAAATAGAAAACTGGTTGTCTACGTGGAAGAAATTTTCCGCGGGGACAACCAAGTTACCTGGACGTGGACGGAATTTTATTTCTATCCACACAATTATTTGGTAACTAGTTGTCTCCGAGTCACGCAGTCTATATACGTTAGAGAAACGAGTATAGGTACCCATTTTCAATATTTTCAATGTTGATGTGATGATTACGATAAACCAAAAGTTGACAAGCCTGTGTGGGGCTTTAAGTTTTGGTTGGTCCTATCCTCCTTTCAATACTCCAAAATCTGCTATCAGTAGACTGGTATTCACTATACATTTTATTAAAAAGTCACATTATAAAAAATAAATTTAAAAATAAAATCCGGCACTGTTTTGCTGTAAATAACTGAAAGGATAAACCACGAATTTCGGTGACAAGAAACGCCATCTTACGGCTTAGATAGGAAGCTCGCTACGGCGTAGCAAGACCTACGAACCTCGTAGAATCTCTACAACATCGTGCATTTTCATCGAACAAACTGCCAAGCGTGTAAGTTTCATAGAGCCTTGATAGATGGCGTTATCATGAATATTTCAGGTGCATGAAACATGCTGAAACTATGTAAAAAAAGGTTTGCACAAAGGCTTTGTGTAATGAATGAGCAATAATGGGACTTGAACAATGGAGTTAATTTAATCTTGTTTTATGTTTTGCAATTAAAACACATTCATACTTTATCTAGGTACTTCATATTTATCTTGCTAAGGCTCAGAGCTAAGAGCAGTAAGAGCGGACAAAAATAATCTTTAATATAAAAATGAATCGCAAAATGTGTTGGTAAGCGCATAACTCAACAACGCCTGGACCGATTTCGCTAATTCTTTCTTTGTTGTGTTTGTTATTGTCAGGAGAAGGTTCTTATGAAAGAAAAAATTAAGAAAGTTGGAAACATAAATTTCCACGGGGGCGAAGCCGCGGGGCGCAGCTAGTAATAAATATAAATGCTTTTGCCTGCCAACCTAGCTGGTTGTAGGAAGGCCAGAAGTCGCTCATTAATACCAACTGGAGATCAAGCGCGGACTTTGATAAGGTTCGATAAACTCCGATTTTGTCTCGTGTCGATAATATTCGATAATAACCGTTTTTACCGAATTTTATTTGCACCAGAAATAAAATTGGTGGTTATCGTTCCTTATCGCAGTCTCTGCTCGTGCTCCTGTCTCGGTACCTAAACAGGGAAGCGGTAGTCAGCAGAGCTATATAAACATCTCCCTGAGTGACTCTCTTACGGAAACTGGTACGCGGTCATACCCAACGATAACGAGGTTTCCCTGAGAGCGTCCCTCACGACTCACGCCACGGAGATTCTAATTCGAAGTGGGGACTGAGATCTAAAGTGACATCTCGCATGGTAATTTATGGTGGCATGGTAATTTATAGTGGTCAAGTCACGGAGATGAGGAGATGTTTAAAATAAGCCGGCCAAGTGCGAGTAGACTCGCACTTGGCCGGCTTATTTGCTCGTGATTTTAGCGGCAAGACAAATTACACACTGAAAATTTCAACTGTCCGCCTTTTACAGTTCATCAGATACAGACCGCTGACAGACGGACAGACAGCCAGCGGAGTCTTAGTAATAGTGTCCCGTTTTTACCCTTCGGGCACGGAACCCTGAAAACAGCTCTGTTGTTAGGACTTTAGCTCAACTGATCTAGTACCACCTAACCTACATTAGGTACATTGTCAGACAGAATCGCACGGGAATCTGTCAGGACCGCCTAACCTACATCCTATTGTCACACAAATGGCAGGAGAATGTGTCACTGCAGATTGAATAACAAGACATAATGAGGTCTGCATTCATTCTTATTGTGTGCCGGATGTACCGGTGCTGGTAGAGATCGGCCTCCCACACCTCGTTTGTTGATAATGTTGCTAGCTAGCTATAGGTAAGGTACATAGTTGTAGCAACCAACTATAATTTTCCGCGCGGCTTAGCCGCTTTTTTAAACAGATTTGGAACGCTTGAACTGGAAAATTATATGAATAAACGCCCTGTAGGTATCTACCTACTAGTGTAAGACACGAAGATTCTAATAAAAAGACAAGAGACGTATCTACCTTCAAGCCAAACATCAAGAGCATAAGTTAAGTACCTGAGGGGTAGTTGGCTAGGCAATTTGCCTCGTATTACTACTGCGCGAAGAAAAGTGTCATTATTTAACTTATTTGCGAAGGATTTGTTATTTATTATCTATTGTATAGTGATACCTAGATACCTACTCCCTCCGGCCTCTGCGGTAGGTACGTAGTGAGAACGGTACAATAAAACAATAGGAAGCATGTTCAACACATTCTAGGACATAAGTCCCGTTTTGAATTATAAGTGACAAGGATGGGCGTGACACTTCAACAATAATCATGATAATGATGAAGGTGACGTGACCACTAAAGTTTCTATGAAATCATTGCGGTTTAACAAATGTCGTAGAAGAAGTAAATTATACTATTCTTTTGGAATTATTGAAATACAAACGGTACCAGAAGTATTTTTCTCATCCATTTCTGTTTTTGTTTTCCTTAAACGTCCTTAAAGTTATAAAAATTTCAAATTTTCATTGTTTCGTTTTGAAGTTCTTACTGAGTTGACTTTACTTCATTTTCTTAGTCTTTGAGCCTATTAGTACTCCGAAAAATTACTATAGAAACCCATCTGCGAAAAGAACACGTCTTGTCTTTATGGCTTTGCGACAACGAGACGAGAATGTATCGCTTCAGTGGCCACTACCCCGAACAATCTCACCTTGACATTGTGTGGGGCACAGACACTGTGACAATTAGTGAGGAGAGCGATCTTGGAGGTCGATGATACACGAGACCGTTAGAAAAATCAAAGGTTCATCACATCAGACAATAGGCAAATTCTGGAGCACTAGGTTACTTACCTTTAAGTGCTTGCTCGATATCAACATCACACTAATATCTAACTAATAATAATATAAACAAAATACTAATATCTACACACTAGCCTACATAAGAAAAGTCATAGAAATGTTTAATAATAATCCCTATGTTTAAGGTACCTATGTATGTATATTATCTGACCTGTAACTTGTAATGCTATGAATAAATACTATGAACTTTAGTATAAATGTGAAAGTTTGGATGTTTAGATTTATGGATGTTTGTTACTTGAACGGATCTGAATAACCTTTAACCATGGGATAGAAATAACCTTAAATGGTTCCATAGAACGCGAGCGAAGCCGCAGGTAGATACTGGTATTTTTATCGTCGTAGTCGTAATTAAATTAATTGTTTTACGTAACAACGAATTTAATTACGACTAGCTAAAGAAAAGATGGTAGTATAATATCTGTAACAGAACTACGATTGGTTTCAATCGCCCATAACTCGAAACTCACTTCGATCGAGTTACCGCTTTTTGGCTTCCGAGGTCATTTTCTGTATTGACCAAAATGTTTTAGTGCAAAAAAAAATCGTTAAATAGGTACTGGCTAATGTAACTTAAGAAAGGGGAAATCTCATGGTACAAGTATTCTATACTTAAAAGAAGGTTACAAAATATTGTTTAAGATAATTATGTACTTTGTGAACGAAATAAAATATATTTGTATTTGTTTAGTATTTGATCATTATTAATGTACAGTGGCGGTCAGAAGTGGTGACCTAGATTCTAAAGACATTGTCTTGCAGCCATTCGTGATACTTACGACTTAAAATTTATCGTGATTTGGGTCCTAGGTTCAAAACCACAAAATCATTTACACTTAATACCCGTTATTACCATAATATTGACGCTTACATTATCTATTTCATTAGGACATACAACATCAAAAATAAATATAATAATTTAGTTTAACACCGCGCTATAAATGAAACAATTGGCATAAGTATTATATAATATTCCGCTTATGCATACCGTGTAGTAGTGGTACAGTAATAATATTGAGCTGAAACTGGGAATTAGATGAAATTTACTATATTAAATCGTAGTAACATTCAAGCGAGTATGATCTTTAAGGTATGTCTCCAATTATGACCACAACTGTACCTAAGCGGGTTAACTACGAACCTGGTTTGTGTTGGAGTTGGAATACATTCATAATGAATTCGTCAAACTACGAAAGTCTTTATTTGTATTCTTGTCTTTATTTGTATTCAGTATTAAGAGTCAGTAATAAGTCCTTCGAAAGAACTTTATTTCCAAGTCGATTATAATTATCAGAATTTGACCTTTTATAAGTGAACAGTGATTGTTTTTACGGAAATAAAGCATTTCTGGTGATTGGTTGAAGAGAATGATTCAGTTGTGTTTGAGATCAAGACCAGGGTTATGGAAGAAGTAGTGGCCTAAAGGGAGCTGGTGATGATGATGATGATGATGATGAAAACAATTAAAACAAGAGTACTTTCAATGATGCAAAATATTCCATCCGTCAAGTGTTGACAATGGCACAAGTAGGCACTATCTATCGACTTCAATCTGATGAAGGCTGATGTCCAACTGTGGACTTGTCAGTCAGTAGTAACCACTTGGCAAAAAATGTTTAGAAAACAAATGACAGTAGCCATACTACACTTAATATGAACCCATTAGGAAGACATATAGGTAGGTACATAAACAATGCCAAAAAAAATTGTTTTCTAAACATTTTTGCCAAGCTATCTCTACTTCTACAAGTTCACAATAATCAACAAGAAATGATTAGGTAGTTAAATTTTCTTTGTTGCATCACCAATAAATTCTGCCTATTTGCCAAGATAAAACTAAATCTGAGTAAACATCTCGAGATGCCATCAAATATCACGTGCTAGTCGTACAGTGCGAGCACATCAGCCTCTACACTCAACTTCTGCGTTATCATTACCGACATTCAAAATATTCAAATTGATAAATACTTACTCAGATTTTAAGTTGAGACGTTGTTGGTAGAATTTCCTTAAAGAAATACGCTCTCTGTACCTTTGGTCTTTTTTCTATGGCACAGGGAATCCTACGATGGAGCTTAGATTAAAGGTGTGGTTGAAAGCGAGAGAGAACACTCGATATATTAGGTATTAGACGATCGCCTCGCGGTTTCACCCGCGTAGTTCCCGTTCCCGTGGGAATTCCGGGATAAAATATATGTAATGATAATGATAAAAATATAGTCTATGTCACTCCCTGAAAAGCAAGCTTCCTAACGGTGAAAGAATTTTTCAAATCGGTTCAGTAGTTTCGGTGCCTATTCAATACAAACAAACAAACAAATAAATAACAATCAAATCTTTCGTCTTTATAATATTAGTATAGATTATATTACCTAAGTGTTTTTTATCGAGTTTAAAACTTAGATTTAAAACCATTTCAAACCTTCCATTTCATACCACAATCTCACCTGACGGTAAGTGAGGATGTGACCGAAGATGTATCACGAAGGTCTAGAAGACTTCACTCTTGTCTTCACTTAAAATTAAATTATCAATATTCAGATTATTTTTAAGTTGATGTCAGTGTTGTGTGTATGATGCTTATTTTAAATCAAAAAACTTATTATTACTGTACTTACCTTTTATAACAAAATAGTTGGACCACATGTGGTCAAACTATCGAAAGGCCATCTACTATAGTGCAGTACTATAGTGTGCGCAGACTAACTAGCTAGATGGCGTGCTCAAATCGCAATTTGAGTACTGCGCCATCAAATCGTAAGAAATAAATAAATAAATAAATAAATAATGCTGGACAATTCACACAGCATTATCTAGCCCCAAGGTAAGCAGAGCTTGTGTTATGGGTACTAGATAACTGATATACATAATAATATAAGAGTACATAGATAGATATTTTTTATTATACATAGAAAACGACCAGAACACCCTGAACAAATATCTGCAGATCGTACAAATATTTGTCCGGTAGGTATTTGTTTGGTAGAAATTACATTGATTTCGACATTTTCTGTCATGATAAGCAATGTATTTTGTTTTTATTCTTCCGATTGATCTTATGCCTATTTACATAACTTTACTCATCTCTTTACTCATTGTACTTGTGTCTTATGTAATGTCTCGTGTATTGTATTTTTGTTGGTGTACAATAAAGCATTTTGTTGTACAATAAAGTATGTACCTAATGTCTCGTGTATTGTATTTTTGTTGGTGTACAATAAAGCATTTTGTTGTACAATAAAGTATTGTATTGTATTGTATTTACGTTACTTTAGTTTTCGGCATTTACCCCTGACACCTGAGAATAAATAGGCGAAGCTCATCCCACTCGCAGGCGCATACGCGGAAAATGGCGACGGAAGATGGCCTGATCAGACCTTACAAGAGTAGAGTTTGAGTAAACGCCGTCGAGTGAAATTTCTCCCACTTGGGCAATAGAAAATGAAGTCAGATAAACAATTGAATAACTACTGTAGATAACTTATCTATCATGTTGAATTGGTTTAGATAAGCAGGAAATAAATACTTGTCTCAAGTATGTATTACATCAATGTTGCCTATTTGTTATACTGTTCTATACTTTTAGTAGTTTCAGTGAATGATAGGAAAGGATTAATCCAAGTACCTACTTGGGGAAATTGTTTCCACTTTAACTTCTGTCATTTTCGACGCTGGCGTCGTCGCTAACCGACTTTATAGAGTACATAGCGTTGGAATTAAGTAATAATAATAATTTATTTCATCACAAATATACATGCATACATAATACAACAATCACTACATTAACTTAGATTTATTCTTATTTTGCTACATTATGTATATTAAGAAGACTAATAGTGACTCACTTTGATATCTACACTAGGAAACCCTGTGCTGTAGAGTCTAAAAGTAGTATCTAGTTTAAACTTAAAGTACTTACACTAATTCCTCCCATCCTATAATTTGACGTTTGAAAGCCATGGCCTTTGCGCGGACCATTTATCAAGCACGTTAGATAATTGCCATTCCCTGCCAAATCTGGAGAACCATGAAACTATGCAATGGTTTTACCATTTATTTCTTCGAACTAGTGAATTCATTTAGTTATTTTGACCAGTAAGACCAAGGTCATTCGGGCTCCATTCCCATTTATGTGTCAAATAATATCCATTCTCAGATTTAGTGTGATCGCACGGTCGGACAGAAGATTTTTGAATTACCTACTGGGTGTCAATTTTTGTCGGTTCACCATTATCATTTTCTTCAACTTTCCCACCTGAGAGGGTTCGCTACGGTACGATATTTTATTACCTGCTTTCATTTTATACACAATCTATTAGCCGTCATCTCTAGAACTAAGTAAATCTTTTTTACTCATGTTGTATCACGCTAATATTATAAATGCGAAAGCTCGGATGGATGGATGTTTGTTACTTACGTTCTTCATCACGACAAAAATTACAGGTTGTTCTGGGCCTCGAATAAAATATGGGGTAATTTTTATCCCCTAGATCAGTTCCCATGGGATAGAAAGAATCTTTAACTGTTTCCATAGAACAACGCGTACGAAGCTGCGAGCATATACTAGTTTTACTTATGTATTCACATAAAATTAATGTAATCAATTAAAGTTTCATCAAATCACTAAAATACTTATATAAAAGCGAACAGAATTTTAACTCGAATGTTGTGCGAACATGGTTTTTTTTTCCATTACGATCAAGAATTTTTATTGTTTCCCGTTCCTGTATCTCCAAATATGGTAGTATTTTTTTATGTTTACGTTATTGTTAAAGGTTTCATTGACATTGCATTGGTCAAAGTGCAAAACGAATAGGTACCTATGTATTTATATATATACACTAGCCAAACTCGATGTGGAATGTTTGTAAACAAACCACGACACAAGAAAACCAAAACTCACTTGCTTGGCGCTGAGTTTCAGATATGTAGTAAGCAATATTTATTGAAAAAAGGATCTCAAATGGACAAGTAATGTAAATTGCGTACAAAACAATAATGTAATGTTAGTTATTAACATGTAAGTAGGTAAAACTTTTTAAACTTTCGCGATTTGTTAACATAGTTAATGATTAGTATATCGGGTATTTATCGCGTACCTTTTGTTTTATTTCCCCTACGTTTCTACCGCGTTAAGGCTTGGCCAAACCAACGCGTTCAGGTCGCGTCCGCGGTGGTGGCGTGCGCGGTGGCGGTCAGTTGTTGTGTACGAACTTGTAGCGACGTGTTCACATCGATGCGTCCTCTGATTGGTCGCGGCGTCCGGTGCAGCGTCTGCACGCGCCGGTGGCGATCAGATCGGGCTTGTTACGTTAGGACGCTGCACGCAGCTATTTATTTGTTGAGAAGAACTATGTTGTTTAGTTTTAGTAGTCAATGACGTGACTCCAGCCTGGTGAACGCAAGAACAAACGCGACGGTGTATACAACTTTTGTACGCTCAGTATCGCCACCGCGCACGCCACCGCGGACGCGAGCTGAACGCGTTGGTTTGGCCAAGCCTTTACAGCGATCGTGGTCACGGGGCGACTGACGATCGCCGTAACGCGGTAGAAATGTAGGGGAAATAAAACAAAAGAACGCGATAAATACCCGATATAATCATTAACTATGCAGGTATTTTATACTTAAAATACACTAAAGTCTGTTGGGAAGAAAATTCCCAGTAGTTCAACTGGTAGGACTACTCGGTAGGACTACTGGGAATTGTTTGTGTGAGTTGATTTGGTACTTAACTTACTTACCTAGTTCTTACCTTCTGATCCGTAGTGATAATATTTTTTTGTGTAAAGATCAACTTACCTGAAAATAAAACAATTTTTAATTATTATTTGAGTTTTTAACTAATTTGTACTTTGTAACTAAATACTTATTGCCATTTTGGGATATTATAAATTTAAAAAAGTAAATAATGCTGGACAATCCACACAGCATCATAGCTTAGCAAAAATAAAGGTTTTCTATTATATTTGTAGTACCTAGTTGCCCTCCATAAATATAAATTGTCTGTATAAATTCTTAGAATTTTCAATTCTTAGAATAAGCACTATAAAAATAAATAATCCTAGTTGTTATTTTTATATCTGTAAGTTGTAATTGTTTATGATAATAATGTTTATTTATAACTTCATGCCAAATGTGTGGCAACACTCTGTAAATGTCGTCATTATACAAACATTCTATGGTTTAATTAAAATGTCTTATAAATAAGAATGGAAGAAGTTGTGATTAATAAAGAAATGCAAAATACACAGCATAACTAAATTAGATGATCCAATCATTAAGCTAGATAATCCTTACGTTTTTCTTTTTAGCATTATCCTGAACATTATTACTAGGAACCTTATTTTAGTCACTGTGGCAAATAAGTTTTTCGAAGTTAATGTCTCCCACTGACGATCCATTCAATTTAAATTAATGAATTACAATTTTATGTAAACTAACTAGCACAAGGATGCTCGTAATTTTTGTTAGTAGGACATTTTCAGTTGATTAAAATGTTAATCTATTTTATTGTTTTCATCATCATCGTCATTCAACGCGCTGACACCTACTGCTAGTATAGGCCTCCTCTATTACACGAAAATGTGCTCTTTAAAAAGGTAATCGGACAAATACATTTTAATTTAAGTTCTTATTGATCGAGAAGCAGCAACACGATGTGTATAGTACATTTTAGATAACTGTGATATTTAAACATAAGCATTTTCCTTTCGACAGTCCAAGAATCTGATTCCGTGCATAGCGGCACTTTTTGTTAGGTATTTTATGATCAGTGCATAGCGGGAATCGAGCATAGCGAAACTAACCGAAATTTTCATACATTAAAAGTCAAACTTATCACACATGTCTTTCTAAGAACACCAAACCCTAGCACCAAACCTAGGTCGAGCATGGAGTTAGCTTGGAAGTTATACCAACAAATCTAATAACATTTATCCAAAATTCACATGCGAAAGGAGTCGAAATAAAGATACTTGTAATTGAATAATAATTACTGACGAAAGGAGTCGAAATAAAGATACTTGTAATTGAATAATAATTACTGACGAAAGGATCTCAAATTGACAAGTTTAATATTGTGTTTAAAAATCAACTAGGTACTTGAAAGTTAATTTTTGGTTATATACTGCGTGATTATTTTTCATTTTTGCAGATAGTTAAAAAATAGAGCATAAGTATATCCATCAAATAAAATAAAATCATCAAAATACTATTGTTCTGTCATGGACCATTTGTTTTGACGTGATGTGTGTTGATGTTTTCTGTTATCTTCACTAATCTACACTAATATTATTCAAAGGAAATTTGTGGATTTTTGTGTTTTTGGATGTTTGTAACGAATAAACTCAAAAACTATTAGATCGATTTCCAATATTCTTTCACCGTTAGAATTCTACATTATTCCTGAGTGGCATAGACTATATTTATTACTAGAAAAAATTTGGGATCCCTACTATAACTTCAATAAACCCAAGGTGTAAAAAAACAGAAAAATTAGCGCTGCCGCGCCGCTGCCCCGCCGCCGCCGCGCCGTGGCCGGTGAGGCCCCAAGCAGCGCACAGGGCAACGCGAAGCAACGAAAGATATAAAAGTAAGTTGAAAAAAAACTACTTCATCCTGTATAAAGATACATGTACACTACGTTTATCTCAAAATGTTTAAGAATTAAATGTCCACCCGTGCGAAGCCGGGACGGGCCGCAGTAATTTATCAAGTGAATGTGTCCCAACTGTGCAATAACTATTTGTATAGGGGCGTTTCACCTTAGTATATAATACATTGGTAATTGGTAAGAATATGATAGGTAGGATACATATTTATGAAATCGAACGTGATATAATGTTCTCTAGGTCCGTAGTCTATTACCAATAATTGCAATGCAATTTTAAATAAACATACAAAGATAAATAACCATGGTTGGTGTTGTAGATAAGGTCAAATAGACATTGCCTAACTACAGCTATCAGACATAATTTATTCTGTAATCTTAGTTTTTCACCTTGTTTTTTTCATTCCTAGAGATCTTCGCAAGGTTTCTTTGTAAAACCTTTGTCCTTTGAAATAAATGTTCTCTTTGTCCTAAGGTTTTCGAGATAAAAATGATTTATTTTCGAGTAACATGTGTTGTATGTAGTTTATTGATGTGTTGGCTTTATATTTTACTTGTTTTTATGATTTATGTGTTCCACACACATAAACCATTATACTAACAGAAGTATATATAATTATGATCTCTTTTGAAAAATATTACAAAAAAGACAAACCTTCTAGTGAAGCTAATTTTCCTCCCAACCAGCCCTTCTCTAACCAAGTTTGCGATTTATTTACAAAGCAAATTTAGGAAGTTTTGGAAGATTAGGAAAACAGCTAGAAAATTACAAAATAATGAAAATAAATCGAAGTACATGAACTTTACATGTACCTACTAATGCCTAGTGGAAACACATTGAACCTAAGAAATTGGGATAATATTTATATCCCAAAAATTTCGACTTCGACGGGACTTAAACCATCCTTCCCTCAGTACGGCAAATTCAATTGTGATAGTTTGCAGTTTCCACGAATGTTCCATTCCATTGTCAGTATTGCCAAATCAAAAGTACCTATTTCTCTCTTTTCTATAGTGTTGCCATGAATGCAAACCACCAAGGAGATCATTATATTCAGCGAGCGTCCGCCATTGTTCACAGATGCTTCCCGACTCAGTCATTGCCACGGTCAGTGGGTGAAACCGACTTCCGAGAACAAGGTGGTATAGTACTACAACGGCTTTATTGTTTTTAGGTTCGTTTTACTTGAGTTGGAAGCATGATTTTAGTAAAATTGCTGTCGAATGAGGCGATCTTTATACAGGGTGCCTCGGAAAGGGTGTACTAAGACGAAAGAGAGTGATGCTAGACCCCGAGGGGATCAACTTGTGAATTACGACTTTTTTAACTTCGTCTTTTTTATATGAATATGAAAAAACGTCTCTAATTTTTTGTCTATAATTTTTGTCAAAAATTGTGGGAAATTCAAAAAATCGTAGAACAAACGTTGACTCCCTCGATGTTTATAATCACCCCCTTTCGGCTTAGTACACCCTTTTCGTGGCACCCTGTATAAAATAGTAAAACCTACCCAAGTTCTGTTTATAAAATAAAGATATTTTATTCTGATTCTAAAAATAGAGTTCCACTTGTGAGTTCTACCGTGTTGAAAAAACGCGCTTTGACGTGGGTAGTGTAATCCCAACTCTTACCCGCGGGTGTTGTAAGAGGCGCCTAAGGGATATCCAACGGGGGGCGGGCAGCAGCGCCCCCTACAGAACGATTCTACCACCGAACTGCGATCCCCAACCCGCATGCCCAGCGTGGGGATTATGGGCATTACCCCCATGTCCAGTAGTGGACTAATACAGGCTGTTGACGATGACGTTAACGTGTAATGCTCTCTGCGAACAATCACCCTAATCTCTTGAGTTCTATCTAAGATAACTTTTTGTTATTATAGTGCGTAAGCAAAACACTCAAGAAAATTTCTGTGAAATTGATTTCTTGGATATCACCCTGAATATAAGGGCTTTCGCACAAAGTACAATAATACAAATCTTTGAATTTAGCAACGCGACACCTCTCGCTAAACGAACTAAGTGTAACTTTAGTCAGGAATGGATAAACTTCAATGTTTCCCCTGTAGGTGGAGCTAACGACGGCGCTAGAGTCTGAAGGAATTCCCAAAAAAAATTCGACTCCTACGTCACTTGACCTCGTGGTGTAGATGGATAGCACATTCCCGTACTGAGGGAAGGATGCGGGTTCAAGTCCCGTCGAAGTCGAAAAGTTTTTAGGATATAATTTTATTTGGAAAATGCCTCATTGTAATTGGAGTTATTTTTAATGAAGACGAATGAGTTCTATTTTCTAAAACGATCTTACTGAAAAAGGCACATTTATTGCATTCAAAAGATTCGATGCCAAAGTTTAATATCTTCTGAATTCAATTTAAAAAGGTGCTGTGAAGTGGAAGGAAAATGCTTATCAGAAAAGTACGCAGTAAAAATCTTATTAATATAAAAATATGTAGAAATATTTGTCAGACTTGATAAGGTGTTGGTGCACTTGCGTTGCGTTAGTTATTTTAGTCATTCAACCTGCTGTGTCTCAAGAGTTTTATCACCATTTGTTCAGCCGTCCAAACAACTATACACGTGTGTAAAATGATTCATTCTGCTTGTTTATCCTTTGTCAAAGATGCTGGTCTCACTGGTTCGCAGAAAGCCTTGTTTGCACTAGACACTTGTGCGAATTCAAAGTAAAGCCGAATTGAGAACCTCCTTTGAATAAAAAATTAACTGGCTAAGTGAGTGTTAGAGTCGCGGTCTAAAGGTTCCGTACCCCGTCCTATTTTTACCCACAACGACGGATCGGAGACCGTATACTCGATTAGAGTGAGATATTGTTTGTAAGTTTTAGTATTATCTTTTTGTTGTGCCCTGATATTGACTAAAGTTTCGCTAATTCAGAGAAAAAAATTACTGTAAATGACCAACCGTATCCGAGCCCCCTTGTTTGGAAAAGGCATGATCAGCAGTGAACGTATAAAACCGTAAATTACGGTTACGGAGCTCCGTAACGCTGGCTGCCGCAGCGACAGAGGAACACCGACAATATGCCGAGGCTTAGTACTAAATATGCGCTTATCAGGGGGAGGCCTGCGTCCTGCAGTGGACCAACACAGGCTGTTGAGTTTGAGGAGTACTAAATAGGGTCTCTCTTTTGGGTACGGAACCCTAAAAATAGAGGAAAATTTGTACAATGCATGTTGCATGCACCTGATGGCAATATAATCGATAATGGTCGCCTGAACGTGAGATTGACACGTACTTGCCGCTTTATCTAACACCGTACCTTTTTGTCTATTATTTGTTTAAGAACTAATTCAATAAGCGAAGCATATTCATAAATACTTGTGTAGACTATCTAAGTGTGTACTTAAATAATGGAAGTTTTTAAAACTGACATCATTAATATTCATTATCCTCTTTATAGATAGATAGATAGATAGAAAATACTATATTAAACCACACAAAGACAGAAAACAACAGAGAAAAAAACTTAGAATACAGGAATTATAAAGGGCGGCCTTATCGCTGAGAGCGATCTCTTCCAGGCAACCTTGGGACATGATAGAACACTGGACATGAAAGAACAAAATAGATGGTGGTACTGAATAATGAATCTATTTAGATCACAGAATAGAGAATTCATATTTCGTGATTTAGATACCTAAGAAACCAAATACTTACACTACAGACTACATACTATAATACCTACATAGCCTACAAACATTATATATAACATACTAACTACTAAACTAACTTACTTATTTAGAAATAAAATAAGGTTGTTTAACTTTTACAAGGATAAATAATGCTGAAGAAGCAGTTTTTTGAAGATAGGGAGTGATTTTGCACGTCTGATGTCCAGGGGGAGAGACATTCCACAGACAGGTAACTTTATGTCATACTTTCAAGATTTTTTACCGCGCGATTACATAATATCCCAAAAATGTTTCGACTTGGACGGGACCTGAACCCGCATCCTAAGCACGGCGGGAACGTGCTAACCAACTACTCCACGAGGTCAAGTGACGTAGGAGTCGAAAATCTTTGGGACTTACTTCGGACTCTAGCGCCGTTAGCTCCACCTACAGGGGAAACATTAAAGTTTATCTAATCCTGTCAAGTAGGTACCCATAACACAAGCTCTGCTTAGCTTGGGGCTAGATAATGCTGTGTGAATTGTCTAGCATTATTTATAAAAAAGAAAATCTATGGCTAAACTCTCTTATTCTTCGAATTAAATGAAATAGGTTTTCCAACAAAATAGCCTTCGTTTTGCTATCCAACTAATAAGGAACTCAATAAATATCTAAAGCGTATTAAAACACGAGATAAGCCGTTTTATTTCTAAAAATAACCAAATTCCGAAAGTAATTATTTTTTGTACGATCATGAAAAAGCCGACCTTCACAGAACCATTCAGTTTGTATGATGGCATACCTACATTACATACACTGTGTGAGTCATACAAAATAGATGAGAGATCAGACTAGTAAATAACCGTTTTTTCAGTACCTATTGTATTGTTCTCTTGTACTTTCAGAATAATACAGCGAAGTCTTTGATGAATGGTATTCATATAAACATCTATTTTATTAAATGAGTAAAGGACAGTAGGTACTGATATGGATCAGCAGAGCTACCTGTAGATTGTTTGCAGCGGTCTGTAGTGCCTCAAACGTTTCATTTGTTAATACTAGCTCTAATTCGTTTCTATTATTTGATTGTACTTAGGTCAGTTTACAAAATTGGTCATGACTCAGCATGAGTTGAATGACTAGCGAGCTAGCATCCCACGCTAGATTGTAATTTTCTTTGTTAATATAATAAAAAGTTTAGTTATCTGTAACTGTAACTTTAGTTATCTTTCTGTAACTTTAGTGTAACTTTAGTTATCTGTAACTTTAGTTTCTCATCTTTATCTGTAAAGTATAATGCAATACAGAATTCCAATTTTTCATCAAGGAAAATTAGAATAGTCTGCAATGTTTTATTTTCATATTATTATATATGTATTGTTATTTTTATCACAGAGACCAATCGTAGAAACACATAAAACTACATTCCAATATTTACAGCATCGTTTTGTAAATCGAAAAATTGTATTAGCAAATCAAATATAGGTAAGTAGGTACATTTTGTCCCTAGTATAGCTAGAAGATAACTCGTATCAAAAAATTCGACGAGTATGTTTTTAATGTTAAGAATTAAGAATTTATGTCTTATAATTGAGTCGACACATAAAGTCGCACACGCCGCCGCCGACACAGCTCGGCGGGTTGCCGTCGCCATTGTCGGCGTGTTCGTCGTGTATTAAAAGTAATACAACCTCTTAATAATTTGGAGTTCAATGTGAAAATGTCCAGCATATAGTAATTAATTTATCGAGCGCATTGTGAAAAATTACTCTTAGCATAAGTCATATTCACATGACTTATGCTAAGAGTAATTTTTATCCTTAAAAAAAACCTCGTGACAGTCAACAATACCACGGATGACGAAGAATCGTGCGCATGAGTTTATCACGTAACTAACAAACATTATTTATGAAAATCTTTGAATTACTAACTAGCGACCCGCCCCGGCTTCACACTGGTGCAATAAAATACTACTATTACTATTATTATACATATAAACCTTCCTCTTCAATCACTCTATCTATTAACAAAAACCGCAGCAAATCCGTTGCGTAGTTTTAAAGATTTAAGAATACATAGGGACAGAGAAAGCGACTTTGTTTTATACTATGTGGTGAAAGGTTCATACACCTGATATGTGATTTTCACAGCCTCAAAGTGTGATTATGTGATTAGGTAAAAGATCACCCATGACTTAAATAAAAAAAGAATGAAAATCACTAGAGTGGTATTTAAATATTTTTAGAGTTTAAAGTTTAAAGTTTAGAGTAGTTAATTTAGTAACGAATTACATGGTTGTAGTAACTATTGGAATTCGATGATGCCCGCAGTAGTAACAGAGTATTAACGTGTGGTGCCGGCTTAGAATTTGCACCACCCCAATCTTTCCCGCGGGTGTCGTAATAGGCGACTAAGGGATATCCACCAGGGGCGGGCAGCAGGAAAATTCTACCACCGAACTGCGATCCCCAACCCGCATGCCCAGCGCGGGAATTAGGGGCACTACCCCCTATGAGATAAACGCCAATAAGGCGCTTATCAGGGGGAGGCCTGCGTCCTGCAGTGGACCAATATAGGCTGTTCAGGTGAGGTTGAGGAGTCAGTCGTGTGATTTGTACCCGCAAGCCCAGTGTGGGGATTATGGGCATTACCGTCCATAAGATAAAAGCCATGATATAAAAGGCGCTTATCAGGGGGAGGCCTGCGTCTAGCAGTGAACCAATGTAGGTTATTGAGGAGCCCCCTCCTCAACAATCTACATTGGCTTAAATAGGCAAATTCCATATTATAATCTTCATTTAGCTTAAATTAAGATACAGGTGGCTGTTAATACACCAATGTTGTTTACACCTCGTTAAGCACAGATGTCGAGACTCGACAGCGCGAGTGCGACACAAACATTGCTACAGCACTTAGCAACCAGGTGCCGGAATGAAGAGCTGCAAATCCGATGTTTACTCTGATCCAACTTGTCACAAAGATCAAACATTAGATTTCCACGAAAAATACACGTAAATGACGTTAATTTAGAAAGTTTTTAGAAAACTCTTAGGATAAACGAATTATGAATAAACAAAACATTCATCACTTTAAAACTTCCAAATTAGGTAATTACTTAAATCACTTTCCGCCCGCGCCCCTGCGCGGGCTGGGCAGGGAAAGTCTTAAAGCAATTTGTTCGTTAAAAATAATAAAAAAAAATTAAAGAAATCAGTAGACTCTCACCTCACTCGCTTACATCGAAATTAAGAAATCGCTGAACTAAAGTTGACATTCTTTCATGTTCGGGTCATTCAGCTTAACTTACATGGTATCTTGGTATTCATTATTCGTTTAGTTTAGAGAAATATTTAAAACGGTGAGGACCGTATTGGGCATAATGTAAATTATCTTTATTCACTAAGAAAGTTACAATCAATAGTTAGATTATAGAAATAAATTAGAACTAGTATTTACAATTGAAACAATTGAGCTAACTGCAGACTGTAAACAATCTACAGGTAGATCAACTGATCCATATCAATACCAGTCGGAAGCGATTCCAAGACGCTGGCTGCATTGCCCCGCTGTATGGCAATGCTGATGCGCTGCGCCAAATACTCACCAGCTCTGGTCACCCGTCGCTTCGACCTGCTCAAATAATTTTTTAAAAACCCGGCGAGCCTCGGTACCCCCACGGACGTAGGGTCTCGACTCCAAGGGGAGCAAATGTAAATATATATATTTATTTTTGGATTTTGGAAAAGGCTTGAAAATCAAATGAATAAGCTAAGAATCCTTTCCATAATTCAAAAGTCACACAAAGCCAGCCCAACCTCGTCGGTCACACCTCCACTCCTGCAACTTTTTGCAAACAAACAAAAAGCAAAACCTTCGCTGATTCGGTTCAGCTAATCCGTCCGTAAACATTTACTTTGCTTTATCAATAGGTTTGTTTTAACTATTAGTGTTCCGATAAGTGGAGGGCTTGACCTGCTAAATATTTCAAAAGAATGTAGGTATTGAATAATCATAAATCATGACTATTCGCAAGCCGTGCCAGATCATAATGTCCACCAGCCCAACTCTTCCCGCGGGTGTGGTAACGGCGACTAAGGGATATCCACCGGTAGCAGCGCTTTTTGCAGAATAGATCCACCACCGAACTCCAGTCCCCAAGTGCTTGGAGATATGCAGAACGTGCGCGTCTAGAGCCGCACTCACCCTGAAGATTCCCTCGTTAAGGGATGAAACGTTGGTGTTCTTCCAACACAAATAAGGTTCGTAGGTAACCCGTTTACATCCGTAATGAATCCAGTCCGCATTATTTACTTTGTATACCGCAATTATTTACTTTGTATATTGTTATTATTGCCAGCACTGGCTTGCAAAGGCAGGCCTTCGCTTCTTCCCCTATTCGCTTACCCTATAAAAGGTGATATAAGGTCCAAACTAGGTCCTAACTATAATTTCTTTCTGCTAATAGGTATACATAAATATAAGAAGGTAATTCAATTACATAGTGTATAATACATTATAGTATTTTTTGCTGCGTGCGAGTATATTATTTTTATAGTATTTTTTTACATACCTGTTTACGATCGGTGAGTACGAATTCAATTGTTCAACTTTAAATACCTCTTACAAAAGATTTCAACGCGCTCCGATCTCCTAAAATGTAGTAAAGGGTTTCGTTTTGACTCATTTTGTTCAACAGTTTTATTTGTTGCTAACTTTACCGTTGATATTTAAAAATAGATAAAGATTAGGTATTTTGCCAACGTCATAATATTTTTTGTAAAGTAGTACCTTCTAATTTTAATACGTAATTTATTCTATTGAACCGGATTTATATCGACCATTACGTACAACGAATTGACTGTATGCTAAAAATACTTATACAAAAATATTTTAGCGGTCAATGTCACAGCTCCGGTGTACTGTGGAAATTAATATTTTTAGGGTTCTGTACCTCAAAAGGAAAAAAGGAAGCCTTATAGGATCACTTTGTTGTCCGTCTGTCTGTCTGTCTGTCCGTCTGTCAAACCCCTTTTCTCAGAAACGCGTGGACGTATCGAGTTGAAATTAACGTCTAATAGTCAAGTCCGTAACCTCTTGTAGCCGCGATATAAATCAAACTTCTAAGTCAACGCAATCAAAAGCTACAGCCGTTTAAGTCCGAATATTTTGAAATTTCCAAGGGAATCACATGCACACGAAACCTATAGGGTGCTTCCATTTTACCTACCATCATAAAATTTGGTAAGAAGCAAGGTCATATAGCACAAATAACGATTAAAATCTGAAAACCGTCAATTTGTAGTTTATTAACCAAAAAATAATAAGTTTTGATTCTCTCCCTCGACCAAAATATACAGGGTACCTATTTCATGTTGACCTAGAATCAATATATTTGGCAATAAACAAGGTCTTACAATTAAACGGAACCCTAAGTGCGCGAGTCCGACTCGCACTTGACGTTTTTTTTTAGCGGGACGGGATTTTGATGACGTACGAGTCGTAGGTGATTTATTGACCGAGTTTTAGAACATATTTTGGAGTTAGCTACCAATGCAATTACGGAACATTTCGTCTATTTTTAGATTAACTTCCTATTCTGTTGGTTGGAGCTAGATGATGCTGCGTAAATTATCCAGCATTTTTTATAATTATTATTTATTAAAAACATAGACATCTCCAATACGCAATTGCCTGTTTCGTTAAATATAATTAATGATTATTTATTAATAATAGTTAGAGTACCAGTTTGCACAAAAAACGACACGAAACACGCAATTGAGTATTTTTGGGGTTAAAATAGGCCTCCAGTAGGTACCCAGCTTCTAGTACGTCGTCCGTTTCTTTCCAATAGTGTCGTGTGATTTGTACCAGCCTTTAAGGGGGTACCTACCCTCAAATTGCTTATTTTCAACTCCGTCGGACCTCCATATCTTCCAAACTACTGAATATTATAAGATTATAATATAATATTATAATATTAGAAGCCGTAGACTGCAAATGTATTTTAGTCAGACCGACTTTTAGGATGATGAATTTCTATAATATCTTAAAAACAGCGATTCGTAGGAAAAAACTGTCAGGATCATTTTTGTAGAAAATAGCATGATCTTCAATTTGTCATAGGTATATTTGTGATAAAACTTACCGTTTGGCTGAAAAACCTAAAAACCAACTCTTACTTCTGTCGCTTGCATAAGATTAGCGTTTGCACGAAAACGAAACTTCCATTTCGTTTTTAAGAGTACGGGCTCTGGATATCTATCTTCAATGGACTAAGGTGCCAACACAAAATATAGTTTCTATGATTCTGGTTGTATATCTAAACGAGTCTCATATAAAAGTTACAAAAACATCACTGACGTCGATAGGGCAAGTACCTTAACGTATTGAACTTGACTCACAAACATTCAATTATAGAAACAGGACCGTCTATGCATCGGAATTTATAAGTTTCGCATTCTTAATTAGATAACTGACCTACATTGCCAGCCCTTGACTTCGACACGGTGGTAATGCAAAATGCTTCAGCTGTTATGCGAAAATGTGAATAGCTTGCACTATTATACGACTCATTCATACTCATACCACTCAATATCCACTCAACTGCATTTCACAATATTCTAGAATATATCTGCTCCGCGGGTTTTTACGGTGTTGTTAATAGTGCTTCTAATCGATAAAATCGCCCATTGTACTTGTCTTATGTAAGTCTCTTTGTAGTGTTGTCTTTGTAGTATGTGTTTCTGGTGTATCATAAAGCAATTTTGTATTATATTGTAAAGTCAAAGAGTTGATTAATAATCAAAATCAAGAGTTTTATTGACTCGGTTAACTCTTTACCGATTGATTCGATAATATAATCAGACAATTAAGTACTACCGTACTACTTACATGATAATTGACGATTAGAGAGATGCTTTCATATATTTGTACGTTTATTTACAAATAAATCTACGTTAGATAAGTTAGTACCCCACCTGTAGTTAAGGCGAATAGTAGGGTGGATAGTGGCGCCACTACATATTTAATTTTATAATTACGTTACACAAAGGAATTATCAAAAAATCGGACCGCGCGTAGACGATATCTAGATCATAAGCTTTTTTTAAATGTATCTTTAATAGTTTTGTACTGTATTATTTAGGCAGATACTTGTTTCAAGAGTTTAGTTCCTATTGGTGGCCACCAAGCTCTCCAAACAAGGTTTTTGATTGATTAACACAAAACAAAACTATTACAGATACATTTAAAAAAAGCTTATGATAGATATCGTCTACGCGCGGTCCGATTTCTTGATAATTCCTTTGTATAACGTAATTATAAAATTAAATATGTAGTGGCGCCACTATCCACCCTACTATTCGCCTTAACTGACGAACGAAGTGCTTATTATCCGATTATCTTTGGAAGAACACCACCCTTAGTACCTTTTCACGTCCCAGTTATTATGATAAGTATCTAGATATCTAGCAGTGCTTATTAGATTAGACCGACGACGACCTAAAGAACCTAAAGAAGGTCGCGGAAAACCGCTGGATGATGGTAGCGCAGGACTGATCATTGTGGCTACCTTTGGTTCTAAGTTACGACTTCTCCAGTGGACGTCTTTCATTATTTCATTTTCATTTAATTATTGTGTCATATTATGGTACATACAATTTGCCAGGATTTACTATAATTATTAAATTATTATGGAATACACACATTAAGGACCCATTTAGGGTGTTGCAATGGGAGACGGCCAGATACATTATTTTTACTAATTTAATAATATGGCATGAAAGGTGGCATGTCTAATAAGATTAATTAAAAAAAAATCAATAAAATTACAAGTCAACAAAAGTTTAGTTTCGTAGTAGCATTTTTCCAAGAGTCTTTTAATCTAATTTCAATAATATTACTAATTCTTGGTTTTTCATCTTGTTTGGAGTTTTATTTTATGTATATTTTTACCGCCATTGGGTGTAGACTAGTTCGATGTATATTTTTAATTTTGATGCAGGTTCGGACCTCGGATCACGGGACCTTTATTTGATTTTTTAAAGATATTTTTTTAATTTATTTTCTTACAAATTTACATATTTCTAGGAAACCTTTCGTCTGAAATGATGTTGATGATCTACTAATTTGAAAGACAAGCCCCAAATGGTGCTTGCGGATTGAAATACAACCCCAGCGAATGTTAATGTTACTCCGTGTTACGTAACAAGTTGTGGTCAACGTGTTACAAAATATCAATTTCGTCTCTACTTGTAATAGATAATGTACCTTGTACTGTTTGTACAGATTTAATCGTTGGTTAAGCATATTAAGGTTAAGATTTGATTAGAACCGGTTATATAATGTGTGGTTATGAACACTGTATTGCTTAGCTTGTTGGTTAGCCGAAGGCGTTGGTTTAACTCAGATGATAGGAAGAACTCAGAGGCCTAATTCTGCTATCTAATCGCTTTAATATGAGAGTGGTATCGTCGGAGAATCATCCATAGGTAGTAAGATATTGAGAGTTCTAGACCACTTGAACTAGAAAACTAGAACACACTATCATCGTTCGCTTCGCTCACTCCGATGTGCCGTGTATTCTATCAGACACCAAGTGTTCTAGAACTCTCAATACCTTATTTGAAAAATCTCGTAAATATAGCTGAAGAAATAGTTGTTAGGCGCCCTGTATCCGTTAGCATCTGCAGCTCTGAGATGGTGAAAGCGCGATTGAGAGTTCTAGACCACTTGGTGTCTGATAGAACACACGGCACATTGGAGTGAGCGAAGCGAACGATGATAGTGTGTTCTATTCTATCAGACATCAAGTGGTCTAGAACTCTCAATATCTTACTACATCCATAGATGAAAGAAACTCTAGATAGTGCGTGCGGTGCTCATTCTAATTCAAATTCTGTAGTTTCTTTCATCAAAGGTAAAATGACAAAATATGTCGTTCTGAGACGACACCAGGTAAAGCAATGAATTTACAGGAATTCGGCCCCAGGTTGACTGACAGGTGAATTATACTTAATACATAACTTTTAATAAAGCCCAGAAGATAGTTTTTTGATATAAGTACAAATAAAACCCGTAGCAGCGATTTTCGTCTAACCGAATATCTATTTTCGGGAAATCATTTTTATAAATAAGACCGTACCTACCGACGACGACGCGCTACGGGAACTCTCGGTGCGCGAGCGCACTTGTACAAGCTTCGCATGTTAATAGGTCGCTCATAAAATCAATCAATTTTGCAAACTAGGTACCTAAACAACAACATTATAATAATGTCCACCTAGCCGAATTTCGACCACGGCGGCCAGTTTCATCGGAGACTAGCCAGATGCACAGGACATATTATAGAGCACAGGTGCACTCTCTATTCTCTCACTCTCATAATCCGATGGGAAGACAGATCGACACGACCGGGAAGAGGTCAGGCGCAGGACCAACGGCTTAACGTGTTTTCCGAGGCACGGGGTGTAACACCGCCAACTCTATCTCCGGGCTGCAACTGTGAATTTTCCTTGCTAGAAAAGCCCCAATTACAACTATTGGCCCGACCCGGGATTCCAACCCAGGATCTCATAATCAGCGATTGAACAAGATGACCGCTAGACCAACGAGGCAGTCAAAACAAAGAACAAGTCAAGAACAACATTACAATCTAGTCACATTGGTAACTAGGTATAGTCATTGCGATTTATCATCGAGGTACGTACATAACTAAATATTTTAAGAAGATGGGCAGATTTATCATTTCCGATCATCACTTCTCACATTTTGATACCGTCATATGATGTACTTTGACAATCGAAGGGCATTCGTTTCGCAAGTGCGAGTAGGTAACAAGATAGGGAGATAGTATCGATACGATGTTTTGTCTCTGTTTTGTACATGAGTGTTGGTGATAAGAAAGCGGCCTTAAATGGAAGTTATCTATTGGTCAATCTAAGGCATTGTATTGACCAATAGATTACAGACTTTGTACAGTTTGCACCTACGAGTAGTACAAAGTCAGGCGTAGGTAGTGACTTCAAATTACCACTATCAAAAGTCAATTCAAGAACTAGACATAGACATACCATTTAGAACTGCCCATTTTCATATGAGGAAATTTTTAGTAATAGTCATTTTACAAAGGTTATTTTCCAGAACAGGTCATTTTACGTTATGATCATTCCAAACCGTAGTCATTTCCGCTAACAGTCATAAAAAGAAGTGGGTATTATCAGAAGAAGACATTTCCAGAAGCGGTCATTATGTCATTACATTATTAATAGTGGTATTTTTAATTGTGGTCCTAATCCACCGAAACCAGCTTGAGATATCTAGTATCTAGAATTTCTGCTCTGATATAACACATTAAAAGTTTAAACTTGGAGGGCCGAGGGGAGGCCTATCCCAGCAGTGGAATAAACAAGGCTAAGAACCTATTGAATTATTATCTACACATGCACGTAAAACACTCAAAAAAATCTTCCTTGAAAGTTCGTTCACATTTTCCTCGTTTGAAGCTAAAAATAAAATCTCTTCTTTCCTTAAAAGGAACGAAACTTCCGGTTTTCCTTGACCCAAGAAGTTCATGTGACATTTTCGGCAATAAATCTGTCGAAATTAAAATATACTCCGTTTTTACCGCCACGCCGATAAACTTGAAGGTTTTAGGATATAAGTACATAATTTTATTATCCTTTGATGTTTGTCAATTTTATTAAGGAAATAAAAATAGATCCGGAACTAGATGAGTAAGCATCTTTACATACTTAAATAAATTAGGACATACTTACCTAATTTCTTGTAATAATTTTTCCTTTATTGTTTGTAATTTTATAAGGAAAAAATAAAAATAAAGCCAGAACTAGATGAGTACCTAAGCATCTTTACATAAATAAATTAGGACATAATTTCCTTTAGTAAATTTTCCTTCATTGTTTGTCAATTTTATAAGGAAATAAAAATAAAGTCGGAACTAGATGAGTAAGCATGTTTACATAAATAAAGATAATATGTAAAGGTAGATTTATGGGCGAAGGCTAGATTTATACCCTGACAGTCACAAGCACAACACAACCTTCTTCGTTTCCTCATAAACGCAGTTTTATTATTCTTCATGGGTCGTAGAGATAAATCTTTCAAATAAAGACTTATCATAGGTAGCTTATTAACTTAAGAAGGCTACGAACCTCTCCCAAATCTCAGCGGCCGGCCCATGCCGATTTGTTGTTGTTTCATGTCGAATGAAATGGGGCGCGTTATGAGTGAGAAAGCGCGTCTAACCATCAAATGCAAAGCTGTGGCTGTGTGTGTAGGGAGTGAAGCCTGTGCGTGTGCTCGGTGTCGCCACAGATTAGGAACTAATTAGTACGTAGTAGACAATAATGACATCGCATCGTCATACATTGCGTAAATTATTGAAGTTGAAGGAATGAATTTCAAACAATTTACCTAGGTACGCATTCGATGACAAAGTGACATGTATACTGTGAAGTGACGTAAACTCTAATTCAGAAACTTAGATATTTTATGAAAACAATGGTGATACCATATCAAAAAAAATGTTTCGAAATAGAAGTTCATAGAAGATTACTCATTTTTTCTAAATAGGTAATAATAGTCATAATAATAGTCATAATAGTCTTTATTCATAATAATTATTACAAGTCATGGTACCAGGTACCTACTTATGTTAAATTACGTAGGGTTTATTTTCTAATCCATATCCATAGAATGGAAAATAACAATGGCTTTGTGCTACATATTATATTTTATTTCATTTGTTTAACAAAGTTATAAAATGATGAAGAAATATTAGTAGAAAATATTTTATGACACTGGTATTATCGGAGTAAAATGGGCGTAAATCACAGAAGTTCGAAACAATTTTCGCATTTTGACATTAGACTCCATTTTATTTCGTGTTGACAGACGGCAAAGTGTAGCACAAGTAAACAACCAACAGAGAATAGCCGACGACGCCCGACCGACTACGTACGAGTACGACACGGCTCGTCGCATCGTCGTGTCGGCCATTCGGCGGCGTTCGCCCTAATTCGGAATTTCATCCCCCCTGCGTCTCATCGCCCCCCGCGTGTGAGCAAGCGGTTGCAGAAATTAGAAGGAATTTCACCATTTTTAATATTTTTTCGTACTTTCCGATTCATTTTGAATAAACGACTGATTTCAGAAATATTTTTGATTACTTCTAATGTTGAATATATTTAGGATGTTTGCAGCGCGACAGATTTTCGAATAAAGGTGTCTATCATGCATAAAAAGTAGCTTGAAAATGCCTCGATTTGTTGCTCAAAATATGGCAAATTAGTTTCGCTCTCATTTAAAGATTATAATGTTTTTTGAAAAACTAAAACGGTACAAACATAGCTATTTCTTATCCGGTTATGCATACAAAATTTCATTTAAGCCGGGCATGTAGTTTCCAAATGAATCGAAAAGTACGTTTGTATGGGGGCTAAGGTATCCGCACCGTTCTTAATAACAGAACATTTATTAACTTTTTTTATTACAATGACCACCATAATAAACTAGAAGTATTTAATTTTATTTATGCCCTTTAATAAGCCCCCTTCCTATTTTCTAATACTGATATAATTTTAAGGTCATTAGAATTATTCTAGTAACTAAATACATTTCGTTCGATAAGTCATGAAAGTTGGTAGTGTACGATAAAAACGTGAAAGTGAAAATATATCGAGTCGGTGACGTTATCATATCACATAGGTACCTACACTACCTATATCACACTATTGTTGCGATGTTTAGATGTTTGGATGGATGTTTGTTACTTCTTGACGCCAAAACGACTGAACGGATCGGGCTGAAATTTTTCATAAGTGTGTAGGCTTAAAACTACCTGTAGTTTTAAATTAAGACCTGGCATCTTCACGAACGTGTTCGTATCGTAATGATGGGCAGAACCTGCAGTTTACGCAGTGTCAGTGAATTACCAATAACCATGTATAGATTGTTAACACCCCCAAATTTAAATAATGTAAAATCGTACTATGCCATCTTTAGAATAAAAAGGGAAACCTTTAAGAGGTCCGTCACGCTAAGTTACCTACACAGCACAGCTAGTGAAATGGAAGAATGAATTAGAATTAGTATTGTTTTTATTAGAATGTCTCACTTTCCAAAATAAATAAATAGGTTCGTAAACATGATGTAAACTTGTTTTTTATTTTGTTTTACCCCAACATAAAGACAGCACTTATAGAAAAAATTGGTATATTTTATACAAAGATATCGAACTGTGTTAGTATTTCGTGCGATAGAGATATCGCTCTACGAAGCCGAAGTTAACCGATTGTCTCTTTCCAAAGGTCGATGTGAAAAATGTATCGCCGGGTAGGTGACAACACGTGTTGACAATCATAAATCGAGTTTATAATTACCTATTGTTTTAACGGTTTAAAAGTACCTGCACTACGTACTCGTAAAACTTAAGTAGGTACCTACCTAGGTGTAAGTGTAATACTCGGCTCGCCTCAGAAATCTGCAAAAGCTGGTTCCAGCGCAGGTGTCTCCTATGTTTTTCTTTCATATCTTAAAACCCCATAATTGACCTAAGTACCTGAATCTACCTACCTACCTTGGGCAGAGCCTTACCAATCTGAAAGACGACCTGCTCAAGGGAATGATGATGATAGATAGATGATAGTAATTTTATTTACTACATTCCATAAATTTCTGAATACGCTAAGTTGTATTGGAAATTTGGATTCGTTCATTTGATTTTGTTTGCACACGTTGGTATTCATTGTTTTGTAACCGTAGTAAGGCAAGATTATTTTGTTGTTTATTTTAGCTTGTTACTTGGAACAGTTTAGTGTTAGGCTGTTTTGTAAATTTGGATGTGTTCATGAACTTTCGTTGCTGACTGTACTAAGTAGGTAGTTTTATGAAACAAAGATCTCTCAAGGTCGTATTATCGCCCGTTTGTCTTCCTGAAGTTAAACTCGAAGTTTTCTTAGAATCTCTTCCTTAGGTGACCAATTGAATATTTACTAAAAATCTGTGACCGTGCTAAAACTATTTCGATACACTCTTATCGGTTATGTGCACGCATATTTGTAACGGCTCTGAAATTGTTTTCATTTTTCAGTATTTGCAACATAAACATAACCGCGGATATGTAGCAGGCACAAAAGTTCAAGAAGAAGCAAGGAATCCATTTATATGATCAACGCTATTATTTTCTTTAACATTCGTATTAGTGAAGTTGAAAAAACTAAAAATGACTTCGAATCCCTTAGTTTTAAACTGTTTATTAGATTTTCGACATTTACTAAACCCTTGAGAATTACATTTATGGGACCACCTCTCGGGATCATCGTCTATACAACTGCAAATCATCCAAATCGGTCCAACGATAATTATGACGGAGAAATCGACGGGACGTACATAAAAAAACCATAGGTACATATAGCCGAACATGGAACCTCCTCCTTCGAATGTACTGACACTTGTAGAAGAAGCAATTTACGTAACTGCAAATGTGTATCAGCTCTGGACAGATTGACGATTGTGCAACTCTACGTCACGATTGCACCAAAGGAAGAAGATCGTTAGCGCACGACACGAGCGCGACACCGGGAGAATGTCGTAATCGACACGGACACCGCAGAATAGGACCCTCCGACAAAATTAACTCAAGGGACAATAGAATGATAGGTACCTACGCTAGGTAGGTAGGTGCTAGTGTGGTGCTAGTCTGACAGTCAATGGGAATATCAAATAGGTATCAAAGTGCTTTATTTCCTTTTAGACCTTGCAGGACTTTTAGACACGTCAATAAGTTCAAATTACATGAGTAAAAAGGAAATAAAGTGATCACTTAGATTTTTTGTTCTATTCAATCTTTTTAAGGGAAAGTAAAAAGCTATCCAAGAAACCTTTACCTTCTTAGGGTGTTACTTATCGAGCTGGAGCAAAACTAGTCCCAAGTTTTATTATCCTCCAGAGGTAATATGATATTTTGTAGTGAGCCTTTTTACGAGGTAGGACCTTTATAAGCAGAATAAGATCAGCCAATTTCTATTTGAAATTGTAACTTTATCAGAAATGCTAGGTTATGTTACTAAAATTAACCCTTAAAAGAATGAGCTAATATCGTCGGTTTATTGCAAGAAGTCATTAGTCGCAAGAAGTCACTAACTGCGTTAGATATACCATTGAGTTCGTCTCGATGAGCTCTACATTTTGGTAAAACTCACAAATTTGTAGCTCTTCAAACTTAGAAGTTATGGCTTGGTTATAAAGTCAATAACTGCATTTTTGGTATATCTGGATTCATAAAATTCATTAACTTACATTAATACATTTTAACAAAAGAAAAAAAACACAATTGCCATTTTTATTTTCATACGTAACTCATTTATGTGACTTAACAACATTTTGAAAGTTCTTTTACGTTCACAAACGTTTGAATAAGTTTTGCTTTAATTCATTATTTGCACCTTAACCAGTTTTGTCGTATCGTATTTTTTGGAAAAAAAATACTAACGGTTTTAAATGACTTCTATCAAAACGAGTAACGTCTACACTGAGTTTTTATTTTTTATAGAATTCATTTTTTACACTTAATTACTTTTTCGAAACATAATTAATGGTAAAACAATACTATTCGAAGGAAGTATTGTTTTGTTAGTGATTTTTGTTATTGTAAAAATAACAGGTAAATGTAAGGTAATGACTTTTGCACACATACATTTACGTGTTGCTATGCTACTTATGAGACCGCGTGCCGTGGGACCGGAGTCGCGGAAGCGGGGCAGAGGGGTATTTTGTTCGGGGCCGCTCGCACCTCTGCCGCGCCGCGTAGTAGTTCGTTCTTTCCGGCCCTTGTGGGGGCACAGAGCGGGGCATCGAGGCTTGGCCTCTTTACCCCGGCATCAACTCGAGGGGTGACGACTCCTCGGTCCTTGGGTTTCGCTAAAAAATGCTTTTATTTAGCTTGTTCATCATTTTATTTTTTTATTAATATATTTGCATGTTTTTTTCTTTTTTTTTGATTGGTTTGGGTTATTTTTTTTTTAATTAACCCACGGTCTATCCGGGGGGTTCCGGGGGTGAGGTCCCAGGGAAGGGGCCTCCACGGGCGGTCATCATCTGGGGGCCGGGGTTGGTGAGGCGCTATTTGGTGAAGGTGGGCTTGGTGGCCGTTGTCGGCGCGGTCGTACATTCGACGACTGTACTGTACGACAAACTCGTCTATGGATTGGATCTGCGGGTCGCGGGCGATGACATCGTTCCTGACGTATTGGCTCGCGCCAGTGCAGATCCTCAGAGCCACGTTTTGCAGCCCCTGGAGCCGGTCCCTATTCGTCTGGGAGACTAGTGAGTACCAGGCCGGCGCTGCATATGTGAGTCGGGATCGGACTTAGCCTTTGTAGACCCACACTTTGGTCCTCAGAGGCAGGCGAGATCCCAGGACGGGTCGGACAACGGTCGGGCGACGCGCGCTTGTTGCAGTGCGCTGTCAACCTTCGGCTGCATCCTCAACGACCTGTCGATCCCGAAGCCGAGGTACCGGATGTGCGGGCTCCATGCCACGTTCTGGCCCCGAAGTGTCAGCTGCGGTGGGTGGCCGATGCGGTGGGAAACAAACAGCGCAGCCGTCTTTCTCACATTGACGGCCATGCGCCATTTGTCCAGCCAGGGCGGCAGGATGTTCAGCGGCCGCTGCATCCTGCGGGTTGCGATGGTGGGGCTGGTGGAAGACGCAAAGAAGGCGCTGTCGTCCGCGAACAGCGCTAGCGACACATCCCTCTCCCCGGGGCGTAGGTGGCCCACCAGGGTGGGGATGTCGTCGGTATAGAACGCGTATAACGCTGGCGACAGGCTGCTACCCTGCGGTACATCAGCAGAGATGGATCGAGTGGAGGACCTTCAACTGCGACGAAGAACAGCCGGTTGTCGAGGAAGGATGCCACAATCCTTATGAGAGCTGGTGGAGTTGAGGTTTGCAGGAGCTAGTACAAAACGCCGGGGTGCCAAATACGGTCAAAGGCCGTTTTTACGTCCAGAAAGACCCGGACGGTGCAGCGCCTGGCGTTGTGCTCGACTGTAAGGTGGTGCAGCAACCTGGTGAGCTGCAGCGTGGTGGAGTGGCCACGAAGCCGAATTGCTTCAGGCGCGGCTCGATAGTTGAAGCCAGGCGCCCCAGGAGCAGGCGTTTCAGGAGCTTGCCCACTATTAGTAGTAGAGTAATGGGGCGGTAGTTGGCCGGGAGGCGGTGATCCTTGCCGGGCTTGGGTAGCACGATGACCCGTCCGGTCTTCCGTTGAAGAGCCGGGCGAGCGCGGTGACTCCGCGGCGAGGCAACTGTTGGGGACTCCGTCATAGCCTGGCGCCTTCCGTCTGGGTAGACGAAGGACGGCCTTCCGCACTTCGGCATGGGAGATGAAGTACTCCCCGTCGAGGGGCGGTGTTGGGCCAGACAGGAAGTCCCTCACTGTGTCCTCGACCTAGTGGTGGTGGTTCGGGGTTTCAAAGGGCGTCGGCTGCAACGGGGTGAGGCGAGAACTGCTCCGCGAGGTGCTCAGCCAGAATTTCGGCACGGTCGGCGGGAGCAAAGCGCCGGACTCCATCTCGGTCCAGCAGCGGGTAAGTTGTTGCCGGCTGCCGCGTGAGCGCCCTATTCAGCGCGTACTGGTTATTGTCCTGTTCGGAGGCCCGGTCGATGATTCGGTCCCAGGTCTCACGCCAAACCTGTACTGCGGCCGAGAGCTCGGGAGATATCGGGTTGAGTCGCGTCTTCAGTCGCGGGCAGCGGGAGCGCGCCCACTCGCGCTGGAGTTCGCGTTTTCTCTCTATTACCCTCTTAAGGTGTTGGGGGAGGTCGTTGCGCTGGCCTTGGCGCCTGGTGATGGGTACGGAAGCGGCCGCCTTAGCCTCGATGATGCGCGCCATCAGCGCTGAGGCCTCGGATTCCACTTCTGCAGGCGTCTGGAGAGGTCCGACGTCCACGGACTCGAGTGCCTTGGCGTACGCGTCCTCACGCCCCGGGACCGGGTCCGCGGCCAGGTCGAGCGTTATGAGTAGGGTAGATAGGATAAGAAGGTTTTCAGGTAAAGCTCAAAGTCTGTTACTTAATATTTTCTAATCTAAATAATAGTTTACTTAATCGTTTCCAACCTATTTATGTGTTTATAACTCTTTGCTGGCTAGCAGAATTATTTTCTAAAAGCTTAGAACGTGTTTTTGACTGATTCATGTGCCATTATTACTAATTTTAGTTATTTTATTAAGTGTTTTTGGACAAACAAGGTAATTTGTTTAGCTTTTAGTGATAAAAGATGTTATTTTATGATTATTTTGTCTTTTAATACTCGAAAGAGGCCACTAATAACTTCGTTGCAGAAATACTTAACTCCAGTTTAGTCAAAACTTTTTATCGCAAGAAGTCATTATCTTTGCATTTTTAGCTTTTAAAAAAATTGCAATGGTTGAATTTGTACTGATTTCAGTTAATTATAAAATAATTACATATCTTTATATATTGGCGTTTAAATTATATTGATAACTGTCGTAGTTTTGATGATATGGGCTCTTAAAGTTACAAAAACTTTAAACTGCATTTGCCAAACTTTTGGATTTGTCGGTTAATGACTTCTTGCAATAAGCCGACGATATCTAATGGGCTAGATAATGCTGTGTGAATTGTCCATCATTATTTATTTATTTATTTATCTTTTCAAAATTCTAACTCTATTCTACCGAAATACAAGGTTGGGTACCATAAATAAAATAAAAATAATTTAAATCGTGCTTTGAGCGTTTAAAACTCAACTGCGATGTTCAGAATATAATCATGCAAGTAATTTAGAGTAATTCGGGATAACCAATCGCAGTGGGTGAGGAGCGCACAGCCATCCCATTATGGAACGGGGTGCGTGGGGCATACAGTTTGCTTTTGTATTTTTTTGTAGATTGGCAACGTCTTTCATCGGAATATCAGTTGTTATAAGTGGGTAATTAGTTGCGCTGATGATAACTAGGTACCTATTTCAAAACTTCTTGCTCTTATTTTCAATGGCCAGCGAGTGACAAATCTTATGATTGACAATCTGTCAAATTTGACAGCGCCTTCTGAATTCAAATCTGATTTCTCCGAAATATAAACTGGATTTCTTGATTTCAACACCTTGACATGCATTCACGTATTGGTACTGTAAGAATCCAATATTTACAAAAGGGAGATTTCGCAACTGTTATTTATAACTCGATCATAAATATCGAGGTATCGATAATAAAGTATATAATTGTATTTCGTAATTAGAGCGCACGTGGAAACGACAACACAATCTTCTAGGTACTTCTACCTGCCAATGTCCCAAGGAGATCATCATCACCAGCCTATAATAGTATATTTTATATATATACAGGGTGCCATGTCAAGGATGTACTAAGCCCTTCCGTATCACCCTGTATAATAGCGCCCTGTCTTTGACTTGACCCATCCAGCATCTGCCTGCAGTCTTTCGCAGGGCATGCCATTCACTAATAAAACACATAAAATTCACTAATAGGTACTAACATTAACAAAATGACATGTTGACAAGTGACTAATACTTCCTTGCAGTGACTAGGAAAGGAAGCCATGAAATGATTCAAAACCAATAGTCATGTGTACCTACATCATTACATCACACACGGTGCGGTCAGAAAATATAAGGATTTGTATATTTTCCCTACTATTTTCTGTCTGTGGCTTCGTACGCGTTGTTTTCGGGATACAAAATGGCCTAAGTATATGTACGTTATTTTAAGTCAACAAAGATGTCACTATGGAAACGTTTTTAGGTTAAGTGCCTATTTCTATCCCACGGAAACTAATTACATTTACGAAGAAAATGGCCGTCCCTTTCTTAATGTTTGGTTACGATCGAAATCAAACAGACAGTAATAGTGCTGTCGAATTAGTATAAAATAGTTTATGCAACAACAGAATCGACACCAATACCTAACATAGATATCTACCAGGGCCGCAATCACGGTGTGGTAAGGCACGGCATTGCGGCTCAAACGTTAGCAGTTGAAACGTTAGAGTGCGCGGTCACAGGCCGGCTGCGGCGTCGGATAATCGTGCGTCCACTGATCGGCAATCCGAATGACGTTATTCGCATTAAATAGAAAAGTTGCCTTCAAGAATCCTCGCCGGCATTGCTGACAGTCCGCTCCGTGCGGTACGGATCTTTATGTCAAACCATTGATGCGGCCATTGCGGATTGTCCGATGCCGTTTCAACTGCTAAAGCTTGAGCCGTAAGCCGTAATGCCGTGCCTTACCACACCGTGATCGCGGCGATATAGGTACTAGATATATCAGTAGACATTTTATCGACCGACTGGGTTTAGCTTTAGAGGCTATTCGGATGTTTTTGATTTCTTTATCTCAATCGATAATACAGAAGTTGTCAAGTGGAATTCGTGACAGGTGTTATCTTTTAAATTGAAGATCAAGATTTTTTTCAAGAGGAAATTTCGTTCAAATAAGTTGAAAATCAAATCTCATTGTTGAACGAACCATGTACCTTCCTGTGTATTTTTTTCTATAGCTTAAGCTTTAACTTTTTAAGATCTAAGATAGCAAAATGTCTGTCTAGATTCAAAGTCTGTAATAATATTGTTTAACTAATCTCCTAAATACACAATGCCAATTCATCGGCAAACAATAAAACACTGAACACAAATACAGTCGTTTTTATCACGAGCTACGCAGAATTCCTATGGCTCTACATAAATTATTATGCCATACTGCGGAAAAATATATCTTATACCAATAAACAGTCGGTATACCTATCTCTAAGCGATTATATACATTGATTTTCAGTCGCTAGTTCATGCGATGTCTACATCGATAGGAATCTTGGGAACCATAAACTGTAGAGGACGTACAAAACGGATAGGTAATAGCACCAACATCCTATTACTGTCCGGAAGTTGTCAATCATTGTCTATGAAAATCGCTAAGTATTGGGAATATTTTTAATTTGTAGCGTTGAGAATGAAACTCGAAAAAGCGTTAAAATTTCGAATTCTTCGATATTTGTTTTTCTTTTTTTATCGAAGTCGAATACCAATTTCGAGCTTGGGACTAAAATCGGCGAACGGCGTTACCTATTCTGGCCATGTCTTTTTTCGTCGGTGTTTTCATTAATCATTTTTAGTTTTCTCGGGATGGATTCAATAACGCAAGGAAACATTGCTTAATAAACAAATAACTTATCCTTTCAATATCGAATGATTATTCATTTTGACATACATAATTATATGCAAGTGAGTAGGTATAATGATCTCTTTCTAGACAAAATATTCGCTTCACTGAACATCTCCCGATCAGCGTCCAGTTTCGTGCCTATACGTCCAAAGTTCAAACCGTGATGGAAACAGATTATAAAAGGATCAAAACGACCATAGATTAGTAAAATTAGAGGCACAATCATCTGCTCATTATGAACCCAGGCACCTCAATACAAAATTATCGCGTTTTTGTCACAAAGCGTCGCATGCTAAGTCAGTTCTCACGTTTTGGTTATGTACAATGTTGTTATGTATTTAGGTACATGCTGAAGTTTCTGTAAAACCTTCACGAGATTAAAACCTCAGATAATAAATAGCCACGCGAACGAAAATGTTATTAAATTTTTAACTAGGTAAAATACCTACGGGAACGCCTAGAGTTCCTGCTGGTTGACTCAGATGTATAGTAGTTCTTGTATCTGTGGTGTGTATCACTTTTGTCGCCCCTCACTGGCGCCATTTTCATTACGAATAAAAAAGTAAAGAAAATGAACCAAAGTGTGGCAAAAATAGTATGCGTTATACGCTCACGAATACATACATAATGCTGAAAGTTGGCCGTTTTGAAAAACTGTATAGGGCTTAGATAAATTTATACACTACGCCTCGTTTTAAGGCGGTTGTATGCCTCAAACTAGCGCAACTGTCTTTTTTTTTTATTTAGGTTAAAGGAATTTTTAAAAGTACATTATACTTTGGATATTTGAAAATTCTTGTGTTTAACGTAAATTTTATGTAATAATAAATAGGTATGGCATACAACCGCCTTAAACAGGCTTTTTTGAATGGACGGCAATACTACTTCTTCACGGCGTTGTTTAAGTATTTTAATTATATTCTCAAGTAGGAACTTTTTATGCGTGAGGACCTCACTTGTTTTTATTATTCGACAAGATATTTATATCGAGCTATGAGTGGAAAATACTCGCGGATTTTGACGTGACAACGTCTTATAAATTGGTTTGCCACTTCAAGAAACTGCGTTACGCTCCGCGTTGGTTTGCCGGGTGACACTTCAAGAAACTGCGTTACGCTCCGCGTTGGTTTGCCGGGTGACACTTCAAGAAACTGCGTTACGCTCCGCGTTGGTTTGCCGGGTGACACTTCAAGAAACTGCGTTACGCTCCGCGTGAGCGGAGCGTAACGCAGTTTCTTCAGTTACCACTCAAAGTCGTTGTCACGTAAAACTTTCGCCCGTATACCGACTTTACAGGCAACCAATTTTTTTAACGGTAGTGCGTATTTATGTACGTTCTGTAGAACAATTTTATTTATGCTAATTTAACATGAAATAATAACTAGGTGTGTAGCTAGTTATTATTTCTTGCCTACATAATGATAAGCTATGTGAGGCTGATTTATGAAATGGATCGCGTCCACCTAATGTATTCTAAGGTAGCATAAAAAAGTCTTCAATGTCTGACGACCACGATTTTGGTACCAACATCATAATTACACCTCCCTCGCTGTCCAAATTGTGGACGCAAATAAATTAGGTATGTTTTAACCGATAGGGTTGTCAAAAACGATTGTTAACAATTTTACACTCACTAATGGCCATAATCTATCTATAATATAAAAATGAATCGCAAAATGTGTTGGTAAGCGCATAACTCAACAACGCCTGGACCGATTTCGCTAATTCTTTCTTTGTTGTGTTTGTTATTGTCAGGAGAAGGTTCTTATGAAATAAAAAATTGAGAAAGTTGGAAACATAAATTTCCACGGGGGCGAAGCCGCGGGGCGCAGCTAGTGGCATTATAAATTTGTAAGTCCTTTTTATACCCACATTATTGTTTTCTGAGTACTCGTGTTCTACCTACAACCGTACCTACAACGTAGATATCAAAATACTATTACTGTTTATGAACAAACTTCTCGTAAACCTTGAAGTAGTTAGTAATTGTAACATTTTTATTGTTTTGTCAGGTAATAACTACGTGTGTGTGAACATACATCTAACATCATGTAAGGCCATAAAACATTCATAAAAGTGACGTAGGCAAGTGTAACTAGGTACTATACATTATAATTAAATGCACAATGCTATAAATTGAAATATTATATTCATATATTTAAATGCATTTATTTAGCCGCAATTCTCGCATTCCAATCATCTAAACTCAATAAACAGTTATTTTTATTAATTTTAGAGATGCGTTGACAAAAATAAAAATAATTATAAAAGGCTACTGGCAACCCTAGCTAAAATCAGACATTGAACTCCTGATGTCGTGACAATATTTTTGGTATATTATTATAATTTACGAACTTAAATAGGTACAAACTCCATATTTATGAGTAGAAATATACGGTGAATATCAAAATATGATTACAGAAAGCGATCAATAGTGTCCTAAATGGGTTATTTATGCGGGAATTTGTGGACATTGGGAACACGGTCTATCAGCTTGATGCCGAGCATGGCTCGCTCCATGGCTCTCTGTGCAACTCTCATCTTGTACACAGCCTCATGATGAGTGAGCGTCCATGTCTCGGCACCGTAAGTCATGGTAGGCAGAACACACTGGTTGACAACCAGTATGTTCTGCCTACCATGAAAACCCCTTTGTAAAACCAGTGGTTGTACAAACGGGATTTCAGACATTGTGGAGTTTCGGCCGGACTTAAGAATGTCATCCAATTTACTAAAGGCAGCCCACCCGAGCTGAATCCTTCGTGCGATCTCCTTCAGTTGATGTTCTTTACCAAATGAAAGAATATGCCCTTGGGCATATGCTTTCATTTGGTAAAGAACATCAACTGAAGGAGATTATCTTGATAAACATACCGGTCGTAAGTAACCAAAAACAATTCATAAGAAGTCTTAAGTGGAAATGGGCAGGCCACGTAGCTCGCCTAGAGGACACAAGATGGGCACTGAGGGCCACCAAATGGTGCGGCCCGGTCGGAAAGAGATCCAGAGGACGCCCAGAGGAACGCTGGGCAGATGAAATTAGGAGAACCGCCGGGAAAACATGGATAGAGAAAGCCCAGAATAGACAAGGCTGGAAAAACTTACAGGAGGCCTATACCCGAAAGGGACCTAACTAATTAGTGGTTAAGTTATAAGTTAAATTAAGAAATTTATTGTAAATTAGTTCTGGAAATAAAAGGCTTTATTATTATTATTATTAAACATACCGGTCGACCATCTGTAACGCTTCATTTTCAACGGTGACAGTTGGATTTGCGACGTTTGAGATGTTCGCCATAACCTTCGTCTTGGACATATTCATTCTGAGGCCTACATGCAAAGAAGCATCATAAAGATGTTATAACATGACTGTGTTGGAGATCATTAATGTTTTCCGCGAAGAGGACGAGATCGTCTGCAAACCTCAAATGAGTCAGGAAGACAACATTGATGTTGATTCCGCTATTTTCCCAATCGAGTGTTTTTACGATGTCCTCAAGGACGGCTGTAAAAAGTTTGGGTGAAATGATATCTCCCTGTCTCACTCCCCTCTTGATTGGCTCAGGGTTGTTGGTCAGATTATGCATCCTGACCTGTAGCGTGGCTGATGAATACAGTTCCCGGAGTAGATCAATGTATCGTGAGTCAATCCTTAAATTTTACTAATATCAAAATCACTCTAGATTTTGAGTGTTGTTTATCAGAGTGGGGCAAAGAATCTAAAAGGGCTGAAAATTATAATTTTCATAGCCACTACTACAGGGAATGAAAACTCTTCCGTAGCCCCTGCTACGGGAAAACCGTAGCTATCTGCTACGAAGAACAGTATTTTTATAGAAGGAAGTTTATCTAATGAGATATATTGAGAATCATGGCATAAATGTTGAATAAAAACAGATATTTTTGGCGTTTTCTAATTCGATAACTTACGAGAATTGGGTCCCTGTAGCTAACAACCGCATCTGGTCACTTAGGAAATATTCGCGCGTGTTCACTCTTACTATTCTTCTACTATATTTTTATTCATTGGCCAATTTCTTTTGTTTTTTATTCGTAGGTCATTTATTTATCAATGAGGTAATTGATCATGATAATGCAGCTATTAAGGCTAGGCGCAAACGGACCACCGACCACAGCCACCGGTTGCGGCGACAAGCTGTTTACACGCTTTTTCATGCATTTTGTAAGAACTCGCCGTACGCCAGTGTTTATTCCAGTGTTTTTTATATTGACCGCAAACCCGACATAACGCCCTCAACCCCACACCTCTAACCTAATAAGTATAAGTAATGGCGAGCGAAGCAAGCATTGATATTTTTTGAGATTTTATGATGTTTGGGTAAAAGTAAGCAAGAGAGAACCTACCTTTGACCAAAAAATATATCGCGGCGTAGCTATCCCCGAAAATCTGTGGTAGACCTATGAAGAGCGAAGCGAGCGAGATTAACAAATGCATCAGGCACACAAAAATATGTAACGGCGAGCGGAGCGAGCCGCAAAAATATGGGTTTTTGTAACTTTTCGCGGTGGTGGGTGGTGATTTAAACGGGTGTAGAGCACTGGACCAAAAAAAAAGGAAAGACAAAATAAATACTATCGGTGAGCGGAGCAAACCGCGAAATTTTGTGGTCCCGTTACCACCTTTAACAGTGTTTTGCATATTGACCGCAAACACGACATCGCGACGCTTAACTCCTAACAAGAGCGAGCCTCGAAACTTTTAAGAGATTTTTTCTGATAAATAGGGAAAAGTAAGCAGGAAAGAGCCTACTTATAACCAAAAAAAATATAGCTAGTTAAGCGACCCCCGAAAATTTGAAAGACTTTGTGGTGGTTGATATAGGACGAGCGAAGCGAGCTAGACTCAAAAAATTAAGAATATAAAAAGATGTACCTAACGGCAAGCGGAGCGAGCCGCCGAAATTTTTGTTACTTTTTCGGGTGGCTACAAACTGGTCCAGAAGAGTATGAGAAAATAAATATAAGCGAGCCCTGAAAATTTTGGAAATTTTGCGATGCTTAGAAAATTTATATCAGCAAATGAAATAAGTCGCAGCCTTTTTTAAAATTGATGAGGCATGCGTAGCAAGACAAAGAAGCTAAATAATGTGCTAAGAACAATTTATAATAAAAACTATCGTAGTTTGACGAATCCATTACGTCTCTCGTTAAGGGATGAAACGTGGGTGTTCTTCCAACACAAATATGGTTCGCAGTTCGTTTGCATCCTTAATGAACAATTTATGAGTTTGTTGAATATCAACAAAATACGAGGACAACAGCTTATAACTTACAGAACGACGTAACTAACGTACCCTCCCGAGTTGCATACATCACCCCCTCAGTAACTCGGGAGCGCACCCCCGATTTTCACGATTGCCCTGTCAAAACGCCTTCGTCGAACGACTGTATGCATATAGGTAGGCTGTACCTATTGTAACATTCATAGCATAATAGTTTATATATATTATTATGGTTTCTTATATTTCTATATTATTTAAATAAGATGGGGAAAAAAGGCAACCACGTGCCAGCAATTATATGTACACATGCGCAGAGCATTTAATACTTTTTTCCAAATTAAAACAACGATTGTGGAATTAGTTATGTTATCGTAATGGTAAAGTACCTACCATCGACGTTATCTTACGATGTTTATAACAATGAGTTTAATGCTATATAGTAACTACAATTTTATGTTTATTTAATAAGTAATCCGACAGGGGTACATTTACATAAAACAGTATAAGACTTATGCTAAAATAAGGCCAATTATAGGATTACATAGAAAAAGTAAAGATTTACAACATAAAGGTGAATGAAGTTGATAAATAAAAAGAAACGTTAACAAGAAAACAAATACATAGGTAGCACAAAATAAACAGTACCTAAACTGAAAAATATATTCCAGCGACGTGTGTTTCAGTGAGCGTGCGTGTATGTATATGAGTGTGTGTTCTATGTGTGTTGTAGTGTGTGTGTGTGTCTGTGTGTGTGATGTGTTGTTAAGTGCTCCTGAAGCACCAGTCTAGTTAGAGTCTGGGCAACAGGATACACCCGGTGTGGGGAGGCGAAGGTGATGTATGTTCGATTCGAATGCGGGAGGGATGAAAGGAATTAAGGAGCAATACTTTAGGTTTCATCATCATCAGACTATCAGTCCACAGCTGGGTATAGGCCTCCCCTAATGATAGCCATAGCGCGCTGTCCTCAGCTTGCCGGATCCAGCATCTACCTGCAGTCTTTCGCAGATTTTCATCCCACCAGGCCAGAGGGAGTCCTACACTACGTTTACCGAGTCGCGGTCTCCACTCAAGAACACGTTTACCCCAGCCGTTGGTGTGCTCCTCGTGAAATCTGGTCGGCCCACTGCCACTTCACTTGAGGTTTAAAAATTTAAATTACTCTGTAACTGCAGAGTAGCGAAAAATAAATGGAGGAAAAGATCAAAAAGCCCACCTGTGCACGAGTTTATATGCGATAAAGTAGTTTAACCCCTGACACCTGAGAATAAATAGGCGTAACTCCGCCCACTCGTGGAAAAGTCGCGGAAAATGGCGACGGCAAATGGGCCTGATCAGGCCTTACAAGAGCATTAAAATCTTAAGAATATACAAAGTTTTTTAATTATTATTTTATTATCCTACGCTGACCCACAGCTCGGCAAAGGTCTCCCTAGTACCCATAACACAAGTTCTGCTTAGCTTGGGGCTAGATGATTCTGTGTGGATTGTCCAGCATTATTTACTTATTTATTTATCACTTCATTTATAATATCCCAAAATGGAAATATGTATTTAGTTACCAGTACAATCATTAAGTTGAAAGACTCAAATATTAATTATTTATATGTTTATTGTTTAATCTTTTCCATGACTCACGTTCGCCAGCTACGTTACATACGATCCATCAGTCGACCCGAATGATTCTAGGTTCTCCTTGACCTTTTTTAAAATAATTATTTGCCTAGCTGAAGCACATTGCATAATGCTTTTATATCATTTACATCAAAAATATTTTTTATAAAATTGATGGTTTGAAAATTGAAGGCAGTTTATAATTTTTTTTCAAAGCATGATTGAAGATCTAAGTAGCATTGAATATAAATTTAGATTTAAGTAATCGCGTGCCAGAAACAAGATAGTACCTGTGATAGTACCATGACAGAACATTATAATTTCAGTACAACATGCGATCAACAAAAAATCCGACAAAATAACTGAATAGCGTAAAGTAGCGTTCCCTTTTTACAAACTTGCAATATAAAAAGCTATGTTTGTTTACCTCGAATAATTTTCCATATAAATAAACTTTACCACCCTTTTTAACCCCCACAGAGGTTAATTTTTGAAAATTGGATTAGCCTATGATTTATTCTAGAACCTAGTTTAGGTTAATCCAATCTTCTACATATTCATCTTCATACTAAATTTCATCTAAATCGGTTAAGTTGTTACGGAGATGCGTAGTAACGAAAATTCACACTAACTTTCGCATTTATGATATTAGTAATATAAAAAATAAAAAAAAATATACACTTTAAAATAATGGAATTCCATGACTTTAGCCTGCCAGGGGCTCAACTAACGTTGAGTACTACTGTTACAATTCCTACCGTTAGATATTCATATAGTATAGTAGTAGGCTTAGTTATTTGGTATATTAGAATAGGATCCCCGATTTAAATTCCATCAATTAATTGCAATATTAATTACCTTAATCTGTACACTCTAAGCGAAAATGTCGTTTATCTGATTGCCAGTTAGTTATTTGAGAGATGAGCGTCATATTGTTAACTTATGCAACATTTTTTTTTTGTAGGTAGTAAGTACCTACCTATCTGTTGTTACCTTCTTCGTCAATTGGTAGGTACCTAATGTATTGACTTATCTGCTAACACTTGCTCAAGCTCAACAGCCTGTATTGGTCCACTGCTGGACGCAGGCCTCCCCCTGATAAGCGCCTTATTGCCTTTTATCTCATGGGGGTAATGCCCATAATCCCCATGCGGGTTGGGGATCGCAGTTTGGTGGTAGAATTGTTCTGCTAACACTTGCTTTGTCCTTAATATAAATAAGTTATGGTTTTGGTGATAGCAAACCGGTCTTTTGTTTTTTCAAGAAAAGCTAGTGAAGATAATATGGTGAAAAGAATAGAATAATTTTATTGTAAAATTGTGTTACATGAAGGTCTTGTTTCACTTACAATAAGAATTTTAACAATTTAAGAAATTATAGAGGTACCTGCATATCAAATTATTTACCTTTCTTACTACATAGGCCTTATTTTAAAGGTTTAATTAAAACCGATAGGTTCCACTTTGATTACTTAGATAGATAGATAGATATTACTTTATTGTACCACACAAAGACAGATAACAATACATATGTAAATGAATATTTACTAAATGCTTGAAATAATTAAAATTATTTATTTCAAATTTTGGTTACTCTGAGCGTTTTAAAAGTAAACAGAAAAAACTAAATTTTACGTTCTACCCACATACTAAAAAAAAACTTACCCGGACTATCAGGAGAATCCTCTTCCATGATCGCCAGCTTGCTGGGTCTCTTATCGTCGTCCGATTTCAAACCCATCTCGAATAGTCACTGGCCGTAAACAAGTCCAGAAAAAACAAACGTCAAAATCCGCGCGTTTTTCAATATTCGAACGACGTAAAATTAGCTACTAAACAGGATAGGTAAGTTTTTATTTTAAATTAATTTTTAGGTCTCGAAGAAGTATTTATTATAATACTTTTTTTATTATTTTACGAAATAGTTTTGATATCACACGTGCTCGAGATCGCCGCGGCAGGTGAGGCAACGGCGACGCACCACGACCGTGCGAAGGTTGCTATCGACTGTCACGGCAGAATGAAGTAGCCTTGTTTTTATGGCACGCGACTTACACGCCTGCATCTCGGTGGTCGTCAGTCGACAATACCAACAATGCTCGTAGTAACTGTGCTGTATCCTGTGACGAGACAATACTTAGGCGCGGTTAGGGTTGTCTAAGAAACGAAAGAGAAAATCAAACCCACGCAAAATATGTTTGAACATCATTTGAACAGGGAATTTACTTAGATAGGAAAGTATGTAAACGTGATTACAATTCCGTGTAAAAAAGCACCTGTGCAATCAAAGATTGGATCTACCGGCTAAATTCCGTGAAGGTATTTAGGACGTTAGCTCACAAAAATATCACTTTTCATGGTAAAAACAGAAACTTAGCACCTGTGCAAAGTGTTTTACTTAATGTTAATGAGCACTATTTTCAGGGAAAATGTTTTTGTTATTTTTGATACGGTCACATTCAAACCATAGTTGGTTATTAAAGTTGGTAATAATAACAACTTCATTTTTCGTTGAACAAAAAAAAGATAGGTACTTAGTAATTTTTTTCTAGTACTTATAATTAAGTTGTGTAGGTATATGTACTACCGTCCTACCTAGATGTTATTAACCAAGAACAAGATGTGTGAGTGAGTACATCTTCCAATTTTCCAGGCACTTTTGCTTTGCCTCCGAACCAAATAACTATCTAATTTTTTTATTTTCGCTCGAATCCTACAACCCTGGTAGCTAGATCTCAGAAATTGACAGAGCAATTGAAAGCCGCCGCAGAATCAGCAAGTACCTACTCAGGGCACGGTGACTCTTATCGAATTTATCTCGCACACCATATCACCGATAGATATACCTACAGATATGATACGAACGCAATCTTCCGAGAATACGCTGCAATGATTCGAGTGATATACATTGTTGAGTTGAGACCATAAGTTTAAGAAATAAGACCATTATTATATATGTATATGTATATAAGTATTTCAATCTTATAAAAACAAACATCTAATAAAACAAAATGTATAACATATTTTTAGATAGATTGAAACACTTACTAATATAAAATATATTTATATATGATGAAGTCCCTCGTTAAGGGATGAAACGTTGGTGTTCTTCCAACACAAAATAGGTTCGTAGTTAACCCGCTTACATTCATAATGAATTCGTCAAACTACGGAAGTTTTTATAGTAAAAAAATATATTTGTATATGTAGGTAGGTTCCCAACCTTAACTATACTTACACCTAAAATTTAACTTTTGTATCGTGAATATAATGAATGAAAGGAAGAATATTTTTGGTTTAAACTGTTATTATTAAAGATTAGCTATACATGTATGTATAATATTAGTAATATATAAACTTTTAAGCGATTTAGTACTTAGAGTGACCACTTTTAAACTAAGATTCCTTACTTATACTTCTATACTGATTTTCCAAATAGGTGTAATCTAATACAAAATATTTCAACGCGCCTCTTTTCTTGCACTAAACAGTGTAAGTACATACATATAATAAATAATAATAAATAGTGCTGGACAATTCACACAGCATTATCTAGACCCAAGCTAAGCAGAGCTTGCGTTATGGGTACTAGATAACTGATATACATAATACAATACACTACATAGATAGATATTTTTTATTATTCATAGAAAAACATCCAGCACCCCTGAACAAATATCTGCAGATCGTACAAACATTTGTTCCGAGGCGGGAATCGAACCCGCAACCTCCTGCGTCGCAGGCGGCAAAATGTATTTGTTACATATCACAGTTTATTACATGTAATGTATTGAGTACACTTACCTTACCTACTACATTAGTATAAGTTCTGCTTTGTTTGGTTAGGGCTAGATAATGCTCAGTGAATTGTCCGGCATTATGTATGTAAAATTCTTCAAATCATTTTTTCAAATCGTTTTCAATATTAACTTAATCATCATTTGAATGGTAGTACCTTAGTAGGTACTTCGTTATATCGGTGGATAGTTAACAATACAACAGAAGTAAGTAAATAAATCATAAGGGAATATAATATCATCATAAAGATATGGAAATCAGTTTAAGCCATGCATCAAAGTTAAATAATTATCAATGATAACAATATTGTAATATGTAAGAAGAATCTATCTACCAAGTACCACACTACCTTATAGGTAGGTGCTAAATTAGTTTCCTACTAAGACCATGTTAGAAAAAAATTAATGGTACATGAATAAACCGGAAGTTCTTATTTTTCTTAAATTCTAATACTTTTATTACTTTATTCTTTATATTAGATATACATAAAAAAGATACATAAAAGTTAACAAATCATGGACATGTTTTATGGAGATAAGTTTTTTTTTTAAATAGAGTTTAGTTTAGACACCCGTTCGACTTTGTACACTATGCTATAGCAATTTGAATACGTAATGCTACTTAAATTTTTGTAATTTGAGTACCATAGTATATTTCAGCAACGCCCTGTCTGATTTTCACACAGGGCGTTAAAAATACACAAAAGGTATTTTTAACGACCTTGGCCCTTGGGGCCCAGGAGTCGATCGATTCATACTCTGTTACTTCTATACTAATATTATAAAGAGGAAAGATTTGATTGTTTGCTTGTTTGTTTGTTTGTATGTATTGAATAGGCTCCGAAACTACTGGACCGATTTGAAAAACTCTTTCACCGCTAGGAAGCTTACTTTTCAGGGAGTGACATGGGCTATATTTTATCCCGGAATTCCCACGGGAACGGGAACTACGCGGGTGAAACCGCAAGGCAATCTTCTAGTTTTATATAAATATACACTTGCGAGCTTTAAACTGGAATCGCTTCAAGGGTTGTTCAAGACTAATTTTTACAATTTCTTTGCAGTGAACTAAGAGTTAAATTATGTTTTCCCTTACGCAGGATTTATTGGCGACGATAAATTTTGATTTAATGCACGATAATGTCCGCTGCCACACCGCAGCAGTGATTAGACAGTACCGACAGACGTCTTCCATGTCGTCATTCCCACACTAGACTGGCCAGCCCTTATTCCTGACTTGAACCCAATCTGGCATATGTGGGACGAGCTAAAACAGCGGATACGAGGGAGAAATCCAGCTCATCCAGCTCCGGCGCCGATAGAAGCCGATAGATGCAACTTCGACCTATTGCAATAATTCCCAAAATTTAGGTAGCCAATTTAATTAATTTTAAATCTTCTTGATATCACTTGAAAGGTAACAAAATTACCTTTCAAATGATATACCACAATCTATAGTTCATTGTACATAAATTGTAAAAAAATTGTTTTGATCAACTCGCGATGAAAGCGATTCCATTTTAAAGCTCGCAAGTGTATATACGCCGCCATAATAAAACAAATAACCACAGGCAGAGAATATATATACAATAATACCCACCACCCACGCGTAGCTTCTCAACGACTACAACACCTCGGGACACCGAGGACGCCCAGGGAGGCATGCACCGGCGTCAGCCAGCTGCTGACATTGACTTTCCTGGAGCATATCAGGTGGTTAGATTAGCAGCCCACCCGACACGCAAAAAGGGCTCCCCTGTGGCCCAGCCCAGTTGCGGAAACCAGTCTAGAAACAAGCAACCCACCATTGCACCCACCCCATTATGCTAGTTAGAAACAAAATAACCGCAAGCAATAAGAATAAAATTACCAGAATTACGCTGCCATTGCAAAACTCATCAGCAGTAAATGAAACTCATTCTTCCAATCAAAGCGCATAACATATTGCAAAGGAGTGTTATCGAACGCTAATCACACCATGACGACATAGCGTTTAACAGGCGTAACCATAGGAGATTGAACTATTGGCACATATAGGTACAATCGGTACAATACAGGTGGGGTTTGATTGAAGGTGAACGGATCGGTAAATGATTGAATGAGTGACAAAAAAGGATTCCAATAAAAAAAATCCAAAACTTGATTTCCATAAATTATAATTTCTTTCATAATCTTCTTTCATAATAGTTAATGACTATATCGGGTATTTATCGCGTACCTTTTGTTTTATTTCCCTTACGTTTCTACCGCGTTACAGCGATCGTGGTCACGGGGCGACTGGTCGCCCCATGTCATGTTATGTTAACAAATCGCGAAAGTTTAAAAAGTTCTTTCATAATTTCTCTATAATTCCATTAAATGTACACTTAGAAAATGTCAATTTATAAAACTTAACACTGACACGGAAATAAATTTTAGATTTCTGTCGACGAAGAAACCTTATGCCTGTTAGTTGTTATTTTTTGAGTTGGAGCAAAACCCGTCCCAAGCTTTTTTATCCTCTAGATAATCTAATATTTTATAGTAGGTAGTGTTAGGATTTGTTCAATATTAAGTCGAAATTGTTGATGTTTACGAAATTTGGAGTCTTGTCTACGACCAAATAATATTTGTATGAGCTTTGTTTACTTAAATGACTATATTAAGCGGGCATTTTCCATGAATAACAACAGCTGTCCTGAGTCACAGCGCAACACAGCCAGGGTAATTAGCGAAGTTTCCCGAGCCGAACCGATGTTTGTTTACGTAGGAAATGTTTCAACCCGAGCCGGGTGCCTATAAAAAGCCAGGGCAAACGGAACGGGTATTCATTCTGTTCTGAGATTTAGGAAAAGTAACATTGTGTTCTCTAAATTGTGTTCTTTGTGTTCTGTAAAGATAACCGAAGTAGTAATATAAATTGCTGTTCTAGATCAAGAAGTGTTTCCATTGTTTCCTTACTGCTGTAGGCGATTAGGCTTATATAATCAGAAGTGCGCAGAAACCTACTTTAAAATACGTAAGTACACGCCCTGTTTTGTTCATTTGTTCAAAAAGTGTTTTCTATCGATGGATGGTGTAAGCTCTTTATTCAAAGCGTGCAGAGAAATCCACACGTTATTACTTCAATCGAGATAAAGGTCAAGATAAAGTTAAAACCCGTCATGTGAACTTGTAAATTCAGTTAATTTCGGAAATACCAAAATATTTAACAACCCCCGAATATTCTTTTAATCTTTTTATTGCTTACAATTTCCCTATATCGAAGTGCTCATTGTTCTTGATCGAAACTAAAGATCTACCTACATGTTACTTATATTAATTTCTCTTTTTTTTCGTTTGCGTCTATGACGCAACACAATTTCTCAGACAATGGATGAATTAGAACGTCGAAGCCGAGATCGAGATCGGCAAGGCAGCCAGAGGCGCGAAGTCGTTCCGGACCCTGAGAAGAGAGTTCTCCGAACTGTTTCGCGAAGTATAAGCAGTTCTCGAGCTCGCAGCCGGGAGCAAGAAGATGCACGAGAGCGCATCAAGACATTGGAGGAGGAACTCTTGCGGGAACAACTTCTTGCATCTAGGAGGCGTCACCCCTCATCATTGGGACCCACCAGTGAGCATCGAGTGGAGTGCCATCGTGTGCCATCGAGGCACACGAGCACAAACCACCGTTCGCCATCGAGGCACGGTAGCGCAGTACACCATGCAGCTTCGAGGCTTCGCAGCGAACATCACCGCGCGCCATCGGGACCCACCAGTGAGCATCGAGTGGAGCGCCATCGTGTGCCATCGAGGCACACGAGCACAAACCACCGTTCGCCATCGAGGCACGGTCACGAGCTACATCATGCAGCGTCGAGGTGTAGCAGCGAGCATCATCGTGCGCCATCGAGGCAAACGAGGACGCACCGCCGTTCGCCATCGAGGCACGGTAGCGAAGTACACCATGCAGCTTTGAGGCTTCGCAGCGAACATCACCGCGCGCCATCGGGACCCACCAGTGAGCATCGAGTGGAGCGCCATCGTGTGCCATCGAGGCACACGAGCACAAACCACCGTTCGCCATCGAGGCACGGTCACGAGCTACATCATGCAGCGTCAAGGTGTAGCAGCGAGCATCATCGTGCGCCATCGAGGCACATGAGCACACACCGCCGTTCGCCATCGAGGCACGGTAGCGCAGTACACCATGCAGCTTCGAGGCTTCGCAGCGAACATCATCGCGCGCCATCGGGACATTCGGGACCCACCAGTGAGCACCGAGTGGAGCGCCATCGTGTGCCATCGAGGCACACGAGCACAAACCGCCGTTCGCCATCGAGGCACGGTAGCCAACTACGCCAAGCAGCTCCGAGGCAGAGCAGCAGGCAACTAGAGCTAGGTCATCATGTGCCACCAAGGGACACGAGCACACACCGTCGGTTGCCATCGAGGCCCTCTAGGAAGCGTCACCGTTCGCCATCGAGGCACGGTAACAACCGTCACCGTTCGCCATCGAGGCACGGTAGCAGGCGTCTTCATTCACCATCGAGCGAGCATCGTCACCGCGAGGAACTCTGCTTCGACCAAGGCGGTCTTCATCCAGCACAGCATGAACCAGTGCGACGGATCGACGCGCGCCAACCAAGGTCACGTAGTACTTCTTTATCTAAGAAAGATGTTGTAGATATTCTTAAGTTTATGAAAGAGGGTCTTTCGTCTCATCCCCATGCTACTTCATATCCCGCTCAGAAAGTAGATTATAAAAACATTTTGCCAAATTTTGACCCTTCCACAAAAACGCAACGTGTTGATGTTTGGGTAAAGAAAGTTAACGAATGTGCCTCCGTATATGGATGGGACGAAAGGACCACGACTCATTTTGCTATGCAGAAACTACAGGGTCTGGCCAAGACCTGGTATGAAGGTTTAAGTTCCATTCTTTACTCATGGAAAGAATGGCAAGAAAAGTTAATGAATGCTTTCCCCTTCGAGCAGAACTATGGCCAGGCCTTGGAGGACATGCTGAAGAGGAGAAGTAAGTTTAACGAGCCAATAGAGGTATATTACTATGAAAAGCTGTCGTTACTCAATCAATGTGATATTGTAGGAAAGCGTGCAGTAGATTGTATTATCCATGGCCTTGGAGACAAGACTTTACGATCAGGTGCCCTATCATTGCGGTGCACTGACCCTGATCAGATGCTTCAATATTTGGTGAGCAATAGGGAGATAAGTCAAGCTGCGGCCGAGCGATCAAATTTTAAAAACAAAAATGTTCACGCTGTCAGTTCCGAGGATAGCTCGAAAATAAAGTCAGCCGTCCACAAGGTTAAATCTAAAATCCCATCTGGATGTTTTAATTGTAAAGAAATAGGTCACAGCTTCATGTATTGTCCTAAAACACTCATAAAATGTACAAAATGCCATAAGGTAGGGCACACATCAGATAGTTGTATTGCGAATAAGGTGACTGACAAAACTGACGTACCAAAGACAATGCGTATTGATACAATCAGAGATAAGAGTCTCTCTAGTCCGAGCATGAAATTTACTAAAGACGTCAGAGTGAAAGATACCCTCTTAAAAGCTTTTGTAGATTTTGGTAGTGACGTGACTCTAGTAAAAGCTTCTGCTGCTCGTAGTTTAGGTTTAGAACACAACAATGTACCTTCGACAATGCGAGGTTTCGGAAACAACGTCGTGCAGGCATTAGGAGAGCTGACTCTTGATTTGGAAATGGACGATGTCACCGCTACGGTTTCATGCAAGGTGGTCAACGACGAATATTTAGATAAACCGTTACTGATTGGACAATCTTTTACAGAACAGCCGCACATAATAGCTTTTAAGAATGCACGTAGGTTACAGTTCCTCGACATCGGTAAAGAAGTTCCGCAGCCAGATTTTGAATGTGATATAGGTCGATTATTGAAAGTCAAAACTGTAGGTGCCCTAGAACTGTATGGATTGGTAACTGTGCGATCACGTATTGATCCTTCTATTAGTGGTAGCGTTCTGGTAAAAAACAGTATGGCAGGTGAACCAAATAATCAATATTTTGTCGTCGGAGGTATTTACTGTGCAAATAGGGGCTTGATAGATATTGAGGTTGCGCCTTGTGCAAATTTTTGTCGAATCCCTACCAGCAGTGTAATATGCCGCGCACAAAGAATTGATCTAGTAAATAGCGTCGTCGTTGAGTCTGTTTCAGAAATATCAGAGGTTGAAAATGATTTGGATGTAGATAAGGTTCGAGTAGGAGAACAAATTTCTAAAAATGATAGGCAGTGTCTTTTTGACCTGCTTAATAAATACAAACACTGTTTCGCTACTTCTCTTAAAGACTTAGGTTGCGCCAAAACTGCTGAAATGACGATCGAATTGAATAGCGATCGCCCAATAGTGTATCGTCCGTATAGGCTGTCCCACCATGAGCGGGAAAAGGTCCGGGATATGGTAGGTGAAATGAAGGATGCTGGAATAGTTAGGGACTCGGTTTCGGATTATGCAAGTCCAATTTTGCTAGTCAAAAAGAAAGATGGCTCGTTAAGAATGTGTATTGATTATCGAATGCTAAATTCTGTAACCGTCAAGGAGAGGTACCCTATGCCAATTATTGAAGATGAGATAGCTCGTTTGTCAGGCCAAGCTTGTTTTATCACTCTCGACCTTGCATCGGGGTACTACCAAGTGCCAATTGCTGAACAAAGTAAACGCCTCACGTCATTTGTAACGCCAGATGGACAATTCGAGTTTAATCGAATGCCATTTGGTCTGGCAAACGCGCCAGCGGTGTTCCAGCGCATGATGAACACTCTTCTAGGATCAGCTCGTTTCAGAGAGGTGTCAGCGTACATAGACGATATTCTCATATTTGGTACCGATCCTAAAGACTGTTTGCGGCGCCTTGAAGAGGTTTTACAGGTGCTGGAAGGAGCTAATCTTACCTTGAATTTAGCAAAATGTAATTTTCTTCGTGACCAGATAAGCTACTTAGGGTATGAAATTAGCTCCGCTGGCATAAGACCAGGTGAAGGACAAATTGTTAGTGTTCAGGAGTTCCCTCAACCGAAAAATATTCACCATGTTCGACAATTTCTTGGATTAGCAAGCTATTTTCGTAAGTTCATCAAAAACTTTGCTGTAATTGCCTACCCATTAAGTAAACTATTAAAAAAAGGAGTAGTTTGGCAATGGCAGGACGATCAAATAAAAGCTTTTAATGATCTTAAATCCAGATTGATAGAAAGACCAGTTCTAGCTATATATGACCCAGAAGCAGAGACAGAATTACACACAGATGCGAGTAGATTAGGTATTGGTGGTATATTGTTACAACGCAAGGCAGGGAATGAATCTTTTCGCCCAGTAGCTTATTTTAGTAGGCAGACAACTCCTGAGGAAAAAAACTTTCATTCATATGAGCTAGAGACCCTAGCAGTCGTCTACTCGTTGAGAAAGTTTAGGGTATATTTGTTAGGTAAGGAATTCAAAATAGTAACAGATTGTAGTGCCTTACGCTCTACGTTTCTGAAACGTGATCTCATCCCTAGAATCGCTCGTTGGTGGTTAACTTGGCAAGAGTTTGATTGCTCCATTGAGTATAGGCCAGGTGTAAAAATGAGTCATGTAGACGCGTTATCTCGCAATCCTTTACCTACGGACGAAGGTGTGGTTGAGACAGATCTCTTCCCAACTGTTATGTCAATCAACAGTGACGATTGGTTGCATACTCTTCAGTTAGGTGACTCCGAGCTGGACAGAATACGGAATGTGTTGAGCAGCGAAATTGACGAGAAGGGCCTTGCTTATATAAAAGATAATTACCTTCTTAAAGACAGTAAGTTATATCGGTATCTGAATGGTAACAAAGATGACATTCGTTGGGTGGTACCAAAAGGGGCAAGATGGCAGCTATGCCGCATTAATCACGATGACATAGGACATTTTGGTGCTGAGAAGACACTGGATAGGATAAAGAAGCATTATTGGTTTGGTAAAATGGCTAAATTTGTTAAGAAATACGTCAACTCCTGCATTGAATGTGCCTACGCCAAGAATAGCTCAAGTTCTCGAGAGGGTTTGCTGCATCCTATCCCCAAGGTGGCGGTGCCGTTTCACACTTTACATATCGATCACCTAGGGCCGTTCGTTAAGTCCAATAGGGGAATGACACATTTGTTGATCGTTGTAGACTCTTTTACGAAATTTTGTTTCGTGAAACCTGTGAGGAACACGAACACACAAAATGTTATCAGGGTTTTGGAAGATATATTTTTCACGTTTAGAGTCCCTGATCGACTTATAAGTGACCGTGGTAGTTGTTTCACTTCCCATGCCTTCAAACGTTTCGCACTCGACAAGGGATTCAAACACATACTGAATGCTGTTGCTAGTCCTAGGTCTAACGGTCAAGTAGAACGATATAATCGTACTGTTCTAGATTCTCTAAAAGCATTTAACGTAAACCATGGAGAGAAAGAATGGGATACACATTTAGGCAAAATCCAGTGGGGACTTAACAACACTTTCCAAAAGACAACTGGTCGAACTCCTTCTGAAATATTATATGGTACTTGTATGGATACGGAAATTAACCCCATGCTTAATGAAATTAGCTTAGAAACTCGTGAGTGTACAGATCGATCAATTATAAGAGAAGAGGTAAAAGATAGAATAGATAGAGAACAGAGTAAACAAAAGGAAAGATATGATAGAGGTAGACATCCAGCAAAACAGTACAATAGGGGCGATCTTATTAAACTAACAAAGACTTGTTTTAGTAACGATGGGAAAAGTAAGAAGCTCTTGCCTACGTACATAGGACCCTATCGAGTTGCTAAGGTATTAGGAAACGACCGTTATAAGGTAGCTTCTATCCCAGGTTTGGGAAGCACAAAGAATAAGAGATCGAGTATTGTTTCAGCGGACCGAATGAGGCCTTGGATACATATAACCGCACTCGAAGTACAGTTACAGGATTGAATCTTTTAAATGTAGTTGTTCCATGAATTGATTTCTGATCACTATGCTTTGTTCCAGATCAAACAAGATAAGGACGAAATATTTGTGTTCCGATCTGTGGGTGAGACCTACTAACTAGAGCAAGCGAGGGGGTATCGATCGAATTTACCTACTTTCCTCCTGTTTAGGCTTTGAGCCAACCGAATTTTGAATTAGCTAAGTCGAGATCGAGCGACATTAGCTAGTCTCCTCGATCGAATCAACCTACTTTGACTTCGAGTCAAATATTATTTAAAACGGATATTTGAAAGAACCGAATACGATTGAACTTGTTAATGATATTGTACCTAATAATTTAATCTTGTTTAACCAGCAAATTGTTATTTCTATTATTTTTTTTTATTTTACAAAATGTTAAAATTGTTGATTATTCTCGTTGTCATAATAATACTTATGTACTTACTCTATTTCTACTTATAGATCTTTTTCGTTTTATCTTGTTTCTAGATTTAGATCAATAAGATAATTTTTATCAATAGTTATAGGGTTGATGAGAGAATCTATTATTAATTGTCCCTTGAAATGTAAAACCGACCAATTTGACCGATTGTTAGGATTTCCACCTGGATCGTGTACGAGGGCGCACACGTTGTCAGGACGGACGATTGTTAGGATTTGTTCAATATTAAGTCGAAATTGTTGATGTTTACGAAATTTGGAGTCTTGTCTACGACCAAATAATATTTGTATGAGCTTTGTTTACTTAAATGACTATATTAAGCGGGCATTTTCCATGAATAACAACAGCTGTCCTGAGTCACAGCGCAACACAGCCAGGGTAATTAGCGAAGTTTCCCGAGCCGAACCGATGTTTGTTTACGTAGGAAATGTTTCAACCCGAGCCGGGTGCCTATAAAAAGCCAGGGCAAACGGAACGGGTATTCATTCTGTTCTGAGATTTAGGAAAAGTAACATTGTGTTCTCTAAATTGTGTTCTTTGTGTTCTGTAAAGATAACCGAAGTAGTAATATAAATTGCTGTTCTAGATCAAGAAGTGTTTCCATTGTTTCCTTACTGCTGTAGGCGATTAGGCTTATAGTAGGTACTTATTTCCTTTTTGCACAGCAAGGTTTTGACAATTTGTTTGAATTTATTTACTGATAATTTTTGCAACTCACTATTAGTTTTGTTAAAGAAGAAGAGTAAGAGTAGAGCAACCTAAACTAATCTATAGTTAATTCAAAATAATGGTGCTCTCTAAACGAAAAACATAGTGTTATGCGCGAAACTACTGTAGAGCTAATGTAATGTAACAGCTAATTCGGTCTGTAAATATATAACCTCCACCTCAACAGCCTTTAATGATCCACTGCTGGACGCAGGCCCTCCCCTGATAAGCACATTATTGGCTTTTATCTCACGTGGGATGCCCATAATCCCCACGCTGGGCATGCTGGTTGGGACTCGCAGTTCAGTGTTAAAATTGTTCTGCAGGTGGCGCTGCTGCCTACCTCGGGTGGATATCCATTAGTCGCCTCTTACGACACCCGCTAGAAGAGATGGGTGGTGCAAATTTTAAGCCGGCACCACACAGCGCTATATAAATATCGCAGAAATTAAAACATTTTGGAACATAAAGAGTAAATAATAAATACCTATATTTATTTACAGCGAACCACCAAAGGCTGTGTGGATTCTGATATGATCTGATGATTTTAATTAAGTGCATACCATTTTGGCAGCATTTCAGATGATGATTTAAAGTTGATCGTTTCGTGTAGGCGGGAGATTCAAATATATAGAAAGGTTAACGTTTTGCGACAAATTAATTTTCCGCTGGTTTTATTCCTCGTAGAACGCTGAAAAAACCAAAGAAATGAAACTCGCGCCAACACGAAACTATCAAATCAACCATAACACCGAAATGACGACATAGAAGATATCGTACAGGTGAAACCACAGTAATTGCTAATAGCCGTAACAATCTCAGCAAAAGTAATCTTAATCGAGATATTGGTCAAGAGTGAGTAATAAAGAAAACCGGTGGTTTCGTATACGGATACGAACAACGAGAGTGTCTCCCCATTCATTTGAAAGGTGAACTGCTGGTCAACTCGGATGTACTCATGAGTGTATCACTCATAATATTTTCGCCTAAGTAACCTTTTGAACTTTAACTGAACGCTAAACGGGGCGTTGGTAAAATAATAAAGCTAAGCAAATCTCATTGCATTGCACAGGCCAGAAATTTTACCCTCCCGTGGCTGATTTCAAACGTTGTGGTTCCCGGAATTTCGTGTAATTATGTTGTTATTTGTAGGTTAGTACTTATTTTTCATTTTTGTGGTGTATTACCTACCTACATATTACCTTTTTTTTATTCGGCGAGGAAATTCGTTTACGAATAAACTGCAGCCTTATTTATTATGAATGTAAGCGGGTTAACTACGAACCTATTTTGTGTTGGAAGAACACCAGTCTGGGGGGGACCAGAATTATGTGGGACTCGACGCCCTGAGAAGGACGTAATACCCACTAAAACCTCCCCAGTGTCCTCGCCATTTTCGCGCAACATTTGAAAGCTTGAAACCTACCGCGGCACATCTCAAAATTTCGAATTCCAAAAGACATTTTAAAAACAAATGTCACTAAATGTCAGTCACATCGTTCTTTCTTCACCATTGATTACGGATTCACCGCGCGTGCAAGCGGAGGTGAAGAAATCAGTCAAGATGGGACGCCGAATTCGGAACACGCTGTATATGGAACAGGTTCCTCTTTTGTTTCTTGGTTATTAGCCAATTTGTGCTCTAGAGATGTGAACATAGGACCCAAATTACGGTGTTCTTGTATCACATTTCAGTTGGAAGACCTCAGCAGAGAATTGGTCTGATGTGGTGCGGCGGGCGAAGGTCGGCCTGTAACGTAGGAGATTGCGGGTTCGATTCCGGCTTTGGTACAAATGTTTGTACGATCTGCATCGTTCACTTCATAAGTGTAATTTTATAGTTATTTTTTTTAACATTTTTATAAAAGACCTTTAGATATTAAAGCGAATCATAAAAAATATCCATTGTTTTATTTGCCATGCTTTTAAATTGAGAATTACCTATATTAAGGTAAAGGCTGGTTCAGTGTGGAAAATACCCTGATTCAATTGGACACAACAAACCAAAGCTGCATTTAAAATTTCTCCTAATCAAACTAGAACCGACTGTTAAAAAACTAGTATGCACAATAATAGTCGCATAAATTCTGCATAAGATAAAGAAAAAAACAATAACAAAAGGTAAAAAATGTTAAAACTACAGGCCCCAAAATTTACCCGGTTTATTGTACAACGCCGTACGTGGGGTACGGTACGGCTTAACACAAGCTCTGCTTAGCTTGGGGCAGCTAGATGATGCTGAGTGGAATGTTCAGCATTATTTATATTTATTTATTTATATTTAATAGAGAACCTTTGAGTAGGTAAGATCATCATCATCACTAGCCTACCATCACCCACCTCTCTGGTTACAGTTATTTGCTTTCGTTCGCTTCAGTTATTATTCTTACTAATTTTCTACTGGTGAAAGTTTGTAAAATACGTGAACACTAGTCCCCAATAAATTCCTTCAGTAGGTACAAACGGTTATAATAAATAATAATAAATAAATAAATAATATATAAGTAAGTATGTATATGTCGTAGTCATATCCTAGAATTGATCACGATGTAACCGACCATTTCATGAAATGGTAGTATTTCATTAAATGGAAAATACGCACTGCCTACACCATGATGTGGTCTGAAAAGATCAATGAATAATCAGCGTTTGACGATATAAAAAGCTAAATGAACGGCTACTTCATGATATGGTCAAACTTATGCGATCATATCGTGAAATAGTTACATCATCTACCGTTAGACTACGTTAGCTACTTGACTTTTACGAAAGACTAGTACTTTTGAAAATCCGACTATTCGTATAGTTCCCATGGAAAAATATTATGAAATACTGACAGAAATACACAAAACTGTTGGACATGATGGCCGACTGAAAATCATAGAAAACATTAAAATAAGTTGACAATCTAATAAAATATTATGAAAGTTTCTTTCGTTATCTCCCATTTTTGTGATAAAGTGATAAAATATTGTAATCTGTTATAATTTTTTAAATTTTCATTAAATGAAGATTTTATAAAAATATTTTGAGTATTATGTTGCCAGCAAGCCAACTGCAAAGGGCAATTTATAGTTCTAACAAAAAAAAATAAAGTTCCTTCGATAATTGGATTTTTTATTAAACCTTTGATATCAAGGAAACCCTACATTAATGATATGGCCAAACGTTGATTGAAATATCATTAAACGTTACTGCTTAATCGATACAACCAGTTTTAGCTGGCCATATCATGAAATACAACCATTTCATGAATTGGTCGGTTACATCTACATCATGAAGTGATCAATTCTAAGATGCCATAATATGGCATGGATGTGGTAAGATATTATCTTAGAATTGATCACGACATTATATATTTAACAGATCCGATCGGTCTGAAAGTTGCCTATGTACTTAGATATTGTTTTAAATAGGTTAGGTACCTACCAGAGTGAATCTATAAACTCACTTAGGTAGGTATATGGAATGAAATAAAAATCAGCTTTTAACTGACTTCCAAAAAGGCGGAGGTTTTTTCTTCGAATATACTACTATGTATGTATGTTTTTTACGTAGCTGTAGGTACTTACACTTGCTGATTTCACCGTCAATTGCAAACCGGTTTTGATGATTATTTGGTTTTGTATAGACATCCGACAGAGAACCAAAGTTATCGACAGAGGTCAAAGAATTAGCAAGCTGAAGGGGCAGTGGGCCGGCCATATCCCACAAAGAACCGATAACCGCTGGGGTAAACGTATTCTTGAGTGGAGACCGCGACTCGACAAACGTAGTGTAGGACGCCCTCCGGCAAGGTGGGATGACGATCTGCGAAAGACTGCAGGCAGATGCTGGATGCGGCAAGCTGAAGACAGGGCGCTATGGCGGTCATTAGGGGAGGTCTATGTCCAGCAGTGGACTAACATAGGCTAATGATGATGATGAGACAAAGAATCGAAAACTGAGTTCGGTGGCCACCAAGAGCAACTTCGCTATTCTGCATAAAGGAAATAAAAGAAAAATATTTTATGGGCATTAAAATAAAGCAGTAAGGTATCATAAACTGTAAAATGAACTTTTAAAAATTCCTTTGATTAACGTACTTAATTAAAAGAAAGAAAAGGCAGCGGCGCTAGTTTGAGGCATACAAGCGCCTTAAATAAAAACAGTGAAAATATAAAGGAATTCGAAGTGAGTTTCTCGTTTTTGTAAAGCCAGTCATGATTTCAGAATAACGAGTAGGTACCTACGAAGTAGCAGCCTGCAGCAGTACTGTGCAGTACCTTGTATTTATTATCAGTTCAGTTCTCACGTGGACATGTAGGTAGGTACTGCGTCAGTGCACGCGGCTCTTTGTTTTTAACTGAGTTATGGCTGCAGACGACCTTCAGTTACCGGTAATGTCTGCAACACCGTGTTGTACCTTCTTGCCTTTTGTGGCTATAAAACCTAGTTAAAATTCTGTAGATATGGTTCGTTCTCCCAGCGCTAACTCACAAATGTCCTGTCTTCTGTTACAACTAAACTCAAAGACACGCTATTTAGGTAAAATCATTTGAAAAGATGGATTAAAGTACCTAGACCGAAGTGCGACCAAGGCAACAAAACGCATGCGAAACACGAATGCCGGGCGGCGGTGTGCCATTCCGACCATGAACCTTTATCTAACCTAAATATTCATGATTCCGACTTTGACTGCGATTGGGCAGAAATATTATCGAGACATATTTAATTAAGTAAATATATTTCTGTGGTGTATTTCTGTGCTATATTTAATTTTATATTATCTAGATATATTTCTGTGGTGGACCTAATAGCACCTAATTTGAGCCTTCTACTTTCGAGAAGCTAGTAGTAAGGTATCCAGTCTCCCGAATTTTATTTACATCGATGGATGGCACAAAATGTTCTTTTTTCGCCCAGAGTCTTACGTCCGGTCCGAAGAATGATTTGTCGTAAAACTGGTTTTACAACAAAAATCGAAGTTTAGCTGGATCATACACTAACACATTCATAGCCCAAGACACCCAAGACGCAGATGCCAGTCTCCGTTCCCGTGTAGCGGGGCAACAAGCGCGCCCCTGCGGGTCTCAAGCCGCCGCCGCCGCGGCTGGGCAGTGAATGCGTTAAACCAGTTCAAAAGTTTCCAGTTAGAAATCTAAGTGAAATTGCTATCGATGTTTCCAGTCCGTTTAAAACTTAGTTTACATAATGAGTCCATACATAACGCACATTGTATAGGTGGGCGGCAAGCCCTATCAGGGACCCCCCACATCTAAAGCTGCGCAAAGCGATTGAGATTTTTTTAGATGATGGCGAGGTAGATATTATATTCAGATATGGCAACATATCACACATCAACAGCCATTACACTAGTGGACATACCTATAGGCCTCCCCTGATACCCGCCCTATTGGTTCTCATCATATGAGGTTAATGGGATACCCGCACAGGTTGAGGTTTGTTGGTTGATCTGTTATCTGTCCCTTATGAAACCCCCGCGGAAAGAGTTGGGGAGCAAATTTTCAGCCGGCATATAAACAAATACTTATAATGCTCTAAAGCCAACCTGTGGCCATACCTACATTATATAGGTGTAGGTACTTAGGTTTACATACATTTTATGTACATAGTTTATTGCTTATCCTTTTTGTTCCACGTCATTGTCGTTTGAGCTGTTTTCTATTATGTTCACATTTGATTAGTTAAATTGTCACTATACGTAAAAATCTTTAATTGGCTCTCTGTGGTTAGTACGTAATTTGATCAAGTTAGTTTAAGCCGTTGGTTTTCCAATAAATTAAATACTTAAATAAATAAATAAATACCTACTAGTGGCCTACTGGTACCAAATTCTTATGGGCTAACGGCATAGCTAGCTGCATATTCTGCATGATTGATACTTATTCTTCTGCAGCTGATAACCAAGCTTTGTACTTACATATCGTCTTCACATCATCAACTAGTTCAGGTTCGTTCGACTGCAGTGACGTCTCTGTTCCAACATCAGCATTCTCCCCGCTCTCCATCACCCATAATGCGGAACTGGTGGCCAGTTCTGGTGTAGAAATCAGGCTCGGAATCTCACAAGGTTCGTCTGAGAGAGCTTTTTTCTCTATGTCTGTAGGGGTCCACATTTTATACCTACCCTCTGGCTTTGACTAACCTGTGCGAAGTCTATTGGCGTTTTTGTTTGAAAGTCTTAGGTTTTATTTTTATCTGGGCATCATAATACGTATCTATTAAGGATTTTGGTCGATTTTTGGGGATATTTCTTGCAGGTTAGTGGGTTATTGAAAAGCCCGGAAGATTAGAAAATTTTTAACCGCGCACGCTTTATGATAAGTTCACAAAACCGAACACTTTCTGTTTTTACAACAACTTTTATTCATTACTAAAGAAATAAGAAAAATAGAGCTAGAATTTAATCATAATTTATTTTTGTATACACAACAACAAACAGCTGATTAAAGTATTAAATTGTCAAATACAAGCATCTGTCACAATACCTTTGTCAAATGCTTATAGGTAGGTAATAAGGAACCTACCTATTTCGTGATCGTGACAAACTCTTTAGTCATTGTGACTTATCGTATAGGTACTTAACTTTTGATAACCACGAAATAATTTAGGGTTCCATAAAGGAACAGATTTTGAGAAGCCTTAAAATAAAACAGAAGGAAGCGAATAGGTAGGTATCAAAAGTATCCAAAATATTAGTGAGGACAGGACAACAAACGTTGAAAAATAATGGCATCCAAAAGTCAAATTGATTGATTTGATTAGCAAAAGCTAAAAATCGACTTCATCCCTTAATTTTACATTGTTTTAAGTTCTGCGAAAGAATTTTCAAAATCGATCCATAATTCAAGGCGAAATCGTCGAACATTACATAAAAAAACGTACAGCCGAACTAAGAACCCTCCTCCTTTTCTCGAATTCGGCTAAAAAATGAATTAGTGTTTAAAATTAATAAATTAATGACCTACCTAAGTATAATTTGTTTTTCGAAATAAGACTTGCACTTGAACGAGGAGTTCAAGATAAACCAGAACGCTTTCGTTTCCTGATGACGTCTGTCAATAAGTTTTTTTTTTCAATGATTGAAGATAAAGTATAGGCACCTCCTGCGTAAGTACCTAGTAGATAGGTAGGTAGGTAAGTTAAGTACCTACTTACTAGGTACTAATTAACGATGCGTGCGTGGCATTAAAGAGGCAACAAAGAAGAAATCATTGCCTACATGTGTCCAGAACAGACACAAATTTTTAGGTACTTACACTACACTCACATGTTTTATTTAATGTTATCTAGAACATTAAACAATATTAAATAGCAACAACAAATAAAATTCTAATGCCTCTCCAACACAGCCCTTGCGTGATGAAATGAAATGTTATCCCACAAGTATAGAAAATCATTTTATGGCCCTAACTTAAAAAATAAAACGTTAACTTTATTTTTGCTACAAGACTTTGCTTCTTGCCAAATTTCATGATTCTAGGTCAACGGGAAGTACCCTATAGGTTTTGTGTGCATGTGATTCCCTTCGTAATTTCAAAATTTTCGGACATAAACGGCTGTAACTGATGGATGAGACATGACAGGGCGCTATGGATATGGCTCTCATTATGGGAGACCTATGGATGACCAGCTGTAGACTAGTATAATGTTTTAATTTTTAATTTTCTTTATTCAGGATATTAAACAATTGTACAATGCAGGCTTATTAGTGTGTAAATAGTGTGCTTATTCTATGTGTTTTTAAATGTACAACCAATCACATTATCCACAGATTACACAGAAGTATTACTTACTACATAGTTGGTTGCTGTTAAAGGTAGCTTAATTTGTTCTATTACATAGTATTTAAGGTTTTTATATATTTTAGCTATAATTTTATGAGTAGGTACTAGTTAATTTTTTACATAGGTATTATTATAGGCTGATGATGTATATGAATGACAATCATGTCGCTGTTCTGTTTGCAGTTTGTGGATGATGATGCTCTTGAAATCTTTGCTTTTTTCAATTCAAAATATCTTTACTGAAACATCACCTACTACAGGATACGCTGAGCATAAGCTAGTCCTAGCTCTATCCACTATAAAACTTTTTAAACTTTCGCGATTTGTTAACAACATAAGGGAAATAAAACAAAAGGTACGCGATAAATACCCGATATAATCATTATCTATCCACTATGTTCAATTGTAATGTGTAGCAAGCTTTTTGCTTGCACAGAAAAACTTATATCAATTAAATTAAACTGCGAAATAATAATAATGCTGGACAATCCACACAGCATCATCTAGCCCCAAGCTAAGCAGTCCTTGTGTTATGGGAATTGGATGACTGATATACCTACTTAATACATAGATGACTTAGGTATTTATTACAATACAATACATTACATAAATGATATACTTATATAAATAATTTTAATAAGGTAAGTAGGTATAAACAGCCTTTATTCACAAAGAAAATTATAAGTACAAGTATTTACAATTGAAACACAAAAACAAAGTAAACAATAAATATTCAGAAAAAAACCCAAAATACACGGAATAAAAAAAATTGCTTGGTGGCTGCTGTGTAGTGAATTTGTTCGAGATGTCATGTGTGTTACGTGACAAGGATCCTCACTAACCTACACTTTAGATAATGTTGTTTGTTCCATTAGTTGTATCGGATCCCAAAACATACACGCTGGCGAATAGCTTGTTTAAACACAACATCGGTACAAACAGGCAGAATTGTTTTTACATGTACGATTTAGCTTTATAAACATTAGTAAAACATTAAATTTATTCCCATCTGGAATTTCATTCAAAATTTCATTTTTACACGAAGCTGAGTTGGCATAATCTGCTCCCCCAAAATCTATTTTATCCCAACGGGAATGGGATGGGCGTCTGTGATTTGACACGGAATTGTTTGATACAAACGTGCTCCAGCTTTGCGGATCGCGCCCGTCTCCTGGCCGTTTCTAAATGGTAGTCAGGACATTGATTTCAAGCATTTCCTTCATATAACACTGGACCTTTATTGGATCCCGTAACTTTCCTTATCGAAACATGTCTTCGGTTGGATGCCAGGTGTTGCGGGCCTAATCAATACCAGAGCGGTAGGTAAGGTACTGCTGTCGAACAGCTTGGTCATCACATCACGGACCAAAGACTGCTTAGACCGAAATGGCAATGGTTTCGTCTGGCATGTTTGTAGGACGGGCTTGTTTCCACAAAACGATAGTATGCTTTCTCCTCATTAGCACACACGTCCACTGCTGGACATGCCTTCCTCAGTCCATGATTGGTGATGGCAGAGGGGTTTTTAAAAATTCATAGAATGAAGCTGCTGCTTTCTGGTAGATTCCCTTAGTCGACTTTTACGACATCTACGGGCAGTTTGACGGGTAGATTCTTTTCTTACGCCACGACCGCCACTGCACAATTGTACGAGTATCATTGCGGCGATAATTTTTATATAGCCTCGCTGCGAGATACTAACCTGTGGGACAATCTTTTGATTAAATAATTAATTAATTAATAATGGTGGTCAATTCAGCATCATCTAGCCCAAAGCTAAGTAGAGTTTGTGTTATGGATACTAGATAACTGATATGATATCACACTAATATTATAAATGCGAAAGTTTGGATGGATGGATGGATGGATGTTTGTTACCTCTTCACGCCAAAACTACTGAACGGATCGGGCTGAAATTAAGGGTAATTCTAATCCTGGAGTCAAACATAGGCTACTTTTTACTCCATAAATCAGTTCCAATGGGATGGAAATTACCTTTAAAAGTTTCCATAGAAACAACGCGCGCGAAGCCGCGGGCATAAACTAGTACTTAATACAATAGATTTGATTTGTTAACATACAGGGTGGACCAAACAGAGACGTCACGTCGTCATAAGAAAATTAAATGCCTCACCCCCGGGGTACCCGAAAATACCCTATGTAAAAACTCATAACTCGAACACTACGACGAAATCCGAGAACATAAGTACATGGGGTATTTTCGGGAACCCCTGGAGGTGAGGCATTCATTTTTTTATGACGTCACTATTTGGTCCACCTGTATAACGTGCCATGTCACGTCGTCGCCCCGTGTGGTGACCACGCACGATCGCTGAAACGCGATGGAAACGCAGGGGAAATAAAAACCAAAAGTACCTATGTATCTACGCGATAAATCATGTGTTTCCACCAATGAGAGAGGATGTTTCTCCCACGCCTCCAACTCATGAGTGTCATGCTGCAGTCATGCGTCATGCCTCCAAGAGTTGACAGAATCAAGTGACTCGTACGTATCATACGCAATGATACAGTATGTCTACACCCTTATCTTGATTACGTACTTCAACCTAAGCTGCTATGATTAAGGGATTTGCTAAGATGTTGTTGTCTGATTCTTCGGGATCATCAAAGTGAGATGAAGATAAGGTAGCAGGTTTGATTCATTGAGACTGCTTAGCTAAAGCTTCGTATGGGTACCATTTTCTTGCTGGGTTGTTATATAGGTAGCTACTCACGTATTAACTATCCCGGAGCTTGTTATTAGAAAGTATGTAGGTCCAGGAAGAGTCCAGCCAGAGCAAGGCCCCTGTTGAGTCAGGATGATGATGATGATGATTGATGATGTACTTAGGTACCTATAGGATAGGTAGGACCGTTTATTTTTTAGTTAGATACGAGATTATATAACTTTCCTACCTAGTTAAACATTATATTAATATTAGGTAGGTATACTTATATCAATAGATAGTTTTAGATGATGTGATGACAATGAGCCCTAAATGCCCAGTCCAGCTGAATCAACTTTCAACGAATACGTAGAATAGGTAAGTTAAGTTTTTTATCTTGTCTCTTACCACGGAACCCGCGGCCAAAGAATTTTATTCCATCTTGACTGAATTCATTTGTTGTCAGTCGTCACTATAGGCCCACGATGTTTTTCATCTCCGTTCACGTGCTACTAGTGCAAAGAGAATCTTCTTGTGGATTTTTAGAATTAGTGCACTAAGTGCACTGCTGAACAGTGCAGCATTCATCAGAATCTACATTGGTAGGTGCATCCGTCAAAAAAGTGCACATTTAGTTAGACTATCACATGCTTGTTTGTTTTGTGTGCGTTATCATGCGTAGGCAAGGCACACGATTGTTTTTGATATTTGATTTGAAAAACTTTGGTGTATAGGTAGGTAATGTAATGAATGTTAAATTTTTAAAGTTGTTTTTAGGGTTTCGAAACCCTTATGGTCTCGCTTTGTCTGTCCTTTTTTCCTTGTATACAGGGAAAAAAGGACAGCTGAGTTACTATTAGCATGTCGAAATTTGAAAAAAGAGGTCACATGGGGTATCAAATGAAGGTAGGTACCTACCTATTTGTGGCTTATTCCAATAATCCCCTGCTAAGGCGTTGTACCTACATTTCAAAATACCTAGTTAGTTTTTGAAATTTCTGTAGGCCTCTGAAATGTATGTGCGTTTGTAGACTATGGATTTATATTTCCGTACCTAGGTACTACTGCTGGTAGTAAATATGGTAGTAAAATGAGTAAATAGGAAGTAAATTGTAGCAAATAGGTAGGTAGTCAATAGTGCACATGGTTTCATGTCCATATCTCGCCTGGTCCAGCAATCCTGATGATCACTGCCGTCGCGCAAGCCTAAAAGCAACTACATACTTGAAAAGGCTTTGAACTTTGAAAGGATCCAATGAGAAGAATCAGTTTTTACTTACTTCACTAAGTTAAGTGGTACTTATCGGAAATGCCTAAACCACCTGCGTGGCGCATGCTTCCCTCTCAGACTTCAGTCGAGGACCTGCCTACTGATAACCTGCTGATAAATTATACTTGTGAAGTTGTGATATGATAACAGAAAATGATCTCTGTAATGCCGAAGCAAATGCCTCTTTATTTAGTGCCGTGCCTCCTCCTGTCTCCGGGCATGTATAATAGGTAATATATAACATACCTACCTACCTACATAAGCCTTTATTGGCTGCCGCGGTTCTGCAGCGCCTCAGGTATGTTCGCCGAGGCTCGTACCAACTCTTTTGATGCAATATGGCGCAAAATACAGCCTCACTGCTCAGCAGGACCCGCGGGAGCAGCAACAGTATCCTGAATGCGATATCTATCAAATTTGATTGTCCTCTGATGTATTCCCTACATCAGAGGACGAAATCCCTGTTTAATATTAAGTACTAAACCTCTAGCCCTAAATGTACCTACTAACAAAATAGACTAAGTTGTCTGAATAAAGAAATTATATTTATTTTATTTATATTTATTGCTAAAACTTTGAAATCCATCATGGTTATTAACACTAAAATCATTTACAACGTCATCATTTAAAAACTCAAATCATGGTAAATATCCCGTTGTAAATGATTTTAATATTTATTGCTGTTTACATTTAGGGTATTTTTAACCCCCGACGCAAGAAAAGAGGGCTGTTATAGGTTTAAAGTGTCTGTCTGTGTATCTGTCTGTGGTATCGTAGCTCCCAAGCGGATGAACCGATTTTCGTTTATTTTTTTTGTGTCATAGATAATTTTATCCCGTGTGGTTCTTATCCATGTTTCATGAAAATCTGTTCAGCCAATAAACGTCGGCGGGTTTTTAAATTTTTTAAATTTGTCTTGTTTAAACTATGCCTTATTTATTACTTCTTAAACTATGGTATGTATGAATATCTGTTCGTTTCTTTGTGACAGTTTGTCTTTCGACAGAGGCCTCCTCTAACGATTCGCTTATTGGACCGGCTACTTTATTGATATAGGTATTATCTTCCCATATCTTAAATTATCTTCTTCAATATTTTTATGTTATCTCTCGGGTAGGTAAGTACCATTCTCTTTTTACTTTTATTCGTTTTTCTTTTCTTTTTCATAGTGTAAATCCTGTCCATCACCATTAGTACCATAGTTTATAAATTGAGGTGCATTCTAATTTGACTTTATTTCTTGTAATGCTAGTTCTAGTTCTTGTAGCTTCTTCGGAGTTCTTAGTGATCGAGTGGCGATTTAAATATCTTATTCTCCTTTTTGTCTCTTATTTGTATCTTTAGAGGGTCTTGGTCTTTTCCCCCACGAGGACCAGAGGCTTGGGGGAGAATTGTTTTTCTTATTTCTACGTTCTTTATTAGTTCGTTGTGTTTCCCGTTTGCTGATTGCTATTATTTATTTTCTAAAGCGCTGGATGACAGGGAGTTAGATCTAATCCTCCTTATGTCGAATGTAGGAGTCATCTTGTAGGGAGATAATAGGGATTATATACAGGGAGCCACATAACATGGGTAGGTACTAAACCGAAAGGGGGTGGTGATTCTGGACCCCGAGCGAGGGGATTAACTTTTGGTCTACAAGTTTTGGATTTTCGAACTTTTTTACTTGTTTTGAAAAAAATTAGATAAGTAGGTACTTTTTATACAAGTCAATTACTTGAAGTTTCATAGGATTCACATACTAATTTTATTTATTTATTTATGTAAATGCCTACAGCTCTTATAATTACAAAGTAAGTCACAAGAATCTATCAACAAAAAAGGTTCACGGATATTAATTAATTTTTCTATAACTTTTTTGTAATTATTTCATGACAAAACACTGGTTTTGCTGAAAAAACCAGCAAGAAACATATGTGAAGTATTTCATAATGTTATACAATGCAATAGAGCGTAACAAAAATATTCGTAGGTAACGTTTGCTCCCCTTGGGGTCCAGTCTTTTCGGCTAGGTAGGATCTTAAACTAACAAAACTAAAAGCTAGGTAAGTACTTACTTCTTCGGCAGGTTAGTATTAATTGTTATACAGGGTGGCACATTTAGATCGGTCAGTATGGGAAAGTCTAAGACATACGAAGATCTCTTCTTAGGAACCATGTCATCGATTTTAGTAACAAGAAATACTGACCGATCTAAATGTGCCATCCTGTATATTCTCTGCTTACGGGCAAGCTAATCTACTAGGTAAGTATACTCCTCCTAGACCGTTTCGCTCTCCAAGCATGGTGTCAAAATAACGTCATTGGTATTTAGGTACGACATTTACACTCTCTCCTTTGCTCCAAGCTTTGATCGAAAACACACGGAAAAATTAATTGTAGGTAGGTATGTCCTCCGAACGCAATGATTTGCTTTTCAAGGAGATGGCAGTTCTGGGATTCGTAATGATGATGATGAAGAATCAATAGTACCTTCCTAGGCATTATCGCCTTCGGCCTAGCTTCTGCGCCGTGTGTGGTGCCGGCTTAGAATTTGCCCCAACTCTTCCCGCGGGTGTCGTCGTAAGAGGAGACTATACCCGGTGGATATCCACCGGGGGCGAGCACGACCGGGGAGAGGTCAAGCGCAGGACCAACGGCTTAACGTGATTTCTGAGGCACGCCCCTGTGCCTCGGAAAGCACGTTAAGCCATCTAACACCGCCCATTTCCTTACTCCGGGCTGCTGCCCGGAGTAAGATGGTCTTTTCTAGAGCAAGAAATATTCACAGTAGCAACTGTAAATATTTCTTGCTCTAGAAAAGACCCAATAACACAAATCTTGGGCAGACCCAGGATTTGAACCCGGGACCACATTATCGTTGAACAAGCGACCGCTACACCAACGGGGCAGTCGGATAAAAGTATAAAATGTCCTGCAAATATTAGAAACATTTATTACTTACTTTTATCACGGTTAGAATAAAACAAAATTGTGTTAGGTACACTGCACGCGAAGGACAGCCTATTTCAATTGTTGATCAGGACACACAACAAAATTCGAAATCTAATCAACCATTGGCTGAGTCTACTATATACAGACTTGTAGAGAGTAAACTCAGTGATGGTGATATTAAAGGTGCCTCTCGCATTATGTTTTCAAATGACACGATGGCACCAAATGACGATGCTACCCTCATATCTCTTGAGAGTAAGCATCCATCCGCAGGGGCCAATATTCAACTCCCCGATCCACCGGAAGAGAGTGATGTCGCCGTGGACACGACCAGCGAGGATGTGCTTAAAGCTGTCACATCATTTCAGAGTGGCTCTGCCGGCGGCCTGGATGCTGTGACTCCACAGCATCTAAAAGATCTTCTATCTGGCGGGTCTGGCCATGCAGGTGAAGTCCTTCTGAAAGATTTGACATCTCTGATCAACCTGATGTTGTCAGGCCGAGTCAATAGCGAGATCACAGAACTCCTTTACGGTGCGAATCTTTGTGCACTCAAAAAGAAGGATGGCGGAATAAGACCCATAGCCGTGGGCACCACCTACCGCCGCCTCGCAGCTAAAGTCTGCTGTCGGAAAGAAGCCGACTATCTAGGCGACTATTTCCGACCAATTCAGCTAGGCTTTGGTTCGCGAGGTGGATGTGAGGCCGCAGTACATTCCCTTCGTACATTTTTAGACCAAAATTATGGGGAGGTAATTCTGAAGGTAGACGTCAAAAACGCCTTCAATTCCGTAGACAGGGGCGCCTTGCTAAAAGAAATTAAAGACAAAATTCCAGAAATTTACCCATTTCTTTGGCAATGTTACGGTTCGCCATCAAAATTAATATACAGGAATAAAGTCATTTCGTCCGCTGTTGGCTGTCAGCAGGGCGACCCTCTTGGTCCGGCCATATTTAGCCTTGCCATCCAACCCATAATTCAACGTCTCCAATCCAAGCTTAATGTTTGGTATTTGGATGATGGAACATTAGGTGGAGAAGTGAACGCAGTTTTTGATGATCTAAAAATCATCACAGACGAATTTCGACAAATAGGTTTGGAATTAAATTTTTCAAAGTGTGAGCTTTTTATTTCGGACTCCTGTGTAGACAAAAACAATATCATTGAGAAATTCAATACATTAGCCCCCAACATTACAGTTGTTGATAAATGTTCACTTCGACTCCTTGGTTCACCAATTCTTGATGAGTCTTTTCAGTCATTTGTAGATGAGAAAATTCAAAATTTCCACAAAAATTCGGACAGACTGCTCAAAATTAATAGTCATATGGCTTTTACAATTATTCGGTTCTGTCTATTTGTACCTAAATTTACGTATTCTTTGAGATGTAGTCAAATGTGGAAACACAGCGACCTCTTGGAAGGCTTAGACAACATAATAAAGAATACATTATCATCGGTTTTGAATATCGATTTAGATGACAAGGCATGGTCGCAGGCCTCCCTGCCTGTCAAATTGGGAGGCTTAGGTATACGCAAAATTTCAAGTGTAGCCCTACCAGCGTTCTTGTCTTCTGTCTACAGCACTAGTTCTTTAGTTGAAAAAATTTTAAATCCTTCTCTTTTGGTCCCACCTGGAATGTCATTGAAAATTTCATTTTTAGACGAAGCTCGAACGGCTTGGCATAGTGCTTGCCCCGATGCTGCTCCCCCAAAATCACTTTTGTCCCAACGGCAATGGGACGGGCCTCTGTGTGAGTTGACACGGAACTGTTTGTTACAAACGTGCTCCAGCTCTGCAGATCGTGCCCGCCTCCTGGCCGTTTCTAAATGGGAGTCAGGACATTGGTTGCAAGCATTTCCTTCATATAACACTGGTACTTTATTGGATCCCGTAACTTTCCGTATCGCAACATGTCTCCGGTTGGGTGCAAGGTGTTGCGCGCCTCATCAATGCCAGTGCGGTACTGCTGTCGAACAGCTTGGTCATCACGGATTATCGTGCACTAGGGCCGCTGGTCGGATATCTCGCCACGCTAGCCTTAACGACATCATCCGGCGGGCCTTTGTCACCGTTAACGTACCAGCTATTCTCGAACCGAATGGTCTGTTGCGTGACGATGGTAAGAGGCCCGACGGTATGACACTAGTCCCATGGGAGTTGGGGAGGCCCATTGTGTGGGACGCTACATGCGTCGACACACTTGCGCCTTCCCATCTTCCGAGGACATCCGTGAGGGCGGGTGCGGCGGCAGATTTGGCCGAAGATCTCAAGAGGCGCAAATATGCAGGTCTCGACAGAGCCTACACATTTGCTCCCCTTGGAGTCGAGACCCTAGGTCCGTGGGGTACCGAGGCTCTTCGGGTTTTCAAAAAACTATCTGAGCGTCTGGTCGAAGCGACGCGTGACCCGAGAGCTGGTGATTATCTGGCACAGCGTATCAGCATTGCCATACAGCGTGGCAATGCAGCCAGCGTCTTGGGGACGCTTCCGACTGGTGTTGATATGGATCAGTTGAGCTATCTGTAGACTGTTTGCAACAGTCGGCAGTTAGCTCAATTGTTTCAATTGTAAATACTAGTATAATTTTCTTTGTGAATAAATGTTTTATTACTCTACGTTTAAGTATCCCAAATTTTTTAAAATAAATTCTTACCCGTGCGAAGCCAGGACGGGCCGCTAGTCTATTATAAGTTTTAATGGTAACTCACGACGTAGATGCTAATCGTCGGGTATATCTGCCAATTAAATGAAAATGGAATCGTTAGCTTATAACTGCAATCCCCAACCCGCATGCCCAGAGTGGGGATTATGGGCATAACCCCCCGAGATAATAACCGATAAGGCGCTTATCAGGAGGAGGCCTGCGTACAGCAGTCAACTAATATAGGCTGTTGAGATTGGGCTTCTGAGCATTTTTATTTATTTTTGATGTCAGACAGCATCCCTAGTGGTTAGAAACGTAAAGAAATCTGGCAGAAACACGTTTAACCAGCGTGATCCTGCTGTGGTAGAATATATTTGTCATGTCATGAGCGTGTCTTGCTTGAAACATATAAGATAAAAGTAGAACCACACTATTGGCGTGTTGTGTGTCGTGCGTATCGGCAGTATCGGTGACGACGACGACGCATTAGAAGTTCCCAAGTCCTAAGTAGGTACCTAGGTAGTTAACTTTTATCGGTTTCATACATTTAGTACTACCTATCTATGGTTAGAAATAGAAACACTGTGTATTGTGTCGCTGCAATGCAGGTAACTTATGGTAGCAAACACACTAGGTGCCCTAACTATTGTGTTTCTAACCCTAGGTACCTAGGTACTACTAAATTATCTGACGCGTCGCACACAGAACACCACAATAGTGTGATTCTAGCTTAAGCAAACCGGAAAGCTTGATTTATTTATTTCACACATGTAAATTGAGGCATTACAATAATAAGCTAACGATTCCATTTTCATTTAATTGGCAGATATACCCGACGATTAGCATCTACGTCGTGAGTTACCATTAAAACTTATAATAGACTAGCGGCCCGTCCTGGCTTCGCACGGGTAAACATTTATTTTAAAAAATTTGGGATACTTAAACGTAGAGTAATAAATGTTTCTAATATTTGCAGGACATTTTATACTTTTATCCGACTGCCCCGTTGGTGTAGCGGTCGCTTGTTCAACGATAATGTGGTCCCGGGTTCAAATCCTGGGTCTGCCCAAGATTTGTGTTATTGGGTCTTTTCTAGAGCAAGAAATATTTACAGTTGCTACTGTGAATATTTCTTGCTCTAGAAAAGACCATCTTACTCCGGGCAGCAGCCCGGAGTAAGGAAATGGGCGGTGTTAGATGGCTTAACGTGCTTTCCGAGGCACAGGGGCGTGCCTCAGAAATCACGTTAAGCCGTTGGTCCTGCGCTTGACCTCTCCCCGGTCGTGCTCGCCCCCGGTGGATATCCACCGGGTATAGTCTCCTCTTACGACGACACCCGCGGGAAGAGTTGGGATGGTGCAAATTCTAAGCCGGCACCACACAGCAGCGCACACACTTGTACACTATAATTATGTCCTGCGCATCTGGCTAGTCTCCGATGAGACTGGTGTCCGTCAAGGTGGCCGCCGTGGTCGAAATTCGGCTAGGAGGACATTAATTATTATTATTTTTACCCACCTCCCTCGCTGCGTTGCCCGCTGCGCTGCACGGGCGCGGCGTCATTTATTTTTCTATTAGTATTTTGTGTAGATTGACATTTTTAATTCGTAGGTAATATCTTTTGAATGAAATGTCCGATTTCAATAATTCAAAAAGTAATCTACAGGTATTGAACCAGTCTTGAATATGAAATGATTTATTTGGATAAGAATTAATACAAAGGTATGGATAACATAGTCAGACTCTGGTCAGTATTTCTATCAACTTTTAGAATGTAAAAAATTAGTTATACTGACATAACTACAATAGTTGGACATATAGTATCAGTGAGTTTTTTGTAGTTAATGATATGTCCTTTAATATCGTAGACATTTTTTTGTTCTATCATCAATAGTTTCCGCAGCGCCTGCGATGATAGACAATTTATAGCAAAAAAAAATTACACCTTGGGTTACATTATTGAAGTTTTAGAAGAGATCCCTAATTTTTTCAAGTAGGTAGGTACTATATATAGCTTAGTTACTCAGGAATAATGTAGCATTCTAATCGTAGAAAGAGAACCTATATTTAATCTGAGATTCTAATGGTGAAAGAGTTTTTGAAATCGATTCAAAAATAAGTACAAATCTTTCCTCTTTATAATATTACCTAGTATAGATTCCAATAAGAATTAGTAATGTCACAGTAAATAATTTAATTTTAACTTTAGTTGGTAGGTACCTAGGTAGGTAGGTACCTACTTACATAAACATATAATCGTTTAATTGTTACATGGTCTTCCTTTTCTTTTTTCTGCAGGAGTTTTGAATATTCTTTTGTTATGCTAGTAGAACCTTGCATCTTCAATCCCTGATATACAGGGTGGAATTTTGTAATGCTACCTGGAGGGAAAGTACTCTTAATACTGTAGATAGAAAATTTTACTCAAAGAAAACATTCCTTTAATTTTGAAAAGAAAGAAAACTGCATTCAGAGATTTTCGAAAATTCGCTTGCCACACCCGGGAATCGAACCGACTAAAATCTGTAAAAATTACACCCTGTATTTTTATTGCATAGATCGTTAGAGTCAATTATAAGGATGAAATCTCTCTAACAAACTTAATAAATTAAATGAAAGGAAAACCATGAAATCTTAAATTATTTTAATTTTTTACAATAAAAAGTCAACTAACTACTAATTAGTTGCTCAAAATGGGCTCAATTTTCTTGGATACACAAATTTATTCATCTAATGAATTCATTTCTAGTAATTTAATAACGTGTTGTGGTGAATATTATAAATCGTATTCTGAACTTCAATGCATAAGATTTCATGAAAATCAGATTTTTTACAAATCCCCACAAAAAAAATCTAAAGAGGTGAGATCTGGTGATCTCGCAGGCCATCTGATTGTGCCGTTGGTACCAATCCAGTTATTAAAATGGTTTAATGTAGGCAGTTGTGATTCTGCTGTTATGGGGTGGAGCACCATCTTGCTGTATAATTATTTAGTTTCGCTCTGCCTCGGGGAAACCATTTAACTCATTTCTTAAGAGATCCAGTATTTTAAGATAGATGAGTCTGCATTAGGTAAAAACACGTGCAAATTTCAATCGTCTTATCTAAATATTAATTCCTCATTTTAATGGATAAATGACGTCAATGATAATTATTAATTACTGACACAAGTAAACAGATGGATCTTTATGTTAAAGTGCTTAACTTGAACCATTCAATTTATAATTTAAGATTTCATGGTTTTCCTTTCATTTAATTTATTATGTTTGTTAGAGAGATTTCATCCTTATTATTGACCTTAACGATCTATGCAATAAAAGTACAGGGTGTAATTTTTACAGATTTCAGTCGGTTCGATTCCCGGGTGTGGCAAGCGAATTTTCAAAAATGTTTGAATGCAGTTTTCTTTCTTTTCAAAAATAAAGGAATGTTTTCTTTTAGTACAATTTTCTATCTACAGTATTAAGAGTACTTTCCCTCCAGGTGGCATTACAAAATTCCACCCTGTATAACGGATGTACCTACCTACAAACAAATTGAAATTATAGGTACCTACCTACCAACTTACTTCACTAAAAGATCAATTCTGACTAAACCATATAAAAATTGATTATAATTTTAATTGATTTATGTAGCTAGATCATCTAAATGTATTTAATAGCAAAAATAACTAAATAAAAATAACTATCTTAGATATTACAGAATCTAGTAAAAAATGTTCAAAGCTCCTCCTTCTCCCGGTATGATTATTTCGATGTTGGCATTTCTCTCCTTCGTGTTTATAATACCTAAGTAGCCTCCTACCTTACCATGAACCACACAAACATGGATCCCCAAGAAGAAGTTGCTAAGAGCAGGATAAGTAAGCAGTAAGTTGCTAAGAGCAGGATAAGTTCGACAAGAGGCCTTTGAGCCATTAGGTACATGTAGATAATTTGTGTAGACGTGGCCGTGGAATTGTCATAACTCGAGTCGGTAGGTAGATAGATTTTCTAGATCGAACATTTCTTCCCGCCTAAATTTTAATAATTTTTTCTTACTAGTGCTGCCATCTGTTGTCATCACACGAAAAGATAAAAAAAACCATAAACCAGCGTAGAACTAGAACGTAGCTGAGAACCGGAGCTTTCCGAACAAATGTCTATGCTGTCTATGAAAATTACTGTCTATGATGCATTATTTCTCTGGCCACGAACGAAAGACAGATGGCAACACACACACCAACACAACCACGCAGCAACCACCGCTGCCCGCCGCCATTTTGATTGTTCACTTGCCTCGAGTTGCATTTTGTGTCGCATTGGTGTTATTTTTTATATAGTGTGTGGCATCTGTGATATTTTAGTATTTAGGTCATTTTCTGTGCTGTTCTAATTGCATTTTCAGTTTAGATTTAAGTTAAAAGTTCACAATGGGAAGGAAGAAGAAGAAGGCATCGAAGCCATGGTGCTGGTATCCTTTTCCAATAAATAAACGGAATAAGAAGTAATAATCAAACGGCCTTCGATAATCAGGTCAATCATAATGATTCGTGTGTGTACATTTTTGAATGACAACATTTTCCTTAGCAAGTATTCAGGTATTGTAACAGGGAATTTGACGACGAAAAGATTCTGATCCAACATCAAAAGGCGAAGCATTTCAAATGCCACATTTGTCACAAAAAGCTGTACACTGGACCAGGGCTGTCAATACACTGCATGCAGGTGAGGATCGCGTGCGTCAGTACTATAAATTTGGCAGCGGCCCCGCCCGCCCACGGTCACAGCGCATTCTCGCCTTTTATAACTTCTAGCGTTGTGATCTTTCAGTTTTTTAGAGCCATCTCACCCTAATCTGTGTAACAATCAATACATTTTTTTAATGTTCTTCCCATTTGGAACATGGGTTTGTAAAATATACCATAATTTTCATGGTAGTAAATCAGGCAACAGTCTCAATTTATGTTTATTTTCAGGTTCACAAAGAAGCCATAGACAAAGTACCAAATTCATTACCAAATAGGTCAAATATTGAAATAGAAATCTATGGTATGGAAGGCATTCCACCGGAAGATTTGAGAGAGCATGAGAAGCAGAAATCAGGTATAAAAACTGTTAATTTGGCCCTGCCTCACACCTGGTACAGATGTATGTACATGTTTTATTATTCTGCTTGGGATAGCCTTGGTGTTGTGTGTAGTTTGCATTGTAAAGCACACGGATTTCAGACATAATATTTAAACTCTGTTAAGACATTCCATCTGTTGTTTTTTGCCAAGTTTGATTTTTCGTATGAGCTTATCACCAACATTATACTTGAACTGTTTATTTAGGAGGTGGCAAAGGTGATGAAGACAGTGATGATGATGAACCATCAGCAAAGAAGAAGGCCATGACACCAGCGTTGGTAAGATACACACTATTATAATCTTTCTAATACAACTAACCATTCTGTGTTTCAGTTGTAAATTGGCTCTGTAAGTGGAAAATCTAGTAGCACGGTTTTAGACATCTTGATGTTAGTTCACTGGTATTATTTATGTCTCACATGTTGGTTTATGGAAATAGAGTTTGCTTATGTTATTGTCGGCATCTAGTCTACTGTTTGTTTCTTTTGCTGAGTCTAAGCTAAGGTTTCTGTTTGCAGCTTGGTGCGGGCCCCTCATCAGTGACTCCGGGTATACTGCCCACTCCACTGGGCCCTGTCCCTCCCGGAATGTATCCTGGACAAATGCAAATGAATCACATGATGCCTCCGTTTATGCAGCATAGGTAAGGAATTTATTTGTTTTAGTTTTTACTCGGGCAGAAATTTAGCTTACACATGGAAAGTAAAATCTATTAAATTATACAGACGCAGACTAGTATGTTAAAGTTTAAGAACACTGAATAATTGTGTTGTTTCTCAAGTGCAGTAAACAATGTCTAGGATAATATTCACATGCCTAATAGCACAGGACCTGAACAAAAGAAAAAACTAATGCATTTAATTGGATCAATGCTGAGGTCATGCAAACAATGTGCACAATGCTAAATTTAATATCGGTATACAGATATTTACACTATAATAATAGTGTGTATTTAGAGTCGAGGCATATTGGAATGAAATTGAAGAGAATTTTTGATGATTTTGAAATGGTATTGATCCCTAATATAAAAAGTCGCGGGTATTACGAGCGAATTTTTATGGTGAATGAAATGTGTCCTTACTTTGTGGACATAGGGTTCAATATCCAATTGAATTCTGAATAAATCCCTTAGATTCGCTTTTCGATGTGCCTTCACGCTTAGACAATAGAAGATTAGTCAAACTACAGGTTTTATAGATTAAATACTTCCAATAAATCAATAATATGTTGCAGAATGATGATGTCTGGAATGCGGCCATTGTTTCCTGCTGCCAGCGTGCCTACTTCACAACCTAGCAAGCCAACTTTCCCTGCATACAGGTAAAAGAAGCATAACACAAAATTTGTTACAAATATCTTTAGTGTTGTAGTAGATATTACTATTGCATGATGCACTGAGGTCACAAAGCAGTGTCTTACGTCACGTCATTGAATACCAAGTGCAACCCAGGATCCTAGAATAACTCACGAGCGAAGCGAAGGAGTTAATAGAATCCCGAGTGCGAGAGGGATTCAATCACGCCCAAGACGAAGACAGCTTTGTGCATGAGAAGAATACTTTTTTCACACTTTCTGCGAGTAAATAGTAAAAGTTTGGGTACGTGTTTCGCGGCGTTAGTTTTTTTATTCTGCCTTCTGAACAGAGGTTATTTCGAATATCTTATTGGACGGATGTTCTTGATAAAAATCTTCACACAATATTTTGAATTTTCCAAATTAAATCTTTTCCCAATGGAGTAATTTTTGAGTGAACAGATCTATTATGTTTTCGTTAAAAGACGCTTGGCGTATAAAGTGCGTTTATGAGCATAGAGCGTAAAAGGTCTATTTAATCCATGGGCGTACGTAGCGTGATATCACCCGTCAAAAAAATACACGCAGTTATAGAAATAGTGTTAAAATAATACAAACCAGCTTTTTAGGTCGTCGTCTGGCGTCATTAGGCTGACCTAAAAATATGTACTTGCAAATCGATACAAAACAATGTTGTTTTGAACACTCTTACTACTGAAGATCAATGAAAATAATAAATTTTAAAAAAAATATTGTGAATAAATTACAAATTTACGGTTTCTCGATTTTTCCCTTGGGTTATTATAAAACCTTGCTTCTTACTAAATTTTATGATTCTAGACCAACGGGAAGTACCCTGTAGGTTTTGGTCCATTGCGAGAATCAAGTTTTTTTTTCCGGTTTTAGGATATTTCGCTATATTTCTGCTATAAGACCTGGCTTCTTGCCAAATTTCATAATTCTACGTCAACGGGAAATACCATGGCGAGTATTGTAAGTCATTTATTTAGTGAATAAATTAAAACATTATGGTTTTCGGATTTTTCCCTTTACTATAATACCTTGCTGCTCACCAAATTTCATAAATGTAGGTCTACGGGAAGTACCCTATAGGTTTTGGTAATAATTTCAACTCGATACGTCCACACGTTCCCGAGAAAAGGGGGTTGACAAACGGACAGACAGACGGACTTGATAATTTGGCAAGACACAAGGTCTTATGGAACCCTTAGTCCGACTCGCACTTGACGTTTTATTAAGGAATGAGCAATATAGGATCCATTAAAACAAACCCAAATAATTAATTCCATATTTTATGATGATGATTGTGTTGTGACATTTTTAATTTGACCGTGTTAAGGATTCTAAACCTGATTATAAATTTGTTAATAATATCACACTCCCCAACAGCAACGCAACAATAAGCGCGCCACCCACAACATCAAGCAGCTCGGAACATAAAGAGAACGGCGACGTCAAACCTCCCGCCGCCAACACCTGCCCTCTCGTCACGGCCACCGGCGCCGGCTCCAAGATAGTCCATCCACCTGAAGACGTGTCGTTAGAAGAGATTCGTGCTCGAAGTTCGAAGTATAAAGCAAGCCCTAAGCCTGACGCTCAGGCGCAGCAGACTTCTATAGCTCCGACTATGATCACGCCGAGCGCCAGCCAGGCTGAGGTAAATACTAGGTTCTAATTGTATATACATGGGGCTGCTTGACATCTCGCATAGAAGTATATTGTGCATTATCCCCCTGTCTAACCAGCCTTAGGTCCTTTTCATATGTGTACGGTCACGGCACGGTCGCCGTGCCATGTGAAAGCTGTATATTCAGCTCCAACATTTCTACTTTACAAACCTTACCTTGCGCTCCTACGGGTAATGTACGAGTATTTATTGGGAATGGCTTTGAATGAGCACGATGTTGTAATTCCAGGTGGCAGCGCACATGTCAGCGGCAGTAGCAGCAGCAGCGCGGCAGCAGGCGGCGGCGGCGGCGCGGCTGCGACCGCAGCTGATGCCCCCCACCATGATGATGGGCATGCGCGTGCCGGTCCCCGTGTCGCTGCCGCACCACGTCATGGGCATGGGCGTGCTGCCCGTCATGCCGCAGTTCAATCTCATGCGTCCACTGCAGCCCGGTCAGTACACACAATACTATTGATTATGTACCACTGTACCCGTCACCGATGGCCAGACACAGAGAATTGTAACTAGACACGCGAGATGGGCCTGTCGCGGTCTTGGCGTGAACGCTTTCTTGGGTTAAAAATAGTACGTATTTATTTTTAAATTTGTAAACCGGGAATGATCAGCTTTGAAGCTGAGTAATTTGGGGTATCAGATGGTTTGCAACGGAAGTTGCAAGATATTCTTTCAAGGCGAGAAAGAGTTCATGCTGAGATGGGTTTTTATCAAGTGGTCTGAATCTTGACTATAGGTTTGATCATCTGGTTAAAATTTGTGAGCTAAGTTAGTCAGAACTCGCCTGATAAAAACCAGTGATAAGCCCACGTCTACTTTCAAATTGCTTCGAAATAGTGATTGTAATGTTTCTAATTTTTCGGGACCAAACGCTCAAATGTAAAATTTTTTGTCAAGGTACTGATGTAGGGGCCTAAAACACCTATCTTCCTCTTCATCTAGCAAACTATCTGACTTAGACTATAATACTCAGCAGATTCTAGTCGGTGCAATCTAGTATGGTTACAATTCTCTAAATCACCTAAATTCAGGCACTAAATAGGGCATTGTAAGACATGATCACTTTTAAATTGTTACAAGTACTTTATGTATTTCTCGAGCTATAAGTGTTTTGTACTAAATTATAGGTCAAGTTAACATTCTCGGTGTAGGATTATCTTGAAATTGGTGTTATTATATTATAAATAATAATAAATATTTCTGTTGTAGAGTAACCAGTCAAGGTAAAAACCAGATTATTTGACAAAAATGTAAGACATCTTAGGACATATCAAATCAAAGTGTAATCGGTAAAACAATTGTCGCACATTAGCTAAAAAGTAAGTAAATTATGTAACTGAAGTGTATTTTTGATGTTTAGAAAATGTTCTAAAGCTATTTTGTTGACGTAATGTATACTGTAATACACAAAGTAAATGTTGCAATGATTCTAAAATTAGATAAATAAGACTGGATTTCAATACATTCCGATTGATATTTAGACGTCCATATTTTTGTATTCATTTTCACAGTTTGCGCAAATGATCTTCTGCAATAGTCGTTGAGACATGCATTTAATTGCATTATTTGATCTACTAGGTTTTATACATGGGAGGTTTTAGATTGTGTTGGTGTTATCTGTAAGGGTGTTCAGTATTATCTCGCTCAACATTTTCCGATGTGTGTCCCACTAGTTTTACGTAAGTTACGTGGAAAATCGATGTTTCTTGGTTTCTGAATAAAAAAATGTTTTCCCGCTAAACTTATTTTCTATTTTCCACGCCAACAGCTCTCGTCGTATATAGTATGTTATTGATAAGAACATGATGTCATGTGTTTAAGTGCGTGGAGGGGCGTCCACTTAGTTGTGAATAGTCGCACCGCTCGGCGCCGGAGCTCGCGCTTGGCGCTGGGCTGTCTGTCCGAGCGAGCCGCGGCCGCTCGCTCTGTCCCAGCGACCGTCGACTGTCGCTCCGGATATCGTTCACTCTCACTCATTGCATCGAGCGCCGCCGGAGATCTCTCCTCTCTCTATCTCGTACTTGACATTAAACACATAACAGCTTGCCCCGTACTCACGAGCCCTAACACCCGACTAACACGCGCGCCGCAGCGTCCGTCCCTAGATAACGATGCTGAGAATATATCTGCAATCTCGATGTGCCATCCGCACTATCGGAGGATCCTAAATACGAGCGGTAATTTTATTCACATTCGTTAATGGATTCGCTTTCTGTAGTAGCTCTTATCTATTATTACTGTCTCGAACTCTCGTAGTGTCATAAGATGTGTCGGTACACGGGTGGGTACACTAATATTATATTTACGTACAGTAGTTTGTCGCTTCACAAGGTGCATGCAGGCGGTTGTCGGCGCCGGTCCGTGCGCTCACGATACATGCATGACCGGACTAGGATCACTCACCGCATCGCCGAGTATCTGGAACGTGTGACTCTATATGTGATCATTTATCCTATACCTGTGTTCCTTCGCTTAGTGCACCGGAGCGGGCAGAGTGTGGCGACAGGCGATTGTTCGCAGTCACACCGGCAGCGGTGTTGGACCCCGGTCCCCTGTTGCGTTGTGTCGCGGGTGTGCGCGCTGACTGTGTGTTGTGTAACAGGTATGCTGCTGCCGGGAATGGGCGGGATGGGAGGCATGGGCGGCATGGGCAGCATGGGCGGCATGGGTGGCATGGTGCCGGTGCACATGTTCCCGGGCATGCCTGCGCACATGCAGGGCATGTCTCCGCTGCAGATGATGCAGCCCCGCTACCGCTGACCGCCTCGCCTCGCCTCGCCTCGCCTCCACTGCAGGTAAGGCGGGACAGGTGACGGACGCTCGCCGCCCGACCGGGCTGGGCCGACAGTTCCCTGCTTGCAGGCGACATGGAGACGTCACAACGCTAGTTGTTGGATTGGCGGCCCCCTGTCCACGTCATCATTATGTTTCTCACCCGCTGTCGAGTGCCGTCTCGCGTAGCCGCCGCCGGATAGTTAGTTCACTTCCTGGTACCGGCGCAGAGACCTTTGTGTAAGATTAAATAATACTTAATGATAATGTTTCTGCCTTGATGATTTTTCTTAAGCGTTTCCATAAGAAAGTTGTGACGTTTGCCTACTCTTGTAGAATTTTGACTATTTTACTGAATAAATGCTCTGGACATTATTGTTTTCGTTTCTATTCATTTTCCCGCTAGCGGTAATGAAACAAGAGTTTTAGTAAAGCCGTTTATTGGATAGTACTTAGAAATTACAATGTTTCTGTAAACGACACGTATAATACACGAAACGCTATAACTAGAATTGAAAAACAGTTTACGATTACCAAACCCTAATTTACAAGTATACAGTATGATTACAAAACGTTACAACAGTTATATAAAATTAAAGATTGGCGTAAACTACTATCACCATCAAACGTCAACCCAATAATAATAACTTCAATTACTTATCCATTAACATTTTCTAAATAAACCAATGATTTCCTTTTAACATATTTGAATAACAAATACAAGCTACTATGGCAACATCAACACAGTAAAATGCAAACAGTTCGTAAATCCTCAAAACATTTAATAAATTATTAAAATATTGTGATAAATTATTTAAACTAAGCGTAATGCATTGTATTGTATTTGATATACTTTTGTTAGTCATTATTGCACTGCACGATTGTGAGTTTTGGAAAACCTCTAAATCAAATACAGAGCAATATTTTTAGTCATATCACCCTTTGTAAATCAAACTTTCTCGTAGAAATGATAGCAACAATTACGCAATCCAAATTGAACTTCAATACAAAACTACAAAAATGTTGAGCATAATTGAATTCTTTACATCAATACATTTTACATTACAAAGGGTTTTATACTCCTTAGATTGTAGTTCCTATAATTTATGCTACAAGTCTAGCAAATGCACGAGTTTCTAGTCTCACCTTAGAATTAAGATACAGGCTACAAAACTAACCAACATCAAGATATGTCACCGTGACTAAACTGCTGAAAATAATTCACAACCCTTGCTAAGTGCGAACACCAAAATTGGCACGTTCATAATGGGGACTAGCAATTTAGATCGAGTGATAGAATACTGGTTACCCCGTTAACATTTGCTATGAATAGTGATGCCTCTTTAGCAGAGTTTACAATCACGCTGACCATCAGCGCCAACTCTGCTCAGCGCTCTATCGCTTTTTGTATTAGTATTTAATGTATACTCTATTTAAAGCCGATCGCCAGCGTGACTGTAAATCTATAACAACCAGCCGTTCCAAATCAGCTGTGTATAAATCATCACCACCTCCAAGAACACGGGTTTTCGGAATAATTTACCATTTGTGACATAGCTAACGACGAGTTACTGCGACAGATAACATCCTAAAAGGAAAAAAAGGGTATTACAGACTTGCTTTAAATGTGTATTGCTTATCGCCGCAATCGCTAGCTATGCCTAAACCTAAAAAATATAGAAAATACTATCCTAACCGATCAGGTGACGGTGTTATATTCCTAAAGACGTCTAGAGAAGGCGAGGAGGACCGCACCAGGTCAGGACACGGCGTGTTGGCGCGCGTCATGCTCTCGAAGCGCTCTCTCATCGCCGCCACGTGCCCAGCTATAACAACTTCTTTTTTATCACCTTTATCTTCCTCCAGGACTTTTTCCACTACTTCTGTATCAGATAGTAGAGAAACTTCGGACGAGGCCGTGTAGTAAACTTCGCTCGCCGTCTCCTGAGCCTGCGTTTCTGGTATAGAGGCGTCGTCGGGCGGCGAACGACAGTCGCTCCAACGCTCTCTCGCCTCCTTCGTTACCGAAATGTCCGAGCTAGGTGGGGATGTCAGCGTATCGCTCCACCGCTCTTCCTGCGTCTCCCTTTGCACTGATACTTCGGAGCTCGCCAGGGACGCTTGGGAGTCCTTCCATTGTTCCGGTTTCGGGTCGTTATCGACCTCAATCGTGGGGGAGACGATATCTCGCCACGGCTCCCTGTGAACGGAGATCTCCGAGCTGGCTAGCGACGCCTGCGAGTCCTTCCATTCGTCAGCCCTGGCCGGGGACGCCACTTCGCCCCATCGCGGGTCACTTTCCACTTCACTGTCCTCGCACAGAAACCTGTCCGCGCGAAGGATCTCCACCTTCCTAACCACCACCTCCTCCGGTTCAACTAAACCTTCGTTGCACTCTGTATACTCCGGCTCACTGTACGTCGAAGTCTTCATAGTATCACACAGTCTGTTTATGGCGTCGAAAACGTCCTTTAGATCGCTCACGTCTTCTGATGGAAGCGTGACCTCCTCTATCGGGAGGATATCGGGGGTATTTTGTGGCTGAGGGTCTTTGTTCTGTGCGATGGTATTGGCTGGGTAGAGTAAAGCGTGTGCAACGGAGAGTAAGGCATGGCATGGGTGAGCTTCCGGAGCTAGATGTGCCGTGGAGGCGGCGGCTCGGGGCGCGGGGGCGGGAGCGCGGGGGGCGACGGCGGCCCCCCGCGCTCGCTAGCACGCGCTCGACGTGCCTGACCACCCCTCTAGTGGGAGACGTAGCGGCGGCGGTGGCGCTTGCGCCTTATTACCTGGATGGAGAACATGATAGTTAGACAAGCGGTAAACTCATTAAAATTTAAGACAACACAGGCCTTTTTCAGGTGCACACGGCAACAGCTGGATCTGTCTTGTGTTTAGTGGTAGAGGCCAAGAAGTTATAACAGCCATCGTTGTGCAAGTGAAAAGGACCCTAAGGCACGGCGCAGGACAGGCGTCGTCATCGAAATGTTATGAATGACGCACGAGTGTAATGCACTAGTAGCGCTTGCGCCGCTTTTTTGTTTCGGTATTGAGACCTGATTTGACAGAATTGTTTTGCTAAAATGGCATTTTGTTTTACCTTTTGTCATACGTTGTAGGTAAGAGACCGAATCATTGTCGAACTATAAAAAACAGACTGCCACTTTTGGAAACAGTAAAACAGAGAGCCACTCGGAAAACAATGCTACATGAGGTTTAGTACAAGTCTAAAAAACAAGTTAGCTGCTACAATTGATATGTAGGCAAAATGATGTCCAGTCTTCAAAACAGAAAACAAAATAGTGTATTTAAAATTTTGAGTTCAGGAGGATTACATGATTAGTAAGTATAAATATCTTATTTGGTAGAGTAAGATATACAAAGCGTAAGTATACAACACAGGTAATTCAAGAGACTATTTTTCTAGTAGAATAGCAGTACAGTATGTTTACCAGTTATTTTTGTAGCTAGCTAAAGTTGCATAATGCAAATAAAAACAATTCAAGCCTTACGCAATAAGTTATGAGAAACGTAAAAAACCATGCGAAATTCTAAGCTGTGTTAGTAAAATGCGTGCATGAAATAATGTAACATCAACTTACCCAGTACATGCTGTTCGGAGACAACACTAAAATGCAACTTCCCAGTAGTGTAACCAGTAACCTTCCAAAACACATTCATGATAGGATATCTAAATAAAACTCTTTCTATGAAAAATAACGGAAAATGGATTGGGAGCGGATATTATGGGCTTTGAAGACCAACATGACTTTCCTTATAAAATTAACCAATCCTTAAGTTGACCATTAGATAATCAGCAACCGGCGATGTGAATCCTTTTCACAAAGGCTATTGTGTCGTTACACTGTCCTACCATAGCGCACGAGTAGGCACACTTGGAGGACCAAGAGGGTATTTAGCTTAGAGAGCAGAATCCAATTCACTAGTGTGCATGCAAGTAAGATCAGGGCTTAATAAAACGTGCCGATAAGTATCTACGCTATGCAATCTAAAAATAGTCAGACACTGAGTAAACCTCCATAGGCGACTTGTAAGTAGGAATTATCAGACGCTCAGATAAAAAAAAATATCAGATTTTTTGATACAGCTTATAGGTACAACGCCTCTATCGTGCGGACAGGTAACTTTGTAAATCCCATACAAACAGAGGACATCACGTCTCGTTACTAACGTCAAATAGACTCGCCCCTCTGATTTAGGTTTATGTCACTAATGTGTATTCTATAATAAAAGAGAGTGATGTGATTATTTCGTAGATAGACTCGAGGAATAATAAATACGCCTATGAAGGTGTTCCCAAAGCCAGATTTGGTAACGATACAATAGCATTCCGTGATAAGGCCAACGGACGTTCGATGCAAGACAACAACAAAGCTAACCATCTACCAACACATAATGTTAGGTCGAACAATGAAATACGAAACGTGTCATAAACTTTACCTTTTATTATCAAAATAAAATATAAATAAGCATCATACACAACTATCACAATACCGGCCGCTTTTCGTTACAATAAAGCATACATTAATAAATGCTGTCACTAAATTTCTCAACTGCAAAATACTATCATAAATTTATTGCTATTGTACAACATTGGAACGCCTGAACGTTTAACGTTGGCAACCCTATATGCGTTCCAAAATACCAATTCCTCATGCGCTAATAAGCATTCTACCGAAAGCAAAGGTAAAGACGGCAGTTTAGCAACTTAGTGATTAGCAAAACTAAAATAATGAATAAAGTGGTCAGAAGCGTTACAGGTAAGTACATACTATAACAAACATTATTTTTGTAGTAAATGGCACCTCACTATTAAAGTAATCACAAAATGATAAACCATCTACATTTTCTAAATCAATTTTAGAAAGTTAAGTCGGTCATTACAACCTCTATGAAGTTAAACTTAGAGAGAAAAATATAAAGAAAGAACTAAATACTATTCAAATTAAATTATAACTATTACTAATATATATTTTTAATGACTGGACACTAACTACAAACAAATACTACAGTAATTAAAGATTTCTAAACCATAATGACAATTTGGATTTCGACTAAAAATTGTTTTGAAGAACATATTAGGTTCGATGTTTATCACTTTTAAAATGTTACAATCGCTGGAATGAATCCTTTAAATGCGTTTATATCAAAACAAAGTAAATTGAAACATCAAAGTACAGAGAAAAGATGCCTAGAATTAGTGCACAATATAGCATAGAAAAATACTTTAGGCATCCAGCAAATAAAAAAATTACTTTGTAGTTTTTACAAACTCAGTCTCGGAGGATAGAACACAAAGTCAGACACTTTTACATGCACCATGCATATAAACTGAACATAAACTCTTATATAAATTCAAAAATAATACTTTCACTAACTAGAACTACATAGAATTACAACTACAACATCAAAACTATAATTTGGTTTTAAAAATATATCTCGACTAAAAATACTATTCTTAAAATATTATGCCATTTTTATGACTTGTACCTATTGCACTTACAAATTAAGCTTATGTATCTACAAAGTACATATAAACTATGTTGTATACTTTTATGACTACAGAGCATTGTGCGTTTTGCTCTATTTCTATACAAAATGTAACATGTCTCTCTCTATTCAATATTTTCGTTAATAAGAGCACTTTAGATTCATCATCAAATTTAGCAATCATTATCAGCTCTGTTTTTCAAGAACCAGATTATGATTTTTTTATAACTTTTGATACAACAGTTAAAAAACACTAGGAAAACCTTCAATATTACAAATAAAAATTTGCTTTGATCTCTATTTAATTTCGCTATACTCTCAAGAGTAAAAGATCGTTGTTAACAAGATATAATGTTATAGAATAAAGCAATGACTTCTAAGTCGTCACTAAGAGTTTGCTGAAATTTAACAGAATTTTACTTGTTAGTAGGCCGATGTTATTTTAGGTACAGAAACAAGGTGTGATCGGCTTAGTTGAATGTTCAAACATTAGTAGGCAGAGCAGGAACAGCATGTCATCTCTGCGAACTTCACATCGGCCTTCACTGTACCTCGGAAACCAAGTACCATTCTATTCGATAGAAAAGATCTGATATGTTTCGCTATTTAATGAAAAATGTCAGTTTCGACGCCGCAAGAAAGCTATAGCCTTTATTACGGTACAACAGTATAATGAGCACTCAAATATGGGTTTAAGCTCTTAACTCTTTAGATTGGTAACGGCATTCTTTATGGTCTAAGGCGCACTGAAAGGGAATCATAGGGGAATTTTTGAAGATTTTGATAACATTTTGAACCCTATGTCCACAAAGTTCTTTCTGGATAAAAAAGGTCGCACGTATTCGTCGGAATGCTCGCGAATTCCCGCGACTTTTTAATCTTAATAGAAAAGTATGCCTTACGTTGTTGTGAAAACATCAAACATTCCCTTCCAATGAGCCTTGACCTTTAGGTGAGCTACGTATATACGTACGAGACCTATCCTCTCGAATAAAACGTTACATAGATTCCCGATCTAGAACTTTGTATCTGTCGCCACTGGATCGTAGAATCAGTTATGGTAGGCGGATTCATTCAAAGCGAACGCTGATTTTGATTAACCTTGACCTTATAAACAGTAATCTGACGAGATAGCTGATTGAAGTTTGGCCCATATTGTTGAACTTTTAAAATAATTGGCATCGGTCATCTGAAATGTGCCGTTTTGTAATCCGATCATTCTAAAAACGGGCTGATTCTGCGATCCGGCGGTGGCATAAAGTTTGCGTCTACCGGATCGGAATGGGAACGTACGTAGCGTAAGGGTTTGTGCTTTGTATTGATGTGTATCGTACAACGTCCACTGGATCGGCATATCTGCCGATACCGATGCCAGGGATCGATGTTTCTGCCGATGACGTCATCTCCAACAATATCCTAGTAGTGATGAGGACATCTCTTCCTCTTCTGGACATCCCAACTCTTCCCGCGGGTGTCGTAAGAGGCTTAGTCGCCTCTTACGACACCCGGATATCCACCGGGGGAGGGCAGCAGCGCCCCTGCAAAACCATTCTACCACCGAACTGCGATCCCCAACCCGCATGCCCAGCGTGGGGATTATAGGCATTACCCCCCATGTGATAAAAGCCAATAAGGCGCTTATCAGGGGGAGGCCTGCGTCCAGTATGGACCAATACAGGCTGTTCAGGAGGTTGAGGATGAGGACATTGTTGCGAATAACGACTTCGGCAAACTCGAGCGCTTTGAAAACACCTATATTGCCGGTGCATAATCTTATAGCAGTGGACGCACCGTATAGGTATAGATTGTAAATACCGACGCAGCAACGCTCCGATTCCGATGAAGTGGACGCACAACTTTATCCGTAAGTTGCATCTAAGAAAACTTACCAGCGACCGTAGCGCTGCTGTACGCCTTAGCGATGCGCAGGAAAGGGTCTGGGTGCGGGAACTTGTTCTGGTGGTGGAAGAGGTCTGCGAAGCGCGCGTCGAGGTCGGCGGCGCGCATGGAGGAGCCGCGCACCGGCGGCGCGGGCGCCGGCGCTTCGTCGCCGTTCAGGCTGTGCTGGGAGGTTATGCTCTGCAAAGGAAAAAGTGAGTTTTGATACTGACCCACATATAAATCCTACTATTATTATAAAGCCGAAAGTTTGTGAAATGCGAATTTTATTTTGTTACCAATATCGGGCTCAAATTTTGCATACAGGTAGCTCACGTTTAAAGATTATTTTTATCCTATAGGAACTGGTTTATGCGATAAAAGCCTTTGTTCTTTCTTAAATTTCCCATAGATGTAGCTCTGAGCCTGGAATCAATCCAAACTCAGAGCTACATCTATGCGAAATTTCAGGTAACAAATGTTCATCCAAACGTTCGCATTTATAATACTACTGTGATGATATTCAAGTGAGAACTTTGATCAGACATCAGTACACAGATCAAACATCAGTCAGTATATATGTGTTTGACGTGTAAGCAAATTTACATAAATAACTGAACATCATCAAGAACTTTATTTTGGGCATTATCTTTACACGGCGTTCCTCAAAGATGCAATACTCACGTTTTGCCTATAATGCGGGGGCGGAAGCGGCGCCTGGCCTGTCAAGGAAGCATTCCTCGCGGGTGGAGGGGGCGGCGGCGGCGCGCCGGGGGGCGGGGGTGGGGGACATACGCCCGGGTGGCGGAGACCGCGGGGTGCGCGGAGGGTACCTGGAATAAAAGACGGAGTGACTTGACGGTTGCAAACAAAACAAATATCGTGATAAGGTGTCGCATCCACTAACTAAAGTTACAGTTACTACGGAATGGCGTTGCATGCGTCTTGATAGAGCGGAGTGTGAATGGTGGCAGCGGGGGGCAGGAAACCCTCCCCCAGAACAAGTTCATTTCAGATTGTACCTTCATCAGATAACTAACAGCTGCCTTTCCGAGCCGAGACAAAAAAATAGAGGGCATCTCTTTCTACACTGTGCAAATTTAACGAGTCTTACCCAGTAAGCTAGCTGACGCGCTCACCAGTGTAAAAGCGATATAAGTCAGGCATTGCTAGGCTACTGCTGCTACTATTAGAAGTTCATTCTCTTCTTTTCTTCTTAGACGTCTCTAGCAAACTTTCCGACGTCCATGACTTTAGTCCGTATGACATGCCATACGGACTATAGGACATGTCCTATGACACTATTTTAACACCATGCTATTGGTTCATTTTACACATCTTCGGTTCGCTTTGCGGAAACTGGAATATTTGTCCAAAGCCCGAACTCGTAAAAACGATAATCGAAGTTTCCGATTCGTTTTCGTGCAAATGCTATCTTAAGTAGGTGCATAAGATTAGGTTTGTGTCCCTTAGGCCCCGATTATACTAATATTTTGTTACAATTAAACGCAATCCAAAATATATACATATATATATTTCTAACAGAAATATATTAAAAGAAGACAACGAGATGTGGCGCGTGCGCGCGAGTTTAGCTTCCATAGTACAAAAACATTAGTGCAATCGTAGCCAAGAGACTGACCAATGACCATTAGCAAATTGTTTAAAAGCAATTACCGAAGTGTGAAGCAGGGTTTTTTGTTCCAATAGGCGGGTTGACCGGCGCAGGCGGTAGGTTGTAGGGCCGCGCGCCGCCGGCCTGAGGCGACGACGGCGATACGGGAGGTGACCTGCGAACATAATCATTATAAAACACGACTGACCGAAGATCATTGATCTAATAGCTTCTAGTTACGGTTTCGCCCGCGTTTTCATGGATAAAAACTAGGCTTCACTTTAATCTAGGTCTAGAATTACATCTATGCAAAGTTCAGCCCGATCTGTTGAAGTAGTAAGGCAGTCCGCACATTGAGCCAGTAAACGCGACCACTAGTGGCTCAGTAAGCCACTAGACGTAGCCACCAATCGCAGCCGCAAGTGGCTTAGTGGCGGCCACCAGTCGCCGCCACTTAGCCGCTACTTTTGGCTGAATTCCGTTCATTTCCGAAGAGAACTTGCTGGGGCCGCTCTTCTATATCAGAGATATAAATATCTACATCGAATTTCGGCCACAAGAAGCGAGCTCGGACGACTCCCGCAGCTTGTGGCTCGAGCGTTCGTTTCCCGCCGATACTATACAAAATGTATGAAAAAACTCGTCTGCAGCTTGTGGTCGCGTCTAGTGTGTCAATGTGCGGAGGCAGTACCCTGAAGAGCCTGAAGAGGTAACAAACATTCACCCAAACTTTCGCATCTATAATTATTATTGTGAAGCGTGATGGCCGATGAACAGAAAACCACGTTGTACTCTTTGGGGGAAGGAAGGCCCATGCCTGTGGACTTTTTGGGGATGATAGCTGGATGGATGTTTAATATTTATTAAATTGACATTAGTAAGTCGATGACCAATTATTGTGACCTTATTAGGAAAATGGTTTTGACGGTTATTTCACTTACTAGCCTACGGCTTCGCAAGCATTTTTCCTGAGAAGTAAGTTAGGGGGAGACAATTTAGGCGATTTTTATTATTTATTTATATTTTTTTCAGCCGTATACTCGTGAAAAAGTAGTTTTCGCATTCCAATTTAAGCTGTTAAACCTATAATAGGAAGGAAAACATTGAGTATCCTCCAACTGCATTTACTAAGAGTAAACATGTTTTTCAGTTGCAAATTAATATTATACAATATTTATTGGAGAAATTGAAACACATTATTTATGAAATATCCTTTAACCGTTTCCATAGAAACAACGCGTGCGAAGCCGCTGGCAGAAACTAGTCATATTATAAACTCGAAAGTAACCATCTATTACCTTTTCGCGGCTAAACGGATCTTAATGAAATTTGGTAGGGACGTAAATGGTATGCCTGGGACGGACATAGGTTAGATACAAAGCTTGTGCGACGCCGCGGGCAGCTGCTAGTATCATTATATTCGCTACACATTTAACCTGCCACCGGCGAAGCGGAATTCTTCGTCGCGGAGGCTTTCCAATGTCGAAGGCTAGGGAGCCAGGTTTGGTGATTGTCCTTTTCTTACAAGAAACATAAGTAAATAAACGTAATCTACGACCTACCTCGGTACCCTCATGCTCTGCGTCCTTGCAGCCACCTTCCCATTAGTAATGAGCTTCTTAGGCGGCGGCGAAGGCCTATTCTCCGGCGGCGCAGGCCTGCCGTCCGCTGTAGGCGGCTTGGGGGCTAGGTTCGGCTTGCCGTGGCTGAGGCGCGGCCGCTCCGAGAGGTCAGATGTCGACAGGGATGATGATGGAGTGGGCGTGGGCGGTGCTGAGGATAGGGAGGTCATGCTGCCACCTAGAATGGAGGAGAGAAGTTTTAATTACAACATTTTAACCCGTTTGCAGCACAAAAAAAATAAAGTGAAGAAAAAATCTGGATGCAGGCCTCCCCCTGATAAGCGCCTTATTGACTTTTTTTGGGGGTAGTGCCCATAATCCCACGCTGGGCATGCGGGTTGGGGATAGCAGTTAGGTGGTAGAGTTGTTCTGCAGGGGGCGCTGCTGCCCGCTCCCGGTAGATATCCCTTAGTCGCCTCTTACGACACCCGCGGGAAGAATTGGGGTGGTGTAAATTCCAAACCGGCACCAAACAGCTTTTTTTATGGGTAATAACTAGTATTATAAATTGAAGAGGGGACAGATCGAACAATAAAAAAAAATGTTTAATCTGTCTCCCTTTTTGCGACCGTGGGACTGATTAAACTTATTGATTGAAAAGATTATGTCTGTCCCCCTATTAGTGACGGGAGACAGACCAGACAGAACAACTTATTCCTGCCTGTCCTCCAAATAAACGCGAAACCGAAACGCATTCCTTCTCTACAAGCCTTAAAGAATAAATTACCCAGGTTGTTCTGCGGTCCTGTGTGGAGCGAGCTCTTGTTCCGATGCGGCTCTGTCCCTTGCTGCTGGAGGCTGTTGATCCGATCTGATATCGAGCCCGTCGTCAGGACTGAGTCGGATGAACTCTGAAACGAAGGTTCAATATGGAACTATAGCTGGAGACTGGGCACTATGGTGCTAGTTAGGCGAGGTCTATGTGTGTAGAAGTCTACCAGGATAGGATGACGATGATGATGATGATGATTCATAGAACATAGGCTAGAGCATAGGTTTCTTCGTCGCTTCTTTACTTCTTCAGTGTTTAATTTTATAAATTGACCTTTTCTAAGTGTAAATTTATTGTAGTTATGGAAATAAAGAGATTTTGATTTTATAACAATGATTTATCGCGACCTCTGTGGCGCAGAGGACGAAGGTCTTCCTGAGACAGAAGGTTGGTAGTTCGACTACCGCCGCGGAAAATAAATAAATAAATAAATAATAATAAATAAATAATGCTGGACAATTCACACAGCATTATCTAGCCCCAAGGTAAGAAATTCCTACACAATGACTCTAACGCCCGAATGCTGAAACGTAACTCAGATTTGCGCGTCTCATGATTTTTTGACAGTGTGTTCAATGAAAATCGGTCGAAAATTCGTCATTTGTGACTTTTTTGACGTTTTAACACTGTGGCTTAGAATTTACACCACCCCAATTCCTCCCGCGGGCGTCGTAAGAGGTGACTAAGGGATATCAACCGGCAGCGGGCAGCAGCGCCCCCTGCAGAACAATTCTACCACCGAACTGCGATCCCAACCCACATGCCCAGCGTGGGGATTATGGGCCTTCATGAGATAAAAGTCAATAAGGCGCTTATCAGGAAACCTGAATTGCGTTTGAGTATTCTAGCGTAACTTAGCTTATATTATAAAGAGAAATCTAAAGTTCGTTCGTTCTAATGTAATGGACAATCTGTAAGGTCCCTGATGATGCAGGTGTCCATAGGAAAACGCTTTCCATCAGACGAGTCGCATACCATTTATTATATTTTTTTTTAAAACTTGGTGGTTTGATTTAAAAATCTCCAGAACTAGTCCGATTCTGAAAATCGTCGCATTGAGTAATGAAGTAATTGCAGTACTACCTAACTAACATTACATTGTACGCCAATCAAAAACGCTACTTAGTCAGGTAGACCTGTTACCGAAGTTGATTGAAAATGGCATAACCTTATCACGCAGGGGAAACTATAGTAACCGCAAAACAAATTAGCGACTTGATTGAAACTGTCGATTGTAAAACAAATGTTGCGCCAAACAATGATTATTTAATCAGTTCGATGAGTCAATTGGGAGTGGCTAGGACAATATTTAGTAAGAGAAAGACAAACAAAACTGATTACTAAGTGGTCGGTTTCACTAAACTAAAGCATAGTTCGCACTTAGCAAGTAGATTAGTCAAGTAGCGCAAAAATTTTAGACGATTAGTGAGCCGGATTAACACAAAATTCCAAAAGGAAGGTTTGACTTTTGTATCACTGCTACAACACTGGACAATTTCCGAAGTGTGAACAAGGCTTTATGGAGTCAAGAAGAGGTGTAACATCGAAGGTAACATCAGACTTGTGTCCTTTATATCAGACTTGTCCTTTATACAAACGGCAACAGAATACTAACGATGCTGTTGTACACAAGCGACTATGTTTATCAGGTACTAGCTGCGCCCCGCGGCTTCGCCCCCGTGGAAATTTATGTTTCCAACTTTCTTAATTTTTTCTTTCATAAGAACCTTCTCCTGGCAATAACAAACACAACAAAGAAAGAATTAGCGAAATCGGTCCAGGCGTTGTTGAGTTATGCGCTTACCAACACATTTTGCGATTCATTTTTATATTATAGATGAGCTAATGGTGAAGTTAGAATTGCCATTTCTTCATTAGTTACTATTTACGTTCGTTCTTTTGGGCATAGGCAACGTAAAACTCATAGTTTTTGTTGGAAGTGAGCTGAATACTTTCATGGCAGGCCTGAAACGTTTTGCGAAAGGAAATTTAATAGAGTCAATGTCTAAACTCAAAACTTTATCATTTATTGTGTTCTATACAGAGATGTTTATAATTTCTATTTTTATAATTTTAAATAACACTATATACCCTTCTGGGCACACAATATGTATGGATGGAGAGAGAGGAGGACGTCATTGATAACTGATGGTCTAGATTTCAACATAATACTAAGGACAAGTAAAAATACGATATTAATTATTCATATCATGGTAGGTTCTTATTACATAGGTCCCAACTGGACGATGAGGGAGCCAAAGTTGAAAATTCTTAAACAAGCCTAAACCGGACCATCCTAAGGACAGGCCGTACAACTTTAAATTTCAGATTTGTCTGAATATAAATTATTAGACACAATTCGTTGTCCTGATTTTTGCAGCCATCTGCCCTTATAATACCTATAATATTTACCTTCTTTTTGTGAGGTAAAGCCAACTACAACACAATAATATCGGTCATACCTAAACCTATTTTTATAGTAACCTGATAACACAAAAATAGAAACCTATTCTGTGTTTAACCAGTTACATTTCCTCATTCCTGACCCTGAGTTTCCTTCAATGCGTCGTTTTACAGAAAAACCCCTATTTTTCTTAGAACGATTATATGGGGTAAATTTTAACAGAGAGGAGCTAGGCTATATTGTCAACAGGATGTCATGTCCAAATAAACAAGGCCACTTGAATTTGACCGCCACGCGTAAAAAGCGCCATCTTTTCAGTCTGGTCTAACTACTTTTTGTTATATATGAAAATGCCTGATTCAATCGCTAGCGCATTTTGTGAAAAGGATAGGCATGCGAGACAGAGCATACGTTTTTGGAACGGCGGCGGCGGCGTAAGCGCAAAAATCAAGTTTTTGCTTATTTACAGAAAAACTACAATACTTATGAAGAACTATAATGTACTTATTATGAAGAAACTGGTTCAGAGAACCAAATGATTAGTAATAACCTAGGAATCTAAACATAGGTAGGTCATTTCTATAGACCGCAAGGTTCCTGAGATCTAGACTCTAGACCAAATTATGTGCGAAACAGTGCATTTCCATAATTTTTTATTGTATTTATTTTTCTCAATCGTGTTTCGTCAAGGAACCAAAGATTTTTTTTATTTGATGTACTTAACTCAAGTTTTTTACTACGGGGATCCCGTGAGTACTGTACTGAGATCTAGCCCTAGTTTGACAACCAAACCTGTTAGGTTCGCCCCTTAAGAGGACGTGACAAATTACAATCAACGCTACACATAAACAAGATCTCCCCATGACTCATCAACGTCATGATCTGTTCAGGTCAACTGATTCATCGCGATGACTGATGACTCAGAGAGGTTCCTTTTGAAGGCTTCGACGGCACCTGAGCCAAGTACTGAGTAGGTACTTCTACGTTGGTTGAATCACTGAGTTAATAAGGGAAACTAAATAGAAACTCAAGTATCCGACTACCGGTTAAAAACTACAGGGTCAATAGCGTTAGATATTGAAGCGAAACTTATGATTAAGTTTAATGGTGGCTTTATTAATAAAATCAGCAAGTTATATGCCATTTACATTTAAATATCCATAAAGGTAAAGGAATGTCGGGTAGGATTACGGTAGGAATTGTAATAAACTTAATTGGCAACCTGTTATGTTACCGTAGGTATGTTAACTACATACGACTTTACTAGCTTAAGCGAAAGAGTCGCTACATTTTAAGGATAGAACGAATATTATAAATTCGATAGTAACTCTGTCTTTCTGTCTGTTAAATTTTCACGCCTAAATGGCTGAACGGATTTCAATGAAATTTGGCAGGGAGGTAAACGGTATCCCAGGGACGGACATAGGCTACTTGAAAAGAGCGTGAGAAGCCGCGGGCAGAAGCTAGTATTAAATATTAAATTATTCTGATATGCTGTTGTCAACGATCTAATTTATTTCAATGTTAATCAGGGATTTTATGTTACGATGAGATAACAGTGAAAGTGATAAACATAACCATCTACACTAAATCTACATTAATCAGTTACTCATAAAATAACATAAAAGAGAGAGAATTTGTAAATTTGTTTGGATGTAATAGGCAATCTCGGAAACGAATGCTTCGATACACAGGATGGCTTTTTCAGATTGGGAGTAAATTGGCAAATCCGAAACCATGACAGTTGGAGAAAAGTCGAGAGGAGTTTTGATTTTTTTTTTCGGAATATTTATTGAAGTTTTAAACATTCATCACGAATAGTTTGATCGAGGATCCCCATTAAAATACAGGCTACTTAGCCTGTATTTTTGTTGCCGCTAGCTAGCCGGGATACTTATCCCGGCTTGCGGCAACCACACTGTTGTTCGAAAACTATTTAAAATTTTCACAGTGATGCTCAGGGAGTTTTCAAACAAAAATTGGAGAAAATAGTCATTTTCTTTCATTTCCAATAATGCATTTATCTGCAAAGATTTTATCCTTACCAGCAACCCAAGCCGGAAGTGCAAAAACAGGGGTCATATTTTTTTAAAAATCAATCGTATGTTTTTCTGCAAAGTAAAAGATTTAACAAATCGAGTTGTCCTTTCACGACTTTACTCTAACTACATATAATGGTTTTGCATTTGGCCATACATCCCCATCTCAAAAAACCTTTTTGTAATTTAAGCACAACTATGATATACGTATGTAAGTATGTATGATATACTTACAGAGGTTTGAGGTAAAAAAATAAAAATAGATGACCGTTAAAACGGCAGAGTCGACCCATAGTTGCTCGCATCGTGGCCAAATGTAAGCTTGAATTTTCATGGTGACAGTGGTAACCCATAATTAGCAGCTACAATACGTAATAATAAATCGCGTCGAATAAAGACGTTCACATAATTGCGATTAAACTTAACTTCTTTAAGTTCGCTTAGTCATTTTTTTTTATTTAACACCACACAAAAAGCTTTGTCGCTGAGCGACGACCACATTTCCTAATTTATACATAAGTTTACAATATTTTACAAATGAAAACTAAAAGCTGATTAGCTACTACAGTTTAATCATTAATTATAAAGTTTGGATGTTTAGATATAAGATCTCTTCACACCAAAACTACTGACCGGATCGGGGTGAGGTTTTTTATATCTGTAGTTCTAGAGTCGGAATAACATATAGGCTACTTTTGATCCCGGAAAAAGGAGTGGGACGACGCGGAATAAGCTAGTAAAATAAATGACCTCGTAATAGTAGACCCATGACCAAGTAGGCAAGCCGCGGGCAGAATTAGTCATTTATTTATTTTAGTATGTTTTCTCCGGTGCATAATTATTATAACAAAACATAATAATTACAACACTACGTGGAAGTGAAATGTTTAACAAACATGTTGTTGCAAATTGTCTATCGGATGCGATGCGAGTCTCGTATCTACACGCATAGATGCAATTGATCGTAGGAAATAATAATAACATTGGTAGTACCTAGTTTCACTCTGACGACTACAGCATATTTTAATACCTCAACCTCAACAGCCTGTATTGGTCCACTGCTGGACGCAGGCCTCCCCCTGATAAGCGCCTTATTGGCTTTTATCTCATGGAGGTAATGCCCATAAACCCGATCTGGGCATGCGGATTGGGGATTGCAGTTCGGTGGTAGAATTGATCCGCAGGAGGTGCTGCTGCTCGCCCCCCGGTGTACAGTCAGTACAGTCAGTCAGTAATCAGTAGTCGCCTCCTACGACACCTGCGGGAAGGTGGTGCAAATTCTAAGCCGGCCACACGGCCAATCACAATACCGTACTATGTTAAAAAAATAGAGTAAAAAATACGTTAAAGACAGAATAAAAAAATGTGTTAAAAATTGAATAAAAGTAGAATATGAGGAGTCTATTGCGTTGTGTGTATTCCTTCTGTGTATATTTAACACCCCCACTGCGATCTCCGACCCGCAAGTGGGATTTATAGCATTACCCCCTAATGATAAGAACCACCGGCGCTTATCAGGGGAGGCATATGTCCAGCAGTGGACTCGCAGTCTCGAACGAAATCATCCCTCCCTTACTTTCCCTGATAGAAGATCTAACGTTCACATGCAAAAAAAATTGAGTTTACGCTGGCGAGATCTAGTTATAATTCAAGTCAAATTTAGTTTGATGTGATGTGATCTGATGACACATGGATGAAACCGTTGACGCTCCTTGCCATGGAAACCATTTGATAGTGACATTATCATATCGTAATGAAGTTTTACAAATCTACGTTTTGCAGCGCAAATAGCAATTCCTCGAGAATAAAACTTATTAGGGACAACTTCAAAATCAATCTCTATACAACAACGAAAGAATCATCAAAATCTATCAACAATTGCCGCAGATATCACCAAAAATGTTGTACCTAGTCGTGATTCTTCAAAAATAAATAAATAAATAAAATAAATAAATAATGCTGGACAATTCACGCAGCATTATCTAGCCCCAAGGTAAGCAGAGCTTGTGTTATGGGTACTAGATAACTGATATACATAATAATATACGAGTACATGGATAGATACTTTTTATTCTATTCTATCTGCAGATCGTACAAATATTTGTCCCGAGGCGGAAATCGAACCCGCAACCTCCTGCGTCGCAGGCGGACCTTCGCCCACCGCGCCACAGAGGTCATCAAAAATATTATGTTGTTTTTTAAGTTTTACGGGATAAAAACGAATCCCTCGGGGATAAAATTAGGGGACCACCTCAGGATCATTGTGTATACAATAGTGAAAGAATCAGTAAAATCGGTTAACCAGTGGTGGAGTTATCAATACAGACATAAAACTTAAAAAAAACATACAGACGAATTGAGAACCTCCTCCTTTTTTGAAGTCAAATTTTGTTGGAACAAGAATGCGATAAAAATGTAACAAGTTAACACTCAAGTCTGCGTAAAGGCCTTCAAGAGCAAGGTAACTCACCTCGGGCATTATGCAAGACATCACCAATCAGTTACAGTAGCAATAAACGATAGCATTAGCACACCTCGTAAGCGAACAACTTTGTAAAAATCAATAATATTAGATTGTAAAAAGGAAAAAAAAATTTGGATATAAACTTGTATAATATCCTCTGTGTCATTGTGCGTTATGCATTCCCATGTTGTGTTGTCCTCTTGCTTATTGTGTTGTCTTATTAAAATTAGATAAATCAATTTGATGCAAAAAAAAAATTTTTTTCTGCTTTCTTAAAACCGATCATATTTTTTTGTAACCGGTCATATTATTATTTTTGAAGTTTACGACACTCCTTACTGACACTGGCAGAGTCGTAGCGAAAAGCAAGCGGTGCCATATAAATAAGAAGTTGAAGTTGAAGATGAACGTCATTGATGTTTTTGTAAGACAGGTAAGTATATACAAGAGGTAGTTATTGTTACCTACTGTATTTTTATGGCTAAAAAAATCGTTTATTTAAGGTTTAAGGTTTAAAGATATTTATTCTCAAAAAAGACACAGTCACTTACATGAGAATAGTAATTTAGCTTAGTGTAAACAATTTAGGTATAAAAGTTAAAGTTGTTGTTCGGTCTGTAGGTAGTAATTACAGTTTTGCATAATTGAAAAGCTAAATACAAAAAAGGTAAAAGGTAGATACACATTACATAAAATTTATATTAGGTACTACACTTGCTAGAATTAAACAATCTTATAAAATTGGCCAATTTTCCTTAACAAAACTAGCAAGTTCAGATTTAAAGGTATGAAACGAGCTTACATTTTTTAATGTTTCGGGTAGTTTATTATACAGCTGTATTATTTCAGGCATATAACACGACCCTTATATGCATAGCTAAGCGCAGCGATTTTTGTCTAGAGTAGAATATACAAAAAATGTCATCGAATCAGTAAAATATTTGGATTTCATTCATTCAAGTGAAAAATTTTAATTTTAAGCAATGAAGGTATTCAATTTTCTCTATTCTAGCCTAGACAAAAACCCTCTATATTGGGGGATCTGTTGTGTGATTTCTCAAAATTTAACCAAGGGATTTAAATAAGAGTGAAGTCTAACAAGCCAGTTATTTTTTCGCTAGTGTTATTAAATTTCATGATAATGGAGCATGATTGATTTTGAGACTTAATTATTTGCTCTTCTAAGTTTCCGCTGATATGGCTCTTTTTAGCAAAGACAAATGGAAAAGAAATCCGCCTGGATCCGTCGGTCCTACGTCCATATACTCACAAAACAAATAGTCTGGCAAAAAAGGATTTGGAATAAAGCCAGCAAGGACCAATAAACAACAGAACTGTTATCGTAGCCTAAAAATATGACTCTACACATATTTCCTTCACATAATGTAACCTAACCTACAAACAAAAAATATAATAGTCCACAAATCCTACTAATATTATAAACGCGAAAGTATGTAAGTATGTATGGATGGCTGTTTGTTACTCTTTCACGTAAAAACTACTGAACGGATCGGGCTGAAATTTTGCATACAGGTAATTCTAATACTGGAATCAAACATTTTTATCCCATAAATCAGTTCCCGTGGGATAAAAATCACCTTTAAACGTTTCCATAGAAAGAACACGTGCGAAGCCGCGGGGCGCAGCTAGTACAACATATTTTCCCTTTCCAAATTTAAGTAACCAACCGCAGTACGGCTATACGACGTCCATAAACCATGTATCCTCAAAGGAATACCTACAAACTCAATTTAAAGCCAACTAGAGAGTTACCAACTCAAAGTAAGGTATGGATGGCCTTCTCGTAGCCCTCATATGTGTATTACCACAGGTATTGCTGTCCGAGGTAACTCAATTTCAATGTTCTAAGGACAAGAAAGTTGCTCGCCACGTCGTCGTCGCGCTCGCGCCTACGCGTCTCGAAATGCTCATTGCGCAATGGAAAGTGTTTACTTTTGGTGAAGGTAGAGAGCCTTTTTACGCGACGCGCAATTAACTTTTGTTGCGTATTGAATTAATAGGAAGCGAGCGTGAGATTGCGGCGACGAATTGTAAGAACTATTAAGAAAGAGGTTTCATAAATTGAGAATGTTACAGATGTACAGTTCTGGCGTTTCTGGCAAAACATTCGAAAATTCAATAGAACCATTGAATAGATTTTTTTGTCTTTTCATTTTCCGTTCGTAATTGAGCACAGCGCTACGGTGGGCCGAGATAAGACCTACTATTTCATGCCACTAGAGGTACGAAATAATTAAGACACGACATAGAAACGAAAATAGTACGAAAACTAAGTAAAACAAATAAACTATTTTGATTTGATTTCATTAAATATATAAAGACTTAAGAAACTTCCGACCATACAATGTTGTTCATTGGTTTGATTGCGACAATCAAAAGTGATGCTTCTTTCATCATCACATTATTAAATTAAAGAAGCGTCGAAATAATACTGACCTTGGCACGCAACTGTCGAATAACCGCCTACACGGCCTATCTACGAGCGAACCATGAATGGGATGAGCTTTTGTTCACGCTTATCGATAGCTCCATTCACAAAAGCATTACACTCGTAGATTCATTCTACCAATACGATGGGTTTGGGCAGGTGGAAAAGATGCATTATTTTATTGTCATTTTAAGGTGTTTGTTCATGCTATTTTGGACAGGTGCGTAAGCACCGACAGCTGCTGCAGATTCCTGATTTGTATACAAGTGTTAGAACGTCTACCATGAATCATGTGCATATATGTCGTCACCGGATCATAGAATCAGCCCGTTAACGTAGTAGAATGGCTAGGTTGATTGTAAAACGAACGCTGATTTGTTGGAAATACCTAATTAATTTCATTCGACGACATCACAATTAATAAGACTACGCTGTTTTGCGATCCGGTCTATAGCTATTCTACAAACGGGCTGATTCTTCGATTCGGCGGCGACACATACGCATATAATTGTGCAGTGTAGTAAGTACTTATTAACTTGAAATAAATTCTGGTGTACTGGAAACATGAAAAGATCTGGTCAAGACGCGCTTGAAACTTGGCACTGCGCCCCGGTTTCGGCTTCAAATTCATTACTGAAAGGCGATCAAAAACGCTGCCCATGCCAAGTTACCAAGTAAAAACTTATCCTAAGAGTATGTGAAACATTCATTTTAACAACAATCAGATTGGGAACGAAATTATTCCAACACCTTTTAGCAAAACACAAAGTGAATCAATTTCTACAAAACAATACTATTTCTATTTTCGGTTGATTTATCTCTCGTCTATAAAACATATGGGAAAAAGAAACAATAGTTGCAAATGAAAAGTCGTGACATTTCTCGTCCTATACAAAGAACTTAGTTCAAAGAAGTATTGACAACAATCTTGTAAATGAATCATATGTTCACGGTCGTAGTAAGTACTTGGTGACTAATCGAGATAGCCTGTTTAATAATTAAGGCACAGTGACACAGTCGTGGATTGAACGTGATTTTAAATTAGATTTTTGACGACCTCCGAGGCGCCTCGGTAAATGTTTGTATGCTCTGCAGATAATAATAAATAATTCTGGACAATCCACATCTAGCCCCAAGCTAAGCAGAGCTTGTGGTTATGGGTTCCTAGGTACTAGATGATTGATATACTTGATACAATACATTATTTTTATAATTGTGTTCTCATTTATGTTTCTTTAAACCACATCTACTTTAGATACTAAATTTATATATTTTATTTACTTTTATGTGATTTAGTTCGGAGGATATGAACTCAGTCATTTACAACGGGATATTTACCATGATTTGAGTTTTGAGCTTTCCAATATTTCGGCAGTTTCATGCGCCATAATCACGGAATAACTGACGGCACTGCGAGTGAGTTGTTATTGGCAGATATGAACTTATTCTGTGTTTTTCTTATTCTTCGTTACACATGTTTGGTAGTTCCCTATTAAATTTTATTTTTCATCTCATTTTGTTCGTTTATAGCTATATTATATAGCTAGTAAGTTCTCCGAAAGTCAATTCTCCACGATACAGGTTTTGCGTAGTGCAGAGACCGAAGGAAAATTAAGATTGTTATTACAAAAATACATACTTTTTTTACTTTTTCATTTTCATTACACAAATAGAAATTTTTATCATACATAAAAATAATCAGAACACCCGGAGGAAAAATAATAGTAGATCCTACAAACATTTGTTCTGAGGCGGGCATCGAGCCCGAAACCTCCTACGTCGCAAGCGAACCTTCGGCCGCCGCGCCACATCGGTCGTCAGCAGATATTTGTTTCGGGTTTCGATGTCATTCTATGTCATCATCATCAGATGAAATGACTTCAGCCCGCGGTTGAGTTTTAAGGGTTTTAATATGTACAGTCAGCTGCACAGACATGTATACACTTCCAAGGTTTAACTTTCATTTTACTCGGAACTTTTCAAATAAAAGGACATGCATACGTTTTTCGAACAAAGTAGCCATCGTACTTCGTCAGAATGCGGTACATAAATCATCACAATTACTATACACTTACTACTTAGTCAAATTGAAAACTTGGGAGTGTATACATATTTTTGCAGCCGACTCATTCATTTATAAGTTTTAGTGTAAGTACTTACCGCTTTGTCAACTCCTATATTTTATAATTGTTTTATCGATGTAACCACCTGTAATTATTTGAGCACAAGCTCTCTAAACCTATGATTAGGATCCTTATTGTAATTGGAATGTGTATCACCTGATAGGTCGTTCAAATAAATACATTCTTTCCGCTTCCGCTCTGCGACTGCGAGTAGCATCCAATGGTGCCCAGTGGTATTTTTGATGTCACCGGACCGTTCTATGCCCTTTTGATAGAGAAAATTGCGAAGAAATATATATTCTATATTCATCAGTTTTCATAGCTTCGCCTAACTAGCCTAACGGGTCCCCTTCTTGTACTGTATATTCTGGATAATGGTTTGTAGAACTTTAAAAGAAAATGTTTGATAATGTTCTACGCCTTGCAATGTTTTCCGGATTGTGATGATAAAACCAGATTATAATTTGATGACGAATCTTATCTACCCACGCAGGTAATCTGGTAAAACGTCGTGGCCGACTACTTGTTCTGTTGTAGCTAAAATTATGTCACTGTTTCTAGTTGCTTGATCTATAAATAACGCGGAATGTTTTATAGGTTTTTTAGTTTTCATCTGTCAGTAAAATTGATAAGCATAGCGATCATTTTGTGTTATTTTCTTTAAGAGAATTTTTATTAAGAGGTCTTCTAGACCTTTGTGATACAGTACATAGTCGGGCTTCATAGTCGGTAACTTTCGATCAGGTGAGGTTGTGGTCAAACAAACGGTATATTATATTGATAATAAAATATTTTTCTAAGCTAAGTCATCAAACAAACTTTACAGACCATTCATTCTATTATAATTTATAAACAACGCATTACATTTTACAATACTTACATTAATAGTAAAGTCACTACAGTAGAGTAGTTTATAATTCAATTCAATACGTTTATTATAAATACCTACAAATGTTTTTAAAACATATCGCAATATCTTACGGCATCAGACAATAAAGAAACTCAAGTTTACGATATAATAACATGGACTGCTATGGAAAAGAAAATAAACACATCAACCGACAACATTGAATGAATAATCAATGTTAAAGAAGATAGGTATAAACATGGTACCTATACAGATTTCAATGTTGAATCAAATTCGCTATTTATATAATAGCGCTATTTAAAATTTGCAGCAAATTTTCTTATTCACTGTTCTCAAAAAAAAATCGAATGCAATTAAATTTTCGAGTCTGAGACAGTGTTTGATGTAAAACTTTAGGCAACATAAACTGCAGTTAGTTCAATTACTGTTTCAATTGTAAATATGAATTCTAATTTGTTTCTATCATTTGACTGTAATTTTCCTTGTTAATAAAGGTTCACAAAAACAAATAATGCTGGTTGACACATGACTACCTAAATTCAAGACTGCTAGACCAATTGTGCGTCATATGATTAATGAGATATATAGGTAGAGAGAGAGAGACTATATTGCTATTATAATGTACAGTTGCGGACATTTTTGGAGACATACCTTAAAGATCATACTCGCTTGAAGGTTACGGGATTCACGTTCTGATGCATCGAGTTCCGTATTTTAAGAACCGGTTCTTTCGATTCCTGTTTCAACACAAAACCGGGTACTTACCCGATTTTTCGGTGCTTTTGTTTATTTATGAAATTTTGTAAATAACGTCTTACTTAATTCTCCAAAGGGGTCAAAAATCATACAGGGAATTTATAATCCCAGCTACAATTTTTGTCTTTAAAACAATCAGTCTTGTAACAATCAGTTTTTTATATTATATAGTAATCTTTTTAGCAACAGCTAGGTCAACTTATTGACAAGATTTTGCAAACAGAAAAAAAAACAAAATAAATCAAACATTAGCACTACAAAAATATGAGTTGTTATACACATAATCAAATAAAATTATCACTAGCAGTGCCATCTTTACCATAAGGGCACACGGGGCACGGGCCCAGGGCTCCTATCGTCAGGGGCCCCCAAAAGGCCGACAACCGAGCGTCTTTCTTTCAACCCTGAGCAGTGACACTCCAATGCACCTCCAAGCTCCACACACACACAAGCTCTGCTAAGCTTAGGGCTAGCTTATGATGTGTGAATTGTTTAGCATTACTAAAGGGTCCTTCAATAGGGACTTCCGAACTTTGAAAGTTGATAGCGGCCATATTTTTGAAGCTTTACCTTTCAAATTGGCTGTTATAAAAAAAAAATATCAACCGATTTTGCTAAATCACCATGGTCGGATACAGCGTTCAACAACACGTGCAAATAATAAAATTGTTTTATCAAAATGGGTGTTCTGTTCGATCAACGTTCCGCACGTTTCGCCCATTTTACGGTTACCATAATTGTCCTATCGAGAGCTACAGGTCGATGACTATCAACTTCTTTTCGTTTTCATTCGCAAAAGATAAAAATAGCCCTCTACGATGATACGGAACTCTTCATAGGTGAGTCGACTTGCACTTGGCCGGTTTTATTTTACTTTCCGAAGGGGCCCCAAATTCCTGTGTGCCCCCGGGTCCCCGGCATTGCCTAAGAAGGCCCTGATCACTAGAATAAAGTATTATTAGAATGTTACGTAATTCACATGATTTTTTTTATACAATCATTACATTAGTACTTTACTTTACAAAGAAACTAGAATTAGAATCAACAAAAACCAAACAAGAGAAGGCCCTGTCGTACCGCTCTCCCATACAAACGTAGTTTGTCGTTTATTCCGAAATGGCACGTCAGATTTACTTAAATGAAAATTTTGATAAAAATTGATAAAAAAAAATATAGTACCTGGAAAATTTCATTTGAATCAGACGTGCCATTTCAAAATGAATAACAAACTACATTTGTATGAGAGGGCGAAAATCAGCGGAATTCTGGGGCCTTCTTACAAATCCTATGGGTCAGTAATCGAGATCTGCATAATAAACATATTTTTTTACCTAGGTAATTTGAACCCAAAAATATCAATGCATCTAGGGTTTTGTCACCCAAAGATTGTCATTGATCTGCGATATTCACAATTTTCTCATTAATCGAAAGAACTAAATATAATAAATGAATATTATTGGATATAACCGGTTCTTTCGGATTCGGGAAAAACCGGTTTCGATGCCCTAGCGCAAGCGAGTTATAGTACTGGTGCCCGAATTAGGGGAATGCATTATTGATTAAGTTGCCTTATCTTTTACCATTTATATACGACCAAAAGGTCGGAAGCACCACGAATGGCTGCAAGACAATGTCTTTAGAATCGAGGTCACCACTTCTGACCGCTACTGTACTATTATATGACTAAGGGTCAATGAATATTTTTTGTATGACGTGATGACTGATTGATGATGCTAATAGGTAAACTAAACTAATTAAACATCACCGTTCATCATTGTTTACAATTGGGTAGCGTTTTTGATCTGCGATGACTGACAGAGTTTTGTTAGGCTGATAAATGTTTCTTAGTTTATTTTTTTTCATTAAGCGTCTGTAAACTAAAAACAGCTCAATCCAAATCATGTTTGTTTGTAACTGTGTTCGTTCAATAGAAAAGCCAAATTAAAAAGAAAATCTATTAGACCTAAGTAATGACAATAAAGAGCAATTCATCTAGTAAGTGGTATCAATCTTTGCTTTTCCGTGATTTTTCTGTCGTCAACCAACACAATAGGTCAACTTTTATAGGGCCATAAAATAACCTTCATGATAGCCTATTTTTATTTAATCAATCGATCTTTTCCATAGGGGCTAGTCAATAGGCTGTTCTGTTCTATTTTCATTAACAATGGGTTAGTTTTGACCTTATTAGCGAAAGAAGATGGTTTTGTGCCATTTTCAAGTCAAGACGAGAGAACCTCTACATTCTTATTGCACTACATACGTATCCAAGTTCTCTACATTAGTAGCGCCCCCGACTACATGTTTAAAATAATTAGAAACTCTTCTTTCTGATTTTCGAGAGCATTCATTCAAATTAATGATATGGTCTAGATATGCTCGTATCACATTGGTATTATCAGATTATCTGTAATGTTTACGACGATTTATGCATGACGGTTTACTGTACTCATGCCATACTTCTAATTAAATTATGAATGCCCTTCCATTTCAAAGTTTTAATAATAGAATAATACCTACACAGAAAAAGGAACACAAATTGAAGAACGCCACAGTCACACGCTAATGCATTCACGAGATATCACATCGATCTCAGATAAAAGCAATTTGAAATTTCTCAATAACGTTATCAGTTTTATCTTGCACGACATTGGCATGCTTTTATAACAATTTTACTTTAATCTCATCCGCAACGTTTCACAATATTATGTTTTAACAAAATTATGAAACAGAATCTTAGAAAGATATTAGGTAGCTAGCGGCCAACCAAATTATGTGGAGGTCGTAAATCTACTGTGATGTCCTACTAGCAGGATTCTCCTCCACGTTCCTTGGCTAAATGAAACAACGTCGGACTGTATTACTAGGTTTATTCTTCTTGGCTTTTGGCACCGTATTTACTGGTTTACTACTACTTGATGACTGGCTGACTAATTCAAAAACAGTTAAGTATATTATAAATAAATAGTGGCATGGCAGTAGAGAAGCCTAAATAAACTAACATTACTTACGTTGCACATTTGATTTAAAGTGGTTAGCCCACGTTTGCCATCTTCTTACCACAAGTACATTCTCATCCCCCAATTCACACTAGCGCCGCTACCTATTTTATCTCATCATTACGTTAAACAAAAGAATTTTCAAAAATCCATTGGGCATTTTGTGAAACGTATCATAAGCTTTTTTAATGCCTCTGTATTAGTTTTATTATTTTGGTATAGTTTAGGCAGAGATACGAAAACAGAGTTTGGTGGCCACCAAGAGCAACTTTGCATCTCCGCAACTACTCACAGGATCATATCTCTCACTAGCGGCCCGTCCCGGCTTCGCACGGGTGCACATTTATTTTTAAATATATAAACATAGCCTATGTTACTCAGGGATAATGTAGCATTCCAATGGTGAAAAAAATTTTAAAATCGGTCCAGTAGTTTTTGAGTTTATTCGTTACAAACATATGTACAAAAATACAAATATTTCGTCTTAATAAATATTAGTGTAGATATCTACCTTAAAGCTCAGACATATTCCAATTACGTAAAGTTCCGCATATTTATGGATGACATACTAAGCTACCAGCTAAACCTTTTATCAGATCGGACATCAGCCAAAGACCTAATCCTGACCTCTATCTAGGACCCCCCTGTCTTATAGGATGTGAATTTGGTAAAGGGAATGTAATAAATAGTTGCCATGACATTAGTTAGAGAGATACAAAATAACGGAACACTATTCTGGTAAACTAATCGCTTCACAATGACAATGTTATCGTCTCAGAAAAACACATTTTGGCATTTTACCTTGGATTAAATCGTGATTAAATAAACTACAGATGCGCGTCAGTGTCAAGGTTGAAACCATTCTATCAATCTCTCCGTGCAAATACCTGAAGGTAATAAAATAAGTATCTTTTCGTGTAATTGTGAAGGCAAGAAATAAATGACGAAATGATAAATACTCTGAAAACCCAACAGATTAGTAAAATCACCAAAACGTAATGAAATGCGATTATAGTAGTTACTGTTGTGATTTGATAATGCTAGTCCGTGCTTCGAAGTTATTGTCGCATATTATAAACTGGGTAAGTTCCAAGTATATTGACGGATTGACTCAAAGGCAAATAAAACACTGGTTTCTGCCTTGACATACTTGATGGAAAGGTTTCTATTTTAGAGAAATAAACTTAATGATATTGCGTTGAAAAAAATGGAAATTAAAATCTTATTTTAACAGGCTTCGAAAAATGGGGAGCTTCCATGTTTGACTGTATGTATGTTCGTCGATTTCTGCGTTAATAAAATTATGGACCGATTTTGAAAATTATTTCTATATTGTATAGAGAATCCGAGGTGGTCGCATAAAAATGTGATTCTCGGTGGATTAGTATTTCCAGCAAAACTTAAAAAAGAGTAAAATCTTAATTTTTCCAATCCCTTAGGATTGGAAGTTGGTTTTTAGTTTTTCATAACAATCAAATTATATCAAATAAGATCCCTTTAGTTTTTCATTCCAATTAACACAAATAAGATCATAAGTTTGTGTTGGAAGAACATCAACGGTTAAGGGATGAAACGTTGGTGTTCTTCCAACACAAACTAGGTTCGTAGTCAACCCGCTTACATTCAAAATGAATTCGTCAAACAACGAAAGTTTTTATAGTAAGATCCTAAGTATTGTTTTTTTACACTTTTCAGGCTATAGTCCAGACTTGAGCACAATTTTCGTTATTCAGCTTCAGTTGCCGAGTTTTCTTCCAGAAAATTAGGTCAAATTGCTCTACACACGAGGATAAAGGGGTCGTCCATTCGTCCTTGCCGGCCAGACACAGAAACCGCGAGCTCGCAATTTCACTACAGCCAACCTTCAAAGCAAATCCGATTTCATTTAGCGTATTTAGTCAAGATACCTACGTATCTATAGAAAACGCCGTCCAGGCTGTTTAATACAGTAGTTTTTATCATTTGATTGTGGTAATGATAATTTTAGCTCATTATTTCTAATTAAAACCGTGTTTGCACGCGATTATCTTGATCTTAGATCAGATGGATCTCAGGGCCTCGAGGAGAATAACTTGTGCGTCTTTGCATAGTTTGTGACAAATAAGCTGGTTACACTAACACTTTCATGGTCATTTAATAAAATACCGATGCGTAGAAAGCAAGCAATCCTTATGAGACAAGGCCACTAAAGCAGACTATTACTGCTATTACCATCTTGGGTTTTACGGTTAAAATATTTATTTCTACCGAAAAGATATTTAATTTTTACTTCAATAATTGTCTATTAAAATAAGATTTTTAGACTTTCAGACTTAAGAATAGGTAAATAATCACACCATGATGGTAATCCTACGCAAACCATGTCTCATCCCACGTCTATAAAATATTCAAAAGCATAAGGACAAAGGGATGGCGCAGCGGCGTGTCGCATAATAAACCAACATAATTACACAAAACAACGCTATATTTATCCTTCAAAGGGGTAAAAACTTGCATCTACAAAGAAGACATTGCACATATTTCTTTTAGCCTCACGCTTGGCCCGCAAGGTGAACGAATACAAACATAGAAATTTATGGGTGCACCCACCCACGGAGTGTTATTTCAGAACTACTATTATACCAGTTTAAAGCCACCCCATTAAGGATATTTTTATGCTCGACGTGGGTAACGTAATTTCAATGGAACACCGGTTTAAAAAGTCAATGTTAATTAAACGATATCCGCAATGATGAATAAGACCTTTCCGACTATACCAGTTTACACACTTTTTTCTTTGAATTCTCCGCTTTAAACAGTGTTTTATGGATTCGAGAAAGCCAGGTGCGTGGTCCAAAAATACAAGCAATCCTGTATTTATGAAATTATGAATATAACAAAGTTGAATTGCTTAGACTAGCTTCCTGTAGCCAAACCAGAAGGCGTTAAGAAAACTGAGTGTACCTATACGTAAAACCGAGCTACAATGTGTAGTAGAAAAGAGATAGGACAAACAATGTCTCGAGCCTGTAAAAATTTGTCTTGCACACATTAAAATGCAAAGTACATGAACGTTTAAGCAGAATATTTATGACTTTGCTGGCTTTTTCCCCCATCTGTAAGCAACTTAGCATCGGAAGCACCGTCTGGGTTGTACATTTTCGATAAACAATTTGAAACCAGACATGGTGCCGTCCAAGCAATGAGTAGCAGGTCATTGGCTGGACATTAAGGTCACGCGACACCCAAACGGTCGTATCGATTCCATCAAACAACGGCCCGCGTCATGCATTAACCTGGATACTGTGACAATGTCAGTGGGTGTCCCATTTAGACAAGGTTTCGAGGGTTGGGCATACAATCAGATAATACATATAAACCAAAATAAATCCGCCAAGACGGAGTCGTGTTTGTTCGTACTATAATAATAATAATAAAACGTTTAATTCAGACAACGTTTATTTCGTACTACTTCTTTTGTTCCGTGGTTCGTACACTTATTGAGGTATCCGAACCGAACTAGCAATAATCAGACTTGTTTTCCCTTGAAAACCTAATATGATAGTCATTTTACTCACGCCGGTGTTTTATTGAGGAGTGATATAAAATTCAAGATACTTTTAGAAGAGAGATACTTTATCACTTTGGCGATTGCCGGCCCAATATCCAGCTAAACGTTACGTTTTCCTCCTGATGTCCGACCACTATTTCAAAGATTGTGTACAATACCAATCCCCATTATGGCTGTCCTTGTTGCCACGAAGTTAAATTAGGGCTAGGGGGTAGTTGCCCGAGCGATATCTTCCTCATAACATAACAGTATCTTTTTTGCAATGACATTAGCATTCCAGGGGACAGGTTACAAGCCTCACCGTATTTGTTGGATTGGAATGCCAACATGCATTCCGGCTTCTTGCTTCTAGGGTGGTACGGAAAAACCTAGTATGTACGATGTATTCCTTTACCGTTAAAGCTCGCACGTTTTTAAATATTAATAGGTATTATAGATAGAAAAGGTTTTTGATGAACACCATTCAAAACAAAAGAGGGAGAATGATTGGACATCTTATAAACGACATGACAACTTCATAAGTAACATGAAAGAAAATTATAAGGACGAGGAATGGGAAAACAGTATTCGTTAATTTTTTTGCGCAATTTAATACTGAGATTGGCAGAATTGTGTCAAACCATGATGCAGAGCTAAAGATAAAAGAAAGAAAGAAAAGAAAGACATTGTATTGAAGAGAAAAGTGCAGGAAATTGCATCATTAAACCGACAAGAGCTAGGCTCTTTAATTTATAATAATCAAAGAGGCATTTATAGAGGGCTATAGATTTTGAATGGATGTGGGCAGGGTACTTCACTTGGTCAGACGAGGTGATGGCCGCTGGAAGGAAACCTTGACCGAGAAGTAACCAAGACTAGGCCGCACAAATTGGGGTAATCCGCTCGCAAGATTGGTTGACGACATCGTCAAAGTCACAGGGCATATTTGGATTGGCGAGAAAAGAAGGACGCTAGTAAAAGCGAAGGCTACTCGTAGAATAACGATGATGATGAGGTTTATTGGTCATTAGGAGACTTAGCCATAGGATTAAAAGCTGTAGTGAATGGATACTATTATATGTCCTGTAAGTCCTGATCTTCTTGTGATTCTATATATTCAACATTGTGGTCACATTGACCGTTCAGTTTATTCCCCAGAGACCAATGAACCGGGTACAACAAACGATTAAAAGCTGGGTTTAATGGCACCCGAACGCGCCATTCGTCTGAATAACAGCAGCAATAATGTGAAATAGGTCGCGCATTATGTTTACTCGCTATTGTGTTGCATTGCATAAGAGTGTGCTATTATCAGAAACCTTTTTTATGCCCCCTGCGGACCCTTAGCCCAATTTAGCTGCAAGCTACACTCGAGCTCGTAATAGACAAACATAAAGACAGGTTTGAGATTGAACACGAGAAAGATGATATACCTGGGGCCGAATTCTACTCGTCCAATCGCTTTACTATGACAATGGTATAGTCGCAGAATCGTCCATAGATGAAAGAAACTCTAGACAGTGCGTGCGGTGCTATTTGCACTACGAGATTGATAGATTGGCTCCAACTTTGACACTCTACACGCGGTCTTCCATCTGTAGTTTCGTTCATCAAAGGTAAAATGCCAAAAATGTGTAATTTTGAGATTATACCATTTGTTATGGCGAAGCGATTAATTTAGTGGAATTCGACTCCTATACAGACGGTCTCTAATAGGATACTAGGGTACGACTCTTAAGCTTTCTGAAAAGAAGCTGTTGCCGAATTTTTATTAGAATTCAACTTTTGCACAAAAGGAGTCAATTAAATATTTCAAAAATCTCCTGCTTCTTTTGTCTTAACTAAGGCTAGTAACATGAAGAAGCTGCAAAGAAACCTAAGGGTCACCTTTAGAGGCTCACCCAACTTTAGAAAGTGAACTAAAAACTCACCAACGGCATCTGCTTCGGAACCGGCGGCTGAGGCGGAGGCCCCCTCGCTCTACTATCACTGGGCTGTCTCCTCACATGAGGTCTTGCCGGAGGGTCTCTCAGCTCCTTGATTGGTTCCCTTGGACTTTCCCTGGGAGATTCTCTCTCCCGATTGGCCAGCGCCTCGGACAGCACCGCGGAAAGTGCACTGACATTACTGGCCGGAGCAGGCCTGACCCTGTCCGGGGAGGTCTTTGGAAGCGTCTGGTGCTGAGGTGGTGGGAATCGCGGCGCATCAGTCTTAATCTGGCCATTTGGCGTTGGACCTGAGAGGAGTAATGGGAATTTAGTGTGATGTAGATAAGAACATTTAACACTATTGATGGAACCCACACAAATACAACGGCGCTTTGTAAATCGCAATGGTACTTTATTGCAAAGTAAAAGACACCATACCGTTCTAAATGAGCTTCCAAACAAAAAATCAGTTCAACCTTATAGCAAGACCCTGTGCGTTCTCGTCAGCGCGATTCAGCCGTCTGTCACTTTTACTATCTTCATCTAGTTATGTGCTGACAGTACTAAATTGATGTTCTACAATATCGTCTAAACAACTATAATCATCAAGTTCGGAAAGTGGGTCAAATCTTCTAATATTTGATTATAGAAACCGGACAGGAGAATCTAAAGAAAAGCTTTTACAAGGAAAGGAAATATAAGGGGGCAAAAGGAGGCCTCTGACCAGCAATCCTCTCGCATGCCACTGCTGAGCAAAGGTGGAGGCCATAGAATGACCAGGGCTATGTTATTATTCATATTTATTTTTATTCATCTAAGTAATTATAGAGGTGGATTCAAGGTTCAATTTAATTAGATATATAATGTTTTTTCAATTGTAATTCTACCTTCCCTGTCTCTCATTATGTGCAAGTAAATGAATGCTTTTGATTACATAGTTAATTTTCTACATATATCATTTTATTGTATTTTAACTACCTAAGTAAAGTACCAATTACACTACTTAGTACTTAGTTAAAATAATTTATACAGAAAGGCAAAAGTAACAGACAACATAACTAATGATGTTTAATAAATAAAATTACTTGGTGGATTTTCCAACTACCTACTCAGATATTTTCAAAGCAGGAAAACATTGGTAAGCCCTACTCATTTCATGACCTAGTTTTTAAAATAAGCTTAATTATAATTAAATAGAATAAGTTCCCAGAATATAAGACAATGTGTACTTCTAGGTTACCTCAATAGTTATTTTCCTTATTTTTTTATACATACGTATTTAGCGTCTATACAATCATGGCTTAGTAAGATTTTGTACCTACATTGAAATAACTGAGAAGTTTGGAGATCAAGTGTAATGTCATCATATCTTAAAAGGGTCAAAGAAATCATAGCTCTACTGCTTTATTTACTGACTTTTGCTTGACACATCTTAATACTTTAGATTAGACGATATCCTGTCAAATGTTTTAATAACACAGTGGTGATAACAGTTACAATCAAAAATCAAGTCAATGTATTAAGGAAGGAGATAATCGCCATAAGCAGCTTCGATAGTTAACTTCGATATACTCTTGTAAGGCCTAATCAGGCCCATCTGGCGTAGCCATTTTCCATGATTTTTCCGGGAATGGGAGGATGCATGCCTCTTTATTCTCAGGTGTCAGAGGTTAAAATGCCTTGGTAATCCAGTCAACAAGTTCAAAAAGGTGTTAATTCTTGATCAAGCTCCTAAAAATATGTGCGATAGCTCATTCGATTCGGAATGACATAGGTATAGAATAATGTATCTCGAGGATTTTTTGCACACAAAAAATTGCAATAAGTAGTTATTAACAAAATAAGATTTTTGAAAAATGATGTTTTGTTTTTCGTTAGTAAGTAATTATTAACTAAAAAACTAATTATTAACTTAATTAAGAACTTTTGAAAGGAGATCCTTAGAAAGGAGAATATTTCCAATAAAAACAAATAACCGATAAATCACTTTAAAAAATATAGTTAAAAAATGAGAGATTTTATTTTTCATCACTTTGATAAACATGCCTGTTTTTGTTATTTTTTTATTTCTAGAAAAAAAATATACTTAATGGGTGTCACAATTTGTTATTATTATTATTGATTTATAGACAACAGCTGACAGCTGATATATGAGGGGTGCAGTATCATAACCCGCTATAATGCTTTTTGACCAATATCGTGTTAGTACCATCAATCAAAAGTTCTTAAAAATTGCTTTGAAATGGTTGGCTGCTTTTCTATTAAAACCCATTAAAACACAGAGAAATCCGCTGGTAAAGAACGATGTAAGGATCAAAAGCCACTATAATAGCGTAGGTCAGTTTCAAAATCCTCTATAACACAATCGACCAATCACAGCACCGGATTTGCGTCGCCTCATCGAGAAAATAGTATGGCGGTTGTGACTTTCTGTGTACAACAAGTGTTCGGATTTTTAATAAATTTAATGCAAAAACATGGAAGAATTAGCCCAGTTTGTGCAAAAATCAGATCTGAAGCATTTGAGGAAGAGGCCACGCGTTCCGTCATCATGGAAACGTGAAGTGGAGCGCAAGAAATGGTGAGTGAAAATGGAACAAAAATCTCCTGGAAAGTTAGCAAGAAAAGTTTTATGCAAGATGTACTTACCTAGTTAAGTTTTCAGCCAGTTATGTACGTAGATACCATTTTATACCTAAGAGAAACTCGTGTTTAATACATTTTGAATAAAAACTATAATAATAAGGTTTTTTGTTATTATAGTGCGTAACCCCACACTAAGGGTAATTTCAAAATCAAATAATATCGCAAAAATTTTTTCGACTTCGACGGGGCTTGAACCCGCGTCCTCCCCTCAGTACGGGGATGTGATAACCAACTACACCACGAAGTCAAGTGACGTGGGAGTCGAAAATCTCTGCGACTTCATACGTAGGTATGTAGGTGGAGCTAACGGCGCTAGAGACCGTATGAAGTCGCAGAGATTTTCGACTCCCACGTCACTTGACTTCGTGGTGTAGTTGGTTATCACATCCCCGTACTGAGGGGAGGACGCGGGTTCAAGCCCCGTCGAAGTCGAAAATTTTTGCGATATTATTTGATTTTGACTATAATAATACTTCATATCTTTTTATTTTATGTATGTACGCAGGTAAATAATACATTTTAGGTAAAATATCTTTGCTATGTTAACAGTAGGTACCTACCTATTTTTCTTCCTTCACGTGTCAATGACACAACAATTAAAAATATTATTATTTATTATTATTATTGAAAACATAGTAATCAAATACAATACACCTAGTAATAAAATAATATCCTACCTCCGACCCCTATTTTAAAAATTATGTCGTATAACGCCATCCATCCACCATCTTATTGTTGGTTTTGGTTGGTTGCAAAACCCGCCAAAATATGACTGTTCATTTTCAAAACCCGCCATTATGTAAGATTAGTTTCAAAATCCTCTAAAACGAATTTTAATTTGCTTATAATTCAGTATTTTCTCTATGATTTCTGTTGGTAAAGCTAAGATTAGTGGCGCCATGCCCAGGACTAATCGGCAAGACCAAAAACTATGAATTACGATTCATTGGTCAAGATTTAACAGTTATTTCTAATCTGTGAAAATTTTTAGAAAGCTATTATAGTGGTTTTTGATAATACACCCCTCATATCTTTATTAGTGGTTTTAAAGTTTTACACTACACTAGTTTGTGACTTTTACAGATTTCAGATTTATTTATATAATTAAATATTATTACAGAGTTTTAGCTTAGGTGGTAATCAGCATATAGGTAAGTACATGTACCCTGTAAAGGCACAACAATTGGTCTAATGATTGTTATAATATAATTACACAATCTATTTCTTACTAGGAATATAGAAGTCAGAAAATATAGACAATGTCAGCTACAAGAATCAAAACAATTGTAGTAATAACTGGGTAGGTAGGTATGTAAATTTTTTATGCAGGCAGTCAAATAATTATAGTTTAGATTTATCATTTAAAAACTCATCAACGGAGTAGTAACATTTAGAAATAATTCTTTGAGTTTATTATGAAACCAAACCCCCAATTCGCATACCCTGCGTCGTGATTATGGGCACTACCTCCATGAGATATAAGCCAATAAGGCGCTTACCAGGGAAAGGCCTGCGTCCAACAGTGGACCAATATAGGATGGTGAGGTGAGGACTACTAAGTGGATCTTGTCCTCCTTGGAGTCACTGAGCTACAGAGTAACTTTCTTAGTTTGTATTGTTGTAATATCAATTTAGGATTTTAGGGAATTACATAGCAAAAAACCTAACTTGTTGACGGTTTATGCTTTATCTTGTAAATATTTCTCAGAATGTTGTCAAACAGTAGGCAAACAAGAACAACCTTAATTAAAAGTCCACTCAATCATTATCACCACTATCAAAATAATGATAAAATGATATGTGAAAGGCATATGATAGCTAATGATATAAAATCACATAACTATGTATGAATAATGTATAATTTTCAGTTGTTGCTGAATATCCGAAGATAAGGATACTTAATATGGATGGAGATACTTAATAACAGCAAAGTTTGAGACTATGTTATTATAGTAAATTACTATTTATCCATAACATTAGGGAAAGTCACAAAACAATAGCCAACATTTTTACCTGCCAACTTTCCAGTAGACCTCAGTTTGGGCATGCCCCCAGCAAACAGTCCACCGAGGCCTGGGGGACCTCCTCCACCATTCTGTACCGGGCTACTCTTTGTTCCATTTCCATTGGAGGGGCTACTGCTTGCCCCACTTGAAACTTTCCCAGGTATATAAGGTCCACTTTTGTCTACCGTAACGGCCTTCTTTAACTTTGTACCCTGTCTGATGGAACTCAACAAGGCACCTCTGTTATCACTGGAGCCTCCTTTTGAGGAGCCTCCGAAAATGGGCGGTGGCGGTGGTCCCGGCGGCGGCGGGGGGCCGGGCGGCTGCGGCGGCCTCGGACTCATCACGACCGATCACTAGCACCAACCCTCACTGTATGCCATCGAAATAACACTTCCACCTCAAATGTCCTTTCTGTTTGGGATCACACTATCAAACCTTCACCGACAGCCTTCGCGCACACAGAACTACGTGATTAAAACACTCAATGAACGATACGTTGCTCCGATTCATGCTAATTTACATGATAAGTTTCCAAAAACCTTGCACCATTTGTTTGATTTTTATTGAATGAAATAAATACGTAGGCACTGAAAATTGAACAATACAGAAACGCCTTCTGATTAAAACCTACGGTCTTTATGAACAAGCACTCTAGAATCATATATTCCAAAATTTATTTTTATACGGCTACTTCGCAAGTATTTATTGAAAGGAATGAAATTCGAATTCGCTCGATTTACGAGCATAAAATTTCCAAATTACAAATGGCCGACCACTGACTTGACTGACCGACGATGCAACTGTCAAGTCATGTTACAGTCAAGCCTGGTTATCACAGAGCCTGTCTGCAGCATGAACCTTTTTAATAAACTGGATCGTGCATGAATTCATGCTAAAGTACCCAGTAATTTATTTTTTCTTTGCGACCTCATTTTTCTTTGTGACCTCTCGAGTAGAAAAACGTGCAATGTGAGAGGGCTCGAAAGTAGAAGTTGGTCCTTGTCTAGCACGTTGCAACATGGTGTAGGGTGTACAATATTATTTATCATTTCATTTAACATGTTAAGTTGGTTTTCGCCCCAACATTATGACTACAAAGCTTTCTTTTGAATGATGGCTAGTGTTTTCTTGACTAATAAAGACAAACTTTCGTACGTCTACGTTAGGATAGACAAGTAAACGTGCAATTTGTCTACTTTTACGCTCTTGATTTTGCTTACTCGGCGGCTAGTGACTTTTATTAGGCCCCCTCTACCTGTCCAAAACGTCTATGTTCTTAAAAATCGTTATTCTACTGCTGGACATAGGCCTCCCCTTCCTCAACAGCCTGTACTGGTCCAATACTGGAAAGGGCGGATCCAGGATCTCATTTTGGGGGGGGGCCATGTTGACAAAGATTGGAGAAAGGGATAAAATTACAGGTAAACAAAAAATAAACGCAAAATATTTTATAATATCAAAATATTTTATTAAATATAATAAAATATTTTTTTTTTCAAAATAAATCATCGAGTCAGGCGCGGGCGGCGTGCGGCGCGGGAGGAGAGACGGCAGTGCGGCGTTGCACCGAAAAAAAATCATTTTATGAGATAGTGGTTCTTAAAACCTTTGGTCATCGAAATATTTGACAGAGACCTAAAATTAAGTTCGTTGCCTAAATGAAAAAAATGGAAAACGGAGCGAACTTCGAAAATCTTAAAGACTTTTTAGCGTTTATATTAGTAAAAGAAACTATTAAACATATAAAATAGGCGAGCGGAGCGAGCCTCGAAATTCTTAAAGATATTTTAGTGACGATTGGAAAATTTTTGAGAGAAAAGGAAGAAAAGACGATATTATAATAACGGCGAATGAAGCGAGCCTCGGATATTTTAAAGTCTTAGCGACGATTGGAAAAATTTGCGAAAGAAAAGATGATATAAAAACGGCGAGCAGAAGGAGACTCGAAATTTATAAACATATTTTAGCGAAATTCAGGAAATTTGTAAGTGAAAATGTAGAAAAGATGATATAATAACGGTGCGGCGAGCGGAGCGAGCCTCAAAAATTTGAGAATTTTAGCGCCGATTGGGACACTTGTGAAAGTAAGAGTATACATACAAAATAGGCAAGCGGAGCGACCCTCGAAATTTACATGTTTTTTTTTAGCGACGATTGCAAAATTTGTGAGAGAAACGAAAGCAGGGATGACATAAAAACGGCGAGCGGAGCGAGCCGCGAAAATTTTAAAGACTTGTTAGAGACGATTGGGAAATTTGTGAAAGCAAAGTAAGCAAATACGATTTAACAGCGCCGACGAGTGGTGCGAGCTGCGACAATTATTGAGACTCTAGCGGCGGTGGGAAAATTTGTGGAAGAGAAGAAAGCCAAGGCAAAAATATCGGCGAGCGTAGCGAGCCGCTAAAATTTTGCGTCATTTCTAGCGACTATTGGGAAAAGAGCAACACTAAAAGGTTGATACGTTTTTTTTTCCGCCTAAACGGCTAAACGGGTCATAATGAAATTTGGCAGAGAGCTAAACGAACGGTATTCCGTACATGGCTACCTGAAAAGCGTGTGCGAAGGCATGGGCTGAAGCTATCTATAAATACACGAAATTAATTCTAAAATAATTAAAATATCTGGTTTGACAGTCGCACTGGGCATTTGTCATTCCTCTTATTGAATTTATTTCTCTTCCTAGAAACAAGTAAGAGGGTATTCTAGCACTCACCTGCGCCAATCCCCCTCTACAGAAAATTAAAAGGTAGTAGAGAAGTAGTTTGGTTCCGCGGACCACAACGCGCCTTGCAGTTCGAGTTATAAAGATTGTCTACTTAAACTTGATATGATTATTTTCTGTCATATAACTTAATATAATATTATATAATGTATAATTTTCTCCACAACCATGTTTAGGTACTGAACCTTTATTTTTTTATTTGACCAGTATTGTCGCGGAGCCCCCACAGAGGCCCGGAGCACACTTTGAGAATAGGTGCTCTAAGTAGTAGTTGTAATAAAATAGTAGTAAATAATGTAGTTTCTAGTTTATATTTTAGATTGAACTTGAAGTTAAACCAGTAAAATTTGATACCTAGGGATTTTAGATAAGTATTTAGTTTTTCGGTCGGTAAATAAATAAGACGTGCTTCAGTATTTTTGTAAATTTATCCTCTGTAGTATAGGAATTCCGTTACTCAGAATCATGAAAATTGGTAGGTATTTTGCCTATTGCTTGATGGAAAATTACGTGTTCAGCTTTTTAGAAATTCAACCCAAGAATGTAAAAGTTTACATTTTTAAGTATTAATGTTGCTGGTGCAAGTGGACGTGGTGGTACTGACAAGTAAAAATTCAGGATATTATTTCTGTTTCCTAATAAAGGTACATAGCTAACCATTAGCTAACCTACTGATGAGTAGGTATGCCGTGTAAACCTAAACCTAAATTGCACCTAAATTGACTCGAAAAATAGAGTCGAAAGTATAGAATTCCCAGGTCTTTTGGGGGGGGCATGGCCCCCATGCCCCCCCCCCCCCCTGTATCCGCTAATGAATACTGGACGCAGGCCTCCCCCTGATAAGCGCCTTATTGGTTTGTATTGTATTGTATCACATGGGGGGTATTGCCCATAATCCCCACGCTGAGCATGCGGGTTGGAGATTGCAGTTCGGTGGTAGAATTGTTCTGCAGGGGCGCTGCTGCCCGCCCCCGGTAGATATTACGCCACTTAATCGCCTCTTACGACACCCGCGGGAAGAGTTGGGGTGGTGCTAATTCTAAGCCGGCACCATACAGCTTATTCGATTTATCCGAATTATCTGGGTTTGTGAATGATGAAATCTCGTATTATCCGCATAAGAAAGTTATCCGGATTTTGCAATCCCTAGGTGGAGGGGATACTGCGCACTCTGTGATACCTAAGTTTTTACTTCTGCGCCGCCATAACGGTCAGCGCTAGAGTTTCGTGTCGCTACTTGTACCTACTTTTGCTTGATTATTATCATCACCCATAGACGAGGGTGCAGTGTTAAAACCCGATAAATGCAAAAAATCGTAAATACGTTTTAATAGCCTACTAGAATCAGAATTTTTTGCTCTTTCTAGTGATGTTTACAGTTAAACTGATTTATAGGTGTAACATAGAGATATACTAACCAAATAACCCGGTAAGTGCATAATTAAGAAATTATTTTAGTTGAAAATACTCTAAAGCTACTTATGGATAAACTTTATTATATTTGTTGAGCGAGAGAACCACATAATGTGTATTTATTGGTATTTAAAACTCAATAATAATTACGTTATTCACACTCATACAAATGATAAAAGCAAATATTTTTGTATAACTGATTTTAACATGAAAATTAACTCATGAGAAACTAAATTTTTCATAATTTAAAAGCAACAAAAATTACTTATTGGGTTTTAGCTCTAGATGATTATTCATGAATACACATAATATGAAGATATGAAATCCAATAAAATATATTTACTGGTTTTTATATCTGAACAATATCGTAAACATCCATGTTCGATACTCAGATTGACAATAATTAAATTACGATTTTGAACGAGAACGTGGACTGTTAAATAGATGAAATTAACGAGAAATTAGCTAGCTAACGACAAATTGACTGGTCTTGGACGGAAAAGCAGTTTAATGAGTTTAGAGGAGTGTGATGATGATTATGAGTGATTTCGGGCAAATAGGATTTCACTAACCTTCGTCCGATGCGATGCGAAGAGTCGGTCTGTGTTCGGCACCTAGGGTCTACCTACAGCACTAACATAATACCTAACAAGTTTTCCCGGGTGTGACACAGTGTGAAGTCCTGTAGCCTGGATCACCAGCACCATCAATCACTCCCACTCCAATTAGTTGCAATCAATAAGAAACGAGACGATAATTTTTAATATAACGGATGCGTGAAAATATCTTACTGCCTGGTTCGAGGTCCAAAAACGAAGGACATATTTTTTGCGATACGCGGGGAAAAACCCTAACGGTCATCAAAAGTACGCAATGTCAGCTGCCAAAGTCACGTATGTAGAATATGTCAAAGGCAGTTTGTATGGCCAATTCTAAACATTCCGACCACCAAAATACGCAGAAGCAGAAGGCGTATTTTTAGTAAATATACACGAAATTCAAAATAATTATTACAAGATATGAGTTATGAAACGATTTTACAAATAAGTTTACAATTATTTTGACATAACATAATACAAAAGATGTACGAAACACAAAATAATACTTATTTACGATGAAGCCGTTCGTTGGAGCTAGTTCGAAGGGGGGCTAGATTCGACATCCTGGCGTACCGGAAGTACACACAGTTTGACGACAGGCCTTTTGCATTCTCCGGACTGAGTCTTCAGGGTAACTGCACGGCAAACATTGTCAGTCCCAGAGTGGAGTTGGATTACCCGACCCAACTTCCACTTCATGGGGCTGCACTGCTCGTTGGATATGAGCACGAGAGTTCCGACGACAGTGTTGTCTCGTGCGTCTATCCATTTATGGCGTTGTTGCAAAGTGTGTATGTATTCTATCTAGGTGCCATCTGGCCCAGAAGTCTTGATGCATTTTCTGGATGAGTCTCCATCGACGCTATGGATTGACATGATTTTCCAGAATGGGCGCTTCAGGCAATAGAGTCAGTGGCTCAGATGTGAGGAAGTGGCCTGGAGTCAGCGCCACAAGATCATTAGGATCCGAACTCAAGGGCGACAAAGGGCGCGAATTTAATAATGCTTCGATTTGGATCAGCAACGTGTTGAATTCCTCATAATACGTCAAGCGATGCCCGCCGACAACGCGAGCAAGGTGGGTTTCGACAGACTTAACTCCTGCCTCCACTAGCCCCGAAAAATGGGGGCTGCCAGGCTGGAGGATTAAATTTAAATTCCACCCTCTCAGTCTGTGACGCTTGCGACATAAAATCCTTCAGCAGGTTACTGGTCCCTACGAAATTAGTCCCCTGGTCTGATACAAATTGAGAGCAGCGCCCTCGACGTGCTATAAACCGCCGAAGGCAGGCCAAGTATGCTTCGGAAGTTAACTCCGACGCGAGTTCTAAGTGAACCGCCTTGACAACCGTGCACACGAAAACACAGACGTCCGAGAGCGGTATCAAAGGGACCAGCAAAATCAACAGAAGATGATGAAAAGGGTTTTGTTTGATTAATGCGATAAGGCGGTAGGTTGGCCATAAGCGGCGGTGAGGACAACCGGAGTTTTGCGCGGAAGCACTTAACACAAAATGCCACTACGGACCGGATTGCTCGCTTAGCCGAAAGTATCCAGAAATCCCACACTAACAGACTCTGCAATGTCTGCGGACCGTGATGCAGGAACTTGCGGTGGTAATCCTCAATTAAGATATGCTAGCGGTGATCTCGGGGTAGCAACAGTGGATGTTTCTGATTGAAGTTTAGATCAATTTGAGAAAGGCGACCCCCTACTCTCAACAACCCGTTCGTATCTACAAAAGGACATAGCTTGCGAAGCGCTTTTGGGAGCGAAATAAGGGTGTTCTGGTTCAACGCACGGATTTCGGAAGCGAATGCATTACAAGGAAGTGCAATGCTTCGTTGGTTTCGATCGTGGATAGCGCACCAGTGGACTTTGCAGACATCTGCCTCAAATTACGAGAAAATCGAAAACAATAAGCAAGAATGTTGACTAGACGTGAAAAAGACGAGAACCGATTAAGGATTCCATCAACGAAAGTAATATTATTTTCTGCTAAAAAAGTCAATACTTTTCGTTCCTCGAGTTTAGATTCATCTTTCAAGATAAGCGATGTTTGCGGCCATTGTACCGGCGGGTTTCCCAACCAACTGGGACCCGACCACCATGACTGACACGGGATCAACTCGTCAAGAAGTAAGCCACGCGAACCGTGGTCAGCTGGGTTGTCAGTGGTTGGAGCATGACGCCAGCAATCAGGAGGGATGCCATCTTGAATTTCTGTCACGCGATTGGCGACAATGTTTTCCACCGCGAGGGACAGGACTTAATCCAGGTTAGAGCAACGTTGGAGTCAGACCACGCAACGATGTTTTCGGGCTGATAAAGACCATCCAAAGCTGAAGTCACTGATTTATTTTATTTATTTATTTTTTATTTATTGAATTAGTTATTTTAGTAGACATTACCGTGATTTTCGTGTGTTTCTTTTAACTAATAAATCCAATAAGTAATAAATGTGTATATTTCATTTTGGGGTTAAACCCAATAAGTCAGCCCCCCAATTTACAAATTTGAATTCTATTCAAAAATTTACTAGGTAACATACACTAAAAACATGAAAAATATTATCATAGATATATAATCTTACTAAGTTACTAAGTAATTTGCATTTACTTTACATGTAAACCTAATTTATATTGCCAGCAAACTTGAATATTAATTATCTCGTAAACTACTTTTGCACACTTATCGGGTTTTATCACTGCACCCTCGAAATAATTATATAATAATAATGTACCTTACCGCTTATAAGGACGTTGCTGTGTTTGAAGATTTTTGTATGGCGACCCTAATATTTATATAGGGATATCATTGGCGGATACAGGGGGGGGGGGCATGGGGGCCATGTAAACTTTTACATTCTTGGGTTGAATTTCTAAAAATATGAACACGTAATTTTCCATCAATCAATAGGCAAAATACCTACCAATTTTCATGTTTCTGAGTAACGGAATTCCTATACTACAAAGGATAAATTTACAAAAATACTGAAGCATGTCTTATATAATTTACCGACCGAAAAACTAAATACCTAAAATCCCTAGGTATCAAATTTTACTGGTTTAACTTCAAGTTCAATCTAAAATATAAACTAGAAACTACTATTTTATCCCCTTAGAGCAGCTATTCTCAAAGTGTGCTCCGGGCCTCTGTGGGGGCTCCGCGACAATACTGGTCATATATAAAAATATACCGAACAAGTACAAAAAAATTGGTTGCCTGTAAAGTCGGTATACGGGCGAAAGTTTTACGTGACAACGACTTTGAGTTCCTTTCACTTTTTATGTCTGCATAACGTGAGCGGAGCGTAACGCGTAACGCAGTTTCTTGAAGTGTCACCCGGCAAACCAATTTATAAGACGTTGTCACGTCAAAAAATAAAGGTTCAGTACCTAAACATGGTTGTGGAGAAAATTATACATCATAATAATATTATATTAAGTTATATGACAGTCAATAATCATATCAATTTTAAGTAGACAATCTTTATAACTCGAACTGCAAGGCGCGTTGTGGTCCACGGAACCAAACTACTTCATTACTACCTTTTAATTTTCTGTGTCTGCTAGAATACCTTCTTACTTGTTCCTAGGAAAAGAAATAAATTCAATGAGTGCGGAAGGACAAATGCCCAGTGCGACTGTCTAACCAGATATTTTAATTATTTTAGAATTAATTTCGTGTATTTATAGATAGCTTCAGCCCAAGGGGGGGAAAGCTGGAGCACGGTCGGGGAGGGTGCCTGTACACTGATGATGGGTACGGGCATCTTCCCCCTCTTTCAAAGACCTATCTGCGGTGTCACATGGCGGGACACATTATCACTCAGCAGACTCCAGCCAGTCCATGGATCCACGTCCACCGTCGTCCCCCCTGGGAACTTCTGCAGCCACATCCTGTGACCGCCAACTGTACCTTGCCCGCGTCGGGAGCCTGCGCCGCGGTCTGGCGACCTCCCTTGCTCCTACTCTACCAGGAGTCGGGGAGGCGCAAGACTGGGCGGTGGCACGACTCGGGGAACGTACAGCGCTGCAGATGCCGAGTGATCCGGGGCGCGCAAGGGGTGGATGTTTCTGCGCCTTACACTTCTAGGGCGCAAAAACATCCACCTCATCATCATCATCATCACTGGGAGAGGGGGGAGGGAGGAAGCGCGATTTGCCTTGTGCACCCTTTTCCCCCCTCTGTCGCCGCTGAGGGGCAACCCACAGCCGCTAACAGCTTCGTTCACAGCTTTAAAGTAACAAAAAATCGTATGAAAATGCAAAACCAAGAGGAAATTGTGACGCCATGCGACCCGGCCAGCACCCGGCGCCCGCTGGGTTCCGGGCCCACGGGTGTTAAGTTGGCTACCGAAGGCGGAGGCGGGGTGGGACCCCAGGCCCGGCCTGCTGCAACTGCTACTGGGGCCAACAACAACAGCACGGTTGCGGCCACCCCAGGCACCTCTTCTTCCCAGACTGCCTCAGATGGACCAGTGCAGGCCAGGCCTTCAAAATGGAAGAGGAAGAGAATGGCGGCGAAGGTAGCGAAGGCGAAGGCGGCAGCGGAAGGCACAGCGACGAGCACTGGCGACGCTGTGTTGGACTCTGATAGAGTAGGTAACGGTCGCGGAGCCACAAGAGAGCCTTCAGCTCGTACTGGCACCGCGACAGCAGGTAAGCAGTCTGTTGGGCCTCTAAACCACAGACAAAGAAAAGAGCGGAGGCTGAAAGCCTCTGCGTTAATGCACAAGGTGTTGACCGAAAGAGTAGAAGGGTACGTGTACCCTGCTGATCTGTCGACCATAGCGCCGGCGGTCAGCACGGTAATGGACCTCCTGGTCACACCTGGCCCACCACACTCGGGGACGGAGGGGGCACCGACCGCGGGCGCCGGTAGCGGACAGAGCCAACACAGGGCCTCGGCCTCGCTAGTAGCTACTGGACCGGACCGTGACACCCCGCGGGACGGGCCCTACCCGCCCACCGGGGACTCAATTAACACGGACGGCGGCAGGCAGCCCAAACGGCAGAGGAGCTCTGAAATAGTGTCTCCCTCCTCCGCAGCAGCGGAAAAGAGGCTGTGCCTACAGAGTGACGATGCTGTTGGTGCTCCGAGCGCTGTCAAAGAGAGAGTCGAAGGGACTTCGTCGTATGCTGAGTCCGCCAAATCCCACCTAAAGGTGGTGATTATGGAAAAGAGCGGAGTGCATATCGACGAGGAGCGCGCGACTCTACTCCGTCGACACCTGGACGTGAGATTCACAGCTCTATGCCAGGAAGACATGTACAAATTCGACCAAGAAGCCCCGGGGTTCGAAGCCATGCCAAAACCGGCGCACGGTGGTCTGAGCGCGATAGCGGCTGACGACAACAGTCTGGAGTGGCTCACCACTACGGTCGCTAGCCTGCCACCCCTGTGGCCCGGAACTAGCGGACTTGTGGTGGTGCCTCATCACAAGCTACCCAGATACCACAAAGGAGTAGTATTCGTGCCGGACTGCGACCAACCCCCAGAGGACATCCGACAAATACTTGCGTGGTGCAACAACCGGAGATTCCCCCCCCCTGCGTATCGACCGATGGCCGATCTTCGCCCACAGACGAACCATGAACGACACCATGACCGACAACGTCATGGTGTTCGGGATCCCGGTGGAGGAACTTTCGGCGTTGGCGGCCAGGAGGAATAGGTTGAAGTACAGACTGGCCAACTTGCATCTGACCATTAGAGCCCCGAAAGCGTCCGACGTAAAGACCCCCATTGTGGCGCCGCTGGCGGCCCCGGAGACTCACTGCGCTAGCGGAGGCGTTTCCGGAGCCGTGTATGGAGCCGTCATGCAGGTCGACGTAGATCCTGGTACAGGCGAGAGGGAACTCACCGAGGAGGCCATAGACAAGCTCCTCGGTGACGTAGGTGACGAGTTAGGAGGCCTTTCGGGCCTAAACCTACTCTCACCGGCGCCAGAGGTGGACATGGAGCTCTCTGTGGCGTCCCCGATGGGTTCTCTCCCACCTCAACAAATGTAGATATGCCTAGGCACCCATCTACTTCCCCCTAAACCCCCTCTTTTCTTCTGACTAACAATGTCTGTTAAAAATAAGGTAACCAAACAAAATCACCACAATCCCACATCTGGGATAACCAAATTAACCAATAACCATAATCGCTCTTTGCAACATAGAAACGATGATCCAAATACTCACGACACCATAAATCTGAACAGCTTAGGAAGAATTAACACAATCTCAGTAGTTCAAGCTAATATCCAACACAGCGTCACAGGGTTCGCCTCGCTGAGAAGAACCCTAGAAGAGCAACCACACACCATTGCACTGGTCCAGGAGCCCTACATCGTCCGGAAAAGGGTATGTTTTACTTCCCTACCGGGTAATGTATTTACTCCACCGATTAACAATAAGACAAGAACGCTAATTTACGTACCTAAAAACATGAAGGCTTCATTAGTTACACACCTGTGCACTGATGATCTCACCGTGGTGCAGCTAACAACTGGACTTGAAGGTAAGCTCAAAACCATTCTAATTGCCTCGGCATATCTAGATAGTGCCATGGAGGCACCACCTGAAGAACTAGAGGCACTGCTTCAATTCTGCAACACTCAAGGTATGGAATGCATTCTGGGCTGTGATGCCAACGCACACAGCACTGTATGGGGTTCCCCAAACACAAACGAGAGAGGTAAAGACATCCTAGACTTCGTACTTCGACACAACCTTAATATCATAAATAGAGGTTCTGAGCCGACCTTCGTGACATCCTGGGCTCAAACCATCATAGATCTAACTATGGCTACTAATGCCATTGCAGAGCACATTCAAAACTGGCATGTAGCGACACAGGAAGCATCATGCGCAGACCACAGGCGGATAAGATTCCAACTCATGACTGGAGAAGTCCTGCCCCGGACATACAGAAATCCAAAGAAAACAGACACCACCTTATTCGTGGAAACTTTAGACACAATACTGGATGCTATGCAGAGCCCAACAATTGGTCCTCCACAAACTCCAGAGGATATCGAACACACGCTGACAGAACTGACGGCACATTTAACCACCAGTTATGAACTAGCAAGTCCCTTGATAACCGAAAGCAACAAGATTACTCATTGCAAAGACAAATGGTGGAACAAAGAACTAACCAAACTCAGAAAGAAGGTACGTCATCACTTTAACAGAGCGATGAACACGAAAAGTGAAGAAGACTGGTCTAATTATAAAATAGTCAGACAAGAATACAAAAAAGAGATTCAAAAAAGCCGTAAAAACTCATGGAAACGCTATAGCAATTCAATAGCCACCCAGAGTGAAACAGCTCGCCTAAACAAGATTCTATCCAAGGATACGACAACGAAGCTGGGCTCACTAAAAAAGCCAGATGGATCATACACAACAACTGAGCGGGAACAGCTCGAGTTACTTCTGAAAACACACTTTCCGGACTGCAACCTGGAAGAAAACACTGGTTGGGAAACCAGAAACCATCATAAACCCCAAAACATCGACTGGGAACTCGCAAACCTGATAGTAACAGAAGAAGCACTGGACTGGGCGGTTAGAAGTTTTAAACCGTACAAAGCCGCTGGCACTGACGGCATCTTCCCAGCACTCCTTCAGTGGAATCTCACTAGAATCACACCAACGTTAGCCTCTATATTCAGAAGCTGCATCGCATGGAAATACATCCCTCGGACCTGGAGGGAGGTCAAAGTAATCTTCCTACCGAAACCCGGCAAAACAGATTACACCCAGCCAAAGTCATTCAGACCAATAAGCCTAAGCTCGTTCTTACTGAAGACACTAGAAAGACTATGCGACAAGTACATCAGAAGTGGGCCGCTACTTAGAAACCCAGTGAATAAAAATCAGCACGCCTATCAATCAGGTAAATCTACTGAAACAGCCTTGCACCAGGTAGTCCACAAGATTGAAGGTGCGCTCGAAAGTAAGCAATCATGCTTGGTCACCTTTATAGACATAGAAGGTGCCTTCGACAAAACAACCTTTCCATCGATAGAAAACGCTCTGCGAAAACAAGGAGTTGACGATAACCTAAATCAGTGGATAACAGAAATGCTATCCAGTAGAGCAACCAAAATTGAGAGTTCAGAATCCCTAGGGCAGGCAGCCCAATGCAGGGTGACGCGGGGGTGTCCGCAGGGCGGGGTACTCTCACCGCTCCTGTGGATACTGGTCGCGAACGAACTCCTGGATTCGCTGAACAAAGAAGGTATTCTTACGATCGCATATGCAGATGACCTGGCAATCATGATATCAGGGCTTTTCGAAGCAACCCTGTGCGAAAAGATGCAGAAGGCACTACGGATTGTAGAGACATGGTGCAACAAACACAGTCTATCAGTAAACCCGAATAAGACAGAACTTGTACTCTTTACTCGTAAAACTAAACTACCCAGACTTGAACTACCGTCATTGTTAGGTACGACACTGACGCTAAGCAAGGAGGTCAAATATAACTATCTATAAAGCTCGATTACCACTGACTGACTGACTGACTGACATAATTGTTCTCCTTGATGGTGGAGGGGGAGGTATGTTTTTTTTTGCGGAATCGTGTAGAGGGAGTCCGGATGACCTAAGGAAAATTCCGACTTTTTGAGATTTGCCCCCCCGAACCCCCGCCCCCCAAGGGGGCTCCCAAACGGAGGCATATTGTTTGATTTTTCTGTAAGGAGTGTATAGAGGGAGACGGGTGATTTCTATTGCAAAAAAAAGTATACCCCCCCTTGCCCCCAGGACCCCCCCTTTTGAGAGTGCTACAAGATGCCGTCGTGATAGAGGAGTTTTGATTGCGGGATCGTATAGAGGGTTTCTTCTCAAATTGGAAGAAAAAAAAAATCACCCCCCCTCCCGCCCCAATTTTTACCCCCCCTTTTGATATCACCCAAACAAAGTACGATGGAAGAAAAATTTTTTCACGGTCATGTAGGGCAAGACAAATAATTTTGAATGCAAAAAAAAAATTGACCCCTTTGCCCCTCTAGACGCCCTTTTTTATAAAAAAACTGAAATTTGGCCATTTTTAGCCTATATTTCGACCACTTTTTAGGGTGGAGCATTGGGGCGAGCGAAGCGAGCCGCAATGCGACTACGGCGAACAGCATGGCGAGCGAAGCGATTCGTGCTGTGACCCCCGCGTGCCCCCCCGGAACCCCCTCCCCCAGAACCCGGGGGGAGCATTGCGGCGAGCGAAGCGAGCCGCAATGCGACAACGGGAGAACAGCACGGCGAGCGAAGCGAGCCGTGCTGTGACCCCCCCACGCCCCAGCCCCCCTGAACCCCCTTCCCCATCCAAGAATTTGATATGGGTATCGTTTTCGACTAATATGGGGGTGAGGATTACGAATTCGATGACGGCGGGCGTGTGGCGGATTGCGGTGAGCGAAGCGAACCGCAATACGTCACACAGCAAGGCGAGCGAAGCGAGCCTTGCTGCGTGGCAGTACGAGCGGGTTCGTATTGCGGTGAGCGAAGCGAACCGCAATGCGACTATTGGGGAACTGCACGGCGAGCGAAGCGAGCCGTGCTGTGACCCCCACGCCTAGCCCCCCTGAACCCCCTCCCCCATCCAAGAATTTGATATGGGTATCGTTTTCGACTAACATAGGGGTGAGGATTACGAATTTGATGATGGTGGGCGTGTGTCGGATTGTGGTGAGCGAAGCGAACCGCAATACGTCACACAGCAAGGCGAGCGAAGCGAGCCTTGCTGCGTGGCAGCACGAGCGGGTTCGTATTGCGGTGAGCGAAGCGAACCGCAATGCGACTATTGGGGAACAGCACGGCGAGCGAAGCGAGCCGTGCTGTGACCCCCTGTGCCCAGACCCCCTGTACCCCCTCCCCCATCAAAAAATCTGATATGGGTATCGTTTTCGACTAACATGGGGGTGAGGATTACGAATTTGATGACGGCGGGCGTGTGCCGGATTGCGGTGAGCGAAGCGAACCGCAATACGACACACGTCACGCAGCAAGGCGAGCGAGGCGAGCCTTGCTGTGTGACACCACACATACTTATATGGGTATCGTTTTCGACTAACTCGACTGTTTAGATTACGAAAAAGATGTCCATTTCAAAATCCAAGATGGCTGACATTTTTTTCATCGCAAAACCCACTCTTGGTTATCGATTTCGATCAAATCCAGGGTGTAGGTTACGATAAGGGGAACTTAATTTAAAACGAACAGTACACACAGCCGACGCGAGCTGCTTGCAGCTCGCGCACTTATAACAACTAACTATCTATAAAGCTCGATTACCACTGACTGACTGACTGACTGACTGACATAATTGTTCTCCTTGATGGTGGAGGGGGAGGTATGTTTTTTTTTGCAGAAATGTAGAGAGGGGGTCGAGGGGACCCAGGGAAAATTCCGACTTTTTGAGATTTGCCCCCCAGAACTCCCGCCCCCCAGGGGGGCTCCCAAACGGAGGCATATTGTTTGATTTTTCTGTAAGAGGTGTATAGAGGGGGACGGGTGATTTCTATTGCAAAAAAAAGTATAGCCCCCCTTGCCCCCCAGGACCCCCCCTTTTGAGAGTGCTACAAGATGCCGTCTTGATAGAGGAGTTTTGATTGCGGGATCGTATAGAGGGTTTTTTCTCAAATTGGAAGAAAAAAAATGTCACCCCCCTTCCCGCCCCAATTTTTACCCCCCCTTTTGATATCTCCCAAACAAAGTACGATAGAAGAAAAAATTTTTCACGGTCATGTAGGGCAAGACAAATAATTTTGAATGCAAAAAAAAAATTGACCCCCTTGCCCCTCTAGACCCCCTTTTTTATAAAAAAACTGAAATTTGGCCATTTTTAGCCTATATTTCGACCACTTTTTAGGGTGGAGCGACTACGGCGAACAGCATGGCGAGCGAAGCGAGCCGTGCTGTGACCCCCGCGTGCCCCCCCGGAACCCCCTCCCCCAGAACCCGGGGGGAGCATTACGGCGAGCGAAGCGAGCCGCAATGCGACAGCGGGGGAACAGCACGGCGAGCGAAGCGAGCCGTGCTGTGACCCCCCCACGCCCCAGCCCCCCTGAACCCCCTTCCCCATCCAAGAATTTGATATGGGTATCGTTTTCGAATAATAAGGGGGGTGAGGATTACGAACTCGATGACGGTGGGCGTGTGGCGGATTGCGGTGAGCGAAGCGAACCGCAATACGTCACACCGCAAGGCGAGCGAAGCGAGCCTTGCTGCGTGCCAGTACGAGCGGGTTCGTATTGCGGTGAGCGAAGCGAACCGCAATGCGACTATTGGGGAACTGCACGGCGAGCGAAGCGAGCCGTGCTGTGACCCCCACGCCTAGCCCCCCTGAACCCCCTCCCCCATCCAAGAATTTGATATGGGTATCGTTTTCGACTAACATAGGGGTGAGGATTACGAATTTGATGACGGTGGGCGTGTGTCGGATTGTGGTGAGCGAAGCGAACCGCAATACGTCACACAGCAAGGCGAGCGAAGCGAGCCTTGCTGCGTGGCAGCACGAGCGGGTTCGTATTGCGGTGAGCGAAGCGAACCGCAATGCGACTATTGGGGAACAGCACGGCGAGCGAAGCGAGCCGTGCTGTGACCCCCTGTGCCCAGACCCCCTGTACCCCCTCCCCCATCAAAAAATCTGATATGGGTATCGTTTTCGACTAACATGGGGGTGAGGGTTACGAATTTGATGACGGCGGGCGTGTGCCGGATTGCGGTGAGCGAAGCGAACCGCAATACGACACACGTCACGCAGCAAGGCGAGCGAGGCGAGCCTTGCTGTGTGACACCAGACATACTTATATGGGTATCGTTTTCGACTAACTCGACTGTGTAGATTACGAAAAAGATGTTCATTTTAAAATCCAAGATGGCTGACATTTTTTTCATCGCAAAACCCACTCTTGGTTATCGATTTCGATCAAATCCAGGGTGTAGGTTACGATAAGGGGAACTTAATTTAAAACGAACAATACACACAGCCGACGCGAGCTGCTTGCAGCTCGCGCACTTATAACAACTAGTCTTGGTATATGGCTAGACAGTAAGCTACTGTGGGGCAAACACCTTGAACATGTTATAACAAAAGCAACAAACGTTTTATGGCAATGCACGCGAGCGGTAGGCAAGGACTGGGGCCTGAAGCCTAAGCTGTGCTTATGGCTGTACACAGTCATGGTCCGCCCAGTGCTAACCTACGGCGCTATAGTATGGTGGCCTAGAACAAATTTAGTCACCACCATAAATAAATTACAGCAAGTTCAAAGACTGGCGTGCACACTAATCTGCGGATGCAGGAAATCAACTCCATCAGCAGCGCTGGACATAATACTAGGACTAACGCCTTTGCATGTTCACATACAGCATGAAGCAATGGCAGCGTCTCTAAGAATAAAATCAACAAACCAGTGGAAAGGCGACTCAGGCCTCACAAACCACAGTAGAATATTAAACAAAGCAATTGCTGCAATTCCAGAGGCGGCAAATGGCACGGACCGAATAGCGTCTACCTACTTAACAGGCAAGACTTACGAAATAACGCATGAAGAGAACCCAGTAGCCATCACCTCACATGACATTACCACATACCACATCTACACAGATGGGGCCAAGAACAACACAGGAGCTGGCTGCGGCTATTCCTGTCCCGAAACTGGACTCTCAAGAGCCCAACCACTAAATCCAGCGACCACGGCCTTTCAGGCGGAAACACTGGGGATCCAACTGGCGGCAAATGATATGCTTCTGGAAACATCCATCAAAGAGCCAACCAGACGGATGCAACTGGTCTTCAAAACAGACAGCGCTGCACTTATAAACGCACTTAAAAGGTCAGACACAAGATCAAAAGCAATTGTAGAATGCCACAATGCTCTACAACAACTTTCTCAACACAGCAAAGTCTGCATAGAATGGACAGAGAGTCGATCCTGCCCAGGCAACATAAATGCAGACAGACTAGCAAAAGAAGCAGCGAAACAAACTCCAACACAAAAAGATATACCTAGGCCTCTCTAACCCACCCACAGCAGAGGTAAAAATTAGACTAAAACTTAACTCAGAAAAAGAACACCAAAAACTATGGGAGCGTCGAACAGACTGCAGGCATACTAAATCAATATTCCCCTCCATAGACAGGAAAACCACAAACACGATGCTCAAGATGAGCCGCGAGGACCTGAGAACAATGGTGAGTATCATCACAGGTCATTGCGAGCTGAACCATCATCTGTTCAAGACTGGAGCCACAGACAGCAGCTTGTGTCGTGGCTGCTTCCAAGAAGAAGAGACTGTGGAACACGTCATATTACACTGCACGGCCACAGAGGAAGCCAGACGCAAGACGGGGCTGAAGGGTCTCATTGAGGAGTCAACCTCGTCTACACCCACAGAGAAGCTGAAACGAAGCTGTCAGTCACCAAAAGTACTGCTCCGGTACTTCAAGGAGCTGGGCTGGTTAGGGCCTGTTTAGGCAGGGGGATAATGCACAATACACTCCCATGCGAGATGTCCGTGCAGATCTCAGTTCCCCCCAAACAGAATTAGAATTAGCTTCAGCCCACGGCTTCGCACACGATTTTCAGGTAGCCATGTACGGAATACCGTTCGTTTAGCAAAAATCAAAATTAAAAACTATTTATTTCCATAAATACAATAAATGTACACTTAGAAAAGGCTAGCTCCCTGCCAAATTTCATTAAGACCCGTTTAGCCGTTTAAGCGTGAAAAAAAAGAACGTATCAACACTAATAGGTGTTGATACGTTCTTTTTTCTCTTTTCCCAACAGTCGCTAGAAATGATGCAAAACGTCGCTACGCTCGCCGATATTTTTGCCCTGGCTTTCTTCTCTTCCACAAATTTTCCCACCGCCGCTAGAGTCTCAATAATTGTCGCAGCTCGCACCACTCGTCGGCGCTGTTAAATCGTATTTGCTTTCTTTGCTTTCCCAATCGTCTCTAAAAAGTCTTTAAAATTTTCGCGGCTCGCTCCGCTCGCCGTTTTTATGTCATCTCTGCTTTCGTTTCTCTCACAATTTTTGCAATCTTCGCTAAAACAAACATGAAAATTTCGAGGGTCGCTCCGCTTGCCTATTTTATATGTATACTCTTTACTTTCACAAGTGTCCCAATCGAATCGGCGCTAAAATTCTCAAATTTTTTAGGCTCGCTCCGCTCGCCGCACCGTTTTCATATAGTCTTTTCTACATTTTCACTTACAAATTTCCTAAATTTCGCTAAAATATGTTTATAAGTTTCGAGTCTCCTTCAGCTCACCGTTTTTATATTATCATCTTTTCTTTCTTAAATTTCCCAATCGTCGCTAAGACTTTAAAATTTCCGAGGCTCGCTTCATTCACCGTTATTATATCGTCTTTTCTTCCTTTTCTCTCAAAAATTTTCCAATCGTCACTAAAATATCTTTAAGAATTTTGAGGCTCGCTCCGCTCGCTTATTTTATATGTTTAATCATTTCTTTTACTAATATAAACGCTAAAAAGTTTTTAAGATTTTCGAAGTTCGCTCCGCACTCCATTTTTTTCATTTAGGCAACGTACTTAATTTTAGATCTCTGTCAAATATTTCGATGTCCAATGGGTTTAAGAACCGCTATCTCATATTAGAATGATTTTTTTTCGGCGCAACGCCGCACTGCCGTCTCTCCTCCCGCGCCACCCGCGCGTGACTCAATGATTTATTTTGTAAAAAAAAATATTATATTATAATTATTTTATAACACATTTTGATAGGTATTATAAAATATTTTGCAAAAAATAAAGTTTTTATTACCATATAAATTTATTTTTTGTTTACCTGTAATTTTAACCCTTTCCCTTTTTGTCATGCCCCCCCCCCCAAAATGAGATCCTGGATCCGCCCTTGTGGGATATTCATAGATGAAAATAACTAGAGGATACAAAAATGCAATGTTGGTAATAGAAACTTGTTCTTGCGGAAAATGATACTGTAAAATAACATAATAACTGTAAAATAAAATAATAGTATTCACTATCTGCTAGCCATTACTACGTACGTACTACTTTCATAGTGCGCAAAAGATAAGAAATTTTAAAAAATGTTTCATGGACACCCTACACCACGTTGCAAAGTGATAGACAAGGACTAACTACCGCTTTCAAGCCCTCTCACTTGGCTCGTTTTTCTACTCGAGAGGTCACAAAGAAAAATGAGCCTTGTGATGAATTTACAGGGTACTTTTGAAGGAATTAAATATGTTAGTGCGCGATCCAGTTTACCTAATGCTACGGCTCCACGCGTTCTAACGCGATAACAACGCGTTAGGCAGATGTGGCCAAGGTTTTAACGTGTCCATTTATTTATTTACTAACGACTAGCCAAGGTGCATTTTCAGCGCCTGTTAGCACGTTAATACTTTGGACATTAACATTAACGTCAACGCCGCAAGTGGAGCCGTAGATTCATGGGTAGAGCTACCTACGCTGAAGCGGGCTATTTCACTTCCATTCAGTCATTCAAAATCCACAGAGTACATAAAAAACTTTTCACTATCATATCACTTCTACCATTAAGGAACTTATTTTGCTGGTTTTGGCGGGATCATCTCAACACTTTGTAAAATAATGATGGGGATTTTTTTATTCGTTACCTAGTGCGTTTCGCCCATTGAGTATAGATATGTTTTTTAAGGCAATGTGAAAACTATAATAATATTATAAAGAGGAAAGATTTGATTGTTTGTTTGTTTGTTTGTATTGAAGAGGCTCCGAAACTGTTACTACGGGCCCGATTTGAAAAATTCTTTCACCGTTACGAAGCTTACCTTTCTGGGAGTGACATAGGCTATATTTTATCCCGCAATTCCCACGGGAACGGGAACTACGCGAGTGAAACCGTGAGGCGATCGTCGAGTGTGAAAATAAAATATTGATTTCTAGTTATTATTTAATATTTTAATGACTAACAAAACAAAATTGTTACTGCTAACATATTATAACAAAGATAAATTTCAACTATCTGAAGTGCCTGGCTGAGACTGTGAATCTCTGTGAACGATTTGAATACCTACCTCCTTAAAAACATAAACATAGATGTGCCTTGTTTGCGCCATGTTTCCGCTTATCCCCGACCGATAGTTTGGCCTGGCTTTGAAATCAAAATAGTTACAAATTATAATTTTGTAGGTAGGTACACAATCTCTGCAAGCAGGTCCACAATTTATACTATTAAGGTAACTTCGTGCAATGGCGGCGTAGCGTGGGTGGTCCCCGGGGCCGTTTTCTACCAAGCCCCTCGAAATAAAAACCGAAATAAAAATACTGCACTGCTTTGAGGGTTGACAATCCCGACCCTTTACTTCTATAAGTAGTAAATATAAGTACTTAACAGCGCGAGGGAGCAAGCCGTGAAATGTTGTGAGATTTTTTTATGGATTTTTGGCGAAAGTAAGCAAGAGTAATCCTAATTGACAAAATAAAACCGAAACAGCGAGCCGCGAATTTTTTTAGGCTTTGCGATGGTGGATAAAAAGCTATGAATATAGCTCCAAAATAACCGCGGCTCGCTTCGCTCGCCGTTATGAGCGTAGACAGCCGCGGGAATTTTGGAGTTTGAGGTCGGGTTAGCAACAATGTTAAGGAAGCTAAGACGACGGTGAGCGGTGATAGCCGCAGTATTTTTGCGATTTTTTCAGCAATTTACAAAAACAGTTGGGAATAGAAACTAATATAGATAAAAAAAGATACAACGGCAAGCGAGCGAGCAGCAAATTTTTTAATGTGCGCATGAGTTGTTATTCTCACCCTAAGAGATGCCAGAATGGCACTCCTCGGGTGCCCGGGGCGGTCCACCTCCCCTTTCCACCGCTAGTGCCTACGTGAGTTAGTACCTAGGAATTCGTAATAAATTGTGTAGTTACTCCTATCTTACGACTACTACTGGGTCGCCGGCCGACCATCACTATCATCACTAATCACTTCACTATCACACTAATATTATAAATTCGAAAGTTTGGATGGATGGAAAGATGGATGGATGGATGGATGGATGTTTGTTACCTCTTCACGCCAAAACTACTTAACGGATCGGGCTGAAATTTTGCATACAGGTAATTCTAATCCTGGAATCAAACATAGGCTAATTTTCGATTTGAGAAATCACCTTTAAACGTATATAGAAACAACGCGTGCGAAGCCGCAGACATAAACTAGTAAAATATATTCATTTTGGACTTATCGGAGCCATGGAAACGATATTATCGTTAGGCGGCATGGTAGTGTAATAAAGAACGTTGGAGTCGTAACTGGCTTCGCTGCCGACTTGTGTGAGTAACGCTGCTTCCATTGCAGCTCTTTCCTCTGCAGCACGTTCCTCAGCTGCTATAATTTCTCTTTCTGCCATCAACTGTTCTTTTTCTGTTGCTCGCCTTTCTCTTACTTCCATATTTTCCCTAAATTTTATTAGACAGCACGACAAGTATTTTATCGGATCAGCTGGTTGGTACAGTATACATTGTGCAATAGAAAATCGTAACGCAGTCCCTACAGTTTGCTTCAGATAATTGAAATCTTCAGTTACGTTTGCATCTCCTGGACAGAGTTGTAATACATCAGATAGACTTCGAATGCGTACAAGGTTTCCCAAACCATCGTTTTCGTATTCACTCACAGAATCTACTTCGCGATAGATATGATTTCCAGCTGCATTGATAAAGTAGCGACCGCAATTATCGTAATAATAGGTTACACCATCTCTTTCTTCTTTGATTTTAAGCAATACCCCACAGGTGTCCATCATATATTCACTTGCAGATGCGTGAGCTTTATACACACGTTGTCTTGTTTTAGTGTCAAGATAATATCGCCCACATTCGTCATAAAAATAGACATGGTCAGCATCATCTGACACTTGAACTAGTATATTCATCTCATTCGGTTGATATAGGTTTTCATCGTTGGGAAGTTTATAAATTTTGCGACTGTGTTCATCGATAGTAAATGTTCCCAAATCATCGGAGAATTCTTCTTTAACGTCAGCGGCACTTAAAATTGAAATAATAGACTTGCGACTAGACCTCTCTCCAAATAATGCTAAATCAAACAAATAGCAAAGTTCTGTAACGAGTTTTTCACGTTCTGATGCCGGAAGAACGTGATTAAAAATCCTAAATTTATAAAAATCTTCACAGGAACATATTTCCTCTTCCCCTGGTTCTAGTTCTATATCTGTCATTCTGTGTAAACTTTTTATAGTAGTCTTCAAGTTTTCAAGAGATTCTAATCTTTTTTCCAAATAATCCTTTTTATGGGTCAAAGCCATCACAGCTGCAGACATTGGTTCATCTTGCAGTCTTTTGATGCGGTCCTCAAGATTATAAATCTTTTCAATTACTTTACTGATTTCTAGATTATGAGCAGCGGTGCTTCGAATCATTGAACTCATTTCACTTCCTTTCTTCTTCATATCTTCAATAATTTTTAAGGCTGAGGGTGAATTTGAACTACTAAATTCATCAACAATCTGCTTCAAAGTTCGAGATAAATCACAATCAAGTTTCTTGACATTAATACTCACGTAGTTACACAATTGTTTTGACAAACTATCATATATTTTGTCTAACCAGTTCAACAGATCTTCTGTAACATCCTTTACTTTAATTGTGAATTCTAAGTCTCCAACGTGGGATTTGAAACACTTCAACTTTTCCAGTAGCTCATTAGTGTTTTCCTTGTGCATGTCGTCAACAATTTCCAATTCTGCATTCAAATATGCCTGGTCATCGTTTGAAAGCGAACTTCGAAATTTTTCCATGTATCTTTGGAAATACTTAAAACGTGAACACAGTGCGTCAATCGAAAAGTTTATTTCTTGATACATCTGCTCTCGTGAAAATTCATCAATACCTTCTCTGAATTTTTCTATTTCATTAACAGCCTGCAACCACTGCAAATGGTAATCCACTATGGCATTTAGCACTTGCTCTTTATCATCGTTTCCCAACGCTGTGCGTAAAGTGCATAATGAATCGAATAGAGTGTCCGCATAGTCTTTATGGGTCACATAGATTATTGGAGTTTCATAATAAAGCTTCACTTCTTTGATTATACTAAATAAGAACTTTGTTGAAACGTCCATGATGATAATTGTCGAAAAATCGGAGATGGATGGAAATTAACCAATTAAAACAATTTGTACCCACTTAATGCTTCCTGCATCTTTACAGATCAAAGAAAGTAATGGGTAGGTACCCTACTTCTTAAGGAAGACCTGAAATTACCTGGAATTTCCTATTTAGTAATATTACTTTACGTGGTAATGACTATGTTTTCTTTTGGTAGTGACATCGATCGAAATATCAAAATATTGATAAATCTATGAAAGTAAGACCATTAATTTACTCTTTGGTATGTATGTACCTACTCATGTCCAATATCGAAGGCATGACCAAAGAGAATGTAACATTTTTAACAAAGAGAATTGTAGGTACGTACCTACTGACTGAAACATTTTCGTTTTTCATCATCTTTCTACAATGTAGGTACCTACAATGTAGGTACCTACAATGTAGGTACCTACAATGTAGGTACCTACAATGTAGGTACCTACAATAGGTAACTAGGACTTATGTATAAACGTTGTACGTTTCTAACCTGCTATTCTATGCCAAAGTCTATGTTTAACAGAACTAATTTTGTTCGTCCGTGAGATCCATGGACCGGGTAGGTAATATTATTTTAAAGCCGGGTTTCTATCGCGAAAGGGTAATGACCGGGAAATGAGAGATGAGTAGGTGGATTTAATTTCAACGCTTTCTGTTCGCTCACTCCTTTCAGCTCGACTATTTATTGGTGGAAATACAATACCTAAAGTAAGTACGCAGTTTACTTTTGCGAATTAAAATGGGTCCGCTCCACTCGCGGATAGGGTCAAAGATGCCTCACTGGAAAATCCTGACAAAAAGCCTGACATCTAAAGAAATCTCTTGAATTTTTTTCGAGGGCAATAAAAAGTGTTTATTTAGTAAATAGGGGAAAGTAAACTGTGTTTTAATTTTCAGTTATTTGGAAGATAAGTTATTATTTCTTTGCGGTAGGTAGTTGCCAAGATCTTGACTGGACCACAGTCAGAGGCAACAATTACAATTCGCGAGCGGCATGCGGGTTGGGAATAGCTGTTTGGTGATAAAATTGTTCTGCAGGAGGCGCTGCTGCCCGGCCCCGGTGGATATCTCAGTCGCCCCTACGACACCTGCGGGAAGAGTTGGGGTGGTGGTGGTGTAAATTTTAAGCCGGCACGACACGGTAGGTACCTAGTCTATTTTAGTCAAATCAGTCAGTAATTACTGATGGAAACTACAACCCCCTCAAGGATTTAGGTCGTCTTAACCAATTGAAACATGTGTATAAGTATACAGGGTGTTTGTGTAAACAGTTTACTCCTTGAAACCAGACGTTCAGAATCATGAGCAGAGTCCAAAACCGATGAAAAAACTAAACTTTTTTTTTACATAATTTTGAAAAAAAATCCTCATACATCATAAAAGCATTTCACCCTACACCCCTAATACCTACGCCGCGTCCGCGCCGCCGCTCGCCTGCTTTATCGGTTTCAAACAAAGACGTCGCTCGCGCGCCGACTTAAAAGCGCCGCCTACATACTTACGCCGCGTCCGCGCCGCTCGCCTACTCTGTCGGTTTCAAACACAGACGCCGCTCGCGCGTCAACTTAAAAGCGCCGCCTACGCACTCGTCAGTCACGGCCCACCTGCTAGGTAGTGAGCACGTCACGACGCGTTCCGTGCTAATTTGTGATGTGCCGATTTGTTCGCGTATTGTGTTAATTAGAGAAGTGACGATGTCGTTCACAAATGAACAGTGGACTGAAATGGTGCGACTTTATGCCATCGCTGGTGACAACATGAACTTGGCTCGTACGATGTACGCAGAGTGGTTCCCAGAACAACGTGTGCCAAGCTTGCGTAACTGTAAATGGAGCCCATTTTGAAAACATTTTATGCCTAATGTGAGTAAATCAAACTGTACATAAAGCTGTAAATTTTAATTGAATTGTACATAAAACTTGATTGATAATGAACTTTTTAAATACGCCAAAAGTACCTACCTACTTTAGCCTACTTACTGGCAAATGTGTTAGAGTAGCTATTTTTGCCTGTCCTAAGCCAGGAAAAGTATGAAGGGAAAGTTCCATCACAAGTTGTAGGTACCTACGATTCGATACCTACACCACCGGCCGGCTACAGGCGAGAGCGGGCGGCGCGGCGTGATAAAGTCACTAGGGTGTCCATGAAATCACGTAGGATAGCAGAGAAATGAATTATGAAATTCCATCGAAACTAATTGACTTTTATTTTTAAAAATAACTTGTATCGTCTTATTTTAGGGGCGTACATACGTGGTTTTAAGGAGTAAACTGTTTACAAAAACACCCTGTATAAAGTACCTATACTTTGTAAATAATTTCATTCATTTAAATAATAATAATATTTCATTATTTTAGACTTCATACACAGGTCCATAGATAACATAAAATTGGTACATAATAATCAAACAGTCACCTTAATTTACAGAAAACATTAGGTAGGTAGTCATTAGAAATTGAAACACAACAATACAATGATCAAAATAAGAGAAAAAAAATATCTAAAATACCGAATTATTTCGCAATGTTGTACTTTATATTATTACTAGCTGACCCGCCGCGATTTCATTCGCGTGGACATTAGTAGTAGGTAATAAGTAGGTATAATAATGTACATCCGAGTAATATAACCCACCCAACCAGAGTACTACGCGTTTGAAGCCGCAGATAGGAGTTTAGGTAGGAACATAATAATAATGTGAATTTCTAAAAAACACAGTTTTTAGTAGGTGCTTACGTCCTAAACGAAATTTTCATGCAAAATTTAAACTTCGTAGCTTTTCTAGATAAGTCTTTTCTAAATTTTCTTGATAAGTCAGTGACTGGCCTAACTTTGACTCTCACCATTAACCATCAGGGTGCGAATTTCAACAAACCCAGAAATACGTGTGTATTTATATTGAGTAATTTCCTAGCTACAAATAGGGGTTAAAAGTTACGATTCTAAACTTATTACAAAAATGACCTTTGACCACCTTAAAATACGAATTTCCAAAAATCCGTTTTGAACAGGTGCCTACGTCATAATAATAGAAACCTTCACTCAAAATTTCAAATTCGTAGCTCTTCTAGTTCCAGAGATTTTGTGATATGTCAGTGAGTCGCCTAACTTTGACTCCACACCATTGATCTTCTCCGTCTTAGCGGGTGCCTACGTCCTGAAAGGAAAATTTCAGCTTCGTAGCTCTTGTAGTTTCAGAGATCTCTTGATGAGCCAATTTTCTTTTCTCTTTTATATTAGATAGATTATTTGCAAAAGCGTGCATTCTCGATGAGTGATACATATAGATGCAATCAAACCTGCTAGCGAACACGCTCAGAATGCTGTTGGAGCTGGCTCGGACCCTGCGCACCAGAGATGCTCCCCGCTTGCGCATGGTGGTGTAGAAACAGTCCTCACGCGCCTCGGCGAATATCCCTGACATGCTGCAGAACCGGGGCAGCCCCATCAGCACCGTGAACGCGTTATTATACTTCACGCTGTACTGTTTTTGCGTATGGTTCATCCATAGGCTGCAAGTGTAAAAACTAGAACAATATGTTTTAAAAAGCTTACGTAGTTTGATGAATTCATTATGAATGTTTACACCCATATAAATAGAGCTCTAAGGCTATGCGACCCACAATATATAGACAATGAACTACAGCACGTCAAAGAGGGAATGGTTATGGATGGAGACAGAGCTGCCGCATTGCCAATATGTCCGAAAGAAAACGGCCCCATTACGCCGAGACAGCTGTCACATACCTACAGAGTAAATCATACATTGTACCGGGAGTTTGGTAAAACGATGTAGGGATTGAAGATACTGATCAAGGGTACTCATGTGATCATTATAATTGTCATGGTTTTCAAGTTAGTACCTATTAAAAATTTGGTTTCATTTTGTTTTTATGCCAGCATCATTCCACCAAACACCCTGTATAATGTATAATTTTCTCTGCAACCTTGTCTAAGTACCTATATTTTTAGGGTTTCGAAGATCGGTTTCGAAACCCTTATGGTCTCGCTTTGTCTGTCCTTTTTTCCCTCCTTAATAACTCAGCAACTACAGCAGCTATCAACTTGAAATTTTAAATAATAATACATTTCGTGCGCCTGTACAGATTTTAAGAAAATAAATGAAAAATGAAAATGACCATTTTCCATACAAATTGAGATGTCAAAATTTTAAAAGAGACCTACAGAGTCAAGTGGGGTTTCATACTTTTTGAAATATTTTGAAAATAGTCGAAAAAATACCCATTCCCCCCCCCCTATCTCCGAAGTTTGCAGAGCGATCCATTCAAAATGTATGAAGCGTTTGTAGATATAGATCTATATTTTACAGGAAAAATATATAGAAGTCTGTAAAATGAACACTTTTTGAAAAATGGTCAAAAAGAGGGGGGATAATTTTCAAAAGGGGGAGCTATCCCACTAAGTGGGGTATCATAATATGAAAGGTATTGGTTTGTACATTTAAAACAGTTTATAAAATTTCTGTAGGTTTATACTTTTTGAAAAATTTTGAAAAAAGTCTAAATTTTACCCTTCCCCCCCCCCTATCTCCGAAGTTTGCAGAGTGATCCATTCAAAATGTAGCAAACGTTTGTAGACATAGATCTATATATTACAGAAAAAATATAGAGAAGTCTGTAAAACGAACACTTTTTGAAAAATTGTCAAAAAGGGGGGGGGGGGGGATAATTTTCAAATGGGGGGGCTACCCCACTAAGTGGGGTATCATATGAAAGGTATCAGTTTGTACATTTCAAAACAGTTTTTGAAATTTCTGTAGGTTGAATACTTTTCGAAATATTTTGAAAAAAGTCTAAAAAATTACCGCTACTATGTGACCGCTACCGTGGTATCACCGAAGTATGCAGAGAGATCCATCTGAAATGTAGGTTGGTACCTACTAGTTATAGGTCTTCATTAAATTTCGGAGTTTTTAACCGGTACCTTTAGTACATACCTACTTGTTCACAAACCTTCGAAACCCTCGGCGCGCGAGTTACACTCGCACTTGACGGGTCTTGTTTTAACCTTAGAACACTACTAGGGGTGCTGGAGCACCCCAGCAGTATATGTTTTACAAATAACTTTTTTTATTTTAAATTGACAGGTTTATGCTCCCGCGTATTTTACTCTATAGTCACCTGCTCCTGATTGGTCAGTAACGCGGCAACGGCCGTACAGTGTGGACGTGTGGATGTGTGTTGTGGGGTGCCCTATCACCCCAGTGTAGGAAAATCGTAAGTATTTTTTATAGTTTTACACTATGTTTATGGCATTGTTTTGTATTTTTATTTGATGTTGAATCATGAAATAATATATGTACAATCGGTGGCCTTATCGTTGTGAGCGATTTCTTCCAGGCAACCATAGTTTTTGGTTTAATTAATATTTTGATTAATTTGTTTGTAGATGGCTGCTGGCAGAGGATTATGAGAGGAGGAGATAAACAGCATATTGGATAGGGAATCTGAAGATGAAGAGGAAGAAGAAACATAAAATTTTGACGCACTTTTTTGAAAAAATTGGGCTATGATCGCATCAACGAACATTTGGAAGAACGTCTGCAAAAGCCAACTTTGAGGAGGGATATACGAGAACTGGTTTCCGGGATCCTAAAAAAACCCATGCTCGATCAAAGATCAACTATTGGACAGCACACCCAGGGATGTTGTGGTTTCTGTCCAAGAAATAAAGACCGCAAGTCAAAGACTAAATGCAACAAGTGCAAAATTCCAATTTGCTTGGAACACCAAATCAAAGTATGCCAAAAGTGCTTAAATTAATTAGAATAGCTTGATTTTAAGGTTGATTTGCGATCTCAGTTCCTAATTAGTAGTAATAAAAAAAAAAATTTAAAAGCTGTTATTATTAAAAAAAAATATACTACATTAAACTTTGGGGTTCTCCAGCACCCCATGTAGCAAAATCAGTCTGGTAAAAACAGTGTAGGGATCCAGGGTTAATTATGACCAGTATTGTCGCGAAGCCGATAGAGACTCGGTTAGGCTCACGGAGCACTTTGAGAATGGCTGGCCTAGGTACTATATTAATAAGTGTATCATTTTTAGGTTGTTGCTATTAATTAATAATGTCAATATATTTTATTCTTTCTAATAGATAAATGCAACAAAGGCGAATGTAGGGTCAAAAATGGTAATTGACCGTGTGGAAGGACTATGAAGGCGTTTCGAAATTTAAAAAAAAACTACCATCCATGGTAATTTGTTTCTGTGTTTCTAATGGCAACTCTGCTCGCGTCTACGAATTGTTTCCGAAGAGGTCGTCGTCGATGACTTTGCGAATATCCACAAAATTACAAAGAAAAAGTGTACTCATTGAAGCAAGAATTCATAGTTTATCTTATACTCTATAGTAGTGTAAGCATATAAATAAACACGTCATGGCCGGAGCGATGTTATTCGAGAGATCACGCGTCTCGTCGACTACAAGAGACGAAGACGTCCGCATGACTGACAAAATGGTTAGCACTGGCGGATTGCCCGATGATGACGAAGAAAATATACGAGCAAAAGAACAAGGGATCCTGAACCTCGGCGAGAAGTACAAGAAAGAAGGTAAGGCGAAGGAGTTGGCAGAGCTTATCAACTCGACTCGACCATTCCTTGGTCTGATAAGCAAAGCGAAGGCAGCAAAGTTGGTGCGTTCCCTGGTCGATTTCTTCCTGGATTTGGAAGCAGGTATCGGCATCGAGGTCCAACTGTGCAAAGAGTGCATAGAATGGGCGAAGGAAGAGCGGCGCACCTTTCTGCGGCAGTCCCTGGAGGCGAGACTGATCGCACTGTACTTCGACACCGGAATGTACACGGATGCTTTGGAGCTGGCCACGGCGCTTCTCAAGGAACTCAAAAAGTTAGATGACAAGAATTTACTAGTGGAAGTTCTTCTTTTCGAAAGTAAAACATTTCATGCACTGAGCAATCTGCCGAAAGCCCGCGCCTCGCTGACCTCGGCTCGAACCACCGCCAATGCCATCTACTGCCCGCCCAAGATGCAAGCTGCTCTAGATCTGCAGTCGGGTATTCTGCATGCTGCCGACGAACGTGACTTCAAAACAGCCTACTCATACTTCTACGAAGCTTTTGAAGGTTATGATGGTGCTGACAGTCCTAAAGCCCTCACTGGACTCAAGTACATGTTGCTGTCCAAGATTATGCTCAACCAGGCAGAGGAGGTGGCTACCGTGTGTGGTAGCAAAACCGCCCTAAAGTATGCAGGCAAAGAACTGGAAGCTATGAGAGCCGTAGCTACAGCATCCCACAAAAGGTCACTTGCGGATTTCCAAGCTGCTCTGAAAACATACAAGAGGGAATTGGAGGAGGATGCAGTAGTAAGAGCTCACCTTGGGGCTCTGTATGACACTATGTTGGAGCAAAACTTGTGTAGGATTGTGGAACCCTACATGAGGGTTCAAGTTGAGCATGTAGCTCGGTCCATCCGTCTTCCGGTAATCCAAGTAGAGAAGAAACTATCCCAGATGATTTTGGACAAAAAGCTAAATGGTATCCTGGACCAGGGAGAAGGTGTACTTATTGTGTTTGATGAATCCCCCCTCGAGAAAACTTATGAGACTGTCTTGGAGACTATCCACCATATGAGCAAGGTTGTTGACACCCTTTACCAGAAAGCTAAGAAACTCTCATAGTTCTGTTGTAATAAATTGTTGTAGCGATAATGAAATAATTGTATATCGAAGTACCCTAAAAATTTCAGTTCAAACACTAAATAAATCTATTTTTTGAATAATTTCAAAATTCCGTTAATTGTACCACAATGTTATAAGCTGAATAGTGTCTTATTAAATATTTTGTAATATTAAAAAGGGTATTTGTGTAATGTTAGTGTAGGGCTAGCTTTTCTCTGTTGGTCTGTTTTACTACATTTCAGATTATGCAGCATTTTCAAATATTGTAACTTTACTAATTCCTACTCATTTTACATTTCCTTTTTTTTAACATAAGCTAGTGAAAAATTATAATATTCTGTTTTATTATGAAAATAAAAGGTGTTCTCCTAATATATTTGTTTTTCTCAGCAACTCATCCCACCCACACTTTTATTTAGCAAGTCATGTGTTCTTTTAACTGTTGGCAAACGCAATGCTCATTCACATGCATCTACACTGGTAGTATAGTAACTACCTATAAGTTTGTATTGTACTTTTACATGTGGGTCACAGTATGTTACACAATACAAGTAGCATCAAAACATCTTTCAAATTTCGTCCTAAAACACACTGTACATTGTACATTAAAGGTACATGTTGTAAGGTCAAGTGACGCTATAATGGTTATTTTTACGCATCTGCGCTTTGGTGCAAGCCGACCTTGGTAAGGTTCGTCTCGACGTACCGCCGCCGCCGGCTTGACGTGTCTCACTTTTCACTTCCCCAGAGGATTAAGCCTCCAATATAGGTAGAGTCCTAAACCCTAAACCCTTGCTTGGTTGATAAATATATAGGTACCTACTTATGATACAAGATGTAACTAACCACTTGTATGGGCATTTGGCCTTATTTTCCTAATAGAGTATAAAGTTGTTTACATTGAATGCTAGTTTGATGTTTGCCTCATAAAGGTATTCAAGTAATGAATGACCTTTCTAGAAGTGGTTGCGCCACTGTGTGAACCTTCTGGTTTTTAATGAATTTCCTTCTGAAGTAGCTCGTCCGGTGCCTCAAAGTAAGCATAGCTTTTGATATGGGCGCGAGATAACAAAAATCTGCAGATCATAATATAAACATTTGTCCAGCAACGGGAATCTAACCCGCTGCCTGCTATTTATGTTTCACCCGCTGCGCCACAGAGATTGTCGAGCTTCTTAGCTAATGTAATTTATAGGTAACCTAGGTAGTTCATCAGTTAATAGAGAAGTCTAAACTAGGGTTAATAAGTAAAATACTTGAATTATAAGACTAAATTTTTATTTTAATAAATAATTACATATAAACCTCATTGGATACTTGGACCCGATTTTTACCTCTCTAAAATTTATACAAATCATTATTTTTCATAAACCTTCTGGAGTAATACCTACTTACAAAGTATCTTATCTCATCATCATAATACAAAGGCACATACCATATACCTATCTACTTACTTGGCCTTCACTTAGCTACATCACAGATATTATAGGCTACATACAATATACCGGCCAAGTGCGAGTCAGACTCTCAAACGAAGTGTTCCCTGGGTACATTTCAACGGTGAACTTATTAGTTTGTACTCTTGTAGGAGGTTCAAATAAATAAATTACGGTTCATAAGATATGTAGGTACAGCCCGCTGACAGAGACAGAGACAGACAGACGCAGATGGACGGACAGACAGCGGTTGGTTTGTTTGGCGTTGTGTACCTTACCTACGAAACCCTAAAAAGGTAAATAGTCGGAATTTATTTTATTAGTTGCGCTAAGTGACCTACCTTACCTATTGCTTGATGATTTCACCGAGCCACAGCATAGCACGTAGTTACCACCCACGTATAATTTCACGTGTCAACGCCCGCTAACTGCGCAAAACATTTCCGATTCGTGTGGAAGATATTCCAGAACATTGCCTTGCCTTCAATGACACAGTACGTTATTCAGTTACTACGGTCACTTTCTCAGCTTCAGCTAGTTTCTGTCCGCGACTTAGCACGCCTTTACCTACGTGTTCCGAGATAAAAAGTAGCCTATAGCACTTAAATGGTTTCGGAAAACATCATCAAATAAGTACCTACCTACCTACTTACCTAGGTATCTATATTGTTGCCCAACTTCATGAGGATCCGTCCAGCTGTTTCTTCAACCGTGTAAAGGGAACAGACAGAGGCACTATCACATTTTATAGGTAGGTACTTTTAATACAATCCATACTAAGTACCTACTTTACATTGTTTACATACCAAGTATTATTTATGCGCTATCACGACAGAACAGATCTACTGATAACAAATTTGGAGAGAGATTAAACCTGGTAATGGCCATAGCTAACTTTTAATCCAAGAAAAACAGGTGCTGGAAGACTGACGTCTTGTGTAGGGCACGATTTATATTATGTACAGTTCTCTATAAAATGGGGACGATCTTAGCGTGCCTGCTAGATGTTGTAGGTACCTATAGACGGTGGTTAACTCAAATTTATCGGATTCCGCGGCTTTCGCCTGCACAACTTGCGGTTGTTCGATACGTTCGCTACCGACCGATACGGTTCTATTTAAGTAGGCAATCCGGTTGTCTAATAAATTAAGTTTAATTTAAGTAGATTCAATTAGCATTATTTATATGTAAAATAGCTGCGCCCCGCGGCTTCGCCCCCGTGGAAATTTATGTTTCCAACGTTCTTAATTTTTTCTTTCATAAGAACCTTCTCCTGACAATAACAAACACAACAAAGAAAGAATTAGCGAAATCGGTCCAGGCGTTGTTGAGTTATGCGCTTACCAACACATTTTGCGATTCATTTTTATATTATAGATAAATGATTCATATTACATTAATCATAATATTAAAACTCTTCAGTATTTGTCGGCACGTGTCACCGCGGGTTCCAAGTTAGACGGCATTACTGATCCATCCTGGAGAACATCCCTAGGTCCTTCTTAGACGACATTACCGGGTACTGGGCATTGTCTCCTGTTTATATATGATGGTTGGTTTTACTTTTACCACTTAACGGCATCACTGCCAAGCTTAACTCATTGAGATCATCTAAATTCTTGAACGGTGTTAAGCCTCCACCACACAGGCGCGATTTCGAAGCTGCGTCTTGCGTTTTGCGATTTTGCGGGGGGCGAGCGCTAGCCGGAGACAGTGTATTACGGGGGGGCTGTGTGGTGGAGGCTTTATGGAAATATGGCACTTGTACTTGTGTCACCGCTCCGGGTTGTTCCGCCCGTCCTTGGAACACTACAATACCTTCTTAGGTAACATTTACAGTGCAAGGTCCATCTTGGCTAGCAATACTGAGGCTATCTAGGCGCTGGCAGAGTATTTTTGTGCTTGATTCTAGGTTTTGATGGTGGTTATGCTTTGTTATTGGCTATTGCCATTGTTTTCTGTGGTTAGACCATAAACACACAGCATCATTTACCAAAGAGTAACCAGAGCTTGTTTTTTGGGTACTTGATAGCTTAACGCATTTATTGCCCAACCTGATGGCGCTCTCGAATACGGTTCTGTGCGTCAGGAACACTATGTGGTACTCAAATCAGGTGGGACCACTGATAATTGAATCAATTGTACTTTAATTTGGATATGTTATGTGCCTTGTACCAAACAACGGTCCTTTAGAAACAAGGCATTTGTAGTTATCTGGTGTATCTTCAGTTAGCATTGTTCATCCTGTTAAACTCCTCGGTATCTTCCGGCACGTGCCAGCGAGGGTTCCAGAAGTTGGGTGGCGTCTTGGGCCGCTCCGGGTTGTGCCGCCCCCGGTGCTTGGAGCACTCCTCGATCTGCTTGGCTAGCATTACTGGGTTGTCTTTGTAAAGGTCTCCGTAGAACTAGAACCAGAATTTACAATTTTATTATTTTAACAGGACTAAGACAACACTGTAACAATAAACGGCTTTAACTTTGATTGCGTTGACTTAGAAGTTTTATTTATATCGAGGCTCCAAGAGGTTACGGACTTGAGTATTTGATGTTAATTTCAACTCGATACCTCCACGCGTTCCTGAGAAAAGAGGGTTGACAGACGGACAACAAAGTAATCTTATAAGGGTTAATTTTTTCCTTTTGAGGTACTGAACCCTAAAAATGGCAAATAGCATTGAGATATTCAAGATAAATATATTACAAGAGTTATCTATATTATCCAACCATCATCAATGACCATACACGCAGGATGGTTTATGTAGTGATCGTTTTTTGTTCATATTTAAATAATAATAAATACCTAATGCTGGACAATTCACACAGCATTATCTAGCCCCAAGCTAAGCAGAGCTTGTGTTATGGGTACTAGATAACCGATAGACATAATACAATAAATAATAATAAATAATAATAAATAATAATGCTGGACAATTCACACAGTATTATCTAGCCCCAAGGTAAGCAGAGCTTGTGTTATGGGTACTAGATAACTGATATACTTAATAATATACGAGTACATAGATAGATATTTTTTATTATACATAGAAAACATCCAGAACACCCTGAACAAATATCTGCAAATCTTACAAACATTTGTCCCGAGGCGGGAATCGAACCCGCAACCTCCTGCGTCGCAGGCGGACCTTCGCCCGCTGCGCCACAGAGGTCGTCGCCATCTCCATATCCATCCATACCTTTATTAAAAATGCGAGAGTAACTCTGCGTCTCTGTTACCTATTTACGCTTAAATGTCTGAACATATCTTAATAAAATGTAGGTAAGAATGGTGTCACTGACTGGACCGGGCGACATGGGCCACTTTTGTTAAATTCGAAAACTCAAAGTACAAGGTTTCAATTTATATTTACTACCTGCGCCCCGCGGCTTCGCCCGCGTGGAATGTTTTGTTTCTAATTTTCTTCGCAACTTTCTTAATTTTTTATTTCATAAGAACCTTCTCCTGACAATAACAAACACAAAAAAGAATTAGGAAATTGGTCCAGTCGTTTACGCGTGATGCCGTGACAAAGGGAAATAGGGATTCATTTATCTATACTAATATTATAAAGAGGAAAGATTTGATTGTTTGTTTGTTTGTATTGAATAAGCTCCGAAACTACTGGACCGATTTCAAAAATTCTTTGACCGTTAGGAAGCTTACTTTTCAGGGAGTGACATAGGCTATATTTTATCCCGGAATTCCCACGGGAACGGGAACTACGCGGGTGAAACCGCGAGGCCATCGTCTAATAAATAATATAGATAAGACACATCAAAAAAGAGCATTAGCAATTTGGGATCCGATAACATACAGGCCATTGGAAGACTGTCTTAGAGTGGAGGCGATTGGAGGAGGTCTACCATCCAGAATGGATATGAAATTTACCACAACATTATCCAGAAATGGATTTATTAAGGCCGCCATGATGATGATGAGACATCTAACAAAATAGATCAAGGATGTGCTTACGTTTTTGCACTGTTCACAACTCCAGCCTTGCAAGTTGCGCTTCTCTTGTTTGTTCCTCACTGTTGGCTCTTTGTAGATCGGCTCTGCTAGTTCAGGCAGCTTTCTGTAAATAAGTTCAAATTACAAATTATTGATTTGACAAGAGAGACATAACATGACAGGAACATGTATCTTATCCTAAACCATTACACTCTAGAAAATAGACCAACAAAAATCACAATATAAATAATACAGCAAAATAATAATATTCTGATATAAAATAGATAAGACACAATATAACAATAATATTCCTACCAAACGACAAAGAGCAGACATTGAATTACAATTAAATAAAACAGCAAAATTTAAATATAAAAAATTATACATTTAATAGAAGCAATTGCATCCTATTCAGATTAGTTGTGATAAATACATTTAAAACTATAACTATTATAGTGAGTAGTAAACGTAAATAGATAAACAAAGATCAAATTTCTTATTCGTAGTGTAAGCTGAGGTATAAGAGTAGAAGAACCTAGCATAATGTTGCAGTGCCCTAGCAGGGTGCATGCTTGATACCATAAGTTATTTTAAGAAGCTAGATTAAAGATTTAACATACCTATTTTATTGCGGAACAAGCTGTATAAAGGTCTTAAATTAAGACCTTTATACAGCTTGTTCCGCAATAAAATAGGTATGTTAAATCTTGAATCTAGCTTAGCTATGAAAATCGACTGAGCCTCTTAGTTATGCAGCTCGGCGCGGGTGGACAAGCACTCTAAAGCCACTGACAATTCCACCGCGAGCAGAGCGGACCCATTCAGGACTGCAAGAGTTAACTGCTTAATTGGATTTCTAGCACTAAATAGTCGAGCGGAAAGGACTGAGCGAGCACAAAGCTTTGAAATGAACCCTTCGGTGGAAACCCGGATTAAGACTAAGCCTTATATTATAGGTAAAAGCGTTCTTATTTTTAACCCCTGACGCAAAAAGAGAGGGATGTTATAAGTTTAACGGTCTGTCTGTGTATCTGTTTGTGGTATCATAGCTGATAACGGATGAACCGATTTTCGATTAGTTTTTTTGTGTCCTAGATAATTTTATCCCGAGTATCCTTAACCATGTTTCACGAAAATCTGTCGGGGGGTTTTTAAATTTTAAATTTTGTTCTTGTAAGTACGTGAGGAAAATGGTGTTTCCGATAGAGAGGGAAAAGAATACCGACTCGCAGATTCTAATACTACAAGACCAAAGGTTACCCAAAACTAAGTTCCTCTACTCTTGTGGAGGCCTGATCAGGAAATTTTCCATCGCCATTTTCCGCGTATGTGCTCGCGAGTGGAAGGAGTTTCGCCAATTTAGAATAAAATCGCTAAATTTAGTTCCTTGAGACATACCTTTTAACTTTGTCGACCGCCATTTTGTTTTCGGGCTGCAGTAATGACAGGCTGGACTGTAGACATGGTTCTTTGGGAGGCGTGTTCACGATGTTGATGTTTTCTTCTAGAGGCCGCTTAGGACTGAAAAATTATAATATTTTGAATGATTATAATATTTTTTATTAGCTTACGGCCGCAACTACGCATGTGTCTATTTGTAATTTGTCCTTGTAAAGTAGGTGCTCATATTGTTTTATTCCAATTTTTTTATAATTAAATAAATAATGCTGGACAATTCGCACAGCATCATCTAGCCTTAAGCTAAGTAGAGCTTGTGTTATGGGTACTAGATGACTGAGTGGCGCAGCGGGCGAAGGTCCACTTGAGACGCAGAAGGCGGGTTCGATTCCCGCCTCGGGACAATGTTTGTACGATTTGCAGATATTTGTTCAGGGTGTTCTGAATGTTTTCTATGTATAATAAAAAATATCTATCTATGTAGTGTAATTTATTTATAATACCTTTTATGTTCAGCAGCCAATTTATTGACATGTTCTAAAAGAGAGATACTGGAGTTAGAATCATAGTGTGTTGTATCTTCATCAGTTTGCATTTTATCGCTTTCTAACTTCAAGTGCATGTTGTTTTCCAAGATTATTTGCTTTTCTTTCTTGATGCCATTAAACCTGCGAGAAAAAAAACAGTCATGTGAATTGGCTCCGACTCTGTAAACGTAGTGTAGGACGCCCTGTGCCAGGTGGGATGACGGTCTGTAAAAGACTCCTGGAAGGTTCTGATTTCGTGCAAATGTTGTCTTATACAGGGTGCCACGGAACGGGTGTACTTATCCGAAAGGGGGTGATTCTGGAACGCCTAGGGGATCAACTTGTTAATAATGATTTTTTGAATTTCGAATATTTTTTATAAAGTTTCTTTTGCTTCCTATTCGTACGTTCTTTTACACGCACTCTTGCATTATTAAAAATTACAAATGTTTTCAGCTTGTTTTATTCAGCAAAACCAGCGTTTTGTCAAGAAATTATAACAAAGTAATAATGTAAATCCTTTGAAATTTCAAAACAATAATAATAATGTAAGAATACACGTAAAATAGCACGAATATAAAGAAAAGACGTATCAATTTTTTTATAATAAGTAAAAAATGTGCTTAATTCAAAAAATCGTAGAACAAACGTTGACTCCCTCCCTCGATGTCCAGAATCACCCCCTTTCAGCTTATATACAGGGTGCCATAAGAGTGTAAATTTCGCACGAAAACGAAACAGCAACTTCGATTTTCGTTTTCCGAGTAGGCCAGAGGGCCTACTCGGAAAACGAAGACCTACCAGAGGGTAGCAGCTGGATGCGGCAACCAGCAGACAGGGCAGTATCGCGATTATTAGGAGAGTTCTGTGTCCAGCAGTCGACTACCATATGATCATGATATACTATCCATCCATACCATAGATGAATAAAACTATATTAGTCCATGATCCATACTAAGTAATATTATGAAATTTATGAAAGCGAAAGTTATTCTGTCTGCCTGTCTGTTACCATTTCACGACATCTGAATGGATCTCATTTAAATTTGACTACAATTAAATAGTCTACTTTTAATCCCGGATAAGAGCGTCAGAAGCCGCGGGCAGAAACTAGTAAATAAATAAATTACTAGCGTTCAGCGCAGAACCATGAGATAAAAATAAAAAGTTCAAACCTGTTAACAAGTGGATTTAGAATATTAATAGAATCCTCCATAGCTGTGATTTCCGTCTTAATATTATTCTGGTTGCTGTTTTCATCTTGTTTAGAACTATTTTCACATCTATCTGTCTTCGATTTTAAACTCAGTGGCCTTTTGAATTTGCTTTGACTGTCCTTTGCTGTTACTTTTAATCTGAATATGGACAGGCATAGATATATTTATTAACAAAGAAAAGTACAATCAAATAATCACTTCACACTATCACAATCACACTAATAATATAAATGCGAAAGTTTGGATGTATGGATGGATGGATGTTCGTTACCTCTTCACGCCAAAACTACTGAACGGATCGGGCTGAATTTTTTTATACAGGTAGTTTTAGGCCTGGAATAAAACATAGGCTACTTTTCATCCCCTAAATCAGTTCCCATGGGATAGACATAACCTTTAAACGTTTTCATAGAAAATAACGCGTGCGAAGCCGCGGGCAGAAACTAGTAATATTATAAATGCGAAAGTTTGGATGGATGGATGTTTGTTACCTCTTCACGCCAAAACTACTGAACGGATCGGGCTGAAATTTTGTATACAGATAATTATAATCCTGGAATCAAATCAAAAAAAATACTTTTTATCTCATAAATCAGTTCCCATGGGGTAGAAATCACCTTTTAACGTTTCCATAGAAACAAGGCGTGCGAAGCCGCGGGCAGAAGCTAGTAGAAACATATTTAACACATTCATGGCCCGAGACGCAGTGTCCGTCTGCTCTACCGGGTCGCACCGCCGAGGCTGTGCATTGAATGCGTTAAACTAGTATATACAATTGAAACAAATGAGCTAACTGCAGACTGTTGCAAACAATCTACAGGTAGCTCAACTGATTCATATCAATACCAGTCGGAAGCGTCCCGAAGACGCTGGTACTGAAACAGGTACCTAATGTAATAAAATAAATAATATGCTGGACTATGATTGCTTTTGCTGCAAATAAATATATTTTATGTTTATTTTATTTACTTACATAGTACTTTATATATTATGATTAATAAGACTAATAATAACATCACCTATCTGCCTGCCAAGTGTAGTGATTTGGCTGAAACCCCCTTGTCTGTGGAAGCATGTTCAGCAGTGAATGTATGTGTGCTGATCTTTAACGTATTCGGTCCAGAACTTTCAGAAAAATCAGCCCATGTTTTGGGTTTGGTTGTCTTGTGGCAAACTCACATTTCACAAACTGTAGTAACATTTGTAGTAGGTAGGTTAGGGAGGTTTGTTGTAAATCAAATATTTTAAAGGCGAAAGTTTGTGCTGTTGTGAAGATGCTTGGCAGAAGACAACGCTAAATAAAACTACTGAATAGATGGGGCTGAAATTTTTCACACAAAGATCTGGTCCTGGAATAACATATAGCCTACTAGCTTCTGCCTGCGGCTTCGCACGCGTATTTTCGGTATAATAAGTAGCCTAATAACTAAGTTAGGTTTTTCTCTAAGCGTACGCCAAATTTCATCTTGATCTGTTCAGTAGTATTGGAGATCCTAGGTAACAAAAATTCAGATTTCACAAACTTTCGGCTTTATAATATTAGTAGGATGTAGGATATGATATAGGTAGGTTACTTTTTATTCCAACAAACGTGCGCGAAGCCGAAGGTAGAAGCTAGTAAATGAATAAATCTTACTGCGTAAAACTGGTGGGTCCACTAGTTGGAGATGGCAGAATGGTATCATCATTTTCAACTGACTCTTTCTTGATGAGGGGCTAAAATCAAAATTTAGATGTTACAATCACATAAATTAAAATTGACTTTAGCATGCATAGAGATCAAAAGGATTGATTTTTAAGGCTATGGCAAAGAAGTAGGTATTATTTAATATTACAATTAGCCTGGTATCCCACATGACGTTTCTAATAAGACCAAACCTTTACGTATAAAATCTAAAGCAAACTACTATTACCGTGTTTGATCAGAGTGCCCGCACCAGATGAATCTACGTGGTAAATGTACCTATGTTTATTGCTACTTACTGTATGTAGTTATTGAATAAATTTCAGTAATTATGGAAACTAAGTGCCCTTTTGTGTTTGTACCCGTTCTGGTACATTGCATTACTCAGGGTTAAGAAGCTTGATTCTTAACCCTGAGTACTGCAATGTTAATTTGATTTTCACACTAACAATAACACTGAAAAACAAAAAAAATTCTGCATAAGTACTGCTACCAAATACTGATCACACCACCCTGCTTAATATTTTACTAATTGAATAAAGACATTTACTAGATCGTTAATATACAAGTTCACTACTGGACATAGGCCTGCCCTAATGAGCGCCATAGCGCCCTGTCCTCACCTTGCCGCATCCAGCATTTGCCTGCAGTCTTTCGCAGCGCATCATCCCACTTGGCTCAATTTTTGAGGGAAAGAGTTACTAGATAAACAGCTAGTTACCATAACTTTTTCACCACTTCTTCCTCCACAGGACTCGGGCGAGCATGTCAGGTCTACAACTGAGGTCTGTTTCAACTTCACTACATTTAACCGGGATTGTCTCAGTTTACCTGTTTTACTGCGGGAGGGAGTTAGGTATTGGAGTTTTAAGGTCTTTGGTTCTGGTGAAGGCCTGTAATATAGATACATAATAGTTATGGTTAAGGTGGTTAGTGACGCTTGAAAAAAAAACAAGTTTTTACTATTTCTAGGTTCTACAAGTAATTAAGGTACTAGGAGGATTGAACCACGGGACCTGATATGCTCGAAAAGCAAATGAAATCATGGTTAAAATGTCTTTGTTTAGATAGCAGTTTATTACTTGTAGAACCTAGAAAATATTTTAGCAATTTATTTTAGCATCACACCTTAAGGGGGTACCTACCCTCAAATTGCTTATTTTCAACTCCGTCGGACCTCCATATCTTCCAAACTACTGAATATTTAACTTTGAAATTTATATATGGTAAAGTTCAGGACTTATTCTATCGATCATATGTTTCGAAAACACGATTTCATAAAATTTTCTCGATAGAAAAAAATCGCAAAGTTACCTCTAATTTTTTACTAGAACCCTAATTTCTCAATAAATACAGATGATACGATCTTGAGATTAAGCATAGTAATTGAGCTAAGTATAAAGAACATTTTATATGTTGCCTTTTTTTCAATTAACTATTCTAATGTTTGTGGGGAGCAAATAACTACCAAAAACTTGATTTTTGGGCTTACGCCGCTTTGCTCTGTCCCGCTCCTGTGAACGCGAAATCCTATGCCTATCCTCTTCACACAATAACGAGGTAGGGTACCGCCTTAACACCGGATAACATGTTTCAAGAAAACTTTTTTGTAGTGTGTTATTTATACCTTATCTAATATAGAGAAGAGAGATAGGACGAAGAAGGCCCTGGTATAGGTCAGGTCCTAAAACATTAATTTAATACCCAAAATCTTACCAGTCATTAGGACATTTCTTTTTGTCCCTCATATCTGATGATTTGGCTGCAAAACTCTTAGTTTTCTTTGTTTGTATGATGGGGCTAGTGCGTCCAGGCGTTCCTTCAATCTCACACAGTGACTCTTCGTTAAACGACACATCTTCTGTTATAGACATATTTTCTTTTAGACTGATGTGTAAATTATTTTCTTTATGAGGACTGACTTCTATTTTTTCTATTTTCGGTGTAATGGAAGGTTTTTCTGAACTGTTTGTGTCTTCAAAGAGGATTTGGAAGATTTCAGTAAGAACATTCCAGTCTTTTTTGTCATTTAATTTTGTTAGTGATGATGCTGTGAAAAATAATAATAACACAAATTACAAAGCATGCCATCCAAATAACTTTAGCTTGGTCCATTAAGGGCATCTATTTTTTTATATGTATAAAATGTATGATTTGTGTGTTGTATAAAAATTTTTACCAACTGCTTGAATGATTTTTTCTTTACTGGCAATGATTTTCTTCAGTTCTTCTGATCCTGGACAGGTTTTGCTGAAATTTTTGCATGTTAATAAAGTATGTATATCTCATTACATTAGTCGACAATATGGATTATATTTATATTATATGGGAATTGAATATGTTTATAACTATAGATTAGTATGTAGTTAAGTTTTTTAAGATTTCGTAATAATTTTCTTACCTTTCACATTTACTCTTTAGTGATAAGAATAGGGTCTTGTTATTTTCATTTTCAGTAAGCAGCTTTTCATAATCGGTTAAAAGTTCTGAAAAATCAAATTTATATTGAAAAGTCTTGAACATTGTTGATCCACCAAGCTCTTAAAAACTTTCAGGTCCATAGTGAGCAGGAATGAAATTTTTTTGTTCATACAACTAGAGGATGATATACTGACGATATCTTAGTCATTTTCAATGATTATTGAAGTAGGAACAAACAACAGCACAAGATAGATTTACCTCTAAAATTGAATACACATTGTTGTAGAGTGGATTCGAGTGCTAGGACCTTAATATTATTGGAAAACGTTGGAGAAATGGGGGTTAGGTTGGACAGCACCATTTTGCTCACACACAGAAAAGAAAACTTGTTGAAAATGTTGAAATGAATGATGGAGGGAGGGATGGAGGTGGGTGGGGAGGGAGGGCACTCGGATGACAGCAACTTGACTTGACTTCTTTGCTATTGGCAATGTGTCGGGTTTTATCACTTTTCTGCCAATGTCCAGTTCATGGAAATTTCATAATAATGGAATGGAGGCGGGGCAAAATAAGGTGAACAGTAAATTTTGAACAAGAACAACACCAATGAGATTTTTATCAACACTAGAACTTAATATATGAAGAAAATCCTCAGAGAAAATTCGTGGATCAAATTGACGGTTCACAAATGTCAGATTTGTATAATGTTTGGTGGGTTGCCATTGTTCTGCAGGGGGCGCTGTTGCCCCCCCCCCCCCCCCCCCCCCGGTTGATTTCAGATGTAGAACCTCAGATTAGGTTTCTCTTTCTACGTGAAGAACCAATAAACCACCAAACTGCGATCCCCAGTCACCAGCCCGCACGCCCGGGGCTTGGAGATTATGGGTAGGTATTACCCCCCATGAGATAAACGCCACTATGGCGCTTAACCTGCTGGACCTGCGTCCAGTGTTGCCAGACCGAATTTGACAAAATCAGTAGAAAGTCGCGTAAAAAATCAGTAGCTTGAAGAAAAAATCAGTAGATTTTGAAAAAACTAAAAAAGGTAGCACTCCGGGAGTGCCGGCAGAAGTGAAAACTTACATCTTACGATCTTACGCTTTTTCGATCAGCATCACGTGACCCTGACGCGAGTTTGAAAGTTTTTACCCATACAAAAAAAGTGCTCAGCGCCGCTAAAGAAGCTTTCACTTCAAAATTTCTAGCTTTTGACACGAAAAATGCGTGGTAGGTATCTGTAAGGTTTTTTGTAAAATCGGTTCATCCGCTAGGAAACTATAATTATAGTTCCCTATCGGATGAACCGATTTTGATTCATTTTTGAAGTGAAAACTTCTTTAGCGGCGCTGAGCACTTTTTTTTGTACGGGTAAAAACTTTCAAACTCGCGTCAGGGTCACGTGATGCTGATCGAAAAAACGTAAGATCGAGTATTGAAGTTTTCACTTCTGCCGGCACTCCCGGAGTGCTACCTTTTTTTTTTGTATGTTTGTCCAGTGTGTGTTTCACTTTTCAATGATGGCATTCATCAAAGTACCAAAGTTGCAAAGTAAAATATTCATGGCTTTCGAATTTCAAAAAATTATGTGTTCTAAGTAGGTTTGTAATAAACTTTTTACATTGATATGAAAACATTGATCAAAGCAACTCATCAGCTTGGAATTCGCCGAGATTTGTTCATTTCCAAGGGCACTGATCAGGTTTTTTGGGGGTAGTGTACAATGGTGTTCCGTTGTTCCTTTCAAGAAAAACAAACTATGTTCAACACAGAAAGAGGGATGCTAGGTGTCTATTTTTTTTAAATTTCAATTTACCTGATAAAACCTGATCAGTGCCCTTGGAAATGAACAAATCTCGACATAAACCAAGCTGATTCGAGAATCGTATGAACACCAAGTGAAATTGAATTTTTAATTTCTTTTGTTGTTACAAGGCCTTATGCCTTGGTCTTGAATCTCTCTCAGGAAAAGCTGGTTGATTTCTCGAATTTTATAAAATAAACCAGTGGCTCATCAAAAATCAAGCAGATCTATCTAGGTACTCGTAGGAAGTGTAATAATCCATTTACAAGATCTATTGCTAAATCAGTAGATCTGGAAACAAAAGTTTATCGAAGAACGAACGGACCGACCAATCAATTCGAAAAAGATAGGAAAGCACAACAGATGTTTACAGGAAGTGGAAGAAACGAACGAACAAAACAAACTCTTCAATTTCATTCATATTTTGTCAGTATTGTGACGAACCGGATTGGTGAAAACATTGGCTTGTGAAGCGACACTGACTGACAAGTGACAGCTTACATAATAGACACGGAGCCATGGCGCTCGGGAAAAATCAGGTAGATATCACGAAATTTTAGAAATAAATCAGTAGATCAGTAGACGGTTCAAAAAGCAGGTAGATCTACTGCTAAATCAGTAGATCTGGCAACGCTGCCTGCGTCCAGCCATGGAACAATACAGACTTTGGAGGTGAGGTCAGGGTTGCCATTCTCGATCGAATCGAAACAAACTGAATCTCGCATACTATTTTTTTTTATCTAGGACGTTTAAAACGTTAAACGTTTTTATTAGTAGATCACTCTTAGCGATAATGCTTGTTTGCCGCATGGCTAGTTGCACTGCTGCAGCTGTGTGGTGACGGCTTAGAATTTGCACCAACCCAACTCCTCCCGCGGTTGTCGTACGAGGCGACTAAGGGATATCCATATATCCGGGTGCGGGCGGCAGCAGCGACCCCTGCAGAACAATTCTACCACGGAACTGCGATCCCCAACCCGCATGCCCAGCGTGGGGATTATAGGTATTACACCCCATGTGATAAAAGCCAATAAGGCGCTTATCAGGGGGAGGTCTGTGTCCATTAGTGGACCAATACAGGCTGTTTAGGTTGAGGTTCTTATTTTACTACCTATTCATTATTGCACAAAATTGGAACAAATAGAACATTTTCCAGGAAAAATAATGGCAAAGGCGAGCTTCACCCTAAAAAGAGTTCTCTTCCAGTAAACCTTATTGGGAGAGAGAGACAAGTTTGTAAAAGTTTGAAATTGTTTTTGCACCTTTGTTTAAGCACATGTACATGGGTACATGTGCTTAAATAAAGGATACAAGATTTAATTTTAACCCACTTATTAAATAGACTACTACATAATATAATACAATACATAAAATACCATAACTTAACAAATACTTTAATTATACACGCATATAAATTGAATAAATACATGACTTTACGTTTGATAAGTGTGTAAATGAAAAGTGACGGGCTAAGTAGCACGAATATCGTGTGGGAGAGAATTCCATAACCTAACCGAGTCGACAGTAAAAGAGCCACCGTAACGGCTGGATGAGTGACCGGAAATTTAAGGACCTACCTACCTACCTATTACACAGCAAACAACTTCAACAAACTATCTGACCGTCTGGTCGAAGCGACGCGTGACCCGAGAGCTGGTGAATATCTGGTACAGCGTATCAGCATTGCCATACAGCGTGGCAATGCAGCCAGCGTCTTGGGGACGCTTCCTACTGGTGTTGATATGGATCAGTTGAGCTATCTGTAGACTGTTTGCAACAGTCGGCAGTAAGCTCAATTGTTTCAATTGTCGATACTAGTACCTATAATTTTCTTTGTGAATAAATTTGTTTAATTGAAAAAAAAAACAACATAATATTTATAATTTTTAATGATGTTTGTTCCAAATTTTTCTTAAACTGGGGTTGAGACTGCAGTGGCGGCGCCCCGGCGCGGCGGCGGCGGCGTAGCGCGGGTTGGTATGGTACCCGGAGTAGTTTTCTACCAAGCAGACCCCGAAAACAATCGAAACAAAGCACTACGTATAGTATTATTATATCTGTGGCACTACTAACCAGAAGTAATGGCGAGCGGAGCGGCGCGGCGGCCCCGAATTTTTCAGACTTATTTAGATGTTTGGTAAAAATGTAAGCTAGAGTATGGCAAAACAAATAATAGAGAACCTCGAGAATTTTAAAGAAACCGATCTCCTATTATAAATAACGGCATGCGGAGCAATTTTGGTGTTAAGTGATGTGGGGTTAGCAACATACACAAGGAAAAAAGATAGGGATACAAAGAAACATGAAAAAAGAAATAACGACGAGCGGATTGAGCCGCCTAATTTTTGTTATTTTATCGGGTGGTTACAAAAAAGTTATAGGTACATGTATTCTCTGGCTGTGTGAGTGAGTAGTCGTTGTCACCCCCTGGTGCTTGGTACGCCCCCTGCATCCCCTTGCACTGCCACTGGAGCACCAGCCCATACACAGAATGACAAGATAAATTACCGCGAAACGTTTATGTATTTTTCTTCGATTTTTTTTCAGTGTTTTGCATAGGTACTGACTACGGCGCCGCCCCGGCCCGACCCGACGACCGTAGCACGGCCGCGGGGCGGCAGCTTAGGTGTGTAGACAGCTTTAGTTAACATTTTCTTTTAAGGCGCTACCCCGACCAAAATCAGCGCCCCCACCTATTTTACCTTATTATTCCGTTAAACGAAGGAAATTAAAAAAACCGATTGGCCAGTTTGTGCTTCCTATCATAAGCTTTTTTTTAATGCCTCTATAAATGTTTTTGTTTGTATAGTGTAGGAGGAGATGCAAAGTTGCTCATTTTTCCCACCATGGTGGCCAAAAAGAGCAACTTCGCATCTCTGCTTAGAGTATACACAATAAAAAATTTACAGGGGCATTAAAAAAATGCTTATGATAAGAAGCACAAACTGGCCAATCGATTTTTTAAAATTCCTTCGTTTAACACATCGATCAAGTATGCGGCCTCCCCCGTAGATACCTAGAACCTTACAAGAATGACACTCAAAAGTGTCCACGTTTTGTTTTGACGCAGACAGTTTGCGCAGAGCCTGTCAAGTTTTTTGCATGCGGAACAAGAGATTAGTGGAGTCGAATTTATTTTATTTTATTTTGTAAGTAGATAGGAAGGTACCTACCTAAAAATAATTTATACACTGTTTATTTTTATAACGATAAAAATTAAATACTAAGTTGATTAAATCTAATACTTTTGGTAGTCTTTCTTTTATTAGAGAGTCCACGCAAATAAAATTACGGGCGGGTCAGCTAGTTATTTTATAAACCTCAACCAGTTATTTTAAATGTCTTTTCATGAAAATTTGTTTATCACTTACAACTTAACACAAATAAATAAAAAAAAATTAGAAACAATAGCCGCTCCATTCATCAACTTAGAACAAAATAAATATTTTTACATAGGCAAACCCAACAACAATATTTAATGCTGATTTCTCAAGTATATAAGGCTCAATTGGCTCATATCACAATACACAGATAAAAATTACATTAAAACTTACTGAAAATAAGAAATTCCATCCTTTTCTGTTGCATGGTCGGTCGATTATTGCATTTTTTATACGAGCACTTGACCATGCTTTCGGTCCGAGAGCTAAAATGACACTAGTTGAAAAGGTATCCCAAAATGCCAAATGGGATACCTTGTGATACTGACGTTTTCAGGGCGCGCATTGTGCATCTAAGGGGGGCCGGCCGGAAATTTTTGATCGATGGTTTAACAGAATAATAAGGTAAAATAGGTGGGGGCGCTGATTTGGGTCGGGGTAGCGCCTTAATCCCTTCCTTCTTTATTGGCGCCCGAGCTTTTGTGGGTGGCGCCACGCGATAACGGCGCTTTTGTTTGGAACTTTGTGAATGACTTAGGTATATCGTTGGAATCGTTATGAAGTAACATGTTGTAGTCTTGTATTTCCTTACAATGTATGAATAATTGTAACTTGAAATCTTTAAAACGGTGTAAAGACCGTAAAGCTCTTTATTAGCGACTTGCTTGATTCATGCTGCATGACTGAAATTGTCTTTGGCTCGTCATGCATGCCGCGTGTGCATGACGAGCTTGACGAGCCAAAGACAATTTCATACTTTTTTTGGCTTGTGAAAGGTGGTGTATCAGGTGTTGTGGTAATGTCTAAAAGTCACAATCAAATTTCAGAGAAAATTTTAAAATTATTCCCGAACTCTTTCGGTTGTTAATCGAATTAAGAGTATTGTGTAAGTTTTTAAGTAATCATTTCATTCAATAATTATTTCTAAGAATTCTATTTCTCCCTTTGCAAAAGTACCAATTTACAGCTACGGCACGGCTTGGAATCAAGTCTAGTCTTGGATTCCGTCGCTTTCGGTGGAATGGTGGAATAGTTGTTGCGTGTTGTCTTGTTCGGTAAAAAAAGAAAACGTTTGTTTTGTTTTCCTCTTTATTTTGTTTTGGCGCCAAATATACCTCAACTCAACTCAGCGCGGTGATAAAAAAGAAAATTAAAAGGAATGCGCGTAGCACAGCAACAAAGTAGGATGTAGGACCGTACGAAACGACGACCTCTCAAAAACAGTATAATATGGGTGGGTGGACTTAGCTTTACTTCTACGAGATAAAATAAGTTGTTTACTACAACAGTAAATCTTATAGAGCGTTTCAGTTCCTGTCCATGAAAAATCCTAGATCTGGGTCTGTGGAAAGGTGGGTATGTACATAATGACGTTAGGATTGTTCTGTTTTACTGACCGGCGGCGTTACGGGGCGTAATGTATTTTTATTGCATGACAAAAATATTACAGAGTTTTGTTTCAGACTAAATATGGACGACGATGATGATTTGTATATGATAATAATCGACGGTGAATCTGGCGAAATTCCGAGCCCCCATAAACTTGAACCTACTGATAAAGTTGATGAACCCAAGAGTGATTTGGAGTTGATCTTACAAAATGCCAAAACAAATGGGCAGTACCTTGGAGAGTTTAGTGAGCTCATAGAAGAAGGACAACACTCAATTATCAAGACAGAAGAGGGAAGATATTCAAGTAATGAGACTGGTTCTGATATGGTAAGACACAAAACTTCTAATACCTTTAGGTATTGGGTGTCTGTCATCCCATAGGATTATGAGAGTGAGGGTATAGAAAGTGCTGCGTTTGCGCATGCACTTGTGCACTATAGTATCTCCTGCGCATTTAGTTAGTCTCCGATGAGACTGGCCGTCGTGGTCAAAATTCGGCTAGGACATCACACTAATATTATAAATGCGAAAGTTTGGATGGATGGATGGATGTTTGTTACCTCTTCACGCTAAAAGTACTGAAAGAATTGTGCTGAAATTTTGCATAGGTACTGGTAATTCTAATCTTGGAATCAAACATAGGCTACTTTTTATCCCATAAATCAGTTCCCATGGGCATAAACTAGTTATAAATATAACATGGGTAGCATTATCAATCGCCACTTTCATAAGACGTGTGATGGTGATCAAATACTTTGCCATTCTTAATAAAAAAAAAGTCTATGTATATAAATAAATCTATGTATGTATTCAGTTAACATACATTTGGGGACCTATACATATATAATTAGAAGATAAAAAAATACCCAGCACACCCGGAACAAATATTTGCAGATCATACAAACATTTGTCCCAAGGCGAAAATCAAACCCACATTAACTCAATCATTTATAGTGATAATTTAATTGCTTATTTACCAAAAACAATGATTTACAGGAGGACAATTTCATCGCAGATATGATAATTGACAAAAGAGAAGAAGAGTTCGTAAGTGACAGTGATGAGAGTGACAAGCGGAGAAATAAGTCCAGGCCGAAGGTCTCCTACGTAGCACAGTTGCAGAAGAATTTCCCGAAGATGAGGAGAGATGAGGAGTCATTAGTTTCCCATCTGACGGAGCTGATGAAACATACCAAGCCCCCCCCACCTCCTATTGGGTTCTGTAAGAATGTTGATGGGCAGCTCGTGTAAGTTTTGTATTTATTCAGACAAATTATCTAGTTTTATCTTTCTTTATAGTTTTCATTTATGTGTGTAAGAATAAATTTACATTGTATAAAATATTATAAAAGCTTTCTCAGTCATAAATCTGTAGCTAACCACAGACATTCCTTAGTATATCGCATTCGACTGCGACACTGCCCAACATCTACCGAGACGGTGAGACGCGCAGGGGCGCGCTGACGCTACCCGGAGCTCCTGATGTGATGAGCGAGTGCGTTCAGACCATCAGACCATGAAAGTGTTAAATTATATTTACTGCCGAAACTGATGATGATGTGATGATTTAATTATAGATCCATGAGTATAAGCGATCGAATCATACCACGCTTGATTTTCAACAACAGATGAAGTTGGTATGCAGGCAGAGATTGAACAATGCGTCTTTCGAGAATAATTTAAATTTTATCACGGACTACGGAGCCACGATGAGTGGGCAGTCGTTCGCGAATCTGAAAAGTTACAACTAGGTTGTAAAAAATGCATTTTTTACAGTACACCCACAATTTCATCTTATTGATATAAAATACCAAAACAAACCAACAGATGGCGTTACTTGTTGCTAAAACGCATCTAAATTGTAAAATAGTACAAGCAAATTAGGATCTTAAATAGGTGGGTTGGGTACACAATAAATCTACAGGTTAGGGAAACAAAATATTAGCCTAAAATAATTATTTATGCAGGTGCATAAAATAAGTCTTCAAAGTGTGTCGTCTACAATGAGTGAACAAGCTCCATAATGGATAGTGGACAAGTATAAGCTGATGACGATATTGAAGCAGAGAACAAGTTTTATAATAAAATATTGCATTAGAGAGTTTGAGACTATATTCCAGCCAAATTCGATGCACAATGTTTGTAAACAAATAGCCATAGTACTTAGCCTAAAATTTACTCTGTTTGCCGCGTCTTTTTATACGCATCTAGCTGCGCCCCGCGGCTTCGCCCGCGTGGAAATTTATGTTTCCAACTTTCTTAATTTTTTCTTCCGTAAGAACCTTCTCCTGACAATTACAAACACAACAAAGAAAGAATAAACGAAATCGGTTCGTGTGTTCTGGAGTTATAGCGTCAGGAAGGAAAACCCGACCTATTTTTATATAGTAGATATACATACATAACTTGGTCGATTTGAGATCCTTCGTTCAATAAACATTGCTTACAATTTATAATCCGAAACTCGACACCAAGCGAATTTCCTTTTTTTTTTTAAGTATTTATTTTTAACATTTACCTACATAGCCCACGCATATCCTGCAGCTCCTGGTGGCCCGTCGTGGCTGGGCAGTGAAGGCGTTAACGCATTCACTGCCCAGTCTTGGCAGTGCGACCTGCAGGGGCGCGCCGCCGCCGCCACACGAGGGTCGAGAGGCTCGTCTGCGTCTTGTGCCATGAAAGTGTTAACCCCTGACGCAAAAACAAAAAGACGAGTGTTACGCTCTTCCTTTTGTTTTTGCTCAGCATGACGTCAGTCTGTATGTCTGTCTAGTCTATCCCATCATAGCTCCCAAACAGATAAACTGATTTAGATACCTATCTTGTTTTTTGAAAGGCGACTTCATTAAGCTCTTCAATGAAGTCACCTTTCAAAAAAGCTTCGCAAAAGCTCTGTATGTCAAAAATAAGTTGGCCGTTCTAATGTTCCAAATTATGATTGTTTTCGAGAGTTATCAGAATTATTATAAAAATTACTTTTTCATTACTTACGTATGTAAGCATGTTGACTACGCATCTCGCTCGGAGGGGTTCGGAACGCGCGCGTCTAGAACCGCACTCACCCTGAAGAAGTCCCTCGTTCAGGGATGAAACGTTGGTGTTCTTCCAACACAAATAAGGTTCGTAGTTAACTCACTTACATCCGTAATTAATTCGTCAAACTACGATAGTTTTTACAGTAAAAATGAACGTGTATTCACAGGTGTTCATTCTGCTTTGCGGTCAGCACGACGCTCCCTGTCGCGGGTCGGCATTACCAAAAGAAGCATGGCACGCGGTACCTGACCTGTTATGCTTGCGGAGCTGATTTCAAATGGTAAATCGACTTTATAGATACTTCCTTTTTTTGTTACTGGCATTTGTAATTCATTAATTTGTAATTTCAAGCCTTTTTATTCAGAAAACGAAATTTCGTCAGTTTGCCCTCTTTTGGAAAAGGCCACTTCCACTTTACTCCTATCTCTCGCCAACCTTATCCAGGTTTTACCTTCTATGGCATTTGTAGGTACTAGCCAGTAACTAAAACCATAAGTTATTTTATTATTTAGTATTCGTTTGTTAGTAAATAATGTAATTTTGTTATTCAGAAATCTGGAGATGGGCGTTGACACTACCACGCAGTTTGTAAAGCTTCGGTAGTGTCATCGTTTCAATATGTATATAAGATCCGTTATGTAAAAATGTTATGATATGAATAAAAGATTTATTGTCGCCGTTGATTCTATAGGTTGCAGTCTATTGTCCTCTTATTTTGTTGATATTCAACAAACTCATAAATTGTTCAATAAGGATGTAAGCGAACTACAAATCTTATTTGTGTTGGAAAAACAGCAACGTTTCATCCCCTAACGAGAGACGTAAAGAATTCGTCAAACCACGACAGTTTCTTTTATAAATTGTTCTAAGCTCAATATTATGCTTCTTTGTCTTGCTACGCATGCCTCACCAATTTCAAAAAAGGCTGCGGCATTCCATTCGTTGATATAAATTTTCGAAGCATCGAAAAATTTACAAAATTTACGTTATTTATTTTCTTATACTCTTCTGGACCTGTTTGTGACCACCAGAAAAAGTAAAAAAAAAAATCGGCGGCTAGTATTCCTAATTATTTGAGTCTCGCTCACTTCGCTCGTCTTATATCTGCAACCGCTAAGTCTTTTAAAAGTTTTCGGGGGTCGCTTGACTGGCTTTATTTTTTTGTTATAGGTAAGGTCTTCTCTTTCTTGCTTACTTTTCCCCAAACATCAGCAAAAATTTTAAAAAAAGTTTCGAGGCTCTTGTTAGGAATTAAGGGTCGGGAATCGGGATGTCGTGTTTGCGGTCAATATGCAAAACACTGCAAAAGATGTAACGGAACCACAAAATTTCGCGGCTCGCCCCGCTCGCCGATAGTATTTTATGTTTCACTTTATTTGGTCCAGTGCTCTACACCCGTTTAGATCACTTTGGCCACCACAGCGAAAAATTTATAAAAACCCAAATTTTTCGCGGCTCGCTTCGTTCGCCGTTACATATTTTTATTTGTCTGGTGCATTTGTTAATCCCGCTCGTTTCGCAGGTTGCCACTTCATTACTTTTCCCCAAACATCAGAAAAATCACAAAAAATATCGAGGCTCGCTTCGCTCGCCATTACTTACTAGGTTAGGAGTTGAGGGTCGGGCGGGATGTCGTGTTTACGTTCAATATGAAAAACACTGGAATAAAATTTAGCGAACCCACAGCATTTCGCCCGCAATTTATAAAAACTCTAATATTTCGCTTCTCGCTCCGCCCGCCGATAACGTTTTTCATGTTTTCTGTACGGGTCTGCAGACATCCCCCCCCCCCCCGAAAGGAATTCCTTTGGGGCATTGGCTACGGCCCTGACCTGACCAAGTGTGACCCCTCCCCAAAGTCTTGGGCTGCGACCGCGCCTGACGCAGTGTCAGTATATTACCAACAACCCTGTATTAATTTTAATTTCTCATCTTCCAGCACAACAGGCCTGTACAAGCACGAGAAGCGTTGTCCCTCTGAAGGCGCCCGCATAGTGCTGATGGCTCGCGGGAGGTACCTCGGCCGGAAGGGCAAGCAGCGCCCTTACCTCACACTGGGCAAGTTCGACCCTTGGGATCTGAATAATCCCAAGAAGAGGTAAACTATTCTTGCTTCAGGCTCTCATCATCAGTAGGCCTACCACGTGGATTGTTGTCTCGGGTAGAATAGAGAAAAATTACGTCACATCGAATGCGTAATATGTTTGAAACTCATTCCTTCAACTTCAATAATTTACGCAATGTATGACAATGCGATGTCATTCTCAAACAAAACCAAACAGACTCAGTTTTGAGAGACCTTCTCAAAACTGAGTCTATTTGGTGTTTTTTTTCCGTGAGTCTATTTGGTTCTGTAATTTTTGTCACGCACCCGCGGCGGTCACACAGTGAACGTCGCTAGTAATTTAGTCATAACTTCGTACGTAATGGTCCGATTGAATAATTTAAAAAGATATATCATTCTTATGTCGTAAAGGATTACGTGGATGTCGTGGCCATATCCTAGAATTGATCACTTCATGATGTGACCGACCATTTCAAGAAATGGTAGAATTTCATGAAATAGAAAATACGCGCTGGCCATATCATGATGTAGTCAGGCCAGATCAATGAATAATCAGCGTTTAACGATATGAAAAGCTAAACGCACGGCTACTTCATGATAAGGTCAAACAATATCATAAAATAGTTACATTATCCACCGTTAGAGGCGCTGATATTGTTTTGTTTTGCTTTTGACAAATGTGGTTTTTGAGTGTTTGTTTTTTTCTGCATCATGTCGGCGGACAATTATTTAGTTAAAAAAGCGAATAATAATGTGCAAATAGAAGACAAAAATGAAGTAAAGAGCCGTTACGATAAAAAACTACAGGAATTTTATAAAAGTCACTCGTAAAACGAGCATAACGTCTAAACTGAAGCAATTTTTAAATATTAAGTTCCTTCCTAATTCGAATTTTTCATTAAACCTTTTCATCATCATCAGCCTATATTAGTCCACTGCTGGACATAGGCCTCCCGTAATGAGCGCCATAGCCTTAAACCTTTTGATGTCATGGAAACCCTACATAAATGATATGGCTAAACGATGATGGAAATATCAGTAAACGTTGATGCTTAAACGATATAGTCAGTTTTAGCTGGCCATGTCATGAAATTCTACCATTTCATGAAATTGTCGGTCACATCATGAAGTGATCAATTCTAGGATATGGCCACGACATGGATACTAGTTCTATTGTAATTGTTATAACGCTACGGATCCTCATTAGCAACGCACGCATTAGTTTCTTTCATCTAAGAATTCTACGTGACGATTCTGCGACGATACCATTGTCATAGTGTAGCGATTGGTTATTCGAAATGGCCCGGGGTTCTGCACACAACATGTTATGAATATATTCATCATCATCATCAGCCTATATTAGTCCACCGCTGGACATAGGCCTTCCCTCATGAGCGCCATAGCGCCCTCTCTTCAGCTTGCCGCATACAGCATCTGCCTGCAGTCTTTCGCAGATCGTCATCCCACCGGACCGGATGGCGTCCTACACTACGTTTGCCGAGTCGCGGTCTCCACTCAAGAACACGTTTACTCCATCGATTGTTGGTTCTTCGCGAGATATGGCCGGCCCACTGCCACTTCAGCTTGCTAATAAAAAAAATAATGCTGGACGATTCACACAGCGTTATCTAGCCCCAAGCTAAGCAGAGCTTGTGTTATGGGTACTAGATATCTAATAGTTATAGCTAATAGTTATTATATCTTAATATATATATAAATCACGTGTCACGTTGTTTGTCCGCGATGGACTCCTAAACTACTTAACCGATTTTAAATTAAATTTGCACACCGTGTGTAGTTTGATCCAACTTGAAAGATAGGATAGCTTTCTTAGATTCAGGGTACGAAGTTCGCCGAGTCAGCTAGTTATATTAATAAAATTGAAATGCTTGCAAAACTCATAGTTATATTTTGTCCTCAGACACCATTGCAAGATATGTAAGGCGGATTTTGCGAGCAAGGAGGAGTTGGTCGCCCACGACACACACCGCGGCATCTGGTCCTACCAGTGCGACCGGTGTCCGGTCACCTGCACTAACATTGGAGCTTTGAAGGTAACAACACTATAGTAATAATAATTTGTTTATTTCCTCTATACAATAGGCTTTCCTTAAAATTTAGTAACTATAAGCACAGTGCATAAAACTATATCAAACCTAATTTATCGGTTACTAGCTGCGCCCCGCGGCTTCGCCCCCGTGGAAATTTATGTTTCCAACTTTCTTAATTTTTTCTTTCATAAGAACCTTCTCCTGACAATAACAAACAGAACAAAGAAAGAATTAGCGAAATCGGTCCAGGCGTTGTTGAGTTATGCGCTTACCAACACATTTTGCGATTCATTTTTATATTATAGATAGATAGAAGATAAGCACAGTGCATAAAACTATATCAAACCTAATGAATGATTTTATCGGTTATTTATCGCGTACCTTTTGTTATTATTTCCCCTACGCCTACGTTTCTATCGTGTTACAGCGTAGTAGCTAAACGCTTTACCGCGTTACGTTATAAATATTTAAATTAATTCCCAACATATAGGTTTCGAAAAAAATTGCCTCTAGACAAGGCAATTACTGATGCATGTGCTTTGCTTATTGTCATTAAAAATAATCTACGTACTAGTAAAGTAAAAGTAAAGTAAAAATGCGTTTATTTTGTAACCAATACACACATAGCACATACAAAAGATAAAAGTTAATACAAAAGTACCTAACATAAAGGTCACAAAAATGGCCAACACTCAGCAGATGCTATGGTAGGATGTATCCTGCCATAGCGCTGGTCTTCCGCGGAGGCCAGAATGAAACACGTGAGTCGCGGCGTAACTCACACATACACAAGTAAAATAGCAAAATTTAAAATAAAAAACAAATGAAAACAAACAAAAAGAGTGTACAACAGGAACTTACAGGACTGTCTACCTTTATAACATAAAAAAAAACATAAAAATTTAATAATACAATATTTTCATTGAAAAGAGGTGCTGAACATAAAAACTAAATAACTACCTAAACTAATGAAGTGTCGGATTGTGTCAAGGCCTAGAACGGCTACCTACAAAGTTAGCATGATATTTTTGGGAATCCATGAGATAATTTTTTAAATATTTTTTAAAAGCCCATTTGGATTTACTATTTTTAACTGGTGGTGGAAGGTCATTCCAGCATTTTGTGGCAGCAAATCTAAAGCTGCCACGAAATGCAGCCGTTCTATGTTTTGGACAAATAAGACGGATGGCAAAACGAACATGACAGCTGGAAAGGTGAAGTTTCTCATACAGGTAGACCGGTTGCTTAAATTTGACAATACCAAAAATTAATGTAGCCAGGTGAAGCGTTCGACGAGATGTCATGTTGAGAAGACCCTTGGCATTGATATATGGAGAGATGTGACTGCGTGGAGGGATAGGGAAACAGAAGCGTACACATGCGTTTTGAATGCGTTGGGTTAGCTTCTTAGTCCGAGCAAGCATACATTCTCCAAACACGTTGTCCGCAAAGTTTAACTTGGAGAGTACTAGCGAATCACAAAGTTTGATTCGTAGGTCTACGCTTAGATGTTCGCGAACCCGATACAAAACGGACAGTCTGTAGAAGCACTGTTGGACAGTTTCTGTGATGTATTTTTCAAAACGCAATGTTCCGTCCATTGTAAGGCCAAGATTACGAGCCTCTATCACATGCTCTATAGACACTCCATCTATGTGTAGATTAGGGTTCTTTGACTGTATCAAATCAATTTGGTGTTTATCGCCAAATTGATTTGATTTTTTTAAAAGGAAATGTACTCTGTGCACATTTCCTTTTACCGCACAACACCGCTGCACCGTCGTCGCGGGTCGGTGACCGCCGCTGTCAACGACTCGCGACTTCATCAGAGCAAGCGACGTGCATTTGATGCGGTAGGTAAAAAAAAAATTATAGTGAATTTATATGAGAGACTACACATACACCGCCGGGCGGCTCTCATATAAATTCGTATGATACAGCCCCCACGCCTTCGCCTCCGGCCCGGCCACGGTTTCTGTGTGTGACAGCCTTAAGGCTGAACGAGTCGCTCATTTTTCCATACAAACGTGGAAGGGTAACTACCACGCTGTTTCATGTTCACCATCCAAAACTAAGGATAATGTCAATTTATCTCGTCAATATCTATTTTTGTTTATATGCAGCCAAAACTATAAAAAATGTGTACATCTGAAAAATACAAGCTTCTAAACTTTCGTATTTCAACACTGATTATTACGCGGCCGTTTTACGAATAAATCGTTCTGCATTTCATTCTAGCGCGCGGGTATGTCTATTATGTCAGGTGAGATAGCATACACTTAGGCCGCGCCCACTGATGAGTTGGCCTGGACGACTTGTGCAGCCTTAAAGGTCCGTCATGAAATGACAAAATTATTTGATTTTACCACAAGCCTAGTTTATTTTGGGATTAGTTAAATAATATTGTGTGAAAATTTCCAGTATTATTTATTTACCTATTTACTTTGTTCCAGCGTCATTTAGAAGTCCGACACTCGGACAAACGCTTCACCTGCGACACTTGCGACCGCTCCTTCAAAACGAAGACCTCGCTCATCTCTCATATAAACACGCATTTACGTAAGTTTTATTGTATTATTTATTTACTACCTAATGCCCGCGGCTTCGCACGCGTTTTTCAAGTAGCCTATCTCCGTCCCCGGGATACCATTTACCTCACTGCCAAATTTCATTAAGATCCGTTCAGTCGTTAAGGAGTTAAAAGGTAACAGACAGACAGAGTTACTTTCGAATTTACAATATTCATAGTAATCGTCAGGGACTGCGTTCCACCACATTATCATCCCTGATTGAGTGAAATAGGCTTCGTTTTTACCAGTTAAGGGTCCGGCGGAGGATGAATTTCCCATACAATCGTAGTACCAAAATGATTTGTAATTTGAGCATATTTTCACCATGGTCTGCTATTATTTGTATTAAATTAGTATTTATCTAGGTTCCTGACACAATTCTTTTTCAAAATACCTTTCTGAAATGAAATTAAACCGAATAGCATTTTTACATCAAAGAATGAATGTTTTCTTAGTATTTTTCTAGATAAGTATTTTGAAAAAAGCTTGTGGCAGGAACCTAAATAAATACTATTCTAATACAAATAATAGCAAACCATAGTGAAAATATTTTCAAATTACAAATCATTTTGGTACTACGTTTGTATGGGAAATTCATCCTCCGCCGGACCCATAAGCTGGGTTTACACGGCGAAATGAGCGGGAATTGAAAGATGAGTGACGGAGTTAATTTCACGCTTTCTGCTCATCGATGTAAGTAAAAATTCGGAAGATTGGGCACTAGCTTCTCGAAAGTGGAAGGCTCAAATTAGGTCCACCCACCTCAGTCATAGTCCGACCGGCGCCACCGGCGTACGCGTTTCGCGTGCATTGTTGTCTCGATCGCACTTCGGTCTAGGTACATCTTTCCATCTTTGTCATTAGGTAGGTATATTGCAAAAGATTGGAAATAACGTGTCTTTGCGTTTAAGTTGTACAACACAGGCCATTTGTTGAGTTAGCGTTGTTGGGAGAACGTACCATATCTACAGAGTTGTACTTATATCTATAATAATAATAAATAATACTGGACAATTCACACAGCATTATCTAGCCCCAAGCTAAGCAGAGCTTGTGTTATGGGTACTAGATAACTGATATACTTAATACAATACGCTACATACATAGATATTTTTTATTATACATAGAAAACATCCAGAACGCCCTGGACAAATGCCTGCAGATCGTACAAACATTTGTCCCGAGGCGGGAATCGAACCCGCTATGTTCTAGGTATATAGATACCTAGAACATAGCGGGTTCGATTCCCGTTTCTGCTAGCTCATTCCTTTCCGCTCGATTATATTTTGTTAATGGAAATACAAGTATGCAGTTTATTCTTAAAAAGGATCCGCTCCGTTCGGTGGAAACCCGGGATCAGGCTGTTGCCGCGGGCATAGATAGAGTTTGATATTGTTGCTTAATTATTGAAGCAGCCGTTTTAATGTTATGATGATATTCATCAGCTTTGTATCTTAGTTTAATGCTACGGCTCCACCTGCGTTAGCGTTGACTGTCAATTAATGCGTAATTAAGGCTAAAAAAAAGCTAAAAATGCACCATGGCTACATCTGTGTCACAAGTGTCAAGAGGTAATTCCTAGTGAAGTAACACGTTAACTGCACAACAATGGTTTTATGACGCGCTAAAACCTGTTGATTTGATGTGTGGAAAAAACCGACACCTGAGTTATCTCTTAGCGTCTAATGCCATTAGTAATGCGGTTGATAATTGAACACAATGAAACCTTGGCCACATCTGCGTGACGCCCAAATTAGCGCATTAAGTAACGCGTTAGGACGCAGGTGGAGCCGTAGCATAACAGTTAGTAACTAAAATCGTCAAGGGATTTTTTTTAAATTTAATATATAGAGGAAAGTAACCAAACATGGAATACCGTTTTGTTTTTTACGCATATATGAATCAAATATAAAAAATCAAAAACTTTTAATGGTAATTATAAACAACCATATATTTGGTTTTTACATGGTAACAGTATTGTGTCATCATTATAAATTATGAGTACTATAATTTCTCAAAAACAAAATCAACAAAAAAGTTATGTAATAATGGAATAGGTACCCCAAATATGGAACACCAGAAATACTATCAAAAACCAATCTTAACTTATATGAAACTTCTTAGGAACTTTGGTCAAATATAAAATTAACTTCAACTATTTGCAAATATCACAAATCCAGGGTGTCAAACTCTGGACCAGTGCAATCAATATGTGCCCAGAGCCCGCACATGTGACATTTGATCCAGGTGTCCATATTTGGCATTTCTAACTAATTTAAACTTATATTCATACATTTATACCTAATAAACTAATCCTATAAAATTGCTCTAATACTTTCAAACAAACATGTATACAATACATAGAAGCAATAAACACAATACTTTTTGCGATAACTTTACGAAAAATAATTATTATTTACGTAACTGAGAAAGTTTTCTCTCAGTGACAAAACAAAACGCTCTCACCACGGACAAAGGACTCGCTCGACTGATACGTCAAAACTTTTACGTGCGTAAAGTGATTGAATGAGATAGACGATCACAGCTCCTGGCGTTTTGGAATATTTGCTTGCGAGAAATGCCGGTATTCCAAATTAGGGATACTATTCCATATTTGGTTACTTTCCTCTATATAATATTTTTTTTAATGTTTGTACGATCTACAAGTATTTGTTACAGGTGTTCTGGTCGTTTCTATGTATAATAAAAAATATCTATCTATGTAATGTATTATATTATGTCTATGAGTCATCTAGTACCCTTAACACAAGCTCTGCTTAGCTTGGGGCTAGATGCTGTGTGGATTGTCCAGCATTATTATTATTATTATTATTATTTGATACCTACCCAAGCACTTACTTACTTTTATATTCGCTATCAGCGCCCAAACACCTGTGTGACCGCTGCGATCGCCGCTTCGCCTTGAAATCATCACTGCGTAACCATATCGAGCGTGACCACTTGCTCATACCACCGCCGCACGCCTGCACCGAGTGCCCGAGAAGGTAAGTTAACAATACTGCTGTTTCTACCAAAAATACATCAAACTAATTTGCCAGCGCTCCAACATGTCGATATTATTTTTAGGGTTTCTACCGCGCTCTAGGATGTAGGTACACTCTAGACAAGGTTTTGTCTGGGAAAATGACAGGCATTGCGTAAATTACTAAAGTTAAGGCGCTACCCCGACCCAAATCAGCGCCACCACCTATTTTATTTAATTATTATGTCAAACGAAGGAATTTCAAAAAATCGATCGGCCAGTTTGTGCCTCCTATCATAAGCTTTTTTATAATGCCCCTGTAAAATTTTTATTTTGTATACTTATGGCAGAGATATGAAGTTGCTCTTTTTGGCCACCATGGTGGGAAAAAAGAGCAACTTCGCATCTCTTCCTAAACTATACAAACTAAAACATTTGTAGAGGCATTATAAAAAAGCTTATGATAGGAAGCAAAAACTGGCCAATCGATTTTTTGAAATTCCTTCGTTTGACATAATAATTTAATAAAATAGGTGGTGGCGCTGATTTGGGTCGGGGTAGCGCCTTGGAATGATTTCAAATGTTTTACTAAAACGATGTCATAGTGTACTTGTAGGTAAGAGTTACTAACTGTTACAGCGTGATTACCGCCTATTTGTGTTTCAGGTTTCCTCGCCTGTACTATCTCAAGTGTCACTTGCAGAAGGCTCACGGGATGACTCTTATGACTCGTCAGGTACGTACGATTAGCTACTAAATAGATACTATTACATTAATATGTATGTATCACTTTATCCCTGTCACTTTAACACATTTACTGCCAGTTAGACGAAGTCGTACAGGTGCGTTGCAATGAAAGTTCTAAAACTGCTTCAATCGACGACCGTGTTAAGTCGGACATTAAGCGCACCTTGGTATCACAAGATACTAAAGTAAGAAATTAGAAAAGGTATAATAAGCGGCACGAGTCGTGAGCACAGATGGGCAGTAGTGGGGGTAAGCTCGCGCATGTACGAATGACTTGAATGTAGCCGAATGTCACGCGAGCCTCCAATAGCGAATGACATGAATGTAGCCGAATGACACGCGAGCCTCCAATAGACGATGTGCATTGACTGAGAAACCAATCGCGTGCAGTTCGTCACCCCGCCCCGCCCCCATGGCTTCGAAAAATTAAAAAAATCAAATAACATCGCAAAAATTTTCGACTTCGACGGGACTTGAACCCGCGTCCTCCCCTCAGTACGGGGATGTGATAACCACTACACCACGAAGTCAAGTACTTGACTTCGTGGTGTAGTGGTTATCACATCCCCGTACTGAGGGGAGGACGCGGGTTCAAGTCCCGTCGAAGTCGAAAATTTTTGCGATGTTATTTGATTTCTTAGAAATTACCCTTAGTGTGGGGTTACGCACTATAATAACAAAAAACCTTCGAAAAATTAACTACTGCGCAGGGGTCAGTTTGTGCTCACGACTCATGCCGGTCACTATACTAAAGTGTATAAAATCGTGCTATATCGTATTAAATCATGTGACTAAACTATAAGCCATTGGGCGCTATTAAGTTAGTGTTACGTGTTAATGATAAGTCCAGGCGTATTCACGTAATTTTATTCTTCATGCAGGTGTTCTTGAAAGCTCTGCCCAATATGAAGGAAGAAGAACTGCAAAAGGCAACCTTTGTGTACAATATTATCGAAAAAAACGCATTAGAAAATGATACTCCGAATTCTAAAACTCTAATAAAAAACGTTGCACAGATTTCTGCTCAGAAAGACCAATCGGACCATGTTTGTCTAGATATAACATACAGAACCCCTGAAATGCCTAAAAGTGAAAAGAAGGCGGAAGAAATAGGAGATCCGTATCTTGAGACTTTTGAATACGGAGTTTCGGACGATAAAGAAAGCACAAACGACGAAGAAGTAACGATTACCAGCGGTAATGTATTGGACAACATAGATAACCCTCAAAAAGAGTACCTTAGCTTTCAGGTTGTAGCTCAGGAACAAACGAGCAAGCAAGTTGATGAAGAAATCAAAAAAGAAATGCTAGGCAATCCAATTGTAAGCAAAGCGTTAGATGCACAAATAGCAGAAATTATTATGGGAACTCCAGTTTATAAGGAAATGAATGAAAACATACCGATGGATTCAAAAACCGCAGAAGAAATTCTAGGTGCGCCTAATGATGTAGTTATAAGAACAATATTGCCGGAAAATTGTGAGATTGAATTCGCTAGCATCGACGAGCGAGCATGTGAGTATGTCAATAATACTATTGAAGGAGAACGTAACCCAACTTTAACTAAAATAGATAAAAATACTACCAATTTCACTAATAATAATTTTAAAATAGGTGAAATTAATGTTACCGGAAGATAAATGCTCTTTGACTTTACGCTTGAAGGTAAAGAGTGAGGGGCTAGCACGAATATTGTGGGGGAGAGAGTTCCACAACCTAACCGAGTCTACAGTAAAGGAGCCACCAGGTGGCTCCTTTACTGTACTCCTGGTGCCACCTGGTGGCTCCTTTACTGTAGACTCCTGGTGCCACCTGGTGGCTCCTTTACTGTACTCCTGGTGCCACCTGGTGGCTCCTTTACTGTAGACTCCTGGTGCCACCTGGTGGCTCCTTTACTGTACTCCTGGTGCCACCTTTACTGTAGACTCGGTTAGGTTGTGGAACTCTCTCCCCCACAATATTCGTGCTAGCCCCTCACTCTTTACCTTCAAGCGTAAAGTCAAAGAGCATTTCCTATCTTCATGACTGTTGTATTTTATGTATTTATTATAAATATTATACGTAGGTAACGATCCAAACGATGAATTTTTTTTTGTTGCAGTGAACAAAATCGGAACTAACGTAAATCAAGATTGTAAAAGAACTGAAACACCGAATAAAAAAGTGAATATTAGAAAAGCTATTGGCACTAGGTCGAGTGCTATGAAAACGCGAAGTGGTTTGAAAATATACGCAAATGAAAACATCACAACGCGAAGAAAAACTTAACAGGCGTTTAAGGCTCTACCTCCCCGAACACTAGCGCCGCCACATATTTTATCTTATTATTACGCCGAAGAAAGGAAATTCCAAAAATTACGTTGGGCAATTTGTGATAACTACCATAAGCTTTTTTTTAATGCATCTGTAATTTTTTTATTTTGCACTATACAAATATAGTATAGTAAAAAATTTAGAGGCATTAAAAAAATGCTTATGATAGTTATCACAAATTGCCCAACATAATTTTTGGAATTTCCTTTCTTCGACGTAATAATAAGATAAAATATGTGGCGGCGCTAGTGTTCGGGGAGGTCACCCGAACACTAGCGCCACACTACACACAACACACACACACTGAACACTAGCGAGGTGCCTTAAGTGTAAAAAATAAATAAGTACAAAATAAGTACCAATCCGTATCTGTTGTATAAAAGGCCTTATAATATTCCAATGTTGATTATGAATTAAAGATTTTTATTATATTTATTTTGATAGAATTGATGTTAAATCTGATTCCGTATCTCTTGATTTTATGATAATTTGATTCTAAAAAGAAGCGTGTAAAGTTATTATTCTCTTATACACGTACCTACTTGGAACAGATTATTTGGTGTATGCACCGTTTCTACCCTTCGATTATTAATAAAAAAACATCGTACGGTTATTTTATAGATATTTTTATTTATGTAGGTAGCTTCCAGGCCGAGGCACAAGGAGCTTAATTTTGTGAGTTGTGAGTCACGTAAAATGTATCGCTTCATGGTTGCTTCATACAAAAGACCTGGGCGAACTCTGCTTATCAATCGCTTTGCTGTAACAATGCAATCGTCGCAGAATCATCCATAGATTAAATAAACTCTAGATAGTGTGGATAGATCCAAACAGCACCATTTGGATCGATTAATTTAGTGGAATTCCACCCCTGAGCAGTGGCCCAGGGCAGGGGTGGAATTACTGCCTGGAGAAGAAAATATCACCATAATAATGAAATCGTCTCAGAATGACACATTTTGGCATTTTATGAAAAAACTACAGACGGAAGGACGCGTGTCATGTGTCAAGGTTGAAACCATTCTATCAATATCTCCGTGCAAAAAGCACCGCACGCTCTATCTAGAGTTTCTTTCATCTATGGACGATTCTACGACGATACCTACCATTGTCATAACAAAGCGATTGATTATCAGAGTTCGGCCTCTGTTTGTGCCACATTTTCTGGTGATAGTAAGCGTTTTACGCGCCTCACACAAAACTCGCAAAGTACCGCTAGTTTGGCCTCGGCCACAGTGATTAGCAAATTGTTGATTAATTTGTAATAGGTTTTTTATTATTGCAGGCCTAATAGGCCGGTCAATTTTGATGAATTTTATATGTTCTTGTTAAACCATTTCCCACATTTTAAAAAGAACACTATGTAAAAGCTACTGAGGCTTAAGGAAAGGATATGAATTTTAAATAAAAGTTTTATTACGAAAAAGTGTTTTATTACGCACTTATTATTTCAACCAAATGTTACGGAATCTCGACTAAGTATAGCGTATTGCGTACACAATCGTTAGAAGACACCACATTTTGAACAATCAATCGCTGATACATATGCTCGTAAGTGGCATAGTTTGAAGCTATAATGGTCAAAGTCACCTTAACTTCTGACGCTTACAGCTCGACATAAGCACGCTTATCTTTTACGAGCATATGCATCAATGTCTTATTTATCATAATGCATTACACACTAGGAAAATACAAAAATATTAAGCGGTTTTTGGTAAACTACTGGGATATCTTAACGTTAAAAAATATGCGAACTTTACGAATAATGAAATGCACCTTTTTTTTTAAATACGAATGTTACAATTTCTTGGTCATATGTTAACACTCCAAGACCGAGTCGTGTTTGTGATTTTAAGATGTCTTTTCAAAGAAATTTATGACAATAAATCAAAATTGAACCTAGCCAAACTTCCTGTTAAACCAAACTACAGCAAATAGCAATAGTTAAAAAATAAATTCATACCAATAGGTAAATAATTACGTGAAACTTTGAAAGAAAAATTCCAAAAATTTGTAGAAAAGATCATCTTAACAATCACATAACTTTAGGCAACACAAATGGATGTGTAAATAGGGTGCATTGTACAGAGCTAGGAAAGCTTTCTCTACCCTCAACGATCATTCCGACCAACAATCACAAAAACTAACATTTACTCTTCACTCCACGAATACTGATCATAGATTTTTATCTTAACAATGGTCCAAAAATATCTAGTAGCATTCCTAAACGATCAAGTAGAAAAATACTTTTGATTACGCCTCACAGAAACCTAACACACTTCAGTTTCATAACACTATTCTTTTTTTTTACTTTTCCGTGTGACCTTTCTGGGAGCATGCTGACTACGACAAATTTGACGTAAAATTTCAGAAGATGACTTTCAGAAACCAAAATGGCATCTCCGAAAATTCATAGAAGCCGAGACATGCTCCCAGCACGGTCTTTTTACAAAGGCGGGCAAATGTTTTCGAACGGCATCAAAGACAGTAAATCGTAGGTCTAAGAGTGTTAATCTAAACTACTGTGACAATCTCAATAATTTTCGACTATTCTGGTGCATAATTGTCAACTTCAGCAGATTTACAGGCACTGTCGAACAAGCACGTCGGGTTTGTGACTTGATAAATGAAATACGCTTTTTCAGTCGTTCACAGCGACCATTATGCACCAGAACTCTTATAATTATGTAACCCTATGATAACAGTTAATACGATTACATTATACATAGACGTGAACTTGCAATGCGATATCGATTAACATTAATTATCAATTTAATGTCCTCCAAAGACGTATGTGATAGATGTATGAAACTAAGTACGTGATGGTGATTTTAATTTTGAGCATCATATGATGATAAACGTATAAAAAATTGCAAACCGATGAAAACATCTAGGCCTTTTGTGACAAAATTAAAAGCGACGGTGGTCATTGTAAGGATTCTGCTAAAAATAGAGAAGGCTGTGTCACAAATTAACCAATAGGATCGTGTTTTAATGACGTGATATCTGTGACGTCATTCACATCCGATATGGAAATGTCTTTGCAAACGATTCTATTGGTGGTTTTACGACACCTCTATGTTTTGATAGATTGCGCGGAACATAAGTTTCTTTGGAAACATGTATTTGGATCAAACGTTCGACATACAATCTTCACAAATACGTCTTTTGAACGAAACAACAATTAGAAAAATCGTCTTATATTCTAAAATAAATCCGAAATTCTAACTGTAGCCAACTATTTATTGTAAAAATAAATATTTTAAACGTCAACCGTTATTTACGTTGATTGAATTATTATTAGATATTATTATTTAAACTAGTGGCAGTTTTAAACGCATTTTGTTTACGAGTACAACGCGATGCGACGGCAGAGCCCATCAATACAATACAGTAAATGTACATTAGTTAAGATACTATTGAAATCGGACGTCATAAGTTCTCCAATAATATTAGGGTTCTTTACAGATCATCGCAAGAATGCCTTTAAAAACGATAAAATAGTCGAAGCTCATAAAAAGTTAAGATATAAATGAAGTACCATAGGTTACAATTACAAACGATACACAATTACCCACAATAAGTTCTACGAGTTACATTTTAATAGAAACAATAAATGAATAATAAAACTAATCGCATCTCCCTCGCGCAGTATAAAATGACCTCAGACTCAAATCCCTGCCTCTCCGTTCTAATCTAAAACCAATTAAAATCATCCACACACAGTGTATCGAAACAAATAAAACATAAAACTATAATTAACTAAATCAGGCGAACAAAGAAAACGAATACGTCGACTTCCGACTAGTTTTCTTGTGAAAATAAGCGAACTGCAAGAAATTAGGAACGATACACAATGAACGAATGCGTCTGAGCAACTTCTTGTCGTCGCAAGAAATTCGATTTCTAATCTAATATACTTATCACAGGTTAAAAGGGGACAAGAGAAAGTATTAGTGTTCTCTTTCAAGCGTAGCGTAACATACTACGTAATAGAAAATAATAACTAAGACAACTTACGTTGTACTAACGCTCGTGGCGTGTATTGTATCGTTCAAATAATAACGTAAATTAAGCCCGTCGCCCGCGCAAGGCGGCTGAGATCGATAGTTTATACATAACATTATAATAACTGACTGGCGCATGGCGGTGCTTGCGCGAAGCCGACTAAACACGAAAGGAGCACGTTCCTCCGTCAGTTTCACGGTCACTTTAGGGGTTCGACATTTACATACGTATTTTTAGTCCTTCCAACATTTGCATTTCACATTGCATTCCCATTTACTTGAATTTTTAACATCCAATTTTACCTTATTGATATTCTGTCGGTAATTTTGTGTTTCACAAGCATTATTACAAATTACACAAAGGACTAAAAATACCAAAGTACATGCCACGCAAATTTGGTAGGTATTACGTTTCACAACGTCCTTTGGATACCTACAATCAACTTTAAAACACCGCGTTACTTTGCGTTTTGAATTCGTTCCGAAATTAACAAGTCTCCCTCCAAATAAGAATTGAGTTTTACGATAAAAATAGTTCGGAAACCCATCAATCTGAGAACGACTTCACACAGACGTGACGCAAAACAACCACGGACTGAAATCTACAGAAACATTATACAACTATTACATGTAATTATTGTACTTATGATGTATGGCATAAATCTCGTATCTAGCAGCTCCGTTTGACATTGCTGGATGGTTTGCATAGTTCAGTTCGGTTCAATTGAACAAGCAATTGTATGTACTATACATTCTACAGATTTCAGTCTAGCAGTCGACATAATGTCAGCTGAAAAACGTTGCATGACCGTACTTATGGTTATCGAACACTGTCGGTTGGTACAAGCAAAATGTGCCTTAAAGATGCCTGACTGAAGACATTAGCATATCTAGTGTTAAAACCTAGAGACGCGCGACTCTCGTCGATGATGTACTCGTTTTCGCAAGCTTGCAGTCAGCTCTCCGTAATTGACGCAAGTCTTCACTGTCCAAGGCCTCTGTCGGCGCCGCCAATCTATCACAACACTGTCCACACTGTCTATCACATTCTAATCCCATCCGTTCTCTTTCACCATGTGGGCAAGTTCTATTATGAACTTGCCCTCCTTGTATTTCTGGCTGGATTCGAACGCGTGCTCCTGAAATAAAAAATAAATCTTTAACAAAACCGTCTATGGGGCATTGCCACGTGCTTATTTTAATAAATGCTTTACCCATTTCTCAAACAGACAAAAAATAAGACTGGCTTTTATATTTAGCAAACTGCATTCCTACATGTGCGCAAGAATTACGATACCGGATGCGCATAAAGGGTTAACTAAAACACCCCTCTTTTAACTCGCGTATGGTCTTTTTTTATCAAACATCTGCATAAAAACTGGTCCTTAGTAGCACGTGTTCAATTCGCAACTCATTTGCTATTTCTTTATTCGAATTGCATTTGCTTTTGCATTGGAAAGGTTTGGCGCGGGTCAAACTGGTTTTAGTTCTACAGGGGCTTTTAAACCGCTTGTGACCGCAACAAATGGGTTAAATTGTTATTGCTTTAGCCTGTAGGTACCTATTGGGTTCTTTAGTATTAACAAAAATGTATTTCTTCGTATTTTGTGCACAGATTAGGTAATGTTACTCTGAAGTGGCAAACCAACGTTTTATCTATCTAATACGCAGTTGCCGCTTTTTCGTTCTCAGATATTTTGGTAAATCATCGTACGATATTACGTAGGATCTACTAATAACCTATATTTAGTGGAAAAAAAATTGGTTGTCTGTAAAGTCGGTTTACTGACGATAGTTGAACGTGACAACGTCTTAAGAAAATACTGATGGAATGGTAGCACTTGATACTCGATCAAAACATGTAAATGTACTATAGTATAGCAGCTGTCCACGCAGACGCATCGCTCACTCAAGTAGGAGAGAGATGGATGTCGAGCGCTCTCGCTTGCACTTCAAGCCTTACATGGAACGCCTCAGAGCGAGCTAACGCCGCATGGGTCATGTTTTTTCGTGCGTGCAGCCGGCTCTATCGAATTATAAGACGTTGTCACGTCAAAAACATGCCATCTTGACCTTGCATAACAATCGGTGACACTGTATGTTGTGCTAGATAAGTTACTGTTATTTTCGCATGGAACTGTCACTCTTATAGAAAACCGTGTTACCCGTTTCCCATACATTATAAAAACAAAGCTAACTTATAAGATGTGTTCAATTTTGTTGTTTTATTACGGAAAAAATACTGCGTACTAACTATACCAAATAGCGTCTCGTATGATTTGAGGTCATGCCACCCAGGGAGCTATAACTAATTGATTGTCCGATAACCTCTTATAACAGTCATTTTGAGATAAATTAATACTGACGAGATGTTTTAAGACCCTCCAGATGTTATATTCGATAGGCAATTGAGCAAATCGTTATCGGAGGGCAAACACGTAAAGGTTACTGTGTCATGATTTTTATTAGACTCTGCTGATTGTCCAATTCAGTTTATAAACAGAATTGATTAGAACCTAAGCTATTGAATAAAATAACAAGGTTTCAGAGACGCAATAGGCATATCTATTGGAGCAAATAATCCTCATCGAAAAATTTCTCATTACATTTCTAAAGTAGAGCTAGTCTCTACTTTTCAGTTCAGTGCTTTGGAAAGGAATATTTTTTTCCAAAAATTATTGCGGGTATTACTGTAAAAGACAGTAAAATATCCGTAAAATATTTGGAATTCGTATCACCACAATAGTTTCAGAACCTACTCCCAATAATGACATAACTGTTTCTAGTCATGCTAAGCCTTCCGAAGATGACCCGTTATAAACTTAAATATTTACTATTACTAATAAATATAATAAGTGCCTAATTTGTGATTAAAGGCCTGGTTCCTCCAATAACAAGTGATAATATATGCTGGGCATCACAGCATCATCTAGCCGCAATGTGAGCTGAGCTTGTGTGTATTAAGAGTATAGATTGTAAAGGCGTTTACTCACATATTTCCAGCCAAGCATGGTCTTGCAGCATTCACAGTATATATCCGCAACAGCATGGAGCCCAGTCAGCAACACGCGCTCCTCCGCCGGCCCGCAACCCACGTTTACTCTGAAAATAAGCGTACGAATAATGTTTTATTCATTGGTATATAATAAAGATTGTTGAACATTTATGTAGGTTCCCCGTATTTGTCCCCTTTGCTATATGAGAAAGTTCACTATCAAGTTCAACTACTTCTGTTTTTCCGGCCAAATACAACCTGGGTCTCTTAAAGACAGGAGTAATCGTTAATAACTATAATTCTTAATCGTGATATCCTTAGGTAGGTATATTAATATTTTAAGGTGTATGTTTTACCTACCCATTTGAATATATTTTACCAATAAATGAACTATTGAAAGATAGTGAATAGGGTGTCTTCTAGGCCTTCGTTATTTACCATCAGATGAGATTGTGGTCAAGCAAAGGTTTATTCACAATAAAAATCTCATTCTAATTGAACATCCTAAAGGTTGCCTGGAAGAGATCGCTGTTAGTGATAAAGCCACCGATTGTGCCACACTAGATGTAGTTATTAGTAAGTTCCTTTTTGATTGTTTTATTTAATGATGGTGAAATAAAGAAATAATCTATCTATCTATCTATCCTAGTGGCGATGGAGAAGAGAATCGTCAATTAATTTAAAAAAAAATTTAGAAAGCAACTCATCAATGCAAACAATTTTCTACGCTATTATCTGAATTATTTCATCCACTTACTACACTAGAAAAAAGGTAGATTATAATAACTATAGACTGGTTGACGGTAATAACTCGTCTCCATTTCAACCAATTTTCGTCTAGGCTTCGAAAAGTAAATCTTCGTAGGTATATTTCTTCGACCAACATAATCTTACTAAGCTGTTCTTCAAAAATCGTCAGATAAATCTACACTAAAGCAGCTAGATAAAAGTAAAATTCCAATCAGAGCTTCTATAAAAACTCTACAGTAAAATTCATCAGCTTAAACGAGTATTCAGAAAATTTGAAAACTGTTTTAAGAAATTGTAAATCCCAGACTATAAAATGAAACTAAACGAAAGGAAAATTTCGACTCGCTCAACGTTTTTCAAATAAATCTTGATCCAGAATAGATTTTCAGCGGTATGCGTTTCGAAATTGGGTAACCTACTTTAGGTGCCTACTCTGTTTATCTTAAATTGTAACTTTGGGCAATGGCAACTATTTCACTATGCAAATTAGTTTCGAAATCCTAGTACAAGTTGTGGCGTACGAATGTGTAGTAGGTACTACATGAAATATGCATGACCACTGGAAAGCGGATAAAATATATAGAATTGAGGAATATACTCACACAGAATTGAAGAGATACGCGCGCCCCTGGCTGCCCTGGAACGACTGGAAAACAAAATATATATTTCAATTCAATATGGATATACAAAAATATTCGATAGGATAAGCCCGGGGAGTACCTCAATATTTACGCTGGCCTACGTGATCAAATAGAGGCATCGGTAAAGGTCATGTTGGACAGGCTAAAAATATGATTCTCTGAAAAATTCTGAGACTTGTAGTATATCATTATTCACTTCACCTTTCCCGGAAAACTATTTTCTACTTTTAGGTAAAAGGTTTACTGTATTTCATTACAAGAGTAGAGTTTCTACTAGGTACCTTTTCCAAAGGGTTTGGTAGGTATCTTGTGCGCATTTGAACTCCCAAGTCATGTCATGTCCTATGCTCACCTTAGATATAAGCGTCATGAATACCGGCCAGATGGGCGTGGCGGTGTAAGCAGCTATAGTTGTATTGCATCGGCAGATAAGCCTGGAACGTCTTGACCGGCGTGCTCAGTGCGTACCTTAGATAACCGCGTCATGTCGTATGCTCACCTTAGATATAAGCTCGTCATGGCTAGCCAGATGGGCGCGCCGATTTATGCAGCTCTTGGTGTGGTGCGCCGGCAGGTAAGCCTGGAACGTCTTGACCGGCGTGCTCAGTGCTTACCTTAGATAACCGCGTCATGTCGTATGCTCACCTTAGATATAAGCTCGTCATGGCTAGCCAGATGGGCGTGCCGATTTATGCAGCTCTAGGTGTGGTGCGCCGGCAGGTAAGCCTGGAACGTCTTGACCGGCGTGCTCAGTGCTTACCTTAGATAACCGCGTTATGTCGTATGCTCACCTTAGATATAAGCTCGTCATGGCTAGCCAGATGGGCGCGGCAGTGTATGCAGCTGTAGGTGCGGTGCGCCGGCAGGTAAGCCTGGAACGTCTTGACCGGCGTGCGCGCGGTGGTGGCGCCGCCCTCGCCTGCGACGCCGCCACGGTTAGTCACCACGTCACGCATGAGTGCCTGCTACCTGAACACACACCCCGCAGGGTTAGTACTACCCTTTCCGACCTTAATGAAGGACTTTAGGGGTTAACCTGCTTTATATTGGTCAACTACCCAACGACAGTCACCTGCTAACATTGTCCATTTTTTAAACAACTTTTCTTTCTTGGTAGCCCTTATGTTAATTCTCAGTTGTTGACCAATATAGACTCTAGGTTTCCGCAGATTAGACAAATTAGGTCAGAAAGAGGTAATAAGTAATGCCCTAGGCGCACTGTCGCAATTCTTAGGATCTAAACCGTTTTATATAATGGTTAGAAAAATTTTGAACATTTGGCAACACCACACCGATAAATTACTTATAGAACCGATGGAGGACAACAAGTTTGGTGCAGTAAAAGAAAAATCGAAGAAACGATCTACCAAATCCAACCAAAACTCACCAAAAAGTCGGTAAGGGTAGTTTTTACTACCTTTTTACTGAATAGGTACCTACACAAGTAAAAAGTGGAAAATGTGTACGCAAACCCAATAGTATGGCAAAGGACAGTGCGCATAGAACGTCACAGTAACAGCACTCATGGGGACATTACATAACAACATAATAGCCTACAGACCAGCTGATCTGTAATAATTCGTCAGCTGACTTAAACAAAGATAGGTTGACATAAAACATAGGAATAAGCTACTGGACATTAATATGCCATTAAACAATAGTGTTCTATTCTTAGCTCGGAGAAGTTATGACTGGGCTACGTCTGGAACATATCACTTTGATTACGTTGCGGGGGTGGGTTTGCACAAGCGAATAGATAGGTACTAAACTAATATAGGTAAGAAAGATAGAGGTGATAAAGATATCGCCGCAGAAAGGTAGAATCAGTTCGTTTGTAGAATCGATCGGCCTAACTAAACTATAACTGAATGGCGGCGTTTGTAAACTGCCTAGCCGATTTACAAACGGTCTGATTCAACAATTCCGCGGGGACTACGACAAAAATTTCTGAAAATTGTCAATTCGTAAAAAGTATCTCTTGAAAACGCTTTTGGAAGATCAACGACTATCATATCGTTGACTGTACTTATGTAGGTTGTTATTTGTTGTGTCCAAGGGCAAGGTTCCTGAGTCGTAATCCCTCTGAGCTCTGGACATGAATGAAAGAATGAACGAAAAAGCTCCTACCATATGTTTTTGCCGAAATGTTAGGCCTTCCTTTATAACTATTATTTTAATTTATTTATGGTGACCTCAAGGAGAGCTGACGGGGCCAATCTTGATCAAAAACAGCCAAACAATAATCCAATCAAGTCTTATAATTTGGCCGACGTCTGAGCCATGTGTATCTTATGCGTATGTCGGAGTTATCACTCAATTACTAACTATTTATTTACGTCTATATATGAATGCCAAGTACCTATTTTGAGCAGTCCGATAAATGCGCATACCACTAAGAACTATCAGATATTTGGGTTATCATATCATAAGTGGAAACGTATACGTATGTAATCTAACCAAAGTTTGTTTTCTTTCTTCATATCTGCAGAACAGTTGACGTATCGGGCCCTTAAAAAAATGCCATCTATGCGGCACATCCACGTCTACCCGAGGCATATTGTCCAGGCAGCTGGCTGAGCACGTACCTACTTGTACGTCATGGGCAATCAAAGTGTTTAGCCTCGTGTTCTTGTGCTTTGATCATACTACAAGACTAGGGTTGTTTTAAAGGGTCAAACCCTTTAAAACAGCAACCCTAGTCTTAACAGCAAAAAACCGTTATTCTCTTATCTTCTTTAAAGAAGCTACTCTCAGGTAGATAACCTGCCTCTCTTAGTACATCAATGATCTAACCCAAGGCAGAATTTGCTCTAAGAATCCATGCAAAAACTCCAGCAAACCGCTTATAAAATACCCAGCTATTGTTTAAACCCATTATCGACTGAAAGCGGAAGGCTATTAATTGCAATGCCCTTTAGTAAAAGGTGCTTAGCCACCTGGGTCTTACACCGTGACTATTTGAAATTACTTCGGTTCTTACTAAGCTTATCGGTGCCTATTCTACCACCTATACAGTTCACCTGCCTTCTATACGTGCAAATTTACCATCTAGCGTCGACGCGAAAGATGGTGTGCCCTGCGATACCCAATAAGTTCGCACGCTGGGCTGGGATTATGGTATTACCCCCTTAAAAGAGCCGAAAGTAAAGAAAGAGATAATAAGGGGAGAGCCATGGGATGTCTGTCGGAGGAGAGTGGAAAAAATATAGATGTGCCGACCTCACCCAGCGGGGATAAAGTTCGGAAAAGATAGAAGACCTAGGTCCAGCAGTGAACTGTTATAAGCTGGTGTTGTTGTTTTTACCTTCTAGCGGGGTATTTTGGTATATAAAAGACATTGCAAGACCTCAAAGATTACTGCTGATAACGCAAGCCGCTAAACCGTATGGTAATTTTGTATTATTATGGGTATAGGCAAAGCAAAGACTGAAGTCAATTGTCCTGTGAACAAACGATAAGTAAACATTTGAACAAATGCTAAGTAAACCTATTTCCTCTTGTGATTTATTTTATCTGTGACTGAGTTTGCTTGCATAGGCAGCGACAGGAACCTTGGTAAGCACTTAGGTATATGCTTATCACTATTTTACTGAGAACTCATGTAAGTAGGTACGTAAGCTATGGGATAATTAGGTGATGGGCAAGCATGTGTCATTATTGTAAAGCCTACGCAACTCGGCATTAATGGGTTAACTAAACTGTTTCACGTGGGAGGTAACCTTAGTACAATAATCGTTTCCATTAATTTAATTTAACTAGTAATAAGCGGCTCCTTTTAATCAAGAAGGGTTACTATACTTAAGGTCGTAGCACACGTATCAACTTGGAAAGGGATCGTCACCGTATCAACTCGAGCCGTTCAGTATTAGTTATATAATAATCCCTACTGCAACGCACACTAATCGGAATCGTAACGTAATCGCCTCGCCTCGGGAAAAGCTCACGAATCGCGGTCCGGTGCGTGGTCGGCTTGCCGTCCCCGCGCTTACGGTTCTCCGTACCCTAGCTTACGGCTCTCCGTACCCTAGCTTAGGTACGTCTCTTCGTCCACGCCCCTCGAGACATAGACCTCTCGTGCGCTACACTTAACGTTCGGATTCAAAATAATTGAACTAGCCGTTAACCAGTGGTTGGCGAGCCGTAAGCGCGGCTTCACCTAGCCGTAGCCGAGTCGACGTATCGGAGCTTCTGATCTGCTTTGGTTTCGTGCTTACGTTAGGTTGACGATTGTTTGACGGCGACGCGAAAGGCGATACGGTTACGATCCCTTTCCGAGTTGATACGTGTGCTACGACCTTTGAACTAAGAATTAAAAACGAGTATGCGAAGCCAGAGCTTTGGACTGACTTTTGAAGCGTTTTAACTAAGTATAGATACCTCTTGTGTTTGTGGACCACTAATTCCTAGCAGAATCCTGTTGATGTTTTAGTTAAGTTCATGCTGGTTCTGCTCCGTAGCAGACGGAAAACTTTAAATGGAATTCCAGAACGTTCAAACTAACTTTGTCTTTGGCATGGGTTATGTTACCAATGAGTTATTGACCTAATGGACACCTTAAGTGAAAGGATTATGTATGACTAGCTTCTGCCCGAGGCGTCGCATGCGTAATTTCGGTATAAAAAGTAGTCTATTATGCCACTAAGTTAGGCTATGTTCTAAATGTACGCCAAATTTCATCTTGATCTGTTCAGTACTTTAGGAGATCTTAGGTAACAAAATAAAATTCACATTTCACTAACTTTCGGCTTTATAATATTAGTATGCAGTAGGATAGGTAGGTATTTAACCTTTAAGTTCCTTGATGATGATATTACAGTAATTATTAAAAGTATTATCTATCTAAGGTTTTTGTTATTATAGTGCGTAAGCCTCGCACTCTGGCTTATTTCTAATAGGTATCTAAGAAATCAAATAATATCGCAAAAATTTTCGACTTCGACGGGACTTGAATTTAATTATCTAAGTATCTATTACAAGAACATAAGGCCGCGCTCACTTTGCACACTTTTCGTCCAAATATGATTCGTGCGGAAACGTACGCATACTCACGAATGATCGCGACTATCCAAGTACTATTGAAGCGAGCAGACTCCGTGCGATTAGCCGTAGGTATACCTATCCGTATACCTACGTGCGTTTAGTTACGACGTCCAAAAACAATCCAAACATGTTGGGATTTTGCCACGCATTCGTACGTTGAACACAAACAATGGATGTAGAAAAGTTAATTAACTTGGTTTACGAACAAGGGATCAAAGTGACTCTAAAAATGAAATCTGAAAACTTCCATCATCATCATCATCATCCGCAACCCGACTGCACCCACTGTTGGGTATAGGCCTCCAAACTTTTGTGCCACTCCACACGGTCCTGCGCCAATCTCACCCAGGTTCGCCCTGCGGTGTTAGAGATATCATCTGCCCATCTTGCCACTGGACTAAAATGGACCTGGGCAACACACCTTGCACGGAGACAAGACGACAGGTGGAGCAAGGCGGTTACTGAATGGCGCCCAAGAACTGGGTACAGAAGCGTTGGACGAAAACTTCCATAATGTGATGAAATTCCTCGAATTCATCTCTTTTTAAAATATTTCGCGCACTCATTCAGATTTACGATAACGATGACGACGCCGTCGTTATCTCCGGTGTAGAACATGATTATCGTGAAGAAAGAAACAGATAGTGAGACTGTAACAAAGATGACTTCACGAACGCCATTTCACCGGAACACAACCTATTTCACGGAGAAAACGTTTTCAGTGTGTGTACTTAGTTCATATGAACAGTATTTTCTTCTTATCTATAGGTACTGTTATGTTATATACAACTAAAGGTACCCTATGATGAATAAACTATTAAACTGCGAACAAATTCGCATCAAGTGAGCGCAGCCTAAGACTTAGGCCTGGTAGGATTTGTTTTCAGCAAGATCGTATGAATACAACTATTGAACCTGTAACGGACAAGTTAAAACCTTTAATTAGGCGAGTTACTGGGCTTAACTAGATCATTCTAAAAGGCAGCGAAAAGCGTTGTAGGTGATATGAAAAACTTTTCCAAGAGGTACATAGGTTACTAGGCAACGAGATGTGTCAAACACTGATATAAGAGGATCGCTAGGAAAGTGGGGCAATGGTATGTCTAGTACCTAGCTATAGGATAGGAGATATCTAGCGTTTGTCTAGTCAATGAGTGCTTAAACCAAAACTTCAAACTCTCTGGTCCTCTGGACAAGTCGAAAGCAGAAAGTTTGACTTCGGAACTTTGTTTGGACTAGTTAGGAGACAAATATACTAAAAGTCCCCGGCCATGTAAGGCGAGCCCTAGGAGTGGGGACATAAAGAAGATCCCGTTTTATAGTTTTATGCTTAGAACTCGTAAACGTCTCGTCGTAGGAAATTTTGTTCTACTACGTAATGAAAGCTGATAAAATTCTCTACAACTTTGATCGTATACACTTTTTACCTATTCCCAATGGTTGTCTAGATATGACCTCCGAAGCAAAAAAACTAAAAAATAGATCTTTGTGCCCCCCTATGGCTCACCTCACATGGGTGTCTTTTAGTGGCTGACTCTTTGTATATTTGTCTCCTAAGTAGTCCAATCAAAGTTCCGAAGTTAAACTTTCTGCTTTCGACCTTTCTATCCACAATCCTTCATGGGGAGTCCATACCTACTCCTACCGACTACGTCTAGAAAGCTTTGGTAGGTAGTTATTACCTGTCTGGCGCGAGCAACACGCGCCCGCCGCCCACATCGGCCGCGCTCGCCCCCGGTCACCTGCCGCGCACCCGCGCCCCGCACCACTGCACCGCACCCGCCACCCTCTGTGGACAATACACAAAACATTACATCTTTTCTTTCTTGACAAACAAAAACAGAATTTAGATATCAGTGGTCTTCAACATTCGACTCTACGTTGCTCTACGTTGTCAAATGCAGGCAGGAAACGAACTAGAGTTCTTTTTTCCGGTTTCTACGTCGAGAAAAGCTTTCCTCAAGTCATGTGCTGTCGCTCAGAGAGCCTTGTTGGCTTCTCAAGAGCTGTTCGTTAGCCTGTTGGCTGTTCTGGTTTTCTTGGAACATGACTTTCGGAGGGCTCCAGGAGCACCCGGGGAAGGGGTCGCCACAGAATTTAGAATCAAAAGCCTAGCGGAACACTTGTGACGGCTACACATCAAAGTCGGCGGCATGGCCCGGAAGGTTGTTGTAACATTTCAGTGCATGTGTCGTGTCAATCAGCCCGTTAGTGTATGGCTAGGCCGATTGCAAAACGAACACAGATCTTCTGGGAATACCTAATTAATTTCATTCGAAGAAATGATTAAGTAACGTTTAGCCATATTGTTGAACGTTGATCGTTAAACAATTGGCATAGGCAATTCATTACACCGTTTTGCAATCGGCCTAGACATTCTAAAAACGGGCTGATTCTTCGATCCGGGGCGGCGGCATATGAACAGGGATTAAAATTACTGAGCCACGAAATTTTATGGGACCAAATTTAGGCATGGCCAGCTGAGCCAGGACATACTTAGGGGTCAGGTAAATGGTGAGCACGACATGACCAGCCTCATTGAGGTGGTTCATCTCTCTGTGTCTATTATCCATTTTAATAAATGGTCACAGAACGCCATAACGTTCGTTTTGACCTAAGACCGGCTTAAAGAAATTTTAGTAGAGATTATCGACGACCATGTATGAAAAATCTAGGCGAGAGAGTGGTTGGGAGTGTGGTTTATCACGTCGGGTTGTTTGAAAGAACCCTCTTACACATAATCACATAACAGTCTTTTGTTTTCTTCAGTTCACATACATCAACAGCCTATATTGGTCCACTGCTGGACGCAGCCCTCCCCCTGATAAGCGCCTTAGTGGCATTTAACTTTTGGGGGTTATTGCCCATAATCCCCACGCTCGGCATGCGGGTTGGGGACCGCAGTTTAGTGGTAGAATTGTTCTGCAGGAGGCACTGCTCCCCGCCCCCGGAGGATATCCTTTAGTCGCCTCTTACGACACCCGAATTAGAATTTGCACCACCGTGAAGTGTAACGGTGGTGCAAATTCTAAACCGGCACCACACTGTTGACATTCACCCGAACAAAAACAAAACACTGTTTAGTAACTGTTAAAAGTAGAGACTGGATCGCAATGAGAAAACTATAAGTACGAGTATATAACTATAACTATATCACTATTGATATAGATATACTTATACCTAGGATAGCACCTAGGTATCTATAGGGGAAGTGTGCACAATGCTTTTTTTCTATTCAATTAGTTCTGTTGCCAAGTCTTCACGATCATGTTTACAATTTCAGGCTCCTTTGTTAAGTTATACAGATGGTTGTTGCAACTCCCATTGTGATGCACCTACCTAAAGAAAAAATTGCCACCAAAAATGAGGGTAGGTACTTTATCGACACAAGTTCTGGTATAGTAGGTACCTGTTGGGTGGGATAAGAATTCGTAGGAATTTTTAGGTACTTGCTATTGTAGCTACAAATATGTAAGTTGAACAAAGGAATCGAGAAAATCTAGGGACTAATCTCAGTGTTCCGTAGTCGATGATGAAGATTCTTTCAGACGGCTTTCCAGCCGTCTTCAATCTTACTTTATCACTGCTTTTTATTTCTCATCTTTCCACAGATATTTAACACAGTAATATCCTACTTAATATTATAAATGCGAAAGTTTGTGTGAATGTTTGTTACCACGTATCTCCACCACGTATTTATTTCACGGATTTAGATGAAATTTGGTATGTTAAATTGTAAGTAGATAGTAAATTTGGTAAGTTTAGGTTCTAGAATAACACATAGGCCAATACAATAATTTTCAAAAATTAACCTCTTAGAGGTTTAAAAACAGTGGTAAAGTTTATATGGAAAATTTCGATTCACTGAACTTGGTACAAATAAACTAATAAGTGAAATAATAAATCTCGTATTTTTTATTTTGACGTGACAACGTCTTATAATTCGATAGAGCCGGCTGCACGCACGAAAAAACATGACGTCATGCGGCGTTACCTCGCTCTGAGGCGTTCCATGTAAGGCTTAAAGTGCAAGCGAGAGCGCTCGACATCCGTCTCTCTCCTACTTGAGTGAGCGATGCGTCTGCGTGGACAGCTGCTATACTATAGTACATTTACATGTTTTGATCGAGTATCAAATGCTACCATTCCATCAGTATTTTCTTAAGACGTTGTCACGTTCAACTATCGTCAGTAAACCGACTTTACAGAAAACTATTTTTTTACAAAACTACCCCTATGGGGTGTGCAGTAAATTTCTGAATTTTTTATGATTTACACGCGGGCACCTAGTTAATTTAATTCGATGTTGCGATGCCCGCACATAAAAAAGGAATGTGAATGGAGAGCCGTGTGCGAGAGGGAAGAAATGTTGCCATGACAATGTTTTTCTAGTCTTTTGACGTGACAACGTCTTATAATTCGATAGAGCCGGCTGCACGCACGAAAAAACATGACGTCATGCGGCGTTACCTCGCTCTGAGGCGTTCCATGTAAGGCTTGAAGTGCAAGCGAGAGCGCTCGACATCCGTCTCTCTCCTACTTGAGTGAGCGATGCGTCTGCGTGGACAGCTGCTATACTATAGTACATTTACATCTTTGATCGAGTATCAAATGCTACCATTCCATCAGTATTTTCTTAAGACGTTGTCACGTTCAACTATCGTCAGTAAACCGACTTTACAGACAACCAATTTTTTACTGTAGGTTTTTAATATCTACACTTCTTAAAATTTTGTGATGTCCAGTACAATGAGAAGAGACTACGGAGTGATCAAATCTCGAGGTTTTAAAGGTCGTAATACAATTGAATGCGTAGTAATATCGCACGATTATTGTGATACCTATCTATATAATAATAGTTTTTCTGTGCTACAAATAGTAGGTATAGTCGTGTCTGACTTCGTGAGGTTTGTTTCTTTTTAACCGACGAAAAAAAAAGAGGTTGTGAGAATGAAGAGGTTCTATATGGTTCGGTTGCATGTATGTTCACCGATTTTTCAGCTAATTGTGGTCCGATTTTGGTGATTCTTTTGGTTTTGTATAGATAATGATGACGGGGTAGTTCCCATACAAGTTTTAATATCCGAGGGATTACAACTTGTCCCGAAAAACCTAAAAAACTAATTCCATGTCGAATTTTAGTTTTTTTAAAACAATCCCTTGAAGAAACCGCGAAAACCTCTTACTAGCCTCCTGCTTCGACTTATTTTATATAATTTGTATGTATGTGCTTCTGGATTTCCTTGCAATAAATAAATAAATAGATGTACCAACTGCATTAAATACACTAAAAGTAAAAGTAAAGATGCATTCGATAATGAAACCGGTGGTAGTACGTTCGATTCGTAGCAAAAGACAAAAAATGCGGGTAGATCGATATATCTGCAAATAACAACTCACTCGCAGTGTCCTCAGTTATTCCGTGATCATAGCGCATGTAACTGTGCCGAAATATCGAAAAGCGCTACCACTACTAACTCAAGTCATGGTAAATATCCCGTTGTAAATGACTTTAGCGTTAATAACCATGATGGATTAAAAGTTTTAAAAGTAAAAGTTCATCTGCTGAAATGTATTTTCAGCAATAGATGAATGTTGTAATGATTTTAACTTACTATTTGTTAAACCGTAGTAGAACTCGAGTTTGGAAATTCAGCCGCAAAACTTTTTATGTCCATCTAACTAATCCGAAAGTTTGTGAAATGTGAATTTTATTGTGTTACCTAAGATCTCCAAAACTACTGAAAAGATTAATATGAAATTTGGCGTGCATTTAGAACATAGCCTAACTTAGATACATAATATACTTATTATACCGAAAATAGGCGTGCAAACCCGCGGGTAGAGGCTAGTAAATAATAACTATATATAATAATAACAAAACACTGTACACGAATTCATTATACCTAGATATAAGCGGGTAAATTACGAATTTAGTTTGTGTTGGAAGAACACCATAACGTTTCATCCCTTAACGAGGGTTTCCAACACAAACTAGGTTCTTAGTTAACCCGCTTACATTCTTAAGGCCAGGTATTCCTGCCTTTAGTTAAGTACAAAAAAATTTGTAAAATAGCAGTTGTTAAGTATATTGAAAAACATTTCAAAAAGGGGTAACTTTGGGAATTTTTCTATTGAGTGAAGTTCATTAGATCTTGTAACTGAATGCGACTTTGACTAGACTAGATCCTTAAGTAATATATATCTTGTTTCAGAATTTTAAACACTATTTTCTACATCTCAGATAAATAATAATAATAATAAATAATAATAATAATAAATAATGCTGGACAATTCACACAGCATTATCTAGCCGCAAGCTAAGCAGAGCTTGTGTTATGGGTACTAGATAACTGATATACATAATACAATACATTAAATAGATTGATATTTTTATTATACATAGAAACGACCAGAACTCCCGGAACAAATATTTGTAGGTCGTACAAACATTCGGATGATTTTAAAAATCACAAAAGCGTGGCCTCTGTTGGAATATCTGTCCTCAATGAACAAAAACAGTGAGTTTCATCCGAATCGTGTCTATACGTAGTACTAGTAGTAAAGTAGTAAATAAGATACTAAATGCGCAGGGACCTGAGTACTTAGGTACTGCGCAACATTCTCGAACTACGTATTAAGATACGAAAATAAATATTTGCGCTTTTTAAAGATCAACAAAACACCATTTGGCGTGAAAATATTTTGAAAACGTTTCATTTATTGGTTTTAGCTCCGAAATGGAATGGATTTTGTAGCGCTTTCCCAGTTTCCGCTTTATTGAGAAAATATTTGCAGAAGGAAATAAATAAATGGCTGTATAAAGTTTTTATCTACATGTTGATTTAACAAGACTCTACCGCGGCCCTGGTCAAAGGTTAAAAAAGGTTAGAACCTTCCCATTAATTTATTTTCCTACATAACTATCTTTGCTGAAATTGAAATACTTAGCTAAGAGTCGTCGAGTCGGTACCTATATATTTTTTTCGGTGAAGAGGCATATAAACCTAACCCAGGTGGTTTAGCAACAGTAGCGGTACCATCGGCGGCGAAGCGGCAAGGCCAACGGCTGGCCACGGGTTCAAAACCGTGCCGGCTTTCTTGCACGGCACCTTGCACTTGATTGTCTTTCCGAGACTTTACTAGAAAATATGACAAGTCCAAGAATGTAGGTACCTCGGCATTCATTCGAGCACTGTGGTAGGTGTAAGCCTCTGAGTGTAGAAGGGTGAACGAAAATTACAAGCAGAGCGTTTGCTGTCACATCATCATGGGGAACCACGCGTGGTGTTCAGTGCTCCTGGGAATTACTTATCAAGGTAAGTATCGGTAAATTCGGTAATGAGTGGTAAAGTGACATCTAGTATGTTTCCCTGTTCTGAAGTCACACTAAAGAGGAGGATCTTTGGATGGATTAATGTTACTCCTTCACACCTTAACTACTAAATGGATCCAGCTGAAAATTGGAATAATACGGTACTATACAAGTTTCAGCTAGATATTATTAATACGTAACATAAAGGCTTCCTGATTTGGGAATAGCGCGTGTGACGTCGTGGGCTGAGGCTAGTTCGACTAATTCGAATCTACAAAGCAGAAATTGCAAAGACCGAGATGATTGGAGGAGGAAATCTCATCTTTGCCCAGCAGTAGAATATGGGTATAATTACAGAATGGAGATAGAAGCACTCGCTTAGGATCAAAACAAAGGCGACATCTGTATCAACCTAATCTAATCTATACATCTTCGCAGAGCAATAAACAGATGCCTTTATACTAAAGTCATTTACAACGGGATATTTACCTTACCATGATTTGAGTTTTGAGCTTTCCTATATTTCGGCAGAGTTTCATGCGCCATGAATGCCAGTTATTCCGTGATCATGGCGCATGAAACTGTGCCGAAATGTAGGAAAGCTCCAAACTCAAATCATGGTAAATATCCTGTTTAAATGACTTTAGTGTTAATAACCATTATGTATTTGAAAGTTTTAGATGCCTTTGTGTCATCATCATCCTTGTACTCGTATTATTTACAAGTCTTGAGAGACTAACAAATCCTTCAAAGGTCGTTGAGCCGTAGACCGGGTTGGTTTCATCAAGTCATTTACAAGTCATTAACCCTCGCACGCCAATGGCTGGTAATAGATTTTTGATATGTACTACCTAGATAAGTGACGGAAGCATCGGTTTTGGACGTAAATCACTTCCTGCTTGCCTGAAGCCGTAGAAATAGAACCTCCATCGCCCAATAAGTAACTATATATAACATAACTATATTTATTATAACATATTTAATTCTTGAATTTATATTATACCTAAATTTTGCATTTGAATATTTCTTATGATAATTTAATTATGCTTAATTATTGTTTATTATTTGACATAAGTACGTAATTATTTCTAGCACTATGTACCTACTTAATCTAATTACACTTATATTTAATTTTAAAACCTACTGTAAATAGTACAATTGGCCTATAGCCGTTCCAATTACATCAATAAATAAATAACTGTAATTAACCTATTTGTGTGTGTGTTTTTCCTAAGCTCCAGGATTATTTTCCTAGCATGTCTGTTTTATGGCTTTGAATTATAATTTAAGCACCATTTATTGTAGCCTATATTTTTGTAAATAATAATTAACGTATCTAAGTGTGTCTTGTGCTGCTACGGCGAATAAATGAGTATCAGTAGATACTTAATTCGATTTTTTGTGAATATTTGGATAAGAAGTCACTTTGCGAGTTTTTTCTTTATGCCCCAGGGTCTAGTCAATAAGATGTTTTCTTGAGGTGAAACCTTCTATTGTAATTCTAAATCACCACGATTTTAAGCCTGCTGACATAGATATTAAATCAAAGCAAGCTACAGACTAGACCTTGAATATTACGATAACAATCAATAGTAATAACCACAGCCGTTTTACTAGGCATCGAATGGGTAACGGCAATCAAATTACATAACTTTATACGGGAAACGAAAAATGATTTGATACGCACGGATATTCAGCAGAAAGTGTGTAAAAAACACACATTCTGGTCATTATCAGTATGTGTTTTTAAGTTTAGTTTATTAAGCAGTATTGGGCACAGCGCATCAGCATTGCCATACAGCGGGCCATTGCAGCCAGCGTCTTGGGGACGCTTCCAACTGGTATTGATATGGATCAGTTAAAATTAAAATACTACTTAGTTTGTATCTATTTTGAGTTGTAATTTTTTGTAAGTAAAATTACCTCTGTGTAGGTTTAGTGTTCATATTAATTACAAAGTTTATCAGATCAGGTGACGTACAAAGTACCAGCAGATTTTTTGGATGGTAATTGTAGGAAACCTTCAATTTTAACTTGAGATACTTACCTACTTTTGTGGGTAGAGGCAATGTATAGTGGCTATAGTGGCTTCAAGGTTGATTGCAAAACATCTTACGTTACATCATTTTAAATGTAAATCGTAAAAATTAAAAAACATAGGTAACGATATGATACGTACGTATTATTTATATTGCATATCTGCATGTACAGTCAGCAATGAAAATCGCTGAACACGAATTGATTTTAGAATTACCTGAACGGCACTTCACTCTATAAATTAACTACTGACGCTACAACAATACACGATATTCTAAACAAGTTTAAATTACAATATTCGTCAATGTCTACAGACACACACACACCCTCACACATACACACACACCCTAACTCACCCATTACTAACACTGGCACACATACACACGCGCACTCGTAGCTTCCCCATACATAACTCTCAAACGTGCCTACAGTTAACAGTGAAATCAAAATTAATTAATTAGTCAACACCATTATTTCTACAGCACCAGTGACAAAAATGCATTAACCTAGTAATACATTAGTTTTATCATTTGTTCAGTAACTTACATTATCCATATATCCATCCACGGTTGTCTGGTAGAGATCGCTCTTGAGCGATAAGACCGCCACTTGTCACTTAGATTTTAAGCTGTTTTGTTGTATTGTTTCTATCTATAAGTGTGTATAATAAAGCTATCTATCTTACATTCGTAATGAATTTGTTCAGTAACATTTGGAAAATTAGTGTTCATTGTATTTTGTAACAGTAGAACGACTTCGTTGTTTATTTTCGTCTGTTACATATGGAACAGTTTACTGTTAAGCTGTTTTGTAAATTTGGTTGTGTTTATGGACTTTCGTTGCTGACTGTACCTACCTACGTTTTTGTCCGACGCACAAGTATAATATTTTGATTATAAACTACGAGCATAAATCCACTCCATTGTTAATAGTCGAATGACAGTTACAAATCCATTGCGTCGCAGAACCGGAATTCAAAACAGCGATACTTACATGATTATAAAATAAGGTCTTTTCGTTAACTTACCTACATGATAAAAAGTATTAGGTAAGATCGATACCTCCATAGATAATTCTTCGTCATATCTCTCTCGTCTCCATAGATAATTCTTCGTACAGTCAGCAACGAAAGTCCATGAACACAATCAACGTCTAAGGAACTCTAATGCGTAGACCACGCATTCGCTACGCGCTTTGTCTACGATACCGCTCTACGCGTAGTAGACTACGATACCGCTACCTTTTGTCTACAAAATTGCTACGCAGTGAAAGTCTACGAATCCGCTACGCTCTGGGTCTACGAAACTGTAGGGACGCGTAGACAACGCTACGCTCTCTCTACGAAATGGCTACGAAACTTGCTAGAATTTTCTGAATCGATAGTTTTAAAAGCTCTCTACGTTTCTATAAAAAATTGCTTAACGTACCCTGGGTCTACGCTTCGTTTAGGAACACTCACAAAGGGAACAATATACATATAGTTCGTTATTACTTCTGTCGCATCAAAAAACACGCGAAAGTGATTTCAACACTGAGAATCAAATATGCTAGTAATTCTATTAAATTGAAAACATATCTCATAACTTCACATAAGGCAACAGCTAAGTACTTATTACTTCAAGGGCTCAATACCAGTCACTATTTCACTAATATCACTGCACGTGCGTTGTAATTATAATTCAATCCACCCACACCTATGTAAACCTTATTACTCGATTATAAGTTTTGATTTGATACGTGTAGGAAATCGTATAAGGTATCTACGCCAGTGCACGTTTCATGTGATCAAGAGCAAAGCATGGAAATATGTATCAGTAAAAATAAAAAGCGATAAACGAAGAGCGGAGCGAGCCCCTCAAAATAATCTAAAACAGTCGGTATGATCCTTTATATTATCAATAGGTTTTTACTTTTTCTACCAAATTGCTGATAAAGTGCCCTGCTAACTCCTTACTGCGTGCATCTTTAAAATACTTTTTTGTAAATACCCAGACACCAAACCTATAGGTATGCATATGTATAGATTCAATAGATCGTTTAAGTAAGTAAACAATATTTGCAATGCAAGTAACCACTCAGAAGGTAGATTAATCCACAAAGGTGCCGCGCATGCTACATATCACTCAGTCTAATTGGCGGTGTGATACAAGCGTTCACTACCATGCGGCCACTTTGATAAGGGTAGTATCACGCACACATAGAATGAGACACTGTTGCGAAAGACATTAGGGAATGTTGCAACCTATCGCAACATTCCCTAACGTCTATGTCTGCGTTCACAGTGAATCTATACTCGTGATTAAAAATTTAGATATGCCAAATCTTATAATATCGGTTTTATATGTTTGATATTTCGCGCCCGCCGTCGCCGTTATTTATTTATTTAATGTATATTTCTTCCACTCTCCTTTATCAGCCGGCATCTCTGTACTTACACCTTTCATAACCATGTCCTCTTTCTCATAATCCATCTTCTCCCCTTATATTCCGCCACAACCAAACCAAACCTGACACTCTTCTCGTCACATGATATTCTTCCCTCCGCATAACATGCCTATACCATGATGATTTGTTTGCCTGTATTTCTGACACGATAATGTCTTTGTGGTTTTTTCTATGAGTACCTATAAATACAAGGTTTTAATTATGGTTTTAATTGTAGCTGAAGTGGCAGTGGGCCGGCCATATCTCGAGAAGAACCGACAACCGCTGGGGTAAACGTGTTCTTGAGTGCAGACCACGACTCGGCAAACGTAGTGTAGGACGCCCTCCGGCCAGGTGGGATGACGATCTGCGAAAGACTGCAGGCAGATGCTGGATGCGGCAAGCTGAAGACAGGGCGCTATGGCTCTCATTAGCGGAGGCCTATGTCCAGCAGTGGACTAATATAGGCTGATGATGATGATGTTGTTTAGTATAGTACCTACATATTTGCGATACGTAGGATAGGTTAGGACAAACACCTGGGTATCCTATCCTATTGGCCCATGGTGTTGTATTGAAATAATAATTGTTTACCTCACGATGAGAAAAAGTTGATACCACCTAGGTACCTGCTTACCTATTTTATTGAAGTGTAGGGTGATGGATGATATATAATATTACAGTGCAGGTAGAATATATATCTTCAAAAATACCGTACGCAACCACACAAAACGAAACATAGGGATGAGTTTCGCAACGATAATAAATAATTAGTAAGTATTAAATCATTGCTCATTTGGGGAGGCCCATGTCAAGCAGTGGACTACTCTATAGGTTGATGATGATGTTGATGACGATGAAGTATTGAATCAATAGTTTTGCAATTGATAAATCCAGGTATACCTGCCCTCTAATGTAGTCCATTTCGTTATTTCCCAAGTGCTAGCACAATGCAACTGGACGCGGCATTGACCCGACGACGCGTCGTTGGGAAACCGCTGACAATGGAAGTGGACTTACAGCCCTGTTGGGACGATTATTTTAATTCAGAATTAATAATTATTGCTCATACTTGTGAAAGAGCACGAAGAGTTCGGTTTATTAAGAATCAGTTATTTAAGAAAGCGAACAAGTCAGGTTTTTTTGCATATGGCAATTTTGACGGATTCGTATTCTCTGAGGATAAACGCACAAAACAGTCAAGAAAACGAACAAGTCCGGCCATTCATTCCAGAGTTATAGGACCCTAAACTTTGGCCGTTATTTAAGAAACCGAACAAGTCACTGACATGTTCTGTTTCATACCCAGCTTTCAACACATCATCTTTCGCAGCTAAACAGCTGATTTTTGTTTTGTTTGTCAGTAGGTGGTTTGGAAGTTGCTTGAGTATTTTGCATTGTTTTGGAAGAGTTTTTATTATCGAGATGTCGGGAAATGAAAGTGAGGAAGTGGAAGAGATGCAGAAAAAAAGAAAAGGAGTAAGGAAGGAAACACCTGCTGCGCTGATCAAACGAAGCCGTGTCAAAGGACTACCCTACAAAAATTACAAAGGCGTGCCGGTTCCAGGTAAAATATCTGGTGAATCATGTAGCTGTTCCTTGAAATGCTTTGATAAAATTGATGAGCTGGACAGAATCCAGGCTTTTGCTAATCTACGTGATCTCGATACCAAGAACGAGCAGGATATCTTTTTGTATGGCCTTATTGATGTCGTAGCAGTCAAGCAAAGACGGCCAAGGACAGATGATCCTATAAAAACTAAACCTAAAGCAGCTTCCTACAGGTTTCATGTAGCAATAGGCGAAAACAAAGTGCGTGTTTGCAAAAAGGCTTTCATGAGTATCTACTCCATAAAAAATTATGCTTTATTTCGACTGCAGCGTTCATGCCTATCAGGAGTCATTCCAAGGGATCGCAGAGGACATCAAGGCAATCAGAGAATAATACCTGGTGCAGTAATTCACGAAATAAAACAACACATCTCGAGCTTTCCTGTAAAGCAGTCACATTATGCTTCTAAGGAATATCTTTACTTGGCTGCAGATCTAAACATCAAAGCAATGTTCAAACTATACAAGGAAAGATTCCCAACATCAGCAGTAAAACAATCGTTTTACTACAAAGTCTTTAAAGAAAACTTTGACTTGCACTTTGGGAGACCCCAAGTTGACGTCTGCTGCGAATGTGAAAGGCTGAATATCAGGCTTCAGAAACCAGACCTAAATGAAACAGCCGTTAAGACTACTGAGGCTGAGTTGGTAGTACACAAAAGAAGAGCTAAGAAATTTTATGCCAGTATTAACGAGGTTGAAGAGCTCTGCAAAACCAGAAATGATGTCCTTGGATTGAGCTTTGATTACATGCAAAACATTTCACTCCCATGCATTCCAGTACAGGAGATGTTTTACTATCGACAACTTTCTTTATACCCATTCTGTATAAAGAATCTCAAGACGAATGAAAGCCGTTTCTACCTATATCACGAAGGAGTTGCATTGAAGGGCCCCAATGAAACATGCTCATTTTTATGGCAATATATCCAGGAACAGGTGCCTTTATCAGTAAGAGAACTTTACATCTTTACAGATGCTTGCGGTGGTCAGAATAGGAACCACGTCATGATAAGCCTCTGTCAAGCCCTTGTAGATACAGGTCGTTTTGATAAAATCTACCACCGATTGCCTATTCGCGGTCATTCTTTTTTACCAAATGACCGGTCTTTTGGAACCGTAAAGAAACTGCTCAAAAGGAGGGACCGGTACTATCTTCCGATGGAAATCTGCCAGCTCATCTGCAGCGCACATAAAAAGTTTACGGTTTCCATGGTCAAAACGGAAGACATCTTGGATTTCAAGAATTGGTGGACGAAGTACTATAAGAAAAATTCAATTTCCATCGAAACTCAAAGTCGACAGGTTCCCCGAAACGAAAAACAGCACTTTCTGGTGTCCCACTTTTTGGAGTTCGAGTATTCTTCGGCCCAGAAAGGCTGTGTCATAACTCGCCCGTTTATCCAAAGCATTGGGCGAGTGAACACATTCGATCGGCGAAAGAATCGGTCAGTTATACCAGAGATGCCAGTGGAAAAAGCGTACAATAGTCCTATACACATCAACATCAAAAAAATAGATGACCTCAGACGTACTTTGCAGTACATCCCATATACATACAAGGACTTTTTCATGAATATTGTTGAAAACTGGCCCAATACTAACGATATTAATGATAACGATGATGATTAAAGTGGTTTCTTACGTATACTTTGCTGTTTTTATTTACCTTTTGCCCGTTTGAGTTAGAAAGCGAACATGTCAACGACTTTTAAACGCTTATCAAGCAATAGTCATAAAAAAATAAAAATAAAAAAACGTCATAATATACTATTATTGCGATAATTTAACATGTGTAAAAAAAACCATAATACACCATTAAACTGTGAGTTATTTAGTTTTTTGTGTCTCCTGAAAAATTTGGGTTCACTGACATGTTCTCTTTCTTAAATAACCGATTCTTATCCATGAGTTTTGGCATTCACTGCCAAAGCTGAATTGAATGTAACCTAACACAAGAAGTTTCTCTTAAAAATCAAACAATAAAGGAACCTAACGCAACAAAAACCTTTCAAAAACACAAGCAAAAGTCACAATGGAACTAAATAACTCCTAACCTAAAAAACCAGAAGACCAAAGCATTTGTTATCCATAAATTTTTATTCAAGGAAACTTTCACTAAGATAAAGAACTAACCACCACAGGTCTCGCACTTTGTTTTTTGCCTGGCACTGCCATAAACTGCTTTATTTATTTCTTTATCTGTATTCAGGTCTTTATCCTGGGTACCTGGCACTGTGGTCTGGGATTACAATGAGGTTTAAACTGGTTGACGTTGTTTTCATATAAACTTTGAGTAATTTGAGTAAGCTCATAGATTTTTAAGGCGATTTTATGGCTTTTACGGTGCATGCCGTAACTACTATCTAGGACTAGGCTACTACTGTAGGATTGCAAGAACGACATGTGCGTCGTGGACACTCAAACTTTTAGTAAAATAAATATTTAAAATAATAATGATATACCTGCCTTTATTTTGTAAGCATTTCAGATAGAGAATTTCAAACAATTCAGACTAGGACGCAAAGCCGACGACGGCTGCTCGCGCATGCATGGAGAGAAGCCTATTCTCATAATGTGGGCACTCAACGACATACAGAAATCTTTATTGTGAGATATACGTGTGTATATTAGGTGGTTAAAGTTCAAAATAGTACAGGTTTTAACCGTTTGTTCACGCAGAACTTACATAGAGTGTAGCAGGCTTATAAAAACTTATTTTAGAAATCATTGAAACAATATAAAAGTCTATTTAGCGAATTCACTGTCCGTCTCACCTCGCCTGATGATAATTAAGATTTGTTTAAAAACGTTATTCAACAATATAAAAATGGGAGGCTTTTTAAATAAGCGTCTTTTATCTTTATTTTAGTGCCAAGGCATTATTCACCTGGCAACCAATTCAGGTTTATGAGCTCCACAAAAGGCTTTAGTTTTACGTTTGTATGGAAAGAGATCCATTCATAAAACTTTTAACTGACAATCTCAACGTGCTTCTCATGGCAATAAGGCTTACTTTAATCTTTGAGAGCTCAATTTTAAACTCTATTTCTAGAGTGGTAAAAACCAGACGTTTTCAAATCCGGTTAACTCAGTACTTAGATTACATTTAGATTAGGTACATTCAGTTTTTTGCTGGGTATTTTTAGATTTAAAATGCCGACCGTCTGGCTGCAAGGACATGAAAGTATATCTGCTAAACAAACTAAGGCATACGAAGTAACATATCGAATCTCTACCTGTAGTATAGTAAGCTAGCTCAGTCATCAATCTATACCTACTTAAGTAACGATTTTCAATTGCAAAAACGCTGCTCAAGCATAAATCGAGACTGAATTCATTACATTCTTACGAGTTATGTTGACAGTGTGGGACATACCAGTACAGTGACTCCAAGGACAGAAAGCACTATACGAGACTATGAGATTTTAAATACTGAAATGTTTACATAACCTTTGTAAAGTACCATTGGCGTACATGCAGGACAAAGTGCGTATCTCTATGCATGTATTTGTGCTACATGCGCATGTTCGTACATACTTTTATAGCACAGACTATACATACAAAGCTAAATGTGAAAATAATTTGAAAGGTAAATACTAAGTACCTACATTTTCGTCAATGAAAATAAGTGGGTCAGCGACCCAGAAATAAGACCAAATAAGATAAAAGCAATTATCTCAGATAAAATAACTGTTATCGGCTATTATCTTGTTATTTGCAAACAGTTTTGTCCTCAATATTTATGATGACGTTTGAATAGCGCTACATTTCCTTTGTCCTGAAATATTCTACTTTCACATGTCATTTAGTGAAATATTTTAGTAGATTGCGATATTTAAAGGTTATATTATATGTGTTCATTATTATTTAGTTAGCTAGCCCACTTCTAAGCAAACAAAGGCTCTCGAGTTTCGACAACATGGACAACAAAAAAAAAAACTCTTTATGCCATATCCACAAATCAAAAAGTTTTTAGATACATACTACTTTACTAAACTTAGAAGTAATGTTATCGTTTTAGATACTTCCAGCTCTATTATTTGAGACGTACCTAAGGAGAGCTCTGTTCCTCGCACTAGGTCTCTGAAGAGTCTGTGGGGTTACAGTGATTCGCTTTAGACTCACCCTATTATAGAAGGTAATATAAATTAGTATTTGCTAAAAATTAAACAAAAGTAAACTAAAATTGACAACAAGGTAGGTACCTACGTATTGAAGGACAACAAGGTAGGTACCTACGTACACTATACAGCGTAGCGTTCACACCTGTATGTGTACGCGGATTTGTGTGTTTGATTGTTGAAGAATGAAAGTACCCTCGCGTATAAATGCTTGAACGAAAGAGTAGAGCATAAAATTAATTACTCTTATCTTGATAACCAAGTCAACGTGGATGCATGAACCATCCCGCGACGCAAGCGTGCACTTGCATTCGAGAGCACTTTCAAAATTGCGAAGTAAAAAACATCGAGTTTAGCTCTCTTTGGCAGCACCACTTATTTGGAGCATATTCTTTACCAACATTCTCACAATGTCGAGTGTTCCGTATGGTCTTATCAAATGTGGTGGCACACGCAAAGGTGAGCAAAGGCGTATAGCCCAGCACCGTTATTGCCCTGCTCCGAGGCACCTTATCACCTTGTTTCTTTGATAATAGAAGTGTCAACGTCTTGCCTTGTTTACATTTTGTTGACATTTGGTAATGTTACGGCAAAGTAAAGAAAAGCTAACGATGCGACCCTATCGAGATATAAGGACATTTTTTTATACATTTTGTACTCAACTCCCATTTATTTATTGTTAGGTACCTACTTACCTAAAAATATTGTCGAATAAACAGATGTTGGTAGATTGACGAGAATCTATCTTGACCATTAATAAATTAACTTCTCGAAGTAACAGATGTTGGTAGAGTGACGAAAATCTATCTTAACCATTAATAAATTAAAAGAAGACAAATGATTGTTTTGATAAAACAAAATACCGACTCCTGTTTCACACTGCTTGTTTTTTAATTTTACGGTGAAATAGTAATCCCTCGGATATACGAGTATTATATTTCGGGAAATAGTATTTAAAAAAAATACAGACGCTATCTGCGGCATATATTTCTTATCCTCGTTTTTTCGAATTTTATTTTAGAAGGCACATGTAGATTTAGTTTCAGAAATCCTCCACATTGGTAGAGCAATTTAAGTTTTACTTTCTACAGAAAACGAAAGGAAAAACCTAATAAATCGCATGTATTCGCCCGAGTGCGTTGTGCAAAAGGCGAGACGAATCCGCGAATTATCTGTCCGAGGTATTAAGAGAAAAATGATGGATGACTGTTGAGAGGTTTGAGTGTTGTGTTTGGTTTGAGTCTACGGATTTGAGTTCCCTCGACAAATTGCAGAGGGGAATGTTGTCTTTTTACTATCATCATCATACAAATACAAAACAATACAAAAATCTTTATTAGGAACAAAATAAAATTATATAGAGTACAATTGTGGGCCGACAACCGCAAAAGTTAAAAACTGTGTAGCAGAGTCAGCGCCCTCCTGCGTTAGCAAAATAATTATGTTCCATCTTAATACATAAAAAAAACTAATCTATTAATATACATAACAAGGTTAAATCATATCAGCCGATTGAAGTCCACTGCTGGATATAGGCCTCTCCTAAGGATATCCAAAATGACTGATTCCGCGCTGCCCACATCCATGTTTTCTTTTATTACTTTTAACATAAGTTTATTATTTAAAAATTAAATTATTTGTGGACCTCGAAGATCGCGCTTTTTCTTCAGTCTACGTACTGCCTACTTCGTCTTGCAGTTTGTCTTAAAATGTATAAGCATTATAAGCAATTACATTTATTATTTTGCGAACTCTACCGACGTTATTCGAGTTCGATTCTTTATTTGCCAAGTTCACAAAAAAATCTACATTATGTAGCATTAAAATACTGGTAAGAAAAATACGGCTTTAATAATTTATAACTCACAGCTGGGGTCTTTATAACTTTGTAGTTTGGGTTGTTTTGTTACCTGAAAATAGATAAAACAATTATTAGTAAACTATCATAGACAAATAATATCAAAAACATGTTCTATTTCTTGTATGACAGCACAAGTATTTTACCAATAACTTAGGTAATTTACCAACATCCAATACCAGACGAAACCATTATGCCTCCAAACGTGAGAATGGTTTTAATTCCCAGGCTCCAGTTATTTGTACCAACTAACCAACTCACGAGAGCATACCTACCTACATTATATGCTTATACCATACCTATACACTAGCCAAACTCGATGTAGAATGTTTGTAAACAAACCACGAAAAAAAAAACTAATACTCACTTGCTTGGCTTCGAGTTTTATATACAAATTTAAGAAATTTAATAATTTAAGATTTCATGGTTTTCCTTTCATTTAATTTATTAAGTTTGTTAGAGAGATTTCATCCTTATAATTGACCCTAACGATCTATGCAATAAAAATACAGGGTGTAATTTTTACAGATTTTAGTCGGTTCGATTCCCGGGTGTGGCAAACCAATTTTCGAAAATGTTTGAATGCAGTTTTCTTTCTTTTCAAAAATAAAGGAATGTTTTCTTTTAGTACAATTTTCTATCTACAGTATTAAGAGTACTTTCCCTCCAGGTGGCATTACAAAATTCCACCCTGTATAATAGTAAGCAATATTTAATGAAGGAAGCATCTCAAATCGACATGTAATGTAAATTGCGTAAAAGACACAGACGACAGGGTGAATTTTAGGTTAAGTATGGGCGGTTTGTTTACAAACATTCTATATCGAGTTTGGTTAGTGTATAGGAACAGGAACATTTATCGGATGACCTGTGGCGCATCGGCCGAAGGCCTGCGACGTAGGAGTTTGCGGGTTCGATTCCCGCCTCGGGACAAATATTTGTACGATCTGCAGATATTTGTTCCCGGTGTTTTGGGTGTTTTCTATGCATAAAAAAATCTATGTATGCATTGCATTATAATAATAAATAATGCTGAACAATTCACACAGTATCATCCAGCCCCAAGCTACTTAAGTAGGGCTGGGTGATGCTGTGTGACGAATTATAACTTTTATTTAAATTAAAAAACGTAACCTTATTAGTTATGTGCTTATGTATACTTTTTATCAGATATAGTTGAGATTTTAATGAAGTATTTTTATTTTATAATTGATTTTCTGAGGTAGAATGCAAATTGTTAAATTTACTTTATTACTGGATTTTCTTATTATGTTCTTATTACGTTTACATTTTCCTGACTATCTGACTAGTAGGTATTTCATTTTCATTTTTATTCTCATTTTTATTTTTAGTTATTGTTTTTTTATTTTTTTCCTTAAAGGCATGCAAAACTTTAAAAGGAGAAGCCATGGATCCTGAAATACAACCTAGGATACTTTAACACCCTACGGACTCAATATTATTCTGAAACACTGTAATTGTGTCCAATAAATGATTTTAATGTTTTATGTAACAAAATACCACTCACTGACTGATTTATCTTTTCTTGCTAAGAATGAATTTCGGGAGTTTATCTGGACTGTGTATGGAATTTTGATTGGGACGTATTGATATGGACTTGTTGAGCTACCGCTAGATTGCTTGCAACAGTCTGCAGAAATCTCAACTGTTTCAGTTGTAAATACTAGTTCTTGTTTGTTTCTATTTATTAATGTAAGAAAACTAATTTTTATTTAATATGGCCGTAAAATTTAAATCTCAAATATTGCTATCTATTATTATTAGTTATCTAGTACCCATAACACAAGCTCTGCTTAGCTCGGGGCTAGATAATGCTGTGTGTAATTATATTGTTCAGCTTTATTTATAGCTAAAGATAAGCTTCTTGAGGTTTTGTTATTATAGTGCGTAAGCCCTTCTAAGAAAAGAAATAATATCCCCAAAATTTTCGACGTCGACGGGACCTTTACTCCTAACCAAAATTTTGATACTATTTGATTTCTAAGATTTTTGAGTCCATCGTCATCATCGTTAATTATTGCCAATTCAAATACTTTACGTCCAGGCGTGCGAAGTCACAGGCAATGGGTAGTAGTAATGGGTTTCAACGTAAATACATAGAAGGAAGTGAATTATGCAATACCCACAGCTGTGCATGACTTGCGTAGCAATAGTATCTCCGGTGTAAACAAACAGGCTAAGTGTACGTCCACACAGTCCGCTTTACAAGCACGTTTTATCGTATACGTTTTTATTCGGCGATGACACATTACTGGATCTGAAATACCCTCATGTGTGTAAACTCGCTTATGGCGAATAGTAGGGGTGATAGTAGCCACTACATATTTAATTTAATCATTAAGATAAACAAAGGAACTATCAAAAAATCGGACCGCTGGTAGACGATACCTATCACAAGCTTTTATTTAATGTATCTGTAATAGTTTTGTTTTGTGTTATTCAATCAAAAACCTTGTTTGGAGAGCTTGGTGGCCATCAATAGGAACTAAACTCTTGAAACAAGTATCTGCCTAAATAATACAGTACAAAACTATTAAAGATACATTTAAAAAAGCTTATGATAGATATCGTCTACGCGCGGTCCGATTTTTTGATAATTCCTTTGTATAACCTAATTATAAAATTAAATATGTAGTGGCGCCACTATCCACCCTACTATTCGCCTTAACATCCGCATTCGCCGAATAAAAACGTATACGATAAAACGAACCTGTAAAACGGACGGCTGTATGAACGTACCCCTTCCTACTCTAGGTATTAGGTATACTTCGGCAAGTGTTACACAACAAACGGCCTAGGAAAAGTTCAAGGTGATATTTTTAATGCTTCACTGTTTTGTAAACGCTACCAATATTTATTTACAGCTGATGGTGGCGCTAGTGTAGAGGTTTTTCATGGAAACGGAGACGTACTTGTAAGTAAAAATAATAGTTCCAATTTTGTCCACTTGTAGAATGGTTTGTTGGGTTGGGATGTAAGTAGTCTTTCTTTGTATTACGAAAATTGTTTGGCTTTAGTCTCTGTATGACAAATTGTTCTGTAAATTTTTAACAAGAGAGAAATGAAACAAAAACATTTCGTAGTTAGACCGCTTACTTACTTGTCATGAATTCGACAAACTACGATAGTTTCTTTTTTATATTAAAAAGAGAAAAGAATATGTAGGTATTAGTTTAATACAGACGGTTCTTAGATGCTCTCGAATTTTTTTGACCGACAATCATGCTCATGGAATGATGGAAAAAAATACATTTTACCTGAGGATTGTAGAGAAATTATTATCATAAAATGTAGAGCTTTTTCTACGCTCCGTTTAATAGTTCTGACGCTATTTTTTCCGGGAATTATCCAATACAAACTAACGGCCGATAAAATTGCACGGGAGCTACAAAAACAGAAATACCTCTCCATTTACTCGTCTAGCCAACTTGAACTTTAGAATTACATTTTCATATTTGAATAAGCGAAGTTTTTTGCAAAGTTAGCCTCTAAACCTGTCTACATAAGGCAGGTAAATAGAAGTCGCTCGTGTTCAAAGGTAAATAGATATTTCACTAGCAACTACAGAAGTAGTTAGAGATTGAGTCAACACACGCCCTTTGCAATTGCGTTAACGTAACAGAACGAACTGATAAAGTCACAATAGCCCAGCTCTTATGCAACCGATAACATTAGCTGCGCATTAAGTTTCCACAAGCGAACATCAACTCTAACGAATAACAAATACGAACTAAAATATCAAAGAGAAGAGATAAAGCACGCTGCCACACAGCTGTGTCCATTTACATAATCTGAAAAGGAAACTTGTACTCGATTATAAATCAAAACACAGGGAGCCAGAGTTCATTTTCTCTATACGTTTGAAAACGACTTCCGTGGCTGTTTCTATTTGATTACCTAGCTACAGGGTGTTTGTTGTTGAAGATCCGACGATCAAATCACCTGTTGTATTCTTTCAGCCGTTATTTTCTGGGTCGTTCACGCTACAATGGTTATTACCAGTAAAATAACGCTTGCCATAAATCTATTTTACTGTTGGTTAGTAAGCCAGTTTAATTAAATACCAAAGGAAATCACCATGAAAATAAAATATTACCTACACGTATCTACCTATTTGTGGTAAAGTATTTCCCACAGATAGAAATAAGTAAGCCTTTTCTGTTTTTAATATAGGGAAACCTTAAACGGCCGAGAAAGTAGAAGTTGAAAATTTCAACCTAGAGCTGATGACACACGAACAATGCATTCTATTTTATTTTAAGTCCATAACAAAGAAGACTGTATCTATAACAGTTGTTACAGTTTTCTTACGCTATATATACTCCTTCCATACGTTTTATTATTAGATTACTACGCCGTGTCCTACACTGCAACGTAAAAACTCAAATAAACAAAATGATTACAGCCAGTACATTATATACGGAAATTAATCATTGACCTATATGAACGGCCTATTGCGCTATCATATAAATAAAGATAAGTGAGAATAATTTGGCTGACGACAGGCAAATGGTTATTTTTCCATGCGGTCCAAGAAAATTATTGATATAATATTATTGGGCTGTGTAGGTTTGGAAATGCATATTATTATATATTAAAGCCTAGCTCATGTCGGGGTAATGATGATATTTCATCCACTTTTCACTCTCCAATGCAATGTCTTTGACTGCTTTATACGACATGACAGCGACTTTCCTTTTTCTTTTCCTTGATCTGACTCATATAGCTAATTCTTGGTCTTCCCGTTTCTCGTCTTCCTTCTACGATGTTACTTATGATTATGTCCAATCGATCTCCCTCTTCTGTTTTGAATGGCGTTTATCGAAAACCTTTTCTCCCCTACTCTTTCAACACCTCCTCATTAGTAACCTTCTTGTGCTCTCTCTTCTGTTTTGAATAATGTTCATCAAAAACCATTTTTTCTCAACTCTTTTCAACACCACCTCATTAGTAACCTTCTCCGTCCAGGTAATCTTTTCCAGCCTCTTCCAGCACCACATTTCAAACGCCTCTTTGGGGGGATGCACGCACAGCCCCAATCATTTCTCTGTCCCGCTGTGTATCCAGCAGGTAATGCGTATTCATATAAATTTTTTCGCTAAGACCAACTTCCTCAGTGCTAAGGTTTTTGTTATTATAGTGCGTAAACCACTATGGGTAATTTCATAGTGTGACTTACGCACTCTAACAACAAAAACCTTAGAATTGAGCAATGTGACACCTCTCGTCAAACGAACTTAATGTAACTTTAGTTGAACAGGATTGGATAAACTTCAATGTTTTCCCTGTAGATGGAGCTAACGACGCTAGAGTCCGTAGGAAGTCCCAGAGATTTTCGACTCCTACGTCACTTGACCGCGTAGTGTATGTATTTGGTCAGCACATTCCCGTACTGAGGGAAGGAGGCGGGTTGAAGTCACGTAGAAGCCAAGGGATTTTATTTGATTCCTCAGTACTCATACGTCTACGGTTGAACGTATCTCCCCCATCAATAGGGTTTGCTATAATCGCCACGCTTGGCAGGCGAATTGGTAATCAATGTAGAGGTATAAAAAATACACAGAAGGACTCTTACACTGGTAGGTTCCCTCAGTCACCTCTTACAACATCAAGAAACTGAGTTAGAGGGGTCGTCGATTCTTGCGTCGCGGCCGCCACGCCAAATTAGATAACATATAGGTAGGTAGGTTATATGAGGAAAAACAAAATTGCAAATACATTTAGCTTGGCGTCACAAATTCTTGCACTACGTTGTAGATTCACGGGTTCTTGGCACGGAGCGCGTTTACGTTCATTGACATGGCGAAAAATAACCGTCTTCCTTTATAATAAACAGCGGAATAAACTCTGTAGGTTGCGGTATCCTGACTTAAATTTTATAACAATAGGAAGTAAACCAGAAAGGTTTGTAGGACGAATACCGACTTTGGTTTCCCTTTTGTAACAAAAGTATACCTAACAAACATAGCTTTGGTCCGTGAAATTTTGTACGTAATTTGAACCTTTTCCTCCATTCACTTAGGGTCTACGTAACTTCTCTGGCGAGAACTCAATCTACTTGCCAAAAACTAGAATTATTAAGATCTTTTAGCTTCTCCAATGGTCTTTAAGATGCAGTTTACTGACGTCAGTCGCTTCACGACTGAAGTAGAGGGTTTATGATTGCTATTTGGCACGTTACGATGTGCTAAACAATAAACAGATCTTGCATAACTACAGTATAAATAGATTCAATAGATCTTCAAATAGTTGGTTATTATTATGTCCCGGATATGATTATCTCGTCGAGCAACACATTAAGAGATTCATCCTTGGAAAATTTCTGCCCTATGTGTTGGTAGATAGATATGTAATAAATGGACCTATGCAGGCTTCGGTACAGGCTGAGCCTGGTGAGGAACAAAAGCATTTAGAATATCATATAAATCATGTCAGAATTTTTTGCAGGCTTAAGTATGAACTGAATTTGATAGTATAAGTATTGATTAGTATAAGTAGGTAGTCTAATTATTTTTATTTATATATATATACACATATATATTTGCATTATTTATATTTGTTTATTATTTGTTCCTATTTTGTATTCATAATGGTATGTATATTTTTTTTACATAGTCTTCGGTACACCCCCTGCCTTTCTTAAATTCAAATAATTCTTTCCATCCAAAGGTTGCCTGGAAGAGATCGCTTCTAAGCGATAAGGCCGCCCATTGTACTTGTCTCGTGTAATGTCTCCTTCTAATGTTATTTTTATGGTGTACAATAAAGCATTTTTGTATTGTATTGTATTGATGCCAATCAGGCGGAACCAAAGATTGACCAGGCAGAATTTAACTTCATTGACAGCTGACTAATGGACACAGGACTTTTCCAATAAATAAAGTTTCAGCAGAGGGATTTCATGTCTATATGTCCATCTAGTGGTACAGAATGGACCGGAATAGTCCAGCGCTGATAATATCAAGTGCAACGATAGCTTAGTTTGTGTTATAAGGGATTGCTAAACATTATTCAGAGATGACAGGTGGGCTTCCAAGTCTCAGGTGGTCAGGTAGGAATCGCTTAGGTAAGATACACGTGAACTAAGTGCGATTAAAGCCTAGATGCCATTTCAGGACAATACATTAGGAACATTAAAGCAGGTTAGACAGAAATATAGTTGTTATCGTGTGGTGCCTTTGACAATAAGTGTTCATCGAACTCGTTTAATTCGTCGCTTTACTTTCCCAAACTCGTATGTTGAAATTGAAATACCCAAATTTTCAGGATAGTGAAAACACTTAATTCAATTTTACTTATATATATATATATATATAGATAATAAGAGGCTAAAATGAAATGATAAAGATGAGATATGATGATGATGATGATGATGATGAGATGATGAATATGATGATGAGATAGAAATGATAAAGAGGCTTCAAAATGTTGTCACAATCTCTACCAACCAAAATTAAAGAAATTCCATTCAGCGTCTGAATCTGATTGGATAATAATATTTAGAAAAAGGTATGTTTGACGAAACTCGAAACATTAAATCGCTACGTGACAAACAACGCACAGTCCAAACCTCACTCGGGAGTGTTTGTCATGAGTCAATAGATATGCTCAATAGAAAAGGATTTTGAAAAGGAAATTAGTTTGAATACCTAGATATAACTGCAGTAGGTATTATCTTCTAGTCCAACTCGCTAAAAATGTCTCCTGAACAATTTTCATTTACTTAGTGGGTAGGTACAAACAGATCGATTGTCATTCAATTGAAGAAGAAATTGATAATAGCTCCGACATAGAGATCGAGGTGATCGGACGTGACCTTCACGTCCGACAAACAACATTCAAGCGATTATAGTATTTATGTCAATTAAGATAAGGTTGCAATGATCTTTGGTACTGATGCCAAAATCAGCTGAGTGGATGACGCAATGCAATCTGACCATGAACCTGACTACAAACAGCTGTTCATAGAATATTCCTCAGATGATGCTAAGAAGGCATGAAGACATGTTGCAATGTCTTTTGAACTGGTTTACAATAAAATATCAATAGAACCGGTAAGACGGCTTATTTATGCATGTGCTCTACCTATAAATGAAATTCTAGAAAACTGGTTAATTGCTTGTATGACTCCTCGATACTTCACGGTGATAAAAATAAGAAACATCTGAAAATAAATCAATTTAAATAAGCAGTTGAGTTAACCAGATTTGTATAAATAATGTAAAGCAACACAAATGCATCTTTGCATCACGCTATCAACAGATAAATAGACAGGGTTATTGGTAATTCACTGACACTGCGTAAAATGATGGTTCTGCCCATCATCACGAACACGTGTTTATAAATAATATTTTATATCGTTCTTGTCTATCGGATCATCGGATGTAAAGGATCCAATGTTTTACTGAATTATAGTAAGCAGAATGAACTATAACGGTACGCCATAAATTTACGTGACGAGGCAGTAACAGGGCATGTGTAAATGGTCCAATAAAGTGGTTCAATAATGTCAATATGAGCTCGTCGAGACCTGTTTCACTGGTCAAATCATTTCCGGGTACAGGTGTGTCAGAATTTATGGGACAACGTGGGGCTCCAAATATCTTTCCTATGCATTTAGGCCTTGCGAAGTAAGAGAGGACTATAATATACGAAATACAAATAAGTACTTTGTTTTTGTTTATTGTTCTAAATGTAAATCATGTGTTTGCTAATAGTAAATAGAGTAAAGCTAACAGAGAAATAATCAAAAACACACTGGTTATCGTATCGCATATAGCAAACAAGGCTACAGAACATAACTAAACACTCAAACAAGTCACTGTCCGAACAATCAATGATATAAAACGGTCAGAGACCTACATAGGCGAAAACATTATACAAATAGCTATACCACGCTGTCAAAACATCGCAAATTAAAATCTTTATTCGTTACTCAAGAGTGATTCACGAGCCGAAGTCCACGATAGGAATCACTGAACCACAGAAATTGGATCAATAGGTGTTCTGCAATTAAAATTATTGTCTATGGAAGATGTATTTTTTTTCTTTTTATGCTGACCTACTTTTTACTTCAGAGGAACATCATTTTGTAAGAGAATGGTACTGAAATTTTGAATAACGAATGAACCGTACGAAAGCAGTTGGGTATGAAATATGTAGGTCAAATATAAAATCTACTGGTTACAGGAACACATTTTGTAATGCGAGTCGGAATATCGCTGCTTTTAGGTCAATCTTGTAAATCAATGTAAATTGTTTCGTATTGCAGAGCTACAATCATTTGAATAAATGTTATTGAATAGACGCATTTGAAAAACAAGATGCGCTATTTTTACGCTATTTATAATTTTAGATGTTTTTGAGTTTGTTTATCTAAGAAAACACACTTGTATTGCGAGAATAGAAAAATAGAATTTATTATTTTAGTAAACATGTCTCAGTCACTTTGAAACAACTTTTTTATCACGAGAAAAGAGGTGTTATGATTTATATTTATAAATTATATTTTTAGGGTTCCGTACCTACCTCAAAAGGAAAAAAGGAACCCTTATAGGATCACTTTGTTGTCCATCTTTCTGTCGGTCTGTCTGTCCGTCTGTCAACCCTCTTTTCTCAGGAAAATGTAGACGTATCGAGTTGAAAATAACGTCAAATACTCAAGACCGTAACCTCTTATAAGTCATCGCACTCAAAAGTTACAGCCGTTTATGTCCAAATACATATTTTGAAATTTCCAAGCGAGTCACATGCACACAAAACCTATAGTGTACTTCCCGTTGACCTAGAATCATAAAATTTAGTAAGAAGCAAGGTCATAAAGCACAAATAAAGAGAAAAATCCAAAATCCGTAAATTTGAAGTTTGTAAACAAAAAAAATTTTTTTGATTCTCACCAAGGATTAAAACCTACACGGTACCTACTTACTTCGTCTTACGGAATCCTTAGTGCGCGAGTCCGACTCGCACTTGAATTAGAGGTAGAGACATCGGTGTTTGACATAGCAATGATTGCACAATGTCTTATTATGTCCCCAAATAATCGAATGTGTGGCTTGCTGGCTTGCTACACGTTAAAGATGTTTATGGCATTCTCTGCCTAGTCTAAACGGTGGGACACAAAGATTCCGCGCCGCTGCTAGCTCTACTAGCTCGGCAAGTGCGCCGTGGGCATTGAAAATGTTTAAATTTACATTCACCTTTTATAATTTGGGCAATAAATGTATCTATCTGCTAACTTTATTTGTCTTTTTATAAGTACTTTATCTTCTTATGTGTTTATCGCGTTCTCGGAAAGCTGTCGAGGTGTCATAATCATAACAGTGTTTCTCCCACGGTTCTTTTTATTTCTTCTGATATAGTTTTTATATGGAATTGAAAGTAAGCAATTTCAACGCGAAGCGATATGACACGGTCTCATAAGTGCCAAGTCATTACAAAGGACGGCCGCATGCGCATGTATATTTTTCTATACAGTTATCAGTAATATCAGTCGTTCCAGTGCCTCTTGATAACTGAAGGTTGGCTGATATTCTCCTTTGCTTTCTAGAGTTAGGTTATACAAATTATAAATCTTTGTAACGTATCCGGCAAACATAGTGTAGGACGCCCTCCGGCAAGGTGGGATGTCAGGTGTTGAAGATCACCACCCGCGAAAGACGGCAGGCAGATGCTGGATGCGGCAAGCTGAAGACAGGGCGCAATGGTGGTCATTAGGGGAGGCCTTTGTCCAACGTGGGTGGACTAACATAGGCTGATGATGACGATCTTGTATCTGGCTTGCACGGAAGACCAGCGTAACGACAGGGTTTTTCTGCCATAGCACCCGCTGAGTGTCAGCCATTGTTGTTGTAATTGATTGGTTATTTTATTACTTATTATTTATATTGTTTAAATTGTGTAACAGACAGAATAAACAAATTTTGACTTTTTTATTTTTTCGAGGTAACGTTGTGATTTCTAAGTTTGTAATCTCCGCAACTACTGGTCTGTTTTTTTTTGTAGGTAGGTAGATTCATTTTCTTTGTGTGATAAACTGATAAAGTATTCGTTTAACCAGGTAACAGCGACGACACGGGAAAAAGCTATTAATACAAATTAGTTGAGTACAGTGCACTTGTATACACTTTGAGTTTTGAGTACAGCGTGCTATTGCACTCATCTCATCATAAGGTCGCTAGGGGTGAACGGTATCGGCACACATCGATCGATTGGCCACATCATTAGGGTTGCCAAACAAAACTTTAACAATTTGTAAAGTGGTTTATTTTAACTTTTTCTAATTTTCGAACAAAACTTTGCGTTTTCATCGTTAGGGTTGCCTTGTAACTTTTACAAAACGATGCAAATGCAAAGTATCTTGTTTTAAAATGTCTGTAAAACTATGCGTAAAATTTATCAACTAAGTATATCATCATTATCTATGCCTTTATATTTAAAAGAATGGTATATTATATTTCAGTGTTCATTAAATTAGTTCACTCTCCCAAAATAACGCTATTATCCTGCCACCTGTTACATTGACCCCAGACCCTGGATCACGTCGTATAACGACCCCAAAGGCACCAATGAGCTGGCAACCCTATACGGGGTCAACGGTCTGGTACTTGTAGGATTAACAAAGAAAATGAGTACCTAACCTACCTACATGTGGTAAAAAACCGTAAGCACCTTGGTAAACTATAGAAGTGATTGTACTTTGACTAAGCAATGACTCAGGTCATAATAAAATAGATATGAATACGTCAATAATTGGTAAGTGTAAGATGGTACGTGACTATATCCTCGTCTATATTTTCTTACGTCAAATGACAATATTACAGTGCAATAAGTTGCAATGTAATTTTTTAGTTTATAACCTATGGCGTTCTTTTAAATATTTATCTACGTAATGTATTGTATTATGTATATCAGTCATCTAGTACCCATAACACCAGCTCTGCTTAGCTTGGGGCTAGATGATGCTGTTTGAATTGTCCAGCATTATTTATTATTGTTTCTATAGGTACTTATAATAATATGCATAATTGCAGAGGCTTACGAATCAAAATGAAATCCACCTGTTTCAAAGTTCTACACGTTAATGTTTTTTTGTTTGTCAGTCAGCCAGTAACAGATAGGAAATCAATTAGATATAATATGTAATTAATTAATATATTTATCAGGCAAGGATTATGTTACCAGATCACGTAAGAACTACTTATGCAAAGTAGCTCTAAAAAGGCGTTTTTATTTTTATTTTAAAAGGCAAAAGCTGTTTTTGGGCCTGCAGAAGTTTTGTTTTTGGTTTCATGTTTATTTTCTGAGGAACTGGACTTAAACTTTTAAAACAATCATGTTAATTATATTAAAACAGCATACCTACATTATAATTATGCAGAAATGTGGATAAGCTCAAAACAACAAAAATCATGGTAAATTTTCTGTTGTATGTGATTTAACTAGACAACGGTCATTTGTTTATAATCTAATCTGTTTGTATAAGTCTCTAGGTAATTTTTTATGATGATGAGAATTTTTTTCTATTTATATATTGAATTTATTACCAATAAAATGCGCGCAGTCGCCTTTCGAGTGAGAATATTGATGAGAATATTACGTGGTCTTAATAAAACCATATAACTGCACAGCGTACTTTAGTACCTGCATAAGGGCAGTTTAATATGTTACAATTACAAAGATGATAAAGTAGGCATCAAATAAACGCCTAGCTTATAAAGAAAGACATAAGTATATAGTTATTCTGTGTTAATATAATCAAACAGATTCATAAATTATAATTGAATTAAAATGTTGTCCAATTAATGCATGTACGTGCATGCCATGCACTGATGTATTCGTAGATACAATAGTTATTGTATTCAAGGGCGCGTTTGAGCAGGCCTGGGTTTGTTATATGAAAATGGACGTTGAGCCGTTGCATTGTCTTTTATTGTCTTCTAACTTATTAAGGTTGTATTGTCTTCTACGTAGAATTCTACTGCTCGAGCTAAACTAAATTTTGTCTTCACAAACTTTATCACAGCTAGGTACTTGATGCGTAGTCTATCTAGCAGACTTATCTTAACAAATATAGAAAGTGTATTTTCAATAAGAATAGTAGGTACCTAAAGTTTTACGGTCTATGATGATGATAAAAACTGAATGACTAGAAATACCATGTGTTCATAGAAAATAAGATAATTTAGTCCCGTAATCGTCTATACAGAATGATAAATATTTTAAACTATCTTTTTTTCACTTTCTTTGAGGCTAAGATCTAAATCAACAAAAACAAAGAGGTTCCAGGATAGAAAAAAGTTTTCAAAAGATGACGTTGATGCTAAATGTGTAAGTAAAAAACCCTAGGAAACATCGATCAAACATAAACCCACTAAAGTCTTATACAGCCTAATAAACTTGTACTCTCAAGAGCTACGGAGTGCAATACTAATAAATAAAGAGCTACCCGAGCTAGATCAAATAAATTAGCCCAACCGGGTCTGAACATCGATACTATAGCAGATAAACATTATAGAACCTGCGCGGTTACAACCTCATAAACCACTTTCGTTACGTTAGTTAGATAAAGTAGAACAGTTCCACTTAACTTGGGGTTGAGATCTATCCAATGTCACAGAATAACGGAATATACATTGTAAACAAAGAAAATTACAATCAAATAAAAGAAAAAAACATGAACTAGTATTTACAATTGAAATAATTGAGCTAACTGCAGACTAAATTAGTTGTTTGTCAGATAGATAAGGCTTCGTAAATCATAAAATTTGATGACCGAAATGAAGAATTGTTACAATACATTTTAAAATACACAGTAGTTTAAAATACCTTTTTAGTACTTGCGTTTCAACTGCAAATATAAAATAAGAAGAGTAAACAAAAACAGTTTCAAACCAATTAAGCACATGCAAGAAAACTTATGTGAAATCAACGCATGCAAGACATAGGAACAAGTGCAAGACTCGAAATAGCAAACAAAGAGATTTAAATAGGAATGCAAGGACCAGATTTGTATATTAATATAGCTAGTTTAGACTCTCCTGCACAATAAGACACGATTATAAATATTGCGCGGATGTTATTGCGGCCATAGTGATATTTTAGACGCACACGCCTGAGACTGACGCGTCTCAGACTGAAAGGAGTCTTGTGAGACATCTTGGAATAAGTGGCCTATGCGTGCCTAATGTATAGATTAGGTACAAATAAATTTTCTTTACCACTAGCAAGAATTACCCAATTGTAAATAAAGCAATATCCAAATGTAGAATCAACCAAATTACATTACTTTTATTATTTTCCAAATTTATATAATGTAATTGTAATTTATAGGCTTATGTTTTCCTTATACTTCTAGAGCCTGGACTAGTTATTCTGACTTATTTGGCTAACAAGCAAAGGAATCATGTTTCACTTTGATAATAATATAAAACAAAAACATTTTTCCCATTCTCTAGGTGATGTAAAATATGACAAGCAAAGTCTAACACGTGTGAGCGAAAGCTGTTATAACATAATTTACACATTTGAATAATATAACACTCGAGAGAATGAATACATGTAGATAACAGTAAAATAGAGTACATATCTATTGAATAAAGTCCATATAAGTAAGCAGTCTAGTCTACGTTATGGTTTATAATGAAAGCAATATTGCTTCAGAACCTGAACTGGTCTCGGCTAGTGGATTTACGCGCGTCTAGACGATGTAATAATGTTATACTAGAGTCGCAGAAGCACCCTACTCGAGCTGAGTAGGTAGGTATATCAAAGATCTGGAGTGCTTATGAAATTGTATGTGCAAATAGGAGTTGAAGAGCTGTAATTAATTTGAATTTTAGAGAGTTTTTGAAGATTACGATAACATATCGTCGGGGATAGTGCAAAACCGCGTAACCCACAAGTACAATACTGCGTATCTACAAAAGTAGCCAAAATTAAATTATACAAAATATTTATAATATTATATTAAAATATATAAATATTTTTTATCGTAGACTTAAGTAAAATAAATAAATAATGCTGGATGATCTACACAGGATTATCTAGCCCCAAGCTAAGCAGAGCTTGTGTTATGGGTACTAAATGACTGATATACTTAATACAATACATAACATTACATAATATTTTTATATACCCGCATGCCCAGCGTAGGGTTTATGGGCTTTACCCCTCAAGAGATAAAAATCAATAAGGCGCTTATAAGGGGGAGGCCTGCGTCCAGCAGTGGAACAAAATAGTCTGACGAGGAGAGGGGGAATATTTTTTATTATACATAGAAAACATCCGAACAAATATTTACAGATAAAACAAAAATTTGTCGCAAGACGAGAATCAAACCTGCTATCTCCTGCTTCATAGGCCGACCTTCAACCGGCGCGCCACATCAGTCGTTACCTTTTTTGCTATTTGTGGCTATTTCAAAATATTTATAGAAAATACATCGGCCGGTCTCAGTACTTACGCAAATTAACATAAATAAATAAATTTTAATATAGGTACACAAATAAGTATCATAAAGGTTGTTGTGAAAAAATGCTAAGCATTTTTCACCGAGCGTCGTCGACTCGTCGTCTACCCTCAAATTAAGAAGGCTACTTAAGATACGCTCTACATTAATAAGAACGTTATTTAACATTAAAGTTTTTCTTTTTTTTATAAATAATTAGTGTAAATTTATTTAAAAATTCAGAATTAAGGTCGAAATTTTAATTGAATGGCAATGCGAACTGTGCCGTGCTATGACCTGCAACGCAAGACACTGAATAGAATGAATATTCATAGTTTTTTATACAATGCGAGAAAATTTATTGACAAGCCGCCTTACATTTTCGGAACTACAATATCACTGAAAAACAAATACTTTTTTAAATATTGCTACAAGCAAATGATCGAAGAGAGACCCTCTAGGAGGATCTCTCTCTCTCTTGGTTGTAGCAATTACTAAAAATAACTAAGACAAAGAACGCCGTCAAATTAGAAATTCATGCTTTTTATCAGTCTAGGATGAAACTATACAGTCGATTCGCAGTTGGTATTGGTTGCTGACATTAAATCAAATAGGTACATATTACTATTAAGTAATATTTTATCTAGCTACTTCAGGTTAGTGAAGAGTTGTGTTAACCTGTTAGAAACATGCATATCAAGAAGTACCCAATTAAAGTTTGTTTTTAAATGTGTGAGATGTATTAAATGTGTTTGATGGCCCTTTTATTAAATATGCTCAAAAATATATATGGGGAGCAAAATATCGAAAACGTAACCTAGGACGCCGTCTAAATTAAAATTCATCTAATGCTTTGTAGAACTCCACAAGATATCAGTGAAATGGTCTAAAACTACATACTCTCGTTTACTATTATTAATTGCTAACATGACAGTATGTGTTGGTTGTGAATCAGGAGCGATTAAAACGTCTCTATTCAGTTCACAAACCTTGGTTCTTCGTCGTACTAATTCTACTAATATTATAAAGCCAAAGTTTATGAAATGTGAATTTTTGTTACCTAACATCTCAAAAAATATACAGGTCATGATGAAATTTGGCGTACATTTAGAACATAGCTTAACTTAGATAATAGGCTACTTATTCAGCTTCTATTCAGCTAGTATTATACGACTATGTACGGAAAATTAAGTTAGAAAAACTATAGAGTAATTACTCTATAGTTTTTGTAACTTAATTTTCCGCGTATCAGAGTAACAGCGCAGGGTATTCTGGCTCGATCCCAACAAATTAAAGGAACATATTTCAAGGATAAGGACAAATAACTCGGGCCCTTTGTTTATTTTATACGCGTTCACCTTCACTTACTGCGTCGTTTGTCTGAAAGTGTTGGGTATAAATAAATGTGTTCACTTTATTGGATAGGTACTTATTAATATTAGTCGTTTATTGTGTTTATCCTTATAGCACTTAGACTTGAAAACGGAGACTGTTTAGCAAAATAGAAATCGTTAATCTCCAAACGAACGCCGAAAAGTGAACGAACTTTTTGTCAAATTACTTCAGCTTATCCAATCACCATGCTGGATCCCACTTCTCGACAACGACCTCCCACTTCTTTACGAATATAATTGCCTACAAGGGATCGCTTCTAAGCGATAAGGCCATCCATTGTACTTATTTCTTATGTATTGTCTGTAATGTATTTCTGCTGGTGTACAATAAAGCATTGTATTATTGATGTAGAGCAAATTAAAGTCATTCGCAAAATACTTAGTCAACGCGTTAAACTAAATCGTCGGAGAAACCCAAAATCGTCTGTGTCCTTCCAAGAACTGCCCCAAAACAGAATTAGTCTCCAGTATACCTTTTAATTTGCAGATCCTTTTACTTTATTACTCTGAGTCACCCTTAACATCGTTCTTAAGGCTTTTATTCTTAAAAATTATGAACTTCGTACTCAGATCTTTATTATGGTATTATGAATTAAGACTAAAAATGCTTATACCATGGTTTGTGGTGTTTTGAGTTTCCTTTATGTCAACATAGTTGCATGCGACACAGTGCACCACGTCTACGTGGGCTTCTGGTATTCATCGTGATGGTTTTAATATTTTTATGATGACTTTGAAATTTCTAAATATATTAAGACGAAAAGTATGTTTTCTCTATTGTTGAGCAATATTTTGTCATCACCAAAGTCATAATCTATAAGGTGTTTGATATTCATGTCAAGCACCTCGATTCTTATGATAAAAGAATATTGCTTGGGACAAAGCATGATTGTGGTATCTTTTATCTTCTAATACGCACCTAATTACATGCACTTGACGATAGGGCAATTTTACTGACTGAACTTCCCTGTTATTGATTACAATGAGGGCAAATTATGACATCGTAAGTCTATAGTTAATTACTCTGGTAATTTTAGATTGTAGAGCACTAGTAGAGTTAGGTTTCTTTTTTCCTTCAACGTGAGAGTTGTATTTTGTTCTGTAATTTCTTTTCAAAATTTCAAAGCCCCTTGAAACTTTAAGAGTTTTGTTGAAATATTTGAACCTAGGTACAAACAAGAGGTTAATCTAAAAAAAAATTGGTTGCCTGTAAAGTCGGTATACGGGCGAAAGTTTTACGTGACAACGACTTTCACTTTTTATGTCTGTCTCTCTCGCTCTTAGGCGGGCTAACCATGCCCGAGTGGAAGGGACGCGTGCCTCTCACTCGCTCTCATTGTGAGCGCATAACGTGAGCGGAGCGTAACGCAGTTTCTTGAAGTGTCACCCGGCAAACCAATTTATAAGACGTTGTCACGTCAAAACATAAGAAAACTCTAGAAAGAGCTCTTATCTAAGAATGAAAGCAGATACTGTCTTGAAAAGAATAATACGCGGATATTCGAACGAGTGTGAATCAATTTGTGACAAAATCATATTGGCTACTAAACAAACAATCCTACTCACTGGTTTACTGTTACGCAACATAAAACTCACGGCTTATGCATGGCGGTTTAATTCATCTGAAAACGTGTTTCACAAACCACAGATTAAAGCTATAAGAGGAACAGTGCATTGGATTGATGCCAGCAAACAAAGATCCAGAATAGGAAATTGTTGCACTGAATCACATCTGACCTCCAACTTTGGATGATCTATTGATAGCTCAGTTGGTCTAGAATTCTACATAAACAAGGTAGATCTCTTAACACTGGCTGCATTATATATATATGGATAGATGATACCGTGCAGTGCAATTGTGCATCATGAATTCCCTTTCCCAAGCTGGCCCCGGCTTAGTACCTAGTGCCTAGAGCAGGCTGGCTTGTTTTCTTTAGGTTTATGACAACAATGTTTGAATCTTTACATTAGGTATGGGTACAATTTCGATTGTAATTATTTTTCTGAATTGCGGGGGTAACTTGATTCATTGGCACCAAATTTGAGTGATGTGGTTATTTCTCCGAATTTCCAAAATCCTAGATACTCACACAAGGTTTTGGTGCTAACGCAAGTAAGTTTTAGTCTGGCCCCTGTTAACTCCTAGCTTTTAAATCTGGGTCAATGCATGGAACATAAATGTGACTAAATAGGTCAACGTATCAGTTAGACCATAACAGTTTGGTTGGATCAGGATGTGCGATATTCAACAATGCTACGATACGATATTATTGGTTTGTGATCCAAATTCTGAGTTGCAAGTCGCTTTACCAACCATCATTCAGAGATCTACTGAATTTAAAATTTTGGCTTTTAGATAAAAACGTAGCTTAGTAACTATTTTGTAGGAAACTACCTACTCCTCAGTTGGAATGGAACACGTTTGTAACAAAATAAAGGTTACAAAACAAGTTAGAGCCGGCTATAATAGAATAGCAGTTTGGTTGGTGAGTTTTCGAATTAAGTTAAAGACATGTTATTTTATGCAAATTTTTACTTTCACTGGGCTATTTTTACTTTATTACTTGATTGGGTGTCGTGATTGTACAAAAGTATTAATAATTTAGAAAGTTGTGAGGATGAAAAAATATGTAGGTAAGTTAGTTGAAATGTAAACGAAGAACCTATAAAAGACAATTCAAAAGGAACTTTATAAATATTAAATCGATCTGAAACTGTTTACGAACATAAATAATATATATGTAAAGATATTTCTGACTCTACTTCAGAGAGTTTCTGACTTCAAAAACTTGAAGAATTTCGATCGAAGTTTTCTGGAACTGTAGAGTTTACAACATTTTAAACCTCTTAAGGAATGAATGAAGTTACGACACAAAGACTTGGAGACAAAGGATTTAGAAGAAACGAAGGTAAGAAAGAAACGTCTTTGTTACAAATCGAGAAATCGATTCATTGAAACTGCATAAAAGCATAAGACGAGATGACTTGGTTACCTGTTAAGATCTTTTTCTGGTTTGTGATGTCTTTGAATTATGCAATATAAATATTTTTAGAAGCAAAAAAGCAGCAATTAAGGTCAAGACATAAATCTCCGTTATAATCGCAAAGTTAATTTGCAAATTCGTTAATGTTAACATTTGAATGGATAATTATAACTGTAGTTTGGGCGATTTGGGTAATAAACGTAACGGTAATGAAAGTCTGAGTTAAATAGTTTTTTCAAACGTAATTGTTGTATTGTCTCCTGCAAAGTAGGTAACTTACCAGGCTTGCAGAAGCGAATGGGAGTAAGCGCGCGGTGCAATACAAATCCCGTTAGTCAAGAGATGTCTTACCGAGTTACCAGGCCAGCAGGCGACCATAAGAGGTACCGCTAGTTATCCGCCTTTTACGGCAACTCGCCAAATTATAACTGTAACTAGCAGAGCCTCGGAGCCGCGTTTGTTTTCAACTGTTGTGTGCAGCATCTCATTAGCGGTGAAATCGACGGTGACAATCTTAATGACCATTCCGGTTTCAACTTTCAAAACCGTCTGTTATGTAGGTATGCTTATTGCGAAATATTAATGTTCGGATTTGCATGGCGTATCAACACTGCGCGTAATATGTTGTTGTTTGTGCACTCGAGCTCGAGATAAGATTGGAACGATGCATAATGGTTATCCACAAAGTATGATAAAATACATTCCTCTTAGCGAATTACGTGCCATGTTGATACACAAAATGCAAAAACTGAGGCGTATAACACGATACGTATAGAAAAACAAAAGTATTTACCCACCTTCTGGCACGAAGGCGAACACGTAATTTTAGATGTTGGACAACACAGGATCGAACTCTGTCGGAGCGACGCAGCCAGCGATCCTCAGAATGGCACAGCACACAAAATTATTGCGTAGAAAGAAGGAAAAAATAATATAACTGCACTAAATTTAGCCAAAGTACGCGATAACACGAGTTCTCTAAACAAAGTAGAGTGTTTACGCGACGCACACCCGCGGCGCACGACGTCCACCGAACGAGTGAGCGCGGCTGGCTGGCTTGTTGAGTTCACCAGACTCGGCTTGTCAACAAACAAAGAGGGCTTGGTCGTGAGCCGCTCTGCGCAGGCGCGCCGACGCCGCACGCACACTACACCACCCGTGTGAATGAACACGTAAACATTCGAGTGAATTAGCTCTGTTTCGCTGCACCTCATTTTCCAGATCACAAATCCCATCCCACCCCACCGATACCCCCATGGAATCTCTCCGCGCATCCGGAGTTTCCTTTGTTCCATCGAACTGCGCAAATTCGCATCTACCACGAGCGCGCATCAAAACAATAACACTGTGTTATCGTGCGACGTTCCTTATCGCACTACCTACTTATTTATTTTATTGCCGGTCTAGACTTATCGACGGTTCGTAATATTGATAATTTAGCTATGAATTGCTGATGATGTTGATCACATAAGACGCAATTCTTTTTAGGTGGTTGGTAAATATAACTTGATTTCAGATAAGAGACCATCATCACATTGGCTATTTCAGTTCAAAAATCTTTCAATTCTCATTTACAACAAACATGTTACTAACGTGAAAAACTTATTCATATTATGTTTTTTTTCGTCTAAGTTTAGTCTAGTAGTGTTACATCCTCAGATTATGTTTGCAATTTGTACATAATATCTTATTTGGTCAGTGGATCCAAAAGCGAATTCAATCAATCGTTCCTAAGGAAGTTGAAGAAATCCTTCACCTAATTTAATGTAGATAAGACTTAATTTCCGTCATATGCATAGACAACATGACACTATGTTTTTAAGAGAACATAAAATAAGTAGAAGAAAAAGATCGTAGGATAATTTGTAACCTTTTCACTAACAGACCTGACAAAATAGGTTAAAAACGAACATCAGACAACAAACCACCCCCAAGTTCGATGTTGATTAATGACTGAAGTTATAGCCTCATCATCGGTACTAAATTCTAGGTGACAGTAGAATTTTTACCCGCTGACAAATTTATGTACCTACAACAATCATTTATTTTGGACATTTTGCCACGTTCAAAATGTAACCTAGAGTAAGCTAAGATAAACATATCCAATTTTGAAAAAACACGACGTAATAATCGTCAAACTTTATGCATGTCAAAGTAACAAATAGGATATGATGGTAGATGATAGCAATTTCAAAAGAAACAAACTAACAGACCAAATATTCTTTATTACTGTAAATAAATATAGTTGGCACACAAAAACAGTGGCAGCCATGAACTTGGCGACGGAACGCGGGGGCGTGACAGTAGGCGTGGACGAGACAAGACTTGACGAGAAACTTTTTAAGCTAAATCAAAGCTCTACTGAACTAACGAAGCAACAAAGAAAAGCTTTTATCCCAGCTGGCGATCGAATAAGTTGCATCAGAATGCTCACATTCCAAATTGGTCTCGACAAAGAAAAGTTTGCAAGTGGTCGACAAAGGTAGATGATGATTGATTATTTTATATGGATGTACAGAATAATTAACTTAAAAAAAATGATACACGAAAACGATAGTTTGATTTGCAGTCTGAATACTACAGCGAAAATGTAACAATGACCATGAAATTCTGTCTCTAGATGGAGAGCTGATGACAAGAGATCGGTACCTAGTACAGCAAGCTCAGAATCATAAAATTTCGAACCCGATTTTGTGATACTCCAAAGAAGATTTTTGTCCCTATTATCGTTTCTGCCCGCGATTTCGCACGCGTTATTTCTCTGGAAACGTTTTACGGCTATTTCGAAACTGATTCATAGGATAAAAAGTATACCTATGTGTTATTCCAGATCAAGACCAAAATCTAAGCTTATTTGATTCCATGTGATTTCGTTTTTGAATTTGTAATTTCAATAAAATTGTGTATTTTCTACGAAAATTCGATATGTAAATTGTATTTCTGTTAGCAAAATTTTTGCCCGATCTGTTCAGTAGTTTTGGCTTCAGGAAGTAACAAACATCCATCCATCCAAATTCACCCATCCTTTCGTATTTATAACATTAGTATGTATGATACGTACTTGTCATGTATGTAACCTTCGCTCGCTCTATGATATCGATCGTGTGTCAACGACACTCGCTGACGGATACTTATTTGATTTTGTTCAGAGATGAGAACCGTTTCGTAACTTCGTAACTTCAAGCAATATAGAGGCACAATGGAGACGGTTTTGTAGGAAGGCATTGAAAGAAATGTCTTTTATCAAGGTAATCATGGCAATAAAGAAAATAGGTACCGGTTATAATAACAAGCTAAGCTAATAGATTAAAATAGAGTTATATTAAAAAAGTATGAATACTTAGTATGGATTAGAAAATGCTGTGTGCATGGCTCAGCTTTATTTATTTATTTACTCTTCGCACGCGTTCTTTCGGAATAAATTGTAAGCCTAAATGTTAATCCAGGTCTAGAAATACATCCATGCAAAATCTTACTCACATCGGTTCTATAGTTTTGGCGTGAAGGGGTAACCAACATCTAAACTTTCGCATTTATAATAATTAGTATGATGTGACTTACATAGTTAATAACTTATGTTCCTATTGTTAATAAAATGAATTCCGATATATATGTAACATATTATAAAAAAAAATCGGACGACCTCTGTGGCGCAGCGGGCGAAGGTACGCCTGCGCCGCAGGTTGCGGGTTCGATTCCAGCCTCGGAACAAATATTTGTACGATCTGCAGATATTTGTTCAGGGTGTTCTGGATGTTTACTATGTACACATAATAAATAATAATAATAATAATAAATAATGCTGGACAATTCACACAGCATTATAAGCTAAGCAGAGCTTGTGTTATGAGTACCTACTAGATAACTGATATACTTAATACAATACACTACATACATAGATATTTTTTTATTATACATAGAAAACATCCAGAACGCCCTGAACAAATGTCTGCAGATCGTGCAAACATTTGTCCCGAGGCGGGAATCGAACCCGTAACCTCCTGCGTCGCAGGCAGACCTTCGCCCGCTGCGCCATAGAGGTCGTCGAGGTCTATCCAAGTCGTGTATTGTATTAAGTATATCAGTTATCAAGTATGTATAACACAAGTTCTGCTCAGCTTGGGGCTAGATGATGTTGTGTTAATTGTCCAGCATTTTTTATTTATTTATTACTAGCTGCGCCCCGCGGCTTCGCCCCCGTGGAAATTTATGTTTCCAACTTTCTTAATTTTTTCTTTCATAAGAACCTTCTCCTGACAATAACAAACACAACAAAGAAAGAATTAGCGAAATTGGTCCAGGCGTTGTTGAGTTATGCGCTTACCAACACATTTTGCGATTCATTTTTATATTATAGAAGATAACAGCAGGGCAAGCACGGGGATTGTTGTCTAGGGTAGAATAGAGAAAAATTACCTACGTCACTTTGTCATCGGATGCGTAAATTATTTGAAATAAATTCCGTCAACTTCAATAATGTACGCAATCTATTACGATGCGATGTTTATTATCTATTCTACCTTAGAGCACAATCCCTGTGCTTGGCCTACAGGTCAAAAGACTCACAAATTTTAAAAGAGTTTATACTATTCAAAGTGGAGGAAATAATTAAGGAAAACACTGAAATCACACTTCGATCGAATCGACCTCATCCGAGGCAATGCCCTGTTTATTTGCTTTTCATTCAATTTGCACTTGGAAAATCGACTCGAATGTTCATTAAATTTTCATTTAAGTAAATTATTTCCGAACATTGGTATTGCTTCGATCGAGCGCATTGCATTCAATGCTGAGGTTGGGACCTTTTCACCTGCGAGGTGGGGGTTGATGATTTTCGAGTGTTTCGACATCGAAACAAAGAGTGCCCCGAGCCACAAGGTTGGCTTGCGGCACTCTTCATTACCTCCACCCAAGCATCAAATCAGCTTTATCTAAGGTTTTTGTTATTAAGGCGGTACCCTACCTGGTTATTGTGTGAAGAGGATAGGCATAGGATTTCGCGTTCACAGGAGCGGGACAGAGCAAAGCGGCGTAAGCCCAAAAATCAAGTTTTTAGTAGTTATTTGCTCCCCACAAACATTAGAATAGTTAATTGAAAAAAAGGCAACATATAAAATGTTCTTTATACTTAGCTCAATTACTATGCTTAATCTCAAGATCGTATCATCTGTATTTATTGAGAAATTAGGGTTTTAGTAAAAAATTAGAGGTAACTTTGCGATTTTTTTCTATCGAGAAAATTTTATGGAATCGTGTTTTCGAAACATATGATCGATAGAATAAGTCCTGAACTTTACCATATATAAATTTCAAAGTTAAATATTCAGTAGTTTGGAAGATATGGAGATCCGACAGAGTTGAAAATAAGCAATTTGAGGGTAGGTACCCCCTAGGTAGTGTGTAAGCCCACACACTCTGTGTAATTTCTAAGAAATCAAATAATAACGCAAAAATTTTCGACTTCCACGGGACTTGAACCCGTATCCTTCCCTCAGTACGGGAATGTGCTAACCAACTACACCACGAGGTCAAGTGACGTAGGAGTCGAAAATCTTTGCGACTTCCTACGGACTCTAGCGCCGTTAGCTCCACCTACAGGTGAAACATTGAAGTTTATCCATTCCTGTTCAACTTAATCTATTTTCATCATTACTGACTGGTTTCCTAGACAATTTGTAGACCTTCGCCTTCTCAGATTTCAGATTTCAATAACTTTATTTCTTTATGCTTACAAAATTAGCACTCAGACAAGTCACATTTTATCCTATAAAATATTATAAAAATATGAAATAGGTTTTATTGATTTTCTCTTTACTTAATTTTTTTGTATACTTGTGGAAGAAGTGAAAAAGAAAGCACTAGCACATTTATATTTCACTTTTAACTATGTCTCATAAAGTTGTTGGGTTTGCCTTTTCAAATATAAATATGACATTCTATCTCATTTGGCGAAAAAAGTGAAAAAGCGGGGATTGAGCCGGGTTTTTTATAGTTTTCACTTTGATCTCTAGTTCATGCTTAAATTTACACTATTGTAGCGATGCTGTGCGGCTTATTTGACGACCTCTGTGGCGCAGCGGGCGAAGGTCCGCCTGCGACGCAGGAGGTTGCGGGTTCGATTCCCGCCTCGGGACAAACGTTTGTACGATCTGCAGACATTTGTCCAGGGCGTTCTGGATGTTTTCTATGTATAATAAAAAATATCTATCTAAGTAGTGTATTGTATTATGTATATCAGTTATCTAGTACCCATAACACAAGCTCTGCTTAGCTTGGGGCTAGATAATGCAGTGTGAATTGTCCAGCATTATTTATTTATTATTATCTTTTAAGTGGAATAAACTGTTTCTTTCGCGCATTAGTGAAATAATGCGTCTGAAATAATTTGTCTTCTAGTCACTGTCTATAGACTCTATCGTATAAAGAAAACAATGGAAGCCTTATAATTTTGGCAATCATGATTTTACGACTTGGCGTAGCCTTGTCAGTTCATTAGTATTTAATTACTGCAGACTCTTCCAGGCCTAAAAAGGTTGGTGTTTTATATGTGAATGCTGCTTAGGACTATTTTCGGGTTATTAACCCTTCATAGGACTTTTTTGTTATTATAGTGCGTTAACCCTACACAGGTAATTTATAAGAAATCAAATAATATCGCAAAAATTTTCGACTTCGACGGGACTTGAACCCGCATCTTTCCCTCCAACATTCCCGTACTGAGAGAAGGATGCGGGTTGAAGTCCCGTCGAATTCAAATTTTTTGGCGATATTACTTGATTTCCTTTACAGGACTTTAAGAAACGTTTCAAATGGTGACAAAGCTCCTCATCCTCATTACCAGTAGTTCTGTATTGTAGTTTTGTACAGAAAGCTGAAGCTGAGCAAATGAATGAAAAAAGTAAGAGTTTGCCTAGTGAGTAACCATCAGAAAAACTGCCACTACAGGGAATTCGAAATAAAAAAAATTGTCGTGCTATCGAGTTGAAATGAACATCAAATATTCAACTCCGTAACCTCTTGGAGCGTCAATATATAAAACTTCTAAGTCAACGCAATCAAAAGTTACAACCTTTTACGTCCGAATATTTTGAAATTTCCAAAAGAATCACATGGGCTTAAAACCAAGGGTACGTACTTCCCGTTGACCTAGAATCATAAAGTTTGGGAAGAAGCAAGGTCTTATAATTATAAGGAACCCTGCGCGAGTCCAACTGGCACTTGACATTTTATTTCTTTGTTTTTAATAACCGTGATAACTAAATAAACAATTAATAAATAATCATATGAAAAACATCTAGAGTGGTCTTTTGTTCCGTCGAAGTCTGTGTGGGCGGTAAAGGGTATTACGCAGTACGCAGCGACTGCGTTCTGATCAAGAGAACAAAGCTTTAGCTATACTTACATATAGAACCTCAACTCAACCTCAACCTCAACAGCCTGTATTGGTCCACTACTGGACGCAGGCCTCCCCTGATAAGCGCTTTATTGGCTTTTATCACATGGGAGGTAATGCCCATAATCCCCACGCTAAGCATGCGGGTTGGGGATCGCGGTTCGGTGGTAGAATTGTTCAGCAGGAGGCGCTGCTGCCCGCTCCCGGTGGATATCCCTTAGTCGCTTCTTACGACACCCGCATGAATTTTTTTTTCTTTTTTTACATAATTATAAAAAAACAAAAATAAATTTCACACATCATTATCAAGCCCCAAGCTAAGCAGAACTTGTGTTATGGGTACTAAATAACTGATATAAGTACTTAATACAATACCCTACATAGATAAATATTTTTTATACTATACATAGAAAACATCAAGAACTCCCTGAACTCCTGCAGATCGTGTAAACATTTGTCCCGAGGCGGGAATCGAACCCGCAACCTCCTGCGTCGCAGGCGGACCTTCGCCCGCCGCGCCACTGAGGTCGTCCTCGGAGGAAATGTTGGGGTGGTGCAAATTCTAAGCCGGCACCACACAACTACACATATAGAATAGCAGCAGGAAACTCAAGAGTCCTAGATCAACCTTACGACCTCATACTCGTAGCAAGGAGAAAGCAAATTGAAGCTAACAGGTCTGCTACAACAATACTTGAAGCGAGCCAGTTGTAAAGGAAGACGGCAATCAGCGTTCTAGGCACCTTGACCTATTGTACTGGTGCTGTGCAGCGGTGGCCGGTACGAAATAACTGTAATTTATTCTATGAGTAGCTGCGAACCGCGGCGTTGCCCACGTGGAAATTTCAGAAATTTACTGCAGGGTGTACAGTAAATTTCTGAATTTTCCAAGAGGTAGTGGTAGTTATATTTTTATTTTATTTTATTTTTATATTTTAGGGAAACTAACAGCTTATTAAACCTTAATTATGTTAAACTTATTGGATAGCTTAAGCCTACAGTTTCCACTTATGAGTATACTAGACGATCGCCTCGCGGTTTCACCCGCGTAGTTCCCGTTCCCGTGGGAATTCCGGGATAAAATATAGCCTATGTCACTCCCTGAAAAGTAAGCTTCCTAACGGTGAAAGAATTTTTCAAATCGGTCCAGTAGTTTCGGAGCCTATTCAATTCATACAAACAAACAAACAAACAAAAAATCAAACCTTTCCTCTTTATAATATTATTAGTATAGATTAATGGTTAGTAAAATATAGTTTTGTAAAAATAAAAAATATGTGATTCATTATCTGCTTTACAGTTTTTTTATACCGAGTTTTGAGTGAATCGAACCAATTAATAATAATTTTCCATAGACACTTACCACCCCTTTTAACCACCTCAGAAGTTAATTTTTGAAAATTTGATTAGTCTGTTATTCTAGAACCTAATCTACACACCATATTTCATCCAAATCGGTTACTACTTAACCGGCTTCTAGGATAACACTTACGCTAATCTCATCATCATCATATCAGCCCTTGTCGACCCACTGCTGGGCATAGGCCTCTCTATGTTTATGCCATTCATCGATCTTGTGCTAATCTGGGCCAGGTGTAGCCTACGGTTTTGCGTATGTCATCGACCCATCGCGCCGGTGGACGCCCTCTACTCCTACAACAGTCTCTTGGCCATCTGGTAACCGAAAATATGTATAACCGAAAATAAAACGCTAATCTAATTGTCAAAAATAAACCTCTGAGGGGGTTAAAAAGGGTGGTAAAGTTACGGAGAAACGTGGTAACAAACATTCACACGTAGGGTCCTGCCAGAAAACCAGCGTGGCTCTACTTTCTGTTGAGCAACATTAGGCTGATGCAGGACCTTTTGGTTCACATGGTGGACAAAGCGTTTTATTATATAAGTTTTTTGTGTGTTTATTGTTTACTAGCTTCTGCCCATATTTTCTTCTGCTTCTGCAGCATATTTTCGGTAAAATAAGTAGCCTATTATCTAAGTTAGGCTTTAGTCTAAGCATACGAAATTTCATCTTTATCTTTTCCGTACTTTTGGAGATCCTGGGTAAGAAAAATTCAGATTTCACAAACTTTCGGCTTTATATAGTAGGATGGTATTTGGTGAGCCAATAAATGAGCTGGTGCATATCTGGCACAGCGTATCAGCATTGCCATACAGCGTGGCAATGCAGCCAGCGTCTTGGGGACGCTTCCAACTGGTGTTGATATGGATCAGTTGAGCTATCTGTAGACTGTTTGCAACAGTCGGCAGTTAGCTCAATTGTTTTAATTGTAAATACTAGCATAATTTTCTTTGTGAATAAATTTATTTTATTGGCGCCAATAAATTGATTTTCTTTTTTTCTTTCACACAAACTTTCGCATTTATAATATTAGTAGGATAGAATAGTAGAATGTAATTACGGGTCGTGTTCTCAGAAAGCTAGAAGACAAAGAAGGTTAGTAGTAAATCTAATCAGGTGGGATTGTGGTCAAACGAAGGTTTATCCAAGAAAAAGTCTGGCTCAACGTAAATGGAGCAATTAAAATCCGTTGTCTGTGATTCCAGTTACCAAGAGGTGGAGAAGATTACAGTCAGAACCTGAATTTTGCTGCGTTGCGATTTAAAAACGTTAGCTTGATACTGGTGAGAAAATAGATTATTTTTTACACATCTAGTTCCAAAGAAGATAGATTATCAGCGTTAAGGGAACAAGAAAACACCCATATCCGGTCTCCCAGACCTTCGTTACTGAGCTGTGAGGTTCTCCCATTTTAAGCCAACCCCTAATTACCATGCTGTGGAGCTGTGTGGCGCCGGCTTAGAAATTGCACCTCCCCAACTCTTCCATAGTTAAACCTAACATAGGCTTTAAGGCACTTCTAACCGAAATATAATGTTGTTATTTACCTGAATAATAATTCTAGTCTATTCTATTCCCGCGGGTGTCGTAAGAGGCGACTAAGGGATATCTACCGGGGACGAGCAGCAGCGCCCCCTGCAGAACAATTCTACCACCGAACTGCGATCCCCAACCCGCATTCCCCGTGGAGATTATAGGCATTACCCCTATGTGATAAAAGCCAATAAGGCTCTTATCAGGGGGAGGCCTGCGTCCAGTAGTGGACCAATACAGGCTGTTGAGGTTGAGGTAATTACCATACTTACTACCGGTTACCAGATAGCACAACACGAGGCGCTAGATTTGGTCCTTGACACCGCTGGCGTGCAGTACCGACCTTTACTGATAATCTGATCGATTCCAATTCAGCCGACACGAGGTAGGTAAATTTACCCACGGAATAAATCTACTCTGGTTTGTTTGTTGTTGAATGGAATTTCACCAACAAAATAAAGGGGAATGGAATAACGATCAACTCTAAAAATAGCGTTAGGACATGAAAGGGGAAAGGCTATGCTTGTTGACTATGATTGCTAACACTATCAGCTTTACTACAAATAAGTAAGACATCGGTAGAGCGCGTGTTTAATAAAAGCTTTACCACAAAACTGCGTTTTACGACGGTTTACAGTTAGACACGGCATAGACAAAGTTTAAACTAACGTTTTTGTTATTAAAGTGCGTAAGCCTCGCACTCTGGATAACTTCGTGGTGTAGTTGGTTATCACATTCCCGTACTGAAGGGAGGACGCGGGTTCAAGTCCCGTCGAAGTCGAAAATTTTTGCGATAATTTTTGATTTCATAGAAATTAGAGAGTTAAGTGTGTTGTAGTGTTGTTTAACTAAACATTTGTTAGACCAGTGTTTACGTTGGTTTTTGTAGTACCTTATAAAGCTTTAATTCGACTGTTTTTTTTAAAGCGTGAGCTGAGGTAATCAAGCGATCCCACGTTCACACATCGTGGTACTAAAAAACGAGCTTATCTAAAACATGCGATCCGAACTTTTGTCTAAAACTTCGGTTCGCAACGCGTTTTGTTTGAGTCTGTATTGGTGATATAGATTGGCGAGAGAGATAGGTGATTAGAGCTTCGTTTTATGTTCCGGGAATATTTTTATTAATATCCAGTTTTATTTAAAGAGGGGAGTTTGATATTGTTTGTGGCATTGGCCTTGTCAATTATGTAAACGAATACGTATGAGTGATTCGATGCAAATTGTTCAGAGGGTTCCATAAGTTGCGCAGTTCGACGACACCAAAAGCAATTGTGTTTATTAATCCGCTTAGGAACGTCTCGCCATTGAGTTTTCAGGCGACTGCGGTAGCCTGGATACATTACGCACTTTACAAACCGCGGCTTCGCAATTTTTTTGCCGGGATGCAAAGCACCCTCCGATGGTCACCATCTTTGCTAAGTTTGTGCCAGTTGACGAAAGACTGCAGAATTAATCTGATGAATGGGTCAGATTAATTCTGCAGTCTTTCGGTGTAGTTTTGGTGTGAAAACGAGACAAACATTCAAACAAATATGTACCTTTAAGAGTGCGACATGGCTAGAGATAAGAGGAATACTTAGGTAAAGTAGAATAATGCTCGTTTAATCTAAAGATAAATATAGAAGTACAGGCGATAACGAGACAGTTGCCCTAATATTTCTCGACAGATTAATTACAACTGCTGTCAACATAGAGAACAAAATCGATGCACAAATTGCAAAACCGAACTAAACACTTTCCGCTGTACTACAAAAAGGTTAGAAATCTGTTGATTGCGTGTTTAACAAAAGCGTAACCACAAAACTGCGTTTTACGACGGTTTACAGTTAGATACGGCTTAGACATAGTATAAACGAGAGTTAAACTCTTGCTAAACCCATGTCTAACTGTTTAGACACTGTTTAGCTAAGCGCGTGTTAGACCAGTGTTTACGTTGGTTTTTGTAGTACCGCTGTTTACGTTTAGTTTATAAAGACAAGACTCATCGAGTCCGCTTGTTGCAGATGATCCGAACCTTTACAGGTTTCCAGCAAGTCTGGCTTTTGAACCTGAGTCATCGCGAGTCAAACGACCGTTTGGATTTGCAAGTCGAGCATGCCTCGCTGCACGAGACATGGGAACCGTAAAGGATGGTCTGCACTTGTCAGAGTTGTTTTACTTTCTTTGTTTTTTATGAGCCGTGTTGCAAAAGTCTGATGAAAAGGTTGATTGGCTCTATTCTTGGGCTCAGTGTATAACTCTGTTCTTGCTATTATTCGCCTCTATTACGTTGTTGTTTTAGGAGTCGGAATTATATCAATTTGAGGGTCATTGGTTACATTCCAAGAGATTTTTCAGAGAGAGATTTTCCCGTAACTATCATTTTTTTTTGGTAACTAGGTCCTCCATTTCCAAAAATATTCAGTTAAGTATCTAGTGTCCTATTTCTGTAAGCTCTGACCTCTTTGTTGGATTCAACCAAATCTCAATCATTGATCTAACGACTAAAGACCGTGACAAAAAACAGTCCCCTTCTAATGAAAATGACTCTAAGTACTTGAACTAACTACCACCCACCGAACCATTAGGCAAATAAGCGACGGGGCGGTTGAATACTTTAAGGCCTGATTTCTAACTTTATAATGAAGAATCGAAGGTAACTTGCAAAGTCTTCGTGTACCAAGGTAACATAATCTCTTCAAGGATAGAGCTGAGGCCAGTGCCAACGGAATAGACTGTTACTGTGCTAACGTTGATAGAGTGGTCTCGTGCTGTGCTGCGATTTCTCAACGAACGGTAAGCACCGTACTTAAATCTTTTGAACTTATCTAGCAGATTATGCAAGTTGGGAAAATCTTGGTTTACAAGGTTCCATTACTCAGGTTATGTGAAAGAATATACGAAATTGTGTAAGGAAGTCACTGGTACGAAGTCCTATGTAAAAGGTAGAAAATATTTATGAGTCGAAAAAAAAGGCACATGAGTCTATGTTTTGGAGACATGCTGCCACACAAACAGGCACATTGACACAGGTTGCCTGGAAGAGATCTCTGTTAGCGATAAGGCCGATTGTGCCACATTCTATATAGTTAGTATTAGGTTCTTATTTAATTGTTTTGTGTATTGATGGTGCAATAACGATATAATCTATCTATGTATCTATTGACGTCATTTAGAATGAAGAGTCTCGTCGATTTGACGTTAATTTGATAGTTTTCAAATAATTTCTGTTGACTTCAGGCGGTCAACGCGTGCTGCTTGAATAAATAGCTCTTAAGTACTACTCTGTCAAGAAAGTACCGGGAACAGATCAATAATACACAAAATGTTTGTTATTCATCCAAATTTATTTTATCACCTTCAAATTATGCTCCTTCAGAAACGATACACTTAAGCCTACGAATAATCCAATCATCAAAACATTTTTTAAACGCTGTTTCCGGAATTGAGTTCAGTTCTCGCCGCGAATTCGCCTTTAGCTATGTCTTCTACCGATTGGTAACGGGTGCCACGAAGTGGTAATTTAAGTTTAGGAAAAAGAAAGAAGTCGGCTGGAGCCATATCTGGTGAATATGGTGATTGCTCGATGGTATTTGATGAGGGTTTGGTCAAAAATTCGGTCACAATATTAATTCAATTTTAAATCAAATAGTGTGGCCATCTGCAAGTCCAAAGGCATTAAGTCGGGGTTAAAAATTCAGCAGCAGTTCCCGTTGCCCTGAACTCTTACAAAACCCGTTCACAAACATATGAACAATAGGCTCGGAGCAACTGGGGCACGATGAGCACCACGAAACTACAATCGCGGTCGCGTATCGGCCACCGGTCACTTGCCCTCCTTTTGCATTGGCTTTTGTGTGAAAACTTCAATTTTATATGAGCAACTATTATATCGGGAAAAATAAAATACATGGAAAGGAAGCCGCTAAATTTTTTTTTAACCGGAATGGAAAAAAAGAGGAGTGTATGTTTGTCTGGATATATGTTTGTTTTTAATGTGTTCGTCGATCTCCGTCAATTTTGAACCGATTTTTAAAATTCTTGCGCTATTGTATAGAGAATGGTCCCCAGTAGGCCTAGCACGGGGATTGTTGTCTAGGAGCACTTTTATTATGACTTGTAATAAGTCACAAAATACAACCTCTCATCACAATCAGCTATACCAATCATTGAGCAAGAAATCATATACAAACAAAACAAAACGTTTAGTAATAACTTAAAAATCATAACAATAATAGCATATGTGGTTAAAAATGACCACATGGGTACCCTTGATCAGCTCCTTCAATCCCTACATCGTTCCACCAAACACCCTGTATAATTAATCAGGTGAGTGAGTGGTGGCTTTTTTTGTATCAGACTTAATTTCAGGCATCTGTAATGCCTACATAAATTACCTTCTAGATAACCTTACTTACAAGAGTAGATAAGTATTAAGATTGCAATATGTCTGTAGTGCCCGAGGGCTGGGCAAAGGCCTTCCCCTGGTCTCTCCACGCATCTCTGAGCCAGCTGGACCCTAGCTTCGTCATCCCATCACATTAATATTATAAATACGAAAGTTTGGATATTTGTTACCTCTTTACGCCAAAAATACTGAACGGATCGGTCTGAAATTTTGCATAAAGTTAATTCTAGGACGGGAATCAAACATAGGTTTTTTATCCCCTAAATCAGTTACCATGCGATAGAAATCGCCTCTAAACGTTCCAATAGACGCAACGACGACGCAGGAGGTTGCGTGTTCGATTCCCGCCTCAGAACAATCTGTTGATATTTGTTCAGGGTGTTCTGGATGTTTCTATGTATAATAAAAAATATCTATCTATGTAGTGTATTGTATTGAGTATGTCAGTTATCTAGTACCCATAAGACAAACTCTGCTTAGCTTGGGGCTAGATAACGCTGTGTGAATTGTCCAGCATTATTTATTTATTATTATTATAGAAACAACGCGCGCAGAAACTAGTGTGTAGTATAATAAAATAACAAAATAGGTTATTGCGGTGATGTGTAGGTCACATTTGTCACACCACACATAGCTACAGGATAATAAGGTTCATAGGTAAGTACAAAATAATTTGTTATTTGAAAAATATACTCTACTTTGGAATCCATTTTCTAAATTAATACTACACTCAACGTACCTCATAACTAAAGATAAGATTCTTAGACATCATAAAGCTAATTTTCTTTCTTTCTCAGTTTCTTTTTAATAAGGTAACTAATTTAATCGTTTCTAACGTAGCCACAGCTATTTTTCGCAATTAACTAGAATCTTGTTCGAGTTGCAATATTGCTAAGGGCAACACTATGGCACACCCCTGATACTCGCCCATTTCTCCATACAGTCCCGTCTCGGCACATATATGTGCAACTGTGTTGCTACACGAGAAGCTGTGTGTGTGTGACGTTTAGGGTCACTTCATGAATACCTACTAATATCGTGCGGGTGAGACAGTTGCGAAAGCTCGGACATTTTTTTTTTTTAAGTTCCTCTCACACAAAACTGAAATTAAACCTCAAAACAGAAGAAATTTCGTATGTGCATGATCAAAAATCAATAAAAAAACAAAATTTAACATTTTAACCCCCCGATAGATTTTCATGAAACATGGCTAAGAACACTGAGTAAATTATCTATGACACAAAAAAAACTAAACAAAAATCGGTTCATCCGTTTGGGAGCTATACCACAGACAGATACACAGACAGACACGTTAAACTTATAACACCCCTCTCTTTTTGCGTCGGGGGTTAAAAACGACGACCACTAGCCGCGTCGTCTGTCAAAATCATTACACGCCATCTGCGTCCCGTGAGTGCGTCGTGCATCCCGTACATTGGGAACGCAAACCGAACTCGACAAGGGGCCAGCGGGGTGAGGCAGCTCGGTCAGGTGGGGGGGAAGGGAGTCCATTCTGTACGTAAGTATTATTAAGTTAAATTCTGTAACTATGGGCTCTAATTGACTATTAAGTTCCTGCAATCGAACATTCGAAACCTAATCGGATCGAAATCGGAATCGGCTTTGAAAGCTTATCTTGAAGCATTATGCGAATTGGTGTTAATTTACAGCAGTAAAGGATCGACCAGAAGCCATTGTAAAACGAACGATAAAATTACATTCTTAGTTCTTGTAGAGTCGAAATTTCAAGACAATAGGGCGTCTAGCTTATTATCAGCAGTGGGCGTGGACTGGACATGTGTGTGTTGATTATGATGATGAGGGGTTCAACATTTTTAACCGACGAAAAAACGGAGGAAGTTCTCAAGTCGACGTGTATATTTTTTTTACGTATGACCACGCATAATTTTCTACAGAGTAACAGAGTAGTCCGATTTTGATTAAGTATACTTCTTTTATTGGATTTATTTTTATTGGTGCCGATTTAAAATTTGATAAGGTTAATTAAAAACTCAAAATAATCAAAAAAATATATACTTAGGTAAAATTACATGCGTTAAAGAACATATTGAATAAGGTTAAATGAAAAAGGTGTATTATTGTTTGCTTTTTAGTTTTTTCGGCGGAATTTTTTAATATTTTTTTTTTAGATTTTTGACGTAAAATTTACCTAGACACCTTGCAAAAATGTAGTTTTTAAAAACTATGAGAAACTATGTATTCTTAGTCATGAGTTTTCAAGGGATTTGTGGTTAGTTTTCCTTTTGTCTTTTGCCAGAAAATGTATCAAAACAAGATCTCTGTTGATTCATTCAGTGATTATGGGAATCGGAATTTCAGAAGGAAATGTTTTAAGTGTGATACAGCTTTGCCAACATAATCATTAGTAGCTTTAAGCTTGTCGAAGACCGAAAGCACCACTGCCACAGAGCACAAAAAAGTTCATTCAAATATGAGCTCGTAATTACGATGCATTTTATATTGACGGCATCAGATTATGACAGACAGCTCGGTTGAAGCTTATGGTATATATATATATTTTGTCACTGTAAAATGTATCTAAAGATAACGACTTTAGGCCCATATGTGTATGCATATTTTTTGCGGGTGCGGTACCGGTGTTGGATTAATGTGCGCAGAGCTTTAGATAGGTACCTAGATTGTTGGGCTAAAATAAAATAAATAAATAAGATAAAATAGCCTTTATTCCCCATGTTTAAAATACAATTTACAATGACAGTTTAACAATAATTTTGTACTTTTAAACCAATGTGATTTTTATGATTAACTAGCTGCGCCCCGCGGCTTCGCACGCGTTGTTTCTATGGAAACGTTTAAAGGTGGTTTCTATCCCACGGGAACTGATTATGGGATAAAAAGTAGCCTATGTTTGATTTCAGGATTAGAATTACCTGTATGCAAAATTTCAGCCCGATCCGTTCAGTAGTTTTCACGTGAAAGAGTAACATCCATCCATCCATACATACAAACTTTCGCGTTATAATATTAGTAGGAAAATGATAAGATTAATTTACAAATTATTATATTTATATTAGCGATACGAGATAGATACGAAATAGAAAGATTGTTGGGTACAGTCACACAAAACTTTCGGGATAAATTGGTTTCAGAATTACCTACTATATGGTTCTGGATAGCTGTCAAGCACGTAGCTATTAAAAATATGTAAATTTAATAAAGATGGGTTCTTGACACCGAAATTGGATAACTTAACGCACGTACAACCTACCCCGAGTTCTTTTGGCCGCGTATATACAGGGTGGGGCAAATTTTTGGCCCCGTAAGGGTAGCTACCTTTTCTTTTGTAGTTAGAAGGTTTTGTTCTTAGGAACTTTCTGTTTTATTTTGAAGAAAAAAGTATTTCCATTTTTCGATTTTTGAAAAAAAGTACGGTTCACCCAAAAAATTACATTAGTCAAAAAAAACAAGTTGGTCTTAATCGACTCTATTTCCAACCAGGAACACTTTTCCCAAACCAAATCAAATCGTAAGTTTTCGCATTAATTTTAAAAAAAAATTCCCATACATTTCTATTCTAAGAATCGCCATTCGCCGCAACAAAGTCATTCATACCATTATTCGAACACGAAAAGCAATTTGTTAACTTTTTCGGTAAAAAAATTCTTTAAAATAAAACAGAAAGTTCCTAAGAACAAAACCTTCTAACTACAAAAGAAAAGGTAGGTACCCTTACGGGGCCAAAAATTTGCCCCACCCTGTATAGCTTTGTCAGTATGAACTGAATATCAAATGTGGCTTGTTTATTCTCTATCATTAGATTTTGGGCTGACTTTATAACAAATCACATCTCAGAACATAATCCCGAGACGGTTTGCCAAAATAGCTCTTCTGCGTAGTTTAAGTTTACTTATAATAGAGTGGCTATGACTAACTTTAAGGCAGAACCACACTACTGTATTGTGACGTGTCAGAAGCATATCGGTTTCATACATTTATGTACCGTCCACGTATTAATTTTCTTTGAATGAATTAAAGAATATGATATTTTTTAGACTCGGCTTCTGTTTGAGAATAGTGATGCGAATCTATCAAATTGAAAAATATCAGGACGAGAACTTCGATTTTGACCGAGTTGACAGACTACGAGTGTTTGAAAAATTGTATTATTTTATTAAGCCAAGGAAAATAAATGCGTGGACGTAGCATAGTATGGTTAGAATCACACATCGATGTAAGTAAAATTCGGAAGATTGGGCACTAGCTTCTCAAAAGTGGAACGCTCAAATTGAGTCCCATTAGGTCCAGCCACCTCAGTCACAGTCAGACCGGTGCTGCCAGCGTACGTGTTTCGCGTGTATTGTTGTCTCGATCGCACTTCGGTCTAGATACGTCTTTCCATCATTGTTGTACAATAGTAAGGTATATTGCAATAGATTGGAAATAGCGTGTCTTTGCGTTTAGTTGTAGGTAACACGCTTCGCACTGTACTCATTTAGGTACATCACTTACTAAGGAGATAGGTAACGCCAATGTTTTAAGGACTACATTTTTACTACACAAACACAATCATTTAGTAGCTAGGTACACATTACACTTGAAACTCGTTCTGCTTGCTCTCAATGGGTTACGGCTGAAAATCAGTGTTTTTTGCTTCTTGAGCAAAATATTACGCTGAGCCATGGCCTTTTTGACATACTGCAGCACACACGGACAGTTTGCTTAGATGTTAATACCTAATGCTATTGTTTGTTTTATTTGTCAACTCTATTTTATAACTGTTTATTTGTATTAGTGTACTATACAATTGCTGTAGACTGTATGTGTGTGTCTGAAGATGCAAATAAAGATTTTATCTATCTATCTATCTAACACAACACAGGCCATTTGTTGTAATAGCGCTGGGAGGAAGTACCATATCTCCACAATTTTACTTATATCAATGGAATCACATAATAAAATTGTGTAGCTGTATAACGTGTCTCTAGCCATACTAAATGAATTAAACCGATAAGCTTCTGACGTGTCAGCTTCTCACCACAATAGTGTGGTTCTTACTAAGAACCACACTATTGTGGTGAGCACTTCTTACTTAAGTTGTCAGGTAAGTAAGCGCGGACACCAAGAAAGTACATAGGTAACTCGGAATCATTCAGATGACGATGCTCACAACCAAAGTCGCCAGCGTTCACTAGTCTCAGATATTTATCGGGAAGAAAGGGAATGTAAAGTGTTACCAATATTAAATTACTAGTTTATGCCCGCGGCTTTGCACGCGTTGTTTCTATGGAAACGTTTAAAGCTGATTTCTGTCCCATGGGAACTGACTATGGGATAAAAAGTAGCCTATGTTTGATTCCAGGATTAAAATTATCTGTTTGCAAAATTTTAGTTCGATCCGTTCAGTAGTTTTGGCGTGAAGAGGTAACAAACATCCATCCATCCATCCAAACTTTCGCGTAATATTAGTGTGAAAAGTTCGAAACCTTTTACTTTGTTGATTCGTAAATATTGAGTTTTAAATACTTATTGTACCTACTTGGATTGAAAAGTTGGTACGACAATAGATTTATTTCATAGAAAATACTTTAGGTATTTACTTGCCTTGTATCAAATAGCTCAATAGAAAACGTTTGAAAGACTTTTTGTTTAAAATTGTGAAAATGAAGATGAATTTTGTGGTTTCTCCTTTCGCAAGAAATTCTATGTTAGATTTGACTGAAAATTTACTAACGCGCGATTAGTCACTCTCTTTTACGAACCGCTAGTAACTACAGGCTGACTCATGCCATGAAAGCTCTTAGTAATTTAATTTCCCCGAATACTTTCATGGTAGGTATACGTTTACATAAATATTTATGAACTAGACGATCGCCTTGCGGTTTCACCCGCGTGGTTCCCGTTCCCGTGGGAATTCCGGGATAATATATAGCCTATGTCACTCCTTGAAAAGTAAGCTTCCTAACGGTGAAATAATTTTTCAAATCGGTCCAGTAGTTTCGGAGCCTATTCAATACAAACAAACAAACAAACAATCAAATCTTTCCTCTTTATAATATTAGTATAGATAAAGAGAAATACCTAGCGTCAACGCTTTCACTGCCCAGCGTCTGCGGCGCGACCCGCCTTCCGCAGCAAGTAGGACTGCTAGATCCTCATGTGCGTCGTGCGAGGGCAAGCTTTGACAATGTTTGTGTAGAACTTGCCCATTTTATGGGGATCATTTCTCAATGACACTGAAAATATTGATGCAAAATCGGGTTTAGCTCACATGTGGAAAAACAATATTATTTAACTTGTTGATTTCAATTCGGTACAATGCTGAATGTGTTAGTTTATATACAAGACATTTGTATTGCACCTGCAAATAGCTCATGGGCACAGAAGGGCGACCTTCTCACCTATTTCAATTATGAATTCATCTGGAACATTAGGTACAAGGAATCGTCGCTCTGGAAGAATTCCTCGGGCATGAGCCACTCAAAATAATTGATAAAAGCCCTCGATAAACGGTACACCAACTGAATCCTAGCGCTAAGCAGAAACAACCTTAGCATCATGCCAAGAGTCCTAACTGGACACTGTCGCCTCAACAAACTCATGTTCAAACTGGGGCTAAGCGACACACAATCCTGCAGGTTCTGTGAGGAGTCGGAGGAAACGCCTCTCCATTTTCTAGGAGAGTGCGGAGCACTGATGCAAAAACGTAGCATCCATTTGGGAAAGCACCTGCTTAGCCCAGACGAGCTAAGAGACTCCACCCTAAAGAAAATCTTACAGTTCCTAGCAGCTGCAAGGGTTAGCGGCGAATTATGAACGCCGCTGCTTCGAGGCTGAACACACAAAATGGTGATCACAATAGGCCTATCATGGCCACAGTGATACGAAGCCACCAAATACAATAAATAAAATATTAAAAAAAACATTAGGGACACTTATGCATCAATGGCTGTCTGCTCTAAGTCGTAGCAAAGTTGTAGTACAAATATCAAATCCTGTCACACATAAATAGTTAGGTAAAAACAAGCCAGCGGTAAACCGCTGGCTTGTTTGAATGCTTAAGGATTACACTTGTCTGTTTGAATGCTAACAACAATTTGCATTCCTGACAAGGTGCATGAAAATGAATGTATGCCCATGAGACAGTGGTTGCAACGGAGAAAATTTTAGTGGGACCAGACGGCCCCAGTGGAGGAAGCAGTAGGGCAACTTTTGTATGAATTTATGTGCCTTCCCTTCACACATAAACGACTACCTATATTAATGATTATTTATCGCAGAAACGCGGTAGAAGTGTAGGGAAAATAATAACAAAAGGTACATATACATACATATAATAATTGATTATTCTTCAAACAAATCGCGAAAGTTTAAAAAGTTTTAAACGACTATAGACGCAGACTGTAGAACCAGACTCAGAGCTAGCTATATACGTTTAACGAAAACGGATATACAAAAAAAGTTTCCAGCCAAAAGATCTGAAGAATAAATGCAGCACTAACAGATGCATGGCGGCAGATACTCACTTACGAGCAGTACCCAGTACCTTGCAGAGACTAAGGTCCTAAGTCTCGAACACCGCCGCAAGGTTGCTTATATCTCGATCTTTTATAGGATACATTTCGGCGAATGCTCACAATTACAACCTGGGACTCCCAGGTTCAAGTTCCCAAGATCTGATCTTCTAGACCTTTGTGATACGTTGTCTGCCACATCGTCACTTACGAGTACCATCAGTTAGGATTGTAATCAAACGAAAGTCTTTTGACTGTAAAAAAAATCAAGGCTGAGATGGCGCGACGAGCTGGATGCGTTTGAGAAGGATTGGTCTACTAGCTAGAGCGTGAGGTGTGAAAGAGGCATTTGCCCTGCGCAGTAGAAAATGCACGCTGATAATAATGATGCGTTCCCACTGACGCGCAGTGCAGCAGAATCGACCAATCAAATTGGCCGATTCAAACATCGCGTCATCCCGCTGGTTCCTGATTGGTCTATTTCTCTCCGCTCCTGTTATTGAAAACACTCAGGGAAAGTAGTACTACTGTCATTCGCTACCCGCAGAGATATTTGCCACGAGGTCTGTCTGCCGATTGCATATACCTAGAATTTGATCATGCTATTCTAAGCTATCACAGCTGCAGTAATTTCCCGCTCCAGACACATAAAATTTAACAATATTCGAGCGGCACTGCAAAGTAACGATACTGCACTCGCTGCAAGGGGTTTAAAAAGGTAATAAAAACCTCGCCCGTCGGGCTGTAACCTCAGCAAAACCTTATTTTATGAGAAAGGTAGGTAAGGTACCCGAGCTTATAAGAAATTCAGTGAACTTTCTTTCGATAGGATTTCGGTTTTCTAGTTATTCCGCTCTCATTTTAGGCTTTAAGGCACTTCTAACCGAAATGTAATGTTGTTTTTTTTTACCTGAATAAATAATTCTATTCTATTCTATATTCATAATTTCTGTTTGGTAATTCGATTTTTTATGACAATCGGTTTTGTTTATGAAGAAGTAATTGATTTAATTATTTTTGCTCTATATTTTGTATTATTTTACAGATATACTCAGGTGTCCAAATTATTATTTTTTTTTCAAATCAGAACATTCAATAATTTCGAACAGTAATATTTTGTTGTTTATTTACTATGTCAATTCTGTAAAAATTCAAAGTTTCGTACCGTAGTCACCATATTTTTGGAGTCGACGGATTGCATCTCTATCTGTGTTGTCTATGAAATACTTTATTCTGTCATTCAGTCTTCATTCATTCACTCACTTGTCAACAATTAGGGAACTTCATAGTCGTGCATATACCAAACAGAACATAAATTCGTGGACGGACTATACCTCGTAGAATTAAAGATCCCTTATACGATCCCATAAAGAATTTGGCTTGGTCATGTCGCCTTCGCATATTATTATATCACTGAGCATTTTCCATTAATTTTACGCTCTCTTTCTTGAGCTGTGTAAGCCGAGTTTCATTTACTAATGATTTTCCCCATCCCATGAGATAGCGAGTTTTAGAATAGGTCTTACAAGAATGACGCACTCATAGCATGTGGCCAATAAAAGCGCGCTCAATCTTTGACGAATTCGTTGTTATATTGATCATGGTCACATATACTCATCCTAAGATTCAATCTCCTCTAAGAACATAGGTGTTAGAGTTCAATATACCAAAGCATATTGAACTCTTATGCAATGCATTACGAATGCAACGAATTCCTTAGTTTTTATCGTATTGCATTGGAACTGTGGAACTGAGACAAAGCCATGTCATCGCTCCGAGCGATGACCGCCGGAAGCAGCCATATAGAGCGGGAGACAATGGTATTGGTTGATTTTGTAATGGAACAGTTTCAATATCCGATGATTAAATTGCATATAAGAGAAGCCAGCGCGCCTGCCAAGAGCAGCTATGGTTTGATTACACACTTACTACTAAAGCTGAGTGAGTGGCCCAAAATGCATGTTTGGCCTAAGGTTGGCATTTTAATTTTAACGGCGTTCATCGACAGCATGGTTGAAACATCTCTAAAACTCAGGCAGAGTTGTAGAGATGTTTCAACCATGCCGTCTGTGCATGCCGGCAGTATATGAATCCCCTATATTTAAGATCTTTTGTACAACATGGTTACCATAAATACTTTGAAAATTTGAAACAAAGGGACAATTTCGCTGAAGAAGTACCTGCCGTATTTTTCTCGAAAAGATCTAAATAAAATAAAATAAATAATGATGGACAATTCACACAGCATTATCTAGCCCCAAGCTAAGCAGAGCTTGTGTTATGGGTACTAGATAACTGATATACTTAATACAATACACTACATAGATAGATATTTTTTATTATACATAGAAAACATCCAGAACGCCCTGGACAAATGTCTGCAGATCGTAGAAACATTTGTCCCGAGGCGGGAATCGAACCCTTCTGCGTCGCAGGCAGACCTTCGCCCGCTGCGCCACAGAGGTCGTCAGTATCACTATCACTAGATGCTAATTATTAGCCTTGGATAAGTCCTTAAGTAAATTTGTGATCCTGTGAAAGCAAGCTGGAGAGGGTCTCATTCACTAAACAGCTCCTAGCCTAGTCTGCGGCTCCCGATGTGAAACAGATTTCGACTGGTTCGGTTCGGGCAGTCCAATCAAATAGGGCTTAGGTAGGTACCGTACGTAATCCGGAGCCATCTGGATTAAAAGTTGAAAACATGTGACATACCGTCAGATGTGTAGAGCAAGCGCAGAGATTTGAGGTTAGGTTAGAGTCGACGAAGATCAAAGAAACCAGCAAACCCACATTACTTATGGGTAAAAAGAGGGTAGTTTTGGGAAGAGCTTTTGAATGACTTTTTTTAGCATGCTGTAAAGCTGATTACACTTATGCTTGTCATTTTATATTATTACCAAACCTTATTATTTGAAATTGAATTGAAATCCTTCACAAAATTTTAGAAAAACCGCTCAATTCTCGCACCTATCTATCACTATCACAAAGGTAGTAGATATTTGGATTGTCCAAACCGACCGTCGCACATTTTCATTGCAAGACCAATCACAAATAACCGACATCACAAGTTTTATAAAATGTGATCGCGAGCACCTCCCCATCAAATATTGACCAGTCTAGACTGCCCTAGACTGCACAATATTTTGCAGACTTGTACGGAAGTACTAACACCGTCTAGCCGTCTCGACGGTAGATGACCTCTGGAAAAGGAAATGCATCCAGACACCAGAGGACTGTTGGGGAAACTGCGCTTAGGTACAGCAGACTATCTGTTGTGACATAAGGGAGAGAATCGCTTGTATTGCGGAAGATATTCGCAGATGGAAGACTGGTCCCATTCGAAGACATAGAATTTGCAGAATTAAATGAAGCTGAATTATTTGCTGAAATCCATACTAATAGCAACTCTGTTACCTTTTAGGCCTAAAAGACTGAACGTATCTTAAATGAAATTTGGCTGGGAGGTCGTCGTTATCTCGAGAACGGACATAGGCTACTTTTTATCCCGCTAAATAGCGTGCAAAGCCGCGGGTACCATAGGAACACACAGAAACTTTGGTGTAGTCAAATTTACAGTACATGTAATCATATAAACCGGCTATTGAAATGAATTTAGGTGGCATAGATAGATTATTAGTTGATACTCCTCAATCATCTAGATTTGATGTAGGTATTAATAAAAACGGAAGCTGGTATGATAGGGAAGTATATGAAGGCGGTGAGACGAACACATCTATCGATGTTCAACCTAGGTGCAATCATAAGTTTTTATTTCCGAGTGCAAGGAACCTCACAACGAAGCGATCATAACTTACTGACTACGAAAATGATAAAAATAATAATATAGAAAATCAAATACCCGACTTATCTCAAGCTCCTTTTTATTAAAAGATTGCATTTTTATGCTATCTTGTTTTGACATAGACAAAGAATCTTCTTTGTCTATTTGTACCTACATCATTATTTGTTCTTCTTTGTCTATTTGTATCTACATCATTATTTGGACAAGAAAATTGGTTCGAAGAATTTATGTTTCGAGTTCTTGTATTTGCAAGGCTTCAATCTGTAGGTACCGAACATGTACCGAAGCAGACAAATGATTCAGTATAAGTGTTACAATTTGTTACAATATACCTAAGTAACGAGCAGCAATCACACCCAGACGTTTTATAAATTCTCTGAGCGCTCGTAAAATGCGCAATATAATGGCAGCATCCAGCTGGGTTGCAAGCGCAAAAAATAACACTTGTCTAGTGTGTACGTCTGAAGTATAAATTCCTGTATGCTCTTTAGTGCAAAATATTCGTTTTTGTACGGGAATACGCCGGCGATAGTGATCTTGATCAATTCGGACGCCTAAGCTAGGGTTAGCTGCTTCTGGTGGTGATAAAGCCGTGAACCGTGAAGTACTTACGAGCTCAGAGAGATGCGGAACGCGGGCGTCTAGAACCGCACTCACTCCGAAGAAGTCCCTCGTGAAGCGACGTCGGTGTTCTTCCAGCACAAAATAAGGATCGTAGTTAACCCACTTACATCCGTAATGAAGCCGCAAAATCCTTTTTATTATCCACTTGTGCGACTGCGTGAGGACCATGAATGATGTTGAGTTTCATTGATAAATCTACATATTTATTCTTCCAAGATACTTAAAACTGTTTGATTGATACCTACTGACTGATTTGTGAAACATCCTTTCAAAACGAAAAGGATGCTATACGCATCCTTCTATCCTTTCTCGTTTAGCAAGGATGGTATTTTTTTGTTAATTTGCATTTTGACCGGGATTTATTAGGCAAGTCTTTTGGCAGGTCTGTGTCCTACATATTATCTAGTTACGTACTATGACACGAAGTGCGCTCGTACATTTAGCCATAAACTTGGGTATGCAAGCCACCAAAGAGCGCACCAAAGGGTAGACAATCAACACCATGTAAATAGTCAGAGTTAAAAATGCTCGCCCATTAACACAGTCACCGTAGCCGAAATCGGTTGGGATACATCAGACATACATCATGCATGACATGAACCTTAACCGTGGCGGTCGAGGTTTAAAAATCTACCCCACAAACTCAGTCCCTGGATGGTGGCGTTTCTTTATTGGCCGGGACTGATAGCGACATCGGTGGACGCATAATCTATGAAATTGTATGGTGTGCCATACAATTTCATAGATTATGTCTGTCTCATAAGCCCGGCCCGACGAAAGGAGCTCGGGGAACAGCTGCAGCGCTGGTCTTCCGTGGCACCTTAGCGTAGAGCGCGTCACTGGCTATGGACACACTCTTTACAATAAAGTTTGGTATCCAACTAACATAAATTACGTAAGTATTTAGTAGAATTGTATAAAAGGTAACAAAAAATTTGCGAGTCAATGACTCAGGTGATGAACTAAAATAAATTTTTGACATGACCCATAAAAGAAAATAGAAAAGTAAAAGAAACAAACACAGAAAAAAATAAGCATACAAAACAAACAAAACAGAAACCATGACCGACTACATTAATGCGAATCACATTGAAGATTTAAAATATATTTTTTAGATTAGTTTTAAAACTGAAAAATGAATTTGAATTTCTAAGAGGAGGTGGAATATTATTCCAGCATTTCGTGGCATTCTATGTGGGCGTGCGAGGTCTCTGTGGAATTACAAAGCCATCGTGTCGTGTTGGTCAAATGAAGAATGTAGCTGTCGGTGCAGTGTCGTTGGGGGCTGTCGGTGTCGGCATCGGTGACGCGCCAGGCCGGTCAGTGAAGAAACACCCGATGCCGTAAGAACCGAGTAAAGGAACCTATCAGAGGAAGAAGCCGAAGCTGCTTTTTCTGTAATTTTAGCACCTTTACTACGATCACCAATCTGATATGGTGATTGTGACCAACCCCCCTTGTTTGGAGGAGGGGAGGCAAGTTCAGCAATGGACGTATGAGCGATAGATATTATACGAACTAAAAAAAAAATTCATTTCCAACCTTTTCATTCGTCTGTTAGACGAGCAGAAGCAGTTTTGAAGCGCAGAATCGGCAGAATACATTTATGAATAAGTACCTAATCGCAAACATTTCGTTTGCTCTACAAAGGTGTCAAAAGATAAGAAAGACACCTTTCGGCAAATGTCAATCACAAAAATGTTTATTTAGGACGAATCAATTTGAAAACTTGCTTACTATTCACCTTGACATAGTTACAGGGTATCAAAGTGATACCGATACGCTGGACCAGTACGTAGTAGGTGCCTACACGACAAGTGATCTGTTACAAACACCAGTTGGGTAAACAATTTATGTATCACCCAAGACTGTGTCAGTGTCAATTTAAACAGAAAATATTGATGTTTAAATGCGTGAGAGCTTGAGATGAGCAATGGTTACAGTAAATAAAGCATCTTGAGAAATAATAAGTTCACCCTCCCATCACCTGGTTTTCAATCAATTCTTTTTCCTTTGCACCTGGCTGATATCATCTTCAGGTGTATCATATTGTGTACCCGAGGATAATACCTGTTATGTGTAGCTCTCGCCTTTAGATTAACTCACTTATGGGGGCTCTGTGCTGTTGGCTTCGGCCCCACGCATGCCTGCCAAAGGACGGGGCCACTATGTGACTTGTGATCATGGAAATAAGAAACACATATATGGGTAATATTTATGCAAATTAATACTATCATTTCAGTCAGGCATATTGAGGTATCAAGTCGAATGAATCAGTTCATGACCTATATTGAGGTATAAAGTCAAATGAATCAGTTCATGACCTATATTGAGGTATAAAGTCAAATGAATCAGTTAATGACCTTCGATATGAATGAGTAGAGTAGGCAAAATAGTAAATTATGTACTCATACAAAATATACAAATTGTTGAACGTTACGGATCCTCATTGAGAATCCGTAACATTATAGCAATTTCAATAGAACTATGTATCTATGTTATTCTTTATGACATAATAATGATATATCTTTTTAAATTATCCAAATCGGACCATTACGTACGAAGATAAGGCTAAATTACTAGCGAAGTTCACTGAGTGACCACCGCCGCGGGTGCGTGTGACGTCACTCGCTCGGTCGTCACCCGTTAACCGTAGGCAGATATCAGTTTTTAGTGATTTACTCTGAATAAATTTTTTTAGGCACAAATAAAATCCAGAAACCGTAAATTTGTAGTTTATTTACACAAAAAACAAATTTGATTCTCGAGATGCACCAAAACCTACGAGGTACCTATTTCCCGTTGACCTAGAATCATGATAATTTGGTAAGACATAGGTCTTACGGAACCCTTAGTGCGCGAGTCTGACTCGCACTTGACGTTTTATTTCTTTGTAAGTATCCCTTTGGGGGCCACCTAAAATTCCCTAAGCTAAGCTCGACAGAGTTTGTTTATCGTAACTGAAGGTTAATGTTGTGTAAAATCTTCGTCTCCACGAAACTTAACTTAATCTAAACATTTGTTTATTAAACTTGTGCAACAGAGATCCTATTTTGCAAGTTCCTATGCAAATTAGTTCTGTCTGACGAAGGTAAATCTTGGAGAACATTCTCACAACAACAGACAAAGTGCATTGACACAGGACTGGCTAGAATTATTTAGCTGAGCTTGGCGACTCTTACGTAAACTATCTCCTTGCAGAGACCCATACTATGTGTATAAAACTTTATACTACACCTGCTCAGAAAGTCGCTTATTGCCTTTCGAAACATAAGGTAGAAAGTACATCATTGCATGGCGTACTAAAATGCGGGACGGAATATTGTATGGAATTTCATTTCTCACGCGTTTAGCGGGAGAGAAAATGTTTGGAAATCGATTTCTAACGTTCTAACAATTGTTTTTCAATTTTTGGTAATATTAGCTGGTAGCTATGGTTATGAAAATATAATAGGTTAAACGACAAAAAGTTTTAACACCGAATCCGCCATATGACATCGGTCTCTTCCGTATTCGGAACAATAATTCAAAAAAGAACCTTGTGAAAATCGCACGTGCGCGTATTTATTGCTACATTTGAGTTTACAATTTGAATTAACTCGAGTGATTTTGAAGATTATAAACGATATTTTCCTCGAAGGTGTAGTAAAATAAATAAAGCACTATGTATCACTCGGGAGAAAATGTGATTCCTGCCTAGTGTGTTTGAAGGCTGCGCCTCGGGCCCTCAAATGACACACTCGATAGGAATTGGGCACTTTCTCGCCTAGATGTACAATGTACTATAGTAGCTATAGTGATACGCTAAGTGACGACGACGACGCTACGACCCAACCCATTATTATATCGACAAGAACAATTTCTCTGTTTAAGTTGATACTTTAGTACGAGAAGTTTCAAGAAACAGAGAGCTCAGGGCTGAGAAAAGCGGTTTTAAGAAAGCACTATAAAATAAGCTAAGGTTTGGTTCACTGAGCTATTTGCGAAATAGGGTTTTCAATGTAAGCAATATCAATAAAGGCATGGCATCTTTATTAAAATGGCGCCGACGGCCATTTTCATTTTCTATTTTTCGTGATGAAAGTTTGAATAAGTTGTAGTTTATTTATTAAGTAAACAGTTTTTGGCTGCGGGTAAAATAAAAAAGATTTGGCTAAATGTTTGCAGCGGCACTAGAAAGCTTTGCATTCGCGATGATTTATCGTAATAGCGCTGGCAGCCATTTGCAAATTTCACAATTTCCCGCGTAAATGTGAAAACTTTGCTATCGTTGCCTCGTTTTTGTGAACGCAGGTGCATGTTCCGCTTGTTTTAAGATTAACTTCATTTAAAGGCACTGTAAAGCAAGTCACAGTTTGTACAGTAAACAATAAAAAAATCGTCGTAAAATGTCTTCTTTGACTTAGCGGATGTTTCTTAACTTATTAAGCAGTTGTTTTACAAACAGGTTGTGGCAATTCATTAAAATGATAAAAGAATGAGGTAAACCCATGCCTTTACCTAGGTACTTATTATTTTTAACCAGCATGGTCCTACTGCTGGGCAAAGCCATTCGTTCCTTCCTCCAGCTTCGGAGGAAGGAGTAAACTGACACATATCACATGACTCATGTGACACATGTCACATGACATTGGGTGCTAGTCTGGACGGTGCACATCGATCCTGCCCGGCCACCATTATCAAAAAATTAAAGAAGAAGATTCACCACCTAACCTGACCTGAGGAGTGAGTCCATTTGACGTTAGTAACCAGACGTGATTGTCTCGTACTGAGCTGCGATTCGCAACCCGCATGTCCAGCGTGAAGATTATGGGCATTACCCCTCAAGATATAAAAGCCAATAAAGCGGTTATCAGGAAGAGGCCTGCGTCCAGCAGTGGTCCAATATAGGCTGTTGAGGTAACTTCTGTCAAAAACGTCATTAGGTATGTAGGTCAATGTCCGATCTTCTCGAAGAACACGTGCCCAAGTATATAAATTAGGCCGGCTACAGACGGTGAGACACGCTCTAACCGACCAAGAAATAAGAAAATATATAGTTTTGTGTCTAATTTTAATTAATTTTATTTCAAACTTAATTTTATACCTGTCTTTTTCTGTTTTCTTTTGTCTCATTGTTTCCTGTGTTTTATGTAACCTCTCTATCTACTCTTGTCTGTTTGTGTACCTATTCATTGTACTTATTCCAATGAATTTATGTTAACATTTTCACCATGTTTGTGCCACCACACTAGGCCCTGTCTGAAAATCAGCGCCGGTACTCGCTGTGGCTTGTAGCAGCATAATGCTGAGACAAGGACCTTTTTGGCCCCTTATGTAGTTTTTATTCCTTTTTAATATTTGTGTTTGGAAGGGTGCGGGGGAGGCCTTTGCCCAGCAGTGGGACGAAATAGGCTGAACAAAAAAAAAAAAAAAAAAATTGTGTGTGTGTATGTTTGGGCCAAATAAATGGATTTTCTTTCTCCCTCTTCTTTCTTTCAAGTATGATGAAATGCGTCTTCCAATTTCTAACCAGAGAAATCTTAGTATAGATATTCCAGTGTGTGGCAGTTCCAAGCGTCACACACAGCACTAACAGTCACGTCCCACGCCGCATTCAATTACCTCAATATCGAGATTGATGCAGTCGGCACCGGCAGGTCAACGACCCTGCAGGTTGAGCATTTGGTGTCAGATAGGAATACCAGCCCAATTCTAGTATTTTTTTTGCGAAGAAGTTAGCTACACTAGCGGGGGTACAGGTCAATGATGAAGGGAGATTATGTAGTCTTGTAGCGCAGTTCGAATCTAGGAGTTTGAACTTTCGGAGTTTATCTCATGTTCTGTTCATACGACTTCAAAATTCTGACACTGACACTGCATTATGTACATATCTATCCCTAATATTACGTTAGCAATTCCAAGCTAGCCCGCTGGTAACTCGTGTACGCCTTCATTTTGGCGTTATGTAAGTTGTCTCAAAAGTAAACTAAAATATCGTGTTTGCTTCGTTAGTGGTAAACATGGTAAACATTTAAAGACAGATTACTGTAAAAACTCTTGTGTTGTTGATTATTTATAAATGGAAAACAATGCAACATAAACAGATCTATGTATTTAAAATACATGCATTTTAGTTACACTAATTCTTATTTTTTATACAATACCTCTATAATTATAATGAGACTTCTAAAAGTTTTGCTGCTCTATGGTTAAAACTTAGTTGTAGATAATTATAATGTACTCGACGCACGAAATGGGACAAAAGGTTCAGCTATTTTTATCGCCAGGTAGCAGAACGCACGAAATGCGATGCGACTTACTTGGTTGTTTACTCCAAAATGTCGACGCACGAAATGCAACTAATTCGTATTTCCTTACCTATTTATGGACAAATGTCATAAAAACATTTTTCGTTTTTTCGCAATTTTCTAGGTTTGTATATCTCGAATGATGTTGATATCTATACTACGAGTAATATTATAAAGAGGAAAGATTTGATTGTTTGTTTGTATTGAATTGGCTCCGAAACTACTAGACCGATTTCAAAAATTCATTCACCGTTAGGAAGCTTACTTTTCTGGGAGTGACATAGGCTATATTTTATCCCGGAATTTCCACGGGAACGGAAACTACGCGGGTGAAACCGAAAGGCGATCGTCTAGTCAATTATAAAATTGTAGAGCATAAAATTTGCTACATTATTTCATACGCTTTACCGTTTTTGAGACAAACAGCCGAGACTGCGCTGTGCTCAGCAAACCATTTTGGCATACCTAGGTACTTAATAAATTTTTAGTCAAGCGTGAGTAGCGCCTAATAACGACTGTACTGTACAAAGTCTGGTGAAAATCGTTGAAAGTGTGATTGTACTTAGTAACAACGTATTCCTAACACGTCCCAAAAAACGACCTGTTTTCTACATTTTGTATTATTGGTACCATCTGGATTCATATTAGTTCTCCATATTTGTTAATCTTAAACTTATCCACTGGAAACTTTGCAATATCTGAAATTCCAAGCTTCGAGCTGGCTGGTATCTAAAAGCTTACAAAGGAATTTAAGGACCTACATACTATGGAAAGCTTAGGTACAGTTGTCTCGTTATAGGTACTGTCGGCACCATATTCCAAACCGCCAATCGGTAGGTAAAGTAAAATTATAAGATATCGTCCATTATTAAGATATTTTTTTTCATTTGTGCATTTAGATAAAAACGGTTTGAGCAGCTTATGAAGGTACCTACATAAAAAAAACTAAGTTTTCAATGAAAATCTGTCAACAAATCGTGGCTTTATGGCAATGTTTAGCAATAAAGTCATCAGTAGGTATTTCTGCATCATCTAGGCTCAAGTAAATAGATTGATATATTAAATAATAAGTAAATAAATAAGTGGAGTGGAAAGATTTAGGGGAGGCCTTTGCCCAGCAGTGGGACAAAAAAAAATGCTGGTCAATCCACACAGCATCATTTAGCTCCAAGCTAAACAGAGCTTGTGTTATGGGTACTATACTAGATGACAGATATATTTAATACAATACATTACATAAATAAGTATATATTTTTGGTATTTTCTATGTAATATAGAAAATACCCAGAAAACCCGAAACAAAATATTTGCAGATCATACAAACATTTGTCCCAAGGCGGAAATCGAACCCGCAACCTCCTAGGTCGCAGGCGGACCTTCGCCAACCGTGCCAATGTAAAGTGCAATATGGTAATAATATTTATAATAATAATTTATTTTATTAATATACATATAAATAAAATAAATAAAAAATGTTAATTTTGTAAATGAATAGGTAACGATATCGCGCTGACTGTCCTTGTAGCTTATGTAGGTTTAGGTACAGACGCCAGACTTCTAGACCCCCTTCCCCCCAGACAATACCATTTCATCCCTTCATATCCGTTGCACCCAACTTGCACCTGTCTGCCCTGCCCCCTATTCCCCGTTCCGTTACTAATTTCGTTACTAAACAGTTTCCAGTCGTTATTGTGCAGCTTGGTAACTTTACTTTTCAAGGATCAATTTTTTTTAATATCTTTAATTACAAAAACTGACTAAAATACACTTATAAAAGGTAAAATTTTAGGGTTCCGTACCCAAGAGGCCAATGAGACCCTATTACAAAGCCTCCGCTGTCTGCCCGTCTGTCTGTGGTCTGTATATCATGAATATAAATAAATACTTAGTGGACAAATACAGCGCCGTGTGGTGCTGGCTTAGAATTTGCACCACCCTAACTCTTCCCGCGGGTGTCGTAAGTGGCGACTAAGGGATATCCACCGGGGGCGAGCAGCAGCGGCCCCTATAGAACAATTCTACCACCGAACTGCGATCCCCAACCCACATGCCCACCGTGGGGACTATGGGCATTACCCCCCATGGGATAAATGCCGATAAGGCGCTTATCAGGGGGAGGCCTGCGTCCAGCAGTGGACCAATACAGGCAGGCTGTTGATGTTGAGGTGAGGTTAAGACAAATAAACGGTAGACAGTTGACATTTTCTAAGTAATTTTTGACAAATCCCCCCTTGTGACTAGAGGGGGACGCACGTTTACCAGTGGACATGGTGTGCTGACAGGAGGTGTGTGGTTAGGTGGAGTATATTTTATGAGAGCTTATGAGAGCTAGGTAGTTAGAGGTCTGTGTCTATACAGGGTGGAATTTTTGGACGCGGCTGTAAGGGCAGGCAAAGTCAATTTTTCTATTCAACCAACTCAACCAAGTATTTTTGCCATCACGGTTACAAAAAGTTTTATAAAGTTAAAAAAGTAAATTGATTTTAACTCCGTACAAAATGCATATTATGCAATAGCAATTTTTCTGACTTTTCTAGTAGGTACTCAACCTTAGTTGGTCCCAAAGAACTTTTGTATCAGTACCTACAAGAAACTTTTTTTGGTGCCAATTTTCTCGAAATCTGTAACGTTTTTTGAAAATCTGTGAATTAGGATGATATTTCTTTTAAAAAGGATAGGTAAGACCATTTTCATGTAGCTTCAACGGTTACGGTACCCTTACTGCCCAGTCCAAAAAATTCCACACTGCATAGGTGAATTTTATTTTAGGAGAGTTTCCTGCTCTGTGCAGGCAAACCTTTTTTTGGCAACCGTTTCCCGGCATTTAATTTTAAAAGTGAGTGAATCAAAAGGTGCTGATAGGTAGGTAGGAATGTGTCTATATACACTTGCGAGCTATAAAATGAAATCGCTTCATCGCGAGTTGATCAAAACAATTATCGTGCATTAAATCAAAATTTATCGTCGCCATTAAATCCTGCGTAAGGGAAAACATAACTTAACTCATAGTTAACTGCAAAGAAATTGTAAAAATTAGTCTTGAACAACCCTTGAAGCGATTCCAGTTTAAAGCTCGCAAGTGTAGGTGAAGTTTATTTTCCGGCCCGTAGGTACATTTTATTTTAAAAGTGAGTGACCATACTGTTCTGTAAGAGCAAGCCAGTCTGAAGTCGGTTCCTTTGTTGTCTGGTGCAGAGCTGCGATCGAATAACCAGACTCCTGTCTCGTCTGAGGGTAATGTAGCGTTACCAGGCTAACCCCGGGTTAGTGGATGCCTTGTTATCTATGTTTTCCTTTGTATATCATCTTTTATCTGTTCGGTGGACGAGTGTTGTAAGGCCACACCTAAAATGGACCTTACTGCAAGACTGCATAGTCTGGCTGGTATTGCTGGCAATGTTGCCGGCCATTGTATTGCAGCCACATATTGCAGAAAAGTATTGCCCGTTTAGAAGCAGCTTAACAATATTTTTACGCTCTTATTTCGGATTTAAGAAATGACAGAGAAATAAATCTATATATATAAAAATGAAACCCGTTTTCCTTGGTCACGGCATCACGCGTGAACGGCTGGACCGATTTCGCTAATTCTTTCTTTGTTGTGTTTGTTATTGTCAGGAGAAGGTTCTTATGAAAGAAAAAATTAAGAAAGTTGGAAACATTAATTTCCACGGGGGCGAAGCCGCGGGGCGCAGTTTTTAGTAAACAATAAAAGACAGGTGTTTTTCCAACACAATCAGAAGGTTTTAAATGTTCCCGTGGTTCGGCGATAATGGTGAGAGAGGGACACCGGAGAGGTTTTTAGTGGGTATTACGTCCTTCTCAGGGCGTCGAGGCCCACATAATTCTGGGCCCCCCAGACCAGTTTATTCGTAAATGAATTTCCTCGCCGAATAAAAAAAAACTTTGTAGTTTTCCCGCTTAAATTCATATTGAATTTGTTAAACTACGATGGTTTGCCTTTTCTAACTAAATAAATTGCCTTTCGTTTGAGCTTTCTTCACATGTTTTAGGCTTCCTCGTTTTTCTAGACGCCCAGACTAGCTATTTTTATCTAGATCTATTTTTAGGGGCAATATTGTAAATTCTAACTCGCGGTGAAATTATTTTGCGTTGTAGGCAGTTGCACTTTTCTGGTAGGCAGGTTAATTAGAAACTTAAATCGTCTGGTGAAATTTATGGAAAACACTGTATTAATGCTTTGTCACATGGGCATCTAAATCGTCCTAGAGTACACAATAATAAGCAGGTATGTATATCAATATTAATGTGCTCGTTGGAATGGCTTGCGCGTGCTTATTGTAACGTACCTAACTTTGTATAAGTACAAAGGACAATTAAGTTATAGAAAAGACCGAAGAAAGAACGTAACTTATATCTTGAAACAAAATACTATAGAATGCCTTTGGTCTTAGTGTCAATGTAAAAGCACCATTGTTCGACGGCAGCGACCTCTATTGTTTTAAATAGCTTCGTTCTAAAGTTACCTCGTTTTCTGTCTCTCTCCGGCTGTAGAATCCTCTCGTACCTGAAAAGAGATGGAATATAAAATTAAAAATGGTTATGCTTTTACAAGTGACAATTCGTTGAAATGTAGCTATATTTTAGCACCGAGGTGTGCGGGTTCAATTCCCCGTTGTGTTACAGAATTTCTCTAGAATTAAATCAAACTATCACACTCTTAAGTATCATGGATGAGAAAGTTTGGACGGATGGATGTATGTGTCTTTCTTCTTAACGCCAAAACTACTGAACAGATCGGGCTGAAATTTCCTGGAATGAAACATGGCTACTTTTTATCCCATAAGTATATCAGTTTCCAGAAACAGCCTTGAAACGTTTCCGTAGACTAATAATTAGATTTTTTTTGACTTTATTCCGGAAAAACGCGTGACAAGCCGCGGGCAGAAACTAGCTATTTTAATAATATAACGTGCTTTACCTTGAATAACTATAATACTTCATTATAAGAATAAGAAATAACTTTGGCTCTACCTAAGAAGAAGAACATGCATGGTGAAGTGGGTTGTTTGAAAGAATCATCAAAATCGGTCAAGCAGTATATGAGCGACATGGCTTGTTGATAATAATTATTTCTAAATGTAAGTTATCGACTACGTTTGAAAGTAGTTCACATTTCTTGTGGTTTTTGGAGTAGACAGTAGGTTTGATCGAGTTCAAGTTTGAATTGCAATGTATGAGCATTTATTTATGTATGAGCATTTATTTAATGTTGAAACAAAGGGAGCCAGTTGTAAGGTCAATGATTCATGTCTACAGTGGGTACAGTCGGTGATACAAATGCTAAGAATGTCAGCGGTTTCGTAGCAATGTCGTAGAGGCACGTAGAGGAGAGGGAGCTGTGACGTAGCAGCTCAGCAGTGCTGTCACTTCAGATGTCGCCAAAATTAAAGTAAACTCATTTGATAGGACTAAAACTGATGCCATCCTTTTTTTTCGATCGTTATGAAAGGGACTGCACTATTTTTAGTACTGTCAAATTAGTTGTTTAGGATGGAGTCTGGATGGAGTCTGGATGGAGTATGGAGTCAAAAGACATTTGAAACGTAAATTTATGTAGTTGAAAGAATTCGTAATAATAATAGTAAAAATTAAGATATTTATAGTGTTTCTGTTGGCACAAAACGTAAACTAGCGTAAAAATATTGCTGCCCTTATTATTACGATTGTAAAAAAAGGGACGACCACCATTTTAGGCTAGTCAGTTTAGTGTAGGTTTTGGTGGCAAAAAAATGTATTATTTTTCGACCACACTAGTCTTTTGCTAGGCCTTTACCGTAACACACAAAGTAGTGGTAGGAAGGTCGACAACACTGGTCATTTGCTACTCCCGTACTCATAGCTACCGTAACACAAAGTAGTGGTAGGAGGTACGTATGTACTAATACATCGTAGTACTGACAATCTTATTCCATCGTTACATACAATCGATATTTTTATCAACTCCATCGTTATGTACAATCAATATTTTTATCAACTTCTGTCGTTAACTGTACCAACAAAGCGGTGCTTGGCAAATGGAGCGAGCGCTGCACGCGAGCGGTTGAAACTCGGAAATAACTCCCGAAATATACATACTACTATAGCTACTTGTATAGTACAAAGTAAATGCTTTCAGCAATAATGTAAAAGTACTTACTAGTTTTGTATAAGTGCGCGAGCTGCAAGCAGCTCGCGATGGTGGCTGTCACAGTGTTCGTTTTTAATTGTATACCCCTTTTCGTAACCTACACCCTGGATTTGATCGAAATCGATAACCAAGAGTGGAGACTGCGATAAGAAAATGTCAGCCATCTTGGATTTTGAAATGGACATTTTTTTTGTAATCTACGATTTCGAGTTTGTCGAAAACGATACCCATATTAAGTGGGTGTCGTGTCACGATTTTCTAATGAATTTAACTATTAGCGCCATCTTAAAGTTTTATCCGAAACTAATTAGTAACAATTTGTAACTCCCGAAATATACATACTTTATACTATAGCTACTTGTATAGTACGGAGTACCTAAATGCTTTCAGCAATAATGTAAAAGTACTAGTAAACTCTTCCAGCAATAAAGACTGAGTACCTACTTACTAGAGGGTACCTACTAAGATGTTGACTAAAATTGGAACTAGCTTCGACTTTTTGCCACCAAGTCAATGATTTTTGTCTAGGGTGGAATAGACAATAAATCATCAAGTGCGAATGGGACTCGCGCACTAAAGGTTCCGTTTAATTTGTAAGACCTCGTTTCTTGCCAAATATCATGATTCTAGGTCGACGGAGAGTAGGGTACCCTGTATATTTTGGTCCAAGAAGAGAATCAAAAATATTTTTGCTAATAATCTACAAATTTACGGTTTTGGATTTTTCCCGTTATTTGTGCTATAAGATCTTGCTTCTTAGCACATTTTATGATTCGAAGTCAACGGGAAGTACCCTATAGGTTTTGATCCATGGCGAGAATCAAAAGTATTTTTTTAAAGTACTAGCTGCGCCCCGCGGCTTCGCCCCCGTGGAAATTTATCTTTCCAACTTTCTTAATTTTTTCTTTCATAAGAACCTTCTCCTGACAATAACAAACACAACAAAGAAAGAATTAGCGAAATCGGTCCAGCCGTTCACGCGTGATGCCGTGACCAAGGAAAACGGGTTTCATTTTTATATGTATAGATAAACTACAAATTTACGTTTTTCGGATTTTTTGAACAAGCTGACCATTAGACCAACGAGGCAGTCACGACTAGCCAGGTCTAGCTAGTAAGTACTAGTCCGCATAAGATGCTGACCAAAATTGGAAATAGCTTCGACTTAGCACCGCGGGAACGGTGAAGTTATAGAAAGAAAGAAAGAAAGAAAATCCATCTATTTGGCCCAAACGTACACACACACAAATAATAAAAGGAATTAAAAATTACATAAGGGGGCCAAAAAGGTCCCTGTCTCAGCATTATGCCGCTACAAGCCACAGCGAGTATAATATGTTATGAGTTGAGATTAAGATGGACTTGGACTTGACTCCTGAAATAACACCTACCTACTTCATACCAACCATTCTCCATGGCCTTTACTCTTTGGCGCCAATATCAAAGAGTATAATATCAATTACCCTAATAAACAAAAATGCCAACATAAACGTGGAAGTTATAAATACAGTGGAGTGTTGAAGGACCGATTAATTTCACGTGAAAAATACTACATTTTGTTTGCATGCTTTCAACCTCTGTACGCCCACGGCGGCGGCGGACACGCGAGTAATTTAAGACGGGAACACACGACGTGCCTTTTCATACGTCCCGGTTTCCGGGTAGCCGGTACCGAATTATAAAAACAAACAGCCGACAACTCACCCTAAATCTTCCCGATGGTGTCAAAGGGCGACTAAGAACTGTCCACTAGAGGCAGCAGCGCCCCCTGCAGAACGTACCCATCCACCACCGAACTAAACAAGCTCCACCACGGCACTACCGCCCGTGGGTTGAGGATCGTAGTTCCGTGGTCAACCTGTTTTACAAGCATGTTGTTTAACATGCAATCCCCACGCTGGTTATGCGCCCAGAGTGGGGATTATGGCATTGCCCCTAATGATAAGAGCCATTAAGACGCTTATCAGGGGAGGCCTTGTCCAACAGAGGACTAGCAAGCTGTAGGTTAATTTAGATGAATTAACAACTAAGTCGCATTGGGTTCGGAAAACTGATCGTGTATGGCGAGCTTATACGGAAAAAATATGAAAAGTGCACACAAATTAAATGAAAGCCGTGTTTCAATAGTCGTGTGGGGCCGGCTTATAATGTGCACCACCCCAACTCTTCCCGCGGGTGTCGTAAAAGGCGACTAAGGGATATACACCGGGGGGCGGGCAGCAGCCAGCAGCACCTCCTGCGGAACAATAATTCTACCATATTTCTTAACACATGAAAATTGATAATACAAGAAATTTTCATAACACGAGATCTAACTAAACACTGTGGGTTTCGCTCGGGTATCTAATACCCAGTTGGCATTAGGTATTTATTTGTAGGTAGGTATTTTAGACCAAGTTCTTTGAATTGCTATGTCCACTGCAAACATAATAAAGACATTCTTTCAAAGATATTTAATTAAAATTTAAAGCGGCTAGTTTCTAAAAATCTGAATTAAAAAGATTAAACGAAATAACTCGCCGTGTCGTTTTACAAACTTATGAAAAGACCGGCTTCAAAAGAATCGTAGAGCTTCATAAAAGCCAAATACCAAGCATTCCATAACACAGCGATTCATACCTTACAAAAATCAAAGCATTTTTTCCCGTAGGTAAGCAAAACTTTGAGCGCTCTGCTAATTTTTAAGTGCAATTCTTGCAGACCAAAAGTGTAAAATAGTGCATTTTCCTTACAAACCGCTTAGGGGCGTATACAACCTCAAATTGCTTATTTTCAACTCCGTCGGACCTCCATATCTTCCAAACTACTGAATATTTAACTTTAAATTTATATATGGTAAAGTTCAGGACTTATTCTATCGATCATATGTTTCGAAAACACGATTCCATAAAATTTTCTCGATAGAAAAAAATCGCAAAGTTGCCTCTAATTTTTTACTAAAACCCTAATTTCTCAATAAACACAGATGATACGATCTTGAGATTAAGCATGATAATTGAACTAAGTATAAAGAACATTTTATATGTTGCCTTTTTTTCAATTAACTATTCTAATGTTTGTGGGGAGCAAATAACTACTAAAAACTTGATTTTTGGGCTTACGCCGCTTTGCTCTGTCCCGCTCCTGTGAACGCGAAATCCTATGCCTATCCTCTTCACACAATAACGACATGAGAGTATGGGCCCTTAATATTTAAAGCTGAGGTGCGAGTACTACAGCTGTAATAACTAATGCTAGTTTCCAACAAAGCTTAGCGAAGCGGAGTTATTGTGTGCAAGTCTACCAAACTAATCTCGATTAAATGTCGTGATAGTCATTTGACATTATTTTGACACCATGCTATTGCGGGTTGCAGAACGAAAACAAGGCTAACTAGGCTAAATTTGACACTCTTCGCCCCCCGGAAAGGGTTGCACGGCGCACGCACAAGGCGCAGGCATGGTTAATGAATTTGACAGACGACGCCGATGGTGATTTATTTCAGATTTATTTATGGTGTTTCGTGGTTTGTTTTTTTGATCATGGACATACAAAATGTCTTCTCTTTCGAGGATTACTTTCACCTTTAAGGAGAAGATAATAAAAAATAAAATTATTTGAGTTATTTTGGAACTGTCTCACTCGCACAATATATTCATGAAATAACCTTAGACGTCTCACACACACAGTTCCACGTGTAACTCAACACAGTTGAGCATGTATGTGCCAAGATGCAACTTTTGCACGGAGAAATGGCCAAGTGTCCGGGATGTAATATAGGTTAGCTCGCATAGCAAACGCAGTTTTTCATACTTGCGTGCAGTTTGCAGCCTCTGGCAGAGGCCCTCTGCACGCAAATCTGATAAACTACGTCAGATAGATTCTCATCAGCGAAACGTCCACTGTTGAATAAGCGTCAATCAAACAAGCCCCTTGTTTGAGGGACTACAATCGCAAGTTTTAGTAGTAGTTTTGCAATCATTACCACGCTTGGCAGGGGGTAAGGTGATCGCAGTATTTTAAAATGTACAGAAGGAAGCTGCTGCCTTCCCCTCAAAGTTCCCTTTAGTCGGATATTCCCTAAGTCGGCTATGCCCTTAGTCGGCTATGCTCTTAGTCGGCTATGCCCTTAGTCAGCTATCCTCTTAGTCTGCTGCTCATGCCTCAGTGGGAGGAGTCGATTCCTACACCGCGAGCACCACGGCCAGCTTAGCTTTTAACCTCTAACCCTCAACCTCAACAGCCTGTGTTGGTCCACTGCTGGACGCAGGCCTACCCCTGATAAGCGCCTTATTGGCTTTTATCTCATAGGGGTAATGCCCATAATCTCCACGCTGGGCATGCGGGTTGGGGATCGCAGTTCGTTGGTAGAATTGTTTTGCAGGGGCGCTGCTGCCCGCCCCCGATATCCCTTAGTCGCCTCTTACGACACCCGCGGGAAGAGTTGGGGTGGTGCAAATTCTAAGCCGGCACCTCACAGCTCTAACCCGCATATTGGTTATTTTAACACTCTCCACTTCGCTTTGTCGAAATGTTTAAATAAATGAAAGTAAAATGGGCATAAAATTCAATGAAATAATTTAGCAGATGAAGAGTGAACGAACTTCGCCCTCAGGCCAGTCATAGTCCTTGATGTGGCAACTGACAATCCACTTACTGTAGGATCATGATCTGTATGGAACGGAGCTGATATTTCATTAGAGGCACTCAGGACCTCGACTCTGGGGGAAAAGTTACGGCTGCCACGAAGTTAGCAGCAGTTCTTATCTGGTACTCTATTATGGGTGGTCGTTTCATGTTGGCGCGATTTTTTTACGTGTGTTTAGGTCTTTTTCGGTCTACAAGAAATATAAATAGGCAACGGAAAAGGAATTTCCCGCCAATCGTTAACCATTTTCTATTCACTTATGAAAAAACTAACTTTGAATCACTGGAATTTTTGGCAATGGTCTGGTAGCATTTGGGAATATGTTTGTTTAAGAAACTAAAGCTGAACATTACGGCATCAGTGGCCAGGCGCATTCATTGCTTACGGACCTCCTCCGGGACTGCAGTCAAGTCGTGGTGGGCGATAGCGGCGAGACCAGATCCGACGCTCTCGCAACCGTGATGGGCGTGGCGCAGGGATCGTCCGTCTCGAACATCCTCTTCTCGGCGGAATATAGCTGATTATCTTTATATTCTTAAGATTATTAACAATGATGTTGACTGTCCAGAACTTCTTAGCAAATTAGACTTCAATGTACCGCGTAAGCAGCTTAGACACAATCCCCTACTACATGTCCAACATGTTGGAACTAATTATAGACAAAATTCATTTGTAGTGCGAGCGAGTAGAACTGTCAATGATTTCAGCAAGATGTTGAACATTGACCCTTTCAATACCAGCATTCACAGGGCAAGGCGATGCATGACTCTTGACTTCTTTTGCACATGATGTAGTTATACACTTAATTTTTATTATTTGCTTTTTTCTTAATTTTATTTGTTATAATTTTATTGCTTCATTAAGTACGCAATTGTCGACGAAAAAATTTTTAGTGATCACACTTAGGTAGTTTATTATAATTCTATTAGTGAATGCCTATTATTAGCTTTCTGTGTCTATTTTAATTTCTATTGTAATTAGATAAGCTGATGGCAATCCGAATTAAATAAATAAATAAAATAAATAATAAAATTTATTACTGTATTATTATTACTTATTATTTTACTGTTTATTGAATTGAATTTATTTTTATATATTTTATATATTTAAAATTGTATTTTTTGGACTAAAAATCTACATATTCCCAAATGCTCCCAAAATACAATTAAATCGAAATTGTTTTATCATGGGTTCATTGAAAATAGTTTACCGTTTGCGGCAAATTACTTTTCCGTTCGTGTTTTCCTTGTAGAACGCAGGAAAAATTTATTAAATAAGACACAGAAAGATTTGATAGGGTGTTATTTAAGCGATCTGTTTTCGACAGGGAGTTATTTTAGCGATCCTTTTATCCATTTATACCATAGTTGGGGCCCTGTTTCGTGACGAAACAAGTTTAGATTTCATTTGGAGCATTCAAGAACGTTTATAATCAACTTTTGTTTCGTAGAAATTACTTTGGAGATAAATATTTCTTTTAGTTACGATATTTTTTTGTTTAATACCTACTGAATAAAATATGAAACCTCTGCCTATTCCAGTAATGACAATAAATACATGTTTTGGTTTTTAAGACCTACTTAGGTAGGTAGGTCAAAATTAGCCTAGAACTATACCCGTGGAAAAAGCTGCAGGAAAATTTTGTTCGCCTTCATGCAAATAACTTTCATATATACCTTTAAGTATTAGCCTTAATAATAATTGAATGAGCTCACAAAAAAACAAAAAAATGCAATAAAAAGCTACAAAAATTCATTTTTCTTTATTTAATTCTTTTACACGATAAAGCAACTCACATTTTCTACCAAACCTTGTAAGTTTGGAAGAAATAGTAAAATGAAAATGTTGTTTTGGACACCAGCATCGGCAAACCGCAGGGTTTCCGACCTACATTCAGAATGCACACTTGACCCTCTGACCCGGCTTCCGCTTGCATTATCTCTTGGAGCGCTATGCTTCCCTGGTACTATTCATGCATTTATTTGTTTACATGGTTTTCTTTTACGGGTCAAAAGGTTCGCTATCTAAAGTTCTACTTCGCTATCTAAAGGGCGCACGCTACATGGTAATATTTAGGGTTTCGAAACCCTTATGGTCTCGCTTTGGCTTTTTCCCTCCTTAATAACTCAGCAACTACCGCAGCTATAAACATGAAATTTAAAATAATAATACATTTCGATTTTAAGAAAAAAAAAAAAACGTTATTGAACATTTTCCATACAAATTGAGATGTCGAAATTTTAAAAGATACCTACAGGGTCATGTGGGGTATCAAATGAAACGTATCAGTTTGTACATTTCAAAATAGTTTTTGAAATTTATTTTTTATTCCTCCCCCTATCTCCGAAGATTGCAGATTGATCCATCCAAAATGTATGTAGACTTTGTAGGTAAAGATCTATATTTTACAGGAAAAATATAGAAAGTTTGTAAAACGAACACTTTTTGAAAACACTTCAAAAAGGGGGGCTACCTCACTGAGTGGGGTATCAAATGAAAGGTATTGGGTTTGTAAATTTCAAAACAGTTTTAGAAATTTCTTCAGGTTTTCATATTTTTTGAAATATTTTTAAAAGAGACGAACCCCCCCCCCCCCCCCCCCCTTATCTCCGAAGATTGTAGAGGATGGGTATTTTTTCGAGTTTATCGAAAAGTATGAAACAAGGAGTTTGTATGTCGAGTCTGTATTCTTTGCACAAGGCGTTTTTATCCAGTATTTTTTGCGCAAGGAGGTAGTATAACATTGCGATTGAAGTCTAATATAGGTATAGTTCTAAATTCAAACACCAAAATAGTGAGTATTTATTCAGTGCCACCGTCTTTTTTGTTCTTTTATTTCCAGTTCATCCCAAGGTTGCCTGGAAGAGATAGCTCTCAGCGATAAGGCCGCCTTTTATACTTCCTGTTTTTTATAAGCACTCTCTGTATTGTTTCCTGTGTTTGTGTGGTATAATAAAGTGTTTTCTATCTATCTATCTAGTGATTAAAAATACTTTCTATTTACTGTTTTCAGAGGTTTTCTAGGAATAAAATAGTTAAGCTTTAGAGGGAGTGATATAAAAGATTTTAATTTTTACTCAGTAGCATCACCTCGTAGGTCACGCAAAAGGCACGTCTGGGAGGTGCCTTTTGCCTTGAAGCAATTAAATATTTAGGTACTTAGTAATTGCCCTTCAAATTAAATACATTCGGTACAGCTTTGTGTCGGTAATGAATAACCCAGTCCTTCACTGGTTTCAACAATATCATCACGGAACTTACATTAAATTATCAAATGGGATGTAAATGAAATGTACCCACAGCGATGTACAAATTAATTACAGAGCTGCTGACCTATAGGACACACACACACTTGATCTCGTAACAATGCATTCAGCATTATCTCTTACCTATCCATGAAGCCCTGGTACTTTATGCAACCATTCGAGCTTTCCATTGTTCCAATCTAGCCAAATAGATTATGTAAGCTCAAGTATTTTGTAGCCAGGTCACACGACGGCTTCCAGGTTTTCTTCGACTTGCACATTTCAGCAATATTGTTGGCTATGAAACAAAACCATATTGCAAAATCTAAGTTTACGTAACGTTATTTAATATAGGTACGTAGGTTTCCTTTCAATCTGCTCGCTTTGGAGTCGTGTAGCCAGATAAAAAGATACGCCATCAAAGAATAAGGAAAAGCCTTCTTACAAGTTATCATTTTACCATCTCCCCGAACACTATTCGTAAACCGATACCAAGACATCCACCAAGCAGGTTAAATCACAGCCTCCTTAAAACAAAAGCTACTCCTTGCGATCTGATATCGGTTTATTTTGGTAGCAGCCGTAGCAACAACCTGTGACCTAGTTTACTGACCCGGGCATGACCTCGCGGCCTAGGTCACTCCCCCTTCCTCTGACTGATCTGCTTTAGAGCTGGGATCAGGGAGGCTGACTTTTCGGAACAAAGGTTCTACTTAAAAATGTTTACCACACGATTTTTAATAACATTCACAGCCCGTCAGTATCATTTGGCCTATTTACATCTACTAAAGATGATAAACGACATCTGTCTGGCTGCCCCGTAGTCACAAGTCAAAAGGGTCACCTGTGCACACCAGACCCTTGTGTCTATTTCAGTCAAATTAGCACCGAATTGGATGAATTGTATATTTGACCTTTCTCATTAGGGTCAACGACTTAAAAATAAACATAGCCAAATACGCCTAAGTTTCATAAGCCAACAACATTTTTAAATCAAGAAATGATTTAAGAACTCAAAAATACTATTACGTTCGGTAGATATTTTTTATTTTCCTTAGTTTTAATTTCACTGTACGCGCACTCTACCAAAAATGTTATATTATAACCGTATAAAATTGTCATATGTATTAGAATAATTACCTTATAAATTGTATTAGATATAGTTATAATGTATATGATGTTTGTGTTCCTAAAAGAAACGAATAAACAGAAGGTGTACTACGAGTAAATCCAATTTTTTATTATAAATCAATGAGTTTTAAACTAACAAAAAATACGCATGACTCTCATATACGTCTCGTAAAAAGAAAAGTACCCCGCCCTAGCCGCTTGCAGTCGAAATCTCAACCCAGTTTAAGCGATCTTTCTTTGTTGTCGAGCGACAGCGCGACGACGCCTGCAGCATAATATTCACTTTTCACAATATAAAAGCTTTTTATTGATAAGCGGTTCTATTGATCCATGGTACAGAGGTGTTCTGTGATTTAAGCAGGCACAAAAGCAGTCAGTACGGGAGTTTATTGTATTTAAGTCTTCAGAAAGTTGGTTGATTGTGGCACATATCAAATTTGCATGATGCATGGATTCACTTCGACATCAAGCTTTGCAAATAGGTTATCTTTTTCAGCAAACTGACTATTCTCCGATACAACTAGAAACAAATTTGCGTCTAAATCCTTCCGAAATAGAACACAGAACAGTTAACTAGCTTGTCCCAGTTCTTATTGCACAGATAGTTTAGTTTAGGCAAACCGAATAGCCGGGCAGTATCCGGAAAACACAAATAGAATTGGAACTGTTTGTAGCTGTTTCGGAAAACCGAGTTGAAAATATGTATATGTAATCATTCTAACTAATCACCTGGACTCTACTCGACTCTACTCAAATACAACATGACAATAGAATATGTATAATATATCTTACTTGTATCAAAACAATATAAAACTAATTAGGTACCTACTGCATAAGAAGATGATGCAAAATGTTAGCTTATAGATGTCGCCGATCCATATCGAACAAAAAATAACTAGACACGGTGTTTGTTTGGAAGATTTTTGTGATTGTGACACCAAAACGGTCTCAGGCAGTCACGCCCACAGCACTGAGATGTGCTGTGGTACTAGCACCTAAGAACTTCTGTCCTTGTACCCATGTGAGCAAATAATGCTGGACTGGACATTTCACTCAGCATCAGATCAGATAGCACATCTTTGTAAGACTCCAATACGTTACGTGCGTTTTTCATCCCACTGTCCAGGGATTTGAAATCTGCAAGCGTATTTTGGCCCAAAGGACTCGATCGATCAATCCATCAGCAGTACCTATCGCTCTGTCATCGGACCGATACACCAAAGACTTATTACACAATGGCGGGGCAATCTCCGTAATTGAAGACGACAGGATTGTGAATCTGGGTCCATTGGCTAACAGACTGTTGACGTTTGGAATGACGCAGTTGTGACCTGTGTGCATTGGCTCAAACTAGACGTAATCAAATCTGGACTGAAGAAAACAAATTGAGGTAGATTGCTCAGGTTCTCATTCTAAACTTGCCACGGCTTTACTTAGCGCGGGGAGCAACCAGTATTTTTTTCTCTCCCATAACCCCACGTATATAATGTGTTAGTTATACATGAAAAACTGTAAGGTAGGCTAAACTTAGTATAACACCAAGCTTTTAGATATTTAGTTTCCTAAAACATTCGATATTTTTCCGTGTTATTCATTTGCGTCATGTAGAATGTATAGTAACATTTTGATCTAGACTTTTTCATGGAAAAATCAACTCAAATTCACATGATTTAGTACTAGTAGTTTCGATTCATATGAGCTGAACGTTCAACAAAAGCTTTTCCCGGATCTTGTTAAGTTCCCAGATTTTTTATAAATTCAAGAATTCCCACTAAATCGTAAATTTTAGTATACACCAGCAGGCATTAAGATCTATTTCCAAGAGTCGATGACTAAGACTAACGCTATACCTAAATGCGTGGAACACGAAGTCCTTTGTCTAACTATTGTAGGACAAAATAATAATGCAATACGCCACACCACATCAATCCGTGACTCAAGCCATGATTGAATGAAAATGTTTATGGGCAACTACTCCCAGCACGTGGTTTCGCATGTTTTTCTTGAATAAAAAGTAGCCGAAGAAGGACACTTTCCATTCAGGAAACCGAACTTCATTAGGGTCTGTTCAGCCCTGGAGTCGGGATGAAACTGTGAAAAACAGTTTTTTTTTATTTAACACCACATAAAAGGCTTTGTCGCTGAGCGACCACATCGCCTAATTTATACATAAATTTACAACATTTTACAAATGAAAACTAAAAGCTAATCTCTACAGAAATGATTTAAAACAAGGTTGTAAATTGTGCGGGCTTCTTCAGACAATGGATTGGATAATACCTATACGGTTACATTTGCCAACATCATATATTACTTTCGCATTTGTAATTATTGTAGTAAAGTAGAAGTCTATACGATTTTGCTATGGATTTGCAACGTCTCAACTTTTGTCGACTCAGTAGTGTATCGGCCATCCTATCCTAGTAGGATTATTATTTACCAGACGATCGCCTCGCGGTTTCACCCGCGTAGTTTCCGTTCCCGTGGGAATTCCGGGATAAAATATGCCTATGTCACTTCCTGAAAGGTAAGCTTCATAACGGTGAAAGAGTTTTTCTAATCGGTCCAGTAGTTTTGGTGCCTATTCAATACAAACAAACAAACAAACAATAATAATTCCAATAAAGTACCCACTTCTCGTGACCAACAATAAGTACTTATAATAAAGACCAATAATACGATCCAGACCAGGATACTTATTTTTACACTGCGTCGTAAATGCACCAGGAAGATAAAGCGTAATATCACAGGAATTGTCGGGAATTCGCGTAAATGCTGCTGTTGTCGCCGCATTATTCCATCCACAATAGATTGTCTTCGCGGAGGTGGTGTATTACGCCATACCGCAAAGAGATTCGCAAATTCTAAATCTGAATGTGCTGAAAAGCTCGTATAAAATGTGTCGACACAAAGCGTATATTATGCGTATATTACGCGGCTTCGCCCGCATGGAAATCATACAAATTTTGGAGTTTACTGCAAACTCCCTAGGGGTACTTTTGTAAAAAAAAAAATACGTGATTCATTATTTACTCTAAGTTCATTTAAATCGTAAGTTGTGAGTGAATCGATCCAAGGAATAATAATTTTCCTTAAAAACTTAAACCCTTTATTTTTTGAAAATTAGAATTTTTGAAAATTAGAATTTTTGAAAATTATAACGCGGCGAGGCTATCGTCTAGTCATGAATAAAATGAAACCTAAGGTTATTGTTATTGTAGTCTGTAAACCCTTAAATTATTTTATTTCTTAGAATGCTACTGTAGTTGGAGACGCAGTTCAATGAAGGCTTTCGGAGGAAATTCTTAGATAACGGTGCACTCATGCACTGTATAGTCGACAGATAGCGGGAGTATATTTTTGACATATTTTTAGTTATGATCATTATTAGGCAAGTAAATGCCCATTACCGCATATTCCGTTTATCTATACTAATATTATAAAGAGGAAAGATTTGTATTTTTGTATGTTTGTTACGAATAAACTCAAAAACTACTGGACCGATTTCGAATTCTTAATCATTTCATAATTAAGACTGTTTCAATACCTGTAGATTACTTTTTGAATTATTCAAATCGGACATTCCATTCAAAAGATATTAAAAATTTAAAAATGTCGCTCTAAACAAAATACTATTAGAAAAATAAATGACGCCGCACCCGAGCAACGCAGCGAGGGAGGTAGGTAAAAATAATAATAATTAATGTCCTCCTAGCCGAATTTCGACCACGGCAGCCAATCTCATCGGAGACTAGCCAGATGCGCAGGACATATTATAGTGCACTGCTGTGTGGTGCCGGCTTAGAATTTGCACAACCCCAACTCTTCCCGCGGGTGTCGTAAGAGGCGACTAAGGGATATCCACCGGGGGCGGGCACGACTGGGGAGAGGTCAAACGCAGGACCAACGTCTTAATGTGCTTTCTGAGGCACGCCCCCGTGCCTCGGAGAGCACGTTAAGCCATCTAACACCGCAAATATCCTTACTCCGGGCTGCTACAGTGAATATTTCTTGCTAGAAAATACCCAATAACACAAATCTTGGGCCAACCCGGGATTTGAACCCGGGACCACATTATCAGCGGTTGAACACGCGACCACTATACCAACGGGGCAGTTGGATAAAAGTATAAAATGTCCTGCTACAGAAATATTAGAAACCTACGTTTATCCCAATTTTTTTAAAAATTAATATCCACCCGTGCGAAGCCGGGACAGGCCGCTAGTCCACAATAAGGTGGATACTCGGAAACGCGTGTCCATCTTTCCATCCTGAACGGGGTGGATAACCGGAATTCACATTCGATTGTTCTTCCACCATAGGTAGGCTGCTTTAGGGTGGATAAACGGAAAAAGCCCCCATTGCCTACCCGTCATCATGCCCTAGATTTTCGAAGCACCGTATGAGGTACATGATTCTAAAATATCAATAGGTACCGTTTCTGCGAACTATACGCATGACGTTATAAATTAAACGAGACTTTTGAAACGACATTTCGTAGTCTATTTCCCTAGCTGCATTTTACCCAACTCTTATTGTTTACAATTAATAAATAAAATAATAATAGTAATCAAACATTTAATTAAAATATCAAAAATATCTATCTATGTAGTGTATTGTATTATGTATATCAGTTATCTAGTACCCATAACACAAGCTCTGCTTAGCTTGGGGCTAGATAATGCTGTGTGAATTGTCCAGCATTATTTATTTATTTATTTTATTCATTTATTTAATTACCAAAAACACATGCAATAATAATACAGTACAGTGCCAGCGGAACTCAAACCATGCAGAACCCTGGTATCTTGAGGTCCATGAGTGCATTTAACTTGACAGTATGGCTTCAGGACATTGAAAGATGCGTAAATAAAATAAATACATAAAATTATAATAATATAAAAAAATTTGATGATTAAAAGTAACATGCAGAATTTATATAATAATTTCAGTTAGTTAGATTAACGATTTTCAGACCATTCGTCTGAGAGGCAGTGAGTTTGTGAAATTTTGTGTCAAGTGTAGTGTACACAATTGTAAACAAAGCGCCCACACACTAAAATGAACTCGGTTGTTGCCACGACTTTTTAAACACATTTTACATTAGGTACTTGTCCAAAGATCCTTCTAAAACTCGACGCCAAGCAAGTGAGTTTTAGTTATTTGTGTCATGGTTTGTTTACAAACATCTACATCGAGTATGGCTAGTGTATTCGGTGTACATACCTACCGCTCTTCCTAGTGCATCTTACATTTGCGTCACGAATATAAATAGGACGGGAGCGTTGGCACGGTGGCGAATCGATCTCGGAAGACGAGGTAACGAAAGACTTTCGAGATAAAACACTTGCTGAAGGAAGGACGAGTTGTTGGCAAATAAGAAGGTCAGGATATAAACAAACAATTTAGTTATGTTAATTTAGAATGCTTTAAGGCCGCTCGGCGGTAAATTGCCTTAGACAGTCCTCAACGTTTTAAATATTTCTCTAAAACGAATCTATTCAAAGTAATGAAACGAATTACGAAATATAACCAATATCATGGCATTTGACCAATAAGGTTGAAATACTTTTAGAAAAATATAAAATTTGGTAAAATTTTTTCGTAAAATAAATACATATTAGTTTTTTTGGGGTTTTATTATAATGTTATAATAATTACGAATATCTGTATATGTCACTTAAAGGAAAAATATATATTTGAATTGTAGAGTTTTAATGTTATTTTAAATTTGATGTTTACTGTGTACTTTTAGTGTACTGTGAGGGTTAAATCCCGCGGTTTTTTTTTTGTATTTTCAACACTCATTTATATATTTTATTATAAAACTATTCAAAATATTGTAAAACGAAATATTTTATCGTGTAGATCAGATATTGGTCATATTTTGTGATTTGTTTCAGTACTTATATTAGCTAAGTTTTAGAGAAATCTTTAAAACGGCGAGGACAGTGGTGGGCAATTTACCACGGAGCCCTCTTTGTGTGTGGTGTGGGTGGACACGACATGTCCGCTGTCACAAATGTGTCGCGTCTGTTACGCGGACACGACGTGTCCGTTAATAGCACATTTATTTTACTTTTTGACCAATGTTAGCTTAAACTTTGTAAATTTTTTTTATTTTTAAATGCGACACGATTGGTCTTATCCATACTAGTGATTACTACTTTTTCCTTATCTGTTGATCGAGCTCTAGGAGTCCGATTTTGTAGATAAATTCTTCCTTTTGGTTGTAGATTTCAGAAATGTTTTACTAAGGCAACATGTCTTTTTGTTGTGCTTATCGATTTCTAAATGTCATCTAATTGTAGTATAATAATATAATAATTGGGGTTAAAGTTAAACGAGTCGCTCATCTTTCCATACAAACGTGGAAGGGTAACTTATACTACGCTGTTTGATGTTGACCACCCAAATCTAAGGATCCTTTATCTCGCCATTACCTACGTTTGTAATTTTGTATACAAAACCGAAAAAAGAATACATTTGAAAAATACATGCTTCAAAACATTCGTATTTCAACACTGATTTTAGCCCAACTTTGGGCGAATAAAATTATATACGGAGAAAGAAAAGTCTAAAATAAAGCCCGTACCGACATAGTTTAGTTATTCAAAAGTTGAACTAGGTACAAACATTTATTTAACAGGTAGGAACATTTATTTTGAAAAGATACACTCAATACTTTTTCTACAATAACCCTTGTGCTCAAAATCTGTTTCCATTTTTTACGCAGTAATTTTACGTATTAATCATTGTGCATTACGGTTATTCATGCTAGATAAAGTGTATAAAAGAAAACTAGCTACAACCTCTATTTCAAGCTGAAGGTTATTGTACGAATTCATGACAAAAATTGTGTGAATCAGGATTTTTTATCGATTGTACAAATTAGGAATTGTACGAACTGCCCAGGAACGTGCATTTCATCCTAGCGCGCGGTTATGTCTACTATATCGGGTGAGCTAGCATACATTTAGGTCGCGCCCACCGACCAGTTCGCGCCGACGACATGTGTAGCCTTAAGATGTTCAACCATAAGTACCACGCTTGACAGATAGGTGATCGCAGAAGAGTTTAAATACACAGACGGAACAGAAGAAAGGTGCAAGTCGTTAACCGCTAGTGCGTACTGCGTAGGAGCGCTTAGAGGGGTCAATTCTTTGGCCGCGAGTGGTGGGGTCGCGGTCGGCACAACAGGTTTTCTTCTTCCATTCGCGTCTCCTTTCTTACTTATGTCGCCTATTATACACGAAATGTAAACTCAACAGATCATAGGCCTCACAGCTGCGGTCATAGGGTACACAATGGCAGTAATGGTAATGATAGTTGGAAGCTTGAGCTAAAGCACCAATCAGAAGCCTCTTGTGCTCCGTGAAATTAGAGTATTCATGCAGCAAATTGTGTTATTAATAACATAATAATATAAATGAAATTAATGCATAAATCTACGAGCTTAGGTAGATGGAGAGGAATATTTTTAGAATCACATGATGTTAATAAACTGTACTTATTCATGAAATTATTTGCTTTATTTTAAGAACACAAATGGAAAGAAAAAATAAAACGTCAAGTGCGAGTCGGACTCGCGCACTAAGGGTTCCGTTTAATTGTAAGACCTTGTTTCTTGCCAAATATTGTGATTCTAGGTCAACATGAAGTAGGTACCCTGTCTGTATATTTTGGTCGAGGGAGAGAATCAAAACTTTTTTTTAGTTAATAAACTACAAATTTACGGTTTTCAGATTGTGATCGTTAAGTCGTTATCGTTAAGTTAAGTTAAGTCTACGGAAGTACCCTATAGGTTTTGGTCCATGGCGAGCATTAAAAGTAATTTTTTTAGTGAATATATTACAAATTTATGTTTTTCGGATTTTTTCCGTTACTTGTGCTGTTAGATCTTGCTGCTCACTAAATTTCATGATTCTAGGTCTACGGGAAGTACCCACCCGGTTTTGGGTGCATGTGATTCCCTTGGAAATTTCACAATTTTCGGACGTAAACGGCTGTAACTTTTCAGTGCGTTGACTCAGACAGAAGTTTAATTTATATCACGACGGCTTCAAGAGGTTACGGACTTGAATATTTGATGTTAATTTCAAATCGATACCTTCACGCGTTCCTGAGAAAAGAGGGTTGACAGACGGACAGACAGACAGACAGACGGACAACAAAGTGATTCTATAAGGGTTCCTTTTTTTCTTTTGAGGTACGGAACCCTAAAAATTACATAAAAAATCGTCTTTCACAAAATCGTAATTTACGAGTTGATCCCCTTGGGGTTTAGAATCACCCCCTTTCGGCTTAGTAAGTGCACCTTTTCCGTGGCACCCTCTATAATAATATAGGTTGATGATGCTATAAGATTAGGAAACACAGCAATGTTAGTAATATACAACAAAATATAATGTTGAAGAAGACTGTTAGATGTACAGTTCAAACATGTAGTATTGTTTGTTCAAGTGGCCACACATGATCATTCTTTGTTCAATCAACAAGCTGATTCAGTGGGTAAGTACAGTCGCAGCTAAAAGTTTATCTACCATAAATTGCTACAACAAAATTAAAAAAAAATGCTTAGGTAAGTGACATAATTAAATTACCTATCTAGAAGAGTCACGCATCCAAAATTTCATACAGTTCAACTTTTATCGCTAGTAAATAAAATTTATAGATTCTTAGAACCGTGTCGCTTTAAAATTGGCCTTAGCGTCCCTAAATCACATTAGTAAACGAGCTTTATGGGAACGTGGCAAATCGAACAGGCGTAGGTACGGTGCCATTTCTTAGAACATTTTGTTTTAGATGTGAACAATTCTGGTTAGGAAGCTATTGTTACTTATCTACATAGTCACCGCTTAACACTTCTATTGCCACCGACACACATGGAAGTGTTCCAATCAGCTCCAGCCATGGCGTGCCCTCGCGGTTAGCATCGCAGAGTGAATGAGGCAGTGAATGCGTTAAAAGAGTTGAACAGATGAAGACTCCAAAACCCGGTACACACAAAAACACAGAAAATGACAGCAGAGTGCAGTAGTAGCGGTTTCTGTTCTTTAAGAGTGCTATCAGCACTTCTTAAGCCGCTAAGCTGGCTCGACTCCAGAAGGCGCTGAACTATTACGACGTAAGTAAATAAAAACTCAATAGGACTTAGTCCAGGACCGCCTGAATGAAATCGAGCATCTGCATTCGCCTTCTCGCCATCAAGAGTCGGGCTTAGGAATGGAGTTTTTCAGCAGTTTCTGTGGTTTTGTATGTAAGTATACAGAATTTTTTATAGCTCTTTTAAGCGGTGACTGTACATCTGAACGAAGGTAGGTAAGTCACTGTACGTAGGTATCTTGGAATCCTACAGCTTCACTATCATCTCGCTTATTTCCTTATTGTCATCATCAGGTACAGTATTATTATAACCATTTAGAGTGAACATTACTTCTAGTAAATTCTCATAAATATATGGTTGGTTTACAGTAATCGTCCATAAACACAGCATTATGTTTATATTTATGTAGGTAGTTATGAAGTGCGTAGTAGATACCTATTAGTGTGATAAATGTTGAGATTGAGACATCCCTGTAAATTCTTAGGATTCTTATAGCTACGTTTCAGTTTAAATGGAGATAAACTTAAAAGACTGAAACATTATCGCTGATTTGAATTTTAAATGCAATTTCAATTCGAGTGTGAAAAGAAGTTAAGTACTTATCTTTATACAGCGTAGGACTGCGAAAGCTTTCTCTGTTTCTAATTAGGTAGCTGCTATATAAATCAAAACAAAAAAATGTTTTAATTAAATAAATAAATAATAATAACAAATAGTGCTCGCATAGATGACGATCCAGATCAAATAATCCCATTTTGGTCTTTAGTGCCGGATATCAATTTTAAAATGGCTTACAGCTCAACTTCAACTTCTTTTGGCGCCGATTGTTTCTCGCTACGACTCTGCCAGTGTTTGTGTCAGAGTATCAAAAACTTAGAAGGGTTGTAGTACATTTGCCACAAAGCATGTTCGCCACAAGTTTATTTTTCTGAAGAATTCCTCTGTTTATTAATTTTGATTATTGTAAGTTGGTCACCTTACTTTCCGCATAGACAGCAGTAAAATAAAAAAATATGGAGGATAAAAATATATCGGAAGTACCAACGAAACAAACTTCAAATTGAAATACTTACGAACGAGGAAAACCTTTTATGATAATTTTGTATCAAGCTTTGACGCGTCTATCTACAAAGACAACCTGAAGCTTAATTCCCCCTATCATAAAGTATGTTTTACGAGTTGTTTCCATTAGATAGGACAGGGCTCACTCGTAAAGATTAGATAATGTATCTGGATAATCCCCGGATAAAGGGAAAGGGTAACGCTGCTACAACATGATATACAAAGATTACCATCGTTACGACAGTAAAGCCCTTTTAAAATCCTATAGACATGTATTAAAATACCAGCAGCCCGCGGGTTTGCACGCGCTTTTCAAGTAGCCTATTTCCATCCCCGGGCTATTGTTTACTTCCGTGTCAAATTTCATCAGGATCCGTTCAGCTATTTAGGCGCAAAAAGGTAACAGACAGAGGTATCAACTAAGTACCAATTCAAATATTTAAAATCTTAATAAGTTGAATAAAACACCATAGCACTGGGAAAAAACCAACAAAACACCTGGTGCGGGAGTAATTCCTCCTACAACCATTATCTATAATAAAACTTTTATCGCTACATTACTGGAGTTCCAGTGAATCATTATCGATGACCTTTTCATGGCGAGGCAGCTGACAGTGACAGCGAACAATCTATCGATTGTACTGTGAAGGTTTAGGTGGTTCAAATTTTCTGTATCAGGTATCAGCATACCTTTAATAGAATAGAATATACTTTATTGCACAAAAGTTGTACAGTCAGCTGCACAGACATGTATACACTTCCAAGGTTTCATGGGCGAGCATAATGCTAGATAGCATTCTCTACCTGCTAACCTTTGGGTAGTGTGGACAACAATTTAGTAGGTAGTGCTTGATTAAAAAATTTAATGATCATGGTTACCTTTTAATTTATATGAGATAGCTCATTTTAAGGCCAGAACTAGCAAAATAGTGGTGCTGTGTGGTGCCAGCTTAGAATTTGCACCACCCAAACTCTTCCCGCGGGTGCCGTAAATGGTGACTAAGGGATATCCACCGGGGCAGGCAGCAGTTCCCTCTGCAGAAAAATTCTACCACTGAACTGCGATCCTCAACCCACATGCCCAGTGTGGGGTTTATGGATATGACCCCTCATGCAATAAAAACCAATAAGACGCTTATCAGGGGGAGGTCTGCGTCCAGCAGTGGACCAATATAGGCTGGTGAGGTGAGGAGATGAGAACTAGTGGTGTAGGATTGGAAGCAATTGAGGAGGTCTTTGCTAACAATGTGATGAATCCATCGGATGAGACGATGAGAAAGGTTAGAAATTCTAACCCTTCTCATAGTATTTTGTAATGTATTTTTGTATTCTAACTTAGAATAAAAAAATACAATACAAAATATTATATTGTACAGCAACCAAAATACAATACAAGAGACATTACAATCACATAATAGAAATAAATTAGAACTAGTATTTACAATTGAAACTGATGCAAACAATCTACAGGTAGCTCAACTGATCCGTATCAATACCAGTCGTCGCGTCCCCAAGACGCTGGTTGCATTGCCCCACTGTATGGCAATGCTAATGCGCTGCGCCAGATACACACCAGCTCTCGGACTCCCTTAGTCTCGGAGACATTACATAAGACACAAGTACAATGGGAGACCTTATCGCTTAGAAAGGATCTCTTCCAGGCCCAACATTGATTAAAAATCATCACCTACTCAGTATTATTTTAAGGTCTATTTTACAAGTACACTAATACGCCTTTGTAAACAGATACCTGAAGAAACCAAGAAACCTTACTTTCCGTTGGGCGAGCTTATGGTCAAACGAAGGTCTATTGACAATAAAAATAAATTGAAATAACTTTTAGTATTTTAAAAACAAGCTTTTAATGCATTGTCATCCAAACCAAACGTGTACCTATACAACATTTCAGCTCGATCGGTTGAAAATATCTGCTTCAAAATTGAGTTGCAAGATTGCACCCGTACAAACATAGTTATATACATTGCAAGTTAAATAAAAGCTTGTAAAAAACCGTGTATAGTGTCGTAAACACTTCAATAAACAAAGTTTATGATAACGATCGAATGCATCTAAAAATATTCACATAATTTCAGTGTGGAACAAACTTTGTTCAATTTCAAATTCGTAGCTGCACTTCTATTTGAACAATGGTCGCCCGATTCACTGGCGTGATAAAAATACAATGAAAATTTAATAGAACTTGGGAAGTAAGAGACTAAGAGTATGAATCTGATTAGACTGAATTGCTTTTGATTTATTGAAATGGAAATATAATGACGAAAACTATATAATATGAAAGTTTTGAAAGCTTTTTTTAGCTGTTTCCGTTTTGGTGGCAAAGCGGTAGAGTCATTAGGTCAATGTGAAGTTAGGACGATATACTTATCTCCGTAATAACTAAATAATGCTGGACAATCCACAAAGCATCTTCTAGCGCTAAGCTAACGGCTCTTTCCTGCGGTCGTCCAGTTCTGCAGGGACGGTTTTTTAAAGCATTCACTGCCCAACCTCTGGTGCGACCCGCAGGGAAGCGCCGCCGCCGCCGCGACCTGGGGGAACAGACTAGCATCTGCGTCTTGGGCCATGATAGTGTTAGTTTAGTATATCGCATTCACTGCCCAGCCTCGGCGGTGTGACCCGCAGGGACGCGCCGTCGCGTCGCGGCATCGGGGAGTACACTGCCATCTACCTACGTCTTGCTTGGGCCATGATAGTGTTAATTAATCCCGCAAAAATCGTTGGTGTCTTCACACACAATAGTTTGCTTTGCTTCACATCCAAATTCAATAACCGAATGACAAATTCGAACGGACCGGTTTTTTGCAGGATACCGTAAACACGATACTCGTGTGAATGTTAGTATTGAAACACGTATACTCCTAAACGGTATCCTGCAAAAAACTGTACCTGCAAAAGAAGGTATGTTGCCGTAGAAAAGTGCTGTAAGCAGAGCTTATGGCAAAAAAATAAACATATCTTTCCAATCTTTTTCTTTGTCTTTCCAATTTCAATCTAATCTACTATTAATGGACTTACTTAAGCACAGCTAGAAGCCAATTATAAACAAATTGAAGTGAATTTATGTGTGAATACCAGAGATAAATCTCCAATCCTCCAAAGGTAACGAACTATTACAATGATATTATTTTTTCTGCAAAATACCTACACGTTTTGGTTAAAAGCTTCTCGAAACTTTTCTCATGAAAGCCCATGGGAAATAACGGGTTACTTGGCAATTTGGTTGGCATTGAATACTTACCTTAGTTGTTTCGTCTCTGGGCACTGAACTTTGTAAATAGTTAAGTAATATATTACTGATGTGAGCATATGCCTTCAAGATTATAAGTTACTCGGTTCTGCCCGCGGCTTCACACGCGTTGTTTTTATAGAAACGTTTTCTATCCCATGGGAAATGATTCATGGGATAAAAATATGTTTGATTCCAGCATTAGAGTTACCTGTATACAAAATTTCAGCCCGATCCGCTTAGTAGTTTGGGCGTGAAGACGTAACCAATATCCATCCATCTATCCAAAAATCCAGACTTTCGCATTTGTAATATTAGTGTGATGTACGTCACAGTAGATGAGAATTGGAGGGTTTTGAAAGATTTTTTTAATGTAGGTAGCTTAGCATAACGTGCTTTCCGAGACACTGCATCCTGCGAATAAGCTCTTATATGGAAAAAAGCTGCTGCATTGCAAACCCTGGCTAATTCAAGTTAGTAAGTAAGATGGTGATCAAACGCTTAATTAAAAAAATTGATAAATATAACACCGTTTCTTTGTTTTTCTTTTACAAAGAAACTAATCTATATTAACAAAGAAAATTACAATCGAATAATAGAAACAAATTAAAACTAGTATTTACAGTTGAAACAATTTAGCTAACTGCAGACTGTTGCAGTTGCAAACAATCTACACATGTTACTTGTTTTTAAATTTAAGGCGAATAGGGGTGATAGTGGCGCCACTACATATTTAATTTTATAATTACGTTATACAAAGGAATTATCAAAAAATCGGACCGCGCGTAGACGATATCTATCATAAGCTTTTTTTAAATGTATCTTTAATAGTTTTGTACTGTATTATTTAGGCAGATACTTGTTTCAAGAGTTTAGTTCCTATTGGTGGCCACCAAGCTCTCCAAACAAGGTTTTTGATTGAATTACACAAAACAAAACTATTACAGATACATTAAATAAAAGCTTGTGATAGGTATCGTCTACCAGCAGCGGTCCGATTTTTTGATGATTCCCTTGTATAACTTAATGATTAAATTAAATATGTAGTGGCGCCACTATCCACCCTACTATTCGCCTTAAACAGATGCAATATGTACTTGTATTGTATAGTCAAAGTGAAATAGTAGACGTCACATTACTCACAATTGTCTGGAACACACAATAAATCAATTAGATTGAGAACCTAAATGAATGAGAATTTATTACGAGGGCTATTTTATTGAGAACCATACCCTTTGCTGTGGTGGTATCATGAGATTAAATGTCACATCACAGACAGGGATTATCTCGCTTTGTTTTAATTTTGTCGTTTTATGGTCTTCGATATTCTTTCTGCTCCGGTGTTTTCTCCTTCATTATAGGCGAGACCAAATACTCGGTGGTCAGATGACATAATTGATCTCGGTGGTCAGATGATATATACAGTGTTCTAAGCCTCGAAAAAAACATAGACTACGTTTTACCTCTTCAATCAGTTCCCATGGGACAGAAATAACCTTTAAACTGATCCATAGAAACAATGCGTGCGAAGCCGCGGTACCTACTAGTCATTAAAGGAAACTAGCAACAGCTTGAAGGAAACTAGCAACTTATCAATCAACTAGCTGTGTTTGAAAGAGCTTTAGAAGCAATCTAACAGTTTCTGTAGGAATAGGTGTGTACTTTGAGGATTAGATGCCCTGCTAAGGCAAGTGCTACGTGTTACACAAGCCAAGCCAACATGTCGGAGAGATGGGGCAAGCAGAGCTGATCAGTAATTGCCGTTTTTATAATGCTTATATTACTTAATTGGGTGAAAAATCTTAGGTTCCAAAAACTGTAATTACGAATTTGGGTAATTCCGAAAAATAGGAAGAGAGGAAAACCCATTGATCTAAGTAAAAGGGAATGGGAGAACCCATTAATTTGCCTCAGCAACATATTACCACAAAACACAAATAGGTCGTAGTAGAAGAAAAAATATTATATTTGGAAAAATTCACGAAATATCACAAGAGGTGTAGTAGATAATTATCAGGTATATAAATTTTTTCGTTGAACGCACGATTTTTAATCCGGACAAATACATTTTTATGAGTGCATAATCAAATCACACTAATATTATAAATGCGAAAGTTTGAATGGATGGATTGATGGATGTTTGTTACATCTTCACGCCAAAACTACTGAACGGATCGGGCTGGAATTTTGCATACATCATTCTAATCCTGGAATCAAACATACGATACTTTTTATCCCATAAATCAGTTCCCATGGGTTAGAAATCACCTTTAAACGTTTCTATAGAAACAACGCGTGCGCAGCCGCGGGCATGAACTAGTTTTAAATAAAATTGTATCTATCTAAATATACACGTTATTTTAGGGGGAGTGTGTCTAAAACCTCACCAAGTATCATGGTGGGGGAGAAGGGGGTTTCTAAAAACATCACGTGATTAATGGACGACCCCTTAGTCTAAGCCTAGTCTACAGAAGTTGATGGAACTAAAACCAATTGCAGCTTAGGAGCATTATTGGATTTGTGGATAGAGGTTTAAAATTAAATCCCCGAACTGAATGTAGTCAGTTGTTATTGGTTGGTATTGGAAGACTTGGAAGTAGAAATACACGTACAGTCGGCTGCAAAAATATGTATACACTCCCAAGTTTTCAATTTAACTAAATAGTAAGTGTATAGTAATTGTAATAATTTATGTACCGTATTCTGACGAAGTACGATGACCACTTTGTACAAAAAACGTTTGCATGTCCTTTTATTTGAAAAGTTCCGAGTAAAATAAAAGTTAAACTTTGGAAGCGTATACATGTCTGTGCAGCTGACTGTACATTTTCGATACCTAGGTAGTAGGTAGCTATACTCATAGGCAGGTATTAATTTTATTAATTACTAGACGATCGCCTCGCGGTTTCACCCGCGTAGTTCCCGTTCCCGTGGGAATTCCGGGATGAAATATAGCCTATGTCACTCCCTGAAAAGTAAGCTTCCTAACGGTGAAAGATTTTTTCAAATCGGTCCCGTAGTTTCGGAGCCTATTCAATACAAACAAACAAACAATCAAATCTTTCCTCTTTATAATATTAGTATAGAAAACTGCTTTCAGCTAGCCGCGTCGATCTCCTTTTTGCATGAATATAGTTGTTTTATTTTCAGATTTAGAACTCGATGCAATGCTTCAGTATGCTCAGCTTAGTTAAAATATCGTGAAAGAGATATATTAATCCGAGCATTCAAATCAAACTGACATAGGTACGTACTTATTTATAATTTTGGTTAAGTTTTATTAGGATAGGATACCTACAGGGGATTCTATCACACATTCTATCACCTTGTATTGAAAAAATATGATTTTTGCAAATGTTTATCACCAATAATTATATGGAAATATTTGATCAGTTAGACCTATTTTTCAAGGTTGCTAGCTGATTATAAGTAAATAAATAATTCTGGACAATCTACACAGTATCATCTAGCCCTAAGCTCAGAGCTTGTGTTATGAGTGGGTATCTAGTACACAATGGCAATGACTGATATACTTACTTAATACAATACATTACAAAGATAAATATATTTTTTATTATAGGTACATAGTAAATACACGTTTACCCCAGCGGTTGTCGGTTCTTCGCGAGATATGGCCGGCCCACTGCCACTTCAGCTTGCTAATTCTTTGTGCTACGTGTTCTTTGTGTTATGTGTATGTGTTCTTGAGTGGAGACCACGACTCGGCAAACGTAGTGTAGGACGCCCTCCGGCCAGGTGGGATGACGATCTGCGAAAGACTGCAGGCAGATGCTGGATGCGGCAAGCTGAAGACAGGGTGCTATGGCGCTCATTAGGGGAGGCCTATGTCCAGCAGTGGACTAATATAGGCTGATGATGATGATGATGATAGTAAATACCCAGAACACCCGGAACAAATATTTGCAGCTCGTACAAAAATTTGTCCCAGGGCGGAAATCGAGCCCGAAAGCTTGAGAGGGTTACCCTCTGCCACATCGGTCGTCGGTTAAAATTAATGTTATGGAAACATTTCATCAGTTACCTATTTATTTACCATGGCTGCTTATTCTATGGCTATAGGATGCTGTGTGATATATCCAGCTTTGTTTATGTATTTATTCATCACCGAATGTAGGGCAATCTTTGATGTGGGTTCGGTTAGCTAATGGTAAACTCATTTTTACGGTTTGGGATAATGGACACTGGGCGGAACTCTTTTGGGCGGACCTTTTTGGACGGAATATGTTTATCTGTTTGCTTCTATTTTGGAAAATCATCACGTCGTGTCAAAATACACACAGAAAAAAATTACACTTAAGTACACACGTAAACTTATGTGTAATTTGTTTATGTACTTAAGTAAGTATATTTCTCTTGATGTAAAATGATTCTCGTTATTGTATGAAACAAATTATTTGGATTTGAAAATTTAGAAGAAAATATTTCACTTTCAAACAAATTAACCTTAGATAAGTATAGTATACTCAATGGGCCTTTGCCCAACAGTGGGACACACCAGGCTAATTGTAACTAGGCTCGTAGGAAAGCGGGGTCAGTCATCCATCTATGCTTGAGTAAAGTTTTTCTATGGTATAATGTCCTCCTAGCCGATTTTCGACCACGGCAGCGGCCAGTCTCATCGGAGACGCCAGATGCGCAGGACATATTACAGGGCACATGTGTGTGTGCAAACACAGGTGCACTCTCTATTCCTTCACTCTCATAATCCGATTGGACGGCAGATCGACACGATCAGGGAGAGGTCAAGCGCAGGACCAACGTGCTTTCCGAGGCAAGGGGGTATAACACTGGCAACTTCCTGACTCCGGGCTGCTACTGTGAATTTTTCTTGCTAGAAAAACCGCTATTGTCCCGCCCCGGGATTTGAACCAAGAACCTCATAATCAGCAGTTTAACAAGCTGACCGCTAGACCAACGAGGCAGTCAATGTCAAAAAAGGTCTATGGCATAAGTATAATCGATGGATGAGCCAGCTTTCATAATACGGGCCAGACAGCGGTTTATATAGGATAGGGTTGTCAATAGAATTTTCATATCTACATTTATATGATTTACGTATATTGATTACGTATATTTTGATTAATTACTTTTTGACGTGACAACGTCTTATAATTCGATAGAGCCGGCTGCACGCACGAAAAAACATTACGTCATGCGGCGTTACCTCGTCATGCGGCGTTACCTCGCTCTGAGGCGTTCCATGTAAGGCTTGAAGCGCAAGCGAGAGCGCTCGACATCCGTCTCTCTCCTACTTGAGTGAGCGATGCGTCTGCGTTGTCACGTTCAACTATCGTCAGTAAACCGACTTTACAGACAACCAATTTTTACTTAATTACTTTTTACTTAATTACTTACTTTTAAATATTGTTGTGCATCTAACTTATAATCAGTGAATAATTCTGGCAGGAGCGGTGTCCTCTAATACAAGCAAATTTAGCTTAAAGGGGGACTCCAACCAAACCCTGTTTGTATAATTTTATAAGTTATCGAAATAAACATTTTATTATTTATTATTTTATTATATTACGTATCTATAGAATTTACGTGATGAATTGAAGGCGTAATTTATTTCAACTTGTTTAAATAGTTTATTGTATTATTTTTTTTCTCTATTCTAGCCTAGACCTAGACAAAACCTTGTTTATGGTACCCATCCACGTGATATTAAAGCCAAATATATCTTTGACGTATAAAGTCAATTTTCCGGGAGATACCTACTGATGCCGTTACACGTGTTGACCGATAATTGAGCTTTACACGGTGCACGATGGCTTTACAGGGCCTTAGTGAGGAGCTTTTTGGGGGCCAAATTTAGATTTTTTTGTATATATTGGAGGTGTATTCATTCAACGGCAAGGTGGGCCAGTCGGTACAAATGATGTGTCGCTAAAGATTTTACCCAAGCGAGTCTTTGACTCTCAGCCCCGTGCCCGAGAGACAAAGGCTCGCTTTAATTTCTAGCTAAGCTTCTAGTTTAAAATAATTTTAGGGGGTACCTCACAAGGTACAAAGGAACCCTAAAGGACCACTTTGGTGTCCGTCTGTCAACCCTCTTTTCTCAGGAACACGTGGAGGTATCGAACTGACATTAACATCCAATAGCCAAGTCCGTAACCTCTTGGAGCCGTGATAAAAATCAATCTTCTAAGTCCACGCAATTAAAACTTACAGCCGTTTATGCCCAATTTAAATTTCCAGGGAAATGACACGCACACAAAACTTATATGATACTTTCCGTTGACCAAGAATCATTAAATTTGGCAAAATGCGAGGTCTTATAGCAAATAATAAAAATATTTGCCGTAAATTTATACATAGTTTTTCACAAAAAAAATATCCTATGTACAATAGGTGTATGGTATGCTACATAATCTCGTTGACCTAGAATAAACAAGACCCGTCAAGTGCGAGTGTAACTCGCGCGCCGAGGGTTTCGAACGTTTCTCAACAAGTAGGTATGTACTAAAGGTACTGGTTAGAGACTCCGAAATTTAATGACGACCTAAAACTAGTAGGTACCAACCTACATTTCAGATGGATCTCTCTGCATGCTTCGGTGATAGGGTGTAGCGGTAAATTTTTCGACTTTTTTCAAAATATTTCGAAAAGTATTGAACCTACAGAAATTTGTACAAACTGATTCCTTTCATATGATACCCCACTTAGAGGGGTAGCCCCCCCTTTTGAAAACCACCCCCCCCTTTTTGACTATTTTTCAAAAAGTGTTCGTTTTACAGACTTTTCTATATTTTTCCTGTAAAATATAGATTTATATCTACAAACGCTTCATACATTTTGAATGGATCGCTCTGCAAACTTCGGAGATAGGGGGGGGGGGGGGGGGGGAACGGTTAAAATTTCGACTTTTTTCAAAATATTTCAAAAAGTATGAAACCTACAGAAATTTCAAAAACTGTTTTGAAATGTACAAACCGATACCTTTCATATGATACCCCACTCAGTGGGGTAGCCCCCCTTTTGAAAACTATCCCCCCTCTTTTTGTCATTTTTTTTAAAAGTGTTCATTTTACAGACTTCTCAATATTTTTCCTGTAAAATATAGATCTATATCTACAAACGCTTCATACATTTTGAATGGATCGCTCTGCAAACTTCGGAGATAGGGGGGGGGGGGGGGGAAGGGTAAAATTTCGACTATTTTCAAAATATTTCAAAAAGTATGAAACCTACAGAAATTTCAAAAACTGTTTTGAAATGTACAAACCGATACCTTTCATATGATACCCCACTCAGTGGGGTAGCCTCCCCTTTTGAAAATTATCCCCCCTCTTTTTGACCATTTTTCAAAATGGGTTCATGTTACAGACTTCTCTATATTTTTCCTGTAAAATATAGATCTATATCTACAAACACTCCATACATTTTGAATGGATCGCTCTGTAAACTTCGGAGATAGGGGGGGGAGAACGGGTAAAATTTCGACTTTTTTAAAAATATTTCAAAAAGTATAAAACTTACAGAAATTTTAAAAACTGTTTTGAAATGTACAAACCGATACCTTTCATATGATACCCCACTCAGTGGGGTAGCCTCCCCTTTTGAAAATTATCCCCCCTCTTTTTGACCATTTTTCAAAATGGGTTCATGTTACAGACTTCTCTATATTTTTCCTGTAAAATATAGATCTATATCTACAAACACTCCATACATTTTGAATGGATCGCTCTGTAAACTTCGGAGATAGGGGGGGGAGAACGGGTAAAATTTCGACTTTTTTAAAAATATTTCAAAAAGTATAAAACTTACAGAAATTTTAAAAACTGTTTTGAAATGTACAAATCAATACCTTTCATATGATACACCATTCAGTGGGGTAGCCCCCTCTTTTGAAAATTATCCCCCCTCTTTTAGACAATTTTTCAAAAAGTGTTCATTTTACAGACTTCTCTATATTTTTCCTTTAAAATATAGATCTATATCTACAAACGCTCCATACATTTTGAATGGATCGCTCTGTAAACTTCGGAGATAGGGGGGGGGGGGGGGGGGTTTCAAAAAGTATGAAACCTACAGAAATTTCAAAAACTATTTTGAAATGTACAAACTAATACCTTTCATTTGATACCCCACTTGACTCTGTAGGTCTCTTTTAAAATTTTGACATCTCAATTTGTATGGAAAATGTTCATTTTCATTTTTCATTTACTTAAAAAAAAAATTCTTAAAATCTATACAGGCGCACGCAATGTATTATTATTTTAAATTTCAAGTTGATAGCTGCTGTAGTTGTTGAGTTATTAAGGAGGGAAAAAAGGACAGACAAAGCGAGACCATAAGGGTTTCGAAACCCTTAAAAATTGGCAAGGAGCAAGGTCTTATACGGAACCCGCGAATCCGACTCGTACTTGACGTTTTATTGTACCTAAATCACGTCCGGCGGGCTCAGTCTAGCAAGTTTGAAAAGTTATACTTACCACCTCTGAGCCCACACCCTGAGTACGTCCCTGTTCCGATATATATGATACTACAACAGTAAAGCTAGGCTCGTACTGGCTGTGGACATTGTACAAGATGGATGACGGAGGTGCAGTTTGGATGAAAAGTGGATTGCACAAGCCTGCCGTCCACAATATTTTAACGTTGACATAGAACATACTTTAATGTGGTAGGTACTCAGGCGCTTATTTTTTCACGGACTTCAAAAAAAGGAGGACACACAGAAAAAAATACTAGGTACATAGAATGTTCGGCTGTACCTATGAATGTTCGTCGATTTCTCTGTCAATTATGGACAGATTTTGGAAATTCTTACGCTATTTGTAAGTATAGAAAATCATCCCGAGGTGCTCATTAAAATTTTATTCACGAGTTATTTGTCACTCAAAACTTAAAAACGGTGCAAAATGAAGGCATCCGAAGTAGTTTTTTAGTTTTTTCAAAACGATTAAATTATGGTACTTACTGAAGAATTGGTGGAAGTAGGTACCTACATACCTAAATGCCAAAACAAATTTGACAGAAAAAACCATGAAAGATTATTTATTTTGACACAAAAGTTTACATAATATACCTACTGCAAGGTCCGAGAGAGAGAGCGAGATAATTTATTTTACCAAAAAAAGATATTAGTAGGTACAAGTATGTACATATTTTTAGGCAGATACAACAACACAGATAACATCTTAATCTTACTTACTAGGTATAGTTATGGCGCTCATTAGGGGAGGCCTATGTCCAGCAGTGGACTAATATAGGCTGATGATGATGATGAGGTATAGTTAGGTAGGTACTACAAGAGTAAAATGGGTCCCTGTCCCAGCATGTTGTAGTATTATAGCATTTGCCCAATACTGCGCTGGTTTTCAGGCCCTTGAAAAGTGACGTGTAAGAGATAGTCATGGGAGAAATAGTGTGCATATTAGCTTTATACATAAGTGCACTATGAATTAGATAGGTAGTACGTACACCACGGATAAAAAATATAATAATAATATATTTGTTTACCTAAGCAAAACTAGTAGTGCTACACCTAAACACTAAATCTTAACTAACTCTATGTAACCATGTCATGCTCTACCTGATAGGCAAATGTAAGTAAACTGTACTTAGATCTTTTACTGCTGAAGAATAGGTGCAAAATTGTGACGACTACGTCGTTGTTTCATTAAGAAATCTTCTAAATAAAACAGCAAAAATACTTTGCTTTAATAAAGTCATAATATAAATTTTTTGGAATGAAAGATTTAGTGCTTCAATTAAGTATCCGCGGCAACGCACGCGTTGTTTCTATGGAAATTACATATTATTTAGGTTACTTATTTCCATCCCATGGTACTTAACTGATTTATGGGATAAAATGCCTATGTTTGATTCCAGGGTTAGAGCTACATCTATGTAAAGTCTCAGCTCAAACTGTTCAGTAGTTCTGGCTTTCAGGCAGGTTCAGTAGTTTTGGCTTGAAGAAGTAATAAGGATCCATCTATCTAAACATTCAAACTTTCGCATTTATAATATTAGTGGGTTTGAAACGAAGTGTATTAAAACGTTTTCAGTGAGGAATAAGAAATCGTTGAAATGTAAATTCTCCAACTGCAGTAAGTAAATTTTCCACTCCCTGAGACGGAACGTAAAATAGGTATTTACGGAAGCATTCATCTTTTGCCACAAAGTGAGCAATTTCATAGGAATCTAGTAATTTTATTTGCAAACTGAGGAATTCTAAAAACGGAGAAAAATACTCGCGAATAATTATACTGCTTTTTAACCAACCAACAACGTCAGAAATAAAGTGCCTAACCAAGTTACTTTTAAGTCAATTAAATCTAAGGCTCTATCCGAAGCAGAACAAGGAAGGACCCTATCTTTCTCTCTCTCTCTCTCTCTCTTCTGAACTTAGCAATTAGGTTTATGTTTCCTATCTGAGAGAAAGCCGGTTTTTACTTTAGTAGAACGTCAGAAATAAAGTGCCTAACCAAGTTACTTTAAGTCAATTAAATCTAAGGCTCTATCCGAAGCAGAACAAGGAAGGACCCTATCTTTCTCTCTCTCTCTCTCTCTCTTCTGAACTTAGCAATTAGGTTTATGTTTCCTATCAGAGAGAAAGCCGGTTTTTACTTTAGTAGAACGTCAGAAATAAAGTGCCTAACCAAGTTACTTTAAGTCAATTAAATCTACGGCTCTATCCGAAGCAGAACAAGAAAGGACCCTATCTTTCTCTCTCTCTCTTCTGAACTTAGCAATTAGGTATAAGTATTACTATCTGAGAGAAAGCCGGTTTTTATTTTAATAGAACGTCAGAAATAAAGTGCCTAATCAAGTTACTTTAAGTCAATTAAATCTACGGCTCTATCCGAAGCAGAACAAGGAAGGACCCTATCTTTCTCTCTCTCTCTTCTGAACTTAGCAATTAGGTATAAGTATTACTATCTGAGAGAAAGCCGGTTTTTATTTTAATAGAACGTCAGAAATAAAGTGCCTAATCAAGTTACTTTAAGTCAATTAAATCTACGGCTCTATCCGAAGCAGAACAAGGAAGGACCCTATCTTTCTCTCTCTCTCTCTCTCTTCTGAACTTAGCAATTAGGTTTATGTTTCCTATCAGAGAGAAAGCCGGTTTTTACTTTAGTAGAACGTCAGAAATAAAGTGCCTAACCAAGTTACTTTAAGTCAATTAAATCTACGGCTCTATCCGAAGCAGAACAAGAAAGGACCCTATCTTTCTCTCTCTCTCTTCTGAACTTAGCAATTAGGTATAAGTATTACTATCTGAGAGAAAGCCGGTTTTTATTTTAATAGAACGTCAGAACTAAAGTGCCTAATCAAGTTACTTTAAGTCAATTAAATCTACGGCTCTATCCGAAGCAGAACAAGGAAGGACCCTATCTTTCTCTCTCTCTCTCTCTTCTAAACTTAGCAATTAGGTATAAGTATTCCTATCTGAGAGAAAGCCGGTTTTTACTATAAGTAGAGAGAAGACAAAACAGCATGACATGGCCATCACGACACGTTTTCAAGATTCGTTTTGGTGGACCGTGATAATGTGGATTGCTTTTGTCATCTAGGTTAGGTAATTTTACTTCGCTACGATTAAAGCGTTTGAAATGTGGTGTTGAAGGATGGAAATGATATACTTATAGCTTTACCAATGAGGTGCTGAATAGCACATAAATATTAAGTAGATATATTTCTGTGCTGAATAGAGTTAAGGAGAAAAGGTTTTAAAAAAATCTTTATATATATCTGTATTTTGGATTTCTATCAGTGTACATATCTAACTACAGGAAATCTACAGTCATATCGGCCTTTCATACCGCCTTTGTGACGTATCGTCACATTTGTTATAATCCTTTGTGCCGTTCCGTTCCACGCAGTCTCGGGCTATTGCGCAACAACTTATAATTAACATGAGCTTGTTAATCTTCATTGGAACTTCCTTTCTAGGTCTCGTTTACTCTTTCAGCTAATTGTCGTGACCGCTCATTGACTAATGTTCTAAAAGTGTGTTGTCTATTGTGCTGTCAAAATTAGAATTCTGTAATCTGAGAGCAAGACATAGGAAACTTTATAGACTGGATAACTTGACTTGGACCACTTTACGGACTCGTTGTGGCCGAATAGCTGGTTCTAAGGACTTGCCTGCTTAAAACTGCAATAAGTAATCACTCCGTGGTAATGGCATGCCTTTCGTTTTTGAATAGTCTTGCGTAGTGTAGAATAGTATACATCATTCATTATGTCTGCCTTTATTTATTTAAATGATCACTTTGATAAGACCTTCACAATTTTATTGAATTTCCAAACTTCAAAATTAATTATTATAAGACAAAGTCTGTCTCCCTGTACTTTATAGTAATTTAATTATAGTTATTAGTAGCGATAAAAGCACCGTTTTAAATTGAATTTCAAGTTAGTCGAACTATTATAGTTAAAACATTATTCTGGTTAGAAAGTTTCCATTTCGATGTGCCAAAGCGTGTTCTAAAATTATAATCTGGATAAGGTAAGATTTTTTGTGAACTGTAATTACTGCAGCCGAGGAGCTTAATTGGAGCTTATCAGGTTAATAAATCTAAGATGATCTACGGTTAATTACTTACCTGGTAAATAAATAAATGTATTTTAAAATGTTAGCAGTGGGTGCTAAGGGTTCATTCAGTAGATAGATAAATACTTAGAAAATGTTAGCTGCTAGTAGGAGATTAGCAAGGGCCAGGGCCCGCAAGAAGTGACGTGAAATTGGGAGACCTTTGCCACAGTAGGAACGGCTCGGGTTGATATTTTGCAAGGCCTGGAATAAAACATAGGAATATAACAACTTTTTATCCCATAAATCAATTACCATGGGATAGAAAAACCTTAAAACGTTTCCATAGAAACAACACGTGCGAGGCCGCGGGCATAAACTAGTCATTAATAAATAATGGACAATTCACACAGCATTCTCTTGCCCCAAGCCAAGCAGAGCTTGTGTAAACATTATGCATACCTACATAAAGTGTGGATTAGCACTAATAAATAAATAATATATAAATAAATAATACTGGACAATCCACACAGCATCAGCTAGCCCCAAGCTAAGCAGAGCTTGTGTTATGGGTACTAGATGACTGATATACATAATATAATACATTACATAAATATATATTTTTTATTATATATAGAAACGACCAGAACACTCGGAACAAATATTTGTAGATCGTACAAATATTTATCCCAAGGCGGGAATCGAACCCGCAACCTCCTGCGCCGCAGGCGGACCTTCGCCCGCCGCGTCACCGAGGTCGTCCGAGGCACTTTAAACTAAAAATAAAAAGAAATATCAGTAGGTAGGTACCTATATTTCTTTTTATATATTTTGTATTCTTGGTCTTGAAGAAGTAGAGCTGTTTGAACGATTCCGTGAATAAATCCCGAAAACCGGTAGATACTGGGCATACCCGGCAATAACCACGAATAAAGAACACAAAGACCTAGTACACATAGGTATCAAGTAACATTATTATATAACTATCAGTGGATTCCTGTCTAGTCTAGTAATAGCCCATCAATTTCTATTGTATCATCATTTATTAGCTATACAAGCTTGCTGATGATTTTCTTAAAATAAATAAACAAGAAGATAAACCATAGATCTCGCGAAATGATGATCTTACTGCTAACGGTAGTGGAGAGACACCAGGAGGTAGCACTAGAGATCTATGAGTCAAACTATCATGCCTTACTTCTTGTAACTAACTCTATGTGGCGATAAGCCTACTAGCGGAATAGATGGTGAAACAAACCCTAACCCAAATAAGGGTAGCAACTCTTTCGACCTAGTATCTGGGTCGCAATGACGTCACAAAAAGGGGAGAGGGGCTGCAGCATAGCATAAACAGCTTGAAATGCAGTTTTTATGGAGCTACGAATAACAACTTCAGTACTCTCAAATGCAGGTTTGTTTTCAATAAGTACAACCATTATAAAAGTGGCGAATTAAAATGGAGTACCAAAACGCGTTAAAAGTTCTTAAAGTGGTGGCCATATTCTTGATCATGAAACACGCAAACCATAAATCATTGCATTGGACGTTCTATGACCTATGGTACTGTACAATGCTTATGTAGCTAGAACGTAGGCTACTACTAAATCTTAGTGCTAGTATTTCTCGTGTCTCACTACACAACAATGTCGGCTCGGCGGTGGACCGGCGGCGGCAACAGACAAGTTGACAAAAGACTATCGGCTGCTTACAATATTCATACACTGAAATGTCGTACCAACCCCCGGGATGTGTCGCCTTCGGTGCTTATACTCATTAGTTAGCAAGAATAGCTTGCACCTTAAATATTTCTTTCTATGACTGCTTTCACTGCCTACCCTCGGCGATGGAACCCGCAGAAGCACGCTGCCGCTCGGAGGACCACCACGTGTACATTGTGTGTCGTGGGCCATGAAAGTGTTAGTTATACCCACAAACTATATAGGGATACTAACGTATGTTATACCGCATTCACTGCCCAGATACCGCTCCGCCAGGACCATCCCAAGTAGCATTTTTCTCTCTTTAATAGTTCACATTTGGTTCACTGGTGATATCTGAGTATTACCATTGGCCACACGTGGTTCATTAGCTGTATTAAAGAGAACAAATCCACGTAAACCTGTTTAAGGCATGTATAGGTTTGTTAAATTGGCCTATTAGGGGGCCAGGGACCGCCTACAGGCCGCCACGCCTAAATACTGACCTGTTCTTCGATGCCATCACTGACTCTATAAATGCGTTTCCTTGGTGCGATAATTTAATTTTACTCGGGGATTTTAACATTAATGATAACTGCAAATTACATAAATTTCAAACATTCTTGGAATGCCTAGGTCTATCCCAGTTGGTGACAATGCCAACTCATTTCACTGATTCTACGCAGTCACTTATTGATGTCATATGTTCTAACCTGCCCGTAAAGAATATTAAAGATGACTCTGTTGGGCGAACAACTGGGCACCACCTATTAGTATGTGAATTTAAAATTAAGCGCGATAAGATACCCCCTAGATTCCTTACATATAGACCTCTTAACGATATTGTCAGTGACATCTTTAAAAATGATTTGACTGCTATTCAATGGAATTCAATAGCTTCTCTAAACAACGTAAATGAAATGGTAGAGCAATTCACCGGTTATGTACTCGCCCTTTTCGACCTTCATGCGCCTCTTAAAACTACCATCATAAGGGACCGTGGTTATCCATGGATCACCTTTACTGTGAAAGAGATGATGAAGCTTAGAGACGAAGCACTCCGCGCATTCCATAAAACTAAATTAGAGTCCAAGAAATTATATTATAAAGATCTGAAAGCTGAGGTGAATCGAGCTCTTCACTTCGAGAAGACTGCCTTTTTCAATCAAAACATAAACAGTAAAATTACAGAGCCTAAAACCTTATGGAAAAATTTAAAAACACATATTTTACCCCCAAAACCTAATGAACTCCCGCCGAAATTTAATGACCCTAATACAATAAATTGTCATTTCCTTGATGTTCCAGGCGCTCCAAATACTGATATATCTTTTCTCACCTTTTTTGAGTATCATCGTCGTGGAGAAGCTGTGTTTAATATAAATACTGTAAGTTGTCAACAATTAATAAAAATTATAACCTCACTCAAATCCAACGCTAAGGGCACGGATAAAATAGATCTAAAAATGTTACTTATGACTCTACCAGAAACACTCGAAATATTAACATCCATTGTTAATAAATCAATTACCACGTCTACTTTTCCGGATTCCTGGAAGACTGCTAGTGTCTTGCCGCTGCCTAAAATTCCACAACCAGTCGTAATCAAAGACCTTCGCCCTATAAGTATACTTCCATGCTCGTCAAAAATTCTCGAAAAAGTAGTTTGCAATCAGTTAACCGAGTACCTTGAAAAGAATGAATTACTGCCGGACGCACAGTCGGGGTTTAGAAAGGGTCGTAGTACCACCACTGCTCTTCTGGACATTACTGACAGTATACTTAGTGCACAGGATGATGGGTTGATCACTCTGCTGGTTCTTCTCGATTTTTCTCGAGCGTTTGATTCAATAAACATCACCCTATTGCTTTCTAAACTGAGCTATTTCGGCTTCAGTGACAGCGCTGTCAGATGGTTTAACAGCTATCTGAGCGGACGTCATCAGCATGTAAAAATACCTGATTCTGACGGATCTTTCAGAGTATCTGCTGACTTAGCCGTTACGCGAGGAGTGCCCCAAGGATCCATTTTAGGTCCTCTTCTGTTTATAATGTACACTGCGGACATTACTCGCTGCATAGAGCACTGCAGATATCATATATATGCCGATGACGTCCAACTCTACATCTCGTTTAGGTCAGGGGATGCAAGGACAGGTATACTTAAGCTCAATGAGGACTTGGCTAACATTGCAGATTGGGCAGGCCGGAATGGTTTGGTACTAAATCCATTAAAAACGAAATACTTAGCTATTGGTACCAAACACAAACTGGATACGTTTCATCCGCCGTTAGACATCTCTCTAATGGGAAAGCCCGTTGAGCGAGTTTATGAAGCGCGTAACTTAGGCCTCTTGTTTGATTCGAACTTAAGGTTCGAGCGTCACATTACTGAATCTGTCAAATCTTGTTTTTTCAAACTTAAAGTACTCTATAATATCAGACCCTACTTAAGTGAGGAGCTACGTGTTCAGCTTGTCGAATCCCTGATACTATCTAAACTCAATTACGTAGACACTGTAACGGGACCTCGACTGCTGGGCCGTACACAGCGACTGCTTCAGAGAGTACAAAACGCGTGTGCTCGCTTTTGTTTCAAAATTCCTCCCCGGACTCACGTCACCCCCTTTCTGAACAAAAACTCTATTCTAAGAATGAGAGCACGTCAGAAGCTCCATCTAGCTTGCCTACTTTTTGGCGTGATTAAGTACCGTACTCCTAAGTACTTATTTGAGAGACTTATCTGGATGTCCAAAACGAGATCTTTGCGCAAATGCTCGAAACAACTATCGACACATGGTCATCATTCGGCAGCTTTTAGAGGCAGCTTCCGGTACGCTGCAGCAAAGTGCTGGAATAACATTCCACCACCCATAAGGGACCTTCAGTGTTTTCAAAATTTTAGGGCTAAATTGAAAATATTTATTTTAGGACACCAGAAAAGCACTGAAGATCTCCGAAATGACATTTCTATTCTATAGTGCGCACGCTCAACTCGGGCCTCTTCCTCTTCTTGTTTTCATTAACTGTAAATTTATATGTTTGTAAATAGATTAGCTATTATAAGTATAATTACCTCAATACAATACTGATGACTTACGCAGTTATTAAGTCTGATGACTTAAGTAGTTATTATATTAAATGAATTTGTGTCAGTGTACGTGACGCGTCATTTGGCTTCGACGGAAGATCAGCGTTGAGATAACTGTGCCTACCGGCTAGTTGTCACAACAAATGCTGAGTCGAACGCCATTTTGTAGCATTTACTTGTCTTATCCTTAATTTAATATAGTTTTATGTTGTCTGTAGGTACCCATAGTTTAAATAAGTTTAAATTGTAATGCTACAAATAAAGATTTCTTATTCTTATTCTTATTCTTATTCTTATTCTTATTAAGTAACTATTGGTGTTATGATAGGATAAAATTACTCTTCTAGTCAGCTTTCATTAAAAAGCTGAACAAGAGCATTTTAAGAAGGGGTTATTTTTAAATTGTAATTTACGGTATTAGCTATTTAAAGGTCCACATGTACGGTATTAGATTGCTGGCATTTTAATACAACACATGTGAATATTAATGCAGCCAAAAGCGTATATGGAACACATATGAACCTTTCTAGAGCTTATGACATTATAATAGTTCACTTGTGAAACTTTAAAGAGGTCACAACATTATATTTGGAGCTACATACAATGGTTCACTGCAGACGGAGACAAATTTCCACCATTTTGTTCCCCCTTATCCTTTAATAGTTCTAAATTTATTAAGATTTTATTACATAATACGGAGTTTTCGTTGTTGATTTTGTGATTAATGATCAAATCTAAAACCATACACTGATTTGAACGCCATAAAACCACTAATATAAGTATAAGATAAATATATAAGATAAAATGTTTTGAGCGTCTTTGCATATTTAGAAAGATTTTTTTGATAAAAAGGCATTATACCTGAGGCGCGTGAAAATTTTAACTCTAAATATGTATATACTTTACAACACATTTACATTCCCCATAATATTAGCACCATAGGATGTAATAAATACAGGTGTACTAACCAGTTTTAATGAATTCACATTTATAAAATGGCTTCACACTCACGAGCTAGAAAGTTTCCACGTAATAAATATAATATTTATTACAAAATGTGATAAAGTGATTATTTGGAGAATAACGGCCTTACAAGTTGTTTTAAAGGTACATTTGTGAGCTTAAATTACTATCAAGGCTGTACAATGGTTCTCTTGTTACTTCTTATATCTCTCTTGTCTGGAAGAAGAACCACGCGGAATCTAATATAATGCAGTTAACCAGCTTTCATACCACCTGTGTTCTCTTAAACTGCCATTGAAGAGCTACTATCCAGCTACTGTGTACCTTCTGTGAACTCAAGGCTGAATAATTTGTGCCCAAACCGGTGGTATAAGGGCTGGATAGCGTGCTATATAGCCCTTATACAGCTTACTTAGACAGCTCAAAGAGTAAATGTGCACCATTAGACAACCGCTATAGAACTCCCAATGCGTGCGGCTTGGGTTATGTTATGAAAGTGAAAAAAGAAAGTGTGCAATTTGTGTACAAATTGCTTCCCACATTTTGTTTTGACTGTACACTCTAATACAAGCTGTAAACCTGTCCATTCACTAAAGAGATCCCGGAACGGAATTTTATTATGATTTGAGTGGAGATGCTTCGTAGCGTAAAAGTGGTGAAACTTTTCCCGCGTCTTTGTACTTAAAAATATAACTATTTTTGAAAACAACCTACTAACCGCACATCATAGGGTAGATGGGGAAAAAATCATCCCTACTTTAGGATAGATGATTGAAAATATAATGTTTTTTAAGGATTTACATTTCCCACTTTGCCGACGTGATTGAGATAACTGCTCAATGCAAAATTACGGTTTCTTTCTAGCACTAATAAGTCTTTCAGCTAATTCACGGACAGACAAGACGGATGGACGGAAATGGCGAAACTATAATATGGGTTTTTTGTTGACTACGAAACCATAAAAACACGCATCGTATCTAATCTATCTTTAATAACAATTGTTAAGAAGATGACTAGAACAGGGATTCCATGGCCAAAAATACTGATTTTACTGACAATATCCCTTTAAAAACTGACTATTTACTGACTAAATCTCTAGAATACTGACGCCCGGTCGGTCGATTGGACATCAAAATACGAATGATAGTTGCCATCTTCCACCCCTGTACAGTTAGTTAAGTAGGTACCATGTTCATCATTTATAATGTGTGCTTTTATTCTACAGTGATAGTGTTTATCCAACAAAAAGGAACTACTACCCACCGAAAAGAAAAGGATATGTTATAAGATTTTTAAGGGACACCTACTCCAAAACAGCATTCTTTTCGTCTCAATCTACAGAAACCAGACCACTTTTGTGGGAACGTAGCCCCTGATCCTCAAAATACTGACTTTACTGACCATTTTCCACCCCTGCTAGAATTTTTAGGGACCTTTGAACTTGAACTTTTACTTGCATACGTTTATGGGGTAGCAGCACTTTTCCTGGCGGAAGCGTGAAGCGGTTCGTTGTATGTCAGTTTATTTCGGTTGCTTTTAGTCAGTGCATTCTTTCAGCATTGCAAGATTTGCAGGCGCCAACTGAAATATTACTTTGAATGCTTTTTGAGGTATTAATCTTGGCAGAAGCGAAATATTTTAAAGCTTTTCATAACAAAATGTGCGAGGGGCGGAAATAAATAAGATAAATAATGCTGGACAATCCACACGGCATGCGGCATCATCTAGCCCCAAAGCTTGTGTTATGGGTACTAGATAACTTTATGATTTTTATTTCATTTTAATAGATTTTGCTTATTATGTGTTCATAAGTAACGCATATCATAATCTATGTACCTATATGATTTAATTTACTATGAAAAATTACAATCAAAAACAGTAATAGAAATAAATAAGAACTAGTATTTACAATTGAAACAATTGAGCTACTGCAGACTGTTGCAAGCAATCTACGGTAGCTCAACTGATCCATATCAACAATTTTTGTCATATCATAGCCTATGTCAATGTCATTAGCATTACCCATGGTCTCCCGCGCGAAAATTGAATTTTCTTTCGGTTTTTTCACCACAGTGAGGGAAGGTAGAAAATAAATATGTCGAGCTCAAAAAACATTTTGCCGAACAGTGTCTCCAGAAAAAGCCAATTTCTACCCCCGTTCATAATTCTCGAAAAACGCGTTTCTAGGTCTCGAGAGGTGTAGAGAATTTTAGAAGAAATGTTTCTATTCTCAAATGTCAAAAGTAGAGTAAATTGATCGGCATGTTCGCAGTGGTAGACTCATCTCTAGGGTAGACTAGAAAACCTTTCTATCCGCTCATTCTTTCGAACGCCGTGTTCCCGATCGAAGAAAACTTTCTACTCTGTACATCTAAATGTCATTTTTATGTCATTTTAAATCTATTCTACCCTAGACAAGAAACGGCGTGCTAGGCCCGCTGATGCGCTGCTCCAGATACTCACCAGCTCTCGGGTCACGCGTCGCTTCGACCAAACGCTCAGATAATTTTTTAAAAACTCAAAGAGCCTCGGTACCCCACGGACTTAGGGTCTCGAGTCTCGACTCGTCTATTTACTATGTCAAAGTTCATAATAGTGTACTGATTGGACTCGTCGGTGTTGTTTCAAGTAAGGTAAATAAATAAATTATAATATAAAGTCAAGTTCGTTGCACTTGCAACGCTTTCTAATAATAAAATGGCAATGCCAACAATAGGCTGTAATCTCAAACTCGATGCATATTATATGCCGAGGTGAGTTTAAGTTAGGATAGTAGAGGTTTTTAGTGCGAGCTACCTACTGCACTAGGCAGTTCAAGTTACCTAAGGCTTTAAGAATGAGGATCCGTAACGTATAGAGCTAAGAAATCCATAACACAGTGCAGAATGTATTGTTTGAAGCAAAAATTTTTGCTCTACGACAAAAATTGACGAAGTTATGACCAAATTACTAGCGAAGTTCACTGAGTGACCGCCGCGGGTGTGTGTGACGTCACTCGCTCGGTCGCCGCCCGTTAACCGTAGGCAGATATCAGTTTTTAGTGATTTCCTCCGAAACCATAAATTTTAGGAAAAAATATGACAGAACCAAATAGACTCAGTTTTGAGAGACCCATCAAATGAAAAAAATAAAAACATCCGGGTCTCTCAAAACTGAGTCTATTTGGTTCTGTAATTTTTTTCCTAAACTTATAGTTTCGGAGTAAATCACTAAGATTGTGATCTCCTGTCCATTAAGCCATTATGTCCGGTCTTGTGCCACCCTAATCCATCACTCGCTCTCTCTCTATGGAACCTATTAAACATTGAGTATCTGACTGATGTTGCACGATTACTAATGATTCTAAATGAATGATGATTGATGATGATTATTAACGATGATTTTCTGCCATCACTTCGGGTTTCACACTTCGGTACACAGCTTGGGCGGGGCTCTCGCCCAACCCCATTTAACTTCCATGATCCGAGTTCTAACATCCTGAACTTACGTCCGTCGTCAAATAAGTTATTTCAGGTAAATATTGGTGTCATTGGTCAAATTCAGAACCATTTTCCCCGGAAGCTACCATGTCGTACCTACCTAGTTTAACAAGTTCCTATAAAGTTGAAGTTAAGTGGCGCTGGATCAGTCCAGTAGGTATTTTAGTTTAGCGGTAAAGTAATCGTTCTTACTTCTATCTCGATGTAAACGAATTACAAAGCACGACCGTGGGCTAACCGCAAATGAAACGCACGCTTAGCGGAACGTTTAGTTTTGTCTGGTTTTAGTTTTCTGCGTGTAATGAAAACACCAGGATAATAACTTATTTTATTGACAAAAAAGAAATGGTTGTTTTAAAAACTCGTTATTCTTGTTCCATTGCAGGGCGAAAAGGTCTTTCTACATTCGTGTTGGTGATTGTGATTTCTTTGTAAGTTACAATCACCACAGTACGCTGTGTGGGGCGGGTAGCAGCGCCTCCTGCAGAACAATTCTACCACACACAATTCTACCACTGAACTGCGATCCCCAATCCGCATGCCCAGCGTGGGGATTATGGGCATTACCCCCATGTGATAAAAGACGCATAGGGAGATCCACTAGTGGATGCAGGCCGCGTCCAGCATTGGATCGATATGGGTTGTTGAGGTGAGGTGAGATTAAAACGTATATTAATAAAAATGATAATAATAGAGCTGGATAATTCATACAATTATAAACATGAAAATACCGATTGTAAGACGGAAGTAGTTACCTACTTATCTACTTATTTGATATTAGCGGTACCTAGGATACATCCTCCAATAAAAGTATTTCTGGGGCTCAGGGGGTCTGAAGGGTCCAAGAATCAATTTTGTTTGTTAGATTACATAGAATTTTAGATGACGATTAACACATAGAAAACAAGTACTTACCTTCCTGAATCGACTTCGTTTTTGTCGTCCCACGTGTTACCAAATAAATGATTTATTCCATGCATTTAAGTGACGACAGCATGTAGAGCCATATACGTTCCATTTTCAGTACCGTTCGTGCCAAGTTAAGAAGTTTGGAATCGTACCAAAAATCACCAATGTACATTATGTAGATTCTGTTCTGTTCTGCTTCGTTTCTGCTGGATTGGATTTGTAAATTCTGATAACCACGATCACTACAACAAAACTCCTAGTGAGTTGCAAAAGTTATCAGTACTTAAATAAATATAAACAAACTAGATTCTGCCTGCGGCTTCGCACGCGTTAATTAAAAAAACATTGTCAAGCGGACAAAATTGTGAATCTAAACCATTCCCAGATCCCCTTGAACACACACAAAAAATTTCATCAAAATCGGTCCAGCCAAAATTGTGAATCTAAACCATTCCCAGATCCCCTTGAACACACACAAAAAATTTCATCAAAATCGGTCCAGTCGTTTGAGAGAAGTTCAGTGACATACACACTCACAGAAGAATTATATATATAAAGATTGTCAAAGCCTTGTGCAAAAAGGCTTACAATAAAATATCAGATTATCTAGAGGATAAAAAAGCTTGGGACGAGTTTTGCTCCAACTCGAAAAATAACAACTAACAGGCTAAAGGTTTTTCGTCTCTACATACCAAAGCGACAGAAATAAAAATATCACTTTATTTCTGCGTCAGTGTAAAATTTTATAATTTGACCTTTTTCTAATTGTATTTGTGTACCTACATTTATTGTATTTATGGAAATAAAGAGTTATTGATTTGATTTGACCTCATCAGCAGGCCTAGCACGGGGATAGTTGTCTAGGGTAGAATAGAAAAAAATGACATCGCATTGTCATACGTTGCGTAAATTATTGAAGTTGAAGGAATGAGTTTCAAACATTTATTACGCATTCGATGACGACGTGACGTAATTTTTCTCTATTCTATCCTAGACAGCAATCCCCGTGCCAGGCTACAGCACTCATAACATAAGTCCGCTGCTGGTTTGGAGAGGCACCCAAACAAAGGGGGATTTGCCTTAATCACCACGTTTGGCAGGCGAGTGGATAAACCCAATTAAATTTAAATCGGAATTAAGCATATATACACAATTACTTATCTGTACCGTCTTGTTATCTGAAATGTTACTCATCAAACAGTCTGAAAGTAAGTAAAGTCAGCAAACAATGATGAAAACTGGCCTAGTAAACCATGCACCCGCATTGGTATATAAATTTTCTAAAGTAGGTATTTGATGATGTTTGGGGCGAGTGAGTATATAATAAACCTAGGTTTATTAAAATATACAATTTCAGTTCGTGTTCCGTGGTGTTAATAACGATTTCGTTACGTATCACATACCTCATAAAGGTATGTGAATGTGATACGTAACGAACCCAAAAATCCTCTACGTAATTCGTAGCAAATTCGTAGCAAGGTAGAGTCCATTTTTAAGAACTTTGCACAGCTATATTACAATACATAATTTGAGACATCGTACATGATAGATAGGTAAACCTGCCTACCCAGATGAAAAGTTTTTAGTGACTATAATTAAATTAAAAGAAAAACTTCTATTTGGCATTATAGAAGTAGAGAACGTGCTACGAAATTCGTAGCAAACGTAGAAGCAAGTATCTTTGCGACACATGCGTTTTTCTTTGTCTGAACTAGGTTACACGATCTAATCCGACGAACTAGGAACTGACATAATGGCTTTACCTACTTACAACGGCAAGCGCCTATACATAACTAGGTATCTACAGATTATAGGTTGGGTCTAGTGCCCTTACGTCATAGTGCAGGTTATCCTATTATGCATTGAAGCCGGATATATGCAGCAGCTTTGTGAGCGTCTTTGGAAGACAAGAATCTAGGTGGGTAGGTTAAGTAGACCGCAGGATTATGTATGGGTAGAACAGTACAGGAAGGTCAGGAAGAATCATGGTATTCGCAACTAGAACTAAACGCCCAGAAGCGTGAGCACGTACCTACTTCGATAAGGATTGCTAAGCACCGATTTTCTCTGATGTCGATAGTAGGTATTTAATCGCTAAGAACGGTCTGTTCTTGTCGATTTTTTCGATATCAGAGAATCGGTGCTTAGCGGAGACGGCGCTCGCGCTGCAGCATCCAAAGCGCCCTATCTTGGTCATAGGGAAATTAGGCATTTTGAGTTCTTTCGACACCATGCTATTCACACGGTATCTCCAGACTCCACTCTCAATCGGAGTCACAAGATTGACTTTCATCAGAGCGCGTGTGAGTGAGGAGGATACGAAGATTATTGCCGTTTTATTTCATGTAATTTTCACGTAGATTCCTATCTATGAATTTTGACTTGGCGATGGACCACGTCCATCCAGCCTTGAAAAGGTTCTCTCTGCGCCCTTAGCCTGCACGTGTCGTATAGGCTAGGAGAAATCTAGGTTGGTTAGCTAATGGCACAGAGCGCACTGCGATGGCCTGGCCCCTGGCCAAGTGTTACAGCAAAGTACGTTGTACGAACGTTAATCTACGGTGGATCCGAGCCTTCAATTCAATGCATCCAAGGTCGCTGACGATATCTACAGAGTTCTTTCGAGTGGGCAGGTCAGAGTGCATTACCGAGATTTTATATTGTTGGATAGTTCCAACGGTGCTCATTTCGGCAGTAATAGCCACTGTCGGATTGATGCCTTGTCGTGTCGGCGGCGGCGACGGTTGCTAGTAATTACTAGCATGGCGTTGGTTTAGGTAGCCCGGTATTTATCGGGCTACCCATGCCAACTAACCCGGGCCACTTTCAATGGTCGTACCTACTTGAGGCTTGAGTTGACTAACAAAAAGCGTACCTAGTTGGTGAATTAAATGGTAATGTAGGGTTGTGTGAGCGAAGTCTTCTCTCGCGAGCGTGATTTTTGTCACTGATAAAACACCATCCCAGGTTGGTGTTAGTGCCTAGGTAGGTAAAGGCATTAGTACACCTTACTTAAGTACCTATCTACCTACTAGGTACTTACCTACTTTGTTTAGTTCGTTGTCTGATTTCTACAAAGACATTTGATTTCTATTGATTACCTACCATAGCAATAGCCAACACAATAAGTCGTAAGTCGTCGAGCACACGCCACTGTAGTGAAGTACATAGGCTCCGAGACAAAGCAGGCCGCGCTACGACCCGTCAGACCAGTTATGGACCAGTTGCTCCCCCCACCCCCTTCTTTTGTCCCCCTTGAACAGCTGACAAGCCAAACAAAGAATATCAACCAACCTACACTATTATGTAGGTATGTCTAATCTACAAACCTACTCACATCTAGACCTATAGGTAGTACCTACCTAGGCACAAATGATCCTTTTCATCTTTCGCGTAGGTATTTTAAGCATTGCGCGAGCCATAGTGATGGACCTCTATTTGAAACCTATGTAAAATTGGTAAACATTAAAAGAAAACCAAAGAGATTCAGGGTCTGTTTGTTGTAGGTAGGTATCTTCTTTAGTAGGTACCTAGGTCCTATGTAGGTACTTACCTACCTACAGAGAATATGAACAGCTGTTTGTTTTTACAGGCAAATGTTGAGAGTTTCGCGGTAGAATGTATCGAATAAACAAATGGTGACCCTGAAAACCCTAAGGTTGATCCTGAAAAACCTACTTAGGTGTGTGATTAGTGTGATGATAGTTATAGGTAAATGTACTTGCCTTTCTGCACATCCAATACACGGGAGTCCACACACAGCACTCCCGTAAACTGGTCTCCAGGAAGGTCCATACAGATTTTAGCACAAATCCATCGCAATTCACGTCGTAGTTTCCAACACTGCTCGGTTGCTATGGTGCTAGCGATCGCGACACGGATTTTAGCGAATAGTCCCTCGCAAAAACATTATAAAGTCCTTGTTTCAAAGTATTCACGGAAATATTTACACTATTTTGGGCCTGCAAAAGCGAAATATTCGTTTCGTTGCACTGCCTGCGCCCAGAAATTGATGGGCCTTTGCGTCAAATCGTCAACAAAACACGGCTGATCGGGAAAACTCGGTCCGCGTTCGATAAGTTTGCTATCTCTGTCGCTAGCCTAGATTGCTCTAGCTCTTTCCTGCTCGCGCAGTTGACATCTATTCAGGGTTGCTAGGGCTGGAAATTACTAGCGAGTTTCGTGAAAAATCCCATTTTGGAAGAAAATCCAACCAGATTCTAATGAGCTTTGAGTTCCGTGATATAAAATAAAGTAGCGAACTCCAATGAGCTCTTACTAGCTTAGTGGCGTTCATATTAACTCTTTCCATTCAACCGCCATGTAAAAGTTCTAAATCTAAGCAAGCTTCTCGATGCTGATACTTAACTGATTTGATTATTTATTTCTCTAGATGATCTGTAAAATGACTCAAAAGAGCTAAGTAAAATTGCAAAATAAAGAAAAACTCACATCCTTATATTACATACACTATCACATAAAATTTACAAGTAATATTAGGTTCCAGCATTATTATGTGTTCTTCTGCCAAAACTTGGGGGCATTGCGTGGAGTCTTGCCTTTCCCTGACCCCTTCTTGGGTGCTGAATGTGTCTCAGCACTGCCTCCTGATGCAGATTCCTCGTTCTCTGCTTGGGTCTTGAGAGTTTTCTTTATGTAGCTTATCTGTGGATGGCAATTAATATTAGAACTAAACTCCAAAGATGCCACAATAGTTATTTCAAGCCAAAGCTACTGCTAGCAAAGAAAGGCTTATGCTACTGCCATAGAAAAGAGGCCATTGTCTTTTGTTAAAAATAAGACTTACTTCTTGTTCTATATTCTGATGATGCCTGATAGCCTTTTGCTTGTGATGATTAGCCCGAGCGATGTGTTGGTCAACAGAGTTCAGCACTGCTTCGCAAGCATTACACCAGTCAGAGAGCACATCGGCAATGGATGCAGCATCCTCAAGCCTGGCATCTCTACCCAGGGCCACATCTACTTCCACTCTCTTGCATTCCTGGTCTAACTTGCCATGGATGATGTCTGAAAAGATTAACAATAGGCAATGTACTAATGTCATGTACAAATAAATTTTGTAATTAACACTATGAAATGCAAAGGTACTATATAAATACAAATAGGAAAATGTAGAGGGTGGGAATTATCTCACTGATTACATTTTCCTCTTTAAATAGATAGATAGAAAATACTTCATTGTAATCCAGAAACTATTCATTCACAATATTTACCATCATCATCAACCTACAACATCAACTAGTCCATTGCTGGACATAGGCTTACCCCTAGACAGGGACTGATTTGGTTACCCGTTGAAGGGGTTTTCGATAAGGTTTTTTGAAGAAGTTGTTTTAAACCCTATCCTTAGAGGTTACACTTTCAATGAATAACCCGCTCTTAGGGGTAACCCCTTCAACACCCAGTCGAATGGGTTACCCTTTGAAAGGGTTTCGAGTACTCGATAGTTTTGATGACCCGGTCGTTTGGGGTTACCTTTTCAAACACTGTAACACGGTAACTCTTTGCATTTTAGAATATTGCAATTATAATCTCTATTTGATTTGCGTAAGGTTGAAAATAAGGTTTTTAACTCAACTAATCGAAAAGGATGTAAAAGTTGAGGTGCCTCTAGATTGTTTGCTCAACTTATCTATAAATGGATTAGTTGAGCTGCCTCTAGATTGTTTGCTCAACTTATCTATTGGATTAGTTGAGCTGCCTCTAGATTGTTTAGTTGAGCTGCCTCTAGATTGGTTGCTCAACTTATCAATAAATGGATTAGTTGAGCTGCCTCTAGATTGTTTAGTTGAGCTGCCTCTAGATTGTTTGCTCAACCTATCTATAAATGGATTAGTTGAGCTGCCTCTAGATTGTTTAGTTGAGCTGCCTCTAGATTGTTTGCTCAACTAATCAATAAGGATGGATAAGTTAAGCTGCCTATAGATTGTTCACACTGAAAACCAGAACACTTGTATACAGACTGAGTCATCGCGCGATCGAAACTAATTGTTCAACATCTAGTATTTATTTTCAAAAAGTGCAATTGAAATGAAAACCATAGTGTTACACCAAAAAACCCATACAAAGAGGTAACCCCTTCAATCGGATAGCGCCACGAAAGGGTAAAACTATCGTTGCTAAAACCCAATGAAAGGGTTACCTTTTCACTAGGGTTTTGTACAGGGTAACCCGAATAAGGGGTAACCCATTCGTAATGCGCAGACGATGATAGTGTTACCCATTCGAAGGGGTTAACCCAAACTCGAGGTTGTACGGTCTGTAAAGTCGGTGAAACTACCATAGCATAATTGTGTTACTTGTTTCTGGACTGGTTTCCGCAACTAGGCCACAGGTGGGCCCTATTCGCATGTCGGGTGGGGTCTGCTGGTCTACCCACCCGATGTCTTCCAGGAAAGCCAGCAGCTTGCTGACACTGGTGCATTTTTTTTTTTCATTTATATAATGTTACTTAGTATTCACTTATTTTATCTAAAGCTAACATAAACCATAATTATGTTTGTCCGTCAGCCTCAGTCTCCATAGTAAGGAATAAAAATAGTAGGTATGTACCTTCCTATGTAAGTACGTAGTTAAATATAGTCAATTTGTACACTTATTAATATTAAACTAATAAAAAAATGCATGCCACTGTAGTTCATAGAGCCCTGTCTTCAGCTTGACGCAACTAGCATCAGTCTGCATGTAATCTTAATATTTTTAAGATATAGCTATAAAACTATCTCACCTGCATAAATAGCTTCAATAATAAGATCTTCTAGATCCCGAACATTCTTTATATCTAACTCGTCTAACAGCACGCTGTATGGAATGCACTTCTCTTGTGTAGCCAGTGTTGCTATTGTCAGGTGCTGGAGTTTCTTGCATTGCGCTGGCGTTAGCTCCAAATAGTCAGCTTTGTTTTCTAGGTAGTCCTTGTATGTTCCGAAAGCAAAGAGGTTCAGACTTTTGAAGTGTGTGGCATAAGGGCCATCTTCTAACTGGAAGAAATATTTAGGGTTGTAAGTACTTGTATGGTGTTTTGTTGAATTGTTTAGCAGTGAAACGAAGTCTTATGTTCGTCCAAATTTGGTTTCTCATATTTTGGCCTGAGTTTTTGTATCAGAAATGGTAAATCCTACTAACCTCCTTTATGTTCGGCATTTCAAGAAGTTCTCCAAAAACGTGAACACCAGGTGCTTCTAGGACCTGTTTTATAAGTTCTGCACAAGCGGAACCCTTAGCACCTTTAGCAAGGAGCACAAATTGCTCCAAAGGATGATTAGTGGACACCGCCAACAGGGATGACGGTTCATCGCGGTCCATCGAGATAGAGTTCATGGTAGAGGCTGTAGAATTTTTTTGTAGAAATGGTATTCACAGATATCACCGCACACCGTGATTTGAAATTTAAAATCAAATATTTTCTTTGAAATTGAAAACGCTTTATTTTTCGATACTCGATACTTCGTTTACAATTTCGCAAAATGTTTTCATTGACATTGACATTATTATGCTTTTGACATATGAAATTGACAAAACTGTGAAAATCTCAAAAAAATCATAGACAACAGAGTGATGTTTATATGTGCGTAAATTGGCGGTCATTGCCATTTGCCACACAAATGCAAATGAAGAAAGAATAAAATTTACCATAAACAATAAAATGGCGTCCCGTTTTTTGTGTGTGCGATAAAATTATTGTTTTCCATACAACAACGATTTACGTTGTTTTTCCATAGAATTTTAGTGATTTCTGATAAAAGCTCGGCACTTTGAAGTTGTCGAATGTGTTTACGTGTGTAAAAAACATACTCTTCAGAGAAAATTTCATGCGTGACAATGCCTTGCAAAGCGTCGTTGTTCTGTGCCGCCTTTTCAATTTGTTGGAAATGACCAATTATCTTACGTCTCTATTCTTAATTTACCGATTTAATCACAATTTACTGCGGTAAAGCTCGAATTTCCTCATTGTTTTGGTTCATAATTGCCGGTAAACTATGATCGTCCATGAGTGCGTTATGCGTTTGTAGTGGTGAAAGCGTACATACAAGGTACATACATGTTCGTATTCGTATCGTAATGGCAAAACTGTCATGAGGAGTGTTTACTATCAAATAGTGGATTTGTGTTAGTGGGTTTGTTTATTTCAAGTTGTTTGAAGTTCTGTGAAGTGAAGATGTGTATGCCAACACCTAACAATGTGTCTGGGTTTGGTGGCTATTCCTGGTTTAGCAGTTCAAATGACCTTACAAAGGGTGAGGTTGATACTCCAAGCACCCTCAGCTATACACTTGGGAGCAATGTAAGTTTGACTGAGCCTTGCACTCAAGTTCATTGAAATCTGATTTAATGATCAACAACTCCAAACATGAAAATCATGGTTTTGTTTTACCACAGCTACTTCAGTTAGCAATGTAAACAAGCAATTTTATGACTTCCTTGATTGCATGCAAATTGATTATTTACTTATGAAGGTTTACTGAGCTTAAATTATTCACTTTCCTTAATACACAACTTTATTTCAATTGCAAAATCCTCAACTAATTTAGTTTTAACTGAACAATCTATTCCTAACAATAACCACTATCTTTCAGGTTTCACCAGAAACCACCCTGACTGTAATGTCTCACAAAACACCGCAAGTTCAAGATAAAATTGGCACGGTATCCGTAGCGGTCTCAAATACAGGAGCGCAAGTCACCAGGGTGGTGACCACGGGCACACCCGTCACTGCCAGGAGGGCTATGTTTGTGCTGAATGACTCTCCACATACTATCAACAGAGTAACACAACAGAATCAGACTGCGACTATACATGGTAAGTTCCCATTCATAAGTATTAACCCTTCAGTCTTGACACCTAAATGTCAAATAAATAATGGCAGCCGGTGCTCCTTTTAGCATGATGGCGTCGTAAATACTGCATTGTACAAAATATGTAATAACTCTACAACCAAACCATATTTTATCATTCTGTAAACGACAATTACTAATTGATATATTTTCTATCTATCAGGCATCAAAATATAGTTTCACAAGTTTCAACTTTGGAACCATGTTGACAACAACAGGTACACTGAACTCGCGAAACAACCACCATAAACAAACTGAATGTAGACAGATGTCATCAATACTTTATGGTTCAGAATAAAGAAAATATATATCAAAGAACGAAATTCATCAAACTTCTCTTAAATAAACCCTAAAAAAGTTATGACCATAAACTCAACACTGTGTGATATTATTTTTGATACTCTCAGCATATGCATCAGCTACAGGCTGCTCATCTATTGTCGCATAAATAAATAATAAATAAATAATGCGGGACAATTCACACAGCATTATCTAGCCCCAAGATAAGCAGAGCTTGTGTTATGGGTACTAGATAACTGATAGACATAAAACAATACACTACATAGATAGATATTTTTTATTATACATAGAAAACATCCAGAACACCCTGAACAAATATCTGCAGATCATACAAACATTTGTCCCGATGTTGCTATAATAAATAAATGAATGACACCACATAATCTCAGTGGTCAATCTCAAACCATGCCAGCCATTTGGTCCCAATTTGTAAAATTCTTAGTAGCTAAATGTTATCAATTATAATTTGACTGCTGTATAATAAATCACTCTGTAATAAATAAATCAATAAATAATGCTAGACAATCCACACATCATTACTTATCTAGCCACAAGCTAAGCAGAGCTTGTGTTATGGGTACTAGATGACTGATATACTTAATACAATACATTACATAAGTAGGTAGGTATTCGTTACAATACATAGAAAATACCCATACCCATATTGGCACGGCAAGAATGCTGGAATTAATGGAAAGTAAAAAGAAAAAATTATTGTTGATTTCACTGTTCTTTAGATAAAGGTAAAGCAGAATCATTGGCTTTTATAACAATCTTCATGAAAAATCATGTGTTAAAACTTCTCTTCTTTTCCTCAGCTGCAAACCTAGCATCAAAATCCTTCATGTCTCCTATCGGCCCCATACAACTAACAACGGAGGAATGTAATGAGATCCTCATGAAACGAGCTCTGCAAGCCCAAGGCATTGCCACCCCCGTCATAGACGCCTCTCAACTGAACCACACACTACTGAACGGCAGCTTGAAGAGTCTCACAGAGAATACTCAGCAACAGGAGACCATACAGACTACGACAGTGCAACATCACCTATTACATACTAAACAGGAACCAGGAACAACTAATAATTCGCCAAAAGTAAGTTATCACTTTTATCGGCTTTAAACATAGTATAAAGATTGCTTGACAATTTATTTCTACACTAGCTTCTGCTAGCGGTTTCGCACGCTTTTTCGGACATAGAAAGGAGCCTGTGTCCTACCACAGGATACCTTTGTTCGCCTTGTCAAATATCTTTAAGTTCCGTTCAGTATTTTAAGCGTGAAAATGATGCAGACACAATTACTTTCGCATATATTATACTAGCTTCTGCCCGCGACTTTGCGCGCGTATTCTCGGTACTTATAATAAATAAATCAATAAAATAAATAATGCTGGACAATTCACACAGCATTATCCAGCCCCAAGCTAAGCAGAACTTGTGTTATGGGTACTAGATAACTGATATACTTCAATTCAATACACTACATCGATAGGTATTTTTTATTATACATAGAAACATCCAGAACACCTGGAACAAATATCTGCATCTGCATCTATTCGTACAAACATTTGTTCTGAGGCGGGAATCGAAACCGCAACCTCCTACGTCGCAGGCAGACCTTCGCCCGCTGCGCCACAGAGGTCGTCATACACATAGTCTAACTTAGATAAGTAGCTATAATATCTAACTAAGTTATGCTATGTTCTAAATGCCAAATTTCATCTTGATCTGTTCAGTAGTTTTAGAGATCCTAGGTAACAAAAATGTTACATTTCACAAACTTTCTGTTTTATATTATTAGTAGGAGGATAGTCGGATTAGTATGGAGGCTGCCATAGCAGCCTAAAAAGGGGGAAAATTGATAGTGTCACTAATAAATAATTAACTTATTTTTCACATCCGTAATGAAGTGATAAGTGATCATCGTCCCGCAAATTATGATTTCTTTAAGATACCATTTTTTCGCCCTATGACATCATGCATAGACATGCCAATTTACCGTCCGTTACCTTTACGTCTATCTTTACTTGTCGAGGTTCTTCTATGAAGAACCGATACGCCCTAATAATGTAAAACCAGAACAAATTACACGTTGATTTGGTCTGGTTTTACACGTGATAGGGTTTCGTCTACGAAACCCTATCGTAGCAATCAACGCGTAATTTGTTTTGGCTCTCGTAATCATTTAGATTGTTTTAATTTAACATAGCCTCCACTAACAGTATGTCAGGCGGTATATTCACAGACGGAACTGCTTTCAACCAACACGGTGATGACGGCGCAGGCGCCGGCCGCCGTCAAAGAACGGCCGTATTCTTGCGACGAGTGCGGGAAGAGCTTTCTGCTGAAACATCATCTGACTACCCACGCAAGAGTTCATACTGGTATGTCATAAAGCTTTTATTTTCACATAACTAGGTACGTGTATGGTACGCTTTCGCAGAAGAGTGACCCTAAGTGACCCTCAGCGATTTTTGTTGTTTACTAAACCACTATTACAGTCAGGTACTAAAGTGTTTGATACGGATGGCATGGCGTACTAAACTTTTCTTTCTCCCGAGTAGGTACCATAGTCTGCTTTCTTAGATGTTACCATGCCGGGCCCGTCACGGTGGCACAGAATTATTAGTCGACTTACGACACGTTCTAATCCAATCGGGTAGAGTTAGTGTTTTCGTGTCCTTTGACGCAAATAAAACGTGCCAATACTAAACTTAAAGTAAGCAATTATATGGTTCATAATTGGTCGAACCTACAACATTGTAACCAACCACCAGATTGTGTACTGTAATTACACAACTGTAAATCATCAACGAACTTCAAAACCATTCCAATATATTTACGGATCTCGTCTCCGATAAAACTGTCCCAGTTAATTTATTTAACATGCGTCCCACACAGCGACATAGTAACTTGTAATTTATCTGTGGCGCGCCCTAATTAGTTTTATGGCTGGTCGTTCCGCGTTCCCAATGCCTCCTATAATGCAGACTGCAGTAGATTGGACGCTTTTTATATCGGAAAGCTTAAAAGAAAATCATGTATCGTTTGTCATTCATCTTTACATAAAATGCTGCTCGGTATGGTATGGTACCGGGGCGGGCGTAGCAGCGCCCTTTGCAGAACAATTCTACCACCAAACTGCGGTGCCCAACCCGCATGCCCAGCGTGGGGATTATGGGCATTAGCCCCAATAGATGATAGCGAACAGGGCGCTTATCAGGGGGATGCCTGCGTCCAGCAGTGGACCAATATAGGGTGTTGAGGTGACATAAAATGCTGAGACGGGTGTAGAAACAGGGATGGTCCACTGACGCGATGGGTGGACTACTTTAGTAAGACCGTGGGTTCTACGTTCTACGTAGCCCAGCCTGGCGCAGCTAGGCGACTGGAAAGCAAGGCGAAAGGCCTATGCCCAAAAGTGTGTTAAGGTCTGCCGATAATAATGACATTAATTGCCCATAAATCTGTGTAATTTCGCTGTTAAAGATATTTAATTAATCAAAGCAGTGCAGTCCTGCTTGCTTGCCTTGAATTACCTGAACTGTAGAGAACCCCCACTACTAATCATAAGAGGTTAGGTACGTAACACATAATATTCAACATTTAAAATAAAATATAATGTTTCACAAGATGAATCACAATATTAATAAATTATTAATTGTAATATTGGTTAATTACGAAACAATTTGACGTGTAAAATATGATTTTATTAATAAATTCTTGTATTCTTGTGGTGGTCACCTAGAGTCACTCATAGGCTTAATTCCCACCGGGATGGCAGCGGTGCGACGAGCACCAGAGTCAAACTGGTGTCGAAGGCAGCGGTGGCATCGACGCTGCGAGCACTTTGTGTTAAACGGGTGTTCATTAATTTTAAGCTTTTTCTACACACATATTAGACCGTATCGCTTAAAAAGCTCGAAAAGGTAACACGCGTCTTAGTGGTCCAGCCCGCAACGCCGCCATTGCCAGTCGCGTCGCATAAATTCAGCCTTTAGCCCATAAAACTATCAAGTCAATCTGCCAGAATAATTCCGTTTTCTCGCACTATTGGCTGTTCTAATTTCAACTCTATTTCTTAGGTGAAAGGCCACATGTTTGCGGTCACTGCGGTAAAGCCTTCGCTCGCAAGCACTGCCTCAACACTCACATGCTGCTGCATTCCTCCGATCGTCCGTACAAGTGCCACGAGTGTAAGATGGCGTTCACATTGAAGCATCATCTTGTGACGCATTCGAGGGTGAGTTTGTCATCATCTACTGACCAATTCGAGGGTGATTTTGTCATCAATATCATCATCTTTTACTACGCAAAGCCTTTGCTCGCAAGCACTGCCTCAACACAAACTTAAAATGCTGCTGGAGTGTGATTTAGCTGAAGGAGGTACTGGTACACTGAATAACATAATAAAAATGGAAAAGCAAAAATGGGTCTGAAGAGTCTCATTAAGCAACAACTCCATCGAAGCACTTGTAATACTGAGCTAAGCTAAAACACTGCTGTCAAGCAAAAGTCCTACTCTGCTACTTCAGAGGGGTGGGCTGGTTAGGGCCTCGTACGGCAGAGGGATAATTGATACTGCACAGTGCAAGATCATGCGTAATGCCAAGTCAGATAGCACTAACACCGAGCGAGAAAGTTGAGGTTTTTTTGTGTCGCACACACACATTGTTAGAGTCGAGAGAATGCCTCTTGTCTCCGTTTAACAGCGGAAAAAAAAAATAATGCTGGACAATTCACATAGCTTTATCTACCCCCAAGCTAAGCAGAGCTTGTGTTATGGGTACTAGATAACCAATATACTTAATACAATACACTACATATATAGATATTTTTAGGGTTCCATACCTCAAAAGGCAAAAAGAAACCCTTATAGGATCACTTTGTTGTCCGTCTGTCTGTCTGTCCGTCTGTCTGTAAACCCCCTTTTCTCAGGAACGCGTAGAGGTATCAAGTTGAAATTAATATTATAAACTCAAGTCCGTAAAAACTTCTAGGTCAACGCAATCAAAAGTTACAGCCGTTTATGGTCGAATATTTTGAATTTCACAAGCGAATCACATGCACACCAAACCTATAGGGTACTTCCGGTAGACCTAGAATCATGAAATTTATCAAGAAGCAAGGTCTTCTAGCACTAGTAAAGGGAAAAATCCGAAAACTGTAAAGTTAGTGTTTATTATTTATTTATATTTAAAAAAAAAATCTCCCCTGGACCAAAATATACAGGGACCTACTTCGCGTTGACCTAGAATCATGATATATGACAAGAACCGAGGTCTTAGAATTAAACGGAACCCTTAGTGCGCGAGTCCGACTCGCAGTTGACGTTTTATTTTATTAGACATAGAAAACATCCAGAACACCCTGAACAAATATCTGCAGATCGTACAAACATTTGTTCCGAGGCGGGAATCGAACCCGCAACCTCCTGCGTCGCAGACGGACCTTTGCCCACTGCACCACTGAGGTCGTCAAAGTAAGATAAGCCTTCATTCAAAAGTTTAAACTCCTGTCCTGTCTCCGGTAAGTGTCGCGATGATCACTGCCACTTTTGGAATTACTGTTCAATAAAATTTTGAACTCTATGAAAGAAAATTCACGAATTTTACAGGTTTTGGGTTGACTAATTATAAACGTTCTAATATATTACGCGAGTCAAAGCGCTGCTACTAATTCAACGGTGAGGCCCTTTGTCTCGTTCTAGCTATGTTAGGGATCGACGGCGAGGCAACTGCACCCGGCCTTGCCGTCGGCAACGTGCAGTCCGTGTATGGGGTCTCATCCCTTAGATGCCCGAGATAATCACTTCAATATCACCAAAGCAATAGTGAATCAGTATCTGAAGCTACTCTATTTCAGGTACACAGCCGGGACCGTCCATACATATGCCAGGAGTGCGGGCGAGGGTTCCCTCTCAACCGACACCTTGTCACGCATCGCAAGTTCCACGCGGGGGAGAGGCCTTATATCTGTAACGATTGCGGCGAGAGCTTTGCACAAAAGGTATGCTATAGTTACGTTACAGAATTGTATAAAACACATAATTTACACATTATGTCCACTGCTAAAATGCCTTCCTCAAACAATTGGGGTTTTTCTATAATCACCACGCTTGGCAGGCGGATTGGTGAACGCAAAGGAGCTTTTGAAACACACAGATGGTTCCTTCTGTGTCGCTGCTGCCCATTCCCTGGTAGGTTCCCGTAGTAGTCTCTTATGACACTCTCGGTTAATGTGCGTATGCCAGGAGTGTGTTCGAGGGTTCCCTCTCATGTCACTGTCGGTGCGTTTTCACTGACGCGGAGCTGTCAATATTGTCACAGAAAAGCTTAAAACATTTTTAGGAATTTATTTTTCCTACAGGCTATCATATATTTAAAGTGATGTTACTGTCAGTCTCACCACGACATTTGGCGAAAAAAATTTTCGACGCTAATGTTTTCTTTATTCGCGATCCGTCCATAACAACATTATGGTCATGTATGGAACTTTAAGTGTCATAATAGTCAACATCATTACTTACACTCACGAAACACACACGCACAACACACACGTATGGTGTCTCCTGTTGCCCGGACTCTTAAGAGACCGGTGTCCGCAGGAACACCATTCACAAACACAAACGCACACAATACACACACTCATAAGGTTGTCGAGACTGGTGTCCTCTGGATACCCATCACGACTGTATAGATGAATCACCCAATATTTTTTTTTCCCCAATCATTATATTCCTATTCGCCTTTTCCCCCATATTGTTTCATTTCCAGACGTCATTATCACCAGCTTATAATTTCTCACGCTTTTTTATTTCTTATCATATTTTTCGCTGTAGGCAATGTTATACCAATCCGTATCGTTCACATACATTCAAATTACCTGTACAACAATATAATGATTGGGGACAAAAAATATTGGGTGATTCATCTATACAGTCCCCATCACATAATGTACATATACACTTTTGTTTTAACTTAAATATATATATACGTTAGCTTGATATGTTTTATATAAAGAACCCATGGAAGGTGGTCCCCAAGATACGGGTTTATCCTAGTTTGAAGATCAATGATGAATTTTAAGTCAAATCTTTTTCAATAAACAATATTATTATCCACAGGAGCACCTGGTAATGCACAGTCGTTTCCACGGTTCCCTCTCTCCATTCGTGTGCCCCGACTGCGGGGCTGCCTTCGCCAGGAAGTTCCAGCTCGTGAACCACGGTCGTGTCCACGGGAGGGTGCCGCACGCGTGTCCGGTTTGCGGTAAAGAGTTCCTGCAAAAACGGACATTGGTCGCGCATATGAAGTGAGTTTACTTTTATCTAACGGCTCTCTGTCTCCATTCGTATGCCCGGACTGTGGGGCATGTTCGCCAGGAAGTTCCAGCTCGTTAACTGTTGTTTGCGGGAAAGACTTCCTGCAGAAACGGACGCTGGTTGCTCATATGAAGTGAGTTTAACCTTTCCAAATACTTTTAAATATTGATGGGGCCTGACACACTGTTAAGAACCTGTATTTTTCTATTTAAGTATTCCCTCCAACTAACCCTGCTTTGTGGGCGGTTGGACCTCTATTATCCGATACAATCTTCTCTAAAACCCCCGTTTTATTTCAGAATACACACAGGAGACGGCGTCGTCGCCTGCCTAGAATGCGGCGAGGCCTTTAAATCTAAAACTGATCTGACACAACACTGCAAAACCACGCGACATTGCTCCTACGGCAATACCACTCAAACCATACAAATAGAAGTGCCGCAGCAACAGAATCAGCAACAACAACAACAACAGCAACAACAACAGCAGCAGCAGCAGCAGCAACAACAACAGCAGCAGCAGCAACAACAGCAACAAACAACAGTGATAAAATCGGATGATTTCAACATCAAACCGCAAATTGTACAGGTGTGTTGAGATCTAAATTCTTACTTTATCTTAAATTCTACTACTATTCAACCCCTGTACATAAAATCATTAAAATCGCTAACGGCAGAACACACAAAGAAGTATTAATCGTGTCGCGTACAATTCCGCAAAATATACAGGTGATTCAAAATGACTGCCGCGGTTTCTGCAAAATAATTTGTACAAAACCAATGGTGAGACTTCGTCGTAGACAACCATGGCTCAAATGGTTCTAAATAGTCTATTCTAGCTTCTCCTTTAAGCTTTGCACCCAGCTACCAATCAGCCTGTATTTTAGAATCGAAAAATTAACAAACATCTGAAAGTCACCTATTACATACATTTCTTGAAATTATAATCGACAGGTATATTGCAAACCGCAAGTGCAACAGCAACTGCAACAGATTTCTCAACAGCAACAGCAGCAACAAACGACGGTAATAAAGTCTGACGACTTCAAACCACAGATTGTCCAGGTATTTGGTGTTAGTCTCATTTGGATTTTTTTATTTCTCGCAATAAGTATATCTTGTTTTATTTATATTTATGATTTGCATGTTCCTTATTACCTACTAACTAGCTATTAGCTATTGCAAAAAGAGATCAATCAACAGCTAAGAGCTCCACCATCAGCTAACCATCTGCTCCAGAGATTCTAAGGCCCATATTATGAAAGCTTACTCAATCCTGGATCAATGCTTGAAAAACGCTTTTTTAAATGTTACCTACTCTAGCATAAGTCGATCTGATCTCTGGTTAAATTGATTGTTTGTATAAAGCACTCAATACTTAAGGGTCCGGCGGAGGATGAATTTCCCATACAAACGTAGTACCAAAATGATTTGTAATTTGAGCATATTTTCACCATGGTGCTATTATTTGTATTAAAATAGTATTTATCTAGGTTCCTGACACAATTTTTTTTTCAAAATACCTTTCTGAAATGAATTTATACCGAATAAATGACATTTATTCACAAAGAAAATTATACTAGTATTTACAATTGAAACAATTGAGCTAACTGCCGACTGTTGCAAACAGTCTACAGATAGCACAACTGATCCATACCGAATAGCATTTTTACATCAAAGAATTAATGTTTTCTTAGTATTTTTCTAGATAAGTATTTTGAAAAAAGCTTGTGGCAGGAACCTAAATAAATACTATTCTAATACAAATAATAGCAAACCATCGTGAAAATATTCTCAAATTACAAATCATTTTGGTACTACGTTTGTATGGGAAATTCATCCTCCGCAGGACCCTTAATATACTTATACATATATTTATTATTGTCATCACATTAGTAGGTAAGTAATCCTACTAATATTATATTAATGTGAAACTTTGTGAAATGTGAAATATTTTAAGGTTTTTTGTTATTTTATTATAGTGCGTTGCGTAAGCCCACACTCAGGGTAATTTCGAAGAAATCAAATAATATCGCAAAAAAATTCTACTTTGACGGGACTTGAACACTTAGAACGTAGGCTAACTTAAGGCGGTACCCTACCTCGTTATTGTGTGAAAAGGATAGGCATAGGATTTCGCGTTCACAGGAGCGGGACAGAGCAAAGCGGCGTAAGCCCAAAAATCAAGTTTTTAGTAGTTATTTGCTCCCCACAAACATTAGAATAGTTAATTGAAAAAAAGGCAACATATAAAATGTTCTTTATACTTAGTTCAATTACTATGCTTAATCTCAAGATCGTATCATCTGTATTTATTGAGAAATTAGGGTTTTAGTAAAAAATTAGAGGTAACTGCGATTTTTTTCTATCGAGAAAATTTTATGGCATCGTGTTTTCGAAACATATGATCGATAGAATAAGTCCTGAACTTTACCATATATAAATTTCAAAGTTAAATATTCAGTAGTTTGGAAGATATGGAGGTCCGACGGAGTTGAAAATAAGCAATTTGAGGTAGTATACGCCCTTAAACAATAGGCTACTTATTATACCGAAAATACGCGTGCGAACCCGCGGCAGAAACTAGTTACCTATAAGTAAGTATCACAATGTGAACTATGTTGGACGTAACAACAAGTATATGCAGACCGAAGTTGTTGCACAAATTGTTGTTATCTTCATTTTACCAAAAAAAACTAGGTGTAATTTTTTTCTGGTTCATTGAGAATTGCATTCTAACTTATCACGGCACTAACCTATTGATAGAGCTCATGTACAATGCATGAAATAGTATTTTTATTAGTTTGCCTTTACATCTAAACTGATTATACCCACCTATTTATACTTGCTGGCTTGAAATGAAATCTGTATACTAATTCCATTACTTTCTTTTGTTTTAGGTTATTGATGGGCAGATAATAACTGACAAAGCGACACCAGGGTATGCCTGTCCCGAGTGCGGATCGTGTTTCAATACAAAGGTATGTCACTCTACTTTTGCCTTGCAAACCCCCTATAAAACTGCCACCGCTCTTGGTAGACGAAATATTAGGCTTTACGCACATTAATCCAACACCACCTACCGCAGAGCACAAATATGGCCTTAAACTAGTTATCTTTACGATACATTTTAAAGTGACAAAATGGCTTCCCACAAGCTTAAACCGCGAGCTGTCTGTGATCTGATGCCGTCAATATGAAATGCATCTAAAATTTGTTCTACGACAGAAATTGACGAAGTTATGAACAAATTACTAGCGAAGTTCACTAAGTGACTGCCGCGGATGCTGTGACGATACTGCCTCAGTCGCCGCCAGTTAGCCGTAACCGTTTGTTTGGATATTTGTGACTGAAACAAATTGAGTGTCCGATTTGTGTCAATTCACCTTTTTAACCGTCGAATCGTGAAGTAAGTGTGCCGGCTGCGCTACGCTCGGTTCGCTCGGCCGAGTCAGTGACGTCACACGCACCCGCGTAATTTTATTTTACCAGCAGTAACGCCGTAATGTTTATTACTTAATATCTTGTAAGTAATTGTCCGATTTGGATAATTCTAAAAGATGTATCATTTTTATATCATAAAGAATTACGTGGATACTAGTTCTATTGAAATTGCTATAACTTTCCTGATCCTCATTGTTACAGGAAGCTCTTTCCCTACACGTACGCCTACACGCGGGCGACCGAACGTGCGTCACTGATCTATGCGCGCTCACAGCGGCGCTGCAGCCCGGCGGACTGGTCGCCGCTGCCGCTGCACACAACGCCAACAATGCACAACGTGAGAGAATAGAAATAAAGAATAGACGCTCTTCGCCTCCCGACCTCACTCTCCTCTATCAAGGTCGAATTGAGATCCAAAGGCATGAGATGCACAACGCTCCACGACGGTATGCCAATTTGTGACGGATTCGCTTTGCTCGTCACGCTGTGTGTGGGTTTGCGGCTCGCTTCATTCGGTGCTCTGTGATGGTGTGCCGTTGCATCGTTCGACTTGCTTCGCTCGCCGCATTAGAACAATCGTGAGCTCTGTCAAAAGCGACCAGCTCAGCTTAAATTGATCAATGTACTGCTGAGTTATCATTAAAAATAAACTCGGCGATGGTTAATTTTGATACGAATGCGAAGCGCACCCGATTATAGGCTTCTTTTCTTTAAATTACCGTAGTAAAATAATGCCTGTAGGTGATATACTTCCAAAGTCATAGCGACCTTGCCATAACACTATCATTTACTTTTCGGTTTTTTGCAACTAGGTCAGTTGAGTCGGGTTCGAAGTACAATAAAAAAACTACCAGCCTATATGTACAGACACAATCAAACATTAAAGATTACCTATGTATTTCTTTTAGGAAAACAGTACTGTCTCATAATATGTCACGGTTTAATTAAAGCAATCCTTTATTTGCAGATCAACACGTCCAAATCATATCGTCAAGTCCAAGTAACGCTGTTCACACGCAAGTTATAGCGACGGTAAGTTTTAAACCAATTAACAATCAACTTATGTTTGGCCGTGGCTATTGCGGCGTAAGAATCTAACCCTCAACTTAGCTCGTGGATGTCTTTAGAGTCGGTTAAAGGAATCTCACTGAGGAAGGAGCCAACAAGGCGGTCATCAGGAAAGGGGTATGTCCAGTAGTGAGCTAATGTATTATACTGATATTGTCTTCTGATATGATACTGATATTCTTGTACTAGAAATAATGGCAATTTTTTCTAAATTTTCTGTTTAGAATAATTTGATTACTAGCATTTCCAGTTTATGCACTTAACTTAGTTGTTTAAGAGGAGCTCAGTTCTCGCCTAGCTACCTACTTACCTATTTCATGTTTTAGTTAAGCCTTTTGATGTTTTTTATTCTCTTTGTATGTATAAAACGTTTATGTGGCTAGCGCTGTGGGCTACATCGTGAATATCGCTCATATTTATATAGTAAAGTACTAACACAAATGTATAGTAAATATTCAGTTTTATGTTGTCGTTAGTTGTTTCTCAATAAATAAATGATGTAATGTGCGTAAACGCTTTATAGGTGCTTAAGTCGACCGATCAGAAATCTTAAATGACCTTTTGTATAAATGCATATTCAACTGGATCGACTCTAAAATAAAATTAAAATCGTGTTTTCAGAATCATCACGCAGCGCCGCGGCCGAAACTGCATTTCTGCAGCGAGTGCGGGAAAGGGTTTGCGGCGAAACATGGATTACTGGCGCATCAAAGGAGGTAGATTCTTATCGTTTACGGAACAAAGTTGCAAATGGCTTAGCACGAGTGCATATACCAAGAATTTGGTGGTACTGTATATAAAAAAGTGCTTTTAAGTTGTTGCAAAAAACAAGACTAGTTCTTGCTAGTAAGTTGACCGGTTTTAGGTTACAATATGAATGTAAGCAGGATGACTGCGAACCTAGTTTGTGTTGGAAGAACGCCAACGTTCGTCCCGCTTACATTCATGATTAATTCGTAAAGGTACGATCGTTTTTCTCGTTATGGGTTTGTATCCTGTAGATTCGAATCCAAAATATACCCTACGCCTCTTATAACAAAGTTTGTTATTCCATCAGGCATCCAGACGGCAGCTGTACGCTTCGAACGCACGTTTGCGACCAGTGCGGTAAGGCATTCTTCCAGAAGAATCATTTGATGCTGCATCAGCGGCAGCATATGGATTTATCTAGGAATGTAAGTATTCAAACTATAAACTAACTTCGTAGACTTCCTACGTTCGTTTCAAGAAAACGAAAAAGAATAAAAGCGGCTGCTATAATAACCGTTACAGTCCCGATCCTTCCAGAACTCCCAACAACAACAACAGCAGCAACAACAACAACAACAGCAGCAGCAGCAGCAACAACAACAGCAGGCACAGCAACAAGCAGCCCAACAAGCAGCGCAACAAGTCGTCCAACAAGTTCAACAACAAGTCCAACAAGTTCAAGTCCAACACCAACAGACCACGATGGAGATGGACCAGGATCATCAACAACAGACGCATATTCAAGTGGTAAGTAGCAGTATGTCGTGGCTGTCCCGTAAGAATCGAACCCACTGCAATCACCAACCGGGTTGCCAAGCGTGGTGATTATGACCCCTCTTGTTTGAGGGATGCTTGTTCAGCATTGGACGTATGCTGATATGATGACGATGAAGGTCTTAAGGCTTTCGAATGGCGACCACGCTCCGTAGGTCGCTGGCATTATCTTGATGTAAATACTACACAGCTCTGAGTTCGGTAAATCGATTGCATCGTATCGACGACTAAACTCCTATTTCTGTTTGGGATTTGGTACAGCGCCTCTGCGGAAATGGTACTACTAGGTATCCTATACAAAAATGGATCGTCTAATCTGAGCATCACGGACAGCCCCTATGCATAGGGTGCGTGAACGCAGAGGAGACGGCCGCGCATGTGCTTGTAAAGTGCGATAGCGTTGCTTCCCAACGACTACAATACCTTGGGACACGGAGGACGCCTAGGGAGGCACCGGCGTCAGCCAGCTGCTGGCTTTCCTGGATGAGATCGGGTGGTTAGATTAGCAGCCCTCCACCCGACACGCAAAAAGGGCCCACCTGTGGCCTAGCTGCGGAAACCAGTCCAGAAACAAGTAGTAACAAGTAATGTATCGTCTAGTCGTAAAGCCGATACCATCGACTTATGGAATTCAGGAAAGGACTCTGGCAAGAATTAATAAAACCGTCGTCTACCTTCTATGTATTAGCATAACATCGGCTTGATCCTTTTCTTCAGTAACATTCTCATTCTCGTGACTCCGAATACTATTATTTTTAACCCCCGACGCAAAAAGAAGTCTGTGTATCTGTCTGTGGTATCGTAGCTCCCAAATGGATGAACCGATTTTCGTTTAGTTTGTTTTGTGTCATAGATAATTTTATCCCGAGTGTTCTTAGCCATGTTTCATGAAAATCTGTTCAGCCAATAAACGTCGGTGGGGTTTTTAAAATTTTAATTTTGTCTTGTTCATAGGTAAACCGTTCAGGCCAAGTGATCGGCAACCAAATAATAGTGGGCGGGCTAGGGCGGCGGCTAGTCACGCCCCACGTCATCGCGATGTCGCGCGACACCAAACACCTCACGCATAAACATCACACACAGAGACAGCATACTACCACGTAAGTACTCTCCCGCTTTATTTCACTTTGCCAGCGGAACCGAAACAATCGCTCGCTTCACTTCCGAAAAAAAATTAACTCTCTTCCATGCTTCAATAAACAATATTACATTGGTACATCTAGGTGAGAAAGTGCCCAATTCCTATCGAGTGTTTCATTTGAGCCTTAGAACACACGAATCGCACTTAAGGTACCGGCTGATATTTAATAAAATTAAAAAAATAGAAATTGATTTCCATACACTTTTCTCTCGCGCTAAACGCGTGAGAAATGAAATTCCATAGTTTTCCGTCCCGCATTTTAGTACGCCTGCAATGACGTATTTCAACCTTATGTTTGGAAAAGGAATAAGCAACTTTCTGAGCAGGTGTAGCATTAATTCCTGTTTCTGGCTTGCTTCAATTTGTGATCTTTAGATACACTACAGTGACAGCATAAAATAACAGACAGTGTGCTATAGGTATGCAAGCGAATTTAATGTAAACTAGCCACATATTGGTTTACGTCTGGCTTTCTTTCCGCGACCTAAAGCGTGATTTTGAAGCGCGTCTTGTGTCGCGCGATTTATTGCTATATTTGTTTGCAGTACATTTTGTACTAAGACACAGACGATCCTACACACTGCTGCGATTTCATCGACGCGATAGAAGTTGGGCGACACGTTTCCGCGTCCTGCGATTTTGCGATAATTGTTCACGGTACATTTTGTATTAGGACGCATGCCATCCTACAAACAGCTGCGTCTTGCGTTTTGGGGGGCGGTGGCGGCGCGTGTAGTCTACAAATTGCGCTTACAAAAACGCAGCTGTGTGTAAGGAATCGCGCTACAAAATCGCAACAAATGGCGCAAGACACAAGAAGCGCTTAAAAATCGCGGACCACTCGCTTTTGGAAAGCAAGACTAGGGACAAAAGCAAGTTGCGCAATCATGCACCTTTTTGCCGACCATGCGTGGACAGCGAGCTTTCTGCTAAACGTCGTCTCCTGGACAGCGCGTTGTCTGTTACCTAGTAAAGCTGCATCTGTCCGGGTGCTGCATGGAAGCGGTTCTGTATAAGTATGTATAGAACTTTACGGTGTTAAGACGTTGCGTCGCGTCGTCGCCCGTGTCATTTACGTCATTTATAAGTAAGTGGTCATTACGACAGTAGCTGTGTGGTGCCGGCTTAGAATTAGCACCATCCCAACTTTTCCCGCGGATGTCGTAAGAGGCGACTAAGGGATATCCACCAGGGGCGGGCAGCAGCACCCCCTGCAGAACAATTCTACCACCGAACTGCGATTTCCAACCCGCATGCCTTGCGTGGGGATTATGGGCATTACCCCCATTAGATAAAAGCCAACAAGGCGCTTATCAGGGGAGGCCTGCGTCCAGCAGTGGACCAATACAGGCTGTTGAGTTGATGAAGTTGAGGTCATTACGAAGATAATTTTTGCATCACTAATAAAACTTCTGCTTCTTTACAGCGGCGACGTCAAAGACCTTGGCCTAGTCCTATCAGCAGGCCGAGGACCAGGCCTCATCAAGTACGAAATCTCAATCCCTCCTTCAAACTCGAACGTACAAGTGCAACAACTCGACTGATCCCGGCGAGTGCCCAATCTAGTATCCATATACAATTGAAACTGATACTTGTGTGTGGTGGCTAAGGTTCTAAATAGAGTGTCAATTACACTTAAAACAGAACAGAAACCAGTGAAAGCGTAGCTTTAGGAATTTCGGTGTTCGGTGAAAGTGAAAAGTGAGTTTTATAAAGTTGTGGTGAAGGTTCAAATCGTGAGCTCGCAAGTATGTTTGGAGTGTTCTGACTCAGGCCAAGATTCTAGAAAAACAGTTGAAAGCCATGGCGAGATGTTATCATACCGATACATTCAGTCCAAGGCTTTTGATGTTCCATGTTCCTCAAAGTATAAATAATGTGAATTAAGCATATGGATCGGCACGCATATTGCATTACTAAGGAAGCCTTGTAGTAACGCATTTAAAACATACCTCCATATCAAAGGTCTCTATGGTATGGAGATAAGTTTTAAATGTTTTTGTGTACATTTGTAAGTGCCTTTTCACACGTCCCGGTTTCCGGTGCCGGGTACCCGGCTACCGGGGCGTATGAAAAGGCACTAAAGGACTAATATACCTGCTTATACCTAAAACTAATCAGAGACTTGTTAGGTTATTTATTAACTGCCTATGAACCACGAAGAAAACAATACTTCCTCATACTGTAATTACATTACGGTTGTTACTAGAAATATTACTAAGTTCTCTACTTAGCTACTCGCTAATTAATGTTTAGGATAAGGTGTAAATGTTTTGTACAGTGTTAGAATTTTAGATGTTGACGTGAATAGAAAATAAACCTTACTTTTCAACACCAATCATACATAAGAAATGTAAATAATATTGATGGTAGAATATAATCGATTTTGGTGGGAGTTGCAATGCCTGTCAATTCTTAAACAATAAACTTAGCTGGAAAAATGTGTTGATTGATGTTGATGGTAAGTGTTTTTTAATAATGCAAATTAAGTTTATGGAAAATGCAATGATATTAATATAAATTAATAATTCACATTTTGGAGTTTCGCACAACTAGCATTTTAGGATTTTTATAATATATTTTAAGAGAGCCGAATTAATTTTAAGATTCTGAGTGAATTTTAGAAAGAATTGTACAGATTTTACAAGATGGTATTGTGAAGTTAAATCTTAATATTGTTGTACAGAAACTCCAGAAGATTTTAAATTCGCCTAAATTAACCGAAGCCAATAGATTGGATAGCTTTATTTACAATTATACATCATTCAGAGAGCCTTAAGTGTAGCCTTATTTTTATGAGTTTATAGTTATGTTTGATCTACATCTACTTAATAGTTGTAAGGCAAAAACTGGGTAGGCCAGAGTGGTAATATTCAGCTATCTACCAGAGATATCTGAAGCTATAAAATCAACCAGCCAGGTTTCAAAAAATCGGAAAGTGTTTTGTTTCGCGGTTCTCTGATGGTTGTAGAATATCGGTTTCATACATTTAGTGTGGTTAGAAACTCAGTGACACAACACACTAAGAATCCGCTAAGGCTAGGTGCAAACGGATTACCGGCCACAGCCACCGATGGCTGTCGCGCGCTATCGCCACATTTGCATCACTCGTGGAAGCGCGCGACAGCCACCGGTGTTCGGAAGCGATTACATTGACACGTGCGATGCGTAGGACGGCTAGCCGTTAACTGAGTGAGTGAGTGTCAGTGGCGAGAGTCAGCGTCTTGCGTGGCGCGCAGCGGCGTCAAGTGGTGAGTTCCAGACTGCTGTAGCGAGTGGCCGCCACCGGCGACGCGTACGAGTTCGTACAAAATGTATGATAAAGCGTCTAACAGCTTGTCGCTCGCCACCGGTGGCTGTGGCCGGTGGTCCGTTTGCGCCAGACCTAAGGTCTGGTAAATGTGTACAGATCTTGATGACTCGAAACTCATTATAACAGATACACAACACAGTAATAATGGGTTTCTAACCATACTATGCACTGTCCACGCCTTTATTTTTTTGCAATATTTCATAGACTCTGGTTCTCTAATTTGGAACGCAAAAGTTTGCTGTGATCACTATCAGCGCTGTAATCGTATTTCGGAATGCACCCTTAGTTATTGATTCACATTGAGACGATAGCCAGACTGTTACCACTCTGTTGTTAGTAATATGTTCTAAAATTTAGAACACTGTTGAGTGTAAACACGCTATAGGTAAATTAAGTATAATAATTGTAGTAAGTACCTACATATCAACTCCTTTTCTATAGACTTGTATGTATTTTAGTACAAGCACTATAGTACCGCATTTGTTTATTTAGTAAATTCTATGTCCTAGCCAGAGAGTTCATAAGCTATTGCACTAAGAGCCAGCGACCGTCAAACCTTCGTTATTTTATAAAAGTTGAGAGTTTCTCTGTGTATGCCCATGCCCCCACACAGTTTATACTATACAGTATATACTATGACAAAAGTTCACCTTCATTTTATGAAAGTTTAAGGCGTCTGGCAGGGCAAAGCCACTATGCAGAGTGTCTGGCAACAGATGACGTGTTTTCTAATACTATCCCGAAGAAAATAAATAAAAATTGAGCTGTATACTATACATAAATACTAAGGAATTTAAGGTGCAAATTTAGCAACTTAGCAAGCTGATATCTGCTAAAACCATGATGGCCCAAACTTCGTAATCGGTGATCGTTCCTTCCTGTGATGTGGGCATACACATACAAACTCTCAACTTTTACAAAACAAAGAAGTTCTGGCCTTCACCGGCTCTAAGCTTATATGCTTCGGTGAAATAAAACTTTATTTATTGTGAAGAAACATAACGCGTTATCCACCAATATAAAACAGTTTGATTTGTGTAACAACTTCCAATCTACCAATGGAATTGCCGGAATTTCAATCTTGCTCCCTCCTCTCACCAGTATCTTCAGCTTAATCCTCAGTCTTCTCTAGGGAACAGCAATTTTACAGGTTTTTCTATAATATTGTATGGTAGAGCATAGAATCACAGAGTTACACTTGTCTAGGACATAGAGTTTAAAGTGCCCTGTTCATTATGCTTTGTTTTAATTTGAAATAAGTACACCAATTATGTTTCTAAAGTCACGATTGTCATGAGTGCAATCCAAATTAAAAATATATGTTTCAAGATCTGATTTAATCTAATTTAATTTTGACATTCAGGCAATTAATTTACGGTTTAACTTGAGTATTATTTGCAAACATTGTACAGAAAATAGTTAATTTAGCACAAAATGGTTCTAATTCAATAATTACGATATATTTATTTACTTAAATAAATAAGTAAATCAAGTTACATCATGAATAAGATTTTATATCAAAGTCCATAAATATTTATTACAATGTGTTATTCCAAAATTGTTTATCTAGTCTGTGATAGGTTACATCTGTCTGTTAGCTATGGTAATCGTGTAAAAAGCAATAAATTCGTGTAAAATGTTTTGATATTCATCAGTTTACACTTTTACTTGGTGTTTTCACTGTTATTTGATGTCTTCCGTTTAACACAGAAATGGCTGAACTGGTGCCGATTCAGTTATTGCAAAAATTGAACTAACTATACAAATTTGACACCACAAAAAAATAACCATCACTTTTCTCTACGATAGAAATAAAAAGGACAGCGAAATGCTTAATGCGGTCAAATTTATTTAGTTGGTTTACTTTTTACGAAAAAGCAATCTACATCATTAACATTATAAAGGACTTCTTTATGCCAATTAATAAAAGTTTTTGGAATATTGACGTTATTCAGCATTTTTGTCGTTGATTACTTTGGGTACTACCTAGGATTAGGAAATTGCTTTAAATTGAGTAAACCATCGTCAGAGAATGCGAGAAAAATATACCATACCGTATACGTAGTGACATACATGGTTTGGGAACCGTCTTCCTTTTAAACAATTACATTGAAATGATAATTGACAATAAGGTACTTAACCGTTTCCACAATTTTAAAATTTCAATTTAATTTTTAATGAGAATATTTTGACTTCAATCAATGGATTTAAAATTACATGTCACAAAATACAATTTTTGTGACATGTAATTTTAAATCCATTAATGTCCATTATAACCAGATGCAAGAATTAGTGATTATCATGAGAAAATATGATTTTGCAACAGAAATGGTTAGGTAGTTACAATTTTAAACTTAAATTGTAACTGCCTTTTCGTCGCTTCTTGGATCATTTTCTTTTGTTTTTTATTCGAAATTAAAACGCGCTACGCTCATGAATATAATGTCTGAATTGACCAGGCAACGCAATCAGAAAGCAGCTGGAGGTCTACTTTGAAAACGAACGAAGTTGACGGATGACGTCGGATCGCACAAACCGACGGACGGCCGATTCGTTCTTTCGACCTTACTATGAAAACGATTTTGACGTTGTAACTTAGAGATCCGAAACGAGAGGTGTCAGCTGGTGACGCGCCCGAAGCAACTTGGTGGTAACGTTTTTCGTTGCGTGCGATCGACGTCACCCGCAACTTCGTTCGTTTTTCAAAGTAGACCTCCAGCTGCATTCTAATTGCGTTGGTGTATTAGGGCGAATCTACCTAAGACAACTTACTTCTCTCGTTATATCAGTCAAAAAGTAATTAATTCGTAAAATATTCAATTTTATTTGATGATTGCATTATGGGCTAAGAAACAAAAAGTTCCGAGCTATTATGTAGCTATAGACAGTATTATCACTAGAGATATTTATATAAAACCCCATTGGTGACTTCCATTTGAATATATTTCTATGTTTGTGTTGATTCTTACTAGATTGCCATTTACATGTCTGTAAATATTATAGTTTATGTTTATGATTTTTATATTAAATGAAATATACATACTGTAATCCATTATATTGTATTTATTTAAATGAGTTGTTATAATAATTATATGTTTGATGTTCGTCAACTTTGTCCAGGTTATCGATAAGTTATTCATATTTTTATCCCAAGATCTATCTAGGGTTTGCAAAGCAAAATAATTCTAGTGCACAAATTAATTTTGTTACACAAGACGAAACAGATTTTCAACTCGAGATAAGTTTTGATACCTTTTCAAAAAGGAATAATCTATGTCGTCAATGAAATGTGATCTGATTTACTGAAGAAAATTTCTAATGGTCTGGAAACAGTTCCCATATAAACAGCGAGTAGGTGCTCACAAAGATTTATGAAATCTCGGACAATTCTTGTACCTACCTATTCAGCTACTTGCTTTGAAGAAATATATCAAACAATATGTACAAAAAATCAGAGAAAAGGTTGTATGAGCCCTAACTCAATTCGACTCCCAAAGGTCTTGTAAACTCGGATCGCTGGGTCAGATTGTTTATTCCCTCTTGTAGCAGATTGTATGCGTAGTAAGCACATTTTCGCTATGTTGACTTTACTATTTCTTTGGAGGCTGTTTGAGAATTTTGTCGAACGTAGGTAGACTTGATTTTATGGAGGTAGTTTTCTTAGAAACAATTTCGGAAGCAAATCCAAAGCTTTTGTATTATTATCAGCCAAACGGTTGAGAAACGTACCTACCTAGTTTTAGTTTTGTCTTCACCTGGCTAGGATTATCGGAAAATTTCTTAGGAACGCGGAAGAATTGATACCACCCACACCTCCCTCCGAGACAAACGAACAGTTTAAAAATTTTTACTGTGTTCTGCACGCGCTGCACTGATTCACAAGGCAAGTTTCTCTACATACCTACCTTCTCTATTTTAAATTGAATAAACCTTCACCTGATAATTTAGTTTTAATTCCAGATCTTCTAATTGTCTACGATTCAACGTCCTAAGAACAATTCGGTCATATCTTGAGAGTAGACCACAGAAGAGACTAGCTTGGTACGTAACAATAGTTTCCCACTCAATGAACTCCTTAGAGACGGCGAATTTACGAGGGAGCACAGAATTGCAAACCCTAGGCAATGATAGAACGAAATCATGTGAGTTTTACTGCAAGTACATGTACTTGCAGTAAAACTCACATGATTTCGTTCTAATGTATTAGACGTATTAATGTTGATTAAAATTCCCCTGATACTGCCGGGATTTAAATCATTTTCCGGGACAAAATTTAGTCCCCATTTAAACACAGGAACCTACTTTATAATCAGCACACCAGTACAGACTGAGGTAAAGTAGCTATTAATTTATATAATCTCTTGTCGTTTCTTATTCTGACTGATGTCTTGAGTTTAAACAGTTTAAAGGAACTGAAAATACCGTCGTGGAACTTTTGGGCACGTAGCTATTAGGAAAAATTTCACCCCAGTGATCACAAAAGTTGCAAAGCTATTTTTAATACTTTCTGACAGAAAAGAAAAAGCGAGAAAAAGTCCATTTCTTTCCCCGCCGACGCGGCACCTTTTTAATCGAATCAACGAATTTGGATGAACCAGGGAACTAACCCAATATTTTAACCTCGAATAAGATATTATAGCGTCAAACATTGCAAAAATGTAGCGTAAAGGGAATCGTTTAAGTATTCAACGCGTTTCGTCGACTAGAGATTACAAGAAAGGTGTGAGTTGGGTAACTTTACTAAAGCTGCGGGTTTTTACACAAATTATAACTGCGACTTGAAACGCCTACAAACTAAAGCAGGTAAGTATTCCTTTTTAGGTGCGTAAAACATTTTCAGTACCATAAAGGTAGAATTATAAAGTAGTTTTTTCGCCAATTTTTTTTTACTGCCTAAGATTGGCATAATCTGAAAATCACGAGAGAAATGGGTTCTCTATAAACAGCTAGCAGTAAGGTTGCTAGCTGTTTATAATAGTGGGAGAAATGGGCTCTGAATAGGTTACTGGTAGCTGTTTAAATTAATAGAAAATTAAAATTTATTTTATACCCTATCCATTTTAAGCTGGAAGCAAAGTAATAAAGTTACATTGTTCATTTCATAAACTTGCATTATCTTAAATGCTCGTAAATCAAAACATCTATCAAAAATATGCTGCGTTCGCTCCATTAATAGGCATCAAATCTCATTAGAACGCACCAGCTCAGCTCCCAAAATTGTTCACTCATCCAGAAGAACATAAAAGGGCTCCAACAATAGGCGTGTTCGTGTAATCATGATACCCTGTGGGAGTCAGATTGTCAGGAATCATTAATCACAAAAACGGCGATCTAATGGAACCATTCAACAATTTGTAAAATGTCGAAAAGCTAAGACGAAAATGTCGAAAATTCTAATACGAGCGACTCTGATTGAATGTGTCGAGGAGGGTTTCGTGTATTTATTCGCGGTGTTTGAACAACACTCAAATAGCGGTTACCTTGAAATAAATCTTCTGTGAGAACCGTCGGTACTAAAATGTTTTACAATATTATTTTACTCGGGAATTTGTTGGGGCGAAATTCTAGGATTTATTTATGCTACTTAGATCTATTCTGAGATTATCGAAACAGTATGGACAGAGATTAGGCGTCTACGATAAGATTCAATTTAAGATCTAAGCTCTCAGTCAGTACCTAGATACCTTACCAGCTACTAACATCGTTTTCACATATAATTATGTATTTTATTGGGCAAGCTTCGGTAGCTTTCTTTAGTGCAAAGAAAGGCAAGCGCCTTCATACGCCCAATTTTCTGCTTCTCATCTCCGCCTATCCTTGATTTCCAATCTTGACCATTGTGTGTATAATATAATGTAACCTACTTAGCAACGTTTCGCAGGAACTCATGATTATACCTTCGCTCAAGTTCTGACGTTGAAGGATTACGAGCAGCATCAGCATCCCATCTGATAATGCTTTAGATGCGGGCAGTCATTAGCTTCCTTAATGTGGAATACTCAGGCTAATTTATAGAATGCCAGCTAAATAAAGTCTTAGATTGAGTGATGGAATTATGAACATAAAACGTTGTGAAAAGATATTTTCAGTGATAGCCTATTGTGTTTTATTCCAAGATTGATGCTGACTAAAAAGCTTTTGGCTATAAACGTTAAGAACTCAGTACTTACTTAAGTTTTCACGATGAAAAAGCTAAAATGATGCTCTAGTCACAAAATATAAGATTAGCAACTTGCAGATATTTTTAGTTTGCCATAAAAAGCTTGATCGATCAGGTTCAATCTCATCTAAAAAACCAATAAATACCTTTGACTGAACCTGAACCTTTAATGAAATGTTTTTCATCCCTGATTGATAAGCTCAGTTTGAATCAAGTTTCAAGGCCTGATTAATGAATAGACTTTGATGGTCGGTTCGGATTACTCGTAAATTGCCTTTGCTTTTTTCGAACTCTCGGCCAACAAGGGGAAAAACTCCGGTGAAATAAACGAAGAAAATTCTACCTTGGAGAGAAATTTCTTTCAAAAATGTGATGTGATTCTCAGATGTGGAAAAGTTTGGCAATTTACTGAAAGCGGTTAGATAAGTTGCGAGTTTTCTTCTGAGTAGGAGAGTAAAACGAGTTTGTGATGATTACGATTGTTTATTTTTAAACACGCTCTGTTATTATTTTTTCCTTATTTGTGCGCTATTATAAAATACTTACTTGACTATCGTTACGCAACTAGACAGGAAGGAATATAATTAAAATAATAATAAACAACTATGGAATACAATTAAATCATAGACAAATTAATTACTAAACATCTACCTAACAACATAACATAATGACTAAGCAGCATTCTGCAAAACAAAGTAAAAAGGCGGTTCAATTCGGTTGACTCCAGCTGTGGTTGTATTTGGAAACGGTCCATGCCATTCCAGTCTAAACTTATCCAGAACCCGAGTAGCTAGGGACCCTAGCATATGCCCCGCTATACCTGATGCAGGGCAGTTTTCTCCGAAAGGCGCTGTGGAGTAGGGGTGGGCATGTGAAGCTTCGAGGGGGCCGGAGCCTTTGCACCAACGTTCAGGGATGAAGTTCTTAGCTCGGCTGAATTGTTTCTCAGATTTGCTGATGGCTCCGTGTGCAAGGACTATGTCGATCTGTGAAGGAAAGAAATATGAGCATCCTTTTTGTTTTAAAACTTCTAAAAACTTCTGCAAATTATGTCGAAGTTTCTAACGTGATTCTTGATAGATCTCCCTTTTGTAGAGAATTCAGTTTCGTTACCTATTTGAGACTTTCAACTCTGGTGAAAATTAAATGGGTGATTATTGTTGGTACGGGTAGTTATAAATAATATGGGGGCATCTACCTAGGTACCCCTATATTATTTATTAGCCGCACCTGTTATGAGATGGGAGAAGCAGAACTAGCAGTAAAGTTAGGCCCCACGGCGATCAGTAGTCGGCACATATACCTACTACGAAGGCTTAATTTACCATGGCACATTGTGTGATCTACTTTCGTATGCTTTCATAGGAAAGAAGATCACACAATGTGTGAAGAGGGTTCAAAAAGAGGGTTGTTAGGTTGTTCGAATTCACCCCCGTCGGAACCTCTTATCCTCCAACCGCAATTGCCTCCCTACATAGCCAACTTCTCACACAGCCAATGAAAGGTACCTATTACATTAGAGTAGTAGGTACTCATACGTTTTATGTTTCAACGTACCCCAGCCTGTACCTCATATCCTGCAACCACAATAGCCTCCGCAGTCCGTGTCTCATCACCCCTCCAGTAGCCGGATACAGTCACATAGCCTCTCTCACAGAGCCAGTTACTGATGGCAGGTCTTACACTAGAGCAGGTACTTATACGTTTTTGTTTCAACTCACCCCAGCCGGCACCGCATATCCTCCAACCACAATAGCCTCCGCAGTCCGTCTCACCACCCCTCCAGTAGCTGGATACAGTCTCATAGCCTCTCTCACACAGCCAGCCACGTAAGGCAGTTCGGGCTCGCATCCAGCTTCTTTGGCAGCAATGGACCAGGCCACTTCATCGTGGGCGCGCTGTTGCCTAGCCGCGTTAAGGGATAGCTGATAGAACATGCTTAGAGCTGTTTGGGCGAGCTGGGAAAGAAAGAGATAACGATTTTAAACTTACTCAATCAGAACACATTATAATAATCAATCACGGGTATTTATGGCGTTTTTTTACCTATTTTTCCCAACGTTTCAACAGGTTTACACACTGTCGATGAATACCCGTGATTATGAAAAGAAATTATTTGATGTGATGATTTTTTACTCAAAAGAGAAACCTTACAATCCTGATGACGGTGGTTACATGGTTTTTAATAACAACAAAAAACAATACACATAAAAAAGCAAAACAAATTATGAAACATTACCTACCTACACGGTTCATAAGTAAATTAAATGACGTGCTTTGCATTACAAATGCATATGAATTGTTGTATTATTTGTATTGTTTTGGATCATATTTTAAAATGAACGTCATTGAACCACTTCTTTCTGCTTCCTTTTTATTGGTTTTCCACCAACGTGTAACCAATAACTTAGATATCAAAGACGACAAAGAAACAGAGACCAGACATATTATGACGACCATTATAACAGAAGCGCCTTATTGGCATTAATCTCATGGGGTGGCGTAATCGCCACGCTGGGCATGCGGGTTGGGATCGCAGTTCGGTGGTGGAATTGTTCTGCAGGGGGCGTTGCTGCTAAGGGATGTCCTGGGGTGGTGCCACCACCACCCCAGGACATCCCTTAGTCGCCTCTTAGGACACCCGCGGGAAGAGTTAGGGTGGTGCAAATTCTAAGCCGGGACCACACGGCAGCACCTTTATAACAAAGTTTGATAAATTTTTAACTGTGACCCAGAGATCTCCCAGACTTCATAGAATCTCGAATAGTTATTGTTACATAACCATGATCTGTTAAGTTCTTCCAAAAACGTAAGATTGAAACCGAGCCTCATGAACATAGTAGATATGCTGAAACATCAGTAGATTTGGCAAGCGTAAGGATAATGTCGTAGTACCTGACTATACTATACCTACGGTAAGTGTGGACTAAAGAAACAAACTCTATTTAAAAAAGGTACAAATTAAATAATTTAAAACAGTAACAAATTAATATTAGGAACTGCTATGGAACTTGGGACTTATCTAAAATTCTAAATGATCTCGGTTCTTTTATCAGTAAAGCAGAAAAAACATAATTAATGTAAAAACTAAGCCAAGTTTGGGCTTCGTTTTTACATTTATGTTTTTTCTGGGATATAGGTAACTTACTGTCGTTTGGGAGAAACCTACGATTCCAGCAGTAGGTATACATTATACAGACTGATGATGATGATAACTTACAGGGTCCACTCCAGCTAGGAAGGCATCAGCAGCGAGCGGTAGAATCCGGCCCTCCAGTGGCCTCAGTTTGTCCAGCAGCATCTGTTCTGGCTTACGATCGGTGTTCAGGGAGTGCAGAGCTTTGAAGAGGAAGTGTTCTGTTAGACTGCAAAGATTATTGAGGTTAGTATGTGATTGCTTCTGACTAGCTTCCGCTTGCGACTTCACCCGCGCATTTAATGAAATCTGTGTTTAGGTACTCTATGTTATTCGAGACCTACTTATATTTTCTTGAACATACAAAATTTCAGTAAACGTACCTACCTACAATTTTTGCATGGAGTAAGCCACCACCTTTATAATGTTAAGAGTGATTTTTCTTGGAATCATAGGTTGGGTTTATTATTGCCGGATATCAGAACGCACGAAATGCGACTTAGGTACTTGGTTGTTTACTCCAAAATGACGACGCGCGAACTGCAACTACGAGTACTCGTAATCCTTAGATCTTCAATAGACTTTCCTAATTTTCTACCAAAAACAATAATTCCGTGACTGGGACATTATTTTCTCACTACACTAGAAAACTACTAAGGATGCCTACCTACTCTTTTCTTTTGTACTCTTGTTTCTTATAATATCTAATACCCGTTTCAAGATGAATTAGTGCCGCTTCGTCGCGCCATATGCTCTCGTTTATCGCTAACATTCGCTACACTACGTCGAAATGGACGGTTTGTTCAATCTCTTCTAACGTTTATTTGGTAGGTATTATTGCTTCAAGCATATGAAAATCTTTATCTGTAGGTCAGATCAGACCAGTATAAAAACATGTTACTCAAAATAAAACAAGGATTAAACTCCAACATCATTATATGTACCGGTAAAGGGTGGAAAGAGCTTCCTGCGTCTTTTTTCAGCAAGATTTTTCTACACCACAAAATACCAGCACCAACAATTCTGGTAATATTATAAAGGGTTTTTGCCGTTGAGAAGATGTTTGTGCGAAGATAACGGAATGAACTGCTGAATGGATCGAATTTTGCACACATAAAGTCCTGGACCTGGAAAAACATTTTAGACTACTTTTTATTCCGAAAAAACGCAGGCAGAAGCTGGTATCTAATAAAGTTCCAGCCAAGTCCTCACCTAAAATGTGTATCAAAAGCCTTCAAAGCGGCGCTGAAGGTATCTGCCTCAGGTCTCAGCGTGCCTTCGCTCCGGACCAGGTAGTTCTGGTCTGCGATGGTCCGGCAGGTGCGGACCAGGCGTTCTGCAGGTGTCAGCTCCTCCATTGAACGCTTGGTGAGTGAACAGGGGTTGATAGTGTTGTCGTCGACTGACTTCTCTGGGTTTCTAGAAATATCGTTCAAGATTAGGGAATGTCGGAAGATAATTATTTTGTTGATTTTATCTTTTTCTCTGATGAAGAATACTGAAAGTAATTTCTACATGGATATTAGAAATCCATACTAACATTATTAATTCGAAAGAAATTCTGTCTGTTACTATTTACACAAAATCGTCGTCGGATCGTTATAAAATTTGGCAGTGATAGATAGTATCCCAGGGAATGACATAGGCTGGTTTTTATCCGGAAAACGCTTGCGATACCCCAGGCAGAAGTTAGTAGAATTTAAAACTTCGTTTTTCAAGATTGCTTGGGCGTTCTGTAATAATTTTGTAATATGCCTTTATCTAGAAGTGACCAGTTCTGGATTTGTCCACTTCTTGATGTTCTAAAAAGAACCATGTCTGGATTTGACAAAGTTCTTCGGTAAACAGTGGTTTGAGTTATGATTGCAGACGGCTTTCAAATTGCCACGCAAATCGCCATAAGTTTAAAAGCCCAAATCCTTACTTATTATCCTTCGTAGGTACATGCACCGGCCCGTCCAAACAACCCAGTCTGATGCCGAAGATCATCATTCCCACGGTCTCCACCGCCCAGCGGTAGATCTCCGTTTCCAACTCCTCGTTTAGGGCGTTTTCTGCGTGACGTAGGTCGCCCAATCTGTGACACACCAAGCCAAATAAACAGTCTTTTTTTTTGCAACCATCATATTCCCGTCAAGAGTGGAAGATAGAGGGATCAAGTTCCTCCTCTTCAAAAATGTTTTTGGTTAGGTATGTTTATTCTTAGAAAGTGCCTCTTACTTTACAAACATCCCTCAACTTTAAGTAATTGTAGGATAAATTTCAAATTTCAAATTCATTTATTTCGGATTACTGTGATCCATAATTTGTTAGTAACAGAAAGATCTCTTATATTAAATGTTAGTATTCTTAGTATAGAACATTTAATTAAATTTAAATCAAATCATATCAAATTAAATTAAAACAAATAAAATAAAATCAAATAAAATGAAATAAAAGAAAAGAAAATAAAATAAGATAAAGAAACTAAAGGTGCTTCCAACTGTTGATAGACGCCAGAAAAAGACAAAAATTGGTTAGCACTATACAAGTATACAGGGTGGCTTCTTGACTGAAAAATTTGCCATTTTCTTAAATTTCAATACTTAATACGTTCCATTGAAAAGATTGATCCTAATCAGCAAAATCCGTTGGTGCAAAATTACACGGTTTCATATTTTTTGAAAAATCAATGAGTTCCATGTCCTCCAAAAGTAAGATTTAAAGGATAAGTTTCCCTATGTGCAGCTTTTGTTTTCTCCTAAATAGAGGTCATGACTCATAAGAAGATTTTCCTCTATATCTTACAGTTTCAGATTTGGCCATCCACTCCGATCTCAAAAACCACCCTGTACAAGTGACAGCGTTTATCTTTCTATCAATCAATCAAGCGTGAATCTCAGTAAATAGAGCATGGATTGGATCATTGATCAAGATCAATGTAAGGTGGGTCAGTTCATGCCTATTGAAGACTGAATTGAGAGCGGACAAATTTGTTGTCGTAGCAATCGAGGACAAAATCTTTCGAACCTTGTAATAACCCATTACGAGTACGTTGCCCTTTTTATAATTTGTCAACAAAACTTTATTTAGTTTATTTTTTATATTTTTATAGTCAATAGACCTTCGGTTGACTACCCGGTGAGATTCACCTGATGGAAAATCTTATTGGGAACTAAATATCAGCCGTGAACGTTAGCTCATTCGTGGCCTTATTTACCTTACCCTCTTAAGATTGACTGCTCGTCACTTGTGTATCGACCAGACGAAACCTGATAATAGCTTTTTATGCCTCGATTTTTGCCTTCTAGTGCCTCTCCATTAATGAAGGTTGACCGACCCTTATCCTCTCAAATTTTTCTTTATCAAGGGCCAGCAAAGATCGGTAGGACGGCCAAAAATTAGGTTACTACTTTTAAAAGATGGCAGTGCAGAGTGGGTAGGCCTTAACCTTAAATGCCCAGAGTAGATGGATATGGAAGAATCATTTGGGATCATTTTATTCGGTTGTTTCATGTTGTAACAAAGGTTTCTAGGCCAAGAAAGAATAATACCAAAGAAGAACCCCGTTGAGACGCAACAATATAGCTATTAGGTTTTAACTGTCGACACTAAACAAATCTTATATAATAATAGAATAGAATCTAATAGAATAGGCAAGTTTTTGATTAATAAAGAAAATACCGATATAATCAAAACCTAAACTAGGTTTATCTAAGAGTTAGAAGCCTTAACCAGTTTACTGGTCGATAAAGGCTAGACAGAAGAACAGAGAAGGTGAGCATAAATGGATATTCTTTCAGCCTGAATGCAGTCACCAGTAAAGTAGACAAACCTTCTTGTAACATCGGCTCCAATATCGTCGAATGCCTTGTCATAGGCGCTTAGCAGAGTTCCGTCCATTAACAGCGTCCGAATGCCCATCCAGATCGAATGACTCTCAGCCCTGGAAGAGTTTTATCTTTTAGTTAAGAATAGCATACTAAATTTACTCTTTTTAAGCAAACAAACTAAAAATGTCTACCCCAAGCAAGGGGTGTTTTAGCATAATCACGCTCGCACAAATTTTAGTTACTTTGATAGACGATCATGTATGAAAAATTCAGCATTATTTACTACATTTGAAGTTGCTCGCGTCATCTAAACTGTTATAGCTTATTTAGTTACCTTCAAGGACAATAACATTTCTAATTACATTATTAGTACGGTCCATAAGTAAGAGGTAAGTACAATTGACGACAATAGAGCATTTAGGTACTCGGGGAGTGCATTATTTATCACTTTGTAACTATTGAGGAAGCCCCGTTTATTTTCATTGCAAAATAGCACGTGTATATTTATAGATACATTGTCACGCTCTTGCCAAGTGATAACTTGCTATCTCAGCCTTTTATTCGGTGAGCTTATGCTGTTAGTGATAAAACGCTTGTCAAGCAAACGCTTTTAGCATGCAAATATCATTAAATCCGTACGATAACTTTGATAACCCTAATGTTATTTTGATACACAATAATGACGTAGTCACAAGAACTTTAGGGCCCGACTGGACTTCGAATTGATTTTAGTAGATAAAATATTATATCGAATGATATCAACGCACTAGCATGCTTGCCACATTGAGACGTGATGATTTTAGATGGAAAAAGTCCAAGTCGTCTACGTGGCAGACCTAGACCAAAATGGCGGGACAAATTGGGCAAATTCCTAGCTGATAGGCGTGATGGATGCCTGGAAGGAATAACTATGACCAGCAGTGGGATGACCAGGGCTGAAAACAATAGCTTACCCCAGAGAGGGACAGCCAACGGCTTTCCTGTGCTGGTTCAAAGGCGATTTGTCGAAGCGCGGCGGCTCAGTGGCGTTGCTCTCATACACCTGCCGGAAAACATTTTATTATTGTTATGAAATGTGGTTATAACCAGTTCTGAAATGATTGAAGACCTTTTCTTAATTTTATAATTTGATTTCTGACATCATAATTAATTGCAGGCCGTTTTATAGCCAACCATTTGTTATTTTATAATTATGTGTTTAGATAGGAATCACTGTCTGTCTGCTTTTTTTCTTCGCTGTTGTTCTGCTTACAATCCCTTATGGTGTTTCCTTCCCTCTCAAAAATCTTGTGTGTGTCATAATTGAATATTATGTTTAATTAGCAATAATAGTAAATTAGATTTCAATGATATCAAGTGTATAAGCATGTACCTACGGTGGATTAAATGAATTGAATTGAATTTTGTTTCAAAAGTCAAATCACGTTAGAGAACCGAAAGAGCCGAAGGAATTTAATTTGGAATATTTACTCTGAATATACTTACCTACCGCGTTCTGTATTCTATGAAATGTTTACTTTCCCATACGTTTTCCCCTCCAATTATATTTCTTTGTAAATTTATTGATGTAAATAAGATAAAATTGTAAATATCTGCTTTATCTAATTACGAAGAAGAAAAAGTAGATGGTTAATACCCTGCTCCGTGGTTACGCCATAGTTATGCCTTGGATTGTTTGTTATTTTCATATTTACGGTGTCTAATTTTTTTCTTTAAAGTTTTCTTTATTTGTGTTCGAGGTAACGATCTCATTAGTATTTTTCAAAGGGGCTTGAAGATTTTGTCGAAACACCGGACACCATTTTGTTTTTTTTGTTTAATAAAAGTTATATAGGTACTATTTGGATACAGGACACGAAAATAAATAAAATGTCTTATAAAATAATGTCCTAAAGTTTCTGAAATCAAAATAACTACATATATTTTTTCTTCATATGAATCTCAGAAACCTGACGCTTTAAAGGACATTATGTTATAGAACATGTTTTGTTTGTTTTAGTGCCCTCTATCCAATTAAAGAACTTTTATAGTGATTTTGCATGAAAGGTAACCCGGCCCTAACATCGCCATCGGTCAGTGTTTAAAAAAAAATGTTAGGGCCACCCTCCATAAAAAAATCTTCAACTTCCATTCCAATACTATGAAAATTCTATGAACCATGAAATTTCCATGAACCATGTCGGTGCTCCACTGGCAGAAAAGTGGCAAACCAGACACATATTGGCAATAACTTCGATCAACAATTGTTGATCGAAGGCCAATAACAAAGAAGTCAAGTCACGTCAATTTGATATGACGAATCATGACTTGACGGCGCGGACAAGTAGGTATGCGAGGTTTCCGAAGCTTTCATACAACAGTTACATTTGATAAGTTACGCCAAATTTCGGCGAGATTAGTTCAGTAATTTGGCATTGTTCGCACACAAAGACAACTTACAAACTTTCGCCTTGATAATATTAGTAAGAACGGATTTAAAATAACATTAATTGTGGGATTTTGTGTAAAACCTTTTAAATCTCGAAACAGTCCTCGAAAGTTTGCACAACTCTGTGTGGACTAAGGTCGTTCTCTTTGCTCAAAAGACCTTCGTATTTAAAATAATTTATTTTATAATCCTGGACAACTCACACAACGTCACATATTTATAAGTATAGTCCTAAACACAGCGTTATCTAGCCCCAAGCTAAGCAGAGCTTGTGTTATGGGTACTAGATAACTGATATACTTAATACGATACTACATAGATAGATATTTTTTTATTATACATAGAAAACATCCAGAACACCCTGAGCAAATATCTGCAGATCGTACAAACATTGGGCGGGAATCGAACCCGCAACCTCCTGCGTCGCAGCCGGACCGTCGCCCGCTGCGCGTCATTTTATGCATATTTTTTTTTACCTATATTTCATACTTCTACTGCTGAATGTGCTCCGTCAACCAAGAAGGGTTTTGCCATTATCACAACACTTGGCAGATATATTGGTGATCGCAGAAGAAGGGAAGAAGGGAAGAAGAAAGAAGGGAAGAAGAAAATTCAACAAATTACAATTTAATACACAGAAGGAAGGTACTGCCCTTGCCCTGGTAGCTCTCACAGTGGCCTCTTACGACACAGATTGAGTTGTGGGGTCGATTCTTACGCCGCCACCGTCATAGCTATGTTTTTCATACATTTAGAGTAGGTAACATAAAAGCTGCTGTATAATTAGCTACAGGGTGCCATAAAACCTTTGAAAAGTGTAATTAGTTGTTCCATGCATAAACTAACAAAGACCAAACCATGTTTTTTATATATTTTGGATAGCATTGAGATGAGATTAATTCTGTAATTTAGTAATTAGGTTACTTATGAGCCTACTAATAAGCTAAATATTTACGTTTTGTTTTTTTCTGTGCAAAATGTTCGTTAGATAATAATATAAAATAACTGGAGGTACTACAGTCAATAAATACTTTCCTAGCATACATTTTACTACAATAAGAAGTGATAAGTTACTACTTACTAATGACGCATTGTTTTTAAGGTTCTTTACTTATTTACCTATTACATAGGTACTGTAGATTAACATAGAATAAGTATTTAATATCTAGGTACCTTTAAATAGCTTTATTTTTTTTTTCATTTATTTATGTTACATAATTATTAACTTATTTTATCTACAGCTAACATAAACCGTAATTCGGTTTGTCCGTCAGCCTCAGTCTCTATGGTACAATATAGTTAATATTATAAATAGTTGGTATTGGTACTATGTATCTTCCTACTTAAGTTGGTAGTTTAATACACGATGTCGACCTCTGTGGCGCGGTGGGCGAAGGTCCGCCTGCGACGCAGGAGGTTGCGGGTTCGATTCCCGCCTCGGGACAAATATTTGTACGATCTGCAGATATTTGTTCAGGGTGTTCTGGTCGTTTTCTATGTATAATAAAAAATATCTATCTATGTACTCGTATATTATTATGTATATCAGTTATCTAGTACCCATAACACAAGCTCTGCTTACCTTGGGGCTAGATAATGCTGTGTGAATTGTTCAGCATTATTTATTATTATTTATTTATTTATACAGTAAACTCGTACACGAATAAAAACAAAATAAACACACACCGAAGTTTCACATCAGAAACTAAATGTAAGCCAAGCAAATACTAGCGGGGTACATTGATTGGCTGTCCGGTGTGCGAGCGACAGTATAACAATACCTCCAGCATCTATTCTGATAACCTTGATCAGATTTAATTGTAACAAGCGATTGGTACGTAAGAAACATAGAACATAACATATTATTATCTTGTATATCTTGAACTCGTGACTCAAACTATAAGTTACATCACAAGAATAATAAGATTAATAAGTAACTTATTCATCTACACATAAAAACTAGCTATAAAGACGTAACAATTGTTCATTTACATAATCTTCTGCGCACAAAAAATAAAACTACGTAATGTATGGTGCTCCACGGTTACGTTTGAAGCCAATTCCTCTTGATTCAGAAATAGTTAATTGTTAGAATTTTTCTGTAAAATGAAAACAATCTGTTTTTTATAAAAGAAATCTAATAAGTATTATATAATATAAAAAAATGGCGATGTCTTGAAACCTATGAACTATCGATGGAGCTCTCTGTCAATTATTACAGGAAGTTCCCATTAGAATGTAGTTTTAATCAACTAGGTACGTAAGTACTTATTTTTTTTACTGACTTAGTGTTTCATTCTATGGTACTCCTACACTTACTTATGACTAAAATATAACTGGTTCTAACAAGTTATTTTGCACGTTTAGGAAGCGTGTTAAACTCGGTCATAAAATCGTGACCAAAAAACTGTTTGCAAACAAAATGTCGCTTCTGACGTCACTAGTGATAATTTTGATAAGTTGTTGTTTATAAATAAGGACGTAATAATAACCTATGGCCAAATTTAACAAATTACAAGTTTTATCTAAATGTAAGGAAATCGCTTAGTTATAAAAGATATCTACTATAAAGTGGGTGTTATAAAAATAGTCTTATGAAGTTAAGATTGATAATGATAACTTGGCCCTTTAGATTTCGGACTTATGAACTGTAGATTTTGGTTTCTTTTCTAGTATGAATTAACAACGTAATATAATTAATATAATCTGTACTCAATCTGTTTCGGTTCTTCAGATTTATAACGGTTGTGTTGTGTTGTATTCTATTTAAATGCAATTGATTAATGTTAACCACGAAGAGTGATTTAATCTCTATGTAGGTACTCGTAAATCGATAAGTAAATCCTATCCTACTATAATATTATAAAGCCGAATGTCTGTGAAATGTGATTTTTCGTTACCTAGGATCTCCAAAACTACGTAATTGATCAAGATGAAATTTGGCGTACATTTAGAACATAGCCTAACATAAATACTAGGTTACTTATTATACCTAAAGTATTCGTGCGAAGCCGCGGCTAGAAGCTAGTGATAAATAAATAAACTATTTTTCAATTAAATAATTGTTCGTAAAGAGGTTATAAAGAATAAATTAAATCGCAGAATCATTAACCTTTAAGTTAAAATATTACGCCTGGACCTAAAAGCACGTGTTACCCACTAAATAACCAACTGTAAATAAAGTTATTAAAAGCAATTAGCATTTAGAATGAATGCCTCTTACCTTAATATGCAGTAGATATGACATTATATTGCGAGCTAAGCACCTGAATGTTAATTTGGAAAGTAAATCTTGCAAATAGAAGGTGACCTAAAATGTGTGCAAAAATCGTGTGTCGCTTTTTGCTTTCTAATCTCATTATCACAATTCTTAGTAGAGTAGCTTGTCTCGGTGGCTCTACTAAGAATTACTGATAAGACCAGTTAAGTTCTCATAGATCGGATTCACACATATCAGTGAAGTCACAGTTCAGTATTAGTGAATCTCCAATTCGATACAGAATATTGACGGTCCGTTATCGCCATCGGTCCGTGAATATTCAGTGCCGAATTGAAGATTCACCTATTGTTATTAGGCCTGATTAATATTAAAATAAAATTGGCTATTTTAGTTTCTATAAAAATTATAGGACACGTTTAGTCCTTTTTATTGAATGTAATGAAAATGAACTATCTCCCAACAAAATAATACTAAAAATATATAAAATAATACTATAAATATAAAATAATGCGTTCAAGAAGACTTTTTAGGTTTATTAACATGAGTAGCTCGGCCCGCGATATTTTGTTTCACGCGGGCCGAAGTTTGGAATCACACTAATAATGTGAAAGTTGTGATGGATATGAACAGAAAAAATATGTCTGAATATACAAACTTTTTTTATATTTATTTTATTAAGACTGGTTTATGTCCGCGGCTTCGCACGCGTTGTTTCTATGGAAACGTTTAAAGGTGATTTCTATCCCATGGGAACTGATTTATGGGATTAAAAGAAGCCTAAGTTTGATTCTAGGATTAGAGTTACTTGTATGCAAAATTAATAATATTCAGGCCGATCCGTTCAGTAGTTTTCGTGTGAAGAGGTAACAAACATCCATCCATCCACCTTTTCACATTTATAATATGAGTGTGATGTGATGTTTATTACAGCTTTACACCTTAACAACTGAACAGATCAAGCAGAAAATTTGCATAAATGTAAGTAGTTCTAGACCTTTTCATTCCTAGACCTAACCGTGGGCGAAACTAGTTCCTAATTAAATCCATATTTCCACTTCGCGCATCCTTTGTTAATAAACTCAGTTTGATTATGTTCAGTTGCTAACCAAATCTTATGGAAAAATGTAGAGAATTAATGAAAGAAGCATTGCGTTGGTTGTGTCCATTTATGTCAAAGCGTGATTGAATCAATCAAGCCAACATGCCACTTTCTGATTGACCTCGAGTGTCCATGTCGAAGCCCTACGAACGTTTGGAAGGTTCTACTGATCGAGTTGAATGACACTTAGGGTCTGTTTCACAATGTCCTGATAAAGTACTGATTAACTATCTAACACATAAATTATTTGGAGGATAAAAGTAAATGAGTTATGGACGACTTTATACGACAGTTAGCGCTATTCGGTAGTCGTGAAACGTAAAAATGATGTTTATCCAACGGATAAGTAACAAATAGCTTATTTGGAACTTATGCAGAACTTATCCGGACATTGTGAAACAGACCCTTATTATATGTTTTAACTAGTATGTATTAATATGAATGGTTGGTAAAATATCTCGTAAAACTTCCGGTAATTCTCAGTATTGCGCAGTTGCATTGCAAGATCTAGAATAAACGCCAGGTGCTTTAGACTAGTTTGGTTGTAGAGATCTAGTTTTCTTAAGTTTTTATTGTGTATGTGACATCTAGGTCTCATTGCATCATCGTAAAATTAGCTACAACCTGAAGGTGACCGAGACTAACTACATAACTTTGATGGTAGGTACCTATAGGTATGTCTGAGAAAAAAATGTGCACGCTGCGATTGTGAAAACACATAGATCAGAAGATGCTGTAGTTTACTATTAAGCCATAATGTGATTTTCACTTAGGAGCAGTTTCCAAATTTTTAAATAAATAAATCGCACTTACTAATTTTATAAATGCGAAAGTTTGGATGGATGTATAGATGGATGGATGTTTGTTACTTCTTCACGCTAAAACTACTGAACGGATCGGGTTGAAATTTTGCATACAGGTATTTGTAAGCCTCTACTTTTAATTCCATAAATCAGTTCCCAAGGGATATTATATATAAAGTTTCCATAAAAACAACGCGTGTGAAGCCGTGGGCATAAACTAGAAAGTTATATAGTTCAATTAATGTTTTTTGCTGCTTCACTTTAACACTATTGAATTTTCGTACCATATAAAGATACAATACAATACAATACAAATATTCTTTATTGCACACCAAGAAATTAAAAAATTGAACAAAAACAAATACAGATAATGTACAATGGGCGGCCTTATCGCTAAGAGCGATCTCTTCCAGGCAACCTTAGGATGGACAAAAAAAAAAAAGAAAAAATAGATAAATGATATGATGATATGATGATAGTTAAAGATGTACCTACCTACATTATTGCCTGGTATAATCACACTAATAATATAAATGCGAAAGTTTGGATGAATGGATGTATAGATGGATGTTTGTTACCTCTTCACGCCGAAACTACTGAACGGATCAGGCTGAAATTTTGCATACAGGTAATTCTAACCCTGGAATCAAACAGCCTATGTTTGATCTATAAATCAGTTCCCATGGGATAGAAATAACCTCAAAACGTTTCCATAGAAACAACGCGAGCGAAGCCGCGGGCAGAAGCTAGTATGAGTATAAAAGCTACTACCCACTTAGGCCCCTACCACATCCTACGTAGGCCACTTTTCAACCATGAAAAGCGCGGGCATTGCTAAAAGAAGAATAAGCACATTATAGGCTAACAGCCAAGAGTCTTACCTGTCTCATCAGCTCAGGATCAAAGACGTACAGCACAGGCCGCCGTCGTGCCATCTTCGCGAGACGCACCAGGTCGCCGTGTTTCTCACGAAGACCCTCAAGTAGACCAAGGCCAACGGTGTGGTGGAAACTGCCTGAAAACAAGGTATCAATGAAAACAACTAGAGGAATTCATCGTGAATATAAGCGGGTTAACTACGAACCTCGTTTGTACTATCTAGATTTACCAAGGCTCTTCCGGTTTTTAAAACATTATCTGAGCGTCTGGTCGAAGCTACGCGTGACCCGAGAGCTGGTGAGTATCTGGCACAGCGCATCAGCATTGCCATACAACATGGGCAGTGCAGCCAGCGTCTTGGGGTCGCTTCCGACTTGTATTGATCAGTTGAGTTGATTGTTTGCAACAGTCTGCAATTGTTAGAATTGTAAATACTAGTTCCAATTTATTTCTATAATATGATTGTAATTTTCTATGTGAATAAAGATGTATCTAGTTTTGTTTGTGCGTTTGTGTTTGAATTAGACGTGATGAAAATTTACAGACCATGTGGAGATGGCAAATGTGCCAGACTGGTTGAGACCAAGTGTAACTCTATTGTTCAACCATAATGAATTTATTTATAACTAGCTTCTGCCCGCGGCTTCGCACGCGTTGTTTCTATGGATACGCTTAAAGGTGATTTCTATCCCACGGGAACTGATTTATGGGATAAAAAGTAGCCTATATGTTTTATTCCAGGCCTAGAATTATCTGCACGCAAAATTTCAGCCCGATCCATTCAGTAGTTTTGGCGTGAAGAAGTAACAAACATCCATCCATCTATACATCCATCCAAACTTTCGCATTTATAATATTAGTGTGACTAGCTTCTGCCCGTGGCTTCGCACGCGTTGTTTCTATGGAAAAGTTCAAAAGTAATTTCTATCCCATGGAAACTGACTTATGGGATAAAAAGTAGCCTATGTTTGATTCCAGGCTTAGAGCTACACCGATGCAATTTATCTAATAAACTAGCTTCTGCCCGCGGCTTCGCACGCGTTGTTTCTATGGAAACGTTTTGAGGTTATTTCTATCCCATGGAAACTGATTTATGGGATAAAAAGTAGCCTATGTTTGATTCCAGGACTATAATTATCTGTATACAAAATTTTAGCCCGATCCGTTCAGTAGTTTTGGCGTGAAGAGGTAACAAACATCCATCCATCCATCCCAACTTTCGCATTTATAATATTAGTGTGATGTGTGTGTGTGATGTGATGTGATATGGTATTGTTCCCAAAACTTCTGTATTGAGCGCGAACGTTCGAGTAGGTATTTTTTTTGTCATTTGGAAGAAGACACGAACGAAACACGAATGATCTAGTTGTTTAGACAAGAATTTCAGGACGCGAAATGCAAGTATACCGCGCCTTATTGGCACAAGATCCTCAGATGGAAAAAGATAAAAAAGAATAACCAAGACATAAAAACTAAAGAAAATTTTGGCAAGTAATTTTAAGATACGACTGCGAAGATTTTATTCGAACTACAAAAGATAATAAGTTCTTAAATTTTTCAAGAACTTTTAGGTAAATTCATATTTCGTTATCCAACCGTAAGGACCTAGTTTTTTCTTTCAAAAAAATTCTACGAATCTAAAACGATATGAAAACTTTACCTACTAGCGATTGTCGATAGCATATTGAATTTGCGACTGACTGGAGTGGCTTTTCTATTTCCGAGTCTGGAGTCCAGCGAATCGTTTCTAGATTAGAAACTTGATTTTCTAAATATAGAGATCCTGTTCCTAGGTAGTTTTCATCACAGAGCTTTACGATCGTAGGTACTGTACACTATTGACGACAAAATTTGTGTGGACGAAAAGGGATTTTTTTAAAGAAATATCATAAGATAGATAGAACATAGAACATTACATTAACAGAATAAAACAATAACAACTAGTTTAAACAAGTAAGTATATTATTTCTTAAAAATCTAAGCCGTCACCAGAAGGCAGAGTGCCCAGAATGCTAGCAGCATTGCCACGTTGAATGGCAATGCTAATAAGATAGATAAATAGATAGATAAATTCTTTATCTAGAAGCCAAGCCAAAACATTTAAAATTAATTAATTATTTGTTACACACGATAAGTTTGCTTGTTTTGAAATAAATTATTATTATTATTATTATTGAACACTTATCGATAGAAACAAAACAACAAAACAGCTTAAAATCTAAGTGACAAGTGGCGGTCTTATCGTTCTAGAGCGATCTCTACATTGAATAGTATTATGGGATGGGATCTGTGTGCTCATGATAGGGATTTGATTTTGAGAGTAATATTAAGGGAGGACAAATCAGGAAGTTTAATAATTGTTTTTTCTAAGTAATTTAAGGAGCTTTGGCAAGAATTATGTAAAATGAATGCAATGCTTAGTGGATTCAATAACGGTTGAATGCCAAACCGAATTTGAAACTTACAGAAAACCTTTTAGAAAACCATAATCTTCTTCTCTGCATTATCTCCAAAAATATAAGAAAGCCAAAGCTCGTTCAGCAAAGAAAAGGAAAAATGTGGCAAATTTTATTACTGACCAGTGCACTCAGGATAAAACAGGTAACCAACCGGTTTCGCGAGATCCTTGAGTTATAAAAATATCCAAGAATTTAATTATGGTTCTGTGCTGATGAGTTAGTTCATGTTTTAAATATAGGTATCTGGAAAAATTACACCTAACGGTTTTGGTAAAAGGTTAAAAAGGGTTGCATAAAACATATAGATCTAAGTTTTTACTTAGATCTATGGTAAACCATGATAATTTTGGGGTCGTAATCGGTCACATCAGATTTGAAAATAATTTCATGCCTGTGGGTCTTTGCTTGCTACTGTTAGATTACTCAATAATTTATTATCCAGTATTTTTAACTCCCTGTAGAGCTGCCTTGCTTGCCACTGCTAGCATAAAGACATGCGGTTGCCTGATGGCTGAAACAACTCAAGCTCGTCTCGCCTTCCATCTAAGTCTAAACTGGATCAGCCGCCCTTCCCGCCTAAATTGGGTACTATCCATTTTTTCTGCAGTCCATTCCGTCTCAAAGCTATTCAAAGGTCTTCTCCGAAACCTTTCGTTATTATTCCATTGAAACACTTACTTACTCCTGTTTTCATTTTTTTTTCCATAAACGCACCACCCCAGACGGTTGTGACGTAAGAAGCCAATGGCCTTCACTTAAAACAAGAGCTGTGTATCCAGCACCATGCTGAGTGGAGGCCATGTTAACCGTAGGCTCTGCTACGCACGAAAAATAAGCACTTCATGGTGGCTTTTGGGTGGTAGTTGTGCTGTGGAGTAGTTCTAAGGTAAATGAAACATTTTCAATTCATTTCACTTACCGATCCTCGGCAACACATGTGCAGAATGCCCCATCATCGGCAGTCCGATTGGCCCGGGGATGTCATTGAATGGTCTCACTTGGGCTGTAAGCGCCGGTGCTGCCAACCCTCGACGCTGCGGCGAGGTGGAGGTGCGACGCGGAGACGAGACCGAGAGACGTCGAGATGATTGCTGGATGCTGTGGACAAGATGATTTTCATTTTCAGTTCACAAAAAAAAAACACCCAATCTTTGGCCGTCCTTTATAGTCCTACGGTCCTACGGTCCTCGGAAACCCGTCAAGCTGTTGGTCCTGCGCCGGAACTCTCCGGTCTTGTCGATCTTGCGCCCCATCAGAGTATTTGAGTTAGGAAATAGAGTGTACATGGCTAGTCTCTGTTGAAGTCTCAACGGTGGCCCAAGTCCTCCTAGCAGAACTTAGGCCACGGATGTGATGTGATGATGACATCATCATCATCACATTTTCAGTCAGAATCAGCTGTCTTGATCACACTCTTGCACTTTGATGAAAGTTATGCCACTTTTATATGAATGAGCTGAGCATTAATGTTTTGAATACTTAAGTATCTTATCATGTAGGCAAGGCAGGGCATATAATGGATGTTGATGACTTTTCACTGGAAATTAAGCTTCTACGGTAAAATGCTTATCTTTTGTCACTGACAAAGAAGATTTGACCAGACCTTGTGATGTTATTGTATCTATACAATGCAATAAAATAAAGCAGCAGATAATTTATTTTCTTTTGTAGAAAAGATGCTATGACCAATCGTGATCATCAATCGTAAATCGTTCGCCATATTTTAGTGCTGCCTTTATTCCAAAGAAAATTGGCCTGATGTCATCTGGTGGTTTGATGTCTCTTACAATTGGGTCGTCCAGTTTATTTGCAGAGCTGAACGTTGACCTTAATGCATTTGAATCAGATTCGAGCTAAAAATGTAACGCGAATGTCTTATTTTTAGGACTAAAAATTTACGTTTGACTTTTGATAGTTAGCCTATGCATCAAAGATTCCACAATAAGAACTAAACTAGTTTGCAGAACTGTAATCTATCGATCTGTAGGTATATCTTCATGATATAAAGTAGCAAAAGCTTAAGTTCACGTTTGTCACAGAAGTCATTAGGAAAGTAACTTACGGCTCTGCACACAATAAATTATGTAAAATTATACATTTTGGGATTTCAACAATTTGCAAAGCGAAATTTGCAACCGAATGGTCCTAAAGGTAATCCAATACTGCTATATGTGTTCTTAAATGAGTATGAACTCGTTACAGTGACAAAATGGCTTCCCACAAGCTTCAAACGAATGACCCGCGAGCTGTCTGTCATCTGATGCCGTCAATATGAAATGCATCTAAGTGTAACGAGTTAAAGCCTATAATTGAATCCACATTTTATGCTGTGCGGTGGCGGTGCAGCTCTGATCTGCGACAAGCTGTCATTATAGAAAGTGACAACATGGTCTCTAAATGGTAGAGTAAACAAAAATAAAATGGTAGCTAGGTATAAAGATAATAATTTTTTTCTTTGCTTTTTGTAATAGGTACAAAAAGCGAAGAATACAATTATTGACTGGCAAAATTGCTGACATTCATTTTCACTTTTAATGGCATTACAATCTACGATTATGTTCTATAAGTGTTCATAACTATGAGTGATTTAAAGGAGTGTAGGTAGTCCAATTAAAATAAGATATCCCAAACAAATATACTTACTGTAAATACTAGTCTAATTTTATTTATGAATAAAGGCTATTGTCCTTTAAAAAAAAACAAATATTGTTATTTACATTCCTGCAATAAACAAAACAACAAAAACTGGCTTCACTGGTATGGTCACGATTCTCAATTGTTAACTACGCAGTGACCATTAACCCTTATCATTGAAATAATAAAGTGTTCAATCGACTGGCATAACATGCTAAATAGCATGAAGAATGCCAAGTAATACCTACGCAGTTGGTTACATATGTAAGTATCTATGCATATTGTGGTGCGTGTCAAGTTCAAGGATTTTTACAGGTAGGTTATGTTTTGTCTGGACGGTAGAAACTCAAGGACAGTAGGTATAATATTTTGTCGACATCTACATTAAGCTAGTCCACTCTTTGGACGACCTCTGTGGCGCAGCGGGCGAAGGTCTGCCTGCGACGCAAGAGGTTGTGGGTTCGATTCCCGCCTCGGGACAAATGTTTGTACGATCTGCAGACATTTTTGTCCGGGGCGTTCTGGATGTTTTCTATGTATAATAAAAAATTAAAAAATATGTATCTATGTAGTGTATTGTATTAAGTACCTATATCAGTTATCTTGTACCATAAAACAAGCTCTGCTTAGCTTGGAGCTAGATAATGCTATGCTGTGTGAATTGTCCAGCATTATTTATTTATTTCTCAGTACTCACTGGTATTTATTTATTTAACCATCATCAGCACACAGATCCCCTAGTACTATCCAATGATCGTATCCATCCACGGTTGTCTGGTAGAGATCGCTCTTGAGCGATAAGACCGCCACTTGTCACTTAGTTTTTAAACTGTTTTGTTGTATTGTTTCTATCTATAAGTGTGCAATAAAGAATTTTCTATCTATCTATCTATCACTGGATCCTGTGGTACAAAGCTCGAGTTACAGAAAATTCAACATTATTTCTTTGGTTAAAAAGTACGACAAAAAATTATGAAAGTGCATTGTTTCATGTTTCGCACATAAATTGGTAATCCCGTAATCCCCACGCTGGGATCGCAGATCGGTGTTGGATTATTTTGGCCTAGAGAAAGCCAATTTTGGATCCTTAGGTACCTTTGGGGAAAAATTAAAGTAGACTAGAAAACGACTGTGTCTAGATGTATCTTTAACGACACGTCAAAACGCGCTAACTTTACTATTTAGTGAGGGTCTCAAATTCTCAAGAGATTTTCGAGTTTTTCTGAATTACATTTTTGAATAGTGGTCGTAAATTTAGTTTATTATTTTGAGATCAACCAGCAGTAATGTTGTTTTAGTCGTAAATTTTCTTTTCGAATGGTCCATTTGTTCGGTTTATTAACTCTAAGTTTCTAAGTCTTAGTTTTCTTTTTAATGGTAAATTATTTTGGGTGTAGTTGAGTTCGATAGGTAGGTACTAGGTACTCTTAGGTACTACTGTTTTATGTTCAGTCAGATATTCTAACAAAACAAAAATTAAGTAAGTTTTTTTGATATTTTTGAAAGATCTTTGTTTACCAACAGATTACTTAACTGTTGGCACCTTCCAAACGGGGAAAAATGTTGCTAATTTTTGATAAAATAAAGGCTTTGAAAAGTTTGCGCTTTTACTTGTCGGTAACTTCTTCTTTTGTTAAAATAAGAAGGTAGAAAAATAAAAATTAAACCGTTTATGTAAGTACTTACAGCGATTGCCGCACCAGTAAAGTAGACTTCGCCATTTCGATAACTTTTTTTATTAGTTAAACAATTTTTTATCACAACAAAACGTCACTACGATCACTTGCACATCGCCATTTTAAAAACCTTTACAGTTTTTTTTTTAAATTTCAAATAAAGAATAGGCACAACACAACTCGTTTCGTCCGCGCACGCTGGCAGATAATGTTTGGGTGCATTGCTACTGGCACATACTCCCACTCGACACTCGTTTACCATATCGAGACTATAGTGGTGGGACTGGTTTTTCGTTGTAAGTATAACTTTGACCAAAACTAAACTAAAAAAAAACTTAAAACTTTCAACTTCTATTTTTAAACTTAAGTTTAATTTTGATAGCAGCCAGGGCCTGGCTTATCGCCAGTACAAGGGTTGTTTATTACTTAGAGATTTTCAAAATATACTTTATAAATCGAACCCACCATATTTTTGTGGACAACATACCATTACTGTTTCAAAACTCGGAATGAAATCGGAATAGTTAATTAAATGACAGTCATTTAGTGTAGTTAGTTATATAGTAAGTAGGTAGGTATGTCATTGTTTAAAAACAATTCAGGGCAGAAGTCAATCGTCAGCAATAAGTACTTGGCTTAAGTAGGTAGAGTTATTTTCATTTAGATGCCAAAATATCTATCCCTTGACCACGAAAAACGTAAATAAACGCGATAAAACCCGTGAATATTCATAATAAAATATCGAAAGGAAATAATCTAAAACAAAATCAAGACGAGACAGCAATTATTTCGGACAGAAAGGTGATGATCTTTTTCAGGAGCAAGTAGAATAAATAGAGAGTCGAGTGTGTGTATCCATAAATGTTAAAAATGTTCCTACTTAATACTTTAAATTGTAAAAAAAACGTGTAGGTATACAATTATTAGATCTAATTTGTTGACCCGAGAGCTGGTGAATATCTGGCGCAGCGCATTGGAATTGCCATACAGCGGCGCAATGCAGCCAGCGTCTTCGGGACGCTTCTGACTTATGGACCAGTTGAGCTACCTGTGGATTGTTTGCAACCAGTCTGCGGTTGGCTCAATTATTTCAATTGTAAATACTGGTTTTAGTAACTGTTTCTATTATACGATTGTAATTTTTTCTTCTATAGTAAGTATGGTTTGTGGCTCAATTCATCGAAATTCTACTTATAATAATAATAATATGCTTTTTATTTCCAAATCTTACGAAACATTCGTGCACTCAATAAATATTTTAAATAATATGTACCTATATTACATTGAATTTGTGAATGTTCAAATTTATAGTATTAAGTAGTATGTCTATGCATGCATAGTTTGTAATTTAGGTAGATAATGTTTCTTAAAAATAAACATTTTCACTTATCATGTCTAATTCTAATTGTCTTTGTCTTCTGATTCGGGCACCTATCTTCCGATGAAGGCCTCCTCCATCCGAAATTCTACTTTTTATTTAGTTACAATTAGCACGTGCTAGGCATTCATCGATAGTAAACAAACTCAGCATCCAAGAACAACACTAGCGCTCGAACTTTGCCCCCAATCTTTGTTTACATCGAATCAGGCAGTGGGCACTGATCAATTGCCTTCCAAGGATGTCTATTAAAGGGTTATTATGTTGCTTGTGTTATATGAGCGGTATCGCCAGGTGTTATGTTCCTTTCCGTGGTTTTCTATTTCAATTTCGATTACCTACCTGACCATATACCTACTTTTACCTTTATACTACTTATAATAATAAGTGATAAATAATTTTGGACAATTCACACAACATTATCTAGCTCCAAGCTAAGCCGAGCTCGTTAAGTACCTACAAGTAGTTCTTGACCTGAATTAGGTTCCTTTTTATGTCATAAATTAATTCCCATTGGATAGAAATAAGCTTTATACGTGTTTTAAACCAACAATTAATTAAACTAAATTAAATTATGCTGGACAATTCACACTACATTATCTAGCCCCAAGCTAAGCAGAGCTTGTGTTATGGGTACTAGATAACCGATATACTTAATACAATACACTACATAGATAGATATTTTTTATTACACATAGAAAACAATCAGAACACCCTGAACAAATATGTGCAGATCGTACGAACATTTGTCCGAGGTGGGAATCGAACCCCCAACCTCTTGCGTCGCAGGCGGCCCTTCGTCCGTCGCGCCACGGAGGTCGTCAAATAACAATAACAACACAACAACACGTGAGAAGGTAGAAACTACCACCCAAAAAGGGAAAGCTTTTTAATAGCGGCAACCAAAAACTGCTAGAACCTTGTTCACCAAATTGTGTGCTCCAAATTACATGCACATTCATTTTTGAGATCAGAGGGACCGTGTGTACGTGATGGTTCTAGTGTTGACCAGGAGGTCTATCTACAGGTACTTTGAAAAACGAACGAAGTTGTTGGTTGACGTCGACCGCACGAAACGAACAACCTTACCACCAAATTGCTTCGGGCACGGCTACTGACATCTTTTGTTCCGGATTTCTAAAAAAATTAACGTTAGAATCGTAGTAAGGTCATCGAAAGAACGGATCGACATCCTTCGTGTTGTGGGATCCGACGTTATCTGTTAACTTCGTTCGTTTTTCAAAGTAGACCTCCAGATTCTTCTTCTGGTCTGGAATAATTCCTACAACGAAAACCTGTTCCCTATTTTCAGTTTCGGATCGATTGAAGAGTGTTTATTCCTAAGAACAGACACGAAACATTTCACTTATAAATTACTTACATCACACTATCACACTTCACATCACATCACACGAATATTATAAATGTGAATGTTTGGATGGATGGATGTATAGATGGATGGATGTTTGTTACGTCTTCACGCCAAAACTACTGAACAGCTTGCACCGGTGTAGCTCAAATTCAAATTCAAATTCAAAATTTTTATTGCGACCATATTGTACAAAAGTTGTTAAAATTAGTCAGTCTCAAATATGGACCCGGCTAGGGCACAGCAAAATAAGTAAGAACTAGGTACTAAGTAATAATAACGCTAGGTTCTATGGATAAAGTTTGGCTTTGTAAGCCAACTATAAAATCTTAAAGATTTTTTTAACAATCATCTTATACTTAGTAGGTAAATGAAAAGTTAAATTAAATAGTAAACATTAGGTATCTTAAAAAATAAATAAATAAGTAAACTTGTTTTTATTTAGTAGATATTATTGTTCTAGAAATTCTTGCAAAGAATAAAAACTATGTTGTATCAGATATCTTTTAAATAATTTTTTAAACTTAAGTATTTTTGTTTCGTTTTTTATGTCTTGGGGGATTTTATTGTATATTCTTATAGCCATAGCATGCGGACCTGAATGGAAGATTTGGAGGGTAGAAAAGGGAACATGTAGTTTATTTCGAGGTCTAAGATTTTGGGGTCGGGAGTATTGCTTAAAAGTATGTAAATTCTTTTTCACAAAGATACTAATTTCCAATATATATTCCAATCAGAGTCAAAATGTTTTTTTTTTGTGAAATACGGTTTACAGCTTGTCAATGTATCAAGATTGTATATAATGCGTATGCATCTTTTTTGTAATATGAATAATTTATCAGCATCCGTGCTATTTCCCCAGAAGATCACAGCATATTGCAACCATGCATGTGCATAAGCATAGTATGCGGTGGTAGCAGTTTTTACGTCGGTAGATTTTTTAAGTTCGTATAGTGCGTAGGTGAATCTAGATAGTTTAATTGATGTTTGATTTATGTGATCTTTCCAGTTTAGATGCGAATCAATAGGTATGTATGCCTAAAAGGGGATATGTTTCAACGTTTTCTATTGGAGTGGTTTGGTGTGTGTATTTTATTTCTAATGGTTTTTTTTTGGTGAGGCCTGAATTGCATAAGTTTTGTTTTATTAAGATTTAACTGAAGATTATGATCATTTAGCCAGTTAACTAATTTGTCAAGGTATTATCAATTTGAATGTTAACGTTGGAGTCTGAACTACAGGGGAAAACTACTGATATGTCGTCCGCAAATAGTGAACACGGAGATTCAAAAGCTTTTGGTAAAGCTCTATGCCTGGAATCAAACATAGGCTACTTTGTATCCAATAAATCAGTTCCCATGGGAGAGAAATTACCTTTGAACGTTTCCATAGAAACAACACGTGCGAAGCCGCGGGCCGAAGCTAGTAAAATATAAATATCATTATTGTCATTTATTTAAACAGGCTTATGTCCAGCTGTGGGTCGACAAAGGCTGATAATGATTATGATGAAGTACCTACTACCTACTTATCTATAGATATGCTAAGTAGGTACCTATATTAATTTCTTGATATAGTAGTGACAATACATTATGGAGTCATTGATCGTTAAAAGTAAATAAACATACAGTCAATGTATTTTAGTAAAATAAGTATCGATAGGTTATAATTCAATATAACGGCCTATTGTTACTCGATTGTCATTTGTTTTATGTGTCTATTAATTCTTATTAACAAAGTGTGACATGTTCGATGACGCAACTTGGCTGGCTGAGCTCTGAAAATAGTTGACTGTTAAAAGTTTTAAACTTCGTCCTGGAAGTTTAGGAATAAACTACGTCGACGGAATAAAAGTACCCTATGTATGGTTAAATTCTGCATTTGCGCGAAATATGATTAAGATTGGATAAGCCGTCAAAAGGTTATTGAGAGAGAGTGACAGAAAGACTTAATCTAGTTTCGACCCACGGCATCTCGAGCGTTCTCCCGATATAAAAGTACCATATTGACGGACGGAAGCAGCCTTCAGCCTTTTAGTCTTGAAAGGTAACAGAGAGAAATAATTACTTTGAAAATTATAATTATAATAATTTGATAAACATAACCTTTCGAAGTATAATAAAAAAATAAGTCTCTGCTTAGCTTCGGGCTAGATGATGCTGTGTGAATTGTCCAGCATTATTATTTATTTGTTTAAGTCTATTGTTATGCCTTGATTAAAAATGTCAGCTCAACGCTGTGCCCCGCCGAACTTTGCTCAGAGATTACTTGCAGAAGTTGCACAGTCAAAAGTTGGAAAACGAAAGTTGTGCATCTTTGAAACATTCTGAAATTCATTAAATAGTCTTCAGTTTTATTAGGTGGATACTTTTTAAATACCTACAAATTTTTAGGGTTCCGTACCTCAAAATGAAAAAAGGAAACCCTTATAGCATTTCCTTTTTTCCTATTGAAAGAATAAAATCACTTTGTTGTCCGTCTGTCTGTCCGTCTGTCAACCCTCCTTTCTCAGGAACGCGTTGAGGTATCGAATTGAAAATCGTCGTCGTCAAATACTCCAGTCCGTAACCTCTTGAAGCTATGATATAAATAAAACTTCTAAGTCAGCGTCATGTCATGTCATGTCACTCAAAAGTTACATCCGTTTATGTACGAATATTTTCAAATTTTCAAGGGCATCACATGCTCAAAAACCTGTAGACCTAGACCTAGAATCATGAAATTTGGTGAGCAGCAAGGTACACAAGTAAAGGGAAAATCCTAAAACCTTAAATTTGTAGTTTAATCAACAAAAAAATATTTTTAATTCTTGCTATAAACCATAACCTATAGGGTACTTCCCGTTGACCAAGAATCATAAAATTTAGTAAGAAGTGGGTTCTCATAGCACAAATAAAGTGAAAAATCGAGAAACCGTAAATTTGTAGTTTATTCACAAAGAAAATGTTTTTGATTCTCGCCATGGACCAAAACCTACAGGGTACCTACTTCCCGTTGACCTAAAATCATGATAATTTGGCAAAACACAAAGTTTTACGGAACCCTTAGTGTGCGAGTCCGACTCTTATTATATAACTTATTATATGACTTTTATTATATAAAATTAATCAAATTATTTTACTTCATAGCACAGCAATAACTTTACTTATATCGTTTTAATCACAGAAAACATTGTATGTGATTATAATCAATCCAGAGTTCTCGGATAATAAAAGCTAAGGAATAAAACTGGAGGAGCTCTGACTTCATCAACATGACAATGCTTTCATGATTACGGTCAGGCCGCACTGAGATAACTCATAAATACAATAAAACATAAATTTACAAATAAAATAAAAAGTCTTGCATTGGTATTAAATATCGTAATAATAAATCGTAATGAAATATCAATTGCTGTGTGGTACTAGCTTAGAATTTGCACCACCCCAACTCTTCCCGCGGGTGTCGTATGAGCCCCCTGCAGAACAATTCTACCATCGAACTGCGATCCCCAACCCGCATGCCCAGCATGAGGATTATGGCCACTACCCCCCATGATATAAAAGCCAATAAGGCGCTTATCAGGGAGAGGCCTAGCATTCTAAAACGATTTGTTCTTAACCCGACATTTACTCCTGAAGTAGAATTGTTTCGTTTAAAATCTAAACCTGTAAATTCTGAAATGCAAGGTGTGTTTTATAATCAGTGTTCTGACAGCCATAAGAGCTTCTTTTTCTCATGGCCTGACCCTACCATCTGCCTTCCACTCCAAAACCAGCAGACCTACAGCGCAATTCCCATCTTTTCCTCGTCGATATCCCTTCCTCTCGATCTAAGCGTTAATCCTCACCTTTATCATTCGCACCAGGTTAGGACCACGCTGCCTGTTGCGGTTTTACCGGTCAATTACAACCTGGGTCTCTACAAAACAATAGGGAATAAGTGTCTTCTAGATATTCGTGAAACATTGTCGTCTTGTCGACCACATGTTCATTTTCCATTCCAACAGGTGAGATTGTAACCAAACGAAGGTCTATCGATTTTGAGAAAAATCAGAGAACAGCTATCGGTTCCCTAAAAATAGCGACACAAGTACATAATTTAAATACTAGACATATGAATAAACTCGCTGTGCCCACAACTAGGCTATATAATATTTATAACTTTTAAAGGGCAACGTAGTCGTATAGGTACGCTTCTACAGCCAAACTCCAAGTGGAGTTGCAAAAATTATCACTCAATAAATTCAAACAAATTGTCAAACGTATTCTTTGTATAAAGGCTTAAAAAAATATCAGATTAACTAGAGGATAAAAAAGCTTGGGTCGAGTTTTGCTCCAGCTCGAAAACTAACACCCTACCTAGGTAAAGGTTTCTTGTTCGCTTCTTTTCTTTACCTTGAATAAAAATCTAAGTGATCACATTATTTCTTATTTTAAATTCTGTAATTCGAACTTTGTGACGTGTTTAAGAGTCCGGTAATGTCTAAAGAAAATTATGATATTTGATATATTAGGATGTAATTTCTAAATTGGTTTTTGAATCGAATAACTTGCAGTAGAAATGTTAATGCCTTTACTCAGTGCGTCCACATGTCATCTGGGCCAGCATGCCCGCTATAAACATTCGACCAATCCCTTTAAACTCGGTTTAACAATCCGCACAAATTTTATTTGTTTCAATTTGTACGGATTAGATTCAGAGATACTTTTTGTAGAGATGGGGGAAACAGGAGATTAGAGCGCAGAGTAGGAAAACTGAAAGTTGACTTAATAATTGTTTATTTATTTATTTATTTTAGGGAAACCATCAGCACACTAAACATAAATCCACTGAGAGAAGATTGTTGGAGTGGTGGGGCAAGGCCACATCCACGACTCTACCAACAATATAATAAATAAAATAAATAAATAATGCTGGACAATTCACACAGCATTATCTAGCCCCAAGGTAAGCAGAGCTTGTGTTATGGGTACTAGATAACTGTTATACATAATAATATACGAGTACATAGATAGATATTTTTTAATATATATAGAAAACGACCAGAACACCCTGAACAAATATCTGAAGATCGTACAAATATTTGTCCCGAGGCGGGAATCAAACCCGCAGGCGGACCTTCGCCCACCGCGGCACAGAGGTCGTCAAGTACGTCTTAGATGTTGGTAGAGTCGTGAGCTTACATTTCATATTGAATTATTTTTTGTTTATCACCGCGTAGGAATCAATAAATTAGAGTTTATTTTAGGGAAGGCTAATACCCTTCCCTAAAATAAACTCTAATTTATGTTGAGGGAAACGGACTTCTAGTTAAGTAGACGTTCAGATTAGGACGTTCAGGTTAGTAGACATTTATCCGACAGGTCCGACTAGACATTTCGGTAAAAGGATGAACTAATGGTTTATTTTATGTATGATAAAACGTGGTCTTTAGAAAACGATAAGGTCTACGGTCTACCTATCATTTTTCAAAATCAGTAGGTAAGTATTTTGTTTTGACTCATACGAAGATGTAATCATCTTTAGGAGACCTAGAATTATCGTCTATGGAAAATCCGACTAAAACAATTCGTCAAACATTTCGACTAAAGCAATTCGACCTTGATTTGACCCGAATTGTAGGCCTCCTACCCCCGCGCGGGGGTGGGAGGCCTACAATTCGGGTCATCAGGCCAATCGGCCTGATGACCCGAATTGTACCCGAATTGATTACCTAATCAATTCGGGTCATTCAGGCCTGGGAGGACTCTGTGACTGAAAGGGTGTGTATATGTATAATTGCACCCAGAGCCATATGATGACACAAAATTTTTCGTTGTTAAAACGAATTGTTTTAGTCGATAATCGAATTGTTACTAGTTGAAATGTTTTTAGTCGAATTGTGTTTTAGTCGAAATGTTTTAGACAAACTTTCCGCAAAGCAGAACTATGGTTATTGGGAACCTATCGATAAAAGGAATCAAAAGAATTTCATAATGTAGTAAAGTTTGCGTAACGAATGTAATAAAATGTACGAAGTTAATTTTAGATTTTTCTGATCACAAGCAAAACCTAAAAAAGCAAAAGCAAATTACAAGGTGATATTTTACAGCGCGTGTTTATACGAGTTTCGGTGTTGGTTTTTACGTGCCAATCAACACGACCAGAGTAAAATGTAGAGCAAATATTTAGTAATTTGGGAAGCAGAAATATTGCCGAACCGCTGAAAAAAGGTAGATGGTTTTGTTTTCATATTTTAAAACAAAAAACTTTTTACTATACCTATCCGAAGCATTTTCTGAACGAGTAAGTTTAGAAAGCCAAAATAGGTAAATACCTATATTTAGTTCTTAACATCTAGGTACGTGTTAGGTTCTTTGGGAGAGGTCGCTCTTGCGCGATAAGACAGCCAATAGTCGCTTAATCTATAAAATTATTGTATTGTATTTTATTTCTAAGATAAAGTATTATGTATACCTACCGAAACTAATGTAAGCGTCTGGCGCAGCGCATCAGCATTGCCATACAGCGTGGCAATGCAGCCAGCGTCTTGGGGACGCTTCCGACTGGTGTTGATATGGCTCAGTTGAGCTACCTGTAGACTGTTTGCAACAGTCTGCAGTTAGCTCAATTGTTTCAATTGTATATACCAGTGTAATTTTCTTTGTGAATAAAGGCTATTGTCCATTAGAAAAAATTAAAAATGTAAGCGTTAATTACCAAGGTATGCATATACCTATCTACCGAAAAGGTTGTCAAAATTTTCCAAGGTAAGTTTGAGACTGAATTGGTAACCATTCAGAACCAGAAAACCGAAAACATTATCATTTATATTCCTACCGAAACCTGTCTGTGAAATTAGATGCCTGAACCTATATTAGACCTTCACCTTTCCGTAAATATTAATAAACCGACCCTAAGTGTATTGAATGGAAGAAAGTTAGAAAATAACCGAGACCGGTGTGTCCAATCTAAAACCAGAACGATTCAATTTCTATTTTCAACGACGAAAGTAAGTAGATCGTATAGGTACCTATGTCCTGTTTCAATGAATTGGTAAGGTTGGTCAGAAAATTCATACAAAAGCACAAAGAAGTGTATACACTACGTGTGAACTTTTACTTAGATTGATGGTTCTTCAATATCTATGTAGAGATAAACCATTCTAAAAATGCACGCCCCTTTTACTATAAAAAATTGGTTGTCTGTAAAGTCGGTTTACTGATGATAGTTGAACGTGACAACGCAGACGCATCGCTCACTCAAGTAGGAGAGAGACGGATGTCGAGCGCTCTCGCTTGCACTTCAAGCCTTACATGGAACGCCTCAGAGCGAGGTAACGCCGCATGACGAGGTAACGCCGCATGACGTCATGTTTTTTCGTGCGTGCAGCCGGCTCTATCGAATTATAAGACGTTGTCACGTCAAAACTATCGAAGTTTGACGAATTCATTACGGATGTAAGGGATGAATCGTTGGTGTTCTTCCAACACAAATAAGGTTCGTAGTTACCCCGCTTACATCCGTAATGAATGCACGCCCCCTCCACAAAACGTCATAGGTACTCGGCGTGCATTTTTAGAATGGTTTATTTCTACTATATCTTCAGTTCAAAGTTAGGTAGGTAGGTACCTACCAGGTACTTGACGGTCGCGGTCAACCTGGCACTGAGCGTTATTTAGTGACTATTAGGTATTATGTAGGTACTCCTTTGTAGATGCAGCACTTCTACTTGGCGTTGGTGCTGGCTGGCGGTGATCAACGTTTGAAATAAAAGACTTGCGCTATGCCTAATGTCATCTTGGACCCCCCCTTCCGAATCCCGGTTCTTCTGCGTTGGCTAGCTTAGGCGACGGACGTCTGGGTAGGTCTTGAGACATGGCCTCTGATTGTAATTCGGATCGGCGGTTCAGTACGAATAAAGCTGTCCAGTTGTGGTCTCCGTGTTCCAGTTCTAGAAGGGTCATCTTTTAACACTATATGCGTAATTTTTCTTTAAGCTCATGCAAAGAAAAGTGTGTGTGTTGATCAGTAAAAGTAATTCTAAAGTAACAGTTGTGTCGTGTCCTGATAGAGTTGCGTTCGATAATGAAACCGGTGGTAGTAGTAACGTTCGAAGCAAAAGACAAAAAATGAGGGTAGATCGGTACCTATATCTGTTTATCAGTGGCCTCAGTAATTTCGTGATCATGGCGCATGAAACTGTGCCGAAATATTGGAGAAATATTGCTCAAAACTCAAGTCATGGTAAATATCCCGTCGAAAATGACTTTAGTGTTAATAACATATGATGGACTAGTTTATGCCCGCGGCTTCGCACGCGTTGTTCCTATGGAAACATTTAAAGGTGATTTCTATTCCTTGCGAACTGATTTATGGGATAAAAAGTAGCCTACGTTAGATTCACGGATTAGAATTACCAGTTTGCAAAATTTCAGCCCGATTCTTTCAGTAGTTTTAGCGTGAAGAGGTAAGTACCTAACAAACATCCATCCATCCATCTATCCATCCAAACTTTCGCATTTATATTATTAGTGTGATTTAAAAGTTTAATAGTAAGAATCATGTTTTAAGTACCTACCTTGTTCCTGAGTTTTTCAATTTGGTTTTTCAAAGTCGGAGCTGTTTTTCTAGTTTTGCGATACTTGACATGACATTCATTCTTGCCTAAGCGCTACGAACCAAATAATGCAATGATCACCACTATGGTACTAACCTAGGTACCACTGGTTTTATGGAGTTCCTGAGTTTTTCAATTTGGCTTCTTAAAATCTGAGCTGTTTTGCTAGTTTGTCGCAGCCCGCCTCACGAAAATTTGACTATCGTTCGCGGGATTCGACACGCCATTCATTCTTGCCTAAGTGCTACGAACCAAACGCAGTGATCACGACTAATAGTACCAACGTACCACTGGTTTTATAGAGTTCCTGAGTTTTTCAATTTGGACTCCAAAAGTCTGAGCTGTTTTGCTATTAGACTGCGTTTGCCTCCATTTTGAATGAGATTATTGCAGCGGCTTTGGGTCTGGGTTCCTGAAATCTTTAATTACGCTTTTTGGAGACCGTTATGTTAAAAGAATTCCGGGGTATGTCTATTCTGTGTTGATAAGACCTAACTACTGTCAAATGAAGGTTTAGAATGAAAAATAATTGAGTGGCATTGACACAAAAATGAGATATTGGTATCGTTGGATTCGGCGTAAGATTTATCAAAACTATAAATTTGAAGTTAATCCCTTCTCATTCTAAATCTTTCAATAATTAAATATTTTTAGGGTTCCGTACCTCAAAAGTTAAAAAGGAACCCTTATAGGATCACTTTGTTGTCCGTCTGTTGTTCGGTCTGTCTGTCTGTCTGTCCGTCTGTCACCTTTACTCAGGAACGCGTGGAGGTATCGAGTTGAAAATTGACGTCAAATTCTCAAGTCCGTAACCTCTTGGAGCCGCGATATAAATAAAACTTCTAAGTCAACGCACTCAAAAGTTACAGCCGATTACGTCCGAATATTTTTTTTTTTTTTATTAGCCAATTTTTTTTATTACTACTACTCTCCATGGACCAAAACCTGCAGGGTACCTACTTCCCGTTGAGCTAGAATCATGATAATTTGGCAAAACCCAAGGTCTTACGGGACCCTTAATGCGCGAGTCCGACTTGCACTTGACGATTTTATTATATATCCTTATGGATAAGACCCCTGTGGATCAAGCTGAATCATATCGAATCACTTTTATCTGAAAAATTACAACTCTTCAATATTTGAAAAGACAAAAATACACAAAATAACACAAACTGTAATAAATATCCCGTTATTAATACTTTAGTATTCAAGAAGACGTTGCCTGCAATATATGTAAATAACATTTGCTTAATCATAATCATTGTTATCATTTAGTTTGTTGTTTCATGTATACTTTTGGTAGGTACATACATATCAAGTTTTTATGATCTCATGAACCTCATTATGACACTTAACATAAAATTAGACTACGTAAACTTAATGACGAAAATAAAATAAACTAAAATATTTTGACTTAAAGATGAGTATGCCCTCACCGAGGTAATTTCTTCATTTGAGAAGACGGTCGCTAAACAACGTCTATTTATTCACGAAAGCTCTCACTGAGATTAGGTTCAGTACAAACAGACCACAAGCTAATTAGTTTCCGGCTAAAATCAGCCGCAAGGAAAATAGCGTCTAATTTTCATTCTAATAAAGTGTTGTTTACTAATCTAGTCTTTTGAGATAGACTAAGGATAGACTCTACAAAACTAGCGTTGTTTTAACACTTCACTGCGGATGTTTCCGAATCATTGGTCAGTAAGATATCGATCGGTCTAGTTCTTCTTAGAATGTTATTAGACTTTACTAGGTCATTAATAAAAGCACTAATTATAGGGATATACATAAATGTTTCGAATTTGTTTAAAAGACACGTAGTGACGACCTCTGCCACGCATGAGGTTGCGAGTTCCATTCCGCCTCGGGACAAATGTTTGTACGATTTGCAGTTCTGGGTGTCATAATCTGTGTATTATTTAAAATTGTATGTATACAGGTATCTATTTTACATAATCTTTGGTACACCCCCTGCCTTTATTAAATTCACATAATTCTTTCCATCCAAAGATTGCCTGGAAGAGATCGCTTCAAAGCGATAAGGCCGCCCATTGTACTTGTCTTATGTAATTTCTCCTTGTAGGTAATGTTATTTTTATGGTGTACAATAAAGCATTTTTGTATTGTATTGTATTGTAAGGTATTATTTGTCGCTTTAAAATTGACTTGGGTAATGTGGGTCATGTGGGTATAGCAGTGTTTCGCACCGCAGGTTCTCACCACAAATTCATTTTCGGCGTTTCATACCAAAAAAGTGGCGTTCATCTCTAAGTACTTAGAACTCTGCCTATGTTAAAACTAGTCACACATAATTTGGTCGAGATCTGAGTAACACTGCGTTCTATTGAAATGACTTATGTTTTTCGTTATTCGTAGGTTTTTACTAATTATTTGGTTCCCCTAAGCCAGTTTCTATTAGTTGCGCATTTTTAAACAATTACTTGATTTTCGCACCGCCTTCCTAAAAACGTATGCTCTGAACGCGAAATCCTATGCCGATGCCAATGCCCTATGAAAATGGAGTGCAATGTGCCCTCTTAACTGCCCTGCTCAGCCTCTAGGGCGCGACCCGCGCAGGGCGGGCGGGCCTTTGCTAGCGCTACACGGAGTGGTATAGTTCCGCATGTGCATCCTGTGCGTGTATCCGTAGTGTTAATTGTCGTTTGATTTATTGAAGAATGAAATCAAAACAAGAAAAAAGCATTCGAGTGTGACTTTAAATGAAAAATTATTCTCTCATTGAATGTACTCAATCATGCGAAGTTAAAATAATCAGATAGGTACTTATGTTACTCGCCCCTGGGTGTTTGCATGAGTAAATGTCCATCATGTTAGGTAGGCACAATTTTTTGGGCATTTTTATTGTTTCTCTTTCAATTTTACTTTTTGTAGCTATAAACAACAAAAAAGCAAAAATATTTTGCCTATAAAAAAGTGAAGTATAACTTCCTACAAATTAAATTATTAAATCTAAAAGCCCATCTATTTCTTTTGTTTGTCTCAACACTAGTCACCCGTAGGACAAATCATCGCAACCGGGAAGAATCTTTATCTCTGCTCTGCGGTTTTTCCGATGAGACGAAAGAAAACGCTCTGATAAAATTCTTATTATAAAAATGAGTACCTAAGAGAAAAGTGTAAACCAGGTTCCATGAAAAATTCAACTTAGAAAGCAAGCTGAATAATCCTTCATCAAAAACACAAAGACCCCACAGTACAACCTTAGCGCCTGAAAATGAAATAATGAAGATTAAAAGTGACCGCCGCAGAAGAGTTCATTTTCCTCTGCACATTTAGGTTTGAGCGAACAAAAGGCTTTGTTTTATAATGCCCTAGGGCTAATCACTTATTTTTATATTCAGCTGTCAGCAAAGATTTTGTTACAATGGTTAGGCTAGATGATTTTATTGATCGCAGTGATTCCTCTTTCGAAACAAAAGAACAAAAACAAAAGACGACGAAATTGTTTCTTTTTAGGGTTCCGTACCCAAAGGGTGCCACAAGCGGGAGCCTAATACCACTAATACTAAAGAATGTCGCAGATCAGAGGCGCACTGCTACAGCACAAAATTTTGTGCATTCCAATATGGGCTTTAACTTGTAACATTTAGATGCATTTCATATTGACAGATAGTTCGCTTTAAGCTTGCGGGAAGACATTTTGTCACTGTAAAATCTAACGGTAATCTAAAAGGTATAAAAGTATCTAAATATAAATAAATATATGTACAAGTTTTGTTTTTCTCATTTAAGTGAACTGTATTTACCTATGTTCTTTGAGAAAATAAAGATTCTAAACCGATCTAAAGGTAATCTATTTACGCCCATTAATCCAACGCGAAATACATTTGAATGCATTGCGCGTTGCGAATGCACGTCCCGTTGATTAACCAACAAATAAAGAAGATATAGAAAAGATTAAAATTAAAATGGCAACTGGGGTGAAAAAGTGTTGCTTTTCTGACATACAAAAGACCTGATAATGCGAAGAGGCTGATTTTATAACTAGGTATCGTTTTTAGTACGGAATCCTTCATGTGCGAAAGCTCCCACTTGACCGGTTTTATTTGTACTAGCTAAAACAAAGCGGTTTTGCTGATTTGTTTTGCGAAATAAATCTCCTTTTACTTTTTGTAAAAGGAAACTCGAGCTAAAGTTTTACCAGGTAGAATTAGCTCGAATTAGCAGAGCACTCTTTATTTCTCGTCCTATAATTATGGATACGGCTGTCCGTAATTCCCATGCCAGCAGCGTTGAAATAATAAAGAAAAATAAGGAAGAAATAAAATCCTTTAGTTGGTTGCAAAGAAAATGCACTTACCTAGTTTCTTGCAACAACACATTGCGAAAGGTAGCAAATAGAGGTAGAAATAAAATGTTAGTGATAATAAGAGTAGATAGGTATACATATACGTGGTCAGGTATAATGGATTGCAACATAAGTATATTATGTACATACAGCTGCGAAAATTTGTAAACACTCCCAAGTTTTTAATTTGACTAAATATGGTTAGTTCTATATGAAGGCGCACAGTTATTCAACAACTTACCTGACACCATAAAGAACTGTTTATCAATGCACTTATTTAAAAAAAGACTAAAACAATATATTTATGATTATATCTTTTAAGTTAGGGTAACGGTACCAACCATTAAGGTAAAACCTGCTACGAAGTTATTAGTAAACTTCTCTATTGTAATATTGATAAATTAAGATAGTAAGTAAGGTTATATTGTATGTACTCATTTAAGTGAACATTGTTCTTTTGAGTAAAAATAAATTCGTTAAACTGATGTACCTATGTATAGTAATTGTGATAATTTATGTACCATATGCTGAGAAGTACGATGACTACATTTTACGAAAAATATGTACTTGTAATTTTATTTGAAAAGTTTTGAGTAAAACAAAAGTGAAAACTTGAGTGTATACATATCTGAGCAGCAGCTATACCTAAGTAGGTACTAGGTAGGTAATTAACAAAATATAAACTAAATAATGCTGGATAATTAACACAGCATTACCCACAAGACAAAATTACCCGCCGACGTTTATTGGCTGAACAGATTTTCATGAAACATGGCTAAGAACACTCGGGACATCTTTCCTTGATTCATATTTATTGTTTCAAACATATAGTCCATCTACACATAATTATTAATTTAGTTTAGTTTAGTTTAGTTTGGTTTAGTGTATCGCATTCACTGCCCAGCCGCCGCCACACGAGGGTCGAGAGGCTCGTCTGCGTCTTGGGCCACGGAAGTGTTAATAATCAGAGAGTCCAACAATGTTTTTGATATTTAAGAACGGTTGCGGGCTATAACTAATGATGTTGAGCGTTTCCTTGACATTTAGCAGTGCGTAGGCCTTCGCCCTTTTGCGTGAAGATATTCAAATTGTGATCTAAGGCTCATTTCACATTCCGAGTACGAAACAAATTAGATCTATCTACACCACGACCCGCGCGATCAACTTATCTATGTACACACAGCGTCAGAATCAAGATTTTTTATATTTTTTTCTTTACTTACTTTTTCTTCACAAACTAATATTAAATAGAAAACTTATAATAATAACACTCAGTAAACCACAGAGCTTTATAAGGGAGTGTTATTACTTAACGAGTCAGCCGAGTAACTACCATTGAGATAGGTTTGACCAAAATAAGAGCTTATTAATGTTAGTGTGTTTTGGTAGGTACGTACTATGTATTAAGTAAAAGAGTTATAAAAGTAGGCAGAACTTCACTGTGAGTTAAGTTACAGTTACTAAAATACAATAGTTATTAAAATACTTTAGAAGTAACCACCTGCATAACACAATACTGGTTAGAATCAGTTTTTATTTGTTTTTTTATCTATTCTTTCTGTTTTTTTTTAAACATAGTCTTTATTTACAAAGAAAATTATACTAGTATTTACAATTGAAACAATTGAGCTAACTGCTGACTGTTGCAAACAGTCTACAGTTCTTTCTGTTTGTATGTTACTTATTAAAATATAGTTTATTTTTATTTATGGTTAATCGGTTCGGATTTAAACCTGCGTGCTATGCAGGGGAGTTACTTAAATCTGACGCTGTCTGTACATCGCATTATTTGTGAATATCATAAAAATTCTTACAGATTCTGACGTGCATAACATTTTCGGAATTACGTGAATGAACCTTGTTAGCCTTTAGGAACGCTCTGTGGAATTATGGTTCGAGGGAACAGCTTTGAGTAAAGAAAGGTCTGTCAAATGAGGGACATTTTGATTTATAAAAATGTTAGCTTTTGCCCGCAATTCGCACTCGCTTTTCCTGGGTAAAAAGAATGAGAGGTAACATCTAAATGTTTGTTACATTTAACATCCAAACTTTCGCATTTATCATGTACTAGACGATCGCCTCGTGGTTTCACCAGCGTAGATCCCGTTCCCATGGGAATTCCGTGATAAAATGTAGCCTATATCACTCCCTGAAAGTAAACTTCCTAACGGTGAAAGAATTTTTGAAATCGGTTCAGAAGTTTCGGAGCCTATTCAATACAAACAAACAATCAAGTCTTTCCTCTTTATAATATTAGTGTAAATTTGCAAATATGCCAAATCAGACTAGATTAAACGAATTTTAACTTTAGTAGACCCCCAGGAGTTTCAAACGCACGCTTTATCTCAACAGAGTCTCCTTAAATTAAAATACTATTTCGAAGTTTTCGGGAAACTAGAAGCTACAACGAAATGCAAGCCATTCATCAACACGGGCTTGCAAAGTGGATAAAATATGGACACTGAGAGTACGACCTTATTTTAACATTAGTAGATGATAAATTACAGTGCAGACCATTCCTATCGTTGCTGGTAGAAGAAGCTGCCTGTTAAATTTCAGCGAAAAATTGGCTCCGTCAGTTATTCTTCTTCTGAATTTTCAATGAATAAATTCTCTCTAAAATGGTCTAAAAATACTTTATTACTTAAAATGAAACTTTTAGGCCCTAGAAACTTTCGACTTTTCAGTGGCAAAAGAAACCCTAGAATTTTAATAATACTAGGAAGATATTTTATAAAATATTCTCGGTTAGAATTCTTATTTTGCTGAAGCCTATTTTATTGGATGATGTCTTTGAATACTGATCAAATTACGCTACCCAAAATTTGTGAAACACTAGCTTCTACCCGCGGCCTCGCACGCGTATTTTAGGTTTAATAAGTAACAGTCAGGCTAAGTGTATGCCTAATTTCATCTTGATCTGTTCAGTTAAGTAACAAAAATTTCACATTTCACAAACTTTCGCATTTGTAACATTAGTAGGATAGGATATCAGCAACCGCTGGGGTGAACGTGATTTTGAGTGGAGACCACGACTCGGCAAACGTAGTTTAGGACAACCTCCGGCCAGGTGGGATGACGATCTGCGAAAGACGGTAGGCAGATGCTGGATGCGGCAAGCTGAAGACAGGGAGCTATGGCGCTCATTAGGGGAGGCCTATGTCCAGCAGTAGACTAATATAGGCTGATGATGATGATGATGATGAGGATATCGAGGGCATCGCTGCATAGGGACGTGTCGACAAAATGACATTTTACTATTTCACCTTTTAATGTAGAGGTCCAGACTCCATAATCTGGTAAAACGCTCATATTTTAAAAGACAAAAAGACTTATGACCTAATATTCAAAATGTCTAGCGCCTCACAAAAACACTAGAAATAAATTAGTTACGAGAATTTAAGGCCATCATTATTTGCATTACATTAACAGCCAGGTACTGGTCCAATGCTGGATGCAGGCGTCGTCCCCCTAATAAGAGCTTTATCTGATTTCATCACATGGGGGCCCCACGCTGGGCATGCGGGTTGGGGATCGCAGTTCAGTAGTAGAATTGTTCTATGGGAAGCGCTGCTGCCCACCCCCCGGTGGATATCCCTTAGTCGCCTCTTACGACACGGGGAGAGTTGGGCTGGTGCAAATTCTAAGCCGGCACCATTTGTATTGTAGAGTCTGTTAATTATTTCGAAATTTGCGTTTACTATTATCTTTGATAGAAGTAAGAAAGTTTGTTGTTGCTCCTGAAAAGTAGTTTAATTGCGATACGTCCCCATGGAAAGATGCAGAAACCTGAAGCTTATTATGTTACCTACACGGTAAATGCGTTGCGTGGAAGTGGGTGAAATGTATGTATGTGTCGCCGCCGGATCGCACAATCAGCCAGTTTGTAGAATGGATAGAAAGATAGATTATCTTTGTTGTACTTACGATCAAAAACTTTTACAATAATTTACAAACTAACAAATAACTAATAACTACAAATTAAATCTATTATAGTATAGCACATTCGGCGGCCTTAAAGCGAATCTTTTCCAGTCTACCTTTGGATGGACAGGATAGGTTAGTATAAAACTTGACGGTGCGGTAAATGACACTATAAACATAAATATTTTGGGCTAGGTCGATTACAAAACGAAAGCTTTCTGTGTGATTATTGGGAATAGGTATTCCCAATAATTCCAATTAATTTCATTCGACAAGATGGCTTAGTCATGTCCATTTTGTTGAATATTGTTCGTTCAATAATCGGTATGAGCAATTAACTGAATTACGCTGTTTTGCAATCGGCCTAGGCATTCAACATACGAATTTATTCCACGATCCGGCGGCGGCATATTATACCTATACTTACCTATCTACCTGTTCCTACTACATTATGCCATTTGCTCGTCGTCTCGTAATCGCGCGTACACGAGCTGAGCTTTTGCATTGCGCATTACTTTTCATTACTATTTATCTGTTGTTTTTTATCGTAATTTACTATAGTTATTTATAATGTAAACGCGGTGAGTCGCTATCGCACTAATCAAGTCAATAAGGCTGCAAACGGCGGCGGTGCGCCTGTAGGATTTTGAATAAATTAATAATTTAAATTAAATGTGAATCTTTATTAAACAACTATCTTAGTAAGACACTAGATCAACATGCTACCTATCTTTAACAAGAAATTCCAAGTTAATATTCATAGTCGTTATCAAAATATTTCAATTTTAAATTCTAAAATGTAACATTTTGAAGAATATCTTTATTTAGAAATGTTTTTGCTATTATGTTTTCAGCTTAGCTAAAGTCTAGGTAGGAACCTGAACTAATCTAAATATAAAAATTGGAGACGTGGCTTGTTCAGAACTAATATTTTTTTCTTCTTGAAAACGAACAATCATCGACATGCAGCGCACTAGTAAAGCTTATTCGTAAAAGAGAAACACCGAGGTCAGTGCTTCTACCTAGTTCTAAAACTATATAATGTTGAGGTATCTTATATCAAGATCTAATAGTAAAATTTACAGTTAGTCATATAAAACCCCATCACTGGACTCTACTTCTTTGTGGGTGCTCTCACTGGGAATAAAATAGGTGCCCTAAATGTAGTGCCCTTAAAATTGATGCCCTTAAAATTGATGGGAATACTTCGTTATGATATATTTATTTTAGATCATCTCTGGTACACCCCCTGCTATTCTTAAATTTACAATTCTTTCCATCCTAAGGTTGCGTGGTAGGGATCGCTTCTAAGCGATAAGGCCGCTGTACTTGTCTTATGTAATGTCTCTTTGTAATGTTATCTATTTGGTGTTCCTATTCCTATCATTTTTGTATTGTAATGTATTACCTATATTTTGCTTGCTATCTGTTTGTATTCATACTCGGTTAAATATTCCGTTCCCTCGATAGTTTTTTGTAAAGAAAGATGTTACATTTTTTGAAATAATATATCATAAATTCTTCGCCGGGTTGGTTTATAATATTTTTAGGGACTTTCATAACTACTAAATACAATGAGGATCCGTAACGTTATAGCAATTTCAATAGAACACATATAATATCCACGTTATTCTTTATGACATTAGAATGATATATATTTTTAAATTATCCAAATCGGACCATTACGTACGAAGTTATGACTAAATTACGAGCTAAGTTCATCAAACAATAAAAAAAACCATGCGATGGGTCTCTCAAAACCGAGTCTATTTAGTTCTGTAATTTTTTCCCAAACTTATAGCTTCGGAATAAATCACTAAAAACTGATATCTGCCTACGGTTAAAGGGCGGCGACCGACCCAGTGACGTCACACGCAGCCGCGGCGGTCACTCAGTGAACTTCGCTAGTAATTTGGTCATAACTTCGTCAATTTTTGTCGTAGAACAATAATTTTTACACTGTCTGTTATGGATTTCTTAGCTCTATAAATCTGAATTACTCAACTAAAAACGTTACGGATACTCCTATGTACAGCGGCGTTCATTTTTAGCTGACCCCCCGGCAGGTTCCAGAGGAATCACTAAAATCGGTCTACAATTGACGGAAAAGTCGATGTAAGTACACTCCTCGTTTTTATGAAGTCGGGTCAAAAATATCGAGAGCCAACCGTGTTAAAATTTATATGCAAGTTACACGGTCTAAACTGCCCACAACACAAAGTTTATCAAACCACGGAGGTTCGAACGAGGTGTAAACTGTTCATTATTGGCTGGGGAAGATTTACGACCTCTCTGGGATTCTAAGCGCGAAAAATGGTGGGAGGAACATACGAAAATAAATTGCCTTTATATAAATTGGCTTACGTATAATACTGTCTATTTAATTGGGAATGTATTTGTGGGTGGGACCAATGGATGAGAAATGTTTAAGAGGTGCGTAAACAAAGGTTTTTTTATCCATAATCATCATCATCATCAACCTATATTAGTCTGCTGCTGGACATAGGCCTTCACTAATGAGCGCCATAGCGCCCTGTCTTCAGCTTGCCGCATCCAGCATCTACCTGCAGTCTTTCGCAGATCGTCATCCCACCTGGCCGGAGGGCGTTCTGCACTACGTTTGCCGAGTCGTGGTCTCCACTCTAGAACACGTTTACCCCAGCGGTTGTCGGTTCTTCGCGAGATATGGTAGGCCCACTCCCACTTTAGCTTGCTAATTCTTTGAGCTTTTTTTATGCTTTGACTTTGGTAATTTTTTCAACATTAAATTTTCAAATTCAAATAGTTTATTCATATCAGACATGGTAAATTACAAGGTGGTATTATAAATAAGTTGATCCTCATATCTCGCCACATTACTGGCATGTGAATATCAAAGCACCTACCTATAGAATGTGCTCAATAGCGTTCACAAACGACAAAATATTTGAAACAACACTCATGCATAATTAATGAAATATAGTTATAAAAGAAAATTAAGTTCAAATAAATGTCATGCTAAATTAAACAAAAACAAAGTTATTAGTCAGATAAAATGTCTATAGTGGAATAATAAATAATTTAAAATTAACATGTCAAAAACTCTTGGACTGTATAAAAGCTACGTGTTACGAGCCATTCTTTTAACACTTAATTAAATGATCTTCCTTTGTTTTCTAAAATAGATTTTGGTAAATGATTATATGTTTTGTATGACATATAGGCGCAGTTTCGCATAAAAAGATCTAATTTCGGTCCTGGCATCACTAGAGGTTTATGTGTTACGAATCTCCTATTCATGTTATTTTGGTGTTCAAAAAGGTCAGGGTGTTTTCTTACAAACAAGGCAATTTCTAAAATGTACAAAGAAGTAAGAGTGAGTAATTTACTTTTTATAAAATAAGGTTTACAAGATTCTGTGCTTCCTAAGTTCCATATTGCTCGAATACACATTTTTTGTGCAATGAAAGCTCTCTGTAGCTCACTGGAATTGCCCCAAAGTAAAAGTCCATACCTGAGAACAGATACTATATAACAATGATAAACTATCACTGCCGTATTTATTGATGTAACTTTCCGGATGGTCCTGAGTGCATAGACGAATTTATTTATTTTTCTACATACGAAGTCAATTTGTTCTTTCCAATTTAAATGTTGATCTATAATAACTCCTAAGAATTTCATGCTCTTCGTTTGTTCAACAATATCATTATTATGTCGAATGTTTAAATTATATTCTCGTCTTTGAACCGTCCGAAATTGTATATACTTAATCTTGATTACATTTAATTTTAAATTATTAATGTCTAACCATGAATTTACGACCCTAAGTGAAGCGTTGATATCGTTTTCAAAATTGTCAATTACATTTCCACTAACAATTACAATACAATACAATACAATACAATTACTCTTTATTGCACACCAAATAAAATAGAAACACGGGACAGGAAAAGACAAACACATAGCAATGCACAATGGGCGGCCTTATCGCTATGAGCGATCTCTTCCAGGCAACCTTTGGATGGACAGGAAATGGAAGAACATGTATAGACGGTGGCGTGTTCTACAGCGGGTATAATATTTGGATTAAATATACGTAAGCAAATACTAGTAGCTATAAATACAATTAATATGACAGATACATATAATATATATGATATACATAAAATAAATATAATATACATAAAATAAATATCATATACATAAAATAAGTATAATATACATAAAAAGAAGTATAATATACATAAAATAAATATATATAAGGTGTTTAGAATAATACGAATTTGATATTAACAGTTTGAAGTAGAGGTAAGGAAATGTTCATAGACCATATGTTTGAAAATAGGGAGAGACTTAGCTTGTCGAATTGAAGTTGGTAGGGCATTCCACAGCTTTATGGCACGTACGGTGAAGGATGAGCTATAGGAATGGAAGGGGCGGAGAGTTTGCAGTTGAAGAGTGTGTGTTGAGCGGAGGAAGCGGCTATGGGTTTGGTGGAGGTATTGAAATCGTTCCTTAAGGTAACGGGGTGTATTTGGGACAAAAAGTATAGAATAAAGGAGTGAGAGGAAGTGTGCGTCCCGGCGAAGACGGATGGGTAACCATTTAAGCTTTTTGCGGTATTCTGTGATGTGGTCATACTTTCGCAGACCGAAAATGAAGCGTAAGCAGAGATTTTGAAGCCGCTCAAGCTTATCAAGCTGTACTTGGGTTAGATCAGGATAGCTGGCGTCAGCGTAATCAAGGATAGGAAGTAAAAGTGACTGAGCAAGTGCAATTTTGGTGGATGTTGGTAAAAAGTTTCGCAAGCGTCTGAGCGAAGCAGCTGATGCGAAGGTCTTTCGGCTAACTTCTGCCAACTGGGGTATCAATTACCGTTGTGTCGTCAGCAAATAATAAACATTCATGATGCTTTTTATTAATCTTTATTTTTTACTAGTACCCTCGGTTCGCGCGCGTTGTTTTATATGGAAACGTTTATAAGTTAGGTCTATCCCATGGGAACTGATTTATGGGATAAAACGTAGCCGGTATGTTTTATTCCCAGCCTGGAACTACATCTATGAAAAATTTCAGCACGATCCGTTCCGTAGTTTTGGCGTTTCTTCACGCCATGCGTAACAAACATCCATCCATCCATCCATCTAAACATTCAAACTTTCACATTTATAATATTAGTGTGATGTATAATTATATACATATATATAAGGCGCTTATCAGGGGGAGGCCTGCGTCCAGCAGTGGACCAATATAGGCTGTTGAGGTTGAGGATGTATAATAGGGTTTTGTCACACAGTGACTATATGTCACTCCTGTAAGAGATCAATTCTTTATAATACAAACATGGCAAAACACACAAACTCAACAAATAATAAATATCAATAGCGTTTGCCAGTTACCAAAAACCAAAAGAAAGGATGCCACCGTTTTCGGTCTTCTATAAAAATCTCAATCTTCAGACTTAAAAAAAAACATTTCATACCTAAAAAGCAGAAAACTGAGATGAATAGAGCATATTCATCTCAGTTTTCTGGTTTTTAGGGATGGACTATTATGTAATTTTCATGATAACTACCTACCAGCGCTTTTTAATTGACGCCACAGTGTAATCACTTACGATCTCATTTATTATTTTAAGAGCCGCGAGTTCCATCAAATTATTTGCCTTGATTTGACGCATGTAAATGTCACGGACACTTGAGGGCTTTCATGAAAAATTCTGGGATATTGAATTGACACGGAGCTCTTCCGCGTTACGCGCTCCTAATTTTTGGAAAAGCTTTTATTATTTAAACAGGGTGCTTACTTTTGAATATTATATAGAATAAGGCACTCTTCGGTTTGGTATTCGATTTTTAGACTGAACAAATTAATAAGTAGGTACCTAGAAATATACATTTAAATTTGTAACTCAAAGTACAAAAAGGTATAAAGATACCTACACAACCTATAAAGAAAGAGACATAAAAATAATCAACTTGCTCGATTATTAATGGTCTGTCTATAAAGCTGATAGTCCGACGGGGCCGTTTGGTTTAAATCTTTGTGCACGATTCGGCTTAAGTTTGCAACCATTAAGTATATCAAAGACTGTGATACCATAGGCGAAATGTGTTAAAGACCACCATTGCGTAGCTATGACAAATAAACGACTTGAACGACAATTTAAAACAAATTGTCAAAACCTTGCTGTGCAAAAAGGCTTACTATAAAATATCAGATTATCTAGAGAGGATAAAAAAGCTTGGGACGGGTTTTGTTCCAACTTGAAATAACAAATAACAGGCAGTTTCTTCGTCGCTTCTTTACTTTAGTCTACATATCGAAGCGACAGAAATCAAAAATATCGCTTTATTTCCGTGTCAGTGTTTACTTTTATATTTTGACCTTTTCTAAGTGAGCATTTATTGTATTTATGGAAATAAAGAGTTTTTGATTTTGATTTTGAGCAATCAAACGATATTAGCTTACTTCGACAAACGTCATACTCACACACTGGCTCAAGCATTTGGGGAGATCCAAATTGAAATTAGGATCGAGCTTGGAACAGATTTCCAGAGTAAGTACTCTACTCCACGAGCAGTCGTTCACCGCTTGATTTTCCGGAAAACGGAGCACATTAAGAGGACGGGCTCAAAGTGGTGTGCAGGGACCGTGAAGAACAACCGCCGCTCTGTGAATGGGATGGAGAGAATAGTGAAAGGAATAAAGGAAAGGAAACATCCTATTGTCTGTTGTCACGTCAGGTCACGTTGCGCGTGAAAACCTTATCGGATTCGGAAGAAATAAACGATGTGAGCCTTTATCTGCAAATACGATTGAGTTTGAGTATTTATTTGGTAAATGAGTGTCTATGGCCACTGCCACCCTGATTGCGTCATCAATACGTCGCCGTAATCACAAATAACGTGTTCCTAATAATTAAGTTCTCATATTTTATTTATTTGTGCTATTCCTATGGGCCGTAGAATAAGTTAAATAGGATCTGTAACTTTTCTATAGTCTGAAATACTTAAATGAATTGGAACAAGTTCCTTATCGAGCGTTGTGAAAGGGGGCTAGACGGAAAAAAAATGTAACGAAAAGTTGTAACGACACATTTTGACGAAGAGAACCGAGGAGAACCGAAGCGACCCGAACCGACGACCGCAGGCGAGTTGGGCCGAGGTGCGCTTCGATTCGAACGTTTTCGACTAACATGGGGGTAAGGATTACGAATTTGATGACGACAGGCGTGTGTCGGATTGCGTGACCCCCGTGTGCACCACCGGAACCCCCTCCCCCCACCAAAAAATCTGATATGGGTATCGTTTTCGACTAACAAGAGGGTGAGGATTACTTATTTGATGACGGGGGGCATGTGTCTAGTATAGGGGAACAGCACGGCGAGCGAAGCAAGCCGTGCTGTGACTCCCACGGCCACTATTAATCGAAAGGAACTTCGTTTCATCCGGGTGTCCCTTGACGCCTCTCAAGTTTTTTGTTATTTTTAATACGGTGGTTTCGGCGTAAGGATCGGATTTGTGGATGTCGTAAGAGGCGGCTAACGGAACGGAACCTATCAGAGGAAAGGGTTTCCTTCTGTAGTATATTTTTAACACATTCACTACAATCACTTATCTGCCTTCCAAATTGCCGCCGTGATGATTATGGCTAAAATTTTCTTGTTTAGGGGAGGCATGTGCAACATGACATATGCTGATGAGAGAATATAAATTATTGCCTCATGAAGATACGGTCAAAGGGTGTTCGATGAATATCTGGGCATGGAAACGTGACTGGCTTTTTGACACGTATCAAGAGTCGCGCGAATGGGGAAACGTGTTGTTGAGTGGAGACTGGGCAAACGTAGTGTGACGCCCTCCGGCAAGGTGGGATGACGACCTGCGAAAGACTGCAGGCAGATGCTGGATGCGGTAAGCTGAAGAGAGGGCGCTATGGCGCTCATTAGGGGAGGCCTATGTCCAGCAGTGGGCTGAAATAGGCTGATGATGATGATGATGATGAAAAGTCGCCCAAGTTTTGCTTTCCAAACTATCAAAAATTTCGTGGCAGACGAACAAAAATAACAGTAGTATTTCAACTGCAAAATTGGTAGATTCTAACTCTTTGCTTGGTAGCTTTTTGCTCTGTGGTAAATATTAAAATTTGCTTTTCACACATTACATACAATCCTTTTTGGTAACTCCCCTAGGCACACAAACCTCGGTAGGCTAGGCATGTACTTTACTTTAGTAAGCCACACGTATGAAATATGAATAAACATTTTTGCCGACAGAGTTGCACTAATATTTGCTTAGGACTGCCCTCATAGTAGGTACTCTACCGTGCCGAGGTTGAATTTCAGACAATGTTATGTGCGGTACAGTAGGACAACTTCAAATGAACAAAACCGCCCTAAAGCCACTTTTCTGGTTTATCCCTTCTACTTCGTTCTAATCACGAGAATCTTATGGAATCGATACACTTCAGGGATCCCCGTGGTAAAAAAACTCGTACTACATATAATTTTTAGGCTTTCGTACCTCAAAGGAAAAAAGGGACCCTTTTAGGATCACTTTGTTGTCCGTCTGTCTGTCTGTCCGTCTGTCAACCCTCTTTTCTCAGAAACGCGTGGACGTATCGAGTTGAAAATAACGTCAACTACTCAAGTCCATAACCTCTTGAAGCCGCAATATAAATAAAACTTCTGAGTCAACGCACTCAAAAGTTACAGCCGTTTTTGTCCGAATATTTTGAAATTTCCAAGGGAATCACATTCACACAAAACCTATAGGGTAGAATCATGAAATTTGGTGAGCAACAAGATCTTACAGCACAAGTAAAGGGAAAAATCGTAAAGGGAAAAACCCGAAAAACATAAACTTGTAAATTATTCACTAAAAAAATTACTTTGCTCGTCATGGACCATAACCTATAGGGTACTTCCCGTAGACCTAGAATCATAAAATTTGGTGAGCAGCAAGGTCTTATAGCACCAGTAAAGGGAAAAATCCGAAAAATATAAATTTGTAATTTATTCACAAAAAAAAAAATACTTTTGATTCTCGCCATGGACCAAAACCTATAGGATACCTCCCGTTGACGTAGAATCATAAAATTTGGCAAGAAGCAAGGTCAAGGGACAAAGTAAAGGAAAAAATCCTAAAACCGTAAATTTGTAGTTTATTCACCAAAAAAAATACTTTTAATTCTTGCTAAGTATAGACAAAAACCTATAGGGTACTTCCCGTTTACCTAAAATCATAAAATTTGGTAAGAAACGGGGTCATATAGCACAAATAACAATAAAAATCTAAAAACCGTAAATTTGTAGTTTTTTTGTATAACAAAAAAAAAATAAGTCGGGCACGCACGCATTCCGAATTCAAAAAATCGTATAACTCCTTGCACACACCCAGTTAGACTTGGCAGAATTTGTTTGTTTGTTTAGGATTCCTTAAAATTCCTTAGTGCGTTCATTTGCATTCCAAAAAAAAAACTTGAATGGCTATCTTACAAATTGTACCTATTCTATTATTTTTGACGACCTCTGTGGCGCAGCGGGCGAAGGTCTGCCTGCAACGCAGGAGGTTGCGGGTTCGATTCCCGCCTCAGGACAAATGTTTGCACGATCTGCAGACATGTGTCCAGGGCGTTCTGGATGTTTTCTATGTATAGTAAAAAATATCTATCTATGTATTGTATTAAATATATCAGTTATCCAGTACCCATAACACAAGCTCTGCTTAGCTTGGGGCTAGATAATGCTGTGTGAATTGTCAAGCATTATTTTATTTATTATGGAAAAATAAAATTACTTTACTTTACCATCTTTTCTACTGCTTCTTTCCTTAACTACTGCGCCCCTTTCAAGAAGTAGAAGGTATGGTTATTATACACATTATACGTTTACTTTGACATAATTGTACGCTAGCAGCTTGTTACGGCAGCTTTCGTAATAAGTTGAGGGAAAGATGTTTGCGGAGTGAGTTGGCAGGAATTCTGACTTGCTAACTCGATTAGAGGAGGTAAAGTGGGAACAGAGTTCATTGTTGGTAAGTAAGTATATTGGTACTTATATCAGGGCTGTATTCAGAACGTATAGGCCTTACAAGTCATCTATGTAAGTGCCGAAAAACGAACACTACATAAACCATCCCTCGTGGATGTAAAGGCCATTGATGATGATGATGAATGATAGCGACAGAAATAAAAAAATATCACTTTAGGTCCGTGTCAGTGTTTAGTTTTATACTTTGACCTTTTCTAAGTGTACATTTATTGTATTTATGGAAATAAAGAGTTTTTGATTTTGATGATGATTCAGAACGAGGCTACAGTTTAAAAGGCTTAATGCGTTCACTGCCTAGTTTCGACCGAGGAGCGGTGCGTCGCTGTGCGAGCTGTCCTACAAGCCTACAACACGCAACGGCAGTCAAAGTGTTAAGGTTGCATACCTGGGCAGCACACTTCGATAATTGCTGTACAGCTCAAAAATGAGCATTCTAATATGCTCAGTGCGTAACTCTGAGATATATTTTACAGTGACATACAGCATAACAAGACAAAATTAAAATTTTAAAAACCCACCGACTTTTATTGACTGATCAGATTTTCACATGGCTAAGAACACTCGGGATAAAATTATCTATGACACAAAAAAAACTAAACGAAAATCGGTTCATCCGTTTGGGAGCTACGATACCACAGACACAAGATACACAGACAGACACGTCAAACTTATATATAACACCCCTCTTTTTGCGTCGGGGGTTAAAAATAGCAGACAACGCGCGGTAAGCGAGCTTGCCGCAAAATAGCTACTCATACCGCACTTTTTTCCGATAGTACGAGTTTATCTCTCCGTTGCCTTTTCACAATTTTCAATAATGCAGGACATAAGAAGAAATTTTTATTCACAGCAATATCGAAAAAAATATTTTGTATCCTCCAGACCCTAGAATACTTTATATCCCGGAAAAATGCGTTCGCAGCCAAAAAAAAAAATCTAAATCAAAAACTCTTTATTTCCATAAATACAATAAATGTACACTTAGAAAAGGTCAAAATATAAAAGTATACACTGACACGGAAATAAAGTGATATTTTTGATTTCTGTCGCTTCGATATGTAGACTAAAGTAAAGAAGCGACGAAGAAACCTTTAGCCTGTTATTTGTTATTTTTCGAGTTGGAGCAAAACCCGTCCCAAGCTTTTTTATCCTCTAGATAATCTGATATTTTATAGTAAGCCTTTTTGCACAGCAAGGTTTTGACAATTTGTTTGAATTTATGCGACGGGCAGAAACTAGTTTCAAAATAAATAGGTACCTACTCTATTATCACTTGGTAGAACCTACCATAGATAAGTGCATTCTCTATAGAATTACCCACAGAATACTGTACAGTCGATATAATAGTTCGAAGCAGTAAATAACACACTAAAGCATGTCATTTCGACCACTCCGTCCGATAACCATGCATGCATGAACAGGTGAATGATGGATGGCAACGCCAACACATCAAGGAGTCTACACACAACACACGTGAAAACAAATGAATTTGACGACTTGTATAACTTGGCAAGTTAGTTACTCTGTTTCGTTAATGTTAGTAGTTAGCAAGTTCAAAGTGTCTTACGATTTTTTGAATTCGAGCCGTTCGTCGCATGTTTCGCTCGAGAATGGGTGCGTGTCCGCTCAGCTTAATGAATTTTACAAACCAAAGTCGGCAGGCTTTCGACAAGTTGACAAAACACTGTCATCATCCTGACTCTACAGCCGCGGGTGGTCCTTGGTCTGGTCGAGTAAATTTCGCCATTCAATCCTATTCCTGGGTTTTTCCTGCCAGCTGAAGGCCTAGCACTGGGATAGTTGTCCAGGGTAGAATAGAAAAAAATTACGTCATATCATTATTGAATGCGCAAAATGTTTGAAACTCTTTCCTTCTCTTCAATAATTTACGCAATATATGACGACGCGATGTCATTTTTCTCTATTCTACCCTAGACAACAATCCCCGTGCTATAGGCCCTGGTCACTCCAATTGCCCTCAGGTCTTGTTGGATTCCATCGAGTCTGAGTTTCGGACAAAACACTGGCGGCTGCCTTCAATATTTACACTGAAATGTCACAACAACTCGCCGGGCTGTGTCGGCGGGCTCGGTGTGTCGGAACATTTGTGTACCTACCACCGACTTCCTACTATGAAAATGGCGCCGAAACGAAACGTCGCTTTTTGTACAGTAAACATAAACAGTGAGTTGAGATTGACATTTTGTTTGCCTACAGGCGTCATAAATAAAGCTGGTACAATGTGTGTGGTGTGGTAACGTGCTCAATACAACATTTTATGCGTATATGAAATGAAGATAGGTACGTACCTAGGTACCCTGCGTTGCTTGTACGAAAGGAGGATGGGCATTTTGGGCCCGTTTGGGTACTTTGTCCAATCACGACGAGTCATACGTCGTTGGATAGCTATTTTTAAGTGGACAAAAAAAATCTACTACGACGAACCCGTTACAGTTGTCCGTCATGAAATATATTTTTCTGAAGATGATGAATTTTTATCAGATAAAAATTCTACCATTAGGTTCAGCTTAATTTTTGCGAAAATCACTGAGTGTAAGTAGATGACAATCCCTCCTCATTATAAACCTCTCTTGGGCAAATAAGCATTGGAATGGCTGAATAAGAGTCGTTTTTTTAACCAAATAGACCTTTGTTGGACCACAATCTCCGATGTACCGATTAATCACGAAGGTTTATATTTATTCGCTCTAGTCGTGAAGAGACCCATAATGTTGTTCCGTTGACATAAGTCACATTGTAAAAAACATTACTTAGCCTATTAAGTATAAGGGTAGGTACTTAGTAAAGCACTATTGCATTCACTCTCTGCCTCGTTGGTCTAGCAGTCAGCTTGTTCATTGGTTGCGAGTCCCGGGTCGGGCCAATAGTTGTTATTGGGGTTTTTCTAGCAAGAAAAATCCCGCTAGGAGGATATTATTATCGCATTCACAGCCCAGAATCGGCGGCGATGTGACCATGCTAAACACGAAGGCCTTACTGAGCCAGCACTGTTTTCAAATGATACCAAGACATTTGCGCGAAAAACACTTCGCGAAGGACATTAGCGCGAGTAGTTACTTGCGCGAATGACACATGCGTGAATGGCATTTGCACGAGTGACCATTTGTGCATGTAGACACTTGCGCAAAAATTCCAAAACTCCTAATAACTCTCGAAGTAGACGTCGCATATTTCACCGTAGCTAGGGGATTGTTAGGGGGCTCTTGCCTCTGATATATCCCACGTTCCCTTAACCCTCCCCCTTTCTTTAGATCTTCGTAGCACGTGCTACGATGGGCCGTCGTAGCATGTAAAAGGCTTCAACGCCACCCTTCTAGCACTTTTCTACCCCACACTTAACTGCTCATAGCTACGAAACTAATATACCTGACGAGTTGGGGTTTTCGGAATGATAATGTAAAGCTTTTGCTCTTTACAATCAATGTACTAACTTTTTGCTACCCCTGCCCCTTACTTCCCCGAACATAAATATGATACCTATTTCGTAGACTTACGAAGCGCATGCGGCGTAGCCAACGAGTTTTTTACGCATTCATGTCTGCGAACAGTGGTACTCAGTAAAGTGGTGACTTGTTTTTACTAATTACTACTGGCAGCTCTGAATGTCTCATGTACACACACATGAATACGTAAAAACCTCGCTGGCTATGGGCCGCCGGGCGGTCCGCCGTAGCAAAGTAGCTAGCACTACGAAGGTCTACAAAATAACACATTGGTCTACTGGGAAAGTAAGGGGATGGAGCAGGGGAAGATGAGATGTGTCAGAAAAAAGAGGGCAAAATCACACACAATGGTGAGATCTTCAACTCTCTGCAACGTCTATTTCGAGAGTTATTGGAAGTTTTGTGATTTTTCGCGCAAGCGCAGCGTCTACTCGCGCAAATGGTCACCCGTGCAAATGTCCTCCGACCAAGTGTCATTCGCGCAAGTGTCTACTCGCACAAATGTCCACTCGCACGATCTTCTCGCGCAAACGTCTTTCGCGCACGTTTAACGTAGATTTTCTGAAGGATATGGTGATTCGTAACTAAACTAATACATCTGACAGTCTATAATAGTTATATCGATGTAGCTCAAATAATTAGCATTATTTGAGCCGGCCATGTCTCGCGCAGAACCGCTAGGGTAAAAGTGTTCTGAGTTGAGACCGTGACTCGGCAAACGTAGTGTAGGACGCCCTCCGGCCTGAGGCCAGGTGGGAGGACGGCCTGCAAAAGATTGTAGGCAGATGCTGGATGCGGCAAGCTGAAGACAGGGCGCTAAGGCGCTCATTAGAGGCCTATGTCCAGCAGTGGACTAATATAGGCTGACGATGATGATGAATTGTAAAAACAATATAACTTATGCTTAAAATGTAAAAACATGACATATATTTTTTTTTTGCCACCTTTTATGATACCTACTACTCTAGTAGAAAGTGTCAAAAAACTCGAAAATAAGTAACTTTCAGGGTAGGATTACTCAAAACGGACAACGAACCGGGACTAGCGCCACGGTTATTCTTATTCTACAGAAAAAGAGCTTTCCAACGATATATCACTCATTTCGATTGGTGCCGGTACCAGGTTCCATACATTTGTGCCCATCATCCTTTAAAAAGTAAATTAAAAGTACAACGCTGCACTAAGCAGTGTAAGAGGAGGTCCAGTTATGCGCTTTTGCTTAGGATAATAGTACATAGTAAATCTAGGCGGGAAAGTGCCCAATTCCTATCGAGTGTGTCATTTGCGGACCGAGGCGCAGCCTTAAAAGACACGAGGTAGGAATCGCACTTTTATAGTGCTTTATTAATACACCTTCGCGGAAAATCATTGTTTTAGGATCTTCAAAATCACTCGAGTAAATTTAAATTGTAAACACAAATGTACCAATAAATATGTATGCGCTAGTGCGATTTTCTCATGGTTCTTTTTTGAGTTATTGTTCCGAATACGGAAGAGGCCGATATCATATTATCGGATTCGGAGTAAAAACTCTTGGTCGTTTGACCTAGATATTATGAAAATAACCATAGCTACCAGAAGACATTTCAGAAAAACAAATTGCACGTTAGTAATGGATTTCCTTACACTTTTCTCTCCCGTTAAACGCATAAGAAATGAAATTCTACAGAGTTTTCCGTCCCGCATTATAGTACGCCTGCAATGACGTACTTTCTTCCTTAAGTTTGGGAAAGAAATAAGCAACTTTCTGAGCAGGTATAGTACAAACATCATTTAGGTAGGTACAACTTTTTGAAAACCGAATTATTTTATCAAAACTTCAATGATTATCTTTCGTTTCTAACAGGTTTGTTTGGTTTTATTGAGGTTATTATTTTAGGTAACTACCAACTTTGATTTATCTAAATAGAACTTTTACTGAGTTTCGAATAGCACCCAGCGTGGGGCGCTATTACCTGGTTATTTATATTTGGTAAATTTATACAAGTTCTGCTTATTTTGATTATATTAGACGTATAAACAGTAACCTAAAGTACTTTCCTTCAGCTCTATTTGAATTAGAAAATAACGACATCAAGCGTATACCAACGGTGGAAATCACACTATCACATCACTAATATTATAAATGCAAAAGTTTGGATGGATGGATGTATAGATGGATGGATGTTTGTTACCTCTTCACGCCAAAACTACTGAACGTATCAGGCTGAAATTTTGCATACAGGTAAGTCTAACCTTGTTATAAAACATAGGCGTTTTATCCCATAAATCAGTTCCCATCGGATAGAAATAACCTCAAAACGTTTCTATAGAAACAACGAAGAATCAATGGGCAGAAGCTAGTAAATGATATACTGAAATACTTTAAACCTAATTAGGTAAAACACGTCCATGAACACCTGAAAACGTAGTAACCCGAGTACTACGGCCTTCTTTCTCCAAACCAAACTTACAATGATTTAAATATGAATATTGATTTCAACTGCCGACCGAGCAGGGGCCGAATTCCGCGAACCAATTGCTTTACTATGGCAATGGCATCGTCGCAGAATCGTCCATAGATGAAAGAAACTCTAGTTAGAGCCTGCGATGCTTTTTGCACGGAGATATTGATAGAATGGTTTCAACCTTGACACTTAAGGCTTAACACGTCATCATCATCTCTCCATACAAACGGGGAAGGGTAACTACTATGCTGTTTGATGTTGACCATCCGAAACTAAGGTTAATATCAATTTATCTCTTCATTATCTATGTCTGTATACAACCGAAACCGTAAAAGAAGTATAAATAAAAAAATACAAGCTTTTAAACTTTCGTTTTTCAACACTGATTTTAGCCCAACTTTGGGCGAAAATAAATAACATACAGAGAAAGAAAACTCTTAAATAAAGCCCGTACCGACATAGTTTAGTTATTCAAAAGTTGGAATAAATTTATTTTGAAAATATACTCTCAATAGTTTTTCTATAATAATAACCCTTGTTTTAAAAGTCGGTATCCATTTTTTTACGCGGCCGTTTTACGCATAAATTTATGTGCATCAAGCGCGCGGGAATGTCTATTATGTCAGATGAGATGGCATTCATTTAGGCCGCGTCCACTGATGGGTTGGACCGGACGACTTGTGCAGCACGCGTCCATCCATCAGTAGTTTCTTTCATCAAAGGTAAAATGCCAATATATGTCAGTCTGAGGTATTGACGATTAATTTAGTGGAATTAGGGCCGGAGCTTTTTACGACTTTCCACGAAATATCGAACGACAACAAAGTAGTTTTATTTATAGTTTGCTTTGGAATTGAAATTTTAATGAAAAGTAGGTCTTGGTAGAGTCCTACAAACATGTCATAGGTCTCTATACTCATTATTATAATGAGGTATTTGTAAGTTCTTTTTTTATAAGCTACTAGACGATCGCCTCGCGGTTTCACTCGCGTAGTTCCCGTTCCCTTGCGAAATCCGGGATAAAATATAGCCTATGTCACTCCCTGAAAAGTAAGCTTCCTAACGGTGAAAGAATTTTTCAAATCGGTCCAGTAGTTTCGGAGCCTATTCAATACAAAAAAACAATCAAATCTTTCCTCTTTATAATATTAGTATAGATAGACAAATCAATCTCATTAAAAAAAAAACATTATCATTATGTTTATTATTCCTGGGTACTTAGGTCACGAGTTAGGTTAGGTTCCATGTGAGCCAAACTGCGGGCGGAAGCCATCCTATGATATGGGCGTATTTGAAACGCAAATGTACTTTCAAAAGTTTGCTGCCATGAACCTTTATAATTATAAATGTAGGTTAATAGAGTAATAGCTCATACGGACATCACCGCTGCAGCACAGCCCCAAAAATATAAAATACCGAGAACACCCGGAACGAATATTTGCAGATCGTACAAACATTTGTCCCAAGGCGGACTTTCGCCCGCCGCGCCACATTGGTCGTCGAAAGTTAACACTTAATTTCTCATCGGATACTAATTTTGTATTAAACATAAATATTTTTTATTTTTTTACTATTTATTTGACAATAATTTATATCGCGATAAATTCCACTGACTCGAAGCGAGTAGCGTCTATAGAGGTGCTCCTTAATCGAAAAGGTCGACTTCATCATAGCTTGAGCTTGTGCGTGACCGATTTAACGTTAAAATGCCTGATGAAACATTTTAATTCGAATATTAAGATAACTTACATAATTAAATTTAATTGTCTCTACACTCTCTGCATCGCGCTCCGCTCTCGCTGCGACAAGTTGTTAGCTCCGTGTATAAATGTGTTTAAAAATATTAAAAACGTAATAAACCACTTGAAAACTGTAAATCATTAAGCAAGAAAACCTGAAGAACAAGTGTGATTGATATAAAAGGAAATAAAGAACGGGATCATATAAAAAACAGTGACAAAAGTAATATGTGAGTCCAGCTTCCCAACATCAACTTTCGTCTCAAACAACGACTGAGAACCACGGAATACACAACTGGATCGTGCAACACAAAGAGCACACATAACTGCACTACGAATAATAACAACAACATCATCACAAACACAACAAAATACGACGAGGGAACAAGGATTAAAACGGTAATATATCTCTCACAATAATTAAAGTGGGTAGGCACTCACAGTGCATCGCGTAAGTTGTGGCTATCTACGTAACACCGATGTACGAGCAAATTACAAATTGCGATACTTGTGAATGCTAATTTCGCCACATCGCATACCGAACGATTGGCGTGGTTGGGAGTGCGCTCGGCTGGCAATCAGGCGTCTCCGAGTTCAAAACCTGCCGAATATGAACTTTTTGCATTTTTTTTTACTTTTTGAATTTATAATTTTTTACCATAAGACTAACAATGCCGGAAACTCGGTCACAATCAAAGCTTGCATCAGCTGCTTGTCAAATGCAATGTCTCACGGATGAGCTTCATAAAGCCCAACAATTGAACATAAAATTACTTAAAGAAAATGACGACTCTGCCGATGAATATAAAAATCTTTTAATACAAAACAGGAAATTAAAATCCAAATTAGCACAAATGGAAATTGAGCGCAATGAGGCTATAAACGACAGATACCAGATGCAGAATATACTGGGAGAAAAACTACACGATATTAACGAACACGAAGCAACGCTTAAGATTATTCAAATGCATGAAACTAATGCAAAACTGTTTGAGGAATTGCAAAGAACCGCTCAACAAGAAAATGATGAAAATGTGAACGAGCTGACTTCAAAAATTGAGACACTAACACACACAATACTCGACTTACAAAAGGAGAACATCGAATTGAGAAGATCAAAACCTGTAATGAAGAAAGGAGATCCTACCAAAGGGACATGCTCTGTACAGAATAAACACAACTCATCAAGCATCACCCAAAGAAAGACGACCACAATACAGAAACAAACAGTAAAGAAAAACACCAAGACCCAATACGCTAAAATTACACACAATCGAACTGACACAGAGAATAAGGTAAAAACCACACGAACAATTAATAAAAAATCAACAACATCAGATAAGCTGGAAGATGATATACGATTAATCAATTACGGAACCACTAGTGACATAGCGAAAAACACAAATACACACATAATAGCAACGGAAGGCAGAACACAAAAGGAAGATGAATGTTATCAGAAGATCATAAGAGATGAGAAGAGAGGATCAGAAGAAACAAAAATTAAAAAACAAATGTTAATTCTTTGTGACCACTATGGAAAAGGAATCGCAGCCCATTTAAAAAATGAATTATCGACAGATTATGAATCCATCTTGTCCATATGCAAGCCTGGAGCTACGTTAGAAGAAATAACGAAGAGCATCATGACTATTCAGAGGGATTTGAGAGCAGAAGATGATGTAATAATATTACTCTCTAATCCTGAAAATTTTAGACTAAGTTACATAAAATACATAAGAGATATTTGTAAAAGTAGGACTCTTAAACTTCAGGTTATGACATTACCATACTATTATAATAATTATAAAAACCGTTTTAATGAATCAGACGTGAATAGTAAATTATACGATATTAACAAAGAACTGTACAAAATGGCTAATAGATCTCCAGGAATGTCCCTCATTGAAGTCAACGATTTCAAAAACAGAATCTTTCAATCTAAAGATAAAACAAAGTACGTATTCAAAAAGTTTATACTCCAAGAAATTAGAAAAAATTCATTGTTTCCATATAATCACCTATTTAATAATTTGATTGACCTGACATGTACATCTGAACTACAATGTGTAAAGAAATCAGTAATGCCTCTTCCAGAAAGTACTGAGCCTTTTTTAGGCCAGATGAACATAGCGACCGAAATAAACAGATAGTAAAAGAATTACAAGTACTCCATCAAAACTGTAGAAGTTTACGAAGCAAAGTAGCTATCATACAAACAATTGCAGAATCATATAGGCCTAATATTTTAATACTGTCAGAAACATGGCTTAGCGCCTGCGACATTGAATGTCTAATTATTCAGGGTTATACACATGCTAATCATTATATACGAAAAAAATATATACATGGCGGAGTATCTATATTCACAGATAATTTACTTAAGGTAAATAAACTTAAACAAATAGATGATCTATCGGTTGAATATCACTGCGAACTATCGGCTATCGAAGTTAATGTAGGCAACAATATTAAAATGATAGTGATAGGTTTATATAGAACAGGCAAGGGTTCCTTCCATATTCTTTTTAATACATTGACTAAAATTTTCGAACTTTTGGGAGAGATGCCTAATAATCAGACATTGCTAGCTGGTGACTGGAACATAGACTCTTTAGCATCTTCTCCTAATAAAACTGCGATAGATGACTTAATGAGATCAAACGGCTACAAAAATATTGTTGATTTCGCGACTCGCATTGACCACACCAGCAAAACCTCTATTGATTTCTTTGTAACAAATATAGAATATAATATTAATATTAAATCAGTTGCAACAGGAATATCAGATCATGATGCTCAATTGGCAAAAATAGAAATACTTGGACCTAACACAAATAAATATACATATAAAGAGACTAGGTTGTTTACAGCAGAGAAAATTGATAACTTCGGTCAGGCGATGCTATGCCATGATTGGGACAACGTTTTTGGCAACCCTACCCATGACATTATGGATAAATTTATAAATAGAATGATATGGAATATTGATATTTATTTCCCATGCAAGATGAATAAATGTAAAATTCAGCGAAAACAACCATGGATCACTGAAGATATTATAAAAATGCAACATGATATCCACGATCTTTATCAAATTCAACGAGATTTTCCGAACCAACTACCCATTAAAATTATAGATGAAAAAATAATTCAGCGTAACATACATATACAAAAGAAAAGAACAGAATATATACAGAATAGAATTTTGAAATCGAAAAACCCGAAAAAAGAGACCTGGAATGTTATTAAAGAATATTCGAACAAAGGTTTGCAAGACTGGACATGGGATTTAATGGACAACTCGAATGAACGAGTACCTGACGAATTGCTACCTAATTATATAATGGATTACTTCATATCAATTGGTGAACAACTTAAAATCAATAACGCTCCAAATAAAACCAAAGCAATTAGTTTCTTAAAAGAAGTTACTCAAAAACAACCGCATATTTGTCTCGATAGTATCCAAACAGAAGGCCTTATAAGATTGGCAAAATCAAAGTTAAACAATAGCAATACTAAAGATTTATATAATATGTCCGGATCTTTTGTATACCAGACAATGCAATATCTAAGTAATCATTATACATTTATTTTCAATCAAATTTTACACTCAACAACATATCCCAATAAACTTAAAAGATGTCGAATTTTACCACTTTATAAAGGGAAGGGAAACACATCCGATGTCAAAAACTACAGACCCATAACAATCGTCCCAACGCTGTCTAAACTCTTAGAGTCATACTTATCAGACGCTATAATGAAACATCTCGAGCAAAACAATGCACTATCAGACTGTCAGTTTGCATACCGACCAGGAAAATCGACAACATCTGCTACCCATGCATTTGTCGACAAAGTTGTAAAGTGCCTTGAGGAGAAGAAGAAAGTTGCAGGTATCTTCCTCGATCTATCGAAGGCGTTCGATTCCATCGACCATCAACTTCTCCTCGAAAAGTTGACAGTGTACGGCATTGTAGGCCAACCAGCTGAGTTACTGGCATCGTTTCTAGAGGAAAGAGAATACATAACCACTATTAAAATAAATGGAAAGTCATTTAAATCGTGTCCTAGATATGTTGATATTGGTGTTCCTCAAGGGTCATCCCTAGGGAACACGATGTTTCTTGTGTATCTAAATGACCTTTCGAAACTTGACATAGAAGGAGACATTATACAATATGCAGATGACACAACAATCATAATATCCGCTGATACAGACATAAACCTTATAAAATCTATACAAGACACCGTTGCTACATTGAATGAATGGTTTCGCTTTAATGGTCTGAAACTTAATGCCGACAAAACCAGCATAATGTATTTCAATGCAGTTTCACCAAAACAATTACTCTTAAATGTTAAATTGCACGATGAAAGTATTGTGAGAACTACTAACTCTGTCAAACTACTAGGATTCTGTTTGGATCCAGTTTTCTCCTGGAAAGATCATGTGGATGTAACATGTAAAAAAATGGGATCCGGAATCTATGCTCTCAAACAACTTAAGCCGATGACATCGGAATCCCACCTCAAAGAAATTTACTATGCGTACATCCATTCCATCATGTCATATGGCATTATTCTTTGGGGTAATTCCACGGATTTCGAACGGGTCCTTAAAATGCAGAAGCGTGCAATTAGACTCCTTGTCAATGCTCATTTCAGGGAATCATGTAGGACCCATTTTTTAAATCTCCGCATCTTAACATCAGTCTCTGTATACATCTTTGAAACCATAAAATATGTCAAAAAGAATTTACATAACTATAAAACAAGAACTGATAATACTAACGTTAATCTTAGGCACAAAAACATTCTTTCAAACTTACCTAACCGACTATGTATGTCGAAGAAGCTTCCCAAAATATCAGGCCTAAAGCTATACAACAAACTACCCGATAATGTAAAATCCATAGATAGTTTCAAATCTTTCTGTTCTCAAGTTAAATCCCTACTATTAACTCAAACAATATACAATTTGAAAGAATATTTATCAAATGACTATAAAAAATTTAAATTGACAATACAAGACCAGACTGATGAGAGTTTTACTTAATTATACACAATTAAATATTTCTATTTATAATATTCTAACTATACAATATTTTATTGACAGCCTCTATACAGCTTTGTAAATTTTAGTTCATTTTGTTTCGTTTGACTATGGTTTGCAACATTGAATAGAACTTATTTATGTCTTTTACAAGAATGGCATTACTTTTTTCTACTTATAATATTTAAGAATTGTGTACTTATGTGTTAACTTATGTGTCATCTGACGACTCCATTGTATTGTGCCGCGCACTAGGTTTTATAAGGACAATTTTGCTGTAGCTCTTTACTTTGGACAATAAATGATATTCTATTCTATTCTATTCTATTCATTGCTATTCGTCAACCTCTACAATTTACTTGGTTGGAATAGTTTATGTAGAGGTTACTTACCTTGGGGTTATGTCGACCTTAGTACAATTAATTAAAGTAATAGGTATAGCTTCGAAATATAAATCATTATTTTATTTATTTATTTAATACTTTATTGCACACCATTTTAAAAGTACACAAATGGTGGGCATAATGCCGATGGCATTTTCTACCTGCCAACCACAAGGTCAACAACGACAAAAAGGCGTGCTTATTAGACTTTAACTTAGCTATGCTATAAATTAATTAGACAACAGAAAAAAACAATTAATTAAAATGTCTACTGTGAAATACAAAAGATTAAGTAGTTAGATACCTACCTAAATCAAAAATATCATCATCACCAACTGCTGGAAACCTACAGGTCTTCCGAAGTAGTGCCCATCCAGCACAATTCCATAGCCGCATCTTTGTACATACATTATACTGGACATGATCATCATCAGCCTAAATTAGTCCACAGCTGGACATAAACCTTCCCTAATGAGCGCCATAGCGCCCTGCCTTCAGCTTACCGCATCCAGCACCTGCCTGCAGTCTTTTGCAGATCGTCATCCCACCTGGCCGAAGGGCGTACTACACTACGTTTGCCGAGTTCTGGTCTCCAATCAAGAAAACGTTTACCCCAGCGGTTGTCGGTCGTTCGCGAGATATGGCCGGCCCACTGCCTCTTCAGCTTGCTAATTCTTTGATCTTTGATACTGGACAACATATACAGGAAAACCATCATCATCTTTGAGATGATGTCCAGGGTGTTAAACACACAGTGGGGCCTAAACTCAGAAATCACGAGAGAGCTATACCTGGTGACCGAGCCCGTGTATAGGACATACATAATTAAGTGTTTAAAAAATCTAAATCCTTCAAATTCTTGAATATTATTCAATGTAGCAGAAAATTTGAGCGATTATAGGTACGTACACCTAATTTACTTATAAATCTTGTACTTTTCGTCCTCGAGGACAAACTGACTAAATGTTAGTTAGACCTCTTTTTCTTTAAACATTTTTTTTCTCAGTATTTTTGTTTTATTTTGCATAAGTTATAAGATGCGAAAACTGTCAGAACAGTGTGCAAATGCTTAATCTTCCAGCGTTGCAGCAGTCACAGTTTATTAAAACTTTGTTTAAAGTTATTTTCAACCGACGAAAAACTGAGGACTTTGTGAGTCTGTGAGTTTAGTGAGTCAGTTAACTTTTTCTTTAGGTTCTTAAGTCGGCGCAAATTTTTTTTTTAATGTATGACACGCATAACTTTTCTATGAAGAAAATACACCTTCAAGAAGAATAAGTACATAAATAAATAATGCTGCACCATTCACACACCCTTTTCAATCATCTAGCCCCAAGCTAAGCATAGCTTGTGTTATGGCTTCATTTCTTTTTATTGTGAGCGGCCAGTACGTTTTTCAAGCACCTCTCGCCGCTCGCACACCTGCCACTTGCTTTCTCGCAAGCACTTTTAAGTGATCTACTTTATGCAATTGATTACACTAAGCCGATTCTTTATGAAAGCCTGCTTGGCCAACGATCTCCGCTTGAGTAACGCTTTTCTGTGGCATTAAACGTCACTTAGGAGAATATACAGGATGTCCTGTATATTCTCTGCTTTCCAGGAAACTCAACGTCAAGCCGAAAACGGAGGACAGGTGGGTTCATGAAGACCCAAAAAAACCACAAAATCATGGATCTATCTTCAATGGTTTCCGAGTTATTTGCCTTTTAACTGAAAATCAAAATTTCTCTCTCCGCCGTCAAACGTTTTTATGCTGTGACTACAGATGTCAATATTTTGCGATTTTTATTTATGTATTACAAACCCATATAACACATTCATTTATTTAACTGCAAAATTAAAACCTTTAGGAACAGAACTTTACAAATTTTAGGATTCAACATGCTGCAAACTCAACATTTAAGGAATTCAACTCTCTGCATTTTCAACATTTTACGATTCCACATGCTGCAAATTCAACTTTTTGCAAATTCAACATTATGATAATTCAACATTCTGTTCCTAAAGGAATTAAAACATTATGACCAGTTCGAAAAAAAAAATAGTTGAGTTCTGTTTTTGCATCAATGATTTTCAATTGATTAACTTTGACTCTTCATACTGAAAAAAAGTCTACCACGATAGGCCGGCATGTTATGTTAAAAGTTGGCGCAGTTATCCTAGATTTCATAATGGTATCACACGTTACACTTTTCCTCTTAAAATATTATATTATGATATGATATGATATAATACTAACGCATAAAATAAGCAGAGCTAGTTGGAATAGGTGCACGCAGATATTTTTGTTAGATAGAGAATTATCGATAGCATAACGTATCTTGGTCGATCAATATCAATTAAGCATACCAATACTCTGTTTTACAAATTCAATAAATTACTTGGATGTTTATATAGCACGTATTCCTTGCCTATTGCCTTGGTATCAAGGGACATTGCCACCAAGGCATTAGATACAAATGAGGCTAGCCCTCGGACGTTCGTGACATTTGTCATTCAAGGTTATTTCGTTTTGATGAGACCAGTAAACGTATTCGTGTCTTGTATAATCGCCCTTATTTTAGTGGTGGATCTCGAAATGGAATAAATGGGAGTTTTATTGGAAAAATAAAAGTAGTAATGACGTTGTTCATTGTAATTGCTTTGGTATAAAAAACTTAGGTTAATAACCCAGGAATACTCAAGCGCAACTCGCATGGGTCGCTCAATTTTGACAGTTTTCAATGAAACTGTAAAAAAATCGTCATTTGAGTCCTGTTCAAATCTGATATGCGATTGAGTATTCGGGCGTAAGTACAGTAAGTACCTACTGTGCAAAAAACTCAAATACAAATATATTGTATACTAGCTTCTGCCCGCGGCTTCGCACGCGTTGTTCCTATGGAAACATTAAAAGGTGATTTCTATCCCATGGGAACTGGTATATGAGATAAAAAGTAAGCCTATGTTTGATTCCAGGATTATAATTATCTGTATACAAAATTTCAGTCCGATCCGTTCAGTAGTTTTGGCGTGAAGAGGTAACAAACATCCTTCCATCCATCCATCCAAACTTTCGCATTTATAATATTAGTGTGATAAGGGGTAATAATGTCCTCCTAGTCGAATTTCGAAGAAGGATCGACACGACCAAATATATAAGAGTATGTAAACTTCGTTTAAAGGTGGAGTTTATAATTTCATCACCATACATACACACATCATGCATCTAAGACTTCATGAGATGGTGAAATGATGAGGTATTTTGCACCTCACTGTACCTACTCATAAACCTCGCCTATGCCTGAACGAACTAAGTTCAGGCATATACTAGAAACTCATTTAGATGAGATCGAATTTAAGCAACTCTATTTTTCTTAGTATGCAATAGCCCCATTGAACATTGATAATTAATAAGTGATTACGAAAACTTAATCATCATCATTCTCAATATTCATTAACAATATATAATTGTGTTTGAAAGTGGTACACATATCATGCAAAAGAAATAAGGAGAAACTTGTCAATTTATTTTACAAAAATATCCAGGTATACATATATTGGTAAAGTAGTGTTCTCAGCACTTTGAGTGCCCACGAGATCAGCAGGTTGGACTCGAAGTACAAAGCACGAAACACCCCTTCGAGTTGCAACGCTGTGGCTGCAATGGGCAGTAGATGCCTTAAAGATTTCACTACTGCGTGCAATTTGATTTTATGCAGCACCAGACCAGCCGTGTTATTTTAGTAAGGATCCAGAAAATTAGAAACATTTAGGGTACTGCAATTCAAAACGGGCAAGGTTCACTCAAAGAAAGATTTTAATAGGGGCCGAATTGGAACCGCAAAAAACTTTTAATTGCTACCTCCAATTGAAAATTCGTTTACCTTGACAGCACTTTTACCAAGATGGGCTTTGACAACTGAAAGAAAGATTTATAGAGATCGGATCTTACATTTCCCGCGGGTAAAACTTTCCTGTGATGTATTTAGGCCAATTTATTAGCAAAAGATTTTTCTACTCGCAGGAAACGGTTTTTAGAAGCCAAGGTAAGGCGATTGAGTAGATGTATCCAAAATAATTAAACTTAACATTGGAAACACTGCCTGAAAGAGATGTCTTCTGATCTATAAGGCCGCCTATTTTACTTATGTCTCATTGTTATGTTTAGGTATATATAAGGTTTTTTCTCATCGGATTATGAGTGAGGGAAAAGAGAATGCCTATGTTTGTGCGAACACTTGTGCACTCATATTTCTTTCTTTTATTGTATTGTCCATTAGTTATACCATACAATTAGGATAGTAGGTAAAGTATCCTAACTCTATGCATTATTATTCCATATACATATACATATATAGGCTGGGCAGCGTTTGGAAAATTCGTCGAGTCTTCTCGTCATCCATACCGCAATGCTTGAAAACGAAAGTTTTCAATCAGTGCGTCCTACCCGTCATGACCTACGGAGCTGAGACGTGGACACTCACGGTAGGGCTGGTCCACCAGTTCAAAGTCGCTTAGCGAGCTATGGAAAGAGCTATGCTCGGAGTCTCTCTGAAGGATAGGATTCGTAACGAATACATCCGACAGAGAACCAAAGTTATCGACATAGCCCAAAGAATTAGCAAGCTGAAGTGGCAGTGGGCCGGCCATATCTCGCGAAGAACCGACAACCGCTGGGGCAAACGTGTTCTTGAGTGGAGACCACGATCGGCAAACGAAGTGTAGGACGCCCTCCAGCCAGGTGGGATGACGATCTGTGAAAGACTGCAGGCAGATGCTGGATGCGGCAAGCTGAAGACAGCGCGCTATGGCGCTCATTAGGGGAGGCCTATGTCCAGCTGTGGACTAAAATAGGTTGATGATGATGATGATACATCTCTATTGTTATTGTCAAGCATTATTTATTTATTAACTAGACATTTATTCACAAAGAAAATTATACTAGTATTTACAATAATAATAATTAGTTAATAATAATTAATTATAATTACTTTATAATAAAAAGGTTGGAGACCTATACCCAGCAGTGGGTGAAGTCGGGTTGCGGATGATGATGATGATGATGACTTTATAATATTTTTTTATTTATTTGTATATTTCATTTTGACATCCAAAAACTCGTGGGGAAACTATTTGCCGTCGTTGATTTTACCTGGCTTTTCCTATTGCCTGTTTCAACAAAAATCAAAGGTGACCCTTCGCTCATCTCGCTTTCTATGTTGACGAAGCTTGATCCCTTAGAATTCGATATAAATCCATGCGAGGGCAAGCGAGGCTCAATTCTTTACGACCTATAATAATATTAAGTGCTATAATATAATTTTTATTGCGAAAATATACTAGGTGTCCATAAAGTATTTATAAACGATCGCCCTCTGAAGGATTGGCGGATACTGATATACGTAAGGTAGTGAAAGTTTGTAAGTTTAACAAACATGAGTAACAAACATCCATCTATCAATACACATCCATATCACTCCGGAACCGTGGTCCCACTGCGATGTCCCACTACTGGTGGGACAAAACTTTTTCGTGGTCCCACCAAACACACACTTGACCGTTCAACATATGCTTCGCGGGGGTTGGACGGGCTTCGTTAGGAGTAAGTTAAGCGGGGGTGGGAGGATGTGGACGGTCAAGTGTGTGTTTGGTGGGACCACGAAAAAGTTTTGTCCCACCAGTGGGACATCGCAGTGGGACCACGGTTCCGTCACTATCCATAATGTGTATGGATGGATGAATGTTTGTTACATGTATCAGTGCTAACTCTTAGAGGTTAAGTTTTTGAGTTTTTTTTGTATTTACATTTAAACTATCATAATTAATTTACTTTTTTTAAATTTATCTGAGCGTCTGATTGAAGCGACGCGTGACCCGAGAGCTGGTGAGTATCTGGTGCAGCGCATCAGCATTGCCATACAGCGGGGCAATGCAGCCAGCGTCTTGGGGACGCGACGACTGGTATTGATATGGATCAATTGAGCTACTTGTAGATTGCTTGCAACAGTCTGCAGTTAGCTCAATTGTTTCAATTGTATCTTTGTAACTAAAACTTATTTGTGTCTATTTTAACTATTTCTACCACTGCCGAGCAAAGTCTTCCATCTTCTGTTCACCTTCCACTTCACATTTTTGTTATCAAAGAATTATTCCGCCAAAAATCGTCAGATAAACGTGTTTATAATGTTTAAATATCTGAAAAAAAGTTTTTGCTCTCGAATAAATCTTTCGAAATGTAGAATCAGTGAACTCGTTCCGAACCGAATGTTATTTAAAACCTTTCAGAACCTTTTAGCTCAGGAAACAAGATGTATCTACGTTTATTTCTAACTCAGGATTTAACAAACAATTTTGCTAAGAGAAAGGACTTTAAAAGAATATACTTCATACCTTTAAGTAAAGCTTTCTATTCTAAGTGCCTGTGCGTGAAAACTCGTAAAAATAACTCTTATGCATCGTAAAAAAAGATTAAGGTATGTGTATCGGCGCGCTGTACAGCTTTGGAACACGCTGCCAGTCTCAGTAAGGCGTGCAAAGTCACTACCAATATTCAAGAGCATGGTAAAGGAACACTATTTGTCCTGCTGTCACTGACCACACCCTTGTTTCCCTTTATAAAATATAGATATTATGTTGTCACTGAACGTATACCTGAGTCCCTATGTATATAAGTAGTTTATGTAAGTATATGTAGGTATATATATAGTTATGTATGTAGTTTATTTTAATGCGTAGTATTATATTAAAAGTATTTATTTATTAAACCTTCAAGAGCACACAGAACCCCTAATACTATCCAATAATCCTATCCATCCACGGTTGTCTGGTAGAGATCGCTCTTGAGCGATAAGACCGCCACTTGTCACTTAGTTTTTAAGCTATTTTGCTGTATTGTTTCTATCTATAAGTGTGCAATAAAGAATTTTCTATCTTTTCTATCTATCTATCGGCCAAATTATTGTTAGTTTTAGCATAAGCCACAGAGATTATTCCTTTCCCTTTCACTCCTTTGTAATGCGTCTCTGTCCCACTCACCCCTTTACCTACCTACCTAGAAGAAAAAACAACATGGCGTAATTAGCCGAACTGACGAAGAACGTGTCCTGTGATTAATAAAATAAAATAGACCCATCAATAAAAAGTGAGTTCGAACCGATGCAGGAACAATCCGGAAGAAATTAGAAGTGTGTGTGTGTTTGAGTGATCTCGCAGCGCTGCCAAAACTGGACATTGGAGACCAAGGTGGGTTCCTTCCTATTTCCTTCCTTGTTCCAATCTCTGTGGCTTAGGGAAAATAAAATCAAAAATTCAGCAACATTTAATCTCCAGAACTAGTGCGCAAACAGTATGTTATTTTAACGAATCTACTGCAACCTTAGAGCGCACAGGCATGTGACACCTCCAAAATGGGAAGGTGCATCATATTTTTACTGAGTAAATAATAATCAATAAATAATGCAAGTTAATTCACCCAGCATTAGCTAGTACCTAAATGTTTGAATAGTTGTATACTAGTTTCTGCCCGCGGCTTCACACACGTTCTTACTATGAAATCGTTTAAAGGGTATTTTTATCCCATGGGAACTGATTTATGGGATAAAAAGTAGGCTATGTTTGATTCTAGGCTTCGAGCTAAATCGATGGAAAATTTCAGCACGATCGGTTCAGTCGTTATGGCATGTAGAGGTAACAAACATTCATCCATTCATACATACATACCTACATCTAAACATCCAAACTTTCGCGTTTATAAGAGTGATAAAAAATGATGTGCGATGAAAAAGATGATGTGCATTGAACAACGAACAATCAAAAAATGATTTGTTTGCAAATTTATAATTTTGTTCGATATACAAACTGAAATCTACGCGTTTATGATTTTTGTTTTTCTTGCAAGAAAAAGTTTGACGTCGAGGTCAAAACAAACTTGAATTTGTATTACGAACAAAAAGAATCGTTGGAAGTTTATCTGTCTGTCCGTTGATTGAAAAGTTTTATTATCTGCCAATGACAATTTGTACTTCGTAACTTTCACTTGTTTTTGAAATTGTTTTTCGAGTTTGCACTCTCGGATCATCCTTTGAGATCTTTCGGTATTTATTTTCCCGTCGTTATTGAATCTATTTTATTAAAAACATTCATCAGAAACAAAAAGTTTGAAAAAGTAATTAAATTAAGCAAAGTATGCAGGTATAAAATACATTAACGAAATTTCTAGCTATATGGTTTAAGAACTTTAAAAACGAAAAAACCCTTACAAAAACCTGCAAAAAGTTAAAGGCCAAAGCTGTGAAAGTTTTAAACGTTTTAAATTCTTATTCAGTTATCAACGACGATTTATCTACTGAATTACTAACTTTTATTACTGAATTTGGAAACTTTTTATAATCTACTAAGTTTTTCAAATAGAATATTAAGTGTGTACCTAGTAATGGAAAGGGGAATTATTCAACATCGTATCTAATTATTTTAGATTAGAGAAGAAAACTGCTTGTTATCACGTTATTACCATTTTTTGAGGACAAGATACTTAGACAACTATTTTTCAAAAGTAGTTACTTAGGTAATAAATGATTCGAATAAATAAGGCTATACCGAGATCAACTTATCTTTTTAAAATTTTTAATTGTATTTTGTTGTTACTTTTTCTGCAAGTACACATATTTAGAAAAAATAACATTTTAATTCAATCACATTTGTCAAAAATATCATAAAATAAATCAGATGGAGCTTACGTATTCAATTTAGATTAATTTCATAAAATGATAAAGGTTTCTCTAAAATTGCGATGTAAATCTCTAACCCAAAAACGTACATCCTAAGCTCATGTTAGGATTAAATATATCACATTGCTTCTGACATATTCACAAACATGTCAATCCTTCGTAAATGTCACTGTTACTGGAAAACTTTCGGACCTCATACATCATTCAAAAATAAAATATCAAATAGTACATAGTTATGAAGGCTTTATCCAAGTTGATGCATGAGCAAAGCTAATAAAAACTCTTTGGTTTGTCAAGAAACTTAAAAAGTTTCATACCTACTTGGAAAGTTCGATCTGACAGCTTCGGAAGAGATAATAAAGTTAAACCACGCTGAAGCCATGCATCAGCTTGATCTATTTTAACTATATTTTTTTTTTGTGAGCGTTGTTTTAAGTATTAACTTAGTAGAGTTCGTAGTTGAAAAAGCGTTATGCTTGTTGAATCCATACTAATATTATAAATTCTAAAGTAGCTCTGTCTGTCTGTAACTGGACACTGTCGCCTCAACAAGCACATGTTAAGCGACACACAATTCTGCAGGTCCTGTGAAGAGGCGGAGGAAACGACTCTCCATCTTCTAGGAGAGTGCGGAGCACTGATGCTGAAACGTAGCATCCATCTGGGCAAGCACCTGCTTAGCCCAGCTGGATGCTACGTTTCTGCAAGCACCTGCTTAGCCCAGACGAGCTAAGAGACATCACTCCGAAGAAAATCCTACAGTTCCCAGCAGCTGCAAGGGTTAGTGGCGAATTATGAACGCCGCTGCTTCGAGGCTGAACACACAAAGTGGCGATCACAATAGGCCTATCATGGCCGGAGTGACATAAAAACATCGAGCATGAAAACCACAGTAAATTTAAAAAAATGTATAGCTGTCTGTTGTACCTTGTCACAGCGAAACGGATCTTAATGAAATTTGACAAGGAGGTAACTGATTTCTCGTGGACGGATATAGGCTACTTGAAAAGAGAACTATCTTTATTAACGAAAATTTCAATCAAAGAATGGAAACAAATTAGAACCAGTATTTAAAATCGAAACAATCGAGCTAAATGCAGACTGTTGTCCTAATTGTGTTAATTTTAACCAGCGGTTAACACTGATTGAGTGTCTTCAGAGATAATAGTCATAATAGTCATTTATTCATAACAATCATTACAAGTCAAAATTGGTATAATTTAAACCACTGTTAAAATACATTTTATGATTAAAATTTCATCGAACATTACTAAAATAATACATTCAAAAGAAAATAATTAATAAATTGGTCAACTATTATACAATTTTTATTCATAAAATATTCAGAAAATATGTAACAAAATGGAATGAAGTGGCAGTGGGACGGCCATGTCTTGCGAAGAACCGACAACCGATGGGGTAAACGTATTCTTGAGTGGAGACCGCGACTAGGCAAACGAAGTGTAGGGTGCCCTCCAGCCAGGTGGGATGACGACCTGTGAAAGACTGCAGGCTGATGCTGGATGCGGCAAGGGGCCAGGGCGCTATGGCACTTATTACTCATTAGGGGAGGCCTATATCCAGCAGAGGACTAATATAGGTTGATAATGATGATGATGATCATATGTAACAACCTGCAAACAGATTGTAATAAATATTTACTCACACATAAACAAAATCTTTAAAGTTAAATCAATCATATCATCTGTTTGAATCAACAAACAGTAATATACAAACAACATACCAGTTATAAATAAATAAATCATCGCCTCAACGTTTCTGACACGTTTGGACATCAGTGAAATGGACCTGGCGGCTCGAACATGTGCCAAAATTATATTTATACAGCGAGATTGAGTGAAAACTGCGCAAAAAATGTATAGAACCGCTATTTGTTCACGTAAATTTACTGGTCCACAAGTAGTATTTTTTAAAGGAACAATGCCAAGTATTTAATTGGAATAGGGAAGTTTAAACATTTCATATTATTCTGCGTTTTTTCTTAAATCTATTGCACATAAACTTCCGTATTTTTGGCGTCTTGCAGCTTCCCGCACTAAGAATTTTATTTTTCAGAATCAGATATATGTCTATTGTTAACTGTTGTACAAAAAAGATCTTATAAAATAGTGTACCTACAATTTCAACAGATTTTCTTTAACAGACCTATAAAAATAGTTTTAAATAGATATCTTTATACATTTATTGGGAATGTTTTATATTTTAACAGTTTAAGAACTTCAAAATAGGAACACATACAAGTACAATTTATGGAACCGTCATTTATCAAAGAATTCTTTGAGCGAATAGAAAACATTTGATTCTAACCATCTTTTTAAATTATATCTATCTATATTCCCATCTAAGAATCAATTTCACAGTATTTTGTATTTACGTACCAAATGGCCTTAAATCGATTTGATAGTCATAATTCCGCTTTCGAAAACTCGTATTTCTTCCCCATCTCATTCATGCCTCACGCAAAGCTCACGCACTTTCGTGGAGCTCAGACTAAAAACTCTTTGGTCCAAACAATGTAACCAAGAGCTACAGCCCGCTACGGCAGTGCTACGTCGTAGGCCGGCGTAGCCACACGCCGATCGCGACCCGAACATTACCGATCACTCCCGGATTCAGGCGAAAGTATCTCGGCCTAGAAAAAAAAACTAAATTTGGTTCATAAGAGAGGATAATTAGAAATGAGTTTGGTGTAATTTTTTGTGAAGTTGATACAGTTTTGAAGTAGTAATTTAAATGATTGGTGGACTAAGATGAGTGTAGAATTATTGAATTTAAAATATGACTCGAAAATTGGGATACCCAGTAAAAGTAAGTACCTTACTATACTGTGGTAATTGAATTAGTTACTTACAAAAAAAATGGTTCTTGACCCACTTGATTTTCATTTGCTGATTTTTAGAGCATCTCCATTTTAATTAATAAATTCTTAATCTATGGCGCTCGCTTTCAACTTAGATTTCCGTCACTCTTCTAATAATGTTTATTCTATTTTCGCATTTAAAAATAGTTGGAAATAAAGGTTGCAGTAAAATCTCACTAGCTCGCAACTCGAAAATTATTGTATTCAAAATTTAAATCATATAAAATCTATGTACATTATATGAAATACCTCATAAAGAGTTGAATTAATTCGAAATATGAATTTGCTTACACAATCTTCGTCTATGGTCTACATGTCACAATATTTGAAAAGCGAAGTACTTTTCGCTACGACCGCATTCGAATGTTTTATTCAAATCAATCGATAGCATACGGTAAGTATTGCACGGACAATAGATTTTGGTTTTGTAACGCGACGGCTAGTGTGCGAATGATTGATTTGGTTCAACCGATTGTGCTCCACACACAGCTGGGCTGGCCGACTAGTTTTCACTGCTTTGTGATTAATTATTTACAATTTATACACATTTATACCTCGAATCATTATAAAGAGGCATTTAAATCATCAAAACTATATCTTGAAACTTTAATAACAGGCATGCTTGAGTTTGAATGATTAAAACTATATATGGGCGTCCACATCGATTTCGATGACGGTGACCCTAGAGATTCCGGATCCAGAGTTTTGAAGAAGCATTTGAGGAAAATCGTTTCCAGACGCTAGACGCAAAACGCCAGATACGAAAAGGGAGACCTAAGCCCTCCTAGACCTAAACCTATCACTCTACGGGGCAACTCTACTGACGACCATAACCTGCCACGTTTATAATTTTAGCGTATTTTTGAGCAAAGAGACTCTTCAAAAAAATATATATCTATGTTAGGTATTGTATTTAGTATAAATTATGTTATCTTGTACCCATAAAACAAGCTCTGCTTAGCTTGGGGCCAGATGATGCTGTGTGGATTGTCCAGCATTATTTATTTATAATTATTAAAGTGTGTACATAGCCTTAGCCTCGGTGTTACACCCCCGTGCCTAGAAAGCACGTTAAGCCGTTGGTTCTGCACCTGACCTCTCCCCGGTCGTGCCGGTCTGTCGTCCCATCGGATTATGAGAGGGAGGGAATAGAGAGTGCACCTGTGTGTGCGCATACACTTGTGCACTATATTGACATGGCTGAAAAGTTGACTCTAAGTACATAAATTCGACGAATCAAAAAACAACAAAAAAAAACGGAAAATCGGCCATAATATGGTCGCTTGCCACACAACGGTTTCATTTGACAGGCCATATTATGGCCTCTTGCCACGGGAGAGGTTAAGTCCTACGCATTTGGTCTCCGATGAGACTGGCTGCCCTGGTCGAAATTTATCATCATCAAACAGCCTTAATTTATTTAAATTAGCCATGAAGAAATTAATTAAAACAAACTACGAACAGAATCAAAGGAATAACTTCCGTCGATCAATAGAACCACGGAACTTTGATAAGCAAATTACGACGGTTGATATTCGTTTGTTTTGCCATTGATCTGTCGGTGATGTTCATTTCCTTTCAGTTTCAAACACAAAATGGTTATTCTGTGTCCTCCGTTGGTAGACGGGTTGGTAACTAGAAATAATAAACATCATCAGCATGAGCCTAGAGTTGTCTACTGCTGTACAAAGGACTCCCTTAATAAGCACCTTTTTGAAGAAGAAAGAAAGAAATAAAATAATTTTATTATTAAATTTACTACACAACACAATATTTTGTAAAACCTATCTCAACGGTAGTTACTCGGCTGACTCGCTAATAACACTTCCTTACAAACCTCTGTGGTTTACTCAGTGTTATTATTATAAGTTTTTCATGTAATATTAGTTTATGTAAGTAGGTAAATAAATAAATAAAAATAATAATGTAACTAAACACTAAATAAATCATAAACGTTAAATCCAATTTTTATGCGTAGCGGGTTTAGGTCAAATATGGCCTATAAGCCATATTTTGTATGGCAATTTTTGTAGGAGTGTACTCAATTGTGCTGGATAGATCTTCTGTGTTTACCCAGAGCTGGTTTTCAGTGCAGGCCAACGGCAGGTAACCTCTACCTTACCTCTTATTAAAACTTCTCAGCAGCTCACATACGTTCACTGTTGAACATGCCTTGTCCAAATGACCTCTAAAGGACCTGTCATAATCATGTGGAGTCTTCGAGCTCTGGACACACAAGCACAAGAATGTTAACGGCGCAGCGTGCGGAGCGAGCCGCGAATTTTTTTGAGTTTATGTTGGACTCTTTTCTTGTGGTGGATTCCGAACCACTCAAAATAGCGTAACCTTCTTTTTCGCCGAATAAAGAGAGAGTGAAATACCTAGTTACAATGATAGGTGGTTGGAAAAAAGGAAAAGGGATATTTGAGACAGAAATTATACATTTTTCATTCACGTTTCGAAGACGTTTTACAATTTTTATGTCGTCTGAAAAGTTAAAATATTTTTCGGTAAGCGCAGTGAGAGACACGCGAAACGAGAGCTTACAGTGGCTACCAACCCCCGATGGCTGTCCTTGATATTCAAAGGGCACTGGGCTGCAGTCCAAAAAACGGATAGGTAGATCCGGCCCTGGGTAAACTAGGCTCTGCCCCCGGCTTTACTCACGGTACTGCGTACAATCCCATATGGTGCTTCTTCATTTTCAAAAAAACTTGGCTTGAATCGGTTAATAATCCTAATTAAGTAATATTTAAATAATTGTAACGACATCAAGTGTATTAAATAAAAGTTTCGCCTATCTATCCATCTACCAACATGACATGTGGATACGGTGGAATCGGAATAAATAAATAATAATATCTATTGACAAATTAATGATTCTATCGGGTATTTATCGCGTACTGCGTCGCGACTGGCCCCGCGTGCCAGTCAGTGCGAGTCGCCCCGTGAATGCCCCGTGACCACGATCGCTGCATCGCGGTAGAAACGTTATGGAAACAATATCAATAAAGTACGTGATAAATACCCGATAAAATCATAAATTACGTTATCAAATCGCGAAAGTTTGAAAAGTTTTAATATCTATTGAATAGGTATATTAAAGGCATTCGCATTTGTAGTACTCTAGGCCACACACACGACCTACGAGTATTGAAAATCTTGGGATCACAGACTATAAATAAATAATAAATAAATAAATAAATAATTCTGAACAACTCACACAGCATTATCTAGCCCCAAGCTAAGCAGAGCTTGTGTTATGGGTACTAGATAACGATAATATACGTAATACAATACACTACATAGATAGATATTTTTTATTATACATAGAAAAACATCCAGAACCCCTGAACAAATATCTGCAGATCGTACAAACATTTGTCCCGAGGCGGGAATCGAACCCGCAACCTCCTGCGTCGCAGGCGGACCTTCGCCCGCTGCGCCACAGAGGCCGTCATGTCAGGCCGTCTACAGATTCTTTTGTAAGAATTAAAATAAATATTTTATAAAATAAGGTAACTCGAATCTAAACAATGAAAGCTACTATATCGAAAAGGTCTTCGCTTGTCAATATTTTAATAGGCAAACCAAACACTATTAATATATCTGGAAACACGAACATTTTGTTCAATTATTTTTGACCTTCCAAAGTATAATGACCCTTATATAAAAACGCTACAATTTGGATTACACTTATTACAGACCCATTTTTGAAAATTATTTCGTTTTATCTAATAGAAAAGTTTTATCCAATCATACTTTTTTTTATTTCCTCGGTAAGGTTATGTAGATAGTGCGGGAAAATGATAATTTTCCTCATAGTGGTATTTGTTGATGATGGAGGGTGCCAAATTCCAGATAAACATTACTTTGACAAGAAAAGAGACTCTTGTTATGATACTAGCTACTGCCCTTGGCCTCATACAATTTTTTTGAAACAAAAAGTACCCATATTATTATTATTAAGAACTCCTTAATAGAAAAGATTATCCAATTATTATTTTCTTTATTTCCTCGGTAAGGTTATGTAGATAGTGCGGGAAAATGATAATTTTTCTTCATAGTGGTACTTGTTTGTTGATGATGGAGGGTGCCAAATTCAAGATAAACATTACTTGGACAAGAAAAGAGACTTGTTATGATACTTCAGCCCGCGGCCTCACACAATTTTTTTTAAACAAAAAGGAACTATAATATATTATTAAGGACTCCTTTGAAGATACCTCTATTGTCAGTGCTGGCTGGCGGAAACGGCTCCGTCCCAACTCGTAAACTTCCCATTTCGTAAACATTATAAAACAATTGAAGAAAATTTGTATGTTTCATACATTACGTCCCATTTGGAAAGCTTTTCAAGAAATAGTGTATTTGAGTACAGTCACTTAGAAAGATAGCTATTTAGCAGATCACGGTACCTATTGAATACCCATTCTACTATAATTAAAGCCGAAAGTTTATGAAGATCTGAAAATTTGAGTTTGTTTTTCCCATACCTGCGCGGTTCAACATCTATCTATCTATCTTAATAAATAAAATTCTCGTGTCACAGTTTTCGTTGCCATACTCCTCCGAAACGGCTTGACCGATTCTCATGAAATTTTGTGAGCATATTGAGTAGGTCTGAGAATCGGCCAACATCTATTTTTCATACCCCTAAGTGATAATTTTTATTTTCCACGCGGGCGTAGCCGCGGGGCGCAGCTAGTATAATATATAAAAATGAAACCCGTTTTCCTTGGTCACGGCATCACGCGTGAACGGCTGGACCGATTTCGCTAATTCTTTATTTGTTGTGTTTGTTATTGTCAGGAGAAGGTTCTTATGAAAGAAATAATTAAGAAAGTTGGAAACATAAATTTCCACGGAGGCGAAGCCGCGGGGCGCAGCTAGTTTGAAATAAGAAACGCTCTATTCCTTTTTTAAATATCGGCATTTCTATACGTATATTTTCTGGGTTATAGACATTTTTACATATTGACATTTGTAAATATCGTCATTTCTATATCTCGGCCTATATAGCCTTCGACAATTTAATTTAATAAATTCTACATTTTTATACCTAGTCATTTTTCCTGATAGACCTAAGTCGCCAAAAGGCTATAATCTTGGGTCCCTTCCGTGTCTTCTGCGTTGGCAAGCTTGGCGACGGACGTCTGGGTGTAGGTAGATCTTGAGATAGGGTCTCATTCTAATTCGGATCGGCGTCGGTCCAGTATGAATAAATGTTGTCCAGTTGTGGTGTTTCAGTTCTTGTGGTTAAGAGCAGGGTTAGGCCAGGCAAGTCATCTTTTAACAATATATTATACTAGTTTATGCCCTCGGATTCGCACGCGTTGTTTCTATGGAAACGTTTAAAGGTGATTTCTATCCCATGGGAACTGATTTATGGGATAAAAAGCCGTGCAATTTCACCCACGAAATTTCAGCCAGATTCGTTCAGTGGTTTTGGCGTGAAGAGGTAACAAACATCCATCCATCCATCCATACATCTATCCAAACTTTCGCACTTATAATATTAGTGTGAAGTGTGATTATTCCTGGTCAAGAAATTTCTGTGTGCAAGATTCAGTTGTTTCGGTTAGCTCGACTCATTCATTAGTTATGGCTTTGTCTTCACACATACATCTCACAACGTTCAACTTTCACCTTTTATATTATTAGTAGGATTTGATAGTCCAAAGAGAAAAGTACTTCGATTTAAAGCTTCTCCAAATACGAGACAATAATGTATTCTTCATTAGCACACAAAGAATCCAAAATGAAAATGTCAAAAGCTGAAAATGTCTTAAAACAAGGGGATTTTTTTAACGCTACGCTTGGCTGGCGGATTCTTAATCGCAGTAGAGGTGTTAAAAATATACAAAAGGAAGCGGATGTCCTTCCTCCGGTGGGTCCCCTTAATCGGTTCTGACGACATCTCGTTGGAGGGATTGATAAGCTGGTTGACTCTTTTTAACCCCCGAAGCAAAAAGAGGGATGTTGTTTGTATAAGTTTGACGTGTTTGTCTGTGTATCTGTCTGTGGTATCGTAGCTCCCAAACGGATGAACCGATTTTCGTTTTGTTTTTTTTTGTCATAGATAATTTTATCCCGAGTGTTCTTAGCCATGTTTCATGAAAATCTGTTCAGAAAATGAACGTCGGCGGGTTTTTTAAATTTTCATTTTGTCTTGTATTTTTTAAAGTACCTAGGTCTTCAATTTTTAATTCTTGTCCGATTAGAGGGAAAAAAATATAACCAAATTATTTTAGGACCAAAACCTTATTTTAATAGTCTACTTTTTGTAAACAGGCGAAAACGCTGTCAGCCATATTTATCTGTGCCTTGACGTCATACGGGTAGGAAACCACAGTCGTAGGACTAGCTGCGCCTAGAAAACAAACAATTGACAAACGTCCATAATTGTAAAAATATAGACAGACTACATAACTTGTATAAGATCTAACACGAACTTGAGGCCTTGACGTCACAACATGGCCGACAGCGTATTCAGAGTTCAAAATTAAAAATTAAACAAACAATTTTTAAATTGAAAATATGTAGGTTACACTTTTCATATCAAAAATCTATAAATATTGGTTTATTAACTCAAATTCTACAGAAAGTATTTATTTACCGACCAAAATTTGATATGAGTCAAGTAGCCTTTTCTTACAGGCCGCGACTGCTACTGCGGGCTTAGGTAACGGCAGGTAGGAAATTATTATTTTGGAAAAAGAAAAACAATCCTGAATTCAACAACCAACCATCTTGGGGACGCTTCCGACTGGTATTGATATGGATCAGTTGAGCTACCTGTAGAACAGTCTGCAGTTAGCTCAATTGATAATTGATTCAATTGTAAATACTAGTTCTAATTTGTTTCTATTTCATTGTAATTTTCTTTTTTAATAAGGATCCAGAAATAAGAGTAAAGTTACAGAAGCAAAATAAGCCTTACAAACGCAAATAAACCTTGGAAATATTCCTAATTGTAGCTTGTAAACCCGTAGCAGCTTTTCCAAAAAAGCCAAGGTAAGATAAACTTTACTACGTTGAGATAAGAGTGAACAAGGATGCTTGTAAAGGCCTGATTTACAAGATTAGAGGCTGATTTAGGGCAGACCATGTTGCAATTCTGTTTACCCAACTAAGCAAAGTAACACAGATATTGCTTATATTTGGGGATTTTTGCGTATTTAAGTACCTACCTATTACTATGGTTCCTAAAAACTGTTCCCTCAAATCGAATTATTTTACCAGCCTTTGTTCAAAAAGCCCGGATATTTGATAAGGATTTAAAAGGAAAGTGAAGCAATAGACTTTTCGTGAAAATTTTAATAACTGGGGTTTTGCTCTGGGGTTTTCACTGGGTTCTGCCGGCTGTGTTTTTTCCTCAAAAATATGCACTAACTTTAGCCTTATTAATCACATCACACTGTCAAGAGTTTGTATGTGTGCACTATGCATGTGTGTTCGTGTGTCTGTATGTTTGTTATTGCTTCATGCTCAAACAACTGAACGGATTCAAATAAAATTTGGTACCGGGATAGCTTAAACTTTTGATCCTAAAGAAGGGGAGTTTTCCCGTGGCATGATCAAATAATTCAAATATGTAACACAGATAGCAGGACAAAAACAAGTCCATCTGTAAAACAAACTATATGAATGATTAACAAATTCATAGCAAAAGCGCTCACATCATTTGTACAAAATCACTTTTGTGCAACTCAGTATCTGGGACCGATAGGTAACTATACCTCTAATAGAGTTTTGTCGTCACATATACATATTTAGGTACTTAATAGAATAGAATTACATTTGCCGATAGGCTTATACATGAGGCATATATTATTCAAGAGGTGTCAAGATAATGTCAATTCAACTCGGTATCAATGACAAACAGTAAAGTTCCACAGCCTAGGAAACATACACACACGTAGGTATTAATACAATGTTAGTTGTTTTCCAATGTCGGTCGATGTCATGTCATTTGAAGTCGCTCCAACCAATATCAAAACAATACGAAGCCGAAGGCCTAAATTGCGTCCGCTACATCGGAATTGGAAAGTAGGCGGCGGCGCGGCGTACGTGGTGTCGGTATCTACACTAATCATAATATTATAAAGAGGAAAGATTTGTATTTTTGTATGTTTTTAACGAATAAACTTAAAAATTACTGGACCGATTTAAAAAATTGTTTCGCCATTAGAAGGCTACATTATCTAGGCTATGTTTAAAAAAGAAATATCCTCATAAATATAAAAAAATAAGCCGGAACGAGCCGCTAGTTACAATATGTCGATAGGGTGGGTCCACTTTCCTTTCGGAAATTGGATCACTAATATCATTTTTAAAGCGCTCGAGTTTGCCGATGAAGTCATACGATGAACCAATGTCCTCGTCACCACGAGGATATTGCTGCGGATGACGTCATCGTCATCGGCCGGTCTCTGGGATCGGTATTGGCAGATATGCCGATCCCGTGCACGCTGTAACATATCAATACAAAGCAACAAATCCTTACGCTGCGTACGCTCCGATTCCGATCCGGTGAACGCACTACGCTATTTTGACATACCTAAAACCTAATTGCTTCTCCACGCGATTCGTGCGCGTTTTCCAGAAAAATGCTGTCTATGTGTGTAAAAGCACCGACATTATGCTCAGCACAGTGTTAGTTTCGTCTCAGCTGATAAATGACCAAAATAATCGTTTAGACTCTACATTTATGGGTTTAAGCTACATTTGGCAGGACCCACATTTTGCAAAAAAAAAGTGATAAACCGATTACCGAGTCGGATTTATTTAAAATTTTCAATTAATTATTTCCTCACCTCATCTTAACAGCCTATATTGGTCTACTGCTGGACGCAGGCCTCCCCCTGATAACCGCCTTATTGACTTTTAGCCCATAGGGGCACGACCCATAATCCCCACGCTGCGCATACGGGTTGGGGATGCAGGGGGCGCTGCTGCCCGCTCCCGGTGGATATCCTTTAGTCGCCTCTTACGACACCCGCGGTGGGGTGGTGCAAATTCTAAGCCGGTACCACACAGCAATTAATTAATTTACTACTTGTTTTTCTTGTCTTTTCAGCATTGCTATACAGCTGCAGCGTGGCAATGCAGCCAGCGTCTTGGAGACGCTTCCGACTTGTCTTTTTATTTGGATTATTGCAAGAATTTACAAGTCTTTATTATAATGCCAATCGCGCTTATTAAACCCGCTTTCTATTTGGTATATGTCGGATCAATTGAAGCTTGCGGATTGCTAGTATCGGTATACATATTCAGGTAAAAGTTTAAGGTCAGGTTAAAGTCTTTGCATACCTACATTTTTTTATAGAAAACTCAACTTTAAAGTTAAGCGTTTCGGTTTAGTCAGTTTATCGATCACTTACCTGGAAAATTGTCGTAATCTAATTTCGTTTGAGGCTTACCATCGGAGGTCTGCGATCGACTTTGATAAATATTGAAGCGAGGCCAATGCAAACCTCTATGCGTCGGGATTTAAGGTAAATACCCAACTTTCTGAATTGTTTATGGCGCTGCATGTCGACGTTGGTCGTTTTCAAGTAGAAAAAACAATGCTTCTAAACAAGCCACGAGCAGAAACATTTCTTGAAAACGATTTTGTTTTAAATGATACATTTTAGAATTTAAAATCGAGATATTTGATAACTACTATGAATACCAACTTGGGATTTATTGTTAAAGATTTTTTTAACTCAAGTCACCTTGCGAGATAGACGGTTGTTTTGAGAAATCAATCACAGTAGGTGGATTTTTAGCTCAGCCGACCATTTTATATAAAATTTATCGAAAATTTATGAATTGTATACAGTTTAAAAAAAATCTACAGTAAGAAAATGGGTCAACAAAATCTTTTTTTGATGCTAGTTGACATTTTTTGATGTCATTTGCTTTTAGATTTAATTCGTTGACAAGTGATACTCGTATTAGAAGCTGGCCATAATTTTGCCTACTTAAGTCCTTCGAGATTTGAACCTAATGGCAGCCACTTAGTGTTGATAATTAAGTAAACCAATTATTTATTAGACACTGCGTCTTTTATAATTGAGACTCTGATTGGATTGCTTTTGGGAGCAAACCTGATTATTCCGATAATTTTCTGATATATCGCAGCCCACACCCGTTGCCGTATTGTAATTTACTGATAATTATCAGTTGACATTCTGTGATGAGAGCCAGCAAGGGACGAGACAAATTAAACATATGAAATGTAGATATTTGACTAGTTAGGAGTTAGTGTAGGGATTTGAAACCTACCTACTGAAGCCTAGGGTTTTCTTGCTTAGTTATAGGTGAATCGGTGTTATCATTAACCTTATAAACAATAGCCTAGCCAGATATTATAAGAAGGTATTACATAATCGATAGGTTTTACCTTTTCAGATAAGAGTTCTTGAAATTGTGAACCAAAACACATTTTTAGGTAGGTAAGTAGGGTTAAGTATTTATTTATTAGGTACGTAATTGCGACTGTGATAAATTAACAAATATACGTAATAGATCCAATTCACTAGCAGGTGAGTAGTATTTACACTTATATCAATTTCCTAAAAATCAAAGCCGTCACCAGAAATCAAAATGTAGGGTAGTTTTTCAGCAAACCGAAGCGAAACGAAGATAACTAAAATTAGCAACCAATACTAAACAAGATCCGTCAAGTGCGAGTGAAAATCGTGCGCCGAGGGTTTCGAACGTTTGTCAACAAATATGTACTAGAGGTACCGGTTAGAGACTTCCCGATTATATCATCATCATCATCATCATCATCAGCCTATATTAGTCCACTGCTGGACAAAGGCCTCCCCTAATGAGCGCCATAGCGCCCTGTCTTCAGCTTGCCGCATCCAGCATCTGCCTGCAGTCTTTCGCAGATCGTCATCCCACCTGGCCGGAGGACGTCCTACACTACGTTTGCCGAGTCGTGGTCTCCACTCAAGAACACGTTTACCCCAGCGGTTGTCGGTTCTTGATTTCTTGAACCTACAAAGAGTAGGTACCAACCTACATTTCAGATGGAGCTCTCTGCATGCTTCGGTGACAGGGGTAATGTCAAATTTATAGAATTTTTTCAAGATATTAAAATAAGGATGTAAGTTACAGAAATCTTAAAAACTGTTTTGAAATGTACAAGAACTTTCATACCATACCTTTCATTTAATACCCCAAACAACTCTACAAACGCTCCATATATTTCAAATGTATCGCTCTGTAAACTTCGGAGACTTTTTCTCTAAATATTTCAAAAACTGAAACCTACATAAATTTTAAAAACTGTTTTGAAATGTACAATCATAACAAAAGTACAAAAATACCTTTCATTGAATACCGCACTTAACTTTGTAGGTCTTTTTTGATATTTCGGCAGCACAATTTGTATGAAAAATATCCATTTTCATTTTTCATTTATGTTCTTTTTTTCTTCAAATCTGTACAGTCGCACGAAATGTATTATTATTTTAAATTTCAAGTTAATTGCTGCGGTAGTTGCTGAGATAATAAAGAGGGAAAAAAGGACAGTCAAAGCGAGACCTTAGTTATGGGTTTGGAAACCAATCTCCGATCTCGAAACCCTAAAAAAACACAACTGTACTTACAGTTACAGATTTTTTTTTTTACTGTAAATAACTTAATTTACAGTAATTTATTATGTTAAGACATTAATTCAGGACTCATGGACAGGACGGAAATTTTGACGCCAGGCTACTTAACATTTAATATTATAGCGTCACATTATCATCACAACATTATTATGTTGTTGATAATGTGACGCTATATTATATTCGAATATCTAAACTTTATTCACAAAGAAAATTATACTAGTATTTACAATTGAAACAATTGAGCTAACTGCTGACTGTTGCAAACAGTCTACAGATAGCTCAACTGATCCTTATCAACACCAGTCGGAAGCGTCCCCAAGACGCTGGCTGCATTGCCACGCTGTATGGCAAATATATTATATTTCGAATATATTATATTCGAAATTCTATTTGTTGTTTACTCGGCTTGAGAAGCATTAGGTCGGATATAAAGTTACGCCCAAAATGACTTTTTTGCATAGCGTTACTAAGTTTTTCTTTCTCTTTCTTACAAACTTACAATTATATTTCTATCGCTTTCCCTTAAAAAACTAAGCATGTGCATTTGGTCGGATCTAACAACTATCAGAAATTTCTGTGAGGCATAACAACTTTTATTAAAATCCAATTTTATGCACCTAATGTAAAATATATTTTGGATACGCATCTCAATTACTGCCATTATGCATCTAAATTTTTTTCTCCCAAATATTATACGTAGCAATAGATAAGTCTTTCTGACTCTAAATAAATTCACAATGATAGTACGTGTCATTAGATGCAACCTTATGCTTCAAACATTTTATCAAGATCACTTCTATGTCAAAATTCGAAAAATTACTTAAGACCTTGTGCTTCTAATAAGATATAATTTTGTCGTTCAATTGGTGTAAGTATCTGCAAATAACTCTTTTGCTTCCAATCAAATGCAAGATTACGACCCCGAAGGTAGCAACATCGGGCCCTTTCGACGAATTTTCGGGTACTTTCCCATGCGTCGTATGACGTCGGCGCCCAATGACAGTGGAGTAACAAACAACAAGTGGAACGAGTGTGAGTTAGTGAACTAACCAACCAACCATTACGTTAATAATTTTGTTTGAATTATTGTATTGTATGTGTGTTTATATGACAAATTTTGGTTAATGTGAAAAACTGCGTAATTATTAGTTTTAGTATATTTATGATATTTTATTTTATTTGACTCGGAAAACAAACAGTTTAACAAACTTTATAAATAAATACATATTAACTTATAACCATTTATGTGTCCTCGCATGTAGAAGCTAAAAGACTATATTATGTGTAATTATTACGATGGTGTCGGAGTAGGACTAGCGATAGAGGATAATATAAAGTAAAATCAATTTTTCCACGCTGGATGCAAATATTTGAATTTTTTTGGCGTCTTTTATAAAAACGGTTAGAAAAGCCTACTTCTGAGGCTAGTCAGGCACGTACGTGCCTCATTCGTAACTTGAATGCAAAATAGAGATGACAATGTGTTCAAAATATCGGAATGTGTGTGGCCTGGGATATAATTTTATAAAAATGACTTTTCACAAGATTTTACCGAAATATCTTAGGTACGCAATTCTTCAAGGGGTATTGCCTTCCCCGGTGACCTACCCGTGTTGAGACAAAGTGAGAAACCAATAACCACTGCAAAATATAATGATTTGATCACACTTTTGCAGTGTGATCAAATCATTACCTATATTCTGCAGTGGAGTACCAGAAGAATTTCTACTACAGAAACCTGAAACATTCCAAATGTGCATCAAATTTTCCTGATGCTGATTAAAAATAGGTATTTGAGACGCATCTGAATAATAATGAATCCGACATGCTTATTGTTTCATTTATTTTGGGCGTATCTACAACCTTTTGCCTTAATCCAATATAACATAATACTAATGTATTTAGAAGCAATTAGAAATAATCACAGATGAAAGTTTACCTTCCCTGCTTCGATGTTGAGGCATAAACTCGTATCACAAGATACAATTCAAGTGTAAAGACAGAAATTGCAGGCATAAAGTCGGATCCCACATACACCCACCGATATTAAGTTTAATGAAACGAATTTACAGGAATAAGGTCGCAGGAAGCCAATTTTATGAAAAATCTAGTATTATAATTTTTTTAACAGGGCTACAGTAATTTTAATTACATCAAAATAAAGGTATAGTAAATTGTCAAACAACAAAAAAAGAACTAAAATTCTAGCCTTGATACTATAGTAATTATGACCAGATTAGTGTGACATTTTTGTTTTGGCTCTCCTGAAAAATAAAGAAATCATACATCCGGCCTTATGCATCTGGAGCCGAGTATTAAATACATAAAATTCAAACATTAAACATAAGTACACTTAATTTCTAACATAACGGTAGTACGTGCCTGACTAGCCTCAGAAGTAGGCTTTTCTAACCGTTTTTATAAAATACGCCAAAAAAATTCAAATATTTGCATCCAGCGTGGAAAAATTGATTTTACTTTATATTATCCTCTATCGCTAGTCCTACTCCGACACCATCGTAATAATTACACATAATATAGTCTTTTAGCTTCTACATGCGAGGACACATAAATGGTTATAAGTTAATATGTATTTATTTATAAAGTTTGTTAAACTGTTTGTTTTCCGAGTCAAATAAAATAAAATATCATAAATATACTAAAACTAATAATTACGCAGTTTTTCACATTAACCAAAATTTGTCATATAAACACACATACAATACAATAATTCAAACAAAATTATTAACGTAATGGTTGGTTGGTTAGTTCACTAACTCACACTCGTTCCACTTGTTGTTTGTTACTCCACTGTCATTGGGCGCCGACGTCATACGACGCATGGGAAAGTACCCGAAAATTCGTCGAAAGGGCCCGATGTTGCTACCTTCGGGGTCGTAATCTTGCATTTGATTGGAAGCAAAAGAGTTATTTGCAGATACTTACACCAATTGAACGACAAAATTATATCTAGAACAAACAACATCAAAATTATATTTAGAACTCCAGCGTCACACAATGCAAACATGCGCCCTGTAGCGTTAGCATTCCAAATTATTCAACTTTCACAAAGGATTTCGAGGCAAGTTATATATTCTGGTTCGCTTATTGTTTTGTGCGAGGTTATAAAGTCAACGACTGTTGTTTATGCATGATGCAGAGGATGCATGATGACATCGAATTCGATAGTTTTAATAAGCGACGAGTAAAAACGCTGCTTTATTGCAATTCAATTATATTTTCCTCAAATTAAATTTCCAAATTAAATTTTCCTTGTAGGTAGGTTCTACTTTACTTAGGTTAAATGCCCTGATAGAAAAAAAAATCAAAAACTATGAACCAACTGTTTTTCAGTAATTCAGGAATTAATTTATTTGTTATAGTTTCTAATCTCATATACTTAGGTACTTCCGTTTCTAAAAAGGCCGACTGGCCTAGTTCAGCTTTTTTGTCGTTGAGCCTACCAAAACGTGTTTTTTTTAGTTTATAAAAAGTTTATACTCGTATACGATCTCCAAAGACACTTACTTTTTTGCAGACTAGAGGTCGCATCTCTTGAAAATACGTCTAAAAGAGAAGCTGCATTGAAATCGGAGCATTACTCTCCTAGCTAAAAAGATTTAAAATTCCATCGCTACTTGCAAAAACAGCTAAAATAAGGGTAAGCCCGACCCAATCTCCACAAAACCCTTATCTTATCCTAAGCACGTATTTAGTAACTCGAGCATTCTTATTACCCCGGGCAATTCTCGTCACATTTACCCCGCTTCACATTCCACGAAATGGAGAGTGCTACAGCTCTAGATGAATCTGCTTATTTATTAACCATCTTGTGTTTTAGCGGAGGGTCTCTTTCTTTAGTTTCCGACGCACGTAGTGATTGATAGTTTGGTAGAGTGGATATCTGAAAATGGAACTACTTTCGACTCTCAATCGTAATGAGTTACCCTCGTAAGGCTTCAACCTACTTTATCCTACAGTTCCCAGCAGCTGCAAGGGTTAGTGGCGAATTATGAACGCCGCTGCTTTGAAGCTAAACACATAAAGTGGCGATCACAATAGACCTATCATGGCCGCCGTGACGCTAAAGCCATCTGAAGAAAATAAAAAATAAAAGGCTACTGTGAGCCTAACCAGGACGCGAGGGCGGGCGCGAAGTCTTTAAATAGTATAAAACAAAGTCGCTCCCGCTGTCTGTCTGTCTGTCCCTATGACGCTTAGATCTTTAAACTACGTAACGGATTTTGATGAGGTTTTTTTAATAGTCTATCTCTTAGGGATAACCCACATTAACCATTTTTTATCCCTTACTTTTTACGAGAAATAATGGCTTATTTACGAGGTGATTTTAAGCAATACCCACAGCATTAATCCTTATCCAATTAAGTACCTTAAATACATAGTGCATTTAATATAGATCAATATTGCCTTATACAGCATGTAGTAATTAGAATGAATATTTTCGAAGATATTACAGATTTAAAATGCAGGGACATAGCGGTTGCGGCGGGACCGGCTGGGGGGGCCGATTCTGTACTATATTTAGTATAAGCATTGCACCCGTGCGAAGCCGGGGCGGGTCGCTAGTATCAAATATATGAAACCGCGCCGTTTGCGTTCATACCGAAATGCGTAAGGCGCCTAGCACAAAGTGCTTGAGCGAGTAAAGTAAACACGCGTAGTTTTCAAACACGCCCGCGATAGGCGCCCGCCCTAGACTTGCAATATGGTTCATGCCTAAAACCACTTTTGCTTACCTAGGATCGTTGATCTGAGTTTGGCGCATTCAGTGCCCAGCCTCCGCGGTGCGCCGCAGCTGCAGCTGAGGGTAGTTGTCCATGTGCATCATGGCTAATGAAAGTGTTAAACAGAATTGCAGACATAACAAAACAAATTAAAACCATATAACAAATCCCAGCTTAATCAACCGTGAAACAAAATAACTACATTAAGAACCATTCTCAATCTCATCCATTATTTTGGATAGATATCTACGTTCTACGATTCAGTCAAACTTTTTCATGCAAAAATGAGATTACACAATATTAAATTCAAATTATAAATTCAAATTCTTTTATTTCGGATAGCTGTGATCCATAATTTGTTAGTAGAGAAATCTTAGAAGATCTCTTATAGTTAATTCTAGTATTCTTAGTCTACCTACTACATTTAATTTAATTTAAATTCGATCAAATTAAACCATATAAAATTAAATAAAACAAATTAATTAACCTTTAGGCAAAACCAAATGCTTTTTAGAATAATTATTTAACAAGTTAAATAACCTAATAAAAACTTTAGGCAAAAACCAAAGCTTATTAGAATACTAATATGAGAACGGTCATTTAACTCCATACAAGAAAGCGGCCCTTCATCTATCCCATCAGTACACTAAAGTGTAGCTCATAATCGCTACCATTCCGAGCTCTATTCAACCTCCGCAATACTCACTCACTAGTCTATTGTAGACATTCAGAATTCCTGGAAAATTCCTGAAACGAGGCAATCCTCATCACATTAGGCGTCATTCTCCTCGCAATGGAGACTGACGACTGTATAAATCTCGCCACCCACACTGAAACCACACTAATACCACAGCTATTACTCTGACAAAACTGTGTCTCTGTACTACTGTGCTTTGTAGTTGTGATAAGTTCAAGTTAGCCAACCAAGTGGCCAAGTAGACACCAATCTCTTTGAAGTTATCCATAAATATTTTGGAAAAAATAGGCTTGAAACACGACTACGATAAGAGCCTGGAACGCACGCGTTGTGCGGGATAAATATAATACCACAGCTATTACTCTGACAAAACTGTGTCTCTGTACTACTGTGTTTTGTAGTTGTGATAAGTTCAAGTTAGCCAACCAAGTGGCCAAGTAGACACAAATCTCTTTGAAGTTATCCATAAATATTTTGGAAAAAATAGGCTTGGAACACGACTACGACAAGCCTGCCTGGACACTCCTGGAACGCACGCGTTGTGCGGGATAGAAGTAGCCTAAGTTTATGTAAGTAAGCCTAAGTTTCCCTTCGAACGTAAAGGGAAGGAAATTCTATACTAACTCGCTTTCCCTCAGCAAAACACAGCAATTTTTGTATAGCGGCTCCCTCCTTTATTTTTGAAGGTTATCCATGTCTAAAACTTTGACGCATTCACCGCCCAGCCTCTTCCGCCGCTCTTATGAGCCGCAGGAGAACATCTGCGTCTTAGATAAGATAACAGAGACTTTGGGCCATGAAAGTGTTAGGCGTGGTTTCAGCCCGGTAAAATAGTAATTGTTGAATTGCTTCGCCCAAACATATCACAAAGACACTAATTTTCGCCTTTTTATTATTAGTAGGAACCTCCTACTCTCATGTCTGAGATTCATGATTCCGCCGTAAAATCATCTTGTCACGGACAATATCGCACCAGCTGCATCCATCCTTGGCGGCGTGAAGAGCACACCCCAAACATAATTAATCCTGTCCCACTAATGTAGGACAGCATTATTTGCCCAGCCATGTCAGTCAACATAATAAAATATGAACGAATACAATACAATACAATACAAATATTCTATAATGCACACCAAGATAGAAAAAAAACAGAAAGGAAAAACAAACACAAAAATAGTTGCACAATGGGCGGCCTTATCGCTAAAAGCGATTTCTTCCAGGCAACTTTTGGATGGACACGGACCTATTGTACAGGTATAGACGGTGGCGTATTACAGACTACTATACTATACTAAACATAAGTACATACATAAGTGTAAATAAATATAAAGTATAGACTATATACCTAAACATATATATATATATATATATATATAAATATATTTGTGTTAATTATATGGAATTGAAGTAAGATAGTGTTCATAGATAGAATACTTATGTACTTATACTCGTACTCCTGAAAAGTCTTCAAAGCCAACGATTTCACGTGGGCTTTGACGATTTTGTACAAATCTTGCAACTTCAACCTCCTAAAACGTTTATTAGTTGCATGACCGGGTATTTCGCTGTTCGCGTTTGTAAGCACTTTCTATTTGTAGCTCTACTCAGAAAGCAGTGAGAACATAACATACCTAGCGTCTTTTCTTTATTCGTTTTTTTCTGTTTAAATTTGAATTCAAATTCCGGAATCTATTATGCCATCACTGAATGAGAAAAACAGAATTGGGAGTAGGTAATTCTTGTGCGTTTTTCATATTTTGTAATTTGTACTTATCCTTCTTATTTTTTATGGTTTTTGTTCTCTGCAAGCATAACACACCTAAGAAAATTTTGTAAAACCTGCTTGTAAAAACCTACATACACATTATGTAGGTACTGTAGTTGCAAATAACCAACCTAAGTATTTTTCTTCTTCCATACAAAATGTGGAATGAAAATGCGCGGTTTCATGTATTTAATTTAAACACAAGAGTACCAACACTTTCAAAATGCTAATTTTAATTAGTAGTTCTGCCACTTAACCGCACTCATATTCCTCGTATAAAAGCCGTAATATTTTAACATGAAGAGCGTAAACGTTATGGGTAGGCCATGTACGGAATTCCGTAATGAAAGCCTTTAGAGCTCTCGTAACTCGCAAATAATACTATTCTGGCGCTAACCTCACTTAGAGCGAACATTCTTTATTGCCTCTTATTGCTGTAGAGGCAAAGAAATAATTGCCGGGGAATTTATATTCACAAGCTGTCTATAGTCTATTATATTATGTCAAAGACCTCGTTCGTTCGGTCTTCGTTTTTTCGTTCAGTCTGGATTTGTGGAATATGGAAATTAAACTTTATTTATTTTATTTATTGTAGATTTGTGATCACGAATTTTTGCATCGAATGTTACTATTAAGAGCATACACTGTCCCACTGCTGGTCAAAGGCTCACCTTTAAAACCTCTCTGTTTTGCGCCACTGAGTTTTGTGCCTCAGTGTGAAAGATGAGATTTTTCATCGAACGTTGGTTGTGGTAAGATCACTGGTCGTTTCAATCTTGAGTTTACTTCCAAAAATTGTATTCAAATGAAATCACTCTAGAAATCCATGGCCTTAGACTTGGCAGAGCTCATACAAGGCTAGGGTATCTCAATCTCCAAAAACCTCAGACATGTTACTGTCCAAACGTCTGTGTGCCTTACTCCTTTGTGCCTCCTTGTGTGCTTTCCTCAAAGCCTTGGTAAACCTGCTAAGCCCCAACGTGTACTAAGCCAGTCTATCACTATAAAACCTACACTCTATTCTAAGGGTCAAGTCACCCTGACTGAAAGATAATCGAAGGGAATTTTTTTAGCTTTGATTGCACTACGAATACTTTTAAAAAATTCTTTCAAAAAAGTATCTGGCATTGGCGTGTATTACGTTGGACGCGCTAGACTTTTTTGCACCGTGCTGGAAAATTATAATTCAATAGGTTTTTAAAATGTTGAAATTTTCTTTTAGATTCGCGTCAATGTGCATTGACCCTTAGGCTAGACTTACACCCTGTCCACGTACGAGGCTAAAGCCGAGTTTACACAGTGCAGTGAATTGCAGTGACGTGAAGATTAACTGGGATCGTGTTTCCTAGCAGTTACCCATGCCCAGTCTTATCTGAGTTAGGTACTTACTTTTATTTTGCCTCTATGTCTGTGGCAGACGAGCTAGAGCGTTAATGTTTTCTATTGTAGCTAGTGTTTACTGCTTTTAATCGATTTTTGACGAACTTTCCTGGATAAAATCCACATTGAAAAACTCTAGTGAAGATATTATCTGAAAAATTTGGATTTGTTTGTGTGAAATATTTGCCGGTAAAATTAGATTATATTTTTATAAAATGTGTAATTTTAAGTTCTAAATAATTTTGGTATAATTTTTATGAATACGATCTGAAATCAATAAATAATAATAAAAAAATCATTTTAGCTTTGAGCGGTAACCATGGTATGCGCAAATCGAAATTAAGACGGTACAAAAACACTTACTATGGTAAAGAAGTTGCCAAAAATAAAGTAAACTAAGAAAATTTCTTGGTTATGAAATTAAATATTCTCCATCAAACTTTTTGTGCCAAGCCATAAAATATGAAAACAATTACTAGCGTAGGTAGTATTTTTAGTAACGAATGCAAAGAAGTTACCAAAGAAGTTGCCAAAAACCAAAGTTAAATAAGATCTTAAACAGATTTTTCAAGGTTATGAAAACAAACTTTTTGTACCACCCAAACCACAAACGATATAAAGTCTCTACTTCATGTATTATATGTTGGTTATGTTAGGTTTGCAACGAAATTTCTGAGACCATTCCAATTAGAGAGATTAATAAATGAGCATTTGGTCGATGCAACGCGTGACCCGATAGCTGGTGAGTATCTGGCGCAGCGCATCAGCATTGCCATACAGCGGGGCAATGCAGCCATCATCTTGGGGACGCGACGACTGGTATTGATATGGATCAGTTGAGCTACCTGTAGATTGTTTGCAACAGTCTGCAGTTAGCCCAATTATTTCAATTGTAAATACTAGTTCTAATTTATGTATATTATTTGATTGTAATTTTCTTTGTAAATTAGAGAGAGTAGTTTTGGCCGTTCAAACAGGTATCTACGAGGCCTGCTTTCTACTGACTCGGTCTAAAATGATGGAAGAGCTTAATTTGCAACATTTATCGCTATTCTCTGTACGTGTTTCGAGAGAGCCAATATTGGACGTACAAACAGGAGAGCTCTCGTATACGGTCGGTATTGAATACCTACAGCCTACCAAAAGCCTCCACCACACTGCCGCGATTTTGAAGCTGCGTCTTGCGTTTTGAGATATTGCGGGGGGCGGGCGGTAGCCGGAGACAGTGTATTACGGGGGGGCACAGCCGCGATTTTGAAGCGCGTCTTGTGACCCCCACAAGACGCGCTTCAAAATCGCGGCTGTGTGGTGGAGGCTTAATGCAGCCATGTTACTACGTAATAGCTTCATTCATTATCGTTAGGTACTACAGCTTTGACGTGCCTACTCATCTTGATAATTGATAAGCCTGGGAACATTCCCAATTGCTTATTAACGTACTACGGAATTTGCCCAAAGCTTCACTTGTGTGTGTGGTGCAGCCCTGCGCACATTAATCCAATACCGGTACCACAAAACATGCATAAAATATGGGCTTAAACTCGTTATCTTTAGATACATTTTATAGTGATAAAAATATCTTCACAAGCTTCAAACGCGCTGCTTATCATGTGATGCTGTCCATATAAAATTCATTTAAATGTTAAAGCCATAAATGCACATTTTTGTGGTGTGGTGTAGCGGTGCTTTCCATGTGTGTGACAACCTTTAGGGTAAAAGGATTTGACAGCAGTGAACGTATGTGTGGTGATGCGGAGAATAGTAAAAAGTTTAACCGGAACTTTATCCAATACTTAGTAGATATATATAGATAGATATAAGCACATGGTACCATGTGCTCATAGATAGTAAAATTAGGGAGATTGAGTACAGCTTCTCGAGTGGAAGGCTCAAATTAGGTGCAATTAGGTCCACCCACGTCAGTCACAGTCGGACCGTCGTCGCCGCCGCCGCCCCGGCACGCCGGGACAACAATACGCAGCGTATTGTTGTCTCGGACGCAATTCGGTCTAGGTAGGTACGTCGTTTCATGTTTGTTGTTCATTAGGTAGATATATTGCTAAAGACTTGAAATGGCGTGTCTTTGCGTTTGTGAGTGAGCGCCAGGAGAACGTACAATATCTGTCGAATTTTACTTAGATCTATGACCGTACCGTAAGTTTTACCGTATTAAATTTCCAAGTTGGTAAACTAAAACGACTTTTAATTTCTTTACTTTGAAACTGATCACTTATCCATACTGACATTACTGACCGAGGTCAGCAACCTTGCTATTAGGCATATCCAGTAAATGATAGTTTAATGCCTAGGTAATCAACTTTTACAAATGGAATTCGAAAACGATGACAGTTTCGACCGGCTTCGATGGTATAATAATATACTTCGCCTCATAGCCTATTATTCCTAGTAGTTAGCCCTTAACAATAACGTTGTGAGGGGTTTTTCGAAAGGGGGGGGGGGAGTTATAAATCACCACATGGGTAGAGCTAATTCTCCTCATTTTTTAGAAATGCGACAACGGGGGTCTGTCTTGCGTGGTTCCGGAGTTATGACGGTTTGAAATTCCCTTGGAGCCAATTCGTAGAGCTCCTTCTGCTGATCACGTAGACACACGATGGGTCTCTCTTCGATTCGGAGATGTTGCGTGAGAGGTTTTTTTCTGGCTTATCATATAATTTTTTGCAAGGGTATGGCACTCAAGACCCGGAAAATGTATGAAGGGAAGTATTTTCGCAATACACAATTAACTCATTTTTTGGTAATATAGATAATAACAGAGGCAAAAATTAAATATCGCCGTTTGTGACCAGGAGTCAAAATTTTCAGAAAATCGTCGAAAAGTTAGAACTGTCAAAAATTGGCTGGAGTTTGTTTTTTTCTCCTTATTCTGGAACGGTCAAAGAGGTTAGCAAAATTGTTGTAGAATTCGTATTTCAAAATAAAACAAAATATAAGAGCTCACGGATACTTCAGTGCATATTCGGTGCATTCATTTTAGAAGACCACCGATGTTAAAAAAAAAAAAGCGTAAAGTCAAAGAGCATTACCTATCTTTATGATATTGTAGTATTTAATATATTTATTCAATTTATGTATGTATAATAAATATAGTATTTGTTAAGTTATAGTATTTTATGTATTGTATTATTATTATGTAGTCTATTTAATAAGTAGGTTAAAATTAAATCTTGTATCCTTTGTATAAGCACATTTACCCACTTTCACAAACTTGTTTCTCTCTCCCAATAAGGTTTGCTGGAAGAGAACTCTATTTAGGGTTAAGCTCGCCTTTGCCATTATTTTTCCTCGTAAATGTTCTACTTGTATCATGTTTTTTTGTGCAATAAAGAATTATGAATTATGAATTATGAATTATGTTATAGAGTCTCTACTAAATGAGAGGTCTTTAAAATGGTCTAAAATTCTAAAAACTATTTTAATAAATTCACGCTAGAAACAAAATTAAAACCAAAATCATTAACAACGGGATATTTACCATGTTTTGAGTTTTCCAATATTTCGCCACAGTTTCATGCGCATGACGCATGAATCACGGAATAACTGACGGCACTGCGGGTGAGTTGTTATTGGCAGATATATCGATCTACCCTCATTTTTTGTCTTTTGCTACGAACGTTACTACTACCACCGGTTTCATTATCGAACGCAACTCGATCACGACACACAACACTGACGGTATCAGAACGCGGCCCGGTTGGTACATCACTACTTCGGTTTTTACACATTCTCACAACAGTATTCCAGGTTCCGGATAATTGGAAACCTTCTTCTCGGTTGAAGTTCCTGTGTTTGGTAATCTCAATGGCCTTCTGTACCAATCTTGGTATGTAATGTCGCTCTGTTGAGATTACTTGTGGGTTGTGTAACTCAATCCAGTGGTTTGAACCAGACTCGAGAAATAATATTGGAAATCTCAAAACTTAAATCATGGTAAGTATCCCGTTGTAAATGATTTTAGTGTTAATAACCATGATGGATTTAAAAGTTTTAAAATAAAAACCATTTTGAAAGAACTCAAGTACTTATACCTTTCTTATGATACTAAACTTTATTAAATTGACTAGCTGCGCCCCGCGGCTTCGCCCCCGTGGAAATTTATGTTTCCAACTTTCTTAATTTTTTCTTTCATAAGAACCTTCTCCTGACAATAACAAACACAACAAAGAAAGAATTAGCGAAATCGGTCCAGGCGTTGTTGAGTTATGCGCTTACCAACACATTTTGCGATTCATTTTTATATTATAGATTGATTTTACTTTGGACCCTCTTGTCTCAAAAACCCCGGATTTGGCCCCACTAAGTCATCATCATCATCAGCCTATATTAGTCCACTGCTAGACATAGGCCTCCCCTAGTGAGTAACTAAGTAACCAGCATATTTTACATGTCTCACCTATCGAGCTATCAAATTTCGCGCAAATCGGATCAACGGTTGGACAGTTAGTGCTCGAAGTGACTATTACCATACGGCCCAAATCACCCAACCTGCCACTGAGAACTTCTTGTCGTTGTCTTGACGTTATATTAACCTAAAGGGCTTCACACACAGCAGCTATAATGTAAAGATGTACATTATAGCACGATACATCCCATTACATCTTTCCATAGAAATCGTCAGGAGACCACACACGACAGCTATAATGTATATTTTTACATCTTCGAATCTTAAAATACAGAGCGATACGAAAATATACATTTATATTTCGATACATCTTAATACATCTCAATACACCTCAATACATTTCCGTATATCTCTCTTCGAAAAGGATGTTCAAAAAGTTTATGTGATAGACAGAGACACACACAGTAGGTACCTACAGTCTGTTTCAGTCACTCAGTCAATCAGTCTGTTGACAGTTGCCTGTTCCCATCCAGAGCCTTCGAACAGCGGACGTGTCGTAAAATCATGGAACATTTAATAGAAAGCGTGCGTAAGTATCCATGCTTATGGAAAGTGGATTCACGTGATTACAAAGACTCGTTCTGTTTTTGGCACATGTGGCAATACGCGCGTCTAAATCACAATCCGAATCACCTTCTGATGAACTATCTAGTAGATCTAATAGTAAGTAACTCGACGGGTCCATAGTATTATAACATTAAAAATAAGAACACCCTTTATATCACTTTAGCAGTTGGAGAGTGTGTTAATCGGGACATATGCCAATGAAATGAAGGGAAAGATACATTACATTACCTGTTGTGTGTGTGATACATTAAGATAATTTAAAGCTATACATCCCGGGATGTAATGTACATTAATATACATTATAGCTGCTGTGTGTGAAGCGCTGTGTGTGAAGCGCTTTATATAACGTCAAGACTAGTTTCTAGCCTCGTACCTACAGCTATTGTAGTATCATTTGACAAATAAATGAACGAGTACCTTCTTCGACTCAAAATCACGAAATATGATAGTTTCTCTACACTTGTGGCTAAACAACCACCAAATTATTCAAATAAATCTCACCTGTGAGTAACATAAGCGGGAGCTTGCAAGGTTCAAAATAATATTTGCACTTTTCGTTCATTTTCTGCGATAGCATTTTTGTACGCTAGCTTTTTAAAATTTGTCTCAAATTTCACACTTTGCTTGTGACACCTTCTTATCCCGGTAATGGCAGACGAGGTTTTGGTTTTCATTGTTGTTCTGTCAAGTTACCTATAAATAGGTAATTTATTTTTTATGCATCAACATTAGTGGTTTGTATTATAGTATTTTCAGATCCCAGTGAAAACAATAACGTTAACGCTACCATTAACGTCAATACAGCTCCATGGATTTTGAACAAAGCTAAAAGTCTATTCCAATGTTGCGTCGACAAAGTCGAGATGATGAGGAGAACAATGATAAAAATTACAATACATATACACCATTACCAAAAAAAGAAGTCAAAAATATAAAAATTATGTTCGGGTAAGCCGCAGCAGATATGCATTTAAATTTTTCAAGTATTTGCTCGCGTTTACCTAAATTTACCTACTCAGTTCACGATCGACTGCCATGGTTGCGTGTTCAAACCAATACTTATTACCAATTCAACCATTCCGTACTATTTATCCATAAGTTGGAAGCAGTAGTTTAATTATCTATTTGCGTCTTCTGAATATAGTCCGTACCATACCACACCAGTGAATTACCTTGAACTTACCAAACACCACAAATACCAATCTCTAAAGGCTGTTTGGAGATCAACTAGCACCATCAATTCAAGGTAGGTACATGTACAAAAATGATAAATAAGATTAAATTCTTTGGTGCAGGCCAGGCAGAAATTACGTAGACGAATACGCGTCACAGACAGGGTACTGACGCGTTTTTTTTAAAACATAGACAAGACAGGTCACGGACGCAACGGGCGTCGCGAGAGCAGCCTGCAATGTGATTTTTGGCGTTCAACCGTCCGTTTGTGACACGACAACATGTCTTCTTCCGAAGATGACAATGTAGCCGACGACGGAAGCGTCGTGTCTGCCCCCCTATCTGTGTTGCACCGCGACGCTTCTATACATTTTGTATGAAAGTTAACTAAAGGGGCGCCACGTCCACGACGCGTCTTATGTATTTTCTGTCTGCCCCGCTCCTTAGAGATGCCTAGTCACCGAAAGACTCGCAACACCACCTTTTAAATCGACCTAGGCCCATTAGAAACTTTTAAACTGTAAGAGCCCACCAAGGACAATTAAAATTTTTCGTGATCGCATTAGAAATTGGTGAGTTTTTAAACACGAGCAACAAGAGTTTTAAATTCATTTGTTTTAAATTTCTTTTCAGGTAAAGAAGGACATTGGCTAAAACGAAAAGAAGCTTTTCTCGCAAAAAGAAGTAATTTGGGGCACCGACACAAGATCAGGCGACGGCAGCTTGGTAAGAGAGATAAAAACTCATTGCATCATTCTACAATGTTTTAAGACTTTGTAATGAACGTTTTATGTTGAAGTCCGGAAATTGGACCAGCTTTAAAACCAAGCAAAAAATACCTGTTTCATTAGCCGAAAATATTAGGATAAATAAACAAAATATTAATCCATTCGAATATAAGTTTCATCCGATTTCATAAGCTCGAATTTTTCGGGTCTCTCGCAGGGGCAGAAGGTTTACTTTGAAAAACGAATTGCAACGTTGATGGATGATGGAACGCACAAAACGACGGATGCTTGATCCTGTTAATAATTCTGCCATTTATTTCTTAGAGATCCGAAACGAATAGCATCAGTTACTGACGCGTCCGAAGCAACTTGGTGATAAGGTTGTTCGTTTCGTGCGATCCGAAACTTCGTATCTCGTGTTTCAAAGATGGCTCCTAGCCTGTTGTAAATTCAACATAAAAATAAGGCTAACGTAATATAAAACCGCCCAAGACCTATTACTGGAGTTTTCATCAAAGTCTAATAAAGAACCCTAACTAAAAACAATATCCCCGTAACCTAAAGGGTCACTGGAATCTCTTGAATAATGAAAAGGTGAATGAAGGTCCCCTAAAGTTTCCGTTCGGAAGGGTTCATAAATCAGGAATTTATGAAGACTCGCTGCTAACTATGTAGTTCGCTGCTGCCAATTACCGATCGTGACAAGGGGGTTCTACTCTGTAAGCCGGTAAACGATGTCTTTATTTATTTTTAAACCTAGAAAAATTAACGCATTATGTACCTTACCTCTCTTATTTTAATTTAGGCGCTACTAATAGGTACTATGAATTATCATGTTAATAAAAATTATAACAAACCACTCACAATATCAATTATTATACTTATACAGGGTGGAATTTTGTAATGCCACCTGGAGGGAAAGTACTCTTAATAGTGTAGATAGAAAATTGTACTAAAAGAAAGCATTCCTTTATTTTTGAAAAGAAAGAAAACTGCATTCAAAGATTTTCGAAAATTCGCTTGCCACACCCGGGAATCGAACCGACTAAAATGTAAAGGTGTAAAAGGTGTAAAGTGCTTAACTTACCCATTCAATTTATAATTTAAGATTTCATGGTTTTCCTTTCTTTTAATTTGTTAAGTTTGTTAGAGAGATTTCATCCTTATTATTGACCCTAACGATCTATGCAATAAAAGTACAGGGTGTAATTTTTACAGATTTTAGTCGGTTCGATTCCCGGGTGTGGCAAGCGAATTTACGAAAATCTTTGAATGCAGTTTTCTTTCTTTTCAAAATTAAAGGAATGTTTTCTATGAATAAAATTTTCTATCTACAGTATTAAGAGTACTTTCCCTCCAGGTGGCATTACAAAATTCCACCCTGTATAAGTATTCAATTAAAAAGTTCAATTTATTATGTGCTAGATTGTGTTTAGCGAACTAAATTAAATTTAATACGACGTATTTATTTACTTTTTAAATCTAGAAAGACAGAGCCACTTACCTTACCGGTCGTAATTTAATTTAAGCGCTACTTAATTATTCGCAGCTCTCGATTTTTTTAATCCCACTTTTAAACAAACTTTTGACGTTTTGTCTCCTTCTCTAATCTAAGGGGCATTTTAGATAATAGAGCTTTCTATTTGTACTTGTGTCTACTTTACCACTGCTCCTGTAAAAAATTAAAACTCATTATCCTACGAAGGTAGAGACTGCATAAAATAAGTGATATCACTTCAGTACCAACAAATAAAAAATAAAATACCTTGATTAGGTAAACCGTAAACCGCAACTGATTTGATTATTATTAGGCTTCATATTTCAGGGTAGTCACTCTTGCGGCAAAAGTAGGCTGTCAGGTGGCTTAAAAGGCCTCGTGTGCAGTATGGAGGTGCTTGGTAGATCATGGCGTATCTACATCAGTGAGCTACTTCCTGAGGCTATGAGATACTAAGGTGGCCACATGCATACTATAACTATTAAAAAAAGTATTTTGAAGATTATTGTGTATTTTAATTAATAAAGATATCTACATAAATACGAAAACAAGCTTCTTACTCCATTATGAGAGTATCCTGTTTTTATTTAGCACAAAGTACCTAAAAGCCAAGATGCAGTTGGCAAGACAAGATTTTAACTAATTTGTACGCTCTTTGTAGAGTTTCTGCTCGGCCAAGAGATTCCGTTTGGAATAAAAAAAGTTTAAAACTAAAACCCGACCGCGTAAAAGTCTTAAATAGGCGATCACCATAGGCTCGTCTTAAATAGATAATAGAGAAATTAAATTTAATTAAATTAAATCTTAAATAGATAATACAGAAATTAAATAATTAAATAGATAAACACAATACAGGTACAGTAGGACCAAACGGAAGACCTCCCAAAGTCTTCCGTTTGTTCCTACTGTACCCTAGGCTATACCCTCTTTAAGGGGAGTGGGTGCCTTCAACTATTAAAAGAAAATTATAATCGGTGAACGCTTATGACTCGTAGTCGTAGTTTTTAACCATTTTTTTCCAACTTTCCCACTTTTGCTGATTACTTGAGAACTGTAAACATTATTTAACGAAACAATTTTGGAAAGAACAAAAAAATGCCTTTGCAATGATGACGAGCATATTTACCTGCTCGTTCATTGAAATTTTCGACCCTTACTTAGATCCCGTTATCTCGTTAGACCCCCAATTTTAGCTGACGTCACATAGCCTTTAACCACCGGGTTATTGAGACGAATAAATCGATACCTCATTTGATGAAATCGGACAAGAGTATAAATATATGATAGGTACGTCTATGTCTACTTGAACTTTCAGCTCTAATTGGGAACATAAAAATCGGTTACATAAAAATGGTGCCAACTTCATAATATAATCCTCGTCCGCTGGTAGGTATACAGGTAATCATAAAAAGGCATCGAGTTATTTCGCGGTACCAATTGGAACGTATAGCATCTCAATAGCTACCATAATATTTGATTCTCCGTGAAAGTTGTTCAAGCCACATTGTCCGTGACAAAATGGGCCAATAAATCCTACAGGAACCGTTAGCCAATCAGTTATCCAAGACAAAGTGTTGGTGTGAACGTAGCGTTGCCGTAAATTGTATAGATTAGCCGGGACTCGTTTGTTATGTAGTGGTAAGGCCGAAGGCGAAGTAATAATCATCATCGTCATATGATGCACAGACGTAGCATCTATCTGGGCATGCATCTGGTTAGCCCAGACGATCTAAGGGACATCACTCCGAAGGAAATCCTACAGTTCCTAGCAGCTGCAAGGGTTAGTGGCGAATTATGAACGTCGCTGCTTCGAGGCTTAACACACAAAGTGGCGATCACAATGGGCCTATCATGGCCGCCGTGACACGAAATCCACCTAAAGCAAATAAAAAGAAAACATCGTCATATCGGCCTTTGATGGTTGCTGCATAAAACACAGGACAGCATTAGAGAATTAAAGGAGGCCAAACTTAGCAGAGCATTACAACCCGTAGTCCCGTAGAACCCAATGAACTATCATCATAATCATATGCTTTTTTTTTTATTTGGCGAGGAAATTCATTAACGAATAAACTGGTCTGATGGGGGAACAGAATTATGTGGGACTCGATGCCCTGAGAAGGACGTAATACCCACTAAAACCTCTCCGGTATCCCTCTCTCGCCATTTTCGCCGAACCACGGGAACTTTGAAACATCCGCGGCGGACTGGCGGCTTCTCTTCCTCCTATACATGGCCGGCGAGCCCACCGATCCACACACTCGCCGACCCCATTCTTCCATCACCTTTCCTCCCCCCTATTAGGACACAGATAGGGCAGCCACAGTTGGAACCGCGAATCATATCAGCCTGTCAGTAATGACGGTAATGTCTCACTTATCCTGCTTCTGAAAGTGCAAGAAAACATGGTTCTAATGAGATAAACTTCATATCTGAAGAGATACAAATTATTACACAAAACGTGTGTGAAGAAACATGTTTTTTGGAATAATAACGTCTGCATATTCGTTTAATTTAAAGCGTTGTTATATTCAAAGCTTCCTTGATAAACAAGAAGTTAAAGTAAGATGCGAATCCATTTCTACATATCTCGACCACGGAACATCATTGCGCTTTGCGATCCCGGATTACATGAGCCAGGATAAATTGTCCGCTATTATCCGGCCAGGATTGGATATTAGCTTCCTGGATTATCCGGGATCCGCTATTAGTCGCTGTGTCGTGGAGTACTTAATTGAATCCAGGTTCTTGTAATTTTGACCGTACACCCCTACTAAGATATTAGCTATCGGATTACGAAAGTCAGGGAATAGAGAGGTGCACATATGTTTGCGGGCAGACTTGTGCGCGCAAACATATGTGCACACTCTCTATTCTCTATATGTCTATAATATCTGATATCTATATGTCCTGCGCACCTATCTAGTCTCCGTTATGACATCTGCGGTCAACAGAATGTTGATATATGAATTTAATAAATAAAATACTGAAATACCTACATATCTGCCTCCCTACTTAGCCACCTTTTGTCTCGCTATATAATGTCGAAGGGTGTAAAATAGACTTCAAGATGGCGCATTGTGCAAAAAGTTCGTCCGTTATTATATTTCACAAGGAGATAAATTGCATCCCGAGCGACCATATAGGCTTTTTTCTAACAGAATAAGAGCGCGCGAAGCCGCGATCGGAAGCTAGTTTTTACGTAAACCTACCACGACTACCAACCTACTAATTTCCGGTAATGGCCTACCGAACACTGACAGAAAGAAAATATCTCTCTTAAAAATTCAGTTTGGTGTCGTTAAGGTGGAGTTGATTGCCAGCTGCTTTAGATTTATTACGTCCGTTTGTCAAGCAAATAACGCTGCTGGGATTTTATTACCGCTCACCTGGTTTTCTGGGGTTTCTTCATTGTCTACCCTTCTCAAGACAATGAAAAACCCCAGCTTTATCCGTCAATGAAGCAGATTTTATCTATTCGCCTCTTCAATGAAGCGCGTTCTGGAGCTAGGAAGGTCGCACCCTACCATCTTGTAACTTGCTTGTTCAGGTTTGACCTCTCTGACGGAGTCGTTTGGGTGGTTTCCGTTCTTCTTGTTATCAGCCCCAGAGTCTCATTCGAGTGTTTGAACTTCTTGCTAGTGCGCTGCTTCTTGCAGAAATTGATGCCTTCATCCCTCAGCGTTTTGACCTGATGTGTAGGTTCTCGTCAGCGTCATCAGTGGGTTCCAAAGAAACAAATCTATTCCCGAGAAGCGGCCAGAATTTCTCAGTGCCCCATTTGGATTGGCTTAGGTCGGAGCGTGACACCATCAAACGGTTTCTTTGAAGCTTCAGGTTGATATTCATATTAGAGAGAGAGTTGATATTAGAGAGCCTTGGAAGAGTTGGTGAGCAGTTATTATACCTGTTGATCAATGAGACATCTTTGAATATATGCTTGCTATCCGTCTGATGAAGTCTATCTCACTTTTTGTCACAGTGACATTGGATCTTTTTGTTCATTCATAATTATACTCTGAGAGAAATGAACTAACTAAAGGATGGTCTTTAGAAAACGGCTATACAGGAACAAAAGACAAAAACTATTTTTTTCATATTTTCAGACAAGATTTTCAAAAAGACCTGGCGTCTTCACGAACGTGCTCGTGATGATGGGCAGAACCTGCAGTTTACGCAGTGTTAGAGAATTACCAATAACCCTGTGTATGATAAATTTTTCAGCCTCTAAATATATTAGTTATCCATCTTATTACTGCGACCTAGAAGCTATAGACCTACGCAAGAGCAAAATAAATTGAAAACTAACTTTGTTATTGGAAAATAATCAGCACTCTTTCCCCAGAGACTAGATCCGCAATACAAACCAGAATAAGCGTAATAAGACTAACTTATCGAGGTTTATGTTTATCAGTCAGGTAACTTGCGTAACTTGAGTTTCAGAAACTTATTGTTTATATTCCTAACTAGCTCCGCCCCGCGGCTACGCCTGCGTTAAAATTTATGTTTCCAACTTTCTTAATTTTTTCTTTCATAAGAACCTTCTCCTGACAATAACAAACACAACAATAAAAGAATTAGCGAAATTGGTCCAGCCGTTCACGCGTGATGCCGTGACCAAGGGAAATAGGGATTCATTTTTATATATAGAGACTACATAAACTACTCAAAACAAAATAGGGCCCACCCAATAAAATATGATTAGAATTAAAATAAAAAAAATTACGTACAATTTATTTCAATTTTAATTTTAGAAACAGGTTAACACATTCAGAATCATTAAAAAAAACATTACAATGCCTTATTTTTGCGAAAAAAATCGTCAAGAAATGCGCGTTTTACACATTAACTTAAAATCATACGGTTTTTCAAAACAACACGTTGAAGACACGAGCACATTTTTTTTAAACATGTTCTTAGGGTAGCTTCAATGCCTTATGTTTAATAACGCGTAGGTCCTCCCCTATTGCGCACACACTCTCTGAGTCGGTTTGGAACACTCTCTATAAGGTGGATGACGTTTTCATCTGGAATTTGCTCCCAACACACTTTTAAAGCAGTTATCAACTCCTGTCGGCTATGAATTTCAGTGTGGTTGTCTTTAAGGCTTCTTTTCAACTGGTCCCAGATATGCTCGATCGGATTCAGGTCCGGACTCATGGCAGGCCAGGGTAGAACTGCGATACCAGCTTCGGATATTGCACTTTAGGTCACTCTGGCAGTATGAGGGCGAGCGTTGTCTTGCATCAGAATAAAGTTAGGGCCTACTCGCTGTGAATATGGGATCACATGAAGTCGGATGACATGCTGAACATAACTGGCGGCTGTTACATTGCCCTCATCCAAAATCACTAGCTCGGTTTTGCCCATTATGCTAATCCCACCCCATACCATAATACTGGGTCCACCAAAGCGGTCAGTTTCACGAATACACAGTTCTGTAAAACGTTCTCCAGGTCGTCGCCAAACTCGTACGCGTCTGTCATCATTAAAAAACTTTACTTTATATTCATTTGTAAAAAGCCCTGTCCTCCAATTATTCATGGTCCATTTGAGGTGATCACGTGCAAATCTTAATCGCGGTGCACGGTGGGCTCTGGTCAATCTGAGCCGAACAACTGGCATTCTGGAGCGTTGTTGGTCTTCATGAAGTCTGTTGCGAACAGTTTGGTCACTCACTCGCGTTCCAGTGGCGTCACGTAAGCGGTTTCTCAACATGCGTGCAGTTACAGTTCGCTCGCGACGTGCAGAGAGTCGGATGTATCGGTCTTCTTGGGAGGTTGTCGCTCGGGTTCTACCTGAACCGCGCCTCCTACTCACACTACCTGTCTCTTGAAAGCGTTCCCACACATTTCGAATAGCTCCTCTTGACACACCTAAGCTTGAAGCTACCGATCTTTGCGAATTTCCCTGCTGAAGCAAAACAATGGCTCTAGTCGCGGATTTCGTGTCCATGTGATGTCGAGAACCAGGCATTGTTTATGCAAACAGTAATGTAATCGATAATTAAAGGTAAGGTTACGATAACTTCTTCGTTAGACACAACAAACCCCCCTGAGCAACAATGTAATGGCACTCACAGATTCTGCGGTATATCGTAAGATTTTGTTTCTTGTCTATCCACTTAAGAACTAACCTAAACTTGGCGTTTAGTGTTAATTTATGATCAATAAATATGCCTACTTAACATTTCCATACATCAGTATACCAACAACTCGCAAAAAAAATGTGTCGGGCAAAATATCGAAATATTTCAAGTGGGCCCTATTTTGTTTTAGTTTGTTGGTGGAATACGCAAGTTTCAATTTCAACACATTGTTATTGGGATTTTTCTAGCAAGAAAAAATCACAGTAACAGCCCGGAGACAGGTTGTACCTCGGAAAGCACGTTAAGCCTTTGGTCCTGCGCCTGACCTCTCCCCGGCCGTGTCGGTCTCCTGTCCCATTGGATTATGAATGTAAAGTGTGCGTCACTTTGTAGGTTAATTTTATTAAATCAAATCATATCAAATTATTTAGGTACCTATATTATTATTTTTTATTCCCAAAAAATGCGTACAAAGCCGCGGGCAGAAACTTGTAGTAAATAAATTTTATTTAACCTGTCGACTAGGCTGACGCATCAATTCCATACAAAATCGTGGGCCTTACGCGAATGAAGTTAAGATATAATTTTGTATTAAAAAGCTTACATTCTGCTAAAATCCGCAGTATAATATCATTCTAAATGCATTCATACAAAATTCACCGGACGTACCGTAATAATTCTCCGAAGTTGCTGAAATCCGAAACTGCGGCAAAATGTTACAGGATGCATAAGAAATGAAGGCCCGCCTGGCACTCTATCTGTGCCAAATATTAACCCGAGCGGACCAAAGGGGTCCGGATCCGTGAGAAATCCCGGTCGGCTGCCAACTCAGTGCGAAATTGCTATAAGACTAATAGAAAGGAAAAAAGTACAAACCTCTAGTACTTACTTTCTCACCTCACCTCAACAGCTTATATTGGGCTAGCGCTGAACGCAGATCTCCCCTTGATAAGCGAATTAATGGCTTTTTCTCATGGGGGGTAATGCCCATAATGATCCACGCATGCGGGTTGGGGATCGCAGTTCGGTGGCAGAATTGTTCTGCAGAGGGCGTTGCTGCCCGCCCCCGGTGGATATCCCTGAGTCGCCTCTTACGACAGAGCTCCGGGAAGAGTTGGGGTGATTCTAAGCCGGCACACCACAGCAACCTTACCTACTGCATTTATTGTATCTAGGAACTTATCGCTTTCACTGCCCAGTCTGGGCGGTGCGACCCACAGGGGCGGCGGCACGGTAGCACATCACGAATCTGTAGGTGGGCATGAGTGTCGTGAGCAATGAAAGTGTTAACTAATAAAAAAGTAGCCAGTACATACGGAAACCTCAAAAGCTCGCTTTGAGTCGTATTGCATCGCATTGGGTCGCCTATACTTGTTTGAACAATGTACGTACAGACTTGTCGCTTGTACAAATTCGGCCATCTTGTTCTTGCGTTAGCGAAACGTGTGATGAGATGGATTTTCTATCAAGTGAATCAAATAATTCTGTTAAAATCATACTAGCTTTAAAATCACAACCAGTCAGTCCTACAGCGTTATAATGACAAGGATATCAAATTCCCAACGGAGCTCTTCGAAAATGGTCCGAGAATCCAATTTCAAAACTAATCAACTCGACTTCAATTGGAAAATTCCATCATTAGGTAGGTATAACACAAGACTATTTGCCTGATCAGATCCTCGTCGCTTTTTAACCTTTTACTACCCTTTACCAAAACAAACAACACTGAATTTATCATCTATCGACCCAAAATGACAAGTAAATAGCAGGCCCGCGAGACTCTTGACAAATGATCTCGGAAACACATTTTAATTAAAATGTTTTTACGGCGCAAATACCGAGGGAATCCTATTCCGTTTATCGAGTTAATTAAGGCTCACTTTATCTGTATTTTGTGAGAATTTTCCATCGCCTGTAGGTATTCAGAAATTAAGTACAAACATCGTGCTCAAAAGAACATTTTAACATTCTGTTTTTGGTAAAAAGGCTACCTGTTTAATCATTATTCTTGAAATATGCCTTTCATTTGGTATTGGGTTGAATTCAAGTGGACGACCAAAGAGTCGAATGTTCAATTCGACGAATTGAATTGAAGAGTTGAATTCAATTCGAATTCAACTCTTCAACTTAAAGTTGAAGAGTTTTTGTTTGGAATCAGTAGATTTAAAAGGACCGTGAGCTTTCTGTGCTTGTTATTCAGCAAAACAATGCTAAAGTCGAACGAAATTATGTTAGAAGATTACAAGGAAATTGTATTCTTGTTTTGAAATTACTTACCCGATTATTTTGCGTTCGTCTCGCAATTGAAACTTTTTAACAACATTCGAGATATAATATTCATTTGAAAAAATTGGACGTAGTTATGCAAAAAGGAACCAACCCACAACTCGGTCAAAATGGAGTTAAGTGCACAGGGAGGTTCCTAAGCATGTATTCTATATGCTCAAAAAAGATCCTGGCCATCTAGCGGCTCTTAGCAAAGATATGAGTATGTCACAAGGGAACTAACCCACATTTCGACATTTCATATTTTACAATCTAGAACCATGCTGCGTGATTTACTATAATGAGCTGATTTAATATGTTAAATGGAACCATAGCATATGGTACCTATAAAACTTTGATATTTTAGTTATTACAAACTAGAACCAAACCACAAGGACAAAAATATTACCTGCAATGTAATTGCTAACAAGAACCGAGTGGCTTGGTTCTGATTTGCATAAATAAAATTCTACAAATTCACAGGTGCTAAGTGGTTTGGTTCCAGTTTGCATTATGAAAAATAAAATAAAATAAAGGGACTATGTTTCTTGGTAACAGTTTGCATAATAAAACACCCAAAGTCTACGGAGTCATGTGGGTTAGTTCTTGACTGCAAAGCAAAATACCGAAACTCGACCAGTAGCCTGTGGGATGGTTTTAGTTTGCATAATGGAAATTTGGATTTTTTATGGCACCATGTTCTATGGTTCCAAGAATTTTGGTGGGAGTACTGCCAGAATACACATATTTACGAAAATATTATTTTTATTCCGTCTTGCCACATTATTTATTTAAAAAGATAGTTAATAGGAAAAAAACAGTCGATGGAGCCAAGGTAAAATGGCTCGATACAAAGGAAATAATGTTGAAAAAAGAAAATCGACGCCAAAAAGCGGAAACGTAGTAACCAACACCCAAGTCATTTTTTTTTATTGCATAATCGGAATCAGAAAAAAATCCCGCGTCGAATGGTCCGACTTCCGTGGCTCTACTACCAATAGAAAATTTTGTACAGCGTTGAAATTCACCCTATTTTTTTGAAGGACCACCTAAGCATTTGCTGTAAATAGCATAAAAAAAATGTTCTTTTCGAACATTTTGCATTTACAACAATTCACCTTTTGCAAAGTATATGATCGCGGTAGTTACAGCGCTGTTGAAACTTTGAGCAATGCGGGTTACAGCGTTTCTGCTTATAAGAAAATTGAAACGCACCACGCTTACTACAATTATAATATAATAAATTGTTATTTGTCGTGGCTTACTACAGTTCTCACAAACACCGAGATTAGACAGTTATCTATCAGTTACGCTAATTTAAAAAGTCTAAATTCGTAGGATTTTCGTATTTATGCCCTTTATAGTACAGTTGTCGAATATTGATCACGGGGATTTACCGCTATTAATACTTGCGCTAGCGCCTGTGTGGCTTGCGTCCTACGTCCCGCTCCGTCTTTACGCGACCGTCAAGAGAGTGTGTTGTGTTTGCTGTAAGTGAATTTTTACGCGTGAGAGGAGATGTTTTAAAACGTAAGTTCAAAATTCACCCTAAATTTAAAATTAAATAAATCATAAAAATGTTTACAAGTTTTTTTAGAAGTAAGCATTGCTTTGTTTATTAAATTTGATTTTATTTTTGTTTTAATTAGAATAAGGTTTACCAGCTACTAAGGTTTTGTATAATTTTGGTATAATTAATTTTAAAGTGCCAATAAATAAGGTCATTCTATTTTTTTTTCTGGGTAATAGACCATCGTTTGACCGCAATCTCACCTGATGGAAAGCGAGGATGTCGCCGACGGTGTATCACGAAGGTCGAATAGATACCTATTCACAGAAGCAGGAAGCGAGTTCCATTCCTTAGCGGTGCGGACAATGAAGGTGGAGGAAAACCGCTTAGTGCAAGTGGAGGGTATATGAACCAGGTAGGGATGGTATTGCGCTGTGCGTCTGCTTTTTCTGGAGTGGAAAAGGGATGGTGGGATCCGGTCATGTAGTTCCTGTGAGCATTCTCCGAAATGTAGGATCTATAAAGGATCGAGAGTCTTGAACACCGAGACTTTGGACATTAGTCTTTGCAAGGTGCTGCTCGTCAATGAGTCTGAAGGTTCTTTGTTCTATCAAGTCCAAGGCTGCAAGCTGGTACATGGCCGAGTAATACTCTAAACCAGATCGAACCTGTGCTTGATAAAGAGATGGAAACTGTCCCGGCGTGAAGTAATGCTTAACCTTATTTAGGATTTGAAGCTAGGAGCTTCATGGCTGCTGTTTTAGCCTACGACTCGATGAAGGTACCCAAGTTCAAAGTTGGGGTGAGAGTGACACCAAGAAGCTCCAGTTGATCCTTTATAGGTACCGGTACATTCCAGAAAATGGGAGCCTGTACCAACAGACTCTTTTTTTCAGAGAAGAGCCATGCTTGCGTTTTCGAGGCATTGAAATTAACCTGAACTGACTGGCTTTGCCCCAATCCGAAACTGCCTTAAGGGTCAAGTTCAAGCGCTGCACCATGTCTTCTCTTTGCGCCTGTATTTCATTCCGAATGGCCTTGGCGTTGGAAAGGTACCTCTCCACTACGGGGCTGTCGTCTGCGTTCTCAATGATACCGGATACCAGCAGGTCGTTAATGTGCAGCAGGAACAACGTGGCAGAGAGTACTGTCCTCTGAGGTACCCCGGCGTTGATAGCCAATTGATCAGGAGAGCAGCCGTCAACGACTGCCCGAGGTCGCTGTCTTCGAGGTATGTCAGGAGCTTACCATTCAGGACACGCTCCATGCATTTACATAACAGGGAGGTGACTGATGAGATGGGGCTATAGTTCGTAGGGCAGCTCGACTACTTTTCTTGGGCACTGGCACATTAGCAAGCTTCCATGACTTGGGGACTTTACCAGATATCAAGGACAGGCGAAATAGTCGCATAAAAATGGGAGACAACTCTGGAGCGCAGGACTTCAGCACCACAGCCGATATTCCTTCCGGAACACTAGCCTTGTTCACATCGAGACCACGCAACGTTTTGAGCACTTATTTTTGATGTACGTGGATTTCGATCATCGAGGAAGGCTGGGTGGAGAAACGTTTGTGGGCTCAAGACGTGAAGCCTCTGCAAATTGAGTCACAAATAAATTTGCTTTCTCATACGCAGCGCAGTGTGGGCCAGCGATCCGTCTGGGTTCAGCAATGGAGGAAGTGAAGGACGGCTAAAGTTAGCTTCGACGGATTAAGCTTACGACCAGAAGGCTTTACTGCCTGTTGGGAATGAGGTGAGCCTAGCTCCCAGTAGGCCAATCCGGTCAAAGCGAGCCTTCCTTAGCGTCTTCTTAAAGGACTTAGCGGCTTTGTTGTAGGCTGTCTTCCTTTGTGATTTGTTTGAGGCTTTACTGTTCCGGGCGTCGACTCACGCAAAATAAGCCCTGCGCAGCAGCACTGGCACACGAGGAGTTAAACCACTGAGTAGTCCTGTCGGAGGGTGAAGCATCAGTGTATGGAATAAAGTAGTCCATTCGGATAAAAAGCGAAGAAATGTCATATCTCATCCCAGTCTGCTGACTTATATCGCCATACGCGTCTGCTACTCTTAGGAGCAGGATCCGGATTCCATATTTACATCGTTTTAATTTTACTATCCTCTCTAACTTTTAGCAATAAAGCCGTTTCAGTGCACCTAGTTACAAAAAATATTGCATTTTAGTCAAAATTAAGGTAATTGAAATTATTCTGATATGTAGTTACAGCAATTCCGCTTTATAAGAAAACACTTGATTTGCAGTCGCCTATACATTTTTGCATTGCATTTACAGCGTTTCTGCGTTACAAAAAAAAGTACGATTGCTGTAACTCACATAAACATAGTTAAAAAGTAACTTATAGTAGAATTTGGGTAGTTGTCTTGATAAAAGATGCAAAAATACATTTCTTAAAAAATGGCACTTGTGCGATTAATATTAAAGGAGATATGATTTTTTTTCTGAATTCTCAAAAGTTTTTTGGCTCTGGTGAACACTTTCCACATTGTTGGTTACTACGTTTCCGCTTTTTCACGTCGAATGTTTTCAATTTTTATGAGAGAAGACCTTAATAGTGAGTATTCTAAAGTGAATATTTAAAAAAATAATTGGTTGTCTGTAAAGTCGGTTTACTGACGATAGTTGAACGTGACAACGAAGACGCATCGCTCACTCAAGTAGGAGAGAGACGGATGTCGAGCGCTCTCGCTTGCACGTCAAGCCTTACATGGAACGCCTCAGAACGAGGTAACGCCGCATGCGAGGTAACGCCGCATGTGAGGTAACGCCGCATGTGAGGTAACGCCGCATGTGAGGTAACGCCGCATGCGAGGTAACGCCGCATGACGTCATGTTTTTTCGTGCGTGCAGCCGGCTCTATCGAATTATAAGACGTTATCACGTCAAAACATAAGATGTGGTCCTGTATCTTTGACAATAGGTGCAATGAGCCCGCTTTGGTCCAAAGGTAAAGACATACCAGAAGGCAAACTAAAAGATTTGAAAAATCTTTTAAATCTTGTGCCCGAAGATGCCCAGTATTTTTACAAAAATCTAACTGGAAACGCAAATATTGAAGACGATATCGAAGGCTTCTCCGGAGAACAGGACTTTATTTTAGAAGAAGATGATAACATTGATTAAAAAGTTTATTATTGGAGCGTTAAAGTACTTCCAGATTAATAACAAGACGTTTTATAACACGTCCACATGATTAAACTTGTTGTTTAACATTGTTACTTAAAAAAAGCACAGTATTAAAACTGTGCGATATAACAATGTCACAATGCAACCGGCGTTATATAATATAATAAATAACAATGTTATATAACGCCGGTCAGTATCCGATTTTATAAAGATATTAAAATAAGCCTAAACTATTTAACTTAACTTTATTTTAACTTTGAATAACGTAAAAATAAGAAAACATGTTTAGCATGTACCGGAATGAGAAGATTGTTTGTGCCACTTTACTTAGCTGTGTTCAATATTTAGTTTGTTTAGTAGTTAAGCATTTTTTTTAATAAATCATGAATAAACCTAATAATTTGCTTCCATTTTTACACAATGCAACTAGAAGAACTTTTTGTAACAGGGAACCAACCCACAAAAACTGCATTTTGCATTGGAACCAACTGCAATTTAATATAAAAACAACTACTTGTGCCCAAAAAAATCTTAACTTATTAGGCTCTGTATAAAGCCCTTATTACCCTACACAAGACTGTAAAACAATAAAGCTAATAAAAGCTACCTAGACATTTCTACACAGCTTTATTCTTTAAACTCAATTATCTCGAAAGTAACATCTTGAGGGTTGGTTCCTTTTTGCATAACTACGTCCAATTACAAGGCATCAAGGACAAACAATGTTATATTTCATAAAACTTTTAAAAAGAAATCAACAAATCTTTTAACAAGTTCTGAGCATGTGAAAACTTTTTCTCATTTAGACGTGGAATGGGCTGTTTCAGAGTTTTTCAGGCAGTTTCATGCTGTTTCACATTTATTATGCTCCAACACGCTCAGATGCGGCGATAACATTATGAAACCCGATAATTAACCCACTGGTTAAATTTTAAATTTGTTCAACGTTGATACAAGCGGTAATTAAAATAATTTAGTTGAAGTTTTGATTTTCATGCACGAACCTTTGTTGCACGAAACGAAATTTTCAAAGTTCTTCGTAACGCAGTTGTAAGGTAGTTTTAATTTTCAGAGAAATCGGTAATTCTGGAAAGTCATTTTTTTAACCAACTTCAAAAATTCACAAAAGGGCCCCCTTTTGTGAATTTTTGAAGTTGGTGGAGGGGGCCGTTCGATGTTCGACTGCATGTGTGTGTGTGTTTTATTTATAAATATGTTAGTCGATTTCTCCGTCAATTTTATTTCAGTAACACCATGGATTTCTTGCGCACAGCATGTGTTGTGGCTTTGGGCTTAAAATAAAAAGCCGAATGCGACTAACCGCTGTGCGTGCGTCAAATCGTGCGTTCACAAACAGCAAACCAAATCTAGCAAGTTGCGTTTTTGAAATCAGTCACTAAAAAAAATTGATATTGCGTGCGCTTGTGCAGAAAGCAATGTAACAATATTTTGCGGTTTCAAAATTGCGATCAAAAGTTTGCGTTTAAAGATAAAAGAAAGTAAAAAGATAAATCAGTATAAAGATTTAAAGATTTCATAAACCCCAGAGTAGTATGGAAGTAGAATCTTGTCGATAGCCGTTACGAATGAGCAATACTAAATAACTAAATTACAAGTTAATTGCTTAAAAGTTAAGCCTATGGCTTAGAAAACGCTGTAAATATTTTTATGATGTATTTTTTCTAGGTATTTAAACTCACACTGGAAATGTACTGTCTACTATTTTTATTTAATAAAGAACTTTTAAAACTGAATTAAAAAAATTAATCATAGTGCGTGCTCGGCCGTAGGCTGCTTCTTTCGTTCGTCTTTTCTCCCATGAGACAGCAAACTAAATTAGACTCGAATTTTAACTAGATGTCGCCACTTGGGGAATTGGAAGTCGGTTTATAGTTTTTAAAACACGCCAAATTATTTTGTGAACTTTGCAATTTGTCTGCAATGTATCTTATTTACTTGTTACTAATGTCAAAAATTGTCTAAATAATGATGTTATAAAATTGAATGAAGTAACCAATAAAAGTTATTAAAAACCGAGCATTACTTTGCCCTACTTTATATACGCAACAAATTAGTTTAAAATTCTAAGCTGATTATAAATTCATGGACTATTTTGCGACCAATAACAAATCTCTGAGAAACGCTTGGGACTTGGTTGAAATCCCACAAAGGACCCGCATTTTGTTTCATATTTCCTTATCTAAGTTTGCCTTTGTAATGAGAAAGCGTCTCTTGTAAAGGTAAGTCCGGCACACGCACCCATTGATAATATCTTTGCACGCACCAATAAGTACATGAAATATTCCACTACCCCTAGTATGACCTAATTAAATTAAATATTAATGGCGTACTTCTTTTGCGAAAGCTTGCGCGCCATCGATTTTTTTTTATTTGCCCAAGGTGGCTTTCGTGTCACTGCGGCCATGATAGGTAGGCCTAATGTGATCGCCACTTTATGTGTTCACCCCTGATGAAGCTGCGGAATTATAATACGCCACTTACGCTTGTAGTTGCTAGGAACTGCAGGATTTTCTTTGGGGTGATGGCGACAGGGGTATTTGTTTGGTAAACTGTGTGTGTTAATGCGACTTCCTTCGTGCGATAAGTTTTAGAGAAGACAGGTAATAAAGTCTTATCGCGCCAGCTTAAACTACTAGGCTTCAAGCATACTGCGCTCCTAGGGCGGGCGCTTAGGGCGGGCGCTTAGTACGGGCGCTTAGGGCGGGCGCGTCTGAAAATTACGCGTTCTAACTCGCTCAAGCCTATCGCGTTAGGCTGCCCGCCTTAGTCACTTAGTATGAACGCAAACGGCGGATTCATATGTAAAGTAATCAAAGGAAAGTAATCATTTATTGCTTGAAATACATGTAAATAGTACACAGTTGATATAATTATGTCGTTTCAAGAATCAATGTATTTCTACCGGCGGCGTGGTGTGCAATTTCTGGTTCACAAATGTCACATAATACCTAGGTAGGTAGTTAAAATGCTTATTAAGTTAGAATTAAATAAGTAAATTGAAAATTGAAAGTGTGTAAGGTCTTAAATGATAAGATGTTGTTGATATTTGATAAATGGATTTTATTCCAAAACACTCTACGAGCTAATGATGATAATGATATGAGACACGCGCCCGGTATGAGAGGCTAACATGTACTGATGAGAGCGCGCGCGTTGATATTGCTACAATAAAGTAAAAATGCTGACGCGAGAGAATGGTGCGGTCTCACCGTACACACACAGTGAACGCGATAGTTTCTGAGTGAGGTATGTTTGATACTTCGCGCCCGCCCTAGCCACCGCACCCGCGCTGGGTTCGCATTATTGTTGCCATAGCCTTAAGCCTTAGAGTGGGTAGTTTTTTAGTGTTAGATAATTATAATGTTTATCATTGGCGTGGCGGTCGCGGCAAGAACTGCCCCTGCAAATCAGCCTGTGGAAGTCGTAAGAGTCGACTGAGCGTACCCACTAGAAAAGGGCTTCTTTAGTACTGTTCAACACCTCCATTGCGATTACCAATGCGCGTGGTGATTATGTCATAACCCAGACATCATGTTGCGAAGACCTTAAAGACCATGTGGACATAGAGAGGGAGCGCAGGGCTCTGGCGGTTCGAGGAAATATGTTGATTCGTAGGTTCTCTCGTTGTAGCGAAGAGGTGAAGATAACCCTTTTTATGGCTTAATGCCAATGCTTCTACACGAGAAATCTATGGGTTCGGCATGCCAAAAAACCGCTGGAGACCCTGCGTATACAATGATGTTGGGACTGCCCCGCTACTGCAGTGCGTCATGGATGTTTGCGGAGTACCAAGTAGATGGGTTTACAGCTATTCTCCGCAAAAAGACCGCCTTCCTGATGCGTAAAGTCCGGGACACGAATAGCATCCTGGGAACCATTGCTGATAGGTTCCCCTCTCCTGTAGGTATGGATATGTTTTGTGCGTAGGGTAATAGGTGTAATATGATGTTTTGTAATAAATGTGTGTGACTATTTGTTACTAACCTTAATTTTAAGTCTTTTCCTTAATAGTTTTACTAACAAAATATAAATACCTATTCGAGATAAAAAAAAATTATGATCCCTCGTTTTGGAAACGTCTTGTGCCGGTTAGTAGTAGGTTAGATTTGTTTTCAACGCTGTTATAGAGCTAGAAGAACTAACCTAATATTATCTAATAATAACCAATAATAACTAACTTAGCTAGAACTTATTCGAAGCTGTCACTCTCGAATAGGTCTTCTTTGGTATTCTCAACCAAGCTGATGCCACCTACACCATCTTTCGTAGATGTTAAGAGGTCAATGGAATAGGGCTAGACTTAGTGATGTAATCGATATTACTTTTATATCGGCTATTCGTACCTAATTTTTTTTCACGGGCTCATATTCAAATATTCATGAAGGCTATAAAGCGGCTAGCCAGTAGCCTAGGGTCAATCAATATACGCGGCACAGCTACCGACTAGTATGTCATTGGTCACGAACTACAACAGAAAGCGGAGTTTGTCAAGTCAAAAGCGAAAGCGGATGTGTTTTTGATGAATAGTGGGAAAGGTAGCGGATTTTTACAGTTTTCAATAGAAAATTTGATCATGGAAAGAATGATTCTCTCTGAAAACTGTTCCAGAAAAATTCGCTTGATCTTTCGTCCCTGCTGTCCACTCAAAATGCACCTTTATGTACAGTGACGTTTATTATTTAGGTAACCCCCGTTTTAGGGCTTAATTGAACCAAAACTGAGAGTAATTACGAGACTTGGGGACTTCTTCGGACCTGTCAGGTAACCTATCGATGAACGCCACTGTACATAAAGACCCCTGCCATAATGACCGCTAACGATATTCCCACATTCCAATTGTCCGTTTCCCAAATCGTCCGTTTGCCAAATTGTCAGTCACATAAGCTGTCCGTTTTCCAAATAATTTTAACTTTAATTTGTTTGTCTAACTGCGTGTAGCTTGTCGACGGCCTCTGCGCCGCAGCGGATGAAGGTCCGCCTGCGACGCAGGCAGTTGCGGGTTCGATTCCCACATCGGCACATTTTTTTGCACGATCTGTAGATATTTGTTCCGGGTGTTTTTTTTGTATAAAATATCTATGCTATGTAGTGTATTGTATTAAGTTTATCAGTTATCTAGTAGCTACCCATAACACAAGCTCTGTTCTGCACTGCTGCTGGTGCTAGATGATGCTGTGTGAATGGTCCAGCATTATCCTACTTATATTAAAAAGTCGTAAGATTGTGCCGTTGTAAAGATGTTTGGCCGAAGACAACACAAAAACTTCTGAATGAATCGAGCTAAAAATTTTCACACATCTTTTCTTATCATTATCTTAAAATCTTGAATAACACATAATAACACATAGGCTCCTTTTTATTTCTAAAAAGGCGTGCGAAGCCGCGGGCAGAAGCTAGTTTGTTATAAACCAAATTTCCCTTAACTAATTTGCCTTGTGAAGACTCGACTTGTATAACGAATATAATTGCCCTTCTAACTTATTTACACTATAATTACGAATATCTTACAATAACAACCAACAGGTCAAATTCATATAAATAAATTAGAACTAGTACAATTAAAGTAATACATATTGAAACAATTGAGCTAACTGCAGACTGTTGCAAACAATGTACAGGTAGCTCAACTGATCCATATCAAAAACAACGGGTTAGTTTATTCCACTATTCTCCCGTTATTGGAATACTTTGTATTTTTATGTTATTCTCTTGCGCTCCAAAAATTTATACAAGCTGTCTAGACATGCTCAGGTTCATAATTGAATACGTACTTCGCTCATCTCCGGGAATCAAACATATAATAGGTTTGATTTTGCACTAAACTGCGATAATAATGTTTGGGTTATGTTCCCACAACTTGAATTGTATTATTAATATTGTTATATTGTTTCTGCCTGAAAACTTAATAAGCGAGGCTAGTATTATGTCTTTGTGGAACGAATTACTTAATGGAACGAACATAACGGGTATATACGAACAAACGATGTATGTTTGTTACTCGATATCTCCGTCAATTGCTATCAGATTTTGATGATTCTTTCGTTTCTGTACCCTTAGTGCAAAAGGAATTCGATAAAAGTAATCGAAAACCATTGATTTCTTACACAAAAAAGGATTCTAATGGTAGTGGACACACACGCAGAGGTGTAGCCAAAACATGCTACAAATACATCTCTTGGTAAGTATTATTATTATTGTATATTAATATTAGTACATACATATATTTTATATTATGTATTATATGTATGTATTGTATATTTAAGTAATACGTTATATTGTTGATATGGTATAGGGAGGACTCGAAAACGACGAAGTATTCAAAGCGTTCGCAAACACAAAGTATTCGTAAAATAATGCGTACAACCCACACTAAACACTCTGTATAGAGTACAGACTGATTTCGAGATGCTTCTTTAATAATTTTATTCGCTTTGGATTATAAAACTCTTAGAAACATGGCGAAAATGACATTGTGCCCCTTAAGACATTTTTAAATTTATTTATTTGTAACATAAGAACATGGTTATGTTGTTAAAGTATTGTGTGCTTTTTGTCAACCTCTTGATTTTTGTTTCCTCTTGTGGTGGTTACCACAAGAGGTAAAACGGTTTCTGTCTCAGCATGAGTTGGTTGTAAAGCGCTAAGCATTTTTGCACAATATTATCTAGCACCAGATTTAACTGTAGTCCCCTTGAAAATATTAAAACCGCATAGTTTTGTAGAAATTGAACCCTTTGGCGCATAACTTGAACACTTTCACTATAAAAACTATCGTAGTTTGACGAATTCATTATGTAAGCGGGTTAACTACGAACCTTATTTGTGTTGGAAGAACACCAACGTTTCATCCCCTATGAAGTTATGAGAGATATCTTTAGTGTTAGTGCAGTTCTAGACGCGAGCGTCCGCCTCCCTCCGAGCACTACGTACACCACCGACGTGAGCACCGGGGGTGGGGGTGGTGTACTGGAACAAATTAAAAGCACTTAAGAAGAAATTGTCCGAAGTCAATTTAAAAAAACAGAGCTATTTCAAACAAGAATCTAAAAATTAAAATAACAAGCCGTTTAATACCTCCTCCTCACCTCAACGGCCAAATTTATATTACACTGCTGGACGCGGGCCTCCCCCTGATAAGCAACTTATCTCATAATGCTCATAATCCCCACGCTGGGCATGCGGGTTGGGGATCGCAGTTTGATGGTAGAATTGTTCTGCAGGAGGCGCTGCTGCCCACCCCCGGAGGATATCCCTTAGTCGCCTCTTACGACGCCCGCGGGAAGAGTTGGGAGGGTGTAAATTCTAAGCCGGCACCACAGCGAAGCCGGCACCACACACCGTTTAATACAAAAACAACAAATTCATTAATCTTTCAGCGTGCCCACATGCCCCAAATGATAAAGGCAATAAGGCCCTTATCAGGGAGAGGCCTGCGCCCAGCAATGGACCAGTTTACGCTGTAGATGTTAGAAAGAGATGAGCGTACGGACAACCGACTATTACTTGTCATCTAGACCACACATCTAATACTTGTCGTAGCATCGTACCGCCGATCGACTATAGACTGGCTGTAGCTATTGTCCGAAGGCAATATGTCACCCAAGGGACTCATATCGACGAATTTATGGCATTCAGATGACGCCTTAATAGGGAAGGCTCATTCTAGTTGGCCGTTGCCCATCCTTACTGACGTTGTCGGATCATGAGGAAGCATTATTAAATATTCACGGGTGTTCATCGCGTTTATTTACCTATTTTTACTTCAGTCATCCCGTGACCACGACAGAGTGTAATCCTGTTGAAACGTCTGGAAAAATAGGTAAATAAACTCGATAAATACACGTTTATATTTATAATAAAAAAACTAGCTGCGCCCCGCGGCTTCGCCCCCGTGGAAATTTATGTTTCCAACTTTCTTAATTTTTTCTTTCATAGGAACCTTCTCCTGACAATAACAAACACAACAAAGAAAGAATTAGCGAAATCGGTCCAGCCGTTCACGCGTGATGCCGTGACCAAGGAAAACGGGTTTCATTTATATATATATACTAGCTGCGCCCCGCGGCTTCGCCCCCGTGGAAATTTATGTTTCCAACTTTCTTAATTTTTTCTTTCATAAGAACCTTCTCCTGACAATAACAAACACAACAAAGAAAGAATTAGCGAAATCGGTCCAGGCGTTGTTGAGTTATGCGCTTACCAACACATTTTGCGATTCATTTTTATATTATAGATATAGATAATGTGTTCTGATCTCAAAAGCTTACAAACTTTATTTCATAGACTAATGTTATCCAAATTATCCAAGTTAAATGTTACTAGCTTCCTTTTTTCGGAATAAAAAGTAGCACTTAAGAAGTTAAAGTTTAAGCTCGTTTCATTCGGTAGTTTTGGCGATGTCACAGAACAATATGGCGTTGTCTTCGCACAAGCATCTTCACAGCGAACGGCAAAATCTTTGGCCTTTAATACACCATATTATAATAAAAGCAACACACAGCTGAGAGCTTTGTGGTGCTATTATTAGTATGTTTACGTTATTAAGTGTACCCTCATATTATGACAGTTGCTCCCAAAGAGGAAGGAAATAAACAATGTTGACATGGGGAGGTCATCCACTAAAATTCGATAGGCACGGCGGCGGTACCATCCTCAATCTCAACCTCAACTATATTGGTCCACTGCTGGACGCAGGCCTACCCGGATAAGCCTTATTGGTTTTATTGTTTTGGGGGTAGTGCCCATAATTCCCAAGCTGGGCAAGCCGGTTGGGGATCGCAGTTAGGTGGCAGAATTTGTTGCAGCAGGCGGTTCTGCCCGCCTCCCGGTGGATATCCCTTAGTCGCCTCTTACAACACCCGCGGGAAGAGTTGGGGTGGTTCAAATTCTAAGCCGGCACTACGGCACGACCATGTTTAGTGAGAATTATGTGATATCTAGATCATTTAACTACATATGCTATCTGTAGACTGTTTGCAACAGTCGGCAGTTAGCTCAATTGTTTCAATTGTAAATACTAGTATAATTTTTTTTTTACTACATTGATCTGCTTTCAGTTGAATTGAAAGTCATCTAGATTATTTTACAAATGGTATGTAGGTAGCTACTTACTTCCACTAAATATCTGAAAGACTAGGGCCGCGATCACGCAAAATTTAGGCTTATTCCAAAAGCTGAGACGTATATGGACGTCTCAGCTTTCGAAATAAGCCTAAATTTCACGCATAGGCGTGTCAGGCGCTCGTGCGCGTTCACTGGCCGTCATCGGACAATCTGCGCTGGGGCCTCCTCAATGGTTTGCCATAAAATATCCGCACCGCACGGAGCGGACTTTCGGCAATGCCGGCAAGGATTCTTGAAGGCAACTTTTCTGTTTAGTGCAAATGACGTCATTTGGATTGCCAATCAGTGGACGCACTTGTCAGTGGATTGTCCGATGCCGGCCTGTGAACGCGCACTCTAACGTTTCAACTGCTAACGTTTGAGCCATAATGCCAATAGATAACTACTCTACACCACACCGTGATCGCGGACCTGATCCTTTGGTTGCCTCAAGTTCAAACGTAGCCTATTATACTATACATACTCGTATGACTATAAGCCACTTTGAAATTATTATACCTAGTAACCCGATTGGTACTTTCTCAGAAATACTAAGTAGAAATAACTCTGAACAACTCATACCTTCGCTAAGAAATTTGATTGATTCTGAATGAAGAGTAATTCGACGATTCAGCCCTATTAATTTTTGCCGTCCCCTTGTAAATTTAAGTAGCCGACTTTTGACTTAACTCATAGTCTTGGCATAAATACTCGCATACCTGTCAAATGATTAAGCTCAAGTTTTTTTAACCCCCGACAAAGGGATGTTATTCATAAGTGTTGTATCTTTAACGGTTTCTTTTTCTCAAACGGATAAACTGATTTTGATTAAGTTTATTTGGTTGAAAATTGACCGAAACGGCGAGTCTAGTTCTAATTCTGAATAGGGGAATTGGGATCCTGCACTGACATCTCGCTTAAGAGTGTATTGTGCATTGTCCCCCTGCCTAACCAGGCCCTAACCAGCCCAGCTCTTTAAAATATCGGAGCAGGACTTTTGGCGATTTACAGCTTCGTTTTAGCTTTTCTGTAGGCGTTCCGTAGGACGGGTTTGATTCCTCTATGAGATTCTTTAGTCCCGTTTCCCGTCTGGCGTCCTCTGTGCTGTGTACCACTACATGTTCCACAGTCTGTGGCTCCAGTTTTGAGAAGATGATGGTTCAAGTTCACAGCGGCGAGTCTATTTCAAACTGAATCTGGTTCTGCTCAAACTGAAACTGAATCAGGTTCAAACTGAAAATCAGCGTTGATCCGCGCGCACGCGTGGTTCAGCACAGAGCTGAGTTTGACCCTTTTTGGCCAACAGGGGCAGCACAGACGCCACTTGTACCTACACTGTATCTTTTGCTTGTAACTACCTGTTTTTTTGGCCAAATAAATGTATCTTTATCTTTATCTTTATTTGACGTTAGTAACGAGACGTGATCGTGACTCCTTTTTCCACAATTTGGTACAGCGCCTCTATCGTGCGGACTGGGAACTACGCAAATCCCATACAAAAAGAAGACGTCACGATCCAATAGATTCATCTCTCTGGTCGAGAGTTTTCTCACGCACGTTTGATCAAAATCTGTGCAGCCATTCTTATGTTTACATGAATTCATCTCTGTAGGGTAAAGTCCAGATTGTGAGAAAACCTAACTTCTCCAAATCGCAATAATTTTGGATAGGCTAAATATGGGCCGGCCATATCTCGCGAAGAACCGACAACCGCTAGGGTAAACGTAATCTTGAGTTTACGCGAGGCCGCCAAATTATAGTAGCTTATCTGGAAATAATCCCGTTGACAACTAACATAGCTCCTCCCCGTTAAAATCCATGATTTCTACTCTTTTGGAAAACGTCTGTTTAAAATGAGTTTCCATAGTTTATAAAAAACTTTGTCCACAGAAAGTCCAAGTCCGGGAACAGAACAGCCTGACGTGGACCAGTCCACGAAGGCAGTGCAACCGTCGAACCCATCGAGAATCTCCGCGGGTGAGAGCGGTAAAGCGATACTGTTATTGGTGTTGTTGAATGTTTTTATTCTGTGTTTTATTTGTATTTCTCATTCATGCCGTTTTTTGCATTTATATTTTATACTTACGGTTTTTTTGTTTGTATGTTATGCCGCTTTCCAACCAACTGACTAATTTAGACTAGTATAATAGGCAGGTGTTTGCTTTATGCCATTTTTGTTTCTTTATTGTGCCGATTTCACCGCCCAGACTCGGCGGGGCGGTGCGACTCGCAAGGGCGCGCCGCCGCCCCGACACGGAGCTCCAGATGAGCGAGTGCGTTCAGGGTCATGAAAGCATTAGTATATTTTAATTTAGTTTAGATTAAGTGTTTCTACTCCATGCCGTGTAATTCTAGTTTCACCTTGTGCTGATTTTGAGTTTCAATATTGTGATGTTTTGGTGTTTCCATTTTATGTATTTCTATTTATATGCCTTTTTTAATGAATTTAATTTATGCCCTGTTGGTGCTCTAACCGCTCTAAATGTTATTTCTGTTTTTCTTCTTTATATCTACCTTTTTCTGATTTTGTCTACTATTCTATGCTGTTTTGTGTTTCTACGCATTATGTCGTTATATGTTCCCTATTTAAGCCATTGTTATGATTCTGTTTGGTGTTCCATCTGGAACAACTAATTATAATAATTATTATTTGGCTATAAAATATTAAAAGCTTTACTGAGATGCATTTACATTTTCTAATATTATCCGCATTTTTAACCGTGAAAACCTCTTAATTGCCTCCTGCTTCGTCTTTTTTTATATAATTTGTATGTAAGTGCTGCTGGTTTTCCTTGCAATAAATAAATAAATAAGTTATGAGGTGCAAATATGCAGGTCTCGACAGAGCCTACACATTTGCTCCCCTTGGAATCGAGAGCCTAGGTCCGTGGGGTACCGAGGCTCGACAGGTTTTTAAAAAATTATCTGAGTGTCTGGTCGAAGCGACGCGTGACCCGAGAGCTGGTGAGTATCTGGCACAGCGCATCAGCATTGCCATACAGCGTGGCAATGCAGCCAGCGTCTTGGGGACGCTTCCGACTGGTCTTGATATGGATTAGTTGAGCTACCTGTAGACTGTTTGCAACAGTCTGCAGTTGGCTCAATTGTTTCAATTGTAAATACTAGTATAATTTTCTTTGTGAATAAAGGCTATGTCTATACAATAAGTTATGAACCTTTTTTTTTATCTTCACGCTGACCTTGATCAGCTTATAAAATGATTCTAGTTAAAGACCAGATCATTAGATGGATAGGTCTTGATGCAATGCTTGTTGCAGAATGGATCGGTGCGACGGGAGGTCCTCCTGCAGAAGTGGTGCTGAGGCTTCATCCTCCGGGGGGCAGTCCACGAGCGAATGTCTCTTTAGCTGATATCGGTGAGCTTTAATTATTATTCTCTAATCGCTTGAATTAGGGGCCTAATTTGAATATTTTGACGAAGGACATAAGAGTGGTTCTTATGTCTCACAGGAAATGTCCTGGGGAAATCATTCATCTTACTTTTCACGACAGGTTACCGCGCTAACGCGGGTTAGCTACCCATCAGTTTCAAATGTATCATTAATGAATATAAGCGGTTTATCTACGAACCTAGTTTGTGTTAGAAGTACAGTCAGCTGCACAGACATGTATATACTTCCAAGGTTTAACTTTTATTTTACTCGGAACTTTTCAATGTTTTCAAATGGATGGATGTCAATAAAAGGACATGCAAACGTTTTTCGTACAAAGTAGTCATCGAACATCGCCAGAATGCGGTACATAAATGATCACAATTACTATACACTTACTATTTAGTCAATTTGAAAACTTGGGAGTGTATACATATTTTTGCAGCCGACTGTACACCAACGTATTTAACCCGCTAACATTAATTTTAAATTTGTCAAACTACGAAATTTTTAATTGTTAAATATCAATTTTGTTCGATGAATTACTTTGTTCAATATAAGTCGATATTACCCCACCATGAAAATCGTTTCTAATATGGTATTTAAATGGGACATCCAACATGAGATCACAATTCAGTTAAAGTCCAAGAAAAGGTGAGCTTACCTTGGATCTTAACTGACCTAACAATAAGTTTTATTTAGGTCTGAAAGGGAATCAAGCGGGAGCCAAAATCTTCAGATTTACATCGGTCACGATTTCGTTTTATTTTTCAAAATCGCCGCGCACAGTAAAAATCATTCTAAAACGTCAGGTTTCTGAGATATTCACATAATGAAGAAATCATATATGAACTATATATGATTTCTTCATTATGTGAATATCTCAGAAACCTGACGCATCAGGACATTATTTTATCAGACATTTTTTATTGTCTTTGTTTTATAGTGTCCTCTACTTATACAAATATATAATACTAGACGATCGCCTCGCGGTTTCACCCGCGTAGTTCCCGTTCCCGTGGGAATTCCGGGATAAAATATAGCCTATGTCACCCTGAAAAGTAAGCTACCTAACGGTGAAAGAATTTTTCAAATCGGTCCTGTAGTTTTGGAGCCAATTCAATGCGAACAATCAAATCTTTCCTCTTTATAATATTAATATAGATTTATTGTACGCGGCGATTTTGAAAAAAGGCGGTCCTCCATCTTCAAACTGAAATCATCAAACCCCTTTGTCATATGCAAAACCAGAAATAAGACCTTCTGGATTGATCATAAAGCGCTCTACCGAGAAACTCATTTCGCTATTCATAAGAACATACATCAGGTACCTTTCACCATTCACACCAAAATTATGTACTACCTATATTCCCTGGCGACGATAATTCTGAGACCTACAAGTTTACGATCCATACTGTTTATGTAAACGACTCATAAAACTCTGATAAAGTTAGCGATAAACGGAATTTCTCGCTGCTAGCTTTATGATACTTATGCCAGTATTTCGTACTCGAGGTGTAGCGGTTTATACCTATATTCCATGTTTCCCTAAGCCTTGAAAGTGCTTAGTTATCCTTTCATTACGGTCGGGTGTTAAAAGGTATGTAGTTAAGTTGGCTATTTATTAAAATAATGATACTTCGGTACCTCCATCGGTAGCTACATCCTCTATCGAAGGCTTTCTCCTCGATAATTTGAAATGGTGAAGGAAACCATGGCTTACTCAGCCAGCCATTCCTTCTACGTTACAGCACCCTTCCTTTGTATTTGATTCTAAATATCACATCTTATAAATGCGATACCTAAAATCACACATTTTATCCCGAAAAATGTGTGCGAAGCCGCTGGCAGAAGCTAATAGGACGTAAGATTTTTTTAAGGTTTTATGAATTTAAATGTTGGATAGCATAGCGAACGTACCCTTTACTTTTGTCTACTGACCTGTGCTATATCATTACCGATAACATATACGCTGTATCACTAATTATAGAGACCTATGTCAATTTGAATACAGAGCGGTTGGTTCTCAATGCATAAAGTCCTTGAAGGTACATAGTCCTCAAATTATAACCATCAAACGAAATAGACCACAAAGAAGATAGGCCAGGAAGCAAATCGTATGCAATTGAAAAGGTCCATCAAGCAAGTCGCCATCAAAGAAAAATATCATGAACGCAAAAGCAAACAAGCGAATAATCAGGGTTGTCATTTACAGTAGGCAAAGAAACCGGCGTGGAAGACATAATCATCATGAATTTAAAACAACAAACGTAACACACGTCATAGACCGAATCGCAACTTTGAGCCAACAAGCAAAGTCATTAGTTGATCAAATAATCATAGGTTAGGTTTACAATGTCGGCTGAAGTACAGTCAGCTAAGGAAACTTAAGTACAATATGATTTCACCATCAGAGTAGCAGACAGTTCTCTCTACAGGGTCTGCCTCAGCGAGAACTGTCCACGTAGTGATGAAATGAAATGGAATAGCAGCACAACGCATAATCCTCAACCATCCGAGGTCACTCCGTGAAAATATCAGAAAGATTCTGCGTCGGATCGGGTAGGACTGCACACATAATGCAAGCGGCAATGGAGGTGGTGTGGAAGGCACCACAGGACCGTGGTGGAAGGCACAGACGTCGGTAGGCCTGTACCCAGCAGTAAGTAAAATCCGGCAGCGGATGATGGATGATGATGAATGCATGAAATGCTGAAAAATAGACAAAATAGAGTCTAAATTGCGGCCATGGCTTGTACGGCGTAAGAATCGACGCTTCCAACTCAGCTCATGGATGTCGTAAGAGAGTAAGGGACCTACCAGAGAAAGGGCAGCTGATTCCTCCTGTCTATTTGTAAAAACTCCACAGATCACCAATCCACCCACGTGGATGATGATTATGACGACCCAAGTTTGGGGAGGCATGTTCACCAGTGAATGTACATATGTGTGCTGATGAGCTAATCTAAATGTGGACATTAGAATAGGTACACTAAACTATGTCACCCACCATATCGATTTAAAGTTGACTAACTCACCATATCGCTTTAAAGTTGACTAACTCGCGAACCGCGTATATTCAGCGAAATAGCGCTCATTAGTATGAAAGAGTAGGTACTAAAGTGGGTTAATACTTCTTTGTGTAACCGACTGTACACCAACCCACTATTTATTTATGTGTGGCTGAAGTAAAATCAATAAACATGGCTTTGAGAATTGGACTCATTACATAAATTGTGTTATTTGAATTTAGGTAACAAGGAGCTTTTGTTAAGCTTTGAATTTGTATGAATCTATTTAAAGGAGGTTGCAGTTGGAAGATGCCTTTGCCAAAACCGTGCAAACAGATACAGAGGCTTTTAATAATATTGATATTATTTAAAGGAGGTTATTAAACTGAGGTTCGATGATGAGTCGAACAATCAACGATGAGTCGTTGATCCAACGGGAACACTGCACTTTTCTGTGATCAAAAGTAGCCTTTATTTTGATCTTAGATATATGCTTGGTACTAAATTTCATTTAAATCCGTTCAGTCGCGTTGAGAGCGGAGGAGTAACACAGTCGATGTAAAATAAGAAAAAAACACTTTATTTGGGACTGTACAAAGGACTTATTATATTTGTATAAACATATATTTTATTTTATTTTAGGTAACCATCGTCAGTGATTTTGGGACTCATCGAATTTAAAAAAAAAAGGATTTTTTTGAGCTTTTGATAGATATTACGGGCTGAATAATGATGAAATAACTGAAAATAAAATCAATGAGTTTCTTACCAAAAAAACGTAGATTAAAAATAACCCGTCATGTAAATGTAAGGGCCAGATGGAATAATTCATTTCGATGTGAACATCTGCTGCTCAATACCTTCTATTGTATCAAATATATTCTGAAAAAGAAACGAAACACACAATCAGAATCATTTTATAAGGTTATTCCAAGCATTTATTTTTGAATTCGTATAAATTTCAAATTGCTGGACAATCCACACAGCATCAGCAAGCCCCGAAATATAAAATTTATAAAATTTAAAATGAACATTCTGACAGAACAATTTCCAAACAAAGACTTGCAAATAAAATTAGGCATAAGATTACGACAAGAAAAATAACCCAAGATAAACTTGTAATACCCAGAGTTTATATCTACTACGGGAAACGTACAAATAGATATCTAATACCTAACTTAATTAACAAAATGCCCTTTGAAATCTCATCTAATATTAACGACGAAAACTATAAATTAAAAATTAAAAAATACTACTATGATCTATATCAAAATTTATAAACTCAAATTACTAAAAACTTATAATTCTTGCTAACTTTATTATAACTAACTAAACTATAACATAAAATAAAAACAAATACAAAAAAAATTATCCTTAAATATCGATCGTAACTTCATTTTAGAAATAACCCTGTATAATGTTATCAGTTCACTCCATGCGCTGACGTACGAGCGTTATTGTTATACTGTCGCTCGCACACTGGACAGCCAATCAATGTACCCCGCTTGAATTTGCTTGGATTACATTTAGTTTCTGATGTGAAACTTCGGTGTGTGTATATTTTGTTTTTATTCGTGTACGAGTTTACTGTATTAAACTACCAACTTACGTAGGAAGATACATAGTACCAACTATTTATAATATTAACTATATTGTACCTTAGAGACTGAGGCTGACGGACAAACCGAATTACGGTTTATGTTAGCTGAAGATAAAATAAGTTAATAATTATGTTACATAAAAAATGAAAAAAAAAATAAAAAAAAATAAGCAGAGCTTGTGTTTTGGGTACTCTGATATACTTAACACATAACATTATACAGGGTGGAATTTTGTAATGCCACCTGGAGGGAAAGTACTCTTAATACTGTAGATAGAAAATTTTACTCAAAGAAAACATTCCTTTAATTTTGAAAAGAAAGAAAACTGCATTCAAAGATTTTCGAAAATTCGCTTGCCACACCCGGGAATCGAACCGACTAAAATCTGTAAAAATTACACCCTGTATTTTTATTGCATAGATCTTTAGGGTCAATTATGAGGATGAAATCTCTCTAACAAACTTAATAAATTAAATGAAAGGAAAACCATGAAATCTTAAATTATTGTAATTATTTACAATAAAAAGTCACTTAACTAATTAGTTACTCAAAATGGGCTCCATTTACACAAATTTATTCTTCTAACGAATTCATTTCTAGTAACTTTTAATAACGTGTTGTGGTGAATATTATAAATCGTATTCTGAACTTAAACTCTCAACTCGTTTACATTCGCATAAGATTTCATGTAAATTAGATTTTTTACATATCCCCACAAAAAAAATCTAAAGGGGTGAGATCTGGTGATCTCGCAGGCCATCTGATTGTGCCGTTGGTACCAATCCAGGTAGGTATTTCAATTTCAATTGTCTGATCTAAATATTAATTCGTCATTTTAATGGATAAATGACGTCAATGATAATTATTAATTACTGACACAAGTAAACAAGTGCTTAACTTGACCCACTCAATTTATAATTTAAGATTTCATGGTTTTCCTTTCATTTAATTTATTAAGTTTGTTAGAGAGATTTCATCCTTATTATTGACCCTAACGATCTATGCAATAAAAGTACAGGGTGTAATTTTTACAGAATTTAGTCGGTTCGATTCCCGGGTGTGGCAAGCGAATTTTCGAAAATCTTTGAATGCAGTTTTCTTCCTTTTCAAAAATAAAGGAATGTTTTCTTTTAGTACAATTTTCTATCTACAGTATTAAGAGTACTTTCCCTCCAGGTGGCATTACAAAATTCCACCCTGTATAGATATGTATATTTTTATTAGAATATAGAAAACACCATGTACACCCCGCAGCAAATATCTGTAGATCGTACAAACATTTGTACCGGGGCGGGAATAGAAGCCTTCTGGAATTATGAAAAACCTCTTTTCATTTCTCCATGACGATCTGCCAATGAGCGCTGGCTAGATGCGGCAACTAAAAGACACGGCGGCGCTTTGACGCCGTCAAATTTTGGGGAAGCCAAAAAGGGACAACTCTGCAGGCCCGTTTTTGACCGGGCCTGATGACTAGCATAGGCTGATTATGATGATGATGATGATGAAAATGACTACAAATGTTGCAAATCTCTACCACCAGATGGCAGCGGCGTCGTGGTCCGAGCAGAAGAAGCTCTCATAGTGGCATTTGTGCTACTGCTCTGGGTGGCCGCCATAGCACTCTTCTTCAACCGCTGGGGCAAGATAAGGTGCGTCTATAAGCTGTACGTAGTCTTTTTATTTGAAACTTTTTAGTTTAGAATATAGTTTTCATGTGATACATGTGATGGAAGATTGGTAGAGGCTGAGTGAAGATACTCGTATATCTAATGTACTAAGACCCTAATGTACTAATGTACTAAACCCCAGAAATGTGTAGCGCCTACCTTCTTCTCAACAGTTTTCTTGAGTTGAATTTGGCATGAATATTAAATTTCTTTTTGAATTCGTCGAATTTACTTGAATTTGGCATGAAAATTCTGACCTTGCTACTGTTATTCCACACTACCGTATTACCTCATAGTCCAACGCTGGTTGTGCCCTAGCTTATAGAACAGAGAAACGAGGTCTCGGGTATATTACTAAAAGTCGGAATAAAGCTTGTATTACCCTGTTCCTTACCATTCCCAGGATGCTGGAGCCATACCAACCGAAATTCCAACAGCAGCATCGACAAAGCTGCGCGTTAGAAAATGCCATATCAGCACCCCCTCTAGTAAGTTCAACCAGAATCAAGGATACTAAATTCGGTATCTAAAACGGAGAGTTTACGACACGACTCAAACAAAGCATGACTGGATTCGTGCATGTCTTAAACTTTTTTATTATGTTTTACTTGGGGGTTTCTCACCATACCAGAGATTCGTAGCTAAGCTGCGAAATATTGTCAAAATGAAGACGGTAAAATGACTGGCTTAGCTAATAAAATTTGCTTTTAGGCGAGTAAGTCTTAGAAAGTGTAATACCGTTTAGCTCTGATAGAAAAAGCAGTGAAATACCTCCTCAGCTTTATAATGAGGCTAATTATTTACCTAGTTTATAGTTTGTTAAGAGCACAAATAATGAGCCATTATTGATTATGGATAGCGAAACTTTGCTCGAGGAAAATGTTCATATTGGTAGAGCGCAGTTGAGAGCAGATGTTTTTATGCTAAGTGCGATTGAATACATGGAGCGTAATTTCTGATGTAAAACTTTTTACATTAAAATGCTCATCAAAAGTTTTTAAAGTTTGATAGTGAGCATTGTCATTTTATACGACCAGGATGCGTTTTTGGTTACCGGCAGAAGCGGATTTGATTTTTGCAGTTTTAACCTAACGGTTGGCCGCATGCGGTTGTTTTTTTACATATTTATTCATTTCAAAAATAATCACAGTACATAAAATTTGTTCCTTATAAACCTTGTAAGGTTTGCCTTCTATTCTATTCATTTTATTAAATAACAGCGAACAAACTAAGCTTTCCAAAAATCCGTAGGTATTTCTTATATTCTCTTAGGCGGGTCACAACATGCACAAAATACAAATAAGCAGTCAAGAACTGTTAAAGCTATCACCAACCCCCTCTCGTTGTCTACCAATAATAATATACCAATAATGCACTCTAACGTTAAAGAAATAGAATAGAATATACTTTATTGTACAAAAGTTGTACTTATGCGAACATAATTTTATTATCTTATTTAAAAAAATCTCGTGTCACAATGTTAGTTATCTTACTCCTCCGAAACGGCTTTACTGATTTTAACCAAATTTTATATGCATATTCAGTAGGTCTGAGAATCGGCTACTATCTATTTTTCATACCCCTAAGTGATAAGAAAGTTGGAAGCATAAATTTCAACGCGGGCGTAGCCGCGGGGCGCACCTAGTTGTTATATAGCATTCACTACCTGCCTAGTCAGATAGCAGCAGTTATATAGCATTCTCTACCTGCCTTTGGGTAGTGTGAACAACAATTTAAAATAGATAACTAGAAAATGGAACAGAAAAATTACAATTAAAAAATCGTAACGTAAACATAAATAAATATTAATAAAATATACTACTCACATAAATACTTAAGGGTCCGGCAACGGATGAATTTCCCATACAAAAGTAGTACCAAAATTATTTGTAATTTGAGCATATTTTCACCATGATGTGCTATTATTTGTATTAAAATAGTATTTATCTATGTTCTATTTTAATACAAATAATAGCAGACCATGGTGAAAATATTCTCAAATTACAAATCTTTTTGGTACTACGTTTGTATGGGAAATTCATAAGTCGCCGGACCCTTAAGTCGTAAGTAACATGATATAATTTTGCAGCACCGTGCATCTTTGTCGCGAGGATGTGTCTCGTACGACTGCGGGGCCTCGTTCCCGGCGTACCAGCCTTGCGGATACGCGCCTCATCGACTAAGACAGGTGTGTAGCTTCGCATTTCATCATTCTCATCATCAGCCATCATCTTACATCATTATCAAATTGCCAAAACCTTACTGTGCAAAAAGGCTTACTTTATAATAACAGATTATCTAGAGGATAAAAAAGCTTGGGACGGGTTTCGCTCCAACTCGAATAATAACAAATAACAGGCCAAAGGTTTCTTCGTCGCTTCTTTACTTTAGTCTACATACCGAAGCGACAGAAATCAAAAATTTCACTTTATTTCCGTGTCAGTGTTTTAAAATTTGACATTTTCTAAGTGAAAATTTATTGTATTTATGGAAATAAAGAGTTTTTGATTTTTATCAATCACACACACAAGCTCTGCTTAGCTTGGGGCTAGAAAACTGTTATTTTCTCAAAATTCAAAACCGTGCCACCGCCCGTCAGAAACCATAGACCCAAGTTGATCGTCATCTCCTCCACAGAACTCAGTCTTCGTTGGCAGCATGGGAGGCATGGCCCTGATCCCGGAGAGTCCCCCCCGCCGCTCCCGCTCCGCCGCCGACCTCCCCGCTCTGATCCCCCCCTCTGAATCCCACACCCCCCGCTCCTCTCGAGCCACCAGTCTGCACAGCGCGGTGGATCTGCGGGTTTGCGTGCCTTCGCCGAGGACCTCCAGAGCGGCTAGTTTACATTCTACGATGGATATGTCGCAGCATGTTCAAGTGCATGTTAGGGGGTCAGGGGGGAATATTAATAAGCCACGGAGTCCGAGGCGGTTGACGATTACAAATGTTTGAGTTGTAGAAGGGAACTATTGACTCCTTGATTCAGTAATGCGGTATAGGGCGGCGGCGGCGACATATAATTATACCATAATGGTAATATATCACTTCATGGCTGATACAACGAACTCAGTCACAAAAATGTTAAAAAAAATTACGCCTTTTTTTACAAGGCATTTGCTGCGCATGCTTTTGGTCGAAAGATAGTCTATTTGGGGTGTGTTTTCAGTGAGGAGCGGAAGCGGATTATTAACGTTCAATTAAAAGTTTCACATAAATTATCAAATCCATCGCCTCCCGCCTCCGCTGTTCACTGAAATCGTACCCTAGAAGTAAAATAATACGAATTGGAGAGTCAGTAGTTTTTTCCGCAACGATTCCTCGGTACCAGGCGAAAATACATACAAAGTCTGCTACAAAGTTTTGATAAAATACCGATTTAATGAAAACTTTTGTAGCAATATTTTACCTATTCTTTTTGTTGGAAACAATGGAGTGGTTTTGACGGACCAAAAAAATGGTTTCATAAAAAAAAATCAATGACAAAATATGTACTATTAATATGAGGTATCGTCTCTGAGAAGTTTAATTTTAGAATAAAACTTAGTTCATATAAAAGTATATTGAAAGTTTGTTATAGGTATGTGTGTTTCTTTAAAATTTTGATGTCTGTATATAAATTAATATTATCATTTGTTAAAATAAATCCATATAGGTAAGTAATTAATGTATTCCTAGTTATGAACTATTTTCGTCCCAAGTACTATGTAGGTATCTATTAGTCCTTTATCTAAGTATCATCTTCTATATCCATCTCAAGATTCATTATAATTAAAATATTATTAACCAAATTAATATTATTGTAATTATCGCCGCCCCCACCGAATAGTATCGTAATCGATAATAGGAGTGTTTTTTTTTAATAATTGTTTTAGAAGTCCGTGTACGACTCTCGAGCTAGACTTTTGTAATAGAATAAACTATACTATTCGCCAGAAAATAAAAATACCTTTTGGCTTCGAATATAACAGAATTAATAAATCAATTCTGACTCCACATGTCTCAATGTTTTCAGTAAAGTGTATTACGATCTTAACCGACTGAAAAATTACAACCTAATTTCGGTAATTGCATATTACCATAGCATTCCGGTGAAATACTCATATTGCATATTACCATAGTGTTCCGGTGAACAATTTGGTTTTTTCAATTACGATATTTTTCGTTGGGGGTATCATTTTGTATGTATTACCTAATCTTAGACGTGTGGTGCTTACTTTTAGATAAGTCTTATTTATTTAAACTCCGTGCTCAAAACACATTTTAAAAATTATTGTAGCTTGAATTTAATTCCCTTAATGTTGACTAAATCATTTTAATTTAGTTAGTATAATCATTGGGCCAGATTTCGTTTTGTTTTAAAATTCACAAAACATCAAAATCATTAAGTTTGCCCTATCGATTACGTCCTTAAAATCTTTCCTATTAATTATTACTTTTTGTAGGCTATCTCTTCACCTATCCAAAATATCCCTATCTATTTGCTAGCTCTTAGTAGGTACTAATGGCCAAATATAATAATTTGTGTAAATATATCTCAATAAATTAATTAATATTGAAATCTAAGCTTTAAATTTTAAATAGATCCTGGGGCCTATTGTACATCAAATATAAATTATTTATGCCAAACATCAAACTTGGCTTATAATTAACTTATTATAAAAGTATTAATTATAACGTTAAATATAGTACAGTAAATTAGTATCTAGAGCAGATTTAACATTAAACGTAACTAAAGAAACAGTAATTATATTTATTCAGCAAATGGAACTTTTCATAATGAAAATAAATTAAATGTTTTGTGCACTTTAATTTTATGAAATACCCTTATAAAGTTAAAAACAAAAAACAAAAACTTATTTTCTTTAGCCTTACTAAATAAGCTCATAGACAAGTCAAATTTTAACTAAATTATTATCAACTATTAAACAAAGTGTTGATTAATTCTGTTCACTTGATTTTCTATGTTATGTTACACTAGAAACATGATACTAACTACATATTGTTACCAGTGCTAACAGTTAAAATGCCAGTGAATTTTCTGAATCATTTATAAAAGAATTCCTATGAAGTTGTAGGTAAGAGCAAAGATAACGAGAATTTTTCACGTAGGAACTAATGTTTGATTTTCACACGTTGCAGGGTTTGTGATGAGCTGCTCATAGAACACACTAATGTTATAAATGCGAAAGTTTGGATGTTTAGCTGTTTGTTACTTCTTCACGCCATAACTACTGGCTGAAATTTCGCATAAGAGTTGCTCTAGACCTACAATTACTTACCTCTATACTTTTTATCCCATAAATCAGTTCCCAGGGGATAAAAATAACCTATGAACGTATCCATAAAATAACGCGAGCGAAGCTGGGGGCAGAAACTAGTCAGACAGTAAAGAGGAGAATTAGTTAACTATTAATTAAAAAGACGAAAAATCTTGTTAAAATATAACTTTCAATCGGATTATGTTAAATCTTGTCCTCCCAAAACATAGGCCGCAGCCGAGATGTCAACTTTTAAAGATTTGGGACATCCCTTTGTACTGAAAACTTATGATTTGATCCGTACGTCTAAGTTTCTGTTAATCATTTGTATGTACACTGTACAAATAATCATCTTTTTCATAAATCTCCATATAAAATCCGTCCAAGGATGACCTTCATTCTATTTATATGAAAATATATTATTATTTCAAATAAGTTTATTTTCATTTCAATCTAAAAAGCGGTTAACTAATTAGATTTCATGCTTCAATTCTAAAACAAACACATCATTAAAATTTAAAGCATCGCCAATATGGTAACCTACGGTTCAACTGCAGACTGCTGTTTCTCAGGGCTCTAATAATTTTTATTTAAATAATAACAGTAAGTATTTTTTCGTTAGAAATAAAAATATTTAAAAAGAAATCAAGCCTTGCCAAGAAAGAAGGTACTTATTGGAATCATATCGTCTAAAAATAAATAAAGTCCCGCCTATAAGTACTTATGGACTTCCTACTAATATTAAAAATGCAAAAGTTAGTGAAATGTGAAATTTTGGTTACCTAGGATCTTGGGGCTAGATCATTCTGTGTGGACCAGCATTTTGTTAAATATATTTTATCTCCAAAACCACTGACCAGATCAAGATGAAATGAGGCGTACATTTATAATAAAGCCTGACTTAGATAATTGGCTATTCTTATTATATGGAAAATATGCGTGCGAAGTCGCGGGCATAAACTACTCATTCATACAGGGTCATTCGGTCTCAGTTCGTTGTTTTAAATTAACAAAGTTCCTGCAGCACTGTTGACCCACTCACGATAGCCTGTTCGCGTTCTAAATTTGTACGAGAGCAATTCTAGCTGCGACCTTTCGTGTTTGTCTTGTGCGGTGAAACTTTGAATATATCTGAAATAGAGGAGTTCTATTTTCTGTGTATTTTAGTTGGATTGCGTATTATATTTTAGTCTCGAGGATGTGGTTACAATAGAATACAGCAAAAGAATGCTTAATTTGTATAGTACACCAACAAAAAAATATTACAGAAGACATAAGTACAATGGCATTATTGTTGGTTATTTCATATTGTATTATTTTCATAGCCATAGTTGGTTCTCGAGTCGGTTGAATAATATACCTAGTTTGAAAAGATAATACGTGATTTCAGAGCGTATACCACTCTGTATTGGATGCTCCTATATGAATCTCACGATGACAATCTCTCAGCTGTAATCCTAAAATCTGCTTCGAATATAAATAAGGGTATTTTACAAGAATCGTCGAATATCGTGCATTTTTAACAGAAACTCAGTGGAATTTGCTCTTATCCCCAATTGGATCTCCTTCGATTTGAGTAAAAATAAATTTGCGCTGCTCGAGTGTTTAGATATTGTCGCGAATAACACGATACGAAACCTTATTTTTCGCGAAATTTGAGATATATCCTGCTTTGGATTAGATTTTTATGCATCCATTTTGTGAGCCCCTTGAGGGTAAGGTCAAGGAAGGGTCTAACCTTCATATAACTTCACGTTTTTTTTTTTTTTTTTTTTTTTTTCAGCCATTACTGTCCCACTGCTGGGCAAAAGCCTCTCTAAACTTCACGTTTAGGTATGTTTTATTGTGATGAAAAATATAACATCTGAACAATATAACATCTGTAAAATAAAACACTGATCTTAAAATGTAAGAAAAATAAGTCTATTTAAATAATTATTTTGTCTTACTAAGGTATAATTATGTAACTATAGTACATTTTAAGTTTCAACAGTGTAAAAAATATTTTAATAAAATTTTCAAAGACCATTGTGCTCTGTTTTTTATCCATTTTTATTTCCCACAAATGAAACCATTTCTTTAGAGATGCTGGTGGCTGTTGAATGAATGAATAAATAATAAATAATAATAAATGATTTTGGACAATTCACACAGCATTATCTAGCCCCAAGCTAAGCAGAGCTTGTGTTATGGGTACTAGATAACTGATCTACTTAATACAATACACTACATAGATAGATATTTTTTTATTTTACATAGAAAACATCCAGAACGCCCTGAACAAATGTCTGCAGATCGTACAAACATATGTCCCGAGGCGGGAATCGAACCCGCAACCTCCTGCGTCGCAGGAATGAATGAACACTTTATTGTACATACTAAATAAATAAAATAACTCGTATCTAAATAAAAAAAAAAAGACAAAAGCGTTTTATAGTTTTACCGCAATATATCCTAAGTGGAAATGACACGTGTGTAGGCAAGGCAGCCTTCAATAAAATTATGAACAGCTGTTCGCCTGCGACGCAGGAGGTCACAGGTTCATTTCCCGGGACAAACGTACGACAAATGTACGATCTGCAGATATTTTTGTGGGTGTTCTGGGTGTCTTGTATGTATAGTAAAAAAATCTGTTTTTGTATGTTATGCATTAAGTATATCAGTTAGGTATATCAGTTATCTAGTACCCATAATACCAACTCTGCCTACTTTGGGGCTAGACGTCCTCCTAGCCGAAACTTCGACACGGCGGCCAGTCTTAAGGAATACTAGCCAGATGCGCAGGACATATTATTATAGTGCCCAAGTGTGTGTGCGCAAACACAGGTGCACTCTCTATTCCCTCACTGTCATATTCCACTGGCACGGCAGACCGACACCGGGGAGAAGTCAGGCGGTTAGGTGATGCTGTGTGGATTTTCTAGCAGTATTTATTTCACTTAAATTGAGCATACGCTACTAGCATTTTCTCCCTTTTCATTCCGTAGCACTTGCTACGAGGGTCTACGAGGGCGTAGCACTTGCTACGAGGGTCTACGAGGGCGTAGCACCAAGCGATACGCGTAGACCCTCGTAGCAAACAGCATTAGACCTTCGTAGCACTGTGGTCAAACTACCAACTATTATATTCGCTTCCTTTCTACTCTATCTTCATTAACGCGAACTGAAAAATCCCAAAATAATAGACACAACTCTCCTACCTAGTAAGTCTTTGCTGCTCTAAAATACCCTGTATACCCTCAGCTTAAAGTTAGTTTTTCAGTAACATAACCGCTATCAGTTTGACCACTTTCTATCTCCAAGCTCTCTCGGGCCAAGGCCCCTGCACAATTGAACTGTCCGTACCCGGATCATTCAGCGACAACACACAATAATGCTGCATTCCCCTTTATAAATGAACTTTGTGGCTTACACAATGTTATGGACACTTCAAAGGAATATTATTATTACTAACTAGCTTATACCATCGGCTTTTAACAGGGTTCTGGAAAATTTCTTTTTTGATGCTCATAGTATCTTTTAAAAAGAACTTAGTTCTTATCTCGATAACATTTAAATTATCTATACATATAGAGAACGACTCAGACAATTCAAATTTAAAATTCAAATTCATTTATTAATTCAGACACACAAAGATCCCTAGATTAGAGTAGTAGTAAATGACACAGATAATCAAGCAATAATACAGTCATTAATGGACAGAATTAATGTATAATAAATTTGTTTGGCGCAGGGGTTGATCAGGCTTGACATCCAGTGTCTTTGCAGTTTACTGCAATGTCTATCAGCCAGAACCCCAATCAGACTGTTGGTGCTGCTCAGTACCCAGCGTTTTACTATTACCGCTATTATTTTGGCTACATTCGAAATAGATACCCGCAGAAAGATAGCCCCAATAAGCAGCGAATATACTATGAGCAGTCTCATATAATAAATCCGTTAGGTTTTAGTTCATCTTCAGTCTATGTAAGTCTACAGCTGAACATAGGCCTCTCATAATGAGCGGCATAGCACCCTGTCTTCAGCTTGCCGCATTTAGTATCTGCCTGCAGTCTTTCGCAAATCGTCATCCCACCTGGCTGCAGGGCGTCCAACACTACGTTTGTCGAGTCGCGGTCTCCACTCAAGAACACGTTTTGACTCTACTTACTTTTTACCAATTCACTAATGCTTAGAAAATATATATAAAAATCTGTGGCTACTGCTCATTTTGTTGCACTGCCATTGCAACTCTGTAGATAACCAACTCTTGCGTTAGGTATGAAATTCTTAGCGCAAAATCATCGCCGTTAATTACTGAATATGACACATTTTTTGAACTTTCCAATTGTGATAAAAGGTATATCATGTATTTTGTTATAAAAGGTACACGCTTCGAAATGTCCAGAAGGTACGCGATAAATAATCATTAATTTAATGTAACACATACTATCTGAGCGTCTGGTCGAAGCGACGCGTGACCCGAGAGCTGGTGAATATCTGGCACAGCGTATCAGCATTGCCATACAGCGTGGCAATGCAGCCAGCGTCTTGGGGACGCTTCCGACTGGTGTTGATATGGATCAGTTGAGCTATCTGTAGACTGTTTGCAACAGTCGGCAGTTAGCTCAATTGTTTCAATTGTAAATACTAGTATATTTTTCTTTGTGAATAAATGTCGTTTAAAAACACATACAAATATATTCATATCCACATTCCCATATCCGAGCGTTTCTGTGACCCCATAACATTCTTTGTTTTGTTCTTTATCTTAGAGGCATTTAGGTACGCAATTTTATCAGTAGGAATGTCTTTTCTGTGCGTCCCCGTTTATTCAGTGACAAAAGCTGCATTCCGTTAATAAATCAGTTTGTTTGCGGTCCACGATACAATACATTCGCTAGTTATCCGACAAACGGCAATTTGCCTGGAATGTGAGTAAAGAATTGTGCAACTTTTTACAATTTGACTGAACACTACCAACTAACTTTCGATTTCTTGTTTTTTTGGAACGAAGTTCCTTATCGCGCGTTGTGAAAGGGGGCTAGATGGAAAAAAATCATACGAAAAGTTGTAACGACACTATTTGACGAAGAGAACCGAGGAGAACCGAAGCGACGACCGCAGCCGAGTTGAGCCGAGGTGCGCTTTGACTCGAAGAATCGTGTGTTCCGCTCGCTCGCGCAACGTGTCATTGGAGTGAGCGGGATATATCAGTTTTCTGCGGCCTCACTGAAGATGACGCGAGGACGCGAGATTAATCGAAAGGAATTTTGTTCCATCCGGGTGTCCCTTGACACCTCTCAAGTTTTTTTTTACTCTTTTGTGCTATACTTGACTGTACTATAAATATTGTTTAAAATTTAAAGTCACTTACAAGTTGTACAAAACTCAAATCATGGCAAATATCGTTGTAGGATACAACGATATTTGCGATGATTTGAGTTTTGAGCTTTCCAAGTTATTCCGTTATCATGGCGTATGAAACTGTGCCGAAATATTGGAAAGCTACAAACTCAAATCATGGTAAATATACCGTTGTAAATGACTTGAATGTTAAAAACCATGATGGATTTAAAAGTTTTATGGTTTACATTAATAGAATATTTACCTAGATATCTCGCATGCCACCTTAACGACATCATCCAGCGGGTCTTTGTCACCGCTGACGTACAAGCTAGTCTCAAACCTAATGGTCTGTTGCGTGAAGATGGTAAGAGGGTACGATATGACACTAGTCCCGTGGGAGTTGGGAAGGCCCATTGTGTGGGACGCTACATGTGTCGACACACTTGCGACTTACCATCTTCCGAGGACATTCGTGGGGGCGGGTGCGGTGGCAGATTTGGCCAAGGATCTCATATGCAGAACTCGACAGAGCCTACACATTTGCCACCCTCGGAGTTGAGACTCGAGGTTCGTGGCGTACCTCGGGTTTTAAAAAAATAAACCGAGCTTCTGGTCGAAGCGACGCGTTACCCGAGAGCTGGTGAGTATCTGGCGCAGCGCATCAGTTTTGCCATACAGCAGGGCAGTGCAGCCAGCGTCTTGGGGACGCTTCCGAATGGTATTGTTAGGGATCAGCTGAGCTGCCTGTAGATTATTTGCAACAGTCTGCAGTTAGCTTAATTGTTTCAATTGTTACTACTGGTACCTAGGTACCAGTAGTTACAATTGAATTGTGTTCGATTTTGAGCACTAATTATTTCTATTGTAATTATTTATATTGTGTTCAATTTTGAGCACTAACTATTTCGATTTTTTATATACCCAAGAAAATTACAATCAAGTAATAAAACTTAATTAGAACTAGAATTGACAATTGAGCTCACTGCAGACTGTTACATACAATCTACAGATAGCTGAAGTGATTCATATGGACGAAATGATACGCTTCCGACTGGTATTGACCAGTAGCAGGAAGCGCATCATTTCGTCCATGTTCGATATAAATCAATGATTGATGGAGCTGGTCATGTTATCTATAATTGAGATTTGGGATTGGATCGTAATCGGATTGGATTGTGTGCTCTATGGTGCCGGCTTAGAATTTACACCACTCCAACTCTTTTGGGTGTCGTAAGAGGCGACTAAGGGATATCCACCCGTGGCGGGCAGCAGCTCCCTCTGCAGAACATTTCTACCACCGAACGGCGAACTCCAACCCGCATAGCCAGCGTGGGGGTTATGGGCATTACCCCCTTGAGATAAAAGCCAATAAGTCGCAAATCAGGGGAGGCCTGCGTTCAGCAGTGGACTAATATAGGCTGTTGAGGTGAGGTTGATGAGTGTATACCAGCATGGTGGCCAGCAGGTATGCGGCCAGCCTGATGGAAATCTGTTACCGCAGTCTATGGACGCCTACAACATCAGGGACGTACAGGCGCGTTGCCGACCCTTTAAATGTCTTGGAAGAACATTTTTGAAGAACCCCATGTTGTAGTTCTGAGGGAAAACGGCGGCAGGGAGATTATTCCACAACCTGAGTGTTCGCGGGAGAAAATTCCTCATGCACCTAGTTTTTGAAGCAAAGCCAGTGTTTTGATATGAAATTATTTAATTAAATAATGTATATCCATAAAATTTTAAAACAATAATAATAGTGTAAGAAATCACGTAAAACAAGAACAAAATAAAAAATTTAAAAAACCTACCCGACTGATTTTCATGAAACATGGTTAAAAACACTCGGGATAAAATTGTCTATGACACAAAAAAAAATTAGTTGTCTGTAAAGTCGGTTTACTGACGATAGTTAAACGTGACAACGCAGACGCATCGCTCACTCAAGTAGGAGAGAGACGGATGTCGATCGCTCTCGCTTGCACTTCAAGCCTTACATGGAACGCCTCAGAGCGAGGTAACGCCGCATGACGAGGTAACGCCGCATGACGTCATGTTTTTTCGTGCGTGCAGCCGGCTCTATCGAATTATAAGACGTTGTCACGTCAAAAAACTAATCGAAAATCGGTTCATCCGTTTGGGAGCTACGATACCACATACAGATACACAGATACACAGACAGACACGTTAAACTTTTAACACCCCTTTCTTTTTGCGTCGGGGGTTAAAAACACAAATACTTATGAGGAAAAACGACTTAATTTTTTCAAAAGAAGGATAAAGAAACGAAAAATTGTAAAACAAACGTTGACCCCCTCGATGTCCAGAATTCAAAGTCCAGAGTCGTAGTATTCCAGAGTCCCTTTCAGCTTAGTACACCCTTACCGTGGGACCCTGTATAAATCCGGCGGTACCTTGTCAAATTAAATGTCGGACCAGCCGAATCACCGTTTCGATAAGGTATTTCAGCGCGAAATTATGGTCCCATCTTATTTTGATCGTATCGTAAATTATCCATAACCTTTTTTTGTATATCCATATATTTTTTGGTACGTCGTGGTATGCATTGATGTTGTGCAGGCTGCAAGAACATCTAGTTATTTGTTTAACTATTTTCAAGTTTGTTTGTAATAAGTTATCTCCAAGATCTCTAGGCTCCTCGTGAGCGAGGCCGTGGGCGTTTCGTAACTATAGTACCTAAAATTCTAATACCTACCGGTAGGTATAAATATCAATATAATTACTCAATAAATATTAGGTATCATATTTATTGAGCAATAAAATTAATGGCCACATAAAGGTCACCAAACACTTTGCTTCATTACTTCTGTGATACATATCCAATTAGGCTAGGTAACCTTTAGCAGGTGCGTGGTATATCTATGATGAACTTTAAACATAAGCCAACAAAGATATTATTATGCCTTTATATAGAATCTATTGGTTTAAATATACCGTTTATCCTTACTGACGCACACGTGGACAACGTCTGGTGACGTCACCGAAGGAAAAGAATCTGTCATACCATATGCTCACGTTTTCGTAATGTCCCTTTTCACAGCACGTTATTATACAAAACTAGCTAATGCCCGCGGCTTCGCATGCTCTTTTTCAGAAATAAGGATAAAAAGTAAAAACGAGCATTCTTGCCTTACATAAAAGGAGTGACGGATAAGGTTGCAAACATCCTGCAAAAATCCTCCATCAAAACCATCTTGACGCCGTTGAAAAGATGACACACTACCTGCGCACGCCTAAAGACACGTTCCTACTTGAGAAACCAGGAGTGTACAAGATTGACTGTAGCTGTGGAAGCTCCTATATAGGCCAAACGAAGCGGAGCCTGCAGAGTCAGGGAGCACATACGAGCGGTAAAGAATCTAGCAACAGAGAAGTCTGCCATAGCGGAGCATCCTAGAGTCTGATTCAAACCACTGGATCGACTTACACAATCCACAAGTAATCTCAAACGACATTACATACCAAGATTGGTACAGGAGGCCATTGAGATTACCAAACATAGAAACTTCAACCGAGAAGAAGGTTTCCAACAACTTTCGGTTCCGGATTGTTGGAAACCTTGGTACCCACCAAACGGGGCCACGTTCTGATTCCGTCAGTGTTGTGTATCGTGATCGAGTAACATTCGATAATTAAACCGGTGGTAGTAGTAACGTTCGTAGCAAAAGACAAAAATGCGGGTAGATTGATACAATCTGCTAATAAAAACTCACTCGCAGTGCCCTCAGTTATTCCATAATCATGGCGCATGAAACTGTGCCGAAATATTGGAAAGCTCAAAACTTAAATCATGGTAAATATGCCGCTGTAAATGACTTTAGTGTTACCAGTATAGATTTAAAAGTTTTATAAGGATAAAAGGCAAAAAAGTAGCCTATATCCGTCCTCATGATATCGTTTACCGCTATCAAATTTCATTAAGATCTATTTAGCCGTTTAGGCACGAAATGGTAACAGACGGACCGAATAATTTTCGCTTGTTTAATAATATTGATAAGTATGGATAATATGGACGTAGCAAGTTTTATTTTTAAACCCGCCACGTGCACTAACACAAAGTCGAATGGAAAATAGCATTTTTCACACGTGTCCTACTCTGTAATCGTTTACTACGACGTAGGAGAGCAAGTGAGAAAAATAACCCATTTTCCACACCAGTTACAGCAAAACGTATTGGTATAGGGGCATGGATATAAGATATTACATATTTTTCCGAACGCCACACCACTGTACTGGTGCTCTGTACCACTTTTTAAAAAAGATTTTGTTGCGACTCCTAAACAATGGTTTTTATATCTTTATCGACAAAGAAAATTACAACAGGAATAAATTAGAACAAGTATTTACAATTGAAAAAATTGAGCTAACTGCAGACTGTTGCATACAATCTCCAACTGATCCATACCAGTCGACAGCGTCCTCAAGACTAAACAAAAATAGTTGAATAAACCGTCTCGTCCCGTTAGCTTTAGCGCAGATGCAGTTGCCTTTATACCTCTAGGCTTGATGATATTTCGTAACCCCGTCCAAAGCCATCCAAGTGAAAACGAGTCGCTAATCAAAGTATCGATTACGAGTCGGTATTGCCCGTCAAAGGCAAACTGCTGGTCCGTCGCTGGTCCTGACTTGGTACTATGTTATGTCACGGACTGCTGTGACATATTTCTGGACGGATGTAAAAGTGACTACTTTGGTTGCCGATAGTCGTGCTCTGTAAGTGTGAGTACCGTGCAATAATAATAATTGCAGTGATAAATTTCTACTGACTTACTACGAGACTGACTTGAATGGAGGTTAAGTATTTTTTACTAACAAAGCATGTAATTTTCAATATATTGAATGTTAGCACTCAATCAAGATCGGCAAGCTGTGTTTTGTTTAGGTGAGGTTTGATCAATAGACCATTCCCCTTGGAGTCAAGACCCTAGGTCCGTGGGGTAGGGCCCTAGGACCGAGGCTCTTCGGGTTTTGAAAAAAGGCGTGACCCCGAGAGCTGGTGAGTATCTGGCGCAGCGCATTAGCATTGCCATACAGCGGGGTAATGCAGCCACCGTCTTGGGGACGCTTCCGCCAGTCGGAATTTTGTCTATTGATATGGATCAGTTGAGTTACCTGTAGACTATTTGCAACAGTCTGCAGTTAGCTCAATTTTTTCAATTTTAAACACTACTTCTTATTTATTTATAATATTTGATTATAACTTTCTTTGTGAATGAACCATTTGATAGAATTTTGAGAAGTAGTATTTGATTGTATACGGTTTCTTTCCACACCTTAACATCTCTGGTACCCAACATCTCAAAGATGTCGTGGTTGGAAAATTTAGGCAATAAAATTCCGGTGAGGGGATATAAACTCCAATTCAAATCCGACCCCAAAAATCGCTGTTTCTTTGTATAGGCAGGCACACACATTATTTACCAAATATTCCAGGGATGCTGTCAGTTGAACAAAGCCGTTTTGCTCATAAATACCCTCACAATGAGGTCGATTCCCAATCATTACGGCAACAACGGGTAAATCAAAGGCGGCAGCTGTGGCATGGTAAACACAGCCTACAAACAAGAGGGAATGGGAATTTAATCCAATGCTGTAGGTTTCCTTAACGACTTTTACGACGCTGTGGGTAAAGGTCGCATGAAACGAAGGTTTTGGGATCGAAGCCCTGAGCACAGAAATGTTTAAACGATTTGAAATGTAGTTTTAACATGTACTGAGATCTTTCTTTTGCTGTAGCGGGGTGGTCGTGGCAAATTGACCCCGTGTGTCGTAAGAGTCGTCTTAGGGAAGTCACCGGAGTGTTTAGTATGGGTTGCACGCTTTTACGAATACTTCCGTCGTTTTCGGGTCGTTCCTATACATTTAGCGCCTTGCAGCACCCCTACCGGATCGAGAGGAACTACTTTCCGTAGCATGACAACGAACCATTCGTTTCTTACAAGCTCGATGATAGTTTTCGAATGATTTGGAGTGATTTGTTATACTTTGACATGACAGCGGCAGTCACGTTTGTGCCATTGATGTTATACAAGAAAGTAAATAGAGCTACCAACATAGCTTGGTCATAGAAATAAGAACACATAGGAAAACATTTCACTCAATACTTGCACCGAATTTAAGTTTTTCCCTTATGATCTATGAGCGTACCAAGTCTAAGAACATGTGATGGACGTGTCCCAACCCAAACACGTCAAACATAACGCTCGCTCAACAATTCTCTTGATTTCGAAGGCAAAAACAAATCTATGTGTGAGTTGATAAGCATAATTATAACAGTGCTTTCACGCATACGAGCACAAAAATAGGAAAATGAGACGTATTTTTTTGGCTGCACCTCGTTTGTGTCTACTGCCATTCTAAGCCTTTTTTGTGGAAGACATCAATGGTTCTCGCTTACTTTAATTTGAATTTTTAAGAAATCAAATAATATCGCAAAAAAGTTCAACTTCGACGGGACTTGAACCCGCATCCCTCAGTACGGGAATGTGCTAACCAACTACACCACGAGATCAAGTGACGTAGGAGTCGAAAATCTTTGCGACTTTCTACGGACTCTAGCGTCGTTAGCTCCACCTTCAGTGGAAATATTGAAGTTTATTCATTCCTGTTCTAAGACTATATAATAATATGTTGTTTCATAATGAGTGAACAAAAATTTCATGATATACTGATACTGATTCTCAACCAAACTGATGCAACATCATCTTTCGTAGATGTTGACCGGAATATAAGTGACCAATTTATGGACCGAACTTCCTCGGGACGAATATGGCATAAATCCTTAAAGGATTTAAATTAAACAGTGACATGGAAATAAATGATTATCCTTTATTTCCATGACACTGTTTAATTAAAAGAATTTGATCTTTTCTACGTGTACATAATAATAATATATTAAGGGGAATATTAAGTAGTTTCAATTTTTGAAAGATGGGTCCACGTTAATACTCCATGGCAGAAGACGGGGGGCGACGACGGGGTCGGCCACGATTAGAAATGTATGGGCAGGTTTTGCCCAGCTGTGGGACGCGATAGGCTGATAATAAAAACTTAACGTGTCGTCTACATTGCGATTGTACTAAATCTCGATAAGATAGTTATAATTATGATGATGATGATGTTCTCCTAGCCGAATCATCGGCCACGGGCCGCAGGACATATTATTAGAGTGCCCAAACAGGTGCACTCTCATAATCGTATGGGACGGCTGACCGACACGACCGGGAAGAGGTCAGGAGCAGGGCCAACGGCTTAACGTGCTTTCCGAGAAACGGGATGTCACACCGTCAACTTCCTGATTCCGGCTTCCGAAATGTAGATCTCGACGAGTACTACAATTTACCTTTAGAAATCTGGCAGCATTTGTGCTGGATGTGTATTTAAAAATTCGATAAAGAACCCTTGAAAAGAAAAAAGAGATTCGGACGAGATGTCCCCTTCACTTTTGGTTGAGGGTACAACTCATTCGATTCGAATCTAAAACCAAGAGATTTTAGATTCGGACGAGATGTACCCCTACTCAAAAGTGCAGTGGACATCTCGTCCGCGGATCAGTTTGAGATTCGAACCATATGTACCCTAACCCGATTTTTTCTAGCTGTTATAATTATACTCTGTAGAGCACGTATAAAATCGGCTATGCCTAGTTTTAGCAAACGTTCCCACCACATCGAATGAACCTTTACGGCTCAATAAACCCTACTGACGCGATTGGTTCGTTTTACTACCGGCCTTTGGCCTTTAATAAAAGGGTTTGCTATAGACTACTTACGAAGCTGTGTTAGGGTGGATATAGACTGGCTACTTTACACGGTGCGGATCACTTATCGGTGTCAGCAGAATAAAAGACTAGTAAAGGAAACTGGTCTGTTATACCCATCGAGAAATAAAATCTCTGTGGAGACTAGATTTCGTCGTCAAAATGAGATGTAAGATGGAAGTAGATTGACATTGTGTGAGCGTAGCTAGTGCTAGTGATATAGGTAGTATAGAATAGAATAGAATAGAAAAGCATTTATTTCGACACACTTAGAAAACATACAAAACCAAACTAAGAATAAGGAGCTAAATTAAAAACAAATTTTGACCGTCAAATCCAGCTTTGCCCCCATGACCCTGTGCCGAAATAGGCTTCGGACCAGCATGTGCTGAGCGATCGCCGCTCAGCGCTGTTTTTCAGCCAAAAACCTTTGTGTTGGCGTTACGGACTAGTCGGTGACAAGCTTTTAAAACTAACAAAAACAATATTAAATAGTATGTAAAACAGGGTTATTCCAGTTTTCCCCCTTGACAAATCCCCCTTAAGGGGGAAAACTGGAATAGGTAAATAAAAGAGGTAAACACCCCGCTGCGGTGGTAGGCGCGGCGGTGTATTGGTGAAATAGGTAGTATCGATGAAATTCAAATACCCACAATGACTATGTAGTTATTGTACGTAGTATCGAATTTCATCAATACTAGGTACCTTTCGAAATATTTTTTAAATGATTTTTACGCTAATTTTTCCATAGGTGGCCTATGTTTATACGAGTAAAACAACCCCACCCAGTAAAGGGACTATCAATTTAATTGTAGGTAAAATATGCCCGTATCTAGTGACACTAAGCATCACTATAATTTGATATCAGTTTAAAGCTCAATTTTTCGTAAGAATTTACTTTCAAATTGACTATGCGGGCAAAGCCGAGCGTATTCAGCTAGTATAGTAAGTATTGTAATAAGGTACTTATTTTGTCTACGCTATTTTATGTTTTGATTTGGCAAAAAATGTAAGTAAAACAGTCTTTCTAAACGATTATAAGGTTATTTATTATCGCTTATTCACATACTGATCGAAGGTATACCTGATCTTATATATCGCTGCAAAATATGTCAAAAAACATACGAACATACTTCACATGTCGAGATGGAGTCGAGATCAAGATAAATTATAATTTTTAGGTAGGTACCTGTAAATTGACTGGACTAGGACTGTAAATTGTGTATGAAGACAATCAGAGGACATTGGAGGATTTATTTTAGGTTTAGTACTGCGGGCGTGTTAACCTTTATTGTAGCCATAATAGAAAATCCTATAGTCCATTTATAACATTGATAATTATTGTTTTCGCCGCTCACTAGTTACTTTCCTGCTCGTTCAGAATGCAGTCAATGGCTGAAAAAATGATGCTGATAGATTTGGTGCCTACATATAACAAATTATATCAAGTAGTTATATTATGAAAGTGTGCCTGGAAGAGATTGGATTGGGGGAGATTGTATCGCTTCTAAGCGATAAGGCCGCCCACGGTCCCTTATTAATTTATTGACTTTAATTTTAAATTTTGTGTATGTGTAATATGGATAATTTAATTATCTGAAATAAATGAAATACAATAAACTTTCGATTTCATGTTAATTTGTACAATAGAGTTATGTATTGTATTGTATGTTTAAGAGATTTCTAGTGTCATATCAAACAAGGCCTAGCTAATTAATTACTGCATAATAATTAATTGAACTAGTGTAAACTGACACGTCTCTTGTTGAAGCATGTTCTAGCTAGACGGTTGTTCAAGAACTTTAATACATTCCTATCTTCAGTTCTTCTCCGTACAAGACCAACCCTTCTCTACGTCTCATGTGAGACAGGCCTATTGCCAAAGTCTCACGAATGAGATAGAATAACATCTATTTCGACACATACATAGGTACATAAAAACAAAACAAAATAGAAACAAGGAGGTCTAAAAGCTAAGTGACATAATGAGTGAGCATCAAATCTAGCTTTGCCCCGGGCCGGACTCCACCAAAGGGGAGAGGAGAGGAGATTAGATGTGTTTTAAACAATCAATAGAACGTCGTTATTTACACATGTCGTCTTCGAGCGGAGATGTATTTCTATAACGCGATAGAAGCGGAGATGTGAGCTGTGCCTCGCAAGCTGGCGAAGGCACTCAGCGGAGATGACAAGAGATAACAGCGTGTGTAGAGAAGCGGAGATGACAAGAGATAGCAACGGCGTGTAGAGAAATAGAAATACTTTTATTATGTCATCTTATAAAAACCATGTATACTTACTCGAATACTCAAACGCATCTCGGTTCATCAACTTGGCTGAAAAACTTATAAGAGGTGCTTATACAATAAAAATAAAAACTGTATAAAAAGATAAAAAACATTCCGACACTTTGTTGTTTACGCAAATTTGCGGTAGGTTAGTTTTTTAAGCATACAAGTTAAAGAGTCTCTACCACCCGCGCTAGTGTAACACTGTGTTACGGCGTGGTAGCGATTTTCGTCCCTTGCATTGACTCATTTTAGAGTGCCCATTCTGCAGCTCGCTCGTTATCGCTGCGATTTACCAAGTTGTAAACAAGTAGTATAAGATATCAATACAGACGTTATAGTGAGCGGCAGTACGAGTGAAGTGAGCGACGCCGCTCTAAACCAACATCCAACGCTCGCCACACGCAGCTCAGCCAGTTCCGCTTTAGCCAGTACGCATCTGCACACGCACACGCACTGCGTACGCACAGCTTCGGTGGATGCACCCTAGCTGACAAACATCTCTTCTCGTCTTGGCTTCGGAAATCTCCGCTTTTCTCCACTCAAAAAAAATATGTCGAAATTCATAATTTGAAGAACAAACGCTGTCCGCCTTGATGTCCAGAATCATACTTACGGCTTAGTACACCCTTTCCGTGTTACCCTGTCACATCTTGCGCGGAACCACAGTTTCTATAAAAGTTTTCATTTCTATTTTCTTTATTCTGTTTTGATGCTATAAGCACAGAGGGATTTTGTGGAAATCTTACTGCATCCCACAACACTGAACCTTATTCTGAATATAAGCTCGTTGTCTATACTAATATTATAAAGAGGAAAGGTTTGATTTTTTGTTTGTTTGTTTGTTTGTATGAATTGAATAGGCTCCGAAACTACTGGACCGATTTGAAAAATTCTTTCACCGTTAGGAAGCTTACTTTTCAGGGAGTGACATAGGCTATATTTTATCCCGGAATTCCCACGGGAACGGGAACTACGCGGGTGAAACCGCGAGGCGATCGTCTAGTTATTCATAAAATTTAACCTGGTTTAGCAGAGTTCTTAATTCTTGTTCAACATTGCATATTTTTTTGAACGGGTAACGTCTATGGCGAAGTACAACTAAACCAGGTTTTTTGATTTATTGGTAACAATGCTCCTCGAATCCAATCTCCTCAAATATCATAAATCCAAAACACGAATTTGCATTTTCAATGCGAAAACACATGCATATTTTATACTTATTCGAAGAATCAGTAGATACTTGTGTGTTTTCACATACCTTACCAAAGCAGAAATAATTTCTTGGAACGGAATCCAAATTCTGAATATTTGGCAACCAAAATTCAGCTATTGCGGTATATTCACACAGCAAAACCGAATAAACATAAGGGAGTTTGCTGTGGCCTTTCGTTTACTTTAGGCGTAAGAGAGTCAACACCATAAATCAATGAACAGGACAAATTACCAAAACTCGTATGTATCTGAACACCTGAACATCATATTTGAGGTAATTTCACCGGGTTCGAGGTAATCAAACCGTGCTCGTTTTTCACCTTCAAACCGGTGAAGTAAAAATAAGATGGTAGTTGGCAACCTACGCACGAATCATTCAATCCTACTGAAGGTTTTAGAGGTCAATTTTCAGCGAATTTTCAGTTGCAGTATAACATTTGATATAATCATGAATTCTTGCAAATAAATGATGATTTATGATTATGATGCAAAACAACAAACTACAACTAGTATTTACACTTACCTTTATCAATTTCTGGCAAATAAATGGCAATGATCATTCATTGACCGAAATACAAGCCAGCATTCCGATCACCCGTGGACTCATGAAAAGTTTGGTAAGATTTTTTTATAAATTGCGTGTACCCTAGGACCCCAAGCACAGCTATGTATAACTACGAGTTTTACAAAGGTTGTCCCTTTTCAGCGATTTTTCCGGTGTAGGTACATACAAGTTTGAGAAGAATGTGCTTGCTCAGCTATTTTTGGCGTTGAAACTCCACAAAAAATCTCGTGACAGTAATCAAGAGCAGGAATGCAAGTATTTTTTAAATTCCGCCAGCGTAGAGTAATTCCAGTGGAGATTTATGTCCGTACGCGAACATTCTGTAGAATAAGGCAATAAATAATAAAAAACACCGCATTATGTCGTAGGGAAGTGGTTTTGAAAATTGCTACGTAGCCTTGAAATTTAAAAGCCTCAAAGCGTTTGAATATGATTTTCTGAATGGCATTCATACCTGGGCATGAAGATCTTTCCATAGATAAGTAAGTAATTAGAAATTTTCCTTTTCAACCCAGTACTTAATTTCAGTAAGAATTTTCCGTTCGTTAATGTTAATTTGATAATGATCCATTTTTAGGTAAGGTTTTAATTTAATCTTTACAGGAGCAGTAAATGCCTGAAACTCGTATATTTTAAGTGTTTTCTGATTCCTCACGACTTTATTTTTTTTACTTTGTTTTTGTGAAGCAATGTTCTCAACAGAGTACATTATATGCCGCCGGTTCGAACTAGTAGCGTAGTAGTAGTAGCTAGTAGTACATACGGTACCCCACTTTTAGGCATTCTCTCATTTAGTAAGTACCGCTAGGTTTCTAATGAACACCATTCAAAACATAAGAGTGGCATCTTATAGGACGTGACAACTTCATAAATAACATCATAGAAAACGAGGAAGGGGAAGTCAAAGAGTTAGCTATATGAGTCAGATGAAGGAGAAAGTCGCTGTCATGTCTTATAGAGAATTAAAAGACATTGCATTGAAGAGAGAAAATTGGAGGAAATTGCATCATTACACCGACAAGGGCTAGGCTCTTTAATTAATAATAATATCACACTAATATTATAAATGCGAAAGTTTGGATGGATAGATGTATGGATGGATGGATGTTTGTTACCTCTTCACGCCAAGACTACTGAACGGATCGGGCTGAAATTTTGCATACAGTTAATTTTAATTCTGGAATCAAACATAGGCTTACTTTTTATCCCATAAATCTGTTCCCATGGTATAGAAATTACCTTTTAACGTTTCCATAGGAACAACGCGTGCGAAGCCGCGGGCAGAAGCTAGTACGGCTATAACGAGAGAGAGGGCACAGAGAATGCACCCGTGTTAGCGCACACACTTGTGCACTATAATATGTACTGCGCACACGGCCAGTCTCCGTTGGAACTGGCCGCCGTGGCCAAAATTCAGCTAGGAGGACATTATCGCCACTACTAAGTGACAGCAGAAAAGAGCTTACCGACCGAGTGCGGAAACCGGAATTATCCGGAGTACCGGATATACCGGAATATAGAAACGGAATTATCTATAATGAAGCTTTTGCTCAGTGCATGTGATAAACGCCCTGTTCCACTCTGATCCACTGATACCATTTAAAGCCTATTCCGACGACGCGGTATTAGATACTAAGAGCAGCGGCGGTAAATTTCGCTCGGTTTCGCGTACGCGTGGTACAATAAAATGATCGCGGAATACCGGACCGCACGCTACTTACCGCTTCCGCTCAGGAGAACAGCGCGAACAGGGAATATAAATGTAAAGTATCCGATTCCGCTGCAGCTCCCGCTTTCCATCCAGCACCATTTTGTTGCACCGCCACACGGCACAACAAAAACGGTTCAAACATCATAAACTCGTCATCTTTAGATAGATACATTTTACAGTGGCATAATTGCTTACTTCAAGCTTCTAGCAAGTGGCACATGCGCTGTGTGCTATTTTATGCTGTCATTGTAAAATGTGTCCTAATATGTGAAATCTAAGCCCATATTTTAGTGCACATTTTTGTGCTGTGGATCAGTGTTGCGGTCCAAATCTGAGACAACCTTTAGGCCTAACAAAATTAACCATTCAATGCGCACAGCGCTCGCGTTCTTATCTCTCGATGGTCTCTTAGGACACCTTTTTACATTTTCTACGTGAGAATCTTACATCAGAGCCTCTTTCTTGAATAGCAATTGCTTGGTTTAAAGTGGATGAGCTTTTTAATGTTCATTGACCTATTAAAAGATTAACATTGTACTGAATTAACATTGGCAAATGGGCACCTTAATTGTTGAAACCATCTGAAACTTAGTTTTGGTAATGTAATGATAATAGCTCGTGCTCAACTTGATTTAGTGATTTGGTGACTAGCCCCCGGTTTCGCATGCGGTTTTCAAAAGTAGCCTAAAATGTTAATGTAAGCCGTTCAGTAATTTAAACGTGAAAAGTACCAAACGTCCAAGCATATAAACCTTACATCAATATTTTCGCCTACATAATGCTAATGTATCCCACCAATTTCGGCGACGGTGACTGCCTTATACATTATAATAATAATGTGACATGATGCAGATACAGAAGTAAAATATTATGAACACCAACATAATATTAAATTTAAGTAGGTAAGTACCTCATACTTACCCCGAAATGTTTCCCCAAAGGTCCCAACAATAAGGGTTACAAAAATGTGGTCTGAATTCCGGACCCTGCGGGTGCGGACCTGTCTAACCAAACAGATAATAATTGTCACTTGGGATTTTGAATGTAAGCATATTTTTTTGTTTACATTCAAAATTGTGAAATTGTGTAGAATTCACAATTTCACCTTAACTCACCTTACCTGAACAGCCTATATTGGTCCACTGCTGGACGCACGCCTCCCCCAGGTAAGCGCCTTATTGGTTTTTATCTTATTGGAGATTAATGCCCATAATCTCCATAATGCGGGTTGGGGATCGAAGTTCGGTGGTAGAATCGTTGTCCTACCAGGAGGCGGGCGGGGAGCGATCTGTACCCCCCGGTGGATATCCCTTAGTCGCCTCTTACGACACCCGCGGGAAGAGTTGGGGTAGTGCAAATTCTAAGCCGGCACCACACGCCGGATGGGTTTTTTTTATTTGTCGCAAGCGGGCCGCCGACGGGTAGTGCCGAATAATGTGAAAAAAGGTATTTTTGAATCCTAGACTGCTGCAGATAGATTATTTGAATATCTTTGCCTGATTGGCCGCGGTGCCCCCCCAACCTCAGGTGGTTATCCATTAATTACCGAACACCCTGTGTAACTAATCAAATGACGACGTGATGCGCCGGGTCATTTAATTAGATAACTAAAGAGATGATCAACGTACAATCAATCGGCTGCCGCGAGCGGAGCGGACCCGTTCAGGACTCCGTTTAACTCTTTACTTTTAAAATTGTCGAGCGGAAAGGACTGAGCGGGCAGAAAGTATTGAAATGAACTCGCCCAGTTCAATTGAGTGAAAATCAACATACTCTAGGTTAAAAGGAGTACTTCCCGCCTATCCATTTTCTGCTCATTACCCTTTTGCGGTGGAAACCCCGCTTAACCCTGTGTACTGATATTCAACGTGATATTATTGATATTTTACTGGGATAGAACTTCGCTACTACTAACTACTTAAATAAGTGCTTACAAAAGTCCTTGTACCATCAGTCAGCCTAAATGATTGAAGAGATGTTCTTCAGTTACCTTAAAACCTTTCAATCTTACTCTACAGTTTTGCTATTCAAATAGCTGACCAATAGGTATATAGAGCCCGTCAAATATTAGCTTGCATTAGTGATAAAAGGCTGTCAAATTGCGCTAAAGAGTCATCGATCACGAGAAAGCTTACACAAGAAAGCTTTTATTTTGTTTTTGTGAATTTTCACCAGTGATTTTTGATTCACGCGATTGTTTCGTTTTGTCAATATTATTGGAACATTTATAAACGTAAAACATGTCGTGATGCGTTGGGGTTTTTAAAACGAGTTAACAAAAAAAAACATGTTTAGTAGGTAGGCCATGTAGAATTGAATTATGTGAATTATTATATATCTTACTGTACATACAACGAATGAAATAAGTTTTTTAAAGTGAGAACCGCAGAGGTTCAGTTTAAGTCCCGTCGGAAGCGAAACTTGTAAAACTAGCAAAGATCCAAACCTTAAGGTACTTCCAAGGGATTGTCTAAGTAAGTGTGAAATGTTCCACAAACCACATCTAGTATCCCCAAAGTTTAAGGATGGAAGGAATTTAAATGGTTGGACACCATCTACCTAAAGACATAATTGCCGGGATATTTACCATGGTGTTTTTTTCACAGCAAAAGGCAAAATATTAATTTAAATCGGTATATCTGCCAATAAAAACTCAATTGCAGTGACCTCAGTTATTCCGTGATCATAGAGCCTGCAACTGTGCCGAAATATTGATAAACTCAAAACGACACTCAACTTAACTCAACAGCCTGTATTGGTCTACTACCGGACGCAGGCCTCCCCCTGATAAGCGCCTTATTGGCTTTATCATATGGGGAGTAATGCCCATAATCCCCACGCTGGGCATGCGGGTTGGGGATCGCAGTTCGGTGGTAGAACTGTTCTGCAGGGGCGCTGCTGCCCGCCCCCGGTGGATATCCCATAGTCGCCTCTTACGACACCCGCGGGAAGAGTTGGGGTGGTGCTAAATTCTAAGCCGGCACCACACAGCGAAAACACAAATCATGGTAAATATTATTTTTATTATACACATTCAAATTCAGATTCAGATTCCTTTATTGTCATCTATCTTCTATATATATATTATATACTTATAATAAAACTGTAACAGGTCCAATTCTGTACATTGAAGATATTTTGAAATTTTTTTTTGGAGGGCACTTTATTATCGATACTGAGGCCAAAACTGTAATTTTTTCATTCACGTCTGTCTGTCTGTCTGTCTGTCTGTTTCTTAAACGCGCATCACGCCGAAACTACTGAACGTATTGCAATGAAACTCGGCACGATCTTAGGTCATACTACGAGGAAGGACATAGGATACTTTTTATCCTGGAATTCAGTCAGGTTCCCATGGGAGAGGAGATGAAAGTAAAATTCTTTCATCGCGCATCACGCCGAAACTGCTGAATGAGTTGGAATGAAACCTAGCACGATTTGAGTTCATACTACAAGAAAGGACATGAAATACATTTTATTCTGGAATTTCATAAGGTTCCCCTGGGAGAAAGGATGAAAGTGAAATTCTTTAACCGCGCATCACGACGGACCTATTGACTGAATTCGAATGGAATTCGGCATGATTTGAGTTCATACTACGAGGAAAGATACATTTTATCCCGGGATTCAGTTAGGTTCCCCTGGGAGAGAGGATGAAAGTAAAATTTTTTAACCGCGTATCACGACGGAACTAGGTATTGAATGAATCCGAATGGAACTCGGCATAATTTGAGTTCATACTACGAGGAAGAATTTAGGATACATTTTATCTGTGATTTCAGTAGGCACGGTTCTCTCGGGAGAGGGGATAAAAGTCAAAATGTGTAGGTACTTAGTTGTAATTCATTAACGCGTCGTCCGATTTCATGCATTCTTTTTAATAGGAACAGTGTTGCAAGATCGAATTTGACTAAATCAGTAGAAAATCGAGTAGAAAATCAGTGGATTGATGAAATAATCTGTAAATTGAAGAAAAAAAGGTAAAAAAGGGGGTAGGTAAGTTCAAATTAGCTATTTATTGGAACGAAGTTCCTTATCGCGCGTTGTGAAAGGGGGCTAGACGGAAAAAATTGTAACGAAAATGGAGCGACACTGTTTGCCACAGAACAAAATATATATTGCCACAGAACAAATATATCCTAACATTTGTTGGAAAGTGAACACAATAATTATTAAGTCAGTGTCAAAGTGTAGAACTGTCACTGTAGCGTTTATGATAGGCAGCTGTCATCGCGAATGACATTAGGTTTGCACAAAAATTAGAATCGCTCTCCGAACAATCGTGTGTTCCACTCTCTCGCGCAACGTGTCATTGGAGTGAGCGGGATATATATGCGACGACCGCAGCCGAGTTGAGCCGACACATTTTGACGAAGACAACCGAGGAGAACCGAAGCAACGATCGCAGCCGAGTTGACCCGAGGTGGGCTTCGATTCGAACAATCGTGTGTTAGGATAGTAGGATAGGACAGTAGGATAGGATAGTAGGATAGGATAGTGGGATAGGATAGTAGGATAGGATAGTAGGATAGGATAGTAGGATAGGATAGTAGGATAGGATAGTAGGATAGAATAGTAGGATAGGATAGTAGGATAGGATAGTAGGATAGGATAGTAGGATAGGATAGTAGGATAGGATAGTAGGATAGGATAGTAGGATAGGATAGTAGGATAGGATAGTAGGATAGGATAGTAGGATAGGATAGTAGGATAGGATAGTAGGATAGGATAGTAGGATAGGATAGTAGGATAGGATAGTAGGATAGGATAGTAGGATAGGATAGTAGGATAGGATAGTAGGATAGGATAGTAGGATAGGATAGTAGGATAGGATAGTAGGATAGGATAGTAGGATAGGATAGTAGGATAGGATAGTAGGATAGGATAGTAGGATAGGATAGTAGGATAGGATAGTAGGATAGGATAGTAGGATAGGATAGTAGGATAGGATAGTAGGATAGGATAGTAGGATAGGATAGTAGGATAGGATAGTAGGATAGGATAGTAGGATAGGATAGTAGGATAGGATAGTAGGATAGGATAGTAGGATAGGATAGTAGGATAGGATAGTAGGATAGGATAGTAGGATAGGATAGTAGGATAGGATAGTAGGATAGGATAGTAGGATAGGATAGTAGGATAGGATAGTAGGATAGGATAGTAGGATAGGATAGTAGGATAGGATAGTAGGATAGGATAGTAGGATAGGATAGTAGGATAGGATAGTAGGATAGGATAGTAGTTGTAACGACATATTTTGACGAAGAGAACCGAGGAGAACCGAAGCGACGACCGCAGCCGAGTTGAGCCGAGGTGCGCTTCGATTCGAACAATCGTGTGTTCCGCTGGCTCGCGCAACGTGTCATTGGAGTGAGCGGGATATATCAGTTTTCTGCGGCCTCACTGAAGATGATGCGAGGACCCGCGATTAATCGAAAGGAACTTCGTTCCATCCGGGTGTTCCTTGACACCTCTCAAGTTTTTTTCCAAGTCGCACCCATTAGTGACGTTCCTACCTTAGTAGGTAGGAACCTAACTAATGAGTGTGTCAATGCCTGTTTCAGGCAAAGTAAATGTACAAATGGTCCATGCAATCTTCTTAAACATGATATTTGGTGGTTTAGCTGGTCCAACTTCACCACCGAAGTTTGGTTGCAGTAAGTGTGCAGTAAGTTCAATGAAACTAACAGGACCACAGAAAAATAATTTTTTACTGTGGTACACAATCAACTGTACCTACCTACTAACGAAAAAACAAAATACGGTGGTCCAGTCAAATGGATCAGGAGCCCAATTCTGCAATACAATTGCTTCACTATGGCAATGGAATCGTCGCAGAATCATCACGTAGAATCTCTAGATTAATAAAGCTCCAGATAGTGCGTGCGAGATAAATCAATAGTTTCAAACTTGACGCGTGTCTCTCCATCTGCATTCATCATAATTTCTTTTATCTAAGGTAGAATATGTATTATAAAGTGTAATTTTGTGTTATAGTGAAGCGATTAGTTTGGCAGAATAGGGCCCCAGCTGAACGGAATCAGATGACAACATGCTATCCCCCGTAGACCCTACACGATCTATACTTAATTTAACTAGGTACCTACCTAAATATAGATGCTTATATTACAAGTGTAAAAGGTCCAATTTTACGCATTGAAGTTTTTTTGCACGGCGGCATTTCATTAAATGAGATAAACTGTGGTTAAATGTGAACTTAATTAGTCGGCAGGTATGGCAATCGCGAACGAAGTCGCGGGTACAGCTAGTACATCATACAAATAAAAAATGTACAAAATAATGTTACTGATATAGGTATGTAACATTATTTTGTACATTTTTTATGCTATGACTCATCTATGTACAGTTTTTACAAGTTCTACCACCTATGCAGAATATAAAGTATTTGAAACTTTCGTAGCACAGGACCTCTATTTACGAAGAAACATTACCTATTTAAAATCTGTGACTATGAACTTTCATGTATTCTATTGATTTTTTTACCCCAGGCGCGGGTTGTTTTTCGATTGTTTCCTATTTTCCATGTGGTTGACGGACACTCTATTGCCTCCAAGCATCAAAACAGCTAAAGCGATTTTGGTAAATGAGGTATCAAAACTCTAATCTGAATTACTTGTTATCGAACCGTGTTTGGATAATGCAAGTTTTAAGTTAAGTTTTGATTTTCACCCCTTCGAACAACTTTGAGTGATTCATTGTACCGGGTAAAACGGGGTGAATAGAGACTTATGGGTGAATAGAAATGGACGAAATACTGGAGCAGAACATCCTTTTGCAGAGGTCAGATCGACTGACACAGAAGGTGAACAGTCATGGACTAAGGATACTGCCAATACTACGGTATTTTACTAGTACAACTTTGACAACTTTGACGGTCGACAGTAGTAAACGAAAACGTTTTGGCATTGTGGAAACCACATAGGTGCAAGCCCACACTGACCACTAAGGTTACAGGCGGCTATATCCGGCCCAACCCCCAACCCCTACTAAGTCGTAATGTAGCTATTTGAACCCTTAACAAGTTTATAGTGTTAACTAACTTGACGTGAACTTTGCTAACTAATAATCGATTTCTCTAAGCTGCTTTTAACTTTGTATGGTGGTACATTTGCCGATTAGTACCTAATAGAATAGATACTCTTTTGTTAGTGATGAGTACCTATACTATAGTATAACAAACTCCTTTCTTTTGAAATACTGGCTGGAAAGAAGATTCTACCCGATGACGTCACCTATAAGAGGAACAAACCGTCGCTGGGCGTACAGAACAACCAAGAATCGCTGGCTGTGACTCTCGGATCGTGAATTTTAGGATTTATATTTGATACGTATAAAACTGTTACAGATAGGTAGGTTTTGTGCATAATCCATTTCTGAACCTAATCCATAAAAATAGGTATTTTTATCTGAGTTGCACAGGGTGTTTGGAATTGCGACCGACATAATTTTTCGGAGAGTTGTGAGAGACATGGGCTACATTTCCACAGAAGACTCAATGTCCTAAGTATCACGGATGCTGAGACATGACTTTTTTGAAAATCAGTCAAAATTTTGCCTTCATCGTTTAAAAACATAAATAATTGCTTTGAAAAAAATTAAAAGTCCCTTAGTTTTGAACTGTTGTTTGTTCTTCTTTCTAGAATAATGAGAAAGGAAAAAAAAGCGAAATCGACGAGCGTATAAAAAAATACATAGATACAGCCAGCCGAACATAGAACCTTCTCCTTTTTTCGAAGTTGGTTAAATGTAGATTGGGAAAGTAGATGAATAGATACGTAGCGTGTGAATGAAATAACTAGTTTAACGACTCAACGTAGATAATTATACATTTTCTCTGAATGACGTAAAATTAATGAATTCCCAACAAAAATGTCACAAACAGAACACTCGAGGCAACCCCTTTGGATGAGATTCCATTTCAAACACAGGCATTTCTACAATGTCTAGTTAGATCCGTTTGTGGAAGCTTATTGTAATGTAGCAAGGTTTTGAATTGGATAAATATCTCAGTTGAGGGATTTTAATCGTAAATTCTGCCGTTGTCACAGTTATCGATAAAAAATAAGCTTTAGAAGAAGAAATATTAAGTTTTTCAAGAGGAACAGAAGGATATTTTTATTCTCCTAAATCGATTGTTTCGTAAAGTTTTTTGTGGTATTTGGTACTCTACTTCGGTGTATTAGAGTACACCAAATTGCCGAAACGAAACTCGAAATTTCGGGTTGAGTACCTAATTATAATTTGGCGTGTTTTAAAACTATAAACCAACTTCGTAATCATCTAATTAAAATTTATACGGGACTAACTTCGGGGTATAATTTATTAATAAAAACTTTCCAATAAAAACCCTTTCCAATAAAAAAAGAATTACAAAACAATACAAAATGCTTTATCGTACACCAACAAAAATACAATACACGAGACATTACATAAGACACAAGTACAATGGGCGGCCTTATCGCTTAGAAGCGAAGAATTAAGTATCGGAATCGGACTACTCTGTAAAAAATTGTTTGTCTGTAAAGTCGGTTTACTGACGATAGTTGAACGTGACAACTCAGAGCGAGGTAACGCCGCATGACGTCATGTTTTTTCGTGCGTGCAGCCGGCTCTATCGAATTATAAGACGTTGTCACGTCAAAAATTGGTTGTCTGTAAAGTCGGTTTACTGACGATAGTTGAACGTGACAACGTCTAAAAAAAATACTGATGGAATGGTAGCATTTGATACTCGATCAAAACATGTAAATGTACTATAGTATAGCAGCTGTCCACGCAGACGCATCGCTCACTCAAGTAGGAGAGAGACGGATGTCGAGCGCTCTCGCTTGCACTTCAAGCCTTACATGGAACGCCTCAGAGCAAGGTAACGCCGCATGACGTCATGTTTTTTCGTGCGTGCAGCCGGCTCTATCGAATTATAAGACGTTGTCACGTCAAAAGTTATGTGTGGTCATAGTATGACGGTCATACATAAAAAAATACGCGTTGACTTGAGAACCCCTCCGTTTTTTGTCAGTTAAAAATATTTCTGGGGGCCCGAGGGTACCTAGCCTATGGAGAAAGATTTTGAATGAATGAATGACAAGTTAATTTGACACGACACATAACAAAAACTAAACACTTAGGGAAAAAAACTTAACTACTTAGATATGAATTTATCAGTAAGAAAAGTGAAGTATAAAAACAGTTAGCTACTTAGTGAAAACAAAAATCACCAAATTGTTGGAAATCTTAAAAGTACCTACCTAGTAACTTCCGCAACCAGCCTGTCAAACCACCGAATGTCGAGTCAAAAAGGTATTAACTCAGGTACATACAATACAATACAAAAAAAATACTTTATTGTACACCAACAAAAATACAAAACACGAAACCTTACATAAGATACAAGTACAATGGGCGGCCTTATCGCTTAGAAGCATACATAAATCAAAATGATCTACTCAGCGCTGGTGTTATGTTGACCCGTATTTATTTTACTATCTATTTCTTGGTGCTACATTAAGATCAGTTCAGCCATTTAGGCGTGGAAAGATAACAGACAGACAGAGTATTCGCCTATGTAATAGTAGTAGGATGTTGACCTGTGTTATTTAGTTTATTCATAACCGTTAAAATATTTTCAGTAAATTGGATAAAATATTGGTTTTCGGTAAACCACATTGACGAATGTTTTATCCATGTTCTAGAATAGGTACTTAGTAAGAATAGAAAAATGGAAACAAGGGTAGGTCCTACCTCATTCGTAAATTTAAACAAGAGGGGAAATAATAAACATGTTTTAGGTTCAAACATCGCAAAATTAATAAGGTATCTATAAAACTTTTCATTAAAATAAAACTGCCAAATGGGTAGATACTATTAGCGATGCTGGAAATTGACGTCAGTTTTTAAGGGTTTTATCTACCGCTTGACTATTTTTATATATTCAGGCCAAAATGCGGGTACCAGCTTTGGGAATCGCTTAGACGTTGCTGATAATCGGTCATTGTATAAGCGGGTAGAACGAAGATTCATTCCTTAGCTGTAACTGATCGAGAAACTGTCTCGCGTCATGTAATGATTCTAAAAGTATACCTAGTTGTTATTTAAAAACTAGTTCTTTCACATGAATAATATAAAGTTATTAGCTTGATCTAATTGTATTATTTCGAATTCCCTGAAAGTAACCAGCCTGGATAGAGTAAGTATTTAATAATACATAAACACAAATTAATTTAGATTAGGTAACTTTTCTCTATTTTTTCAAGGATTCGAACGCGCGATCTACGTTTTATACATTAATTCACTACGCCACAGAATAAGTCAATTAGCTAGAGAGAAACTATTATTCGCTAATCCAGCGAACTCGAAATAAATTAATTTTCTAGTTTGCTAGCAGAGAGTGCCATCTGCGAAATGTGCTACATTTAAAACTTATTTAATTCGCTGTCTACCGCACTTTTGGACGACGAACTGTTTTGGGTTTGTAAGGGTTGTACATTTGCCACAAAGTAAATTCTTCACTACAAAAAGCGTGTATTAGTTCGCCACAATTCTATTTTTCTGAAAAATTCCTGAGTTTATTAATTACTAGCTTCTGCCCGCGACTTCGCACGCGTTGTTTTTATGTTTGATTCCAGGGTTAGACTTACCTGTATGAAAAATTTCAGCCCGATCTGTTCAGTAGTTTTTACATGAAAGAGTAACAAACATCCATCCATCCATCCATCCATACTTACAAACTTTCGCGTTTATAATATTACTAGCTTCTGCCCCCGGCTTCGCACGCGTTGATTCTATGAAAACGTTTTGAGGTTATTTCTATCCCACGGGAACTGATTTATGGGATAAAAAGTCGCCTATGTTTGATTCCAGGGTTAGACTTACCTGTCTGAAAAATTTCAGCCTGATCTGTTCAGTAGTTTTGGCGTGAAGAGGTAACAAACATCCATCCATCCAAACTTTCGCATTTATAATATTAGTGTGAGTGTGATAGTAGGATTAGTGTGATAGTGTGACTAGCTGCATTCTTACTACCCGTTGTCCTATTACCCGTTTTCCCGTAGGAATGAAGCATTTTCCCGCGGTAAAAAGTAACCTATGTTCATCAGGAATAATGGTAAAATAATTTTTCAAATCGGTCCGGTAGTTTCGGAGCCTATTCAATACAAACAAACAATCAAATCTTTCCTGTTTATAATATTAGTATAAATTTTAATTATTGTAATTGTAAGTTCGTCATATTTTACTTTCCATTTTACTTTTTTTTTTTGTTGTCTATGGACAACAGAATAATCAAACAATACTTATGTAGAGTGAAACAAAATAAGTTTCAAAATAGATCGGTTTTCTCCGTAAGAATGCACCCAGTACTATATTTTACATTTATTCGACCACTTGCCAAACCACACTTTTAAATAAAACCCGCCTTCACCGCATTTTTAATTTTCGCTTTAAATATTTGATTACGGTTTGCATATTCACAGATTAAATTCAACTAAGCTCTATCCATTTAGTCCGAGTAGACTCTTGTTTTATAAAATCTTTGTAAGAAGTGAATTTGTAAGTGTTTTGTAAGCTATTTGTAATTGCATGAATGAAACAAGGTAAAAGTGTGGGATGCAGTGGAATTCATATTAGGTATTTAGTGCAAATTATTTACCAGGACTGGGTATTCCGGCAGAGGCCGCGCTTTTATGATTTTAAAAATCATTTGGGACGGAGAAAATAGATAAAATAGATAGAAAATAACTTAAAAAGATATATATTATTTAAAAAGCTTGGGACGGGTTTTGCTCCTACTCGAAAAATAACAACAGGCAGCAGGGTTTCTTCGTCGCTTCTTTACTTTAGTTTACATACCGAAGCGACAGAAATCAAAAATATCACTTTATTTCCGTGTCAGTGTTTAGTTTTATAATTTTACCTTTTCTAAGTGTAGGTATATTTATTGAATTTATGAAAATAAAGAGTTTACGAATTTGGTTTGATTTTTGATTTGTGGATGCAGTCTAGGCAAAGTCGCATTCAGTTCCAAGATCTCTATTCTATTCTATTCTATTCTATTCTATTCTATTCTATTCTATTCTATTCTATTCTATTCTATTCTATTCTATTCTATCCTATCCTATCCTATCCTATCCTATCCTATCCTATCCTATCCTATCCTATCCTATCCTATCCTATCCTATCCTATCCTATCCTATCCTATCCTATCCTATCCTATCCTATCCTATCCTATCCTATCCTATCCTATCCTATCCTATCCTATCCTATCCTATCCTATCCTATCCTATCCTATCCTATCCTATCCTATCCTATCCTATCCTATCCTATCCTATCCTATCCTATCCTATCCTATCCTATCCTATCCTATCCTATCCTATCCTATCCTATCCTATCCTATCCTATCCTATCCTATCCTATCCTATCCTATCCTATCCTATCCTATCCTATCCTATCCTATCCTATCCTATCCTATCCTATCCTATCCTATCCTATCCTATCCTATCCTATCCTATCCTATCCTATCCTATCCTATCCTATCCTATCCTATCCTATCCTATCCTATTCTATTCTATTCTATTCTATTCTATTCTATTCTATTCTATTCTATTCTATTTTTTTCTATTCTATTCTATTCTATTCTATTCTATGTGTAGGTTCTGTCGAGACCTGCATATTTGCGCCTCTTGAGATCCACTCGGCCAAATCTGCCGCGGCACCCGCCCTCACGGATGTCCTCGAAAGATGAGAAGGCGCAAGTGTGTCGACGTAGCGTCCCACACAATGGGCCTCCCCAACTCCCCTTGGGACTAGTGTCTATAGATCTATGGATCGTCATAGTCCATCATTAAAAATTCTTCAATAATAATTAAGTACATGTTTGAAATGTGGTTTGAAAAAGTCTTTTATCAAGTCCACAATAAAAATATTGAAAACGAACGTTCTTTATCTATTACAAGGTCATTGCTATTACAATAATAATTGTATCACATTAAATAATCGATGGAATAGAAAACTCAGAACCCTCACGCAACCGAAAATAATTTATATTCGGTTTCCACTTTTTAAATTTTAAAATAAGTGGACGGCTACACTACACACACGCGGTAATCCACCGGAGTCAGAAAGGTGGCAGTGTTACACCGCCACAGAGAGAAGATTAAGCCGTTGGTTGTATGACTGGGGAGAGGACAGCAACCTGTCCTCTCCCCGGTCATAGTCCATAATTGACAGACCATACATAATTCGTCCCAACAGATTATGAGAGTGAGCTAGAGTGCGAAAACTTTGGTATGGAAATTGAGTTTTTGGTGGAGGAGTGTACAGAGCAAAGACAGCATTCTTCAGAGCAGTTCATCTTCAGAGTGAACATTAAAATCTGTCTGCCAGGGACGTTGATAAGGGAATAATGCTGTGCAACGTTAACAACAAACTTGGTTCGTAGTTAACCCGCTTACATTTTATTATAAGGTTTGTTCCCGTACAGGCCTGACATAATACACTATAATAAGGCCCGATTACCGAACACTACATAAGCCGTACTCCGTGGATGGTTAATTGGCCAAAGGTGGTGATGATGATGCCTGACAGTGAACTATGGCAGCTGTTGACGATAATGATGTACTGAGTGGAAGGTTGCGGGTTCGAGTCCCGTTTAGGTCGTAAATTTTTGGAACATATAAAGTAAAGTAAGGAAAGTATTTTATTATCACAATGCTAATATCCTAAAGTAACATTTCAACGGCTCTTTAGTCGACTGGCCCCGCTCGAACTGACCCCTCGAGTCCAGTTGACCTAATGCATGTTTTGAATTGGTCGACTGGCCCCGCTTACAGAATTTGTTATTAGTATAGACAAGAAGAAAAGTGTTTCAACTTTTGTCGATATTATCATGGATTATTATAATTAATCGTCATAGCAGTTCACTTTAAACGCATAATATGTAGATTTCAAACAAAATACAAGAGTACTTGAAACACTCATTACGCGATAACAATTGGAGTGGTGATAACAAACAATAGGTACCTGGAAAGACCTTTTTCTGGTTTGGTACTTGAATTCAGCTAATCACAGTTAAGAATCTCATTTGTGCAGGTAGGTAGGGTCCACCTAGGAAGGTGGTGATCATTCATACCAGTTCCTTTTATACAACGAGAACGAACGTATCTCGGATAGCGGAAAACGAATACTGAAATTTGCTGCCGAAGAAATGAAAGTCTACATCAGACAATGTAAGCGATTTTTCGTTGATGGAACTTTTAAAACTTGCCCCAAAAATTTTTATCAGCTTTACACAATTCATGCCGATTTAGGAAGCAATGATGACTACGTCAATGTAGTTCCGGTAATATATGCCTTATTACCGGACAAAAAAATGGCAACATACGAACTTTTATTTGAAATAATAAAACGTCGCATACCAGAATGGAATCCGAGTAACATCACGATGGATTTTGAAGTTCCAGCAATGCTAGCACTGCGGAGCGTCTTCCCAAACGTATAAATAACAGGTTGTTATTTTTATTTCTCTCGAAGCCTCTGGCGTAAAGCTAAAGAGCTGGGCGTATCCAAAACACAATCAGGCAAACAGCATGTGAGACTTTGCGCGGCCCTTTCCCATCTTCCATTGCAGCTAATCGATGATGGTTGGCTCTACGTGATGGAAGAAGCTGCCTGTTGCGACAGTATCACAAAATTCAATGATTACTTTGTTAGAACTTGGTTAGAGGTGAGTTCTCCACTTGCAAATACTTGGTGCACATATCAAGAATTCCATAAAACCAACAATGTCGTAGAAACATGGAATGGACATAAAAAAAAATATGTAAAAAATAAACCCAACATAGCTCAACTTTTAGAAGGGCTGTGTAGAGATATGGCTAACTTCTCGACTGCGTTGAAAAACCCTACAGATCTCAAAATTTCTAAGAGAAAGCCTGAAACCAAAGAGAGAAAAAAAAAGATTGACTATGCAATAAACGAATTACTTAGCGGCAAAATTACTGTAGGCCATTGTTTAGAGAAATTGAAGTTTTAATTTTTTTATATATTATAAGACTGATTCTAAGGTACATTTTTTGTATATTAGTTAAGGACATTCAATCAAAGAGCAAGTTTTATTTATTTATTTATGTTATTTTTTACGTTAGCATGTGATCATTAATGAAACGACTGTGATTTTTAAGTAGCTATTTCTATTTCATTGATGTATATTGTTAATTTTTTAAATAGTTTATATACCTAATCATCAAGAATTGATCAAACAACTGTGATTTTAACTATCTATTTTAATTTAGTATAAGTGTGTAATGTTGATTTTGGATATTTCTAAGTAAGCATTATTCAAAAGACTCGTTTACCAATATTTTAAATTTTACTTTATTATATATTGTTGATTTTGAATAGTTCTCAGTAAGCAAGCATATATCAAAAGGCTGATTTTTAAATATTTTAATTTTATGTTGTTGGTTAGAATACTTCTGTTAAAGCATTACCTAATCAAACGACTGTGACTTTTAAGAACTTTAATTTTACATTGTTATGTATATTGTTGATTTTAACTAGTTCTAAGTAAATCAAAATAACCCAATAAACATAAGTATCATATAACCATGGTGTTTCATTTTTGTTTATCTCAAGTAAGTTTTGTACTCATCTGTACACGGGTTTGAAATTAGACTATAGATTTTTCATTGAAATTAGTAATGGGCCCAGTCGACTAAAGAAAAGTAATAAATTAAATGCATTAGGTCAACTGGCCCCGTAGGCCCAGTTTTTTCCGGGGCCAGTCGACTAAAGAGCCATTTCAACATAATAGATAGGTTAGTTCCATAAATAGCTTACTTAATTAATTTACTTTTCAATTTTACTTTGGGATCGCTAATTCAATTTGTAAGTAGCGCTAGCTCCCATCCTAGGATAATCTGGGATATATTATACATATATATTATTCTCAAAAAAAACTGTAGAATCCAGACAAGTAGCTCCATAGACTTCATTTTGTTTAAACGAGAGTGGAAGCATGACGGATTATTTTGAAGATTTCAAGGAAAATAGCTAATCTACTTCAGAATTGTCTAGCCGGGGAATAAGAGACGTCCTTTTTATCACAATCGACAAGAATAAACAAATTGCTTCTGCCTCTGAAATATTCCTTTCCAGCGAGTGTATTGTTACACAAGAAATAGATTTATCCAGCCTCCATTATGGGAAACTCAATACCTCACGGGTGATAAGGGCGTTTCACTACAGATCACTAACCTATACTTATCGGTAGCCATTTTTGTTTAGTAGCCATTTGGATGGATATAATATAAGGTTGAAGTAGTTGTTTTAATATTTGAAATTCATTTGGGGTTATTATATTTTCTGTGAGGGCCTTAAATTCCGTCCTTTTTTTTAGTGTTTTCCTCCTGTGATATAACAGTAAACTACACAAAATATTTTATAAAGAAGGATAAACTGATGAAGATAAGTTATAAGTATTTTTCAAGAATGTGATATTTTTCATGACTTATATATATTATATTCGATGCGCTTTAGAGAAATTTCTAGGACGGCAATGTATATATGTGTGGCATTCTGGATATCCTTTACCATGGTAGCTTTTCGAAATATTTTGAGAAAAGTCGAAAAAATACCCATTCCCCCTCTATCTCCGAAGGTTGTAGAGCGATCCATTTGAAATGTATGAAGCGTTTGTAGATATGGATCTATATTTTACATCAAAATTATAGAGAAGTCTGTTAAAAGAACAATTTTTAAAATATGGTCAAAAGGGCGGGCGGGGGGCAATATTTTCGAAAGGGGGGGCTACCCCACTGAATGGGGTATCAAATGAATGGTATCAGTTTGGACATTTCAACCAGTTTTTAAATTTCTGTAAGTTACATACTTTTTTAAATATCTTTAAAATAGCCGAAAAATTTACCGTGACCCCCTATCACCGAAGCATGCAGAGAGATCCATCTGAAATGTAGAGTGGTACCTACTAGTTTTAGGTATTCATTAAATTGCGAAGTCTCTAACCGGTACCTTTAGTACATAGGTACGTACTTGTTGACAAACGTTCGAAACCCTCGGCGCGTGAGTTAGACTCGCACTTGACGGATCTTGTTTTTTCTTCATATCTGTACAGGCGCACGAAATGTATTATATTTTAAATTTCAAGTTAATAGCTGCGGTAGTCGCTGAGATATTAAAGAGGGGGAAAAGGACAGACCATAAGGGTTTCGAAACCGATCTCCGATCTCGAAACCCTAAAAAAAATATACGCGTCGACTTAAGAACCTCCTCCGTCTTTCGTCGGTTGAAAAATAAAGGTATGTTTCCTTTCACCAAAACTTCCTTTCTTGAATATTTCTAGTATTGCTCTTGATGTCCCATGGCCTTGGGAAACACTGTAGGTACCTACGTACCGTAATGACAAGACAAAATTAAAATTTTAAAAAACCCGCCGACGTTTATTGGCAGAACAGATTTTCATGAAACATGGCTAAGAACACTCGGGATAAAATTATCTATGACACAAAAATAACGGAACGAAAATCGGTTCATCCGTTTGGGAGCTACGATACCACAGACAGATACATAGATACACAGACAGACACGTGAAACTTATAACACCCCTCTTTTTGCGTCGGGGGTTAAAAACACTATCTCAGCTAAAATAACATTGCAGCGCTGGTTTCTGGTGGCGCCATTGTAAGATTTCATCAAATGTCCCAGATCACAAATTGTTCTTGATAGCTCCTTCTTTTGTTATCGATGACGACCTCGGTGGCGCGACGGGCGAAGGTCCGCCTGCGACGCAGGAGGTTGCGGGTTCGATTCCCGCCTTGGGACAAATGTTTGCACGATCTACAAATATTTGTTCCGGGTGTTCTGGTCGTTTCTATGTATAGTATAATATACATATCTATGTAATGTATTATATTATGTATATCAGTCATCTAGTACCCATAACACAAGCTCTGCTTAGCTTGGGGCTAGATGATGCTGTGTGGATTGTCCAGCATTATTATTATTATTATTATCATGATCGAAGTCAAGACCCTGAACTTTTAATGCCGTAAAACAGTTCATTTCAATTCCATCGCATGTTGAGCGTTAATACCGAATTATGAACGAGTTCCGTGTGCGAGCAAGAAACGATAAGTCGCTTCAAAAATTCATTTGGGAACTTAACGGCTTGAGCGGCTGGGTGTATTTTATTCATGAACCTGCAGAAAGCTGTTTTACTTTGCCCTAGCTGCTTTTATAAATAAGAAGGGGTAAAAATATCATACGGAAGCTTCTGTTTGGAATAAGTTAGTTTGTTTTTTCTGTGAATAGGTAAATATACGTAGCGTGATAAAAGACTGGAATACTGAAGTAGGTGGTATTTTGATTGGTACATTGTCGACAGCAAAATATTCAACACCATAGGGAGTGTCTAAAAATACTAACCGACTAGGTAAGTAAGCAACTTTCAGGTGTACATAACATAAAATATTTTTTACTGTTTAAATTCAACGATTATTGTTTTCAATTCATTATTGATGTCATATATTGTTCAGCATTATTTATTTATTATATTTTTTTACTTATCGCGCTATGGCGCTCATTAATTAATAAATAAATAAATAATTTACTTTAACTTTTTGTGTTTTTATCTTTTTGTTTCTAGCTAAGTAACATTCCCTATAATCATATACTTTCCTGATTATCGTCGTCTATTGATTTTTACTTAAGTTTTTAGTATCTTTATGTGGAAACTTGTAATTAGCCCTCCGTAGCATAGCATGCATGTATCATGCATGTTATATTAAGCAAAGACCTTTGTAAAAACATAGCTGGAAGTTTTCCGAAAATTTGTAAATACAAATATTTAAAAATTAGGGGATACCTATGTCCAGTAGTAGACGAATATATGTAAGTTTATGATGATGATCCTGTCAAATTGGGAAGAGGAATCGGAAGACCGTGATCAAAAAATCGTCTTCATTGGACACCGGTATCCTATGACGATCATTTTTTCTTCGCATGATACTGGTTACCAAACTCTGGTATCATACGCGGCCGAAGGCGCGCAAAACATTAGCGGAAGGAGTTATTGCTCATGACGTAGCATGGTTCCAAAAGATAAATGAAAAGCGAGCACTGAGGCACCAACGGGCTGCGGCGGCTGTCGCAGACCCAACACTATCCACCGGGGTTCACGGATGCCAATACTGCGGCCGCATCTGCCATTCCCGTATAGGCCTTACAAGTCATCTACGTAAGTGCCGAAAAACGAACACTACATAAACCATCCTTCGTGGATGTAAAGGCCATTGATGATGATGATGATGATGCCAAAACGCAACGAACAGACCGACCAATTATTTTAGAAAGTTAATGTAAATGAGATGAATATGAACAGAATCACTGCACGCCCCTCTTGGTGCTATTGTTAGAACCTTATTTTATGGTTACCCGTTTATAGAGGGTCTCTCGTCTCATTCATCTCAATTACCAGTTTGAGGAGGAAAATAGTTTAGAGGAATAGTTCTGTGGGACCCAATAAGTCGAAATAATCGGTTTTATTTTATACTAGCTTGTGCCCCATTTTTTTTTGTCCTTTGTCCTGTCTTTTTTTTTTGTCCTTTGTCCTGTCCTTTGTCTTTCTCCAGAATACCATTGCTTTGCTGCCAAATATCTTTGAGATCCGTTCAGGCGTTTAGGCGAGATAATGTAACAGACAGACAGACGGACAAAGTTACTTTCGAATTTAAAATATTAGTATGTATATGAAGCCCTTTTTAAGGGTCAGTGGGAATTAAATGGGGAATTATAAAACGATCGAATAAAAAAGAATTAGCGACTGATGATGAGATACTGTTTTAATAACTTGAGCGACTAAATAACTAAGTGAGCGACTTTGAGTTGACCCGACCTGTAGGCGTCCCACCCCCGCGAAGCGTTAACTTATTAGGACCTAATAGTTCTTAACGTGAGAACTGGAAAATAGACGTGAGAACTGGAAAATAGACCTATTTTTTAACATACCTTCATACCATCAACATACAACGAAGAAAATATGCTGTTTCGCAACAGAATAATTCCTGGTGTCCAAGAAATTCCCTTGCAGGCAGATGCTGGATACGGCAAGCTGAAGACAGGGCGCTATGGCGCTCATTAGGGGAGGCCTATGTCCAGCAGTGGACTAGTATAGGATGATGATGATGAAGAAATTCCCTGGCAAGCCTATTCACAAAGAGAGTTGAAACTTCTTACTTTGTCGTTGTCGCGTCGGTCAGTCACTTAGCTACTTCGTCAAAGTTTCCCGTTAAGTAAGTGCCTACTTTATGAATCCTCCTTTCAATCCTCAAAATAGTGATTATCTTGAGATAACTTCTCAACTTGAACAAAAGAGAACTCTGGAGGTACAGTCAGAGGGGTGAGTCTGTGTGTGTAACGAGATGTGATCGTCACGTCTCATTTTTCCATATTATTTGGTACAGCGCCTGCGGACATCGAACTAAAATCACATCACATCACACTATATTATAAATGCGAAAGTTTGGATGGATAGATGGATGGATATTTGTTACTTCTTCACGCCAAAACTACTGAACGGATCGGGCTGAAATTTTGCATACAGGTAATTATAGGCCTGTAATAAAACATAGGCTACTTTTTATCCCATAAATCAGTTCCCATGGGAAAGAAAGAACCTTAAAACGTTTCCATAGAAACAACGCGTGCGAAGACGCGGGCAGAATCTAGTTATTTATGAAAAAGTTAAAATTTTGGCTTATTGAAAAAGATTTTTATAGTGTTAAGGAACTTATGGACCTGAAATTGAGAAATTAGTAGGTATCAACATTATTGATTATTTATGTTTGTTCAATTATTCTTTAAATTATTTGTAACTAGCTGCGCTGTGTGTTTCTATGGAAACGTTTTGAGGTTATTTCTATCCCATGGGAACTGATTTATGGGATAAAACGTCACCTATGTTTGATTCAGGTCTAGGCTTACCTGTATGCAAAATTTCAGCCTGATCCGTTCAGTAGTTTTGGCGTGAAGAGGTACCAAACATCCATCCATCCATCCATCTATCCATCCAAACTTTCGCATTTTTAATATTAGTGTGATGATGTCAAATAGACTTACCCTTAGATCCAGGTAAAGGGGTATCGGGGTAGATAGGTAGTTGAGTTTTGATTACATGAACACCTACTGATCTATCTTTGTCGACAACGATGTAAGGTCTGCCTGCGACGCAAGAGGTTGCGGGTTCGAGTCCTTCCCCGGGACAAATGTTGAGGTGATCTGCAGATATTTGTTCTGGTAGTTTTCAATATAAAATTATAAACATCTACCGATCTATGTTACGTCCTTTACTTAGTACCAATAATTCAAGCTCTGCTTAGTTTGGGGCTAGATGATGCTGTGTGAATTGTTCAGCATTTTATTTTCTTTTTTATGTCTTGCAAGTTCTGCAACTACGAAAATACGGGTTAGTCCAGTTTCCCCCCCTGAAATAGCCCTAAGGGGGAAAACTGAATTCAAAAAATGAATTCCAGTTTTCTCCATTCAAGATTATTCATAAGAGGGAAAACTGGAATTCATTTTTTTTATTCCAGTTTTCCTACCTTTGACGGTTTGACGTTGACTGTACCTACTCAAATCTGTGAGCGAGCGTTGTATCGAGGGTTATTAAAAAGCTTTTGTTTGTGACCCTGGCAAGCTTTAGAAATGCCTTTTCCACCTTTCTCGCCTAGACTGAGAGACTCGAGTCAGGGGTGCAACCAACCCTTATCGGGGTAAGAACTTACAAAGATTAACGATCGGAGATGGTTTTACAAGCCTCGACTGCTGGTACTTCCTAAAACTTTGGATAAATCGCCATCTAAAATTTCGCATGATGGTTGTAAAACACATACCATTAAGGCCGTTATCATAATGGCATAGGACATTGCTGAAATCTATATCTATACTAATATTATGAAGAGGAAAGATTTGATTGTTTTTTTGTTAGTTTGTATTGAATAGGCTCCGAAACTACTGGACCGATTTACTTTTTTTAACCTTGTAGGTATTTAGTTTTTGTTTGTGAAAAGATTATCCGTAACGCCAGCAAAATGGCTCTGACGGAAGACCAGCGTTGGTTGCTAGCTTGCTAGCAACCAACCCATGCTGAGGCAGAAGCCATTTTGTGCCTTCGGTCTTACATTTATAACTATTTTTATTTTGTTTTAAAACCGTAGAACGGTTGTAAGTCTGATTGCACAAATAAATCTATTTTATTCTTATTTGAAAAATTATTTTACCATTATTCATTCCTACGGGGAAACGTGTAATAGGACAACGGGTAGTAAGAATGCAGATAGTAAGAGATAAATCAAAAGATGTGGTAAAAAAATTGGTTGTCTGTAAAGTCGGTTTACTGACGATAGTTGAACGTGACAACGCAGACGCATCGCTCACTCAAGTAGAAGAGAGACGGATGTCGAGCGCTCTCGCTTGCACTTCAAGCCTTACATGGAACGCCTCAGAGCGAGGTAACGCCGCATGACGAGTGAACGCCGCATGACGTCATGTTTTTTCGTGCGTGCAGCCGGCTCTATCGAATTATAAGACGTTGTCACGTCAAAAGTAGCTAGTTCAATACGGCATGTAGCTTGGAGGTAACTTGCAGCAACTTGGCGTTTGAATAATTTGGTGTGTTTTAGAAAACGATAAACCCACTTCAAGTTCTTCTAGTGGCGACATCTAGTTAAAATTCAAGTCTAATTTAGTTTGATGACACATCGAGGTATACCCAATCCAATAAAAAAAGAATTATCAAAATCGGACAACTCTCTAAAAAGTTATGCATGGTCATACATGGAATGTATGACTCTCTAAAAAGTTATGCATCAGGTATGCATCATATATCAACAGGTCATACATGGAATGTATGACCATGCTTTTTAGAGAGTTGTCCAATTTTGATAATTCTTTTTTTATTGGATTGGGTACACCTCGATGTGTCATCAAACTAAATTAGACTCGAATTTTAACTAGATGTCGCCACTAGAAGAACTTGAAGTGGGTTTATCACAGTGAGTGAACAATCAATCATCCCCTGTTTTCCTACCCTTAGGGTTGGATTTTTTTCAAATTTATATGGGACCAACTTCGGGGTATAACCTTTCCAGTAAAAAAAGAATTATCGAAATCTGACTACTCTGTAAAAAGTAATGCGTGTCATACATTAAAAAAAAATGTACGCGTCGACTTATTTATTTATTTAATTATTAATTAGAACGGCGAAAACACCAATTACACTAATTAATTATAATTACATGCAAACAATAAAACTTATAAAACTAACATAAAATTGGTATCAAGTTAATAAAAATGTCAGACTAAAATTATGCATTATTAAATTGTTAATTTGAATTTAAACAAGAAAGAAAATAATAATAATAATCGATCATCCATCCCTCTCACAATATAGCAGACAGACTGACATAAGACCTTTCCATTCGTCCGCAAATATGTCACAGTCTGGGAAAGCCTTAAGTAACCCGTTGAGGGCGCCGAGAGCGTGAGGCAGCGGCGACTGATGATGCCCTACAGTGCGGTAAGGTGGTAGAGCGAAGAGCCTGTGACTTCTGCCACGAATATAATTGTCCGGCACGTATAGGCGAAGCAACTCGTTGTGTAGATCTTGATAACCTCCTCCGTTTTTCTCCATCCCAAGGTTGCCTGGGAGAAATCGTTCTCAGCGATAAGCCGCCTTTTGTACTTTGTGAATTTGTAATTTAGATATAAGACTTTTATTAACTTTATTTACTTGTAAGTCCAAATAAAGTGTTAATTCAATTCATTCATTCAATTCAATTTCGTTTTTCGTCGGTTAAAAAGAATAAACACGTGTTACGTGACTGAAACTGAAAGTGGAAGGTCTACTAAGAAAGTACTAAGAATAATTGAATTTGAACTTTTGATCACACGCACTGGCAGTGCCGTGTACTGGCACATTGTGTATAACCGCAGCGGTTCAACCGCAAACGCGTACGAGCTGAGTAGGTAAGGTGAGCAAGCTTGGACAAATATACAGGGTTATTGGTAATTCACTGACACTGCGCTAACTGCAGGTTCTGTCCATCATCACGAACCCGTTCGTGAAGACGGTCTTAATTCCAAATCTCGGTATAGGTAATCAATAGGTATATAATGAATGATTACTAAAGTTTGAACTTTCAATAATTATTAGGGGGCTTTATTTCAAAATAAACGCAAAAACGCCTCTGCCCTGAATTACCACTGTGTGTGGAAGACAGATCTGTCTTACATAATTCATTGGGTTCTAGACACACATGCAGAACCCAATGACAGATCTGATTTCCACGCCTACTTTTTTACATTTTGTGTGCGAGGAGATTTACAAAAAAAAAATACAAATGAAGACCTGGCGTCTTCACTAACGTGTTCATGATGATGGGCAGAACTTGCAGTTCACGCAGTGTCAGAGAATCTCCAGTAACCCTGTATATTTAATTACATTCCCACAATCCAAAGCCCGTAACGAAACTTACACCATTGTCCAACTTAAATTTCATTAAAGTCTCGGCGCAGTAATGTCACATTAAAAACTTTCCCAAAAGGAGAAAGTGTTCGTAAAAACTCGTTTAGGGAATTTAGTGCTGGTGGCTATTCCATGTTGCCTCTGGTTTTTCGTAGTAAAAGGGAATTTGCAGTAACGCAAGAATCATATTTTGCAGTAGCGCAATAATTTCATTATGTACCTTTTTTACAGTTTAAAATCGTGCTGATGATAATGGGTAATAAAGAGCCTGTTGTTATTAAGTATCTCTGTTTGTCTGGCCAGGGCTTCTTACAATTCTCCTGGATTAGAAAATGCTGGATTAAAAAATGCATTATTATTATTATGCTGTGTGAATTGTCCAGCATTATTCATTTATTTATTTATTATTATATAAGTTTTTCCCGGGGTACAATCTATCTGCTTGCCAAAATGTAGACTTCGTTCAACCGTTTTATCCTCAAAAGAAGACTGACATATATAGCAATTTCGCATTCACAAAAAAATGTATGTCGCGGGCGGAATCTAGTTTTTAAGTATTCATTTTATTCAGAAGACGAACAGTTTTACACTCAATAAACTAGATAATAACTTCGATGATAGTAAGTATATTTTATTACATTGTAGCAGTCGCAGGGAATCAATGGATGGAGTGGCTTAGAGCAGGTACTCCTAAAAACGAAATCGAAGTTTCTGATTCGTTTTCGTGCAAACGCTAATCTTATGCAAGCAATATAGAGTTGCTTTTGCACGACAACAAAAAAGAAACTTCGATTTCCCTTTTCCGAGTTGACCCTATGGACCGCTATTTGTGGTGTCGTCGAATGGCATATGTCCAGCAGTGGTCGTGTGTTGGGCTGATACTACGGCTACAGACGGTGACTAACCGGCCAAGAAAAACTAAATTTATTGTTATTTTATACTTACCTATCTTTTTCTGTTTTCTTTTCTTTTTTCTCTCATTGTTTCCTGTGTTGTATGTAACCTCTACCCTATCTACTCTTGCCTGTTTGTGTATTCATTGTACCTACCTATATTTTCACCATCTTTGTGCCACCACACTAGGCCCTGTCTGAAAATTAGCGCCGGTACTCGCTGTGGCTTGTAGCGGCATAATGCTGAAACAGGGACCTTTTTGGCCCCCTTATGTAATTCTTTATTCCTTTTATTATTTGTGTGTGTGTATGTTTGGGCCAAATAAATGGATTTTCTTTCTTCTTTCTTTCATATACTGATGATGATATTTAGTTATATTGTCCTTCTATCTATATTTACTATGCAATCCTCCGGGAACACGTATATATTTCCCGGCGCAGGGTTGCTATCAAATCGCAATAAAAACTCGCCAATTCGGCAAGATTTATGAGTTTTACGTCACAATAACTCGATATAAAGCCACTTTGAAGGAATACTGAGCCAGACATTCAAAGAGTTTCTGTTTAACGGATTCAAAGGGTTTTTATCGCTTTATTGACCAAAGAGCTCTTCATACAGTGGCTGTGTTCCATTTATCTTCACTAAAGATTTTTTATAAGTAAGTATCTCTACAATTAGATTTTTAAGAGATGTAAGTGTATATACTAGTTGTAGGTAATTGTTTTATCCTGTGATTGTAATTTTCTTTTTTTTTAATAAATGCTTTTAGTTCAAAGTTATACAATGAGGATCCGTAGCGTTATAGCAATTTCAATAAATAATAAAAAAATAAAAAAAAATAATAATAAATAATGCTAGACAATCCACACTACATCATCTAGCCCCAAGCTAAGCAGAGCTTGTGTTATGGGTACTAGATGACTGATATACATAATATAATACACTACATAGATAGATATTTTTTATTTTATATAGAAACGACCAGAACACCCGGAACAATATTTGTAGATCGTACAAACATTTGTCCCAAGGCGGGAATCGAACCCGCAACCTCCTACGTCGCAGGCGGACCTTCGCCCGCCGCGCCACATCGGTCGTCTGAACAATCAGTCAATAGAACTACACTTGCGAGCTTTAAAATGGAATCGCTTCATCGCGCGAGTTGATCAAAACAATTTTTTTACAATTTATGTACAATGAACTATAGATTGTGGTATATCATTTCAAAGCTAATTTTGTTACCTTTCAAGTGATATCAAGAAGATTTAAAATTAATTAAATTGGCTACCTTAATTTTGGGAATTATTGCAATAGGTCGAAGTTGCATCTATCGGCTTCTATCGGCGCCGGAGCTGGATTAGCTGGATTTCTCCCTCGTATCCGCTGTTTTAGCTCGTCCCACATGTGCCAGATTGGGTTCAAGAATAATAGTCAGGAATAAGGGCTGGCCAGTCTAGTGTGGGAATGCTGACATGGAAGACGTCTGTCGGTACTGTCTAGTCACTGCTGCGGTGTGGCAGCGGACATTATCGTGCATTAAATCCAAATTTATCGTCGCGAATAAATCCGGCGTAAGGGAAAACATAACTTAACTCATAGTTCACTGCAAAGAAATTGTAAGAATTAGTCTTGAACAACCCTTGAAGCTATTCCAGTTTAAAGCTCGCAAGTGTAGTATCCGCGTTATTCTTTATGACATTAGAATTATCTTTTTAAATTATCCAAATCGGACCATTACGTACAAACTTAAGTGGCCGTGGGAGTGGCCGTGGGCGTGGGAGTGGCCAGATAGTGGGCGTGGGGGTGGCCGTGGACGTGGGAGTGGGCGTGGCCGTGGCCGTGGGATTGGACATGACCGTGGGCGTGGGAGTGGTCGTGGGCGTGAGCGTGGCCGTGGGCTTGGCCGTGGGCGTGGAAGTGGATGTGAGCGTGAGCGTGGACGTTGCGTTATTGTACACTCATAGAAATAAAAATCAGTTCCCTAAAAATAGCGATAAACATTTGCCCACAACTACTCTCTCAAAACTGAGTCTATTTGGTTCTGTAATTTTTTTTTCCTAGACTTATAGTTTCGGAGTAAATCACTAAAAACTGATATCTGCCTACGGTTAACGGGCGGCGACCGAGCAAGTGACGTCACACGCACCCGCAGCGGTCACTCAGTGAACTTCGCTAGTAATTTGGTCCTTCGTCAATTTTTGTCGTAGAACAATAATTTTTGCTTTGTGTTTTATGGATTTCTTAGCTCTATAAATCTGCATTCTCAACTAAAAACGTTACGGATCCTCATTGAGCTGAATTCACTTATAAAGGAAGTAAAATGTTGTTTAAATAATTCGCACGCGTTGTTACAAACTTTCGCATTTATAATATTAGTGTGATGTGATGTGATTTCATTGGAACTCAACTACGCAAATTACAAAGGAATCTCGGACGAGTGGAATGGGCATTCGTCAAAGAAATTTGATCAAATCTTGGGCATAGAAATTGGACAAAGATATTTGACGAATGGAATACCAACCTAACGCCCGAATACTCAAACGTAACGTACGTTTTCGCGGTGATTTTTTGACAGTTTCCAGAAATCTGTCAAAAAATGGTCACTTGAGACGTGCTCAAAAATTTAATCTGAGTCGCGTTTATTCGGCGGTAAGGGTCTCAAATAACCTGATTTACTTCAGTCAGTTTTAATACCTTCTTCCTGAACTAGAACTGTCACGCACTTCTTTATGACAAGTCTTTTACTGCAACATTTGAAGACCCTATAAATTATGTTTTTATCGCACCAGCCACGCTATTTTAAAGCTTAAGTACATTATCATAAGCGTCATTTCGTGAAGGGTACATCAGGGTCTGTGATGTGGGTCTGCGACGTCATTAATCATGATGACGTAAGTACACTTAGTAGTGACAACTTGTGTGAGCAACTAAAGTATATGCAGCTATTAGCATGTATGAGATGAAATTTCATTTTGTGTTAATCTCATCCTCCATTGAATAAAATACTCAAAGGGCTCGATTTGAGCAGTTGTAATTTTAGGGGTAATGATGAAGAATAAACTATTCCTACCTACCAATAACAAAGAAAAGAATTTGCAGAATTTGACACGAGATGTGATTTGTGAGATCAGCCATTAAAAACAAACTAACACATTACATACCTAGATAATTAACAAACAGTTGGTAAGGTAGATTGGTTTGATTAGCGATTTTGGATCTATCTATCAACCAACCGGTCATCATCAACATCCGTTGGTCAGTGCTGAGGTGAGTCAACAAAACTAAAACTCTCATATCCATTGGAAACGTAAATGAAGTTGTCGTAAAATTAATTGATTACTTTACCGGCGCTTCGTAAATAAAATTTAAATAAATTTATTCTGCGATCGTGAAACTAGCTTCACCAATGCAATTTATCGAAATTGAATTTTTGTTAACATTGAAAAACAACCAATGGGTATGCTCTCGGGGGCAGCAGAACTGTTTTTATTTAACACCTTCTGTTTATTTGATACTAGCCGCGGTTGTTTTTCGGAAGATAAATAAATAAATAAATAATAAATAATGCTGGACAATTCACACAGCATTATCTAGCCCCAAGGTAAGCAGAGCTTGTGTTATGGGTACTAGATAACTGATATACTTAATACAATACACTACATAGATAGATATTTTTTATTATACATAGAAAACATCCAGAACGCCCTGGACAAATGTCTGCAGATCGTACAAACATTTGTCCCGAGGCGGGAATCGAACCCGCAACCTCCTGCGTCGCAGGCAGACCTTCGGCCGCTGCCCCACAGAGGTCGTCATAAGATAAATAGATATTTTAGGTCTTGGTCTACATCTATGCAAAGTTTCAAGCAGATCCTTTCAATAGTTTTAGCAATGTTTTCAGCAACACATCTACATGGTATTGGTAGAAGGTAAAATCTCTCTAGTGAGCAAATGCAATGGAGCCTCCTCCATTCAATAATGGTTCACTAGACAGATTTTTTGAAACTAAGTAAGTGTCAGTACCTAAATATCAAATAACCCTGTATAAATGCGAAGGGTAGTTCGTATAGTGATATTATAAATTATATAAGTGTGATATTATTAATATTAGTGTGATAGTAGGATAGAATTTTTACTAACACTTTGACCAAGTCACGTAGCAGAATTGGCAAAAAACTTGATGGGTCCTCGAAAAAAGCGTTGTAGCCGTGCAGAGCGCGTATTTGAAGGGAGAAAGACTGCGAATGGAGAAGTATGCTACTGATATCAACTTTGGCTTTCCATCTATTGACTCTTAAACCTCAGCAGCCTGTCCACTGCTGGATGCAGGCCTGCCCTGATAAGCGCCTTATTGGCTTTTATCACATGGGGGTAGTGCCCATAATCCCCACGCTGGGTATGCGGGTTGGGGCTCGCTGTTTGGTGGTAGAATTGTTGTGCGGGGGGCGCTGTTGCCCGCCCGCGGTGGATATCCCTTACTCGCCTCTTACGACACCTGCGGGCAGAGTTGGGGTGGTGCAAATTGTAAGCCGGCACCACACAGCTATATATTGACCCAACTTTCTAAAATTCGCTGAAGCCCTGTACGCTTCTCTCACTCGAATGCAAAATTCCATTCGAGGCAAGAATTTTGTAGGTGCCTCCTGAGAGGTCAGGGCCTCAGCTAATTCTAGAAAGCTAGTCAATAGATGGAAAGACTGAGTTACAAGTTTTCTTGAACAATGGGCATTCGAAGTAATGCAGTAGGCTGCAATTATCGTTGAATATTGTGTAGACCCGCCATTATTTTAGACCTCAACAATAGCCTGAAATTCTCTGCCAACTCTAGAATATTGTGATGCTGAAATTCGCGTATAAAGTGCTCATACTGAGAATTCGCTAATTTGGCATTTGGCTTGGCTAACCAGGCGAGCCATCAACCGAGCAGGCAAATTAGATAAGAAGAAAGATTTAAATTAAATATAAGATAACGCCGTAGTAGAGCATCTGTTTCTGTAAGGTCATGTAACCAACTTACGAAAGAAACACCACCATTTTATACCTAACTAGACGATCGCCTCGCGGTTTCACCCGCGTAGTTCCCGTTCCCGTGGAAATTCCGGGATAAAATATCGCCTATGTCACTCCCTGAAAAGTAAGCTTCTTAACGGTGAAAGAATTTTTCAAAACGGTCCAGTAGTTTCAGAGCCTATTCAATACAAACAAACAAACAATCAAATCCTTCCTCTTTATAATATTATATAGTATACATAGATACGTCACATTGTGTGGCACTGCAGTCCGCCGGAAACGCGAGGAGGTTGCGAGTTCGATTCCCGCCTTGGGACAAATTTTGTACGATCTGCAAATATTTGTTCCGGGTGTTCTGGGTGTTTTCTAGATAAAAATATCTATGTATGTGTTTTGTATTATGTATATCAGTCATCTAGTAGGTACCCATAACATAAGCTCTGCTTATTAGCTTGGGACTAGATGATGCTGTGTAGATTGTCCAGCATAATTTATTATATTAAAGCGTTTTGGATATTTGGTTGATGTTGTCGAAAATACTGAACGGATCGGAATTAAATTTTGCATATATGTAGTTTTAGACCTGGAATTAGTATGCTTCTTTATATCCCCCAAAACGCGTAGAAAGCAGCAGGCGGAAGCTAGTTTTTTTTACACTCCCACCCAGATATGGCCGAGATGACAGTGTGGATCACTTTATTCTTTCAGAATTATAAGAATAATTGAATAACCAACTTCATCATCCATAATTTATATCTAACTAGACGATCGCCTCGCGGTTTCACCCGCGTAGTTCCCGTTCCCGTGGGAATTCCGGGATAAAATATAGCCTATGTCACTCCCTGAAAAGTAAGCTTCCTAACGGTGAAAGAATTTTTCAAATCGGTCCAGTAGTTTCGGAGCCTATTCAATTCATACAAACAAACAAACAAACAAAAAATCAAACCTTTCCTCTTTATAATATTATAGTATAGATTACAAATCTTTCGTAATTGACTAAATTAATTTAACTTCTCCAGAATCGGATATTAAATTCGTTATCTTAATTTGAGTTTGCGTTGGAATTATCATTATCATCGTGATGAATAGACGAAAGATGTGAACAAGGATAAAACGGGAAAGACAGTTAGACATCATTTAATAAGCAAAATCTATCAACAATCCATCAATGATCTTCTATCAACCGATCTCCAAGAAATAGTTTTAGGGTTTCGTACCTCACAAGGAAAAAGGAACCCTTATAAGATCATTTTGTTGTCCGTCTGTCTGTCCGTCCATCAACCCTCTTTTCTCAGGAACACATGGAGGTATCGAGTTGAAATTAACGTCAAATACTCAAGTCCGTAACCACTTAGAGCCGCGATATAAATAAAACTTCTAAGTCAACGCACTCAAAAGTTACAGCCGTTTATGTCCGAATATTTTAACTTTTCCAAGGGAATCACATGCCCACACAACCTATAGGGTACTTCCCGTTGACCTAGAATCATAAAATTTGGTAAGAAGCAAGATCTTATAGCACAAACTAGTTTATGCCCGCGGCTTCACACGCATTTTTTCTATGGAAACGTTTAAAGGTGATTTCTATCCCACAGGAACTGATTTATGGGATAAAAAGTAGCCTTTGTTTGATTCCAGGATTAGAATTATCTGTATGCAAAATTTTATCCCGATCCGTTCAGTAGTTTTGGCGTGAAGAGGTAACAAACATCCATCCATCTATCCATCCAAACTTTCGCATTTATAATATTAGTGTGATAACGGGAAAAATCTAAAACCCTAAATTTGTAGGATGTTAACAAAAAAATTATTCTCTCCCTGGACCAGAATATACAAAGTACGTACCTCCCGTTGACCTGGAATCATGATATTTGGCAAGAAACAAGATCTTACAATTAAATGGAACCCTTAGTGCGCGAGTCCGACACGCACTTGACGTTTTATTTTTTATACGAACTTTGTATAAATGCACCTAAGAGTAGTATAAAATGACATTTATAATAATCAAAGCTTTAAAACTACTAGAACTACCAAACTTCGAACATACAGATTTTTAGATGATAGAAAGTTGATAACATGAAGATAACATAAAGCTTGTAGATTTATGTTTGTAAAAATATGAAACTTAATTTTACAATATTTTGAAAATGTTTGTACAACTTACAACAAATTGAAATACTAATTGGACTAAGGCTTAAACAAATTATGCGGTCTAATCTAAGTAATTACGGAAGGTATCTCTCCCCCAGAGATTTGGAACTGTTGTCGTGCCGGCACGCGTTGGTTTTGTTACAAATTAAATAAATTTTGTCTTATTTTTCATGTGTTTCAAACAATTATTTGTTAATTTTACTTTTTCGATTGCGTCGGCCCGATAATTACATTTTACTATAACCGTCATTCTATAGTGATCCTAATATACCTATGAAATTAAGGTTGTCGCGTACATAGCCCGCACCGCTCGAGCAGCGACACGTCTCCGCCCCAAATCGTGCTGACGCATGCTGTCCACGCAGCGACAGCTAGTAGCAAGCTTGCTGACACGCACGCTCGGCAACAAGCCGTATCATCGTACAATTTGCTTCAAGCGAGCGATCCAAACGATTACAGCGCGCGGGCCACTCGCATTAGGGCTTGGTAGGCCTGCAGAGGCGGCACTTTTGTGATTTTTTAAATCATTTGAGACTTAGATAATGGTATTTAAATTCTGAAATAAAGATGTATATTACTCAAGGATCTAGTCTAGTCGAAGTCGCATTCAGTTACCAGATCTAATGAACTTCACTTGATAGAAAAAAATCCCAAAGATACCCCTTCTTCTAATGTTTTTTAAATATTCTGACTAGTGAACTACTGATATATTACTTTTTTTTGTACTCAACTAAAGACACTTAGTATTTCTAAACAAATTCGCAGATTTTGACTTGATAACATGATTTTCTTAATCACCATGTTTAAATAACTTCAAAAAACACGAGCGCCGCGGCTTGGCAGGAGCGCGTTTTCCCTTACGCCTCCTACTGCAGTACCTGGCCTTAAGTCTGCGGTAAGCAAGGCGTCAAGCTCTCTTACTGCTGGCTGCTATTTTATGTTGTCACTGTAAGATGTATCTTATTAATTTATTATTATGAGTCCACATTTGATTGCCCGTTTTTGTTGGGGGTGGGATATAGGAATGAATGTACTAGCTAGACAAACCTTCTCCGGTTTATAGTGTCTTATAAGTAAGTATAGTAGGTATACGTTTTTTATTAATAAAGAAATACATACATAATACAAAATGTGCTATGTCCTTTAGTTTTTTTATTCTTCACGGTAAATTGTAGTAGAAAATAACAACAGAGAACCCTGAGGAAAATTCTTAGAACTTGGCGAAAATTCTTGAAACTGGGAAATTCAACTTTGTCAGCTCACAGAAATTGTCTAACCATTTGAGTGCGGTCTTGAAAATAATATTATTTTCGTTCTGCAGCTCCACTCGTTCAAATTTTACTTCACGTAGATGTATTTTATGAACACCACCTACATTTACACCATCTGTAGGACATTTTTCATCAAAGTTCGCTACGGTGACCAAATTTTCGAGTAAAATCTGAAAACTTTAAATTTATAAAACTCAGTTTTAGACCACTTTATGACACAAATTAAAAACAACATTATAAAAACGTTATTAAAATACTTGACTTTCGTTTATTTTACAATTAGATACCTACTTAAAAACTATAAGAAATTATAATTAGGATGTTGGGGAAAGATACTGGTAGTAACAATTCACAAAAGTATTAATTACAAAGGTAGGTAAGTATTATAAATATAACTAGGTACTTATTATGAAACAACATTAGGCTTTAGGCATAACACTCACAGTCTATCCTTGAAAAAGGCATCATTTCAGATTCACAATAAGATTTCTTCGTAAATCCGATATGAAAGAACTGAGCGATAACCCTTATTGTTTTATTGATAAAAGTTTATCATGAAATCTACCTACTGCGGATTTTACAACGCCCATCTTCACAACGTTCAGCGACCAGGTACGATACGGAATTTAGGTGCAATAAATCTACGCTTTTAATATTTTATAAGCTTCCGTAGCTTCATAAGATTTCACACATCTACGTTTATGAATAACGCAGCTGCTCGCACTAAAAGAAGTCCATAATGTGAAATGACCCTGCTATGATCTCCATTTTTCTCCGCATAAAATTTATGAGGCGGCAAACTTTTCTTATCTATCTTGTCGGTGGTAGAAAAATGTATATTGCTTGAAGCCATATGGTCTCCGCACCTCCTGACCTCAACAGCCTTTATTGGAACACTACTGGACGCAAGCCTCCCCTGATAAGCGCCTTATTGACTTTTATCTCATGGGGGGTAATGCCCAGAATCCCCATGGGCATGCGGGTTGGGGATCGCAGTTCGGTGGTAGAGTTGTTCTGCAAGGCCCGCTCCCGGTTGATATCCCTTAGTCGCTTCTTCCGACACCCGCGGGAAAAATTAGGGTGGTTTAAATTCTAAGCCGGCACCACACGGCCATACTGGTTCGAATTTAACCTTCTGAACATATACATTTTGCTACACTCTCCTAAGGCTCCACCTCCCCGAACACTAGCGCCGCCACATATTTTATCTTATTATTACGTCGAAGAAAGGAAATTCCAAAAATTACGTTGGGCAATTTGTGAATCATATCATAAGCTTTTTTTTAATGCATCTGTAATTTTTTTATTATGTATACTTTAAGCAGAGTTGCGAAGTTGCTGTTTTTGGCTACCATGGTAGCAAAAATGAGCAACTTCGCATCTCTGCCTACACTATACAAACAAAAAAAATTATAGAGGCGTTAAAAAAATGCTTATGATAGGTATCACAAATTGCCCAACGTAATTTTTGGAATTTCCTTTCTTCGACGTAATAATAAGATAAAATGTGTGACGGCGCTAGTGTTCGGGGAGGTGGAGCCTTAAGTATCAATTCACACCACGGTTTCGTACGCGGCCGAAGGGAGAATGGCAGCGGCCAGCAGCGCCATGGCGAGCACTTTCAAAGTTTAACTGGTGTCAAAAAATCATAGTCATATATTTATCATTTACATACAAAAGTAGGTCTTAATTTAAGTAATGCCAATTATGTTCTACCGTTATAAAGTTGGCATGCAAAATTTCAAACTATACACATGTACACAAGTACACACATTAAAAAGAAAAATCGAGCTAGACAATTGTTATTATTATTATTAGGTTAATTACATGTCATTTCCCAGCAGGCTCATAATTCGGGTCAGGTTTGTAATTGTGTAATTGTCTACGTAATTATAAACTGTATCTACATGCGTGCTAATAAGACCAGTATCGTTTAAAAAACAGGAAAAGGGCTAATGGAGGCCAAAGCTTTGTTTTGGTTCTTCACCCACAAATTCATAATTCCTACGAGGAAGATTAATTTTGTCATAAAAACAATTTGTTGTTTAACGTTTTTTTTGTTATTATAGTGCGTAAGCCCGTACTGAGGGGAGGACGCGGGTTCAAGTCCCGTCGAAGTCGAAAATTTTTGCGATATTATTCGATTTCTTAGAAATTAGAAATTTGTTGTTTCTTCCGAGGACATACGGGAGGGCGGGTGCGGCGGCAGATTTGGCCGAAGATCTCAAGAAGCGCAAATATGCAGGTCTCGACAGAGCCTACACATTTGCTCCCCTTCGAGTCGAGACCCTTCCGTGGGGTACCGAGGTTCTTCGGGTTTTTAAAAAATTATCTGAGCGTCTGGTCGAAGCGACGCGTGACCCGAGAGCTGGTGAGTATCTGGCGCAGCGCATCAGCATTGCCATACAGCGGGGCAATGCAGCAGCGTCTTGGGGACGCTTCCGACTGGTATTGATATGGATCAGTTGAGCCGTTTCGGCAGCTACCTGTAGATTGTTTGCAACAATCTGCACTTAGCTCAGTTGTTTCAATTGTAAATACTAGTGTAATTTTCTTTGTGAATAAAGGCTTCTGCCACTGTTTTAATAACAAAAAATTTTTGTTTGATTTTTTTAAAAATTGTTGTAAGATTTGATCATTTTGTTCACGGCGTAAGAATCGACGACTCCAAATTAGTTCGTGGATACCGTAAGAGTCGAGGAAGTCTAATGGAACCTAACAATGGAAGAGCAGCAGCCTTCTTCTGTGTTTTTTAATATTCCTACTGACTGCTATCACCAATCTGCCTGCCCAGCGTTGTGATTATGACAAAACATCCTTGTTTGGGGCAGGCATAAGTTGACGAGGAGACGGAAAGAAGGAACTTATACAATCACTTTGTTGTCCGCCTGTCTGTCAGTGTCAACCCCCTTTCCTTTGGAACGCGTGGAGTTGAATTTCACATCAAATACTCAACTCCATAGCCTCTTGGAGCCTCGATATAAATAAATTTCTAAGTCAACGCAATCAAAAGTTACAGCCATTTATATCCAAATATTTTCTAATTTCCAAGGAAATCACATGCACACAAAACCGATTACCAACGCGTACTTCCCGTTTGAACTATAATTAAGAAATTTAGCAAGAAGCCAGATCTATAATTAGACGGAACCTCGGTGCGCAAGTCAACTCGTACTTGACGGTTTATTTTTAACAGTTTCAAATATACCCAGATTGCAGCTTCTAAGTCGGGGCCGAGAACATTCACTACTATAATATTTAACTGGCTATAAAGAGCACATTGCAGTTCCTCATAAAACGGCACTGCAAAATGTTCATTTCTCGTTTAAAGGGTGCTAACGTTTGTGGTCAATGCCACCCATCTCAAGATTATTGCCAACTTCAGGAGCAAATAATCTTCAACGTCGAATTTTGAACAGGACATAATAGATCGATGGTATGATTCATACAAAATCTGAGGCCTGCGTCTGGTCAGAGGTTTTCGTACTTATCTGCTAAACGATTTGGAAAGGGTAGGAGGGATGCATAACGCACTAGTAGGTAGGTAAGTAAAAAGGGTAGCCCGTCATCCGTATCCCAATAAGATTATATGTTCTAGAAAACGGATTATGACGATAAGAGAATTTTTACTTTTTGTCTGCTTGGAAAACCTCAGAAAATACCCTACTTGTATATGGTTGTAGGTTTCGTGCTCTTTTGATTTTGCTAGTTTTACCAGGTTTTTTTTTGTTTCTTTAGGAATAAGATTAGATCAGAATTCCAGTACAATAACTGCAGATGCTTTTTTAGACGACATTTGTGAGGAGGAACGTTGTCGCCTCGCCTGTGCCATCAAAGTATGAGTAGGTGTGTAAGAAAACACCATCATGAGTTACGAAGCTGATTAGTGGTAACTGGTAAGTACGTTGTAGAGATAGCACTGAAGTTATATTATTATGCTTGATAACTTACACAAAGATTCGTTTTTAACTTCCTTTACTGTGACAGCAGCGTATTTTCTCTATGCTCCAAAGTCAATGTTCTTTATTTTCATAGGAACTTACAGGGACTTTGGACAACTCAATAGGGTATTTTATTCTATATGAGAATTTCTAAAAATATATTATTGAGATAGCTTAGGCAAAAAGTAGTCAGAAAACGTTAGTTTTAGTTCATAAAATAGCAAATAAAAGTTTAATATTCAATTATATTCGGCTTTTTTAATCTGTTTCATAACACCATTAAATAGTAGTCATGTTATTATGTCATACGACTATGTAAACTTAGAAATGTCAACTATCAGCGTACCTTTAATTTATGACATACAAAATATCACTGCATTTGTTTACATAGCCAACTGACGTCATGACCACAGAGCAATATGGCGTCCACTGCGTCCAGCGTTTTCGTCACATTACGAAACTGAAAATGCAAAATTTTAATGCATTTTTATGGCGCTTAAAAACATTTGTGAACTTTTAGTGGTTCATTAGCACTATAGAATCTAATTGAGACACTTTTCACAAATGGTAATTTGACAATCCGTTTCAGATTAGATAGGTGTGCGACATCCTTAATCCGCAGATAGGAGTAAAGAAAGCGTGGAAGCGGTGTTCCGGTGATTTCCTATATCTACACAACGTTACCCTTCTTCGTATAAATTTTCATCTGAGCTACATTTATTTGGCTCCTTCCTATCTCGTAACCATTTTGAACTTGTTTTAAAGAAGTTCATTTCAATGACCATAATATAAACATAAATATGATGACCTTAGATAACCATAATAGGTTACCTACTAAGTTCGTTTGACCACAAATCTTTGCTTTGTTCTATCACTAGATTCGGCCCACGCCTTCGCACGTGTTTAGGGATAAATATAATCTGTCTGTTAATCCAGGTCTAAATAACTAAGTACAAATATCTATGCGAAAATTCAGCCCGTGCTGTTAAATACTTTTGGGGTGAAGACAACACAAACATACAAATAGCAAACATGTAAACTTTTATAATATGGAAGTGATTTAGTACCTACCATGTATTATTAATTGTAGGTGTTAATATTTTAAGACTTTTTTCTTGGACTATAGGTACAAAGGAAGGTTGACTTACACTGGCACCTTTATGACAGAGCCAAATCATGCCCTTAATTATATTTAAATGCACTTTGTATTTCAATTTAGATAACCCAAGACATAAATTAAACTGTAACATGAATAAATGATATCACACTGCATGCCCGTGGTTATCGGTCACCCTCCACGATTTATTGGAGATGAGACGTGACCATTTATTATCAGATAGGTACCGATGTCACCGTCACTGGGAACTAATGGTGGGTATCGCTGCCTGCATGCAAATAGGGTACAGTACGCAGTGCCCGCAATTCGTATGTGGATAGAATTGGAACTTTGGCCATTTATTCTCCAAAATACGCAATCGAATGTTTCGTTTGGTTGTGCAAATTGGTACTCTAATTCGATGCATTAGAGCCCGGAATGAGACATGAAATTTCGTGTTACAGACTTAAAATAGGCTCCCAGGTAGGATTCAGACAAAAATTTTATATACATGAAGTTTAAGAATTTACGGGAAGGTCATCCATCAAAGTATCCGCCGGAGGAAGCGGCGACGTATACCTGATCAAAGGGGTAAGGTAGATCTAATCTGAGGCGAGTTGAATAATAAAATTACTCTCTGGTTCTTTGTATAAACGAATGAAATCGATGGGTCATCTGTTTAATACGTCAAGAAGTAGGTAAGTACAAATGAATTGTACCTCGCACGGCGATTTCCTATACGTCGTTTCCCGTAACGTCACGACCACAGAAATCTGAATAACAAGCGTTATTCAGATTTCTGTGGTCACGACGATATATACCTACGTCACGACACGCCATTCTCAAGTTTAACGTTCGTGACGTAGGCTTTCGTCGAACTTTTACGATTTAGACTTTACAGAGGTTACGGACACTCACGGTATGGTTGGTCCACCAGCTTAAAAAGTCACTCAACCAGCTAATGGAAAAAAGCTGTGCTCGGAATTTCTCTAAATGATAGGATTCCTAACGAATGCATAATGAATAAAAGTAATAAATAATGCTGGACAATTCACACAGCGTTAACTAGCCCTAAGCTAAGCAAAGCTTGTGTTATGGGTACTAGATAACTGATATACTTAATGCAATACACTATAAATTAATGATTCTAATGATATTATTCATTAGTAGCTTCTGCCCGCGGCTTCCCACGCGTATTTTCGGTAAAATAAGTAGCCTATTGTTTAAGTGAAGTTCTAAGTGTATGCAAAATTTCATGTTGATCTGTTCAGTAGTTTTGGAGATCCTATGTAACAAAAATTCAGATTTCACAAACTTTCGGCTTTATAATATTGGTAGGATCTTGATAATTAATCCGACAGTACTCAACCACCATGGTGACCAAAAAGAGCAACTTCGCATCTCTGCCTACACTATCCACACTAAAACTTTTAAAGAGCCATTAAAAATAAGCTTATGATAGGCATCACAAACTGGCCAATCGATTTTTGAAAATTCCGTTGTTGAACACAATAATAAGAAACAAGACAAAATTAAAAATTTTAAAAACCCGCCGACTTTTATTGACTGTTGTGAATTTTCATGAAACATTGCTTTCTTTTATCCCATGGCGGGATAAAATTATCTATAACACAAAAAAACTAAACGAAAATCGGTTCATCCGTTTGGGAGCTACGATACCACAGACAATTACACAGATACACAGACAGACACGTAAAACTTATAACACCCCTCTGTTTTTCCGTCGGGGGTTAAAAATAGGTGGTGGCGCTAATTTGGGTCGGGGTAGCGCCTGCTAAGTCGTAGAATACTCGTAGCTTGTCTACGAACTAAACTTCGTAGAGGTTCTACGTCGTAGTTACTCGTAGAGCGTCTACGATGTAATTTTTTTTCTGTCGAACCAAAGAGCCTTTTTAGGGTTTCTAAGATCGGTTTCGAAACCCGTAGGGTCTCGCTTTGTCTGCCCTTTTTTCCCTCCTAACTAACTCTAACTCAGCAATTACCGCAGCTATCAACTTGAAATTTAAAATAATAATACATTTCGTGCGCCTGTACAGATATTAAGAAAAAAAATTTAAATGAAATGAAAAATGAAAATGAACATTTTCCATTCAAATTAAGATGTCAAAATTTTAAAAGATAAGTACCTACAGGGTCAAATGGGGTATCAAATGAAACGTATCAGTTTGTTCCTTGCAAAACAGTTTTTGAAATTTCTGTAGGATTAAATATTTTGAAAATAGTCGAAAACATACCCACCCCCCGAATTTTTCCCTCCGATTAGGACACAGACAGAACAGACGCAGTTGAGAACCAAAGCACCTAGCACCTAACACCAATCTTAGGACGCGTTCCCACTGTGCCGTGACGACAGAAAGTTTTGCAGTTTAAAGCATCGTCGTTTGTATATTTAAAATTTAAATGGAGGTGCTCATATTACGATAACACGATTAACGTGGACGACAGTCCACGACTTTTTTGTTGCGACGATAGATTGTCGTTATAATGAGAACACCTAGCACGACAGTCGTAATCGTAAAACCATAAAAAAACGTCACGCACAATTCATATTGTGCCGTTGCTGTGATATGCAAATGACAAAGCGACAGCGTGAACCATAAAATGTCATCACCAATCCAATGGGAGCAACAAGAGACGATAGTGGATCAACGATAATTTACGGTGACGACACAAAGGGAATGCATCCTTAGTTTTTGCGAGTTCCTTGCTCTTTATTATAAGGAAATGGAAATGTGACCTTTGAAATGCGTGTTCTTGTCCTTAAAACCACAGAAGGTACTTAAAGATGTACCTACTTACAAAACTTATTTTGAGCAGGCTGGGTTGTTCCAGAAACTTTTCAGATGTTTCAACATTTGCGAAGCGAGGAGTTTGTATGTAATCGCAAGTAGGTACCTACCTACTTACTTATATCCATACGAATATTATAAAAGCAAAAGTAATGGTGTCTGTACACTAGCTTATACACGTTCATACTGTAACCTGATGATTTAATAAAGAATTTTTAAATTGAATTGAATGCTGTCTGTCTATTTGTAAGCTTTTCACGCCCGAACGCCTGAACATCTTTTAATAAAATTTGGCAGGGAGCTAGACGGTATCCCGGGGACGGATATAGGCAACTTTTTATCCTGGAAAAACGCGTGGGAAGGCACGGGCAGAATAGACACCAAGTTACAAAAACCTACCAAACTGAACTAACGGGACGACGACGGCTTGGTTAAATTCGTTAGCACTTCTCTTTACTGTTGGTACTGTTAGTAAAGTCGGTCCTTATCCTCCGAAGTTTCACAGCCTGAAGAAATTTTGTCGTTGATGGATTGTTGTTCGGTTTTTGGTGTGGCGTGGCAATATAACTAAAACTTCAAGAATTAGGGTCTAAGAGGGAGTGTCTAAGTATGCGTACCTATAACTAAAAATTATTGTAAAAAGTATCTAAGTAGGTGCCGATTCTACGTACCTGCTTTCCTTTCTTGTTCCTTTTTTTTTAGCGGCGCGGCGGCAGATTTTTTTTTTTTTTTTTTTTTTATTGTTAAAACATTGGCCGAGGATATTAAGAGGCGCAAATATGCAGGTCGCGACAGAGCCTATACACTTGCTTCCCTTGGAGTAGGTCCGTGGGGTCGCTGGTCGAAGCAACGCGTGACCCGAGAGCTTACATCTTACGAATAGAGATGGCACGGTCAGTTTTTTAAGGTTCGATCATGGTTCGGTTTCTTTTTGTTTATTAGAAAACTGGTGTTGAAATTTAAAAGAATTATAAGTACATCGTGCGCCTGTACAGATTTTTAGAAAAAAAAATTAAAAATGAAAATAAACATTTTTCCATAAAAATTGAGATGTCGTAATTTTAAATTATTTTGAAAAGGGGGGCTACCTCTCTGAGTGGGGTATCAAATGAAAGGTATCAGTTTGTAGGACATTTAAAAAAAGTTTTTGAAATTGGTCTAGGTTTCATACTTTATGAAATATTTTGAAAAAATTCAAAAAATTTACTTAATATCCGAAGTACCTACCTATGCAGACCGATCCATCTAAAATGTAGTTTGGTACCTAGGTACTATTTTTCCTACCTATTGTTCGTACGTAGGTACATAGTCATCAAATAGCTATACTTACCTACTCATAGTTCCTTTGATGTGTGTGATTGTTAAATAAATAAACACTGGTTATTCGTGGAAAAATTAAGTTAATTTTCTTTTTTTTTTTTATTAATATTATCGATAATATTCACATTACAATGACTAGGTACCTACCTACAAGTTTAATAATAGGTACATATACTTTGCCATAGTGTAACGTAGTGGTTTTATTTTCTTTGTTTGCTAATCTCAATGATCCCCTACATAATATACCTACAGGCAGACATAGGTAGGTAGGTAGGTACTCAGGCGTTTAAAAGACTTTATTTTAGAATAAATATACCTAACTTTAAGGTATTGTACTTAAGTACATCTTAATTTACTATGTATGGAACGATTCCGTGTCTCTGTTTTGTATTGTTTGCCAAAATAATAAATAATAATACAAAACTATAATATGTTTGCTTTCATATTGTTAATAGATACCTACTCGTAAATAATAAAGTTTTTGACTTTTAATTATATTTTTCCTATTAGGTACACTTGCAATGTAGGTACCTACCTAAGCTTACGTTGACCCATCATTTGCTTGCACACGCTGTGACACCCTTTTACTAGAAGAACGCTAGACCACCTTTGTCTAATATTTCATGTAATGTGATGTGATGTGGTTTTTCTGTAGATTAAATTCTGTAGGTTTTGTAGTAGAGAGAGATAGATAAATCTGTAGAAAAATCCCAAAAAAAAGTTGGCAGCACTGGTCATGTCACTAAAGAAAAACTGACATGACAGCAGTGCTGCCAACAAAAAAACACTTTTTTTATTTGTGGTTTGTCACTTGTGTCAATGTCAAAGAAAAGAAAATACGTGTGTTGTGTGACACATTGTCTCTTTTGTGTGTGAGTTGAGTGAATTTGGGTGGTGTGGTGTGTGTGTTGTGTTGTGTGTGTGTGGGTCCTCTTCGGCTTTCTTTTCGCTTATTTTTGGCTATTTTTCATTCCAAAATTCCCAATTAAAGCTGAATTCCATTTGAAGTTACCATTTTCATCAATTTACAAACATGGGAGAAAGCAGCAAACGTTCAACACGGATAGATTGGTTCGACGGGACCATTGTTGAGGACACGAAAGCAAATTCAGATTTTGCCGATGAAGAACAGCCAGGCAGCGAAACGGGATCAAAATACACAGAAAAGAAGCCCATCGGCTACAAAAGACTGCTAGATATGTCCTTGCTAAAGCCGCCAGTCCTAACTCTAGAAATATCTCACCGACCGGGTTTCTGGAATCTCTTTGATCAAGACGATTTGAAAGGAGACTTTATAGTTCTAATTATGCGAATTTTAGCAAACGTATACAAAGACATTGAGCCAAATGACAAGTCTAAGATAGCGACCTTGCTGAAAACGAAAGTATTGAAGTCCAGTTTTCTGGAGAAGTTAAAGAAGTATCTTATTGATCTGCCTAGCGTAAGAGTTGTTGATAAGAAGATGAATGTCCAGCTGTGGGATGACGTTGAAGGATTCTACCTCCTTGTGCTAGAGCTGTGTAAGGGCATTCGTCGGTTTGCAGGGAGTTCCACGGATTATAATGACTTGCTTCATGATATGTTAGAAGCTCTTGAAGTCAGCGCTTTAGGTGTGAGAGAAGAACATTCCGAGAGGTTTGGAAGTGAGCTGTTTGAAGGAATCAGCTCTTTAAAGTTGGAGACCGAGGATGATGATGATAACTGGGTGGGTAATATCATTTTCTTGTATTTTTGAGTGTAATATTTATTGTTATTATACCCAGAACTTAGTATGATATTAAATGTTTGGTGCTAATAGATTTAAAAAAACCATGACAGATTGTCAGCATAAATAGAGTTTTAGGCTCAAGACTAGGTATTAAACCTGAAACTTTGACCTTTGCTTAAGAATGGCAGACACCTGTTAACAAGTAACTAACCGTGTCATTGTCTATGTTGAGAACATTTTAAGTAGGGAAATTCAATCAAATTTTAATGGCTTCAACTGTTTTCCAGGAATCCTTTGAAATAGCAGAAAAACCCACCAACCCAGACAGCTTTAAAATCCTTAACATATTCCCTACTCGAGAAGATTTAGTAACCAAAAGCACAGCGAAAATTAAGCCCAATATTATAAATGGGGCGTACATAAGTGTGGAACACTATTTGGACCTACAGTTTAAGTTGTTGAGGGAAGACTGCTTTGGACCTCTTCGAGATGGACTATGTTGGTAAACGGTTATTTTCTCTCTGCTTTTCTTGGTTTCTTTCTGTTTTTTTTTTATTTTGCTTGAAGTTCTGAAGGTAAATAAAAATGATATATTGGTGAACATTGATGTAAGAACCTCACGGTGATTTGTTGAGATGAAACATTTAAGTCTTGTGTGATGTTCAAAGATTCTACTTTTGATTCTTTGGCCAAGATAATATGACTGATATTAAAAAAAATTCTAATGATATAAAAGGATATTATTCATTTTGCCTTTCTTTTTCAGCATGCCATTTCTTAATCAGAGTTTCTTTTTAAAATGTTGTCTTCCAAATAATAATAATTGACTGACAAAGTATTTGTGAAACACATTTTCTTTTGCAGGTAAATACTTGGAGAATCCTTCAAAAAGGAGGCATGAAAATATAAGGTAGGTTTCTACAAAATGTTCTTTACTGGAAAATTTAGAAAACACTGTTAAGTAAACGGCACATAAACATTATTTCCTAAGCTAAATAATACTTAGATAGGACAGTAGGTATTAGAAAAGTATGGTAACTGATTGCTCTATCTGCTATTATACCTTCAGATAACCTTTAGCTAGATTAAAACAATAATGATGCCTAATAGAAATTATTGACTAGGAAAGCTTCAAGACCTAAATGGCAATCATGAATGTTCCCATTCGTCTAGTCTTCCCATATACACACCAGGCTGTGGTGGTCGCGTGTGTCTAATCTAAGGAAACCTACCAGAGAATCTGCATTGGCTTCCTTTGTATTTTTATCAATTCTACTGAGATCACCAATCAGAACCATAATGCCTTAGGCAAAACTCTTTAGGGGAGACATGTTCAGCTGTGGATATAGAGGGTAGATTTTTTGGATAGGGCAGTAAGGAGAGGTACTTGAACTGGTTTTTTAAGGATTTTAGGCTCAAAATGTTTTTGAAGCTGCGATGATTTCCTACAAAATGTATGGGAAATATCTTTTGCGATATCTGACTCTTTTAGTACCTACCTACTCAAACCCGTCCGATAGAAGTTTTTGATCAGTATAAGAAACAGGATCGATCAACGTTTAAAAAAGTTTTTGTGTACTGTAACTGTAAATTTTTTGGAAAATGTGACATTGGAGATGAAAAATTCTCTAAAAAATATGGATAGTGTCGCCTACACCGAAAAGCCCCTTATTGCCCTGTCCAAAAATTGACCCTGTATGCTGATGAGGTTTTGCTGTTTTTATATTCAATCTACAATAAACTTACTTTAAAAAAATCGACATCTTCTATTTTACAGTATTATGTATTTTCCAGTCAAACAACTAATAAATTTCTCTTCGTTCCAGAGTATACCCACAAGTCAGAGTACTTCGAATATACGTAAGCAACAATAGAGTAGGGCATCTCATCGATATTGCGTACCAGGAGCGCATAACCAACCAGGTGGATAGAAAGAAATATAACAAGCAGCTGATGTTTGGGTCCCTACTGCTGTTGACTAAGGATAACTTTGAGACAGTTCTGTGTGCTACAGTGCTGGATTCTAGCTCGGATTTGTTAAGAGATGGATATGTAAGTAATAATTGATTGAAGGGGAGACCTAGGAAATACAAGAATTAGGTTTTTTTATATTACCTAGGTTCTACACATGTTCTACAACTAATTTAGCAAGGAGTAAGATAGTTTGCTTCCATTGTAATCCATTTGTTATTAACGAATGCTAAAACAAACTTCGAAACAATCCCGAAATAGTCGTTTTGAGTAGACAATGGTCGATAAACTACCTATTTAGAATCATTTGTTTCTACAAATGATTTGGATATTATCTCATATCAAAAAACCAGTTTTTTTTGAGCTTACGCGGGGCTAACATAAACTTGTTTATCTGGCTTAATCTTATTATCTCTAGACCGATGTGGCGCGGCGTGCGACGCAGGTGGTTACAGGTTCGATTTCCGCCTTGGGACAAATTTTTGTTCGATCTGTAATAATAGGCCTTTATAATATTAGTAATTCTCTTCCAGCTTGCTGTATCATTCCAAAACCCAGTATCTCAGACGATATTCTCGGAGCCATACCTGATGGTGGAAAGCGAAGTATTCTTCGAACCTTACCACCAGGTGCTGAAGGTGCTCCAGGGATCTAGGATAGATGACCTGCCGATGGGGAAATATATTGTAGATGTTAAGGTATGTTGACTTTTTGAATAGAAATAGAGCTTTTCTGTTCACTTTATCTATACAATTTGGTACAGCGCCTCTATCATGCGCACATGTAACTACGCAAATCCCATACTAAAAGGAGACGTCACGATCACCTCTCGATATTAATCTATACTAATATTATAAAGTCCAGTAAAAGTATAAGTCCAGTGGCAAGATGGGCAGATGACATCTCTAACACCGCAGGGCGAACCTGGATGAGATTGGCGCAGGACCGTGTGGAGTGGCACAAAAGTTTGGAGACCTATAGCCAGCAGTGGGTGAAGTCGGGTTGCGGATGATGATGATGATGATGAATATTATAAAGAGGAAAGATTTTATTGTTTGTTTGTATTGAATAAGCTCCAAAACTACTGGACCGATTTGAAAAATTCTTTTACCATTAGAAGCCAACATTATTCCTGATGAACATAGGCTACTTTTTACCGCGAGAAAATGCTTAATTCCTACGGGAAAACGGGTAATAGGACAACGGGTAGTAAGAATGCAGCTAGTGTCAAATAGACTCACCCTTCTGATCTACCTTAGATCAACTAGCTATGACCAGCAGCAACTACCTTAGATCAACTAGCTATGACCAGCAGCAACTACCTTAGATCAACTAGCTATGACCAGCAGCAACTACCTTAGATCAATTAGCTATGACCAGCAGCAACTACGTTAGATCAACTAGCTATGACCAGCAGCAACTACCTTAGATCAACTAGCTATGACCAGCAGCAACTACCTTAGATCAACTAGCTATGACCAGCAGCAACTACCTTAGATCAACTAGCTATGACCACCAGCAACTACCTTAGATCAACTAGCTATGACCAGCAGCAACTACCTTAGATCAACTAGCTATGACCATCAGCAACTACCTTAGATCAACTAGCTATGACCAACACAATGCATACCCTCAGGGCGCTCCAATTATTTTGCGTTCACTCTTGTTAGATTGATAAGTTTGATACATCATATTCATGGAATTAGATAATTTAGGAATGTCATTTTAGTTATAAAAGGCAAGAATAAATAATAATTGAATTAAATAAGATCAGGTTTTCAATTTAATAGAACGATCGCAAATAAAAATGATTTTGGAAAGATTAAAATTCTTACAAAAAAATTATATCAAGCTTTATGTGAATAAGTTTCTGCCCGCGGCGTCGCACGCATTTTTACGGAATAAAAAGCAAGCCTATATGTTATTCTAGATCCAGATAATGTGTGCAAAATTTCAGCTCGATCCATTCAATAGTTGTCTTCGGTCAAAAATCTTCACTAATATTAGTAGGATCTATAGAATATCTATCGAATGTTTCTGTTTCCAATTTCAGCCAGAAACCAAACCACCAGCATACCTCACCCTAGAAACAAACTACACGATACTACCTCCAGGAAAAGTGGACGAAATAACATTCCCAGTGTTAGATCCAACGCAGTGGCCCAACGCATTAGGCCTCGACGATTCCCAACAAGAGGCATACAAATTCGCACTCACACGCGAATTCGCCGTCATCCAAGGCCCACCCGGCACCGGAAAAACGTTCATCGGTGTCAAAATCGCATCCACAATCCTCCAAAATCAGTCTCTAGAAGGAACACCAATGCTAATAATCTGCTACACGAATCACGCACTAGATCAATTCCTCGAAGGTATCCTCAACGTTACCAAAAGTGTTATAAGACTGGGCAGCCAAAGTAAAAGTAAAGCTCTAGAGTCGTATAATCTAAACAGTGTTAGAACTAAGGTTAAATGTAAATATTCTTATTTGTATGGAAGCAAGCGAGCAGAGTTAGAGAAAATATACAAAGAAATGACTGAACTGCAGACAGAAATCGAGAAATGCGAAGATAGTATTCTATGCTACAAGTGCGTGAAGCCATACTTGAAAATTGGCAACAAATCCTACGAGCTTAGGCCGTCTGATGAAGACCCCGTTCTAAATTGGCTCTACGGCCTAAAAGACACAAGTAAAGGCAAGCAAAATGGAACTGAAAAATTAGAAAAAGAACTCGAATGTTTTATGGTCGATGATAAAAAAATAACTACGTGTTTTTCTGAGAAAATTGCGGTAAATGAAATTGAATCTATTAAAAATATACAGAAGTATTTAAGCGAGGAAAACAATGATGGTAAGAGCAAAGAGACTAATCAAAAGTTGTTGAATAAGATTAAGAGTATTGAAAAGAGACTGGATTATTTTAAGGTAAGCACGTTTTGAATTAACTGAAGTGGCAGTGGGCCGGCCATATCTCGCGAAGAACCGATAACCGCGGGGGTAAACGCGTTCTCGAGTGGAATCCGCGACTCGACAAACGTAGTGTAGGACGCACTCCGGTCAGATGGGATAACGATCTGCGAAAGACTGCAGGCAGATTCGGGATACGGCAAGCTGAAAACAGGGCGCTATGGCGCTCATTAGGGGAGGCCTATGTCCAGCTGTGGACTAATATAGGCTAATGATGATGACCTTTTGAAACCCTAATTATGTTTATAGCCCAATTTTTACCAAAATGTTTCGAATAATGAGAGATCACTCGGCCTTAGGAAATTGGCCTAAGGAAAATTGGGATATTATTTATTTCTAAACATTCCTTTGCGGCAACCAATAAAGTATCTCCAAAGGTCTAGCCAACACCTTATGTTTGACGGTAATAAAATGATCGTTTCAGATTTGTCACAAACATGGTATCTCAAACACTCCATAATCGTGGTCAAAGTCGATCTTTTATCGTCTCAGCTTCTGAGTTTATACCACAGCTCTTTAATAGGTAAGTTTAAACTTTTAAAATGTTCCAGAAAAACATAGCATTGTACGGTCATGATAAACAAGAGTTGAAGATGGATAAAGTGGAGAGTCTGTACACATTGAGCTTGGAACAGAGATGGCAACTGTACTTCAATGTGGTCCGAGATATTAAGGATGAGCTGCTTGCTAAGTTGGACAGTTTACTGGTAATATACCTTAATTTTTATTTACCTCACCTGGTATCCTGGTCATATTGGTCCACTGCTGGACGCAGGCCTCCCCCTGATAAGCGCCTTATCGCCTTTTATCTTATGGGGGGCTAATGACACCTAAGCTAAAATTATTTAATTTGTGTGCAATAAATGAAAATTGCGCTGTGTGGTGCCGGCTTAGAATTTGCACCACCCTAACTCTTCCCGCGGGTGTCGTAAGAGGCGACTAAGGGATATCCACCGGTGGTGGCGGGCAGCAGCGCCCCCTGCAGAACAACTCTACCACCGAACTGCGATCCCCAACTCGCATGCTCAGCGTAGGGATAATGGGCATTATGGATAAATGCCAATAAAGCGCTTATCAGGGGAGGCCTGCGTCCAGCAGTGTACCAATAGAGGCTGTTGAGGTTGAGGTAGTCTATTAGCTAGGAACCTTAATTATAAGAAGCGTTTCGGCTTGATCACAAAAATCAATTTCAATCGAACGTCCCTTGAGATTTTGTTCGTACAAGTGGAGAGAACCAACTGTCATCTCAAGGTGGAGAGTCGCGGCCGCCCTTAAGTTGTAAACCGAGAACGTTGGAATAAACGGGTTCTTGAGTGGAGACCGCAACTCGGCAAACGTAGTGTAGGACACTGGATAAGGCAAGCTGAAAACACTGCGTAATGATCCAAATAATAACCTACTTATTCCGCTCGTTTATAGGAAAAGCACAACTGCGCCAGCGACGAACTAACAGAAGTATCAGATCTAATAGACGGTGAGGTGATGAAGACGGCGCGAGTGGTCGGGGTCACCACCACCGCCGCGGCCAGGCGGCACCAGCTCATGAAGAAACTGAACTCGCCTATAGGTAACTATAGTAGTTAATACTCTGATACTTCTGTTAGTTAGTAACAAAAGTATCAGATCTAAGAGATGGTGAGGTGATGGAAGACGGCGCGAGTGGTCGGAGTCACCACCATCACCAGCCAGCTTGCGGCCAGGCGGCACCAGCTTATGAAGAAAGTAAACTCGCCTATAGGTAACTACAGAAGTTAATATGTACTCTGATACTTCTGTTAGTTAGTAACAGAAGTATACCTTATTTATAGGTAACCAACCACCAAAAATTCCTACAGGACTTCATAAAGTTGCGGCTCTCTCTGTTCGTTGTTATTGCAGGCTGTGTACCAGGGAACCCGTAAAATCTTGTCACCTATACCCAAATGCAATCATTCCGTTTGTAAGAAGCATACAAATTGCTAAATATAATTTATTTTCATTGTGATATTTGCAGTAATCGTGGAGGAGGCGGCTGAAGTATTGGAGGCTCATATCGTGGCGTCATTGACACACCACTGCCAGCATCTTATACTTATTGGTAAGTTCAAAGTATTTATTACTACCTAAGAAATTTTGTGAATAAATTATTTTATTTATTTATTTACTGGTGGGGCCGTCACTGTACCGTGTATACAAAATACCGTGGTGGAAAGCACAAAAATTGGGAAACCTTAACCCAGTATAAGGTTGCGGACGGTTATGATGATGTTAGAAGACAAAAAAAACTGGCGAAGTTGTATTTCCGATGTCTGATGAATGAATGAAAAAGAACTGATGATTACCCTGCAGTAGGTAAGGGCGAATGAAAATGATAATATTGTGCTTTTCACAATCTTATGTCTCAGACTTATACAAAACTAGCTTCAGCCCGCGGCTTCGCACACGCTTTTGAAGTAGCTTAAGTCCGTCTCCAGGATACCGTTAACCCCTTGCCAAATTTCATTAAGTTCAGGAGTGAAAAGGAAACAGACAGACAGAATTACAATCGCTGCTATAGATAGATAGAAAATTCTTTATTGCACACTTATCAAGATTATTTACAAACAACAACAAAATTTACAAAATATGTGACAATTGGCGGTCTTATCGCTCAAGAGCGATTTCTACCGGACAACCGTGAATGGATAGAATCGTTGGATTAAAGATCTAAAGATCTGTGGGCACTATTAGCTAATATACAAATTTTACATAAAAATACCGACAACAATTACAAATATACCTAAATATAAAACATACTTATATAAATATAAACATAAATATCAATATTTTATAAAGGGAAAAAAGGGTGTGATCAGTGAAAGCAGGACAAATAGTGTTCCTTTACCATACTCTTGAATATACCAATATTCAAGAGTATGGTAAAGGAACACTATTCGAATTTGCAAAGTCACTACCAAGTGACTTTGCAGGCCTTACTGAGACTGGCAGCGTGTTCCAAAGCTGTACAGCGCAGGCAGTATATGAGTTGTCGTAGAAAGAAGTAGAGTGGACAGGGACTTGAAACATAAGAGTTTCAGAAGAGCGCAGAGAAAGAGCGTGAGAATGATGAAGAGAAAGGATGTGACTATTTCGGCGAAGCCGTATAGGCAACCACTTGAGCTTCCTGCGAAATTCCGAGACGTGGTCATATTTGCGCAAGCCAAATATAAACGTTATCCCGACATTCTGCATGCGCTCAAGTTATAATATTAGTATGGATGGTACAAAGCCTTGCCACAAACGAACTTTTAATCTCCTTATTGTTCATAGAAATCCAAATGTGGCATACATAAAGTAAAATCCTACTTTCCAGGTGACCACAAACAGCTTCGTCCAACCGCTGCCCACTACAAGCTCGCTAAAGACTATAATCTGGAAGTGTCTCTCTTCGAGCGCATGGTACGGAATGGCATACACGCACGCACGTTGACTACTCAGCGGCGAATGAGGAGGAACTTTGTAGGTGAGTCGGTTTTCATCATCATATCAGCCCGCAAATGGACAAAACAGGACTCTTAAGAGACCGGTGTTCTCAGGGGCTCCACATATACACAAACACACTAACACATATATACACACACACATGCGCGCACAAATATCTATTACATCAGTAAATATATTTATATTATAGTTAAAGTTATTATGTACTTTAGATTGAACTTATTACTTCTAAGATAATTTGCATTGTTCAAAATTTCTGACTTACCTTGCTGTTCCATTTGTTTATTTAATATCGGTGTAATCCTTTTTGGCCTTAGTGTTATGTATATTTTAAGTTATGGAAATTGTAACGCTGTGGTTTACCTTAATAAATATAAAATAAAAATAAATGTCCACAGCTGGACATAGGGTCTTTCCCATACGACGCCCTAAGTAAGTCCTGAGCTGCCATCCAACGACTCCCTGCGACCGATACAATCTCGTCTGTTCATCGAGTGGTCATAAACACTCCGTTTTGCGTTGTATCGCGATCGCCCCTCGAGAACCTTTACTCCCCAGCGCCGTTATCGGTTCTATGAGCTGTATGACCCTCTGCCACTTCAGCTTATTAATTCTGAGAGCTATGTCGGTGACTTTGTTTCTTCTACGGATTTCCGTATTCCGGAGTATAATATAAAATCCTCACTCAACTTAAGTTCACTACCTAAATATCTGGAAGTTTTGTTTTTGATTTGTTTTTTAAAGGTCTTTCATTAAAAGTTTTACATGCGTTGATTATAAACACTGTTTAGAACCTATCTAAGTACAAGACCAAATTAATAAATAACTCAACAAGCTATGGACGCCTTTAAAAGTTTGACATGGCATCGATGAAATTACTATTTATAAAAACTAGCACTTAATAAATCATAAACTAATAAAATTATACAACATTTTTAGCAATACTTAGATATTTACATAAAAATAGTAACGTCAAAATGAGCTCTTATAGCGTATAGCGCGAGTTGTGAGTTTTTCAAGCTTCGTAACATTTTAAAACAATAAAGGTTATTCTTAAGAAACTATAAATATTTGGACATAGGTAATGAGGATCCGTAACGTTTTTAGTTGAGAATGCAGATTTATAGAGCTAAGAAATCCATAACGCACAGTGCAAAAATTATTGTTCTACGACAAAAATGGACGAAGTTATAACCAAATTACTAGCGAAGTTCACTGAGTGACCGCCACGGGTGCGTGTGACGTCACTTGCTCGGTCGCCGCCCGTTAAATGGATCAAATGGAATTTTTTAATTTATTTTTTATTAATCGATGGGTCTCTCAAAACCGAGTCTATTTGGTTCTGTAATTTTTTTTCTATACTTATAGTTTCGGAGTAAATCACTAAAAACTGATGTCTGCCTACGGTTTAAGGGCGGCGACCGAGCAAGTGACGTCACACGCACCCGCGGCGGTCATTCAGTGAACTTCGCTAGTAATTTAGTCATAACTTCGTACGTAATGGTCCGATTTGGATAATTTAAGAAGATATATCATTCTAATGTCATAAAGAATAACGTGGATACTTAGTTCTATTGAAATTGCTATAACGTTACGTATCCTCATTAATTCCTTCTATTCAAACATACATATATAAAGATCTGGAAGTGTCTCTCTCGCGCATGGTACAGATTGGCATAAGCGCACGCACGGACGTTGGACGAGATGAAACTTTGTAGGTGTGTCGATTTTATAGGCTTACTCTCCTGTCCACCGCTACCATCTTGGTTTCTGTTGACAAAAGACTTATAAGTAATCGGAGGCATCGAACCGACTATTGGTAGGCTTGGCTATCTTAATAAATGAAAGAAAGGAAAACATGCCTTATCAAGTGGTTAATCAACTGGTCTGACAACCTATTTGACGCAGCGGGAGAATCATTTACAACGGGATATTTACCATGATTTGAGTTTTGAGCTTTCCTATATTTCGGCTCAGTTTCATGCGCCATGATCAAGGAATAACTGACGGCACTGCGAGTGAGTTTTTATCGGCAGATATATCGATCTACCTTCATTTTTTGTCTTTAGCTACGAATGTTACTACTAATCATAATCAATAAAACTCAAATCATGGTAAATATCCCGTTGTCAATGATTTTAGTGGTAGTAACCATGATGAATTTAAGTTTTAGCAGCGGGAAAAGGTCCGCCTGGGACGCAGGAGTTTCGTTTCGTACGATCTGCAGATAATGTTCTGTTTTCTATGTTTAGTAAAAAAGTCCCCCATTATTTACTTGAGTCAGAAGTTCAATCAATCAATCATTCAATGTCTGTGATTGCGCAGAGGATTTGCGGTCACTCAAGGAAATATCGAAACCAAGTCACAGGCATTAATCACCAAAACGTCTTCAAAAGACGGAAATGCCAACATGATAATGACATGATATAACTCAAGAACTATCTAAAATAGAAAGCCGTTGGCAAATCGTACTGCGACAAGCGTAATCGTTCCAAATGCATGTCTGTTGTCTGTGCCTGGAAGAAATTGCTTTAAACAATATGGCCGCCTATTGTATGTTTTTATTTTGTTTAGATATACCTAAGTACTTTATTTTATTTATTTTGTATGAACAATAAAGTGTTCATTCATTTTGTTAAGGGGGTATAGTACCTCAAATTGCTTATTTTCAACTCCGTCGGACCTCCATATCTTCCAAACTACTGAATATATAACTTTGAAATTTATATATGGTAAAGTTCAGGACTTATTCTATCGATCATATGTTTCGAAAACACGATGCCATAAAAATTTCTCGATAGAAAAAAATCGCAAAGTTACCTCTAATTTTTTACTAAAACCCTAATTTCTCAATAAATACAGATGATACGATCTTGAGATTAAGCATAGTAATTGAACTAAGTATAAAGAACATTTTATATGTTGCCTTTTTTTTCAATTAACTATTCTAATGTTTGTGGGGAGCAAATAACTACTGAAAACTTGATTTTTGGGCTTACGCCGCTTTGCTCTGTCCCGCTCATGTGAACGCGAAATCCTATGCCTATCCTCTTCACACAATAACGAGGTAGGGTACCCCCTTATAGGAAGTTTATTTATCATATGTTATTTTTGTCCAGATTTGTTGGTGCCCACTATATACGAGAAGCTGGATTGCCATCCATCCGTGCTGGCGTATAAAGATGTCCGCGGGATGAAGGACAACCTGTATTTCTACAGCCATGAGGAGTTTGAAGATTCCGAGGTACTTTTTGCGTTTCTGCGGCTTCGTACGTGCTTGTCCTGCCCCGGGGTATCGTATACCTCCGTGCCAAATCTTATTAAGATCCGTTAAGCTTACCGATAGAGAATTACTTTCGTTTTTATATCATAACTAGTTGCGCCCCGCGGCTTCGCACGCGTTGTTTCTATGGAAACGTATAAAGGTGATTTCTATCCCACGGGAACTGATTTATGGGATAAAAAGTAGCCTATGTTTGATTCCAGGATTACAATTACCTGTATGCAAAATTTCAGCCCGATCTGCTCAGTAGTTTCCATACATACTTACAAACTTTCGCATTAGTAGGAAGTATGGATAAGCAGTGGCGGATTAACACATTTTCAAGGTACAGGCTGTAAACTTTTTTGCCGCCCTTGCTTCTACAATTGTCATGTCCTATATTAATTTTACTGTCCAACATTTCAGAAGAAATAGTTTTTGGGTATATTTCTGAGCTAATCAAAACTCAATCATGTACGATTAATAAGGCGGGGTAATGTGTACTACTTAAACAATGATAGAGTACATTCGGTAAATGTTAACTTACAAAGAGTTAAAAATAATCAACTCATCCTGTGGTCCAGTTATAAAAGTTCGTGACAATACCTTTTTCCGCGATTTTTGTTGGCATAGGAATAATAAAGCCTTTTTTAGTTTTTTTTTGTATTCTACTATATCTTGCAGGGTATGGAAGACAGCTGGAGTCACAAGAACACGTTCGAAGCGAAGTGGTGCGTGGCTCTGGCCAACTACCTGCGCAAGATGAAGTATTCTCCCGATGAGGTGACCATCCTCGCCACTTACCAGGGACAAGTCTCGAACATTAAAAAGGTAAATATTGCATTAAAATGGTATATTATTAAATATTAATAATATGCGATTTTACTACAAACATGATAATACGACAAACATGGACCTTGAATTTACATCACAAAACCCAAGCTAATCTTACTTAAGTTTGGCTACCTCTTGTCGATTCCAGTTTGAAGCTAGTGTATTTAATCTTAACCCCGACTCACACTAGCGCCACCACCTATTTTATTTTATTACTAGCGGACCGTCCCGGCTTCGCATGGTGGACACTTATTTTATAAACATATAAATATAGCCTATGTTACATAGGGATAATGTGGCATTCTAATGGTGAAATTTTTTTTGAAAAAAAAGGAATTTTCAAGAATCCGTTGGGCAGTTTGTGATACCTTTTATATGCCTTTTTTAATGCGTCTGTAATAGTTTTATTTTGTATACTTTACGCACAGACGCGAAGTTGCTCTTGGCGGCCACCAAATTTAGTTTTCGCATCTCTGCCTTAAACTATACGAAATAAAACTTTAAGAGACATTAGAACAGCTGCTCCGATTTTCATCAAACATAGCTAAGAACACTGTTTGGTCCTCTTGCAAACAAAAAACCGTATTCCAAATCGGTTCATCTGTTTTGCTAATACAATGCCACAGACATATACTTACACACAATTATACTATTACTAGCTGCGCCCCGCGGCTTCGCCCCCGTGGAAATTTATGTTTCCAACTTTCTTAATTTTTTCTTTCATAAGAACTTTCTCCTGACAATAACAAACACAACAAAGAAAGAATTTGCGAAATCGGTCCAGCCGTTCACGCGTGATGCCGGGTTTCATTTTTATATAGATAGATAACAACCCTATCGCGCGAGACCGCACCGAGTGGAAAGATTTGGGGGAGGCCTTTGCTCAGCAGTGGGACACACCAGACTAGATTAAAAAAACAACCCTTTTTGGGTCAAGGGTTAAAAACACCATTCAAGTGTTTAATTTTTTTCAGCTGAGCCAAAAGTATGACCTACTAAAGGACATCAAGATCACCGCAGTAGACAACTACCAAGGCGAAGAGAGCAGGATAGTGATACTGTCTCTAGTTAGGAGCAACAGAGACGGCAAGATTGGCTTCCTTGCTGCTTCCAATAGGATCTGCGTGGCTCTGTCTAGGGCTAAAGAAGGTTTGTACTGTTTTTATTTTTAAACCATTATTTTGTGCTTACATCGCCCAAGAGATTGTATAATTTGGAAACAAACGCCACGAATATGCAGGTCTACTTTGAAAAACGAACGAAGTTGACGAATGACGTCGGATCGCACGAAACGAGGAACGGCCGATGCGTTCTTTCGACGACGACCTTAGTCATCGATGGAACGCATCGGCTGTCCTTCGAAAAATATATGTCAGAATGATTTTCATAGCTATGAAAATCATTCTAATATTTATGATTTTTTTCTAAGAGTTTCTAAGAATCGCCTACGTTCCAGGATTCTACATCTTCGGGAATATGAATCAACTGAAAGCCGCCAGCGTGGTTTGGAGCGCGGTGAACAAGAAGCTTGCGGCACAGAACGCTATTGGAAATGTAGTTACCTTGAACTGTGATATGCCGATTGGGAATCTTGATGTGAGTATTTAAAATCTTGATGTATAAATAAACTGCACGCACACCATAAGAATAGATTTGTTTATTTTTATACACAATGGTAAAATTAATATATATCGGCACCTCCACGCATACAGTCGTGCGACGAAGGCATTTTGACCTGGTTTTGACAGGGCAATCGTGCGGGGGCAAGGGACGGGACGGGGGAGGGACGCTCCCGAGTTGCATACATCACCGCCTTAGTAGCTCGGGAGCCTTGTTGGTCATGGCCTAGTCTGTCGCAAACTATATTATCTTTGTAACATACAGGCAGACCATGGCGCAGGCTTAGAAATAGGGCCCCGTTGCCACCCAGGGTAGGTACTTACGATACGGCGAAGAAAAAACTAACTCAGCCTGTGGACGTCGTAAGAACCGACTAAAGGACCTACCAGAGAGGGCAGCTGCTACCTTTTGTGTATTTTAACACCCTCGTTGCGATCACCAGACCGCCAATATAAGTAGTTCTTATGGATGTTGTCAGGCATCCTTATAAGTATGAATCAATTGAACAAAGGTCAAAACAATTTTCTTTTTCTTTTGTTTTGTACTAAGTAGTTTGTACATTATGTTAATAGGTAGGTAAACACTCGATTAAATATAAACCTAAGTATATACTTAAATATAAGTACAAGTTTTGTTTTTCTCATTTAAGTGAACTGTATTTATGTTCTTTGAGAAAATAAAGATTCTTCAAACCGAGAGGACAATTCGGATAAGTACAAGAGGGAAAAAATTTCGACACTGTTATTTATTTTTTTATTTACGTCTTTGTGTATTGACTTAAAAAGCATTGATAGTCCTAATATTTTTAAAACCAAATTTTAAAAGTTTTTGTTGGAAAAGTGCTGGTACTCATTAAATTTTGACAATGTAAGCGACCTCGAATTTTAATAGTTTTCTTTAGATTTTAAGAGACGAATGTTTTAATTTTCTTTATATTTTAATCGTTTAATTAAGTTTATTATAAGACCTACTCATAATATTCAAATACAATCGTAAACCTCAACCTCAACAGCCTGTATTGGTCCACTGCTGGACGCAGGCCTCCCCCTGATAAGCGCCTTATTGGCTTTTATCTCATTGGGGGTACTGCCCATAATCCCCACGCTGGGCATGCGGGTTAGGGATCGCAGTTCGGTGGCAGAATTGTTCTGCAGGGGGCGCTGCTGCCCGCTCCCGGTGGGATATCCCTTAGTCGCCTCTTACGACACCCGCGGGAAGAGTTGGGGTGGTGCAAATTCTAAGCCGGTACCACACAGCAATTGTAAACATTGTTCATGAATAAAATAAATTATCTATCTATCTACCTGTCCACCGTGGGTGATTATGACAAAAATACCTCTTGGTCGAGGCATCTACAGTAGAACATGTATGTGTGCTTCTGAGGATGTAACACTAACTCGACTTGTAAAGCCCTCTACACGCTATAACCGGCCCGGCGCCGCCGGGCTTATTTTGCGATAGTCGAAACTAAGGCCCTTTTCTCATGCATACGGTCACGGCACGGTTGCCGTGCCATGACATGCTAAGTTGATTTCTGCGTGTTGTATGTGCCGTGACCGTGTGTCGCCCATATATTTTCTTCTTTACACACTTTTCACATGCATACGGTTATGGCACGGCGGCGACCGTGCCATAACCGAATGCATGTGAAAAGGGCCTTACCCGCCGTGTAAGGCCACTGGGCCGGCGGCTTCGATGTGTAGAGGGCTTTTGGCTTTAAAATAGGTTTAGTTTGTGCGACGGGAATCGAACCCGCCAAATAACCCATTGTTTTCTGTCCACAGATCAAGAACATTGAAGATTTCGAGCTTATCGAGAGGCTATGAAAGGCTTGGATGGAATGAAACTAGAAAATAATGATGAAATATTTATTACCGAATTTTTTATGTCGTATTTTAATCAATTGTAAAATAAAATTATCTAATCAATTACGTGCGTGTTTTAAAGCAGTCGCTCGATCAGTACTTAGGTCTATAAAACAGCGGTTTATCACATACTTAATTATTGTTCTGACTGTTACAGTCGCTCCTTGCCCGTGGTCCCGTTGACTGGACGACCGAAAATTATTTTTTCGGTAGTCCAGTTAACTGTACCACGGAAGAATTTTTTTTGATGGTTCCGTGGCCTAGATACACGGGCAGCTTGAATCAGTCAAGATGGACTTCAAGCTACGACTGCATAGTTAACTATACAACTGCTCGAGCGGTGTGTCTGTAAATAGAAGAGTCATGAAATCAAATAATAACTCATTTTTTTTCGACTTCGACGAGATTTGAACCCGCATCCTTCCCACCTAACCAAATTACACAACGTGGTCAAGCGACTTTTTCGAGTGTGAGTTTTTCGACACCTACGTCACTTAACCTCGTGGTGTAGTTAGCACATTCCCACAGTGAGAGAAGGATGCAGGTTTAAGTCCCGTCAAAGTTGTTTTTTTTGTGATATTATTTGATTTTTAGATACTAACCCTGAGTGGCTGAGGGCTTACGCACTATAGTAACAAAAACCTTAGTTCACCATGCAATCGCAGCTTGAGTTGCATCTTGACTGCTTCATGCTGCCCGTGTAGGCCCTAAGTTATTCATAAGTAACAGAAAGCGCCAACTTCTTAAGACCCTTAAATTAACCAAAACAGCAACAGAACATAACTTTATGTACACACGGAACAGGTTTTACCCTCACAGCTCCCATTTCTTTTGACCCCCTTGAAACATATTTCTTCTTTGACTTTTAATTAAACCAATAAGGTGGTTGTAAGTTAAGGCCAGGTATTCCTGCAGCAGTAGGCATAAGTGCCAGCGCGCGACAGATCGAGCCTACCAAGTCGCCTCGCTCGTGCAATTTGTAGGTAATTAAACATAGTGATTAGGAAAATGATTTTATCAAGTCAAACTCAGCGAATATGTTTAGAAATATTCAATGTCTTTAGTTAGTACAAAAAAATATGTAAAATATCAGTAGTTCAAATCATAATATTGAAAAAAACATTACAAAAAATACCAAAGTTACCCCTTTGGGATTTTTTTCTATCGAGTGAAGTTCATTAGATCTTGTAACTGAATGCGACTTTGACTAGACTAGATCCTTAATTCTTTTTTTCAGAATTTTAAACACTATTTTCCATGTATCAGATGATTTTAAAAGTCACAAAAGCGCGGCCTATGCTGGTATACCTGGCCTTTAGGCGCTGACTGTACAATACGACCCATTCTACTATTCCATACTAAAGCTAGGACCACACTATTGTGGTGTGTCGTTGTGCGTCAGAATCATACTGGTGTCATTTATTTAGCATGGTTAGAAAACAAATTAGGTATAATAACCGTCAATCTTCTTGTACTCTGGTGAACCACGTGACAAAGATGCGCAGAACGCAATTCTGACGCCATATTGGTGGGCGGCTTCTGGACACTCACGTCGATTATTCACTGGGAGTTTTTGTTTCAAACAATGAAAGAGCGAAACAGAGCTATATGAAGCTGTACGCATCTCTTTCGCCTGCTACGTTGTCGGCGACATATGAATTATATCCGTGAGTGTACCTGCGCAAACTTCCCACTCTCGCTGGCCGTCACCGGACAAGATGTTTGACGGCAACTAAACTGCGTGTTGTGTCGCTGTAATAATGTCTAAGCCATACTAAACGTATGAAACCGAGATGCTCTTATCAGCCATAACGCACCACTACTGTGGATTAGCTTTACTAATATTCCATACAAACACAAATCGATAGGGTACATTACATTGGTACAGTCGGCTGCATTAAAATCTTTTAACTTTAGAAACTGACTAAATCGATGACCGCGTTTCGTCTTTCAATACGAGATTTTTATAATTACAAACAAGCTCTGCTTAGCTTGGGGCTAGATGATGCTGTGTGTGAATGGTCCAGCATTATTATTTATTATTTAATAATGAGTAATAAAATAACATAAAGCGAGTCTTACTGTAGCCAAGACTTCCATGATTCTAAAATTACATTTTACTGTAGCCGAGTGTACCTCTATTATATACCTAAGTATCCAAAGGTATCCATAAAAATAAAGCAATAAACTTCTCATTCAACTAGTAAATATAAAAAATTGTTACTTTGTAACTATTGTTAGTTTCACTAACCGTTAAATCAACTTAACATTATAAAACTTTTAAATCCATCATGTTTTCATTCATTTTCATCAATCCAACAATTATTTATTATATTTACCATGATTTCAGTTTTGAGCTTTCCAATATTTCGGCACAGTTTCATGCGCCATGATCACGGAATTACTGAGGGCACTGGAATAACTGAAAGCTCAAAACTCAAATCATGGTAAATATCCCGTTGTAAATGACTTTATTGTTAACATTATAACATTTATAACATTTAACATCACTGTTTATAGAATTATAACAAAAATAGTGTTTGATACTTTTGTAAGTATGACAGAAATATACCTACTTAACTTAATATCCTGTCCTGTATTGCCGTTCACAAGTTGGTCTATTTCTATGCTCATAAAATCTTTTCCATACAAATGAGGTTCCATAAAAATTGTTGCTTGCCCAAGTTAATTCTAATTTCTATTATTTTCTACTAGGATTCTACAGTTTGTGCTAACAATTACCTAAAATGACATCAGCGTTGACATACAGCGGGGCAATGCAGCCAGCGCTGCAGCGTCTTAGGGACGCTTCCAACTGGTATCAATATGGATCAGTTGAGCTAACTGTACGTGTAAATTGTATGCGTTAGCTCAACTGTTTTAATTATAAATACTAGTTCTAATTTGTTTCTATTCTTTGATTGTTATTTTATTAATAAAGTACAACGTGCATACGGCACTTAATTGTTCTAATATCAATGCAATCTTTAACCGATCTTGATTCGCACAGAAACACAATTCTCTCTAACCCCTAATTATCACATACCGTATAAACAAATTACATTGTAGAATTAAATAATTACGTTTTACAGACAGCACATTAAAATGTGGAATTTAAAGAAGCGGAATAATAAATTAAATATGTAAGTATTTAGTCTATTGTACATATCGCTAGTCATGCCTACTTTGAGTGCTATGCACGTGTGGGTTACGTGTTTTAAAGCAAAGAGAGTATTACTGAAGTTCACTCAATTAATGTTTATATAGGCTTCTCAATTGCTCTAATGTTTTTATTATACACATCCATAGGTTTTAGACACTAGTTTCCACCAAGCAAAGCGGTAAAGGTATAACTTAACTTAATTAGGTATAACTTTAGTACCTATTTGATTTCATGTTGTGATGGTCTTATACACTATTAGTTTCTGCTCGCGGCTAGCGAACGTGTTGTTTCTATGGAAACGTTTTCTATCCCATGGAAACTGATTGATGGGATAAAAAGTATTGAATAAGCCTTTGTTTGTTCCAGGATTAGAATTAGCAAAATTTCAGCCCGATTCGTTCAGTAGTTTTAGCGTGAAGTGAAGAGGTAGCAAACATCATAAACATCCAAACTTTCACATTTACAATATTATTAGTGTGATTTTGACAGCATGCCATTATTATTTTTTAGTTATTTTTACTAAAAGTCGAGTGTTTACAATGTGGTTCTAGTCATAGAACATTGATACGATTAGATTCTAAACAACACGCATAGCATGTCGTCGGCGCGTTTCAATAGTGTGTGGAGCCCTTAAACTATAGATAGTGTAAGTGTACATAACATTTATATGAACCCCTAGGATAAAACTATTTACAATTTGTTCTAATAACCGATTTCTAAGAAATCCTCTACATAAATCGCTATATTTTCCGGCGTTTCTAAATGTACATGGTGCGTCCCTTGCACCTCTACATACCGTACGTACGTCACCTGTTTCAAAGCATCAATAACCTCGGTATAGTAATTCAACTTCTCCCATTTCTGACCCGGAATGGCCCTTATATTTAAAACTTTGCATCTGATTTGTTGCGCGTATTCTAAAGCGGTTTCTAAAGACATCATCGCGAGCCCGGAAACTTTTAGTTTCGGGTCGCGTTTAAAAAAATAACCTTTCTTCTTCATATGTGCGGGGGTCGGTGACATCCCCCGTTTCATAAGCACCCTGCAGTTCTCCCTAGATAACGCACCCTTGTACGCATCGTGTACTATATCGATCATCTCATCGTATTCGTAGCAAGGAACCTTATCTTCAGGCAGGTTTTCGTACTGCAACATTTTTTCTATACTCTTGCCAGTGTTTTTGACCATAACTAGCGGCTCTCTGACTGCTGGACTGGCGATATCTACGCAGATTATCTTGTCTACGTCATCGGGGAACGACGCTGCGTACATAAAACTAAGCGCACCACCGAGAGAATGTCCCATGAGTGTGACTTTATCCCATTTGAAGTGCTTTACTATTCTGCGTAGTAGGACGATCCCATCCCAGAATATGTAGTAAACCATGCCTTCTGGATAGAATGAGGAGTTGCCGTGGCCTGGAAGGTCTATGCAGAGGACGGACGTTGTGACGGGTAGAAGAGGGATGAGGTTGTCCCAGGTGCCAGCGTTGTCTTGCCAGCCGTGGATGGCTATGACTGGCTGCTTGTCCCGGGGGCCCCACCAGCGACCTGCCACGTGACCCCATGGTACTGGGATCTCGATTTCTTCGACCTTGTAGCCTGGTGGTAAGTCTGGAAAGAAGGAGATTAGGGTTAACAGAATCTGGCATATGGCAGGTGTTTTTTTTTAGTTGGGTACGCCTGTAAAAATAGAGGTAGGCACATGTTTTATGTCACGTCAACTAGAAAGCTGCCAAAGTCCCGCTGACTAACGAAGACGCACTCAAAAGGAGTTATGAATTCTGAGGGCACCATCTGAGAGAGTGCACTAGTGTTTTCGCACAAATTCGAGCACTAAGTACAAATGTCCTGCGCGGATGGCCAGTCTCCGTTGAAACTGGCCGCGACGTGGCCGAAATTTGACTCAAAGGACATGATCAGAACCATTTCAAGATAATTTTCTCATAATAATTGAGAAAATTGGACTCATATTATCGCGTACTATCTGTTATCTGTAGCTTAGCTTACCGAACTAGTACCTACCTACATTGCATTAAGATAATGACGACAGCAAATTAACCTTTGCACTGTATTGTGAGTGAGGAAAAACGTCACGGCAAATAGTAGGTAAGTAGATTTTTGAAAGTACACGATCATTATGCCGTTGCAGAATAATGGTAGGTAGTACCTAATTCTGTTGAGCCCAAAACCTAAACTGGCCTTAAATTACTGTACTTCCTTTTTTTCGATCGTAAAAAGGGACGGCTGTTTTGACACGAACAAACCGAAACAGAGGGTCCAAAGTATTCACTAAGCAGCTTGGCATGAGCCACCTGACGAAGCTCAAAACGCACGACGGGAGGACCGTATTGTCGAAGCTGGAGATCTCCGCCGAGATAGAGCATTTGTATGGCCGTTTATACGCTGCACCTGCCCCCTATTCTCGACGTGGCGACTATGATTCCAGAGCCACCCTGACACGCCACTTTACCGACGAACTGCCAGACAGCACTCAAGACAAGATCGTGTTAGCTCTGAGGCAGCTTAAAAATGGAAAAGCACCCGGTGAGGACGGAATTACTTCAGGGCTTCTGAAGGTAAGAGGAGCCCCTGTTATACAGGAGCTACAGAAACTCTTCAATACCGTCCTTTACAGTGGGAGAACTCCAAAGGGGGAGTTTGGTGGTGCTATTTTTAGAGAATGAAAACCCTCCTTGAAAACTACAGACTCATCACACTCCTGAGCCACGTCTATAAGCTGTTCTCATGAGTGGTCACGAATCCAGCCACCGGAACAGGCCGGGTTCCGCGGAGGATATGGCACCATAGACCACTTTCACATAGTGAGGCAGATTATACAGAAGTCCAAAGAGTATAATCAGCCCGTGTGTCTGGCCTTTACGGACTTTGACTCCGTCGATCCTGTTCTGGAATCCTTACAGCGATGCCAAGTAGATTATCGATATATCGAGGTGCTGAGATGTCTCTACGAGGCCGCCACCTTGAGTGTCCAAGTACAGGGCCAGCAGTCTAAACCCATCCAACTGCGCAGAGGAGTGAGACGGGGGGATGTTATATCCACGAAACTGTTCACGAGCGCGTTGGAAGATATGTTAAAAACGCTGGACTGGAAAGATAAGGGCATTAACATAAACGGCGATTACATCTCACACCTGCGATTCGCTGAAGACATAGTTTTATGGCGGAGTCGCTCAACCCATTTCTCAGAAACGCGTGGAGGTATCGAGTTGAAATTATTAGCAAATGCAATTCAGGTCAAAATTCGTTTGAGGAAGGCATGTTTGTTAACCCCCGACGCAAAAAGAGGGGTGTTATAAGTTTGACGTGTCTGTGTGAACCGATTTCCGTTTAGTTTTTTTTGTGTCATAGATAATTTTATCCCGAGTGTTCTTAGCCATGTTTCATGAAAATCTGTTCAGCAGTGGCTCAACACAAAACGAAAACTAAAATTTTAAAAAACCCGCCGACGTTTAGTGAAACGTCGGCGGGTTTTTAAAATTTTAATTTTGTCTTGTTTTGTTCAAGGTTCATTGTACAGCAGTAGACAATACAATAAGGTAGTAAAAGGTAAATAAAAGCAAAAATCAAAATCTGCTCCTGCAGTTTGTGCATTCTGGTTTTTCCGAAGGATAAAAAGACCACTAACGACTGTCGGAATTAATTTTATTTACGTCATGAATACCTATACCTACTATAGAATGATGTACCTATACACTAGCTAAACTCGGTGTAGAATGTTTGTAAACAAACCCTAGACTTAACCTAAAATTCAATTTGTTGTCCCGTCTTTTTATACCTTTAATAGAATTTTGCTTGAAATGAGTCTAGCAGAAACTCGACGCCGACCAAGTGGATTTAGATGTTTGTGCCGTAGTTTGTTCACAAACTTCACAAACTTCGCTTCGCCACCGTTTGCGGTGTGTGTGAAGGCCACGGCTTCTGTGTGTGACAGCTTTTATCGTCAACGACAAATTATTACGTCAGTAAGTAACGGAAACGAGACAGAATTATAAGTACCTAGGTAGGCTGGTGAAGGTTAAATTAATGCATAAAATAAAGTAAACATAGTCTAGCAGGCATGGTCCTGTCGTGTAAAGGCCAAAGGTGAAAGACCTCAACTTTGATAACGGGAATTAAACTTCATTTCAGTCTATGAGTACAGCTGTGTTTTATCAATTTACTAGTTTCTGTCCGCGGCTTCGTATGCTTTTTTCCGGGATTAAAAGTAGTCTGTGTATGTTCCCCGGGATAACATCTTCTTGCCAACATTGATCAAGATCTGTGCAGCGTAAATATGTAACAGACAGATATAAAAATATGCGTCTTGCCTATTGTTTTACTAACATTATTTTGGCTGACTAATGAATATTACATAGTCTTCAATCGCGTGGAAATTCAAAAATTTATAACGCATATAAGTAAAACTATCCCTAGGGGGTTCTAGGGATAGTTTTAAAATAAAAAAATTGTTAATTCATTATTTACTTTATAGTTTATTAGTTAATTAGTTTTGAGTGAATCGAACCACAGAAAAATAATTTTCCATAGAAACTTTACCACCCTTTTTAACCCCCTCAGATGTTTTGAAAATTGACCTATCTATGTGTTATTTTAGAACCTAAAATATCTACACACTAAGTTTCATCTAAAACGGTTAAGTAGTTACGGAGATGCGTAGTAACAAACATTCACACAAACTTTCGGCTTTATAATATTACTTAGTACTTACTTATTTACTATCTACTTAGTACCTACTTTATAATATTACTTAGTAAGTTCGGCTTTATGATATTACGTAGGAGTAGGATAGTAAGCCATTATTCACAAAGAAAATTACAATCAAATAATAGAAATAAATTAGAACCAGTATTTACAATTGAAACAATTAAGCTAACTGCAGACTGTTGCAAACAATCTACAGGTAGCTCAACTGATCTTATAGTAGGATAGTACCTATGGATTAATATCATTAATCCATAGGTACTTTAATAGGATAAGGTTACCGTGGTTATGCGATAAGTGGTGGTTATAAAATTATAACCTACAGCTGGATATCTAGAGATAATATTTTTACTATTCTTTTGGCCAAGGCGAGACAAGCTGTAAAGATTAAGAGACAGTGAAGATAAGAGCAAGGAAGCAATTCAACAACAGATTAGAATTCTGGATAGATAATAATTTACAGAGGCCTGATTTCACGAAACTAAATGCAGTTTTGAATTCAATTCATGAACAGGACTTGGTATGTTTAAAGAACAATTAAATTAGCGCAATTCTGATATCAAAAGATCTTTCATTAAACGGTGGAGAGCCTGGATCAGAGCAGGCGGAAAAGATTTGAAGATCTGATGTAGGTATTAAAAAAATCGAATGACTTTCTTTTTATTGATTATGGGACATCCAGGCAGGTGCATGATATGCCACATGCCAGGTGGTAAGTAAATGATCACCAATGAGTCACCATAAGAAAGAATCCAGAATAATACTCAACTATGTAGAGCGAAAAGGCCATCCCTAATATCAGAAACTCCCAAAAAAACTAAATAACGCAAACACACCACATCATTTGAAAATGCACCCCAAGCTGGCTGGTCACCTTGGGAAGATGACCACGAATGATGATGACTTGATAACAAAAGGTACTTGATGTTACGTGACTTGATAAAAAACAACATTGAACACAAAATTTTGATCGGAAGATTACTGCGAACACGCAAGAAAAAAGACAGGAAAATATGGAAAACCTAAGAGGAGGCTTGTGTTGAAGGACAAGCTGGAAAAAACAGAACTAAGATAAAGTATTATTCAAACAATAAAATATGTAAAGTTTCAGCAACTTACATACTCGTACATCGAGAAAGAAAACATACATCAATCAAATAAATAAAGGCGAGAAAAACCCTTACACAGTAAATAGAGGGAATCAGCGCAGATATACCTCGGTACCTGATTATATGCGAAATGCTATAAGAGGAAGTGGAATATTTAAGTTATGTTATTTCGGTAGTGTTATTAAAAGTTAAAATATTGTTCCCAAAATTCCCGAAATTACCAGAAATCTTTTTAAATCGGCCAAAACTTTGGAAATTCCCGGGAGTTTCGGGGACGAAAATTCCCGGTACTAAACCCCTAATACCTACAGCTAGGTACCTATATTCAGTAACTAGCTGGTGCCCGTAGCTTCGCACTCGCTTTTTAAGTAGCCTATGTCCGTTCCCGGGATACCATTTACCTTCCTGTCACATTTCATTAAAATCCGTTCAGCCGTTTAAGTGTAAAAAGGTAACAGAGAGACAGATTGACTTTCATGCTTTCGATTTAATAATATAAGTACAGATTTTTGCCCGGTCCTTTGCCATATTATAGGCTAATCAAAACCATTATAAATTATTAGCATCCACATCACAAACAATGCAGTATTAGTAAATACCTAGGCTGTTGAAGTCATGAGTCATTTGATGTAGTTATTAGCCTAGTACGACTGTTGGAATGCAATTGCTTTAACAATGAACCTATAACTTTGTTTGACCGGACCGGACTGTATCACACTAATCCTATCCTAATAATATTATAAAGCCAAAAGTTTGTGAAATCTGAATTTTTGTTACATAAGATCTCAAAAACTACCTAACAGATCAAGATGAAATTTGGCGTACGTTTAGAGCAAAGCCTAACTTAGATAATAGGCTACTTATTATACCGAAAATACGTGTGCGAAGCCGCGGGCAGAAGCTAGTATTAAAAATGCGAAAGTTTGGATGGATGTTTGCTACCTCTAAAATAAATAAATAATGCAGGACAATTCACACAGCATCTAGCCCCAAGCTTCTTAACGCCAAAACTACTGAACGCATCGGGTTCAAATTTTGCATTCAGGTAGATTTGTTACTTTTTATGATGTATTCCCGTTGTCCCCATTGACGCTGTCCCCATTATGGGTACAACGGGAAGTCATAAAAAATCCTTCCCGTTGTGGGGACCCTGTTATGTTATGTGGGGTTCCTGTTATGGGGACTACGAGAACTTATAAAATATCCTTCCTTTTGTCCCCATTACCATGAATCATAATCATCAAGAAGAAGAAGAAGAAGAAGAAGAAGAAGAAGAAGAAGAAGAAGAAGAAGAAGAAGAAGAAGAAGAAGAAGAAGAAGAAGAAGAAGAAGAAGAAGAAGAAGAAGAAGAAGAAGAAGAAGAAGAAGAAGAAGAAGAAGAAGAAGAAGAAGAAGAAGAAGAAGAAGAAGAAGAAGAAGAAGAAGAAGAAGAAGAAGAAGAAGAAGAAGAAGAAGAAGAAGAAGAAGAAGAAGAAGAAGAAGAAGAAGAAGAAGAAAGAAGAAGAAGAAGAAGAAGAAGAAGAAGAAGAAGAAGAAGAAGAAGAAGAAGAAGAAGAAGAAGAAGAAGAAGAAGAAGAAGAAGAAGAAGAAGAAGAAGAAGAAGAAGAAGAAGAAGAAGAAGAAGAAGAAGAAGAAGAAGAAGAAGAAGAAGAAGAAGAAGAAGAAGAAGAAGAAGAAGAAGAAGAAGAAGAAGAAGAAGAAGAAGAAGAAGAAGAAGAAGAAGAAGAAGAAGAAGAAGAAGAAGAAGAAGAAGAAGAAGAAGAAGAAGAAGAAGAAGAAGAAGAAGAAGAAGAAGAAGAAGAAGAAGAAGAAGAAGAAGAAGAAGAAGAAGAAGAAGAAGAAGAAGAAGAAGAAGAAGAAGAAGAAGAAGAAGAAGAAGAAGAAGAAGAAGAAGAAGAAGAAGAAGAAGAAGAAGAAGAAGAAGAAGAAGAAGAAGAAGAAGAAGAAGAAGAAGAAGAAGAAGAAGAAGAAGAAGAAGAAGAAGAAGAAGAAGAAGAAGAAGAAGAAGAAGAAGAAGAAGAAGAAGAAGAAGAAGAAGAAGAAGAAGAAGAAGAAGATATTATCATCGAAATCAAATGTCTTCTTTCTAAATTCTAAAGACCTCTTTTTGCCTTTTTTAAAGGAACTACACCTTTGATCAAAAAACCCCGACGACAAAACAATTCTATAAAATCGTTGAATCTGTACACCAAGTTTCGTACCGACCGGTTGTAACATACGACCTGTACAGGAGTACGGACATACTGACAGAAAAGCTATTTTGGCCAGACTTGAAACGAAGACTTTCGTTCACAACGTCAATAAATAAAGAACCTGGCCATTTCAATAGATACTGCGTTTTCATAAATGAATTTGCAGTTTGCAGACTGAATAAATTTTGGCAGCTGCAATGGGAAGGAACTTATTGTTAATATTGCCTGGACTTCATTAGAATGTCATACTGTGTGACATCACCAGAACAGGTGCAAATCTAGAAATAAATAGATATGTATATGTGTAAGCACTGTACTTATTCCTGTTTTGCTCATATGTAGGATTATGTATATCAGTCATCTAGTACCCATAACACAAGCTCTGCTTAGCTTGGGGCTAGATGATGCTGTGTGCATTGTCCAGCATTATTTATTTAATTAATAAATATGATAGGTACTTACTGTCTTCCAATTGGTGTCCATTCATAATGCACTCAGTCATACTGTCACTGGCTGCACTATATTTTAATGCGATCACTGATGGACAGACGATAGCACTCGCTGGCCGCCACTGCCAGCTGAAGGTACAAAATATCAGAGAAAGTCCGTGCACTACAAATAAACTGCCCGAGTCCAACGAACGCGAGTTGATGGCAAAACACGGTCAATGTCAAAGCGGCGGCAGGTACTTAGATTGCCTTGCCGCAGTATTACGAAACAGTTGTTATCGATGTTTCCGTACGGAAAGATTACCGAAAAATACGACCGACCCATTCAACATGCAATAGAAAATTGCAAGAAAAGAAAAGAAAAAGAAAATAAATTGTGTTTTTAATTCCATTCCATGACAGTGACAGTGACTGACAGCCAATATGCGCCATTTTGTTACATACATTTCTGGACACTGGGCTTTTCGCATCATTTCAGTCGTCACACACAGAAGCCGTGGCCGCGCCTCCGCCGCCGGGCCGGAGGCGAAGGCGTGCGAGTTGTATCATATGAATTTATATGAAAGACTACACACACAGCAAGCGGTGGCTAATAGTAGTGGGTCGTTGACTGTTTTTGCGTTAACGAAACGAAACCGTTTTCTATAAACGGTCAACCGGTTAAAAAACCGGTTGACGTTTTTAACAGGTTTGTCGAAACGTTAACTGTATTGCACTAATAGTGTTGACGCGTTAACGTCTAAAACGGTCAACTTGTGGCAAAACCTGTTGACGTTTTTAACTGGTATGTCGAAACGCAAACTGTAGTGCCTTTACATTCCGGCATTTTGCAAATTGTTTTTTACTTTATTTACATTTGAACTACTTAGTATTATTTATTTACAATAAAACATTGTCCTTATTTGCCATAAATATCCTAAATTATCACTAACTTTCACTACCTATACATAATAAAATAATTATTAAACTTGCGCGCAAAAAAAGCGTTGACCTCAACGTGTCACATAAACAAACTAATTAAACGAATGAAAACAATTTCCCTGTTTTTCTTGGTCAGTCAGAAGGCCGGCGTGCGGCGCACGGAGCGCTTAGCCCCCAGAATGAACAAACATACATTCATCTCTTTCACTCTCCAACAATCTTAAGCTGTCGACTACTGCGGCGTCTCGCTCGCTCGTGTACAACGTGTTTTACTTTTACCTAGCGGTTCGAAGCTCGTTCGTTCATTTTCGGATGGTGTTCGTTCGTAAGGTGTTTTTAAAGTTCAATCTTCCATGTAACTTTTCCGTCAACGAACGAGATAGTATGTCAACGTCATAGTATGTCGTTGAATGAAATAATAAGTTGATTGAATCAACTTGTTTCGCGGAAAAGAGAAGACGATTGATTCGTTTTGTCCGTCAACGAACGAGAATGTGTCAACGTCATAGTATGTCGTTCGTTGAATGAAATAATAAGTTGATTGAATCAACCTGTTTCGCGGAAAAGAGAAAACGGTTGATTCGTTAAATGTAGAAAAGCTGTTTTTTATAACAGTTCGTTGATTCAACGCTCACTACTAGTGGCTAAGTGGTACAGGTGCACGGCCCGGCCGTGGCGTGGCGGGCCGGCTCAGCGATACAAACAATCGCGGCGGGCGCGACGCGGCGCGGAGCCGGCGCGGTGGCGAGGCGGAGGCGTGGCGTGTGAGCGTTGTATTTCAGCTCGTATAAGGAGTGTCTTCACACAGAGCGCACGCCACGCGTCAAATTTTTTAGCTTATGACCCGAATAAGGTGTTAAGTAAAATGGCTATACCGAAAAATTTATTTTACTAGTCCAACCACATCGTTGTTTATACGATTGCCGTATAGAAGATTATTAAAATGATTTAAAAAGGACATCTTTACAATAATGTGGCCATGACCTACTCACACAAAGCTCCAAAACGCCTCCGCAACGCCACGGCTCTCGCACGCCTGCAATGTGAAGACATCTGCACCGCAAACGCTACGCCTGGCTCGGCTACCGTCCGCCACCACTCCGCTTCCGACTTCTGTGTGTGGCGGCTTTTAATGTCTCCTTGGAGTTTCTAACACTTTGAATTGATAGTGTAAACAGCACTGACCATCATTCATTCGGTCTTTTCCAAGGAGTTTTTAATTTTCATTCGTTCTATTTTCTGTCAACAAATAGTGTCATCATCACGTACGTACGTATCAAGATATTCGATTTATTTTCATTTTTTCACTGCGGAAAGTAATACGTTGGCAAATTAGTGATGGCAGACAAAAGGAAAACTAAAAAGCGTAAAGAGGTATGTGGTCAATACAGTTAATTACATTATTCTAACGATCTGTAGACTATGCAAAACTATTGTCTGTTTGTTGTATTCGGCATGGATTTCCCCGTTTCCCGACGGAATAATATGCGGTGGTTGTTGTTATTTGTTTTGAGCTTCTGTTACCCCCCTGTTCTTGACAACTATTTCGCGGTAAATATATAGGTATCTGTTCTGTCTAGAGCTGGTCTCTATGACGCACGTTTCAGTATCAATATGCCGACTAAGAATACAAGCTTTCTTTTGCGTAGTTTACTCCTCTTCGTCGTCATCAATGGAACGATTCACGCTATTTTCGGCATCCTTTGTTTACCTTCTGAATTATTTGATGAATTCACTGCATTCAATGGCTACTGTAAATTATTTTTTTTCAACCATCACTCATTAGAACTATTCAAATATTTTTTCTAATGTTGGCTAAATGCATCTCAGGTCATTGAACTGGTCCAATGTTATTTATAAGTGTCTTTACTATGTTAACGAAGCTATCGGGCCAATTTTCTGAAAATATGTTGCGAATAATGACTATTTAAAACCAATAGGTACCTACTCAAATAATCATGTTACCTAGAGCCTTCAACTGTAGGCAGGTAGGCACATGTTGTCTTAACCCCTATTTATTGAAATAATGCTTTTGCCATCACAAGCAGTAAGCATGTAGAAGTAAAATTTAGAACTCAAGTTTAGAATACTTCATTAATATTTTTATTTCAATTTACAGCGTAAAAAGGTTTGATTTATTTTGATAATGCACACTGAGTTTTGCACAATTTTGGTTTATATCACTGTTTTTCTTCACTTGTGTAATTCTATCATTGTTTAATCAGGAGTGGAATTTTATTAAAAACTTTCTTTGAAGTAGTCTTGTTATAGATTCTTTTATTTGGGAATTAAGTAGATGTGTATATTTCTATCTACTGTGCCACTGATTTCTAAATCAAAAATAATTTAATTATCTATGTGAGCTAACCAACTGGTATACAGTTGGTTACCAAATAAACTTTAATAATAGTATAATCACCTGCAAGTTTGGGGCCTTGGTAATTTTCACTTATTATTTACTTATTTTAGTTGGGCTTGTGTGTGTAGATTTGCTATTTACACAGGTGGATGGTAGTTAATTGTTGTATTAAAAAAAAATAAGTGAACTATTGTGTCAATTTTAATAATAAACTTAATGATGATTTATTTGCTTAGCACAAAGCTTGGTTTGTTAGTAAAGCCTCCCTGTAAATCATTATTTATTATTATTTGTACTATTTATTTTTAGGCAATACTCTATCCCACTACATGGGCATGAAGTAAGTTTACCAAGAAATACGCAACAAAAAACAGTACTACACTCTAAAGTCCGCAGCTAATAAATCGCTGGCGAACGTGTTTTCGTGGCCCTATATCAATAACAACTCTATGTGCGTGGCTCCACACGCACGACACATATGGCGGCGTAAATTTTCAATTACGGGCGAGTAAATAAAAATCACGAGTGGCTTTTGGCAAGCGAGAAACAAACAAAAACTACTCGATTCTAAAATCTAAGATGTTTTTTGTTAATAAAGACATTAATGAAAACTTAACTAAATAATACTGATAACAAAAACAGAAAACAAGTTAACAGGAAGGTAACCATTAAAGACACAAACAAAACTTCAAAAACGCAAAATTCACGCACACGCGCAGCGAAAAATTACTTAATTTAAAAGGTGCTATATGAATTCCAAAATTGACAAGAGAAATGAAATGATGAATGATACCTGTCCAAACCAAATATTGTTTCGAAATTCTGCGATTTGCTCCGATGATACCAGTCGTCGAAAATATTTTCCTAATAGTGGAAAATATTAAAAAAAAATATAGGATTCTAGAACCAAGTTTAAACGACCAACCAAGTATATAAATATCCAATGCAGCAGTGGCTTATCCAATTCAGCTGTAGATGATTACGATAAAATAAAAATTGTAGTCGTATAAAAGGTCCAATATAAGATGCGAGCTCTAAGTAAAAAAATCAAATAACATAACAATTTTTTTATTAGGTTCATCCATTAATTACGTGAGGTGAATTGGCGATTTTTAACCCCCTCACCACTTGGTGAAATGTCGTGTCATTTTGCTCGTCGTGATCAGAAACGACTTTATTGAATCTCAGTACCTTGCATTAGATAGTGAAAAGCAGCATTGATATACTGCAGCAAAAGCAGCAGTATAGGAGAGAATGAGAATGTATGAGAATATTTTATTTGTAACTCGAACAACAAAATCAAACATGATTTAAAAATAAAATAAAATATACGGCTTCTGACGATTAGAGTCACAAACGGTCTCTGTCTCAGCATGAGTACAGAACAATATCCTTGTAGTTGTAAACACGTTACAACCAACGCTGGTCTTCCGATAGAGCCGTTTGGTGAAAACAATCAAAAATATAACAATAAAAAAAAAATTGGTTGTCTGTAAAGTCGGTTTACTGACGATAGTTGAACGTGACAAAGTCTTAAGAAAATACTGATGGAATGGTAGCATTTGATACTCGATCAAAACATGTAAATGTACTATATTATAGCAGCTGTCCACGCAGACGCATCGCTCACTCAAGTAGGAGAGAGACGGATGTCGAGCGCTCTCGCTTGCACTTCAAGCCTTACATGGAACGCCTCAGAGCGAGGTAACGCCGCATGAGTCATGTTTTTTCGTGCGTGCAGCCGGCTCTATCGAATTATAAGACGTTGTCACGTCAAAAACATAATCTACGGCATCGGTTGTCAAATACAAGATACATACAATACAGATGTCATGATATCATTGATAACGGAGAGGAATAGGTACAAAATAAATAGTATTTGCTGATTGTATTTTGAGTTGAGAGTAGAGTAGCCTTACAAGTACCCAATATTTAGTTCTACTTCTCGTTCAGCAAAGACAGCAAATCAACGACACAGAATAGCAATATTTAGAACAAACGTGACTTTAGCCCAACCTATTAAATCGAAGTAGGTGCTACGGCTAGAGCCGACTTTCACCAGTAGCTCATTCTACATAACTGTGCTGGCCGTGACGTTCGTATTTCACCTTTCCCATCGGTTTAAAGTGCTATTTTACGGTTTTATTAGTGAAAAGTTAAGTAATTAATTATGAGAGAATTTGTGAGTTGATTTCTTTTTGATTTTGTCGTGATCGGTGATTTTCGGAATGTAGAGTCAGTGTGTTTAATCGTAGAAAAAACTAAAAAAGCTCTGTTGCATAAAACTATGTCAATTGTATTTGTCTTTTCTAACGTTATAAAAAACAAGTTTCTGCCCGCGGCTTCGTACTCGTTTTTGGGAATAAAAAGTAGCATAAATGTTATTCCCGATTCAGATCTTTGGTGTTACAAAATTTCAGCCCGATCCGTTCAGTAGTTTTGACGTTGTCTTCGGCCAAACATCTTCACAACGGCACAAAATTTCATCTCTATTAGCAGGATTTGTATTTTTAATGTATTCGTAAAATAACCGTTGCGAATATTGTCGCTTAGATGCAAAAGCGGCTTTTGCCCTTTTGCGTTCCATTCAAGTTTGACTCGATTTAAAATAATAATAAATCAATAATTTATTCAAAACAACTTAGGGCTAAATGGATTACAAAAATGTCAATCTATACTAATATTATAAAGAGGAAAGATTTGATTGTTTGTTTGTTTGTATTGAATAGGCTCCGAAACTACTGGACCGATTTGAAAAATTCTTTCACCGTTAGGAAGCTTACTTTTCAGGGAGTGACATAGGCTATAATTTATTCCGGAATTCCCACGAGAACGGGAACTACGCGGTTGAAACCGCGAGGCGATCATCTAGTATCTAATATAGGTATAAAATAATACATGTGCCTGAACTAGGTTAAGTAAACCTGTATCTCAGGCAATATTGTCAAAGTTATTGCGCTTACAGAGAACAAATTATGTGTTTAGTACGTTTAGTAAAAGAAAATGATATATAAAATCAGTTAAACTGATATGAACACTGATTTAAAGACACGTAGAGGTTAGACTGCATCAACCTTGCAATAACTTAGGTACGTGTTTTCTTTTTCATACAACACGTCACAGACGTCGCAGTAAATCATATTTCTTTTCAATTAAATAAATGTATTCTTGAAATCCTTTTGAAATATTATAAAAAGCTTTGAAGTTAATTTATACAATGAAATACTTTCTTGTTTTCTCAAGTAACCTTGGACTTGACATAGTTTTCCAACTAATTGGACTGAGTAATACATTTAACAACGCTCCTTTGTTTGTGTACTTACATACGTACATACAAATACAAACGTTTTTAGGCTGCCAAAAACATAAATTTAAGAGAATGGTTAGTGGCGTCTCCTCTTTCTTTGGGATTTGGTACAGCGCGTCTATCATGCGGATAGGGAAAGGAACTTCGCAAATCCCATATAAAAATTAGACGTCATAATCACGTCGATACAATAATATTATATTATAGTATAGTTATTATAGTAGAGAGATCGATGATAATAATCATTGAACGGCTCGGACTTGCGCTACCGCGAATTATGAAAACATGGTAATAGTTTATGATTTTTTTAATTAAAATATTATCGAAGAATTATATGAACGTTCGAAATACCTAGGTAAGTACTTACTTAAAAGTTAAAACGAAAACATATTGAAGCGCGTTTTAAATTGGACTTATTGATGTCATTAATGAGAGCGTATATTCTTGAATCTACTATACAGTTTATTAGTATTTGTTATTTAAAAATAGATTGTTTATGTTTTCAGATGATTTCAATAAAATACTACGTTTTAAAAGCTCGTAAAATCTTTGTAGGCCAGTTAAAACGCTCGTATTTTTATCCGCTCCAGTTGTACGCTAGAAGGACCTATTGTGTGTAAACTTATATGTTGGTGGCTAAATTTATTTGTACCTAACTTAGTTAATTTACTGACATATTTTAGAAACTTGTTCATAAATTTCAGGAATTCGGAGAGCCAGCTGAGTCGGAAAAGCCGAGTAGCGAAGAGTATGCAGTCGCTAAATGGTTGAAAGCAAATGTACCTACGAAGAAGACAAAGTTTCTGAACCATCATGTGGAATATTTCACAGGTAAGATGTGAGATATGGGTGATTCTCTGTAAAGACGTCTTAAATCTGTACAAAATTGTCCGAACAAATTATTTTTGATTTTATTAGAAAAAAAATTAACATAAGCTACAAAACTATCAGCTTAATCATAATAAATGAACGGCCGATTGAATTTTTGCTTTTTTGATATTTGTGTATCTTTTGCCTTATAACATGACAGGGGGACTGTTGGCCAGGGGACTGTTTTTTTTTATCAAATTGTGAAAAATCAAGCAAACTATTTCAATGCATTCAACTTTTCAAGTTCTCAATGAATGTTTACATTAATTAGAATAATATTAAGACTTATGGATCCAATTTTATAAATAAATTATAAATAAAAATAGTTGCCAGAGGACTGAGTTTCTCGTGGCCCAGACACATATTTCCAGCACAAACGGTGCTTTGGCACTAAATAAAATGGCGATAAAGCGCTAACAGCCCTATGGTTATTAACTCAAGGCTAGTTAGGTCCTTATAAACCTTACAAAAGGTAAAATAACATGCTGGATTTTTTTATTTTTGGCTTTGAACTTCTGGCAGGGGACTGTTCTTAAAATGCCTGGGACAAACTTTGGTTTAATGGATTTAATGAAACAAATTAATTTTCGGTACTTTTTATTGAAGAAGATTGTTAGTTAAATAATTAAGTTTATAAACATTAGGGACCAAATTATATATTATGGACGAATAACTTAAAATTTAATCTTGAAGTTTTCATTTTGGGAATGGGACAGCCCAGGGGACTGTTATTTCGATGGTTTACGAATTTATAGCAAAAAAACCAAAACTTATTTCATTTTAGTTTTCAATGGTCCAAATAGAAATGTTTTTTTACTTTCGTAATCAATTTGTTTTAGTAACAAAATAACAATTTTTCTAATAAAAAAATGCCTGGGACAGCAAAAACATCCTTACAGAGAATCACCCATATAAGATCTAATTCATGTAAGATATACTTACGCCACTTATACTTATTTATAGAGGATCAGAAATCCGAAGATGGACTTTAGGTCCAAAACGTATAGGTAAATTTTTAAAAGCTGACGCGATTGTCTTTTTTTTTCATAAATATCATCCACGATGACATCGCAAATCCAGGCCAGTTGGCCTAGCATGGGGATGAGGGATGTCTAGGGTAGAATAGAAAATAATGACATCGCATTGTCATACATTACGTAAATTATTGAAGTTGAAGGAATGAGTTTCAAACATATTACTCATTCGATGACGATGTGACGTAATTTTACTCTATACTAACCTAGACAACAATCCCCGTGCTAGGCCTACAGAATGACGCGTTCAGACATTTTACCTTCCTTAAAAGAAACTACAGATAGAGTGACGCGTGTCAAAAGTGTCAAGGTTGAATTTTTGATCGAAGTTGAAACCAATCTATCAATCTCCGTGCAAATAGCACCGTACGCATTATCAAGAGTTATACAGGGTGTCCGGTAATTAATGGAGAACCCCGCAGGTACATGTGGCCACGGCTACTCAGGAAAAAATATATCTGCAGCAGTCTACGATTTTTTTATTTTCAGTTTTTAAATACGAAATATGATACCTTTGTTCACATTATTGGGCACTACGGCTACAAATTCAATAATAATAAATTGATTTTCTCTGAGAATGACCGTGAATAATTGGCCTTGCTATCGCGCATAACAAAATATTTCTAGCTGCAACTGTTTTTTTACAAATTTTTAAAATTAGATAAATATGTGTTCGTGTTTACAATTGTTTTATGATAAAGTTTAAGCACCTGTTGTATCAAAAAAAAGTATCGATACCTAGGTGGCCCACAGCTTAAAAAACATGCCTACTTCATAAAGTTTCTCAAATTGTATTACACTCAATTTATTGTCAAATTACCGAGTTATTGCTACCTATGTTTCTTTAGCCTTAGGTATTTTAGTTAGAACAAAAAAGTTATAAAATAATAAATTTATTTCGAAAATCTGTGGATGTGTACTAAGGAGTAAGGAGTGGTTGGGGTGTTATTAATAATTGAAACGACAATTTCAAATTGACAATTTTAGGTTTTCGTAGAACTACGTCGACGTGTTTTTTGACATTTATTACTACGTAACTTTTACGTAATCATCTAGACCCAAGCTAAGCAGAGCTGGTGTTATGGGTACTAGAGGACTGATATACTTAATACAATACATTACATAGATAGATATTTTTTCTCATACATAGAAAATACCCAGAACACAATAATGATACAGCTATGAAAGATATATCGTATTTGGTGTTTTTCTTTTGTGGAAACAGTTCTTAACTAGGTCGTGTAGTAAAAATCCATAAAACGGTAGATAAATTAGTGACGGTTGATGCAATGTTTTTGTTTACTTTAGAAATTGTTTGATAAATATCACTAAGTTTCTTTACATTGCACTTTATGCTCGTAGGTGTTCTAGATTTACTCTTATTCTTGTTCCATATTTCTTGTTTGAATAATAACAAATTGTTTTCGCAAGATGTTTACGTTTATTGGTTTGCGCGTTATATTTTGATTGCACTGAAAACTAAACAATTTAATTGCAGAAAAATCTGTTGTGTTAGTGAAAATATCCTTCCTCAGTAGGTGCCTACAATTTAACTAAGTGCCAAAATTTATTAAGATCTGTTCAGCCATCATAACGAAAGACAGTCATGCAGAAGGACAGACAGGGTTACTTTCGCATTATAATTTGTATGGGGCAGAGAAATAATTATTTATCTGCCGACCTCCGTGGCGCGGTGGGCGAAGGTCCGCCTGCGACGCAGGAGGGTTCGATTCCTGCCTCAGGACAAATATTTGTACGATCTGCAGATGTTTGTTTCGGGTGTTCTGGTCGTTTTCTATGTATGTATAGTAAAAAGTATCTATCTGTTTAATGTATTGTATTATGTATATCAGTTATCTGGTACCCATAACACAAGCTCTGCTTACCTTGGGGCTAGATAATGTTGTGTGAATTGTCCGGCATTATTATTATTATACATTCATTTATTCTTCAATCTCGTTTATAAAATAATTTTTTTACTATTTTTCCGAAAATAAACACTAATGTTTGTTTGTTTTTATTAATAATCGAACCAAATCTACGGATAACCGCTAATAATTCGCTCACAAACTCTGTCTTATTTCAGGCGCAAAAGCAATAGATGCACTCCTGACTTCAAAATGGGCGACCGGCAAGAGCCCCACCTTCACAACTCGTCTTGAGGTCTCCGATTTCCTGCATAGTATGCTGCTGCACAAACTCTTCCATAGAGCTAAGAAGGTAAATGTAGATTATATTTATATTTATTTAGGGGAAAACCAAAGGCTTAAAATTAACAGAGTTACAAATTAATAAATACCAGAAAGCTTATTGAAGGTTTTCACGGATAGGTCGTGGACATCTCTTTCCACACTATGCAAACTGAGCGAGATTTCGTGCACTAGTCGTGCGTGTTAGTGCAGTATTCGTGCATTAGTGCACTAATGCGCTTAAGGTGTGTTCTGGTCTTAAGGTTATAAATATTGGATTTGTGACATTCCGACGCTCAACGTTATCGACATAGCTCAAAGAATTAGCAAGCTGAAGTGGCAGTGGGCCGGCCATATCTCGCGAAGAACCGACAACCGCTGGGGTAAACGAGTTCTTGAGTGGAGACCACGACTCGGCAAACGTAGTGTAGGACGCCCTCCGACCAGGTGGGATGACGATCTGCGAAAGACTGCAGGCAGATGCTGGATGCGGCAAGCTGAAGACAGGGCGCTATGGCGCTCATTAGGGGAGGCCTATGTCCAGCAGTGGACTTATATAGGCTGATGATGATGACGACGCTCAACTACTTTCTTAACTACTTAGCACATTTCTGATGTAAAGGCACTTATCACAGTAGTTTCGTAGTCCGTAGTTTTGTAGTCACTTAGTACACATAACAGTCAATTGAAATTATCGCCTTCGCCTTCCTCGTGTGACATCCTCATGCAGCGGAAATAACTGCATATTTAAAAACAAAGTCCCCCGCCGCATCTGTCTGTCTGAACGCGATAAACTCAAAAACAACAGAACGGATTTTCATACGATATTTAAAAATGGACGGAGTGATACATGAGGAATGCTCAAGTTTTTTATTAGAATACAATAGGCAGAAAACATAATAAAAATATATACTTAATAACAGATATACTTAATCCAATACATTACTGATAGAAATTTTTATTTACATTGAAAATACCCGGAACAAATATAAAAAAATAATGAATTGTTTCGTTTCAGGTCCCCGTCACAGAACAAGAGCTAAAAGGCAAGAAGAAGAAGTTAGAAAAGAACAGCAAGAGTGGAGATGAAAAGGACGAAGCTAGTGCTTGCGAGGGCAAGGTTGGTATTACTGGGGTATTCCTCACGATCACTTTTTATGAGATAAATAATAAATAAATAAATAATGCTGGACAATACACACAGCATCTCGCCCCAAGCTAAGCAGAGCTTGTGTTATTTTTATTTAAACCTTTATTGCACTGAGGTACAAAGGGTGGGCTTAATGCCGAGGCATTTTCTACCTGCCAACCAAAAACACATGTTTTTACAGGGGGTTGGCGTGCTAATATATAATTTATTACATATAGATAACTAATTATTATATATTATTATTATTATATATTATAATATGTGTTATGAGTACTTGATGACTGATATAAATAATGTAATACATTACATAGGTAGATATTTTTTTTTATTATACATAGAAACGACCAGAACACCCGGAACAAATTTTTGTAGGTCGTACAAACATTTGTTCCAAGGCGGGAATCGAACCCGCAACCTCCTGCGCCGCACGCCGACCTTCGCCCGCCGCGCCACATCGGTCGTCGAAAGAGATGTTTTAAAATTAGTGAAAAATACTGAAGGAGATTATGTCCGTATTCGTATTCTACAAATAATCTATAATATAAAAATGAATCGCAAAATGTGTTGGTAAGCGCATAACTCAACAACGCCTGGACCGATTTCGCTAATTCTTTCTTTGTTGTGTTTGTTATTGTCAGGAGAAGGTTCTTATGAAAGAAAAAATTAAGAAAGTTGGAAACATAAATTTCCACGGGGGCGAAGCCGCGGGGCGCAGCTAGTGTACAATATTTATTTTTATGCAATTGGTCCGCATTAGATTTCCAATAATGATGATGACCCGTTCAATACAGCATAAATTACTGATTGAATATTATCATCATTGCATTTCTATACTAAGGTAGTAGGAAGCCTTTGTTCTTATTCTACCAATGACGCAGCACCTCAACAGCGTAAAAGATTTTCTTGAGAATGACTATACTCAGTCACAGATATTATAATACTATACACTCAGTATATTAATGTACAAAAACAGTTGAACAAAGGTTCCAGTACGCACCCACACAATGTTACTAGCAACTAGAATATTTAATTACTAGACTACCACCCATATACAGCGAATGCCTATTGTATTTTATACTACACCTGCTCGGAAAGTTGCCTATTCCTTTTCCATTTATAGAATAGAAAGTATGTCTTTGCAGGCCTATAGGAAACCGGGAGGAAAAACTCTATGGAATTTCATTTCTCACGTGTTTTAGCGGGAGGAAAAAGTGTATGGAAATCCATTTCTAATGTGTTATTTTTTTTTTATTTCCTAAAAGATCGGCCGGTAGCTGTGGTTATTTTCGTTCGGTCAAACGACAAAAAGTTTTTACTCCAAGTCCATTAGGCCTCCTCCGATTTCCGAACAATATTTTGAAAAAAGAACCCAAAGGCTGGCGCGGTCAATGAGGTTTTACCAACATCATTGGGCGCGATTTCAATTAATAATTAATTCTGCTTTTTATTTTCCTCGAAGGTGTAGTATAAAGCACTATTTATCACTCGGCAGTCTAGTCTAGTCACTAGCAGTCGATTCCTACCTCGTGTGTTTTAAGGCCCTCGGCTGCGCCTCGGGCCCAAAACGACACACTCGGTAGGAATTGATCACTTTCTCGCCTTTGTGTAAAATGCACTATTGTCGTTTTATTCTTATGTCAATTTGACAAGTCTTAGCCTGTACACCGAAATTTTGTATACTTATCATTTTTCATGTGTTTCACCTTTGACAATAAAGATACCTATTCTATTCTAATAAACTTACTATATTGAACTTAAGGTCTCCTACTACCTTAGTGCAATGATGATAATATTCATTGGGTAATATTTATTTGGCAATTCATTATATGCTTGTTTACAACTTTTACGTTGTCAGGTTATATTTTATTTTATTAATTTACACACATATAGGTCGATATCGATTTTGTTGAGGGGAAATATATAAAATACCAATAGAATCTTGAATACATGGCTTTGTGGTCATTTAACGTTATTTCAAACCCATATGATCAATTGTTTCTTCTTCTTTTCTACATTCGTTCTGTTCTACATTACAATAGCGTCAAGTCATCGTCAAGTTTACAGAGATTGAAAAAAAAACTGAATCTTATCCGCATTTATTTTCCAGGACGCAAAAGACAAAGACAAGGATAAAGAAAAAGAGAAGAAGAAACGCAAGATCCGGCTGGAAATGCACATGGAGCAAGTATTCCTCGACACACCTGATGCGTACGTGTGGATCTACGACCCTATGCCGTGGTATTATTGGGTCTGCGGCGCGCTGGTTGTGTTTGGGACCATTGGAGTCTGTATGTTCCCGTTATGGCCTGCTACAGTCAGGTACTTATTTCATTAATTACATTACAAGCAATTTAGTCAACCTAACCTTAACCCTGAAAGTTGCACATATTGAGGCTCAGGCCGATTGTGCCATACTAGATATAGTTAGTATGAGGTTTTTGTTTAAATAGTTTTATATGTATTGATGGTGCAATGGTGCAATCCTACTAAGAGTAATATTAAAAACGTGAAAGTTTGTAAGTATGGATGGATGGATGTTTGTTACTCTTTCACGTAAAAACTACTGAACGGATCGGGCTGAAATTCTGCATACAGGTAATTGTAATCATGGAATCAAACATAGGCTAATTTTTATCCCATAAATCAGTTCCCGGGATAGAAATCACCTTTAAACGTTTATAGAAACAACGCGTGCGAAGCGCAGCTAGTAAAGTAATATTCTATTGACCAATGTTATACATACTTTCCAAAGAAAGAATCAAAGTATTGAAATTATTTATTCAGCAATCCTTTTACAGTTTGTGGGAAAGTCTTAAAAATGTCACTTTAGCTAAAGTCATTAATCAATTTGTATTTCGTGTTTTTATGACGTCAGCAAGAGTATTTTTAGCAAGGTGTCAAGAAAATTGAAGCAGCCTTATGATATGCAGGTACAAAGTACAAATAAAAACCTTGGCCATGGCTTTTAATTTTTTTGTAAAATATCTTGTATATAGTGCCTTTACCATAATTTGGTCGAGTTATCACGTACCCTGCAGACTATTGAAAAGATTTATATGATTACACCACAAAATATTAACTTGTTCACAGAAAAGGCGTATACTACCTCAGTGTCGGAGCCGCCGCCTTCCTTGTCCTCATCATTGCTCTCACCGTGCTAAGAGTCGTGATCTTCTGTGTCGTGTGGGTGGTGACCCTCTCCCGCCACCATCTGTGGCTCCTGCCGAACCTTACAGAGGATGTCGGCTTCTTGGCTTCCTTCTGGCCGCTTTACAAGGTACATACAACTATAACCTATCTAGAATACGCTAGCTCTGACCGTGTTATAAAGGCACAATGCACCCCATTTTCTGAAAATGATAGGCATACGATTTCGTGTACATGGGAGCGGGACAGAGCATACGTTTTTGGAAAGGCGCAAGCGCAGAAATCAAGTTATTGAAAAGAAAACTACGCAACTAATTAAGATACTGGCTAAGAGGTGCCAAATAATTAGTAAAAACCTACGAATCAAAACAACCATTTAAATCTTTTTAACAGTTCTGAGAACTCGACCAAATTATGTGTGAAACGGTTTTCATGAGGTTTTTTTTTTTCAATCTAGTTTTTACATTCGAGGAACCAAAGTATAATGTTGATTATTATGTAATCCGAGATTTCTACCACGGGGATCCCGTGAGTACTCAGATCTAGGCCTAGTTCGACAACCAAACCTGCTATGTTCGCCTTCATGAGCTTGCAATGGTGCACTCAGAGGTTCAGATGGCTTGCGAATTTTCACAAATTTAAACGTCAGAGGGCGCTGAAGTTTTCCATAGACCGATGCAAATTTACTACTTTTAGGCTGCTTTTTTAATACTATCTGAAATTCAGTAGTGTTTAATATTAAATATATACACTTATTTTATAAAAATCTAAGCCGTCACCAGAAGGCAGAGTGCCCAGAATGAATGTGGTAGATACCGTTTTTGACAAAACAAATTTCCATAAAAATGGAATTGTTCATAGACGCTGCCAGTATTGGAGACTCAGAGACAAAATCAGAGATTAAAGTACTAACAAGCACTGTAAAAAACAAACCCACAGCCTAAGTTGGGGCCGCTCTCAAATTACAAACTGTTTTTCAACAATAATTTATATTACAAAACTACACAAAATATTTTAAAACGAAGTAAAATACTTACAATTCACACAGCGTTGTCTAGCCCCAAGCTAAGCAAGAAAAAAATAAAGTAAAGAAGTGTAGATCATTTTTTTGGTTTTATAATGTGATCTTTTTCATCACCTAACACTTCTAATGATGCGCTTCAGAGAAATCTTAAGGACGGTAAGGGATTGTTCATCATCATTATTTCATGCATGGCACGGACAGCTCTTAAGAATCGTGATCTTCTGTCTCGTGTGGGTGGTGACCCTCTCCCGCCACCATCTCTGGCTAACAGAGGATGTCGGCGATTCGGCCTTCTGGCCGCTTTACAAGGTACTTATACCTACCCTACCCTTTAGCATAGTATTCTCTACATCCTTGTGGAAACCTTGTTCTTGAGCGAAGACCACGACGAGGCAAACGTAGTGTATGTAACCCTAGGTGGGATGGCGATCTGCGAAAGACTGCTGGCAGATTCTTCAGCAGAGGGTTCTACGGCGCTTATTAGGGGAGTTTTATGTCCAGCAGTGGGCTAATATAGGCTGATGATTACTATACCATCTAGCGTAGGTAGTAATCTTAGTTTTGACCTACTAAGTCTCGAAAATTTTCAGAAAAATCTAAAAAACTGGCTGGTAGAGAAGACATTCTATAGTTTATGTATATTATAGAATGTCTTCTTCACAATTCAAAAATTTCGTTGTAGTTTACAACGAACTTTTAAATTGTGAAAAAGTTTCCTTCTATTCATGTTTGACAGTGACGGAACCGTAGTCCCACTGCGATGTTCCACTGGTGTGACAAAACTTTTTCGTGGTCCCACCAAACACACACTTGACCGTCCACATCCTCCCACCCCCGGGGGGGTCAACATTAACTTACTCCTCACGAAGCCCGTCCAACCCCCGCGAAGCGGGGGGGGGGGGGTCGTGGCGACTCTGTGACTGAAAGGGTGTGTATATATATAATTGCACCCAGAGCCATATGTTCAATGGACATCGCAGTGGGACCACGGTTCCGGATGTGTTTTACGATGAAAATAACAAAAATATGAATGTAATTATGTATTTTATTAAAATTGTGTAACATTTTCCTTCCCAGTACGAATACCGCGGGCCGGGCCCAGATTCCGACAAATCGTCCAAAAACAAGAAGAAACGTAAGAAAGACAAGCTCTCAGACGACGAAGCGGAGAAGCCTCTAATTGAAGAGACGACAACGACGACGCAAGAGGATGCCACTGACACGACAGACGCAGTGATAGAAGAAACCAGCGGGGACACCAAGTATGTATTATAATAATGTCCTCCTAGCCGAATTTCGACCACGGCGGCCAGTCTTATCGGAGACTAGCCAGATGCGCAGGACATATATAATAGTGCACAAGTGTGTGCACAAACACAGGTGCACTTTCCATTCCCTCACTCTCATAATCCGATGGGACGACAGATCGACACGACCGGGGAGACTTCAGGCGCAGGGCCAACGGCTTAACGTGCTTTCCGAGGCACGGGGGTGTAACACCACCAACTTCCTTACTCCGGACTGCTACTGTTAATTTTCCTTGCTAGAAAAACTCCCAATAACAACTGCCCGACCCGGGATTCGAACTCAGGACCTCATAATCAGCGGTTGAACAGGCTGATCGCTAGACCAGCGAGGCAGCGGAGTATGTATACCCCTACTATAGGAGCTGAGCTCTAATAAACAAGAACAGTGGAAAATAAATGCATGATATTATTTTGTAACAATTCCGTGTAAAACCTCTGATAAGATCCAACAAGTAATTTATCAAAATCGTTTCGACTAGTTTCGTCTCAACTTCAACTTCTTGTCTGATGGCTTCTACACCTGGTTTGACACAATGAGGATCCGTAACGTTTTTAGGTAAGAATGCAGATTTATAGAGCTAAGAAATCACAGTGCAAAAAATTTTGTTCTACGTTAATAATTGACGAAGTTATGACCAAATTACTAGCGAAGTTCACTGAGCGACCGCCGCGGGTGCGTGTGACGTCACTGGCTCTGTCGCCGTCTGATATCTGCCTACGGTTAACGGGCGGCTCAGTAACATATCATGCATGTTATTAGGTCATTATATTACCTATGAAATTGCCGTTTTGTATGGAGAATTTTGAGAAAATTGATTTTTCAACACATACATTTTTATATTTTTTCTGGAACTGCAGATCCAATTTCCGTAAAATTTTGTATGTGTGACCGGACAATATCATGAAAAGTATGCGTAGCTTTTATTTAAAAAAAAACTTACAAATTAAAAAGATACAATAAATTTAAGCATTGAAAGCAACAACACATGAAATGTGCTTTTTTATGTTTTAGGGGATGAACTTGCCCAAACATAGTATTTATTGCATTTTAAATCTTTGCAATAATGCTACGTTCGGAATGTAAATCAATTTTGTATATAACTGTTGAATTAAAAAAAAAATGTACAAAATAAAATAGACTAAAAAAGCAATTTCATAGGTAAAGACCTATTTATATTAGGCAAAGACCTTATTTATTTATTTATATATTTATTGCATTCATGTCCATTATAAGGTGTTAATATTTTTATGTAGAATCTACATGAACCCTGTAAGGGCGTTGCAACATTCTAAGTTAGAGTTCTTAAGTACAAATAAATGGTCTACAATTTTACATTATTAATTTAGTCCTCAAGCATATGTTAGTTATGATACAGAAGAGGATACACAATTCATCACCTATAAGTAGGTTTTTCATAATTATTATGTCAGAAATATTAAAAATTTCATGTATGTCGAAATAAAAATAAAATAAGATAAAAATTTTAAACATATGTCCATTTTAAGTAGATTATAAATGTCAAAATTATTGTAAAATCATAGCTGTAAGTTTTCCTAAAATTCGTAAAATAATATACACTTCCATGTCAGATTTCTTTTTTTCATTTATAATTATTATGTGACCTTATAATATTAATATTTATTCTTGTTTATTTCCATAGATCTGGTACAGACACCCCGCTAGAGAAGCCCACAGCTTCGGAATCGGACTCCGAAAACAGCCAGCGCTCGTCGACGGACCGCGACTTCGAAATGGTCGACCCGGGCGACTTAGAGCCCGATAAAGAAACATAGAAGCGGGATTTAGCGATGGACAGTGGTATACTTGTTTAGAATTATATATTATCAAATTACGGCAGTTTTCGGAGTAAAATTTCGGAGTAGAAACCTGAAATTCGGAGTAGATCTGACATGACAGTGAATAAAAATCTATTGTAGAAATATCAAGATCAAAATATAATAAATTGATAGAAAAAATACAAATAATTTGACAATACTTTGCTTTCTAATAGTGCTGCATTTTCTGAGAAAAAATATAACAAGCATAATACTAACCGGAAAATTTTAATATTCCTACTTGAAAACAAGTAAGTATATCTCTCGCCCCTGAGACTGTAGGATCAAGTTAGGGTTTTTAATTATTAGTTATAAATTAAATGTATTTCGATCTTGGGTTCAAATCCAGAAATTCACGATACATTGGGCAATTTAGGTTTTAGGTTCAGACCTAGGCTTTAAAAAAATATTCAGACGAATTTAGAACCTCCCCTTTTTTGAAGCAGCTCGTTTCAAACGCGCTATTCGCTACCCAGAGTTTTCGCGCTCGGTTTCGTGCGGTCTGCGGAATTCCTTCGAGTATTTTAGTAATCGTAGGATTACGTAGGACCGCACACCCACCCGAATTTCGCTACCGCTCTGGGTAGCGAATGCCGCATAGGTTGGAACGGGTGTGCGATTTCGCAAAAACCATCCATCCTATATTGACATTTGAAAGCCCTTTGAAACCATACAATTGCAAATTATGAAGGTTATTCAAAGGGCTTTCAAATGTCAACATAGGATAAGTAGTTTTTGCGTAATCTCAGCAGACCTTAAATGTCCCTGTCACAATGTGTAGCAGATAAATAAAGGTGCTTTCACACTATCAAGCAATAAATTAATTACAATAGACTAGATTAAATGAATTTAACACTGTATTGCATTTACATCAGTAAAATGCACGCTCCCGAGTACTCAAACGCAACTCAAAATGAAGTACGTCTCAAGTCGCGGTTTTTAGTCAGATTTAAATGAAAACCTGTCAAAAATTCGTTTCTGAGACGTGCTTAAATTTGAGATGCGTTAGAATTCGAGTGTTAGCTACTTAAATATAAACCAGTCTCAGCCTTATAATTAGAATAAAATTATTTGTGATTCATATAGCGCCGCCTGGGTGGGGCGGTTAGACAAATTGTATTAGTATTTATGTGATGACTTTATTACAAATATTTATGTAAATTATATGTTTGTTATGTCTTAGTTCTGTTTACATCGAGAGGCGACCGTAGTGCGTAATTGTGCATAATTTTATTTACATACAATAATATTAACAAGTATTCTAAAAGTATCAATACGTAAGCAGTAAACACTTATAATATATTATAATTGACACTGTAGCTTTTGAATCTAGAAGGTTAATTAAGCCTAACCAAAAAGTTTAAATTAAAATCGAAGTTCTAGAATTTAGAAAAAAAACTCCAACATAATTTATTATGTAAAATTCGATAGAATGTAAAATCTATTTATATGGTTTTCACTGCAATAATAGACCCTATAAAAGACTACTTAAAAAGCATAAATATTTAAGTTTTTATGCTTGATATAGGTGACTGTAACGTACTTGTTAAAAAAACAAAATAATTTATAAAACCTGATGTATAAAAATATAATAATTTACCTAAGGTCACCTCTCTACATTATTTTATATAATTTGGTGCTGTTTTATGAATCTTTTTATACAACAAAGCTTCTACATTTTAAATGTGCATTTCTTTAAAATGTCTACGGTTTTTTGTAAATATTCGCACACGAATCGAGCTCCATTCGGTGTTAATGTTAATCAATGGTGAAATAAAAGAATAAACATTAAAAACTGCTTTTATTTTTAACTAAAATATTACCGTTTTGCACAAAAACAAAACGGATATTATGTGAGTGGAGAAACGGACAGCATGGTTTGAAGAACTGCATTTGAAATATGGATGTATATATATGTCTCTATGGTAGTTTTCTTGGGAATAATGCCTTAGTTCCTCCGTCAAAGTCATAGCAGCAAGTGTCTGTCATTGTGACTGTCAATGTCAACTCATAGTGTCATCAACACCAGCAAGTACCTTGCTGATGCTGTCCGTTTCTCCACTCACATAATATCCGTTTTGTTTTTGTGCAAAACGGTAATATTATATGTGTTTCGAAACGGACAGCATGGTTTGAAGACCTGTTTGTTATCTGCTGGTGAAAGACGGACAAACGCTATGTGAAAATAAAATGTATGACATGTAACTAAGTAGGTACTAACATGTAATACATAAATAACAAAGTCAAAGATCTTAGGACATAACTTCTAAGACTTTAAAGTTGTGTAAAACAAAATATTGAGTATTTATCAAATCTAATTGATCAGAAATCAACGATACTTAGCATCACACAAAGTGCCCCTGAAGCACATTTATGTACACTTGGATGTGGATAGTGGCAGCCGGCGACGCCGTTCTGCAGTTGTATTGTGCGCCGTCATGCAGGTCACTTCGTTGGGGCTTAGGTCTGGATAGTGGCAGCCGGTGACGCCGCAGTTCTGTCGCTGTACAGCAGATCGCTTCGTGGGGCCGGACAATGTTTAAAACTGTCATAAACTGGGTAAAAGGCAGTGATCTAAGTATGAAAATATTGTATGTATAGGTAATATAGGTATTTCATTATTTAAATGAGTAAAGTTCTGGTTTCTATTTGAAACTTTACTATGGACCATTTAGATTCATCAATTTATTGAATAGGATTATGGTATTCATAAAATCTTGCTGATTTAAAATGCAAGCTCTAAAATGCAAGGTTGTAGTACAATGTCCTAATGACGTTTATATTCATGACACTGGCAGCCCCATTGGATCGGGCGTGTCAGTCAAGCAAAGCCATGGCGTGCCGACAGCCAGCGCCATCTCTGCGCGCGGACGAAAACTAAGACGACCGAGCCGTTACTTAGACTAGGTAGTTAGTTCGCTCACGCTCGGCGTGGAAACAGGACATAATCCAGAACTTTGTTTGCTTTTCGGTTCTACCCTTGTTTTAGTGTCCGTGCTCGTTTGTACCTTGTTTTGTTAAACCTTTTGTGTGTGTTCCAATTATAATCTGACTGTGTATACGTGTGGTTTTTATAATACCTACCTAACTCTTAGACTGAGCCAGACCGGGCATAACTATTAAACTGGCTGCCCAAGCGAGGGCCTGTGTACCTATGTGACTTTTCAACTTCAAGTACCTACACATCGCAGTGAACCTAACTACATAAAATGCCACGTCCTAATACACGCCGCCAATCGCGGCGTCAGTCGGACTTTCATGACGCCACGGATGAACCTGAAAACGAGCAACCGACGCCAGCGCCACAGACGCAGCCGCCTACGGCTTCTCTCACGGCAAGTGAACTCACCACGATGATGGCTACTCTGCAGCAGACGCAGACCACGATGCTGGAGCGGCTTCTCGATCGTGTCCTCGTGCACGAATCGCGCCGCGAATCGATGCCATCACCCCTACCCAACTCGCAGACGTTCGCCGCGTCTGCACCAGCGCCACTCCAGGGAACCTTCGCTGCATGTTCTGCTCGCTTCAGCGGAGCGTCCGGAGGCTCCCTGGACAACTTCCTGGATGCCGTGGAGGCCTACAAGGAGTGTGCATGCGTGAGCGACGACAGCGCACTGCGAGGCATATCCATGCTGGTGGTGGGAGACGCAGCCGTGTGGTGGCAGGGGGTAAAATCGTCGGTCACTACCTGGAGTGACGCGGTGACGTCGCTCAGAAGCGCATTTGGGGACAGACGCCCGCCACACCGAATTTATCTGGAGTTGTTCTCGATGTCTCAAAGCAAGGAAAAGACGGAGGTCTTCGTCGCCAGGGTGAGGGCACTATTAGCTCGCCTCCCCCCTGGTGACCTAAGCGAGAAGGTCCAGCTAGACATGGTATACGGCCTTCTCCATCGGCGGGTTCGAGAGCGCCTGCGTCGAGACGAGTTTGACTCGTACAACTCTCTACTCCGCAAGGCACGGCATGTCGAAGACGCTACCGAAGAAACTCCGTCCGAGGCCCAACGTGCGAGAACCGCGCCATTTCCACGGCCCGCATCAACAAATTCGCGCGAACTCCGCGGCACTAACCCTGCAAACGCCGCCGCCGCCGCCGCCGCCGCCGCCGCCGCCACCGCCGCCGCCGCGCATAGCAACGACACGCACGCCGTGCGCGCTCGCGCCGCGCGCGCCCCCGCCGCCGTTCGCAACAGCGCTGATCCGGACTCCATGCTACAGACCGCCGCCGCCGTCGCCAACACGTCCGCCGCCGCCGTCGCACCTAACTCGTCAACGAAGGAGTTTTGCAAGTACTGTAAACGCCGTGGACACTCAATAGACTCTTGTGCCGTTTTAAAGTCAAAAAGAGATAAAGTAGATACGGAAGCAGTACCTACGTGTTACGGTTGCAATACGAAAGGTGTTACTCGGTCACAGTGTCCCCAGTGCAACGCGAATTATTGCACGTTCGACTCAGCATGGCTTGATCCGATCCCGCCCAATCCATTGGTAAGTTGCCAAAAAAACATACCTACCACTTTCCCTCTAAGTACAAGTATACCTAACGCTTGTACTAGTAGTAAACATAAGGTCGTATCTCTACATCCGAATCGTTCGCCTAACATTAACGATGTTTGTAATACCGCACTTAGACTCACGGATTGTCTACATGAACAGATTGTAGGCATAGTACCGCCGCTGCCGCCATCGTCATCGTGTCATGCTACTGATGGTGTTACCATGGCAGAAGCGAAAGATTGTAGGGTAACCAATGTGTCCGCGGAACGCGCTCATGCGCTAAAATCCGATGGTGCGTCCGAAATTTCACGAAGTAGGGTAACCATGCCGAAGGAAAGTAGGGTGACCATGATTTCTGCGGAAAATTTAGGAAATTTCTTGTTCGAAAAAACTGATGCTCTTGGTGAGTACGCGAATCAGTCTGGGGTAACCACGATGAACGAAAGTAGGGTGTCCGATGTATCTGCGGAAATTTCAGGACATTTTTCATTGGTGGAACCTGATGTCGGCGGTGACGTCGCGAGTCATTCTTCGGGACAACGACCTATGTTAAGACCTATTTTAAGCATAGTAGTTTTAGGAGTACGAGGAGTGGCACTCTTGGACTCTGGAGCCAAAAGTAGCGTAGTTGGCCATAAGCTCTACGAGTTGCTACTGGAAAAGAAGCACCCCTGCACTGAGACCACGCGCTACGTTAAGTTAGCTGATGGCTCGTCGCGCACTCGCCGGGTACTTATCACAACCTTAAAGGTAGGAATTACTCCGGACAGGTCAGTGACCTTAGATTTTACGATCCTGCCCGACGCGCAAAACAATGAAACCCTGTTAGGTATTGATTTCTTAGCTGCGGCCGGAATCGTCATGGATTTTGCTGCGTCGACCTGGCATTTTTCAGGTTCAAAAATCATGTACCCAACCGAGTTTGAGACTCCGAAGTCTTGTACCGCGATCTCTTCTTCCGATCTTCTACGTGATGAAGAAGGTTTGATGCTGGCTGCTGAACAACGCCAGGAGCTGTCGGACTTACTGCTGCACAACGCAGATGTCTTCGCGGCAAATGGAGCACCGACAACATACGCGGAACATCACATAGACACGGGTGATCATCCGCCCATCTCCGTTCCTCCATACAGGCTTACGCCCGCTAAGAAGGAGCTGATGAGAGCGGAGCTAGATAAAATGTTGGAGGACGGCATAATTGAAGAGTGCGAGTCTGCGTGGACGTCGCCCGCCGTCTTAGTCCCGAAGAAGGATGGTAAGGTCAGGTTCTGCGTGGATTACCGGAAGCTTAACGCGGTAACCAAAACTGATGCTTACCCAATGCCAGTCATTGACGAGTTGGTGCAGTCAACTAGGCGCAACTGCTTCATGTCCACCTTGGATCTGCGTAGTGGATTTTGGCAAGTGGTTGTCAAAGAGAGCGACAAGGACAAAACGGCGTTCCAGACCCCCTTTGGTACGTATCGCTTTAAGCGTATGCCTTTCGGGCTTAAAAATGCGCCCTCTACTTTCCAGCGCCTCATTGACAAGCTCCGCTCGTACCTGTGTCGCGACCTCTCACAAATAGCAGGTGATAGCGTCACTCTCTTAGCTTACCAGGATGACCTTTTACTTATAACGGAAACGTTCTCTGGTCATATGGCAGCCTTGAGCGCCGTTTTTGAAAAGCTGCGCGCCTTCAATTTGAGGGCTAATCGTGAGAAGTGCGTGTTCTGCCGAAAAAGGGTTAAGTATCTCGGTCACGTTATCACACCGGAGGGCGTATCTCCCGACACCGACAAAATACAGGCGGTCGTAGAAATGAAACCGCCGCTCAACCTGAAACATCTGAGAACCTATTTGCAGACGTGTTCGTGGTTTCGCAAGTTTGTTCCAAACTTTTCAGCCGTTGCCGAACCTTTGACACGCCTGACAAAAAAAAACCAGCCTTGGGTTTGGGAGGCGGAGCAGATACATGCTTTTGAGGAGTTAAAGAAACGCCTCACCACCGCTCCCATTCTGGTACAGGCTGATTACTCTAGACCGTTTGTTCTGAGAACGGATGCAAGCAGCTACGCTGTTGGAGCTGTTCTCTTACAGGGCGAGGGCACTGAAGAGCGCCCAATAGAATATGCCAGCCGTCTCCTAACATCCGCCGAAAAGAATTACAGCACCACTGAGCGCGAGGCGTTGGCTGTGATCTGGGCAGTGGAACGCTTCAGGGGATATATTGATGGACACCAGGTAAGTGTTAGAAGCGACCACCAGCCTCTCAAGTGGCTGCTGACTGTCAAATCACCTTCGGGTAGGTTGGTCCGTTGGGCTTTGAAACTGCAGTCTTTTAACATTACTTACCAGTACACTCCGGGCAAGGCCAACGTAGTCGCGGACACGCTCAGCCGCCCACCTTGCACAGAAGAAGGTACTGAGGATTGTGGTTTGTGCTCTGTTATTGTTAACCTCCCTTCCACTAGTCCAGCCGACATGCGCGCCGCTCAATTGGAGGATCCTGACCTGGAAAAGGTCATACAAGATCTGGAAAGCCCCGAGGAACTTACCCTCGGTCGTTGGCTCGAGCGTGGTTACGTGTTGTCTCATGGTGTCCTTTACCGCTATGATGCTGATGGCGACTCAGAGGATGCTCAACTGGTCGTTCCAAGGTCAATGAGAGAAAACATTCTCAAGGAGCTTCATGACTCCCCTACCGCCGGGCACCAAGGCATAGAGAGGACCCTTCAGCGGCTGAAAGAAAGATACTATTTTCCAGGGATGCGCAGGTATGTCACCGAATATCTCAAGCAGTGCGTTGAGTGCCTTCGCTACAAACCCTTAAACCAAAAGCCAGCTGGTCTCTTACAAACTCCGGTTCTTCAACAACGAGGCGAAGTCCTGGCAATCGACCTGTTCGGTCCGCTCCCAACCGGAGACAAGGGGGAGCGGTGGATATTCCTAGTCGAAGACGTCGCTACAAGGTGGGTGGAACTGTTTTCTCTCATAGATGCTACTGCTGAGACTTGCGCTCGTATCCTGCTGGAGGAGGTGTTCCTCAGGTACGGACTTCCAAGACGCGTCGTGTCGGACAATGGTACGCAGTTCGTTTCGGCGGTGATGCAGCAGTGTATGTACGTGTTAGGCGTGAAACAGGAGCTTATACCGCTATATCATCCGGAAGCAAATCCTGCCGAGCGAAAGAACCGGGACTTGAAGGTGCAATTGTCCATTCTTGTCAAGAACACCCATACAGCTTGGCCTAAGCACCTAGCGTCAATTCGATTTGCAATGAATAGCGCCACATGCTCCACCACCGGTAAGTCGCCTGCGTACTTAACTCTAGCGCGTGAGCTGAGGACACCCTTTGACGTCCACCACGATTTACGGGGCGTCCTTGATAAGGAAAACTTCGTTCATCAGGTCACCCCTTTCCTACGAGACTTTGTCTCGTCGCTCTCTGATATCAGGGATAGGGTTGAGAAGTGCCAAGACGTTCGCAAGGACGTAGCTGACACTTCTCGTCGTAAAACGCCTAGATACGAGGTAGGAGATCTAATCTTACTCAAAACGCACAACCTAAGTAATGCGGCAAAGCATATCACGAAAAAGTTTATGCCAAGGCGTGATGGTCCGTACCGCATAGATACTATCATCAGCCCAACGACTTTCATCATTTCAGATCTCGATAATAATGTTATAGGGAAATATCACAGCACTGACTTAACCCCGTTCACGTCTCCGTTAGAGTCTAATGTGCCGGTTAGGCCTAAAGGGCGTAGAGGAAGGCCACGCATCCGCGATTCAAGTCCCAAGTCGGACCCGGGACGTACTTCCAACTTGGAGGGGGAGTGTGTAGTACAATGTCCTAATGACGTTTATATTCATGACACTGGCAGCCCCATTGGATCGGGCGTGTCAGTCAAGCAAAGCCATGGCGTGCCGACAGCCAGCGCCATCTCTGCGCGCGGACGAAAACTAAGACGACCGAGCCGTTACTTAGACTAGGTAGTTAGTTCGCTCACGCTCGGCGTGGAAACAAGACATGATATAGAACTTTGTTTGCTTTTCGGTTCTACCCTTGTTTTAGTGTCCGTGCTCGTTTGTATGTTGTTTTGTTAAACCTTTTGTGTGTGTTCCAATTATAATCTGACTGTGTATACGTGTGGTTTTTTATAATACCTACCTAACTCTTAGACTGAGCCAGACCGGGCATAACTACTAAAAGGTCTAATATTTCAATGAATGGAATTCTGCTTAGTAGAATATTTTCAGTTTGAATGTGATAGTTTTAATTTTATCTAATTCAGGATTTATTTGTTGATCACATGCTTGGTAATGTGCTCATTTTTAGAATCAATAAATTTAATTGATCTTACTATTATGAGATCTGGGATTCACATAAACATACTTCATAAGTATATCTTTTATTAACTGTCCATACTAATTGCATTTAGTTCAAATAGGACTTTTAACATTATTACATTACAAATATAAAATAAAATATGTTATGGTATGGATAACTTATTTACAAGGGGTTAGTTCGCTATAACCCTTGCTGTGTAATTATCGGTATTTCTATGTAATATAAAGATGGTAGTTAATGATATCTACATATAGCTTTTTAGTTCTCTGAACTGAACAACATAAGTACTTGAATCAGGTCCAGTTGCAGAAAACACCAAAACGGGTGTCTGCTTGGGTATGTTATTGTTTTCATGAAAAATACTTGGTTATGAATCCACTGACACCATAACTCCATGGTGTTCCCGCTAGACGATATATATCTAATTGCGGAGAACCACGTCATATCCGACGGTAAAGGGTAATGGTACCTTGGTTGGTGATAATGATGGACAATCTGATACAGGACAGTGGGTGACGTGCCTAGTCTTACCACTTGTCTACTTCACCGTACCGTCTAACCCCCCTTCCCCCCCACACTTTTTTACCAAAAGTTCCAGTGTCTCCATCTGAGGGGGGACTTCACTGGGGAGAGAACATTAAAGGAGCTCAGACAGAACCTCAATACAAGATTTAAAATGTATAAGCCAGAAGCATTATCATAGATTGTGTGCTATCCTCTCAGGCTCGAATATATTGGCAAAATGTCGGTCACTTTGTTGGGGCGTAAATCGCCTGGTATGTATGCCCCATTATCCGGATACAGTCTCCGAGGGCGACGTGTATATTCAGACAAGACTGATCACACTTCGACTGAAGGTGTTATAAAAGTCGACCTGACCTTGTTATAGCGAGGTATCGCTTTTAAGACCAAGTGCCAGCAGGGCCTATAGCCAGCTGTGGACTAATATAGGCTGATGATGATGAAGTGTCACCTAGGAAACCTCTTTTAAATACGGTCCCCGAGGCCAGAGGTATTTAAGTACCATTCGAGCCATTGAAGGCTTAACGAAAAATTGCATCCTTATCTCCTCCGCACTGGAGTTAACATTGTTAGTGTCCATCTGCTAGTTTAACCTATCAGGTTTAGCAACGGGGCACCAGAGTCGCCACCTCTGCGGGTCACACCGCAGAGTCCAGGCCATGAATGGGGTAATACTCACACTCATAAATTTATTAGCCGTAGGAGCAAAAGGCACACTTGGTTAATATGAGAAGAAATATAATAATGAGAAGTATTGTACTATTTTACTGTAATAGCCTTCATTTGATGTCTATAATGCCACGCCCCATGTTCCGGATACAGCTTCCGCAGCCGGGGGCAATAAGTACCGTTCCGATACTCTGTTTAGATTATTTGGCTGGCAGACGGCCATGCCGCTATACCTCCCCGAGAGGCATGCAGCCGTAGTAGTGTCCTGAATCGTCGTCAAGACAGCTCCAATAACATCATCGCCTAGCCCAAGTAAGCATGCGATGGCCCCTAATTTAGGATATAGCCTCCGAGGCCAGGGGCAATAAGTACCATACCGGTATTATGTTGATTATTTGACTGTTAGTTGGCCAAACTATAACATAACTCTCTCATAAACATCACCATTATTAGTTCCAGTTACATTGTTTCTGACGATAGGATAAAGTTTCCCTTATTTTATACTTAAAATAATAAGTTTCGTTTACCGGTATGAAATGGTATAGTCCCACATATTGGCTTGAGTGTCAGATATTTGATAGGGTCATTGCCCACCTGACTGGAACCTCTCGTTCAAATGAGTGCATCCGATGCATCTCGTCAAAAGTGGATCACATCCGAGTGAAACCAACTGTGAAGGTTTGGTTATCTATGAGGTTTCAAAGTATTTATTGTAAACCAAATAATTATGTAATGATCCTCTGCTACTTAATTAACAAAACTAAGAAAAAACTTTGAGCTCTTGTGACTCTTGTGACTTGTGAATATTGTAATAAAAATTTAATATACCAGATTCTGATGGTGTGTTGGTGAGCACTAACCTTCACCTGAAGTGAGTTGCACTAACTCAAACAAAATAGCAGTAGGAATTTATCTTTAATTGAAAGGAATGCCATTGCCCTGCTGTTGGACATCCTAGGTTAATAATAGTAATCTGTATTTGTCTTGATCATTTTTAGTTTGTTGCAGAGAATTTAATTTTGATTATTTCAAACTTTGGGTCTAAATGATTTTCAGAATAATACGGGGTCAATAATAGAACTAATTTTAGGTACTTACTATTAAATAAAGTTGTTCTATGAAAGCCATAGGAAACAACTGTGGAAATAACCTATGATTCTGGGAATGTGAAACTAGGTTCAATATGTGATGTTCATTCCAACTGGTGTCAACAGATCTTGGAAGTAAATCATGTTTTAGATAGGTACTTCAAAATGTCGGAGATCACCATGACAATGATCTAGAGCATAATATTCAGTTTCAATGCAATGAAAGTAACATATTATGAGAGACTACAAAGTATTTTTATGTTTGGCACCTTACTCCGAGTAAGTATTAAACATACCTGCAGGTAACTTTATTTACAAGCTGTAATGTGAAAGGTCAATTTGCAGAACCTTTTAACTTAATAGTTATAAGGTAGGTAGGTACTGTTCTTTAAATAATTTAAGCAAAAGAAAGCTATAATTATATACCTACTTATGGCATTTTCATAATATTATATTTAAATTCCAATACAATATAGATTAGTTAGTCAAAAATCAGCTCTTGTTCTGATATATTCTCTGTACTCTGTCTGCCAGTAACAATGAAATATGTAGCAAAATTCTGATTCTTCAAAATAAAGTGGTGATTCTGCCCCTAACAGTACAAACCGAACCTGGGGACTTATTATTATGATTATTATTATTGTGCTAAGGTTTAATCTTCTCTGTGAAAAACCGGTAAAAAACAAAGCACATGGGCCTCAGGCAAGTGCACTTCAGGTGCTAGGTCGTTCATTTTGCAGGATTTTTCTGACAATCCTACAAGTGTTTAGTATGACAGCTTTTAGCATTAATGTGTCAACTTTTTATTTACCAAACCAGGTAGGTAGGTACTACCAGGTAGCCTACGAAGATTTCGATATGTTATTTATGTAGGCATTTGTATGTCTTGCCCTGCCAAACTTTGGTGTCAATGATGTTTTTATTTCAAACAATTATTTCATACCTATTACATGCACATAAATCTGTTTATAATAGTAGTCATGTTACTAAATCATCATCTTTTCATCAAAAGTATGTTTGTAACACTCAATTAGAGATTGCAAAATGATTTAACATGATCTATATAGGGTGCTAAAAGGTGCCACCGCACCTTCCGTCTATAGGTTATGTACTTCAACCTGGGTTATTATCGCAATAACTTGATAAGACAAACTGTACTAGAGGATCACACTCGTGCGTGTACCGGCCGGCCTGATGGTGCCGGCGACATGAATAAACAAAGTATTAGGTACCATCCGATGGGAACTTTGTGCCAGGCTCGTGATTGAGTTTTCCACGCTTACCTCATAGCCAGTGGTCGGGATTATAACTCGGAGAGATGGGCACGAATTTTGCACAAAGTAAATGCTTGTACTTCACCATAAACATCGTTTTTTCACCAAAAAAAACCATAAAAACACAAAATTTTCCGCATACACCGCTGAAAATTTCAAACGCTATGAGTTGACATTGACAGTCACAATGACAGACACTTGCTGCTATGACTTTGACGGAGGAACTAAGGCATTATTCCCAAGAAAACTACCATAGAGACATATATATACATCCATATTTCAAATGCAGTTCTTCAAACCATGCTGTCCGTTTCGAAACACATATAATCTCATGTTTTGTACAGTTAGTTAATTCTAAAAGACCTTACACAACGTAGGCACAGTATCAATTAGAATAAAGATTTTTTCTTAGTAGGTAAGTACTATCGTAAATTAATTCACTTGTGTACGATATCTACGTCTTATTTACTAAATTATGTATTTAAAATCATAAACGATTTCAATAACAAAAACACAAACAGAAAATCTATATCGTTAAATATGTAAAAGAAAAGAAGGGAGGCTTTTGCCCAATAGTGGGATGGAGTGTACTAATAAGATAAGATATTTACCATGATTTGAGTTTTGAGCTTTCCAATATATTATTTTTTTCAGTTATTCCGTGATCATGGCGCATGAAACTGTGCCGAAATATTGGAAAGCTCAAAACTCAAATCATGGTAAATATCCCGTTGTTAATGACTTTAGTGTTAATAACCATGATGGATTTAAAAGTTTTATAATAAGATAAGATTTTAGCATTTATATATTACTGTAGTGTTCTGGATAATATTTAAAATTTATCTATCTAAAAGTATTTAATTTTAAAGGTAAGACTTTTATTGTGCTGCAAACTTATCTTAAATCAGAAAACCACTGCAAAAAGGCTTGCGTTTCAAATTATAAGTTTCCACGTTTTTCTTGCTCCAGCTCGATCGATTCAAAAAGTGTCTTGAAGTTCCCAGCTCCGAATCCCTGAAAAAAATCAAAGTAAGTACTTATATATATATAAAAAAATAAATAAATAAATAAATAATGCTGGACAATTCACACAGCATTATCTAGCCCCAAGCTAAGCAGAGCTTGTGTTATGGGTACTAGATAACTGATATACAATATAGTAGGTATAGGTTAATATTATATTATTAGGTTATTTTTTTTTCATTTATTTATGTTACATATTATTAACTTATTTTATCTACAGCTAACATAAATTTTAATTCGCAATTCGGTTTGTCCGTCAGCCTCAGTCTCTAAGGTACAATAAAGTTAATATAATAGGTACCTACCTATTATGAAACTCACTGAACAAATGAAAAAAAAAATTAGTTTTGAAATACAGCAAATTGCATGCCAAGACCAAAATTTGTTCCGCTAACTGGCGAATAGTGACTTCCTTAGTAACAGTTACTAAAGATCACAAGTCACTTTAATACTTCATTGCTTACGATGGTAAGATTTTGACATGACTGCAAGTTTCTCGCGATAGCCAGACACGATATGGCCGATGGTGTCTTTAAATGACGAGAACATGCTACAAAAGACAACCAACAACACAAGCCTGTACCAGTCCACTCCTGGACATTAGGGGAGGCCCAATTGAGCTATTTAGCCCATTAACTGCCCAGGCTTTGCGGCGCGAACCAAACGGGCGCACCGCAGGTACTGCAGCAAGAAAGTGTAGGTTGTCCAGCATTATTATTTATTATTATGTGTATCATGAGCAATCAAAGTGTTATGAACTTATGACGCTTATAAGGGGGAAGGTAATGCCATAGTCCCAACGCTGGGCATCGGAATAAGGGTTGTGGATCGCAGGGAACAGCTTTCGCACCGCCGCCGATGGCAAGCAAGGAAACTAACCACCGAATATTCAATCAAACGCGTCTCAGATTTAAGCAAGTCCCAAGTGACGAATTTTTGACAACTGTCAAACTGAGCCTAAACTTGAGTTGCGTCCGAGTTATCCGGGGTAAGTGGCAATAAAAATGTGAAAAGATGAAGAATACTGACGACCTCTGTGGCGCGGCGGGCGAAGGTCCGCCTGCGACGCAAGAGGTTGCGGGTTCGATTCCTGTCCCAGGACAAATGTTTGTACGAACTTCAGGTATTTGGTCCGGGTGTTCTGGATGTTTTTTATGTACTTAAGTATAATAAAAAATATCTATCTATGTAGTGTATTGTACCTTTTAAGTATATCGGTTATCTAGTACCCATAACACAAGCAATGCTTACCTTGCAGCTAGATAACGCTTTGTGAATTGTCCAGAATTCTGTTATTTATTTATTAAATTAAAAAATTTAAAAAAAGTTACTCGTACTCACATTATGATTCCTCCTTTGTATAACCTCTAAGAACAAAGTAGGCCTGTCCTGTGTGTTCTTAGTAAAGATCTGCAGCAGATACCCATCATCGTCATAGTCTATCAGAATATTCAGCTGCTCTAATATGTCGATACTCTCCGCAACCTTCACTTTGCTGTGAGCCAGCTGTTCTCGGATGAGCTTGTAGTATTTTGAAGGTATTGAGAGGAATTCCACACCTCGGGAGCGGAGGTTCTGGATCTGAAAACAATTTGATTTTGAAAGGTTAGAGACATGCTTTGATGACTAGCCCGTTCCCTTGTTATAACACCGATACTCATCGGTTCTAGAATCACTGATCATTTACGTCAACAAAAGCATTAATGAATGAAATCTTCACATAAACAGATAACTTTAACAGAAAACAACGAGTTCGGAACTGGCAGACAGACGAACCGGCCATATCTCGCGAAGAACCGACAACCGCTGGGGTAAAAGTGTTCTTGAGTGGAAACCACGACTCGGCAAACGTAGTGTAGGACGCCCTCTGGCCAGGTGGGATGACGATCTGCGAAAGACTGCATTCAGATGCTGGATGCGACAAGCTGAAGACAGGGCGCTGAAGATATGGCGCTCATTAGGGGAGGCCTATGTCCAGCATTGGACTAATATAGGCTGATGATGAGGATGAGACAGACAAATGAAATGATAAATGAAAGCGAAGATAGTTACTGAAAGCTTTGAGACCAATCGAACTTTTGCAAATTGCTCCGATGATACCAGTGTCTTTGATTTTGTAATTCCTTTGTTCTCAAAAAATATCTAGGATTATAGACCCAAGTATAATTACAATTTGACTGTGTGATTGGAAGGCGACGTCAATGAATCAAAGCGGCCCAACTTAACTATAGATGGCAACCACATTTATCGGAGCGGAATAGGCTCATGACGGCTAGAAAAAGCTAAGGGTATAATAGCTTCGTCGTAGATACCTATAAAACTTTTTCTAACCGGTTAAAGTTGATTCCGCGTCATCTTCTTTTTATTTTTTTGGGCATATTTTCGTGAAAGGGAAACACAACATAAAAGCCTTATAGCAGTGATAATATCCTGGCAATATGCTGGTACTCCATGTATTCCTGGATCAGCTGGATCTGACTCTTGCCGGGAGATGTGATAGTAAAATGATCGTTTAGCAGAATTAGGCTCCTGTTAGGTTTGACAGATTCTTATTCGCAAAATAGCGGAACAATTCGTGTTAGGTGTACCTAATGGAGGAAGAAAGAAAGGTTACTCACAGCAGTGATAATATCCTCAGTATTTAACGCGATATGCTGCACACCAGCTCCTCCATGGTACTCCACGTACTCCTGGATCTGACTCTTCTTCTTGCCCGGAGCTGGTTCGTTGATGGGCATCTTGACCGTCTCTTCCCAATTCGCCATCACTATTGAACGCAGGGCGGAGTATTCCGTGCATACTTGCTTGTCGTCTACTGACCAGAATCTGGCAACATTCGTTTACATTTGTATCTCTTTTTAAACCTAAAACTTACATCTTATAGGTAGGTACTGACTTAAACTATACTTATGTATACACCTATATATAAACCAGAGGTTTGGCGGTGGTCCTGCGCGGTGCCACACATTTGGCAAGAAATTAAAAATATACATAGGGAAAGCTTCCCTGTTTATTTATCATCTTTGAGAAGCGAAAGCTGTCTTTCTTGAAATCGTTAAAAAGCAAAACAGGTCAAAAAGCTCTGTCCGGTGGACCATAGGGTGTTTTTCTTCAAGATCTAAGCTAAACCACTAGGCTCGCTCGAATTTAAAGCTAAGTATTGCCTGAGATTATAGCTCGAGTTTAAAAGCTGTGTTTGATACAGGTACCTAGATACACAGCATTTCACTAGTGCTTTTCCACAAGCTCAGACGTGGCAAAGCACTCTAAGAGGAGATTAAAACAGGACAGGGACAATGATTGGGCATCATAAACGACATGACAGCTTCATAACTAACATCATAGAAGGAAAAGTAGAAGGAAGACGAGGAAAGGGAAGACCAAGAATTAATTATTTGAGTCAGATCAAGGAGAAAGCCGCTGTCATGTCGTATAAAGAAGTTAAAGAGGCCACATTGGAAAGAGAAGAGTGGAGGAAATTGCATCATAGCATCGACAAGGGGACTCTTTAACTAATAATAACCGGTGAGGTAAGTACTACTAACCTATGAAACTGCAGGCATCTCTCATACCATGAGGCCGCTCCTTCCATTTCGTTGTCAGGCTGGTTACCGACCACGTGGTCTATGAAGTTGATCTCCACTTTCGGTCTGCAAGAAAAACCAGTTTCATTACCTTAGTCCGGCGAAGCAATGGAACGCTTATCAAAGCAATTCCAAGGGCTTAACGTTTTTCCTGTGAACTACTGAAGCAAGTCTTTAGGTGGCTTTTTGGGATGGGAGTGGGTGGACTGATCCGAAACCTTTGATAGTTAGGGAAAAGTCGTAAAAGGAATCCAGCCCATCTTAATTTTTGAGATGATAAAAACTGCTTCCTTTTTTGCGTAATTTTTCATTTCATTAATATTTACAAAATTCATAACGAATAGAACTTTTATCGATGATAGGTATATAGGTTAAAAGCATCCTCGCTAGCGGCAAGTACCTAATCCAGTTGTTCGAAATTATTATTTAATATTTTCACATTGATGCCCGGTAGGTATTATTGAGTATTCGAGCTAAAATTGTAAATCATTTTTTTTTAATTATGCATTTCTTTGCAAAGATTTATTCATATCAGTAACCAAATCCGTTGGTTTAAAAAAACAGGGAGTCATATTTTTTGAAAAATCATGAAAAGTAAAAGATTAAAAAAAACTAAATAATTGCAGTTTTTGCTTTCTTATAAATCGAGGTCATGACTCCTTTTACGACGTTCCAACTCTCATGGTTTCGGATTTGGCCATCCACTCCCATTCAAAAAGGCACCCTAGGTTAGTATTAAGTTTGAAAAAAGGTTTCACAGTACCTAGTTGATTTTACAGCAGTTTGCGGTAAATACTCACAGGAAGGTGTTAATAGGATCTTTCTTCAGCATCTGATATCCTGGCAGGAAGGGACCGGTGTACTTTGTCCGGTCTACCAATGTGTGGGTATTGTCTCCATACTAGAACATAAGATCACTTAATTGGGTGCGCCACAAAATGGTTTTAGCTTCCAAGGAGTATTTTGGACCTTGCGGTCAACTTTTGTGTAACGATTTTATTAACTCGATAAGTATTATACATATAGGTTACCGAACATTCTTCACTTCCAAAAAAATAAAAAGGAGCATATAGGCTCTCCTACTCTGCAGTGGGTGTTACTGGCTAGTTTAACCAAGATTCAAAGATTTCCCAATTTTTATTTGCTTCCTTTATTTAGGGCATTAAAATTCCATAGAAATTAAGGGGTGCTTTCAATTCAAGTCAAGCCCGATCATTATTATAAAAAATATTCAACATAAGTGAGGACCTTTTAAATCACACTTCACACTAATCACGTAATCACACTAATATTATAAATACGAAAGTTTGGATGGTTGGATGCATGGATAGATGGATGGTTTGTTACCTCTTCACGCCAAAACTACTGAACGGATCAGGCTGAAATTTTGCATACAAGTCTAACCGTTTTTATTCCATAAATCAGTTCCCATGGAATATAAATAACCTCAAAACGTTCATAGAAAAATAAGGTATCTTACCGTCTTCAAAACTGCCATCCTAACAACACCAAACTCATCTCTTTCCTCCCACAAGTCCTTCACCACCACCGCGCCTTGCTTCCTCGCGTACTCCAGAATGAAGTCCAGGTTCTCCACTTGGAATGCCACATCCTTCACGAAGTCTCCGTGGTAGGCTACTTCGTTTGAGAACTCGGTTTCTTCTGGTTCGTATTGTGCTTGGAATACGAAGATAATCTGTTGAAAGTCCGGTATTCATTAAATAAAATAAAAATATTTAATGAGACTGCCAATTCTTTAATATTTACACTATTTTTGAAGTTTTCTGGGATAAATAGTAATCCATCGGAAATAGTTTTTATGAGAACACCTCGGGATTCTTTATATAATAGAGAAAGGCTTTTTAAAATCAGCAAATCACAGCCGAACATAGAACGTCCTACTTTTTTCGAAGTCAGTTGAAAACAAATACGTTTTTTTAAATAATATTTTAATGAAAGAGCACTGCTTTTGTAAGGGAGGTCTTATCGTCAATCGTCATACCCAGTTAATGGAATAAAGGATCGCCCATAAAGTGGTAAGGTAGGTTATGAATGAATACGAATTATTGTAACAAACAAGATTGCGATGGACATATTTCAATATTTTATTAAACAAAACCAAGCCCAGTTCAACTAGTTCAAAGTTCCCTGGTGGTTGTACTTACTGCAGACAGCAAGGGCAGGTTGGTCAGTTTTCAAAAGAAATTACATCGGCAAAAGGGCGAGCAAAACTATCAAAACTGTTGTAGGATTTGTCATACGCAGTTACTTCAACGCTTGCACGAAGATTCCAGGCATTGATAGCGATAAATTAGGGGCCTGATAAAATAAAGCCTGGTAGAGATTCGACAACATTTTTGCATATTTTTGTTTTAAGTATTATTAATTCATTTCATTTATTCCACCGAAGGTACATCTATACTATAATATTATAAAGAGGAAAGATTTGATTGTTTGTATCGAATAGACTCCGAAACTACTGGACCGATTTGAAAAATTCTTTCACCGTTAGGAAGCTTACTTTTCAGGGAGTGACATAGGCTATACTTTATCCCGGAATTCCCACGGGAACGGGAACTACGCGGGTGAAACCGCGAGGCGATCGTCTAGTATTTTTATACACTTGATGTCGTTGAAATCTAATTTACTGTTATTGCTTAATTAAACATAATATTCAATTATGACACACACGAGATTTTTGAGAGGGAAGGAAACTCCATATGGGATTGAACGCAGAAGAAGATAGAAGAAAAAAAAACAGACAGACAATGATTCCTATAAAAACACATAATTTATAAAATAACATATTTTTTTAATTACCTTGTTAAGTCTAACAGCGTGTAATGTTTCTTTTCTGGAACCTGTCTCGAGCCCTTTAAATGCCAGAGGTTCAAATCCAAATCTTGTCACGTAGTAACTGGCCGCCTAAAAAAATAACATCAAAACGCATTTCTCAACAACTGAACTCTCTCATCAATTTTAGAGTAAATTTGAAGTTGAATTAATTAATTAACGGTTGTCATTTTGCACTGACCTGTTTAGCATTCGAAACCCAGAATGTGAGATGGTCAAATGCTAAAAATTTCCCGTTAGCTGGTTTTCTTCCCTTGTCTGTGTATGAAGTCTGAAAAAAGTTTTTAATCATTTTTTTTGGGAAAACAAATGGACCTACATATTTTAAGAAATAAGGATTTTTTCCACTTACCATTTTAACGTATTGCAAGTCGTAATCACATGCACCCTTTGCCTCTATCTCTTGAAAAGTACCTGCCTACTTTGTCAAAATAGGAAATTTCAATATCTTTTCAAGACAAAATGTACACAATCTTTGCTGTTTCAAGTTATACTGTAACGCAAATAGCTAGAGATCTGTTTTATATTAAACCAGATTTCTGCTTTTTAATATCGGTTGAAAACAAGCTTGATATAAGGCTGTGTTTACACTCGCTTTTACGCAGTTCTTACACAGAATTTCTTAGATGACTTGCTTGAGATTCAAAATGTTTTTCCTTTTTATTATGTAGGTAGACTACCTATTTAGGATTTTTCCGATAGCTTTTCATAACATGGTTCATAAGTCCAAATACAGTGGCACTCGTAATTATGATGATTTGATGATCGATGATCTATCTCGTATAGCTGAATTTCGGCCACGGGGTGGTGTGGCGGCCAGTTTCAGCAAGACTGCCCATGTGAACAGGACATAAGTACTATAAAGTGCACAAATGTGAAAAAAAACTAACAACGATTCCCACACTAGGCTGGGCCTGTATCGTGGGTGTGTGTGTGTGTAAACACAGGTGCACTCTCTATTACCACTCTCGTCAACATTATTAATGTGTTAAAAAGTCTGGCGACGTTAGTCAATAAGTTAAATTATTTTTTATGATGTGGGTTGAAACGCTGACATTTTTTGGTACGAAACGGCAAAAATTAATTTGTGGTGAGAACCTGTGGTGCGAAAGCGCTACACCAAGTTTTTTTAATTAGTATTTTCGTTGTCATACTTTATTGGATCTATTCCTTTCTAATACCAAAAAAGTAATACCAAATGGTATTTGATTATTGTCCTCATTAAATTCTATTCCTAACGAATACCACTCACAAACGAATACCAAAACAAGACAAATGGCATGAGGTACAGTCAGTACTAAAAATGCTCAAGTGATTCAAAGTAGTGTTTATTTAAACAAAATCAGTCATAAAGAAACATTTTTATTCCAATTTTATTATCTCTTTTTTGTGTATTGATAACCAGATTTTATAAAAAAAACAATACGGGGGAGGCTTGCGTCCAGTAGTGGACCACTACAGGCTGTTGTTGATGATGATGATGATTGATGAACCAGATTTTAGTAGATCCAAGCCACTATTTCTTTTTATGAATGTTTATCCTCCAGTGATTCCCGAACATGTGGATGGCCCAGCTTCATCAGACATTTCTAAGAAAAGAAATACATTAATAGGTATCTAAATCGGAGAATACTTGGACATGACAAATTAGTTAAGAATTTTATCTTTTAAAAAATTGAACTAAGTATACATAATACATATAAATTAAACAAACGATATTTTACGAATATAGGAACATTTAGATAATTATAAAATTAAAACACCATAAAATTACAAATAATAAAAAACTTACCAGATACCACTTTCACTGAGTTTCTAGTAACCTACTTCTCGCTTGCCACCTTACGGAATAGTACAGGAGGAATTGACAAAACATCCCTCAAAATTAGGGCAGGTAATACAATAATTCATGCAAGGACATAATTATTGTAAGAAAAAACCGACCTTATTTCATTGACTTAACGTTTATTCCACCAAAACAATAAAACATTTTAAGGAGCTTCGTTTGCACGGCGGCGCTTGAGTTGATTGGTTGTTTCGGATTTTAAAACAATAGGAGCAAGCTCACCCTTTTTTGCAGGTATATTTTTTGGCAAGTGATTCACTTATGGTACTCGTAGATAAAAATGCCGCAATGAAATGAATTTGTACAGGTTATAAATTATGATCATAATATTAAATTATTTGAAAGCAAAATTAATTGTTTCTGTGACTGTACCAAAAGTTCTGTTTTGGTATTCGTTGGGAATAGATTTATTATTTCATTTAAAGATTTCGAATTTGGTATTCGTTAGGAATGGAATTTAATGAGGACAATAAACAAATACCATTGGTATTAGTTTTTTGGTATTAGAAAGGAATAGATCCTTTATTGTTACCAATATATTTCACATGTGTCGATATTGTTGATCAAGTAATCAATCCGTCTCACAATAATAAATACAAAGGAATTTTGATATTTTTTACATGACACAGTTTGAATGTTCACTGTGACCTAGTCCTAATGTTGTGGTACCACTACTCCTGCCAAGCCCCCAAAATAATAATATGTACCTACCTATTAAAGACGAGACAAAATAATATATTTTTGTTGTCTTTTATCACGCATGCAAGAACAATCGAATACCTAACTAACCAGGTACATAGATACTTACATACCGAATAAATTTTCTTACAGTGGAATATGAACAGACGGTACTTAGAATAAATTTCTCATATAAAAGATTTAAACGCGCTCCGCTTTCCAGCAAAATTAGGTCTTTTATGGAATTTATTGTTACCTTCTTCGTAATATTCCTTCACAACACTTACCTACTTTTTGTTTAATATACGAGCAACAGTCCACGATGATAAACAAAATGCAAATTAGTTGTAGAACCTGATATTAAAACATTCGAAGCACAGAAACGGGGAGGCGTCGCGTAGCACGTCATAATTCTGACCTAGGACATAGCCACAGACTTCTTGACATAACCAAGTCTTATTGATAAGAAACGGATGGAACCTACTGACTATTGGGAGATATTTAGGTAAAGTCGTTTCGGGAGTATAAAAAGTTGAGCTAATTTAGATTTAGGGTCAAATAAAGGAGAAATGAACTATCATTACATCATCGGTACTAAGTAACCGATTTCATGAACGAATTCGTTTTAGGTTTTATGTTGAAAGAGTTTTTCAACACACTGCTAATTTTTACAATACTTAACTACGATGAGATTTTTCAATTAAAGTACCTAAATAGTACCTATTCATAGAAATCTAAATAACAAGTCACTATATAGATTTCTATGTACCTATTCCAAAGTTTTAACCAGACGTTAAAACGCCTCAATTAAAATTGCAATATATTTTATGACAACACTTATTTTACTTTCCTATGAACTGATGACCTCTGTGGCGCGGTGGGCGAAATTGTCCAGCATTATTTATTTATTTATTTATGAAACCATATCTATACGCAGTAACGCTCACTATCCTTTGTTTTCATGTTAGAAATTCTCATTACTTTTCACAATACTTAACCCTAATTACCTAGGTACTTGTTTAACTAACCGATTTTTGTCGAATGTGGTGCCGCACCTCCAAATTGATCTGAAAAATATTATGCTCTCCACAGTTAAAAACGTCTCGATACCGAAGTCGCGTTAGAAATCATCACACTAATATTATAAATGCGAATGTTTGGATGGATAGATGTATGGATGGATGGATGTTTGTTACCTCTTCACGCCAAAACTACTGAACGGATCAGGCAGAAATTTTGCATACAGGTAAGTCTAACCCTGGAATCAAACATAGGCGACTTTTTATGCCATAAATCAGATAGAAATAACCTCAAAACGTTTCCATAGAAACAACGCGTGCGAAGCCGCGGGCAGAAGCTAGAAGATCATAATATCAGTAAGACCGTCTCCGAGAAACGAACTCATGTTCCGAGATATAAACCGAGAGACTCTACCCCACATTTTAGTAGTGCGTTGGATCCGGTACAGTCCACTTCATTTACATCGCTTGGTATTTCTAAATGTTGTGCAATATTAGGTATAGGTATGTTTACGAGAATATTCCATGGTCGTTGATTGGTTTGATAAATTTATCTTGCCATAAAGATATATAAAACTTGGTTTATTCTTGCTCATCAACAGCACAACACCTAGGTTTAGGTATAATCGTTGGAAATATCAGTGGACTTGCTAAAAGTGACTTAAGGCAGGCTTTAGAAAATATACAGAGTGCCACGGAGTACTAAGCCAAAAGGGGTGATTCTGGACATCACGGGGGTCAATCTTTGTTCTACGATTTTTTGAATACCGATATTTTTTTCAACTCTTTTTATTGAATAAAATAACAGACGTTTTTTTCGATTATCGTGTTCTTTTACGTGTATTCTTATATTATGATAACTGTTTTGAAATTTCAAAGGATTTACATATTTGTTGTAATAAGTTCATGACAAAACACTGGTTTTGCTGATAAAACAATCAAAAAACATTTTTAAAATATTTCCAATGTTAAATAATGCAACACCTACTGCGTGTAAAATAACACGAATAGAAAGAAAATAACTTTTTTTATTGCGTAGTAAATAAATATGGCGCTCATTAGGGGAGGCCTATGTCCAGCAGTGGACTAACATAGGCTGATGATCATGATGAAATAAAAAAAATATTCGCAATTCAAAAAATCGTTATACACATAGTTGATCCCCTTGGGGTCCAGAATCACCCCCTTTCGGCTTAGTACACCCTTTCCGTGGCACCCTTTATAGCAGTGCCCTTACAGGGTCTATGCTGGAATTCCAATTTTAATTATAAAATCTTGGAGAAAATGCTGCGTGAATTTTATTATCATTATATGCCGTGTGGTGCCGTCTTAGAATTTGCACCACCCCAATTCTTCCCGCGGGTGTCGTAAGAGTAAGAGGCGACTAAGGAATATCCACCGGGAGCGGGCAGCAGCGCCCTCTGCAGAACATTTCTACCACCGAACTGCGATCCTCAACCCGGCCCGGCCGAAGCTCAACGCCCAGCGTGGGGATTATGGGCATTACCCCCCATAAGATAAAAGCCAATAAGGCGCTTATCTGGAGCAGGCCTGCGTCCAGCAGTGGACCAGTATAGCCTATATTGGTAGCCTATGTTGAGGGTTCAGGTTAAAGTATTATTATTATTTATGTATATTTATGAATAACCGATTTGAGTTTGAGAAGGGTTTGTAAGATAAAAATAAGCTTTAGCTTCAATTTTTATTTTTTAAATACATAAGGAGAACTTGTTTACATAAATCCAATGGAAGAAAACATGATATTAATTTGTTGTGTATTATTTTAATTACTTTCCTTCACTTTGTTTTCCCAGGAGTTCGATAGCTTCGAAGACCCATTTGTAGTTCTGGAAACCGAAGCCCTGTAAAAATGACTCATGATGAAAAATGACTCTGTGAAAAATGACTCATGTTGAAAAATGACTCATGGTGAAAAATGACTCATGGTGAAAAATTACTCATGGTGAAAAATTACTCGTGGTAGAAAATGACTTATGGTGAAAAACCAAGAAGTAACTTTACCATCCATCCACACTTCTTATATTATTAAAGCGAAAGTCTGTCTGTAGGTATGTCAGTATGTACCTGTAGGTATGTCTGTAGGTATACCTTTTAACGATTAAACGGCTTAACCGATCTGAATGAAACTTTGCAAGGGTTATAGATGGTATTCCGGCAAAGGACATAATGCTACTCCTTATCCATGAAAAAAGCGTCCAAAGCTCTTGTTTTGGTCAAACCTATCTCAATGGCTCGGCTGACTCGCTAATAAAACTCCTTTATAAACCTCTGTGGTTTACTCAGAGTTATTATTATAAGTCTTCCTTGTAATATTAGTTTAAGTTGGTAAATAAATAAAGGTTCTATAGTTGATAATGATAACTTACTCTATGGTTCTTCCTCTGTATGATCTCAATGAACACCGTAGGTCGAGCTTGCAGATGCTTTGTAAATGCTTGCAGCATGTACCCGCGTTCGTCGAAATCTATCAGAATATCATTCTCCTGAAGTATTTCGATGCTTTCGGTGACTTTTAGAGAACTATCCTTCAGCTTTTCTTTTATGATCGTGTAATAAGTTGGAGGAAAAGCGACGATTTCAGCGCCGCGTGATTTTAATGCTTGGATCTGAAATCATCAAAGGAAACGGTGAGGACGACGCAATTTTGGCATGAGATCTCAGTGCACATGAGTTTTAGGCGATTATTTAAGTCTTTAAATGCACTTTAAACTGTTTTTATAATCAAAATGAAGTCTTCTTTCAGTAATTTTTTCTATCTACAATATTTAAGATACGTACGATGTCGTGCGTACATGACTAAGTACTCTTCGTTATGAGCCGAAATTCGGCTTGGAGGACACACGAATAAAAATATTAATTAGGAAGAGATAAACCATTCTAAAAAAGCACGCCAAAATGCACGCCCACTCAACTAAACGTCATACAATCGACGTTCATTTTTAGAATGGTTTATCTCTCCTTACATAATCTAGTGTTAAAATAACCCTAGCCAAGACTAACCCTGCCCCTAACTACAAGAACTGAAACACGGAGACCAAACCACAACTGGACAACATTTATTCTTATTGAGCCCCCTATCCGAATTACAATGAGAGATTGATCATTTACTTTACAGTTTATTTATACCGAGTTTTGAGTGAAGGAATAATAATTTTCCATAGAAACTTAACCACCCCGTTTAACCCTCTTAGAGGTTAGGTAATACACTCGAGAGCAATGAATCCGGGTCACTCAAAGAATCCAAAAAATCTCGGAAAGTAAGAATGCTAGGTTAATGCAATAAATTGTATTTAATAGACAATTTAATACTCCTTAAATGAAAGTATTAAAACTTCTTAGTTATTGTAAAGTTATATCATAAAAAAATCAAATTTGAAAAGGGAACACTGTCGAAGATGGAACTACGAAATTACAGGATTTGTTTTTGCTTTTGTTTGTAATCTGTCATTTATGTTGGTACATAAACTAGGTTGATAGTGCTCAATATTCATTATTCAAGCTGAAATCATGTCGCTTACACTTGAAGAATGCACCAGAATACTTACATTGGTGGAAACCGGCCGGAGTCAGCGCGATACAGCCAGGACTGTCGGTGTGTCGCTGTCAACAGTACAAAGAGTTCTCCGACGTTACGAAGAAACTGGTTCTAACCTACGCAGACCAGGAACGGGCAGAACTAGGTGTACCACAGCACGAGAAGACCGATACTTGGTGAACACCATGCTTCGAAATCGCTTTCTCACAGGAACTGAACTCACAAATCAGTTTCGACGCCTCGGAGGAAGTAACCCAAGTGCATGGACAGTAAGACGTCGGCTTGCTGAATCTAACTTAAAACCCCTTAGACCTGCAAACGGCCCTAAACTGGAGCGTGGCCATCGTATTTCAAGACTAAGATATGCCCAGAACCACGTAAATTGGAGTATTGAAGATTGGTCGAAAGTTATGTTCTCCGACGAATCAAAATTTATGCTCTACAAGCACGATGGAAGACACAGAGTGTATAGAAGACCAGGGGAAAGATTCAAGCAAGCATGCATCGAAGAAAAAGTAGCCTACGGTGGTGGGTCTGTACTTGTGTGGGCCGGAATTTCCTCTGAAAGTCGCACAGAGCTGGTGATCATAGAAAACGGCTCTTTAACTAGCGTAAGATATGTGGAAGAAATCCTCAACGAACACGTTGGTCCATTTATGGTCAATTTGGGTGAGGATGCTATATTTATGCATGACAATGCCCGACCTCATACAGGTAGGATTGTGAATGACTACCTTCAAGAGATGAACATTACTTGTATGGAGTGGCCAGCGCGCAGCCCGGATATCAACCCGATCGAGCATGCTTGGGACGAGCTAGGGAGATGCGTAAAACAACGAAACCCTCCCCCAATCACGCTTCCTGAGCTCAAAATTGCTCTCACAGAGGAATGGGAGAATATTGCCCAAAATCGTATAAGGAACTTGGTGTACAGCATACCAAACCGCGTAAACGCAGTAATGGAAGCACGAGGAGGTAATACGAAGTATTGAAATTCAAGAAAATCGTCATAAAGTTCAAAAATTTCATGTTTCCTATTTTTGTTTTAAGGAGAGATCAGCAGTTTTTTTTCTTTATGTAATTTTGTGTAAATAAAATGTATGGTGACTCATATTTTTTTAACTTTCATTTAAGGAGTATTAAATTGTCTATTAAATACAATTTATTGCATTAACCTAGCATTCTTACTTTCCGAGATTTTTTGGATTCTTTGAGTGACCCGGATTCATTGCTCTCGAGTGTATTTGCAAATTAGATTACCCTGTGTGTTCAAGAACCTAAACCAAATTTCATCAAAATCGGTATAGTAGTTACGGAGATACCTGGTAATGAACATTCACACAAACTGTTGCATTTAAAATATTAGTAGGAGAAGGATGTTGAATCACGCAGTCTCGGCCAGCCAGCAATGCTGGCTGGCCGAGACTCCTTTGAAGGTACCTCTTGGGCGTCGGCGCTGGGGTACTGTACTACATGGTAACAGTACCAGATTGTAAAATTAACCAGGGGTCTAATTTTGTAAACCAATCGCCTTACTACCGTTACAATAACAAATTAAGGAAAAAAGAAGAACGATGTAAATGGTTAACTATTTCACTACATTAAATTGAATCGAAAAATTCTAGGTCTCGAAGGTTTAGTTTGGGGACATTATGTAATTAATTATTTGATGCCTAGCACCGACGCCCAAGAGGTACCTTCAAATTAAAAATCATATATTTTATTTCAGATAGCAAACATGAGTGCATGCATTATAGAGTAGCTATTTAACACTCAGAAAAAATAAAAACAAAATAAAATAGGCACTTTGATAAGATGAGCCGAAGATAAATCAATCAACGTTTCCTCTTTGATCATCCTCCGCACAAGACACTTCCAGAGTGGATAATAATAGACAGATAAATAAATAATGCTAGATAATCCACACAGCATCATAGCCCCAAGCCAAGCTAAGCAGAGCTTGTGTTATGGGTACTAGATAACTGATATACTTAATACAATACACTACATAGATAGATTTTTATTATATGTACATAGAAAACATCCAGAACACCGTGAACAAATATCTGCAGATCGTACAAACATTTGTCCCGAGGCGGGAATCGAACCCGCAACCTCCTGCGTCGCAGGCGGACCTTCACCCGATGCGCCACAGAGGTCGTCACGATAGAATGATTATTACCGTCTCTACAATATCGTTCGTATACAGAGCGACATGCTCAACTCCAGATGTACCAAGCGCCTTTACAAAGTCGCTCGCTTTGCTAGATGGACGGAGACCTTTAGCAGCCTGGTTCAGCGACAGCTGTAAGTTTGAAAAGGACAGAATAAGTAAATAATGCTGGACAATCCACACAGCATCATCTAGCCCCAAGCAGAGCTTATGCTATGGGTACATACTATATACTAGCTCCTGCCCGCGGCTTCGCACGCATATTTTCGGTATAATAAGTAGCCTATTATATAAGTTAACCCCCCCAACCCCAACAGCCTGTATTAGTCCACTACTAGACGCAGGCCTCCCCCTGATAAGTGCCTTATTGGCTTTTATCAATGCCCATAATCCCCACGCTGGGCATGCGGGTTGGGGCTTATCTAAGTTAAGCTATGTGTACGCCAAATTTCATAATGATCTGTTCAGTAGTTTTGGAGATCTTAGGTAACAAAAACTCACATTTCACAAACTTTCGGCTTTATAATGTTACTTAGTAGGATAACCTTAGTACAATACACAGTCCAGTCAGTACTGTCAACATTCCTCCCCCGGTAAAATCTTTATTATCGTATTATTTGGGGGTAAGGTATGCCATAATCCCCACGCAGGGCATGCGGGTTGGAGATCGTAGTTCCGTGGTGGATCTGTTCTGCAGTGCTTGCTCGCTCGTTGCAGTGCATCTTCACAACCTTTTGCCTGCTCATGCCCGCGGCTTCCCACGCTATTTTTAGGGATATTAAGTAGCCTATGGTTGGTCCACCAGTTCAAAGTTGCTCAGCGAGCAATGGAAAGAGCTATGCTCGGAGTTTCTCTGAAGGATAGGATTCCTAAGGAATACATCCGACAGAGAACCAAAGTTATCGACATAGCACAAAGAATTAGCAAACTGAAGTGGCAGTGGGCCGGCCATGTCTTGCGAAGAACCGACAACCGATGGGGTAAACGTGTTCTTGAGTGGAGACCGCGACTAGGCAAACGTAGTGTAGGACGCCCTCCAGCCAGGTGGGATGACTATCTGCGAAAGACTGCAGGTAGATTCTGGATGCGGCAAGCTGAAGACAGGGCGCTATGGCGCTCATTAGGGGAGGCCTATGTCCAGCAGTGGACTAATATAGGTTGATGATGATGAAGTAGCCGATGTCCGTCCCCGGGACATCGTCTAGCTCCTTGCTAAATTTCATTAAGATTCATCCAGCCGCTTAGGCGTGAAAAGGTAATAGACAGACAAAGTTACTTTCGAATTTATAAATATTCGAAAGTAGCTTAGCGTTAGTTCCGCGTCGGAACTCGTATTCAAAAATCACTCGAATTTTCGAAGTATCCATCTTTCTTGTCTAAGCTTAATAAAAAAAACAACTGAAAGTCGTTAATCGAATGTTGCACATTTTATAAAATACTAGCTGCGCCCCGCGGCTTCGCCCCCGTGGGAATTTATGTTTCCAACTTTCTTAATTTTTTCTTTCATAAGAACCTTCTCCTGACAATAACAAACACAACAAAGAAAGAATTAGCGAAATCGGTCCAGCCGTTCACGCGTGATGCCGTGACAACGCGAAACGGGTTTCATTTTTATATATAAGAAGAAGAACCTCATTGGTACCATGTGAAAAGAGTTTCGCTCAAAAATCTCAAACCATGAAGGTTCTATGTCAATTCGGAGTACCCACAAAATATAAAGGGATACTAACGTATGAAGTACCTAATACAATAAAACGGCAATTTCATAATTTAACCCCTAATATTAGTAGGTTTGGAAGTATGGATGGATAGTATAGTATAGTATGGATAATGTTTGCATAAAACCTTCGATCAGGTATCCGCCGTCTAGCGGGAGGCGGCTAATACCTTGATCGATGCATACAACATAATAAAACACTAGAAATATTAAGGGAGGTAGTCTTATCGTAGGTAGGTACCTACAATGCTGCATAGCTATAGGTAGGTAGGTATGTATACAAAATTATTTTTACCGGATAATCTGAAGAGTTTGTTTGCGAAATTCCCTCTCTTTTCCCTGTGGTTCATTACACGTGTAAAATATACTTTTTAGTTTAGAGGATAAATTAACGTAGGTAACTCGTACCTTTACTGCCTACGCGGTCAGATAGGTACGCAAACGCATTTTGAATGAGATAAAAAATTTACTTACAAGTACAGTTTCGTTTTTATTGATGACTGAACCAGCATCGATGCCTGACCATGGAGATAGATCATGTTTGTAATCCACGCACCAAAATCTAAAAAAATAAAATAAAGTGTAAGATAAAGTGTAAAAAAAATGTGTGTACCTGGTCAACTATGTATTTTGAATTTTTCTTAAATTCTTTATTGCACACACAAGTTACTTCATACATAAAAGTTAACAAATACTGGATATGTACAAAGGCGAGCTCAACCCTAAAAGATTTTTCGTATAAAATAACTAAAAATTACATACTTAATGCAGATAAATTTATTCTTAGTAGGCTTACCTAATGCCTACTTTATAATAGGTAAGGTAAGTATGAGGTAAAATAATCAGAAAATTACCTTTGCATATTCAGATTCCTCACATACCAAGACATCGAATCTTCAAGGGTCCCATCGGCCATGTTACCTTCAACGTGGTCTATGTAAAGCAAATTAGTATCTGGTCTGGAAAATAATAAAAAATGATTCATAAGAAAATAAAAGCTATCTATGAAATAAATAGTTTGAAATACTAGGTATATTCCTTACAATAGCTTGCTAGTAATATCTGGTTCAGCTTCCTTGAATCCTGGTAGAAATATTCCTTTGTATTTCTTACGGTCAATGAGTGTGTGGGTATTGTCTCCGTACTGCAAATGAAAACAATAAATTTTTATTCTTAACCTTTACACTAGGGTGAAAAATCGTGTCCGGTATGAAGGATAAGAATAAAAATTCCTAACCTTCGCACTAGTGTTATGGTTAGGAACTTTTATTCCTAACCTTCACACCAGTAGTGTGACAGACAGTTGGTGGTTAGTCGGTCTGCAAATGAAAACAATAAATTTTTATTCTTAACCTTTACACAAGGGTGAAAAATCGTGTCCGGTATGAAGGATAAGAATAAAAATTCCAACCTTCACACTAGTTGTTATGGTTAGGAACTTTTATTCCTAATCCTAACCTTCACACCAGTTGACAGACAGTGTGGTGGTTAGTCGGTCGCCAAAAAAAACAACTCTTGCTTTGTAAAAATATAAATAATGTAGATAGGTAAGGTTGCAGGTAAGGTAAATTTGTATTTTCTGATATTATTGAAGTTAAAAGTTACTAAATATTTATTACCGTATGTACTCCTTGAATAACTAATTATCTAATGTAGACTAGCAAGGATAATAAAAATTTTTTTTTTATATTTTTTTTTAAATATTAATAAATCAGTCCAGCAATTTTTTTTAAATTTTCAAATTTATATTATATTTTTGTGCTAACTATGATTTAATAATAAGACGTAAAATACTTAAATAAAAAAAAACTGTGTATGTACGACCTAAGCAACACAAAAATCTGGTTCCGCTGTCTTACCGTTCGCAGCACAGCATACGTGACCACTCCATCATCATCATCATCACTGGTGATATCCTTCACCACCTCGGCTCCTTGATCCTTGGCTCTCTGAACCAGTGCATCCAGATCCTGGACCTCAAACGCAATATCCTTTACGAAGTCGCCATGAGCTGCTAGATCTTCGGCTATTTCGTGCTCTGATGTTGTTGGAGACTCAAACACTACTGTTATCTATAAAAGTCCAGTATTCAGAATTCAGTATTTACACATTGACGACCCCTGTGGCGCAGCGGGCGAAGGTCTGCCTGCGACGCAGAAGGTTGCGGGTTCGATTTCCGCCTCAGGACAAATGTTTGTACGATCTGCAGATATTTGTCCAGGGCGTTCTGGATGTTTTCTATGTATAATAAAAAAAATATCTATCTATTTAGTGTATTGTATTAAGTATATCAGTTATCTAGTACCCATAACACAAGCTCTGCTTACCTTGGGGCTAGATAATGCTGTGTGAATTGTCCAGCATTATTTATTTATTTATTTATTTTTATAGCTCTAAGTAGTTAAGTTAGTGCATAACCTACCTACCTAATTGCGTATATCGGGGCAATGCAACCAGCGTCTGGAGGACGCATCTAATTGGTATTAATATGGGTCAGTTGCTACCTCTAGACATTAGCAATTGCAACAGTCTACAATTAGCTCAACTGTTTCAATTGTAATACTAGTTTTAATTTGTTTCTATTCTACATTATAATTTTCTTAGCTTAGCATGGGACTAGATGATGTTGTGTGAATTGTCCAGCATTATTTATTTATTTATTCTTTGTTAATAAAGATGTTCGGTTGTATTATCTCACTAGGCTCTTCATAAAATATAATTGACTTTTCTTTGGTAGAAAGGATTATTGATCGACTGAACGAAACGAGCATAGATTTCGGTAGAGTCACATAAAATGATAGAAAGATAGAAGTTTGCAGGAACTGGCAGTGGTGAACAGCGATCCATACCTTATTCAGCCTCACTGCGTATGAAACCACCGGATGTTCTTCTGTACCTTCGCGAAAAGCCAAGGGCTTGAAGCCGAATCTCGTCACAAAATAACTTGAGGCCTGAAAAATAAATTGATAAGAGATAAAAATCTACACTTTTACTAGCGACATCTAGTTAATAATCTATGTCATCCAATATTCTGTAAAATTTGAACGCCGGATCATAGGGTTCTTAATAATTTTATGTATCTTCTCTGTAATAGCTGTGTTTCGCAAATGAATAAATGAACTTTTGTATGAACTACGGTTACATCTAGTGCAGTTACTAAAATAAATGCGATAAATAAATTGAGCGCCTAAAACTTAGTTATAATATTGTTAGTTAAATTATAATTGATACATTTAAAAGAAAAGTCATTTGTAAGTCACCACCCCGGTCACTAAAAAATCCAAATGGTTTAATTCTCACACAAAAAATGTCTGCTATGAACTTGGAATTAGAAGATTACGCTACTCATTAGATTTAATTAAGATTTAAAGCAATTTAGGTAGCTGAGCCTAACTTGAAATGAAGGCAAAAACCCTAAGAAATTAGGTATACATTTTGAAACAGGTAAAGGAGAAGGCAAAACACCTGCACCGTGGGATGTGGGTGATGATGATATTATCTAGGTAACTAAGCATTTAATAATAAACAATAAGATAATAACATATCACTTACGGTTTTAGCGTTAGCCACCCAGAATATAAGGTGGTCAAAATTGACCACTCTCCCTCCGGCTTCCATGCCGTTGAAGCCTTTTGTCATAATGCTCTACAAAATAATAAGGCGCTTGGTTTTAAATAGTACATAGCTGAATACAGCGCTAGTAATTGGTATATATTTATAGGTACTTACAATAATTATACCCATGCTTTAGTGTAGTGCTAGTAACAAAGGGTGGTAGCCAATGGACCAGTTGTATGTACCCAATAAACCACTAAGTAGCAACGAACGCTTGTTCTTGCAATTAAATGCTCATATCTGTTCTCTGCGCCAAGGTTCTCTGAGGTACAGCGATAATCTGCGTTTTTAATATATATATATTTAAGATTTTAGTAGCCCTTGGGGGTATTTTTAAACAAGGGTGTGGTACCCATTGAACCATAACAGTTTTACTACAAAAAAGTTAAAACATCTGTTGAACGCGTGTTTAAGAAAACGTTACCACAAAACTGCGTTTTACGACGGTTTACAGTTAGACATGGCTTAGACATAGTTTAAACGAGAGTTAAACTCTGGTTAAACCCATGTCTAACAGTTTTACTACAAAAAAGTTAGACATCCTGTCGAGCGCGTGTTTAACAAAAGCGTTACCACAAAATTGCGTTTTACGACGGTTTGCAGTTAGACACGGCTTAGACATAGTTTAAACCAGAGTTGAACTCTTGTTAAACCCATGTCTAACTGTTTAGACACTGTTTAGCTAAACGTTTGTTAGACCAGTGTTTACGTTGGTTTTTGTAGTAGCGCTGCAAAGGTTTCAGACATGTAAGTACTTACATATTGTAACTTCATAAACTTTTTGGTAATATTTTCCGAAAGTTCCTTTTTGACATAGTATGTTTAGCTAGTTTTGGTAACTTTAGTACCACAACCTGGTTCATTGTGTACCATTATGTGGTACTCAATAAACCTTTAAAAAATTATGATGTTTATAAACCTTTGGCAGTTTTTAACACAAGTTTAATTCTCCTTTTGGGGGTTCAATGGCTACCACCAGTACCACCCCACTGTCCAAGTCACGAGCAAACACTACAAAAACATAGATCACAATAATCCTTGATCTAACCTAGCCAAGACCTATAGGACGTGATGTGAACGCAAACTAAAGTAGGTAAGCACCTACATAATTACCTTACCTACCGGACACTATTAATACCATGTAACCACTATTTTATTTATTTATTTCATATTATATCCTCACCTCACCTCAACAGCCTATAATGGTCCACTGCTGGACGCAAGCCTCCCCCTGATAAGCGACTTATCTCATAGGGGGTAATGCCCATAATCCCCACGCTGGGCATGCGGGTTGGGGATCGCAGTTGGGTGGTAGAATGGTTCTGCAGTGGGCGCTGCTGCCCGCCCCCGGTGGATATAAGATAGAATTTAGACCACCCCAACTCGTCCACTCGTTGTGTGGTGCCGGCTTAGAATCTATTATATCCGTCTCGGGACAAATGTTTGTACGATCTGCAGACATTTGTCCAGGGCGTTCTGGATGTATTCTATGTATCATAAAAAATATCTATCTATGTAGTGTATAAAGTTATTACCTTTCAATAGAATATATATTTATTCACAAAGAAAATTATACTAGTATTTACAATTGAAACAATTGAGCTAACTGCCGACTGTTGCAAACAGTCTACAGATAGCTCAACTGATCCATATCAACACCAGTCGGAAGCGTCCCCAAGACGCTGGCTGCATTGCCACGCTGTATGGCAATGCTGATACGCTGTGCCAGATATTCACCAGCTCTCGGGTCACGCGTCGCTTCGACCAGACGCTCAGATAGTTTTTTGAAAACCCGAAGAGCCTCAGTAAGCCTCAGAAGAGCCCTGTAGTGTATTGTATTAAGTATATCAGTTATCTAGTACCCTTATCACAAGCTCTGCTTAGCTTGGGGCTAAATAATGCTATGTGAATTGTCCAGTATCATTTATATATTTATTATTTGATTAGTTTACGAGGTACTTGATTTGATTAATCAATAAAAAGTCAAAGGGCACCACGAATTAGGTGGAAATATCCTTGAAAAATATCGGGCTAATTCATGTACCTAAGGAAGAATTATCTGTGGTATAGGTAACACCGTTTGACATCAAAAAAGTATGGTTTTCTCCTACTAATACTAGTTTAATATTTTTAGGCTATTATTGAAACTATAAAACAGGAAATGCCTAACTGCAAAAGTAAGTAGTTACTAAATTAAAAACTCAAAATTAAATAGGCAAGGGAGGCCTTTGTCATGCACTTGAGTACTACAGGGTAATTATAACTGAGTTACAAATAAAATATGTAAATTGGTAGTGTTACCTTTTTCCCTACAAATTGCTACATCTATAACGTCAATAAACTCGACCCTCAGGTTGCTGACGTGGTCTGGGACACCCTTTATCGTTATTTTTCAAAACAAGCACAAAAAATAAAATAATTACTTACCTTTAATTATACACCGTCGTCGTCGTCACAGTTTACACCAAAACTAAATAAAATAATTAGGTAAGTTCATTTTATATCGAGATTTTATCTTCAATCTCTTGCACTTGAAATGAATCTTATAATATTAATCAACAGGTTACCTAAATAGTTAATTTGAGTTATGTTCTGTTTGTGTAGTTTCTTGCTTACCTATGTATTTTCATGAGCTCTTATTATAAGGGATTAAGATTCAAAGTACCTTGATTCGACCATTGAAAATTGTCGGTGGTTTAGTTAATGTGTAATGTAACGGATGTCAATATAATATCTACATTACAAAATAATGTAATTAGTGTCATAAGTAAGGTCGATTAATTCTAGCCACTAATCTATCGTCTAATTCTGGTAATTTATTAGTTTATTATTAAAGTGGCATAGTCAGTGTGTGACATAACTACATTATAATAAATAAAGATAATAAAATAATATAAGTAGGTACCTACTTAAACATAGGAAGTCGAAGCGACGCGTGACCCGAGAGCTGGTGAATATCTGGCACAGCGTATCAGCATTGCCATACAGCGTGGCAATGCAGCCAGCGTCTTGGGGACGCTTCCGACTGGTGTTGATATGGATCAGTTGAGCTATCTGTAGACTGTTTGCAACAGTCGGCAGTTAGCTCAATTGTTTCAATTGTAAATACTAGTATAATTTTCTTTGTGAATAAAAGTTCCATTTAATTGTAGGAAGTTAGGAAGGTACCTACACTGAGATTGAAAACACATAATAGGGTGTGGAGCTAGGACCGTAACTTACCCTGGAGGATATTTTGTTCCTTAGTGACAAGAGGTTAAAAAAAATATATTTTTTTCAATCAATTAATATGTATCGATCAATTTATATGTACTGTATTGGAAAAATTCCGTCGAATTTTGACCCTTTCTCTTTAGGTACTTACAAGAAATCTAACTGTCTGAAATTAATATTGAGAACGGCTGATATAAACTTTTGGGTGTAAAATTTAACCTTTTGGCAGAAATAACGATTGCAGATAATGTATTTTTTGTACTTAATTACAATAAAAAAACAATGAATCCAGTAATAAAATAATTTCTTTTTATTTTTACAAATACAATTATATTTACATAAGATCGCGTATTCATTAAGAGTATTTAATTTGCACCTATTCATTATTTATTTCTATTCATAAGGCACCCATGAGGAAGCTTATTTTAAGACAATCTCTGAATATTATGGTCGATAAAATTGATGAATAAAACAGAAAAGGCATAAAGTGACTGAATATGAATTGTAATATTAACTTTACATTTTATGTACAAACTATATCTAATAACAAAAATACGCCCATATTCGACCACATGTTAAATCCATTAAGAGTAAAAATTAAACTTAAAATGAAGAATATGCAAAAAACTCAGATTTAAAAAGACTAGTTCGACTTCAAAATGGATTCAACTGACAGAAATTGCTCATATTCGATAATATTTTATAACAACAGGTAACAGCCTTACATCTAATTAAATCTATATTTACAAGTGCAATTAAATTACGGAAGTAAAGGAAATGCAGGCAAATTCAGTTCATGGTTGAAGATTTAAAAATTTAATATTAGTATTTATTTAATTTTCCTCCATAAATGTCCATTTGCCCCTTGATTTATTGTAGAACTCGAGGGGGAAAAGGACATTCTCTAAATATATATTACTCCCTTTATTTTAACCCTTGATACACATTGGCTCTTTAGGAAGCCTACAGCAATAGAAAATCTACTGCTTTTGGAATCTCAATTAATTAGACATTAAAAATATTTAACAAAGCCTTTGTATGTAAGTAAAACTATAAAAAATTGTACGGATTTGAATTGTAAAATGACTGCATTGTTTATGACGAGTGGTTTGTAATTAAAAAGGTAATTAATTATTATGAAAATCAGATGGAAAATTGTGTACAGAATGGTAAATTTCACTCATTTGGTAACATAAGCTACAACAGGCTTTACAAGTTTACAATAAGGGATACATTTACAAAGATTACATTAATAGAGGAACACGAAGCTCTTACTACATTAAAATTTACATTGGTTTTGGTATAACTGGGCTGTGCCGCTGACGGGTTAAAAATTGTAAATTGTTAAATTCTGAGATCAAAATTTTTAGATTCACTTTTTAGCCTTTTAGTCGCCGCTCTCATTTTTATTTTGTTACATTTTGATTCTAAAACTTCCTCCTGTCACTATTACAACCTATTGCTTAGAAACAAGTCACGATTATTTATTACATTTAAATTAGAGCATAAAACTTTATTTGATTTTAAATGGCCATTTTCTTAATTGCCTATATAGTAGGGCATTTAATAAATCCGTATTCGCACGGCCGATAAATATGCAAATAACCAATCGTAAAAAAAATAACACGGTTAAAAGCTGCTAAAAATGTTGATGAAATGTCTTTTTATGATTTTTTTTCCTATGACAATTGCAGGGTTAGTTTAGTATCATGAACAGCTCAAAAGTTTTTTAGGTTTTCTTGTTCAGTGCATCCACGTCATATTTGGCAAAGTCTCGGTGAGTCGCTTACACCCGTACACTCAAACGCAACTCGCGTTTAAGCACGTGAGACGTGCCTAAACGCGAGTTTTTTTTTACAGTTTCCCATAAAAAAAAAATCTGTCAAAAAATTTGAGATTGAGAGTCATTTGACGATATTATCGAGACGTGATCGCGTAGTTACCTAGTTACCTATCGGCACGATAGAGGCGCTGTCAATCAAATTAAACAATAAGTGGACGACCATAAACAAACCCTATACATTTCATTAAAAATTCAAAAACAGTGAAATATAAACCAGGCTCTATGAGAACGCCCAAAATCCTCAATTAGTTAAAAATCAGTCCGCCATTGTAAAAACAACTCTAGACAGTCAGCACAGCCCTCAGATCAGCCTACCGCTGTATATCACAGTCCACTAGTGTCGCCCTCTCGACGGCCACGAGGCAGCCCCCCGGAGTCATGAGTAGGGGGGCTCCGGAGCCCACCCAGACCTTCTTGACGTCTTCTGGAGAGTGCTGGGGGGGAGGGAGGTAGCCGCCTCTGAAAAAGATGAAACGATGTCGTTAGATAATTATTAATGAAAGAAAGAATGTAATAACAATTGCAAGACTGCATGGAGATCCACGTGGATCATCATGCAACGGTACGTAACCCAGGCAGACACATTAGTCATATGGATCTTGTTGTAATAGCATTATGCCTCGGTGGGAATATAACCCGCTATCATCCCCGTCTCAAGCTGAGGTTTTTCCACGCTGCGGTATAATTTTAGGAGATAAGCAATAACCTAGGACTAGACTAACATCATCAGTAATATCAGTCATATAATACCCATAATACAAGTTCTGCTTAGCTTAGGGCTAGATGATGCTGTGTGGATTGTCAAGCATTATTATTCTTATTATCTTTGTTTATAATATATTATAATTATTGTATCGTATTGTGTTTCATTTAAGCCAAAGAGACGACTAAGAGACACTGTCGTATACTATACTAGGAAAGGTCAAGAGTGCCCAACACACCGGCAATGGTGACCCCATTGTACCAAGCATGAGTCTGTAGAGTTACACAGACCCCCATGCCGCAGTCTCCACTCACACGTTTACCCCAACGGTTATAAGATAGACTCAGAAACCCTCAGCTTCTCTCTCGTACTTTACCACTAGGAGCCTCAGAATGAGAGCCCCCACAGACCGGCACGGTGATGGCGACCGCTTTGAACAAATCATCTGCCAGCAGTGTTACTGGCCAGAGTGCGCTTGATACCACCTTTGCTGAGTCGCGGTTTCCATTCACGTTTACCTCAACGGTTGTATAGATAGAATAAGAAACAGAAAGGTAACTTACTCGTACCTCAGCTTCCGATCCGCATGCAGCAGCGCGTCTGCCTTCAGCAGTCGCACCGCCACGGCCACCAGTAGGAACAGGATGAGCGCCCCACACACAGGTACCGCGATGGTGGCTGCTTTGAACCAGACTTCTCCGTTGTAGTTTGCACCGCGCTCGCTTGCTACGTTACCATCTGGAACAGAGGAAAGGGATTTGTTAGAACGCTGGACTACACAATACAAAACTCTTTATTGCACGCTACAAAAAATACAGCATAGACATAGAACACCACAGTACAATGGACATTTACATTAGGAGTATGTACGTATTTGCCCATAATCATCATCATCAGCCTATGTTAGTCCACTGCAAGAAATAGGCCTACCCTAATGAGCGCCATAGCTGTCTTTAGCTTGCGGCATCCATCATCTGCCTGCAGTCTTTCGCAGGTCGTCATCTCACCTGGCCGAAGGGCGTCCTACACTATGTTTGCCAAATCGCGGTTTCTAGTCGAGACACCCGTATTAGACAACGTATGCCTATGTGGCGCAGGGGCCGAAGGTTCGCCTGGGACGCAGAAGGTTGCAGGTTCGAATTACGATCGATAAAATTTACGAGTAGTTCACCTTATTTCCAAAAGTTGTTGGTTCCTCCGGCGAGTTATGTACTTTGAGCTTGGATTTTCTGAATTTTCCTTTTACCAAACTACCAACACATTTATCTATGTATGGAATATGAAAATGCTTGAAAGCCTGCTCGAAAACAAGACGGTTACACCGCTGTGTTTGTGTGCGTAACTGCCTACCGTGTTTACAACTTATGTACGTACTAGCTTCTGCCCGCGGCTTCGCACGCGTTCTTTCTATGGGAACATTCAAAGGTAATTTCTATCCCATGGGAACTGATTTATGGGATAAAAAGTAGCCTATGTTTGATTCCAGGCTTAGAGCTACACCGATGCAAAATTTTAGCTCAATCTGTTCAGTAGTTTTGGTGTGAAGACGTAACAAACATCCATCCATCTATCCATCCATCCATCTATCCATCCTAACTTTGGCATTTATAATATTAGTGTGATATTGCTATATTTAGAGAACCCTAGCGTCTAGGTAAATCTAACTTAGGATTTAAGGCACTATTAACCAAAAAAATGACATCTTTTTGACAACGAACGATATCTATCTATCTATATCTACTTTACTCAGTTGAGCTATCTGTAGACTGTTTGCAACAGTCGGCAGTTAGCTCAATTGTTTCAATTGTAAATACTAGTATAATTTTCTTTGTGAATAAATGTTTACATTGATCTTTACTCTGCTATCCCACAGACCTGATAAACAAGCACCATAATCTCTCATATCAAATTACCAATAAGTCGTATGCCTGACGCATTTCCTAATATCCTCTTACAGTATCACATGCCTCATTTGATACCTAGTAAGAGAAATGAGGTGCCCATACGAAAGGCTATAAACGCTATAAAACAGCGAATGCAGTTTCTTAGAAGCAGGCTGAGGTCTGGTCAGCTTGATACCAGGAACGCATAAGGTACATACGAGTCCATAGGGATTCATATGTACCCTTTACATTCCTGGTTTAGTGCCAATTATGTTATCAACAGATTGTTTATGGTAAACTAGCTTCAGCCCGCGGCTATGCACGCGTTTTTTGGAATAAGAAGTAGCATTTAGCATATTATGTTATTCGGTCCAGATCTTTATGTGTGCGAAATTTCAGCGCAATCCATTGAGTTGCTTGGACGTTGTCTTCGGCCAAACATCTTCACAACAACGGCACAAACCTTTATAATATTAATAGGATTAATGAGTAAATTATTGATTATTTATTTATATAGAGATCCGATTTTTGTAGAGAAATACTAAAAAGGTAACGTCGTCTAATATGTAAAGTTTTAGGATTAATTTCTTTAACAAGTGGAGACAATAGAGAATACGGGCAATATAATGCGTAGTTTCAAAAAGTTTTTTTTTATTCAGCCTATTCCGTCCCACTGCTGGGCAAAGGCCTCCCCCAAATGTTTCCACTCCGTGCGATCGTGGGCGACCTCGACCGCGGCTTCCTTCCGGGACCCAGGGTGTAGTGATATGAGCCCACCTCTCGGGGTGCATTCGGCCAACGTGGCCCGACCATTGCCATTTAAGTGTGGCGATCTTAACTCCCACGTCGGCAATACCAGTCAGTACTGACTGACTGACTGGTAAAAAAGTATTGACCAGAATTTATTCAAGTCAATGGACCGGGGTTTCGCGCTAGCCATCCTACTTTTTGATAATTACTTGTGTATTAATTTTATTTGTTAGTCAATCAAAATTCTTTGAATGTTTGGTATCAATGCTAGAAACTCTGCTAGATATCTACACCTAAGTACATAGGTAGGTAGCTAATCAAAGCACAATGTACCACAATTACTAAACATTTCATCATAACTTCACAAACAGTACATTCACATATGACATACTAATTATTAGGTAGGTACCTATAGAGTGGATAATAAGGTGACACAATACTTTTTTGTCAATCAACAATAGACATTGCGTTAGTTGCAACAACGCTCTAAACTGCTTTTAGAGCTATATTTTCCCACCGATTTACAGTACAATATATTAGTCTGTTTTAAAGTGAACGGGCTGTCAGAAAGTATGAAATAGGTGCAGTACCGAACCTTTGTGTGATAATTATTATTATAGCTGTTATGTTATTTAGCTGGCAATGTTTTAGGTAGGAATTGTATCTAGCGAATAGTTCTCAGAATTAAATAAAAAAGTAACTTGAAGTTTTTCCCCCTATGCGCCTAGCATGTAGAGACAATAAGAGCCAATGTCACTTTGTATCTTAGAAAACTACTTGTACATTGAAACCTCCTAGGTACTTCCTACTAATATTACTTATAATGCCGAAAGTTTGTGCAATCTGAATTTTTGTTACCTAGAATCTCCAAAACTACTGAACAGATCTTCTTCAGATCAAGATGAAATTTGGCGTACATGTAAAGCAAAGCCCAACTTAGATAATAGCTACTTATTATATCGAAAATACGCGCGCGAAGCCGCGGGCAGAAGCTAGATATCTATATAACATTTGCCAAAATGAAGAGATCCTCAACAGGTCCAAAGTCACAGAAGTTGGAAATTGTCAGAAATTCACAATAGCAGCCCGGTGCCAGAAAGCGGTGTTACTCCCCCATGCCTCGGAAAGCACGTTAAGCCGTTGGGCCTGCGCCTAACCTCTCCCCGGTGTAGTCGGTCTGACGAGAGCTGGGGAATAGAGAGTCCACCTGTGTTTGCGTGCACTCTTGTGCACCATAATATATTCTGCACAGCTGGCTTATCTCCTTTGAGATAGGCGAAATTCGGCTAGAAGGGCAAAATCATAGACAAAACTAGCTTGTAACTGAATAATTTAGTTTCCACCATCACAACTCAACCTTTGTAAGCAAATTAAAATACCTTTCAACTTTATTTGAAAGCAAATGCATATAAATTAATTGCACAATGTATTGAAGATTGTAGTCATTAATTAATTGCACAATGTATTAAATATTGTATTCATTAATTTCCAAGTTAACTGAGTCACTCGTAAATAGAGTCGCTTGTTTACTTTAGATAAGGTGATATCTTCTAGGAAACTATGCAAGATGCATATGGAATTATTAGCAAGTCTGATATTATCAATAAAATTAAATAAATTATGCTGGATGTTTCCACACAGGATCGTCAAGCTAGACTCAAAGGATGCAGAGATTGTGTTTAGGGTATCAACTACAGTGAACGGAAAAAACATAGAAGCATTCCTTGAGCAAAAGCAAAGTATGCTGTGGTATGCGGCGTTTGTAAACTAAGCTGCGAACGAGTTTAATTCGCAAGACGACTTTCAGTGGCGACTGGAGGGCGTTGTAGAAAATGACATCATCATCATCATCCGCAACCCGACTTCACCCACTGCTGGGTATAGGTCTCCAAACTTTTGTGCCACTCCACACGGTCCAAATGACACGAAAAAAGAAAATGACACGACAGTTTAAATGTCGAGAAACTTTGAACTGAGCGTCCCGATTGTTAACAAATTTTCGGCTAATCAAATCAAATCAAAGTTGCCTTTATAGCTCTATAGTTCTAGACATCAACGGATCCCCGATTGCACCAGTTTTATTGTAAAGTTAAGTACTGAAAATATATGTAGGTATGATGAAATCTTATCAGTATTGTTCTAAATCAATCGACGCTATACTGACCCTTTCACAATCCATTACTATTTATTTATTATCAGTTTTACTTTGAATTTATTCATCGGTCGTTCACTGCCGTCTTATTTCAATTTGATTGATAGTTGTATAAAATTTATGGCTGCAATAATAGTGTTCTCGTATTGTTTGTGGATAGCCTTAAAACTATACAACTTTGATTTTATTATTATTGTGGTTGGAAAGTCCCTTGATTAAAACATCATATAGCCACATACATCGATAAATTTATTTATTTATTACTAAACATACATAGAAAAGAAACATTCAGATGATGTTCAAATGCCTGAACAAATTTTCGTTACAGGTACGAGTACAGACTTTATACATTCACTAGGACTTCAGTTAAAAAAATATATATCACAACTTTCTTAGAGATTCACTGATATCTCAAACCCACAAATGTAACGGATTGGAGACGTCTTTGCAAGAGTTGATTAACAAGTAGATATGTTTTTTTTAGTTTTTATTAATTAAGTAGATATAATCACAAAAAAATAAAAATCGCGATGATCTTGGAAAGGGTTGCGTGCGTTGCGTGGATATAATTGCAATATTTATATACATTTTTTAAATTATTGATATGATATTGATACTTTTAACAGGATATCATATTTTGCCGTCATAATAATGTTAAATTTATTTATAAGGCCGTGCTGATGAGACTCTGATACCCCGCTGAGAAGGTCCACATGCAAATACACGAGTTATTTTTAATGCAATTATAGGCCTTTGCCCTAAAACAAAAGCAACCTAATTAAAGTTTTCGAACACACAATAAATAATTAACCAGCGGTTGGTTAAAATGGCCCCAATCAGGTACAGGTTGCATACAACGGTTCGGTTGATTGTCATCGTAAAACTGATTGCAACCGATCAAAAGGTTGCGCAAAGATTGCTCTCGCGTTTTCTTTTCGCTTTTAAAGCGGTTACACACTTCTTCCGGACCGAATACGTGAAAATACGGATCTGACCGTGGCGGCCGAAGGTCCGCCTGCGACGCAGGAGGTTGCAGGTTCGATTACCACCACGGGAGAAATGTTGTAACAATCTGCAAATATTTGTTCCGGATGTTATTAATGAAATGATGTTATTAAAATGTTATTTTCTATGTCTAAAAAATCTATCTATGTATTGTATTGTATTAAGTATATCAGTCATCTAGTACTCATTACACAAACACTGCTTAGCTTGGGGCTTGATGATGCTGTGTGTATTGTTTGCTATTATTTATTTATTAATTATTTAAGGAGTCTACAATAGGTGGTAGAATTGTTCTGTAGGGGGGCCGCCGCCGCTTGGATATCTCTTAGTCGCCTCCTACGACACCCACGGGAATAGCTGGAGTGGTGAAAATTCTAAGCCGGCACCACACAGCAAAGTCAAATAAAACAGTTGCATAACAGTGTTTTCTCTCACTCTGACTTATAATATAAGTTATGCGTCGTATTTTTTGTGGCATAACATAACTTGTGATAGAGAAAACACCTAGATAGGTGAGTAAGGAACTTTTTATTCTTCGTAATGAGTGGTCGTGTCGTAGGAATTACGAAGCATACCAGAATGCTCGCGACCAGTTATCACATAGACCTATTAAAGCGAAGCTAACTACCATTTCGACTGATTGCAGCTCGCACAGCAACAATTACAGCGACTCAGCAACATTGTACCAGTTAATTGGACAGGGCATGTAGTTTAATCGCGCGCTACATACGGTCGCGATGGTACATTACATTACATAAAAGCTTGTTACTTGTTACTGAACGGAACGTAAGCCCTGTATAATATGTAGGTATATTATATTAAAAGTCCTGTTCATATCAGCCGCTTTCATTTAATCTATTCTAGCTTCTTAACAGATTTCTTGTTCTTAGATTTCTTGTTGTTATAGTGCGTAAGTCGAGTTCTTACCCCACTTCATAAGACCACCTGGGTGAACAGTTGAAAGTTTTTTTTTACAACGGATCCCCTCTCAGATTAAACTTGAACACGCTTAACTTGCGGTGCTTATGATCAAGGTCCATAGACTCACTCACTGGACTACTCTGGATAGTTGATAATTTGGCAATTCTATGTTTCTAGTCTAACCCTGTCAACTGGCCCACTCACACTCAGGGTAATTTCTAAGAAATTAAATAGTATCCCAAATTTTTTTCGACTTTTACGGGACTTGAACCCGCTTCCTTCCCTCAGTACAGGAATGCGCTAACCGATTCCACCTCGAGGTGACATATCACCTCGTCATAACGTAGGGGTCGAAAAACTTTGGTACTTCCTTTGGACTCTAGCGCCGTTAGCTCCATCTACAGGGGAAGTTCAAAGTTCCTGTTCAAAGACTAAAGTTATGTTAATTCAGCCAGGAAAATATTCAAATAATCTATAAAAAAATATATTTAGACGTTTTCACACGTCCTGACCTAGCCTCAAAGAAGTAACCGAAATGCCAGGCATTTTGGTCGAGATCGGTTCGGTTCTGGCCGTGTCGCCGAGATTGGTATCCAATTCGTCCAGGGATACCTGGGGCTAAGCTCCTGGATGGATTTCCCCACTACACCTTTTCATTTCGCGGAGATTTCCCTCATACTCCTTTGAAACAGCCCAATCTTCCTCCATTCCCTCGACGTGTTAACCTAATCAACAAGCTGACTTTAAAGTTAAGCTGATCTCGATCGATCTTCCTTCCTCCATTTTCAGGCCCAACGAAGTCTAGTTGTTAGCTATTATTATAAATGAAAGAACCTAGCTCTTGTCGGTGTAACGATGCAATTTCCTCCACTTTTATCTCCCCAGTCAACTCCCCAGTGCAATATCTTTTACGAGTACGAACTTTCTCCTTGATCTAACTCAAATAAGATCTCTTGTGCAAGCCCTTTGTGGGTAACAAAGGGCTTGCACAAGACACAAGGGGGCTTTACAGGCTGCAAAGTCCTGGCGCGGGAACAGACTGTGTTTTCCGATTGGGTACAATTTAATTAATTTATTTTATTTATTGCACACCATTTTAAAAGTACACAAATTGTGGGCATAATGCCGATGGCATTTTCTACCTGCCAACCACACAAGGTCAACAACAACAACAAAAAGGCGTGCTTAAACTTAGACTTAAACTTAGCTATGCTATAAATTAAGTATACAACAGAAAAACAATCTATTGAAATGAAGACTAAAACTTACTTAGTTATAGGGAATAGTTTAAGTTTAGCTTTTGAGTACCTATACGAGTACGAGTATAATTAATGATTAAACGAACTTACCTGTACGTGAAGTTCTATCATAATTATATGAAAACTTCGTCCGAAGGGATAATAGAAATACAATGTAGTAACGCCTCTAGTATAAGCCAGTCCACACTAAATTTGAGATCTAAGCAAAAAATAATCAACACTCCCATCCAGCCCTACGTCATTCGTTTTTAGTGCTCGCCACGTTCGCACGCCTATACCTTATTTTTCAGGTGTTTAAATAACGATAACAATAAAGAGTGAATAATCGTCGTGATTATGCCTCAACGTAATAATCAAGACGAATATGAATATTTAAGAAGAAAAATTAAAAATACAAGAAAAAATTAGAGCGACGGCGGCGTCGTTCTAGTGGTTCATCTAGCAGATCGGAATCTGAAGGTTAGTCAAGTGAAAATCATTTTTTTTGTGTGTACCTACTTAGGTACTTATACAGCCTATTCCAGAAATATTTAAGTATTTAATAATTGGCTGCGCAAGGCCTAAACAATGGCACTCCTTATGATCGGTGTTTACATTTTAAATTCTGGGACACGGATGCTGAGGTTGGGTACTTACCTTACCTACTTGGCCTTACCTTGTCATAAACAATGGCATTACTTATGGTCGATGTTTAAATTTTAAATTCTGCTGGGTTTGCGTCTTTCTCTTTGGAGTTGTGACTACCCAAACAACAGTTTTGCGAATAGTACTTTGGGCTATTTCTTAACTGCTAAGCAGACATACCATTTTATAAGATACCTACACAGGTTATTTCTTACCTACCTGGGTTTGCGTCCTTCTCTTTGGGGTTGTGACTACCCGTTAAATAGTTTTGCGAACAGTACTTTGGTCTGTTTCTTAACTATATAGTAGGAACAATGTTGATTCCAATCCAAGACGGGAACATGAAGATACACAAATTAGAAGCGAGGTCCATGTACTTGTTGAAAATGATAATACGGGATTGTTCAGTGGAACCAAAACCAAACAACCAAATGACCACATCTTGATACTTCCGGAACTGAGTGAAGGTGCCATTCATGAAGAAGTTCAACCTAATACTCCGGGCGTCAGTGCTGTCCCCAATAAGGTCTTACCAAGTCCAGTGCTATGCCGCCAATATGATACTGGATAGTACCTTTCTTGAACTGTTAGGCGAGGACCCTACAGTTTCATGCTCCTATGGTCCGGACATCCAGAAAGATTTAGCGGTGCGACTGGAGCACATCGCTACACATGGATTAACAAGGGAAATTAAAGGAGTTATACGACAAGTACCTAATTTCAGGTAACAGCAAGCTTGTTGACTTGAAACCATGTTGCTACAAAACGGGACAAAAACATTGAGTTCCGGCAGAAACAAAATTCTACGCCAATATCGTGCTTAGGTCAAGTAATGACTAAACTTCGCTTCTAAAAATAATGACCCTTCCATAACCAAGATGGTTATAGATACCCAACGTTATCATATGTGACATTCAGTACCATGATTCATCAGTGCGAAGAAACTTTGTACTGGCCGCCTTAAAAAAGGAAATGAAGGACCAAATACAGAACACAAAGCCTGATAGTTTGTTATTCGGTCAAGAACTCGGCGAAATATTGAAAACGGCAAAAGCTGTAATAAATCTGGAACCGAACTTAAATTACCAGCGCCTAAATCGTTTCAGCACAATAATCAGAGGGTGTCTGATATGCGCCAACATTCGGCGAAGAATTTAAACTGGAGAGGCCATTACCTCCACGAAAGCCACCGAATTATCCCTACCATCCGAAGGCGAAGGGCCCTCCTCCACAGTCGAACAACAATTGGCCATACAGTTCATCGAAACCATCGCCAATACAGCAGCAACATCAGCCGCGCAGTCACCGGTAGATGTGGTAAAGTACGCAGGCAGATTGCCCTTATTTTATTACCAATGGTCATTAATTACTAGTGACCCGTTAATACTTTCTTGTATTCAGGGATATGAAATTCCATTTTCACATCCGGTGATTCAACTGTCCTATCCAGCAGTGCGAAATTATTCTCACAAAGAGAAACATTCATTTAATATAGCAATTATTAGCGATTTGTTATCAACTGGAGCTATATCTAAATGTCAACCCGTTGAGGGCCAGTTTCTGTCAAGTATTTTCTTGTTACCGTAACCGAATGATAAATATCGGTTTATTTTAAACTTAAAGAGTTTAAATAAATTTATTACCACACATCATTTTTAGCTAGAAGATTTAAATACTGTTTTAACATTAATAACCAAAGACTGCTATGTGACAAAGATTGATCTTAAGGATGCCTACTATTTTATCAGTATACATCCCAAATCTAGGAAGTATTTAAGGTTCCAATTCGCACAAAAATATATGAATTTAATGTTTTGCCATTTGGGATATATGTACTGCGCCATTTATCTTTACTAAGATAACGAAACCTATTGTCAGGTTGCTACGTTCTGTTGAACTGATATCCACCAATTACTTATACGATTATTGGTTAATGTGACAATCTTATGATGAATGTTTGCACAGCACGGAGTTAACTACAAAGTTAATTACCTATCTGGGATTTCTTATAAATAAACAAAAAAGTTGTTTGATTCCCGACAAAAAAAAAAAAAAAAAAAAAAAATTTGGGATTTGTACTATGTAGATCCTAGAAATTATCAATAAACTTTAAAAAAGAAATACAAAGATTTAAGACAATCAAGTCATGTAAAATTCTCGAGTTTTCACAATTCACTAGGTTACTAGTTTCCATTTTCCCCGCAATAGATTGCAGTTGGTTTTTCACAAAATATTTTGAGCGAATAAAGTACTTAAATCTTCAGAAACATGACAATTACGATAAGATTATGAAATTACTGCAAACATTACAACCTGAACTCAGTTGGTGGTATAACACATTGCGAAATCCTTTTAGTGACATAAAAGAAGATTCATACGTACTAGAAATATTCTCAGATGCCTCAACTACTGGGTGGTGTGCAGCCTGTGGACTGGAGACGGCCAGCGGGTTGTGGAATACGCAAGACCGTACACAACATATTAATTATTTAGAAATTCAAGCGGCTTATTTTGGGTTAAAAGTTTTTGGTGAGAACTTAAGAAACTGTCCAATTTTGTTGCGTGTCGACAACACAACGGCCATCTCTTACATTAATGGAATGGGAGGCATTCAATTTCCTCATCTTACCGATATAACCAAAGATCTACGGCAATGGTGTGAATGTCGTAAATTACATGTTATGGCTTCTCATATTATCGTCTTCAGACAACACAACGGCGGATGCAGAGTAAGACGCATTCACCTAGACATAGAGTGGGAATTAGCTGAATGGGCATTTCAAAATATTATCTCATCTTTTGGGCAACCTTAAATTGACCTTTTTGCTAGTAGAATAAATAAGAAGTGTAGTTAATATGTATCCTGGCATAGGAACCCAGATTCTATGACTATAGACGCATTCACAATTTCGTGGAAAAATTATAATTTTTATGCGTTTCTACCGTTCTCATTGATTTTAAAAACATTGCGTAAAATTAAATCTGACCAAGCTAGAGGTGTTATTATTGTACCGTTGTGGCCCACACAGGCATGGTACCCTCTATTTAGAAATCTTTTGATTTCAGAAGTAATTACCTTTAAAGCAATTAACAGGCCCATTGTTTCTTCCCATTCCAGCAATCACAACATACACACCAAGATTACCCTGGTGGTAGGGATGTTATGTGGGATGCGTGGTTAAGGAGGAGTATACCCCCGTCTACAATGAATATTATGATGGCCTCGTTAACTGAAAATTGTATAAAACAATATAATGTTTACTGGAGGCGTTGGTTACAGTTTTGCAACGAAGCTAATAATTTCTATAATGCCTCAATTCCACAAATATTATACTTCCTAAATGTATTTTATGAAGAAGGTGCCCAATTCGGAACATTGAATAGCTGTAGATGTGCACTAGCTCTTCTTATGGGTAATATGGGTGAAGATGATAGAGTCAAAAGTTCTTTCATAGGCGTATTTCGGTTACGACCTCCATTACCCAAATATTCTATAACGTAGGATACTTCAATTGTGCTCAATTATTTGAGCTTATACCCTAATGAAATATTATGACTTAAAAAAAAAAAAAAAATTGCTACGTCAATTACTTTACTCACGGCTCACAGAGTTCAGACCCTATAAAAAATTAACATTCAAAATATTATTGAAACGTTAGCAGATAAAGCAATGATTAAAAATCCTGATTTTTTAAAAAACGACTCGTATTGGTGGCATTCAAGTATTGCCGTTTTTCAAAGAAAAACCAGAAATATGCCCGGTAAAAAACATTATTATCATATTTAGAGAAAACATCTTCTCTACGCAAAAATGTTAACTGTCTTTTCATAAGTCCCAGAAAACCACATACAGCTGTGGGCTCACAAACCTTCGAGTCGATGTCGATGGATTATGGACACCTTACGTGAGAGTGGAATTGATGTGAATATCTTTATTGCTCATAGTACTAGACATGCTTCCACGTCTGCAGCCCATAATTTAGGGATTAGTTTGGATCAGATTAGAAAGACCGCCGGATGGAGCGGTTCTTCGGAGAAATTTTTTCGATTCTATAATAGAACTGCTACAAGTAATGTTACTTCAAATAATGTCGATTCCTTTGCGAAAGCAGTTAATAGTAGATTGGCTTTGTAATAAGCTTATTACATATCTAAATATAAGTATATTTGTTGATTCTTAATTGATCAGAAGATGACGTGTTTATGTAATGTTTAGTATAAACAAATTGAGAAAATATTTCACTTAAAAATATCTCTCTCTAAAAGTCTACATTGTATTTCTATTATCCCGAGGACGAAGTTTAATATAATTAATGATTAAACGAACTTACCTGTACGTGAAGTTCTATCATAATTATATGAAAACTTCGTCCGAAGGGATAAGCAACCCACCCTCCCTGTCTATTGATAGTCACCAATAGACCCATAATATTTTTTGTGAAATATTTTTTAAAGTAGAGCTCTAAACTAGATGATAGAGGCGTTACTACATTGTATTTCTATTATCCCGAGGACGAAGTTTAATATAATAACTATGTTTTAGTTTAAGAACTCGTTGCTTGTCATCTAAACTCTTTTGTTTAAAATAACTACTTGTGCCTTAAGACAGGCTTTCTGTTATCCAGCTACTCAGGTTGAAAAGTCCTAGTGCGGCAAGCAGACGGGTTTTTCTATTGGTGCAATTTGACTGTATTAAGTTTACAAACTTAACTAGTGTATCTTCACAATTGTAGGTACTAACTATTTCTCTCTCTCTGTCTTCGCCTTCCTCGTATTTCTTCTACGATGATACTAATGAAGTTGTCATGTCTTATAAGATGTCCAATAATTCTTAGCTATGTATAGAAAAGAAAGTTGTAGAACCTCACCTGCATCATGCAGCGTCATATTCAACCTGGCGCGCGCCTCCGGACTGTCCTCGTGGTTGCACATGTCTCGGAAGCAGCACAGCAGTAAGGAGTGTCCTGAAGATGGAGACGGTGCACTCGATGGCGAGTTCTGGCATCTGCTGAGGGCTAGCTCGTTCCTGGAAAGGTTGAAGTGACTTGTAAGAAAAGGTTGCAAAATAAATTTACTACTCTATATATTTTCTAGACCGTGGTTTGCAAAGTGTTTTATTTGCGGTATGTTTGTCAGTATTTCAGTATTTTATTTATTGCATTCATACAATCAGGTCTTAGTGATTAGGTGAGTTTAAGTTAAGTTCACAGTATGTACCCATTTAGGGTGTTGCAATGGAAAACTGGCAAGTTTCGTGCCTTTCTACTAAAGATGAACTATGTCTTTAACTGCTTTTCTTTTTTGTTTGTTTTAGCATAGCCTTTTCACCACTTTCATTGACATATTCGTTTATTTATTACCTAAGAGGAGAATTAGGATTTTCAAAACGAATAATGAGCATAAAAACTAATTTTAGATCGTCATCATCATCTGCAGCCATTTTTACCTATTGTTGGTTAAAGGTATTCAGAAGATTGAAGATGGAAGTTTTACTGACCTAACCCTAACAAAATGTAACAAAAAATACCTCTGCTTTTAAATTAAAAAACATATTTTCTGAACCGATTAAACTACACTTAGTTACGCCTGGTATCTAGTTTTATGTACGAGTTTTTTACTTCACCCCAATTACAACTGGTCTAAAGCAATCAGACAGATATTAATATTAGGTATTTGAGTAGACAAAAACAAGCGGTTTGGTTTAGTTTGACCTTAGTAAGCTGCCTCCGGGCTTGCAAGCCAATGTTGACCACTTATTGTCTTTTTATTAGTATCGTTCTGTTTTAGTGGGTATTTCTTTATTTCTTTGATATTTACTGACTTTATTAAGTTTTATTTTATTATTAATATAGTTATTGTCGAAGCGACGCGTGACCCGGGAGCTGAGCTATCTGGCGCAGCGCATCAGCATTGCCATACAGCGCAGCGTGGCAATGCAGCCAGCGTCTAGGGGACACTTCCGACTGGTATTCATATGGATCAGTTGAGTTGGGGTGGTGCAAATTCTAAGCCGGCACCACACAGCTCTGATTTATTTAACTAATGCTTATTAGCAGTGCGACTATTTAACAGAACCTTAAAATCGGTTTTCTACTCTACCCTTTTTGCAGCCTTTTTTATGCATTTTTCTATATAACCGTGTCCCACTACTGGTCGAAGAGATTTCCAAGCATCACGGTCTTTAAGATTTTTCCATCGTTTCTTATTTTCGATAAAAAAATAATGCTGGACGATTCACACAGCGTTATCTAGCCCCAAGCTAAGCAGAGCTTGTGTTATGGGTACTAGATAACTGATATTATACTTGATAAAATAATAAAAATACACAACAAAAATGAAGACAATTTAAGACAAAATCGTGGGTGTCTCTGATATTTGCAAGCATAGGCTACAGTAACCGCTTTCCTACAGGCCGGGCGCATGTCTGTTCGGTACCTTGGTCGTATAAAAAAAACGATAGTAAACTTCAAAAGAACCAAGTGCGAAACTTAGTAACTGTATATTTCTCCAACTGGAACAATACAAATACCAGAACCTCTCACAATAAATCAATACACAATCCAAGCATCAAAGAACACTCTCAAAACATTGCAGAATCCATTACACCAATAAATCCGTGAGTGTTATGCATCTCATTTCAGCGGGCGATTGATGAATTGTTAACCGCTGGCCAACAAAGCACATAGTTGGTGCAATGCCAATGGTGTGGTATGCTTTGTAACCCGAAGCCTCGTGTGTGCGACCTTCTGTGATCAAAGTGTTGAATGTGATCAAAGTTCTGATGTTAGACAAGAGATCCTAACAGATGATTCTATGAGCATTGTCCAGCATTATTTATTTATTTATTACTAGTTTATGCCCGCGGCTAAGCACGCGTTGTTTCTATAAACGTTTAAAGGTGATTTCTATCCCATGGCAACTGATTTATGGGATAAAAAGTAGCCTATGTCTGATTCCAGGATTAGAATTACCTGTTTGCAAAATTTCAGCCTGATCCGTTCTGTAGTTTTGGCTTGAAGAGGTAACAAACATCCATCCATCTATACATCCATCCAAACTTTCGCATTTATAATATTAGTGTGATTATTATTTTAGCGTTGTTTGAGAGGTGAACGGTAAATTCTTTATGCTCGTTGCTGGCTCGCTTACCTCATTTATAATCTAGCTAAGGCTGTAAAACACAGATACTACAGAGAAGCATAACATTCATGACAAAAAATAAACTAATTTCGCTTGAGGCCTCGATGCATTATTCGGTGGACTAATGTTGTTTACCTACAGAGCATTCCGATTAATGTAAACCCTTCCTAAATTGAGTAGCTACAACTACACGATTGGCTAATGATGAAATAAAAATTACAAGTCAAACTGGCTTAGATAATCACCACTCCGGCCTTTTATTGACTTTTAACGATTACTCAAAAATCACCAATCAACTCTCCCGCCCAACGAAATACCAACAACATAATTTGATGTAAATAAGAGTCCGTGGGAACTAGCTCCGTGGTTTGCAGAACAAAAAGGAGTGAGCCATTGAGTTTGTATTCAATGGACAACGCGTTATTATCTGTACGTGAATTTACATGATCATTACACTTTGGCTTAGGAATTCCTAAGTACAATAGAATTGGATTTGGATACAACTTTGTTACAGGAGCAACCTGTATATCGAAACCGTCCTGGGGTTACGATTTCTGAATACAGGGTGGAAATTAATGCTATCTTGCTAGACTAGACGACACTCGTGGTCTTAGCGAAACTGATGATGAGACAACGATCAAGTTCCCGTAGCCTAACTTTCTTTTTAAATTTTGTATCACAGACCAATTTACCCGTTACTGAATTCTTTGCTTCCGGATCAATAAACTTTAGGGTACGTAGAACTTTAACAGAATGTAGGTATATAAACTCTGTCTCTAAATTAAGCTTAATTTTACGACAAATCTGATAGACATTGTCTATCCCAGCGCGATGGCCATTAGTCGAATGAGCTATGTCATTTGTATCGATATGATTAGCATATTCGAATGTTTCTCATGGGAATCGGAACAAAGATTCGACTCATTTACAGACTTCGAGATATTTAAGCTATCTTAACGGAATAATAATACGGTTTTAGTCAGGTTGGCTATTTGCGGAATTTTGTAGCCGGGTCCGATTCTTTTTTATAGGGCAATTAAGGAGAGACGTAAGGAATGCCCCGTTGTTTCGGATTTTTGGCTTAAACAAAAGCCTGCCTTTTTGCACGGTGGTCTGGTCTTATTTGTACTTGGTAATTTATTGCCAAAATTAACCGGGAGCTGGAGTTTTAGGATTCAGGTCTTTTTTACCCGCGAGGTTATGGTTTTTGAGTGTTTCTGTTTGGTTGGCGGACTCTGTTTATTAACTACAAACATCAAAACCGCTAAGGCGATGTTCATAAATGAGGCAACAAAAGACTCCTCTAGTGTCCTATATGGTTTTTTCGCTACATTTTGTAGAACTTCGCTCTCTCATTTGGCGAAAAAAAAATTAAAAGGAGTGGATCAAGTCGGTTTTTTTTAGTCAATTAGGTTAACATCTGCTATTACTCCTTAAAGCTTGTTTGATTCGGCGGCAAATAAACCAAAACGTAGATACACACTTCAATCTTCATTCCTTTAAAAATCAACGTTGGATGTGCTCAGATTTCTTTGCGAATCCGATGTACAATTCCTATCACAGATTCAGTTATGCGTTGATCAACATGATGATATTGGTATTCTAGACCGCACTTGATCTGCTGCTTTTTGTTCTACCACTTGCTTCTTCATAAAATGGTCTTGAGCTACTTCAAAAGATCAAGATCTATTTATCTCAAGTCTTCCACATATTGTTTCTATCTCTAATGATAATGTATCATAATAAGCCATTACAGAAGTTTATTTAATAGGTATAATATTAAATAGGTAGCTAATAGGAGCTGGAAGTAATCATTATGTTGTGTTAACTGGTTATTTCACTTATATAAACTACAAGCTACTGCCTATGGCTTTACTCACGTGTTTTCATAACTATTATTTGAGTCTAACGTTAGTATATGTTCTTCTTTAGGATCTTATGATAGCAAAATTTGTGTGGACTGTCTAGCATTATTTATTTATTATTTCAATTAGGAACCGTTTCTTTTTAAAAGATTACATACATACATACTTTCGCGTATAAGTATGTAAGTATCGAGGTAAGAATCGTTTCATTTACTTGTAAATATCGTCGTAATATTTACAATTATCTACATGACGTAGGTATAATCTAAGGTTAATGGTTCAACTTATATTATTGTTTTTGGAGATACAAAGTCGGTCTAAAGTTCTAGAAACAACGCTTAGAGGACAATGAATATGTAACAGAAATGTACCACGTGTATATAACATGAGGATATACTTGAAATCTCATATGAGTTAGGCAGTGGTTTTATTGTAATCCCCCCTCAAAACATCAACAAGCAATCTTAAACTTGAGATGAGTCTAAGGGGATGAATTCATTAATGTAGTGCAAAACTTGGCGAGATTTGAACCCACCATTTTCATTATACGATTCTAATCTAACAGAGCAACCGCTTGACCAACGCAAGTTTGTCACAGCACGTCAAATTCTTATGATGTAGCATACTACTGTACTACTGTAGGTACTTACGATGCCAAAAAGCATTCCTGAAATTAATGAGATAACATGGTTATCTCTATAAGGAACTAAAATATATCTTGACAAATAAATTATGTTGTATAGGCGAATAACTGCTGGTGTTATGGCTACTTCTGTTTGCTTTAAGATAAGCTGAACCAAACAAGGTATAAGTCAAACAGTTTAATCTTAGTTTTTATTTGCAGTAAAGCTCGTTAACTAGCAACACCGAGATAACGGCTAATGAGATGAAAATAAGTAGCCAATTAAGATGTAATAAGTGGCTGTAGTATTTATTTAACGCTTTTAAGAACACGGAAGTGGGTTCACTGAATTATTCCGAAACAGCTTTAAACTTGATGAAGTTATAATAAAGTAATGGTCGCATAGAGAAGAGATAGAGCAGTAATATTTACATTTCAAGTTTCTATTGGAAAGGTAGATGAAAACACATACCATAAAGTAGAGCAAAAGAAACATCGTTTATGAAGAGTAAGCTGCAGTATCTTCCCTTGCTGGCAAGTAGGTAGTGCATTATGCAACCGCACCAAGGTTAAAATAAGAAGAATAAAGTCAAGAGAACATGTAAACGCACTCACAAGATAAAACTTAGATTGCTTTAATTATTCTTAAACAAAGAATTCGTTCAGATCGAAAGGAAAACAATGGAGAAAGGAAGAACAAAGAACGACTGTTTCGTCTGATAACAATATGATAGAAATACAACAACCAACTATTTCAATTGGTGTAGAAACTGTAGGCTATAAAGAATTTATAGACGCATTTGAAAACACTCCTAGCGTAAGCGTGATTTCAATTATAGAAAAGAAAACCATAATGGTAGCTGCAGTAATTGCAAAAACAGAACGGAGTGTTTAAAAGTAATTATAGAGCAAAGACTATAAACTTGAAATACGAAAACCAGAAACTCAAGCGATAAAAGTCGCTGGAAAGATAAATTGATAGGTAGAGGTACTGCTACATTCGATTAATAATAACTTTCTAAGAAGATCCAATATGGCGGAATAGGGTCGGCGGCCTTACAGCTGCGCTATCTAGTCTCATGACCTATCACTCAACCCCTACCCTTATCACACGAACGAGGACAAAGACAATAAACAATCCAGAATTAATTACCGATAGCAAAGTATCGATTTAAATTCGATGGAAATCTTAACGAAGCATGGCCCGATCGTTAGCGAAGATAATAGCCATCCATGAGAGGATTGCTAAAAACGAGCAAAAATTTATTTAAAGCAAATAAAAGCGGCCTGCGCCCGCGCCGTCGGAACCGGTCTCACAGATTGAGCAAGTACAAACACACAGAAGGCCCACTTTGATAATACGATACAAATTGACGAAACGCACGCGAGCGATACTGAATCTTAAATAATCGATGAACAGCTCAAAATTCATCAACAAAAGGATATGTATTGTAAACGTAAAGATACACTGTAAGATCTGTATACCTTCATACAAAAGAATAAAGAACATTTTTCATTGAATTTTGTGCGAGTGGTAGAGGCCATAAAGCTTCGAACGATCCGAATAAGATAATCAAGCCGAGTAATTTCAGAGAGCATATAAAAAGCGGCGTGCCTTCGGTCGGAGTAATTAATAATAAACGAGTTTTTAAAGAAATTTATAAAAACAAACTACGAAAAGTGCTTTTTATTAATTTCGAACAATGCCTTACATAACGTGTTTGGCGAGTCTTTTTTATCTCTGACACTAATGAAGAGGGAAAACTCCGACAAGTGAACATGTTGTATGTTTTATCGACCTGATCAAAAATATTATGAATTTCACAAAGAGACTTCTGTAAATAACTTTGAAAAGCAAGAAAATTTCCAATAATCCAACAGGAATCAAAAACGTCAAACAAGATGAAGTAGAGCTTCATAATCTTACTATTCAAGCGTTCAATCATTAACTCATATCTAAGCCGATGATGAAAGAGCGGAGAGCAATTTCGAAACCCGAAGACAAATTGACGGAAGAATGAACGCACTACACGCTATAAGCACCATGATAAGCGGAATTGATGGAGCGGCTACCTTCAACAAAAGAATAATTAATTCCGAGATGAAAGTTGAAATGGGAGTTGTGTCATCGGACAATAACATACATACGATAGAAGGGTTGCCTTTATCAGATGTATCTTTGATGTGTTTTTTTTTTCGAATATGGGAGGTCGAAATCGAAATAAACAACAATAAATATGAAGATTACCTATGTGATTGACATTTATCAACAATGTTCATTGTCCTTTAACGTTTATATATGATAAGAAGCAATTTAATTGTTGACATTATGTCAGCTTTAATTTCCTTTATACAAATAATGGATGTCAACTTTGAAATAGCTTAATTAGGATTCACCGGATGCCACCGGTGTTGAATTTCATCTAATTTGTAACATCGCCCTTTAAAGGTACATTCAAAGCTTGTAGGAATTGATTAGACTTGCAATTAGATGCGATAAAATCTCTGAGACAAGCCGGGACAAGAATTCTGTCATCATTAAATGGTTTGGGTTTTAAGGCTTTAATGTTTGTAAGTTGCTCGTTAATGATTTTCCGTTTCTCATAATTTTATCGTTTGTTTCTAGGTATTAGTAAGTATTATCTGTTTGGTTCAAAAGGGTTGTCCAAGTCTTTGACGAGAGTTTCGGTAGCTCTGCAAGTCATGACTCACGCAATGTCCAAAGCTAATTTCAATTCTCCACGCATTCATGTTTGTTGTCACGGCACACACATCAAATATGTAAACAGTAGCATCTTATTCAAACACCAGATTGTTTATTACGTCTGAATATCCATTATGTTTAGCCGTGTTTATTTGTTTGTAAAATCGTGTCACCAAGAACTTAGTATTTGTTAGATTTCTACCGTAGGCCAATCACAGTGATTTTTGTTCAGTTCTTGAGGTGGTTTCTGATTTGTCTATATTTTATGGCTGTTAAGGAACTTACGTTTCAGCTAAGTGTTGCAAGCAACCGTGTTTGGCGTGATGTGCTCTCCTAGGAGATGGAAGCTCGCTGTAGCAGCCTCCGTTGCCCTGAGACCGGCACATGTAGGCTGTGCCCACACATTGTGCTGTGTTGCAGTAGCACCGCACTCCATCCGTTTCATCTAGTTTAGCTTCTGTAACAAAGAAGAATTTTTGTTAAAAACAAGTTTAAACTGCTTGAAAAAATACACTTTCGAAACCTGGGGATTCCACGTAATATCATGTTGCGATCTTAAAGTAAATAGATACGAGATCGACAAAGCAGATAGACAATTCCAATCCCAGTGAACATGGATGAGGATGAACATGATTATGATAATGGATGCATCGAATGTCGTGGATGAGGAAGAAAGCTTTAAACAGTAAAGAACAGGAATAGCTTAAGTAGATCCGTAAGTGAACGAACTTTAAAATGCAAACATGCTAATCGAATGCTAATGATAGGTGTTCTAGAATCGATACCGATCGTGTTGTAGCACACAAGAATTGGAAATGTTTTCGAAACGATCTTATAGCTGAATATAGACATGAAGTCGTCATAAAAAAACGTTGCATTGCTTGCTGGCAACGACAATGACCTAAGTGGTACGGTATTCATAAGTAGTTTTTAACTTATTATAATAAAAAGTTATTATTGATTTCGACGATGATATATCTGAGCAGGAAATAGGAATTGCAAAAGGAAATGCAGTAAAGTATATCCAATCAGAGACTCTGGGAGGCGCCGGGCGCCTGCAATGTCGTAAACTTTGATAGCATTCGATTTACCGTGCCTACATCAAGTGCCAAAGCAACGCGTTTACTGCTTCCCGTAATAACGACAACGTGCATTTCACGGGTGTAAACTTAGAATGAAAATTGCATTGGAGAGGCCATCGGCCATCTCAATTTGTGGGAAAACAAAATTTATAGTTTAATAAAAGCTAAACTGCCATCTAAACATTTTTAAAACCAAGTCCCCAAACGATGAACCGGTAAAAATAACACACAGCTGGGCCGCGGCAGGCACCATGTATGAATAATGCCCACGTCATACGCAACGGGCCTCTACATAAATATCCCGACAAACGGCCAGCCTCCGAGCACATTCAATGTAAATGCCGGCTCCAGACGATGAAACAAAACGAAATTAATTTCAGACGACCACCGATTTGAACCCGGGAAAACTGGAGACCCCCCTCCGACCTGAGGCATCTTTAGCGGAGCTTGTTTGTTCAAGGAATCGACGTTTTTTCGATGATTGGTGGTTATAGCCGAACACTCCGTGCCGACGGAACACTGATCGGGAATCCAGATTGGACCTCAAAGTAATTAAATTTGAAGATCATTAGACGGTTGGAGAAAGATTTGTTTAATAATTTAGCCCGAGACAAATAAAAAACTCGAGAATCTTGAAAAGCTTGAGAATCTTGCAAGAAACGCTCAAATTCCCATTGCATTTCGAAGCAACAGATGAAGTCGCAAGCCGAGGGAGGTCGCCGCAATAAATAAATAATCAAGCGAAGTCTAAGCGAAGTAAAAAGCAAGGAGCTCTCGCAAATAAAACAAAAACTCGACGTTCAGACGGCAATTAAAGTTTTGCGAAGGGAATTGGAAACCTTTAATGGCAAATTTTAATAGCTTTTGCACGGAAAATTGCTTTCATTAATTACTTTGCCCTTCGGTTATTGTGCTCAGTATAGACTGTCTTCGCTGTTACTATGATCGATTTTATAGTCTCATTGTTCAGTGTTATTATTAAACGTTCATAATCCGAGCCTAAAATATCCAGTGCATACTCATTAGCCGTATAATTAGAGTTATCGATTCATCGTACATTATGTTCCGATGGTTGGATGGACGCCATTAGGCCGGCTTTACAATCAATTTCGACTCAAAAACGAAGCCAACAAGGATAAAGCAAATAAAAAATAAACAAACAAAAGAGAAAAGGTCCCGGCATGTTATTTGGAATTGATAAATGGCCGAACAAAGACGAGAGAGAACGAGACAAAGCGAGAACAAACAAAGATGGAAGATCTAATGAGCCGGAGACTGGGCGCATAAATGTTGAGACTATAAGCTCTGTAAGATAATGGAAAGTGCTTCTTATCGTACGAGCTTTTTCTATAGATTTATTACTATTTGTTCATGAATTACAGAGCTTCACGAATGTTTTTAATAGGGAATGCAAGCAATTGAAAGGGTAACAGAATTCAGTCACCCTTCTGTCGCGTGGCATGTTAAACGAGGTGTTAATTTCGTTTTGTTTACTTTGTGTTCGTGAAATAAGACGGAAAGATGTAACAAGTGTCATTATCGTTAACGAGGGGCATAATGGGGGTCAGTTTTTTAAGCGTATAAACAAAATTTAAAATACGCTTAGCCCTGATGTAAGCAAAACCTTTTTTGATACAATACTTTTATAGAATGCCAAGAAATGAAACCCTAAATAAAACTCTAGCCAGTCCAAGCCTTTTACGCAAGTCTTTGAATGTGATCGTGAATGCAATGAAGATAGCTTTCGAAAAAGTAAATATTTAAAAGGCGATCGCATCGGGATCCAGAAGCCGGTTTCCATCGCGATTGAAACGTCCCGGGCCGAGAACCCAATCCTTTTTAGCCCTCGGTATTTGACAACGCAATTCCTTTATAGATCAGCAAAGCTTAAGCTTATTCCTATCATGTTTCCTAGAACATTTCACTCATTTCAGATCGCAGATTCAATTTAGATCAACTGTCTAGATAGCACAATTTACTCCGCTACAGAAATACTCAGCTATTTCTGTCGGATTATCTGTATTCCTGTTACGAGCCGGGCCGCGTGTGAAACGTACACGAAATGACTTTCACAAATCACGACGTCGATTAGAGCCATGTTATGCACGTTTTTAGTAGTTTTTCGTTCGATTATAATAATTAGTAGGCATTAATCGTTTATGGCTCGAGTCCCACAATCAATCGTGCCGGATCTATCAGAAACCAGCCAGCTTAGTAGCGCTGCGAGCGGCGCGGCAGCTAATGTTGCGACAACTGCTTTCTCTTGCGTTCGCACGCTGTCCGATTGGGTTTTATCTAGTACTTTATTACGTTAATAATGGCATGGCGCGAGCTGCGACGCGGCCGGTTTCTCCGCTATTCGGGTTGGACCATGGCTGGTTTTATGCTGATTGGATGACGCGGAAAGTTTGCTTGAAGGCTGTTCGGCGGCCTTGTTGCATTCCGATCCACTGTCCGCTATTTGGGGCTATTTATTGACTGTCCATTTGGAATCGGACAGCTTGATATGTGGCTGTGTAAATCAGCTTTTGAATGCGGAGTTTGACTGATGATAAGAGTTAATTAGCGGAGATTTGGGTTGATGCTTTCGAGTGGTAGCATACCTTTTACTGCTTCCGGGTGATTAGCTGCTCTTGTTGCGTAAATGACAGTAGAGACTATTTCATTTCTTCATACTAGTTTCTCTGTGTCACTATTCATATTTCAGATGATTTTACGGCTATTATACTATGTTAAAAAAAAATTCTGCGGCAGTTTTTAAAATTACAGTGTCGTCACGGATGAGGGCTATCACCCTGAATGCCTCTTTGGTATGCCGATGAGCTAGTTCAATAACTAGCTAATTTCCATCAGTTTATCGCGATCTGATCTTTGCTAAATTATCTTTAGTAATGGGTGTCCGTCCTCGTACTACCACTTACAATAGTTGCATTTCTTTGTAAAGCAGGTAACCAGTGCTTACAAGTTTCACCTACACAGTAGGTAGGATAGGACATGGCTTTCATACCATATTTAAGTCGATCTTGACATAGGTTTTATTATCACACTTTATAAGAAACTTTAAATACTTAGAATCAATCTTATTACATTTTTGGTCTTTCTCACTACTACTATCAAAAGAATCATCGTTTTGCGTGCTGTTGGATGTAAACTTTAGATCTCAGATGAGATTCGTGGGATCACAGAGGTCTTTGGTGTTGTTACCAGTTTTCTTTCTGACTTTATCTCTGGCAGAAGGTAGTCCCACTTTACTGGTGGTATAATTATAAGCGGCGCCAGTTATCTCGCTGGCAATTACGGATGGTATGCGTGGTACTCTGAAATGGTCACAGCTGCATTGTAAATGTATGGGGTCTGTCGCAGCTATAGTTTACAGGGCTGCCATTTGTTTTTTGTGATTCATCTTAGTTGATAATGGCTTATGAGGACTGATGGCCTGTTAACTTCTTCTGTCTTTCTGGTCTATCTAGGCCGGGAGAAAATGTATTTTAGATTCTAGCTTTAACGCAAAAAAGTTCATTTCAGCTCTCCCTCAGAGCGCTAAATGGCCAACAGCTGTCTTCCTGCGTCGAAATAGAGGACATCTCTTTCTACACCATGCAAAATGAGCGAACTTTAAACCCAGTTAATGCACTAACGCGAAAGGCTTAAAACAACTATTCCTTCTTCAGAAAGTCAAAACTATGACTTTATAAATATATTCTTGTCTTGCTAAAGAAAGTTAACTTTAAATCAAATAAACTTTAAATCAAATAATAAAAACAAATAAGAGAAAGTTAACTTTAAATCAAATAATAGAAACTAATTAGAACTAGTGTTTACAATTGAAACAATTGAGATAAACTTTCATGTGTTAGTTTAACTTGAACTCGGTAAAATGAATAATTACTGAATTTCATTCCTAGCAAGCTTTTTAGAATTTCTGTCAATGTCATTCTCAAACAAAAATTTACCACTTTCCCATAAGAGATATCCAAAGCTTAAGTGGACTCCCAACATGCCTTTCTGAGTTTTCTAACGTAACATAAAGACCAAAATGGTTTACTTGGTGCTAAACGTGAGTACAAGATCTGATCCCGATAAGACGATCCTAACCCACCATCCATCTTCAGCTTTCGCGGTAGCCGCGATACTGTAGGTCGAGTAGCGTTCCGGGTATCTGATCAAAACAGACACCCAACAAATGGGCACGTTTACAAAGATGCACAGTACTTGTGCTTAACGGTATGGCAAAATGACCAGCTATTTCGAAAATCTACAGTGAATTCCGCGGTACGATCTAGAGGGGCCGTTATCGTAGACAAAGATTTGGTCGGCAGACATTGTTATCACATAGTAATTTGTAATTTCTGACTTGTACAAGAGTCCTGTAAGATCTAAAGGAAATAAAGCACTGAGTTTTGAGTTTCCATGAAAATCATTGTTTAACTTTGATAATTTTGCCAATAATAAAATTGTCGTTTTTTTTTCTCTATTGATTCCTAGACAAAGCCTTGATTAGAGTTTGCTAGAGTGGCTGGTACAGCCAAGTTTTTTTGTCTCATGGCAACTCGGTTAGTAATTTATTTAGAGGGAAGTATGCTATGCCTTCAGTCGTAACGATGACAAACTTTAGCCTTTCCAACGCAAGTCCCTTCGAAAAGATACAGCTAAGCCATAATGCTTTTCAAAGCATTCTCTTTTCAATACATTGTTGCTGGTGCCAATTACTCTGCTAGGAGCTGTAACTACTTCCTTGAATCTTATCTCGGGGAGCGAAGGTTTGGAATGAGAATATTTCGTGAAGTGTTATCGAAATCCGCGGGATAAATCTAACTATCTTCCACTACGAGTATGCCTAGTACTCACGCGAGAGCTAATATACCGTATGCAAGCAGGAGGGCGAGAGATAAAAAAAAACTGGCCGCTCAGAAAAAACAAAATATTGTTTTCGAACATTTTCGAGTACTATTTGTTTTTCTAATGCTGGCTTAAGCTGCCAGTATTTCTTACTCTTATTTCTGGCCACTCGCATACCTTTTACAGGAAGGAGGTGGTAGTATTATTAAAATATTCCTAAAGATCTTGAGATCGATAGAGTATACGAATCGCAGTAAATGCAAATGTTATTATAGAGCGGCATGCCACAGACTAGATATAGATAGACCTATCTATCCGAGATAACTTCCTTGGAAAATCGCTTATTCAATGAGCCTGCGCTGTTAATAGCGGAGAACAGGGTTCCTTGTCTCACTGAGGCAGCGAAGCAACTTACTCTGATTAACATTTACCTCTGAAGGTCCGGTTCGTTAACTTCTATGAGTATTCGCTAGGCTTAAGGCGCTTCGTATAGTCAAAACTTTCTAAAACAAACTTTTTGGTTCAACCATAAACAAAACGTGCCAAAAAGTTTGAATGAATGAGAATTGTGAATGCATTTTAGTAATAAAATCATGTCATTTATGTGCTTATTACTTCACCATAATTATTTGTGACATTTAAAGTAAATTTTTTGTATTATTTATTATCAATCATCGCCTATTTACTCGAACTTATCTGTCGCTGCAAATTATACTTACAAATCGAAACAACAATAACTAAAATCCACTTGCTTGGAGGCCTTTAGTTAGTATATTTTAATCTTTACATGGCTCTGTAAGGCAATCCCAACCAAATTAAAACTGTTTTTTTTTTATTATCAAGTATAATGAATGAATGATTTACTTACCTACCTACCAAATGATTGACAAAAATTACTGACCGAACACAGAGTAATAACATTTTCTGTGTGATGGATCGCACTTATGTTCGTAAGAAAGAGGATACCAATAGTTGCAAAAGACTCGCCTTAAAGTCTATTGTATTGCAAATCCACACACGTTATCGAGCTTCCACGACCTAAGTCGTCGAACTTAAGTCTTGAGTCGTTTTGCAAAAAGATGAGGGCAACATCTCTATATTTACCACCTGTTCGAGCACCGCTGCCATGCCGGCTCGTTAGCGCACAATGGACACAAAGGATCAGGTAGTCTTGATCCTTTTTAGGGTTCTAGATCGAGTGGCTGAAACGGAACTCTTATATTTTCGTTCTGTATGTCTGTATTTCTATTACTGCCACTGTTTTTGCTCGTTTCTGCACTACAGAGATGGATTATACAATACATACATAGGTCCATTAAGAGAACCTAGTTTACAATAATTATGTACAGTACACAGAGTTTAGACGAAAAAGATTGAAGACGATGAAATGATATTCAAACAAAAATGTCTGTTAAGGATGCCTTCCCAACACAACGGTACCCACAAAAAAAGAGATGGAAACGAAAACGTCCTCTCTTCAATCTCTTAACTACAAATGCAAGAAATTAGATTAATATGGAAGATGTCTCTGACTAAAAGGAATATTATACCGAAATCCCAGAAACATATTTCAATGAACTACAAATAAAAATCTGCTCAAAACATATAGCAACGGAAGCCTGTGCGTGGCTGTTCGTCACACCCTTGCCGGATTTATTTTTTACCGCATCCTTTACCGCATTACGACACAATATGGGCTTTTATACTTACGCTTGTCGCATCATATGGCTCTCAATCATCCGTCGCGTGGCGTTGCGTCAACAGTTTAGGAAGTTAGGCACTTTATAGGTCCGTTTACCGTTTCAATTTAGAACGTAAACATCGAGTGTCGCCTTGAGTAAATACAGACGTTTAGCGACTTAGGTGGTAAGTATAGGTAGATAAGGTGGTCACTTCGATGTTGAAAGAGCGTGTGAAATGTTTAGCACCTGTGAAAGCTACGAGTTTTGATGCAACAATTTGTTACAAATCTTGTTTTGGTGAGTGCGGAACACTGGTGCTGAGTATATATTGATGTCGAGAGTTACTTCAATTTATACTATTGAAGTATTCTAATCTGGAGTAGTTTATCTCTACTTCAGATAAGAGTACTTTAAGTAAAAAGGGTATGCAAGTTTGTTGGTAAATGGGTCGGTTCCAGAACTATTTGTTCGATTCTATAAATTCTTACACTAACAGGTAGAGAGAGTTACATACAAATTACTCTGAGTTTGAGGGCTTACGCATTATAGCAGCAAAAACCTTAGCATTGAGCAACGCAACACCTTCAATGTTTCCACTTTAGGTGGAGCTAACGGTGCTAGAGTCCGAGAGGAAGTCCCAACGTTTTCGACTCCTGCGTCACTTGACCTCGTGGTGTAGTTGGTTAGCACATATCCGTACTGAGAGATGGAGGCGGGTTCAAGTCCCGTCAAAGTCGAAAGTTTTTTGGGATATTATTTCATTTCTTTGAGAGCTACATATATTATTTCTGAGTGATATCGAAGTACCAGTTGAGTATAATCTAGTTTTAAATAAATGTAACGGAGTTACATTCTGCTGATATCGGGCTTGCTAATGGATTTGGGTTGGAATTGATGACTTTCAATGGGTGGGCTTGAATTTAGAGCACTTATTACGAAGGGTTTAGCAATTCAAATCTTGGATGCTGAAAGACCACGGAGTTGCAACATAAAAGTAGACTAAAGATAAAAACATTCGAATCCTTTGAGCCGGATAACTGTGGAAGGTGGTGTGACTTTATTATTTTTGAGAAGTTCTTAAGGTTATTAACAAAGAAAATTACAATCAACTAATATAATCAAATTATAGAACTACATAGTATTTACAACTGAAACGATTGAGCTAATTGCAGACTGTTGCACACAATCTACAGGTAGCTCATCTGATCCGATGAGCTCGGGGGGCAAAAGGGTCCCCACGCTGTATGGCAATGCTGATGCGCTGTGCCAGATACTCACCAGCTCTCGGGTCACGCGTCGCTTCGACCAGATGCTCAGATAATTTTTAAAACCCGAAGCTCCTCGGTCCCCACGGACCTAGGTTATTGAATTTTATGCTATTGAACTTGGAAAAGTAAGCTAGTTCCAAACATAGTGGAATGAAAAACAATGGAAGGTAATTTCCTAAGTATTTATCACTTGTAACTATGAGCATTATTTTAATTGGGCATGTGGTAATTTGATGGAAAAATACTTAAAATGTCAGAATTAATTATGATGAAGTAGGTAATGATAATGACTTATTTACAAAAATGGTCAATAATTTAATGCCGAAGATGGGAATGAAGTGACTTTCACACAAAATAAATGTACGCACTTAATATGGAACTTATATTATGTTTTCACCTTTTCACGTGAAATTAATGATGACATCTAAAACACCTGAATATTTTTATGTTTTTATATATATTTTATATATATTATAAGTCTTTACGCTGCTTTCGAAAAAATTACTACAACCTACTTAATACATTAGAGTTGCATCATCATCATCCAGACTCTACAGCCCCGGGTGGTTTCTCCATTTGATCCTATTCTTGGCTTTTTCCTGCCAGCCGGTCACTTCAAGTGCCTTTAGGTCTTGTTGGATTCCATCGAGCCTTCTGATTTTCGGTCTTCTAGGGGCTTCGGCCATAAGGTTTGCCACGTAGAAGAAGCTTTGGTGCTCTATCGTCTTCCTTCGTTCTACGTGACCAGCCCATCGAAGACTGTCTAGTTTCATGAGCTTTACTCGTACCTACTAAATTGTAAAGGTACACGTTGTAAATGCTCATGGTTGTATCTTATTCGTTACATTTGAGTTTAGCGGATGCAATACATCAATCAATGATCTCTACAGATATGTTCCCATGTCTATGCAACTTTTTACCCGGGACTAGCTTCTGACAGCCTTATAAATAAACTGTTTCGTAACTTATGTTATTATAGTTTTTTTTCTAGAGGAATGCACTTACAGAACGATGGGCAAAAGAACTGGAATGCGGCCGGCAGAATGTGTCTACTATGTGTTCTCTATTTATTGTTTCTAATCTCGATCATAACTCGTCACGCACGACTTGAGAGAGAGTTTATGAGAGCTGATGCGATGAACGATCAGCGAGGAAATGAAATATCAGTTCGACATTTTACCTACCAACAAATTATAAAGGCAAAGTTGGACAGATCAGTAGAATATTTGAAAGACTGTCAACTATTTCAGCGAGTTAAAAAAACATAGGTACCTAAAACGTTAAAACTTTTACGTAAGTAAATACATATTTGCTTGGTTTCTCATTACGATTGTGTAGACTGTGGAGTGAGTAGATTTTGTTGTTAAAAAATATTATGACTAGCTATTTCACCTGTCTACCTAACCCTAGCGACATGGATGGAATAAACGTGAATTCAACTCAATTATCTGAAAATACCGATACAAATAGCTATTTAAATGCAAAATGTTTAGCAACATGTCAATTTGATTGATGTTCCGGCTGTGACATTTAAGATACGGGTATACGCAGCAAAAAATACGATGTCGAGTATATTTACATGCTTGGAATAATAAACCGTTTATTGCCTTATTCATCAGTTGCTATGCCCGTATGTTATTTCTGTTGGAAAATTTACAATGGGCTGAAAGTTACTTAATTACAGTTTAAACAAATTTCCGCTTTGCATTTCTTTTTGAAATTTACTATACCATTGTATTTTATTTTGCTAGCTTTTACGGGTAGCTGACCTCTCCCCGGTAGTGTCGGTCTGTCGTCCCATCGGATTGTGAGTGAGGGAATAGAGAGTGCACTTTTGTTTGAGCACACACTTGTTCACTATAATATGCCTTGCGCATCTGGCTAGTCTCTGATGAGACTGGCAGCCGTGGTCAAAATTCGGCTAGGAGGACATCATCATCACGGGTAGCTGACTAAAAGACTTCAAATATGCCTATGGATATAATGTAGAGATGCAAACATTTACAAGGTTAGTATTTTGCAAGACAAGCACTGGGTTCACGTCTTTTTAAAATTGTAGAATCTCTATGGTTACAAAAAGTATCACCGAGGTTTTATCAGAAACTTTTGTGGCATTTTTATCAGATTAGATTCAAGATGGTATCGGTTGTGTGCGTTACCGAGGTAGGGGATTCGTTACCCGTTGCGGTCGTTTCATTTGTCTCAGTGGAATGAAGCGGAGATGGGAACTGTTAGTTATGTTATTTAGTGCCATAAAGTGCACATTTAATACTGTTGATAAAGGTACCTAGAAGAATTGAAAAGTACTGGGCCGCCATATTACCTAAGTATACGGTGTCTGTGGGTGCTACTTTGTTCTCAAAACGGTCCGTTTCAAAGATGAAAATGAAGACCACGTAGAGAATTTTGATAGAGTCGGTGAGAATGACATAAATATGTCAACGCAAAATGACACACCTATACTTGATCGCTACAAATTACATAAGTATATCATCAATCCGACTAATAAAAACCAAAATTCTCATGCTTGGAGTCCAGATTGAGATAAATGTAAGTATAATATTTTAGAAATTATCTCAAATCAAAGAGGGCTGTAAATCTTCTTATATATAAAAATCAATTGCTGTTCGTTTGTCTCGCTAAAACTCGAGAACGGCTGGACCGATTTCGCTAATTTTGGTCTTGAAATATTTGTGGAAGTTCAGGGAAGGTTTAAAAGGTGAGAGCGGTACGAAGTTCGCCGAGTCAGCTAGTTGAGTATAAAAATTAATTGCAAGGAAATACATTTTTGATTAAGGACCCACTGCGGGATTGTTTACCTTTTTGCAGTGATTTATAAAATTAAGAATACAAAAATGACAGATACAGGTAATTTTGTAAAAGCTGGCGTGATCCCCTTTGTTTTTCATTTTGGAGGCCTGGATTTGTGACGTCATGTCAGCGTGGATAATTGTTTCAAAAAACAATAGACAATCGCGCCAGCTTTTCAAAGTTATCTATACGCATTACCCGTATTAAGTAGGTATGATAATAAGCTGGCAGCGAAATACATTTTCTACCTGTAATTTATTTTATACCATTACTAAGTAGATATAGGAACCGTCAGCTAGTATTACAGCAAAAGCTTACATTAAATAGTAAAAACACAAAATAAACCAGATATAACTAATTATTACAATTAAAAAACTAATTATAAGGCTGGCGGCGAGTTCAAAGCTCGCTTCATTAAACTGATTAAATGATAGGGCATTGATAGGCAGATTTATAGGCTGCTATAAACTCCCTATAAACTCGGTTCAATGATTCCAACAGCATTTCGTTTTATAGATACATGATAATTAGTGGTTCATGTTTGTACGTACGTAGGCGCTTTCTTTGTCAATTAATCGTTGGGTTTTAGTTCTTGTTTCTGCTACTAAATTTAATCATAGGTAGTGTGTGGAAGGTAGAAGTCGTGACTCTGACAACAAAGTACTTCATAGCATAATTTATTAATAATGCGAATATGCAGGTCTCGACAGAGCCTACACATTTGCTGCCCTTGGAGTCGAGACCGTGGGGTACATAGGCTTTTCGGGTTGCGTCTGGTCGAAGCGACGCGTGACCCGAGAGCTGGTGAGTATCTGGCGCAGTGCATCAGCATTGCCTTGGGGACACTTCCGACTGGTATTGATAATATGGATCAGTTGAGCTAACTGTAGATTGTTTGCAACAGTTTGCAGTTAGCTCAATTGTAAATACTTACTAGTTCTAATTTATTTCTATTATTTGATTGTAATTTTCTTTGTGAATAAAGATTTTTATTAACTTATTAATAGGAGAAGGTATCTTGTTCTGTCGGTCTCGCATTTGAATTGATTTAAACTACAGGAATATGCATTAAAAAAGGGATGTCACAAAATCGGCTCCCATAAAAAGTGTTTTAATTCACAGTGGTGCATCAGTCCTAAATTGATCTTAACGAAATTTAGCAGAAATATGTTATCCCGGGGATGGATATTATGCTACTTTTTATCCGGGAAAAGCGCGTGTGAAGCGGCGGGAAGAAACTACTTACTTAAAAAAACAGCAACCGCAAGCTATGGTCTTCTTAAGAAATGAACGGCGAAAGTATGAAATGTATGGATATTTGAAGAGAGTAACAAGCACTCTAGCCTAACGTGTTATCTGATCTACTTTTAAACAACTAGTTTTCGCCCGCGGCTTCACTCGCGTTTCTATGGAAACGTTTTCTATGGGATAAAAAGTTGGTTCCACGATTAGAATTACCTGTATACAAAATTTCAGCCCGATCCGACGAGGTAACAAACATTCATTCATACATCTAAACATCCACAGCGGTACTACAAAAACCAACGTAAACACTGGTTTAGCTAAACAGTGTCTAAACAGTTAGACATGGGTTTAACAAGAGTTTAACTCACATTTAAACAATGTCTAAACCGTGTCTAACCGTAAGCCGTCGTAAAACGCAGTTTTGTGGTAACGCTTTTACGCTCAACAGTTGTCTAACTTTTTTATAGTACAGCGGTCAAACTTTCGCATTTATAATAATAGTGTGAAGTGTGATTTCTCTCAATTATAACGCCATAAGTAGATACCTACCTACCCAAAAAAGTAACAAGCATAGCACGTGCGGCCGAAAAGATGTCGACGCTCATTAGTCACAACCTGTTAACTCGCAAAAAATTAATAAATGTAATTTCGCCATCTAGTTAATCGTCTATTCCGTTAGCTTTTACAGGTTCTTGTTAATAGGCGTGCTGTGTATGTGTAGCTAGGTCATTTGCAATTTGAAAATAGGTATGACATTTTCTTCGTTATTCGTTAACCAATCCTTGTCTCTGTTTTGGTCCTATGTATGTTAGAGGGATGGAAGGATAGATGTTCAGAATACTAACGAGATTGTAAAATTGCATCTGATTGCAGATATTTGTATTTGTATGATGTTTTCCTCCTTTATTTGATGTGTCGTTTTATATTTTGGGGCTAGATAATGCTGTGTGAATTGTCCAGCATTATTATTATTATTTCAAAATTTTTGACTTTCCTTGATGGCGGCGTAATGGCGAAGAATGAATGTTTTGAAGGCTTGGAGTGAAAGGTTATTGAACGAACTGATTTGCTTCTTTTTTAAGTTCGGATATTTGTTTGCCTAAACAATAGAATTATTATATTTATCGTTCGTGTCGTCAAAAGACAGCCAAAGGACCACTTATAGACAAAAAGACATAAAGAAGACAAAAATGTATAAGCACAAAGTGTATCAGTTTGAGTGAACCAACGCTTTATCATTACGCTGGGAATGCACTAGCTCGGCGGATGCAAAATTACCACTAGATTAATCAGCGAGATAAGTAGAAATACGAAGTGACAACACGCTAGTTATAATCTTGTATTGATTATGTTTATACTGGAATGTCCTGTAGATAAATGGTCGTTGAAATTTATGCACATTTTCACTATATATTACACATTCGTGGCCCAAGACGCAGATGCCAGTCTGGGTTTGGGCTGGTCTTTAAAAAAGGGACCCTACGTCAAACTCACAATATGGCTTAATAGTACATTACAACTCTTATTATCTGTGTTTTTGCACTTATGGGACGCCGCAGCGTGCAAAAAATTTTGCTCAATTAGTTGATTTAACTACTTAACTAATCTTAATGAAGCAAACAGTAAAAGTAAACTTAAATAAGTGAGATCTGTGACATGCAGCGAACTTAACAAGATATGTTTAACATATCTTTAGCGTGTGATAAGAACTATCTGTATTTGTGGGTGACCTACTCATACTTTTTTCGCCGCTGCGCTACTTGTTTTCTTTTCTTTTATTGTTTATTCGTCATTAAATTTAGCCAATGAGCGGCGTGAATAGTATGCGTGTTACAATCTACCCTCTATTTTCTTTCCCACTTGCATTAAGATACTATTATTGACAAGTGAAACTTTATAAGTAAATTCTAATTTAAATTCTTATCGTTATGTACAATTAAAATATATCCTGTTTTTCACGTTAAACCGCACTAATTGGTCTTCAATTGATATGGCTTACTTTACAGTTTATACCTAATAGAAGTACTTACCTACGACGATAAAACTTTTATGAACTGTTTATTATTAATGATTCATGTAAACTCTGTTAAATTACTCTGAACTACTCTTGGTAAGCTGCTCTACATAGCTACCTACTCTATAAGCGTATTTGCGGCAAAGGTGTAATTTTCAAAGCTCTTAAAAGACGTATTTTTTGTAAAAACTGTCCAAAATCTGCTATCTCTGTCCACCGATCTATCGAAAAAGTCAGAGGATTTAGGAATCGATTTCAAACAAATAAATTCTGGTAATTTCTCTGACCGGCGCGCAAAAGTGCGCAAGGTTTCATGCACAAAGATAAAAATCTACAATTCTATTCATTCGGCTCCTTCTCGACGCGTTCGTTTTCGAAAGATGTTTCTAGTTTTAGATTCACGAACAAAATGACAGTAAATGATTATGCATATGAAAATGATCCTTCTCGCCGGATTATTCGTAATCGTAACGTAAGTTTACGTCTGTAAGAAACTGTCAGCGGACTTTATTTCATTGCATGTGAATAGTCGAAAGGCGAAAGGTCAGTAGCTAATGCAACATCTAGAAATACATAAACTGTATTATTTATTACTGTACTAGCGTCCGCCGCCGGCAGGTTTGCTGGTGTGCTACCTTATTAGTTTTTAAGACCTTATGAAGCCGTATCAATTATCGTATCATACTCGCTGCGAATTTTTACGCCGAAAATTACACTGAACACCGGTCAGTGCCCATTTTTGTTTATTTTCTTAGAACAAAACACAATCTATCTCCTTGCGAATTCCGTTAAGATCCCTTCAGCCGTTTCGTCGTGAAAAGATAATGAACTAACAGACAACACAGTTACTTTCGCATTTAACTATTAGTATACATTATTTATGTTTATTTAAGAAGTATTTATTAGCTTTGTAGAATTGCCTATCAGAGGCTAATTTCATTATAGAAAGCCCCTAGGGCATCGTAAATGTATAATGGTCTTTTGAGAAATTAGATATATGTCAGAAATGATTTATATGCTGTTTATACATATGTGAACAGTGAATAATGTTTACAAGTTTACGACTTTGAAAAGGGGACGCAGTAGTAAATTTTTGAAGTAGGTGTAATGTGATGAAATGTGATTTAGTTTTAAGCTTAAAGAAATAAATAAATAGGAACTTATCTCCCACAATACTTCTTACTTAGGTACTTGACGCATTTTTACCCGACTGCGCAAGAAGGAGCATTTCACTAATAAAAATTCAGATTATTTTACAAAAACTTTGTTCAGTTAGAGGCATTGATAACCCTTATCAATTTCACCCGTAATTTAACTCGACGAATAGAAATTTAAATGCGCTTATTTCCAATGTATTTGCTTAAAAGTAGGTAGTTGTAACATTTTATCTCGTTTTTATAGCGATAAATAACAGAGATGTCACCTTCTACAATAATAAACGTAAACGCAGATAAAACGGGTCAAAAGTTCACAGACACCGTTCGACCGCTCACACGGAAAACGCGAAAACTCATAAATTTAAAAATTACAGAAGTACAGAAGTTCCCACAGTCGCGACGCATCGTAACATTTTATGCATAGTTTTATTTTTATAGCTACTTCTTCGTTTCATTGCCGTGTTCGAATCCGAATAATCAGGGGGGCTATATAAACATAACTAAGGTAACTAAAAGTAGGTACTTACGTTATTTATGATTCAAAGGCGTCAAAGACTAGACAATCATATCGTAAATATTTCAAAAATAACAACACTCACGACACTATCGGCGCATAATGATTGATAGTTGCTAGTCGTTTGATTTTACAGCTTTTATTGGTCAAATTGGTATCTGCAGATTACATAAAGTAGATTCCCAGATGCACATTTATTCCAGTCCTTAAGGGGTCGTCAATTAATCACATGAAGCTCGAAGGAGGGGGGACGGGGGTCGGAAAAAGTTACGAAATATCACGAGGAGGAGGGTGTTAAAATGTTGCTAAAAAAACATCACGTGATTCATCGTCTAATTTTCTTGTATGTGATTGTGATGGCAAGTCAGCCTTAGATACGGATACCTCTTCGCTGTCCTTTGTTTTGACTTATTAGAGGTTTGTTAGGAAACTGAATATGGTTGTGATAATAGGAATTTCCTTTGTTGAGTGAAAGATGACGACATAGGTGTTCGAGAAGTTTCTGTTCGTTGACTCCTTGCGTGATCGCATTCTCGTGTACTTATACTATAGTTGCTTCGCTAAACACACTGGAAGTTTAGATACCATTCACCGTTTAAATTTATTTTATTTACAGCAAAAGACTTATTTTTTCTAGTAACGAGTAGGTACCATTCAAAGGCGAGCATAGATTGAGTTTCGTAAGCTCCCACCCACCTGATATTTGCTGAGAATCCAGACAACAAAGTCTACATAATCGTCACAATCCAGGACCAACAAAACCACGAACAAAATTCCTTAAGTAAAACTTAACTGGTTAAAACACGTAGTTAAGTGCTCTCACAAATACAATCGCGTAACCACGCCGGTAGAAACCAACAGCCCTCGTTCATTTACAGCAAATATTTGAACAGGCGATGTATTTTTATGGTTCAAGACACGAGATTCGGTCTATTGAACTGACAACTACAATCTCATTCAAAAATCTGGCGTGTGATTCAAGAAATACCTAACTATACATCGCAAGATCTTCCTTAACATAAAAGACCTTCCTTAAAATAAAAGAACGTTGTGAAAAAGCTTACTGTCAGTCAGCATAATAAACACTTGCTTAATTACTTGATAGAGCTACTGGACGAGCATGCAAGCGAAATGGCAATATAAGAAAATCCCACGAGCTTTCATCCAAATCCATTAACCCTTTAACCTTTTAACTTGGACCAAGGGAAGAGAAACTCAGCTCAAAGCGGCGCCCGCGCCGATGTGTGGTCCCGAGCAAGAACCGGACACGGCAGGGCGCCTAACGCACCGAAATATGCTTAAATATTGGATAAATAATGTTTATTACCATCAAGGGGAATGGAAGATGTAAAACAAATAGTATTATACAATTCCGGGATATTAAAGACGAGGCGGAAATTGAATTGAGAAGGCATGTTGCATTATAATGAATGATACATACAGTAGCTGAGATAAGAATAGTAGAAAACAAATTCCAGAATCAAAAGACAATGACCTGGGCATAATATATTAATCAACACTGAGAAAGGCCAAGTGAAACTTTCAAAGAGCCACCGCATGATTCATTAAAACACGTTACATTGTACAACAAAGAAAATAGCATCACTTCGCAAGTTGTTAGACAAGAGATCCACAAACAACTCCTCCATACAAATCAGCCAACAACAGGGGCATCGCAACTGTTTGCAGGCAAAATTGTAGTGCAATCTTGTGCAATCAAGGGCCATGCTTTGGCGGACCGATCGGCAATTATCGGGTCCATTATTTGCCGAGCCGATTACGGGGCAGACTGAGCCGGGCCCATGCCGCGACACGGCCCCGCCTCCGGCATTTTTGGGTTAATACGATCCCGACGAAGGTATTTTCAAAGTCAGAGCTTTTATTTTGAATGCCGTCATTTAAATTAGCCTGTTGTACAGGATTTTGCTGTGTGGTGCCGGCTTAGAATTTGCACCACCCCAACTCTTCCCGCGGGTGTCGTAAGAGGCGACTAAGGGATATCCAACGGGGGCGGGCAGCAGCGCCCCCTGCAGAACAATTCTACCACTGAACTGCGATCCCCAACCCGCATGCCCAGCATGGGGATTATGGGCATTACCCCCCATGTTATAAAAGCCAATAAGGCGCTTATCAGGGGAGGCCTGCGTCCAGCAGTGGACTAATACAGGCTGTTGAGGTTGAGGTCGGGATATTGGAACTCTTCAGTCCAGCATTTGTCTCTTATGGCTTTCTCAATAATAAATTATTGTTTAGTTAGACCTACAACCAGTCCTAAATATACAAAGAAAACCAGACAATCTTGATTGGATAAGCCGAACAATTACTTTTATAAAGGACAGGATTACCCATTTTTTACCACCCGCGGTATCAATCTGAGTTTAGCGCTATTATTTTTACTTGTTTGTAATTTCCTGAGAAATGCATTCTGCGGTAACCGCGCAATTATTTATTACGACAACTTATTGCAAGTGATTCCTTTCCCACATTTGCACAGAATGCAGATTGCAAGTCGTGCAGTGCAGTCGTCGCTTATAAAACAGCAGACTTGTCTGCAGTACAAGTCAGTCTGCTACTGTACTGTTTTTTTTTTTTAATTTACAATTCTTTACAAAATACGTTAGGTTTTTCTCTTCAGTTAATATAACCAAACCTTCTCAGTAAAAGAACTCCTTCTGGTGTAGTTGCGGCCTTTAGCATGTAATTTTCTTCAAGCCAGGCGCTTTTGTCCTTTATTGTAGGCAAGTTTGTAAAACTTATTAAAGTTGCAATTTTATAAGCACTTAGCTAGCGGCGTACCTATTATGTTCCACCTACACAAAGACTTAGAAATACGACTTATCCTTAATGTAAAGTCAGCGTTGTAAAGAAAACTACTTGACTCCTAAGAACTGGTAATGAAAAAAATATAGAAATCAGCAAATATGTCGCTTTAATATCTCAGGATGCAGACGTTTTATGGAACTATCATTTATCAGGCAGCTGCTATATAGAATCAATTATGTCGATGATAAATTAACTTCAAACACGGCAGGTGATACGCAACATTTAGACGACGACGCCATGACACCAGCTGATCAAAACTACATAAACCAAGCCTTGTTTACCTTCTTTATTCGGTTCACAGACAATTACCCCCAAAACGCAACGCCTCAAGACACAGACCACGGTCGGAAATAACACAAAATCGTTTCACATCATCTTAAGCCATTAACAATACGGACCTATGATTTGATGGACTAACGAAGGAGCCGTAAAATTCCTCCTATAATCACTGGACTGATTACAGGGTAGCCGCCCACTGGATGGGAACCCGACCAGAACGCACCTTGAAAACGTTAAAACAATATTAAATAATCAAGAATGAACTAAGTGAACCCTTTTTAAAGCCGCGACGAAAAAGACGTAACTTGGAAATGTGGTTTTTGGAGTTGTTACGTTTCGTTTCTGCCGGCAAAGGAGGATCTAAGCACGATTTCGCCCGGCTCTCTAATTGAGGGCCGGAATGTTTCAATGATTGCGTGCGTTTAGTTCGCGTGATTATTTTTTCTAGTTTCTCTTTGGTCTTTGTGATTTACGTTGTTTTAAAATATGAAGTGCACATGCACCATTCCATTAGCGTTAATTGCTTCAAAGGTACACACGGACATAAATATTGATTTACTATTAAAAGCAGGCATAAATTAAATGGCTTTCCGACATCTGATTTTAAATTTTCATCAAGTCTAGCGACAAGACAGACACCATCTGTATAAATCTTATCTTATTCCGACTGCATAAAGTCGGGATTAGAAGTGAATTTTCTAACTCCAGCCATTAATTTATAGGAAAGATGCAATTCCTCGGGACTTGCTAATTGACATTAAACGCTGGCCGTCCGTCATTCGTGTTCTCGCGCTAGTAATTGAATAGGGAGTTCGTGAATTTCCGTTTTTGTGGTTACACGGTTTTGCTATTCAGTTCCAGATAATTATCAGTATTTTTACGGTTTTTTTTTACTTTTTCAGTACGTTTTTCAAACTGTTTATAAATTGATAAGCCCTATAAAAATACAGTCCCGTTCAAAATGATTTCATATTTTCTTAAACCAAATGGTTTCGCATCTATTAAGCAAATGAACATTTTATATTCCTTTAAACCATGAGTGGTACATAATAGTGTGTATATTTATGTGGTCTTATTTAGTATCTTTTCACAAAATGACACCCTAAGTAGAACCGCGCGTTAGATAATAAATGTTCGAACTATAATTTTCGGTCAATTTGAGACCCTTTCTACCTGTTCGGTTTCGAATACAAAGTCTTTTTTAATCGACGGATGTCGGTTTCGTAATTTCTAGTCGAGAAATGGCATTATAATTTGATAGGACACATGTTCCGACGAATTATTATAATATTAGTAATAAAAAGGCCGTATTTTGAAAGTTGCCTAGTTTATATAACGCTTCGCTGAACTAATTAAATACTTAAGTACTTTATAAACGAGAATATCCTGTCAGACAAGAAATTACGCATAAAATCGGCAGACAATTCAGGAATATGAATTTCTAATAAAGCGATAGCTGTTCCTACGCGATAATTGAACAAGATATGCAAAAGAGAAAAGAAAAAGCTAGTTTTTAGAATATCAGATTGAAAACATGAAGGTTATTTGTATGCTAAATATCTACGGTTCGTTACGAATAGAAACGGCAAATTAATTAAAAACCACAGACCCGGTGTCTCCATTTAATTGTGTCTATCTAATAATTTGTTTTTCGGGGAAACCGTTCTAACTAAATTAAAATAATTAAAAGAAGTGTGAGCTAGAAAGTAGAATGAATGACATAAGTGGAAACAAGCTATACCTAGTATTACAGCAAAAAAATATAGTTGCAGTTGAGTTCAATTATTTTTCATAAATATATAACAGGGCAAGTTTGTTTTGAACTCTCGAAATTAATTAATAATCATTAAAACAAATAATTCATAAATGCATTACCTTGGTACCTACAACTTACAACAAACAAGTTTATGAAACGTACAAAAAAAGATTTCTTATAGGTACTTATTCTATAACTTTTCAATTTTATTGCTAATTGGACCATCGTCCGTCCAACTGTCTGTCATAACGAACATGTTTATAAACAATTACCGTGGTTTTAAAATGGTAATAAGTCTATTTAATTTTGATTGGTAGTCATGGTTTTTAGTTGGTAATAAACCTTATATGACTGGTAAATTACACGATTTTTGAACTAACAAGTTCTTATGTATATCTACACTCGATTTGAATAAATTTACTTTTAAATAAGTCATTAAAATGTTTTCGGTTCGTGTATTTTACAAATAGACACAAAAAGTAGAACCAAGTGTGTTTTTTTTCCACGTCTAACGCAAATATTTCGTAGAAACTACGTGTGTCCGATAATTAACGAACAATTTTTTTTTTTTTAATAGGTACTTAAGTATTTAATGTTCTATAGTTGTTGGGAGTTGGGGAGGCCCATTGTGTGGAACGCTACATGCGTCGACACACTTGCGCCTTCCCATCTTCCGAGGACATCCGTGAGGGCGGGTGCGGCGGCAGATTTGGCCGCAGTTCTCAACAGGCGCAAATATGCAGGTCTCGACAGAGCCTCCACATTTGCTCCCCTTGGAATCGAGAGCCTAGGTCCGTGGGGTACCGAGGCTCTTCGGCTTTTAAAAAAATTTCTGCGCGTCTGGTCGAAGCGACGCGTGACCCGAGAGCTGGTAAGTATCTGGCACAGCGCATCAGCATTGCCATACAGCGTGGCAATGCAGCCAGCGTCTTGGGGACACTTCAACTGGTATTGATGTGGATCAGTTGAGCTACCTGTAGATTGTTTGCAACAGTCTGCAGTTAGCTCAGTTATTTCTCTTTGTGAATAAAGGCTTCTGCTATTTTCTACCTTTTCCATCGACGGCAGTTAGCCAAAACATTCCTAAGAGCTTTTGTATGTATTACTTGCGTATGACGCAGTTTCTAACAGTACTTTAAACTAAGTACTCAAGCTGACAGATGTCGCAAGCAAAACACATTAGATACGGTCGAGTGACAGACAAACAGATGGATTCACTACTGCTTTAGTCCAATCATAGACGTATTGGTATTTAAGTTGAGATTTATAACTTTTTATAATCTTATACTTCCGTCACGTACAAGTAGTTTTTGCAATGTTTATAGGCTTGTCAACTTGTTGACTTTTATTTCTGAGCGCTTTGGGGACATCGTATTGTGTAACTACGCCTCATGGCCAACGCACAATACACATGATACCTGGTGGTACTCGAATTCAATATTTCCAAAAATTTGTCAAATATTTGCACAAAACGAGATTTCCGTAATTTATTTTAAAGCAGAGACAGTTTCAGATACAATTTAGGAGCATCTGTCCTTTTTGCTCTGTAGACGTTCCGGGAATACGTTGTAAATAAAACGCGTGAACAATATAAATTAACCTCAATAATGTGGATAAAGAAAACCACAGCGCACTGACTCACTTGGAGAGAAACAAAATAATGGCAGATTGTTTGACGCATGTTTTGATGCAAGTTTCAAAACAAACAATGATGGAAATGTTATTGAACATTATTTTCCGGAAACGTTCCGTTTTGTGCACGACTGTACTTTAGAATCAGCTGGGGTCAAGGAACGTAAGCGCAATTCGTAAAGATTCGAAAATAGAAGAATTTCAAAAACTGTGCTCTTTGTGTTTGAAAATAGTGTTGTGCGAGAGAAAACCGACATCGATAGAGATCGCGTTTTGGCATGTCATCGATGCGATAGTATCATTACTCGCGACGGTGGTGGTTGGTGGCGCCAAAAACGGGCGCGCAATGAGGTCACCGGTGGCGTCGAGCCAAGTGCATATAAAACCAGTCACGATCCGCGCCAATGACTAAACTTTTTATCGATAAAACATTTACTTAAAGCGCCAATAATAAATTCATATTTCACGTGGGCATGAAATGATTACCTCCAATCATCTGCAAATGTGTTACAGTTTAGCACAAAATGTAAACAGTTTGTTGTTTACTATTCGTTGTGCAGTTCAATGGCTCGAATCCAAAATTCCTCAGGCTACTAACTATTCACCGCTGCATTTCCGAGACAATATTGATGCATTTAAAGATTAGTTAGGTTTTATTGCATTGTCATTTGAAATTCAAAATTAATCGAGTGAAGTACGTACGAGTGCAGTGGCAGACGGCCAAGGAGCGGTGGCGCCAACGTTGCGGGCAATTACAAATGTAGGAGCAAAGTAACACGAGATGTTGTGCTAGGTGCTACCAACGAGAACCGACCGCTGCGGTGCCATTTTACATTAGGTACAATGTAATGTAATTTACAATGTAACATACATACCTACCACTGTCTAGCCAGTAAAAGGTCTGCCTATGTACAAAAAAAAATAAAAATTGTTAATTTGTCGCTTCTTAAATGGGCATTCAATTTATGTATGACTAATTAAACAAATCTTAACAAGTATTTTATAGGTACGTAAGAATACGTATTGCTGATTCATGCCATCCATTACGGTAAACTGCCTGGCTGTATCATCAGCTTTTCAGCAATATGAAAGTGTAAAAAAAAATTATAATAAGCCAAGCTTAGAAATAAACTTTAATTATGAATGCGTCGTCGCTAAAAGGAGTCACGCGCTGTCATAAAGTTCATCGCACAAAAAGAGTTGTAGTAATTTATAATCGTGCGAATAAAATGTAAGACGTTATTTGTCATCGCTGCTGTAAAATCAGGTCGCTTTTCATACTAAAGTGCCAAAATAACGGATCGAGGGTAAAAGGATAATAAAGAAAAGAGGCATGCCAGTGAATACAGCAATTTTTTGTGGCAATGCATGCAGTAAAAGTGTTTTATTGAATTGAAGAAAAATGACAAACTAGGTATAGCTTCAAATCTTAAAGATCTTAAATGTAAATAGGTACATACTAAAATACAATAATGACGATGAATGTTGCAGGAGGTATCTTCACTAATTAAGCAATTAAGAACTTCATTTATTGCAGCTTTAAAATTGACATGAAGAAGAGCAATTAGAATAGCAAAGAACAATAGGGATGGGCGTGTTAGTCACGCCAATCGGTCGGAATACGACAGGCGCCACGGCTGTCGCTACCGGAATGAGGCCGCCGCGCCGCCGCCGACACGGCGACATGTCGTCGGAACACTGGAAGTCGCAAAACGAATCGATGTAGATAAACAAAAACAATTTTGTTTTGCCCTTGGTCGGCACTACACTGATTCTTGGCAAATCTTACGGGTAATTACTGCTTGATTAAAATGATGGTTCGCGTCACTAGAGCACTTAGCAATAGCAATTATACTTCGGAAGGCAGTTCCGAATAAAATTCGACTGTGAAAAGATGGAGGAAGATTTATTTGTTACTCTCAATATATATTTCGTGTAGAATTCCTAAAATTGCATATTTTTATAGGTACCTATTCAAGCTAGTCTAGACCCAACGTGTAGTGTAATAATATGTTATCTGTTGCAGGCATCATCGCTAGGAATAGTTTGAAGCGATAAAGTTCATTCCATTCGACATTTGAAAGCGAAACGCTCAACCTATTCTCAAATTAGACCGCAATCACAAACAAAACAGAGTTTATCGCACGTCAAGTCATTGTGTCGATATCGATTATTATGACTCGCGCGTCGATGTATCGACAACAAGTCCGTCACTAGCGGATGCTAGGCGCCTGATGCAGAATAATTGTGAGTTACTACACGATTATTGCCATTAAGTTAACGCATATAGACAAGAGACAAGCACGGCGCAGCGAATTAGCGAGAATACCTGTCGTTACAATTAGAGATGAACCTCACTTCAATACTTATAACAGTTATAAAGTTATAATTATAACCTATAAATCTGATTAAAATTTGTAAGTTTAGAATTGGAACTGGGAGACAGCAGTAGGCCAAGCACAGGGATTGTTGTCTAGGGTAGAATTGAGAGAAAAATTACGCCACATCGTCATAGAATACGTAAAATATTTGAAATGAATTCCTTCAACTTCAGTAATTTTCTCAATGTATGATGATGCGAACTCATTTTTGTCTGCAGCGAGCTATTCTGTGTAGAGTAACATTTATAGTTTGTAATACAGATAGTATTGCAAACTAACAGATAGTTATTGACGTCGACTTGACCGGGTGGTGGTAGCAGCTACTAAATATAGAATTTTCCATTGCGTTTCGCTTCTTTTACATATCCTACTTGTCTATGTTTTTTCACGGTAAGGCAATAGTTATGGCTTCTGTGGCTGGCGCCGCCGTTTTCGCGAACAATGCAACTGTCCTTTATTGTCCGTTGAGGAGCCGGCGATTGTTTAATTGTTATGCTAATAAATCGACTTGACATCATTGTTTTATTGTATTGTTTACCGATTGGTAAATCTTTGAGGGTTCGAATTGCGAATGTCGTTTCATTTGTTTCGATTGTCACGTGTTTTAGCAAGTTGTACTGTTTTTTTGAAATTTCGAATTACATTTGTTTTCGAAATATGGATTAAGAAAACAGTTCTTTAGAGAAAGTATTACCTCTCCTTGATTTGATGACGTCACACACAACACCCTCTCGTTCATATTACATGTGATTCTGTTGAGACTTACCTGCAAAAAAAGAAAAGTTTTATTAGTTTTAATTTCACAATTTAAAAAATACGACAGTAGATGTAGGTAGAGTTATCAAAATCTAGTCGCAAACGTAATACAGTTTCAATCGTATTTTAAGTTGTGGTGTACTGAAACTATTTTGATCAAACGAACTTCTCAATTGATCGAAATCGTAAAAGCCGATCCATTCGGAATTTTTCGAATAATGTACAGGCCTACCCGGAAACCGAAAGAAAATCATAGTTTCTGATTGGTTTTCGAGCTAAAGATGCACGCAGATGCAATCTTTATGTCACTGACATAAAGATGCATTCACACGAAAACGAACCAGAAACTTCGATTTTCGTTTTTACGAGTAGGCCCGCAGGGGGGGGGGGGGGGGGGGCACGAGTTTCTGACGTTACCGACATGGCCTGAAGCGGTAGCTTGAAGAGTAGAAAATCATTGCTAAAGCTCTCGACCGATTTATTGTAGGTTAAAATAACTGGCTCTCGCAAATAACTGATTTATTGTGCATCTTCTGTGTTAAGGTTGAACGGTAGATGTTATTGGTGAAACTGTGGCTGGCGATTTTGTTAGGATGTTTGAATGTTTGTTAAGGTAGTATGAAATTCCATTTTCTTTTTCAATAAAGATGGAACACTCAGGAAGCTTTAGCTTTAATTTTTTTCCTATTGATTTTATCAGTCACCAAATTATTTATATCATAGGGGTCGTCCATTAATCGTGTGATCTTTTTAGCAAGCTTTTATCGAGAAATAATGAAAGATATGGGATAATGTGAAAAATAAATTCACATGAGATCTCACTACCCCTCCCCCTTGTGATAATTCGTGATTTTTTTCCGAAACCCCTCCCCCCTTTCCAACCTCGCATGATTAATGGACAAACCCATAGGTACTGGTTCCTGTCGGCGACTTCACACGTGTTGTTTTATTCCTGATGCAAGACACAAGTAACTTACATGTATCCCTTACCAGGCTAGGTCAATTATTATAAGCTTTAGCTTTTAATTTGTCTATACAATGTGTTATAAAATTTTCAGTAAGATCCGTCCAGCTAAGTTCTGAATAAGTTACCAATAGAGCCGTGTGGTGCCGGCTTAGAATTTGCACCACCCCAACTTCCCGCGGGTGTCGTAAGAGGCGACTAAGGGATATCCACCGGGGGCCGGCAGCAGCGCCTCCTGCAGAACGATTCTACCACCGAACTGCGATCCCAACCCGCATGCCCAGCGTGGGGATTATGGGCATTACTCTCATGAGATAAAAGCCAACAAGGTGTTTATCAGGGATAGACCTGCGTCCAGCAGTGGACCAATACAGGCTGTTGAGGAATCAATAGAAGGCACCTACGTCACTTCAGAGTTACTTGCGCTTTTTCTATCACTACATAGTATAAAACAAAGTCGCTTTCTCTGTCCCTATGTATGCTTAAATCTTTAAAACTACGCAACGGATTTTGATGCGATTTTTTTAATAGATAGAGTGATTGAAGAGGAAGGTTTATATGTATAATAATAGTGATAGTAATAGTAGTATTTTATTACACCCGTGCGAAGCCGGGGCGGGTCGCTAGTTGGTTATAATTGATAGTAACCGAAGCCACGTCCCGCGGCTAGTATCGGCGCGTACGCAAGTGGCGTTGTTTATTATTCCAGCCGGCATTATATGAAACTTATAAACAATCCTCCGATTTACACGCTCGCTGTCCGCCGTAAATAAACACTGCCGGGTACCGTCAGCAGATAAAGTTATACTGAGGCCCGTATTATGAGATCTGGCTCAGCCATCGATCTATGGCTTGAGTGACGTTTGTGTCATAGAAAAACGTTACTCAAAGCGTTTGCTAAGTTTCTAAAGTAATTTTGTATATTTACTATAATTAATGTATTGTTATGTAATATATACAGTGTGTTTTTTTTAACTGGGACAGTACGGTACCATAACCAGAGGAGATACAGGTGCAGTTTCTTTTGAAACATCAGCTCCTTTTTGAAGAAAAATATTTTGGGACTAAAATTTTTTTAGTCAAGCGTGAGTAGCGCCTTAAAATGAATCAAGTTGGTTATTTTTTTTTTACCAATCGACTCAGTCCATTGTAAGGATCATTTTACTGTATCAAATGAAAAAAATCTGAGCAGCGGAAGTTAGTCAAATTTGATAAAATGTTTTCACATACGATTTCTTAGTAGGTTGGTAGTAGTCCCGTCGAAGTCGAAAATTTTCGCGATATTATTTGATTTCTTAGAAATTTGCCAAATTAGCGAGGCTTACGCACTATAATAACAAAAACCTTGTAGAATGCTTAAAAAGTTCAAACTTTCAGTCCAGAAAACCACAGTAAATAAATAAATAACTTTGCTTAAATAATATCACCCTATTTTTTAATTAGCTGTGACGAACTTCACTTGCCATCGGTACATAACTTTTTCAGTTTACGTTCACATCTGTCGCCACGCGCCGCTTGCGCATCCACCAAAACCAGTTCATCTATACCTCCCCCACCTCGCCCTAAGCCAAGTTCAAAGGTTCAACTTCTACTGGTCATTGTTTGGTTATCCTCACCACCAGTTAATCAAGACCCCTTATTTCTATCAACACAAATTTGTTGAGGTATTAAGTTAAGCTGGTCAGAGATTCTACCCTATCTAGTAGTACGTTCTATTTGAAGGGCCCCATGGACTGTCTATAAATATGTCTATTTATTTGAAACGTATGGTTTTGACTACTGGCTTATTATTTTTAGTTTTTTAACAATATTATAGGTTTAAGAGGACGCATTGCGCGCCATTTTGTGAAAAGGATAGGCATAGGATTTCGCGTTCATGAGAGCGGGACGGAGCATACGTTTTTGGAACGGCGTAAGCGCAAAAATTATGTTTTTGCTTATTTACAAGAAAACTACACAACTCATGAAGAGACTGTATTAAGGAACCAAAGAATTAGTAATAATAATAACAGTTATTATTACTTATAATAACTAACGAATCAAAACCAAAATATTTTCTATAGACCAGGGTTCCTGAGATCTCTCCCAATTAGGTGCATACCTACCAGTGCACTTTCATGATTTTTTTATTGTAATTTTTTTTAATATATACCAAAACCCAACAGAGACAAGAACCTTAAAAGTTACCACATACACAAACACATAAATCTAGAAACGCAACATCAAGTTTTAAAGAAAGTTTATTACCACTATAGTCAGCGTATTGAGGACGCTTCCAATTGGTATTTATACGAATCAGTTGAGCTACCTCTAGATTGTTAGCATCAGATTGCAGTTAGCTCAACTTTTTCAATTGAAAATACTAGTTCCTATTTCGTTTTTATGCTTTCATTGTAATTTTGTTTGCTGTGAAAGTTTGGTAGAGGTACCTATCAATCTAGAACGTGCAATAAAATTAAATACAGCAGCGTGGCAATGCAGCCAGCGTCTTGGGGACGCTTCCGACTGGTATTGATATGGATCAGTTGAGCCACCTCTAGATTGATTGCAACAGATTGCAGTTAGCTCAACTTTTTCAATTGAAAATACTAGTTCTAATTTGTTTCTATTATTTGATTGTTATTTTCTTTGTTGGCTATGTCTCTTGATCCCATCTGAGCAAGCACCTGCTTAGTCCAGACGTAAGAGGCTCCACCCGGAAGTTTTATGGACGGTACACCAACCGAATCCTAGCGCTAAGCAGAAGCAACCTTCGCATCATGACAAAAGCCCTAACTGGACACTGTCGCCTCAACAAGCACATGTTCAAACTGGGGCTAAGCGACACACAATCCTGCAGATTCTGTGAGGCGGAGGAAACGCCTCTCCATCTTCTAGGAGAGTGCGGAGCACTGATGCAAAAACGTAGCATCCATCTGGGCAAGCACCTGCTTAGTCCAGACGAGCTAAGATACTCAACCCCGAAGAAAATCGTACAGTTCCTAGCAGCTGCAAGGGTTAATGGCGAACTGTAAACGCCGCTGCTTCGAGGCTGAACACACAAAGGGCCGATCACAATAGACCTATCATGGCCGCAGTGATACGAAAGCCACCAGATGCTAATAAAAAAATATATATGTCTCCTGATACGCCAATTATTGATCCGTGTATTATTACTATATATAAAGCTCGATTTATAGTATACACCTATACACCAGTGTTAATTAATTTAGGTCGTAAGTCTAGCAGGGCGCGGCGGCAGGTCGAGGTCGACGGTAGTGCGCTGCGGTTCTGTCACCGCCAAATGTCACCGTTTTATGGTCACTTGACATAAGATCTGTGTTCACCAAAAGATAAATCGGACAATTAGGCGGCTTCGTCGATTAACTTTGACGTAAAATGTATGAAAACTTGTGTCAATATCGTCAAAATAACCGTTTAAAATTTAACTATTTGTTGGTGAACTTATAGGTCTACACTGTAGACTCTACAGCCTAGCACGGGTCGTCTAGGGTAGAATAGAGAAGAATGACATCACATTGTCATACATTGCGTAAATTATTGGAGTTGAAGGAATGAGTTTTAAACATATTACGCATTCGATGGCGACGTGACGTAATTTTTCTCGATTCTACCCTAGACCACAATCCCCGTGGCCTACCACGGGGATTGTTGTGTAGGTGTCCTGGTGGTAAGGTAACGCCTGTGACTTAGTGGATTGGAATTATTTTTTGATATTTAAATAAATAAATAGGAATACTTTATTGACAAGGAAAATTACAATAAAATAATAGAAATAAAATAGTAGTGTATTTACAATTGAAACAACGCTTCCGACTGGTATTAATAAATAAATAATTAATAATACTGGACAATCCACACAGTATCATCTAGCCTCAAGCTAAGCAGAGCTATGTTATGGTTATGGGTACTAGTTATCTGATTTATAATGAATACGGTACATTACATAGATACCTAAATATTGTTATTATACATAGAATACCCAGAACACCCATAAGAACAAATTCTTGCAGATCGTACAAACATTTGTCGGGCGGGAATCGAACCTGCAACCTCCTGCGTCGGAAGCGGACCTGCGCCCGCCGCGCTACATCGGTCGATATTTGGTATACTTACATTTATTCATACAGCTAATAATATACTTACATATACAAATTTTAACTACCTAGTAGGTATCTAGTATCTTCAATTGAAACAGTAAATTTACTCAATACTGTTGCAAATAACCAAGAGGTAGCTGATCCAAGTCAATACCAATCGGAAGCGTCTTGAAGTCGCTGGTTACGAATTTGTTAAAAAAAAAACCGTTTAATGGGAGCAGGAGGATTAACCAAAGCATCGATGCTTACATACAGTGATAGAAAAAAAACTTGTCTTAAATAAGACGTAAAAATCTTGCTTTGAATAAGGTCATGAACCTAGCTAAAAAAAAGTAAAGTAGTTAGACGAAGTAATCAATCAACGCCAATAACCACAAGTAGCATACTGCCGACACATGATTCACAATCATTTAGTCATGGCGTAATAATAAAACACGTAGATGCAGTCCAGCCAGACACATTGCCCGACGAATGGCCAATTAAACCGAGCAAGAATATAGAAATTAACACAAATTAACACTTATAGAGCACAATGAAGCTTGAAACTGTGCTATTCATTAATAATATCTGCTCTAGCTTACCATTTGGCCTTTTCCCACGGTAAAAATGTCAGGCAATCTTTTAATTTATTAAAAAGCGACGACTAGTCGCCACGTCGCACCCACGTTGTCCACATAGGAAAACAATAAAGCAACAGTATCGCAAAATAGAGAATTACGTAGCATAAAACGCGAATAAATTACCAGTTTAATGAATAAATTATGAGAACAACGCGGTGTGCCGCGAGAAAAAATAGCGCTAAGCGCGGCGCCGGCGCCAGCGACGCAAGGATAAGCTGCATGCGCACCTCGACCGCAGCCAATCGTGACAACACGGAAAACTCAACCTTAGCAATAAAGCATAAGATATAAAACAAGAATCAGTCAAAGCCGCATAGGACTTTGTAACAGACAAAACAGATTCTGAATGCGCTCATGCGACCGTAGCGGGTCATTACGATACTTTGAAATGTTCCATATAAAAACACCAAAGTGAACTCTAATCCAAAGAAATAAAGTCCGCATCGCAATCGATTACGCAGCCGAAACATGCTCTCTATCGAAAAGCCAAAGAGTAAGCGAGATGTAAATAGTAAAAACTATATCCGCAATGATCCCGTTCGTTTTGACACGTTACATGAGGCGAGCGTAATAAATACTTCAGTTCGGACACATGCCTAGGACTGTAGGTACGTAAATTCAATTTAATGCAACTCTGCGAGACAACACGGAAGACTCCTTCATAATGTACACACTCATAAAACAAGCGTGAGAGAGCCAAGAGTCAAGCATCTTAAATCTTGTAGACAAACCACTCGAAAACCTGGCTTATGATGGACTAAGAAAACTTATACAACTATACAAACTCAATCAACTAAGCAAATAGGTTCCGAGTAGGTATGCTTCTAAGGATTGTTGAATCGATGCATCATGCAATATTTAAATTCAGCAACAGGTGCGGTTGAAAGACGAAAAACATAAATTCCGAATCGATAACAGATGCTTGCCAGCCGTCGACCATGCTTGAGTAACGCAACGTAACATTATTTGGAGCATAACACATAAGTAACCAGAAATAATCCTACGTTAGCTAACGTGGTTCATATAATTTTTATATCAGAGGAAATAAAAGAATTCGAAGCATCGGGTAAGACAAATAAGCAGCGTGTTATCTAAACAGAGCCCACGCTATGCCCGAAGCTCTTAAGTGCCGTCTTGCCGGGTTTATTATCTCGAGACCCCGCTATCTGGTTGTCCTGATGCCACAAAAACTACAAAACCTTATCAACGTACATGGACCTCAACTTAGCTGGTCCCATTTTTGTCGGTTCGTCGAAGCTTTTAACCATATCTCGATTCCCAACCCCTGCGAGATTTATAACCGTCTGGTGCTCTCAGGTCGGCGGAAGTCTACTTTAGGTAACGGAAACCTGTGAGTGCTTCGGTAATTTTAGACCCAAAAGCGTAGGGACATTGCAATCGAGAGATAATTGAAGAGGGTACGTTTTAAGTGTCCGTGAGTTCAAACAGATCCTGTGGAAACAAAATGATTAAACTGAAAACCTTTTAGCGATATCTGTTATAGCTGTAGAGGCTGCAGTCGAGGCGCATTTTAGGAGTTTACGAGCATCGGGCCAATTGGGTGTTCTCGAATGATTGAAGATAATGAGTGGGGCTCTGGATGTTCCATTAACGTGTAATGAGTGTTGGATGGAATCCGAAGCGAGACGCCGTGATGGAGTGCCAGTGTCACCGACAGGTAGTCGTGAGTCAACATCAACACTCGACGTAGCCCCAGACGACAATAAACGTAAACAACTTAACAAAAAAAGCTTTTCAAGTTATTTCTACAGGTTAACTACTTGACAATGGGCATTGTTAGTTGAGTGCCGAAACTATGAAAGCAATTTAAACGCTATTTAAAATAGTTTTAGACCATCAGGTGAACGTACTGTGAAATTCAAATGAGCCTGGAAAACAATGCAAACTGGCCGAAAACGATGTTGCGTGTCTCGATATCAGAGAATCTGGTTTTATAGACAACAATCTTCAGCACCCAGCACCAGACATATACAATAATTAGCTACTTGGCTATTGCATTAGAATTAATGGCAGCGGTAAACGCAGATAATTTACAAGACCTAGCTCAGCTTTCAAGAGTAGGAGGCTATTAATCATTCGCACCGACAAGCTAATGGTACTACGCTGTAATTAGCTTTTGCGAGCCCAGAGCAGAGCACAATCTCTTAAAGATACCGAGGGGAACGGCAAAAAAGCAGGTAGATGTTGGCGTGAGACGAAAAAAATCGGCGAAATGGGACAGGTACTTGGAGGTAGATGGAGAACAAAAGGGGCCTAGAGGCGTCAGTTAATGGGTATGACTATGATGCAGTGTGGGCGACAAAGTCAATTAGGGCATCCGTCGTCGCCATTCCCGGAATGCGTCTCAGACTACAAATGAGTGGTTGAGATAAGACAGGCGACGCGGCACCATTTTAGCGTTTATTCTTGCAAGTTTTCGATAAAACTAGAATTATGGTCCTTTCAGATTGTCTGAGTGATATCGGCAGTTATTGGCATTTTTTGTTTCATTATTTGAGTCGTTTGTTTCAACGTCGTTTGTATTACCGACTGTCTGGGATATTCTTGAGTTGATTCCCTTTAGAGGAATCATCTTGGCCAAAACGTAGACGGAGCTGTTAATGTTGAGGTTTGAAGAGTCGAATTTGTGTCAGTAGATCATTGAAACTACTGGCTCAACAGCATGAGTTTTGTGTTTAAATTTTCTCAAAAACCTGTCTTGATATGACTTTGTTCTATACCTAAGGCCCAGTATATTTTTTCGTATTTTACCTTCGTTTGTGATACTGATAACGCTTCCTTTTCTTAATTGAAATTCTGTGTTTCGGGATCCTTATCTCCAAATCGCATTAGAGTCTTGACATGGGGCAGTTAAGTTTATAGATGTCATTAACAGCTATTCGCGTAATCGGACTTTTATTTGTAGAGTTGTTTTAGTGGTGTGAACAATTCGTGGAGTTGTCTTTTGTAGCATGTTTCTAGCTAGCGAAGCATCCTATCCTACTAATATTTAAAGCCGAAAGATTGTAAAATGAGAATTTTATTTTGTTACATAAGATCCAAAACTACGGAGCAGATCAAGATGAAATTTAGCGTACATTTAGAACATAGCCTAACTTAGATAATTAGGTACTTATTATACCAAAAATAGGCGTGCGAAACCGCGGGCAGAAACTAGTATCAAATATAGGGCGATGTTGCCAACTTGTTTTATGAATAACCATGAGTTCTGGTTCTCGCACAGTGAAAGTCGTAAAAGAAAGATAACTCGTGAGTCACTATTGCAACTGAATGCGCTGAATCATACGCTCCTGTATGTTTCACATTGTACTGTTCTCGAGTGTTGATGTCACACAGTGGACAAGGTCTTATGATTTTTTTTTTTTGCTACATCTCGAAAAATAACAACTACGGCTAAAGGTTTCTTCGTTGCTTACTTTAGTCTACATACCGAAGCGACGAAATCAAAAATATCACTTCATTTTCGCGTCAGTGTTAAATTTTTATAATTCGACCTTTTCTAAGCGTATATTTATTCTGTTAACGAAAATAAAGAGATTTTGATTCTTGATTCTTCTTTTGAGATTTGGTTCAACAATATAAAGTAAGTTGCTGTCTTGTGATGTCAGTGATGTGACACAGAAGACGTTTTGTTATTCTCTATTTATTGGCTGGCTAGCACGTTATGATGGAGGAATCAACTTTTGAGGACGTTTATAGCGATTCTATCAGTTTGTTTAACAATATTTTATTTAGCAGATTGAGAGTAACTAGCAAACTACAAGCACATATTACCTTTGCCTTTGTTTCATTGAAATCAGACTTGTTGAACAAAGTTATCACGAATGAAAGATAACTTTAAAGTTCAACAGGAAACTGTCTTTTTAAGGGTCAAAGATAGATTTTGCAAAACCACAGATAATAATTATGTAATGTTTTCAATATATTGTGGTAGGCAAAGGAACTTTACCGACACAATCCATGCTTTGGCGATCAAGAATTGTGATTTCTGATGTTCCTCTTTATGAACAGATTCCTCCAGATTCGAGGCTCGTCACAACCTTGTTTTGGAACTGAAATGATGTTTTTGGCTCGCTCTCAAGAGCAGCAGTATTTTTAATTCGAAGCTTGTACTTTGATTATACAATTGTTGGATAGGTTTGAAAGCGGTCGTAAACATTCAGAGCAACTAATTTAAACGCTTGACGTTGCTTTCTCGATTAGACGCAGGCGTTTTATGAAATAGTTTTTTCTATTCGCCACGCATTTTAATGAAAACTTGTCTGTGGTAGGTGGAGAAGTAGCCACAAGCATCTACAATGGGAGTCCTGACATCAAGGCAGATAGACAAGATTAGTATTTTTTTTGGGACAAAGTAGGACTTTAAGTAAGGCACAAATTATTTTACCAAACATTATTATCCACCAACATTCCAAAATGATGAGCCTATTTTGATATTCTATTCTCTTACTAATTAGGTTCCTAGTAGGAATATATTGAACATTCTAAGGGTTAATTTACTGAACACATAAGATTTAATCTTGTTTATATTAATAGCATGGCATGTTCAGAGTTGTAAGCGGTAAGGCAATAATTACAGCTTGCAATATCTTCGCGTCTACATTGTTGTGAGGTACATGCATCTATGTAAGTAAAATTCGGAAGATTGGGCACTAGCTTCTCGAAAGTGGAAGGCTCAAATTAGGTCCAATTAGGTCCACCCACCTCAGTCATAGTCCGACCGGCGCCGCCGGCGGCGTTTGTGTTTCGCGTGCGTATTGTTGTTTCGGTCGCATTTCGGTTTAGGTAGGTCTTTACATCTTTGATGTTGATAAGGTAGGTATTTTGCAAAAGATAGGAAATAGCGTGTCTTTGCAAATGCAGCAGACACGATATTTCTAATCTTAGTTGTAACATTTGTTCCAGTTTTAAAACAACACAGGCCATTTGTTGAGTTAGGTTGCGCTGGGAGAACGTAAGTACCATATTTACAGAATTTTACTTACATTATATCTATGGAGGTATGCAATACTCTCGCCTTTGACCCCAGCTATTGAAGGAATATAGTTATTAATGCAACGGTACTTTGGAAATCATATAAACCGAGCGTTTTACTGCTTGACTTTTGACTTCTTGGGTAAACTTAACCATATGTTTATCAAGGCGGTGGAATTACTCACGAAATATAATCAGTCTTAACAGTGGTTTTAGACTGTTTTAGATTTAAGCGCAAAGCAATGAAGTTCACTTCTTGCATAGCGCCAGTCACGCTCAGACTTGTCGAAATCTTGTACTCAAGCTAAAATATATACACTTCTTTTGCGTTGCTTCTAGAATCTTAAATTTAGTTTTTCCAGACCCGGATATATCTAAGGCAGATCAATGTAAACAGCCCATGACTAAGCCACGTATTGAACCTATTAGCCTGTTACTTTATTGTGTTTATAGTTCTACTGCAGCGATGTTTGTATGTATGTAACACACTGGATAAGTGCCGTAACGCAGTAGAACAGTGTGGTGACACAAGAGCATTCAGTTTTGTTTATTTCTGATACGATTTTGAATGTTCCTGCCAATAGCTTTTATCTATCCATATTATTATTCATTTATTTCAGATTATAAAAATCCACACAATATTATTACACAGAAACCATAATGTTAAAAAGAATTAAATTAAATATGTACATATATGCTGCCATATGCTGGCCAGCCTTCCCTAACTTTTTAATATTCACAATACAAAAACTCAAAAGATCTTAACAATTTCGATAAGACAATATCATCTTTCATTCCATTTATAGATTTTACCTTTATCTGAATTGTTCCCACCATTAATCAAGCTGAGATTTACGCAATTTGTCTACCAAATGGCATACCAAAAATAATAACGCGAGTATCATTTCTATTCAATTTGTATTTAATTTGAATGTATTTGAAATGTAATACGCTGGGCTTACCGTTGTTTTAATGGTTAATGAAAAAGCTTTAGTATGTTTGATTCGGAAATTATTATAATTTTATGAGCAAGTTAGTACTAAAACAGTTTGGATTTTGTAAACTTGATGTTTCGTTCAATTTGTAATGTCATTTACTATTCATTATTATATAGGTAGGTTAGGTAAATATTAAGATTCAGTGTTAATAAATAAGTTGAATATACCTATACCGAGAGATAAACTTTAAGAAAACCCATTTTTTAATTTTTTTATATCAAGAATGAATCTTTGTTGGTATGTAAAGTACTCAAAATTTCAAAAGTTCCCAAGAACAGTTATTTTTCAAGATTATTTACTATTAAAAAACATATTATTATTTATTAGGTAATTTTTTTTCAAGATAACAAAATCTGTTCTTCTATTGCAGTTTCTCTTAGATTTTTATTTCTATTTTACCATTTTAGCTTCTAAGATTTTTGTACTTATTGGCATACTAATTTGGATGACATTGTGTTGTTATGTTCTTGTTTAAATAATCGATTGGATGAAATTCCAAAAAAACGTTCACCGTTTTTTACCGCGGCCCGGGCATACTGGATGCCTTTGTTTGAAAGATAAATAAACAATCGAAAGCTGATATTGCTGAGTCAGGCACGTCAAATTAAGGTATTGGTGAAACTTGGCCGCCTCATGTTCATAATCAACCTCGAAAATGGAAGTTAAATTGAATAGTAAGTCTGCTCGGTTGCTTTCATTAGAATGTTTTGCAAGTTCGAAATATGTAGGTAGGTACCATAAATTGTTTTTATATTAAGTAGTTCTGATTCGTAGGTCAGTAAGTAGGTCTTGGTTTGCGCAACATTTGATCTTAATAAAAGTAATTAATGGACTCCTCAGTCCATTCAAGGAGAGGGGGTCGAAAAATCGCCAAAATCACCCCACGCCTTAAAATACTCAAATATAAATAAATAAACAATAGTATAAAATAAAAAAGAACAGCAGATATGTACTCACTCGATGTTTTAGCAGTTGTGAATTTTAAATAGTTTTTATTGTCAAGCTTACATCATTTTGGCAATAACAAAAGGATAGGTCTGTGTATTTATTGTTTGAATTAACATAAGTTATTCAAAGGATTTATTTATTGAATACCTATCAGACAATGGATATTTTGTCTTTTATTATCTAAAACTACATACTACTACCATTACCTACCGTTAGTTCACGTAATTTTATTTACATATATTTACTTAGTAAGTTTAAGTTTGGCTTTAGGTAGGTAGGTACATTATTATTAACTTTAAGATTCTTGAGAACTTTAAAATATTTGAAATAACAACGTAAAAATAAAAAAAACGTCACTTCATCGTTTTTTTTTCTGATCACAGTGATCTTTTTTACACGCTTTTTATTAGCTTCACCTGTATGTTTGTATGTTTGTTTGTAACCGACTTCTTTGGGCGCGATTATGACCCACTTTAAACGGCCAGATTTCGTTCAAACTTTGTAGATTTATTGAGGACCGATGACAATACACTAATTTGACAAGCTATTATAAATAATCCAAACTAAAAAGTAGAAAATAAATAATAGTTTAAAAAAACTAAAAAACACGCTTTTTATAGAAACCCGAACTAAAAAATAGAATATAAATTTTAATGAATTTAAATTAAGAAAATAGTGTTAAAAATTTCAATGAATATATAAAATGAATATAATATGAATATAAAAATTATTTTATTTAAAAAAAAGCGTGGGGTGCTTTTTAAAATATTATCGAAATGATAATCACTCTACTCATATCTGTCAATAAAATATTTATAACTATTGACACCATGCACCCCACGCTTTTTTTAAAATAAAATATTTTTTTTTTATTCACACTATTATTAACTTATATTCATTGAAATTTTTAACACTATTTTCTTAATTTAAATTCATTAAAATTTATTTTCTAATTTTTAGTTCGGTTTTCTATAAAAAGCGTGTTTTTTAGTTTTTTTAAACTATTATTTATTCTAGTTACAAGTTAAGAATGTAGGTGCTTGTTGTTAAATCAGGTACTGTAGGTACGTTAGGTGCTAATTTAAATATTTATTTAAATCTTATATTTTTAAAGGGCTTTTAGCCAAACACTGACAACGTCAGCCCTGTTAGTACATTCAATTAGTTGCTAATCTTATAAAATATCATAAACCATTTTATAGAGAATCCTGGCCGCCGTGGTATTTTAACTCTACTCTGGCCGCATAGGTAGATATATTTTTAAACCTGGCTTGATTCTATTTTGTTTTTCGTATAGGTGCTTGGATTTGTGACGTCCGTGTGGATAATTGTATGACAAAACAAAAGAGAATCTCCTCAGCTTTTAAAATTTATCTATACCTACTACAGCGGCACCGAAACCACGGGCAGATTGAGAGGTTAACCACTCAACCAATCGTCATCTTTCCTTATGTCACTGTAGGAAGAATCAGAAATCAATTGAGCTTATTTTTTTAGGCTTACAAAATAAGCTCTTTGACTAGTCAAATTGTAAACTATAAATTATTTAAAGTTTTTAAAAAATAAATAGCACCGAGGCTAATAAAAAAAGTGTAAATTGATTTTTCTCTTCTTCAGTTAATTTTTTTGACACTAGTGAATTAAGAAGAATTTGCAAACATCATATTTCTCTTCCTACCAAGTACCAACATAATATAAAATCAGCAATAAACCCGTCTGAAATTAGCGAAAGTTCATTAAAATGCGCATTAACCGCGCATGTTGACATGGCTGCCATTGCGCTTGCGCGGATTAGCATACCGGACGGTGTTGACGTGCTCGACGCCGGCGCATAGCGATAGCCATTAGGGCTGCCACACTTGTGTATGACTGGATAGCGATAGCCATTAGGGGTGCCACAAACACTTGCCGCGCTAGACTTGATAGTGATAGCCATTAGGGCTGCCACACTTGCGTATGACTGGAAAACGATAGCCATTAGGGCTGCCACACACACTTGCCGCGCACGACTTGATAACGATAGCCATTAGGGCTGTCACACACTCTTGCCGCGCACGACTTGATAGCGATAGCCATTAGGGCTGCCGCACTTGCCGCGCATGGCTTGTTAACGGTTTTACCCACCAAAGCGAAAAAAATAAAAATATTTATAAAACCTACCAAAAAAACATCGAATAACCTGATGAACGGAGGCCCCAGTAAAAAAAATGTAATATCACCTATTTAAAGCTGGCAACCCTAAATCAAATATTGTACTTGTTAGCTTTTCGCATCTGGCAACCCTAAAACCCCACTCGTACGTATAAAGCATAGCACATATCGTAAAAGGCGGCTGTCTGTTTGTCCAAGTGGCATCTGTGGAGTTTACATAAGGCATGGTATGGCAACCTCAAGTGGGTACACGTGCAATGTATGAAAATTAGCCGCTGTAAGACTTTATCGGTGTTACAAGTTTACTGAAAAAACTTAAATTGCTGATTTATTTTAAATGGTGGTGATTTTTATTACCACGCGCATGTAAAAGGATAGAATCATAATCATTTATTTGCCAGAATGTATGTACGAGTACAAAAGATCTTAAAATTAAATAGTTATGTCCATTTTCTTTCATTTCATTAAAGTGTGCACAAATTACAATGTACATCAATGTATAAAATTTTTGCACACCTTAATGAAATGAATGAATAAAATAACGTTAACGTACCAGCCATTCTCGAACCGAATGGTCTGTTGCGTGACGATGGTAAGAGGCCCGACGGTATGACACTAGTCCTATGGGAGTTGGGGAGGCCCATTGTGTGGGACGCTACATGCGTCGACACACTTGCGCCTTCCCATCTTCCGAGGACATCCGTGAGGGCGGGTGCGGCGGCAGATTTGGCCGAAGATCTCAAGAGGCGCAAATATGCAGGTCTCGACAGAGCCTACACATTTGCTCCCCTTGGAGTCGAGACCCTAGGTCCGTGGGGTACCGAGGCTCTTCGGGTTTTCAAAAAACTATCTGAGCGACTGGTCGAAGCGACGCGTGACCCGAGAGCTGGTGAATATCTGGCACAGCGTATCAGCATTGCCATACAGCGTGGCAATGCAGCCAGCGTCTTGGGGACGCTTCCGACTGGTGTTGATATGGATCAGTTGAGCTATCTGTAGACTGTTTGCAACAGTCGGCAGTTAGCTCAATTGTTTCAATTGTAAATACTAGTATAATTTTCTTTGTGAATAAATGTCCTGAATTAATAAAATAAAAAAATTAATATAGAAAAAAAAAAATTTTTATACCTACATGTCCATTTACAATCTACGATTTTAAATGAACATCAACTTTAGATTCCAAAAAGTTGCTTAGCATGATACAGCATTGCTACTGTTTCATTTTTCCGCGGCAGTAGAAAGATCTTTCAGTAAACTGAAGTTTATAGCATTGGACAAGATCAATAACCTATAAGCTCGAAAAATACTCCATCAGTTTCCAAAAGCCTAAAATAGGAACCTACTGCCAACCGGTCACTCGATCGCCACTAGAAATGACCGTCCACCGGTCTAATGCCCGTCATTTCCTGCATAAATACTCCAACGAAGTGTGCAAGCCATTGCGAAATAGCCAACAGCTTTTCGAAATCAATTTAGCTTTGAATTTCAATACCTACTTATTGGAGTATTCATCCTTTCTACTTAGTAATCGGAACTTTTATTGAAGACGATAGGTAGTTTTAAAAATGTGTTTCAGTTATTTAATTAATTTTGTGGTGTATAATTAATTACATTAAAGAGTTGTCTGGTGAGGTCCTGGGTTCAAATCCCGGGGCAATAGTTGTTATTGGAATTTCTAGCAAGAAAAAATCAGAGTAGCAGCGAGGATTCAGGTAGTTGGCGGTGTTACACCACCGTGCCTCGGAAAGCACGTTAAGACGTTAGTCTTGCGCTTGACCTCTCCCCGGTCGTGTCGGTCTGCTGTCCCATCGGATTATGAGAGTGAGGGAATAGAGAGTGCACCTGTGTGCACACACTTGTGCACTATAATATGTCCTGCGCATCTGGGTAAGTCTAAGATGAGACTGGCCGAAATTCGGCTAGGAGGACATCATCATGTATTTTCATTATCCTCGCTCGCGTTCTATGACGTTTTAGGATTATTCTCATAATAACTGATTTATGGAATTTAAAGCCTATGTGTTATACCTACATCTATGCAAAATTTCACCGCGAAGTGTTCCGTAGTTTGGAAGTAAAGACGTAATAAACATCCATCCATTCAAAATTTCCCAAAAATTTTCGACTTCGACGGGACCCGCATCCTTCCCACAGTACGGGAATTGACCTCGTGATGTAGGTACATAAGCAAATTCTTACTTACAATTTTTTTTCGATTTTTTTTTTCAAATTTAGTCTAAATTTTTTGGGATATTATCTGATTTCTTAGACACTAATATTACTTTGATTGATACGAAAGAAAATCAGTTTGTTTTGTTTGTAGCCTTTTCACGACGAATTGGCTGCGATAGGATATCAATAAAATTTGGCTTAGAGATAGATGTATCCTTTGACTCACACAATAATAAATAAGCCACGTAAAGACAAGGGCAGAAATTAGTATTCGAAAAAAGACCTCGAGTCGATTTATTTTATACCTATCAGTGGATCATCGAGCGCTGGAGAATGATAATGATGAATTAATGACCTTATGTTGATCAATTCATCATCAAAATAAAATATTCGAATAAAACAATAATTAACCAATTAAAAACAAACATCTGTTACCTTGAATGTTTAATTATTGTAATCTCTATAATTATTGCTTGAGTAAACCACCTGCCTCACACTACACCTACCATAGGTTAGCAGAGCAGATGGTTTACTTGGCCGGTATCGGACATTGAAATATTAGTCCGATACCGACTATGTATAGATATTGAAACCCTATTGTGAGTCGGAAATTCCTGAATGCAATGTTAATGTTTTGGTATGTTCTACTTAGAGGTATATTATCGTGCATTAAATCAAAATTTATCGTCGCCAATAAATCCTGCGTAAGGGAAAACATAGTTCTTAACTCATAGTTCACTGCAAAGAAATTTTAAAAATTAGTCTTGAACAACCCTTGAAGCGATTCCAGTTTAAAGCTCGCAAGTGTAGTTGTTTGCATTTGATTATTTCAAGAACGAACAACTACTTACGGTGTAAATAAGTGGATCCCCCTGATCCATTTCTGGAATTCTTGTCCACAAATCCCCCGTGCGTCTTCTCTCTGAGCCGGCAGGGGATTTCTGGACAAAAAGTCCAGGAATCCCCTTCGCAGGGGATTATGGCAGGGGATTATTGGAATAAGCCATATTTATGACAGAACATGCGAGCTTTAGCTCTATTTCGGTAGCTATATTTATGTATTCTACAGGTATCCTTCCTCACCTCAACAGCCTATATTGGTCCACTGCTGAACGCAGGCCTCCCCCTGATAAGCGCCTTATTAGCTGTTATCTCTTCGGGGGTAATTCCCGTTATCCCCACGCTGGGCATCGCAGTTCGTTGGTAGAATTGTTCTGCAGGGGGCGCTGGTGCCCGACCCCGGTGGATATCACTTAGTCGCCTCTTACGACACCCGCGGGAAGAGTTCATCATCATCATCATCATCAGCCTATATTAGTCCACTGCTGGACATAGGCCTCCCCTAATGAGCGCCATAGCGCCCTGTCTTCAGCTTGCCGCATCTAGCATCTGCCTGCAGTCTTTCGCAGATCGTCATCCCACCTGGCCGGAGGGCGTCCTACACTGCGTTTGCCGAGTCGTGGTCTCCACTCAAGAACACGTTTACCCCAGCGGTTGTCGGGAAGAGTTGGGGTGGTGCAAATTCTAAGCCGGCACCACACGGCACAGGTATCTTTATTAGTTTTATTTATACATAATGTATTAATTAAACTACTTATTAAACTACTACTGCACGCACGCATTTTCTGGGATAAAAGTAGTCTATATCTAGGTGTAGACGTAAGTATGCAAAAAGCCTGATCCTTAAGTTTTGGCGTGAAGAGGTAACAAACATCGAAACTAAACATTCATATTTCCGTTTTTAACCCCCGACGCACAAAGAGAGGGGTGAACGTGTCTGTCTGTGTATCTGTCTGTGGTATCGTAGCTCCCAAACAGATGAACCGATTTTTGTTTAGTTTTTTTGTGGCATAGATAATTTTATCCCGAGTGAACCCATGTTTCATGAAAATCTGTCGGGGGGATCAAATTTTTAATTTTGTTCTTGTTATAATACTAGTGTGATACAGGTGATCTACTCGATGAAAAAAAAACAAATCGTTCCGATTTTGAACTGTCTCGTCAAGGTCTCAACATAAAGTTCAAAGCATTCGAAACCTCCTTGGTCTCAATTTTTCAACACGATTGTCAAATGTCACAAGATATCTGACATTGACGTTTCGATAAATAAATAACATCAGCTGTCAAATTTTGCAGTTTGAGCTTCTGTATTCAAATCCTGTAAACACTGCCATTCAGTAATATGCAATTTGAATAAACAATATCTTGCGTAGTAAATTCAATATATCAAAACATAAACACTGCGTTTTGCTAAAATTAATGCATAATACAGGCGCGGTAGGCGCCTCGATTACTCCCACTTAGCTTTATGTCCTCTGTTTGGTAATACCTACTAATCTGCGTCTAGTTCTATAGTAACTGTTAACTTATATGTGACCAGTTCTATAGTAACTCTTCACTGATCTGCGGCAAGTTCTATAGTAACTCTTGAGTGATCTATGGTAAGTTCTTTAGTATTTATAAGGAGGTCTATTGGATTGCAGAAGTCAAACGTGGGTAGATGGTAAGTCTGGCTTAGCTAGGACTAGTTTTGGAGCTTTTAGTGGACAATTTGAATGTATGTTAACACTGTGAAGAAAATGTTGGCAAAAACAGGGTTTTGATACTAAGTAGATTTCTTGGTGGCCAAATGAGCTACAACAGGAATCACTTAACATTTGCAAGTGAACAAAATGTTGGCAAAAACAGGGTTTTGATACTAAGTACTTTTCTTGGTTGCCAAATAAACTATAAGTATAAGAAAAGCTTAACATTTGCAAAAGGCAGCTAGTCCTTCAAGTCCAAATCAATTGGTCAAAACGGCTAGTATTCCTACAGTTATAGAAGAAGGCCATTTGGTTTTTCAAAATTAGTCAATATAGCGACTTTTATCTAACTGAAAATTGATAATTAATTTTAACAAGCGTTTCGATAAAATACGATTCCGTACGTAGGCGTTTTTTTATCACAGATTTATTTCACCCGATTGACCGAGTCAGAGAATTGTTAAAATACGGCAAGCTATGCGCTTAAAAAATTACCAGTTTATTATGAAACCTTTATAAATCTATAAAGTCTAAGCTGTCAACTTTATATGGCCGAAATCTAAGCGCCATATTGAAGCTGGATTATAATTTCAAAATCATGTTCACATCAATTAAAATACCTTATTACTACTGTAAATGTATTGAAGGCTTGCTTGTTTATTGGTACAGTTATCGGATGGTAATGTAGCACATCGAGTCCACATTTTTGGTAGGTACGGAAGAAGGAAGACCAGGGCCCTACTTCAACTAAATTAATAGCTTCACCATAACAATGGTTGCCTGAAATAGATCGCTTTCAGCGATAAGGCCGCCCTTTAAACTTCCTCAATTCTTTTTTTTCTATATTGTTTCCTGTCTTTGTTTGATATTAATTTTCTATCTATCCTGCTATCTATCTAATGGTATCGTCTTAGAATAACACATTTTGACATACTACTGATGGGGGACTCGTGTTAAAAAAGTCAAGGTTGATTTTCTATGAATCTCTTCCGTGCAATTTCTCCGTATAATAGCACCGCACGCTCTATCTAGAGTTTTTTTCATCTATGGACGATTTAATGCTTGAAAACGAAAGTTTTCAATCAGTGCGTCCTACCCGTCATGACCTACGGAGCTGAGACGTGGACACTCACGGTAGGGCTGGTCCACCAGTTCAAAGTCGCTCAGCGAGCTATGGAAAGAGCTGTGCTCGGACTCTCTGAAGGATAGAATTCGTAACGAATACATCCTAGAGAGAACCAAAGTTATCGACATAGCTTAAAGAATTAGGAGGGCGTCCTATGTCCAGCAGTGGACTAATATAGGCTGATTTGTGACTCGTACAATAAAGTGCTTTAATATTACTTGCGATGTAATATTAAAGTTTTTCCAAGCTGTGTTTGACGAGGCAGATAATTTTTTTTCTATTAATATGAATACTTTTCAATTACGCCAGAGAATATCCGAGTACTGTGCCCAAAAATGTAGGTGTTAGTTTGACACATGTGTGAAATGAACTAGAATTTTGATATCTCACCCACTCAATATAAAGGTGTGAATCGCATAATAAAACTTTTACAAGTTTACCAACAAGTACTATAATGTTAAAAGTGGTAAATCGGCGCGGAAATTGAGACCTGGATTTTTCTTGTTTATAAATGAATTTGAACCTTCCTGATATGGATATAAAGAATATTATTTCTACTTTCCCTTAACCATTTGAAAAGCAAGTCGAGAGCCAGAAAACTGCTTTCTAAATTCCATTAGAAACAATGGTAAAATGAACTTGCTGGGCAATTAGATGTGAGAAATTATTGAATACCTACGTGAGGCACTTTCAAATATGTTAACGACCATTTGAATAATATGGCTTTGATCTCGGTACTCACGGGATCCCCGTGGTAAAATGTTTTATGCAATAAAATATCATTTCATTTCAAAAAAAAATTGGTTGCCTGTAAAGTCGGTATACGGGCGAAAGTTTTACGTGACAACGACTTTGAGTTCCTTTCACTTTTTATGTCTGTCTCTCTCGCTCTTAGGCGGGCTAACCATGCCCGAGTGGAAGGGACGCGTGCCTCTCACTCGCTCTCATTGTGAGCGCATAACGTGAGCGGAGCGTAACGCAGTTTCTTGAAGTGTCACCCGGCAAACCAATTTATAAGACGTTGTCACGTCAAAACTCGAATAGAACAAAACTAAAAATTTTAACCCTTCAGATTTTTTTGAAACATGGCTAAGAACACTCGGGATAAAATTATCTATGACACAAAAAAACAACGAAAATCGGTTCATCCGTTTGGGAGCTACGATACCACAGACAGATACACAGACACGTTTAAGGCGAATAGTAGGGTGGATAGTGTCGCCACAACATATTTAATTTTATAATTACATTATACAAAGGCATTATCAAAAAATCGGACCGCGCGTAGACGATATCTATCATAAGCTTTTTTTAAATGTATCTTTAATAGTTTTGTACTGTATTATTTAGGCAGATACTTGTTTCAAGAGTTTAGTTCCTATTGGTGGCCACCAAGCTCTCCAAACAAGGTTTTTGATTGAATAACACAAAACAAAACTATTACAGATACATTAAATAAAAGCTTGTGATAGGTATCGTCTACCAGCGGTCCGATTTTTTGATAATTCCTTTGTATAACTTAATGATTAAATTAAATATGTAGTGGCGCCACTATCCACCCTACTATTCGCCTTAACTTATAACACCCCTCTCTTTTTGCGTCGGGGGTTAAAAATACAACATTTTCCCTTTGGTTCCTGAATATTGAAACCAGGATGCGATTTTTTTTTACCAAAAAACAAAATCATGAAAGTGCACTGTTTTGCACCTAATTTGTTTTGATTCGTATAATATCATTATTACTAATTCTTTGGTTCCATAATACACTTTCTTTAGTACGTGTAAACATTGAACTACCTACCTCTAGATTGTTTGCAACAGGCTGGAGTTAGCTCAATTGTTTCAATTGTAAATACTAGTTCTAATTTATTTCTTTTATTTGGTGTAATTTTATCTATATATATATAAAAGAAAGTCGTGTCAGTTAAACTATTTATAAGTCAAGAACGGCTTTACCGATATGGCTGAAAATTGGTGAGGAGGTAGCTTAGAGCCAGGAGACGGACATAGGATACTATTTATTCCGTTCGATAGCATTCAAGTGTGACTTGACATAACTTCAAAAATAGAATAGGATAGAAATAACCTCAAAACGTTTCCATAGAAACAACGCGTGCGAAGCCGCGGGCAGAAGCTAGTTTGTGAATAAAGATCTTACCTATCTATGCAATAGTTTTAAGTAAGTAGGTACCTAGGTTAAACAAGACATTGAAATATGTTGCAAAACATGCCGAAAGCCATGGAAATGGCACAGATTGTTTTAACAAAATGTTTAGATTATTATTGTGTATTGCTTGTACCTATGTACCTTAGACCAAATAAATAAGTTATGATAAGTACCTAGATATAACATCGCCTTAGGGCTAGCGCATACATACAACTGTTGCATCGACTAAACTGTTTCGTCGAGTTTTGTACTTTTCGTGATTTCTACTCAACTAAACAGTTTAGTCGATGGAAGTGCACATACAATCGATTTTTTTATCTCCTCAAATCGACCAGTCTTTATTCAGCAACGCTCGAGTTAAGGTGTTTACAAACAATGTCAAAGTTTTAGTTTGTGCGTTGCTTTATAAAAACTTTAAGAGAGATAACAAAAGAAGATACTGTGTACATCCTGTACTCAGTGATAGATTATCTAGTTGAATATTTCATACGGGTCATTCTGATCTAAAAGAGCACCCAGACAAGTTTTTCAAATATGAATGAGTGAAGAAACGTTTAATGAAATTCAGTCGTCGATCGACTGTTTAGTCGATGGTCTGCGCACATCAACACAATGCAATACAAATTGAGCGCTTGATCGATAGTTGTCTAACTTTTAAATCAAAAGTAAATCGATAAAGCTTTTTGACTTTTTTGTCGAGCAACTATCGAGTTGACAGTATGTGCGCTTTTATATATTCTTCTAAACATATGATACACAACAAAACAGTTGTTCAACTAAAAGTTGTATGTATGCGCTAGCCCTTAGGGCTTGATAAAAAAAACCTGTAATGATGTTATTCTCTCAATAAATAATAAAATAAAAATTAATAAAATAAATGTTTGTAATTTTCAATCGGACCAGTGTTCGGCAGATAACCATATTTTTTTTTTATCACAACAAAGTTATAAATTTTATCTCTCCAGTAGGTAGGTAAGTAATACAAATGATCTAATTTGATAAATTTATGTTAATTATTCAAGAGTTCTTCAATCCGACACGCGCCCAACGACATAGATTATTTTCTATTCATGATACATTTTCGCTCTACTTAGCTGTAGAGCTCCTCAATTGATGGTTTTATTTGTGAGTAGCTTCCCAAGCGCTCTAAAATCAAAATCAAAAACTCTTTATTTCCATAAATACAATAAATTTACACTTAGAAAAGGTCAAATTATAAAACTAAACAATGACAGTGAAATAAAGTGTTATCTTTGATTTCTGTCGCTTGGGTATGTAGACTAAAGTAAAGAAGCTCGTAGAAACCCTGTTAGTTGTTATTTTTCGAGTTGGAGCAAAATCCGTTCCAAGCCTTTTTATCCTCGAGATAATCTGATATTTTATTAAGCCTTTTTGCGCAGCAAGGTTTTGACAATTTGCCATCATGATTGACATCGTCTTTTGAAATATACTCTCAGTTTTATGCATTCTGCCTGTATTTTATTTTTATATTATTCTGCCCCCTGTCTCTCTCCAGAAATCCCTTCCTTTCTTCCACAATTTATGCTGTATCAGGCTTATATTCCCATTTATCCAACTAAAGGTCTTTGAAAGATAATTGGACAATGAGCAATGTGCAACGTCTTCGATTATAGGTACGTCAATTTTGACGTACCTATAATGTATAAATATACTTCTTTCAAACATAGAGTCAATAACCTATTATGAACTATGGTTGTCCGATTATCATGTCACATGCATAAGTAGTTAAGTGGGTCGTCTTAAGCCTTAAAAATTTTTTGAAAGAAGAAAAGTTTGAAATTAAAAGAGACATAGCTAACCAAAGCCCACACTTCAGTCAGAGATGCAAAATAAAAGTAGTGTTTTAAATCACTTGCATCGATTTTTCTGAGAAACCTACAAATTTTCATGATGATGGGTTACCTACTAATATTATAAATGCGAAAGTTTGTAAAATGTGAATTTTTTGTTACCTAGGATCTCAAAAACTACTGAACAGATCAAGATGAAATTTGGCATACTTTTAGAACATAGCCTAACTTAGATAATACGCCACTTATTATACCGAAATACGCGTGCGAAGCCGCGGGCAGAAGCTAGTTTAAAATAAAAGTAGTGTTTTGAATCACTTGCATCAGTTATTCACAACAAAATCTAGAAATTTTAATGATGATGGGTAAGTACAATAAATTATTACAAATATCTGAAAAAAAAATCCCAGCAAGCGTAAATTACGCAACCCAATAAAGAAAACGGAAGAAAGGGATGAGGAAGAAACAAGACCGGTAAGCATGACAAAGAAGTCTTTACTTAGGTGGCAGACCCGGCTGGTTGGCCAGATAGAGGATGCAACTGGAACAAGCCCATCATTGAAGACTGCCGGCCACCCAGTAGCCAATAAATATTCATAACGCTGAGTTCCACGAATACGATACTTCCTTCAACATTTTCCAGAGAATAAAGAAAATTGTGCAACGTCGGAGCAGGTGGTCCAAATCTGTACATTTATTTCACAAGCATTCGATGTCAAAATCGCGTTTAAAGTTTTCTAATTAATATAAATTAATATAAAAACTAAGTGTTCTTACCTCTTTAGTGTTTTTACACCCTTAATGGAACTAGTGATTTAAAAAAATCAGTAGTTCCATCATGGAACTGTTAATGGTACTAGTGGAAACGAATCGTATCACATTCTACTGTAAAAGCCGGTTGTTCGTACGCTAATTAACTAAATCACTGATCAAATCTCTTGTCAAATACTTCTTGACAAATTGACATTGACAAGATGCAGAGCCAAAGATAAAAGAAGAAGAAGACGTTGACAAGAGATTTGAGAATTGATTTGTTAATTTATGCTGCTTTGTTAATTGTCCAGCATTTTTATTTATACTATTAATTATAGAGATGATCCGCGTAAGAGTCAACAGCATAAATTAGATAGATATATCATTTATTCATAAAAAATAATTTCATAATTATTTAAATTAAAGTTTTGCTGAAGTAGGTACCTACTATTCATTGAAACATGCAACAAATTTATAATTAATGTTGGCATGACATCTGGCTACTGTAAATCCAAAAATGGAATGTCAGGTACAAAATGGTAAACAGACTGTACTTTCTCAGACTCTGAAAGTACTTTATCTGTTTTACATTTTAATGTACCTGTACTTAATTGTACCGGAAATATAAAAAATAATGGGACAAGTCAATATCAATAGAAAGTTCATTCATAAACAAATCCTGAAACCTGATATTACAAGACAGGTAGCATTTCCTTCTCACACCTACAAACTACAACCACTTAAAACTGAACTTTATTAATAACCAATTGGGTTGATTTTAGCTAATCAATATTCAATTAAAGGCCTAGCAATTATGCCGTGCCAATTTGAGATCTATTGACAGGTGATTAGGTGTGTTTTTTATGTACCTACTAGACCACCAGCCAGGTATGTCAATAAATCTGAACGCTTGGAGGGCAATAATAGGTATACATGTAGTTGCTTGCTGGTTGACTACGTAACTACTCGGTCGGTGGTTGACCATCGATCGATAGTTAAATGAATGCAAAGTGTGGCACAGAAATCCTTTTGTAAATAACAAACCGTTTTTGAATTAGCTAAGAGTATTTCTCTATGAGTGCACTAAAGCATGCTAGTTTCCATAAATATTATATAGTACTCGACGATCGCCTCGCGGTTTCACCCGCGTAGTTCCCGTTCCCGTAGGAATTCCGGGATAAAATATAGCCTATGTCACTCCCTGAAAAGTAAGCTTCCTAACGGTGAAAGAATTTTTCAAATCGGTCCAGTAGTTTCGGAGCCTATTCAATACGAACAAACAAACAAACAATCAAATCTTTCCTTTTTATAATATTAGTATAGATTTCTCTATGAGTGATACTATTTCGCTAATTCTTTATTACATTCATAGAGAAATACTCTCAGTCAGTTCTAAAACGGTGAAAAAGCATGGTTTTCATTTTAGGTTCGGAGCTCTGTTTTTTTTTTATCTCCGATTAACTTGCTGACTTTACGCATCACACTAATATTGTAAATGAGAAAGTTTGGCTGGCTTTTATTTTATTTTTTATACCAAAAATCTGTTCCCTTATTATAATAGAAATAACGTTTAAGTAAATAAAACAATAATGAAGTAGATCTTGGTTTGTTTGGAGAGGAAAAACTTGTCTATGAACTAAATTACATCCCGGAAACAACGCATGCAAAGCCGTGAGCAGAAACTAGTTCCTTATACATAAAATGAGGTATCATGCGCTAAAGTACTAACTCGAGCGCTAAAGAAATTGATCCTAACCTACTAATATTACAAATGCGAAAGTTTGTGTGAATGTTTGTTACCACGTAGTATCTCCGTAACTACTTAATCGATTTAGATGAAATTTGGTATGTAGAGATAGATTAGGTTCTAGAATAACACATAGGCTAGTCTAATTTTCAAAAATTAACCTCTGAGGGGGCTAAATAGGGTGGTAAAGTTTCTATGGAAAATTATTATTCCTTGGTTCGATTCTCCCAAAACTCGGTATAAATAAACTACTTAATTAGTAAATAATGAAACACATATTTTAAACTTTTACAAAACTACCCCTAGGGGGTGTGTAATAAATTTCTGAAATATTTACGCGGGCGAAGCCGCGAGGCGCAGCTAGTATGACCATAAAGGATCAATTTCTTTAGCGCTCGAACAAGTGTGATAATTGAGACATCTTCTAACCTTTACAAACATACAGACAGGCGTCTAGTTACATCAGACTGAGTCACCTTCACGGGCAGTGTTCACCGCATACAGATCGCCTGATCAGTGATCAAGCTATGAATATTAACCACGAGACGCAAGCTCTGCGCCAATCCAAAGGCATGGTGAAAGAAAATAACTTTTTACAGCTTCTGATTGGCTAATGAGTGTAATTATGGTCATAGGCGTTCATGCATGAAGCTGTAAAATGTTATTTTCTTTCTTCATGCCTTTGGATTGGCGCATAGTCAAATATTACCTACTTTGAATTTTGAATTTTTTTATACACAAAAGTAGCTGCGAACTGCACCAACGGACTTTTCTCGGAAGGGCATCCGTTTTTGACGTCTTAACTTTTCAGAAAACAAAACAGTGTGTAACTGAGCACTAGCTTTAAAGAATAAACTAAGTTTTTTTTTGTGTCGATAGACCTTCGTTTGACACAATCTCACCTGATGGAAAGTGACGATGTAGCCGACGATGTATCACGAAGGTCTAGAAGATATCTATTCACTCTTGTCTTGAAGAGATGTTTGTAATTGTCCGGAAAAACAGGTACTTTTGGGCTAAAACGCTAGACGACGGTGATTGAAATTTTACTAAGTTACTAGCTGACCCGGCGAACTTCGTACCGCTCTCACCTTGATAGTACACCTTCCTTGGACTTCTACAAATATTTCAAGACCAAAATTAGCGAAATCGGTTCAGCCATTCTCGAGTTTTAGCGAAACAATCGAACAGCATATAGGTCACAAGTTTCTGAAGAAACTTGGCAATAGGAGATATCATAAAGTGCGTGTATGCTCTACTTCACTGAGATTCACGTTGAAGTTCCATCAAATGATATCTGAACTTCATTCTAAAGTTGCACTTATTTTAATAATTTTCTAGTCCCGTTGCTGAATGATCCGCGGCTGCAGCCGTGACGAGTTGGATTAATGCTCTATTTGCAAGACAGCCCTGACAGATGCTAATTCAGAATGCGCGTCCAAGTTTGAATTTCAATTTGTTTTATACGCAGCTTTTGTTCTAGGAAACTGACCGCTATGGCTGTCTTCAATTGCACATTGAAGCGGCCCTTTGTTTCATCTTTTATAGCCCTTTCTTGAACAGAATACGTTAATCAGTGACATCAGCCTATAAGCAATTTAAGGAACGCGTTTTAATTTCAAACTCAGATATGCTACGAACAAAAATGGAATTACTAATAACCCCGGCAATTTATCATCTGAATGTTCAAAATGAAAAATGCGCAATAATTATTTTAAATAGCCTGATTTCGGAAGCGTGAAGTTAATTAATCGCACGCGCACCGACGCATGACGTCCGGTCGTCGCGGTGGATGGTGTATGAATGACTAAAAACTGCGCGGTAAGCGCCGATGGCGCCAAGCTTCCGGCTCTGAGCGGAAGTCAAATGCAACATGTCATGTTCGTTATGCACTACTAGCCTCGTATTTAAAAGAGTATCGGCTTACCTGTATAAATTCATTGCTACCGGCCACATTATCTGCGGGAAATGTGATAGGGCTGGTTTTGTTCGAGACTTGCTCCACATAGTTGTTCACCGGTTTTTAAACCGTAACTTGTGTTGTGAGACCAGAATTTTACTGAATGCTTCTCACACGATGAAGAAACCGACGCAGGTGGTTGCGAGTTCGATTCCCGCCTCGGGACAATTTTTTGTACGATGTGCAGATATTTGTTCCGTGTGTTCTGGCTGTTTTCTTACATACTTATTATAAAAATTATCTAACTATGTAATATCTTTATTCTCAAAGAAAATTACAATCAATCTACGGGTAGCTCAACTGATCCATATCAATACCAGTCGGAAGCGTCCCCAAGACGCTGCAGCTGGCTGCATTGCCCCGCTGTATGGCAATGCTGTAGCGCAGTACCAGATACTCACCCGGTCTCGGGTCAGGCGTCGCTTCGACCAGACGCTCGATAATTTTTTCAAAACCCGAAGAGCCTCGGTACCCCACGGACCGAGGGGTATAAATCTAGATAGATAGATAGATAATACTTTATTGTACCACGCAATGACAGATAACAATACAGAAATAAATGCTAAGAGTAGACGAAGTACAAAGGCGGCCTTGTCGCTATGAGCGATTTCTTCCAGGCAACCTTGGGATGGACTGGACATATAAGAACAAAATAGACGGTGGCACTCAAAAAAATCGCCTCGCGGTTTCACCCGCGTAGTTCCCGTTCCCGTGGGAATTCCGGGATAAAATATAGCCTATGTCACTCCCTGAAAAGTAAGCTTCCTAACGGTGAAAGAATTTTTTAAATCCGTCCAGTAGTTTCGGAGCCTTCAATACAAACAAACAATCAAATCTTTCCTGTTTATAATAAGTATAGATTTTCTAGTGAAATAAAACTTTTAAATGAAAGTTATATTTTACTAGATAAATTTTCTAGTGACATAAACCTTTTGAATAAAAGTTCAAATTCACTAGAAAATTTCTCATCTGAGTTTTGAATCGGTATTTTCAGTTTTATCGGACTTTTCTGAAAATTGATTACCTACCAAACCTATCTGAATTCACGAGAAAACTTATCTCGGACGCTTGCACATTCGTGGAAGCGACATGGCCCAGTTTGATTTCTGGAAACTGTTTCTTTGTTCTGCTGACGTGTGCGTACTATCTCGGAAACCACAACCAGACCACAAATCAACAAAGCTACTCTAAAGTGGAAGACTTCAGGGTCCATCCATAATCAATTGGTCAAATAAATACTAATTCTTTGTTCTAGAATTCAAGATATTTTTGTAAGCAAACGGATACCTAACAAAATCGAAATGTTGGTGGATTTTTTTCGACCCTGACGATGATACCAGGGTCGAAAAAATCGAAAAGTCGAAAAATCTTCTGCGATTTTCTGACTGTATGAACTGTATGAGATTTTCAGTTCATACAGTTTTTAGAAATCTACCATTCATCATTTCATACGTCTCTCGTCCGTTTTCGGACTAGAATTTGAACCTTTTTCACTGCGGGTGCAATTAAGTATTATTTTTCTGTTTTTTTTTTATGTTAGTTGTTGTTACCTGGTTGTTTTAAGTTATTATTGCTATCAGTTTTTGATAAGTTTATCATTCAAAATATCTTTGTTCATATAAAATATCTCGAATTCTAGAACCTAATATTAGGTACATATAGACGTTTTCTCAGTGTTTTTTTACATATATCTGCAGATACACATTTGTCCCGAGGCGGGAATCGAATCCGTAACCTCCTGAATCGCAGGCGGACCTTCGCCCACCGCGCCGCAGAGGTCGTCATAGACGAATACCTAGAATATGGACTCTATGCTATTTAGATTTACGAAACAAGTAGGTAGGTACCTACCTACCATACAAACTTACTCTAGGCACGCATAACACAGTCCGTAAAAAATCAACACCTGCGGAAACATCTGCCTCAATGATAATCAGACACTTTAGGGGACAACCGGTCCCTTAGCTTCCCGACTCCCCCTATTTAACAACTGACACACGAAAACGAATCGTAAACTTATTGTAATTCAGAGTATAATGGAGTGTGCCGCGGTTCCGGAATTTTGGCGCCAGAGAATTGGATTGAACAGCCCTACGTGGCCCTACTAAGGTAACGCATTGACAAATGGGCATACTTTCGTGACGTCATTGTACGTTTATGTGAAGTTTAGCTTTTAGCTAGTGGCATAATTATTAACTACTTTGAGTTTTAAGTAGGTTTTGAAGTTGAACAAACGGCAGAGTCGGTTGTTTGCAGGATAATTGTCAAAATGCTTACCTGAAAATGAAAAAAAAAACGTTAGAGGAAACGTACGCTGTTAGTTAGGTAACGCATTTTATAAATAAATAATCTCTATTATAAATAATTGTCTTTATATACATGTCGTCGTCTTCAACATAGCTCAAAGAATTAGCAATCTAAAGTGGCAGTGGGCCGGCCATATCTCGCGAAGAACCGACAACCGCTGGGGTAAACGTGTTCTTGAGTGGAGACCACGACTCGGCAAACGTAGTGTAGGACGCCCTCCGGCCAGGTGGGGTGACGATCTGCGAAAGACTGCAGGCAGATGCTGGATGCGGCAAGCTGAAGACAGGGCGCTATGGCGCTCATTAGGGGAGGCCTATGTCCAGCAGTGGACTAATATAGACTGATGATGATGATGATGATAATTGTCTTAGTTATTAAGAAATCCCTAATAATAACACAGAAAAAAAAAGTACTTAGATATTTAAGTTTTACATTCAGGCTGAGTAAGGCGCGAAAGGAGCGTAATTTTTTCGTATTGCTTGTCGTTTCGCTTCGTACAAAAGTCTTGTTTTTGCCACACGGCGGTGGCGGCGACGCAAAATCAATGTCTTTCTGTTGAGAGTACCTTACCTACCTACCAAACCAACGCATTTTAACGCGACTCGCAACTCAAAACTGATCGATAATTTGGCCTCAGCCTTAAAAAAATTAAACCTACTTAACTTACCTTCAGCTGTTTGCATTGGCACAATAGTGACAATATTGTTAGGTGTATGTTTCATTGTTTGTATGTAGGCAATTATCTGCCGCCCGCGTCTTCGCACGCGTTGTTTCTATGGAAACGTTAAAAGGTGATTTCTATCCCATGGGAACTGATTTATGGGATAAAAAGTAGCCTATGTTTGATTCCAGGATATTAATTAGCTGTATACAAAATTTCAGCCTGATCCGTTCAGTACTTTTGGTGTGAAGAAGTAACAAACATCCACCCATCCATCCATCCAAACTTTCGCATTTATAATATTAGTGTGATGTGATGTGATTAGTGTAAGGTGATTTCGCCGTTCTAATTATTTATTAAATAAATGACTAACGAACTAAGGTTGGTTCTAGGATTCCAAAATTAAGCGCTTCCATTCATACCATTCGAAACGAGGATTTGTTCCACATTCGCCTCGCATAGTTTTGCCCCGAGCGATGGCGTTCAACAGCATTATTTCAAAAATGGAATAAGAATACATTAACCGAGCTAGGCACTAGAACTTATAAATATGGCATCCATTTGAAACAAAAAGAACAGGATGACTTCATAATGCACCCGAAATAGTTTAAAACAAAGCTTGTAAAAAACGCAATAGAGTGGATGACACAGCCACATGTGGCGACCGGCGACGACGTAGAATAAACAGGAGTAGGGGACGGCGCCGGTGACGTCACAGGAACTACCCGACTGTCACAGATTACAAGATACCACTGTTAATGACCTTAGCAAGTGGGTTTGAATATTTTGATTGTTTTAAAAAGACATCAAATTTTTTAAGGTGAAGTGTGTTCTAAATCCCACATGTTTTGACTGTACGGAAAATAATTTTTTGATAAGCATCAAAAATTTAGGATTCTAGCTGTCTAACTTTTTGTAGTAGGTACCGGTGTAAATACCTATTAATTTTAGCTTAAACTATGAAGTTTAAACGAGAGATAAACTCTTGTTAAACCCATGTACCTACTTATAACTGTTCAGACACTGTTTAGCTAATCGCTTTTTAGACCAGTATCTACGTTGGTTTTTGCAGTACCGCTGTTAGAATTTAAATGGCAAGCTAAGCTCAGTGTGGTAAGTTAAAAATGTCCACCATTTTGATTATTCGTAGAACTTACTCAAACCATTATAATTAAATAAATAATAAATAAATTAACAAAACCTAAAAAAAATTGTATTACGGTGGATCAAGATTATTTAATTTGAAAGAAAGTAACGCTTGTGTAGTTCGCCGCCCGCTGGATGCGTGTAAAATACCTAAATTAGCGTTTCGCCGAAATGTAATAGCGCTCTTAAGTATGTAAGTACATTACAGACTTATTCAGTCATACTGTTAACATTTAATCTAAGGAATCCAATTAAGTAGACAGGTAAAGGTCGATAACACCTAGGACTTATGGTATCTAACACATGCGTTTGTCAGCCAATAGAATCTATAGAAAAAAAAACTTATCGACATTTCATCGTTGTTATCAAAGATTATCTTAAAACTTTCTTTCTTTCACGATAACAGGTTATTAGCATGTTTATCCTTATCATTCAAACCACGGCGTAATTTGTTTTATTCTATCAGAAATAAGTACCGTACAAAATAAAAAGAAAGTAACTAAGCATGGAAATAATTAGTTTTTCCGCATTCGTCCTACTGCGTACTCTGTTGATTTTTCAAATAAAACTTACATTATTTTTATTACTAAGCAACGCAGTTTCTATTTAATTACATATCATGTCAATTACTAGTTCTTAAAACAAGCATTTGCATATGTTTTTCATTTGCTCGTAATTTGCGAGATCTCGCGAGACTGGGTTTTGAGTCTCGCGAGATCTCGCTAGGCGGAAATCTCGTACGAGATTGCATTCCCTAGTTCGGACCAAAGCAGTCCGAATGCGGAAAATAAAATGTTATGCCTCGATCGTTCCTGATTCGTCCCACTTTAAAAGATTTGTAACTGAAAAGTAGTCAAAGTAATATGTATCCACATACTTCAGTCTTATCCTATCCTACTAATATTATAAAACCGTGAAATCTGAATTTTTGTTACCTAGGATCTAGAAAACTACGGAACAGATCCAGATTAAATTTGGCATACGTTTAGACCTTTACTTATTATACCGAAAATACGCGTGCGAAGCCGCGGGCTGTAGCTAGTTTATTATAGAAAAGAATGTGCCCAGTCCGTTCATAAATCGCACCAAATGTTCAAATTGCTGATAGGTACTTATTATCATGTAAGTATTGTTTTAAGATAGCATATTTTAAAGTAACATCATTTGATTGTTTTAAGAAACAAAAATTTATTTCGCGTCCCTTGGTTTTAAACTGTTTTATATTTTATTTTAAGGGATTAATGCTAATAATCCCCCGGAAATAAATGTTATAAAGGACCTCGGGAAAATCCTCTTTCTCCATAATTATTGACGAAGAAATCGACGAACAAACATAAAATTTAAAAAAAACACGCATACAGCCGAACATCGAACATCCTCCTTTTTTACTCAGTTAAACTTATCTGCACTGAATTTTTATTATTCAATATTGTCCTTGAAAAAACCTACCTACCACAACGTTAAAAAGTTTTGATACTTTATGTCTATCAATCCGCAGAGGTTATCTTTCCAACGAGTTCCCACTTCCCCGTCACCAACCCGTATCTTCTGCATCATAAGATCGGATATTGCATAACACAGGTAAATCGTGGATTAGGTATGTTATTGCTTATCAGTTGCATTGCAACTAATTCGTCGCTCGCTTGGCGCCAGCTATCAGATCACCGATAGATAGGCTATCGATTGATGACGTTAATATTTTACAGTTGATGGCTAGTTGGTAGCTGTAGCCAGCATTACTTACATGTTAAGAGGGCGCATTGCACGCCATTTTGTGAAAAGGATAGGCATAGGATTTCGCGTTCATAGGAGCGGGACGGAGCATACGTTTTTGGAGGCGTAAGCGCAAAAATGAAGTTTTTGCTTATGTACAAGAAAACTACACAACTTATGAAGAAATTGTATTAAGGAACCAAAGAATTAGTAATAGCGTCTTGGGGTCGCTTTGGACTGGTATTGATATGGATCGTACCTACCCGTAGATTGTTTGCAACAGTCTGCAGATAGCTCAATTGTTTCAATTGTAAATACTAGTTATAATTTATTTCTAATTGTAATACTTAATAAATTGTAATTTATTTCTATTAAGTAGTTGATTGTAATTTTCTTTGTGAATAAAGATTGTTATGTAAATAAATAAATAATGCTGGACCATTCACACAGCATTATCTAGCCCCAAGGTAAGCAGAGCTTGTGTTATGGGTACTAGATAACTGATATACTTAATACAATACACTAAATAGATAGATATTTTTTATTATACATAGAAAACATCCAGAACGCCCTGGACAAATGTCTGCAGATCGTACAAACATTTGTCTCGAGGCGGGAATCGAACCCGCAACCTCCTGCATCGCAGGCAGACCTTCGCCCGCTGCGCCACAGTGGTCGTCGATGTAATAATAATAACCTACGAATCAAAACAAAAATATTTTCTTTAAACCGCAGGGTTCCTGAGATCTCGACCAAATTAGGTGCAAAACAGTGCACTTTCTTGATTTTTTTTATCGTAAGTAATTTTATTTTCGCAATCAATTTTAAGGAACCAAAGAAAAAAATGTAAAATTGAGTACTAGGTCTAGACCTAGTTTGACAAGCAAACAACAAGCAAAAGGTTCGCCCCTTAGATTAAAAATCTAGGAGTTTTCGATTCCGGAATAGGTAGGAATAACTACCTATTAACAATAGGTATCTATTAATTAATAATTATTATAGGTAAATACGAAATGGTAACTTAGTACAATTAAATAAAATCAGTTTTTCGGAACATGATTACCGAAAATTACCGACAAATTTTGAGATTTTAGGAACAAAGTTTATCGCCACATTTGACCTTGAGAACTTTGGATAACATTTGGCCTGTTGACGCTTAGCTTCCAAAACCTTATCTCAACAACTCTGCTCTTTATCGTAAGGTTACTAAATGGTCACTATATCGTACCTTACCTACTTATTAACTAGGTATAGGTACCTACGTTACGTACCTCATGTGCTACTAACTAACGTTACGTAGGTACCTAATGTGCTAATATTTAATGGTTAATGTCGTTTGACTGATATGCTATGAAAACAATCAATTAAAAAGCAATTTGCCTAGGTAGGTACTCTTTTGTGTAGGAATAGGTATTTCCTCTTAAGGCCCGTACCCGTAGATACTCCTAAAAATGAAATCGGAGTTTGGGATTCGTTTTCATGCAACCGTTAATCTTATGCAAGCGACATAAGAGTTGGTTTTGCACGAAACTTCGATTTTCCGTTTCGGAGTAGGCCTCCAGTAGTTTTCATGTATGTAAACTAATGAAGTAATGACATACCTAGGTAGGTAGGTAATTTATCTATCGGTAGAGTCCGCGCAAATCTTTATGAGCTCTGTGAAGTTGGCTTCAACGGCTGCGCACCGAAGCGTAAATAAGGCGTTGAGGGGAAAGAACGGGGTGAGAGAGGATCTGTCTGTCAAACCAGGGTTGCCAGCAAGATTTTTGGCGTATTTTTATTTTGTCTAGCACATTTTGTTCTGCTTTAGGTAATTCATTTGTCAATTCAATATTTATAGAATACCTACTTACATAAAAACATCATAAACTCAATGACAGATTATTTAAAACCTAAAATGTTACGTATTTAGTTTGTACTCATGTGATCTGTGAAGCATATTTTTTAGTTTGTAAAAAACTACAAAAATTTTAAATAAATTTAGTATTTCTCCTTGTAACTACCTATGCATTATTCAAAACAACAAGACCACAGACAAGGTAATACAGACTTATTGTGGTATCACCACTTTCAAGGTCTATCATTCCCACGGGCGCCAAAGAAGCCAGGGTGGGTCGGTAGTTGGTAAATATCACTTTTCTATTTGATTGTACCTACCTACCTACTTGCGCACTTTTGCTTCCGTGCCTAAGTTCACAGAGCTCATTAAGTACCTATTGCGATCAGATCACTCTACCTACCTATAATATTATTCAATACTAGTAGGTACCTACCCAGGCCCATCACGGGGATTGTTCTCTAGGGTAGAATAGAAAATACCTAGTGACATTGCATCGTCATAGGTACGTTAGGTTACATTATTCAAATATTTTACGCAATTGATGACAAAGTGACGTAAAAAGACGTAATTTTTCTCTATTCTTTTTACCTTAGACAACAATCCCGTGCTTGCCCTACTGGTAGTAGGTACCTAGTTACTACTACTTACTAATAATACCTAGGTAAATTAGAGAAGGTTGGTTTGGTAGGTAGTTAAAACTAAAGGTTTATTGGATTTGCTTCTGTGGTACACTACTTTATGCTAATAATAATAAATCGATGGAAAATTGTAATAAATATATAACCAAAGAAGCTACTGCGGAGGATAACTAGGTACCTACCATAGAGGAATTACAGAGGTACCTACCCTACCTACCATAGCTACCTAATCTGTAGAACACTGGCCGTGTTCTACATTAGTTATGTTTTATTTAGTTACGTAGGTATATAGTGTTTAGTTTAGTTAAAGAATGAGACCAGTGTTCTACACTGCTCTCATTCTGAAAATTATTTTACGAGGCTCCTAAAAACCGAGTTTCTCAAATAAACGTAGACTGCATTATCTGGTTCTTACTTCGATCAGTTTTCTTCCAGGGGTTCCGATATCATCATCATGCTTGCTTTGAGGCTAGACTTGTACCAAATAAACTGCTATAACTAGATCTCTGATTTATTCCTGTGGGCAAGAAGTTGCTGTGTGAAAAGCTTTATGCTGGTTTTCACCAAAAGATAATCAGGCATTTTCAACCGGTTAAGTAGGTAGCTTTTACGATATTCTGTAATCTGTGCCCAAGTGAAAAGTATGAAAACGTCTGCCAAAAACGTCAAGCCGTGCCCGATTATCATTTTGATAAACACATGCCTTGGTTATTACGTACAATAACAACTTACCATTCAATCCAAGATCAGCAGACTCCGAGGAAGCTTCATCACTATACGCCGCCGAGAGTTTGTACAAAACCAGCACTAAACACACGCTCAAATTAACCATGGCCATTGTTTTTTACTCCGACTAATCAACAGTCATCACTGATAATCAACACCATCCAATTTTCACTATAAATCCAGGTTGCACTGTATACACACGTGTATTTTTGTTTCGCGTTAGAATTTCTCCAGAGAAGCGACGTGCGCTCCGCTTGAGGTTCGGTTCACGACTGACAGATGATGAAAATTTCGTTCGTTTCGTTCGTCGTTCGATTCGATTCGAAGCGAAAGAGATGGCGCACACTTCGTAACAGAAGCGGCACGGTAGACGATAGTGTTGTGCGATGCGGTGATGTTGCGTTCGATTCGATATCGATGAATGCAGTGCCGAAGGCAAGGAACATTATACTCTATGGGAGGCAGAAGGAGATTTGATTATCTTGTTTGTTATAACTATAATCGTTCGTTTCATTATTTGTCTTATTCAGTCATTTAGTCCTTAGATAAGTTATGCTTTATGTTATGCCATTATGTTCCTATTATAATATTAAGTACCTACCTACCTAATTTAAAAAAATACACCCCGTAGGTATTTATTAGGAATATATCTATATTGACTTGCAAACGTTTATGTAGGTATTAAATTAATAGGGATCTATTATTATTATTATACGTGACCTGAATCGACCTAGGTCATTTAAATAACTACCTAAATTACCTAATCCCTGAGGCCCAGCTTCACTGACTGGAGACTTCCACAAGAGTAAGAGCTGGACCTTATAACTTAAAACTCACTGTTCCATACGGTATCGGTCCATAAAATGTATTATTCGATAAGGGCACTTGTTTTATAAGCTACAAACAAATAGATAAGCTGTAGATACTATTAGTACATAATAATCTGGTGTTACAGACACTCAGGCCAGGGTCCAAATCATCGACAATCGATAAAAATTATGTGACTCATTTGTTATCGGTAGCTGCACTATCAATGCATTTCTCCATTTTAGAATGGCAGGCAGTTTTTTATTTGCTTTAGTGAGTTTGAGCTTTATTTTAAGCGAAGAAGGTCTATTTTAGTGATAATTTTGTTGTCAATAAGGTTGAACTTTAATGTGTTCAGTTTTTGCAGCCGGCGGCGGCGGCGGCGCTAGAACTAACCGTAACCACGCGGCCAATGCGGTGCATTCTTTTAATTTAAACTTTCTTTATCTAGCTATCTATTCTGGCAATTTAATTTAATTTTACATTAATGGTTACTTTAAAATTAAAATTAGGCACCTAGTAAATAATATTGTCCGTTACCTCACAACTAGGTAGGTACCTACCTAATTTTGAAATGCTAACGCACATAGAGTGACAAGTTCTCTTTGCGGTAAAGACAAGGCAGTCGCGTAATTTGGCCTCCCTTAAAAATTGTACCTACAAAATTATTGAAGGTTAGGTTACCCATTTATGAGTACCTACCTAAGTAAAGTACCTAAGTACCTAAGTAGTACTTAAGTACTACAACAATATAATACAGAAAAATAAATTGAACAGGATAGAACCTGCGCATACTAGCTCATAAAACCAAAGAATAAAAAAAAGACAAAAGGGACCTTTGTCCGTTCGTCAATGGCGGAATGCGATCAACGCAGAGGCAAGAAGCGTTGTTCAGGGCCCATGCATAATAATAACTTATAATGACTTGTTACCGACATGTTCGGAATACGTTATAGATTTTAAAGATATTGTTTTGTAGTTTCTGTGAAGTACTTAACCTACCACCTAGGTAGGTAAGGTACCTACTGTTAGTAATAAAATAGAAATACCTACTCAACGTTGTACTTATAACAAAAAATTATGAATAATATTTATAGAAAACTAGTCTATGCCGCGGCTTCGCACGCGTTATTTCTATGGAAACGTTATAAAGTAATTTCTATTCCATGGAAACTGATTTATGGGATAAAAAGAAGCCTATTTTTATTCCAGGCTTAGAACTACCTGTACTTATGCAAAATTTCAGCCCGATGCGTACTTTTGGCGTGAAGAAGTATCAAACATCCATCCAAACATCCATACATTGAGCGATTAAAGTTTTAGTGATATTTGAATTACGGGAAAATGAGCTTAAAGCTAAGAACGATACCTTGCTTGTCCCATGGATAAAAAGAAGGCACTCTAGAAAACAAAAGCATTTCGTTTCTCACTGTTGTTTAATTACTTATGGTACCTGCCAGGGATTCTAGGAAGGGCATTCCGTGAGGCCAGGAAAAGAGCGAGCCGGGTGGCTGGTAGATAAAATACAAGATACCTAGGTAGATAGATTAGATAAAATATCGCACCTCCGCTAAATTAGTGTTACAACTTGAAAAACCTTAATTTTCAGGAGAGCGAAAACAAACTCACAGATTTGATAAATAGTCTATAACTATGTAGTTTTATTTAAATTACGTAACAAACTATATATATTTGAAAAGCTCAAAATAAACACTATCAAATTGCATATTCAGTTTATCTATTTTCCTGAAAGAAAGCCTGAAAATTTCTATTTGTAACACTTTTTTAGATAGTTATTTGCATATTTATGAAATAAAATAACTGTTTTTAATTGTAATGATGTTTATTTTCATGAGAAATAATCAGATTCTGGCTTGTTATTTCAGTGAAATATCTTTATTCCGTTCTGAACTTACAAAAAAAAAATACTGTAACAAAAATATAATCAAAATCTGACCATAGAAAACTAAAAAGCTACTCAAGTCATATTTTTTTTTACGTATTATTGATCAGTGCCATTTAATACACGAAACGTTGGCCTTACGTTAAGTTTCGGCTTGTTATCACTTTTTAAATTAAACTACCACCTCGATGGCGTGTAGTGGCACCGTATGGGTGTTATAAATCTGTATTTTTTCTTGTGTAAGCGCTTTTAAAGCATTAATTGCTACATAGGAACTGAAACACGCTTAAAATTGACAATCACAGATACATCCGGTTTAAGTACGGTTAATCTCCTTGCAATTGATTAAAAAATTGTGTGTGGACATTAGGGCTTGCAAATATTCGAAAATTTTGATATTCGAATATTCGAATTTTTTTTCGGGTACTATTCGAATATTCGAATATTATTCGAATAATAGAAACAAACTATATTATTATTAAAATCACATGTTTTTTTATTCTTTTATGTGTTATTTGCACGAACAAATTAAAATTACCAAATTGACAAAAGGTTGTAACGAGACATTGGCGATTTTCACGCATTCTTAGTAAAAACAGTCTTTAAAATTTAGGTGACTTGGTTTTTCAACAACATCCTAGTAAGTAGTAGTTCTACGAACAGTAGAACTCGAGAGCACTAATTTTTTTCAATAATTAATTTACTCTCAGAAAAACAGATATATTTCTGTGAATTTACTTAGGTACCTATTACTAAAGCTATTTAAAACTAGATATTTAAAACTGGATTTTTGCCTTTTTTTGGAGGACGCCTTTAAGCAAAAATTGGTTGTCTGTAAAGTCGGTTTACTGACGATAGTTGAACGTGACAAGTGTGACAACGTCTTAAGAACGACGCATCGCTCACTCAAGTAGGAGAGAGACGGATGTCGAGCGCTCTCGCTTGCACTTCAACCCTTACATGGACGCCTCAGACCGAGGTAACGCCGCATGACGTCATGTTTTTTCGTGCGTGCAGCCGGCTCTATCGAATTGTAAGACGTTATCACGTTAAAAACCAAAATCGAAGTTTCCGATTCGTTTTCGTGCAAACGCTAATCTTATGCAATCGACTTAAAAAATTGGTTTTGCACGACAACGAAAACAAAACTTCGACTATCCTTTTCCGAAAAAAGAATACGAATAGAATACGCGAATGCCCTACGCAGTCGCACGCGGCATTCCCGACTGTCTCCGACTCGGGAACCCTATAACTTTGTCATTTTGTTAACCAGAACAACATCTTTTTTCCAACATCATGCAGCGAGCTCTCAACGCTGTCAGCGACTGGTGCAGTAGCAGTGAACTCTCAGTCAACGCTGACAAAACCGTGATTACCAATAAGCAAGCTTGTGAAGCCTAAACTTAACGATAAAATCATAACCTTTTCTACAGAAGTAAAATACTTGGGCGTTACCATCGACCAAAAACTGACGTGGAACACACACCTAGCCAACGTCTTGCAAAAAGCTAAGATGGCACTAGGAGCAAGCGGCAGACTAATGGGCAACAACTGGGGCGTCAACCCCAGGATTGCCCTGTGGCTGTACACTGCCATTGTGAGGCCGATTATCACTTACGCCTCCATGGTATGGTACGACAAGGCCCTCCAGTCGACCGCAATTAACAAACTAAACAGCCTACAAAGGACTGCCTGTCTTATGGCCACGGGAGCCATGTCCACCTCCCCCGGACTGGCACTAAATGCATTGCTGGGACTGCCTCCGCTCAGCTTGTATATACATAAGGAGGCAAAGACCAACATGTATAGGGCCAGCATACTGGGCAGAAGGAACTGGCTCTCCCAGAAACTGAGATCTCTACAAGACTCAACTCTGGAATCGCCCATCTTGAGCATGACAACTGATGTCAGGCTCCCACGACATGTGTTTGAAAAACACTACACAGTGGAACTTCCTTCCAGAGAAGACTGGCTAAACAGTGAGCCACTCTGCAAGGACGGGTGCCTAATCTGGTACACGGATGGTTCCAAAATGGGACTGGATGTAGGCTGTGGAGTGTATGGAGAGCGACCCAGGTTTGGCAAAAGCATAAACCTGGGTAACCACGCCTCCATCTTCCAAGCAGAGGTATTCGCCATTCTAGAATGTGCCGATATAAATCGCTACAAGCGCTACACCAATCAAACTATCTACATCAACTCTGACAGCCAGGCGGCCCTCCTAGCATTGGACTCGAAGGTTATCACGTCCAGGCTAGTCGAGGACTGTCTGTCACGCCTAAACGCGCTGGGCTCGAACAACAGAGTCGTCCTAAGATGGGTACCGGGGCACGCGGGAGTCAACGGCAACGAGTGTGCCGACGAACTCGCGCGTTCCGGGGCCAAGGGGACTCAGCTGGGCCCCGAGCCGTTCTGTGGCATACCGAAAAGCCTGGCTCTCAGAACTCTCTTGGATTCCTGCTACGAGGAATCTTCCAAGCTCTGGAGGATTTCCTCGGGTATGAGCCACTCAAAATCATTGATAAAAGCCTTCGATAAGCGGTGCACCAACCGAATCCTAGCGCTAAGCAGAAGCAACCTTCGCATCATGACAAGAGCCCTAACTGGACACTGTCGCCTCAACAAGCACATGTTCAAATTAGGGCTAAGCGACACACAATCCTGCAGGTTCTGTGAGGAGGTGGAGGAAACGCCTCTACATCTTCTAGGAGAGTGCGGAGCACTGATGCAAAAACGTAGCATCCATCTGGGCAAGCACCTGCTTAGTCCAGACGAGCTAAAAGACTCCACCCCGAAGAAAATCCTACAGTTCCTAGCAGCTGCAAGGGTTAGCGGCGAACTGTGAACGCCGCTGCTTCGAGGTTGAACACACAAAGTGGCGATCACAATAGGCCTATCATGGCCGCAGTGATACGAAAGCAACCAAAAGCAAATAAAAAAAAAAAAAAAACCAGAACAACGTAAACTTATATACCTATCTCGTGAACTTATAAGTGGCATTTTATGCACATCGGAGTTCTGAAATTGGTGATATTGATTTGAATCGAATATTCGAATATTGCAATTTCAGTATTCGAATATTCGAACTGAATTAATATTCGAATTATTCGAATATTCGAATATTCGAATGCAAGCCCTAGTGGACATGTGGCACATGATTACTTAGCACCAATCTCATTAAATCGGCTTTCTTGCGTTCGCTTAGAGGCAGCTGACTTTTATAGGCAGGTTTTAGTTCGGGTAGAACGTAAGATTGTTTGTGCCAGTTTTTTGCTTTTGAAAATCGTTTATTTTCATACGAGTTTTTGTAAAAGAGACCACGTCTAGGTGTTTCTTTCATGAATTTCACAACTTTAATATATTTTTATTTTCATGTTACCCATGCTCAAACGCATATCTGAGTGTAGTTTTTTCAAGGATGCGAAGACTGTGAATGAAAGCTCATTTACAGAGTACGGATCTCCGGTTTTTTGTATTATTTGCGCATACAGGGAGGGCACGTACTCGTAAATTGATCCTGACTCCCTCCTTTTATGCATTTTTCAATAGGTAAGAGAGCGAACTGAATCGCCTTTATTCTGCGTGTGTCCAGTCACCAAAAATTTGTGAGTTTTTGAATTCAGTTTAGGGTAAGTAAATACGCAATACACATTGAGCGAGCTTCTAAATCCAACAGGCCACTGATGTTGTTCTTCATCTTCGAAATCTTCAGGGATGGGAGGACGTCGTTCAATTTCATAATTAGGATCTTTAACAGAGTCATCATTATCCTCAATAAAAGAAGAGCTGGAGGAGGGAGGAGTCGGATGAAGATGACCTCTCAGTATCTGAGGATTCTGAAGAACACTTGGTAGAAGAACCATCAGTAGGTTTGTAACTCTTGGACAGTCCGCTTGTATGATTGGTATCTGTAAAAATAAAATATTGATGGATATCAATAAAATATTTACCATACGCATCATTGAATAAATTCCAAAGTAAGTTAAAATTAAAACCTTTGTTTAATTGATATTGAAGCTGACGTGCGACTGTAAGGTTTTCTTAAAATCGCTCACTTGAGGATGCAACAACAACGCAATTAAGTATGTACCTAGGTTATCATTTATCATTGTTTTTAAAATCAACCTAACACTTTATAAAAAAATTAATTAATCGGTGTCTTCTTACCTGGCGATTTGGATTCATTTTCGTATCAGATTTTAGATACAGTTTAGTATCCGTCTTCACCCTAAATCCACATACCTAATTGCTTAAGAATACAATAATAATATACCTAGTTTTTTTAACAAAAAAATTAAACACTTCGTTATAGTGCACCATTACAAATTTAAATATTTTGCCGAATCAATTACTAGTTTTTGTCAAATAGTATTACAATATGAAATGGAACACTTGATCTTGTAATTCTATTAGCAAAAACATCTAAAGCATTGATACAATTTAAAATATAACACTTTATTGCATAAAGAAGACCTATTAAGTCGCAATTTTTTTTAACTAAACCGTAATAAGTGTTCTTGTAACTCTTTAATAGAAAAAAATATGTAAAAAAATATCATTATCATCACGTCCACCTTTCACAACATGAATTGTTACACTGATTGAGAACACGGAGGCGCCAAAATATCCTAATGGTGTAGCGTTACAACTCCACCACGCGGATATTATTGGAGTTACAATTATAACGATTTTTTGGAAGAAAGTCCTTAAAATTTCAAGCCTTTCTGTATATATAACTAAAAATGCGACTTTTTCAAGTTGTAACACTAATTTAGCGGAGGTGCGATATAACTTAAGTTCATTAGATTACTAGCTTCTGCCCGCAGCATCTTCGGTCGCGTTTCTCCGGGATGATAACAAACATTAAAATGTTACTTACCTATAAATGTATTTTTTTGTAAAATAATCATTGTAATTTTTTGATTTCATTTAATAGTAATATTGGCAGTGGGCAGTAATGGCAGATTTTTTTTTTTTAATATTATTTTATTTTTGTTATAATTGCGGATTTGATTGACATGTATTGTAATACTTTTTACCGATAAATTGATTTTCCAGGTCTAGAAATACAAAAATCCTCTAAAATTTCGCATTTATGAATTTATTATCAGTGTGATTTACAATTTACAAGCGGAAGCAGAGTGCCACGGAAAGGGTGTACTAAGCCGAAGGGGTAATTCTGGACATCGAGGGATGATTGTAGAACAAACGTTGACAACGTTTGTTCTACATGTTTTAAATTTCGAAAGCTTTTTGCTTTATTAGAAACCTAATTACAATTGTTTTTTCTTTATATTTGTTTTATTTTGTTACGTATTTCTTACAAATCTTACATTATTATTATTTTGTAGTTAATCTTACGTTAGTTGTGTGTTTACGTTAGTTGTGTTAGTGAATCTTACATTACTACTCTACATTATTATTATTACATATTATGAAATTTCAAAAAATGCGTGTAAAATAACAGGAATAGGATAGGAAGAAAAAACACTTTATTTTTTGCAAAAAAACATTCGAATTTCAAAAAATTGACATTCACAAGGTGATGCCCACGGGGTCCAGAAAGGGTGTAGTAATAAGCCAATAGGGGGTGACCCCTATTGGCCCTTTCCGTGGCACCCTGTATACTTACCTAATATGCTATCCAAGAATTGTGTAGTCTGGCGTTTCAAATAGCTTTTACTTGTTTATGACCTCATCTTTCCAAGTCGATTCGTCGAAGTATTCGTGAATGCATCGCTCATTGGTTGTACATGTTTGGATTCGAATAAAAAACGAAAGTGAAGCCGTGAAAATCGTATGAGTGATAACACTCTACCACGAGCACTTTATTTCCTAGTTTTACTTATGTAATTAAAATTTTCTGACGTGTCCAAGAGTCCGTAAGGTCTAAAGGAAATAAAGCATTTTGTTGACTCATAATTCATAAGTAATAATATATATCTCTTTTTAAACTTTCGCGATTTGTTAACATAGTTAGGGCACGTAGGGGAAATAAAACAAAAGGTACGCGATAAATACCCGATATAATCATTAACTATATTAATATATAAATCGACCTGCAGCTCTACTAACCGCTAAGCTAGGCTGCCCGCTATTCTAGGAGCCACTACAATAGGCGCCGGCTTTCAAAAACGTTTTTATCCAGCATCGTAAGATAACCGAGTCACCGCTGAGTATACAATACGGATTGTCGGTTTTTTTTTATGAATTCACTTACCTGTGGGGCCGACTTTAATAAGTAGGACAGTTACTTAGCCCTTATCTCTGGCAAATAGCGATTGTCTCAGCTTAAGTGACTCACATTGAATAAGTTTTTTTTATACTTAAGTACCAGAATGATAAAAATATAAAGTACCTGTAGTCTTACTGTAGTTTTTAATGCTTACCTTGCCCTTACCTTTCTAACTACGTAAGATACCTTAACACTTTTATTTTCAACTAAACCTTTGTTCACAGAATTGAAGTAAAATTGTCATTAATTAGTAAGTACCTAACCTACCTGCTTAGGGTACTTAATGGATAGGCTAAGAGGTACCTTACCTAGGTACCTAAACATTATAAAAATAAAAAATATAGGGGAAGCAGGGTAACGGTGGTTAACGGGGAGCAGAGGTTAATCGTAAACAACTCTGTCTGTGTTTAACACACACACACGCGAAATTGACAGAAGAGTGCCGCGCGATATACGGTTCGGTCAATCCAGTCCGCTCGCCGCTGTAACAGGAGGTGGTCTGGTCACGTCATTGCGGTCTGAGCCAAAATTGAGTACCTCAGTAAATATTTACGAGTTTTTGAAATATGTTTTTAGACTGTATTTGCTTGTTATTTAGAATTAAATACTGATAAATAGGAATCGGCAACTATCATATATTGTATATACCATATCCGTTCTGAAAAATATGTGCTAGAATTCCATATTTTTCTATAAATATAAATTAACGGCCGATGGGGAAGGGTGATTATAATGCCTAAATTTGTGATTTAAGAATAATAGTACTCATAGAAAAGTGCATATCATGTTGGTTATGTACTTAGTAGATTATAATAAGGCAACTCAAACCTATTTCATAATAAAAAAATATATTTAATTTGTCATGTTTTCACCTACCCCATATATTCACCCTACCCCGGCCTATGATCCAAGTTACCCCGGGCCTGTGGAACAGTGAATCATTTCCCATTTTTTAAAAAAAAGCCTGTAAATCCTTAAATAAAATAGTTAGAGTTAAAATCACTTAGGAAAATTATTAGCCAGATAATGTAGCTGTTGGATAAAACAATAAACAACCGGCTAGGTAAGATACAACCAGAGATATGAGGCCTACAAACATTTGTGATCCACTGTTACCCTGCTTCCCCTAGTGTTTTTGGTTTCCGGTGTTTTTAAAAGGTTTGCCACAACAAGTCAGGACATGTTTACAAGATAAGCTATCGAATTCGTTCGTTTAGGCCGGTACGGTTCTGCAACTAGGTAGGTAATTTACCTACTTTAGGCACGTTATTAATTTATTGAAGAAGCGTATTTTTGTCGTAGGTTCCTAGTTAACTTGGTGTAACATAACTAGGGTAGGTACTTACTTATTAGGTATACATATTTACTGTAGGTATTTTTGCTGTTATAGTATTATAATATCTGTGCTGTAGGTATTTTTACTGTAGGAGTGAGAGTGCGGTAAGTACCTAGGTTAGGTACCTAAGTACCTACTCTAACTAACTTGGTTGCTCTTACTGCGGGTAAACCATTGAATGGGGTAAACTGTAAATACATAGGTACCTAACTACTTGAATTTCGGGCTTAGGCCCCGCTTAGGCGTTTGATTGAAGTGTCACATCTGTTCGCATTTCAATGTTTTGTTCTTTGAACGCAAGTTTAGTGCATTGTCAGAGATAAGGTGGGTAATGTTTTGAATTTGGCAGGGGAGAATGGAGATAAAAGTAGGTATAAAAAAACTACATAGGTAGTTACTTTGTATTCTACAATAAAAATACATTTATTGGAACAGAATACCTACCTACTTCCTATCTAATCTATTGTACAACTTTACGGTTATTATTATTAATACTTAATTAACTAAAATCGCGTGATATATATATATGTAGGTATTCTCATTTCACATTCGAATTATCGTGTCCATCTATACGTTTTCTCGTTGGACGCTTCGGACCCTTTTGAGTGGTTTCCGCTGGCGGCGGTTCGGTTTCCGGTTCAGGTGCCGGCTCCGGTTCAGGTTCTGGTTCAGGCACCGGTTCAGGCTCCGGTTCCGGTACAGGCTCTGGTTCTGGTTCCGGTTTAGGCTCCGATTCTGGTTCCGGTTCTGGTTCGGGTGGTGGATCAGGGGGTGGTTCAGTGGGTGGAGCGGGAGGTGGATCTAGCGGGGGATCTATTGGTGGGTCAGTCGGGATCGGAGGATCTGGTGGTGGTGGTGGAGGCGACGTCGTCGTCGTCGTCGTGGTCGGTGGTTCCGTCATAACCATTTTCATTAACATCCGCTTTAAAGTAGTTCTGCCGGTCGTGGTGCCTTCGAGGATGACCTTGACAATGCTCATTGGAACCCAGTGGCCAGGCATGTTGGCCTCCACGGGGTTGGCGACGAAAACGAGGGGGTCATCCTGGGGGTCTGGCCAATGGTCCTCGTTTGGACGGGCCTGGATGACGGCAAGAAGTAGAGCCTTAATAATCACATTTAGTATCACTGGAAAGAAAAAAGGTGTTTAAAATGTACACTGGATTTAGATGAACTGAACGACCTATAGACTAGGTCTTAGCATAATGGATGAATGAAAACCCATACGTTTAAAGAAGACAGCAGGAGATAAATCTTTTCTTTGAAAGCTGTCTAATTTTTTAATTGCATTACTATTTTACTTTCTTTCTCCTTTTCTATTTACTTTCTACTTAGTTTGGTAGAATAAGTACATGATCTAGCCAACTTTTGTGCCTAGATAGAAGTGTTGCGTTTAATTTAAAGTGTCTCATCTGTTTATTTATAAAATGCTACTTGCTATAACTTTCAACAGAAGAGAAGATGGTAGAGAAATTAACAGTCAGTTATATGATAGATAGGATTTATTGTAAGTGGAACAGGTTATTTATTAAATTATCTGTAGTAATGGTTGTTATAATTTAAACTTAATTGACTAACAACTCCGGAAACAAACGTCTTATTTCACATTAGAATTGGAGTGTCCATCTACAACTTTCTTTGGACGTTTTGGACCCTTTTTAGGTGGATCTGCCGGCGGTTCAGGTTCCGGTTCAGGTTCTGGTTCAGGCTCCGGTTCCGGTTCTGGTTCCGGCTCAGGCTCTGGCTCTGGTTCAGGTTCTGGCTCCGGTTCAGGTGGTGGGTCAGGGGGTGGATCAGGGGGCGGATCAGGTGGTGGTTCAGGGGGCGGATCTGGTGGCGGATCAGGGGGCGGGTCGGGGGGTGGATCTGGGGGTGGATCCGGGGGTGGAGCTGGTGGTGGGTCCGGTGGTGGATTAGTCGGGATCGGGGGATCCGGTGCTGGTGGCGGAGGTGGGGGCAAAGTAACAACCATTTTCATAAGCATCTTCTTTTTCGTTGTTCTGCCGGTCGTAGTGCCTTCGAGGATGACCTTGACGATGCTCATTGGAACCCAGTGGCCAGGCATGTTGGCCTCCACGGGGTTGGCGATGAAAACGAGGGGGTCATCGTGGGGGTCTGGCCAATGGTCCTCGTTTGGACGGGCCTGGACGGCGGCAAGAAGTAGAGTCTTAATAATTACATTTAGTTTCACTGAAAAAATAAGTTCAAAATCAACATACGACCGATTACCAACCAACTTAGATGAATAGTGGTTTTACCAACAGGGTTATTGTAACAGGGTCGTAAGGGATTGTGTTTCGAGGGTTCAAACTGCATTGAATCGACCACCATGTATCAAAACCCCATGCATAAATAAACGTCATTAATTCCTGTTTTCAGTAAGTTTATGTATTCCGCGTTTTTTGTTACTTCATGGTTTTGTGGCAAACGAGGAAGTCGTCGTCGGTAGCAATATAAACCAAATAAAATAACAAAATACACACTTGGCTTAGCACATTTGATACACGTATTGGTCGCGCAAATCTTTATGAATTCTGTGAACATAGCCGCGAATGCGAAACTGCGCTCTATCTACAGTACAATGCGTAATCATTAATTCCTTTTGGTACCTTAAAATAAGCTACTGCGCAGCCACTCGCGCGTACTTCCGAGAATTCGAAAAGATTTGTTGGAAGTTTTTCATTTTGTCCGACTGGTAAAGCAGCAGTGTAGTAGGTACGCGCAGCTGGACGGATCTTGATAAATAGGGTCTCGTCAGCTCGAAGCCTACCCGTCAGAACGAAAATCGAAGTTACCGATTCGTTTTTACGCAAACTTTATCGTGTAGGTGGCATAAGGGTAGGTTATGCTTGAAAACGAATCAGAAACTTGGATTTTAATTTTCCGTAGGTAGGGTCCTCCTGACATAATTTAAGAATCGGTATGTATTAAAATAAACAGCGATGTAATGCGAAACGGAGTGCTAAGATGATGGACCTCTCTGATGACCTCCTCTGACGACGGACCGAAGACATGGATGCTGGGGCTCAGGACCGGTAGTTGTGGTGTCGTTTGGGGAGGCCTATGTCCAGCAGTGGACGTATAGGGGCTGATTATGATGATGATGATGATGTATATAATGTAAAGAGTCCTCGAGTCCTCAACAGCCTGGATTGGTCCACTGCTGGACGCAGGCCTCCCCCTGATAAGCGCCTTGTTGGCTTTTATCTCATAGGGTTAATGCCCATGATCCCCAGCGATGTAAAGAGTAAGTAGAAGCAAATTTCAATTGAAATGAAATGAAGTGAAATTTATTTATTACTCATAAACCAAAATAAAGCCAAACATTGAAAATTAAAAACACTTAATACTAAAGAATGATACAAAGAGGTTATAAGACTTATGAGTGAAAAATGAAGTTACAATAAGTTGCATATACATATATAAATAAATGCATGAGTAACATATTATTGTGGCAGAGAAATGGCCCATAGCTCAGCTTAATGCTCCAGCAATTGCTACATTATCTACCCAAATAAACTATAACGCGGTTTAATTTTTTTTTTCCTAAATAATTATGAGTCAAAAATCTTACTTTGTGTCTTTAAAATTCCTTGAACTTATATGTTTCTTGAACATTTTTCTTGGACGTTAGAGTCATATCTTGAGCGAATGTTCAGCCATTCGTTGCGATTATTAATTTTCCTTAGAAATTGATGGATTATTTTTACGAGTATCAATAAATTTAATCCAATTAACATTTTTCGAATATCGTCGAGCTACTTAGGTTTCGAAGCAAAGTAATTTTAAATCCACGAACATGGAGAAGTATTGGGATCTTTGAACAATACTTACTATAAGTCAAAAAGAGTAAGAACTAGTACCTATTATTAATAAATAATAATAAATAAATAATAATAATAATAATAAATAATGCTGGACAATTCACACAGCATTATCTAGCCCCAAGGTAAGCAGAGCTTGTGTTATGGGTACTAGATAACTGATATACTTAATACAATACACTACATAAATAGATATTTTTATTATACATAGAAAACATCCAGAACGCCCTGGACAAATGTCTGCAGATCGTACAAACATTTATCCCGAGGCGGGAATCGAACCCGCAACCTCCTGCGTCGCAGGCAGACCTTCGCCCGCTGCGCCACTGAGGTCGTCAGAATTATTACTTTGTTCCTTTCTATTAAGAAAGTAAAATCCATCCCATCACCAAATTTTTTATTAGAACGAAGTTCCTTATCGCGCGTTGTGAAAGGGGGCTAGAGGGAAAAAATCATACGAGAAGTTGTAACGACCCTTTTTGTTATAGTAAGCTATTGTATCAGCTGTGCCGGCTTAGAATTTGTACCACTCCAACTCTTCCTGCGGGTGTCGTAAGAGGCGACTAAGGGATTTCCATCGGGGGCGGGCAGCAGTGCCCCCTGCAGAATAATTCTACCACCAAACTGCGATACCCAACCCGCATGCCCAGCGTGGGGATTATGGGCATTACCCCCCATGAGATAAAAGCCAATAAGGCGCTTATCAGGGGGAGGCCTGCGTCCAGCAGTGGACCAATACAGGCTGTTGAGGTTTGAGGTTGAGAAAGCTATTGTAAGCCGTGCGGCGTGCACATGTTTCTCTGTCTGTCTCTCTCTCTCTCTCTCTCTCTTATGAACTTCGTTCCATCCGGGTGTCCCTTGACACCTTTCAAGTTTTTTTTATAATTAAGTAGGTACACACAAATTAGATAAACACATTCCGAAATTCCTCCGAATATTGTTAAGGTGAAAGTTATATTACTCCCCTTTTTACTTCGTTATCTGAATACCTGTGTATTCCGAACATATACAGGGTTATTGATAACTAGTGTCTGCCCGCGACTTCGCACGCGTTTTTTCTCTGGAAACGTTTGAAGGTTACTTATTTCTATCCCATGGGAACTGATTTATGGGATAAGTATAAAGTTGATTCCAGGATTAGACTTACCTATATGCAAAATTTCAGCCTGATCCGTTTAGTAGTTTTGGTGTGAAGAGGTAACAAACATCCATCCATCCATCCAAATTTCGCATTTATAATATTAGTGTGATCCCACACTGCATGTAAGTACTGCAGGTTCTTCCTATCATCACTAACACGTTCCTGAAGACGCCAGGTGTTAAATCCTTAAACTTCTTAGACTTCACGAACGAGTTTGTGATGATTGGCAGAATCTACAGTTAACGCAATGTCATTGAAATACCAATGACCCTGTATATACCAGGTAGGTATGACGCGCGCGATGAATATGGGATGAGACCTTTTCAAATTCAGGAACGTGACGACGAGCCTCACGTACGAGGAGCCTGAACGGGATGAAATTCACAATATACCTAATAACTCTCATGTGCAACTAGAAATGAAGGAGTCTGACTGAATGAAAAGAATACTTTGATTTTCCAGTGATAAGTACCAGACATAGGTAGTAACAATAGCACTGATGGTAACTACAACGGCAGCAGCACCTAAAAATGGACCAACTAGAGATGCCTAGATGCCCTAGTGTTCGTTGTAAACCCTATAGAAGCCGAGGTGCCTTGGATACCACTGAGCATCATCAGCGTGATTCTGGAACAACCAGCGTCGACCACATCGAAATTGACCTGGCATCGACGCTTATTGTTGGTAAGCGTAAACGTAAACGAACAAGTAAACCGTCACGTAAACCAGGAATCACCAAAATATCCGACCTCGGAAGAAAGATCAAAAGAAGAAAAGAAAGAAGCATCGAATGCATAGACAATAGAAAAGACTTATGAAAAATCAAAAGAAAATGTTAAAGCAGAATCAACAGAAAATTTTAAAGAAGAATCAAGAGACAAAACTGAAAAACTGGAAGAGGCGACAAAAGCTCCGCAAACGACGACAGCAAAACACCGCTCATATGAAATAACAGTAGATTATATAAAAGGGATATATAGATAGATAAAAATAAAATACTTAATTGCACATCGAACCGAAACAATGACAATAACACAAACTTGAAATACTGAACCACTTGTCGCTAACATTTTAACAACCCGGGCATTAAAATCATGGTCGTAGAAGAAGATAAACCTCAAAAAGGATCCAAATAGACTTTAGAAAAACAAAGATGGACCACGATAACTCTTAAATATAAATATCATAACTTAAATGTGTGAGAATTAATATGAATCTACGAAAAACGTAACGTTAATATGTTAATTTGCTTTTGCAAGCTGCCTTCAACTATTACACTGGACATGATTTTTATTGAAGTAACTCTAAGCTAGTTTATTAGTGTACCTATTAATAAAAACTAAATAAAATTCATATTTTGTGTTCTTGGAATCCCAATTATATGAAAGGAACCTTGTCAAACTAAATTACTGTTCGTTTGAAAAGTTCTCCCTCGATGTACCGTTAGCATTGAAGTTCTTAACAAAGATGCTGCATTCAATATAATTTAAGTTACCGATTACCTATTGATTCTGCTACTAAACTGAAATTTTTAAACCATGTCGGTGTTTTATTACACTTAGGTACATAACCTAAGTTTAATTGAAATGATGACAGTGATTTACCGTAATTTAAGGTCATATCACTCGGAATGTTGTTGAAGAAGCGTAACAAAACTGTCCTCTAAGAAGGCATGTAACAGGTCATCCAGCTAATGAAAAAATGCTTTGATTTTCCAGTGATACCAGACATAGTAACAATAGCACTAATTGTTACCACCACGACAGCAGCACCTAAAGAATGGCCTAACCCGGAGCAAGACCCTTTGGTGTTTGTTGCAAACCCTGTAGAAGCGGAGATGCCTGGACACTGGGTACCACTGAGCATCATCAAAGTGATCTTGGAACGACCTTCGACCACCACACCAAAACCAACCTGGCCTCCTCGACCCTCATCAACCCGCAAACCAGCCAATCCACTACCTAAACCCGAACCACCAAAAGATCCGCCCGAAGAAACAAAAGGAGAATCAAAAGAAGCAACGAAAGAAGCAACGCAAGAAGAATCGAAAGAGAAAACTAAAGAAGAATCGAAAGAAAAAACCAAAGAAGAATCAAAAGAAAAAACTAAAGAAGAAGAACCGGCTGAAGACCCAGCACCGGAGGAAGAACCGGCCGAAGAGGCGGAAGAAGAGCCGGAGGAAGAGGAAGATCCACCAGCAGATCCACCAAAGGGTCCGAAAAAGAGGCCCAAGAAACCACAAGACGGACAACATAACTTAAATGTGAAAAAACGTTAAATACATTAATTTAAAAATAATATCGTCAAGCGAATGCTGATGTAGGAATGGTACTAAAGGTCGTAATGATAATGGATCCACCTCTTTTTTTATAGTATGCGAAAAGAAACATTGGATCTGCAATAGAGATTTGTTGAGCTTATCCATACTTTTTATATCATAAAGCGAAAGTAATTTAAGCGAATTTGCGAGTAGGTACAAGACACTTACTTATTTATGAAGTACACAATTTTTACAATAAAATATTCTTATTCTAATTCTGTATGTATGTCTGACTTTTCCTAAACAGATTTTAATGAAATTTGGCAGGGAGGTATCCCGAAGTTGGATATATTATGTTACTTTTTATCCCAGAAAAGAGCGGGCGAAGTCGCGGGCGGGAGCTAGTGTCTAATAAATTGTTGAAAAGCTTAATCTGTGTTTATGATTTCTCTATAATAATTATGACTAATGTTTCTTGCACATGAGTTTTTTTTCACAAAATATGCTATTCGTTCTGATTTTAAAAAGCGTACTACCTAAACAGTACTTGATCGACTCTTCAATTTTAAAATGAATTGCCTCTAACTCTGTATATTTTCAAAACGTTTGAATTAAAATGACGATGATAGACAGGTACTAGCTACTTCTCGCGGCTTCGCACGCGCTCCTGGATACAAAGTGGTAAGGGTAGCATAGAACCTAGTTATTTATGTCAGATTATATTTTGCATGTAGAAAAAATAATTAACAAATTCACCTCGATCTGTTCAGCAGTTTCGGAGATCTTGGGTCTCTACAAGCTTTCGCTTTTTCAATCTTAAGCTACAAAGCCCCTTAGAACTGTTGATTATCATATAAAACAAATAAACAAAAATAATAATAAATAAATAAATAATGCTGGACAATTCACACAGCATTATCTAGCCCCAAGCTAAGCAGAGCTTGTGTTATGGGTACTAGATAACTGATTTACATAATACAATACGCTACATAGATAAATATTTTTTTATTATAAGTAAATAGAAAAATAAATATAAATGGCAGACCAAATCGTAAAATGTCATAATTTAGGCTAATCTGCATACCTAACTCTGCATCAAAGATTTAAATTGTTACAAAATCTTAACATTTTGTGACACTTTTCTCAACAAAAATTGGCAAAATTACAACACACCCGGCCAACACTGTGCTTAGTTAGATGTACTTACACTGATTCCAAATGAACGAGCTATCTCATTTAGCGTGGCAACAGTACGGCAAGGTCTCGCTGCGGTAGGGCCTTTTAAATCTTTGGGATATGCGAATTCAACATTATGAGAATTAAAAATTAAATAAAACAAGAAAAAAAATCCAAAATACGAGTAAACCCGGGCGCCATCCTAGTGTCATTTATCATGGTACAATTGGGACAAATCGGTGCCAATTGTACCATTAATGGTACTGCCTCATGGTACAAATGGTACGGCGGCGAAAGATATTCATCTCGGATCTCGCCTAAAATAAAAACTCTATATACGAGTATCTATACATCATCATCATCAGCCTATATTAGTCCAATGCTGGACATAGGAATCCCCTAATGAGCGCCATATTAGCATAGCGCTATCTATACTACATATCTATACTAGTATTATAAAGAGGAAAGATTTGATTGTTTGTTTGTTTTTTTGTATTGAATAGGCTCCGAACCTACAGGACCGATTTGAAAAATTCTTTCACCGTTATAGGAAGCTTACTTTTCAGGGAGTGACATAGGCTATATTTTATCCCGAAATTCCCACGGGAACGGGAACTACGCGGGTGAAACCGCGAGGCGATCGTCTAGCATACTATTATAAAGAGGAAAGATTTGATTCTTTGTTTGTTTGTTTGCATTGAATAAGCTCCGAAACTACTGGATCGATTTGAAAAATTCTTTTAATATTAGGAGCCCACATTATTCCTGATGAACATAGGCTACTTTTACTGCGGCCAAAATGCTTCATTCCTACAGGAAAACGGGTAATAGGACAACGGGTAGATAGATAGATAGATAAAATATTTATTTGACACTGTAGTAGGGACACTGGGTAGTAAGAATGCAGCTAGTTTTCCATAATTTACTATACTTGACTTACAGGGAGATAACACTTAAAACGAATATTCAGTCTTACAAATCCATTAGAAACCATTGGTAATAAAGTCATGACCATTAAGGTCTTCAGTAGGGGGAAATATAGTGTCGAGGTCCACATAAAGTTGCTTCTGTACGTTTAGTTTATCTACAATTTGTGCGAAGGTCGGTCTGTCCTCGGGTCTTTCCGACCAGCATTCCACCATCAGATGGTAGAGTCTGGTCGACGCTCGGACTGGTTTTGGTAGACGACCACCGCTTGAGAGGAAGGTTGGTACGTGCTGGTTGCTTAGCTCTGAGTACGGGAAACCTCCTGGAACAGAGATCAAGGTTTTTGTTTTTATAGTGCTTAACCTACCACACCACAGATTATCTAATCTGAGGTGTGGTTAAGCACTATTGTTATTTGTTACCACACTGAGGAAAATTTCTAAGAATATAAAATATTTTTAAGGCGCTGCGTCCCCTCACACTAGCGCCCCGCCACCTATTTTATCTAATTACTAGCTGCGCCCCGCGGCTTCGCCCCCGTGGAAATTTATGTTTCCAACTTTCTTAATTTTTTCTTTCATAAGAACCTTCTCCTGACAATAACAAACACAACAAAGAAAGAATTAGCGAAATCGGTCCAGCCGTTCACGCGTGATGCCGTGACAACGCGAAACGGGTTTCATTTTTATATATAAGAAGAAGATTACGTTTAAGAAAATAATTTCCAAAAATTAAGTTAGCCAGTTTGTGATACCTATTATAAGCTTTTTTTAATGTCTCTGTAATAGTTTTATTTTGTATAGTTTAGACAGAGATGCGAAAGTAGAGTTTGGTGGCCACCAAGGGCAAATTCGTATCTCTGCCTAAACTATACAATATGAAATTCCTATAGAGGCATTAAAAAAAGCTTATAATAGATATCACTAACTGGCTATCGTAATTTTTGGAAATTCCTTTCTTAAACGTAATAATTAGATAAAATATGGGGCGGCGCTAGTGTGAGGGGGAGGCAGCGCATTAAGAATTTTTTTTAGTATTATTTTAATTCATGGGAGATAAAGAATTTACAAAGCGAATTAAAACTAGGTTATGTCACAATTAAATAACCAAATAACATTCAGACCCCGACCCAGAAACTTATAAGTACACCTAGATCATTATTATGATTATCCTTAATAAATATAAAATAAAATAAAATTAATAACATTTTTTCTACGCTGGGAATCGAACCCGCAACCCTCTGCAACTCAGCTGAACTTTTGTCGACTGCTACACAGAGGTGTTCATTGATAATTCTACCCATAGCAAACCGTTCATTTCCCGACACCCACGGGAGGAATTGGGGTGGTGCAATTCTGTGCCGGCACCGCAGACAATTTAAGATGGAATGGCAGATCGTACAAACATTTGTCCCGAGGCGGGAATCGAACCCGGGCGAAATTCCGCCTGGAATTTCGCCCGGCGCGACACAGAGCTCTATAAACGTGGTTCACCGTTAACCCTTTGCTTTTGTCAAAAGAACTTGAATACCGTACCTAGCGTGGCAATCTCCCACAGCAGTACCCCAAAGGCCCACACATCGCTAGCACTGCTGTACTGCGAATGGACTATAGACTCGGGGGCCAGCCACCGCAGGGGCACCGGCTTGGCCTTCGTGTGGACATAGATTCCGGTCCGCGAGAGGCCAAAGTCCGCTACCTTGAGGACTCCCGCTCCGTCTACGAGGATGTTGCGGGCTGCGAGGTCTCTGGAAGAAAAGAAACTAGGTATTAGGGCCGACTAAACGAGAGATGAAAGAAAACAGCAAGACACGACAGGCTTTTTAAAATTTCACGATTTACAATGGATAAAATTATTATCTGGTATTGAACGTAGGGAAATAATCCGTCAAGCACAGGACCCATACATTTACCGGTGAGCGAAACAAGGCGTTTGGTGCCGGCTTAGAATTTACACCAACCCAACTCTTCCCGCGGGTGTCGTAAGAGGCAAGGGATATCCACCTGGGCGGGCAGGAGCGCCCTCTGCAGATTTTACCACCAAACTGCGATCACCAACCCGCATGTGCAGTGTGGGGATTATGGGCATTACCCCCATGAGATAAAAGCCAACAAGGCGCTTATCAGGGGGAGGCCTGCGTCCAGCAGTGGACCAATAGGTACAGGCTGTTGAGGTTGAGGAAGCAAGATGCTAAAATATTCTGTGTGTTAAAATGTATATAAGTAACCACCGCATCGGATAAGAACCACTGATCTAGATTCTCTTTCATCTATGGACGATTCTGCGACTCTAGCATTGTCATAGTAAATGCGATTGGCTAGCAGAATTCAGCCCCAGCTCCTGTGTCAGACTTGTTGTGTTTTTTTGTACGACATAGATATTCCAATGTATGAATTAAGCTCAGCGCTCATTGATCCAATATCTGCATACAAATAAGGGTTCTATGCTCGTAGGTTTAGGTACATTTTCAGTGACAAAAATGGCTTCCCATAAGCTTCAAGGGAGTGGCTCGCGAGCTGTCTGTCTTTCATGCCGTCAATATGAAATGCATCTAAATGTTACGAGTAAAGCCCATACCTAAATGCACATTTTTTACTTTTAAATTTTATTCTAGAAGTAGATAGGTAATAACAAATAAAATAAATTTTATATTAAGAAATGGTTTAAAATAATACAATTATGACATTAAATTTAAAGTTATTATAGAATAGTTTGATAGTATTTGGTATACCTATCTACAGACGGATATTAACAACATTTAATCACTTTTACAGGCTACAAACTCGATTGTTTCAATTGTAAATACTAGTATAATTTTCTTTGTGAATAAAGATGTAAAAATTTAAAAATAAAAAAAAAACTCGTCGTACCTACCTGTAAAACCTGTTGTCAATAAACCAGTGCTTCAGCTTTTACTTAAAAGATGTCAGAAGAAAATTGTTTATTTGTTTAACAAAATGTGTGACATGATGGTAAATAGTTTTGTACATCCTCATAAGTATGTAAATATACTTGTGCCAGGATGTCCTGCTCTTCCAAATTGTTGTCTCTGTAACATTTAGTGGAGTACGAGGCAGGGTGGTGAGTTTCATTTCTTCTGAATTCCTCATCACATCACGCTCTTTGTTTAATCCCAAACTTTATCCAAATGTAATTTCTAAGGCTCTTCCTTCGGGTAATGATTTGCCGGAAGGATAATTCATTGTCACATAATCACATTCGATTTATCTCGAAAATCAGTAAATAAAATACACCAAACGGGGTTACGCGCTTTTCTACAAGAACACAATTTATGCGCCGGCCTTTATGACCGGCGCCGGGTGTGTCCCTAACATGTTAGCTGTCCATTGATTTATTTTATTTATTATCACTACCCACTACAGAAAACACAAATAGAAATTAAATATCAGTGACAGGGTTCTTGGGTCTAGTGCTCGTTAAGTTGGGTTATTCCAGTTTTCCCCCTTGAAATCCCCCTTGAGGGGGAAAACTGGATGTCAAAAAAAAAGTTATAGGTGGCCGCAGCATGCGCATAAATAATGTTTTCTACATTTTGTTCCACTAGCCCTACCTGCCTGGAGTAAAAATCGTAGTGAATTTGCCTATTACTTAGTTTTTACCTTTGACGAAAAATAAAAGAGAGGTGTTAAGAATTTGACGTGTAAATTGTGTGGCATCATCATCATATTTATGACATGCTGTCAAGATACAAAATAAAAATTAATTTTACTGATTGATGGTTGAGTACTGTAGTTGTTGTTGCTTCTCTTTAGTTTCCTTCTCTCAAGGGGGAAAACTGGAACGCGAAAAATCGTTGAGGAGGAAAACTCGACTTTAAAAATTAATTCCAGTTTTCCCCCTCAAGGGGAATTTGTCAAGGGGGGGGAACTGGAATAACCCATATTAACGACAGAAGACCGACGTCCACTGTTGGACATAATCATACCTCCCTTAAAGATCGCCACAATTACCGATGAAAAATGCTAGGCATCGTAGCTCCAAACGAACAAACCGATTTGGATGAAAAAAAAAATGGAAAGGTGAGGTCTCAACTTTCATTTAAAAACAACTCCACAACTTTACACGAAGGGAATCGGTGGCGTTTATAGATTATTATTTTACTGTGAGTAAAATTTCATCCGCTAACGATTTTGATTCTCCGATTTTTTGTGATTTAAACTTGTTGAATATAATTGAATTATAAAAATAATTAAATTGAATCTACTAGGGTGCTGTCTGTAAAATCCAGGCACAAAATTCTTGAGAGCTAATGAACAGAAGTATTAAAAACATAGAAATCTAGTAGGCAAGCAAATATTTAAAAGATAATAATAAGGGTAGCGATAATTATTATTAAGGGTAGGTAATTATTCGATAGCAAATAAAAATAGCATTAGTTAGGCGTAAAGGCTTTACGAGTCATCTGTAGGTACATTATGCCTTTAAACTTCTTAAATGTTGAGTATATTGATAACAAGCTCTGCTTAGCTTGGGGCTAGATAATGCTGTGTGAATTGTCCAGCATTATTTATTTATTTATTTATCTGTAACTAGACTAGCTGCATTCTTACTACTCGTTGTCCTATTACCCGTTTTCCCGTAGGAATGAAGCATTTTCCCGCAGTAAAAAGTAGCCTATGTTCATCAGGAATAATGTGGGCTTCAAATGGTAAAAGAATTTTTCAAATCTACTCTTCTTTAAAACTACTGAAGCGGTCGTAATTTTAGGCGACCTTATGGCATGTTTTGATCAGAGTTGGGACGGGACTAATTAAATATATTTAAGTCTAACCCAGACGAGTGGACTCTCCTGTTTTCAGTGTAAACGCGGCCAACAAGAAGCACCTGTTATTAATAGCTCGGCCCGGGCTCGAGGTCGTTCCGGGAAAATCCGGGCGTTTTCCAAAAAGTCCGTGATCCCCGGGAAAGGTTTAACGCTCAGGATATTAGCTTGATTGTGTATTGTGGTTGGAAATGCTTTGGAAAACGAACTGACTTTGAAAGTTACGAAGACTAAACTTTAGTGTTTTAATAATTGTTGGTCTTTTTCTAGGTTTTTAGGAGGTAACTAAGCATTCAAAAGTGTGATAGCGACGCCATTCTTATTTTTAGCCTTTCGTGAAAGGAGGGGGTTCTACATATTTCCGCTAAGTATAATGTATGTTTCTTGTGTGTATGGTCGTCGATTTCTCCGTTATTTACAGACCGATTTGGATGATTCTTTTGCAGTTGTATAGAGGATAAACGAGGTGGTGGGTTTGAAGTCGGTTTTCAGTTTTTTCAAACTATCAAACCATTTTATATCAGTACGTAAGAGGGCGCATTGCACGCCATTTTGTGAAAAGGATAGGCATAGGATTTCATGTTCATAGGAGCGGGACAGAGCATACGTTTTTTATCGGTGTAAGCGTAAAAATGATGTTTTTGCCTATTTACAAGAAAACTGTTCTTGAGTTCTTGAGATCACGACTCGGCAAACGTAGTGTAGGACGCCCTCCGGCCAGGTGGGATGACTGCAGGCAGATGCTGGATGCGGCAAGCCGAAGACAGGGCGCTATGGCGCTCATTAGGGGAGGCCCATAGAGCAGATTTGCTCTATGGGGAGGCCTATGTCCAGCAGTGGACTAATATAGGCTGATGATGATGATGACAAGAAAACTACACAACTTATGAAGAAACTGTATTAAGGAACTAAATAATTAGAAATAATAATAACCTACGAATGAAAACAAAAATCTTTCCTATAGACCGCAGAATTCCTGAAATCTCGACCAAATTAGTTGAAAAAGAATGCACTTTCATGACTTTTTTATCGTATATTTTTTTCGCAATCGTGTTTTCCAATTACGGAACCGAAGTAAAAATTGAATTTTATGTAATTCTAGTTTTACCACGGGAATCCCGTGAGTAGGTACCTACTGAGATCTAGCCCTAGTTTGACAAGCAAACCCGCTAGGTGCGTATGCAAAAGAATCATTCAAATCTGGAGTAGGTAAACAAACATACCTACCTACATAAAAAAAAGTGTAAAAAACATACACACAGCCGATCACATACCTCCTCCTTTTTTTGAAGTCTGTCAAAAAAGGAAATTTCTTACATTATCTACTTACAATTTACCCAGTTCCAAACCAAGGTTTTGTAACAAAAGCCTGTAAATATTGACATAGCAATTGTTTTAGCGCAGTTATTTAAAAGTGTAGTAAGGTAAACTCTCAATAAAGCCGCAAAATAATGAAAAAGGAGAGCTCGAAAAGCAAATGGTCTATAAAACCATTAAATCCTTGTATAATAATGATCACTTATCGTGGTTCATTGACCCAGCTGAAGAACCGATCTCAAACCGCACCTCGCGTTGCTATGCTACGGTTGCCAGGCAACAAAACTTCAAGGTTTCAGCACAAGAGATTGCAATACCGTCCCTATTTGATGGAGGTACAGCTGGCTTTTGTAATTTTAATGGATACTGAAAACTTTTAAACAGGGCATTTATAATTAAATTAAGGTAAATCTGATCAATAAGCAATAGAAGGCGGGGGTGGCGACTCCGAACTTGGAGAAAACACGTACCTAACCGTAATAAATTATGGAGTGGAAATTGCCTTAGTGATGTAATCAATGATGTTATCGGGTATTTATCGCGTACCTTTTGTTATTATATTATTACCCTTACGTTTCTTACACATTTCATAAAAAAACATGTAGGTACAGCCGAACATAGAACCATACATAACATACTTAAAAAACATACACAGCCGAACATAGAAACTTCTTTTTTCCAAGTCGTTTAAAATACTCACAAATCTATGAGTAAATCTATTGATTTTTGGATATACCGTAGGCAAAATCCTTGTCTACAGTACGCTATTATCTACGTAGTAGAAAAAGTTTGTAATGTAAGTAGGTAGGTAATGTAGGTAAATAAAGATAAAATGAGAAAAAATGCCCCTGGTACAGCCAGGTGTACCTACTATGTAAGTGGACTACGGGCAGGGACCGGAATTATGTCTGGTGTTGCCAGCCTTAAAATATTTTTTGACAAAATAACAAACTTTCTCATCAAAATAAACCAACAAATGACCTATTTAACTTTATATTCCCTGTGGATTCCTTTGTAAAGTCCCAACGTGTTTTGATTAAGGTTTAATATCTGATTTAACTTTGGTGAAACTGAACCGAAGCATTTTAGAAAATAAATTATTCAGCCAACTCAGTTGAGGATAGGCACGATTTTCTGAGAGACTGATAGGGATAATTCGTGCGCGATCAAAAAGGGATGGAACTTTGTCAAAGTAAATTTTTTGACGACCTCTGTGGCGCATCGGGGGGTCCTCCTGCGACGCAGAAGGTTGACGGTACAATTCCCCCGGGACAAATGTTTGTACGATCTGCGGATTTGTTCAGGGTGTTCTGGGTGTTTTGTATCCATTTGATCGTAAAAATTGATAAAATTTAACAAAGAGTAATGACTCTTTGTTAAATTTTATCCATTTTCAAGAAAATCCAAAACAACACTTTTTAGATAATTCGTCTACGAGAAAGTATTCGCCCCAATGACTTAGCAGGTTAACTACGTTTCAACCCGCTTACATATAATAAAAAATATTTATCGATGTAGTATAATGTAATAAGTAACTATAATAGTCATCTAGTGCCCATAACACAAGCTCTGCTTTGCTTTGGGCTAGATGGTGTTGAGTGATTTGCCCATATAGTGCATTAAAAACCGACCGAAGGTTAAGCGGAGTGGAATTTTCGAAGACTGTGATTGGCCAATTCACGGTCCGCTCCTCTCTACTCCGACCAGCTCCGCGTCAGTGGAAACGCGCCCTTAATTATGATGCTTCAGTGGAAACAGTGTAAGTGGAGCGGAGCGGACATTCAAATAAAATATATGAACACGCGGCCCCAAGCTAGACAGAACGGAGTCAAGTAGGCTGTGGAGCCGAGCGGAGCGCACGAAGCGGAGGGTAACACCGCTTCAATGGAACTACTTGCCACTTTTCACTGCTCTTCTCCGCTCCACTCCGCCCAGCTCCGCGTCAGTGGAATCGCATCCTTATGGTATCTTAAGATAAAGGTAAAAGTAGGGAAGGTGGTGGCGGGCACGTTTACAGTATTAGGTAGGCAGGTATCTTGTTGGTAGGGAAGGGTAAGTAAATTAGTAACGTAGCGGCAGTAAATAATTCAATAAATGAAGCCGGTGCGGTGGCGGTTTTGTTTATGGACGGACGGAATAACAAGCCCGAATCAATATTGAAGAACGTTGGTGAATACAAACCGAAGAAAACTACCTAGAATATTATCTACAGCAGCTGAGGGAATGAGAGTTTCGGAAAACTAATCTATAGTAATTTTATAAAGAGGAAAGATTTGATTCTTTGTTCTTTTACCATTAGAAGCCCACATTATTCCTGATGAACATAAGCTACTTTTTACCGCGGGAAAATGCTTCATTCCTACGGGAAAACGGGTAAAGGACAATGGGTAGTAGAATGCAGCTAGTGTTGTTATAATTTGGTTGGTTTTAGTGCCTAACCTTCCCGAGTCTCGTCTTGCCAGGTCTTACCGCCTTAGAGGACAGGGCGACCGCGATGCAACGCGAAAAGGAGTGCTGTGAGACGTGAGACGTGTGAGTGAGTGGATAGTCATCCACTCGAGGAATCGACGACATTGTAGCGTTCGCTGCCGCGGTGCCGGCTTAGAATTTGCACCACCCCAACTCTTCCCGCGGGTGTCGTAAGAGGCCACTAAGGGATATCCACCGGGAGCGGGCAGCAGCGCCCCCTGCAAAACAATTCTACCACCGAACTGCGATCCCCAAGCATGCCAAGCGTGGGGATTATGGGTACCCCAATGGGATAAAATAATAATAATGCTGGACAATTCACACAGCATTATCTAGCCCCAAGCTAAGCCGAGCTTGTATTATGGGTACTATAGTTATCTGATATACATAAAACAATACACTACATAGATAGATATTTTTTATTATACATAGAAAAACATCCAGAACACCCTGAACAAATATCTGCAGATCGTACAAACATTTGTTTGGAATCGAACCCGCAACCTCCTGCGTCGCAGGCGGACCTTCGCCCGCTGCTGGACAGAGGTCGTCACCAAATGGCTTTACCGTCGTAAAGCCAATAAGGCGCTTATCAGGGGGAGGCCTGCGTCCAGCAGTGGACCAATACAGGCTGTTTAGGTTAAGGTGAGGTAGCGGTCGCAGGGAATCTGTTTTTCTGAATTCTGAATTCTGAATCTGAATTTGTTGAAGGCAGCGCAAGACAGCTATTTGTGGCAGTTATGAGGGAGGCTGTCCAGCAGTCGTTAGTGGGGCTGATCTGATGATGATGATGATAGGGTAAGCTCACCTATGAGTGATCGCTCGCTCCTCTAAATGCCGCATCCCGCTCGCGATCTGCAGAGTATACTCTCGCATGGTCCATCCATCGAGGCGGAGGGCTGGCTCCGCTACGTAGTGGTCCCGAGTTCGCTCGTCTTGCCAGGACTTCCCGTCTGATAGTGCAGGGTCTGAGTCGCTGAGGTTTGTGTATTCAGCTGAAAAATTTGACAGGAAATTCAATTTAATGGCTATTTTTTAATGGAGTGGGGACAGTTTGGACAATTTTTAATGTTATGTAAGAGCCTGATCCCGTTGGGTGTCGGGCCCGACAGGAAAGCGGCTGCTGTAGTGGTAGAACATTTTATATGAAGCTGTTCGCACTTATCTGACACCGTTTTCATATAAATTATACCTGATTTTCTATCGGCCCGACACCCGACAAGTGGGAACGGGCTGTGAGGGTCCGTGCAAATGTGGTCAGAGTTGTCGTAAGCGGATATACTTAGGACGTTTGCGACATGATGCTTACGATGACAGATTTGTTAAGCCTTTAGGTACCTACCTTATGGCTTAGGACTTACCTACATATAGGACTTATAGCTACATATAGGTAGGAAACTAATCCATCGCTGGATAAGAGTGGAAAAAAGTGGATCCTGATCCATTAATGGATTAGCAAAGTGGATCAGAGTGGAATGGAGCTAGGAATCATAAGCCCTCTCGCAAGGATCCGGCCAACATGTGATCTGAGTATGTGGTCGTATTCTGGAACGAAGATAGCTCAATAGGGTACTTACTATAAACTGTCGTCGTCTGAACCATTTTGTGTTTAGTTTAGATTTCGGAGAAGGTCATGATAATTTAGAATTTCGGATGACAACACAGATTAGTTCTTCCACGAACCCTTTTACAAGGAGATCTAGTTATCTACTAAACAAATTACTTAAAAACAAATTACTTACTAGTTCCTTCACTTGGTTCAAAGCCTAATGCAGTTATGATGGCCACTGATTGCTCCCAATTGTCTTTTCTTAGAACTGAACAATTGTCCAATTTCTAGTAGAGTTAGTGTTGTGCTTATGGGATTATCGACCCTTTCTCTGAGTGATGTTTGATTGCGCGTTACTTTTGCAAGGCGTTTACAGCTTTTGAAACGTGATGACTTGCACGAAAATGGCGATGATATTGATAAAATGATAGTGTTATTGATGCTGATTATGATGTTGATGATCCTGATAAGTACTACCTACCTACCATGCTGATGACAACAATGACAACTTCACTTACAGTCCCCTTCAGAGGGCCGCCCCACGCCGCTATCCCTCCGCACTTCCCGCCGCCCCCTCGCGGCTCGCAGCAGGGACAGCAGGTCGCCCCTGGGGGCATGCTCCAGCAGTGCGATCAGGGGCGCCCTCTTGGTGCAGCAGGCGACCAAACGAATTACGTTCTTGTGGTAGCCGACATGCTTCAGCATTATGATCTCGCGGAGGAAGTCGTTCATTTCATCGGCTGACGCGGTTTCTGTGGAGAATAAAATACGGGTTTCTAGATGAAACGGATGGAATTTTTAGGGCTGAATGTCCTGATAGACGGATATCTACCAGTACATCCAGCCCTAGAAATTTCACAGCTGGGTTTAGGCCTCACCTAAAACATTGTAATTTCTCTATCTACATAATCAAACTAACCCAAAGTGAAGCCTGAAAACCTGCACAGTATCTAACTAGACAATTGTATTATTCAGAAAGATGCTGCTAAGGTTTTTACTACTTTTTTGCGCAATAGTTAAATATATTCTAAACACTTAAAAGTTGTAATGGTCTGTCCACTACGAAGGTAATGTTCACAAACCAGCCAGCATCTTAGCAGCCACCGTGAGGGTCTCCCCAGCCGGCATGTCCAGCTGCGCCGCATGCACGCGCCCGAAGGCTCCACTGCCGATCAGGGCTCCGAGGTGCACCCTGGAGCGGCTCACCTCCCACTCGTCGAAGTCTTCTTCTGGAGGCTGCGAAAGTTTTTACCTTTTTAACGGGATATATGAGCCTTTTTAAAACCTTAACTTTAACCTTTTTATCCGTTATCGATGTCATAATAGCGAGATTTCTGTTTTAGCAGTTTGTGTCCTTTTACGGAAATGAACGTTATTGATTCTCGATTGTGAATGATTACTAAATCTGTGGTTTGTTTTCAAATCCCGAATCCGTAAGAATTGCTGACATTTTAAAGTAATTGTGACAAGCACGTAGGTAGTTATGCGAGGTATTCGTTTGAAAAACATTCGCCTGTGAAGAAGAGGCACACGCCTGCGATAAAACATAAAGCTATGGCTTTACGCCTGAAGTAAGAAACACAGCAATGCTATGCATGTGCAGCATGAAAAACACAAGTATATTTTTGAACCGCTTTACTTACACTGTGAAGATGAAAACGATTTTTTTAATAAAAGGTTTTGTAAATGTTTTTAACTGCGTGGTTGAACTGTGGTGGAATCGTCAATGCTTACGGACTCTACTGCTTTCCACCAATATGTAAGTGTGTAAACAAACAATACCATAGCAACATATGATTTAAGATTCGACATAATGGCATCCAGTGGTTCTAAGTGGTACTTTTGATGTCGGACCAAGAACGTGGTCTTTTGATATCTGAGATTCTATTATTTGTTTGTAAACCAAGAGACTCTTTGGTAGAAACGAGGCCGGAACAATTCATCCGAATACATTTTTCAAGAAGATGTATACAATGCTTACCTCGCATTCTTTGTGCACGTATAAAGGACTGTCTTCCATCTGACCTCGTACGGGAATTTCGGTATTACTGTTGACAAAAGAACGTTTGGGTCATGATTTGTGAGATTTTATTGGTCTACTAAATCTAAATATTCTTGGTAATTCGATTTAGTATAGCTACGTTTCGTTTCTTTCAGTGTTTCCGAATTTAAAGCACCAAGTTTCAAGTAGTAAGATAGAAAATTCTTTAGAGCATCCAATTTACACAAAAAATGGTCTTATCGTTCAAGAGCGATCTCTACCAGGCGTAAGAACTTGGAATAAATATAAAAAATTTCGGAATTTGACTTTGACTTCTGGATTTAGCCGCAGACATACATACAAACTTTGCACTTTTATTAATTAAAGGTACTTATAGATTACGAAAAGCTAAAAATCCATGGGATTGAATCGAAGATTATAGGTAAGGTTACACCATTATGGAGCAAGCCGTGCGTGGCACTGCGGACGCAACACTGCGTTTAGGGATGAGAAAGATCGATGAAACATTTCGATAAAATTTTAGATGAAGTAATTGACCATCGATAACGACCGGAAATGACGATCGATGTGGCGCGATGAGTGAAGGTGAAGGCGAAGGTTGTAAAATGGCCCCAATATCAGGTACAGGTTGCATACAACGGATCGGTTGATTGTCATCGTAAAACTGATTGCAACCAATCAAAAGGTTGCGCAAAGATTGCTCTCGCGTTTTCTTTTCGCTTTTAAAGCGGTTACGCACTGCTGCCAAACAGAATCCGTGAAAATACAGATCTGACTGTGGGGGGCAAAGGTCCGCCTGCGACGCAGGAGGTTGCGGGTTCGATTACCGCTTTGGGATAAATGTTTGTGCGATCTGCAAATATTTGTTCCGAGTGTTCTGGGTATTTACTATGTATTAAAAAATTATACGAGTATCTTTGTTATGTATTGTATTAATTACATCAGTTATCTAGTACCCATTACACGAACATATAAACAATGTTTCGATTTTGTCTGTTTCAAATTTATCAAGATCATTATTAAAATTTATCAAACAAATTGATTCTCAATAAATTACAGTTTTTCCTCTATTCCTCCTTAACTGTCAATATTGATATTTGATGAAAGCGGCCAACAGGGAGCAAGTTGGCTAAAGGAATCAGTAGATATGGTACAAAACGGACCAGAGCCCTAAGTTTGGTTTCTCGACAGTATGGAGACGTTCCATTTTGTATGGGATTTGGTACAGCGCCTGTAGAGTGCGGACATGGATACGCAAATTCCATACAAAAATGTCTCGATGACATTTTCGATACTAACTATCAGTAGTCGAGGTTCAAATACAGGGTCGAATTCCATTAGATAAATCGTGTCACCAAAACAATGATATCGTGTCAGAATGACACATTTTGGGCTTTTCAAATTCAAATTCAAATTCATTTATTGATTCAGACACAAAGATCCATAGATTAGAGTAGTATTAAATGTCACACAGATAATCAAACAATAATACAGTAATTATTATTTACAGAATTAATTTATGTAATATATTTGTTTAGCGCAGGGGTTGATCAGGCTTGACATCCAGTGCCTTTGCAGTTTACTGCAATGCCTATCAGCTTTTACATTTGATGAAAAAACTACGGATGGAGAGACGCATGTCAAAAGTGTGAAGGTTAAAACCATTCAACCATCAAGTTCGAATCGTACCGCACGCTCTATCTATATAGAGTTTCTTTCATCAATGGGCGATTCTGCGTCGAACTGAATTCATCGATAATGCCCATCACATGGCCCATCCCTACCGGGTCGTATGTCGCAGGTCAACTCTTGCGCAGATGGATATGCTAACCGTCTATCTAGTTGATGACGTAATGTTTACGTAAACGTGCCTTACTCACGGTGTCCGAGCCCGTACACGTAGATTATACGTTTTCTCATACTGTGATTAATCTCTATACCTACCAATTCAAGGGTTAAGGCGGAGTGAGCCAAAAGAGTTGCAAAAGCTTAGGCGTTCGATTTCACATTTAATTGGTTTTTTAAATGATTTTTATGTTTATCTACTTCGGAGTAAACTTTATAATGTCTATGGTTGCAAACCTTGTAACATAATATTTCTTTTAGTAGGTAGGTAGCATAAGAACTTGCCGGCCATGTATAGGAGGAAGAGGGGACACCAGTCGTACCGCGGAGGTTTTAAATGTTTTCGTTGTTCGGCGAAGATGGCGAGAGAGGGACACCGGAGAGGTTTTAGTGGGTATTACGTCCTTCTCCGGGCGTCGAGTCCCACAGAATTCTGATCCAGTTTATTCGTAAGCGAATTTCCTCGCCGAATAAAAAAAACGGGTAGCATAAGAGGAGAGTTATTATAAGAATTAACAGGGATTCTAAAGGTTGCGTGGGAGAAATAGCTTTCAGCGATTTATGGTCGCCTATCGAACCCGTAACCCTTTGGCTCCTTCACCCGCTGCGCCACCCAGGTTGTGTACGTTCATGTCCAGTAACATCGACTTTTCCCTGTCACTTTAGTATTTGTTTTGACTCGTAAAAAGAGATTGAGATAAACAATGTCAACATTGTCATTGAGCTTTTAAACGTATGGTTATTGATGAGTTCAGCGATTGATCAACAACATCAACGTGCTCGGTGTTATTACTGTGTACTGAGAAATATGTTTTATAGCACTTTTAACTCAACTGCGAGTATACTCGCTTAAGGGTTAGCCTATGGAGTTCAAGGTTAACCCTTAAGCGAGTATACTCGCTTGCCAAAGGTTATTTATCTGTGAGTCAAGGTCAAAAGTCGCGCTCGTGAGTAAACTTTTTAGTACATATTATGGTGGTGTTGTCTTGCTTTTCTACATATATGTACTTTGTTAAGGATATAAATTTTCATAGTAATAATTTACTTGATTACCTAGTTTAAAAAAATGCTTTTAATTTAACTAATTTTTGTCAGCTTGTTGTTTTTTGTCAAATGTATTGTTTGCAATGATAATATTTTCTTAGGTAACTATTTATTAGGATACTAGCTGTTAGGTACGCGCAACTTCATTAGCGTGGTAGGTAGGGTACCTATCTTACGAAAAGACACATCAGTGAACGGAAAATACGTTTGCATCATTGATGTAGAAAAGGAAAGATGGGTTACGTTCTCCCAGCGCGTACTCAACAACTGGCCTGTGTTACAACTACACGCAAACACATACGCTCACAGTTACATTTCCAGTCCTGTGCAATATAAAGAACAACAAAGATGGCAAGATGTACCTAAGACCGAAGTGAGACAGAGACAACTATATTAATCTCTGGTACGACCACACTAGGTATAATAAAACAAATTCGGGATTTCCCCGAGTTACGGTAGGTACAATAGTAGAGTCGTTCCTTTAACCCACACCATCAATCTTGTCCCAACTGGTATGAGCGGACGAATCGTAAAAATGTTATACGCTTCGTTAGTAATTTGAATTTTAGTACAGTCAACCAAAAAAAGTTAGTAAAATAATAGGCAAGAGGTATATTTATTATGTGTTTTGTACATAAAATAATGTGAAATGAATACAAATGATAGAGGTTCCACATAGAGTTTGTGATTGTACTCGACGTATAAATTCAATAGAAACAAAGAGTGATGCGAGTTGCAGATTGAAAATAATACCTATCATCTTTACGATTTGTCAACTCACACCAGTTGGGACAAAATTGATGGTACGAGTTGAAGAACGACTCGACTCGCAATAAGGCTATTGCTATCTCTGTTTACACACTTATGTTTCGTATATTTCTATCCCTCTCTGCAAATGGCGAAAAAAGGCAGTAAATTAATCAAAAAACTAAATTCTTTGGTGTACTTACGCGTGAAAAGTGATGCCTTGGGCTTTGTTTTTTGTTTTTGAGCTATTTGTACACCTTGTGAACGAACACGAAGGCATTGCTTTAGTCTTTTAGTCAGTAAAACACAGTCAGTACGTCGTAGCAAGCACGCGAATCACGTCCGCCCGCGCCGCCGGTCCTACTATGACTGCGGCGAGAGCACACAATTGGACTTCATTTGAGCCTGCCGGTTTCGAGAAGCTAGTGCCTCATCTTCCCCTTTTCTACATCAATGGTTTGCATAGAAAAAGCGAATACATATTATTATGTGACTGTGACGTACGAAGCTTTAAATATTAAGTATATTATCTACAGAATGTACCGTTAGCAATTAATTGAATTATTTCGTTTCTTTGCTGGAGAAAAACATTTTGATTATTTTTCATATTTTATAAAGCAATGACAACTATGACCCGAGAGCTGGTGAATATCTGGCACAGCGTATCAGCATTGCCATACAGCGTGGCAATGCAGCCAGCGTCTTGGGGACGCTTCCGACTGGTGTTGATATGGATCAGTTGAGCTAACAAATTTCAACAGCTAAATTTCATTTTGATCTGTTCAGTAGTTTGGGAGATCCTAGTTAACCAAAATTTCACATTTCACAATCTTTCGCATTTATAATATTAGTAGGATAGGCCTGTCCTAATATCAAATTTAGCATTCATTTAGAATGTAGCCTAACTTAAACAATCGGCAATAGGCCTCGATTTAGAGATTAAAAAAGGGTTTAATAATTTACACATCATGTGCAACGAGAAACCAAAACATAGATAAAAATTCCGTAGGATCTAATTAGTAGGAAGGATAGGATAGGATAGGCTGGATCCATAGGATCCTATCCTATAGATATAACCGGAAAATCGGACCTCCATTTGGTATTTAATTTTTCCGACATTATTATAATGAAAACTTGCACTTGCAAGGAGCGCGTTGATGTCTTTTGTATGCAGCAAGGGCAGGTGCAGCCATCTTTCAGGTTAATATTCCAGGGAATTAAATTGTATATAAGTCATTGAATTTGTTTTGAATGCAAAACTTTTAAGTCTTAACAACTTTTACAGAAACCAGTACAATGGCGTTCGCGAACACCTGGAGAATAAGTACGAGAAAGTTAAGAAACCGTTACACTGAAAGTCATACTTCATAAATTACGATAAAATCGGCACCCATGGATGCCTTTTTGCGTCTGGTACCAGTCAATAGCACCTCTTAAACAAGACCCGTCAAGTGCGAGTGTAACTCGCGCGCCGAGGGTTTCGAACGTTTGTGAACAAGTAGGTATGTACTATAGGTACCGGTTAGAGACTTCAAAATTTAATGAATACCTAAAACTAGTACCTAGGTACCTACATTTCAGATGGATCTCTCTGCATACTTCGTTGATAGGTAGCGGTAAATTTTTCGACTATTTTCAAAGTATTTCAAAAAGTATGAGACCTACAGAAAATTTAATGACTGTTTTGAAATGTACAAACCGTTACCTTTCATTTGATACCCCATTCAGAGGGGTAGCCTCCCCTTTTGAAAAAAAAATCGACTTTTTTCAAAATATTTCAAAAAGCATGAAACCTACAGAAATTCTAAAAACGGTTTTGAAATGTACGAACCAATACCTTTCATATGATATCCTATTTAGTGGGGTAGCCCCCCCTTTTGAAAATTATCCTCCCCTTTTTTGACAATTTTTCAAAAAGTGTTAATTTTTCAGACTTCTCTATATTTTTCTTGTAAAATATAGATCTATATCTACAAACGCTCCATACATTTTGAATGGATCGCTCTGTAAACTTCGGAGATAGAGGGGGGGGAACGGGTAAAATTTCGACTTTTTTCAAAATATTTCAAAAAGTATGAAACCTACAGAAATTTTTAAAACGGTTTTAAAATGTACAAACTGATACCTTTCATATGATACCCCACTCAGTGGGGTAGTCTCCCCTTTTGAAAATTATCCCCCCCTTTTTTGACCATTTTTCAAAAAGTGTTCGTTTTACAGACTTCTCTATATTTAAGGTTTTTTGTTATTATAGTGCGTAACCCCACACTAAGGGTAATTTGATAAACAGGATTGGATAAACTTCAATGTTTCCCCTGTAGGTGGAGCTAACGGCGCTAGAGACCGTAGGAAGTCGCAGAGATTTTCGACTCCCACGTCACTTGACTTCGTGGTGTAATTGGTTATCACATCCCCGTACTGAGGGGAGGACGCGGGTTCAAGTCCCGTCGAAGCCGAAAATTTTTGCGATATTATTTGATTTCTTAGAAATTACCCTTAGTGTGGGGTTACGCACTATAATAACAAAAAACCTTAGAATTAAGCTACGCGACACCTCTCGTCAAACGAACTAAATGTAACTTTAGTCTTTGAACAGGATTGGATAAACTTCAATGTTTCCCCTGTAGGTGGAGCTAACGGCGCTAGAGACCGTAGGAAGTCGCAGAGATTTTCGACTCCCACGTCACTTGACTTCGTGGTGTAATTGGTTATCACATCCCCGTACTGAGGGGAGGACGCGGGTTCAAGTCCCGTCGAAGCGGAAAATTTTTGCGATATTATTTGATTTCTCTATATTTTTCCTGTAAAGTATAGATCTATATCTACAAACACTCCATACATTTTGAATGGATCACTCTGCAAACTTCGGAGATAAGGGGGGGGGAAAGGGTATTTTTTCGACTATTTTCAAAATATTTCAAAAAGTATGAAACCTACAGAATTTTGAAAAACGGTTTTAAAATGTACAAATCAATACCTTTCATATAATACCCCACTCAGTGGGGTAGCCTCCCCTTTTGAAAGTTATCCCCCCCTTTTTTTTACCATTTTTCAAAAAGTGTTAGTTTTTCAGACTTCTCTATATTTTTCCTGTAAAATATAGATCTATATCTACAAACGCTCCATACATTTTGAATGGATCGCTCTGCAAACTTCGGAGATAAGGGGGGGGGAATGGGTATTTTTTCAACTATTTTAAAAATATTTCAAAAAGTATGAAACCTACAGAAATTTGAATAACGATTTTAAAATGTACAAACCGATACCTTTCATATGATACCCCACTCAGTGGGGTAGCCCCCCCTTTTGAAAATTGTCCCCCCCTTTTTTGACCATTTTTCAAAAAATGTTAGTTTTTCAGACTTCTCTATATTTTTCCTGTAAAGTATAGATCTATATCTACAAACGCTCCGTACATTTTGAATGGATCGCTCTGCAAACTTCGGAGATAAGGGGGGGGGAATGGGTATTTTTTCGACTATTTTCAAAATATTTCAAAAAGTATGACACCTACAGAAATTTCAAAAACTTTTTTGAAATGTCCAAACCATTACCTTTCATTTGATACCCCACTTGACTTTGTAGGTCTCTTTTAAAATTTCGACATCTGAATTTGTATGGAAAATATTCAATTTCATTTTTCATTTTTTTTCATTTTTTTTTCTTAAAATCTGTACAGGCGCACGAATTGTCTTATTATTTTAAATTTCAAGTTGATCGCTGCGGTAGTTGCTGAGTTATTAAGGAGGGAAAAAAGGACAGACAAAGCGAGACCATAAGGGTTTCGAAACCGATCTTCGAAACCCTAAAAATGTTAATCTCTCAGATCAGGTCTCATCTATTAAGTGTAGGCACACGAGGGTACCTACATTAAATAAGTTACTATTCCACTCCTAGGTAGCGTGAACCCCGAATTTAAAAGAATTAATAATTCTCCGAATAGGAGTATTTTTATTTCATTTTATTGTAATGCTCATGACATTGAATAAGTATTGATTATGTTATAACACTTTATTTTATCATAGCCTAGTCCACAAATGACAATGCACTCTTAGCAGCTATACTCTACCTAGGTAAAGTAACTGAATACTACACTGGGTATCACACCCATTTAATATTTATTTAGAATTAACTACATCAGACAATGCCATCTTACAGCAGCACCATGAATTTATAATTAAGTATTATTATTTGTTTACATGACTCTAACGATGCCCATTTACAGCTGATCCATTTATCAACTCATTTATTTTTGTATGTACCAATATTCCCAAGTTTCTTGGTTATTTTCTGTCTTGTCTGTTTTATGGCCTTGCCTCATAATTTATGCACCACTTATTGTAACCAATGTATATTTAAACTGACATCTCCAAGTGTGCCTTGTGCTCCTACGGCGAATAAATGAGTATGAGTATGAGTAGGTACATACCTACCTACTCCATAGTCTAGTCTTCAGGAAAGTTGGAATGTATACCTAGGTAGGTATTTATGAAAGAAATGTCAAAGGGTAAATGGGTTCCGAACTCACCGCTTCGAATTCCAATCTAAGTAGCGTAGCGAGAAGCCGACATGCCTTAATGATGCACACAGACGAAAGGCCTGAGAATTCTTATCTGTATTTCTAGACCAGTTCTCCTCTCACTTGCCCTTTTGGTAGGGTATTGGGTATAATAAAGTACACCTAATGTCTGTCCATGCCTGGACACATAGCGTTTAGTTTAGTTTAGTTTGCGATATCGATGTGTATTTATACTATGCTAGCTGCTGTTTGCGCTTTTTAAGCGCTTTTTAAGTAGCCTATGTTTGTCCTCGGGATACCATTACCTCCCTGACAAATTTCATTGAGATCTGTTCAGCATTTAGGCGTGTAAGGGTAACAGACAGACAGAGTTTCTTTCGAAATTATAATATTAGCATGGATGCATAGAGCACAAAATATTATTTTGGCGTGCGTTTACTTATTCTCATATTATAAGAGCCTGGAGTCCCATTGTAGGGCTTAACCCATTCTCTGCCCTGCCTCTGCGGTGCACGGATATGCACTTGGTGGCGTCGGATGCAATGAAAGTGTCAAAGGCTTCTGTTTCCTCTTTCTATTTCTATATAGAGGCCAGAACTGCCTTATATGCCAGTACTGGTCAGATTAACAAAATTAAAAATTTAGAAAACCCCCCGGCAGATTTTCATGAAACATGGCTAACAACACTGGGGATAAAATTATCTATGACACTAAAAATACTAAACGAGAGTCGGAATACCACAGACAGATACACAGATACACAGACAGACACGTTAAACTCATTAGGCATAAGTTACGTTTTCCAGGTAAATACCTACCACTAAAGCAAAGCCGTGGGCACAAGGGTGCTCAATATTTAGATGCAGGTGCACCAGTCGACCGACTGTCACATATTTCTCTGAATAATTGGTGATAGGTTACATCACCGACTCTCTACACTGTAGAGTCTACAGTGATGAAGCAGACAGGATGACATGACGCTCAAGTGAATGTTCAATATTGAGATTCAGCTCGCATTGCGAACGTGAGTAAATTGCATCGGAACCGTGAGATTCGAGGGCCTTTAGGACTCGACGCGACGACGACGATTCGGAAACGTAGGCTCATTCACCGCCGTAGATCGACTGTCGTCAGTTATTGACTGACACCCTATTGCGTCATCTACACGCTGTCGCCGTAAATACAAATAACGTGCTAGTATTCAGTTTATTATATTTTGGAACGAAGTTCCTTATCGCGCGTTGCGAAAGGGGGCTAGACGGGAAAAATTAAGACCAAAAGTTGTAACGACACTTTTTGCTATAGTTGTAAGCCGTGCGGCGTGCGCGTGTTTCTCTGTCTGTCTCTCTCTCTTATAGAAAGCAAGCCAGTTGTTTTCGTTTTGTCTTTCTATTTCGCATTGAAAAGGAACTTCGTTCCATCCGGGTGTCCCTTGACACCTCTCAAGTTTTTTTATGTACATATGTTACGTACGTAGGTACGTATTACTAGGGACAGTAGAACAAGCTGTAACTTTTCTATGGTCTGAAATAAATTATTATAATAACAGATTTTTGTATCGATAATTATTATTGTTCGTTTATGTTCTGAAAGTGCATCATTGTTAAATTGAATTGCTAACTGCTTCGTTGGTCTAGCAGCGGTTGCGAGTAAAACTCGGGTTGAAATCCCGGGTACAGCCATATATTGTTATTGGGTAATCCTCGCAAGACAAATTCACAGTCGGAGCTAGGAAGTTGGCGGTGTTCCCTGCCCAAAAAAGCAAAGCACGTTCAGCTGTGGTTACTACGCCTGACCCCTCCCCGGTTGTGTCGGTATGCAGTCCCATCGGATTATGAGAGTGCACCTGTGTTTGCGCAGACCCCTATGCACTATAATATATCCTGAAACATGGTTCGTCTCCGAGTTTGAGACTGGCTGCCGCCGTAGCCTAAATTCGCGTTATGTTCTGCGATTCATTGCTCTGTTAAAGGCGATGGTTTTACCACCTACCGGGTTTTTATTTTAAATGTTCCGTCAAAAGCACTACGGAAAAAGTTCGTAGTAGAGTATTTTTTCCTTTTATTTTAAGTAAATGAATTCGGGCTGCTTGCCCAAAAACTGGCCAGCGCGGGAAAGTTGTCCCTTTTCTGAAATGTTTAAGACCCGAATCGAAAATCAACGGGCCAGTTATCCCCTACTCCAGAGTAAATCTGGAGTAGGAAATCTGGATAACTGACCCGTGCCCTGGCCGATGAAAACTCGGCTTCAAGTGAATTCTCGGTTTGACAAATAAGTTTTTGTTTAATCAGATTTAAAACTAAAGAAATAACAGGAATAACGATTCTTTCAATTTCGATTTGCTTTTTCTTCCAAAAGGTGAAGTTTTTTTCTTCTTTTTCTTGTTCCTTTACACGCACTTTAGCATTGTTTAACATTACAAAATATTTCAAAATTGATTTTTGATTGCTTTTTCAGCAAAACCAGTGTTTTGTCATGAAATTATTACAAAAAAATTATGTAAGTATATCCTTTGAAATTTCAAAATAAAAATAATTATGTAAGAATACACGTAAAAGAAGTCGAAAATAAAGAATTAAGGTCACGTATTTTTTTCAAAAAAAATGAATTATTGTGAAATTAAAAACGTCGTAGAACAAACATTGACTCCCTTGATATCCAGAATCACCTCCTTTCGGCTTAGTCCACGCTTACTGTGGCAAACTTAAACCTTATAACCATGAAAGAAATAAAGAATTTGCTTTGCAAGCTTTTATACAAAGTGAAGTATTGTTTTATGCCTGTCAATATTCATCCCTGTTGTGCCTATCAATCTTGTAACGGCTTTCACGGATGAATAAAAATGAACCTAAAGTTACCTTCGTCAGGTTCATTTTTGTTCCTCCAACGGTTACGGTTACGTCTCGTACCTTGTAAAGTAAGAAATGGTTTCAAATCATCTGCCTCATTTACATTCAAAAGAATACTTACCTAATGTTCGTGTTGTTAGGTTACATAATCATATTATGCAAAATTCCTTAGGAAATAAATCTAATAAGCTTCAAGTTTTGGAGGAAAATAATACAAAGCGAGAATTGTTTTATTACTGATTGAGAACGGAAACGGGAGCATTTGAGAGTTTTTAAAGGAACCTTGAAAAGGTTGATCTAATTACCTCTACAAACATTCCGTAGATTACTACTAGATTTCCGTAAATACCTAGGGTAGGTACGTAGTTCTCAGTAAAATTTTAGATGAGGATCTGTAGTTTCAAAGATAACTGATTAGTAACTAAGTTATGGCTCAGCGGAGAGTTTTTTGGTGCCAATGATGATGATATTGATGATAAATGTTAAGTTTAACATTCTTGTAACGTAGATATCCTTAATTAACTACCTATGTTTTAAAGATGATGCATGTAGACTAGTCACATCTTGTTCATAGTCTTTTCATTGTACTATACCTATCCGTGAAAACCTTCAATGAGCTTTCTGGTATTTATTAATTAGTAATTCTGTTAATTTTAAGCCTTTAGTTATCCCCTGAATAAATATAAATATAACTCAGGCAAAATTTCACCTTCATTAAATATTAGGATAGAAAAATAAGACCATAAAGTTTTTGAAATCACTAACATGTTTGGCACAAACTACTTTATTGAGTTATCAACTTGCCCTAAAGTTGACTCAAGTTAAAGAAAGTGACGTCATCGGCCAGGTACTTTCTTCAAGCTACGTTTTACGTAACTAAAAGGATGTTTGTTCGACTCGCGAATGAACTTCTTAACGAACTCGAAAATAATAAGTTGAGGATTCAATTTCTTACAAAAACTTCTGGCACATTTGAACAGGCAATTCATTTTATTATTAAATTTCTTTAACTTGTTTATATTCCGTGAAACTTGGTTCCGAGTTTTCGAAAGATTCATCGACATAAAGATAATCTTTCAGATCACTCGTGTTTGTCTATCTTTCTATATATATTTTCGTTTATATAAGCCTAAGATTAACTTTTGGAAGAAAAAAAACGAGTTGCAGTAGCTGAATAAGCTTTTGAAAGTTCTTCTGTGATATTTTTCGTTGACTGTACCTACTTATCTAACCTAGATAAAAACACATAAGTAACTTTTAATCACATGCGTTCCAATTACAGAAACCCACAATAAATGGTCATGCTAATAATCTCCCATTGTTCAACCATTTAAAAATGCAAATCGGTATTTCACCATTTTATGTTAAAATAGTTTTTATTTGGTAATGGCCTCGTTCACAATGACCAATTTTTTAAGAATTTTTGAAGTTATGTGATTCAGAAAATATTTCGAACCGAATTAAAGAAAATTTAGCCTACCTAGTTACTTAAAGAAATAAAGACAAATTTTAACTATTTCTATAAGTACTATACCTATTCTATTGAATTAATAGAATATGTATAGAATTGCTGTGTGGTGCCGGCTTAGAATTTGCACCACCCCAACTTTTCCCGCGGGTGTCGTAAGAGGCGACTAAGGGATATCCACCGGGGGCGGGCAGCAGCGCCCCCTGCACAATAATTCTACCACCGAACTGCGATCCCGAACCCGCATGCCCAGCGTGGGGATTATGGGCATTACCCCCCATGTGATAAAAGCCAATAAGGCGCTTATCAGGGAGGCCTGCGTCCAGCAGTGGACCAATATAGGCTGTTGAGGTGAGGTGTATAGAATTAGTGTAGAACGAGTAATTTATTTCGACATAAGAAAAACACAGGTCTAAAACACAAAACTAAAACAAAACCATGGGAGCACTAACCAGGTGCCCAAAAGGGTATATGATTGAATAGTAAAAGTTCACAGAGAAATAACTTTAGTAACAAAGAAAATTACAATCAACTAGTATTTACAATTGATACAATTAAGCAAACTGCAGAGTCAATTAAAAATCAAATTTCTGTAAAGATTCTCTTTTGACGACCGATGTGGCGCGGCCGGCGAAGGTCCGTCTGCGACGCAGGAGGTTGCGGGTTCGATTCCCGCCTTGGGACAAATGTTTGTACGATCTACACATATTTGTCCCGGGTGTTCTGGTCGTTTCTATGTATAATAAAAAATCTATCTATCTATGTAATGTATTATATTATGTACTTATATATCAGTCATAACACAAGCTCTGCTTAGCTTGGGGCTAGATGATGCTGTGTGGATGGTCCAGCATTATTTATTATTATTTATTAAATTTGTTTGCAACACAATCTACAGGTAGGTACTTATACACATCATTTTAAATATTTAAATCAATTTATTTTATTAGTACCTATTAGTCTATAATTAAAAATATTGGTCCCAAATTTTATGTATTTTATAGGTATACTTAAATTAAAATTCAACCGGTTCGATCATCTAACTAAACTTTCGCTTTTTTAGTGCGAAGCTAAAAAAACTTTTCCTCAGTCAAAAATGACTTTCTAGCATAGACAATTAGTTATTCTACATCCAGAAAGACAAAATCGAGACCATCCTCAAAGCTGGATTACATAACCTGACCAATAGAGTTGTAGAGTGCCACAAACTTGTTTGTTTAGAAGTATAAAGTAAAAGGGTTAATTTTTTTTATGAAGTTCATCAAAATTACAATCAAACTAATCCATACCACGCGCTATTATTTAAATAGCGAAAGCTTAGATGCTTGACTGAATGTTTCTTATATCTACATGCCAAAACTACCGACGGATCGGGCTGAAAGTTCGCATAGATGTACGTTTAGACCTGACCCTGGTCTTACTGATACACAGAAAACATAATTACTTTGGCATTTATGAAACACAGCTGTGTGGTGCTGGCTTAGAATTTGCACCACCCCAACTCTTCCCGCGGGTGTCGTAAGAGGCGTCTAATCTACCGGGAGCGGGCAGCAGCGCCCCCTGCAGAACAATTCTACCACCGAACTGCGATCCCCAACCCACGTGCCCTGCGTGGGGATTATGGGCATTACCCCCATGAGATAAAAGCCAATAAGGCGCTTATCAGGGGGAGGCCTGCGTCCAGCAGTGGACCGATACAGGCTGTTGAGCTGAGCTTGAGCTTATGTAACACTAGTTTCTATTCGCAGCTTCACATGCGTTGTGTCTGGGGTAAGCGGTGGTTCGTTGATGAGTTATTCATAGAGAACAAATATCTAATTCATCATCATTATCATATTAGCCTACACACGTCCATAGTTGGACATAGGCCTCGCCATACGGTGCCACCAATAGCGGTCCTGAGCTCCATCCATCGACTACGTGCGACCATGACCACGACGTGCGGCCATCGAATCGACCTGCCTGACCGACCATCGAATCAACCTCAAATCGACCTGCGACCATCGAATCGACCTGCGACCATCAAACTCCATCCATCGACTCCCAGCGACCGCTATAATGTCGTCGGTCCATCGAGTGGATAATTCGTTTAGTTAGACTTAAGTTTGGCTAGGAGATAGATTGTTGTGATTTCAAGGAAGGTTAAAAACCATTACATACCTACTGCGTCGCTGTGAAACAGATAAGTCGGTGGTACTTGAGTTTTAGAACGGCTTTCATACGACAGCAACAGGTAGATAGCATCTCTATCAGTAACATTTGATGGAGCTGTACGCTATTGTTGCTTATCGTGTTACAACCGGAATAGGCGCTGGCGCAGGGTAGAGTTGCGGTAAATTAAGATTATTATATTTTTTTAGTTTTGTATAGAGAATGGTCCCGGGGTGTTCCTATAAAAGTTTTATTCCCAAGGGATTAAATAGTAATCCATTTATTTTTATTTTTTTCCATTCATATATTTGGGACAAATGTCCCAAATAACTAAAAAATAAATGTAAGTAAACGGAATTTGATTTGGTTTTTAGATTTTTCAATACCATCACGGGCAGGTTCAAAATCTCGTTATTACATTTGTATTGGTTTTATATTATAAACTTTGTTGTTTATAAATAAAACAGTTTTATTTTACCGAAAGATTCTAGTTTCAAAATAGGTAGGTAGGTACCTACTTAATTCTGTATTCATAGAAATTGATTTCAAACCTAACAGGCGCGGGTTGGCCAACAATGAACGCCACTGTACAGAGAGACCACAAATCAACCATTCCATACTTACCTACCTACTAATGAATCCTCTCATACCATACTTTTTGCACTAACCATATTCTAGTGTTTGTTCCACCTTGATTTTGTGCACGAAAGAGGCTAGCTACCCACAACACGGTTATCCTAGGGTGAATTAGCAATCCTAAAGTAAAATCAAGAAGTAAATTAATTAAATAAATTGTGACTTATTAATATTAACTTTAATTAACCTATTATGTTTCAGAAATGTTACATAAGGATATTAGCATTGTAATAATTAAATACTTTACACATTGGGTAGGACCATGTCACATTATGGTCAAGTTCAGCAGGTTCGCCTTGCCCTTGCTGATCGCAACGCTGACGCTGGACACTGAATGTGTTAACCAATATGCCTGTACAGTTTTTTTACCGAAAATATATCTACAACTAGTTTATGCCGCGGCTTCGCACGCGTTGTTTCTATGTTTTACGTTTAAAGGTGATTTCTATCCCATGGGAACTGATTTATGGAATATAAAGTATACTTAAGCCTATTGCCTATGTTTGATTCCAGGGTTAGACTTACCTGTATGCAAAATTTCAGCCGGATCCGTTCAGTAGTTTTGGCGTGAAGAGGTAACAAACCATCCATCCATCTATCCGTCCATCCATCCAACTTTCGCATTTATAATACTAGCTGCCGCCCGCGGCTTCGCACGCGTTGTTTCTATGGAAACGTTAAAAGGTGATTTCTATCCCACGGCAACTGATTTATGGGATATAAAGTAGCATATGTTTGATTCCAGGATTATAGAAACCTGTATACAAAATTTCAGCCGGATCCGTTCAGTAGTTTTGGCGTGAAGAGGTTACAAACAACCATCCATCCATCCATCCAAACTTTCGCTTTTATAATATTAGTGTGATTAAAAAATAATACAGCTTAAAAGGCTTATGTCCCATCACTAGTAAGATGAATGATCGTGTACAGTTCAAGTGACAATATCAAGAATGATCGCATGCGCGCGCGCCATTGTGTAGGCAATACTTCCACGTTGGCACAGAAAAACAAATGTGGTGGCGTTGCTTTACGTTGTTCCGATTTAATATATTTTTTTAAAAGGTCCATATTTAATAACTAACTTATAAAAGTAATACAAATCCAGTGTTAATTTATCTGAGACAAATAAGCGTTACGTATTAAGTGCAATAATGATAAGCGAGTATAGTATTATTATTACGTATACCGTAGAATTATTACGTAGACTTCAGACAGAAGTGAATAAATTTTCTTCAATTGTTTTAAAATGTTTACGAGATGGGAAGGTTACGAGATGGGAAGGAGCCGAGCCATATTATTAGGGTGTCGTTTTTATTTATTTATTTAGTCGTTCACAAAACAGAGTAAGATCTTTAGATACATTGTTATTACGAACTAGATTTAAAATGTTGCTGGCTAAAATTTAAGATTTACCAATAAAACGCGATGTTTTTTAATTTGACATAATGTGTAAGGTATACGTAGTATGGTAAGTGTAATACATCATTCATTACATTACATATACACTTGTACCTACTGTACACTTTAGACTTCGTTACATAGATAGATGTATTACATATTTATTTATAGTACACCAGACACCTAAACACTAACATAACAAGACGTAGATACTGGCCGTGATACTACCACCTACTACTATTTTTTTCAACAGATAGATAAGATATTCAGCTTTTTACAAGTAGGTGCCACTACACGTGTAGTGTATCAAATTTGCTTTCCAGTTGAAATCAGTAATATTTAGAACTTACACTCAATTAGGAATAAACAAAAATACCAACTTGAACAATGTTCATGCGTTTTTGTTTATGCGTTCATAATGAGGCGTTTTCTGAATGTCAAAAAATAGTTCACACAGACTGAAAAGATGGCGCTTGAGTTCGGGCCCGTCAAATTAGAATGGCCTAAACCCTGCATAGACCTTGTTTTGATATGAAATCTCAATGACAACCTCTATTCGAGATCCTTGTCCTCAGTCCTCCGTATTTTGATAAACGCATCATTACAAGTTTTAAGAGCAGCGAAAAAGGTTATATTGAAATGCTAGTTCGAAACGGGTGACAGACGAATGAATACTTTCAAAACCTTTTTTTTTTCGATTTACAGTGATTCTTGATTGCTCCGATGAGCATAAAATATTTTCCACTAATTTTTATTTAGAAAGAAAGAATGTAAGAAATCTTTATTCATGGCATAAACGATACCTATGTAAGTAAGATTACAATCATTGATTTTGTCATTCCTTTGCTAAAGCCAAAAATATGCTCTGTAACAAAGGAATAATTTGTTTTCAAAACATATTTTGGGTTTTTAAACCGAGTAAGTAGGTATAGGAAACGATATTAGTGGGCACTGGTTTTATTAGCCTCCCATGCTTCCATGGCACAAGTTCCTTACAAAACTACATACATAAGAATGTACTTATACCAATCGTAGAATGTAAGCCAAACATTTAGTAATAGGTGTACCTACTAACGTTGTTTGATGTTTAATTATTTATCCTTGTAAAGGCTTGGCCAAACCAACGCGTTCAGCTCGCGTCCGCGGTGGCGTGCGCGGTGGCGGTCAGTTGTTGTGTACGAACTTGCAGCGACGTGTTCACATCGATGCGTCCTCTGATTGATCGCGGCGTCCGGTGCAGCGTCTGCACGCGGCGGTGGCGATCAGATCGGGCTTGTTACGTTAGGATAGGACGCTTCACGCAGCTATTTATTTGTTGAGAAGAACTATGTTGTTTAGTTTTAGTACTAATCAATGACGTGACTCCAGCCTGGTGAACGCAAGAACAAACGCGACGGTGTATACAACTTTTGCACGCGCAGTATCGCCACCGCGCACGCCACCGCGGACGCGAGCTGAACGCGTTGGTTTGGCCAAGCCTTAAGATAAATAAATAAAGACACCAATGAAACAATTCACTCATTTGTTGTGAAAACATTCACACCCTTTTCGTAAACATAGGTAAGGGAAAATAATACCAGTACAAGGAAAAACCTTGTTATTCAGAAATTATTATAGGTGAATATTTTTTGGCGAAGGTCTGCTTGAGATGCAGAAGTGTGCGGGTTCAATTCCCGCCGCGGGACAAAGATTTCTACGATCTGAAAATTAGTACCGGGTGTTCTGGGTATTTTCTATATATAACTAGCTGCGCCCCGCGGCTTCGTCCGCGTGGAAATTTATGTTTCCAACTTTCTTAATTTTTTCTTCCGTAAGAACCTTTTCCTGACTATTACAAACACAACAAAGAAAGAATAAACGAAATCGGTTCGTGCGTTCTGGAGTTATAGCGTCAGGAAGGAAAACCCGACTTATTTTTAAATCGTAGATAAAAAATATCTATGTATGTGATTGTACAGACATTTGTCCCAGGGCGGGAATCGATCGATTAATCTCCTGGCACTGACATTACTGTATACATATTTATGAACTTGTACTATTTAATCGACGAAACCCGGGACTATTTCTTATAACACTAACAAGCGGTGACAAGACTGTTTACAACTTAGGAATGACGTGAAAACAGCTCTATTTAGTAATAGTACTTTTGTAATGGCGCCCAACATTTATAACCATTTACCAAGTGACATTCGGAAGTGTAATAACATCATATTATTTATATCTAACCTTTTTAGCTTTTTAATATTGACGTGACAACGTCTTATAATAATTCGATAGAGCCGGCTGCACATGATATAACATGACGTCATACGGCGTTACCTCGTTCTGAGGCGTTCCATGTAAAGCTTGAAGTGCAAGCGAGAGCGCTCGACATCCGTCTCTCTCCTACTTGAGTGAGCGATGCGTCTGCGTGGACAGCTGCTATACTATAGTACATATACATGTTTTGATCGAGTATCAAATGCTACCATTCCATCAGTATTTTCTTAAGACGTTGTCACGTTCAACTATCGTCAGTAAACCACAGACAACCATTTTTTTTTGACGCAATTTAGTTTAAAGGACAGAGTGGTTGATACTCGTTGCAATTTAGTAAACGCATTTATATTCAATTCTTCAAACTTTTCCTTGTAAGTTTCCTTGTATTATTAATATTATTTTTCTCTTTTGATGAATTATGTAATTTTTTACGCCTAATGGCAGTGCTCTTAATTATATGTCTATTCCGGTAATACCTGTGTATCACAAATGAATTGAATTGAATTGAATCGAACCCGCAACCTCCTGCGTCGCAAGCAGACAGGTCTCAGATCCTTTTGACCCGCATTTTGACCCGCTTAATAAAAGTCCCCTTATGACCCACTTTCAAGTACCCATTTGACCCACTGGGGGTCAAACATCTTTTATTATTAAATTAATTAATTATTTCGTACCTTTCTGACCCATTTGTGCAAAACAAAGAAAACTCATAGAACGTACAGTTATGACAAAAAAAATTGGCATTGAAATAATTTTATTTATATGTATAAGGAATGTGACGGGTCCTTCGTTAACTCGCTCGCGTGACGCGAGCCCTCGCCCGCCGCGCCACATCGGTCAATTTGACGTTTTACTATTTATAATTTAAAATGTATGTGCCTATGTTGTATATTATTACCGTTTCCCTCTGCTAGGAGAATTTCTCTTACTCTACGTAAGTACGTTTTAAGAACGCACAAACGAAGGTCATTCACTTTAGGTACACAGGTAGGTATTATACCTACAGCGTGCAAGTGAAATCGACAATGCATCTTGGTTGTTCCGGAAAAGTTCAACGCATGTTCGGATGTGTGACTTTTTACCACAGTAACATACTGACTTAAGAAAGACGACATTGTAGCCGTCCGTCGCAGGGAGTCGATGGATGAAAGCGGCTCAGAACCGCTATTTGTGGCATCGTTTGGGGGAGGCCTATGTTCAGCAGTGGACGTATACGGGCTGATGATGATGAACATCCTAAGTGGTTTGGGCCGCCTAGCTGATCTAGACCTTACGCACGAAGTAACTTAGTAGTAACATAACCTATTCTATGCTATCGATATAAACTACAGATATCGATTTAAATCCAAATGAAGCTGAAGACAGGCCGCTATGGCGCTCATCAGATTTATTATTTTAGAAACCATGTTTTTTAGAAACCATGTTTTTTAGAAACCATGTTTTTTAGAAACCATGTTTTTTAGAAACCATGTTTTTTAGAAACCATGTTTTTTAGAAACCATGTTAAGGAGGGATGACTGGTTTTCTGTAATAAAGTTTAAATTAAACTAAAACAGAAAAGAGGGACACCTGCCACTTGTTTTGTGAATTTAATTTTGAAATAAATGAAATGATTAGGGATGCCTAGCCTATGTCCAGCAGAATGTCCAGTGTGTAGTGAACTATAGGCTGATGATGATGATGATTTAAAACACAAGTATTCTTACGAAATGGACGGGTTCGAGTTGTAATTTTTTTGGATTTTATTTGATTTCTTAGAAATTACCCCGAGTACGAAGGCTTACGCACTTTAATAACAAAAAACTTTAAGTCTTTGTACAATTAGAATAATTATGACTCCATAAATCAGTTTCAGGGCGCTTATCAGTGAAGCCCCCTGTTGCAGTCGGGTAAAGGCTGTTGATGATGCGATGATACTATTTTCAGATGCTGGAAATTCTGCATATCATCACCTCACCTCAACAGCCTTTATTGGTCCACTGCTGGGCGCAGGCCTTCCCCTGATAAGCACCTTATTGGCCTTTTCTGCATCATCTTCATTCTGATCTCAGTATCAGCGTTTTAGCTGATACTGAGAGCAGAAGCAACATCGAATATTTAACAGCTTTCAAGAGATACCGCGCGCGGTGAGCAATAATCCGGCTACCCTCGCTTATCGTACACATACCCTCAAAAAAACTTCGAAACAGACAGCAAGTAATCTATTGAAACTTAATAATTGCATGTTACACTTGACGTCGTTACATTCTGTATTTAAGTACATTATATTATAACAATAACTCACATAGGTATATACTTCGTTATAGGAAACACAACAAGGTATAAAGGAAAAAAAACTGACGGACATGACTAAAAAATTGAATAAAAATGATAAGTCAGAGTGAAATAAAAAATTGTGGAAAGATAGATGGTTTAAGGTTTATTGTGAGCTCACATTCAGCTCAGCTTCCTGCGTCTGTTTTCCCGCTGGAGTACAATCTTGGAGTCTTCAGGTCCAGGGTAAATAAGTTCCTTCCGGGAAAGCGTGCTCCATCTTAGGCCACATCTTCACTTACTTTAAATGTGTTGGTGACTAAACGTTTGACCATCTGTAGAAGTTTGCGGTTAGTGTAATTTGTTTGTTGGATGGATTTGGATAAATAAAATAAAAACTTAATTTAACTTAACTGTAAACTCAGAAACTATTTGTATTGTTTTCGATTCATATAGAATAAAAGAGAGAGGCTGACCGCTGACTGAAGAAAATGTGTTGCCTGCAACAATGTTGCCGCTCTAGCGGGAAATGAGAGATGAGTGAGCGGAGCTCATTTCGAAGCTTTTCGTTCGACTATTTGCTGGTGGAAATACAAGTACCTATGCAGTTTACTCTTGCGAGTTAAATGTAGTCCTGAATGGTTCCGCTCTTGCGGTGGAAAACCGGCTTTTTAATTCATTGGCCGATACATTATTAGCTGTGTAAAAGCCGTTGCTTTCTACTTTTCAAACTTTTCAAAACGTAACGATATCCCACCTAAAGAGGTTAATGAAAACGTTAAACTCTTTTAGGTTAATGTTTTCGTTGGGATTACAATTTCGCAATAAGTAAGTAGATTATTTCACAATAACCCGAAGGTTATCTCGAGATAGTAAAGCTTTTATAGATTTTATCAAAGGCAATGTTTCGACCATTCCACAGGTCAAGGCTATGTCAACCTACGCGGTACAATCTTATTTTATAAATTGTGAGAACTGTGTAATAGTGGAGTAGTCTTCTTATTTGACCCCAATTTTTCAAGGTTCCGGTGCTAAATTGCTAAACCGGAAATATCTCTCTACGCTATAATTTCTAAACGACTAACGCTACAAATCGAGAGAAAAAGAAGGGGAAAAAATAACAAAATGTACTTAAAAACTTAACTAAACTTACTTAAAATCCGAAAATAAAAAATAAATAAACATTAATTAAGAAAAAGAAGGATCAAGCATATATTATAAAATTTGGAAAAACGCATCTAAGAAATATATTAGCCCGTGGTATGATTAAATTGAAGTAAAGAGAAAATTAATATCACCTTATCTCTTATTTGATAATAATTTATAGTAAGTATAAAATTTGCCTTGTCCGAGAACATATTTTTTAAACCTAAAGAAATTAAGTAATGAGGATCCGTACCTAACGTTTTCAGTTGAGAATGCAGATTTATAGAGCTAAGAAATCCATAACACACAGTGAAAAAAAAGTTTTTCTACGACAAAGATTGACGAAGTTATGACCAAATTACTAGCGAAGTTCACTGAGTGAGCGCCGCGGGTGCGTGTGACGTCACTTGCTCAGTCGCCGCCCGTTAACCGTAGGCAGATATCAGTTTTTAGTGATTTAGGAAAAAAAATGACAGAACCAAATAGACTCAATATTGAGAGACCAATCGAATGAAAAAAAAATTCATTCGACAGGTCTCTCAAAACTATACTACACACTATTTGGTTTCATAATTTTTTTTCCTAAACTTATAGTTTCGCAGTAAATCACTCTAAAAATATAAAAATACTATAAATAATCTTATAAATATTCGTCAATCACAATAACATCAATGCGAAAACGAAGAAAACTAAGTTTCGATGTTGATGGATGGATGGATGAGTGTTTGTTACTTTTTCAGGACAAAACTATTGTACGGATGGGTCTGAAATTTTGGATAGATGTCGTTTTAGGCCTGGAATAAAACATAGGCTACGTTTTATTCCATGAATTAGTTCCCACAGGATCGAAATAAACAAGGCTTGCGAAGCCGCGAGCAGAAACTGGTAGTGTAATATGCTTTTATGAGCTTTAAAAGTTTTATTAAAAAAAACAGATTAAACTGGTATGAAAAAGTTTTGGATGAGTTGACCACTAAACATTTTGGATTGGTCAACTCATCCGAAGTGGATAAGTTTGCGTGGATGAGATGACTCTTTCTCCTTCTCATGCTCACTCTACTTCCTTCTTATGCTTCAAGTACCTGTCCACTCTACTTCCTTCTTCGCCCATTCCTTTACTGCCCGGGCTGTACAACTATGGAACGTATTGCCAGTCTCGGTGAGGCGAGCAAAGTCGCTACCAATCTTCAAAACCATGGTAAAGGAGCACTATTTGTCCTGTTGTCACTGAACGTATAGCTGAGTCCCTATGTATATTATGTAGTTTATGTAAGTATATGTAGGTATATATTTAATTTTATGTATGTAGTATATTTTAAGCGTAGTATAATATTAAAAGTATTTATTTATATAACCTTCACGAGCACATAGATCCCCTAGTACTATCCAATGATCCATCCACGGTTGTCTGGTAGAGATCGCTCTTGAGCGATAAGATCACCACTTGTCACTTAGTTTTTAAGCTGTTCTGTAGTATTGTTTCTATCTGTAAGTATGCAATAAAGAATATTCTATCTATCTATCTATCTATCTCTTTCTAACGGGGGTATCCCCTATTCATCCGCATCTGAACCTTACAAGTTTTAGTGAAAAGATACAAACATACATACCTGAAAACATAACACTCCTTTTCGTCGTATAACAACGGACTGGTGGTCAAAAAATCTCATAGACAAAAATCCAGGGATTGCGTGGTCTCGCACGCACTCGCTGTTAGTTAAAATATAGGTTTGATAGGTTTTCAAGATACCTATATCTTCAGAGTACGATGAAAGGTTATTTCCTCGTTGGAAGGTAAATCACTAAGAAGCACGGATTAGGTAGAGTAGTAAAGTCATTTATGCTATGGGCAAGGTAAGGGTATGAACATCGGTGTAATAACTTGTTCAATTTTAGGGCAATTAGGTATTTGAAAAGTAATTTATAGGAGTTGGTGTTAAATTAGATGATCGGAATTGCTGTTCGTTTACTCTTTATTTCAGAAACATAGCAACACTTTTGTGCTCTTATCACTCTCTATGCTCGTAAAACGCATTTTATACGTCATGAATGTCTAACCGAAAGCAAGTGATTTTAGCCTTGTTAGCTGTAAATGGTTTTACCAAATTCAAACAAATTATTTCTCAATTTATCAAAATGAATGGGATCTCTTTGGTCAATATTTCCATACATATTTGGAGGTTCCAAAATCAAACTTCAAATTCACAAATTCTCGTGCGAAAAATGAACATTACTCTTTAAGAATATTGGGATTAAATTTGGAACATCAAAATATGTGTGATTTTTTTTACCATCCGTACAATAAGATCTTCGAAATTCGAAATCACCTCTGTTCAGAAGACGAAATAAAAAATGAATGCCGCGAAACACGTAACCTAAATCTTACTATAACCCTCTCGCACTCAGGATTCTTGTAACACCCTCGCTTCGCTCGTGAGTTATTCTAGAATTCTGAGTTGCGCTCGGAATTCAGTGACTGATATGACACTGCTTAGTGCCCTCAGTGCATACTTTATACCTACTTGTAATTGCACAACACATCAACAATAACAATTTTTTTTGTAATTTTCCACACATGACACCAATTCTGATCATCTTATATGAAACCTCTTCTTTCCCTCACTAAAATGTGACCTAGAAATAATTGCGACTTATAAAATCATGACCTAGGAAAAAATGGACGCGGAATATTGACAAGACTCACTCACCCTTGACCAGTTATTACTCCATTGTTTCACGTAAGTGTAATTAACCGCGCCCGAGCAGGGAAAGGTTCCTGCTTTGTTTGAACATGTAATGAGATGAAATACCAATTACAGAGTATGTTGTAAGCGTTGTAATTTTATTAATGGTTCAGTCTTTTTATTGCTAACTGGAGATTTCTGGCTAGTTTAAGAGGGAACGTTACGTGTGCCCTGCAGTAGAACTTGATCGGATCCTAATAATCTTTCCAAGACTATCATTAAAGTTCTGTAGAGATATGACAAAATATAAATAAATGATGGAAAATTCACACAGCGTCATCTACTCGTAGCCCCAAGCTAAGCAGAGCTTGTGTGGAAATAGATACCTAACTGATATACCTACATATAGATATCTCTTAGAATACATAGAAAACACCTAGAAAAAGCGAAACAAATATCTGCAGATTAAACAGACTGTGCTGCGACAGCTGTGTGGTTCCGGCTTAGAATTTACACCACCCTAATTCTTCCCGCGGGTGTCGTAAGCGGCGACTAAGGGATATCATCCGGGAGCGGGCAGCAGCGCCCCCTGTAGACTAATTCAACCACCGAACTACGATCCCCAAATGCGTCCACTGACCGGCAATTCGAATGACGTCATTCGCATTAAACAGAAAATTTTCCTTCAAGAATCCTCGCCGGCATTGCCGATAGTCCGCTCCGTGCGGTGCGGATCTTGTATGGCAAACCATTGATGGGTCGAGTGCGGATTGTCCGATGCCGGCCTGTGATCGCGCACCCTTACGTTTCAACTGCTAACGGTTGAGCCGTCATGCCAATAGATACCACACCGTGATCGCGGCCTTGGTCGGTTCCTATAAGGTCATCATCATCATCATCAGCGTATAATAGTCCACTGCTGGACATAGGCCTCCCCTAATGAGCACCATAGCGCCCTGTCTTCAGCTTGCCGCATCCAGCATCTGCCTGCTGTCTTTCGCAGATCGTCATTCCACCTGGCCGGAGGGCGTCCTACACTTCGTCTGCTGAGTCGTGGTCTCCACTCAAGAACACGTGTACCCCAGCGGTTGTCGGTCGTAGCCTTTAAGGTCGATTGACACATATCAGTGAAGCCACAGTTCCGTCGACGTGTTCGCTCAGTTCGGTATCAGTGCTACAGTGTTGCGTCAGTGATTCAATTCACACATGTCAGTACTCAGTTCACGGAGGTTCAGTGAAAACGTGTCCAATTCTATCAATCGCTCGTCCTCCATTTTGTTTTTGATACCGCGGCGTCCGTGATCCGACACAAAATATCGTCGTCAACGAATACGTCCGTGATTGCCGGTGTCGGCACTGACACTGAGAGCACTGTGTCGTCACTGACACTGACAAGTGGGGATGCGTTCATAGAGAATGTATGAAAGAATATTTCGCACTGTGCCGGTACTGTGTCGATACTGTGGCTTCACTGATATGTGTGAATCCACCTTAAGTCGCTTCTTACGACATCCACATGCCGAGTTGGAAGGTTTAATTCTTAGGCCGTGACAGCCACGGCAAGAACTGCATATTTTTATAAATATACAAAACGGAACAAAATATTGAAACTAATGATACTAGCCGTCTATCGAAGCGGCGCAGAAATTACAGACCGCAACCGTACAGTCAGAGATAAAATTACTAAAGTACAATTTCAAAACTCGCTAAATGTAGTGAAGAAAGGAAGAATTATGGCTGCAGCAACTAAACTAATTGTCTGCGAAGACGAATGGACGGCGTTATGCAATACGTAGTTACGAATGTCTAGATTTATTGTTTTGACAGCTCGAAAATCATCAATTTTGTTACAATACCGTTGTTGCGACTCGAGAAACATAACCCTGATTGTTGGGTACATCCCTAGTCGGGTGACAGATGAAAACCATCTTGGTTTTTTCTCTGGTAACAAAACGATCCTATTATCGCATTTTATTGTAAACTATTTGTGTTTGGGTATTAACTGTACATCAATAAATCCGAGTGATCGAAACCGCTCTTTTGTTTACGTGGGATGAGTTTCCCCCACATTGGTGACCCTGTGTTTCAGTTGGTCGAAGCCATTGCCACTGATGTTGACGATATATTGAAAAACATATGGGTGCAATAACTCCTCTAAATTGAACCAGTTATTTTTGCTATCTCCCAATATAAATCGAGGAACTGAAGATATTGAACTAAAAACGTCAAAATATAATAATGAATAAATGCAGTAATCAATTAAATTTTTGGTCAAAAATCTTTGAAATAGACTTATATTGTTGGAAATACCCACAAAATTGTCAATAACATCGACATTTATTATCTGTGAATTATAGATGTCAATGTCTTTGTAATTAAATTACTCTATGGTAATATTTTAGTTTCCGCTTCCGCTAGTTGCGAAAAGAACTTCCGATTTGCTCTCGATAAAGTGTACATGTGCTCTTGTGAAATTAATTTTATTCTACTTTAATCTTAGTGTTTTACAACCAATACCAAACAAGAACATGCCACCGTAACATAAATCACCGAAATAAGCAATTTTAGAAAACAAAGCAACAAGACAAGATCCCCAAATGTTAGTAAATGTGTGAGGTGTTATGCAACAAGTGAATTTATTATTTTGACAGCTCGCGAATCATCAATTTCGCACACAATACGAAATGAGTCAGGCTAATTACTCAATTGTTTCTCGCGCAGTCAACTGTGTGAGTTACATTACAAACGATTCTCGCAATATGAGAATGGGATGGGACCTTTTCACTCTCCGCCTTTCAAACTCGCCTGAATTACGTTTCTTGTTGGATAAATATCATTTACAAGCATTAAAAGCACGATGAGCCTTGTTAAGTCAACTTACGATGTAAGAGAATACCTACACGACCAAAAAACAAAGCTGTGCCTACACCGGATCGGCATCGGAGCGTACGCAGCGTAAGGATTTGTTGCTTTGTATCGTTTTATATGGTAAACTAGTTTGTACCCGTGGCTTCGCACGCGTTGTTTCTATAAACGTAGGTGATTTCTATCCCATGGGAACTGATATATGGGATAAAAAGTAGCCTATGTTTGATTCCAGGATTAAAATTACCTGCATGCAAAATTTCAGCCCGATCCGTTCAGTAGTTTTGGCGTGAAGAGGTAACAAACATCCATCCATCCAAACTTTCGCATTTTTAATATTAGTGTGAAGCGTGCATTGGATCGGCATATCTACCGATGCCAGGCATATTGTATCGCCCGTAGCACACCTCCGCTGCGGAATACGAGTAGCAGAACCGCGCTGGATGAGTTCCGCTGCGATTAAGTGTAGTTTCAGTTGCGGAACTATAGCGGAGGTGTGGCTGACGTCGGAGCAGATCGGCGGAACGGCGCGGGGAAAGAGATAGAATTATAGTCGGAAAGAGATAGTATATCTATGCGTTAGAACAGGCAGTTTCGCTAGTGTTCCGCTTCTCATACATACGGACAAGACATTAAAACAGAAAATTATTATTTCTTGGTTCGATTCAGTGAAAACTCGGTATATATAAATATACTTTAAAGTATATAATTAATCACGATATTTTATTTATACAAAACTACTTATAGGGGGCGTCCGATACATTTCTGAAATTTGTATGAGTTCCACGCGGGCGAAACCGCGGGGCGCAGCTAGTTACTGCATAATTTCAACATTGATGGCTCTGTTTCAGACACCACTGTGCAAGACTTCATGCTATGATGGCACTTTTCGCGGGTAGTTCCGTGTTTTTTGGAAATGCATTTATTCGAGAGCTGGTGAATATCTACGTGCGGAGCATCAGCACCAGCATCATCGGGGCAATGCAGCCAGCCCATTGGGGATGTTTCCGACTGGCATTGATATACAGGGTGGTTTTTTGAGAAGGGCGGTGATGGCCAAGTCCGAAACCACGAGAGTTAAAGAAAGGTCATGAAAAGAGTCATGCCCTCGATTTATAAGAAATGGTGCTCACACACTGCTGTTAGAAAATGTCAAATAATGTTAGTAAACATTTGTTTACAAACATTTGATCACAAATGTTATAAAATGTTATAAAATGTTTTCATGTTAGACAATGTTAGTAAACATTTTGTAACAAAATAAAACATTTGTTATCTTTTTTCTTTTTTTTTTAAACAAAAAATAAAAGCTATTCCAATGAGCAAATCTTCTTCCATTTTTATGTAGATACCTCAGAACGCAAAACCAAACTGCGAGCCACAAATGTTATAAAATGTTAGTAAACATTTTCCGTCAGTGTAGGAGCACTTGTAACACATCTAACATTTTCTAACAAAATGTAACAATTTATAACATTTGTTAGTAAATGTTATAGTGTTAGAAAATGTTTGTAAACATTTTCTAACAGCAGTGTGGGAGCACCAAAAACAATAACTGCATATTTAGTTTTTACTCAGAGCGATAGCGAAACCCGAATTGGTATGCGGTAATCCTATCGTCACTAAGATACTCGGCGGATTACCGCAGACCACGCGAAACCAAAGCGAAACATACCGCTACAGCTTTGGGTAGCGAATACCGAGTCGTTCTGAACAGGCCTTTAACTCTTAAAAATATGTAGTTGAGCTAACTGCAGACTGTTGCAAACAATCTACAGGTAGCTCAACTGACCTATATTAGTGTAGATAGATAATACAGATCATATAATTATATTCACTGAATTAAGTACGTTTACGTAGACTTTGTGAGTCTTGGCAAACTACTTTACATGAAATGATAGAGTGGCAGTTTAGTCTGAGTGTTATTGTTAGTTTCTAGAAATTTACTAGAATTAAATGTTCTAGTTTTGCAAACTATATTCAGATGGAACTTCAACAAACATTAATTGAATCTCAAGAGGCGCAAATATGCAGGTCTCGACAGAGCCTACACATTTGCTCAACTTGGAGTCGAGACCCTAGGTCCGTGGGGTACCGAGGTTTTTTGGTTTTTAAAAATTTATCTGAGCCTCATAAGAACACATTAATTTCCTACGATCGCTGAAAGTTAAATTCGAAATTAAGAACTTGGGCATCGGTAGTTCATAGTTCATTTATTTATAACAATTATGTTACAGGTCACAAAATATAAATTACATACTGTAAAGGTACATCTACAGTGTAATCTCCAAAATACATCATTAATAATAATGACATAAAATTTAATACTTAGGTATATTTTAAGGTCATAAATTCATTAATGTCATATATCGATTGAAATATCAGCCACTTTTTCAACCTAAACTTAAAGGATGTTATGGATTGTGCGCTGGTGATAGAAGTCGGAATTCGGTTGTAGACAGCCGTCCCCATTACGTGCAGCAACCTCGACTTCTTCGCTAGTCGTCGTGGAAGCGCTCTTAGCCGGTTTGAGTGCCTCGTGCTGTATCTATGACCGTCCCCAAACCTTGAGTATTCGTCCAAATTTTGACGCACATATATTGCGGCCTGGTATAATATCGGTATCGGGAGATACGCCAAACCAGTACACGCCGGTACCATAAAAATCAAGCAACGAATATCTCCGCGCCGTACGCACCGAAACCGGTCCAGTACACGCGTAATTTTAAATTGTCATAAATTCAGGCCCGCCTCCAACGAGACACATTACGAGTATAATTTCAAGCATTTAACAGATGTCAAGCGGTATTTGTCAGTGGGCGAAAGTACACCACAGCTTATTATCTTATCACATAACCGCAAGAGCCATGCGCATACATGCGATACACTACAAAGGTAATACTACCACTGGGACTGGGACCATAGAATACAAATACCGACTATACACTCTCACTGTCACTTGGGGCCGCTGTGAGTTTCAGTCTTTACTAGCTGCGCCCCGCGGCTGCGCATTGAATATTCTACAGGAATATTATCTAATCACACTAATATTATAAATGCGAAAGTTTGGATGGATGGATGGATGGATGGATGGATGGATGGATGGATGGATGGATGGATGGATGGATGGATGGATGGATGGATGGATGGATGGATGGATGGATGGATGGATGGATGGATGGATGGATGGATGGATGGATGGATAAATGGATGGATGGATGGATGTTTGTTACCTCTTCACGCCAAAACTACTGGACGGATTGGGCTGAAATTTTGCTTCAGGTAATTTTAATCCTGGAATCAAACATAGGCTACTTTTTACCCCATAAATCAGTTCCCATGGGATTGAAATCACCTTTAAAAGTTTCCATAGATACAACGCATAAACTAGTAACTACATATTTCTTTAGTTTACGTTGGCCCAGTCTTCACGACCGTCGTTTGTTTTGAATTGAAAACCTATACAAGACTGAATGTGTTATTTTGTTCGCTCATTCCCAGTAGTTCTGTGCTGTAGTTCTGCACAGAACTACTGCGATAATGTATGTCCCAGCAGTCGTTTAGAATACATAATTTCATGGCTTTGAATCATAACATAATGCACCTTTTGTACCAACTTGGCTTGTAATTTTGTGACTCAGAATAAATACTTTTTACTTTACTTTTATTGTGACTTGTATTATAAATTGACGTATCCATTATCCTTGTACTCTCACAGCAAATATTAAATATGTTTAAATTGTCCCAGTAGTGCTGTGCACAAAACTACTGCGACATAAAAGGGTTGGGCATCTGTCAAAGTACATATTCGCCGAATTGGTTGGTATTCGAAATTAAGGTAACTTTAAGTAACGCCAACAAGTGCCTCTGGAGAAAGACCAGCCAAGGATGCTAGCTTGCTAGTCATCCAACTCATGTCTTCATCATCATCATCAGCCTCTGTTAGTCCACTGCTGGACAAAGTCTTCCCCTAATAAACACCATCGCGCCCTGTCTTCAGCTTGCCGCGTCCAGCATCTACCTGCAGTCAGTCGCAGGTCGTCATCCTACTTGGCCGTAGGGCGTCCTACACTACGTTTGCCGAATCGCGGTCTCCACTCAAGAGCACGTTTAACCCAATGGTAGTCGGTTCTTCGCGAGATATGGGCCGGCCCACTGCCACTTTTGCTTTGTTAATCTTATAGCTGGGCTTACATGTAGTTTTTTCTCTTAATTTACGTCGTACGTTAGTACGTCTTTTCTACAAAATAAACATATTTCCTATAGACCTATCATAAGCTTAGATTTAAACAAGCCCATAATGATGATGACACTCCCAAAGCATTTATATTGTTCTTTATTGCACTTACGGTTTCGTGCTAGACTCACCTCACCTCAACAGCCTGTATTGGTCCACTGCTGAACGCAGGCCCCCCCCCTGTTATGCGCCATATTGGCTTTTATCGCATGTGGGTAATGCCTATAATCCCCACGCTGGACATGCGGGTTGGGGATCGCAGTTCGGTGGTAGAATTGTCCGGCAGGGGGCGCTGCTGCCCGCCCCCGGTGTATATCCCTTAGTCGCCTCTTACGACACCCGCAGGAAGAGTTGGGGTGGTGCAAATTCTAAGCCGCCGGCACCACACAGCAGCTCGACTCGCTAGATGCTTGCTAGACTACTGAAAACCAAACACGACACCTTGTTTGTTCGAAGATTAAAAGAAGGCAGAATCGTATTTGGTATCATTATGAAATTCTTCGTAATACGAGTATACTTTGTACCTAATGAAGCCGTCAAAGCCATTCCACTGAAAAGGAAGTTGATTTGATTTTAGATAAATTATTTGGAAACATTATCAATTGATAAAACCGGGAAAATTCCGCTTTTCAAAATATTGTTGAGAGCTTTTAGATAAACCAAAACCAGAGGTTGATGTGACAGAAAGTTTAACTGAAAAGGAGCTTTGAGAGCAGATTTCAATACTTATAAATTCTATAAGCCTGTGTATTATTATATAATTTAATGCCTTCACTATTTATAGGTACCATTCAGAATTAATAACGTTTATTTCCATAACATCATAACATTTCGGGTGTTCTGGGTATTTTCTGAGACCGGACCGTGTGGAGTGGCACAAAAGTTTGGAGACCTATACCCAGCAGTGGGTGAAGTCGGGTTGCGGATGATGATGATGATGATGGGTGTTTTCTAAGTATACCTTATCAAAAATATCTATCTATGAGTTGGTGATGTATTGTATTATGTTTATGTATATTAGTCACCTAGTATCCATAACAAAAGCTCTGCTTAGCTTGAGGCTAGATAATGATGTATGGGGCTAGTATTGAGATAATGTTATCCAGCATTATTTATTTATTATTATTTTTAGATACCGATTTTCAGAAAAGTTCAAAAGACATTTATTAGCGAACATGAGTCACAAATGTGTAAATAAGTATAAAAGCACAACATGTTCTACCTAAATCTAAGGCATGAAAATATAGGTCAGAAAAAAATCGTTACAATTTAAAACGAAATAATTACAAATATGATAATAGGTTGATTTTGTTGTTATCACTTTTTAAACTAGCTATTATAAAAGTCGTAAGAGGCAACTAAAGGATACCCCCCGAGGGCCGAGCAGCAGCGCCTCCTGCAGAACAATTCTACTTCAGAACTGCGATCCCCAACCTGCATGCCCAGCGTGGGGATTATGGGCACTACCCCCTTGAAATAAAAGCCAATAATCGGAGCACACAGTTCCGAGCTTATCAGGGGGAGGCCTGCGTCCAGCAGTGGACCAATACAGGCTGTTGAGGCTAGGTGAAGTGACCCTCGGTGGATTTTTGACGCGCCACGCGCCGTGCGTCCGTGACTTTCCTACACCTCGAATCACCAAAAGGGCGAAGCTGTTTTGATTAATGATTTATCAAAAAACAAGCCTAAATACCGGTTGTCTTAAAAATAATTCAAATGCGTGAATCTGCAGCTCATCTCAGCACGCCTGATTGAGACAGTTTTCCTTCTAAGGAATGAGATCTTGACTCTAATACCTATAAGGCCTACCAGTTTTTACCTAAGTACTAAGACAGGCATCTAGTAGAGCTACTTAACTTAATTGGCTTGTTAGTATACGATTGATGAACTAAATATCCATTCTAAATATTTGTCTAGAGTTTGATTTAGTGTTTCTTAAGTTAGGGTTCTATATTCACACAAGGAACCACTTAAGTTTTCGGTAGTTTGTTTACCCAAAATTATCATCATCTTCATGATCTAGATAATCATCATAGTCTACTGGTTCTATGCTGGATTCAGGCCTTCCCTGATAGATAAGCCCCTTATTGACTTTTATCATTATGGAGTAATGACCAAAATCCATGGGCATGCGGCAAAGAAATTTCCAATGCGGGTTGGGGATCGCAGTTCTGTGGTAGAATTGTTCTGCAGGGGGCGCTGCTGCCCGCCCCCGGTGGATATCCCTTAGTCGCCTCTTACGACACCCGCGGGAAGAGTTGGGGTGGTGCAAATTCTAAGCCGGCACCACATAGCCGGGGGTCCCGCTTTCTACCAAAAATACACCGATAACATTTTAATTTGAAACGGTCAAATGTAATTCTACATATTTTTGACGTTTTCAGTGTGTCCGTCGCGCGTGAAATTTCCTTTCAGTAGATCTGCGACTTCTGTGGCACAGTGTTCCGCGAAAGAAGATAGGGTTGCGTGTTTGATTCTCGCTGCGAACTGTTTTTGTGATCACAAATTAAGTATTATTCGAGTTTAGGTCTTATTTTGTAATTGTTGGTACCAGTGTGTTAACAAAAGTAGGTGATTCATCTATCCATAAATTAAATGTGGGTAAATAAAAAATAAAAAAATAATAATAATGCGGGACAATTCACACAGCATTATCTAGCCCCAAGCTAGGCAGAGCTTGTGTTATGGGTACTAGATAACTGATAGACATAATACAATACACTACATAGATAGATATTTTTTATTATACATAGAAAACATCCAGAACACCCTGAACAAATATCTGTAGATCGTACAAACATTTGTCCCGAGGCGGGAATCGAACCCACAACCTCCTGCGTCGCAGGCGGACCTTCGCCCGCTGCGACACAGAGGTCGCGCAAAATACGCGCAATGCGCTGCCTAAAGTACTCCTATTGTATGAAGTATACTAGTACCGTTAATAGAAGCTCTGCTAAGCTTGGGGCTGGATGATGCTGTGTGGATTGTCCAGCATTACCTATTTATTTAATTCTAGACCCGAGTGTAGTATCAAAACTGCAACCAAATACGTTCTCGTAATGTAAGCAAACAGCTATGAAACAGTCCAAGAAAAAGCTAACATAACACCGCCTGACGTATTCACTATTCACACAACCTCTGTTTGTATGACGGGTGTTTGTATAGAGTCTATATGCCAAAGAAAAGTTGGAAGAAAGTTTGTACGACGCAAGTCGTTAAATGAATACTTGCCAAACAAAAGTTCAATGACTTTTAATTATTACCGTATGTTTGCTTATAGTGACTTTGAACCTTATAGGTTGTTTTGGTTCTCATTTGCTTAATAAAGATCCTAGAGAGACTATTCAAGACTGTAGACTTTGACACGTCAAGTCGCTGGACCTAGATGACACAAGCCAAAGACTAGTGCAGCAGTCTCCGCTAGTCGCTAGTTTTTCGCTAGTGCCATCTAGGTGGCAAAAGAGTTGGAAGGATTTCCAACAGTGGGGGGAGTCAGTTGTAAATAATGATGATAAACACATAACATAATTAATTACTCCACTAACTAGACGATGACAATTTAAGATCAGAAACAAATTAGAACTAGTGTTTCAAAAATCAAAATCAAAAACTCTTTATTTCCATAAATACAATAAATGTACACTTAGAAAAGGTCAAAATATAAAACTAAACACTGACACGGAAATAAAGTGATATTTTTTTATATCTGTCGCTTCGGTATGTAGACTAAAGTAAAGAAGTGACGAAGAAACCTTTAGCCTGTTAGTTGTTATTTTTCGAGTTGGAGTAAAACCCGTCCCAAGCTTTTTTATCCTCTAGATTACAATTGAAATAGTTGAGCTGTACGCTATTGCCAATAATCTAGAGTTACCATCTCAACTGATCAATATCAAGACCAATTGGAATCGTCCCCATGACGCTGGCTGCATTGCCCCGCTGTATGGCAATGCTGAAGCGCTTATTTGATTGATATATTTTAGGCATGTTTCATTTACAAACAAGCTTAACAAAGGCACTGTTCAAGTGCAATTACATTATGAGAAAACAAAAGAGAGCCAAAGTTGATCATTAAAAACAAATGAGAATCAAGATGTTGAAACTCGGAGATAATCGTTACCATATTAATGTTTGCATAAAGAAAATACAAACAAGTATATGGAATAGAATGCGCATACCAGTTTCCATATATCTCAGTAATAATATGTCCAAACACGTATGAGGCGGAAGTTACGAAAGTTTCACCCAAACATATAATAAATATTCAATACATTCGTTCCGTGTCATCGATGTTACGCAACGTTTCTATAAACTTGAAAATACCGTTCGGAACAGGCGGCCACTTTCGTACGCGCAAGTTATCGGCCACTAACTAAGAAGGAAAACCCAAAAAGTCAAGGTTTGCGCAAGTTGTATTGTTGAGGAATCGTTGTGCAATGATATATTTAGCGAGATCTCTCTTATTTTCTATATAGATATGTGTTGCAATGTTTCTGGCTGTCTTACGTAATGGGTCAGCCTGCCTGTCCCGGTTGCGTAATCGCCCACTTGAGGAGAAATGACTTTCTACGTACCTACCACCAGGCAGCCGATCATGGAATTATACTAAACATCTTTATGAGATGCGCATTTAGAAACTATTCTCATTCCATGCCATTATGACCTAATGCGTTCTTTGTTATCAGAGCGTGCGAGGTAATAAAATCACTATGTAGGTTTATCAGTTTTATGCAAAAATAAGAATTTTATAATACAACTATCATTATCATACAATTAAAATTACTATTTACATAAATACATTTAGGCACCGTAATTTTTTTCTCTACTTAAAACTAGGTTCTCGCCGGCGAAGCAGGTATCACAATGTGTTGGAGCGGGGTGCTCGCTGATTAGTAAGGGCCGGACTGGCCGGGGGGGCCGTAGGACGAGCTCACTCCTGAGGAGCTGGAGCCGTGTCCGGAGGAGATGGAGCCGTGACCGGAGGAGATGGAACCGCCGGAGATACCGCCGTGCCCGCCGCCGAGGCTGATGGAGCCGCCGGATAGAGAACCGCCAGAGATGGAACCGCCGCCCAAGCTACCGCCGCTGATGCCGCCGCCGAGACCGCCGCCGAGACCGCCGCCGAGACCACCGAGACCGCCGAGACCGCCGCCAATAGCGCCACCTCCGATAGAGCCACCCTCCTTCTGGGTCTTGTACTTGATGAAGTAAACCTCGGGCTTTGAGGGCTGAGTGGGGGCGGCGGTGGGGATGGTGATGTCGGGCTGCTCGTCGGGCTTCTTGACCAGCACGTAGACCAGGGTCTTCTCCTCGTTCTGGGCCTGGGCGGGGATGATGGGTGCAACGGGCGCGGGGGGAGCGGGGGCCTTGATGAAGATGATCTTGTAGTGCTTCTGGGGCACGCCGCCGCCTCCGATGATCTGGGGGCGCTGCTCTTCAGGTTCTGGGGGAGGGACGTGGACGTAGATGTGCTTCTGCACGATAGCGCCGCCGCCGAAGCCAGCGCCGCCGCCGAAACCGGCACCGCCGCCGAAACCGGCACCGCCGCCGAAACCGGAACCGCCGCCGAAACCGCCGCCGCCGCCGAAGCCTGATGCACCGCCGGATGAGAATCCTCCTGAGGAGAATCCGCCGGATCCTCCACCGAGGCCGAAGCTGCTGGAGCTCAGACCTCCTGAGGAGAAACCACCGCCGTGTCCGCCGCCGAGGCCTCCACCGAGGCCGCCGCCGAGGCCACCACCGTGGCCGCCGGAGAGGCCTCCATGACCGCCCCCGGGCGCGCTATAGCTGTATCCCGCCTCGGGTCTCGCCGAGCCGAGTGCCGCAACGGCAGCTAGTACCTACGGACGAAACGAACTTTTAGAACACTGTGAACAATGAGCGCGCGGCTCCTCCGCCTGCCTGGGGGGCGGGGAGCCGCTCGCTCGCACTGCACAATCCGAGGAGGAAGCGCCGCGGCGCGGGTCAGGCACAGGTCACATGTCACTTTCACTGCACACGGTACCTACCAAGAATGCTTTCATGTTGTCTCACGGAGGTCTCGTGGTTGTGTGATGCTCTGTGCTTGCGTCGGTTGGCTTTTATACTGGTGGATCGTCGGCGCCTCTCTCCCGTGCTCTTCCTAAGATTCGGCCTTCGGCCCACCGAGAATTATGATTTTAATGACACTCGTCCGATTCTTCTGCAGTGAAAACAATGTGGTTCTCGGACAGTGGACGCTTTCGCGGAAATATCGATGAACTTATGATAAGATCTTTAATATCTATGTGCAGATTGTTGTGGTACTTACCTCTGGAAGGTGTCAATAGTGCTGTTGTATATTTTCACTTTAAACAAACTGCTCATAAAATACAAGAACAAAATAAATAGTCGACGCGCAAAAGTAGATATAAACTTTGGAAGGGCTTTTGCAGGAAGACTTTTGTTATATGATATTTTGTATCAAATGGTACATAATCGCAGAGCTTTTACTTCCTAATTGGTTTTCAAAGTTATTACACACTACAAGTGTGTAAAAGGGAACATAACCGCAACCAAACGTTTATGGTTTTAAAGATTCCTTATATTTCGGGGTCGTCGTTGCAAACGCATTGATCTCTCAAGAATTAACATTATTTTGTTCCAGTTTAAAAGCACAAAAAGCTTTATAAATGAAAATTGTTCACAGTTTATAAGCCAGGCTGATAAATTTATGTATTTACTACTTGCATAATTGGATAGCCTCACTTAATCTATTACACACTTAATCGTGGGTATTCAGTACTCGTATACGAGTAAACTTTTGCTTGGGCTATTATTTCACGTTCATAAATTACTGGGCACAGATGTCCGAATTTCAAATTGCAATATGACCTAAAAATTTTAATGTATCTAGAATTCAGACTAAAACTATTTACGCTTTCTTAAATTTAAAGTTTTTAAATTTAAATTTGTTACATCCTAAATTATTAGAACTCGTCATCTGCATCTGATAACGTTGTGGAGTAAAGGACTAATAAGTATTAGCTATTCATAAACCTGTCGATAAAATAAATAAATAAATAAAATAAATAAATAATGCTGGACAATTCACACAGCATTATCTAGCCCCAAGGTAAGCAGAGCTTGTGTTATGGCTACTAGATAACTGATATACATAATAATATACGAGTACATAGATAGATATTTTTTATTATACATAGAAAACGACCAGAACACCCTGAACAAATATCTGCAGATCGTACAAATATTTGTCCCGAGGCGGGAATCGAACCCGCAACCTCCTGCGTCGCAGGCGGGCCTTCGCCCACCGCGCCACAGAGGTCGTCCAATCCAAGAATATTACAGAAAAGTCATGAAAATTGGAAAGTTTATTTTAATCCAAAAGTTTAATCAAACTTGAATAAAGAAGGAACTGTACGAACAATGTTAAAATATAAACATTTGGGACCCAGAATAAATAACCAAACCAACATTGCTGGTATGGTTGGTAAATATTAAGCTAACAATTCCAAATCATTCTCGGCTGACCACGATTGACTATTTCCCTAATTTAATTAGAATTTAAATACATTTCAATTTAGTTTGTGGAACAAGGTAGAAGGCGATTTAAGCCTGTGTTGATAAGGAACCATCCCTCGAACTTTTTGTTCGTCTATTTGTACCTAGTCTAATAAAAGTATCTTTTTTTTTTGTCTCGTCGAGGAAATTCATTCACGAATAAACTGGTCTGGGGGGGACCAGAATTAAATTATGTGGGACTCGACGCCCTGAAAAGGACGTAATACCCACTAAAACCTCTCCGGTGTCCCTCTCTCGCCATTTTCGCCGAACCACGGGAACATTTAAACATCCGCGGCCCGACTGGCGTCCCCTCTTCATACATGGTCGGCGAGCCCACCGATCCACACACTCGCCGACCCCATTCTTCCGTCACCTTTCCTCCCCGTTTTGTCCATCGTGTGTAATGTGACGACGAGACGTGGAAATTCTTGGTCCAAAAATGAGATCCGTCAAGAGCGAGTGTGACAGGCGCGTCGAGGATTTCGAACTTTTGTCAATTATACATATAGATACAGGTTAGAGACTTCGAGATATTTAATGAATGTCTAATATACATTCATTAAATATCTCTAATAGTAGATACAGACATTTCAGATGGATCGCTCTTCAAACTTCGGAGTATTAGTAAATAGAAACCTAAAAAAAAAATGTGAAACTGTTTTGAAACGAACAAACCAATACCTTTGATTTAACTCCCGACTCGAGGTAGCCTCCCATTTTGAAAAGCAACCCCCCCCCCCTTTTGTGAGCATTTTTCAAAAAGTGTTCTACTTACAGACATTTTTCTCGAACACGTATCGCAGATCTTTGAAACTCGAGTATCAGTTACATTACAAACGTACTCAGGGAAATGAAGATATAAATTACGTAACTGGTTACGGTTATGTTTCAACAAGATAATATGTTTTTACAATTATTATTATTAGGTACTTATACCTAACGTTATTGGAGAACATGTGAATATCCTTATGCGAAAAGAAAAGGTTTCCACGCTATAAGGACCATGCAGGTATACATATAGAAAATTGGTAATTACATCCTATCCGGCCTTTTTACTGGTACGTGGTGCGGGCTTAGAATTTCCACCACCCCAACTCTTACTGCGGGTGTCGTAAGAGGTGACTAAGTGATATCCACCGGGGGGCGGGCAGCAGCACCCCCTGCAGAACAATTCTACCACGATCTCCAACCCGCCCAACCCGCATGCCCAGCAGGAGAGTATGGGCACTACCCCCATGAGATGAAAGCCAATAAAGCGCTTGTCAGGGGGAGGCCTGCGTCCAGCAGTGGACCAATATATAAATGAATTTATGAAATTTATTGAGTTTTTTGGAGTAATGAAATGTATTATTAACTAGCTGCGCCCCGCGGCTTCGCCCCCGTGGAAATTTATGTTTCCAACTTTCTTAATTTTTTCTTTCATAAGAACCTTCTCCTGACAATAAAAAACACAACAAAGAAAGAATTAGCGAAATCAATTCTTTCTTTGTTGTGTCTTTCAGTTCACGCGTGATGCCGTGACCAAGGAAAACGGGTTTCATTTTTATATATATAGATTTGAAACTTAGTAGGTAATTATCTTAATGTCAATCTTAAATGTATTTATAAATTTTCTTGTGTATTTTGATTCATGAAAAGTATTATTAATTTGAAATTTAGTAGGTCTAATGTGATGTATCAATGTTTATGTGTATATGGTACCAGTGGTGCTGAAATAATCATTTTTATTTTTATTATTTTATAATCACACCTGTAACAAAAGGTAATATTAAGTCATGTGTTTGTTACACTAATAGCAAATAAATTATTTGTATTAGTTTTTTATAGTCATTCTCATCAGATCATAATCGTCCAAAATTTTGAAATATTTAGAACACCGGATTCAAATTCAATATGTCTAGACATTTAAATTAAATAGCTCTACAAATCACGCAAAATGAGTTCAATTTTGACTGAACCATCATCACAGGTAATATATCGCTTCGTTGGAGGTCGTGGAGAGGGTCAAGAGGTAAAAATCTTCAGCTTTGAGGTGATAATGAGTTAATAATGTGCAAAGAGATAGGTGGTGCCCTCCTTTCGCAGCCACGACGACGGCTAAGCCATAAATATCTAGGTATAACGTCGACTTATCATTTGTGGTTGGACAGTTCATGCGACAATGATGTCGATTCTGTTGTTTTAGGATTCCTAACTTACATAATATTATGATTTCTAAATTTTCTAAGTTAGGTTGACCTAAAATTATGGTATTCTCTGTACAGATCCTAAAAAAAAACCATAAAAACCATTTCAATTTTTTCAAAAGAATCTGCCCGTTTTTCTCTAGAATAAATTTTAATCACGACCAAATTAGATGCCTTCTAAAATTAGGTAGACGTTTCTAATCATAGCTAAAATGAAATGCAAAGAATGGGATTTTAACTATTTTAATTAAGTTGAGTTGTTTGTCAACCTAATATTAATCCTAAATCCTAATATTAGCTAATTCTAAAACAACAGAATCGACACCAATGTCTTTAAACATTTGATTAAAGCAAAGACTTTTTATGTACTCGACCACTAAGTACTAAATTAGCTCCTCACGGCTTCGCACGCTGTTTTCCGGGATAAAAAGTTGCTTATGTCCGGCACCGGGATACCGTGCATCTGCATGCTAAATTTCATTAATAATAAATATTTATTAAGAACCTTCTCCGGACAATTACAAACACAACAAAAAAAGAATTAGCGAAATCGGTGCAGCCGTTCACGCGTGACCAAGGGAAATAGGGATTCATTTTTATATACCTTCTCCTTTTTTTTTAAAATACATAGTCTGTGTTATAGATTCTTTTATTTATGGATTTCGTAACGCTGCGTGGTGTCAATTGCGTGCAATTATATGCTATTAAAATAAGACTGTCAAAAACGCACATAATCTGAGAGTACAATTTTAATCAAAATACATTATCCGACCCTACCAGAACTACCGAAGCACTATTTTTTTATCTGTTACCCCTGACATTAGCAGTGACCCCATACCCTTTGGCACATACTTGCAATAATGTCCGTGAATGATTGTATATAATTAAAATTAAACTAAGCAGTCATTAACAATTTGTAACGTTTTAAAAATGTATGAAGAAAGACAATTCTAAATAACGCTAATGCACATTGCATTGCAGTAATAGATTTTATTGCGAGATAAAAGAACTGCTAGTCATTAGCAATTGAAACAATTCGTCGATGTTTCGGGCATCTCAGAGATAAAATTGTATCAAAATGATTACCTATTACAATAATTAAGTCTGTACCTACCTACCTTCATTTTCATTAATATGGTGATGGTCAATGGAGAAACGCTATTACCAAATGGTGGCTAATATTAAGCCCAGGACAGAGTAGGCTAGCCAGAAAAGAACGACTATACCCATGTGACTTGACTATTCTGATGATGATGACGATGAATATGATGATGACAACAAAATGAATGTCGGAGAATCGCCATTTTTAACCGCCGACGCAAAAAGAGAGGGGTGTTATGAGTTTAACGTGTCTGTCTGTGGTATCGTAGCTCCCAAACGGAAGAACCGATTTTCGATTAGTTTTTTTTTGTGTCATAGATAATTTTATCCCGAGTATTCTTAGCCATCTCTCATGAAAATCTGTTCGGCTAATAAACGACGGCGGGTTTGTTTCATTTATAATTTTGTCTTGTTTCTATGAGGTTAGACATTCTTTAAGACGAGGCGCCAGATCGTTCTTACGCCTTACGCGAGCCATGTGAGTGCGTGACAGACAGCTAAACTCCTATAGATAGTTGGTTTTTTGACATCATTTTCTTTTTTGGTGGAGTTGGGATATAACCGAACAGTTGATATTAAACGAGTTTGCTGTGAAAGAGTCAATCATGGAGATACCAAAATATCTCTGTTAAAGTTATTCTTAGAAACCTATTTTGAGAACATCTTTTTATTGCTCTCGCGGTAGCGAAAATTTTCTTCAATTTCATTTTCGTTCCCTGTATAAATAACTCCATAGTTGGTTTTGATTTGAGGTTGAATTGACATTAGGGTAACAAGGACACACTATTTGGCTATAAGACTATGTACAATTTCGTCTCTTTTAAAGTTAATTTTTAGGGTTTCGAGGTCGTTTTGGAAACCCTTATGGTCTCGCTTTGTTTGTCCTTTTCCCCCCTCTTTAACATCTCAGCAACTACCGCAGCTATCAACTTGAAATTTATAATAATAATAAATTTCGCGTGCCTGTGCAGACTAAAGAAAAAAAAACATATATTAACATTTTCCATTCAAATTGTGATGTCGAACTTTTAAAAGGTACCTACAGGGTCATGTGGGGTATTAAATGAAAGGTACCGGTTTGTTTATTTCAAAACAGTTATGGAAATTTTTGTAAAGTACACTTTTTGAAATATTTTGAAAATAGTCGAAAAATTGACCCGAATTCACTCGCACTTGACGGATCTTTTTTAAGTTAAGTATATAAGCTACAGCTTTCCCGCAGGTGAATTTTTTTAAAGTAAGTGCTATATAATATTAATAACTATATTTTGTACGTTAATAAGTAACTATATTAACCTAATGTTACCTGAACACAAGCTCCAGCTCCGCTTACCTTGAGGCTAAATGATGCTATGAATTATCCAGCATTATTATAATTATACATTGGTTAGGTAGATCCGTATTTTGAAAGCTTAAATTAATAACAAAAAATACACCACCTTTTAAAAAACAATACATCTCATGACTGTTGCAATGATTATGTAAATGTAAATTACGTAAAACTTGCTATCATGCGAGAAATTAATTCTAACAATTAATATATTGAACTCATTGCGAAAGATGAGAAGGGGAATTAATATAAAACTTAGTTTCTTAACATAATCATGCAGTTATAATTCAGACGCTATATTTTACGCACATGAGTGGTTATAAAATAATAACTATTTAACTACCTTTTTAGCGCACGCTACACGAACATTCCCATGATTTGTAAATGTGTTCTACTTCTACACTTTACATTGGTCAAAGGTTCGTTTAGGAGTCATAAAAGACTATTTGATGAATTTTTCCATGACATCATGGAAAGTTTATGAATGTAATTAGAATTAGTTTTGGCATTAAGGTAGCGTGATTTTTACTAAAAGAAAAATATAGAAAAGTTTTTAAAAAGCTAGTTTACGAAAAATGGTCAAAAAGGGGGGGAATTATTTTCTAAAGGGGGGTTTCTAATACCTCACCGAGTGGGGTATCAAATAAAAGGTATTGGTTTGTACATTTCAAAACAGTTTTTGAATGTTCTGTAGGTTTGATACTTTTTTAAATATTTTGAAGAAAGTCGAAATTAGCAATCTATGTGAAAGTATGTAGCCTTTGTAGACATGGATCTATTTTTACAGGAAATATATAGAGAAGTTTGTAAAAGGAACACTTCAATCTAGATTGGTATCTACTATTTTCAACCGACGAAAAACGGAGGAGGTTCTCAAGTCGACGCGTACATTTTTTTTATGTATGATCGATCACATATAACTTATTACACAACTTTTTGACCACGCATAATTTTTTTACAGAGAAGTCCGATTTTGATCATTCTTTGATGTCGATTCTGTTGTTTTAGGATTCCTAACTTACATAATAATTATGATTTCTAAATTTTCTAAGTAAGGTTGACCTAAAATTATGGTATTCTCTGTACAGATCCTAAAAAAACCACAAAAACCATTTCAATTTTTTCAAAAGAATCTGCCCGTTTTTCTCTAGAATAAATTTTAATCACGACCAAATTGGATGCCTTCTAAAATTAGGTAGACGTTTCTAATCATAGCTAAAATGAAATGCAAAGAATGGGATTTTAACTATTTTAATTAAGTTGAGTTGTTTGTCAACCGCATTTTAATCCTAAATCCTAATATTAGCTAATTCTAAAACAACAGAATCGACACCTTTTTTTATTGGAAGGGATACACCTCGAAGGTGGTGGGGGTGAAAAAATTGCAACCCTAAGGGTAGGAAATTAGGGGTGATTCATGTTTAATTCATGAGTCATGTTCACTCACTGATTGTATCTAATGATTGACAAAGCATAACTTTTTACAGAGTAGTCCGATTTTGATACTGGTACTTTTAGTACATGTATAACCGACAAACGTTCGAAACCCTCGGCGCGCGAGTTACACTCGCACTTGGCGGATCTTACTACTGTCCTGCTCGGTTCGAATCCATCTGACCGGGACAGTATACGATGACGTTATTCTCAATCCCATTCTTTAAGTATGTACCTACGCGGGTTATACCTATCCAACAAAATCCACCGAGCAAACTCTTGAAACCAATGAAATCTCAAACACATTAGAATTGTTGCCGCCTACGACAAAAATATCTTCTACAAAAATGTAATAAACAGTTCACAGAAATGTGATCTGTTCGGGAAATACTAAAAAAAATTGTTGACTTATTCTATGAAAAGCTATCGATCACGGTGGTTAGAACCTCTTTAGCTTCTTTTCACAAAGTTTGTAGATTTGTGGATTGTTTGCAACAGTCTGCAGTTAGCTCTTATTTCTATTATTTGATTGTAATTTACTTTGTGAATATAGCCTATGTCTGCAGATATTTTTTTTTTAAATATCTGAGCGTCTGGTCTAAGCGAGGTCCAGCGATAGCTGGTGAGTATCTGGCGCAGCGCATCAGCATTGCCATACAGCGTGGCAATGCAGCCAACGTCTTGGGGACGCGACGACTGGTATTGATATGGATCAGTTGAGCTACCTGTAGACTAGAAAACTTTGTTGTCTGTCTGTCTGTCCGTCTGTCAACCCCCTTTCTGGAACGCGTCTCCATACCTCTGTATCGAGTTGAAATAAACATCAAATACTCAATACGCGGCCACCTCTTGAAGGCTCGATATAACTAAAGCTTTTAAGTCAACGCAATCAAAAGCTACAGCCGTTTATGTCCGAATATTTTGAAATTTCCAAGGAAATCACATGCACACCAAACCTATAGGGTACTTCCCGTAGACCTATAATCATGATATTTGGCGAGACACAAGGTCTTACAACTATACGGAACCCTTAGTACGCGAGTTCGACTCGCACTTGACGTTTTATTTGAATTTTTAGTTTTATTCGTTTTTATCATTTATTTATTCTCTCCTTGGGCAGGCGTCCAAAATTTTATCGTCCAAATTTTGGACGCCTGCCCAAGGAGAGAATTTAAATAAATGATAAACCCATTTAAAAAAAATTAAACCTGTTATAACAGGTTTAAAATATCTAAATACAAAACGTAATCAATAGATCCTATCATTCACATACAAAAAAGTATTTTGACCACAGATCTGGTCACTGATAGTCGTTATGGTCTTCGTTTACACTTAAACCTACGTGATAAGCAAGTTAATGGTTTATTGCCATAGTTACGGATAGATTGTTAATGTAACTACTTAACGAGAAGCCAGCCGTTACCACATGGACATCGCATAAAGATTTTAAACAAGGTAATAAAAGGAGGATTTCACATACTACATTTCCTCACTATAATCTGTGTAGTAATGTTTATGTTGACTTGACACGAACGAAGGTCCAAATGAGACGCAAGAGGTTGCGGGTTCGATTCTCGCCTCAGGACAATTATATGTGCGATCTGCAGACATTTGTCCAGGGCGTTCTGGATGTTTTCATTTAAATTTTTTGTTTCTCGTCATGGACCAAAACCATGTCATGATTCTAGGTCAACGGGAAGTAGTAGACTAGAATCATGATATTTGGTAGGCCACAAGGTCTTACAATTATACCGAACTTCTAGTGCGCGAGTCCGACTCGCACTTGACGATTTATTTTAAATATATTTTTTTTATTCATAATTAAGGGCTTTGTCGCACATGCGATTATGGCATTTAAAAAATGCAAACTCGATCACATTTTAATATAAACGGAGAGCAACGACGGAAGGGCTTCCGTCGTTGCTTCCACTCAAGAAGGATTATGGAATTCGTTATACACATACGATTTCGTTAATTTAATCCTAACGCCGAGCAAGTGAAGGCTAACGAAACGAACGAACGCGAAAGAATGGACGTCATTGCGAAAGCAAGCGATCTTAAACGAGGGCCTTCCATCGACCGTGCTCCGGCGGCTGTCGCTACATCAAAGAATAATGGAACAAACGTACCGATCCTCTAATCCCACTCGTTTGGATTCTGATGGATTAATTTAATATTTCTATACGGGATGCTTGGTAAATCATCCCGTTTAGAAAACAAACATAATGAAAGTGACAACTATAAAATTACACCCAAACCGAACATAACCATGCGCTGGCTTATTTATATATAAATAGTTTCTGCCCGCGGCTTCGCACGCGTTCATTCTATGGAAATGATGAGTGATTATTTATATCCCATGGGAACTGTTTAGTGGGATAAGAAGTAGCCTATGTTTGATTCCAAGCTTAGAGCTACATTTATGCAAAATTTTAGCACGATCGGCTCAGTCGTTTTGGCGTGAAGAGGTAACAAACATCCATCCATACATCCAAACTTTCACATTAATAATATTAGTGTGATATATGAATAACTAGCTTCTGCCCGCGGCTTCGCACGCGTTGTTTCTATGGAAACGTTTAAAGGTGTTTCTATCCCATGGGAACTAATGTATGGGATAAAAAGTAGCCTATGTTTGATTCCAGGCTTAGAGCTATACCGATGCAAAATTTCAGCTCAATCTGTTTAGTAGTTTTGGTGTGAAGACGTAACAAACATCCATCCATCCATCCATACATACATCCAAACTTTCGCATTTATAATATTAGTGTGATGTGATATGATTAGTGTGATATATAAATAATATATTATTTTAATTTACTATTCTCTTGGAAATAAAAATGGTTTTATTATTTCTATATTTTATCTACTAAAGAATCCGCTCTGTACTCAAAATATCTCGCAAACTTTACTTATCATCCCCTTTAGAAAACAAACGATCAAAATAATTAATGAAATCCAAAGTGTTTTACTCCGTAGGCGCCAGTGACAGCTGACGTCAGAGAGCACAAGGTTGCTAATTTGCATCCATTTGTAACAACATCAAGCCTGGCCTGCTCCCCTAAGTCAACAGATCTATCTTTTCATTAAACACACCCTTTGAAACCCTCTAGTTATTTTAAACGAGACGATCGCCTCGCGGTTTCACCCGCGTAGTTCCCGTTCCCGTGAGAATTCCGGGATAAAATATAGCCTATGTCACTCCCTGAAAAGTAAACTTCCTAACGGTGAAAGAATTTTTCAAATCGGTCCAGTAGTTTCGAAGCCTATTCAATACAAACAAACAATCAAATCTTTCCTCTTTATAATATTAGTATAGACTACCAATACGGTAACAGTGTCAAATCACTCTGAATAGTAAAATGCTTTTGAAAAATGTCGGACGGAATTTGACGTGAAGATTGTTAGGGAACTTATTATGTGAGTATATAAATGATAAATGAATGATAAATGAATTTTATTGCTGTGTAACTAGGTGGTAATGTGTACATTGGTCTTATGTCAATCTATAGTATCTCTAGTCTGCCATGGTCAGGTTTACAGCATTAACATGCAAAATGAGAAATTATCAGGAAATTAGAATAAACTAAAGTTAAACAAGTCCAAAACAGTAATTTTTTCAATATCGGTAGAGTCAATGACTAGCATAATAGTATACCAATAATTATAATTTCATTAATGTACCTATTTGAATGAATGTCAATGATAATTGACATTCATTCAAATAAAAAATTGAATGAATGTCAATGATAATTGACCCTGATTTTTCAGCCTGATCCGCTCAGTAGTTTTGGCGTGAAGAGGTAACAAACATCCATCCATCAATCCATCTATCCATCCATCCATCCAAACTTTCGCATTTATAATATTAGTGTGATGTGATTTTACGTAATAATCGTACCGGTAGTGACCGGAATAAGCTTGAGTATGCAAAATAAAATTACATTGCCTGAAATTAAAATAAGACCCTGAAAGCTATTTGAAAAAGCGACGTTGTGAAGTGCTATTCAGCAAAGCTCTAAATACAATTAATAAATTTTACAACACATTTTACAACCGAACTGCGATCCCCAACCCGCATGCCCAGCGTGGGGATTATGGGAATTACCCCCCATAAGATAAAAGCCAACAAGGCGCTTATCAGGGGGAGGCCTGCGTCCAGCAGTGGACCAATACAGGCTGTTGAGGTTGAGGTTGTCTGTCGGTGAATCAGATACTCCTTAATAAGTATACTTAAATTGACGAGGAAAACAACTTCCGAATTTCAGAAAACGAGAAGATGAATGAAATGTGTTCTTTTTGTAAGGGAAGTCTACATGTAAGATTTTGTACTTCTATTACTAACGGTTGCTGAGATACAGAGCATTTGCGTTTAGACTTCAGTTTTTTCGTTAAAACTTGTATTAAGGAAAATACCGTCATAATTTTAGAAAACAATGAATGAACCATGTGATCGTTATGAAAGGGAAATCTACATATTAATTTTTGTAGTTCAATCGCTTACGGTTACTGAAATACAGAGCATTTTTGTTTAAACTTTCAACTTCTATTTTTAACCCCGACGCAAAAAGAAAGGGGTGTTATAAGTGTTACGTGTCTGTCTGTGGTATCGTAGCTCCCAAACGGATGAACCGATTTTCGTTTAGTTTTTTTTGTGTCATACATAATTTTATCCCGAGTGTTCTTAGTCATGTTTCATGAAAATCTGTGCAGGAGTTCGAAGATCATCGGCTCTTTTCTGGTTGATAAGGGGATCTGACTAACTTCCTTATGTCCGATCGATTCGAAATTTGGTACTGAGTTACTTCAATGATATTGAAAGTATACGGTAAGGTTTCATGAAAATCTGTCGGAGGGGGTTTTTAAAATTTTCTATTTTGTTCTTGTGAAACTCTTACTTCGTGAGAATGTATTTTTAGACTATTGTACACTGAGGGTGGTAAGTATGTCCGACTTGGCGAGGCGACTGGAGGCTGAGGCCAGATTACTCTCACCACGAGTGGTAAATAAAATAAGCAACCAACTCCTAATCTATTCAGCTTCTGTTCCCTCCACGACCAACCCAAAGTAATTACATTACAGTTTAAGCACCAGCCTTATTTAACTTTCTGGTGTAAAATTAACGTAGGCCGTGTCCCAGGTGAATTAGATTGCTTATGTTATTTCTGAATAAATTAAATTGGATAAAATGTTTGTGAGGGCAAAGTTTACGCGTGCCTAGAGGCAAGACTTTAGTAACGATTATGGATTAGGCCCAGACTAGTCTGGGCCTAATCCATAATCCTCTCATCTCCGCTTTAGTCCACTAAAGCGGAGATGAGAGGATTATGGATTAGGCGGAGATGTCCGAAGTGATACGAGGAGAGACGATTTCCAGCTAGGTTGTTTCCACCAAAGCTGTGTGCAGAGATGCGTACTGGCTAGTCTGGAGCGGAAATGTGCTTCAAATTCTTGCTATAGACCATAACCTATAGGGTACTTCTCGTTTACCTAGAATCATAAAATTTGGTAAGAAGCAAGGTCATACAGCACAAATAACGAGAAATAACGGAAAACTGTAAATTTGTAGTTTATTAACAAGAAAATAATTATTTTTGATTCTCTCCCTCGGCCAAAATATACAGGGTACCTACTTCATGTTGACCTAGAATATTTGTCAACCGGGGCAAATGCGTCATATTTCTCGATCACTTCAAGTTATCGCCTCATTGTGATCAAATGTATGGCATTATCCACTTTTTGAAACTCCAGTCCAATATTATGGCTATTTCTGCACAAAGTTCAAGCAGCGATATCTTCGCCGGAGCTTTACAGATGTTTCAAATTGGCTATTTATTTTAAATTGGAATTTTAGATGCATTTGCCCCGCTTGGGGTAAATGCGTCTTTATTGAATAAAAACTTAATTGGTAAGCCTTTCGTCATAATAACTAGGTATTACTTTTTGGTTCAAATTTCTTTGCAATAGTATGATAGTTAAACAAGTCAAAAATAATAATTGACGCATTTAGAGACAATTTAGTAAAAATGGGGCAAATGCGCTTATATTTTGATAGACGCATTAGCCCCTTATCAAATGCAGATGCTGTCAACATTTTACTTGGGTGGCTCGCGCTTACTACCTATACTGTACTAGTAAACAGGTATTGTACATGTTATAGTTATATAGTTATGTATATAGTTATTAGTGGTAATGGTTGTGAAAAAAATCTGGAAAGTAATATAAATCTTTATTAAAATACGCGTGAGATTTTGATAGAACCGTAGAACAATACAAATTATAATAAAACACAAATTTGAAGGCTACACCGCATTTTTTAAATTTAAGTTTAAGTATATTAAGACTTTTGTATATTTTCAAATAATAATTTAACAAAATCGATGTAAAAACCTCCATGGGGCCAGAATTTTTTTGAGGGGGTTCAGAAGATACCAACGCCATTATATTTTATCAAACGATGCACTAAACACCCTGTATTATATTACATATAACCTGCATATATATATATCTATATAATGAATTGTATTAAGTATATTAGTCTAGATGACTGACCCATAACACAAGCTCTACTTAGATTAGGGCTAGATGATAAGGTGTGGATGGTCCAGGATTATTAAATTAAATTACGGATTTATCTGATACATTGATATGAGCATTTGATTTTCGTATTAAAATGTGCCGACATAAAAAGGTTGATGATATATGTTTTGGGAGCAAATGCGTCCCATAGTCGCAATTGCCCCATAACAGCAGACGCATTTACCCCAAGAAATTAATCCTAACCTTATAAATGGACACATTATTATTTCTTTAAATAAAGCTACTTCACTAAAAATAACTGTCTGTGTAGGTAGCCCATAGGCTATTCCTTACAATTATTATTGAATAAAATCAGTTAATTGAAGAAAACTAATGATTAACATGGATTTAGTTACTCACCTCCCGCAGTCACAAGTTGTAGCCACGTGCAATTTAAAAAAGGCCAAATACTCGAATATGTGAACTGCAACGCCATCCACACGAACTACATGTTCAGTATTTAGTTCAAACAAATGTAACTAGATGGCAGAAGTCAACGTATGTTGAACAGTTTTCGAATAAATTCAAAAAGACGCATTTTCCCCATAGACGCATTTAGACTGGTTGACCTTACTTCTTATTCTTGCTATAGACCATAACCTATAGGGTACTTCTCGTTTACCTAGAATCATAAAATTTGGTAAGAAGCAAGGTCATACAGCACAAATAACGAGAAAAACGGAAAACTGTAAATTTGTAGTTTATTAACAAGAAAATAATTATTTTTGATTCTCTCCCTCGGCCAAAATATACAGGGTACCTACTTCATGCTGACCTAGAATATTTGGCAAGAAACAAGGTCTTACAATTAAACGGAACCCTTAGTGTGCGAGTCCGAATCGCACTTGACGTTTTATTTTTTTAATACTCGCAATAGCCTTTATTCACAAAGAAAATTATACTAGTATTCACAATTGAAACAATTGAGCTAACTGCAGACTGTTGCAAACGTCTACGGGTAGCTCAACTGGTCCATATCAATACCAGTCGGAAGCGTTCCCAAGACGCTGGCTGCATTGCCTGCCACGCTGTATGGCAATGCTGATGCGCTGTGCCAGATACTCACCAGCTCTCGGGTCACGCGTCGCTTCGACCAGAGGCTCAGATAATTTTTTAGAAACCCGAAGAGCCTCGGTACCCCACGGACCTAGGGTTTCGACTCCAAGGGGACTCTTTGTTTCTTCGCATACCTACAAATATGATACATCTCCGCTCAGTGTCTCGGCTTCAGTGGTCTTCAGAAACCGAGCGGAGACTGTGTGAATAACAACGTTCTATTGTTATTGCTAAGATCATTGATTGATCATTGATTATGTTGATCAAGAAATCTACGTGTACCTACACGTAAGAGATTTCTTGCTAAGATCAACACAATCAAATCGTTTATTTCTGATACAATTAAATGTTGTATGTGGAGTACCTACTCCAAACGGACAATTAAATTGAAGTATATCATAGCATGGAATCATAGAAAATGGTTTATAACGGGCGTAGGACTACTTAACTACAATATACACTTGCGAGCTTTAAACTGGAATCGCTTCAAGGGTTGTTCAAGAATAATTTTTACAATTTCTTTGCAGTGAACTATGAGTTAAGTTATGTTTTCCCTTACGCAGGATTTATTGGCGACGATAAATTTTGATTTAATTCACGATAATGTCCGCTGCCACACCGCAGCAGTGACTAGACAGTACCGACAGACGTCTTCCATGTCGGCATTCCCACACTAAATTGAATGATTAAATTGAAGTATATCATAGCATGGAATCATAGAAAATGGTTTATAACGGGCGTAGGACTACTTAACTACAATCTACACTTGCGAGCTTTAAAATGGAATCGCTTTCATCGCGAGTTGATCAAAACAATTTTTATACAATTTATGTACAATGAACTTTAGACTGTGGTATATCATTTGAAAGGTAATTTTGTTACCTTTCAAGTGATATCAAGAAGATTTAAAATTAATTAAATTGGCTACCTAAATTTTGGGAATTATTGCAATAGGTCGAAGTTGCATCTATCGGCTTCTATCGGCGCCGGAGCTGGATTAGCTGGATTTCTCCCTCGTATCCGCTGTTTTAGCTCGTCCCACATATGCCAGATTGGGTTCAAGTCAGGAATAAGGGCTGGCCAGTCTAGTGTGGGAATGCCGACATGGAAGACGTCTGTCGGTACTGTCTAGTCACTGCTGCGGTGTGGCAGCGGACATTATCGTGCATTAAATCAAAATTTATCGTCGCCAATAAATCGTGCGTAAGGGAAAACATAACTTAACTCATAGTTCACTGCAAAGAAATTGTAAAAATTAGTCTTGAACAAGCCTTGAAGCGATTCCAGTTTAAAGCTCGCAAGTGTATATTACTCGTGGAACGCAGAAAATTTTAGAATCTCGCGCCGCCCAGCGTTACGTTCCACCTTAAGGTACATATCTGATTGGACCTCCAAGGCTCTATCAAGCCTAGCTATATTTCCCAATTATCACTATTTCTATCAACAAGCATTTCTAATAGAAACGAATGCCCAGTTTACACATAACTTGCGCAAGAGTTCTCATACTGGTACGTGTGATTGGTTTTGTAGAATAACAGTCTCGCAGAAAACGAATTTTGTTATTTCTGACGACTTAACTTTTGACCCTGCCATTCCGCCGGTAGGTTAATCTAAATGCATTTAGTAAACCGGCAAAGTACGAGTGGGTCTGTTGTTTAAAGGGTTCCCTATCATATCAAATTAATATTACATTTTTGGTTTATTATTTGTCTTGGCTGTAGCCATGGTAACACGTTTTCTGTGAAAAACAGAATGAGTGCATATGAAATACGTTTATTCTGAGTACAGTATGAAAACCGTAGGTAGCTTATTATTTTTGTAAGAACACGAATGTGACACGTGCCCCTATAGGCGCGGTTGCGTAAAGCAGAGTTTTTTTTTGGGTGACACTTACATAAGTAAATCCCCTACATGCCAAATATCAAATTTTCTTTAATGTAGACATAGACATAGACATAGACATACCATTTATTTGCCACCACACACACATTTACATAACACATTCAAAATAAAATATGTAGTCTTAAATTAATTAAACTAATAAGAACACATACAGTAGGTACATTTAACAGACGATGTTAACAATAAAATTAATCAATGTGTGCTGCAGTAGCAAATGGGCCTAGGCTCAGCATAATGCCAACTGTTGTGAACAGAGGGCGCTGGTATTCTGCCCAGACCAAAACTAGAACAATCCCAGGACCCTGCGATTACAAAATAATTTGAACAGAAAATCAAATATACTCGCTCAGTTATAATAATGGTGCAATAGTAAGAAAATATGTGCATAATTTATAGATAAATAGATAGATAAATAAATATAAAGAGTTCATACCTATGTGGGTGCATCTGTAATCAATATTATTATACTCACATGGAAATAATATTAAGAAAACATAAATAATATTAATACCGTTTATCTAACATGTAAAAGGGGCATCGAAACCAAGCAAACCAGACTTTTGTTGATCCAAAATAACACTTTTTAGCCGTTTTCTAAAAGTGAATTTGGATTTTAACAGACGAATGGGTGGTGGAATGTTATTCCAACACTTGGTTGCTTGGTACCTAAAACTGCCCCGGAACCTAGTTGTTTTGTGATTTGAGTAATGCAACAAATTCCTAGTTGGCCTAGTGCTATATTTAGAACGTGATTGATCAAGTTTGGAGAACAGGTATGTAGGGGTTCCGAATGTCAGAACACCATGAACCAGTGTGGCCATATGCAAAGCCCGACGCGAAGCCATGTTTAGTGTTGATGAGTTGTTTAGGTATGGCGTGACGTGTGTTCGCGGCGGGATATGATAGCAGAATCTACAGCATGCGTTTTGGATTCTTTGTATAAGGCGGCTAGTTTTGTGTGTAAGACGCGGACCGTATACTAAATCCCCATAGTTAAGTTTAGACAGTATAAGAGTTTCACAGACTTTTACACGAACCTCTTCCTTAAGATAATGCCTGATTTTGTAAAGCAATTTAAGTCTGAAGAAACAATTCTGTACTAAATTCAAAATGTGGCGCTCAAACCTAAGTGCACAATCGAACACTATTCCAAGGTTTCTAACTTCGTTCACCTGCTCTATAAATAAAATAAAAATAAAAAATAAAAAAGCCTTTTATTTCTTCCAGAAATTGCTAGTTTACAAAGTTACTGAATATTGTTAGTATCAATTTTTTTTTTTATTATTTAATAGTTTATTCTTTTTAGTTAGTAGTTACAGTTTTTAACAAGATTTTTAGACACGTTTATAATTATTATAGTGTAGTTATTCTGTAGGAACCCCTCTGCAGGTAAAGGCCTCCTCCAAGTTGAGCCAGTTATCTCTGGATTGTGCTGTTTGTATCCAGTTTGGGCCCGCTGTTCGTTTAATTTCATCTTCCCATCTGTTGCAAGGTCTCCCTTTCTTTCTTGTGCCTGCTGGCCCCCTCCATTCTGTAACTCTTCTAGTCCACCTTCGATCTTGCAAGCGTGCTATGTGTCCGGCCCACTTCCATTTTAAAGCAAGAGCTTGTGCTAAACCGTCTGTTGCTTTTGTGATGTTACGTATTTTTGTATGCCTTATTTTATTTATTCTTTTTATGTTTAGCATACTCCTCTCCATTCCTCGTTGGCACGTTATAATTTTATTTATGACGTTTTTGTTAAACTTCCATGTCTGACAAGCATAGGTCAGGCATGGTATAAGGCAAGAATTCATAACCTTAGTCTTCAGTTTGATTGGCATGTTGCTTTTAAATATTTCTTTCAAGCTCCAGTATTTGTTCCATGTTAACTGGGATCTGCGCTCAATCTCGTGGTAATTGTTTAGTCTGTCGAAGCTTATTTGCTTGCCTAGGTAAATGTATTTATCGGTGTACTGGAGAGGCTCTTTATCGACGTATATTTGTACCTTGGTGCTGTTGGTCATTACCATAGTTTTAGAGAGGTTCATCTCTAGCCCGGCGAGCTTGCTAGCTTTGTTCAGTGACTCTACCATGTGCTGTAGTTCTTTTCCTTTCTCTGAAAACAGCACCAAATCGTCGGCAAATCGTAGGTGGCTTAAGTTCTTCGTTTTTACTTTTATACCGCATTCGTTCCAGTCAAGCTTGCTTATTATCGACTCTAATGTGGCTATAAATAGTATAGGTGACAGTGGGTCCCCCTGTCTTACGCCTCTCTTTGCAGGGAACCAAGGACCAGCTGATTCTAGTTTGACTCTACTTTTGCTCTTCCTGTATATGCTTTTGATTACTCTTATATATTCGTTTTCCACATTTTGTGCTGCAAGAGTTTTCCAGATATAGTTGTGTGACACCATGTCAAATGCTTTTTTGTAATCGATATATGCCATGTACAATGGTCTGCTTCTCTCTTGGTATTTCTCGATGAGAAGCTCGAGTGTGTGAATGTGGTCGATAGTAGAGAAGCCTTTTCTGAATCCTGCCTGTTCGACGGGTTGTATTGTTTCTAATGTAGAGCTGATTTTTTTGGTCAAGATTGTAGAAAATAGCTTATATGTACTCGGCAGCAGACTTATAGGTCTGTAGTTCCCAATGTCGTTCGGGTCGCCTTTTTTATATAACAGAATTATGTTAGACTCAGACCATTGGATGGGTGTCTGTCCAGATTCGAGGATAGAGTTGAATAAGTTGGTAAAGGGTGTAGCTAGTATTGGAGCAGCTATCTTTAGAGTCTCATTTACTATGTTGTCCGAGCCCGGGCTTTTGTCTGGTTTCAGTTTGTTCAATGCCTCGATGACGTCGTTTTCTTCTATTCGGGGACTTTTTAGTATGTGACCGTCGCTACTGTTTTTTTGGTTCTCGTGGCTGGTGTCTTCTGGCTCTTTTGAGCTGTAGAGATCTCTGTAGAACTCTGTCGCTATGCTGATGATGTCGCAGCGGTTGTTTTTGGTTATTTCGCCTCGTTTTAGCTCTTCGATCCAAGTTTTATTTGGTTTCAGCTCTTTGTATGCTTTTTTCATGCTACCAGTTTGGCGTAGGTGTTTTTCAATAGTATTGTATCTGTAGTTAGCGTAGTCTTTTTTTATGTATTTGTTGACAAGCTTGTAGAGCGCCGAGATTTCGTTTCTTGTTGCTCTGGTTTTATTTGGACTTTTTTGCAGGTCTTGCCTTCTTTTAAAAAGTTTTAATGTATGCTCTGAAAGTATTTTGTGGACTTTTTTTGGGTTTTGTGCTGCTCGGGCGTTTTGCAAGCTTGAGGTGATAATTCTGATTAAGTTATCATAATATTTCTGGACTGGGATAGTGGTATCGGCGAACATTTGATTTTTCGATATGGAGGAGTTTAGGTATTCCTTAAACTTGGTGATTTCTTCTTCGCTTGTTATTTTGCCGTGTTGACAGTTAGTAAACTTTGTTCTGCTTTTTTTGAAATGTGTATCATATGATATTGTAGCTCTTACTGGTCTGTGATCCGAAGGGTAGTTAGTGTTCAGTACTTCTATGTTTTTGAACAGACGAGGTCGATTTGACAGCACAAAGTCGATTTCATTTTTGTTGGCTCCATCCGGTGACCGCCAGGTCCATTTATTTTTTGTTTTTTTTTTGAAGAAAGTGTTTAGAATTGACAGTTTGTTTTCGCTGGCGTATTCGATTAATCTTTGTCCTCTTTCGTTTCTGATTCCGTATCCGTGTGCTTTCATGATCACCTGCTCTATGCTTTGACCTAATATATTTAGGCCGAGGGTAATATTAGCTAGATGTTTTATCTGATTTTTTGTGCCTAGCACTAAAAACTTTGATTTATTGGGGTTAAGTACAAGAGAATTATTTTGAGACCATAAAGATATACGACCTAAATCCTCGTTGAGTTTCTTCATTTGGACGGTGACGTCACTCGGGGTTATGGGTAGATATAACTGTGTATCATCGGCATATAGATGAAATTTACAATGCTCTATACCCCAACAAATATCAGCGCTGTATATAATAAATAGAAGGGGTCCAAGAATAGACCCCTGTGGTACTCCGCGGTCTACTTGTTTATGAGAAGACTTTAGTTTAGTACCATCTTCTCTACTAATCTGAACATACTGAGACCGGTTACTCAAGTAGCTATTAAACCATTTCAGGGTGTTAGTATCTGCCCCGTAATATGACAGTTTAGAGAGTAGTAATGGTATATTTAACGAGTCAAAAGCTCTCGAGAAGTCTAGCAGGACCAAGACTGAGGCCAGACCTTGGTCCTGGTCAACGATAATGTTATCCACTACATCCAACAGGGCAGTGGTTGTCCCCCTCCCTTTACGAAAACCGGACTGTAAATCGGGTAAAATATTGTGACGCTCGACATATTTACTAAGTTGATTATAAACAACTTTTTCAAGTACCTTTGAGAGTACGGGGAGAACACTGATGGGTCTAAGGTCATTTACAGTAGTTGGATTTGGTACCTTAGGAATGGGATTTACTGAAGCTATTTTCCACAAACTAGGAAAATCAGAGGTAACGATAGACTTATTGACGATTGCAGTTATTAGAGGCAATGTATATGGTAAGGTTAGTAGAACCATATCCATCGACAGACCATCAACTCCAACAGCGTTAGTCTTAATTGAGAGAAGAATTTTGGTGATATCTAGTTCATCAACGGGCTGCAAGGAAAAAATGCTATTATTAAATTTATTAAATTCAAAATATGTTAACCTAGAAATAGGAACAGAATTAGTACCTGGAACATTTAAGAAATGGTCATTAATTACAGTAGGGTCGCTTAAGTGGTCGGGAAGATAATTGTTACCATCTGAGGTAGGGAGAATATCTTGTTTAATATTCTTCCATAATTGTTTTTCGCTGTGCTCATTGTTTATTCTAAAGTTATAGTACGCACGCGTCTCATTGTAAATGCCCTTATTGACTAATGACTTTAATTCCTTGTAATATTGTTTGTGTACATCTAGCTTCGTTTTACGGTATTTCTCATGAGCAACATTGCGATGGTCCATCATTATCTTAATTGTATCTGTAATCCACGGTGCAGGTTTATCTTTGATAATAATAGATTTAATGGGTGCGTGTGCATCAAGCAAGCTCGTAAGAGTATTAGTGAAAACTTCAACCATTCCATCAACAGAAGTCGCATCAAGGAAAAAGCCCCAGTCAATATTTGAAATATCTATATCAAATTGCTTCCGGTCAATATTTTTAAGAGGCCTGTATATAATAGTTTTAGGATGTATCTTTTCTTTTTTAATATTAAGCGTAGCTGTAATGAAGGCATGCCCAACGGCCGATGTTATTTTATTAACCTTAACATTTCGAATACGACAGTCACTACATATTACATCAATAAGTGTCTCAGAGCTGTTTGTAAAATGAGTCGCGGACGATACAAATTGAGTCATACCTGTATAACTGTTGAATTCGCTGAGTTTTTTAGACAAAGCACTACTAGGATCCAGTAAATTAACATTAAAATCTCCCAAAATAACTATGCCCTCATAACCAGAGAAGAATGCTACCGAATCTGTCAAAGCATCAATAAATGTATCTATCTTAACCCAATCGGGGCGGTACGCAGTACCAATTGCAATGCGAGATCCATTTAAATTGAGTGATACCCACATCTGTTCAATCTCAGCATCAGGATGCGCTACCTGCCGTGCACGGATACCACGCCTTACATAGAATCCCACGCCTCCGCCCTTCTTACGACTAAAGTGTAAAGGTCTTGGAGTGTGAATAAACTTGTAACCGGGTATTTTCGGGGCTCGTGCTTCTTCGCCTTTTCTAATAAAAGTTTCATTTATGGCCACTAAGTCATTTTTAAAATTATGCATGGCCATTATAAAGTCATTGTGTCCAGTATTTAGAGATCCTGCATTATATAGACCTAAAGAACAAAATTTAGTCTTAGAAACCATTATTAAAGAAAACATATACTTAACCAGATTTCAATGACATGACCTACGGAGAGATACGAGATTGGGGTGAACAGGATTGATCGACGGATGTGAAAATAATAAGAAAGGGCAAATATTATTACATTAAGTTTAAAATATATAAAAATAACTTTATAATTGAGTGAGTTATTGATAGTGAATTTGTAAAATCGATAAATGATTATTAGTGTTTGGTACTGCAGAATCACAAGAACAGACTTAAGTGGATAGAAATACAAGTGAGTGGTTAGAAATACAATGTAACACTTAGACACACATATGGTTATAACAAAACTTGACTCTAAAAACGCAAAGCACGGTATGCACAAAAAGGAAACACAAAGGAAAGGCAAGTCTACTAGAAGAACAAAGATTATAACTATGAGCTTAGACAAAGCCTGAGAGGCAAAGTATTTAAGATTTTTGACTACAAGCACCAACCGCTGCGGCCCCAAAAACCCGTATCAGATCAGCCTCTGAACGAAGGCGGTGTCGCGGAGAGTCATCGCTCTGGTGCTGGCGGGCGAACACACGTCCGTCCTTTGTCCAGACAAACCGCCATTTAAGGCTTGATCCAATTTCTCGAGCCCTTAGAAACAGCTGCCTGTTTTCACGCGTCAAGCGCTCATTGATGTAAAAGCGGCGTGCTTCCCCGTTCAAGCCCGCATCAGCTGTGGTGACTCCGCGGCGCACACGTGCAGCACGCAGTAAGTTTTCACGTAATACACGGCGCACAAGCCTTACGGCAATCGGTCTGGCACGTGGGCGCCCCGTTGCTTCATCGTGTACTGCACCTACCCGGTCAGCGCTAACAATGTCGGTCTCACTTAGAGTAACTCCCAGTTTGAGAGCAAGGGTAGTTACAACGTGGAGAACCGATTCGCCTTTGGCTTCGGGAACACCCACTATGTCAACATCGTTGAGCAAGGCCTGCTGTTCCGCTTGTCGAATATGATCCTCCAACCTGTGCACCGCATCTCGAAGGTGCCCATTTTCCGCCTGCAGGCCAGCGATAACAGTATTCTTCTCTGTAAGTGTAGACTTCAGACTCTCAAGCTGCGTGTCAATGGCCGAAAAAGAAATCTGAAGGGCGCCGAGTACATCATTCACACTCTGCAGTTGTTTCTGAACTGCAACCGCCACAGACTCAGCGACAGCTTTAGCTATTTCGCTTTTGATGAGAGATCGTAAGTTGTCTTTGTTAAGGCACCATTCTTCCTCAATTACCGGCGCGCCTGTCGCAGTTGGTTTTCGCTTAGTGACATTATCATCATCATGACTTCCACTCGCAGGGGCGGGGGGTGCAGTAGCAGATCGGACCGGCGTATTAGAGTTGTCCCCCTTCCGTTCCTTAGTTTTGCATTCTGGACACTTCCAGGAGTCCTTAATTGCCTGTTTCATAGAAGCGAAGGAACGCTGCGTAACATTTGCACATTCCAAATCATAGTATTTTTTGCAGAAAGAGCATTTCAAATAGTCCTTAGCAGGAATCCCCTTCATGCAGCCATGGCAAACCTCTTTCTTAAAATCACTCATGTTCAAAATGCAAAAAAAAAAAACTATAATAGTGCAAAAAGAAAAAGCAAAAAGTAATTTCCACGTAGAGGATCGAACCCCGGTCCAGTAACCGGCGAATCGTATATGTGACGCCTTAACTCACTTCGCCACAGAGCTACGCATTCAAGCGCTCGAAATTAGCCAAATAGACAAACAATGACTGGATTTGTTTGAAGAAATGAGCGGGGTAGGCGCAACTAACTTTAGCTAGCTCTTTGTGTGCCGTTCACTTTTACGCGAAGTCATTCGACGTAATTATTTTCACTTGTATCTTCGCTTTTATGCACAATTCTTGGTTTAATTTTACACCACTCGAAAGGTATTGCTATTTGGAATACAGAAGTGTATAGTTTTTGCCAAAGTAATAACTATTTACTGGGTTTGTTGATTAAAATATGCAGAGCAAAATGACACACGACTTGTTCTCGCAAGGTCCAGCGACCGTCCTCCTGTGTTTTTTTTATAGTTCCTCCTATAGTCCTGTTAATGTGTTTTTTTTATAGTTTGTCTTCGAATTTTAGGTGCGTATATGGTTTTTAGATGAAATTAAATATATTATTGCATAAAAATCATTGATAAACAATTCCAAAAACAATCATTTTCCTAAACGTTACTGATATTAGGTAGATACTTTAAATCTATGTAGGTACTCTAGGTAGGTATCAACGCACGTAGAGTACATAGATCAGAGTAGAGACATCAAGGTACTTATACCCATAAAAAATACTAATTTTTTTATGGTTGTAAGTACCTTGATGTCGAAACAGCCTGCTTCTCAGGCAAACTGCATCACAGAGGTCAGCAGAAAGAAGTTTTGTTAGATACCTAATTACCAGAGTGAATTTATTGTTATAGAATGAAACAGAAAAATTAAATGAAAACCCTCGGAAGCTAACCTTTCGCCGTGACGTCAAAGTACTCGTAAGCAAATTACCAAGAATTATTTTTCTGACGTCACAGGTTTACGGTCGCCTCGTGTATAATTAAGTTAATTTTATCCCTTCTTGGTGGGTGTGGAAACAGAACTCGTGTTACAGTTGATTAATTACGTTTTATTTCGTGTTTTATTTACTTTTATGGTAGGTAATGTTTAGAGGTGGCCTTGGTGGATTGTTGCCCCACCTCTGGCCGCAGAAAGGGCTTCTGTTTTCCTCCTGTTTAAATGTTTATTACGGTTTTTAGGAAGTGTTTGGAGGGAAGGTCTTTCTTTGTCTACCGGGGTGGATTAAGAAATAATTAGCTTTTTCGATGAAAGAGCAATAAAAGTTTTTCTTAAAACATGATTTTTTGTGAATGATTCAATGTACATTTATGGATCCTGCACATTCTAAAAACGTTACATGCTACGGTTGCTAAAGCCTAGGATCAGCAGTCACGTACGTGCGCCCACTTTAAGCCCAGACTCCACCAAAGCGGAGATGTGCGGAGATGTCCGAAGCGGAGACGAGAAGAGATGTTTTTCAGCTAGGCTAGGGTGTCTCTTCCGAAGCTGTGCGGAGATGCGTACTGGCTAGACTGAAGCGGATATGTGAGCTGGCTAAAGCGGAGATGTGTGCTGGCTAAAGCGGAACTGAGCCGCGTGCGGCGAGCGTCGGATGTTTGTTGAGATGAATGCACAAGCGGCACCGCTCACTGCACGCTGCTCACATCTCTTCCAGTCTCCGCTGCGTGACGTCGCCAGCTTGCGAGGCACATCTGACATCTCCACTTCGATCTCACTTTGTTTTCTTCGCATACAAATATGATATATCTCCGCTCGGTGATATCCACTGAAGCCGAGCGAGCACTATGTGAATAACGACGTTCTATTGCTTGTTAAAACAAATTTCTTCTCCGCTCGTCTCTTTTCGGCTTTGGTAGAGTGCGGCCCGTCTATGATATGTTTGATGGTGTCCCTAAACTTTTCTATGATTTCAATGTTCATTTCGTATTTTTGTGGATGAATTGGGAGAGAAGAAATTGCGTGTAGAGGATCAAGTTAGAATAAATTCTAAACGATATCTTTAAAACCACTCTGTGTTAAGAACAATCCATAATTCTTTATAATCCTTGTACTTAGGTAGGTAGGTAGGCCATGTGGTGCCACCTTAGAATTTGAGCCACCCCAACTCATCCCGCGGGTGTCGTAAGAGGCGTCTAAGAGATATCCACCGGGGGGCGGGTAGCAGCGCCTCCTGCAGAACCATTCTACCACCGAACCGCGATCCCCAATCCGCATGCCTAGCATGGGGATTATGGGCATTACCCCCATGAGAAAAAGCCATTACACAGTCTGTAAAGCTTCGGTAGTATAATCGTTTCATTTGTATTTAAGATCCTTTTTGTAAAAATAAATTATGCTGGACAATTCACATAGCATTATCTAGCCCCAAGCTAAGCAGAGCTTGTATTATGGATACTGATAAACAATACACTACATAGATGTTTTTATTATACATCGAAAACATCCAGAACACCCTGAACAAATGGGTTAGGGTACATCTGGGCCGAATCTCAAACTGATCCACGGACGAGATGTCCACTTCACTTTTGAGTTAGGGTACATCTCGTCCGAATCTAAAATCTCTTAGTTTTAAATTCGGATCAGATGTACCCTCAACCAAAAGTGAAGGGGACGTCTCGTCCGAATCTCTTTTTTTTCTTTTCTAGGGTTCTGTATCGAAATGTCTTAAATACATATTCAGCACAAATGCTGCCAGATTTCTAATGGTAAATATATCTACAGATCGTACATACATTTGTTCCGAGGCGGGAATCGAACCCGCAATCTCCTGCTATTGTGTACTATCAGGATCCTGCGCCCAGCTGTGGACCAATATAAGCTGTTGGAGGTGAGGTAGGTAGGGCATTCATGCACCTACTAACCTGTTGTCACTGAACGTATAGCTGAGTCCCTATGTATATACGTAGTTTATGTAAGTATATGTAGGTATATACAGGGTGGAATTTTGTAATGCCACCTGGAGGGAAAGTACTCTTAATACTGTAGATAGAAAATTATACTAAAAGGAAACATTCCTTTAATTTTGAAAAGAAAGAAAACTGCATTCAAAGATTTTCGAAAATTCGCTTGCCACACCCGGGAATCGAACCAACTAAAATCTGTAAAAATTACACCCTGTATTTTTATTGCATAGATCGGTCGGGTCAATTATAAGGATTAAAAATCTCTCTAACAAACTTAATAAATTAAATGAAAGGAAAACCATGAAATCTTAAAATATTTTAATTATTTACAATAAAAGTCAACTAACTACTAATTAGTTGCTCAAAATGGGCTCCATTTTCTTGGATACACAAATTTATTCTTCTTATGTATTCATTTCTAGTAACTTTTAATAACGTGTTGTGGTGAATATTATAAATCGTATTCTGAACTTAACTCTCAACTAGTTTACATTCACATAAGATTTCATGTAAATTAGATTTTTTACATATTATCACAAAAAAAAATCTAAAGGGGTGATATCTGGTGATCTCGCAGGCCATCTGATTGTGCCGTTGGTACCAATGGTATGGGCTGGAGCACCATCTTGCTGTAAAATTATTTGGTTTCGCTCCGCCTCGGGGAAACCATTTAACTCATTTCTTAAGAGATCCAGTATTTTAAGATAGAAGAGTCTGCATTAGGTACAAACACGTACAAATTTCAGTATCATTTTAATGGATAAATGACGTCAATGATAATTATTAATTACTGACACAAGTAAACAGATGGATCTTTAAGTTAAAGTGCATAACTTGACCCATTCAATTTATAATTTAAGATTTCATGGTTTTCCTTTCATTTAATTTATTACGTTTGTTAGAGAGATTTCATCCTTATTATTGACCCTAACGATCTATGCAATAAAAGTACAGGGTGTAATTTTTACAGATTTCAGTCGGTTCGATTCCCGGGTGTGGCAAGCGAATTTTCGAAAATTTTTGAATGCAGTTTTCTTTCTTTTCAAAAATAAAGGAATGTTTTCTTTTAGTATAATTTTCTATCTACAGTATTAAGAGTACTTTCCCTCCAGGTGGCATTACAAAATTCCACCCTGTATATAATTTTACGTATGTTAGTATATTTTAAGCGTAGTATCATATTAAAAGTATTTATTGTATATAACCTTCACGAGCACACAGATCCCCTAGTACTATCCAATGATCCTATCCATCCACGGTTGTCTGGTAGAGATCGCTCTTGAGCGATAAGACCGCCACTTGTCACTTAGTTTTTAAGCTGTTTTGTAGTATTGTTTCTATCTGTAAGTGTGCAATAAAGAATTTTCTATCTATTCTATCTATCTATCTAAATGCCGTACATGCCTCGGTTGCCAAAGCCTAGGATCAGGCAGTCACGTACGCGCAACCACTTTAGTCGCGTCTAAAATGTGTTTACAAGGGAGATGCCGCTCCGATACCTGCATAAGGTAAGAGCTTGTTTACCGAGTCCTTTCATAATGATTTCTTCATCTGTGCAATTTTATTTAAGACTAGACGATCGCCTCGCGGTTTCACCCGCGTAGTTTCTGTTCCCGTGGGAATTCCGGGATGAAATATAGCCTATGTCACTCTCTGAAAAGTAAGCTTCCTAACGGTGAAAGAATTTTTCAAATCGATCCAGTCGTTTCGGAGCCTATTTAGTACAAACAAACAATCAAATCTTTCCTCTTTATAATATTAGTTACAACTTTTTGCACACAGCATCGCGCTTGGTTTGTCGGTAAAAGTAGTATGTTAAATTCTAGGGTTGTCTGGAAGAGATCGCTTTTAAGCGATGACGGAGCCCTTACTTATGTCCTATGTAATTTTTTGTTTCAACGTATTATTCTTGGCGAACTATAACGTATTTTTGTATTGTATTGTAAATTATAGGTTCAAATCTTCATGCATACAAAATTTCAGCCAGAACCGTAGTAGTTTTGACATGAAGTAAAAAATATATCTGTATAAATGTATCAGTAACACAAGAATGTGTAAAAAGTCGAAATATCTTTTTTTTATTACTGCATTTTTTTTTGTTTCTTAATTTTTATGATTATGATCATTTTCCCCCTTTGTATTGTTTTTTTAATTATTTTGGATTTAATCTAAGAGGAGAACAATTGCCTAAAGTGATGTGGATCTAAGTGACCATGTATGCCCACTCTAATACCCGTCGTGCCCATACCTATGTACACGGACAAAATAATGCTTCTACTGTTTCAATAGACAAATAGCGATCTTTCTCAATTCTCTCATTAATGCAATACCAATCATAATCAAAAACTATCAGTTTATCGTTTCCGTTCTGAGGCAATCATTTTGAAACTACGGCGTTATTTATAAATGTGGCAGCTGAGCTGGCTTAGCTGATGATTGAGTGTGTCTAACTTAATTACGGTTCAAGATTTTATGCCGACCTCTAAAAAGGAGGATGGTTCTATGTTATAATTATAAGGCTATGTATGTTTTTTTATTGAGTTTAAGAATTTAAGTTTTTGCTTATTATGATACTAAATATGTAAAGTTTTTACCCTAAATTAATGAATACACACCTAGTAAAAACCATATTTATAAAATATTTTTTGGAGTAGTACGTGGTACCTATTTTTATTTTTTGATATTTTTCCTGAATTGGTATTATTGTTGATGCAGTAAAAACTACAAGAACATGTTTTTGATGAACTTTTAAACAACAAACTTTTTACAACTTCAGAGGTGGCTTCAAGCAGTGCGATATGGGCATCGCGTGGGTAATTATAATTTAAATAAACCCCAAAAGATTTTTCTTGATTAACCATGGACTAACCATGTTTATAAATAAAAAGGATAATAGAGGTCGTTTTAAGTCGTGATGGGTCCGATAATTTCAGTTCACGATTGGGTGGATCTAGGAAGCCAAGATGGCTGAACCATACGCGTGGGCAACGATCAGCATCATTATCTTCTATAATTTTATTACATTTTTACCCCCGACGCGAAAAGAGAGGGATGTTATAAGTTTAACGTGTCTGTCTGTGTATCTGTCTGTGGTATCGTAGTTCCCAAACGGATGAACCGATTTTCGTTTAGTTTTTTTGTGTCATAGATAATTTTATTCCGAGTGTTCTTAGCCATGTTCCATGAAAATCTGTACAAACAATAAACGTCGGCGGGTTTTTAAAATTTTTGATTTTGTTTTGTTTGTATAACATTTTCGAAGACACAACAAAAAAAAGATACATTGCAAAAACAGATTTGATAGTTAGGTACTGTGTCAGTAAAATCATTGCAAAGCGGAAAAAAAATATTAATCTAAATTTTCACAGAATCCTTTACACTTCTGACAAGTTCTAGAATTTAATTCTGATCCTATAAATTCACACTAGTTTAATTATAACTAGTATAATTTGACTCGCACAGATACGAGTACATATATTAACCTCACATACCTCACATAACCTCGAACCTAAAGGACGATACTGACATAGAGCGGCAGCAAAGATCATTGTGTGTAGTTGGCAACATGATAGCGAGGAAATTTTTTAACTGTTCGTATGACGTGAAAATCACTATTTTCAAATCTTATTGTCAGTCTTTCTACACAATTTATGTCAACTTTGGACAGACTATACCAAAAAATCACACGATGGTATCAGAGTAACATACAATAACATTTTCAGGCATCTCATGGGACTGAAGCGCTACTGTAGCGTTTCAGAAATGTACACATCAGCCAGTGTTGACTCTTTCCATGCCATTCAGCGAAAGAGAATAGCCTCGTTTATGTCCAGAGTTGACATGTGTAAAAACTCTATTATAAGGAGTATGGCAGATCGTTTGATCTTGTCTGACATGTATAAACGGTGGGTGGCTATTGCCACCTAGAATATTTTAATTTTTAATTTTTTACTGACGGTACACTATGTACCTCATTCTGTGATTCATTGGTCATCTCAGCCCGCACCTCTCTCAGCCCGCGGGCCGAAACGTCCACTACGAAATTTTAATAAAACAATATATAGTCAACTCAGCCCGCGGGCCATATCGACCCCTTTGTATGTATAGGTAATATTATATATTTTTGTTTTATTTTTAAATTATGTTTAAGTAAAATTGTCTATATGGATCTCGTGTCTGGAAATGACCAATATATTATTATTATTATTAAACTTGCTGCTGAAATGGACTTTTCACACAGCATGTTCTAGCCCCAAAGTTAATATAGTTTGTGTTATGGGTACTAGATAAATAAATAAACAAATCTTGGGGACGCTTCCGACTGGTATTGATATGGATCAGTAGAGCTACCTGTAGATGATTTGCAACAGTCTGCAGTTAGATAAATTGTTATAAATACTAGTTCTAATTTATTTCTATTGTTTGATTTTAATTTTCTTTGTTCATCATCATCTGATGATGATGATGAACAAAGAAAATGATATGCCTATGTTAGTCCACAGCTGGACATAGGCCTCCCCTAATGAGCGCCATAGCGCCCTGTCTTCAGCTTGCCGCATCCAGCATCTGCCTGCAGTCTTTCGCAGATCGTCGTCCCACCTGGCCGTAGGGCGTCCAACACTACGTTTGCCGAGTTGTGGTCTCCAATCAAGAACACGCTTCCCACCAGCGGTTATCAGTTCTTCGCGAGATATGGCCGGCCCACTGTCACTTCTAATTCTTAGAGCTATGCCGATAACTTTGGTTCTCTGTCGGATGTAGGTATTCGTTAAGAATTTGTTACGTTCGTTCATTTTTCTTTGTTAATAAAGATTTATTGAATAAATAATAAGATAACTGATGAACTCAGCAAATAGTACAAATATTTTTTCCGAGCCGTGAATCGAACCCGCAACTCCTGCGTTGCAGGCAGACTTTCACCCGCTGTGCCGCTGATGTTGTCACACGGAAGGTACGATGCTCTACAAATATAGCTCCGACATTACAATGCAGTCTAGAAGCAAGAGCTCACTTTCTAAACTCATAAATACAGATCTTCTTTCGATGACCGCACGGGTCGCTGCAATGTTTATTCATTGCTTTACGAGAATATTGCGTCGCTCACATGTCAAAGAGCTAATCTAGGTACTATAAATTGGCGTGGTCCATGAGTCCTCGGTCGGGCCCATTGATTACGCTTAGAGGCCGGCCACCGAGGGGTTGTTTAGTGGGTCGTTTCTCTTCGACAACACCACATAACCATACTGTACCCTACATGCAGTATGTTATCTGTTCGCAGATTCTTCCCCTCGAAAAAAAAAAAAAAAAAACAAAGGTAGGTACTATACAGCCAAACTCGATTTAGAGTGTTTTTGTAAAAATAGCTGCGCATACTCAACGTACTACGTACAAAAATACTTTTGATTTAACCTCAACTTAATTTAAACGTTCGCTTGATATTGTCTTCTATAAGAACCAAGAAGGTGGTCCCCAAGATACGGGTTTATCCTAGTTTGGGGATCAATGATGTTATAATTTTAAGTCTTAAATCTTTTTCAATAAACGGTATTATTATTAATAAACTTAATCTAAAATTAACTCTGTTGCTGAGTCTTATATACGAAATTTAATCTAACTATTACAGATACATTTAAAAAAAGCTTATGATAGATATCGTCTACGCGCGGTCCGATTTCTTGATAATTCCTTTGTATAACGTAATTATAAAATTAAATATGTAGTGGCGCCACTATCCACCCTACTATTCGCCTTAACCTTTGGTGTTAACACATTGGCCCTTGGTGCAATTATACATATACACACAGTTTCAGTCACAGAGTCGCCACGACGACCGGCGGTTGGACTTCTTTGGACTTCGGTAGCAGCAGCGCCCCCTGCAGAACAATTCTACTACCGAACTGCGATCGCCAACCCGCATGCCCAGCGTGGGGATAACGGGCATTACCCCCCAAGAGATAACAGCTAATAAGGCGCTTATCAGGGGCAGGCCTGCGTTCAGCAGTGGACCAATATAGGCTGTTGAGATGAGCTGAGGAGTTTACGAACTTGGTAATTAAGGTTGAATAAAAAGGTTTATTATTTTTGATTTTCAGTTTTTCCGGCGGTTCCATTTTTTTTGTTAAACAGTTTTATTTTATGATTTTTTGTGGCTATAATCTACTAATTACCATATGCTTAATTTTTTATTACTTTTAAAATAGCTACCTACCTTACTTTAGCTATTAACTGTTATGGAATACTTCTTTAATAAATTACAAAAATATACCTACTTAATTATTCATTCATTAACATTCATTAACAATAAATCACCCATATTTTGTCACCTTTTGACCCTTAGGGTAGTTTTTAAAAAAAATTTATTATAAAATGGACCTACTGTAAGGTAAACCCTATCGAATAAAAAAAGAATTATCAAAATCGGACTACTCTGTAAAAAGTTGGGAGTGGTCATACATTACAATCAGTGAGTTAACAATCAATCATCCCCTGTTTTCCTACCCTTAGGGTTGGATTTTTTTTTTCAAATTTAAATGGGACCAACTTCTTCTCTTTCCAATAAAATAAAAGAATTATCAAAATTGAACTACTCTGTAAAAAGTTATGCGTGGTCATACATTAAACAAATTCAAATCATTCATCAAATCATCTTACATACATACCTAAAAATTAAAATTACAAAAATACCCAAGTAAATAAACCTACATACTTGTAAAAAATAAATAATATATTTAAAATATAAATAATGCTGGACAATTCACACAGCATTATCTGCTACATACATACATATTTATATTTTATTTTTTGGACTAGAAGAAGAAAATTATAGAAAAATATAGAATCCCAATTTGCCATCAATTTACTTGAGTAGGTAAGAATGTGTAATATGTGAGACGCAAGTATTATACCAAATTGATTTTTGACGAACGTTACCTAATCAATCGGTTTCACAAGTTGAGGAGTTGTAACAGCCAATTATGTTTTTGCCGTTTAGGTAAGGTGCTTTTTCCCACCGATATTAAATTCCAATTAGAGTACTAGTTCGGTTGTATGAATTGAACTTTTTCTTTGCCTATTCCTTTACTATCTTTTGACTTTACTATATTTTCGTTTTACTGTACCTACCCTGTACGATGGGTCGTAGATATTATTCTTCCTGCGTGCAAAAATATACAAATTCGTCTCCATATCTTTTTTGGTATAGGTTCGCATATACGCGATTCTATTTGAATGTATATCGGCTGAATTCTTATGCTTACTCCAATCTTTTCGTTTTACTACAAGGGTCATAGAAATTATTCTTGCTGCGTGCAAAAATATACAAAGTCGTCTCCATATCTTTTTTGGTATAGGTTTGCAAATAAGCTATTCTAATTTCTATTTGAATTTATAGCGGCTGAAAGAACATTTACTTGACTAAGGATCCTTTTTAATGGACAGCAAAAGCGGAAGCTGAAGCTGTAGCGGATTTAGATAGTTTACAAAAGCAATATAATGCGTAGACAGTTAAAAAACGTTTATTGAGACCTGCTAAAAATCCTAAATTATTTTTTCTTCTTTTTTCGAGGTCGGTTATAAATAAATTATTTAAGTACCTATGGATACTAAAACGAGCATTTATTATAACCGAAATAAGTCAAGTAACAAACCACTAGTATTGAATAAGTAGGCACTTTAACAAGTTCGCATCCTACGCATCTTTAACCTTTAAAAGAGAGAGCAAGTACTTACAGATCGTTGAATAAATAAAAAAAATGTTATATAAATCGCCTAGCTACTTTAATACCTACTTCTACGTTATTTTTGTTTAGTTTCTCTAAAGCTATACTATACTAGGAGTTACTACTATACTAGGAGCGCTCCGAAGTGTTATTCGCGTTATGAAGTAAAAAAATATTATTTGATCATCGGTAACACTGTAATTTTACGGGATTTAAAGTACCTACTTTGTCTATGTTTTAATCCAGCAAATGAGCTATCTTAGGACCAAGTTTTATTTAAATCCGTTCTGCAGTTTATGTGTGAAAGAGTAATAAACATACGTTTGTGTATGTTCACGTGTTATTACTGTGATTTTTCACACAACTTCGTTATTTGTCGTTGTCGTTGTCGTTTTTATATATGAACTCGTAGGTTTGAAAGCTCCTTTCTTGATCTACTTTTCTGAAAGTAATTCGCTTTGATTTAGATCTCCTTGTCATATTAGCCTCAATGAGCTAGTATCACCTCGGGATATTTTCTTATCTAAGAGATCCTTAGTATCGAGATACTTTGGCCCAGTTCATAAATAAATGATAGGTACCTATAAAGACTTAGGTCAAAGTTTCGTCCAAAAATAGACATTTAGGTACATGAGATATTAAGAAAGAAAATATTTTATCTGACAATTACTATAAGTATAGTATAGCTCTCCGGCCAGGTGGGATGACGATCTGCGAAAGACGGCAGGCAGATGCTGGATGCGGCAAGCTGAAGACAGGGCTTACGTTATCTAATCTGTGACAGGGCGCTATGGCGCTCATTAGGGGAGGCCAATGTGCAGCTGTGGACTATTATAGGCTGATGATGATGATGATGATGATAAGTATAGTTAACTACATAGTTATTCTGTGACTATAGGGACATAATTATCATGACAGGTACATCTTAACCTAAACGTTATACTGTAGAAAATAGAACAACTGGATAATAAGAACTGAGGAAAAGACGAAGTGACATTGAGAGAGGCTTGTGATTATGACTACCATTGATAATGATGATGAAAAGCGATGCCTACCAATTCAGAAGCCAGCTACATAAATAATAATAATGCTATACAATACAAAAAAATTAATAAGGAACCTGAAAGGACTAAGGTTACGTATTATCTAATATACAGGGCAATTCACTGACACGATAGCGAAGACGTTGTAAATAAACTCCCATACAAAATTTCTTCTTCTAATTCTATTTGTATTCACCTAATGCATTACTAAAGACCCATCATTTCCTCCCACACCCACTGTTAATTCAGGGTAGAGCCTTTTTTAAGTTTAGTTTTAAGTAGGTACTTAATGGAATGGACGGTTATTGAATGGAGAAGAGAACCAAATATGTAGTACCAACCAAGAAAGTAAATATAATGTTAGCAACAAAGATGAATTGGAGTATATGTAATTGCATGCTATTAACTTAATTAAGTACCTTTATATTCATACACGATGTAAATTGATTTGAATAAATAAACTAAACTACTGATACCAAGTATAAGAATTAGGACCTGGCGTCTTCACTGACACTCCGTGAAGACGCCAGGTCCAGCAGAACCAGCAGTTCACGGAGTGTCAGTGAATCACCAACCCTATATAGTTATTCTGAGCTCAGGTCGAAGTTCTGTCCAAGAATAATTGCAGATTGACATTGATCGCTGGCAAGTTGGATGACTCGATACAGGACAACATCGATACAGGTGGTTCAAAATCAGAGTCGTCTGAAGACATGGTTAGTGGAGAGGGTGTTTTACAGCATGGGTGAATTCCTTGAATTACCTGAACTGTAGAGAACCCCCACTACTAATTAAGAGGTTAGATACGTAGCATATAATAGTCAACATTTAAAATATAATTGGTAATGTTTCACAAGATGAATCACAATATTAATAAATTATTAATTGTAAAATTGTATAATTACGAAACAACTGACGTGTAAAATATTATTTCATTAATAAATTCTTGTATTCAAAATGACGGAGGCTCATGTCTAGAATTTATTTAGACTGATGATGATGATGATGAAAAAGCTTAGTCTATTAAAATAGAAGCCAGTTAAACTTCCTTTCCAAATGAACAGGTCAATCAGCAAGACCTCAGTTATGCAAAACGTGTCATACAAACAAAGTGACCAGCCTTTCATCTAAGAACTGGTTTCCTCTCAAATTTTATCATCTTTCTAATCACGAACCATTAGATAATCATAAAACTATCATAACGCTAAAAATCCTTCTTGATTTTAGCGTTTATCATAGTTTCGAAATGTATGTGTCAATAATTTATGCAATTGTTACAAAGGAAAAGTGTTTTGGGTGAAGCGATGGTAATTAATTCAATAATCGTTGATTGCATATTTTTTATGTTGCTAAAACCGCATTTGCATTTAATTTTAATGATCTATCAGTTCTACTTGCGTTTGCCATAAAACTATAAATTAACAAATATGTAAAGGTGTGATTTCAGATCCGAACTCTCCGCTTACGAGTCATCGACACGGAATCTGACACAAATTCGCGTTAAATTAAAATATTTTAGCGCTTGTTAATATTTTCTGCGTTTAGTTCCTTGCAGAAGCAAGGAACTAAACTAGGTACCAGAAAAGTAGTTTTCCACCAGTAGGCCTCTTTTTGCGAAAAAAAAAGTGAAAAGCGTGGGCCGAGTCGGGTTTAATAGTTTTCAATTACTTGTTAATCTAAAAGCTGACAATCCGCTCCTGCTCTCCACCGTGAACACACCTTTAAGGTTGTCGCAGATCAAGACCGCACACAGCACATAAATGTGCTTTCAAATATGGGCTGTAACCATCGATAAAAGTAAAAATTCGGAAGATTAGCTTCTAGCTCCTGGAAAGTGGGACGCTTAAATTAGGTACACACCTACTTCGGTCATAGTCGGACCGGCAGAGCCGGCGTTCGTTTTTCACGTGCGTATTGTTGTCTCGGTCGCACTTCGGTATACGTACGTCTTTCCATTTTTGTTGTTCATTAGGCAGGTATATTGCAAAATATTCAGGCCATTTGTTGAGTTAGCGCTGGGAGAACACATCTACAGAATTTTACTTATATCTGTGGCTGTAACTTTAACGTGCATTTTATATTGAAGACATCAGATAACAGACAGCTCGCGGGCCACTCGTTTTTAGCTCGTGGGAAGCCATTTTGTCATTGTAAAAGTCTAATCATGTCTAAATCTAAGTAAATTTAAGCGCATATTGGAATGCTTATATTAATGTCGCGTTGTTGGATGTATGTGCTCAGACCTTTAAGCAGTAGCATTCTAAAATGACCGAGCACGTCAATCATTGGCTCTCACAAAGGTCATAGTCTATTATAATGTTACAACCATCAATTTGATATCTTTCAAATTGATTATTAATTAAGGGTGAAAGGTTAATTTTGCAAGAAATACTTTCACTCTTTTGTGAGGATGAGGAAATTGAAACTGGTCTATTTTTATTCGGAAAGCGAAGATATTTGAATAATTAATTTTTTTAGCAATATAAGAACTTGAACTGTGATTATATTTGTTCACGCCGTAAGGCGCAACAACTTCACATCAGTGCCGAGCGCGGTGCGCCCCCCGCCGCGGCCGCACCCCGCAACGGTGATTCCCCTACGAGACGCAGCGCCGAACGCACGCGCACAATTCTATACCCGCGATCTCGCGACATCTTGTTTTCATACCTACAAGCTGTATTGTAATTATCCAATAAACCCTAAAAATAAACCTGAGTCTTTTCAATACAAGACATCTTGGCGACCGTGACAGGACAAGAAACTTGGATGCCGTTGGAAACGAAACCGGAGTGCAGGAGTCGTGTCATTGGATTGGTACCCGTGAACGACAAGGCGCCGGCCGAACAAAGAAAGTAAGCCTATTCCTTTTACTTTCCCTATTCCTAATTTCCAACTTCTATTTGCTGTGTGAATGCCTAGCTACTTCGAAGCACTTTAAGGGCGGTATCTTGCTATATGCGTACCATCCTTGCCTTATTTATTTGCACAGACAAGATCCATTTTTCTTGTCCGCCATTTTAAATACGTTTTTGGCTAATTTCTTCTTCACTTTGCCTTTGTGAGCCATTCTTTTCTATGCTGTTCAAGCCTATTTAGGTAACGTAAATATTCTTTTGCATAAATATTGTGAGGTTTTATGACCCTAATTAGTGCAGCCTTCCTTATCTCTGCGCCGAACTTGAACTCGCATAACCTTAGATAAGAATTTGCCCACGTTGCAAAGTACGTTAGCCTTTCTTTCAATAGATAATAACTTTAAAAACGTTATTAATACATTATTTCGTTATAAGTACGAACTTAAATTAATACATAAATATATTGCTTTGTTAATAATTTGTAAAAATAACTGTAGAACTAAAGTTAAAGTTTCCCTTGTCACTACGCAGAACTTACATTTTATTTTATTTCATTTCTGCTACTTATCAATACCCTTTAGTTGGTTAGGTACCTACTTTGGAAGGAAAAACCCATTTCGTGCACTCATCATAGCATTTTATTTCAACGCTTTTGCCGACTATTCCAGGCTTGATATCCTCGACCCTCGTCGCGCCTTGGCTGCGTCTTGCTCGACGTAGCTGGTGTTGCTGGCGGCGTGCTGTGCTGTGCTGTGCGGCAGTGTTCTGCCGTGCTGTGCTGTGCTGTTCGTCTTGCCGCGGACTCAGCGGCAGCTGTGGTTTGAACTGGTGACTGCTGGATTGTTTACGGTCAGAGTGCACAATTTATTTACATTAACTTATACCTAACTCATTGTTCACGCTACCTATCTACCTAGATAAATACAAGGTTCTAATAAACAAAATGGCTGAAAATGAATCTAATAAATTAAGATCAAAAAGTCCAATTCCAATCAAAAATATCGAGTCTATAAATAAAAATGATCCCAAAGAAAACTTAAATTTTTTATCCCGTAAACGCGGAGTGATTAGAAGTAGACTTTCACTATGTAAAAACTTTATACAAAATTACAGAACAAAATCTGCCGATCTTACCAGTTTAGAAATAAAAGAACTATACTTGCGATTAAATCAGTTACAAGAATTATTGTCTAACTTTGATTCTGTACAAACTGAGATTGAAGAAATGTCTGAAAATCTAGATGAGCAGATTTTACAAAGAGATTTAACTGAAAGCGAGTTTTATTCTCAAATAGCTTTAGCGCAAGAGATTATTGATGCATTTTCTGCCAAAAATAAAGATTCTGAACATGGTTCTGCAAAGTCAAGTTGTTGTCATGCTGCTAACAATTCAATAACACTGCCAACAATAAATTTGCCTACCTTTGATGGCAACTATACAAAATGGCTCGAGTTTCGAGACACCTTTGATTCGATTATCAATGACAACAGCTCAATTGCACCAATCAATAAATTTCATTATTTGAGGAACGCGTTAGTGGAAAGTGCTAGTGTCGTAATAAAATCCATAGACTTCTCAGCGAAAAATTACGATTATGCTTGGAAGGTTTTATGTGATAGATACAACAACAAAAACATATTGATAAACAACCACTTGAACGCATTGGTGAGCCTCAAACCTATTCAGAAGGAATCTTTCAAATCATTGAGATATATAAATGATCTAGTGTTCAAAAATCTAAACGCACTTAATACTCTTGAAGTACCTACGTCAGGTTGGGATCCGTTAGTCATATTTTTGGTCTCAGCAAAATTAGATCCCCGAACTGCAAGCAAGTGGGAGGAGTGCAAAGGGCGCTTATCGCATATACCTACTCTGGTAGAATTTAAACAGTTTCTTGACAATCGTGCTAATGTTTTAGAAACTGCATACTGCAGCCGCAGTACCTTTGAATCAAAAAACACACTTAATAACCAAAAAGAAAATAAATCAAATATAAAAACATTTACTGCGTTGGAAGGTTCCAACAAAAGGGCATGTCTTATATGTAAAAAGATAAATCACCAAGTGCATCAATGCAACAAGTTCAAGGCCATGGGCATAGACGACAGAATTGCTGAGGTTTATAAACACAAATTATGCTCAAACTGCCTTCGCAGCGGACATAGCGCTGAGGAGTGCACGTTAAAAGGTTTATGCCGCATCTGCCGAGACAAACACAACACATTTTTGCACAAAAACGCGGTTAGTAACGTAGCCACCAAAAGTACCGAGTCGTCGAAATGTGACGCACCGGTTAGCTTATCAGCTGTCTCCTCAGGCCAAGTGCTGCTATGCACCGCTCAAGTTGAGGTCGTAAATACTCATACCAACCGTTCTTACCTAGCCCGTGCGTTGTTGGATACTGGAAGCCAATCTTCGTTCATCACCGATGATCTGAAACATAAAATGGGATTAAAAACAAAACGAATAAATTCATTTAATGTGTCAGGAATAAACAATGTTGCGTGTAAAGTGTCAGAAAGATGTAATATTTTGATAAAGTCTCGAGTTAATTCGTTCAGTGCGAATATCAACTGTTTAGTGATACCTAAAATTACTGGCACAATACCTACGGTCCAAGTCGACGTGAAGCGATTAGGCCTACCTGATAACATTGTTCTCGCGGATCCCTTGTTCTATGAACCTTCCAATGTCGATATTCTGCTTGGTGCAGATCAGTTTTTTAACATAATAAATCCCAAACAAATAAAGTTGGGTTCTAATAAACCTATTTTACAAGATAGCTTGTTAGGATGGCTAGTAGCGGGTCAAACTGGGGAATCCCACTATAATCCTAATATCCAATGCAACTTTGTGCAAACCAATTCCAAGATATCACTTCAAGATATCCATGATTCTATCCAAAAATTCTGGGAGGTCGAAGAATTACCCTCAGATAAAAATACCTACTCATCAGATGAACAATTTTGTGAATCTCATTTTATAAAACATACTCGTCGCTTACCCGACGGGCGATTCTCTGTCACGATGCCGCTGCAGGAAGCCCCTGAGCAGGCGCTTGGCACCTCATTCCCTACTGCAATGAGACGTTATAATAACCTAAAAAATTAAATAAATATAATGAAAATACTCAAAACAATACTTAATACTACTTAGTACTACTATTATAATCAATGGAAATAATATTCCAACTAAATAAAATCCTGCATACTTAGCTTCTAGGAGCATCGATCCGTAGCACCTGCAGGCTTCTTCTTAGTGGTGGGAGGGTCCTTCATTCCTGAAGGAAAAGCAAGCTGAATGTTTAGTAGGCACCCAACCTCACACTACCCTTTGTACAAAAAAACCAAAACCCTATGCGTAAGTGAAACTTCTAATAAAAAGTCGATTTAAGTATCGAACAAAGAAACTATTTTAATGATATTAAATAAAAAAATTATTTATACTTACGCCCTTACTTACACGCCTTTAAAATTACATAACCGTAATTATCACAATAATTCTAAAAAGTCAGATATTAAATTGACCGATCTAATAAAGGTTGACGAACTTGAACGCTTTCAAACGTTTGTATTAAAATATTTTCAAGCCAAGTGTTTACTTTGGACTTTAAATAACGAAATCTTAAATGATTAAATTATAATTAAAATATTAAAACGGCACTATAAAAGCAAATTATTGTCACTTTGTCCATTGTTGGATCCAAATGAGTAGTAAGAACAAGAGGCAGATTACCTCAGTCTGATTTTCAATATGATAAAAAACAACCTATTCTACTTGTGCTAAACATCACTTATCTAAATTAATAATAGGTGAATTAGTACTTACGTTTATTTTATGCAGGTTCTCGGCTTCTTCTGTCGTCTGTACGCGAGAAGTTCTGGCCACTAGGTGGCAGAAACCTGGCCTGCGTCATCATCATAACTAAGAAATATTATGCTATCCGTATACGCATACGTAGCCAAATAATACAATTTAAAATTAGCAATGTACCCAACGTTGAACAATGAGTTGGGTAAAGTTATTCCACAGTGCAGCCGTCATACAGCTTTGAATTACGCTGCCAATGAGGACAAACCCAGTTTTCACCCGCATATTCACCTCACTTCGGAGGGATATGAGAGGCAAGCGTAAAATTCTGCTAAATATTATTTAAAACGCGTAGCAATACCCCCTTTATATTCGAGGAGTTAGCGACGCTTCTCACACTAATAGAGGCAATCCACAATTCCCGTCCTAATTCTCCCCTATCTTCTGTTCTGACCCTAAATTGATCTCACTTCCCTAACCCCCGGGCACTTCTTAATCGGCCGCCCGCTGACGTCTGTACCATCACGACCTGTCAACTCAGCGAGCCCAAGCCGATACCAGCGCATCGAGCTAGTCCGTCACCAATTATGGGAGAGAAGTCAAAGAGACTTCATGGCAGAACTACAAAATGGAGAAAGGACCAAAGCCCACTTCAAATTGAAAGCCTTGTCCTACTAAAAGAGGACCACCTACCTCCACACCACTGGAAAACGGGCCGTGTCAGCAAGTTGCACGAAAGCAAGGACGGAGTACCTGCCGAGAGCTGCCGATGTAGACACAAATCGAAGAACCGTAAGACGAGCTGTCATCCATGGTACCTGATACCGTCATCATTTGAAGACCAACAATAACCAATTCCTAGTTGGAAACAAGCTTCCAACCCCCCGGAGTATGTTCACGCCGTAAGGCGCAACAACTTCACATCAGTGCCGAGCGCGGTGCGCCCCCCGCCGCGGCCGCACCCCGCAACGGTGATTCCCCTACGAGACGCAGCGCCGAACGCACGCGCACAATTCTATACCCGCGATCTCGCGACATCTTGTTTTCATACCTACAAGCTGTATTGTAATTATCCAATAAACCCTAAAAATAAACCTGAGTCTTTTCAATACAAGACAATATTGGTACCAAAATTTAATAAGCGTAAGCGTATCAGTATTTAAAAAACTCTGTAGCTCTTTAATAATTATTATGTAAATTTGCTTTTTGTAATAAACTGTTGCGAGTTTGATATTGAGTAATTCCTAATCAAATAATGGAAACATATAACTAGTATTTACTTGAAACAATTGAGCTAACTGCAGACTGTTGCGAACAATCTACAGCGAAACTGATCCATATCAATACCAGTCGTCGCGTCCCTAAGACGCTGGCTGCATTGCCCCGCTGTATGGCAATGCTGATGCGCTGCGCCGTATACTCACCAGTTCTCGGGTCACGCGTCGCTTCGACCAGACGCTCAAAATTTTGTTTTTAAACCCGGAGAGCCTTCGTACCCCACGGACTTAGCGTCTCGACTCCAATGGCAGCAAATGCAATTCGTAATGATTTTATTGAAATGTTTTCGCATAAATGTTATTCACACATTAACACTTCCAGTGCCCATGACGTAGATGGACATGCTGCAGGTAGCACCTTCAAGGCTCGGCAATTCAGTTGATTCAAATTTTGTTTTGAATCAACTGAATTGAATTGACCTAAGTACCAATGCATGCATTTTGAAATTGACTGACTATTACACTGTTTTAATTTATTAGGGTCTGACCCCGTAAGTATAGACGAGAGCATTTGCTAGAGCATTACAATGTAATGAACCTTAAAACGTACTCACGAATGGTATAATACAGAAAAATGCTAAGTTTCATGAAGCATTCCATGAAATGAAATCTTGCGAATGCTCGACACTGTGATCGACGTAATGCTCACGGCGAGTGAGCATTTACCTGTAACATTTCTTTTTAACTTGCGTTCATATTCCCTCTGCCCGCGCACCTCACTCCCCGCCATCGCCTGTCACCCGCGCTCGTGCCTTTGCTAGATAAAATGTTAAATCAAAACGGTCGGGGGTTTTAAAATCAGGTTGTAACAAAACATCGACCTTAATGACCTCATGTTCGGAGTGTGGTTCGAGTCAATTTAAAAACAGCGAATGCTCGATGTTCTATTACAAGTAAATGCTCTAGTCTATGCTACTTCGACTTTACATGCGGCCATTCCAAACGGCCATACATTACCAGTATATCGGTGATAAATGATCATACACGTCTAATACGTGTTATGTGAAAGGCGATATTGCTTGTACGCACTTAGCTATTGGTAGATATCATATTACACTTTGAAAGATACATATTTTGTAATCCGTTCTCATAAAAGCTTATTTTATTATATAAAATTATTACTCAATTTAATATACAAAAAAATTTAAACATCCAACAACACGTTTCGAACTTTTATCAATTAAACTAAAAGTTTATGCAGCAGTTAGAGACGCTATCTGATGAATATCAACATACAATACCTACATACATACATTTCAAATGTATTGTTCGTTCTGCGAACTTCAGAGATATAGAGGGAAGGCTATTCCTTCGACTTCTTCATAATATTTCAAAAAGTTTGACACCTAGAAAATGTTCAAAAACTCTTTTGAAAAACATATGCAATCCGGTAACGAATTAGCATAGCCATTCAACGTGCAGCATTCTGGGCACTTGGCCACTTTGCCTTCTGGTGACGGCTTAGATTTTTAAGAAATACATAGATAGATATAAGTGTAAATACAAGTTATAATTGTTTTCTGTGCTAAATAAATTTCCTCATGAGAAAAAAAATGCGATTATTTACATTTGACATCAAACTCCATCTACGGGCCCTCTTTTTAAAAATGCACCCCCCTAACTCAACTTCAACATCTTTCATAATGGCGCCGCTTGTTTTCGCTACGACTCTGCCCGTGTCCCCCCTTCACTTCGTTTAGATTTAGAAGCTACGATACTACTGATACTATGATACTAAACACTTTAAACACGTCAAACTTGTAAAGTCCATCCTTTATGGTGAGGATTGAAAATAGGTTTGGTCAAGAGATCACATCGATACACTAATAATAGAATTATCACCAAATGGAGAAGCAGGCTGTGTGGTGCCGGCTTAGAATTTACACCACCCCAATCACACTATCACACTAATATTATAAATGCGAAAGTTTGGATGGATAGATGGATGGATGTTTGTTACCTCTTCACGCCAAAACTACTGAACGGATCAGGCTGAAATTTTGCATACAGGTAAGTCTAACTCTGGAATCAAACATAGGCTACTTTTTATCCCATAAATCAGTTCCCATGGGATAGAAATAACCTCAAAACGTTTCCATAGAAACAATGCGTGCGAAGCCGCGGGCAGAAGCTATAGTTCTCAATAAGAGGCGACTAAGGAATATCAACCGAGAGTGGGCAGCAGAGGGCGCCTGCAGAACAATTCTACCACCGAACTGCGATCCCCAACCCGCATGCCCAGCGTGGGTAATATGGGCATTACTCCCCATGAGATAAAAGTCAATACGGCAGCGCTTATCAGGGGGAGGCCTGCGTACAGCAGTGGACCAATACAGGCTGTTGAGGTGAGGAGAAGGAGGATTTGTTCAAAAAGTGGCTATAGCAGGCTCCCAACCACTCCCCTGTGGGTCGTAGACCCGATAGACCCCTAGTGAATGTGAGCACGTTTACCTAGATATAAATAAAATATCGTAATTATTGCAAACAGTAAGCAATCATTGATGCAATGTATTACATAATGAATAATGCATTATGCGCACCTAGAACTATGAACTCGTGGATTCAAAACATCTGAGATTTAGCCGACGACGTCTTGTAGCACGAGGATTTTTGATCTCGGCAGAATAGGTAGTGGTCCGGTGTATAAGCAAAAAATCAGTTTAAGAAGGGACTTTGTCCACACACGTTTGCTTCACCGTGAAAATCTACGGTTAATTTGCCGTGAGAAGGCACGGTCAGTATTGTATGGATCACTATGGAAGTTTGTTGACACACCGGTTTTTTAGCCGTAAAAATCTACGGTTAATTTGCCGTGTGAGAAAAAAACCGATGTGTCAACAAGCTTCCATGCCGTGCCTTCGAAAAGAACGTGTGTGTACTTCTACAGTACAAAAGTTCGCAAATAAAAAAGCAACTGTCAACTCAATACTAAAAAAACTGTTTTTTTTTCACTAGATCCATAATGTTTTTTAACTTCGCGGTGAGGATGCTTAATTGTAAGTGTTTTGGGATCTTCTGGTATTTCTCTCGTGACCTTTGATTTTCCCGTGATCTCAGGTTGCCGTCGTCAAGGAAAAACTGACTGTAGGTACCTATCCTGACTGAGGAGATATTTTTGGAGTATCAGAACTACCTACCGTTACGAAGCTGGAAAGAGTATAGGTGAGCACGACAGCGTGTTATCTGTTGAAACGTTGGATAAATAATATTTAATTTTAGTTTTTAAATTTACTTATTCAGAGAAAGCTAACAGCTACAAAATGTAGAACTAGATTAGGTACTTTTACATAATAATGCAATGCAGCCCACGACGCAATTCACAGATTGCTGTATGAGGTATGTAGTTACTAAAAGTTTCGCTTAAATTTTTAAGCAAAACAAACGTTGAAATATTTAGTTGCAAGTTAATGGCTAAGTTAAATTTGAAAATAAATTAACCAGGTAATTTATTTATAAGTCACATCACACTAATATTATAAATGCGAAAGTTTGGATGGATGGATGTATAGATGTATGGATGTTTGTTACCTTTTCACGCCAAAACTACTGAACGGATCAGGGTGAAATTTTGCATACAGGTAAGTCTAACCCTGGAATCAAACATAGGTGACTTTTTAGCCCATGAATCAGTTCCCGTGGGATAGATATCACCTTTAAACGTTTCCATAGAAAAAAACGCGTTAGAAGCCGCGGGGCGCAGATAGTATGTAAATAAACACGAGAAATACCCGTCTGTAGATCCATGTATCCTCCTAGGCGATAGGTTTACGTGATGTGTCAGGATTGTATCATATTTAATGTTACTATGTGTCAGGTTACTCGATTATGGCATACTCGTGATGTTACCTTAGGCTTAACCTTTGGCGACCTACGGGGCGAAGGTCCGCCTTAGATGCAAAAGTAAGGAAAATTTTATTAGAATTTTGTTTGGAGTAGTAGTTTGTTTTTTAAAATACGGGACTGTATACCAATGACTCAAAGTCCTCAACAACCTGTATTGGTCCACTGCTGGACGCAGGCCTCCCCTTGATAAGCGCCCTATTGGCTTTTATCACATGGGAGTAGTGCCCATAATCCCCACGCTGGTCATGTGAGTTGGGGATCGCAGTTCGGTGGTCGAATTGTGAAATCTGCAGGGGGCGCTGCTGACCACCCCCGATGGATATCCCTTAGTCCCTCACGACACCCGCGGGAAGAGTTGGGGTGGTGCAAATTCTAAGCCGGCACCGCACAGCCTCAAAGTCCATTAAATAATAGTAATAAAAAAAAAAAAACTATAACGTCCATTTATAAAAAAACTTTTACGAATCCATACATTATAAATTCTAAAGTAACTCTGTCTATCTGTCTGTTACCTTTTTTACGCCTAGATGCCATTTGGCATGGAGATAGATTATTTTTTGTTCTGTGAACGTCATTATTATATTTATTCGCGTTTATTAATTTTATTGACATTCTATAATATAACTATTGTATGTAGGTACCAAATTAACATAAGAAATAATTCTGTTTTCTTTTACTTAACGCAATTGGTTTTGACAACCGTTTTAATTAAATAAACAATAAATAAATAAGTAGCTGATATCCCGGGGAACTAGAAAAAGAGCGTGCAAAGCTGCGGGCAGCAGTTAGTTAGGTTAGGTTAATTGTTGATAAAATATAAAACAAAAATAAATATTAAGTATGATTTCAACAGGGCCTTGGTGGATGGCAAACATTTCGGGAGGCCTATACCTTGCTGTGGGTAAACTCCTGCAGCGGATGATGATTATTTTAATGATTGCAACTATTTTTTCATCCCCATAAAAATATTTTAAGTACAGTCGGCTGCAAAAATATGTATACACTCCCAAGTTTTCAATTTGACTAAATAGTAAGCGTATAGTAATTGTGATAATTTATGTACCGCATTCCGACAAGTACGATGACGATGATACTTTGTACGAAAAACGTGTGCGTGGCCTTTTATTTGAAAAGTTCCGAGTAAAATAAAAGTTAAATCTTGGAAGTGTGTACAAATCTGTGCAGCTGACTGTACTTCCACTAGGAAAACTAAATTTTTTCTTTTCATCAGTCACTTGGTTCCAACAACTCAAAGCTCTACACCTTGGGCTTGATGATGCTGTGTGCAGCAGAAGCATTCTACCACCGAACTGCAATACCAAACCCGCATGCCCAGCGTTAGGATTATGGGCATTACCCCCATTAGATAAAAGCCAATAAGGCGATTAGGGTGAGGCCTGTGTCCAGCAATGGACCAATAAAGGCCGTTGATGTGAGGATGATGAGGATGCTGTGTAAGCTCCAGCAAGCATTATTTATATCTCTACCATCTCAATAAATTGTCTAATAAACCACTCAGTTTCCTACAATTTTGCCATTACCACGGAGTTACCCGTAAACTTGGCAATAAGCTGTCAGCTTCATCATTATCAATGATGGATGGACTTCTTAAAGACGATGTTGGCCAGTGTTCTTGAATCTAGCCAATTACGCGATTACCAAACAGCTGTCATTTGTTTGAAGGTTACATTAATGTTGCCATGAGATGTTTTCTAGTGGGTCATTCATACATTTCATAGTGTTATGGATGTACGGTCAACACCAAAAGAGGCTAAAAGGTGTTTTAAGGTTTGTATGGAGGGTGGCACTAATATACTCATAATAACATTTCGGTTTTTTTTTCAAAATCGTCGCGCACAATAGAAGTGGAAATTTGGATTGAGGACACTAAAATAAAATAAAATGTCTCACACAATAATGTTTTAAAGCGTCAGGGTTCTGAGATATTCACAGATGAAAATAACTATTTATGTTTTCTATAAAATGTTATTTCAGGACATTATGTTATAGAACATTGTTTATTTCTTTTAGTGCCTTCTATCCAAATATATAACATTTATTGTGAGCGGCGATTTTGAAAAATAAAAACAAAATGGTGACCGATGTAAGAGCAAAAATCTTGAAACCCCTTTGTATTGTATGACATTTCAAAACTCGTGTTTTCTAGAGCAGATATTTCGTATTTTTAATTTCGAACCCATTTTACTAATGAGGCGTTTTTTTAATGTCAAAAAATAGTTCGACGAAACTGAAAAGATGGCGCTTGAGTCTGAGCCCGTCAAATTAAAATGGCATACAGGCACAACCTTCTGCGAAGAACCCTGCTCTCTGTTGAGTTCTAAGGTAAAAAGGTTTTATTTTTTTGGATAACGCCTCATTGGTTCAGTTGCTATTTTGAGAGTCTGATCAACACAAATAATTCAAAATGGCTGTGAAAAACATTGCAATTTTGACAAGTTCATGTAAATTTTCTGCGCACGCCGACATGCGACATTGTTAACAATTTGCGCGTCGCGGTTGCGCACGAGTTGCATCACTGATCTTTCAATAGACGAATGGGAGCTGTCATAAACACACCGTGATTGGTTTCATACAAAATCAGCCACGCTTGTTATGTCGTTGAACTGTCAATGTGAGAATTTATTGCCTGTCAAAAGGGCTTTTTCTTCACGTTAAGGGTCTTACTAAATTTAAGAGAGAAGAAGACAGAAGAAAATATGGATGGATTGTGTGAAAAAGGACATGGTTAAGAAAGGGTACAGATTATGACGGCTGATAGAGGAGGAGGAGGAGGAGGCTGATAGCAGATTAAAAAAAAATATGCCGATACAACAACGCGTCATGACATGGGGGTAAGTGACGTCACTAGAAAAGCTTTAGCTTCGGCCTGTGTATGTACAAGAACCAAATTAAAAATTTTAAAAACCCCCTCCGACAGATTTTCCTGAAACCTTACCGTATACTTTCAATATCATTGAAATAACACAGTACCAAATTTCGAATTGATCGGACATAAGGAAGTTAGTCAGATCCCCTCATCAACTAGAAAAGAGCTGATGATCTTCAAACGGTTGAACAAATTTTCATGAAACATGGCTAAGAACACTCAAAACAACGATAAAATTACCTATGACACAAAAAAAAACTAAACGAAAATCAGTTCATCCGTTTGGGAGCTACGATACCACAGACAGATACACCGATAGACACATTAAACTTATAACACTCTTTTTGCGTCGGGGGTTAAAAATGAAGTTATTCACATCGAAACGACTCGTCGTAAAGGTATAGCTTTTTAGACCAGTTTGGATCGGCTCAAGCCGATTCTGCGCCGACAAATGACCAAAAAAAGTGATAATAGGTAATTGAATTACCCTAATGAAATATTGGACATTTCTCTTAGTTTGAAGATATCTCATGTTTGACTGTCAGTACGTCTTATTGGTTGCTGGCTCCCTAGTTACAGGAACCACAGCCCGGCTTCTCACGCGTTGTTTCTATGGAAACGTTAAATAGTTCTAAGAAATCAAATAATATCGCAAAAATAGGGGAGGACGCGGGTTCAAGTCCCGTCGTAGTCGAAAATTTTTGCGATATTATTTGATTTCTTAGAAATTACCCTAAGTGTGGGGTTACGCACTATAATAACAAAAAACGTTAAATAGTTATTTGTGAGTGAGAAGAGTGCAAAGTTGCTTATAACCATGTGCTCAATTTTGATGACCGAGCAAGCGAAGGATTCTAAAATTGAATCTTGAGCGTTAGCGAGGGAATCAAAAGAGCACGAGGTAAAAAAACTTTGCACTCGAGTGCAACACGTAACTTTTCATCCCACCAGCGAGGAAATGACTAAATGCAAAAAAAGAAAATGGCGCGCGCAAAGCAAATAAAAAGTTGACCTTCTTGGTCTACTCTGTGGTTCGGAGTCTGAGTTTTTAACAAATTAAAAAAGGTTGTATGATAAATTCGGCACCATGGAGGTTGAAGTAAATAGGTTTTGAAGCACACGATGTTCTAAATTCAATTTTACTTTATCCTCTAGCGGATAAAAACGGCTTTTGCACTCAGATATCGAAGAGCAAAAATACTCTTTCCGAGATGGGGGGGTGAAAAGGTTATTTCTATCCCCTGGGAACTGATGTTGCGTGTTATTTATACTGTTTTATATATACATTTTTATAAAAAGTAGCCTCTGTTTGATTCCAGGCTTACAGCTACATCTATGCAATTTTATCCCGATCGGTTCAGTTGTTATGGCGTGAAGAGGTAAGAAACATCCATCCAAACATCTAAAAATTCATACTTTACCGTTTACAATATTAGCGTAATCAATTCAGTACCTATTGCTAAAATAAATGCTTAACCAAGTGAGCCTTGAACTCCTTCGGTAAATAAACGGTAAATAAATAAGTATGAATACCTAGGAGTAAGATAGGCATGTGAACTAAAATTACAAAAATATGTTGCGAAAGCTCTGAAGCACGCTCTTAAGTAGGCTCTTCATGGTTATACTGTACTTATATCTGACTGAATTTCGTAACATACTCAATGTACCTACTTTAGTAAAAGTATAAATGTAGTAGATAATACGTAGTCGTCTAAAGCCTTGTTAGCATTGCAATTTTATCCTACTAATATTAAAACGCCGAAAGTTTGTGAAATGTAAAAATTTTGTTACCTAGGATCTCCAAAACTACTGAACAGATCAAGATCAAATTAGGCGTAAATTTAGAACATAATTTAATAGGCTACTTATTATACCGAAAATATGCGTGCGAAGCCGGGGGCAGAAGCTAGTAGACCATATTAATAACTATTATGTACTCAAATTCTTAAATCAACTTCTTGTGAGGGGAAAATAAAATAAGTAACTTATTTAAAGTTCTACGACGCAACGTCAAAATTTGTGGTTTCAGTAACGTTTGCTGTCTGCTCTTGCACTGTTTCTCAGTTGCAAGAGCTTCGTCAATTGACTTCAAATATTCAAATGGTAAAATGTTATAGCGGGAACAATGATGTAGTGGGAATAATACCTATAGATTACTGTATTGTATTGTATTGTGTACTCTATTTTCCGCACTTAGACTCGGTTTGGTCCATTGTGCGTGTTTTGTTTGCTAGTGTAACCAGCCTAACTCCGTCCAGAAGCGCAGAATCTTCCTGGGATCTTCACAGGCTTCGCGGAGTGACCTCGGGTGGTCGAGGATTTCGTGTCGTTGCGCTGTTACTCCCTCGCATTCCAGGACTACGTGGGCAGCTGATTCTTCGTCACTGAGACCTATAGATTACGGCAGCGTATGATGGAATCGGAAAATTATGAGAATTATGAAAGAATTTATAAAATGGGAGGAATATAAAACGGGGTTGGCGTAGTTTAGTTTCAAAATGAACGTACTTCCGAGTCAACGTTCCCTTCATTATCACCATCAACCTATATTAGTCCACTGCTGGACATAGGCCTCCCCTAATGAGCGCCATACCGCGCCCTGTCTTCAGCTTGCCGCATCCGGCATCTGCCTGCAGTCTTTCGCATATCGTCATCCCACCTGGCTGGAGGGCGTCTAACACTACGTTTGCCTAGTCGCGGTCTCCACTCAAGAACACGTCTTCTCGTCATCCAGACCGCAAGGCTTGAAAACGTTCCCTTCGTGTAGAAATTAATATGATTAGCAGGTATGAAAGGAGAGTTAGGTAACCATATAGCCTATTGAAAATTATAACATCACAAAAAGGTCGTGGCCTTTTCAAGCGCTCTGAGTCAAGCAGAGTATTGCAAGCCATCATTCCGACAAGTGTGAAAATAAATTAAACAACTACAAACACATAACAACCTAATTGTTTTGTGGTTCTTGTAAATGGTGTGAATTCTGTGTGGCCACCTTTAATGGCCAGACGTGGTATATTCAACCTAACACACTTGAAAATAGAGTAAGAAGTGATCTTGAGCGGTGAAAGCGATCTTTCGAAAGAAGTGAGGTTTGGTCAGTCTGTTTCACAATATTGCATTCAGCATCTTTGGATACTGGAAATTTTTTTTTTTCGTAAATAGACCTTCGTTTGACCACATTCTCATTTGAAGGTAAGTGGTTTAGAAGACACCTTTAACTCTTTACTGGAGGAGATCCAGGTTGTAGTAGGCCTGAACAGAGGCAGCGAGTTCCAAAAAAACAGAGAAAGCGAGTTCCAGCAGCAAGTTGCTCCAGGTCGAAAACTAACACCCTACCAAGGTAAATGGTAAAGGTCTCGAACACTGAACAATGTATAAAGTAACATATGAGAACGATATTAAACATTTTGTATTTGTATTTGTATTTTGTAAGGGTTTTTTGTTCCCTTCTTTACTTTACCTTAAAGAGATTGAAGTGAACAAAAAGTCAAAATGATCACTTTTTTTCCTCGTTTTGCATATGTAATTTGAATTTTGAGACATATCCAAGAGTCCTGTAAGGTCTAAAGGAAATAAAGCACTTTGATATTTGATATAACTGTTGATGTTCCAGGTACTGTAAGGGCAAAAAAAACCTTTAACACTTACATACGCTAAATTACAACAAGTCTTATCAATATTTACGCGTGCGAATGTCTCAGGTGAATTTTTTGTTAACATCGGAAGCGTTTCGAGTTCTTGATGGCTTTCAAAGAATTATATTTGTAGTGAGCATGCTGGTTCGATTCCCGCCTCAGGACAAATGTAGGATCTACAGATATTTGTTCCGGGTGTACCCAGCACATTCGAAAGGTTTTCTATCGACCTATAATAATAAATATGTTCTAGTACCTTAGATGCCCTATAAAGCAGTGCTTAGCTTGTGACTAGCTATATAATGAATTGTGCAGCATTATGACTGAAACCCGTTTCCCCTCTCGCTTCCCACTAAATCCACCATAGGAACCGTTGCGAACGAAGCCGAATACTGAAGCCAGTACAATAATTTTATATTAGACTAGACGATAGCCTCGCGGTTTCACCCGCGTAGTTCCCGTTCCCGTGGGAATACCGGGATAAATATAGCCTATGTCACTCCCTGAAAAGGAAGCTTCCTAACGGTGAAAGAATTTTTCATATCGGTCCAGTAGTTTCGGAGCCTATTCAATACAAACAAACAATCAAATCTTTCCTCTTTATAATGTTAGTAATTAGTATAGACGAAAAATGCACCCAGAATAATGAATGAAGTATTTTTTCCGTGTGATATTACATTATTTTATTATATTTTCGTATAACATTAATCTTGTCGCATGGCTTATTATCTGCGGTAAAGGTGGGTTGTGTTGTGTGTCGAATAAATTAAAGGGAACAAAATACAGAGGTAAAAGTAGAGCATATTATTGTAGGGTAAAATCTGCAGGATTTTGCGCTAAGCCTTCGTATGCGAGTAAACTTATAGCTTTGGGCGGATTTCATCACAGGTCATGCCAAAAAAGGTTGGAATTTTTAGAGAGGGCAGTAACGGCAGGTACCTTAGCCGTTGAAGCTACATGAAAATGGTCTTATGAAAGTACCCATCCTTTTTAGAAAAAATATCATCCCCATACACAGATTTTCAAAAACAGTTACAGATTTCTAGAAAATGGGCGTCTTTTACAAAAACTTTTTGATGCCATTCGATCCTGTTTTTTATACTGATCAAAAAGTTCTTTGGGACCAACTAAGGTCTACTAGAAAAGTCGGAAAACGCAATAAACTTTTTGCTTACATTTTGCACGGAGTTCAAATCAATTTATTTTTTTACATAATAAAATTTTTGGGCACCGCGTAGGTTGGATGGCAAAAATAATTGGTTGAATATAAAATTTGAGTTAGGAGCAAACTTTTTCCTATTATTTTAAACTTACTTTATCATTCACTAGACGATCGCCTCGCGGTTTCACCCGCGTAGTTCCCGATCCCGTGGGAATTCCGAGATAATATATAGCCTATGTCACTCCCTGAAAAGTAAGCTTCCTAAAAGTGAAAGAATTTTTTAAATCGGTCCAGTAGTTTCGAAGCCTATTCAATACAAACAAAAAATCAAATCTTTCCTCTTTGTATTATTAGTATAGATACTGCCCCGTCCAAAAATTCCACCACGGATAAAAATAATTGAATTGTTTTAAAAAACCTAAACACCGACTTTGAGTCCCTTAATTTTACACTGTTTTTAGTTCTGCGGGACAGAAACTAATTACTTGAATTTTCAACGCCGGCCCATAATTGTCCGTGAATTATGGGAAATTTTTCGCCATTTTTAAAATATTTTAAAAAGTGCGAAAGCTACAGAAATTTGAAAAACTGTTTTGAAATGTAAAAACCGATGCCTTTCATTTGATACCGCACTCGGTGGAGTAGCCCCCTCTTTTGAAAATTATTCCCCCCTTTTTGACCATTTTTCAAAAGGTGTTCTACTCACAGACTTCTCTATATTTTTTCTGTAAAATGTAGATACATATCTCCATAACAAACGCTCCATACATTTGAGATAGATGGCTCTGCGATCTTCGGAGATGCGTAATTTTTGAGCGAATGCGTAATTTTTCGACTTTTTTCAAAATAATTAGAAAATTATGAAACCTACAGAAAAATTTAACTATTATAAAATGTACAAACTATACCATTCATTTGATACCCCACTTGACCTTTTAGGTCTCTTTTCAAATTTTGTCATCACAGTTCGTATGAAAAAAGCTTATTTACATTATATAATTTTTTTTCTTTGAATCTGTACAGGAGCTCGAAATTTACTATAATTTTAAATTTCAAGTTTATAGTTGCGGCAGGAATTACTAAGTTATTAAAGAGGGAAAAAGAACAAACAAAGCGAGGCTATAAGGGTTTCGAAAATGATCTCGAAACCCTTATATATCAGACATACATACATACGAACATAAAACCTCCTATTTTTTTCGAAGTGGGTAAAAATATCCGATCAAAGTATTCAAAGTTCTGTACCAACTATTTGGGCTACCCAGCTGTCAGTTCATTGTTTTATGTGCAAAGAGTTTTGGACTGGTCTGAACAAAGGGCGTGTCTAAAGAGTAGCGTTAGCGGGAGCGGAAACAAAACGTCGAGTCTATTCCGCAACGATTGTTGTCGCTAATTTCTAAGAAATCGAATTATATCGCAAAAGTTTTTCGACTTCGACGGGACTTGAACCCGCATCCTCCCCTCAGTACGGGAATGTGATAACCAACTACACCACGAAGTCAATTTTTGCGATATAATTCGATTTCTTAGAAATTAGAAATTATCCAGAGTGCGAGGATTACGCACTATAATAACAAAACCTTAGATTGTTGTCGCGTTTGCTGTCACTAACTTAACCATTGTCTTTAAAATATGAAAGTATAAACGGTTTCGAAATCGAAACTCCATGAAACCTTTCAAAATTGTCATAAGCGTTTTCCTGTACTGAGTGGAAAGTAGCGGGCCTAAATCCCATCCAGTCCGTAAATTTTTGGGATATAATTTAATTTCTTAATTATTGACATTGATTTGGTGCCTTAATATCGTTTTTAACACGTAAAGAACTTCTAACGGCACAAATCATGGTAATCTGCCCGTTCTTAGTGCTTTTGCATTGACAGAATTTGTTCGTTTTGCTCAGCTATCTCGACGCGTTTGGCTAGGAAAGGTGTGAATTGCATACAGTGTAAATTCCGAATTACTTATTTGCTAACTTGAGTCACTAATCTGAAGGTACTATAATACTGTACCGTCATAAATGTATTAAAATGTTCAGCTAGTGATATCATTGTGATACGAATTTCTGCCCTAACATGTAGGTAAGTGACACAAAAAGGTGGTAGGTAGGGAGTAAAAAATTTGGTGACTCAGCCTCCATAAGCCTGCGCCGAAATTAATAGGGCTTGGCTCAGCGTGTGTTTAACATTTTATACGCTCAGCGTTGTTTTCAAAGACCTTAATACTATTGGTGATACGGACATTTTTCTTTGAAAGCACTATAATGCTTTTGACCGCAGATGGCCATGATAGCGTTACCGGACTTTTCGCTGGCGCAGAGGGCGCCTCGACGGTAAGCGTTACGGACAGCAGTTTGCTGCTAAAAAAATATACTTTTATCCGCCACTTGCACGATTTCACCGGTCCAATCTCGCCCTCGCTTCCGCTCCTCACGAAGACAGACCCTTTGTGCAGACCAGTCCGTGTGACCCGTGTTAGAGTGTGTCGATGCAACTGATGCAGACGGTTATGCAACACATGCTTTATTTGTGGGTGAAACCAGTTCAGCGGATATGACATAACCGGTGAACCAAGTGCAATGCGAAGGTGAACGGACGCTGTTTTTGACAAATTCGTCTTTGTAGTGGGTTTATGTAGGTTAGTGACGCACGAAAAAAAAACGGGTGTTTACTATTTTCTGGGTTCTAAAAGTAATTTAGATAGTAGAGAATGCGCACATTAAGCCAATAGCTATTAATTTTGTTTATTTACTCAAACTACTTTACAGGACAAACCACTTAAGTCAACACAATATCTTACTCAACTTAACTTGACATATAAACTTAAATAGAACTTTCAGGTTAAATACATTATATGAAGTAAGTAGGTACCTATATCAGTTGTAAATAAAATATAAATGCATGTATGAATTTATAATATTAAAATGATTTAACCTGAAAAGGAAGGACAGAAGAAACAAAAATAGCAGAGCAGTATATTATTTTGGTATATCAAATACAATTTAATGTTTTAAACTGTCCTAATAAAAGTTAAAGTAGAGATGCTATGAACCCACGCCAAAACAATCTACGAATCAATTGTCGTTTTGGAGTCTACTGAAGTTGAGATTTTTTACTAAATTCAACATTATGTCGATAGATAACAGAACTACAAGGTTTTGATTCAAAGTTTCTTTTAGCAATGATTCAAAGCAAATGGCTTATAATCACTCCGGAACCGTGGTCCCACTGCGAGGTCACACACTTGACCGTTCAACATTATGGCTCTGGGTGCAATTATATATATACACACCCTTTCGGTCACAGAGTCGCCACGAACCCGCTCCCCCCCCTCGCTTCGCGGGGGTTGGACAGGCTTCGTTAGGAGTAAGTTAATGTTGACCCGTGGAGGATGTGGACGGTCAAGTGTGTGTTTGGTGGGACCACGGAAAAGTTTTGTCCCACCAGTGGGACATCGCAGTGGGACCACGGTTCCATCACTAATAATGTGCGCAAAACTTCTGATCTGCTATCTATATTACTTGTAAAACCTAGAAAATAGTAAAAACCCGATTTTTTGGAGTGTCACTAACCACCTCATATTAAAATTAAATATGTTCCTTCACAGTTACTTATGACTTAAGCCTTTATTCACAAAGAAAATTATACTAGTACTTACAACTAAAACAATTGAGCTAACCGCAGACTGTTGCAAACAGTCTACAGGTAGCTCAACTGATCCATATCAATACCAGTCGGAAGCGTCCCCAAGACGCTGGCTGCATTGCCACGCTATATGGCAATGCTGATGCGCTGCGCCAGATACTCACCAGCTCTCGGGTCACGCGTTGCTTCGACCAAAGGCTCAGATAATTTTTTAAAAACCCGAAGAGCCTCGGTACCCCACGGACCTAGGGTCTCGACTCCAAGGGGAGCAAATGTGTAGGCTCTGTCCTGCATATTTGCGCCTCTTGAGATATGTTACTTATGTATATGTTGTTTAGTGCATATAAGAAGATATTAGCTATACTTATGGCAAAAAATTACTTGCCTCATGACATGACACATGTGTTTTGTATTACTTTATATTATGTATTTTCTCTGTACCCTAGTAAATTACGAATGTTTTATGATATAAACACTTATAAGATACGCAATAACAGTAAATAATAGGAAGTAAGATTCAAAACGTACATAATGAAGTAATTTGTAACATAAGACACGCAAGTATCGCTACTGGCAATATGTCAAAACAAACATTAGAGATCATGAAGACATAATAAAGTTACAAAATATCACAATAATGACTCTATCAGAGGAAGCCTGGAGCGAACATTAGATTATAAGAAGACATGGAACTGATTATATTCATATAACTAGTATTATAAAGAGCTATTAGTTTGTATGTTTGCAATGGGTTATCTCTGGGACAACAAACCCTTTAAAAAATATATTTTATACAAAGAAATTTAAAATTAAAGAATATAAACTAATTAGAAGTAGTATTTACAATAGAAATAATTGCGTTAACTGCAGACTGTTGCAAACAATGTACATGTTATTCAACTGTTCCATGTCAATACCAATCGGAAGCGTCCCCAACCAAGGTATGATTGCCATACAGTGAGGCAATGCTGATGCGCTGCGCCAGATCCTCACCAGCTCTCGGATCACTAGTAAAATACTCAATTAATTATTTGGTAGAGACATTTTCCATAAGTGCTCCCTAAGTGAGTTATAAGTTTTATATTACTTTTACATTACTTCGACGTGAGCAAAGCCTTTTTATATTCTGTTCAAGGCCAGTTATTCCAGCATAGGCCGCGCTTTTTAAAATCAAACACTATTTTCTATGTCTCAGAGACATAGAAAATAGTGTTTGAAATTCTGAAAAAAGATATATTATATTACATAAAGATCTAGTCTAATCAAAGTTGCATTCACTTACAAGATCTAATGAACTTTACTCGATACATCAAAAAGTTACCCCTTTTTGTCTAAACTAAGTACTGATATTTAACATATTTTTTGTACTTAACTAGACACTTAAAATATTATATTCGCAGAGTTTGACTTGATAAAATGATTTTCTTAATTACTATGTTTAATTACCTACACAAGACATAATTAAAAATTTTAAAAACCCGCCTACGTTTATTGCTAGAACAGATTTTCATGAAACATAGCTAAGAACACTCAGGACATATATGTCACAAAAAAAAACAAAACGATAATCGTTTCATCCGTTTGGGAGCTACGATACCACAGACAGATACACAGATAGACAGACAGACACGTTAATCTTATAACACCCGTCTCTTTTTGCGTCGGGGGTTAAAAATGCACGAGCGTGGCGGCTTGGCATCACTTGGCATGCGCGATCAGTAACTCGCTGGCGCTTACGCGTAGGTACTGCTGCAGGAATACCTGGCCTTAAATCAATAAATAAATAATGCTGGACAATCCACAGAGCATTCATCTAGTCCCAAGCTAAGCAGAGCTTGTGTTATGGGTACTAGATAACTGATACACTTAATACAATATATTACATGCATAGATATTTTTACAATACATCTTCATAGCACTCAGGACCTTTTAAGAAGTTTAATAGACCATATTAATGAAAATTTTTGATAAGATTTTCTAAGGGGCTTGGAAAAACTTTGAACAAAGTTTTTAATTGGTTATTTTATTTGATGTTTTCGCTCATAAACCTAGCTGAACTTTATAGAAATTTAATAGACCGTAATTAAACGAACTGAAAGGAAAAGAACTGAATTTCAATACACGGTTTTAAAATCCAAGATATTTTATGTCAACAGAGGCATTTATGAATGAACACTTCACAAAAACTGATGGAGTAACAGAAAAGAACAAAGTAACGTAAAATTGCTCACGCGCAGCAAAATAAGTTAAAATTAAAATGAAATTAAATGAAATAATTTATTTACCTTACGAACTACTACACAAAAATTAGGACTATAATAATGATTGATGCTGCATAATTAAGATTTTGTGCGTAGCAGAGCTCAAGGCAAACATGGTTTTCGCTCAGCGTTGTGCTGGGTACACACACACTGATGTATCCCAGCGCTGGTTTTCAGCGAAAACCATAAAGATTGCGTCACATCACGACCCTTTAGGGGTGCCTAAAATAACAGAGAAGACATTAGACAGAAGAAATTAGATCTCGAATACGGGCGAGATGCGAATGAAATGATGAATGAAAGGTTAAAAATAATCAAAATGAGTTTCGAACTTCTGAGGCTTGATCCGGTGGGCCTATTTTATATCTACAACACGAAATTTTGTGTGAGTGGTTCGTACTAATTTTCACAAAAAACGAAACGGAACAACCGATTACGTAATTTGTAGATTTAAATCTACAAAATACGTAATCGATTGTTCCGTGTCATAGGCCTTCTGTGTCCTTAAATTAAATGTTTTCGACGAATATTACTTTTGTTTTTTAATCCCTTTGTCTACACAAAATATCTATTTAATTATAAAATTTCGATTCTGGCATCAAGCATAGTGATTAACTAGAAAATGAATAAGAATCTTTAGGAAGCGCTAAAATTAACAAGATCATATCTGGGAAGTGAACCCGCACCTAACAATGGGGTCGATAGTTTTCGCTTTCCAAAACGATAGGAATCTTATCATTCGTATCAACGTCTATTAGGTTACAAGTTACACGTATTACGTAAGACGACCTCTGTGGTGTAGTGAAGCTGAAGTGAGGAATGCGGCTTCGGCGAATTTTTGTGTAATTTGTAGATATTTTTTCCGAGGAGACTAGGGTAAAAACGATTTCGATTGCCATCACAATGGTAGGTACAATAACAAATTCATACCATTTTATGGCTGGATGGAGCCGACCAACGAGGAAGAAATCGTAAAATATCACAAATGTCAAAGTCAATCGTATTTTTTATTTTTATTTATTCGATAATATTTTTTGTTACTCGTTATTTACATATATATATAACTGAGGAGTGATTTTTCAAAAGGCCGTATTTCCATTTTGGACCTTGACGTAGATTTTGATGGAATCGCGAAGTCTAGGCAAAATCCTATCTGAAACTGGCAGCAGAATAGTTCAAAACGTGTTATTTCCTATAATAAAAGGCGCGTGAATATTGGAATTTCAAACAAACCGGCATAGTTCCACTCTTAGGGAAACAGGCAGTGTGAAACTAAACAAAACGCCGTACTTCCAGCTTGGTTACTATCCATGTTAAGAAATTTTATTCAAGACGGCATATTTCCTATTCAGATAAAACTAGGAAAAGAGAACAAGTTGTTTCATGTGAATTTGAATTTAGTTTGTTTGAAAATTTATATGCATGGTAACACTAGGACTGCACGGCAACCATAGACAGAAGAAAAAAAGTAATTCGTCATTAGCTGGCACTGTCAGCGTCAATCATTCTCGCGCTAAATCAATGTTCGATAAATGCCATTCCATCGATCGTGTTTGAAAATATTGCAAGTTTATTTTATGTAATGGACGATATTGCGAGCAAAAATGGATGAAAATACAGTAAGCGCACTAAATTCCGGTGGGAGAAAAAGGAGGGCTAGAACTACAACAAGAAACAAAAAGGAGTAAGCTATTGTACCATAATGTCAAATCTCTAGCTCTGGACGCACTGTAATTTCGTTAGATCTTGCCAAGATTTGAAGGAATATTGGCTTATTTACTATTATTTTCTTTTCAGATTTATAGACCCAGATCCACTAGGAATAAATTTCATGAAACCATGTCAACATAAAAGTGAAAAACCAAGTTTAGATGTGATTCCCTGAGAATGGACGTGATACTAAAAAAAGAAAGAATGCTTTATCGTACGAAGAACAAAACAGAACAAGATTTTTGTATTTGAGTCTATACATAATAGTCATAATAATAGTTTATAATAATAATAATAGTTTATGAATAAAAAAATTGTGTTCTAACATTAGTTTTACTAATTCTGAATTTTACTAAAAGTCTTATTTCATGATTTATATTCACATTATTACTTGGTATATACAAAAAGTCTGCAATTCTACGTTATTAAATAATACAAACTACCACTTAAAACAAAACAATAGTGTATATAAAAGTAGGTAAGTTTAGTACTCCTCAGCTGGTTTTACAGTTTTTATTTCCAAATTGGTTTGTAACAAAGTGGCATATTTCCGATTTGTTCTAAACAAAAGGCCTTATTTTTTATTTTTTGAAGCAAAAGGTCATATTTCCAAAATATATTATCAAATAAAAAGACTATGAGTAGATTTATTTTTTATTTTTTAATGCCATATGTTCAGAAATACTAATGCTCACTGATCTTGACCTCTTTCAAAAGTAATAATACAACCTTTGTATCTCTCACAGAAATTTAGCTTTACTGAAAATTTGGCCTTGGTGGAAATACGGCCTTTTGAAAAATCACTCCTAAACTTATGTTACTCACACTTGACATTACTTTGCTCGACTACGTTTAATTACTGCAATGTTTGTAACTTTGAATCGGAATTGAGAATAAAAAAGTGAGTAATATGAGGATAGGACTTATATCTTGACGTTGACGTTAAAATTTCCGTCGTTAATCGAGTCCATTCCGAAAGAAAGTTGTTTTTTTTTTAGTTTTTTCAAAACAATAAAATTATAATAGTAAAGAGTCCTACGTTTGACTTGAACACAATCACACGTGATACAATGTGGCCATTGCAACAATGTTAACATTGCTTTATTGTCTACATTATTGGCTGTCAAATGAGTCCTCTATCGTCTTCCTAAGACCTCTACATGGGTAGCTATATCTTAATCAGTACAAGCACCCGTGCTTCGAGGCAACAGAAAACAAAATGGCTGCCATTTTATCATGGAGAGATAAAAAAAAGGGACAGTGATTTGTCGATAAAATTTACCATATTTCACCCCCCCAAAGTCTCCGACACCGGTGACCGGACACATTGTATATATCTGAAATTCTAGAATACATCTACTCACACTTGATTTGAATATACCCAGGTTGAAATTAGCCCGAAAAACAGCAGCAGGCAGGGTGTTCCAAACCTTAAGGAGTCTGGTACATACACGTTTTATTGCCGTGGAAATCTACGGTTAATTCGCGGTGCGTAGGCACGGTCGCCAGTGTTGTATGGAACCACTATGGAAGCTTGTTGACACACTTTTTTTTTCACCGTGAATAACTACGGTAAATTTGCCGTGTGTTTGGCGCAGTCAACAAGCTTCTATAGTGATCCATACACCACTGACGACCATGCAAACACACGAATTAACCGTAGATTTTCACGACAAAAAAAACTTGCACGAACAAAGGCCCTAACGGTCTGTACAACAACATCATTTAATAATTTCTACATACGTTACGAACATTCTTCCGTAAATCTTATTTTTCTGTACATATTTGCCGCCTAAATATTAACATTCGTTTATGTACTGTAAATAACAACATTCATATTTGGTAAATACGTAACAGATTTGTACAATAAACATTTACTAACAATAAACAGAATCAACATAGTAAGTAACAATACTTACTCTAAGAGTCCTAAGAGTTATGAAAACCAACGTAGTTTTAGCATTTATAACCCTCGAGTCGGCACCTTGGTCGACAAAGCAACCAAAACGATATCTATCTATACTAATATTATAAAGAGGAAAGATTTGATTGTTTGTTTGTTTGTATTGAATAGGCTCCGAAACTACTGGACCGATTTGAAAAATTCTTTTACCGTTAGGATGCTTACTTTTCAGGGAGTGACATAGGCTATATTTTATCCCGGAATTCCCACGGGAACGGGAACTACGCGGGTGAAACCGCGAGACGATCGTCTAGTTATTGATAAAGGCAAAAGCGTCTCAAATCTTCTACATTCAATCAGAACCCAATCGATTTATAATAAGTACCAGAATAAAGTACTGATCATAATGTAGGGTACATTATGATCAGTATTTTATTATCTGGTATAAAATACTGAGAAAAAAAAGATACCAGAGAACCAGTAAAATTCTGATACCAGGGAATAGAATACTGATCAGAATGTAGCCTACATTATGACCAGTATTTTATTATCTGATGACACAAGCAATAACACAAGCTCTGTTCACTTTTGGGCTACATGATACTGTCTGGATCGTCCAGCAATAAATAAATAAAATAAAAATCATTTATTTCGAGTCGAGCACATACAACTCATATAAAGGTTCAATATTTGAACCACACCTACCTATGAAAGCTTTTTTGTGGTCATGAAAATGTTATCTACTTTATGATACCACATAAAACTAATGACTGAACATATAGGTAGCTAATAAAATCAGAAATTAATATCTATAAAAGGCAATCAAAAGTTTCATGATATTATCTTCAAACCGAACCTTTAATAACGACAATAGTAAACTCAATATCATCATCATTATCAGGGATCACCTACCTGGATATACAGGCACACAAAACATGTATAGGTACTAAGCGGAAGAGGGAAGAGGGATAAATTTCAAGAATATCTCTTCATATTCGTGTTTTTATATGTAAATTCCATTATTATTATTGTTTTGGAATTTTAAAGGATTTACTTACAAAATTCAGTAAATAAATTCAAACAAATTGTCAAAACCTTGCTGTGCAAAAAGGCTTACTTACTATAAAATATCAGATTATCTAGAGGATAAAAAAGCTTGGGACGGGTTTTGCTCCAACTCGAAAAATAACAACTAACAGGCTAAAGGTTTCTTCGTCGCTTCTTTACTTTAGTCTACATACCGAAACGACATAAATCAAAAAATATCACTTTATTTCCGTGTCAGTGTTTAGTTTTATATTTTGACCTTTTCTAAGTGTACATTTATAAATTTATTGACAAAGAAAATTATACTAGTATTTACAATTGAAACAATTGAGCTAACTGCCGACTGTTGCAAACAGTCTACAGATCAACTGATCCATATCAACACCAGTCGGAAGCGTCCCCAAGACGCTGGCTGCATTGCTACGCTGTATGGCAATGCTGATACGCTGTGCCAGATATTCATCAGCATTTATTGTATTTATAGAAATAAAGAGTTTTTGATTTTGATTTTTTGAATTTATTTGTAAGGATTTCGCGACAAAACACTGTTTTACCTGTTAAAACAAGCAAAAACTTTGTAAAATATTTATAATGATAAATATTGCAATGTAAAAGAGCACGACGGATGAAAAAAACTTTAAATTAGTTACAATAAAATTAACAACATATTCAAAATTCAAAAATTGCTATTCAAACGTTGAGAGATTTGAGGGCTAGACCCCTCGGGGTCTAGAATCACCCCCTTTCAGCTTAGTACACATGTTACAGGGCACCCTGTAGATATCCGTTCCAAATCTAATATCCTCATCAGCATAAATACGTCCACTGTCGAACGTGCCTCCCCCCACAAGGGGAACACAAGGGGCTATGCCATAGGGATTGGTAATCACAATAGAGGCTCTTATAAGAAGCGCGGCCAAAGAATGGAATGAGCTTCCTGCGTCTGTTTTCCCGCTAGAGTACAATCTTGGAGTCTTCAAGTCCAGGGTTAATAAGTTCCTTCTGGAAAAGCGTGCTCCATCTTAGGCCATGTCTTCACTTACTTTAAGTGAGTGGGTGGCCAAACGCTTAACTATTATCAATAAAAAAGGCGTTAAAATACAAGGAAGCTAACTGCCCTTCCTGTGGCAGGTTCCTTATGTTGGCTCTCACGTCATCAACGGCTGATGAGGATCGATTCTTACCGCTTACGTCGCCGCCGGCCGGCCACTATCACACAAGCTACAAATTAATAAGTTCCTTCCCTCGCTTCGTAAAATAGACTATCAATAATTAATAACTACTCGGCCTTGTAATCCAAAAGGTGTATTTTAACCCTGATTACAGTTCACGAGCTTTAAATTAAGCTTCTTAAGGAATAATTTGATACATCTTCCAGCGGTCGCTCGATTTATGTAATGCGTCGAACAAAATATTTGTATTATTTTTTTTTCCTGTCGTCATACTTACGTCTACCAATAACTTTGTAATTTTTTAATTACTTATCAATTGAGCTACCTGTAGCCTGTATGCAACAGTCTGCAGTTAGCTCAATTGTTTCAATGGTAAATACTTAGTATAATTTTCTTTGTTAAAATTTTTTTTAAAACCTAAAAAAAAATATTTACGTTGCCTTTAGACAATGTTCTAGAATATAAGAGCCCGGCGACACGCTCCGTCTTAACTGCGTAGTCCAACTGCGCAGCATCTTCAGCATGTCAACGATTGTACAAGCCGCGCTTCCGGGCCTGCGCGAGCTACCGTTGTCCACCCACACGTACGCTCTTACCTGCGCAAATTGGTTTGTGCAGGCTTGCTCGCAGATTAAGCCTTGGTCACTCACTACGCAGTACGCTACGGTATGCGCTATGCGGTGCCGGAGAGATGATCGTATGATAAACGTCTAGAGTGGTATTTTGTTCCGTCGAAGTCTGCGTCAACGGTAAGGGGCAAGGACGTGAGGGGCGTGACACGATTACTATGGTTTTCACTGAAAACCAGTGGTGGGTACATCAGTGTCTACCCAGCACAATGCTGAGCGAAAACCATGTTTCCCTTGAGCACTGTTACGCACAAAATATAAATTACGTAGCATTAACCAATAATATAGTTCAAATTATTGTGTAGTTCGTAAGGTAAACAAAATATTTCATTTAATTTTTTTTTCATTTCAGTACGTAGTACCTACCTACTGCGTACTGATCAAGAGCGTGTAGCCGGGCTATAATTAATCGGTTTCGGCTTAAAGAAGAAAGACACAATGACAATTACATGAGAAAAAAAGTTAGGTTTTCTAAAGTAGGAATAAATTTAGTAGGTGGGTCGTTTTCGTACGTATAATTATCTGCCATATATTCGATTAGTTTATTTATTTATTCAATAAGAACGGTCAAACAAATCACCACATCTTATACAAATGAATGTAATATTATATAGGTGAAATAAATGACTTCAGCCAGAAATCAGTTAGTAGGTACCTATACCTACCTACCTTTAATAATGGCTTTATTAAGTTGTCAATTAATTTGTTCTTGTCCTGTCGTCTTTCTTTCACTTTATGTGCCGTTTGTTTAGCCCTTTCTTTATGTGAGAGGGTGGGTAGGTACATACCTACTCCTATTTTCTAATATTATTTCATTTAGTTAATTCTGTAGTTACTTATTGCATGTTTCATTTATTGTTTGTAAGTTAGGTACTTATGTACTATTTCAGTTCTGTGCTGTACCTCTAAGAGTTGTGTTTGTTAATAAGTTTCTCTATCTCTATCTCTCTATCACTATCTGTTTCACTATCTTTATCTCTCTCTCAGAATCTAGTTCAAAGCAGTTTCTATAGCCGACTCTTTATACCTCTGTAACCTTTGACTTCATACAGAACCAACATTACCTATTTATTGGCTAACGTGGCGTCATAAGGTAATTTGTATGCCATTATGAACCTTATACTTAGGGTGATATAAGGAAAACCGGTGGGAGTATCCGTTCTGTTAGGTAATGATAAGGTTACTTACAAACTTAAGGGCGGGTTTGCGACAAAGCTTTTCCGTTACTCTTGGAGTTAGGTAAATAAAGTCATTTTTACTCGTGATCTAGACCAAGTCATCTACGTTAATGTCGCACACTATATAACCCAGAAATTATATCTAGATATTTCTGTGACATAACCCATCCTTCGTGGATGTAAACGCCATTGATGATGATGATGATGATTTAACCTTCATCTACCAATGTAGAGCTTCTGTTATGGGTACTAGATGACAGAAGATTTGTAAAATTAACCAAAAGCATAGAACCGTGTGGTACTTAGAATTTTGTACCACCACAATTCTTTCCTCGGGTGACATAAAAAGCGACTGAGATTTTCAGCGGGAGCGGACAGCAGCGTCCTGCAGGGCCGCGATCACGGTGTGGTAAGGCACCGCATTACGGCTCAAACGTTAGCAGTTGAAGTTGAAACGTTAGGGTGCGCGTTCACAGGCCGGCATCGGACAATCCGCACTCGCCCCATCAATGGTTTGCCATACAAGATCCGCACCGCACGGAGCGGACTGTCGGCAATGCCGGCGAGGATTTGAAGGCAACTTTTCTGTGTGCGAAGACGTCATTCGGATTGCCGATCAGTGGACGCACTTGTCAGTGGATTGTCCGATGCCGGCCTGTGAACGCGCACCCAAACGTTTCAACTGCTAACGTTTGAGCCGTAATGCTAACACTTGCTTCACCTTGATCGTGGCCCAGAACAGATCCACCACCGAACTGCGAACCCCAATCCGCACGATCAATGTAGGGATGCCATAAGGCATTATTACAGGGTAATGCACATTATGGGCCTGCCACACACTCGACGAGTGGCGTGGGAAGTAGCGAGGAAAGTAGGCAGAGACGTAGTGTGGCAACGTTACTCGTCATGCCACTCGTCATGCTCCTCGTCCTGCCCATCGCTCCCTATTTTGTCGGTTTTTGGACCGCGAGTCAAAGGACCGGCAATACGAGCGCGAGTGACTGTCCACATACTCGCGCGAGTCGCGAATGATGTCATCGCAATGAATAGATGTCATCCACCATCTCCGTTGGCGAGGACGTCGACGACGTCGACGATGTATATTGCTTTGTAGCATAACATTGATATAATTAGCTATACTACAAATACACGCACTCGCTGCCACCACAGTTTCAACGTCCATTGTGTAGCAACGACGAATAGACAAGTGCGGCGCGTAGCGATTAATTGCGCGAGTAGAGCAGTGTGTGGACAGACAGGGCAACATCGCGGCAGCGATGCGGCAGCGCGAGGAGCATGATGAGGAGCATAGTGTGGCGGGCGCATTACATTACATTACAGGGTAAAATTCCAGGGTAATGCCATAAGGCATTTCCCTGTAATATCATTTGAAACAGAACATCGAGATTTCGCTTTTTTAAATTTACTCGAACTACACTTCGAAGATGACGCTCCATGTTTTGTTACAATCTGGGCCCGTATACTCCTAAAAACGAAATCGAAGTTTCGTATTCGTTTTTGTGCAAACGGTAAATAAATGCAAATTAAATAATATCGCAAAAAATTTCGACTTCGACGGGACTTGAACCCGCATCCTTCCTTCAGTACAGGAATTTGCTAACCAACTACACCACGCGGTCAAGTGACGTGGGAGTCGAAAATCTCTGCGACTTCCTACGGTCTCTAGCGCCGTTAGCTCCACCTACAGGGGAAACATTGAAGTTTATCTAACCCTTCCTGTACTGAAGGAAGGATGCGGGTTCAAGTCCCGTCGAAGTTGAAAATTTTTGCGATATTATTTGATTACTTAGAAATTACTCTTAGTGTGGGGTTACGCACTATAATAACAAAAAACTTTAATAAATGCAAAGTTTCTGATTCGTTTTCGTGCAAACGTTAATCTTATGCAAGCGACATAATAGTTGTTTTTGCAGAACAACGAAAATGAAACTTCGATTTTCCTTTTCCGAGTAGGCAACCTGATTTTAAAAACCAACGAGTATTTTGGCGTAAGTAACATTTTCTTGAGCAAAGTCACGAGCGCGGGTGACGGGGGAGTGAGGCGCGCGGGCCGAGGGAAAATGTACGCAAGTTAGAAAGAAATTTTACAGATAAATCCCACTCGCAGTGTGCAATCGTCGACTACAGCGTCGAGCATTCACAAAAACGTTGCATTACATGCCATGGAAATGCTCTAGTAAATTAATCCATAATAGTTACTAAAGTTACTTACATACATTAACCTATAGGTATCTTACTTCCCTTCCCTTCCCTCCTTCACTTATCTCTCATTTTTATTATAATTTACCTAACTTGTACAACCTGCGATCCACATATATAACCAGGTATCATAGGTACTCGTGCCTATGTAAATTATGTATAAGTACATTGATTTAACTAGGTATATTGCTAATTTATTACATGCATGTTACGATTAGTTGAGTTGCCTTGATTTTTGCGCATGTTGTGGCTACCTGTAATTTAGAGTGCACTAGTTTTTAAGTTTTGTCGTATTATTTGTGTGATCTCTTGTGTTTCTTCTAGTTGGTTGCCCTTAATAAATAAATAAATAAGTAAACTGAACATTTGTCTGCATTCGTAAAAACATTACATTACATTATAATGCAAATACAAATGCTCTAATCTATACTTACCTTTAGATTTCTTATTAATTAGGTATCTTAAACAAAGGCGAAAAATGCTCGCGCTGAAAGAATCATGGTTTGCAAATATCGTTATGTTCCGGGGAGCTATTCCCAACGTATGACGTAATACGCGGCGATTCCCTACGTCTCACGGCAGTGTTCCGAATTTGTGTTATATTTTATAGTAAGCCTTTTTGCACAGCAAGGTTCTGACAATTTGTTTGAATTTATTTACTGATAATTTTTGCAACTCACTAGGAGTTTTGTTGTAGAAGCGTATACATTTCCCTTTAAAAGATATATTAATTTTGTGTAGCCTAGTTGTGGGCACAGCGAGCTTATGTTTGTTTCTGGTATTCAAATTAAGTAGTAAGTATTAGATTGCTTATTTTATTGTCTGATACTTTATAACGAATACCGATAAACCCACTACAGAGTCTGTTTACCTATAGGTACACCATAAATAGCAAAAAACATTATGCATCAGTTGAATAAATGTCAATTCGATTAGCCTTGCGTGAAGTCACTTCAAGAGATAAACTCAAGTGACCTGCTCGTACTTAAGTAGCTGTTATCTACTTTTCGGGGCATAAGTTTACGCAAAGTGGGGCAAGGTGCATAGATAGCCCCTTTTTTATGAGGTTGACCTTATCTTTATGGATTTCGCGGTGATTTTTGAACCTACACAGGAACATTATTGCAATGACAGAGCAGCCTCTTTGTGTTAGGCTGACCTTATTTTTCAACCGACGAAAAATGGAGGAGGCTCTCAAGTCGACGGGTAAGTATATATTTTTTATATATGACCACGCATAACTTTTTACAGAGTAGTCCGATTTCGATTATTCTTTTTTTAATGGAAACGCTATAAGTACCAAAGGTGGTCCCATTTAAATTTGTAAAAAAAATTCAACCCTAAGGGTAGGAAAACAGGGGATGATTGATTGTTCACTCACTGATTGTATTGTTTGACCACGCATAACTTTTTAGGTACATAGGTACTTAGTCCAATTTTGATAAAAAAAAATTATTGGATAGGGTATACCTCGATGTGTCATCAAACTAAATTAGACTTAAGGTCCGAGATCATGTGAATGTGAAACCCGTACCTAATAATTAACAATATCCCGCAACTTCCTGCGTGGCAGGCGGAACCTTCGTCCAAGTTTATTGTAAGTACCTAAGTATCGTCAATTAAAAGGAAATTTATTAAAATATGTAGGTACTTACAGAAATCAGATATATTTTTGTGGATGAATATAAAATATGTCGTTCAAACACTTATAAATCAGATGTCTTTGTGTGGATTAATTTAAAATATGTCGTTCAAACACTTATAAATTAGAAAAAGCCGCAAGTAAATAAGGTATTCCTATTCTCCTCAGGATGGTACAAAAATGGTGTTAAATCGACGATCAATATGCCGATCCATAACTCTACACTCGGTCTAGACGAGTGTTTCGTATTCAAACAGATTCCGCCTAGAAATCCTCGGTTACATACTCTTACATAAAAATAATATGCGTCAGCTTGGAGACCGGAATGCTAATTGGTCATTCAGAAAGAAAGTAGGGACAGTCAGCGAAATATTCAAGTAAGTACATTCAAACTTCCACTAAGTACCTATTTTTATTTGGTTTCATGACAGCACGAGCCAAAGCCTCACGGACTTATTTATCAATAACTAATTTTTAACTTATTATTTAACTATACTAATTATTTATCAATAATTAGTCAGTAACTTTGTTTTTTTAGGTTTACAAAATATATATATAATCAATGTAATAAATATAATGCTGGACAATTCACACAGCATTATCTAGCCCCAAGGTAAGCAGAGCTTGTGTTATGGGTACTAGATAACTGATATACTTAATACAATACACTAAATAGATAGATATTTTTTATTATACATAGAAAACATCCAGAACGCCCTGGACAAATGTCTGCAGATCGTACAAACATTTGTCCCGAGGCGAGAATCGAACCCGCAATCTCCTGCGTCGCAGGCAGACCTTCGCCCGCTGCGCCACAGGGGTCGTCATATGCACCTAGACAAGTCAAATTTTAAACAATTATTTTATCTAAGTTACAATTATCATTTTCAATTCAATCAATTCTAATTGACTTGTCTAAGTGCATATTTTGTTAACCTAAAAAAAACAAAATTATTGACTTCCGACTTTTGAAAAGAAAATGCCAGTATCACTCGTTATCCAAAGTAAAGGGCTACGACAAAATTGTCCTTATAAAACCCAGTATCCAATAACCCAGGGACAAAACAATGAACGTACTTGAACCTTCATCTCTCTTTCCTGCTTCCCATAATTTGGGTTTCTTTTTGCTCAAAGACAAAGTGTAGGAATTTTTATAGCAAGCTTGGGTTTTAGGCTTGTCAGGTAAGTTGTACTTATTAATTACATGGTTTTGGGGCTGACTGTACTTAGGGAGTAAGTTCGCATGGCCTAGTGAAAGATTGCGAAATTTATTTTGAGCAGTTTAAAACCAGAGCCTTAGAGGCCATGAATAGAATACATAACTATTTTAGTAACAAATGGTTTACTTGTCAACAACGACAAATCATTGAAAAATTTCAAAGTAGTCTATTGACTACTTGAATTTTTTAAAATGATTTGTTACTAAAATTAACATAATCAATACACTCCAAAAGGATAATTGTATCGAAGTTGGTTTTGGCATGGTTTCACAGCAAATCAAAACAAAGAACGCAAGTAGAAAATACAAAAACCCAGTAACATTTTGAAATTCCCACGCGACCGGTTTCGATCCGCCTGAAATAAGTCCATTCACAGTATGTCAACTAACTTTCGATACAAATCAACAAATAACATTCACCATACCGAAACCATTCCCAATTTTGACACTTGTTAAACTTATAATTAGTTTTGTTAAATGAGCCATTGTATATCCGAGGACTGTATTGTTAGTTAGAAATGTTTCATGGTAAGTTTTGTTAATTACATTAAAATTTGACAGTCATTGTGAGAGTCTAATGGTACATGTAATAAATTATTACAGAAGTAAAGAGCGCCTGAGTGTTTTGTTTAGCAACGGAATGTGTGTGAATCGCCGCACATTGTAAGGGGCTTGTGTATTCAAGTTTAAATCAACACTTTCGTGGCCCAGCACGCACATGCCCATCTTCAGCTCTGTGTACCGCCAAAGCACCCCTGCGGGCCGCACCGCCGAATCTTGGCAGTGAATGCTTTAATCGAAAACGTAGGGAAAAAAATAAGTAGGTACACAACATAAAAAGCTATCTAAAAATAAGCGTTTTGACCGCCTCTCCTCTCCGTTATTTCGGACCAACAATCACTTAAACATCAGCTATTCAAAACGAAAACATAGTTTACTTATATCCTTTTTGAAATAAATTTTTCATACTAGATATTTGTTTATCATAGGTTTAGAAATATGATCATAGGTTACCCTACCTTTATAGTAAGTCACGCGGTCAGTTATTGGCTTCACCGATAAAAGAACCGAAATCATAGATAGTACTAATCGAATGTTTGTTGTGTGTACCTACTCTTATAACCACAATAAGACTCAGGTTTGTCCATTGTGCGTGTTTTGTTTTCTATTGTAATCAGCCTAACTCCGTCCAGAATGTTTTAAAACATCCAAGCACCTACAATCTAAGTACTTACCTTCGCAGCGACAACGGGAACCATGCAGGACGGCGCCTTAGCGGCTCAAGTGGGGCGGAAACTGGTACTGGGCGGAAAGCGTTGAGCACTCGCTTAACTACCCGCGTGCCCATGGCGAGGAGCGCGCCCATCACCAGCACGCAAGCCCCGCCGAAAACCGCCCACAGGATCTACGATAGATGTAACGAACTTTAAAATAATAATAATCATGCTGGACAATTCACACAGCATCGTCTAGCCCCAAGCTAAGCAGAGCTTGCGTTAGGGGTACTTAATATACATAGATACCTGAGAACTTACCTAATACAATACTACATAGATATTATATTATACATAGAGAACATCCAGAACACCCTGAACGAATATCTGCAGACCGTACAAACGTTTATCCTGAGGCGGGAATCGAACCCTCAACCTCCTGCGTTACAGGCGAACCTTCGCCCGCTGTGCCACAGAAGTCGTCGCTCATTAGCGACCACCGGGGGGCGGGTAAAAGCGTCCGTGCAGAAAAGACCCACTGCCGAACTGCGGTGGGTCAGTTCTTCACGGATCCCACATTCCCAGCAGCAGCGTGGGAATTATGGTATTACCCCCTAGTCGTAAAAACGAATGAGTTCAGGGGGAGGCCTGTGTAGACTGGTCAAGGCGTGGTGATGATGATGAACGATGCACATTTATTTCACCAAACTAACTATTGACTAACTTAACACCAGACTAACTTAACACGAGGCTAACTATAACTACACTTTGAAATAGTTATTCTTATTTCAAAGTGTAGGTATACTCGTAGGTTGAGTTAAGGGGGGAAACTGTTAGTTTTTTGTGGCTGGTAACTTCACGATGATGTTTTATTTATTTTATTTTATTTATTTATTTTAGGGAAACCATCAGCACACTATACATAAATAGGTGATAGAATATAAATTGATGGGCTATTGACAGGAATCCACTGGTAGATACATAATGTTACTTGAAGGTACCTAAGTAATGTACCTACTTAATGTAACTAGTTTTCGCTAATACACACAATACAACAAGAGCTTTTAAAGTTGTTACTTCGCATACAATACAATATTATACTAAAAAATGACAATAAATGAAACAAAAGAAAGGATATCACTCACATTCACAATAAGATACTAAAGGTACAAAAGAGGTAAAATAAAAATCATCATTCACATCTATAAATGGAAAAACCAATAACGAAACGCGTGGCGAACAGAGAAAAAAAAACCGAAATATTGTCTTGTTACGAGTACCGACAACATACACACTTAGCGTGGGCGTACGTTATCATACGTAGGCTGGCGAACTCTTAGCCCCCACGAAGCAAACACGAAATTTACGTAAAACTAGTGTAGTAAAATAATTACAGGTATAGATATAAGAAAATATAATCGAAATCAATCTACTGTGAAAAAAATATACGAAGAATTTTAAAGTTGAGTTTTGTTCTAAGAGTGGAAGTGGGGGAATGAAAAATATCCAGGTCGTGGTCTTTGCACAATATATTAAATTTCTTACAGACACGATAGATAAATGATTGTTGGCGATAATTCGTGCTTGCATAAGGTAGGTAGAACAAGTCACTACTTCTTGTTATGCGCGTTGGAGCGGAAAGTTGAATTTTTGACAGTAATTCGGGGCAATCGACTGAGGATTTGAGGATACGCGACAGGTAGATAACATCAGCATAGTCACGTCTCAAATTCAGCGGCAGGAGGTGCTGTCTGACACACCTCGCATGGTAATCCTCACGGGGTAATTTCATTTTAAAATAAAGGAAGCGCAGAAACTTGCGTTGGATGCGTTCCAGTCTATCAATATAAATGGAGTAAGCCGGGTTCCACACCTGAGAGGCGTATTCAAGATGACATCTAACATACGTGCTATACAAAATTTTTAATGTCTTAATGTTTTTAAAGTCTTTTGATGAGCGCATTAGAAAACCAAGTGCTTTAGAAGCTTTTTTCACTGATGAAGAGATATGTGAATCAAAAATAAGCTTAGAATCGTGTATTACGCCCAAGTCCCTAATCTCACTCACTCTTTGTAATACGTGACCCTTGAGTGAATAATTAAAATTAATTACATTTGTCTTTCTAGTAAATGTTATTACGTTACATTTGGCAGCATTTAGATCTAATTTATTCTGCATGCAGTAGGCATCCAGGCGCCCGAGGTCATCCTGAAGGAGCAATGCATCATTATAACAAGTGATAGGTCTTAAGATTTTCATGTCATCTACAAACGTAAGTACTGTTGAGTTCATGAAACACGAATCGATGTCGGAGACGAAGATAAGAATGTTAGAATGTTAGAATCCTTTACAATAATGAAACGATTTTGCTGTGATCGATGCATCACGAAGGTCAAGAAAACTACCAGATAATTCAAGATAGAAGAGTGATCTTTGGAACGGGATATTTTCCATGATTTGTGTTGTTTTGAGTTTTCCAATATTTCGGCACAGTTGCATGCGCCAAGATCACGGAATAACTGAAGTCTCTGCGAGTGAGTTTTTATTGGCAGATGTACCCATCTACCCTCATGCTCGGTCATTCGCGAACATGACGACTACTAAGAAATCAAATAATATCGCAAAAATTTTTTCGACTTCGACGGGACTTGAACCCGCGTCCTCCCTCAGTACGGGGATGTGATTACCAACTACACCACGAAGTCAAGTGACGTGGGAGTCGAAAATCTCTGCGACTTCCTACGGTCTCTAGCGCCGTTGCGATATTATTTGATTTCTTAGAAATTACCCTTAGTGTGGGGTTACGCACTATAATAACAAAAAACCTATGACGACTACTACCGGTTCCATTATCGAACGCAACTCGATCACGACGACACACTACCACCGACACTACCTACAGTGACGATATCGGAATGAGGCCCGATTGGTGTCTACTTCATTTCTTCGAATATCTCGGTTCTAGTAACTTTTTAAATCGCGTGAAATATAAACCAAACAAATAGAAATTCTTCGAATAACTGTCGTAGATGGCGCTGCACAATAGCCTACACTTAGTCGTATATCATACACCTAGATGGCGATATGTATTTTTGCAATATGGTTTTAATGAATAAACTACGTTCCTAGTTTCAACCTTGGTTTTGCTTATAACCCATCAGGTTATAGGCCCATCAAGCTAGTTTTAAAAGTTTTAGAGTGATCTTGTTTGAAATAAACTGGTTAAGTAATATTTTCTTCATTGATACCCAGGCAGGATATGATAAAAATGCACTACTAATTTATAATATAGGTAGTACCTAATGAATGAATATACTTACATAAGTCCCTATCGATATTCTTGAAGCTTCAACTGGATCTGAAACAAAACAAATGTTAAAACTTTTAAATCCATCATGGTTATTAACACTAATCATGATTTGAGAAATCATGGTTAGTGTTAATATAAAATATCCCGTTGTAAATGATTTTAGTAAAACAAATGTTATCACTATCAACCAAAAATCACATCATATCACACATACACAAGCGAAAATTTGAATGTGTGATGTTTGTTGCTCTTTCACGTCAAATCAACCGAACAGATCGAGCTGTAAACACAGGTGCTTCTAGACTAGAAACACCTATGTTACATATCGTTCGAAAAATTGCGTGCTGACAAAAAATCAGTTAGTTACCAAAGTGGCTGAAGGGAAAAAAACTAGTTACGTACCCACTGCAAAATGATCATAAGGGGAACAGTGACATTTGGCGTCGGTCCTACTCATTCCCTATCGTCTATAACATTCACTCTCGCCAGTACTCGCACTGACTCCAGGGCCGCGATCACGGTGTGGTAAGGCAGTGCATTACGGCTCAAACGTTAGCAGCACGTTAGCATTTAAAATGTTATCGTGCGCATTCACAGGTGAACATCGGACAATCCACTGACAAGTGCGTCCACTGATCGGCAATCCGAATGCCGTCATTCGCACTAAACAGAAAAGTTGCCTTCAAGAATCCTCGCCGGCATTGCCGACAGTCCGCTCGATCTTTTATAGCAAACCATTGATGAGGAATGGCGTCATTCGGATTGCCGAACAGTGGACGCACTTCTCAGCGGATTGTCCGATGCCGGCCTGTGAACGCGCACCCTAACTTTTCAACTGCCAACGTTTGAGCCGTAAATCCGTAATGCCAATAGATTCTACACCGTAATCGCGGCCCAGGTTTGTGCGGCTTGCTCCGCTCTTTATTTCACTCGGTGACCGGGACGAGAAGCCATCTTGGATTTACTGCAACTTCTATCTTGTGGTCGTAGTCGGCCTATTTTATCAAGGTAAACTTGGGGTGCATTCCGAATTACGCTAAAATCTATATTAGCACGCTCACAAGCGTTCCAATTACTGTGAGCGCGACAACGATGTCCCGTGTGACGTCATAGATAACGTCATTACATGCGCCATTTTGCTAAATCACCGACCATCCTACAAACTGAAATCAATGTAAGCACTCTGTCAAAACTGACATTTAGCATTCATCGTAGTATTACATTCTCTTTATTTCGTTTAGGTAGGTAGGTACTTGTACCTGACGGACATTTGACATCGAGACTCATGCATGACCGTGAGCGTTCATGAGTGTTTCGAATCAATAAGCACTCTACTGTCAATATCGTGATACCGAATTTGGAACTCAAAATATCGTTGTGATCGCTATCAGCGCTGTAATCGTATTTCGGAATGCAACCAGGAGTAAAGCTAATATCGTAGGTACATCAAAATATCCTTACCATAAGCAGTAACATTTCCAGCCGGCCCGACGCACCCTCTGTCGTCTATAACATTAACTCTCGCCAGTAACCGCACATCTAACACCAGTTGGTGCGTCTTGCTTCGCTCTCTACTTCGCTCGATGTCGCTTCGCTCGCTGACAGGGACGACCAGCCATCTTGGACTGTCTGCGTCTGCCACTAGACCTTCAGCGCTGACGTAACGGGTTACCGTGTTGGCGAACCATGGTGTCGGATGAGCGTCGGATACCATTTGTTTGCCGATGCTGTGGAAAGTAGCCGTAGTTAATGTGTGTCAAAATCTCCTTGACTATCAAATAAAATATGAGTTCTGGTTAGACATTTTGCACAGCATCTTGTGGCTGCAAAGTAAGAGAGAAAGAGCTTGTTCGTATGGAGTTTGAAATAATGTTCTTTTAAACCTATTGAATTAATTAATGTGAATGTTTTGAAAAAACTGAAAAGAGACTTCAAATCCCTCTTAAACAGTTTTTTAAAGTTTTACTTGACAACTACTATCCTCGGGAATACCATTTTTATGGGACCCAGGTTACGTTGATGAAGATTTCTCCCTCGATTGAGACTTAGCACAAAAACCTGGCCTTACCTCACAGCATACTGCTGTTTCTTCAGCCCCGGAGGCAGACGCTGCGGGTACTGAGGTTTGGGGGTGACCCAGGTCACGTTGACGAAGATTTCTCCCTCGATTGAGACGGTCTTCGCTGAGAGGCGCGGCACGGGGAGGCGCGGGGAGTGCGCGCAGGAGCATACGCCAGCTACGCATTCTGGGGAGAAGTTGTGTAAATTAGGATGTGGGTTATTTTTTGCAGCTGATGTAAAACCATACTGTGTGCGATTTTGGTGGACAGACGAAGCGGAAGCAAGCGCTGATTTAAAATAAAGAATGCAGTGAAAAACTTCTTAGCGTATGCTTCGCTATAGATCGATAGATAGATAGATATAGATCGCTACATCGCCGCGCGGAACTCGCGTAGCATACAAAAGATTTAAACGCAAAGTCAAATGAGTTGCAGTTCTCAATAGGGGTCATTTTTTTCTTTACCTCATCCTCTTCCGTCATTTCCCCCTCATCTCCTAGCTGTTTGAGATGATACCGATAAATTGTGATGCAGTCTATAAATCAGATACCTTACCGTCTAACTCTACCAGCAGGTTGGCGGAGGTGTGCCCGTCCCACGGGTGGGCCACGAGCCGCACGCTGTACGCACAGCCGGGACGCACGGCGCAGGTCTCAGCGACCGGCGCCGGGTTGGCGGGAACCTCCCACCATGATACTGTCTATAAGCAAAAAAATATTAGTTAGTTGCTGTTTGGAGAGGCAGGTAATATAATTAAGTGTAGCTCTACTCGAGAAAGCAGGAGGATCTCCTATTAGACAGGATCTACAAAACCTCTTAAACACCGTTTCTGGAACTTCTGAAGAGTAAAAGCTCTCCAGAAACAGCGGCCTGTTCCGGTGGCTCCACCGGCTACCGGAACAAAATATAATAGTCGTAGATGAATACGACACCATGGACTACGTCATGTTCAGCAGATTTTACAGAAGCCCGTTCTGGACTTTGAGACCTTGGAACTACGACAATTTGGAAGATCCTAGGCAAAAAACTATTCGATTTGTGGCAAAGACGCTTACCCCGGGGATGTTGTACTCATAACACATCGGTGTTTGACAGTCTACAGTTTCTGTGACGCTGCGAACTTCTATAGAGTAGTCTCTGGCTGGGGGATCTGCAACAAGAAAAATCTTTATGGCTTTTCGGTAGTGAGAGAACGGATGCATATTTTCTAAATTGACATTAGATGCTCCTTAAAAAATAAGTATAAACATTTGCTTTCATTTACACACTGTCCACGGAAAATTACTATCGTGAAAACATGACCTTTCACTTATAAATTGCCATAAAATCGTAAAAAAATTACGTGTAAGTATCTTAAAAAAATCGTAGACATGATGGGTGTATCCGGATCGACTAGTTGATACGGGTGTTCCAATTAGAACGCCCTGTTATTTTGTGAACCTTAGACCTCAGTAGGTCAAATGGTACAGATCAGAAGATTGTTAGTATACCTTACCTATAGGAGGCTCCCAGGTGACGTTAAACTTGAGCTCGTGATATGAGTCCAGCAGCGGTAGGGGGTAAGCAGCCAGCGACCGCGGGAGACCAGCGTGCTGCACTGGGTACTCCACGAACGGAGTCTCTGGTGTTGGCTGTTGTGGACAAAGAAATATTTGCAATTTTATTTGTTTACTTTTAAATCGAACGCGATTCCTGGAAGAGTTTGGGGCAGGTCTTTGCTCAGCAGAGGGACAAAATAGGTTAGAATAGAAAAAATCTTCTAAATCCATAGATTTCATTTTTAAATCTGGACATTTTAATACAATATCAGTTCGCTAGCAGACAAACGCAAGACTTGAAATTAAATTGTTGTGTGTGATCCGAAAATACAACATTTTCCTGGGAAAGTATGGGCTCATAAAAGCGATACCTACACTTTAAAATCTGTAATAGTTCGTGCCTCTACGGTCACAGTATTAAAATTGAATAGTGAGCTTTGCCACTCTGGTTTCTGTAACTAGAGTTCTTCCTAACCCTCGCATGGGTGATGCATGGTCCTTTAGATTAAAATAACTTTAAGAAATCAAATCAATCAATATCCAGTGACTTCGACGGGACTGGAACCCGCATCTTCTTTTCCGGGTTCAAGTCCCGTCGAGCTTGATTTTTTTTTGGATATTATTTTATTTCTTACAATTTACCCTGAGGGCTTACGCACTATAACAAAAACTTAAGAACATCTTTGTAGCATAAAAATTGGCATCCTTGAGTGGGTTTTTCCCAATCACAAACAGAACTACAAAACACGGCTTCAGGTATTCCATCATCAATGAAAGATACCGAGCGTTGTGTTATGTTGATATCTAAAGGTGCGTCATAGATGATACAGACAGATAATTGTGGGTAACACTAATGGTTGCTGTTGAATGAACGTCTGTCAGTCAGTTATTCTAATATTAGTAAAACGCGGGGGCTGGTTCTTCCTCGGGCGTACCTACTGCTGAACGTATTTTACGTAAGCACAACACAACACCTAGGAATATTTTTACAAAAGGTACTACGAAGCAAATACAATTATCTTTTTTGATATCACGTAGGAATTTCACACGAGATAAAATGTTTCGACATTTTTCCCGGAATGTCGTCTCGATGGCTTTACGGTCGTGTAAGCCAGTTTACTTACAATTTGGTTTTGTTTTGGCTCTTTGTTTTCGTTTACCTACATTTGTAAAACACACATTCGTACTTAGCTACAAAGAACTTATGAAACTGAATAAAAACGAGGGCTTAAGTATTGTACACATAAGGCGACATAAGTCTGAGAGTAACTTTCCCAAGAATTCAATAACATTTTGTAACTCATTATTGATATTAATAAAACAGCCAAGTGAAAAGTTCGTACTAAAATTTTATTGGAAATCGTCATGTTGATTTTTTATGTTAGTATGTGAATGTTTGACCTATTAAACATTGTTGTTTATTTGCCTGACTGGACTTTACCATAATGGTGATAAAAAGTAGCCATTTTCGGTCATCGTTTTTAGTTTGAAATTCGGGTATGGATTACAGCTGAAAAATTCGGTCACGGATTTTCGGGGATGGATTACAGTAACCCACGTTTTCACGCGAGCCTTTTAAGTTTAAACAAACTTTAAACTTGCTAAAGCGATTATGTGCTCTCGCTCACAATCTATTAATGGATATACAAACAAAAGTCTATTATTGGAATAAGCAAACAAAAATTCAATTTAGGCACATCTACACTAAAGAAGCATGGGTGTATGTATACTGATCTCTGAAGGTCGAATTGTAAAGAGCACTTTTCTAATGTAGGTACATTTTCAAGGTAACTTTGCTAAACATTAAAAGCATTACTGTTTTATCACTAGTCAAAAAAAAAACTAGTCAAGTTAAGTTTTAGTACTTAGTGCCTTTTCATGATAAGTTAGAAACACTCATCGGAAGAATTTGATCAATGGTTTTAGATTAGGTAATTATCAGTTTTTTCTTATATTTCAGTTCAGTCATAGTAATTATACCTATTGTCATAGTAATGTGAACTTGCAGGTTAGATACGTTTTACCAAAGAGTGGTTGAGAAGGTTTAGGAGAAATCTGTTACCAAATGACGTCCTCTGTGGCGCAGCGGGCGAAGGTCTGCCTGCGACGCAGGAGGTTGCGGGTTCGATTCCCGTCTCGAGACAAATGTTTGTACGATCTGCAGACATTTGTCCAGGGCGTTCTGGATGTTTTCTATGTATACTAAAAAATATCTATCTATGCAGTGTATTGTATTAAGTATATCAGTTATCTAGTACCCATAACACAAGCTCTGCTTAGCATGGGGCTAGATAATGCTGTGTGAATTGTCCAGCATTATTTATTTATTTATTATTATTTAAATAAAACATCAAGTACGAGTCGGGCTCGCGCACTAAGGGTTCCGTAAGACCTTGTGTCTTGCCAAATTATTATGATTCTATGTCAACGGGAAGTAGGCCTATTGTACATTATCTGAATTTGTTTTTGTTCTATGTGTTTTTTTTTAAATTACTTGGTGTGCAATAAAGAATATTTGTATTGTATTGTATTGTACCCTGTAGGTTTTGGTCAAGGGCAAGAATGAATTTTTTTTGTGAATAAACTACAAATTTACAGTTTCTGGATTTTCCCCTTTATTTGTAGTATAAGACTTGCTCCTAGCCAAATTGTATGATTCTACGTCAACGGGAAATATAGGTATAGGCTTTGGTCCATGGCGAGAATCAAAAGTATTTTTTTTTTTCAGAATTACCGGAAAATTTACTGTTTTCGGATTTTTCCCTATACTTGTACTAAAAGGCCCTGCTTCTTGCCAAATTTCATAGTTCTAGGTCTACGGGAAGTACCTACTCAACAGGTTTTGCTCCATGGCGAGCATTAAAAGTGATTATTTAGTGAATTAATTACAAATTTATGGTTTTCGGATTTTCCCCTTTACTTGTGCTATAAGACCTTGGTGTTCACCAAGTTTCATGATTCTAGGTCTACGGGAAGTACCCTATTGCTGAGAAAAGACCCTGACAGACGGACAGACGGACAGACGGACAGACAGACAGACAGACAGACAGACAGACGGACAACAAAGTGATCCTATACGGGATTATTTTTTCCTTTTGAGGTACGGAACTCTAAAAAGTAATTGAATTCAAAACAGAAGAGGTAGAATGATTGGACATCATAATACGACATGACAACTGCCTAGAACACGCACTCAAAACCTATAGGGTACTTCCCGTAGACCTAGAATCATGAAATTTGGTGAGCACCAAGGTTTTTTAGCACAAGTAAAGGGAAACATCCGAAAAACATAAATTTGTAATTTATTCACTAAAAAAATTACTTTTAATTCTCGCCATGGACCAAAACCGATAGGGTACTTCTCGTTGACGAAGAGTCATAAAATTTGGCAAGAAGCAAGGTCTTATTATAGCACAAGTAAAGGAAAAAATTCTAAAACCGTACACTTGTAGTATATTCACCAAAAAAAATACTTTTAATTCTTGCTATACACCAAAACCTATATTGTACTTCCCGTTTACCTAGATTCATAAAATTTGGTAAGAAGCAAGGTCATATAGCACAAATAACGATAAAAATCTGAAAACTCCACCAAAATATACACGGTACCTACTTCATGTTGACCTAGAATCATAATATTTGGCAAGAACAAGGCCTTACGATTAAACGGAACATTTAGTTGCTTATAGATGAAGGAGGTATAGAAAGGGAGCGAAGAGCGTCGACGGTGAGAGCTAATATGCTGATCCGCAGGTTTGCTCGTTGTTCAGAAGAGGTAAAAATAACTCTGTTCAAATCATTTTGTCAAACATTTTACACGAGCAGCCTGTGGTTCACATACACGCAGAAATCCGTCAATGCTATTCGCGTGCAATACAACAATGCATTCAGGATGTTGCTGGGGCTGCCGCGGTTCTGCAGCGCGTCCGGCATGTTCGCCGAGGCGCGCACAGATGGGTTCGCCGCCTGCATGAGGAAAAAAGCGGCCTCACTGCTGAGCAGAGTGCGTGGGAGCACCAACAACATCCTGCGAATGATAGCGGACAAGATGGATGGCCCGCTATACAGACACTGCATTGCTGTACTTACCAAATAACTAAGTACCTCTACCTACCATAAATTTAAGCTAACATAGACTTAAGACTTAGAAATAGATTAACCCGAATATGGATCTTGTGTTGTCCGAAATAAACGATTATTATTATTATTAATAGTGCGCGAGTCCGACTCGCACCTGACGTTTTATTTTTGTCTGTGGTCTGCCACCCGTGCCACCGTGCCAAAGGTCCTGTCAGAAAACCAGCGTTACCTACTCTACTTTTTGTGGAGTTGGTAACCAAGTTTGGCGACATTATGTTAGCCATAGGCTCTTTAATTTATTTAGAACTAGCTGCCGCCCGCGGCTTCGCACGCGTTGTTTCTATGGAAACGTTTAAAGGTTATTTCTATCCCATGGGAACTGACTTATGGGATTAAAAGTAACCTATGTTTGATTCCAGAATTAGAATTACCTGCATGCAAAATTTTAGCCCGATCCGTTCAGTAGTTTTGGCGTGAAGAGGTAACAAACATCCATCCATCCATCTATCAATCCATGCATTCATCTATCAATCCAAACTTATAATATTAGTGTGTTATTTGAACTTACTGGTGGACGTGGGAGATGAGTCCATAGGTGTCCAGGGAAGACATGCTGTTCTGAGAAGCCCTGAGGTAAGCATTCGCTGAAGAGTACCATGAATAGTAATTCTCGTAGGGCCATCGTTCTAAGGAACTTGTTGCTCTTTTCATTAGAAAGCTAGTCCTTTATTGAATTGGAATACCTTTATTGTACACCAGTCATAACTGTCTCAAAACAAAGGATTTTTACTACACCTGCTCAGAAAGTTGCTTATTCCTTTTCCAAACATAAGGTAGTACGTCATTGCAGGCGTACTAAAATGCAGGACGGAAAACTATATGGAATTTCAGTGCTCACGCGTTTAGCGGGAGAGAAATGTGTGTGAATATCCATTTCCAACGTGTTATTTTTTTATAATTTTCTGATATATCAGCCTTTTGCAATGGTTATTTTCATAATAGGTCCGCCCGAATGTTATCGGTCACTTCCGTATTCGGAACATAAATTTAAAAAAACCAAGTGAAAATCGCACGTGCGCATGCGATTTTCACATGCAACATTTGGGTTTACAATTTGAATTTACTCGAGCGATTTCGAAGATTCCAAAACAATAATTTTCCTCGAAGGTGTAGTTTAAAGCACTATGTATCACTCGGGAGAAAGTGCGATTCCTACCTTGTGTGTTTTAAGGACACACTCACACTCAAATGGCACACTCGATTGGAATTGGGCACTTTCTCGCCTAGATGTACAAGGTACTATTGGTGTCACTTTAATCTTACACAGTTTTCATTTTCGTAGTATTCGACAGCATTTTTCTCTTGCTTATTTATACATAGGTTCGTCGTTGAATCAACACACTTCCAATGTACCTACAAACAATTCATTAAGCTACAACGTTCACAACAGATCAAAACCAAAACAAATTTGGTTTCACAAAGCTATTAATCAAACTAATTGCTTATTTACTAAACACTGAACAAAGTTTTCGCGAAAATTATTAATTTTACAAATAAATCAACATCAAGTGTCGTTTCCGAAAATAACCGGAGCACTAAGTCAGTGAATAGATTTGTTGTGATTACGATGTTCGCTTTATCATTATCTACGTGTTGACTCCGCCCTTTAAAATTCAGCTGGAGTTTCATCATTCTCATTACCAGCATATACGAGTTCACTGCTGGACATAGGCCTCCATGCGGCTACCATGCGGCAAAAACCTATCATCAGCGTACAAACTCCATTAAACGAGAACTCCTTTGTTGAGATATAGCTACTATAATAAGATAAGTACATATATCTCGGCAAAAATACCTTTTATAGCTCTACTAAAGTAATACTAGAGCATCAAAAGGTATTTTCGCCATGTGACCAAACCCAAACCTAAAATGTTTTCTAGTTTTGTTGAAGTCCAGATAACTTTAACGAAAATTTGAATTTAACAATCGATGAATTTAAATATTGTTACTTACAAAACTAACTGGACGAAATGATTGGTTCTTTATTAGATTTATAGAAACCAAATTTATTAAATAAACATAAAAAAATCACGATTTCACGGAAGAGAGAGTCAAATATTGGTTTTCGATACCCATATAATCGCCAGATAGATTTCTAATGAGCGTTGGGCACTCCACATGATGACGTACGTTTGATAACAAATAGATAGTGCCAGTTGGTAAACCTATAGCAAAAAATATTATCAACTTTATCAATTATTATGGAAAGATATCGAAAATTGAAGAACGATACGGTATTTCAAGTTATGAGTGATCGATAGGTATTAGTTTGAACAATATAAAATCAATTATCGTCTACGTTATGCGGGGTACAGGGTGTTGCCTGGCCTACCGGGACTTGTAGGCGATACTAGCGATAAATTATCGCTAGTATCGCCAGCAAATATTATATATTTGCAATTACACGCAGTATTAATTTGATTCTGTTAGTGCGTCTAGGTAGATCCGTTATTTAGGTACCTACCTAATAATTTTATTTAGACACTAGTATAAGCCCGCGGCTTCGCACGCGTTGTTTCTATGGAAACGTTTATAGGTAATTTCTATCCCATGGGAACTGACTTATGGGATAAAAGTAGCCTATGTTTGATTCCAGAATTAGAACTACCTGTAAGCAAAATTTCAGCCCGATCCGTTCAGTAGTTTTGGCATGAAGAGGTAACAAACATCCATCCATTCATCTATCCATCCAAACTTTCGCATTTATAATATTAGTGTGATGTGATGTATAGGTACAACCGAAACAAGATTTAAATCGAAACAAGATTAGGTATTTCAGCTCTATTAGTAGGTCTAGATCCAAGTGAGCATTCCACGAAACATTTAGATCTAGAAAGAGAAAAAGATATCTGCGTTTTAGGTAATTTTCTATTTCAAAAGTTGTAGAAAAAATATCTATTTGCTTATTGTAGTATTTAAATACATATAGCCGCAAAAGACGTAGTGGGCGATTACCGCAAGTAAATTTTAGGGCGGTTTGTTTTGCTACCGATATTGGAACATTCCGCTTCGATACTCGTATGTTTTTGGATAATGTAAATCGAGTCTTGTAAGCAAAATTATGCAAAATAGGTTTCATTAGGCGTTTGTTATGGTAACAAAACAACATGGTAACAAGCTTGAAACTTTTTTGGAAATTTCCGGCCACCATGTTGACGTTAACCGGTTTCAGATATTTATGAAACAAATTCCATAAAGTTTTCGCTAGAATATTGAATTTTTTAACAAACGGTAAAGATCGTAAAGAATGATAGCCTGTTATATATCCCAATAAATCCTGTAAATAAAGCCTGTTAAATATCACAACCACCAATAAAGCCTGTTAAATATTACAATAAAAAATCTAATTTTTTATTTTGACAACTTTCGTGGAAATAAATGAAGCCTGGATATAGATTTTTTTTTTACTTTCAAGGAGTTTGATAGAAATACGAACTTTGAGACCAAATGGAAGATTAAAGCATCCACTCTCGGCGTCATGTCATAACAAAAGATTGGGATTGATGCTGGCTGCTTTAGGTGAATTTAAAAGTGCCACTATTTATTTATTTATTTATTAAAATCTTATATTTTTAAAGGGTTTTTACTTGAATTGAATTTGGGAGAAGCCTTTGTCTGACTTTATTCTAATGCAAATTACACCTACTACCTACTCAGGAACATTTATTAAAAAATGCGTAGAATTTGAGGTTATACAAGCCTTCCAAAAATGCACGCCCATTTTACTATAAACATTATCGTAGTTTGACGAATTCATTACGGATGTAAGGGATGAAATGTTGGTGTTCTTCCAACCCAAATAAGGTTCGTAGTTAACCTGCTTACATCCGTAATGAATGCACGCCCCCTCCACAAAACGTCATAGGTAGGTACCTAGGTACTACACTCGGCGTGCATTTTTAGAATGGTTTATCTCTACCTATCTATAAACTTCAAGCTATGCAATAGATAAATCCATTCGAATTAGTTTCATGATGATTTTGTTTACATTCTGGATTACTGCTCTTTCAATTTGGTTTCTCCAAGAATGTAACAGTTTATAACTGAAGGCCGATATAAAATGGCCAGTCTAAACATCAGCAGCCAAAAATGGATCGCTTTGGCGATTCTTTACTCTGTAGGTACAAATATGTTATGAAGTCTCAAGGTAAAGACAGCATTCTTTTGTTTTGTATAGGGCGCGCAAATCTTTATGAATTCTGTGAAAATAGTCGCGAATGCGAAACTGCGCATGGTACAGTACTTAGGTACAGTGCATAGAAATCTAAATAACAGTTACTTGTTATTTAGACTTCTATGGTACAGTGGGTAATCATAATCATTAATTCCTTACAACGCCTTAAAATAAGGTACTGCGCAGCCACTCGCGCGAAAGATGAGTTTAAAATTAGAAAAGAAGAGTTAGAAGACGTACTCTTTTGAGATAAGTAAAAAAAATATTTGTTTATTTGTTTCTGGGAGGAAAATTGTAACCACTGTTGTTATTTGTTCCATTGTTATTTCCTTAGGTTATAGCTGCATGCGTTATCAAAAAGAGGCAGATAAGAGCAGAGAAGAGAGTTATAGGTTTCTCTTTTCATAGCTTAAAACATCTTTTATGGCCCATAACGCACATCGAGGTCTTGTTGTTCGTAGATGTTGGGCAGTGAATGTGTTAACTAAACTAAGATGGGAGAAGGCGAGTTATCTATTCGAGGTATCTATTAGAAATTACTGTTTGATACGTCAAAGCATTGTTACTACTTGTCCTATTAATAAAATCCATATTTAATGTAATTCTGACTGACTCCTACCTAAACGGCTGAACGAATAGTAATGAAACTTGACAAGGAGATAAACGGTTTCCCGGGGACGTATATAGGCTACTTGAATAATAAATAAATAATAATAATAATAAATAATGCTGGACAATTCACACAGCATTATCTAGCCCCAAGGTAAGCAGAGCTTGTGTTATGGGTACTAGATAACTGATATACATAATACAATACACTACATAGATAGATATTTTTTATTATACATAGAAAACATCCAGAACGCCCTGGACAAATGTCTGCAGATCGTACAAACATTTGTCCCGAGGCGGGAATCGAACCCGCAACCTCCTGCGTCGCAGGCAGACCTTCCCCCCCTGCGCCACAGAGGCGGGGTGAAGCGCATGCGAAGCCGCTGACAGAAGCTAGTAATGTAATAATTATCCACTAAACCTCAATGAACAAAATAACTTACATTATCCGTCGCATCCAGTACATCTATCTCTGGTAAAGATGACAGGTAATCTTCCGTCACATTCAGCCCATGTAACATTGACCCGGGCAATTCCGACCCAGGTAATGCTTTCCCGGGTAATCCTGGGTTTTCGTCCTTCGGCTTAGGCGGCAAAGAGTACCCGAACAACTCCGGAATAATATTTATAACACTTTTCCCGGGTAGGAGGGAAGATTTCAGGGCACTTCTCGCATCCAGTCTCGTTATAAGTAAGCTGATGATGATGGAAGTTAGCATCGTGTCCGCATATCTTCACTTTTAAGTTTCATAACTGATGCACTTATTTTCTTTCACTGTTTGGTCTCACTGTTAATAATTCTATTGTAAAACTAATTGGTCGTAACATGCTGTTTATTATTCTACAAAAAGTATCTACTTAGGAATAAAGAGTGTGCAAATATGCAAGTTTGTAGTTCGAAATCACGATCTTTTAAGGTAATCTGAATAATAACCGGAGCCATAACAAAATCAATGACTTTCTCAGAAAATCGTCGAAAAGTTAAAACTGTCATCAATTGGCTGAAGTTTGTTTTTTTCTCCTTATTCTAGAACGGTCAGAGGTTAGCAAAATCGTTGAAAGTAGAAGAAGAATTCGTATTTCAAAACAAAATGTAAGAACTCACGGATACTTCAGTGCCTATTCGGTGCATTCATTTTAGAAGACTTCCAATGTCAGAGAATCTCTACCAAATGAAATAGTCAAAAATTCGAAAAGTTATTTAAAAATATCACGCTTAAAAAAAATCCATTTTGAAATGTACTCAATTAAACCTTTCGTGTCAGACTAAACTTGATTCAATTGATTGATTTTACCCCCTTTCGACCCCTTGTCTCAAAACCCCTCGACGGATTTGGCTTCACTAAGTTACCAGCATATTATTTCACATGTCACATCTATCGACCTATCAAATTTTACGCATATCGGTTCAACGCTTGGAGAGTTATGCTCGAAGCGAAGTGACTATTTACCATACAGCAAATCACCCAAGCCGCCATAAAGAACTTCTTTCGCTTCGCTCACTCCTTCAATTACTATAAGAGTTATTGATAATTCACTGACACTGCGTAAACTGCAACTTCTGCCCATCATCACGAACACGTTCGTGAAGACAGGTCTTAATTCTTATTTTTTTTGTAAATTTCCTCACAAAATAATGTCCGAAACCTAATTATTTACCTACTAAATACCGATCTCCCACTTATATTTAAATCCACAGCTTTATCATTGGCCTACATCTACGCAAGATGATTTAAGTGGCATTAGCCTGGCTGGGAGATAGCCGAACACACACACACCCACTGATAATTCAGGGCAGAGCCGTTTTTAGGTTTAGTTTCAAAGAAAACCCCTATAATGAATGGACGGGTTCATACTAATATCATTTCCTTTCTACCAATTTTAAGAATTGAGACCTGGCGTCTTCACGGATGTGCTCATGATGGTGGGCAGAACCTGCAGTTAACATAGTGTCAGTGAATTACCAATAAGCCTGTATAGCCTAATTGCTTTATTTGACGATTTTTTTAAAGACAAACACCCAACCTACATTCCTAGTAAAATTAAACACACACTAGAGCTGATGTCCTAATCGTTGGTTTACTTGACAGAAAATTACTAACAACGAATTAAAGTGCCTATTTCGGTCCGCATCCATCTGTTTATTTAGCTAACTGGTAGTCAATTGTGTTCGTGAACTTTGGACATTGCTAATCAATTACTATAGTAAATATTATGAAAAGGTGTGTTTAACGATTGGTAGTTATTGGGTCAGAAAATGTTGGATCACCTCCAGTAGAAGTAGGTTAGGTAGGTACCTACCTAATGAAAAAGTTACATAGGTAAGAGGGTAAGTACTAAGCTTACGTATCGCCAAGAGGTCAAATACCCGACCCTCCAGCCATATTCAATGTAAAATGTTTGCGAAAAGCCCAGTACTTAAACTAAAATTCACTTCGTTGTCGAGTCTTTTTATACGGAATTTACATTAATTGTCGATTTGTGATCCTGCCTTCAGAAAATATTGCTTACAATTATATCTGAAACTCGACGCCAAGCAAGTGGCTTTTAGTTCTTGTGTCGTGGTTTGTTTACAAATATTTTACATCGAGTTTGGTTAGTGTAAGTTGTTGCGTGATGAGGTCGGTAACGAATATCCATTCAAACTGTCGCTTTTTTAATACTTAGGTAATAAATAGGTTACTAAGTTTAATACTATTTTGTATGTTGGTACTAAGTTTAATGAGAATGAGATGGTAAAACTTCTTTCCTTTAGTGACTCTCCTATTTCAATCTATTTTCATCCCGTGACTGATGCCGTGAGCAGAAAATAAGTGATCAATCACATTTGGACAGAAAGGATGAAACTCCGATCCTGTACTACGATCCTTTACTCGTCAGGATATGCTTATCGTATTTTTTTATAATAATAAATCTTTAATACGAACATTTTTACATAAAGGATTTTAAATACATATTGAAACGATGACAGTACCGAACCTTTACCTACAAACATTATGGTAGAGTCAACGCCCATCTCCTCGATTTCTGAATAGTTAAATTATATTTATTACAAACTAATATTTTAAATAAAATAAATATAAATAATGCTGGACAATTCACACAGCATTATCTAGCCCCAAGCTAAGCAGAGCTTGTGTTATGGTTACTAGATAACTGATATACATGATACAATACACTACATATATAGATATTTTTTTATTATACATAGAAAACATCCAGAACGCCCTGGACAAATGTCTGCAGATCGTACAAACATGTGTCCCGAGGCGGGAATCGAACCCGCAACCTCCTGCGTCGCAGGCAGACCTTCGCCCGCTGCGCCACAAAGGTCGTCAAATATTATAAGTTACTTATTTATTACTCATCATAAGTAGGTAGAGTTATTTGTAATAGCCAGTTTATAATAGAGTGAACTTGTAATAGGAAAAACGGACCTGTAAAACGGACTGCTGTGAGAACGTAAACTAAGGTAGAGTAGAGAGCAATAAAACGTCAAGTGTGAGTTGGACTAGCGCACTAAGGGTTCCGTGTAATTATTACACGGAACCCTTTGTGCGCTAGTCCAACTCGCAATTGTAAGACCTTGTTTCTTAAAAAATATCATGATTCTAGGTCAACGGGAAGTAGGTACCTGTATATTTTGGTCCAGGGAGAGAATCATTAATTATTTTTTTGTTAATAAACTAAAAAATTACGGTTTTCGAATTTTTCCCTCTACTTGCGTTAAAAAACCTTGCTTCTTGCTAAATTTCATGATTCTAGGTCTACGGGAAGTACCCTATAGGTTTTGTGTACATGTTGGAAACTTCAAAAAATTCGGACCTAGAAGTTTTATTTTTATATCATCTCAGGCGGACAGACAAATAGACGGTCAACAAAGTGATCCTACAAGGATTCCTCATTTCCTTTTGAGATACGGAAACCTAAAAATACAGGGCCTTAGCCGAAGTATCATATCATTACATTACCTAATCTATGCCGTAGCGTTGTCTAGCAACATGACTGTTAGGAATCAATTTGTGACGATTATCGTTCTTAGAATTATGAATATCCGCTGATAACTAGCCGAGTATTGGATAAGTCATGAAATCGGATGTTTACAAATTAACCAAGCGGATGTAAAGTACCTAACCTACCTGTATGCTAGGTACCTGCGTATGTTGAAGACCTAAGTAAGTAGGTACAGTCAGCTGCACAGACATGTATACACTTCCAAGTTTTAACTTTTATTTTACTCTGAACTTTTTAAATAAAAGGACATGCACACGTTTTTCGTACAAAGTAGTCATCGTGTTTCGTCAGAATGCGGTACATAAATTATCACAATTCCTATACACTTACTATTTAGTCAAATTGAAAACTTGGGAGTGTATATATATTTTTGCAGCCGACTGTACCTATCTGGTGCAGCGCCTCAGCATTGCTATACAGCGGGGCAATGCAGCCAGCTTCTTGGGGACGCTTCCGACTGGTATTGATATGGATCCGTTGAGCTACCTGTACACTGTTTGCAAGAGTCTGCAGTCACCTCAATTGTAAATATTTGTTCTAATTTGTTTCTATTGGGTATTTGTTTGTAATTTTCTTTGTTAATAATGTTGTAAGTATCAATTTATTTAATTGATGAGATTGGAAGGGTCGAGCTAAATCTCACATCTCACTTCACCTCACGTAATTGTTATCAAATCAGTTCAATGATGCTAATATAATTTATGGAATATATAAATAAATAAATAATAATAAATAATGCAGGACAATTTCACAGCATTATCTAACCCCAAGCTAAGCAGAGCTTGTGTTATGGGTGCCTATACCTACTGGATGACTGATATATGTACTTAATACAATACATTACTTATTACAATACATATATTTTTTTTATTATACGTAGAAAATGCGCCCCGGAACATGTTACGGGCACAACAAATATTTGCAGATCATACAAACATTTGTCCCGAGGCGGGAATCGAACCTGCAACCTCCTGCGTCGCAGGCGGACCTTCGCCCGCCGCGCCATATCGGTCGTCAAATTAGGTTCCCTATTCTTTACCTTTGTGTATCTTCTATTAGATTGTTATTTAATTAAATTTAACTACAGCATCGATCTAAGTAATAAAGGGGAGATGAGGTACCATCCTCTCGAAAGTGGAAGGCTCAAATTAGGTCCGACTACTTCAGTCATAGTTGGACTGGCGCCGCTGGCGTTCGCGTTTTGCGTGCGTACTTATTGTTGTCTCGATCGCATTTCGGTCTGGGTAAGTCTTTCCATCTTCGTTGTTCATTAAAATTATTGCACAAGATTGGAAATTGGAATGAAATGTAGTGTTTGCGTGTAGTTATAACACAGGCCAGCTGTGGAATTACGCAAAAACCACCCATCCTATATTGACATTTGAAAGCCATTTGAATGGCCTTCGTAATTTGAATTTGTGTGGCGAACGCCATTAAAAGGGCTTTCAAGGCCATTGAAATGGCTTTCAAATGTAAATTATAGGATGGGTGGTTTTAGCGTAATCGCACAGCAGATGTTGAATAAGCGCTGAGAAAACGTACTAACCCCTGACACCCAAGAATATAATATAATAGGGCGAGCAACCTGTTACGCGAGATTCTTGGCGAATCTACTACGTAGTACGGAGGTATCTGTGATCTTGTAGATCCGAGGGGCGAGTCTATTTGACGTTATAAACGAGACGTGATCGATCGTGACTCATGTTTCCATACAATTTGGTACAGCGGAGGCGCTGTACCAAATTGTATGGAAAAATGAGTCACATGCGGACAGCTCAAGCTCAGCTAAACAGCCTGTATTGGTCCACTGCAGAACGCAGGCCTCCTGAATGCGCCTTGTTGGCTTTTATCACATGGGGGTAATGCTCATAATCCCCATGCTGGGCATGCGGGTTGGGGATCGCAGTTGGGTGGTAGAATTGTTCTGCAGGAGGCGCTGCTGCTCGCGCGGTGGATATTCCTTAGTCGCCTGTTACGACACCCGCGGGAAGAGTTGGGGTGGTGCAAATTCTAAGCCGGCATCACACGGCTGCGGAGACACTACGCAAATCCCATACAAAAAAGAGACTTCACGATCACGTCTCTCTCTCTTACTAACATAATAATTCTGTCAATTTTAAGCCTTTGGTTTTCCCTTACGTAAATCCTACTTACTACCTAATATTATAAAGCCGAAAGTTTGTGAAATCTGAATTTTTGTTACCTAGGATCTCCAAAACTACTGAACAGATCAAGATGAAATTTGGCGTACGTTTAGAGCATACCCTAACATAGATAATAAGCTACTTAGTATATCGAAAATATGCGTTCTAAGCCGCGGGCAGAAGCTAGTATAAATATAAATGCGTAGGGCACTGCAAAAGAATTTGTATAAAATGATAAAATTAAAATAGGTAAAATAGGTACCTATCATATTATTTCAAATATCAGAATGGATATGAAAAGTACGGAAGTAATGGAATCTATAGAGATCACGCTCGCGAATTCCTTATGCTTTTTGTTTTAAGTTAGTTATATAATAAATAACGACCGTAGGTTCCGTTAGCAGTCTAATCTGATTTAAAATTCACCACAAGCTCTAATAAAACTTCTATAAACAAACAATTGTATTATCGTCGGTACAAATGGGCTGTAAACTTGACCGTTAATTTATATTTAAACTGCCTAGAAGAAACTAACACAAACCGTTTAATCATAAACATCCGACTATTTATTCCCGCCTATAATTTTCCGATATAAATTTACCAAACTTAATAGGTAATATCACCTATATACCGTCTTATCACTTCACAAGTTAGAAGTTTGGTTAGCATCAGTAATTTCTCAAATCATGTAATATCACGTTTTTTATATTTTTTTCAAAATAAACAATCGTTCACCATCCAAATTACGCACATGAATAATCGCGTAAATCCGGACGCGGTAATCAGTTTGGGCGGAAGCTGGGCGGGCCGCCCAAACGACAGTCAAGGAGGGACTGACGTTCGAACCCTGGAGCGTTACCATGGTTACGCGGATATAAGTGCTACTTGATGGAAAATCGCTCTTATTTCCAACTTATTAACTTGTTAGGAACTTCGTATGCTCTTATTATATGAGAAGTGGCGTGGACAGGTTATAGGTGCCTTTTTTAGAGTTCCGGTGATAAATAGAGTACAGAAACCTTATTTTATGTTGTATCTACGTTTATCTGACTTATCGCTCGTTTATGCACTTGTTGCGTGATATTTTATATATATCTAACTATTGCAGATACATTAAATAAAAGCTTGTGATAGGTATCGTCTACCAGCGGTCCGATTTTTTGATAATTCCTTTGTATAACTTAATGATTAAATTAAATATGTAGTGGCGCCACTATCACCCCTACTATTCGCCTTAATCTAAAAATCACTTTCATATTGTCAATTTTTACAGATTTTGCATCACGTGTCTATTCGAGATCTTTCTTAAAAAGCATTTTTCAAACTTGACGCCACTAGAGAATTTCGGAGTTATGTATGAGTTTTTTACAAACACTGTACCTTGAGAATGGTATGTTTTTAATTATCTGCTAAAAAGATATACAAACTTTTTATCTGTCGATTTGAGATCCTTTCTTCAGTGAATATTGTTAGCAATTATAATCTTTATCTCCACTCCAACTATGTGTTTTTGTGCGGATTTGTATAAATAATTTGCAGCAAACTTCAAGATCGACTATAGGGGTAGAAAAATAAAAACAACACCATTAAATTAATAGATTTATTCATCTCACAGAAATAATAATGCACAGCACTTCAACAGACATCACAAGTAGAAAAACTAATTTGGGGTCGAGTCAAATTCATAACTACAATACGAATAAGAAAAACACTTACACTTATTCAGTCAATCACACTTTAAATTACACTTATTATAATAATCCTTAAATAAAAATTTAATTATGCTTCAATCTTCCGGTGTAAAATGAACAACACATTTTGTGTTGTTAATTTTTAACGATAAGATAATAATAATAATAATAATAATGCTGGACAATTCACACAGCATTATCTAGCCCCATGGTAAGCAGAGCTTGTGTTATGGGTACTAAATAACTGATATACATAATAATATACGAGTACATAGATAGATATTTTTTATTATATATAGAAAACGACCAGAACACCCTGAACAAATATTTGCAGATCGTACAAATATTTATCCCGAGGCGGGAATCGAACCCGCAACCTCCTGCGTCGCAGGCGGACCTTCGCCCACCGCGCCACAGAGGTCGTCAACGATAAGATAATTATCCCGTGATCGCGACACGTCTACACGTGTCGCGATCACGGGATATTGATCTTGATTTTCCGACCTTTAGTTACCTACGTAACTAAAGGTCGGAAAATCAAGGGAAAATCATCGCGAGAAATACAATAATTTACGCGTTATTTTGTGTTATGATGAGTGTCAAGAACTCTAAACCACAAAACACATAACTACAAGAATATAGTAACACGTTGGAAATCGAATGAAATCGTCATTTTGCGTATATGCCGCTCTACGCAATCCATAAGAAGTGCGTAGGTCGTAATACAGAGATCCGCAGATATTTCCGAAAAGTTATGCCAAGGTTTTGTGGTGCTTATGGTCTTATGCAGTCTTAAATATGGGAAATTCATAAGTAGAAATGTAAACGTTTTTCTTTGATGCCAATTCATCAAAGGTAAATCGATTGGTAACAAATTATTCAACTGTTAAATTATTTTAACTAAAATTGATACTACATACATTTATACTTAATATTTGTATGGATTAATCATATTTTGTTCCATAATCGAAATTAAATAATATTATGTGCACTTTTTGCTATTTTAGGTGGTTCAGGTAATGAATTTAGCATGTCACAAAAACTGAAAACTTAAAATGAAATTAAGTGATCACAAAGTAATTAAATGATGCTTTATGATAAGCAAAATAAAATTGTGCTTATGTTACTAAAAAAAAGATTTAAAAAAACCAATAAGAATCTAAACTAGAATGTACAAAAATTTTATTGACTTCTTTTTAATTTAGACAAATATTTCAGATAATTAGTCGTTATTATTGCCTTAGGTCCCTACCTTAATTATAAGAGAACACTTCGATTTTGTTACTACACCTAATTATTTTAATTTACGTATTAGTTATACAAACAACAAATTACTGAAAATATTGTTATTAATAAACGATCTTAATAGTCCATTCCAAGTTATTATTTCCTATCTGTTAGCAAGAGTTAATATTCAGGATAAGCAAAAAATAAAATCCAAGTTTAACTTTTAAAATCGCTATAGAGCGTTCGTTGGTTTGAATATTTATAGTTTAACATAATCGATTTTTGATTTTGCTATCAAAATTGTCAAAAAATAAAAACTAGCGCGGTATTTTCGCGGAGTACTTATGTTAACAGATATAACTACACCTTGACTTAGATTAACTTAAAGATGGTGGCGATTTTGTCATGCATTTTCTGAATACAAAATAAATACGTTAATTTAGTCTTCAGAAAATGCAAGAATCGTATTTCCGAACCTATGGCACAGAAAGTAAATGAACTACTTAGTAACTATAAAATATATAAGACATAAAACTATAAAATATATAAGTCAAATATACAAGGTATTAGATAAATTCGTACAAAGGCAAGATCTAAAGATTAATCACTAGTATAAAAACTTGAATACAGAACTTAAATTAAGATGTGGCCACAAACTTTGCGAGTAGTAGAATATGCCAACTCAAATCAAGTTTCAGACGTAACTTACTTGTATAGCGGGGCAATGGAGCCAGCGTCTTGGGGACGCTTCCGACTGGTATTGATATGGATAAGTTGAGCTACCTGTAGATTGTTTGCAACAGTCTGCGGCTAGCTCAATTGGTTCAATCGAAAATATTAGTTCTAATTTGTTTCTATTATTTGATTGGTATTTTCTTTGTTAATACATAACTTCTTGTTTCTTATCATGTTTTCTTGTTTGAATTATTTGACAAAAGGCCAAATGCCACTCGCAATTTTCGTGGTCACCGAAGAAACTACAAACTAGTAATAAATTAATAGAACAGAAAATAAATCGTTTTCTTAGAATAGTTCAACAATTTGATATGTGTGGATTCGATTATTCCTACACGACTGGATGGTAGAAAAATATGATTTGGGTCTTATTGCAATACATAATAGAGTTTAAAACTGATCTTTAATTCGTTGAACCATCAGCCGTTTTTCCGAAATGTGTTATTTCGTTTATATGAAATAGTGAAAGGCACTGACAGATATGGAAAGAATCAAAATAATGAGTGACCATTATTTGCGTGTCTTTCCAAAAAACCTCTATGTTTTCGATGTATAGGTAGTACATAATAATGTAGGCATCATTTGCAAGATATTTTTACGGGTACTTTACATTGCGTAACGAAATTTTGTGACAATTTTAAATCTATAATACTTTCGAAATTGTATGCCAAAGAATTAAACCGGCCAAGGCATGTCGGACCAAGCATAGTCAACCCAGTAAGTGCAATTTGTTCAAAAATCAGTCAATATAACTTTAGTAGAGTAGTTACTTGTCATCTCATTCAACATATTAATTTGTAGAACGATAAAAACGAGATGGGTTATAGATTCATCAAAGTTGCATCATAAAAATGAAAACATATATTATGACCAAGTAAAGTAAATTTCAAAAACTGATATGCTTTTGAACCTTACCCTGAGGGTTTTAGAGTCGTTTTTCTATTTAGTCAGCAACGCTATGATCGTCATCTTTTTACATCTGCGAAAGATGACTCATGTGTCATAGTCATCAGCTTTAGGAGTCAACCGAGCATTTTTGATTGATCATTAGTATGATTTACCCTGGCCATCCAATAAGGCGACCTCACAATTTTATACAGGCGTCTAATTTAAACCGTACCTATAAACTTTTTGCTGGTATCCTTACAAAAGGTGGGTGAGTAGGCTAGTGTCCTAAAAAATCTAATTAGTCCGTCAGTTACATTAACAGAAGATATTGGACACGCATTTTTTCTTCAGTTTACATAGCATCTTGGCAGACAAACTGCTTACCAACTGATAAGGTAAAGAGATTGGATAAGGAAGGAGGTTAGTAGTAAAAAGAGGTTAGTTAGATCCGCTTTCTGAAGAGTTCAGGCCTTGCTTCATTTGTGCGTAGGCGGCTTGTATACTCTCGCAGACGAACTTGTATTGACTCTGTGGACAAAAACGTAGGGTTAAACTTGAAGATGTGGCGATTCTATAGGGGCTTTATATGATCTCCTAGCCGAATTCCGACCACGGCGGCCAGTCTCATCGGATACTAGCCAGATACACAGGATATATTATAGTGCACAAGTGTGTGCGCAAACACAGGTGCACTCTCATAATCCGATGGGACGGCAGACTGACACGACCGGGGAGAGGTCAAGCGTAGGACCAACGCCTTAACGTGCTTTCTGAGGCACGGGGGTGTAACACCGCCAACTTCCTGACTCCGGGCTGCTACTGTCAATTTTCCTTGCCAGAAAAACACCAATAACAACTACTGGCCCGACCCGGGATTTGAACCCAGGACCTCATAATCAGCGGTTGAACAAGCTGACCCTTCTTTAAAGACTGGCTGTCTTTATAGAAGGCATAAGGCATACTAAATCAACAATTACATGTACTTGTAGCGAAGCGAGTCATACGTATATTGTTCTTTGCAAAGTATCCCATCCCTCGATAATCTTCAATCTCAAAAATGTGTGAAACTAGATCAAAAATGATCGACGAATATAATTGGTCGATTGATCATATTTTTAAGAGTCAAACCGAACCCGGCAATGCCCCAGAGCCGACCCGGTGGCGGGTTGGTTTCTTATCGGCGGTATAATAAGTGTATTATTTTAGACAATCATATCGGCGACTTGACTCAACATTTCGGTGTATGAATATTGTAGGCTCCTGACAAAAATTGTAAGCGACAATCAACATTTAAATAAATGTCTAAAAAAGACTTCGGTCTGTGTCGGTAACTTAGGTGTGTAGACTCCATCAAGACACGTAGTGCCATTGCAGCGAGCGAAGGGAGCCTAGCTAGGCAAGGCATGCCAGGGCGGCGAGCGAAGCGAAACGCACTGTGTAATTGTGCTAGATTATATGGTTTGTAAGTAAGCTGTGTGGTGCCGGCTTAGAATTTGCACCACCCCAACTCTTCCCGCGGTGTCGTAAGAGGCGACTAAGGGATATCCACCGGGGGCGGTCAGCGGCGCCCCTGCAGAACAATTCTACCACCGAACTGCGATCCCAACCCGCATGCCCAGTTTGGGGATTATGGGCATTACCCCACGGGATAAAAGCCAATAAGGCGCTTATCAGGAGGTTGAGGATATAGCCGCGTCCAGACCGGCTGAGCGCGGCTCGCGAGTCCCGCTCGCGAGCCAATAGTCCGGCCGGTGTGGACGGCGCTCGAGCTTCCTCGGGCACACGTTGGGGCCGAGCGCCGCTCGGCCCCGAGCCATGCGTTGTCGGTTTTTGCCGATGCTCAAAGGCGGCTCAGCCTGAGCTGCTCGCCCGGTGTGGACGGACGTAACGACACTCGCGAGCCAGTGAATCTGACTGCTCAAACCGGCTCACCTTGGCTTGCGAGCCCGGCTCGGAACTTTTCGCAAATTAGCTCGCGAGCAGGAAGTCTGAGCGCGGCTCGCGAGCGGCACTCAGCCGGTCTGGACGCGGCTTATGGTTTGTAAAAGTAGTTGGGCAAAGTACGCCGCTCGCTAGTACAGTACTCACCACATTCTGTATGCACATGGGTCTCTGGCGGCGCATGGCGCGCACCAAGTCCAGCGGGTAGAGCGGCTGGCGGCGCGCCATGTACTCCAGCGCAGTCTCCGCCAGTATCAGCACGCCCGTGCGTCCGACGCCGGCGGAGCAGTGCACTATCATGGGCGGCTCAGCGAGGTGCGTTTCGACGTTGTCTTCGTCCTCGTCTTCTTCTACGACGGTTGGAATCACTGGAATAGTGGGAAATTGGTTATTGGTCCCTTCAAGAGGATACCCTTCGAGGTGTATAATATCCTAAATGGCTTGGCGGTCATTTTGGATTATACATTAGGTACTCTTGCATATCGGGCACGTGTTATGGAAATAATAATTTCCGCAGGGGCCCAAAAGCAAACTAGCAGCTAAATTTAATCTCTGGAAGTTTTAGTCAGACTCCAAAGATGATTTTCTAATGTTGATGCAATATTTCTGGCTATGTTTTATCCTGGTACCAGACGATGGGCAGATTCTTTATGTGTATTACATAAAGCGTCTGCCAAATACTAACCGCGGCTTCGCCCGCGTGGAAATTTCAGAAATTTATTGCACTAGGGATTTGTGGAAATAAGAAATACATGCTTCATTATTAACTACATAGTTTATTTATACCGAGTTTTGAGTGAATAATAATGAACCAAGGAATAATAATTTTCCATAGAAAGTTTACCACACTTTTTAACACCTCAGAAGGTATTTTTTAATAATTAGATGAGCCTATGTGTTATACCTGAGTCCCTATGTATATAAGTAGTTTATGTAAGTATATGTAGCTATATATATAGTTATGTATGTAGTATATTTTAAGTGTAGTATTATATTAAAAGTATTTATTTATTAAACCTTCAAGAGCACACAGAACCCATAAATACTATCCAATAATCCTATTCATCCACGGTTGTCTGGTAGAGATCGCTCTTGAGCGATAAGACCGCTACTTGTCACTTAGTTTTTAAGCTGTTTTGCTGTATTGTTTCTATCTATAAGTGTGCAATAAAGAATTTTCTATCTATCTATGTGTCATTCTAGAACCTAAACTCTACACACCAAATTTCATCTAAATCGGTTAAGTAGTAATGGAGATACGTGTGGTAACAAACATTCATATCACATCACACTGTCACACTAATATTATAAATGCGAAAGTTTGGATGGATAGATGGATGGATGTTTGTTACCTCTTCACGCCAAAACGACAGAACCGATGCGATCGGGCTGAAATTGCATAGATAAAGCTCTAAGCCTGGAATCCAACATAGGCATACTTTTTATCCCACAAAACAGTTAACATGAGATAGAAATAACCTTTAAACGTTTCCATACAAACAACACATGCGAAGCCGCGGGTAGAAACTAGTTTATAATATTAGTAGGATACTGACAGTCCCGTCTCTTCCGGAGCCGGACGCAGAGCTGAGTGAAGTTGAGGAAGTCCGAAGTGTCCTCGGGCACTCCGTGGTCGGGCCACGCGGTGTATTGTAGCTGGGTTACGTTACGACAGGCGCCGCTCGACTCCTGAGAAAGATAACATTTAATCAAGGGATAGAATATAAACAATGGACCTGGAAATAGTCAATGTTTTTTTAATTTTTTGTTATTTTTGATACTAACGGAAGTTTTAGTAGAATGTAAGATTTAACTCGACTCATGTACCATTTTATCTGGACCTCGCACGCGTTTGCCTCTTTTTGCGCTTTAGCCTACTTCTAGCCATTATTAAGGCGCTACCCCGACCCAAATCAGCGCCACCACCTATTGACGTGACAACGTCTTATAATTCGATAGAGCCGGCTGCACGCACGAAAAAACATGACGTCATGCGGCGTTACCTCGCTCTGAGGCGTTCCAAGTAAGGCTTGAAGTGCAAGCGAGAGCGCTCGACATCCGTCTCTCTCCTACTTGAGTGAGCGATGCGTCTGCGTGGACAGCTGCTATACTATAGTACATTTACATGTTTTGATCGAGTATCAAATGCTACCATTGCATCAGTATTTTCTTAAGACGTTGTCACGTTCAACTATCGTCAGTAAACCGACTTTACAGACAACCAATATTTTTATCTTATTACTAGCTTCTGACCGCGGCTTCGCACGCGTATTTTCGGTATAATAAGTAGCCTATTTTCAAGGTTAAGCTATGTGCTAAATGTACCCCAAATTTCATTATGACCTGTTCAATCGTTTTGGAGATCTTAGGTAACAAAAATTCATATTTCACAAACTTTCGGCTTTATAATATTAGTAGAATTCCGTTTAACGATTCTAAAAAATCGATCCATTTTGTGATTCCTATCATAAACTGTTTTTTAAAGCCTCTGTAAAAGTTTTATTTTGTATACTTTAAGCCAATATAGTGGCCAAAAAGAGCAACTACGCTTCTCTGCCGATGTCCTAAGAAAACGGTCGTACATAGGCTATAGGATTCAAACAGTAACATCCCAGATATATCTCCACTCGAGCCGAGCTTGTTAGAGTTTAGAAAGCCTGCCCTACTTCAGGCAAATATCCATACTATGAATATTATAAAACGAAAGTAACTCTGTTACCGTATCACACCTAAACGAATCTTTGTGAAATTTACCAGGGTAAACAATATCGGGGACGGACATAGGCTCCTTGAAAAGCGCGCGCGAAGCCGCGGGCAGAAGCTAGTAATAGCTATAGTTTCTCACCTTTATAACCATATCCCTCTGCACATAATGTCCAAAGTTCTGCTCACTATTCGTACTGACAATGAGTGCGTTAGTCGCCTTTAGATTGGTCCCAACTTTGGGCCAATATTGATGGCACTTAGCGCGTCCAGTTTCTGTTAGTACGGTGAGCATCACAACGAGCGTGCTTTCGCTTTCCCAAACCATCTGCCAGAAGTCGCCGACTGTTGTTGAAAGTGGTCCTGTGGATATATAAGTTTTTAGTAAATTTTAGATTTCTTTGTCTGAATATAATAAATAAATAAATAAACGACGTAGGTATAGGTACCCTGTACATTTTGGTCGAGAGAGAATCAAAAATTATTTTTTTGGTTACTAAACTACAAATTTACGGTTTACAGATTTTTCTCGTTATTTGTGCTATATGACCTGACCTTGCTTCTTGCCAAATTTTATGACTCTACGTCAACGGGAAGTACCCTATAGGTTTAGGTCCATGGCGAGAGTCAAAAGTATTTTTTTTGGTGAATAAACTACGAATATACAATTTTTTCCCGTATTTGTGCTTTATGGCCTTCCTTCTTGCCAAATTTCATAATTCTAGGTCTACGGGAAGTACCATATAGGTTTTGGTCCATGGCGAGCATTCACCACAAATAACGATAAAATTCTGAAACCGTAAATTTGTAGTTTATTAACAAAAAAAGTTTTTATTCTCTCCCTCGACCATGTTGACCTAGAATCATAATATTTGGCAAGAAACAAGGTCTTACAATTTAACGGAACCCTTAGTGCGCGAGTCTGACTCGCACTTGACGTTTTATTTTATTATTCGATGGGTCTCTCAAAACAGAGTCTATTTGGTCGTGTGTGCCTAAACTTATAGTTTCGGAGTAAATCACTAAAAACTGATATCAGGGCGGCGATCGAGCAAGTGACGTCACACACACCCGCGGCGGTCACCCTGTGAACTTCGCTAGTAATTTAGTCATAACTTCGTACGTAATGGTCCGATTTGGATAATTTAAAAAGATATATTATCATTATAATGTCATAAAGAATAACGTGGATACTAGTTCTATTGAAATTGCTAATAACGTTACGGATCCTCATTGAACTTCACTCTTGCAATTGCAAAAGTGAAATTGACCTAATAAGAGAAATGCATACCTTGTGTTGCAATGTAACCAAGTACAAGATCTGAGTTAGGAATTTCCATGTTGATGTAGGAAGCATTTATGTAGTCTCCATTTTGTCCGTTCTTCAGTGTCACTATTGACGAGTCATCTGCAAAAGACAAAAACTTACAGATTTTCTACTACTAGGTACTCTTATAACGCGCGCTCAACGCGCACCTGTCGCCGCAGGAGCCGCACGCGCCGACGTCGCCATCGAATTTTACAAATCTTTATATGAAACAAGCTGCGCCCCGCGGCTTCGCACGCGTTGTTTCTATGGAAACGTTAAAAGGTGATTTCTATCCCATGGGAACTGATTTATGGGATAATAATGTGATTTATGGGATAATAATGATAATAATGCCTATGTTTTATTCCAGGCCTAGAATTATCTGTATGCAAAATTTCAGCCTGATCCGTTCAGTATTTTTGGCGTGAAGTGGTAACAAACATCCATCCAAACTTTCGCATTTATAATATTAGTGTGATAGTATGCAACATCATGCACCTATCCGCGCTGAATGATCCGCATTTTAGTAAAATCCTGTAGGTATACGGATTCCATCAGCCTGATATCCTTAGATTAATTCGAGCAAGCACCTTTTTACAGCCTGATATTCCTAGATTATTTCGAGCAAGCAAGAGCTCATGAACCTATGATGTTAGTCTTGCGGTTTGACCTTTCTATCTTCTCCATTTTTACTGACGAACTTTTGAAGCTAGTTGATTTGTCAACCACGCAAGTAATTAATTCCTGCCAAAGCAAATGTCACCTAGAGCATAGATCATTTAATAACATCAACCAATAAAAAGTACTTACAAGGTGCAATATCCCTGTATCGATTCTTGTTAACGTTCTTCGGTAGTTTCGAGATAGCGGTAGATTCTTCTGGAATCCTCCGCTGTAGGGTCTCGTACTGAGTTAAAGCCGCGCCGTTGGCTAGTCCGTCGCCGAGCAAAAGCATGGATTGTTCTAGAGCGTCGCCCTCTAGCTTCGAGGTTAGGGGCACGAACCATGATACTGGCTCTTCGGGGACTGTTTCTTGGTTGTGTGTTTCGTATATTGCTAGAAAAGAAAAATTGACAGTGATGTTAATAACCTCTGTTGCTCACTGGGTGAAGGTACGCCAAAAGGTTGTAGATTCGATCTCAAAGCGCTTCGGGTTTGTGTTGTGTTTCCATTCATACCTGTTATGAAGGCGAAAGTTTATAGTAGTATATTAGAAGATGTGTTCATGTGCGTTGCCTAACATTGTGGAAACTACCGAAAAGGCGGGGCTATGTGTTATTCTAGGCCTGGAATACCATATAGATTACTTTTATCTTAGAAAAACGCGCCCGAAGGCTCGGGCAGCTAGTCAGTCTTCTAAAACTCTGTGGCAAATATGTTTACTTTTACACAACAAAGATGCTTTCATAAAATCTGCTTACCGTTAGGTTTGACGACCAATGACAGTATACCCTTCGTGCTTCTAATAAGTTGAACTATCTGATCGTGATTTAGCTCCTCTACGTCAGTTCCGTTGATAGATAAAACCTGGAACAACAAAATTATATTTTCAATATAACGATATACCTATATACCACTTTAGCAAACACTTTTGTATTTCGAACAGCTGAAAGAGACGCTCGGTGTCTCGATCGTCTTTTGTTTTTAGTTGGCGACACACTCTTGAGTCTTATCGCTTTACCCAGTTCTCTTGGTAACCCTCTTGGTTACTTTCAAGCGACTTTCCGCCCTACACTCACTAGCATAGAGTCCATTTTACCAGGTCCCCTTGCTGCAGCTGATCCTTCATCCTAGCGGCCACTCGAGACAAGAGTACCGGCGCGCCGCCAGCGCCTCGCACGTCGAACCTCCGAGTCAGCTGACAAAGCAACTGTCCGCCCTACACTCACTAGCATAGAGTCCATTTTACCTGGTCCCCTTGCTGCAGCTGATCCTTCATCCTAGCGGCCACTCGAGACAAGAGTACCGGCGCGCCGCCAGCGCCTCGCACGTCGAACCTCCAAGTCAGCTGACAAGCAACTGTCCGCCCTATAATCACTATCATAGAGTCCATATTACCTGGTCCCCTTGCTGCAGCTGGTCCCTCGTCCTCGCGGCCACTCTAGACACGAGCACCGGCGCGCCGCCGCCGCCTCGCACGTTAAACCCAAACACTCCTTCCGAGTCGGCTGAGAGATGGATGCAGACCGTCTCGTCATGATGCTCTGAGGCTGATTCTGACTCGTCCACGTAGGTTAGTGGGATGCGGAGGACGCGTTCTAGGAGGTCGGCATTGCTGAAAAAGGGATGTTACTTTTAGGCCATTGTAAGTACCTACTGGCACATATTTGACTTAGAACATATATTTCATGTCCTGTCTTTTTAAAAGGTATCATTTCCCACATCTGGGAAAAGACTTCGTCCTGCTAATTATTTATCATAGCCGAAAGGCTGCCTGCCAATTCAATGAATAACAATGACACGATCCTGAAGTATTAAACGAAAAACCCTCTTACAGCGAGCGAAGCGAGCCACGCTCCTTCACACAGCGTGTATTGAGAAGTACGACATGCGAAGTGAGCCGCGTTGTTTGCTGTGCTGCTCTCTAACACGCATGAAATGTTTCAAGCAATCCACGGCGGCGCGTCCCTGATACAACCCCCGCTTTTTTAATACTATGTCAAGTGGTCATTTTTCATTACGTTCATTTCTAATCGTGGTCCTAATCTGCCAAAAGGTCGCGAGGGCCTGACCATAGGAATATTTGTACAAATGTCAGCCTCACTTGAGATCAGGCTGCGACTGCGCATCGGTCCAGGCGTGCCGTGGCGCGGGCTCGGTGTGTGACGTCACGCGCGACCCGCGACACGTTATGGAGGCGCCGTTTGAGTTCGGTGACGTAGTGCCGGCGGATTGCGATCTGTGGCGGGAGCTGCTGCGTCTGAGGAAAGAAAAAGGACTTTAAAACGAAGACAAGTTTTTTTTTGCATGGAGATTCGGTATTTAACTCGAAACTTGAACAGAGCTCTAGTGTGCTCAGCATCGAAAGACATGGGCCTTTTCAAGAGCATTTAAATTGAAATGTTCCAAAACGATCGTCATTTGTTTTAGAGTGACACTTTGTAAGTCCCTATATGATAGTAGTAATAGGACTCGGTGGACTAACCTGTAAGTTTTGATAATACCATGATCAAGCGATCGTGTTTTGTTTTTCAAGCGAGATTCAAGCGAAGACTTCGCTTCGCATGTCGTATTTTAAGCCCATAGAGCTCAAACTCCCTTACCTCACAAAGTTCCCATTGCTCGTTCTAGATCTAGCCGCGTCCTTGATAGTTTGTGTCTCACTCCGCAAGAAACGAACGGATGTGCTATTAGCGTGAATTGAGCGCGATCGTCTTATGTTCTGAATGAATGACTGAATTCATATTTGTTCCAAAGCGATAGTCTTTTGTTTTAAGAGCGCTGCTAGTCATAGCAGCGCTCTGCTGTTGCTTTGATCAAGCGATTGTGTTTTGTTTTCAGACATCCAGTATGTCTGAAAACAAAACACAACTTAGTCGTATTTGAAGCCTCGAGATTTTGATGCGGGATTGGATTCCATACCGAAGCCCAGAGAGTAAAAAATAATTCCCGTACCTCACAAAGCTCCTATTACTCGTATAGATCTCGCCGCGTCCCTGATTGCTTGCGTCTCAGTCATCAGCACTGGCGGATGCGCAATGCCGGCCAGCGCGCTGAGAGCCGCCAGCAACGGCCTACGTCTTATTGTAACACTTGAACTGAGCTTTACTGCGCTCTACATAGATGTCAAAATTCCGTGAATTGAGTGCGATCGTCTTTTGTTCATAATGATCCAAAGCGATAGTCTTTTATTTTAAGAGCGCTGCTATGCGCTCTTAAATTAGTATTCGTACGAACGTTCCAACGCACGCAAAACATTTAGATATATATTTTTTTTTTTTTTTTTTTCTTCTGACTACAGTTTTAATTGTTCTTCGTTTTAGTGTATGGTGATTGATGTGTTACTTAGTAGTTTTATTCATTGCTGTGTACTACTCTCGATCCCTTCTCGATTGAAAGCCGATTCGCTTAGTTATTTAGGTTTTTAAAATTTCTTTATATGTTAATGTTTTTGTAAGTTCTAATATTACATAGTTTTTAATTTCTCTTTATTTATGGCAACTGGCGGGTGGATAGTGTATTTGGTAATAATTGCTTTACAGGTACATTGGTTGAGCGTAGTAAGTTGTAGTATATATATTTTTTTGGGTCTATTTTATCTATGAGTGATTCAGATGGCGATGAATTCATATCTTGTCCCTCTTCAACTAGTAGCAGTTCTGATGATAGTTTTAGCAGCATCCCATCTCTTCGTGATACTCTAGAAACCACTTTTAGTGATGTATCTAGAAATTTCAATATAGTCCATATTAATGCGCAGAGCATACCGGCCCACATTAATGAAATGCTTGCATCACTATCTTGCAAGAACATACATGCCATTCTTGTATCAGAGTCCTGGATGAAACCTAATTTACCTACTACTCCTTATTCACTTCCAGGTTTCCAACTTATTAGGAATGACCGCACAAGTAGCGGAGGGGGCGGTGTAGCGATATACCTACGTACTCGCATCCCCTACACAATCATAAATATGTCTGCACAGCCGCCCCCGTCCTCCTCTGGTGAACATCTTTTTCTCCAAGTCACTCTTGCACACCGTAAAATTCTTCTTGGCGTTTATTACTCCCCTTCTGTGCGCATTAACTTTTTCTCTTCTCTCGAAAAACATTTCGAAGATCTTATCCCTCTGCATGATCACACCATTATAATGGGTGATTTTAATACCTGCCTAATGAAGAAAGACTCTCGTTCGTCCGCTCTTGAGAATATTGTTCAGGCTAACAACCTGACCATTCTTCCTCTGAGTGCGACTCATCATTTTCCTAACTGTCAACCTTCCCTTCTAGACCTAATTTTTGTTTCTTCCAATGCTCATGTTGCCAAGCACGGACAGTGTACGGCGGATGAGTTCTCGTATCATGACCTAATATTTCTATCTTATAAGATTCGACCTCCTAAAGACAAACCTCAAATTCTTCTGCAGCGCAATTTCGGTTCAATGGATATGAAGTCTTTGTGTGACGATGTACAAAACGTAGATTGGTCTGGGGTTCATGAAGCTAACACTATTGATGCCAAGGTTCAATGTTTCAACGATGTCATTATTAGTCTGTACGACGTGCATGCTCCTGTCCGAGCAGTCAAGATGAAACATCTCCCTGCTCCCTGGCTTACTGATGAAATTCGGTCTGAAATGCACAAAAAACTTGCAGCCAAGGTTCGGTTTCGACGCACTCCGACAGAATTCAACAAAATCAAGTATGCTGAGGCTAGAAATCACTGTAATAGGGTGTGTAGGGATGCACAACGCCGTTATATCCATGAATACGTTACCAATAAAGACCCGGCGAAAGTGTGGAAGTTCCTGCGCACGCTCGGTATTGGAAAATCACGTCAAGAGGCACCCAAAGACTTAGACATAAATGCTCTCAATTCACATTTTTCAGCCTCCTCCAGCTTTGATGGATCTACTAAACTTCAAACTTTGAACTATCTCTCTTCTCTTCCAACTCCTGATTTTTCTAATTTTTCATTTAGACAATTTACTGATGGCGATGTTAAAAAGAGTATCCTGTCCATAACGTCTAATGCTGTTGGTAGCGACTGCTTAAGTAAAAAGATGATCATCCCGATTCTTGATGAAATACTTCCTGTAATTACTTACCTTTTTAACTACTCCATTGACACTGAAACCTTCCCAAGTGTATGGAAGGAGGCTCAGGTCACCCCTCTTCCTAAAAAGCCCAATCCTTCTTCTTTTTCTGAGTTTCGACCTATATCTATTCTCCCTTTCCTCTCTAAAGCCTTAGAGCGCCTTGTGCACCAACAGCTGAGCGTTTTTCTTAATTACAATAATCTTTTGAATCCCTTTCAGTCCGGTTTTCGTCCAGGCCATAGTACTGTCTCTGCTCTTATTAAAATTACCGACGATATCAGACATGGCATGGACGACGGATTTGTAACTATTCTGTCACTCCTAGACTTCAGCAACGCGTTCAACAACGTTGACTTCGACATTCTTCTAGCTCTCCTCTGCTCTTTTAACATATCGCCCTCAGTGATTGGCTGGTTTCGAAACTACCTGAGTGGACGCCGGCAACGCATTCGCGTTGACGATTCCTTTTCAACATGGTGTCAATTGGATGCTGGTGTTCCTCAGGGCGGCGTTCTATCTCCTCTTCTCTTTGCAATCTTCATCAACTCTATCTCTAAACATCTATCTTCTCCCTACCACCTCTATGCAGATGATTTGCAAATCTACACGCAAGCCCCGGTGGAATGGCTTGGTGAAGCCATTGCAGATTTGAATAAGGAACTTGATAATATCAACAGTTGGAGCAAATCATTTGGGCTCAAGGTTAACCCTAGTAAAACCCAAGTGATCATCATAGGTAGCTCTAGGATGACTGCTCGTATCGACTGGCCTCACCTACCAAAAGTCATTTTTAATGGGGTTGCTATAGAGATCAGCGAAACGGTAAAAAATCTGGGGTTACTTATGAACAGGCAGTTATCGTGGGGTCCACAACTGGCAGCGGTATCCAGAAAGACTTTTGGTACAGGTGCTTCTTTAAAGCGATTGCGTAACTTTCTTCCTACTTGCACCAAAATTGCGCTTGCACAATCCTTATTGCTCCCTCTCCTAGACTACGCAGATGCCAGTTATCCGGATTTAACTGAAGACCAACTCAACAAGCTTGAGCGTCTTCAGAACTACTCCATTAGATTTATATTCGGCCTGCGTAAATTTGACCACATCTCAGAGTACCGCAACAGGCTCATGTGGCTGCCCATTCGTCTTCGCCGGAATGCTCATGTCCTTCAGCTCCTTTACTCCGTTCTTTTTGTTCCATCGACACCTTCTTATCTAAAAGACCGTTTTGAATTTCTCCATCTGTCCCATTCACGATCCCTCCGTTCTTCTGATAATCTTCTTTTAAAAATTCCTTCGCACACTTCCCAGTTTTATGGTGATTCCTTCACGTTGCAGGCCACCAGACTCTGGAACGCCCTTCCTGTTTCTATCCGACAAGCTAAATCCCTTCCCGTCTTCAAAAGTATGGTTCATCAACACTATCTGTCCACTCTTGATAAGTCTTCCTGATATTCTTTATTTATTTTGTTATTTATTCCTTTTTTTTGTGTTTGTTTGCTCTCTTTTATCTCTCTATTATTAATAAACGATTTCATTTCTGCTTTCTATAGCTCCTACTTGATTGTTTAATACTTAGTACATCGTCAATAACGCCACCGTCAGCTTCAATACGTACCGATCCTATCCATCCAAAGGTTGCCTGGAAGAGATCGCTGTTAGCGATAAGGCCGCCGATTGTGCCATATTCTATATAGTTAGTACCTATTAAGTTCTTATTAAATTGTTCTGTGTATTGATGGTGCAATAAAGATATAATCTATCTATCTATCTATCTATGTACTGTTGCTTTGATCAAGCGATTGTGTTTTGTTTTCATGAGATTCTGATGCGGGATTGGATCCCGAAGCTAAGAGAGTTAAAATTCTCGTACCTCACAAAGCTCCTATTGCTTGTTCTAGATCTCGCCGCGTCCCTGATTGCTTGCGTCTCAGTCCTCAGGACTGGTGGATGCGCAATGCCGGCCAGCGCGCCGAGAGCCGCCAGCAGCGGCCTGCGCCTCGGTCCTCGCAGACGGAAGAACCCGTGTCGCTCCACGCTGCACCGCCAGAGGGCCTTCGCGGCGCGTGATGTGCGCATGTTGAAGCCTAGGACTGTATCGTAGCTTTCTGACTGGAAGGGATGAGAAAGGATTCATAAAACACTGTACTGGTGCTGCGTACATAATGTACTGATATATAAAAGTTTTTAAGATTTTGCGAACGTAGGGGAAATAATAACAAAAGGTACGCGATAAAACCATTAATTATGTACTAGTGTATGTTAATAAATAGAGATGAAATATGTTTGAAAGCATTCTAAGAGTCAACATTTCTAAAAATACTTACTTAAAAAAAACCTTTTATTATTATTACTATTTTTAGCACACAATAATGCATATAAAACTAAAAGTAGTAGAAGTATCAACAAAATATAATAAAAAGTAACTCTATCATCGTTTTGACTAGTAACATAACTTTATATTTAATAATGAGACAGAATGTCTGAACAGGGAAAAGGTACACAGCAATGGGAGCTCACACTGCTGTGTACATTTTCCCTGTTCTGCCATTCGGTCGAGTCTACACCATACAACGCTTGCTACTAAATCAAGCTATGCTAGCTTAAACTAAAATAGAATACAAGCCAAAATTAAAAATTTAAAAAACCCGCGACGTTTATTGACTGAACAGATTTTCATGAAACATGGCTAAGAACACTCGGGATAAAATTACCTTGACACAAAAAAAACTAAACGAAAATCGGTTCATCCGCTTGGGAGCTACGATACCACAGACAGATACACAGACAGACACGTCAAACTTATAACACCCTCACTTTTTGCGTCGGGGTTAAAAAATACAATTCTGCATTTTAATCACGGTGAAAGTGACTTCAAAAACCAATAAAATTAATCCAGGCCACAATCAGCCACTGCTAAATGAATGTCGGTAAAAAAGTCAAATAAAAGAAATAAAAACAGCACACTTACATCAAGTTCACTTACCGCTTCCCGCTTCAGCTGTATAAAGAACCGCTTTTTCTTGAAAGAAATCTTCACTATCTTGGCCCAGGAGAAGGTGTTTATACGTATGTTGTTCTGGAACACCACTATGCCGATTGAGGTCACGCCGATGTGTATGTCTTTTCCGTGGTAATCCTGGATATAATTGGGTTGAATTTTAACGCTTTTGAAATTTCTAATAAACTTAAAATAAAAGCGCCTAATTTTCATGTTATTTTTTTATTTCATTTATTCCACCGTAGGTAATGATTATATACACTGGATGTTGAAATCTAATTTACTTTTGCTTAATAAAACATAATATTCAATTATGACCACAGATATATATGTACAATAGATAACGCAAATGCATGTACTTCGCGTGTCCGAACCCCGACCAAGCGTCAAGGTTGGTCGCCGCTAACTTCAGTCCGCGCGCGTCCATTGTTGCAGCCGGACGGCCGCAAGAACAATAAAAATGCCTCGTTGCGTGATAATTAACTGCAATAGCCCAAAAATTTCGAACACCCAAAGGCAGGAACATATTTCCTATCACAGTTAAGTTATTTTAAAATTGTATTATGCGTAAATTCATATTAAAACTGTTTTTTAAGTATTTCAAGCTGCGTGCGAGTCCCAGAATATACCTAACTATAAATTAACGTTAAGTAAACTATATTCTCATTACATTGCCGCGTTTGCTTTGGACGTCGTGTGTTAGGAGACGATGAATATCGGAACTAGCGATACTGTAGCGCATCGCTTCGACTTCGTGATACAGGCAATTTGTCATTCGTCTGTCAAAACTAGCGACTAGTGATGTTCGTTCTACAACATATATTAATAATCGATTTTAATCGATATCGGACAGACGAATGATATTATAATGAAGGTGATAAAATAAAATAAAAATATCTAACAAGTATAAAATTTTATATCTGATTTTTAATATAATATGACTTGAGTGCGTTGGATGACAATCTCGTCTGATGGAAAACGATGATGTGGCCTAAGGTGGAGTACGCAAGCTCAAATAATGCCTGTTCACTCTTGCCTTAAAAACCCTAAGTTGTACACGTCGGGAAACGTTGAAGCAGGAAGAGCATTTCATACCTTAACAGTCCGCATGTTGAAAGAGGAAGCGAATCGCTTTGTACGAAGCAGTGGAATATCGACCACAAATATACAGCTAGTTATAATATAAGCATGCTAAGTATTATAATATAAAATCTTTTTTAGAATATTATTAGATTTATTTTTTTAATTCCATGGTTTTTGTTATTTTTTTAATTTTTAGATTAACTCCGCGTCATAGATGTCGCTGCAACTCTGAGGTAGGATACCTTTTTTATAGTGGTAGTTCTGATAGTCAATGGTACACCGTCATACAGCATATTATGTTCAAGTTAACGCACACCAATATGTTCTGATCTTTAAAAAAAAATTACACTGTATATACCCACAGCTTGGTTTCATTTGTATCAGTAAAACTAAACGTAAATGATTTACAACAAACGTCCAACTTCACCAATTTTGCTTTATTCATAGGATCCTTTGCCTTTGCAAATGTGAAAAAAGTTGGCTACCTCAGAGATGAAACGCCACCTAGGATGTGGACAGGTAACTCCCCGAACTCTCCCATTCAAATATGTCATTCGTCTGTCTATATCATTCGTCTGTATTGATAATTCGTCTGTAAGAAAATTGATGTCATTCATATTAATCGATTTGTGTGAGAGCGAGCGGGACCACAGATATAAAAATATATGAGTATGAGCGAGACGATCACGGCGGCGGCTCCAGTTGAATCGTAGCGGGGCGGAGGGGCATCGACGGCATCGGTGTCTTTGAATCGGTTTGGATTTCCCGTCACTAAATTTCGACTGTGACGTCACAGTAGGTGTTAAAAAATCGGCACGCTTGGTTTCAATACAAATCGTTATACTTGCGTTATCTATGTAAATATATATCTGTGATTATGACTGTTTTTATACACACACAAGATTTTTGAGAGGGAAGGAAACACCATAGAGTGATTGTACGCAGATGAAGAGCGAAAAAAAAAACAGACGAACAGTGATTCCTATTTAAACACATAATTATAAAATAACAAATGGTTGGCTGTGTGTAACGCAGTATAGTTGTGACACCTCGCTCCTACCGGGTACCACCATGTGCCTACTACCTTAGTCCATTAGGCGTCTTCCCACCTAAGTGTCCGGCCTATTTGCACGTAAGGTTCTAGAAGGCCTTGGCATTAGCCTAAGCTTCTACACCGATGAGACTCTACACCGAAACACTCCAACCGCTTAGCGTGTTCTAGATAGTTCGCCTCAGCGTCGGCCGGTGATTGACCGCCATTTAGCTTGAGCAATTCTGATCTTTATGTTGTGACAGTAAGGTATATAATAATAGCACTAACCTTAGCCGGATGAGACTCTACACCGTAACACTACAACCGCTTAGCGTGTTCTAGATAGTTCGCCTCAGCGTCGGCCGGTGATTGACCGCCATTTAGCTTGAGCAATTCTGATCTTTATGTTGTGACAGTAAGGTATATAATAATAGCACTAACCTTAGCCGGATGAGACTCTACACCGTAACACTCCAACCGCTTAGCGTGTTCTAGATAGTTCGCCTCAGCGTCAGCCGGTGATTGACCGCCATTTAGCTTGAGCAATTCTGATCTTTATGTTGTGACAGTAAGGTATATAATAATAGCACTAACCTTAGCCGGATGAGACTCTACACCGTAACACTCCAACCGCTTAGCGTGTTCTAGATAGTTCGCCTCAGCGTCGGCCGGTGATTGGCCGCCCTTTAGTTTGAGCAATTCTGATCTTTATGTTGTGACCGTAAGGTATATAATAATAGCACTAACCTTAGCCGGATGAGACTCTACACCGTAACACTCCAACCGCTTAGCGTGTTCTAGATAGTTCGCCTCAGCGTCGGCCGGTGATTGGCCGCCATTTAGCTTGAGCAATTCTGATATTCTGATCTTTATGTTGTGACAGTAAGGTATATAATAATAGCACTAACCTTAGCCGGATGAGACTCTACACCGTAACACTCCAACCGCTTAGCGTGTTCTAGATAGTTCGCCTCAGCGTCGGCCGGTGATTGGCCGCTATGTAGCTTGTGCAGCTCTCTGATCTTTCGCTCGTCTTCTGCCGTCTGTTTCGGCAGCAAGCAGAGCTCTGATAGATAGTTCGGCGGGTGTTCTGATACGTTGTAGTCGCCTAGCTCAGCTGTAAATAAAGAAGACAAAATTGAAATAAACTTGATTCTCGATTCCTAGATATTTTTGTAAACAAGGTTACAAGAATATAAAAATACTAGTAGAAAATTTTCAGATTTTCGAAACAATTTTGGCGTTTGTTGAGCTTTCTTCTTCATTTAATTCGTCTCTAGTCAGTTGTCACAAAAAAATTCTGATTCGTTTTCGTGCAAACGCTAATCTCATGCAAGCGGCATAAGAGTGTGTTGTGTTGTCTACTCGGAACCGAGTGCCTACTCGGAACAGGAAAATCGAAGTTTCTGATCCGCTGAGCAGTTTAATAGAACGCTTGAGAGGAATCATTGCGTAATACTTTGTTTTCATTGGTATAACTAGGTATATTAGTTTACGCGGCGCACACCAAAACTCCTAGTCTAACTCCTAGTCGGCATAATATTATTTTCTCTAACCAGTGTCGTAATTCAGCCAGGACAATACCTTAATAAAATATACATAAACATTCCTCATAATCAGTCAATTGGTGAGGACCGTATGAGAATCCGTTGAATAGGTTTTAAAGTTATCGAGGCCAGACAGACAGTGTGGCGGGGGACTTGTTAGGACTACATTCCTTATCAGCAGACGTAACGTCCGCTGGTGATCGAGCCCCCAAACAAGGGGGCTTGTTTGGGGGAGGCTCGATCGGGGGAGATTTGACCATGATCACCACGCTTGGCAGACGGATTGGTGATCGCAGTGAGGGTGTTAGAAATATAAGGCAGCTTCTGCCCTTCCTCTCGTAGGTTCCTTTAGTCGGCTCTTACGACATCTACGGTTTAAGTTGGGGAGTCTATTGGATCAATTTGGATCCACTGAGTGATACATATTCACGGGTATTTATCGGGTTTATACTATTAACTTATTTTCGCGTTGTTTCGACTGGATTTACTTTTCTGTGGTCACTAAATACCCTAATATGAATAAGCTAATACGCGCTTAATAGCTGTGGAGAATTGAATTCCGCAGCGTTATGATCGAGGAAGTTTCATAAACAATTATATCTGTTGTGACGACAAATAATTGTTTATTAAACTTCCCAAGTCGAAAGTGGAACTAAGTTCGTCTCGCAGATGTTTTGGTTACTGTCAAATCTACCGCTACAGGAGGGCGTGCACGCAGTTCGATAATCGATAAGCTAATGTTGTATTCAGTATTTTTATTGCATGACAAAAATATTACAAAGTTTTGTAAGTTTTCATGCACCCTGTCAGATAGGGTAAGGTCATAGATGTTGATCTAGTTTTGTCACTGATGTAGATATAATTCTGTAAGCGACAGAGACAAAATCAATGCTTGTCGAAGTAATACTCGCGATCATAGAGAAGAGTTGACGCTGTCCTATTTACTGATATTATGTTAGTGGGTTTACCTATACCTTAGGTTTTTGTGTTAGAGCAACAAGCTGAGTCAGGACCTATTGTGAACATTTTCTGTTATTAATAAAGAACTATTGTGTTAGTATCAGTATTAATGTGCACCTGTTTTTTTTGTTTTAGTACGTGTTACTAAGTATGTACTTAGTCTATGATTTTTTTTATGTGTGTTTACGATTAGTATTTGATACAATAATTATTTTTCTTACTTACGCTTCAGGCATTGTTTTTAGCTTACTGCAAAGCGAAAGTTTATGACCTTATGGGTCATAGAAACTAGTATAAACCACACTAGCCGCTTTACAGCTAATAGTTGGGTGATAATGAACCGATAATACCTAGTATATCGAAGGTAAGTAGGTACCTACTACAGAAATAGACACAAGCAGGATAAATTGATTAATATGACCTTATTGCATTATAATCCTAAATTTATTATTTACCGCCTAGAGGAAAACAATAAAAGTAAATGTTCAAATAAACATAGCCTCATGTTATCATACTCATAAATATCTATAGCCCTTACCTGTACTTACTAAAATTGTATGGCCTAAATTAGGCATGTATTCTTTAAAAAAAATCGGGCAATAATCGGACCTTTTAACTGTCGATTTTGACAGAATTTTATACAGTAAATGTTAGTTTACACTACACCTGCTCGGAAAGTTGCCTATTCCTTTTCCATTTATAGAATAGAAAGTATGTCTTTGCAGGCCTATAGGAAACCGGGAGGAAAAACTCTATGGAATTTCATTTCTCACGTGTTTTAGCGGGAGGAAAAAGTGTATGGAAATCCATTTCTAACGTGTTATTTTTTTTTTATTTCCTAAAAGATCGGCCGGTAGCTATGGTTATTTTCGTTCGGTCAAACGACAAAAAGTTTTTACTCCCAAGTCCATTAGGCCTCCTCCGATTTCCGAACAATATTTTGAAAAAAGAACCCAAAGGCTGGCGCGGTCAATGAGGTTTTACCAACATAATTGGGCGCGATTTCAATTAATAACTAATTCTGCTTTTTATTTTCCTCGAAGGTGTAGTATAAAGCACTATTTATCACTCGGCAGAAAGTGCGATTCCTACCTCGTGTGTTTTAAGGCGACACACTCGGTAGGAATTGATCACTTTCTCGCCTTGGTGTAAAATGCACTATAACGTATGAGTATCTGTTGGTGAACACCAGCTTTAAAGTATTTCAGCATTGTTAGGGTGCTTTTCCACCGACGCGGAAACGAAGCTACAAAATAAACACATTGGGGGATCTACCCGGGAAAGGAAAATCGAAGTTTTGTTTTCGTTGTCTTGCAAAACCAATTCTTATCTCGCTTGCATAAGATTAGCGTTTGCACGAAAACTAAATTTAGTTTTCGTTTATAAGTATCGTATTCGTATCGTATTCCTAAGTAAATTACTCTTTTTACTCTAATTTGAGCTCTATGGAAACAAAATAAGGTCGAAGTTTTGTTTTCGTTGTCTTGCAAAACCAATTCTAATCTCGCTTGCATAAGATTAGCGTTTGCACGAAAACTAAATTTAGTTTTCGTTTATAAGTATCGCATTCGTATCGTATTCCTAAGTAAATTACTCTTTTTACTCTAATTTGAGCTCTATGGAAACAAAATAAGGTCCAAATTATCTTGTACAGCGAAGGAAGCGACGAGAAGCACAGTAGGTATTCTTGGGCGCAATGGTCCTACCAATCATAAATAACTTCCTAATCTGAAGGCACAGGAGGTATCTCGTGTATTCCTCGGCTAGTCTAGTTCGCACATTCTAAAGACTATTCTATACTAGCTACTGCCCGCGGCTTCGCACGCGTTGTTTCTATAGAAACGTTTTGAGGTTATTTCTATCCCATGGGAACTGATTTATGGGATAAAAAGTCGCCTATGCTTGTTTCCAGGGTTTGTCTTACCTGTATGCAAAATGTCTGCCTGATCTGCTCAGTAGTTTTGGCGTGAAGAGATAACAAACATCCATCCATTCAAACTTTCGCATTTATAATATTAGTGTGATGAATAAAATAAGGTCCAATTTACCTTGCACAGCGAAGGAAGCGAGGAGAAGCGCAGTATTCTTGGGCGCAATGATCCTACCATCCATTAATAACTTCCTTATCTGAAGGCACAGGAGGTATCTCGTGTATTCCTCTCCTAGTCTAGGTCGCACATTCTAAAGACTTATTCTATATTTATGACTAAAATAAGGTCCAATTTACCTTGTACAGCGAAGGAAGCGAGGAGAAGCGCAGTATTCTTGGGCGCAATGATCCTACCATCCATTAATAACTTCCTTATCTGAAGGCACAGGAGGTATCTCGTGTATTCCTCTCCTAGTCTAGGTCGCACATTCTAAAGACTATTCTATCTGAATAAAATAAGGTCCTATTTACCTTGCACAGCGAACGAAGCGAGGAGAAGCGCAGTATTCTTGGGCGCAATGATCCTACCATCCATTAATAACTTCCTCATCTGAACGCACAGGAGGTATTACGTGTATTCCTCTCGTAGTCTAGGTCGCACACTCTAATGACTTATTCTATATTTATGAATAAAATAAGGTCTAATTTACCTTGTACAGCGAAGGAAGCGAGGAGAAGCGCAGTATTCTTGGGCGCAATGATCCTACCATCCATTAATAACTTCCTTATCTGAAGGCACAGGAGGTATCTTGTGTATTCCTCGGCTAGTCTCGAAGGCTCCGGTGGGTAGAAGCGCACGGCTAGCCAAAGTTGCGCGTTTACGCCGACTTGCTTCTTTACTGATTTAGAACTGTCCAGCCATCTCTGAAATGGAGAGTGAATAGACCTTATGGAGTAGAAAATACAGAACTTACAGGTATTACTCCTAAGTATTAAGATAAGAGGTTAAGAGTACCAAATTACATTAGAATGACTGAAAAAATATATGAATTTTGTGTAACATGAGAATTATAGTATCGAAAACGTTTATAAATTCAAAATAACATAGTCTGCAGTTAGCTCAATTGTTTCAATTGTAAATATACTAGTTCTAATTTATTTCTGTTATTTGATTGTTATTTTCTTTGTGAATAAAGAATATAAAAAAATAATATGTGAGCTATAATTTAATGCATAATAAAAATATCTAATGAATAATAAAAGTATCTAATATAATCGAATTGTATAACCCAAAGATATACAAAATATTAAGTTCTGCCCCTCCTTTGATTTCGTGAAGGAGATAGGTCAACCACCTGGTATTGCCAAGGCATCTGGCGCAGAGTATATCAATATTTAGGTCTAATTGAAATAAATACTTCATTCAGTAATTTCCACGCTGCCTACCGTCCATTTAGTTAAATAGCTGAAAAAAATATTTTCACTAGCCATTTTGGTGTGACTATTGCCTATTTTAGCTCGTGTTTTTTTGTGAACAAAATAAGTATACTCTTAATCTTTTTGAACACAAACATTATAAAGAGGTATTGGTAGAGAAAATTCTTTGGAACAACTCAGATTTTGCGAATTCTTCACACATGCACACGATGATATAGGCTACGTTTACCTAGGTAGAGATAAACCATTCTAAAAATGAACTCCGATTGTATGACGTTTTGTAGAAGGGGCGTGCATTTTGGCGTGCATTTTTAGAATGGTTTAACTCTACCAGGTGAATGAAGCAGGCTGAAGCCCATTCGATTCCACCCCACTGCTACAGAATGGCTTCTCCTTAAAGATAATTTTTTAAAAGCAGGCGCGATGCCTTTCCGTTTACTGGAGGCCTGGATTAGTGACGTCAGAGCGTGGATAATCGTATGAAAAAACAAAAGACAATAGCGCCAGATTTCAGAAAAAATATCTTATACTTACTCCTTGCCTATCTATCATACACCAGAGTAGGAATACAAGATGTCGCACCTTTATTTTCAAACCGTCCCTAAACAAAAAACAGGTTTTATGGGTATTAACGTTTAAAGTTTTGAAAATTTCAAATTCTTATCTAATGTACTTGGACACCTGAGATTGGTATTTGTTTAAAGTGTTTATTTTATTTGGTTATTAGACTAACTTTTGGTATTCAAATTTATTTATAATTAAGCTTCAAAGATATTTATTTATGAGATTTAAAAAAAAGTTTGTTTTAGTGTCGCTTTTCCAGTAACGTTAATTGCATTTCTACATAGCACTTTTTCGGCAACAATGCCATTATTTACTTAATGCCACTATTGATTATCTTGTTTTATACGATAAAGTACAGATAATTATCCATTAATGACACAAAAATAACCAAGTTATGAATAAAACATTTTTAATGTAATCAGACTTTTATTTTCATTGGTTAGGAACAGACTTTTATTTTCTTCATCACTTATTCTTAATTATCATTACCATATTTATGAATTACAAAACGATTCGCACATAAAATTATCACAATAAATAATGAATAAAAAATGACACTAATAACCAGTGATAGGAATAGGTAGTGCTTATTTACCTAAACTTCGAGGAACAGTGAAAAGAATCGGAGACTTCCTTCCGAAAATAGTTTTTCTGCGGACTTTACTGTTGAAGTTCCGGACATTACTTAGGTACATTAGAAAATAATGTTTTTCAAATTAAAACGATAGTAAATCTTTTAAGAAGTTCCGACGCGTTATCTATTAGGTGTGCCAAAACTGTTCTTCAAAAAGAAAACTTGAAGTCGGACTTGAACTATATTGAGGAGTTTTTAAAAGATGTACAAATTGGGTTAAAGAAACTACAAAAATCTAATATAACTCTAGTGGAATCCTTCGAGATCTCTGGTGTTCGTCTGAGCACATAAAAATTAAACTTGAAAATGATATATCTAGAAATCCCGATCTAGATAAAATTAGAGACATATGTGACGCGATAACAGCAGGAAAGGATGATCGGTGATACTAATGTACGTGCCTTTAACCTCAGTCGAAGTTGAGAGGTCGTTTTCAACTTATAAATGGATCCTTAACATAAAACGAAATCGCCTGAAAGTTGAAAATATAGAAAAAATATGATTGTGTATTTTTACTTAAATGACTCTTCTGACGCAGAGAACTTCGGTTCCGACACTGAACTTGACGAATCGAATCTAGATGATTAAAGGAAAATCTGTATTTCTTATGCATTTTTTCAAACAAATAAAGATATTTTAAATTCTCAGCATCTTTAATGCGTCAATTTTAGTATCAAAACCAAACAGTTAGTAGTTCTAGTATTAAAACTGATTGTCCTAAATGTTCTACATCAAAGGTTAATTTATCAATACTATTATTTGACATAAAATCGCATCCCTCGACGTTAGTAAAATAAAATAAATAATGCTGGACAATTCACACAGCATTATCTAGCCCCAAGCTAAGCCGAGCTTATGTTAAATAAAAGTCTAGTTTGAGTTAAAATCAACACCGCTCAACGTCAACAAGTAGAATGTTGAAATCTATTTGCAATAATGGCTTATGTCAACATAAAGAGTATACTTTGTATTTTAAATTATTCCGTCTGTCTGTCACATCGTTTCATGTTTTCCAAATATATGTTGAAAAATAATTAAAATGTAACCTGTATCTGTTACAACAATACTCACTGTGTTTTATTTTTATTTTATCGTTTTAGTTTTATGTATAAATAGATAAGACTTTTCAAGGCATTTTCTCAGATTATTTTGTGGTTGTAAGGACTCTATGTTATATTATGTCTAGTCGCAAACTTTAGGTAAACATAGACCAACTACTTATACGAATAACGTTATTTTCTGGTGTACCTAAGTAATGTCCGGAATTTTGGGGCAGAAAAAGTTTTTAAAAATATTTTCGGAAGGGAGTCTCCAATTCTTTTCACTGTTCCTCAAAGTTTAGGTAAATAAGCACTACCTATTCCTATCACTGCTAATAACTTTTATCAAACATAATTATTAGCCATAAAATTTTTCTTCAAATCGTCATTAAAGAAAATACTACATTATTCCAGTAAAAATATCAGAATACTTACAATTAAACTTGCGGAAAAACGTTTTTATCCAAAAAATGTCACTATGCAGCACAGATTCACATCGAAAGTTGTAAAATTCTCTCCGTCGGGACCAATAATGACGGTTTGCCGTGTACAACAAGAGTGCGCCCCTCCAAAAGACAAAGTGACACTAGCACCCTCTAGCGAACGTGATTGGAAATTGACCATGGGTGTCTTTGCATTGTAAATAGTTCGATGTAATGCGTCAGATGGCGCTCATAACAAAAAATATCCGTTTTTTGTATAGTGACGGTTTGAAAATAAAGGTGCGATGTGATTTAATTTTACCTTGATTATTAAAACTAGTTTAGCGTAGTTAGCATAAGCTTAAATCTAAATGTACCTATGCACTGAACCATGTGAACTTGGCACCCGACTTTGGACAATCGAACTTTTTTTTATTGATTCGTATAGATAATCGTTTGTAGTTGATTGTAGTGAATTTTTTTTCGTTTGTAGTAGCTCAAAAAAAAAGTTAGGCTACTTTGAAAAATGGCTCAGCACCCGACTTTGGACAATCAAACTTTTTTTTATTGATTCGTATAGATAATCGTTTGTAGTTGATTGTAGTGAAATTTTTTTCGTGCATAGTAGCTAAAAAAAAAAGTTAGGCTACTTTGAAAAATGGCTCAGCACCCGACTTTGGAAAATCGAACCTTTTTTTATTGATTCGTGTAGATAATCGTTTGTAGTTGATTGTAGTAAAATTATTTTCGTTTGTAGTAGCTCTGAAAAAAAGTTATTCCCAAATGAATTATTGAATAACAAAATTTTCAAAGTTTGAAAAATCGAACTTTTTTTTATTGATTTTAGTAGATAATCGTTTGTAGTTGATTGTAGTGAAATTATTTTCGTTTGTAGTAGCTCTGAAAAAAAGTTATTCCAAAATGAATTATTTTAAGAAAATCTTCAAAGTTTGAAAAATCGAACTTTTTTTATTGATTCGGGTAGATAATCGTTTGTAGTTGATTGTAGTGAAATTATTTTCGTTTGTAGTAGCTCTGAAAAAAAGTTATTCCCAAATGAATTATTGAATAACAAAATTTTCAAAGTTTGAAAAATCGAACTTTTTTTTATTGATTCGGGTAGATAATCGTTTGTAGTTGATTGTAGTGAAATTATTTTCGTTTGTAGTAGCTCTGAAAAAAAGTTATTCCCAAATGAATTATTGAATAACAAAATTTTCAAAGTTTGAAAAATCGAACTTTTTTTTATTGATTCGGGTAGGTAATCGTTTGTAGTTGATTGTAGTGAAATTATTTTCGTTTGTAGTAGCTCTGAAAAAAAGTTATTCCCAAATGAATTATTGAATAACAAAATTTTCAAAGTTTGAAAAATCGAACTTTTTTTTATTGATTCGGGTAGGTAATCGTTTGTAGTTGATTGTAGTGAAATTATTTTCGTTTGTAGTAGCTCTGAAAAAAAGTTATTCCCAAATGAATTATTGAATAACAAAATTTTCAAAGTTTGAAAAATCGAACTTTTTTTTATTGATTCGGGTAGATAATCGTTTGTAGTTGATTGTAGTGAAATTATTTTCGTTTGTAGTAGCTCTGAAAAAAAGTTATTCCAAAATGAATTATTTTAAGAATATTTTCAAAGTTTGAAAAATCGAACTTTTTTTATTGATTCGGGTAGATAATCGTTTGTAGTTGATTGTAGTGAAATTAATTTCGTTTGTAGTAGCTCTGAAAAAAAGTTATTCCCAAATGAATTATAGAATAACAAAATTTTGAAAGTTTGAAAAATCGAACTTTCTTTTATTGATTCGGGTAGGTAATCGTTTGTAGTTGATTGTAGTGAAATTAATTTCGTTTGTAGTAGCTCTGAAAAAAAGTTATTCCAAAATGAATGATTTAATAACAAAATTTTCAAAGTTTGAAAAATCGATTTTTTTTTATTGATTCGGGTAGGTAATCGTTTGTAGTTGATTGTAGTGAAATTATTTTCGTTTGTAGTAGCTCTGAAAAAAAGTTATTCCCAAATGAATTATTGAATAACAAAATTTCGAAAGTTTGAAAAATCGAACTTTCTTTTATTGATTCGGGTAGGTAATCGTTTGTAGTTGATTGTAGTGAAATTATTTTCGTTTGTAGTAGCTCTAAAAAAAGTTATTCCCAAATGAATTATTGAATAACAAAATTTTCAAAGTTTGAAAAATCGAACTTTTTTTATTGATTCGGGTAGATAATCGTTTGTAGTTGATTGTAGTGAAATTATTTTCGTTTGTAGTAGCTCTGAAAAAAAGTTATTCCCAAATGAATTATTGAATAACAAAATTTTCAAAGTTTGAGAAATCGAACTTTTTTTTATTGATTCGGGTAGGTAATCGTTTGTAGTTGATTGTAGTGAAATTATTTTCGTTTGTAGTAGCTCTGAAAAAAAGTTATTCCCAAATGAATTATTGAATAACAAAATTTTCAAAGTTTGAAAAATCGAACTTTTTTTTATTGATTTTAGTAGATAATCGTTTGTAGTTGATTGTAGTGAAATTATTTTCGTTTGTAGTAGCTCTGAAAAAAAGTTATTCCAAAATGAATTATTTTAAGAAAATCTTCAAAGTTTGAAAAATCGAACTTTTTTTATTGATTCGGGTAGATAATCGTTTGTAGTTGATTGTAGTGAAATTATTTTCGTTTGTAGTAGCTCTGAAAAAAAGTTATTCCCAAATGAATTATTGAATAACAAAATTTTCAAAGTTTGAAAAATCGAACTTTTTTTTATTGATTCGGGTAGGTAATCGTTTGTAGTTGATTGTAGTGAAATTATTTTCGTTTGTAGTAGCTCTGAAAAAAAGTTATTCCCAAATGAATTATTGAATAACAAAATTTTCAAAGTTTGAAAAATCGAACTTTTTTTTATTGATTCGGGTAGATAATCGTTTGTAGTTGATTGTAGTGAAATTATTTTCGTTTGTAGTAGCTCTGAAAAAAAGTTATTCCAAAATGAATTATTTTAAGAATATTTTCAAAGTTTGAAAAATCGAACTTTTTTTATTGATTCGGGTAGATAATCGTTTGTAGTTGATTGTAGTGAAATTAATTTCGTTTGTAGTAGCTCTGAAAAAAAGTTATTCCAAAATGAATGATTTAATAACAAAATTTTCAAAGTTTGAAAAATCGATTTTTTTTTATTGATTCGGGTAGGTAATCGTTTGTAGTTGATTGAAGTGACGAAAAAGATGTCCATTTCAAAATCCAAGATAGCTGACATTTTTGACGTGACAACGTCTTATAATTCGATTGAGCCGGCTGCACGCACGAAAAAACATGACGTCATGCGGCGTTACCTCGCTCTGAGACGTTGTCGCGTTCAACTATCGTCAATAAAAAAAGTTCGATTTTTCAAACTTAGAAAATTTTGTTATTCAATAATTCATTTGGGAGTAACTTTTTTTCAGAGCTACTACAAACGAAAATAATTTCACTACAATCAACTACAAACGATTACCTACCCGAATCAATAAAAAAAAGTTCGATTTCTCAAACTTTGAAAATTTTGTTATTAAATCATTCATTTTGGAATAACTTTTTTTCAGAGCTACTACAAACGAAATTAATTTCACTACAATCAACTACAAACGATTATCTACCCGAATCAATAAAAAAAAGTTCGATTTTTCAAACTTTGAAAATTTTGTTATTCAATAATTCATTTGGGAATAACTTTTTTTCAGAGCTACTACAAACGAAAATAATTTCACTACAATCAACTACAAACGATTATCTACCCGAATCAATAAAAAAAAGTTCGATTTTTCAAACTTTGAAAATTTTGTTATTCAATAATTCATTTGGGAATAACTTTTTTTCAGAGCTACTACAAACGAAAATAATTTCACTACAATCAACTACAAACGATTACCTACCCGAATCAATAAAAAAAAGTTCGATTTTTCAAACTTTGAAAATTTTGTTATTCAATAATTCATTTGGGAATAACTTTTTTTCAGAGCTACTACAAACGAAAATAATTTCACTACAATCAACTACAAACGATTATCTACCCGAATCAATAAAAAAAAGTTCGATTTTTCAAACTTTGAAAATTTTGTTATTCAATAATTCATTTGGGAATAACTTTTTTTCAGAGCTACTACAAACGAAAATAATTTCACTACAATCAACTACAAACGATTATCTACACGAATCAATAAAAAAAAGTTCGATTTTCCAAAGTCGGGTGCTGAGCCATTTTTCAAAGTAGCCTAACTTTTTTTTTTAGCTACTATGCACGAAAAAAATTTCACTACAATCAACTACAAACGATTATCTATACGAATCAATAAAAAAAAGTTTGATTGTCCAAAGTCGGGTGCTGAGCCATTTTTCAAAGTACCTAGCCTAACTTTTTTTTTGAGCTACTACAAACGAAAAAAAATTCACTACAATCAACTACAAACGATTATCTATACGAATCAATAAAAAAAAGTTCGATTGTCCAAAGTCGGGTGCCAAGTTCACAAAGCCTATGCACTGTCATTGCTTTGTTTTATTAATAGGTATTATGTGATTGATTTATCTGTTGTAAGAGCTTTTAGTCTGAATAACAGGTTTTTACATAGTTCAGGCTCACATACCTAATATTTGATACCATAATATAAGATTTTGTAAGCCTTGTAGTATTTAGTTTTTAAAAAATATTACATATTATTATTTCTTCCTTTCCTGTTAACTGTACTATTATGTTCTTTCGACATAACTACAGATAAATACTACCTATGGGGAATTGTATTGGAAACATGTAGCAGCTATTGTGTAAGGTATATTAACCTAAATAACTGAAATCCTAATAATATTGCCGCATTTGTCCTAACGCTTGCGGAACAATTCACCAGATCATGAGCGTGAGTTGATTATGCACGGTTGATATCTGTAACTAACAATATCTAATTTCAAGTGATGATAATGTATAGATAATGGACATTGATCGACGCATCGTTTTGATGCAAAGCTTAAATTACTATGTAAACCTGCAGTGAACAGTGGGAACTACTTACTAGGGCTCTTGTACAGCCTTTTTTTTGCCGTATAAATCTACGGTTAATTCGCCGTGTGTGTATGGATCACTATGGAAGCTTGTTGACGTCGCCCTGTCTACACACGTCGGATTAACCGTAGATTATAGCGGCGAAAAAATCTGTGTGTCAATTAAGCGTAGATTATAACGGCGAAAAAACCGTGCGTGTACAAAAGCCCTTAGGTCCAATTTCACCGGTAGTCAAACTAATTAATTTCAGCTTGAACCATCCGGTTCAAGCTGACATGCGCTATGCGCTGAACTGAGTTTATCTTCTGTTGATCGCGTTCATTTGCAATGGGGAAATTCAATCATAAAGACCCAACGGATAATATTGGCTGAATAAAACCTCTAAACAAAAGAAAATTCGGTTTTTAACTAAGTCGGCATTGGCGTGGAAATAGCAATGTGAATGAAGTATTTATTTACGTATGACTTATTGTTAATAAACATCAGTCATTTCAATAGTCAAGGTACTGTTTTCATAACACTCAGAGAATAGGAATATTACAAAAAATGTGTTTTATGAAGATTGAAAACAAATCTTTAGCTACTTAATCAGCAAGTTTTTTGAAGAATGAGTTTGTTATGTTATGATCAAGAGATTTGTTTTGTAAGTATTGTTTGAAAAATTTGGAGAATATTTCGTGTTTGATCATAGATTGGCTATCTAACATTATCTTAAAGATACAAAATTGGATAGATCTAAGAACAGAAGTTGACTGAATCCATACTTATTCATACTAACATTATTAATTCGAAAGTAACTCTGTCTGTTACCTTTTCATGCCTGAACGAATCTTAATGAAATTTGGCATGGAGATAGATGGTATCCCGGGGCCGGACATAGGATATTTTCTATCTCAGAAAAGAGCATGCGAAGCCACGGGCAGCGCTAGTCAAACTATAAATTCGAAAGTAATTCTGTCTGGCTGTGACCGTTTCATGCCTCAACGACTGAAAGGATGTTAATTAAATTTGGTAGGTAGGTAAACAATATCCCAAGGACATAGACTACTTGAAAAGCGCGTGCGAAGCCGCAGGCAGAAGCTAGTTTAATATAAATTATTGAGTTTTAAGGAAAAAATATGATATCATCCATATGATATCAGAAAAGTCGAATCAAAGGACTGTTTTAAAAAGCTGACACGTGAGCATTTTGTAAAGAATCTCTACCCGATTTCTAGTTAAGTAACTTAACCATCTTTTCAGCTATTTGTGATTTTTATTTTTGCTACCTTCCTATAATAAAACATTGTAAGTACCTACCTATTGTATTTTATTTATATTTGAATATAATATTATATGTATTATATATTATATAGTGTTAGTTTATTATTGTATAACTGTAATTTTTCTCTGTAATGAGACTTGTATCTAGGTTACTTTAATTATATAGCACGCCTTTTGATTTGTTACTACCATGTGTGGTTGGCAGGTAGATAATGCCATCGGCATTAAGCCCACCTTTTGTATACTTTAGATAAATGTGTGCAATAAAGGATTTAAATAAAATAAATAAAAAATGAGATAATAAATTTGAATTCTTTGGCACAGGTGGTTCAAACTTGCAAATCAAGACCACCTCAATAGAATAGAGGCTGAACTCAATAAAGTAGTTAAAGATGTATTATGCATAACAGCAGTTGTTCCACTTAAAATGATCATTAAGATATCCAAATGTTATGCGAGCTCCGTAAACAATGTTTATTTATCTGCAATGACATCAAGCGACCTATTTTGTGTAAAATACCTACCAAATAGTCAATATGCATTTATTTTATTTGCTTATAGGTATACTTGTTTAATTAATTTCCCGCATCAACAAGCTTTGTAGCTATAAGTAGTAGTATAATGCCTTTTATAAATAAGGAAGTTTGTCTATTTTGGAAGGTAAGGTAACAATTATGTCATTGTGATTAATAAGTTGACATAATATTTAACTTTATGATAGGTCTATTATGAATTTTCTTAGTGTGAGTAAGTACCATAGCCCAAATTATTTATTTTAAACTCATAGTAATTTCCAGGTTCAGATTTAGCAGGAAAGTAGCATAATGCTTGAGTACACTGCCATAAACGACATGAACATAAAATGGGTTACTTTACGATGAAATATACATCACCAAGAAAAGAACCTATTTTGAATAGTTCAAGATAGAACATAGGGTGTTGCATGATTTTATTCTGAATAGATTCAGGTTCATATCATGAAAGCTTGGAGTGAGTGTTAATGCTGTAGAAAAGTGTTACTCAAGCATAGATAGATGACTGAGCAGGCTTTCAAAATACAGGCCTTAAAGCATGATTCTTCAATCATCAGGTAAAATCATACTCATACTCATATTTCACCATAGGAGCTCAAGGCACTCTTGGTTTTTTTTTTATTTGGCATAACTTTTTTCATAGTTATATTTGGTACTTGTCACTTTTCAAACAATCATTGAGAATATTATTTATTGTTCTGAGGATTTTGGTGAAATGTATGTGTTTGTGAATCATTTCATAGTTACCGTTGTATCAGTGTTCGTGGAGTTTGGCGGTGTTCCGCTTTCAGTAAACTGCAGGCCAAAGTAGTCTTTTTCTCCTAATTCTAAATGTGTGAATACTTGTTCTAATAACACACTGCCTTTTGCTTTTTTCTGAAACAAATAAATTCAATCTAGAGAACCATGCTTTGATGATTTTTAGTTTCACAATATTCCTATTGGAAAAGCTTACTGTCAATGTTATTATGAATGCTATTGCAGCAAAGCTTTTCTAAATTACAAAGGTGAGTTGATGGGTACCTTACTTTAGTTTATACTAAATTTGTGCAAAAATTGTTTTGGGACCACATATTTTGTCAAGCTACAAGTGGAGGGAAAACTGCTATTGCAACTCTACAAATCGGCAGATTAATCATCGCATGTTTTTCTTAGCATGTACAGAAAACATACCTCAATCTGAAATGGATGTTCCGTCTCATCCAAAAACTGCACAGTTACATTGAAGATGTTCAGTTTCCTGTCCCTTGCCAGCTCAGAAGCTCTGACATTGTAAGTACCACTAGTACTACTGAAGGCGCGCCTAGAAACACTTTCAATCATCACTGCAACACCTTGTAACAGTTGTAACTTCGCGAATGAATTCCAATGAAAAATATGATTTTCAAGAGGCTATGCCCTGTGCCATTGCCGTTCGCGTCAATTAACCTTATGAATCATTGCGGACCCTCGCAATAACTCGCAGTTCATAAGTTCAGCGCGGTAATCCCGCTGTGACGTATGTATTACGTTTTAATTACGAATATCCTCATGTTTATTTGTTCAACCAGATGATTGTTTCATGTAAAACTATTTTTGGTTTGGTTGCTATCGGCTGTTTGACCGGAAATATCAAATAAATTGCATAATTTAGATCATGTAAGATTATAAAAATGTTCCTCATTCGAATGTCTTGTTCATAATTCTATTTTTATTTCACTGTTTTCAGTCAATCACTAAAATTACACACAAGCACTGGCTGGCCTGGCTGATAGGAAATTCCGCCGCCATATTTTTTTGATTGCTTTCAATAGTGTAGTGCCACGTAGTGCTCAGTCGATTGTGCGAGTATTTTGATTCGATTAATTATCTGGCATAAATTCAATGAGGGTTTATCGATAGGCATTCGTATTTTGATTTGGCATAAATGACTAATAAGTTCCAAGTGGCTCAATGAGCCAAGTGGCTGAATGGACAATAGCTGTAAGAAAATTAATTTTTGAGTTCAACTTGAAACTTGGACTTAGCATAATTATGGTCATAGGCGATGCGCTTCCCAACACGCCACAAAAACTTTTGTAAGGTGGTCCCCACTTTTTGGAAGGGTTCCGCAATATGTGGAACGTCACTGTTGGGGCTCGCGGAAGCACTCTCGAAACTTCCCGCGTTCCCTAGCATTATGTGCTCGGAGGAAAAAAAAGAACATTGTTAATATTCTGTTACTGTGCACGCTGAGGCGTCCTATATTATAGAGTCACATAGATTTAAGAACCATACAATAATGTTACTAACTTGCTTTGTGAACTCATGTTGGATGTCCTTTTTAATAAATAAATAAAGGACACCGTAAGGTTTTAGTCAGTAGGAGTCTGACATAATCTTCCGCCTGGAGACGGAAGACTATCCATCCATAAAAGCCGTCACACACAGTCACCGTGGCGTCGCGGAGGCGTTTTCGCGGTTTCGCGTTTCGCCTCGTATGTGTAGGTCACGGCGCGTTATTGTAAAGATGTCCTTATTAAAATCATTTTTATAATCTTTTTTACGGCAATCGTATAAACAATGATGTGGTTGGAATAGTAAAATAAATTTTTCGGTAGAGTCCATTTTATTTAGCGCCTTATTCGGGTCTAAGCTTAAAATTTCATAAATAAATACAACTCGTAACTCCGCTTTTAGCACGCCTCCGCACCGCGACGCGTGGCGTGCGCTCTGTGTGAAGACCACGTGAAGACACTCCTTAGACTTGCTGAAATACAACCCTCACACGCCACGCCTCCGCCTCGCCACCGCGCCGCCACGGCTCCGCGCCGCGTCGCGCACGCCAACTGTTTGTGTCACCGAGCCGGCCCGCCACGGCCGTGCACCGCTTCGCCACCGCTTGCGGTGTGTGTGTAGTCTTTCATGTAAATTGATATGATACAACTCGCACGCCTTCGCCTCCGGCCCGGCCACGGCTTCTGTGTGTGACGGCTTTAAAGGATTTCCTCAGGCAAAAAAAAAGTCCAATTTGAAACACAAACTTAAATCTTTTTTGATAAAATGAATACCTAGGTACTTAATAGTAGTTTATCTCTATACCATCATACATTTTTGCACCTGCGGCGGCGGCTAGCGGCTAGCACGTCAGCTACTTACTGAGTTTTAATCTCGTGGGCTTTATGACATTTTGTCTCGACACAGAAGAACAGCTGTTAACTATCTGACAGAGAGGTACAAGCCGAAATGAACAGTAACTCATTTGCATCGTAGCTAGAATAAACATTTTTTTTGCAGTTGGGGCATGTAAATAATTAATTTTGTTTGTCCACGATCCATGCGAACTTCATGAACATGATATTTTTTGACATTTGCTAAGCGTCATTTATAGTGCTTGTTGGAAATAATTAATTACTGATGGATGACATAAGGGGAGCGGCAGGCAAAGGTCTAAAATGTTTGTTTGACTAAATTGACGAATTAGTATAATTAGTATGACTAAAATGTTTGTACCATGTACTTTGTTGTCTGAAATAAAAATATATTCATTCATTCAAAGGTCCACCTGCATCGCTGGAGGGACAAAATTTTGTTAATACCTACGATCAGCAAATATTTGTTTCGAGTGTACTTGGTATTTCCTATTAATAAGGATATCAATCATCTAATACCTATGAAACAAGTTCTGCCCGCATAGTTGGGGCTAAGTGATGCTGTGTGGTTTGTCCAGCATTAATTTATTTTGATTTATTTATTTACCTTATGCAATCTGAAAACCCCTCACTGCTCTTTGTTCCAAAATGAAAATGATGGCCTTCTTTTTATTGCATTTCAACAGATTGCAGATTTTGAAAAACTAAATCAAGCCTAAGCCCCAAGAATATAACTTTTTATCCGAAAATCGAACATCCTTCCTTCGATTCTCGAGTTATTATTATTCGCATCACTAGGATTCTTGACACTTAGTTTGCATTCTTGCCATCATGAAATAATATATTATAAATTTTTGACAGCAATTGATAAATGGCAGCACCCAGTTTTCCAGACATCCGCCTGGGCCAGACCCGGAAGTACAAAAATCGTACACGGTGCGCGGGATTACACTGCGAAAATAATTTGTCGTCAAGTGAACGAGCCAGCAAAGCCGACTGGAACGTAGTCATAGGATCTTTGAAGCCGACTAACTTGGAAGAGATGCAAGTTCTTTCAAGTTCATAAGATGTTCTTATGCGATTTTAGCAACTAGCATACTTTTATGTAATAAGCTAGTAGCTAAAATCGCCATTGAGATGACTATCTAGGTGTTCTTTGAAAAAAGGAGGACGTTCTATGTTCGGCTGTCCGTAGGTATGCATGTTTTTTTACAGGTGTACCTACACCTGTAAAAAAACATGCATAGCTACGGACAGCCGAACATGTACTTAAGTTGATCGATAAGTCCGTTAATTTTGGAACGATTTTGATCATTATTTTTCTATTGTAGGTATAGAGAATCCCGATATGGGCTCATACAATTTTTATTCCCGAGGGATTAGTATATTCCCACAGAACTAAAAAACAGTGTAAATATTATCGAATTTGAAGTCAGTTTCTAAAAACAAATCAGTCGGTTTCTAAAAACAAATGGCGAAAGTTTAAAAAGTTTTATGTAAATAAAACTTTTTAACCCTTCGCGATTTGTTAACTCCATTAATGATTATTTATCGGGTACCTTTTGTTATTATTTCCCCTACGTTTCTACCGTGTTACAGCGATCGTGGTCACGGGGCGACTAGATGTATTCGAAGTTACAGCCGAGAATTGACAGCAGTATCCACGACTAACCGCAATTCGTGTCCAGAATCAGAATTAGAACAACAAAAGGTACGTGTTTTATATCAAATTATTATTTATTAATCTGACTTTTGGTTATTTCAAAACAAATAAATTAGGTATTCCTTCTCTAAGTAAGTAAGCAGGTAGATAATGAAAGTTAAGACTAAGTAAAAATAAAACAAGCAATCAAACAGTTATCTGCCTTTATTCTGCTTCCTTTCATAAAATCCAGCAGCCATATCCTTCGTTCGGTACCATTATAGGAAGAAAAAATTAATACACTATTACATACTTTTACAGTTTGGTTTGATTATGTGTTACAGCTGAAGTTATGTGTAGAGTTATAATTGTATTACTATTTAATATTATTACATGCGAATCATGAAAACCAGGGTGCAATGCGATTTCGCAGGGCTTTTTAATATTATTTATGTGTTACGGGACTAGCAGTTTTATTTATAATATCATTTGTACTTAATCTATGGTCATACTATTACGCTATTGTTTGCGGGAAATCAGTGTATTCATAAGTTTAGATTTTTTACAACAGGTATGTGCAAAAAGTAAATGTAACAATAACATTTATTTTATACTATTTCTAGGAAATTTCTTGAGATGAAGTATTATTGTAGGTACCTACTTAGCTACTTATACATTTAGTTGGAACATAAAATTTACATTAAATGGGTAGGTAAATCATGGATAGACTGATTTCTTTATGTATAATGTCCCTTGCGACATCGCATCGCATTTTGACGTCACTGTTTACCATACTGCTTGTGTGTGGTTGTAGGTGTGCTTTCTAAGTCGATAAAAAACCCTTTCCGAGAAAAAATTTTGCAATGGCCAAACATTCCTTTTAAATACATTTTTTGCATTTGTTAATAATTTTTGAAAATATAAATTTTGATAATATTTTTTTCATTTGTTCCTAAATATTAATCCAAATAGTTTATTATCCTTAGATTGTATTTACAATTTTCAACAGCCGAAAAATATGTTCAATTTTTTATAATTATTATTTTTTAACGACTCTTGTTAAGTAGTAGGTAACAGTACAAATATTAATGATCACAAGTTGGTTTTCATTGGTCATTAACATACAATATTACATATCCTTATTCTATTGTGGGTACAATTAACAGCAGGTCTTATCTTTAGTTTTGTTTGTGAACATTTAATTTAAAAGCAAATGTGTGGACAAAAAGGTTAGTTGGTTAAATAAGGCACTAAGTCCTCAAACACAAAAAACTGAATAGTCAATGTATTTTTGTACATAAAGTGCGGGCAGGCTGTCACTTAACACAATTATGATAAACAATTTTCAAAATTTTAGTTTTTTGGAATAATCTAATATATTTTTTCAAAATCTACTTTCCAAATGCGAGGCAATTTTATTAGTTTAATTGTGGCTGCCCGTAAATTATGTACTATCGGTGTGAAGACCTCCTGTTAAGTACGTGTTACTTCTATGAAATTCTAATAATGAGATGCAATATTCAAAAATTTTGCTATTCAGTTAAATAATCGAGAATTCAAGATTGCCACAAAATCCAACTTGTACCTGATTTCTAGTAATTTAGGTACCCTTAATACAATTAAACTTTTTTGAAAAGCTAATAATTAAACTAATAATACATTATAAAATAAAATTACTCAAACAATATTTACACGTTATATTATAAGACATCGTTTTTATATTAGGCTAATAATAGTTTATCATTTTAATACCTAACTATCAACAAAACCCTACTATAGATCAAAAAACTCACAGTAGGTTCTAAAATGACGACACATTTGTAACTACAATTTGATATCGAGAATATCCTTACCATTAGAAAGTGCAACATTCGCTAGAACGAAACAGAGTATTTCAATAAATTATCGTTATTGTATCGACATTATTATGCCCTTGCCGATTTAACAAAGTGTTGTACTTATTTACAAAATGCATTAACTTAATGTCACTAAAAGAAAACAAACTTCTTGAAATTCTCCATACTTCAGAAGAGATAATGAAATTATAAAGAAATTTATAATTACTCAAATTTCAAACCAGCAGCAGCGTCGTTAAGGTTGAATTAGGTAGGTAGTTAATTAGTTATATCATATAAATAATAATCTACTCTATGGTTACAGAATTGATAAATATGCTGTAGCTTACAGATTTCGTTTAAGCAGATATTTTAAGTATTCAGTGAACATGAAATTTATAAATAGAGTAACAAGTGTGTAAAATGTGCTTGCATCTTGCTAGAACCAAAAAACATTTAGGGTATGTGAATCGAGGACTTCTCAAAGCCCAAACTCATCATTTTGTACTAATTAAACACCTACTTTATTACTACGACATCCCATTCATATCATTGTAAACTACATCAAGACGAATATTTCAGTCGAAATTGTTTTATAATACATTACGTTACACTTAATACTATGCATCTACTTCCACGTTTAAATTGGCTGGAATCGCATAAAGATTTGCGGTAATATTAATTTTATTAAGGCCCGAAAATTCTTCATAAGAAGTGGAAATTATAAACATTTTTGTCAATAACTTACTACCGATGCAAAAAAAAATGTGAGTTGACAAGACCACGACTACGTGCAGATCTTAAAGCAACACTATCGACATCGATGTCAATAAAAAATTGGATGAGTTCCCATCACTAGTTTTTTTTAGGGATACGTTAGCTGTCAAATGTTTTTTTTTTCTAAATTTAGACCATGCCTTTGGACATCATTCTGACGGTGTTTTTGAGTGCCTGGCGTTTGTTGCAGAACCATATTCGGATGACTTCACGTTCGTATCCTAATTGATGGGCGAGGCCGGTGATTTCCGTTCCTGAAAATACAAAATTTAAATTCATAAAAAGTTTAGAATAGTAGAATCGCCTGTGAGTTGGATTCTTGAGTTCTTTTTTCGAACCTGCAGAAGTTAATACGATCTGGAATTTGTAGGGCCAAAAAAAAAACCATTAGAAGCGTCTATGTAAGTAGGTATTACACAGCGTTAAACTGTACTTACATCTACCGAGGTAGTTCAAGATTAAAGTTAGTTACTTAGGTAAGTTAGAATAAGTTTAGTCGGTAGGATTTAGTGTCTTCTGGTTAGAGGCTCCAATTGTGAACCACTCTATTTCTAAAATATAATATAACTAGCTTCTGCCCGCGGCTTCGCACGCGTTGTTTCTATGGTAACGTTTTGAGGTTATTTCTATCCCATGGGAACTGATTTATGGGATAAAAAGTCGCCTATGTTTGATTCCAGGGTTAGACTAACCTGTATGCAAAATTTCAGCCGGATCCGTTCAGTAGTTTTGGCGTGAAGAGGTAACAAACATCCATCCATCTATCCGAAACTACTGGACCGATTTGAAAAATTCTTTCACCGTTAGGAAGCTTACTTTTCAGGGAGTGACATAGGCTATATTTTATCCCGGAATTCCCACGGGAACGTGAACTACGCGGGTGAAGCCGCAAGGCGATCGTCTAGTTTCTAATAAAATGGTGCGCTGCAAGGGATTGAGTGGGTACCTAGAGTAGGTATAAATAAATAAATAAATAATGCCGGACAATTCACACAGCATTATCTAGCCCCAAGCTAAGCAGAGCTTGTGTTATGGGTACTAGATAACTGATATACATAAAACAATACACTACATAGATAGATATTTTTTATTATACATAGAAAAACTTCCAGAACCCCTGAACAAATATCTGCAGATCGCACAAACATTTGTCCCGAGGCGGGAATCAAACCCGCAACCTCCTGCGTCGCAGGCGGACCTTCGCCCGCTGCGCCACAGAGGTCGTCAAGTATATCTAGAAAAAGCTCAAAGAGCGTACCAGAAGGATGCGTGTTTCTTTCAAAATGTGCGTTCAGTAACTCGAGGGCTTGCGGCGTGAATGACGTACGTCGTTTGCGTTTCTTACTCGGCTCCATGCCGATGAAGTCCGTCAGGTGGTTCTGGCCTGATGCGTACCTGGAATGAATTTGAACTTTAAGTTTAGAAAGGGTAGGAAGGTTTTTGTTTGGTGGCTTGGTGGTGGTTTCGGTTTGCTAGAGTCAAATGCCGAACTTTTTTAAAAAGAAAACTAATATATTCGACGTCATGCATGCATCTACGTAAAGAATCATGCAATAACTGCGATTTGATTAGTCGCCCTCGTAGTTTTATGTAACCTTAACAAACCAACATATATCTTCGTAGAAAAAGAAAATGTTCGTGAAAATGTAAGTTCAGAAAAAAGAAATCGGCCCATTTTTTAGGGTTCCGTACCTCAAAAGGAAAATAGAAACAGGATCACTTTTTGTCTGTCCGTCCGTCTGTAAGCCCCCTTTTCTCAGGAACGCAAGTTGAAATTAACATCAAATACTCAACTCCGTAACCTCTTGGAGCCTCGATATAAATAAAACTTCCAAGTCAAAGCAATCAAAAGTCACAGTCGTTTTGTCCGAATATTTAAATTTCTAAGGGAATCACATGCACACAAAACCTATATGGGAAAATTGGAAAAAATTAAAAAAAAACATTAAATTGAAGATTCTAGGTCAACGGCAAGTCCGTTTACCTAGAATCTTCAATTTGGCAAGAAGCAAGGTCTTTTACTTAAACGGAACCCTCGGTACACGAGTCTAACTCGCACTTGACGTTTTATTCAAATGTATGGAATAATTCAGTTTTTCATGTTTATTTCATTAGGTTGGTAACTTTATTGGCCCCTAATCTTTGTAAGTTCAGCCGTTCAGCCTCTTCTTACAAATACTAAATCAAAAGTTATTATTATTTATTAATTCACAAATCGATGATCGCAACCTCATTTCGATACCTCATGAATATTGCTAACTACGTTCAGCCAGAGAAAAACAACAGTTAGTACACCGACTTTGTTACCCATTACCATTAAAATGACATACCATCATCGTAAAGTCTAGATCATGCGTAGGCATAATCGAGTGGTATTTTTATCGATATCTTAGGCTACTGATTCGATAGAGTCTCTAGGTCAGTGAACGTTTTGCCGTGCTATAAGGTCGATTCACACATTCAGTGAAGTCACAGTTCCGACACAGTACCGTATTTCATACATTCTCTATGAACGTATCCCCACTTGTCAGTGTCAGTGACGACACAGTGCTCTCAGTGTCAGTGCCGACACCGGCAGAAAATCCCTCTGAGTACTGAAACCAAATTTCAGTACTCAGAGGAAAATCCTCAGAAGAACTCGTTCTTCTGAGAGAAAATCATTTTGATGCAAAATTTTAAGATCTAGGTTCGCTATACCGATCATATTCTGTTCTCGAAGTTTATGACACTCCTACACAGACACTGGCAGAGTCGTAGCGAAAAGCAAGCGGCGCCATTAAAAAAGAAGTTGGAAGTTGAATGTATGAAAGAATATTTCGCACTGTGCCGGTACTGTGTCGGAACTGTGACTTCACTGATATGTGTGAATCGACCTATGCTCCGAGTCTATGGCTGGCCATGGCGGTCGCAATATAAGAATCGACCCTTCCAACTCAGCTTGTGCATGTCGTATGAACCAACTAAGGGAACCTACTAGAGGAAATGCAGCAGTGTAGTGTATTGTATATTCGTCATATGTCATCGAATGCGGGAATTATTAATTCATTCCTTCAACTTCAATAATGTACGCAATGTGTGACGATGCGATGTCATTATTGTCTATTCTACCATAGAGAACAATCCCCGTGCTTGGCCTACAGGTAATTTAATTTAGACCATGGTCTAAATAGGTACGTCATTTAGTATGTCAAGGTGTTGCTAATCAAGCTGTCACTAGAGCTGTAGCAAACCGTATGTATTCGGTACTGAGGTGGTGAGAGGGTGCGCCATCTAGTACCGAGTAACGAAACGTTACACACGAATGCATTTCGTTACTTAACAGATTTAAAAATACCTTGTAACAATAAAATAATCTTTACACTACACCTGCTCGGAAAGTTGCCTATTCCTTTTCCATTTATAGAATAGAAAGTATGTATTTGCAGGCCTATAGGAAACCGGGAAGAAAAACTCTATGGAATTTCATTTCTCACGTGTTTTAGCTGGAGGAAAAAGTGTATGGAAATCCATTTCTAACGTGTTATTTTCTTTTAATTTCCTAAAAGATCGGCCGGTAGCTATGGTTATTTTCGTTCGGTCAAACGACAAAAAGTTTTTACTCCAAGTCCATTAGACCTCCTCCGATTTCCGAACAATATTTTGAAAAAAGAACCCAAAGGCTGGCGCGGTCAATGAGGTTTTACCAACATCATTGGGCGCGGTAAGTTCTTCTTTGAGTTTCAATAACTGTAATAATTTTAATATAAATTTCAATTAATAATTAATTCTGCTTTTTATTTTCCTCGAAGGTGTAGTATAAAGCACTATTTATCACTCGGCAGAAAGTGCGATTCCTACCTCGTGTGTTTTAAGGCCCTCGGCTGCGCCTCGGGCCCAAAACGACACACTCGGTAGGAATTGATCACTTTCTCGCCTTGGTGTAAAATGCACTATTGATTTCGTAGCATCACGTTAAACATAGGTTATTGATGATGCTGTGTGGGTTGTGCAGTTCATTTATATATTTAATTTTATGATCGAATGTAGCTTCGTAGCCCGTTCGTAGCATTTCGTAGCACTTCAAATTTACAGTCTCATTTCTCAAGATATAAATGATTTGTCAGTAAAGCATACTAGAGTTGCCTCTATCTTAGGAGAGCGCATTATGCACCATTTTGTGAAAAGGATAGGATAGGATTTCGCGTTTATAGGAGCGGGACAGAGCAAGAACGGCGTAAGCGCAAAATCATGTGTTTCCTTACTTTCAAGTAAACCACACAACTTATGGAGAAACTGGTTCAAGGAACCAAATAATTAGTAATACATAACCTACGAATCAAAACCTAAATCATTCCAATAGAACGTAGGGTTCTTGAGATCCCTTTCTGTATCATTTGTGCACGTATGTAGTACCTACATTTTAAGTTTTATTGTTAATATAAACTCTTAGCTAAGTTTTAAATAATATTTACCTCAAAACTAATTACCTCCTTAACATAATCTACTACTCGTATTATATTTGTCTACTCTACTCATATTACTACTAACACATGTAGACATGTAGGTATTGATTTTACTTAAAAGGGAATCTCAGATACTGATAAATTATTGAACATTAAGTTAAAGAAATAAATATTTTGTATTTTATATTTGTATAGATCCGACCAAATTATGTGCGCAGCAGTGCACTTTCCCGATTTTTTCATCGATTTTTTTTGCAATCGTTTTTTCACATTCAAGGAACCATACAAAATACATAGTTAAATTTTATGTAAATAATTTTTTTACCACGGTGATCAAGGCTACTACAGTAGGCCTATAATAATTACAGTAGTAGGCCTATAATTAGTTAGTTGTTTTATTACTTACACTTAGATTACAAATAAAATGAAAACGAATGTGAGTACCAAGACAAACCTCACAAGGTTTCATATGGTACAAATAATAAGATATATTGTTATTGTAATGAATAAATAAAAAAAAAGGTAGCACTCCGGGAGTGCCGGCAGAAGTGAAAAAAGTGCTCAGCGCCGCTAAAGAAGTTTTCACTTCAATTCGCGCAAGCGCCCTGTGCCGCCTAAACAGAGCAGCACACTCAGGCACGGTAGAAAGAGTGGGAGATACTAGTTCCTCTCCCTTCCCCTCGATCTTACGCTTTTTCGATCAGCATCACGTGACCCTGACGCGAGTTTGAAAGTTTTTACCCATACAAAAAAGTGCTCAGCGCCGCTAAAGAAGTTTTCACTTCAAAAAAAAAAAAAAAAGTGAGTACTAAGATCAAGGCCAAGTTTGACAACCACACTTTTGGTTCGCCCCGGTACTTACGATTTTTCTAGTACTAATTATTAGTGCTACGAACACGCTACGCTAGTGCTACGACGAAATTTTTGATATTATTTTATTAGTATTTGATAAGCAAAAAATGATCCCAATAAGGTTTGCCAGGCTGTTTTCAATTAAGTTTTCTTCTGCAGTACCTTTTGTACTTTTCTCGGTTTTCTATTTCGATTATTATAGAAAATATTTAGTTATAACTTTTTTTAGGTCCCAGAGGTTAGTTTAAATATTTTTTAACCTAGATTAATTTGTTCTTATGTATCTCATTTTAAGTTAACCCTGTGTTTGTATGAGAATAAAGTTCTTTAACGCATTCACTGCCCAGCCTCCGCCTCGCGCGTCCTTGCGGGTCACACCGCCGCACAAGGAGCTGCAGATAGACTAGGTGCGTCATGGGCCATGAAAGTGTTAAACCTAACCTATTATTGTTTTTGAGCGATAAAATTATTGAGATAACACGCGAGGACACTAAAATGGTTAAAAGTGTACATAAATATGAATAAATTAAATCCTCCCATTAAAAACAATTAATTTAAATTATCTGAACGAGAGTCAAAATTTCAAGATTGACTGAGAAACAAATACTTAGGTCAAAATGAAGGATATGAAGTTACCTACTGGTTTTTTGGGCTTGCTATGGTCTTACGTATACCTACTTATTGCACACTTTCATGCAATATACATGCTATCTATCTTTATTAATATACGTGTATTTATTGATATATAAAAAAATTATTCAGTAAGAATAATGATCTAAGACGTATTAGGTAGGTATAAGGTACATGTCACGTAGAGTGAAGAAGGGCTCTATTGCGATTTGACATTGTACCGACAGCAAATACCTCATTATTGACAAACATGTTATTTTGATAAGTTTGACTGTATTTTATAAAATTTATATGTATAACGAAAACCAACTCTAAGAGGAAAGCTATTTTTTTCTTCAACTTTTTTTCTCTACGAATGGTATTTCACTTTTACTGAACATTAGGTATTATATTTGGATTCATCATTATTGATACATCTTCGTGCAATTTTTATATATACATAAGTGTAGTTGCAGACAGAGAAACGGATGGAACAAATTTACGAGGGTTGCATTATTTTTTAAAAGAACGAAGTTAGGGTACAATGGAAGCAATAGATCCGACTGGCACAAGACCACCAGGGGTGGCGAGATAAGGAAGAGGCCTGTATTCGACCGTGGGTTTTACCAGCTAATAACGAAATTATAGTACCAAAGGGTTCCATTTTTGCCATGTGGCAGCGGAACCCTGCACGTGAGGTTAAGACTCAAACATCAGTTTAATTGAAGTGTTTGTAATTCATGTCCATGCAAAAGATGTAAATAAATGTATGATATAAAGGACTCATACCAATTTTCTTCGAGATTCAACCGGGGGTCGCGCTGGTTCTGAGACGCGTGTATAGACCTACGGAGATAATAAACATATCGTCAGCAAATAAATTACAATTTTACACCATTAACGGGAGGAGAAAAGATTTCAGAACCTAAAGAAATCAGTTTTTCAAGGATTCCATTAATATTTTAATGATTAACCCTACTTAAATAGGACTTCAAAACGAGAATTTGAATCAAAGTCTTGTATATAATTAATCTAATCGTGTTATGATACTTATTTCAAGTAATCTGTATAGGTAGCTATTTATGATTTTATGTACACTTTTACTTTCAATGCGTTAAAGCTTTCCGATAAATATTTTCAGTAAAGTGTTTTAAAGCGAAGATTTCCGGTAAATCGTATTTTAGATAAAATTTTACAAAGGTTACGGACCTACCTATGGACCTATTTATATTTATTTTACCAAAAAATATCTTTCCCTCTCGTATGGTCACTGTGCAACAATACACTATCAAATACCTACGCAGTTTTTCTAGAAATTTCTCTTCTAGCCTCAATAGGTAAGCCATAATTAATGGGTTTCATAAACATACCCTACTAAGTAAGTAAATCATTTCAGTATAAGTCTGGAATAAGTTATGAAACGGCATCTGTCGTTTAATTCAAGGACTATCAACGGTCGGGGTCGTTAAAAATTACCACGGAGAACCTCGGATTGCAAATTCGACATTTGCAATGTTAAATCTGTTGCATCTCAAGATAATGCATTTTAATGACGCAAAATACGAAACCGATAAGGTGAGGAAGCTGGTGGGAAAATTTTTACGTTCTTTAGTTTCAGTTTAGAAAGAAGAAAAGGTTTTTTCTGTACGATTGTAGCTTTTTTCCAATTTTTTTTTTATTTTGCTTTCCTTAGAAGTCATTTTATGATTGTTTTTATTCATATTCGAAATTTCGGTATTTTTTTTAATTCCGGTTTTAGTTGGTCTTCGATTTCGGTTTGATTTTCGAAGAAACCATTCATGTTTGATGTTTTTTATAAAGTACAAGGGGATTATCATCAACAACATTTTCCCCATATTTGTAGACGATTAGGTTGAAGATTGTGAATCTATTGCGAAGCGTTGAATTTTTCTCCTTTTTTCCTACTGCATTTTCTGTTGATGTTGTTATTTTAATAATAATGTAATTTAAAACCTATTGCTCTTGAACTAAAGGTACATTTTGTGGACATCTTACGACATTATTATACAGCGTCTGTGGATTTAAGTGACACCTGGTCGATTTGAAATTTTAATGGGACCGAGGAACCCTGATTGGCCGAAATGTATTAACGTTGTTACGAAGGTAATTTAATAGCTTGTACCTAATATATATCTACCTACCTGTATTCGAAAATACTGATTAATGTTTTGATTCATTAATATGTATACATTTCTGTACCTAATACAGAACTGTATACCTGATATAAGTAGATTTTTGAAAATTCAAAAAAATTTACACACATTTTTTTAGAATTTCTTTAAACTTTTGCTTAAACTTAAAATTATGTTAATCTAACGTTATCTTCAAATTCGTAGTGTACATACCTATCAAAAGTTGAAAATATCTTGGAATTTGAAGATACAAATCAATAATTTAAAAACTTAAAACTACCTTAATCTAAATAACTCCAACTTAATGTAACATGCATTGGTGTAAAACAAGCGCCACACTTCGATTGTCCATAACACCACCAAAATCAGAACAGCTGTCTGATTTTCGAGATGCAGTGTCAAGCCTGAATGTTAGTAAACCCGTAAAATAAACAAAAAGCCTAGCCCCTTAAGCGGTAGTTAGTCCAGATTTGAGAAATGTGTTTCACAACGGCTAAGCGTTAAGGCCAAATATTTCACGAACACGTAAATCACTCAAACATATTTACCTCTCCTCGGCTTCCTTCATCCAACGTTCGAGCACCGGTTTGATTTTCTGCGCACTTTTTGGTGTTATATCCAATTTCTCAAATCTGTATCGAACATAAATGTAATGTTAGAAACTCAAGCATGCGCCAGGGGCGCCGAAAGCGGAACGCGGACCCATCCAAATCAACATAGGCATCAAACACAGGACATTGACATTGCTAACGATTTTACACAGAGAAAAAAACAATAGGCAATTTAGGTTGCCGGGTAATCAGTTTGATTAATGCCGGGTATAATAAAACAACGAATTCAATTAGATAAAGGTATGCCAATGCCCTGGCTTGAATTGCGCAAAATGAATACAAAAATAAGAGTAATGAAATAATACATCATGCTATATTAGATGGAAAGTTTGATATAACAAAATAGGTGATATATATTCTCATAGCGATTAGTCATGTTGCCGCATGGACATGGTTTGGTAGGCGGCACATTAGCTGAGCGTCTCGCCTTCAAAATGTTACGGCCGTATGATGTATAACGCCTCCGTTGTAATTACGCCATGCAAATAGCGTATACGTGTGAAAAGGAAAAGAAAGAACGGTAATTACTAATAATTATACACGCATACATTGAAAATGTATGCCGCGATCGCCGATGTAGATAAGATAACATTAAACAGCGTTGAAACATTTTGATTTACTTTAGACAATCAACGTGTGGTCGACAATGAGGTACCGAAGCGTGTACTTAACGTATGTAGTGAGCCATCTTTGGATTTATCACACCTTCACATAAAAAAAAACATCCGATTCCCAGCTGGTTCAATGTTTTCTTAAAATTCTACAAACGATTAAAATCATGTCAGATACTGGATAAGTACACGAATGTTCTAATAAAGGCCTACATAAGCATTTTAGTTCACTAGCGAACTGGAAAGTCTATGATAAATCCAAGGATGTGATTGTAATAAAACAAAACACATACATGTTTTGTTGTTGTGAAGACAGCTGAGCTGCTAACATCTGCGAAGCCAGGGCACTGGGGGCGGTAACAAATCATTATGTTAGATTAGGTGAGATGGATCTTGTTCCGATAACTTGAAAGTTCAAAGACCAACGGCCAGTAAAGCTAGATATTAACAAATATAACAGTGATTTTGATCGACCAGACATCGAAACAATTTTTTAGTGGTCATTCAAATTTTCAAGATCTTGGAAGAGATCAAGACACAGATAATAAGTATAAAAAGTAAATTAAGTATTTTGGGAGTGAAGCTGCACGCTTGCCTATCAGCAAATTCCTCGAAATATGACTGTGAAGGGCTTTTGCCACATTGTCATGAGAGATAGAATAAGTCCCTGCCTATTCTTTTAGGTATGTATTTCACTCCATGAAACCTGCCTGAAGTCTCCTCCTCCTCTCGGAATAATTTGCACTGTAAGTCGCAGTTAGGCGGCTAATACAAGTGATACTACCACACGTAGGAAACAAAAAAAAATGAAACAACGTACTTTATATTTTTTATTATATTATATTTTATTAATTATTTATTAATATATTTTGTTTTATTTCCTTTATACAAGAGTCTTGGACACGTCAGGAATTTCAGAATTTTTCAAGGTTTTTAAACGTACGGAATGGAAGTTTTCCTCTGACAATCTTAAAATAGACTTCAGAGGCTGAATCGATCACAGCTAGTGAATCAAACAAATGGATTCATGTGACGCACACCAAATTATACTATCAATGGATGCGCCTTGGCCAGCGTTTTGTTATTCATATGAGACCTCCGTGGCACTGACCCTGTGTCTTCTCCAGTAAAACAAGCAAGAGGAATCTCAGAAAAGTTTAACGTTTGATACCTTGACCAAAATCAAAGGGGAAAGAGAGACACAGGTGGTCTTTGCAATATTGGTTGGTGGTTTTTATGTTTTCGTAGTTCGACAATTTTATTGAGATTGCTTGTCGCGATTGCGGTCACTGAGATACTTTTTATGGTAAATTAAATTATTTTATGAGCCAATTTGTAGAGCACATGAAAAACAAGGTCCTGCTCTAAAAAAAGTTTTCTTGATTCGTTTTAAAAAAGCATTTGTCTGGTTTAAAAGGTCAGTGTATGTATTGCGATGGACTATTTAAAATTTCGACTAGGTACTAAATATTAAGAGAAAAAGGGTGACCCGGAAAGATGGCGCTATCGATTCAATGAAGTGCTTGTTCCATTTTGAAAATAAGGATGCTAAATTCTTAAGGTATTTTTTGGTATAATTTGGATGTTTGTAAATAAGTTGGTATACCATAGATTTCCATTCTATGGATATATACTATTATATTAATATTATATACTAAAAGTTCTTGTCATTCTATCCGCAATCCTACCATACTAATCAAAACTTGGGAAAACTCAAAATACCTTACTTTACTACTTATCATTTAAGTAGGTACTTTGTGGAGCCTCTAAGTAATGAGATATTTTAATTATATCCGACTCGAAAGCACTTAAAAGAGTTCCTATTAAGTTTCAAACAATAGCTACAATGTCGTTCAGAAATGACTCAGAGGTTGACTAAAAACAATAATATGTTTTAATTAAAATGTAAATTAATTAAGTCCAGTTGAATAGAAGGGGTAGTAACCATGTTCGTCGCAACGCCAAATTGTAGGGAGACGAAAGAAAAATTAATGGAAAATGAAATCAGGACGGAACAAAGACAGGGGCATTCTACTCTTTTTAATTACACGAAAAAAGTAATTACGGCAAGATAATTAATTAACTGGAAACAGAAGTAACGATTAATGATTTTATTATACGGGAAGAGGTAGGGGTTCGCCTTCCGTAGCTAATTCTGTCGGCTTCGATGTCTTTTATAGGTATCGACCTAATAATCTAACCGGTGAACATTTCGGTGAACTTCAGAAAATTGGCATTAATAATGTTCTTTTACATAGGTTACATAGGCTAGCACATTTTGTGGAGTTGAGTGATTGTTCTATTGAAAACCGATTAATTACACAAAAATTGACAAAAGAAAACAAAATAAAGGAACCCGTTTCTTTTTCTATTATTTTCTATTATTCCTATATTTATATATTTATTTTTCTATTATTCGAATTTTTTTATATTATTTCTATTAATTGACTGTAATTTTCTTTGTGAATAAGGTATAGTATGTTACATGTTGTATAACTTTATGTTCTAAAACACGTCCACAGTATTGAAATGTTAAATTATAGCACGCACAGTCGTATACATTCTAAGACATGTTGAATAGTTAGGTTTTACAGCATGTTTTGTTATCTACTAAATCCGGAGGCACCTATAGAGTACCATTAGTTAAATTACTGCCACTAAAGTCCAATGATTGGTATAGCTAAGAAAAATATAATGGACAATGTCGTAGATCTGCCCAATATAAAAGAATATTTGAAGAATCAATCTGATGCTACGAAAAAGAAATTGATACCTAACCTTGAACCGGAAAACCCCGATTTCTCCAAATCTTTTCCTTCTAAAGTTCGGAACAGCGAAAGGGCCTGTCAGCCAATAAAAAATGAAGTCGCCCAACGGAAGCTGCCCGATCGTAATTAATTAAACAAATTGTAAGCAATGAAAGGACTCATGCTGTTTTACAAATCACTTCAATTAACGATATTAAAAGAATAACTGGCGTGACGAAATGTTGCTTTTTAGGGAGATTCTGATGGGAGGTTGCGGCGTGGTTGAAATTGAAAAGATTGCTGGGTTTTATTGTTATACTAATGTTCTAATGAAGAGCAGATAATTTCTTAACAGTTTTGAACTTCTTTTATTCCTGTCATCAGTTGCGATTGCGATTATGTAGAGACGTCAGATTTGTTAAATCATTTAGGACTTTTATGACCTGATTTCTTTGTCAAATAATAATTTTAGGTAGGTATTTTATGCGCCATAAAAATTAAGGCCGTGTTTTTAGGTATTAATCGTAGGTTTAGGTATTATTAATTGTTATATGTATACAAGCGTGCAACTTTATCTCCGTTTAATAAATATAGTTCGTCAATAATAAAAACTTAACACGTAAAATTTGAAAATAAATATAATAATTTACGAACAAAACGTGGATATTTCACGTTAAATATTTGTGATTTGTTTTGTATTTCTTACCGACTGTCTTTGAATGACAGAGAAAACATTTTGATATCTCTCGTTCAATCCATTATTGATAGCGTCAAACTTGGGTAAGAGGTGCACACTCAAAGTTCCAAACTTATAACTATCTACTCACTACGCAGCTACAAGCTAAAATCAAGCAAACATACCTGCAGATAGCACTTTGACTATACGCTGGACCTTCAGTCACCGACAAGGCTTGTCCGACCTGAGTTTGAGTCAAGCCAAGGCCAAGCCGTCGGAGCTTGAAGGCTTTCGCGAACTCCTTTATATCTTCCAAGTTTATGCCGTCTACTACTTGGCTGGATGACTGGCTGATGGTTGGTTGATCTGCAAGGTAAGGAAAAGTCAGTTCAGTGAAAATTAAGAAAATATACGAGAGGCACCAAAAGGAAGATGAAAAGCGCCAAATCATAATTGCATGTTCAGAAAATTCGAGTTGTAAGTTTTTATCCAACTGCGAATGGTTGTATTGTATAACAACTTTAACAACAGCATTTTAGGCTATTTCAGCCAAAAGACGTCTACTGTTGGACTCACACCTCCTCCAAAAATCGCCACAGTGACTGGTTTTCGGCCAGCGACAGTATCGGGTTTAGGGTACCTATGTACACCTTTAGGAAGACTCCTAAAGAAAACCATTAGGTTTTTTAGGTCTTTAACGATCTCATCCCAAAACCGCCCCAATATTAAGAGCACACATAATTTCCGTCGTTAACTCAACCCGAGGCGCTCTGAAAATTATTGTCGAGTTTAGTGGGCAATTTATGTAATTAGTAGATGGCTGCGGATCCTAATTATATGCGACGTCATTAGAGTGGAGACGTGCTCGCTCACGGGCGGCCGGCATGCGACTCATCCCCACCCCTTTGATTGAAAATTGTAAACGTTTTGTAAAATTAAATTTCGAACGACTCTAGTCAATAGATAGTTCAATCAGTATTGAATTATCTATTGACTAGAAAGTTCAATCATTAATCAAATGACGAACATTATTAGAGGTGCATAATTTGATTTGCTTCCTGTTTCTTTGCTGAAAATTGTAGCAAGAAACAAATGACACAGGGATTTTTTTTAAAACCTTGACGCCAACAGAGGGGTGTATTGTGTGTGTCGTGCCATCGTGTGTCTGATCTGAAGCTCAAAAGCTTTTTTCTTGTTTGAAAGATAACTTGATCGCATCGACCACTCACCGTGGGCTCAATGTTTGATCGAGACTATTTTGATGAAATTGGTGTGGCTGTTCTATTGTGGAGTTCCATAGTTCAATAGTAGAGTCGTCGAGTATTCTCGATTTTTTGTATTAGCTTGTATTCATACTGACGCCATTGTTTCAATTTTGCAATCTTGTCATAACTTCTACCTGCTTAGCTGCCGGATGACAAATTACTGCTTAGTTTAAGGTAGTCTTCAATTAAGACGGGTAGGGTTCGTAAATTGGCAATCGTTCCTTCATTTACCGACGGAACCCAGACGATTTCAATCTCGTTGTTGGAGTAAAGTCAGTAGTGCGAATGTTCTCTTATTAGGATGTAATTAGGTTAGTTTTGGGGTAGGGGATTGATTCTTAACGTGATTTTGATTTCTGATGAATTTCTGTTTGTTTTGATGGGTTACTTTCCCTTTACGTAAAGGTTTAAAGATTAACAGATAAGTTAATCATTTAACCTTTTTGAGGCCTCTGCTTTTCTTACTTCATTCTATGGTTTTCCTTACTTGATAAAAAGTAGTTCGTAGGTACTTTATTTTATGTCGAGAACGAGGTATTTTTATTTATTTATTTTAGTGAATCTTTTAGCCCAATACACATAGTAGCGATGCATAATAGGTAGAATATTTTTTATTTTCTTTTATCTAACCTATTTTGACCCACTGCTGGGCAAAGGTCTCCCCCAACTCTTCCAAGGATCGCGTTTGTTGACCAGATAGAATATTAGGTACCTACTATAAATTAATGTAATACTACTCCGGACCACGAAATAAAGTGAAAAAACCAAAAAAGGCTGACTCGGCAGTGAAAAATATACATGTTAATTTTGGGATTTTAATAAATAACAGTTTTCCTTTGTTTTCCATACACACTTTAACCGCTAACAGGTTATCAATTATACAAAACACAAATGTTTAAAACGCGATTCAAGTTCTCGTCGGCAATCCATCATATAGGTAACGTAGCTAGTTCATCTCACGGTTAGTCTGAAAACCAGCGCTGTTTTGTACCCCGTTGCAAAACAGCATAAAGCTGAGACTGATCCGTTTTGGCTCACCTCGGCAGCACTGGCACACCTATGTACAGTCAGCTGCACAGACATGTATACACTTCCAAGGTTTAACTTTTATTTTACTCGGAAATTTTTAAATAAAAGGACATGCACACGTTTTTCGTACAAAGTAGTCATCGTACTTCGTCAGAATGCGGAACATAAATTATCACAATTACTTCACACTTACTATTAAGTCAAACTGAAAACTTGGGAGTGTATACATATTTTTGCAGCCGACTGTACCTGTCACGAGTATAGGTTTGGTTAGATTGCATATTGTGCATAACTTTTAGATTATAAGCAATTATTTGTACCTACTCATAAGTTTTAATTCTAGTTTTTTTATATACCTACCTATCTACTTGTCTATGTTTGGTTGTATTTTGTGCTGTCCATTTGTGAACCAAATAAACCATCTATCTATCTTTCACGTAAAACCACAGGTCAAAAAGAGTAACCGCACGCAAACTTAAATTGTATCTAATTAATTTATTACGTGTATTAAACAATTACTGGTATCTTCGCATCATCGTTATTGAATTCGGGCTGTAGTTACAGCATTTAACCAATTGACTTATCTTTGGTAGCTAATTAATGGAGTACTCATCACGCAACGTTAATTGGAAAGCTGAACCATTTTCGATATTGTTTTTGTGGCAATTTCTAAGTTACTTTGTCGATTGCCAAGGCAATTATAGGTCGTTTTAAGTGTTCCGTTTACAATTTAGCAGGTAGGTTGGTACTATGTTCTATCAGCGGCTTTGTTCATAATTGATGCGGTGTAGATGTTTTAGCTTTATTAATTACTAGACGATCGCCTCGCGGTTTCACCCGCGTGGTTTCCGTTCCCGTGATAATTCTGGAATAAAATATAGCCTATCCCTGAAAAGTAAGCTTCCTAACGGTGAAAGAATTTTTCAAATCGGTCCATTCGGAGCCTATTCAATACAAACAAACCATCAAATCTTTTCTCTTTATAATACTAGTTTAGATTATAATAATATATAATACTAAATTTCGTATCTCCGTAACTACTGAAATATGGTATGTAAATAGTTGAGGTTCTAAAATAACACAGGATAATTTAATTATTAAAAATTAGCCTCTGAAGGGGTTAAAAAGGACGGTTAAGTTACTATGGATTTTTTTATCCTGATTCACTAAAAACTCGATATTAATAAACTATAATTTATCACGTATTTTTTATTCTTACATAACTACCCTACCCCTAGGAGGTGTGTAATAAAATTTCTGAAATTTGTATGGTTTCCACGCGGGTGAAGCCGCGGGGTATAGCTAGTTTGAAATAAAACAGCAGCAATATATTTATACACCTACCTATTCATCAGCACGCATCTTGCTTTTTAATTTTCTTAATCGATTATTCAGGTAGTACATTACCGAAAAAAAATTACGCCCAATATTTTAAATTAATTAGGTAAAAACCAAAATAAAACTGCACTCAGTTTCGAGTGATAAAAATGCTGCCATATTGGCCCTTGTTCTGTGATGTCACACTTAACATTTTCAACTGAAAGCGCTTCTGTTTCTTCGTTGATTTTTCAATCACACTAATATTATAAATGCGAAAGTTTTGATGGATGGATGGATAGACGGATGGATGGATGTTTGTTACCTCTTCACGCCAAAACTACTGAACGGATCAGGCTGAAATTCAAGTCTAACCCTGGAATCAAACATAGGCGACTTTTTAACCCATAAATCAGTTCCCATGGAATAGAAATAACCTGAAAACGTTTCCATAGAAACACCGCGTGCGAAGCCACGGGTAGAAGCTAGTAAATTATAAAATCTAAAGTTATACTTTACAATAAACACCAAACAACCGCGAAATAATACAAAAAGAATCTCGCCAAAGAAAGCCTCGTGCATGACAACATGACAATACAACATGTGAAGTGTGACGTCACGTTTAGTCTTGCCAATGGCGTTGAGTTTAGAAATTTTGCGATTGAGATTTAAAACATATCTACGTTTCAATGAATAAATTTCTCAATAAAACACACACAATTAAATATACAGATATATTTCTACATCAATATAGAATACGTAAAAAAAAAAGGTAGCACTCCGGGAGTGCCGGCAGAAGTGAAAACTTACATCTTACGATCTTACGCTTTTTCGATCAGCATCACGTGACCCTGACGCGAGTTTGAAAGTTTTTACCCATACAAAAAAAGTGCTCAGCGCCGCTAAAGAAGTTTTCACTTCAAAAATAATTAGCTTTCTTGAAGTCATTATACGCTATTGCTAAGGCTACAAACAAATGAAATGAAAAGTGATTAATGCAAATCACTGCACGGAAACATAGACAAAAATCATCACTTGCAATTTCTCAATAGAGGTAGTTTTCACTACAGGTTATTGAACTTTTTCGTGCTACTGTCTCGTGAGTTTAATTCTTTATTGTCCAGTTAGACACGGCGATTAACTTAGACTTTCTATGCCAAGTTTGGTGGTTACCATTTACCTAAAGTTTAGTGAAAGCTTGGTATTTTCTAGGTAATTAGAAGTGACATTTTGCAGAAGCAATTGACTTCTGTTTTTATGTGGTTGTTGCGTAATAAATTACTGTTGACAGACTGATTAGGGTTTTATCACCTAACTCTCTTTAATTTGATATTCTTTAGATTTTTCTGTATATAAAAACTTTTTATATTTAACTTGTTTAGAAAATAAGTTGATACCTTGTAGGTACGAGTATATTATAAACCTAGTAGGTACCTAAAGTTCATGGAACTAACTTACCCTAATCCCGGAGGTGGTCGTTGCGATCTGCGACACAGTATTTTACTTCTGCAGGTCGCATCGTTGCCTATTTTTTTTTGTTTATTCCTTCAATGTGTTACAAAATAAATACTTTTTGACGTGATAACGTCTTTAAAATCGTTTTAGTCGGGTGACATGTTCAGAAACTTGTGTCACACCAAAACCTCACGAGCGCGATCGCAGGTATAACGAGAGAGAGACGGACCGATCTCCCGTCTCATCTCGAGCGCTGCCAGTCATTCCGTGAAACTTGTCACGCGGAATCCTCACGAGCGGAGGCTGGCATAGCGTTCGAGTGAGTGGACCGATCTTCCGTCTCTGTCACTCAATCTTCATTAATTCCTTACTTCCCAAAAACTTATATCACCAATAAGACGTTATCACGTAAACATCTCGATCGTAAACCTACTTTACAAACAACCAATTTTTTACTTTTTTGCTTATTCAGCCAATCACAACACGCTAATATTATAAATGCGAAAGTTTGCATGGATGGATGGATGTTTGTTACTTCTTCACGCCAAAACTACTGAACAGATTGAGCTGTAGTTTGCATAGGTGTTGCGTTAAACCTGGAAACAAACACAGGTTACTTTTTATCCCATATATCAGTTGCGTTGGTGAGAAATAACCTTTAAACGTTTTCATATAAGTACCTAATAATTTATGTTTAAAAATTTTACTTTTATTGCTTTTTTGACGACCGATGTGGCCCGGCGGGCGAAGGTCCGCCTGCGACGCAGGAGGTTGCGGGTTCGATTCCCGCCTTGGGACAAATGTTTGTAAGATCTACAAATATTTGTTTCGGGTGTTCTGGTCGTTTCTATGTATAAAAAAAATATCAATCTATGTAATGTATTATATTATGTATATCAGTCATCTAGTACCCATAACACAAGCTCTGCTTAGCTTGGGGCTAGATGATGTTGTGTGGATTGTCCAGCATTATTTATTTATTTATTTATTTTTTTGTTAGCCTAACGAAATAGTTATTGACTTCTAACTTCTGTTACAAAAATATTATTTAGGATTATACCTACTTCCTGCCGGTTTTTCATACGCTCTATCAATCTTTCGAATTCGATTCCCGCCTTGGGACAAATATTTGTACGATCTGCAGGTATTTGTTCCAGGTGTTCTGTCTGGGTATTTTCTATGTATAGTAAAAAAAAAACTATGTAATGTTCTATGTATTTTATGTATATGTAAGTTTATTATTAATCTTTCTAGGTATTTAGTGTATTTGTTTCGTTTTCTTTAAATAGGTACATATCTATATATTTATTCAGTGCCACCGTCTTTTTTGTTCCTTAATTTCCAGTCCATCCCAAGGTTGCCTGGAAGAGATCGCTTTCAGCGATAAGGCCGCCCTTTCTACTTCCTTTTTTTCTAAGCTTTTCTCTGTATTGTTTGCTGTATTTGTGTGGTATAATAAAGTGTTTTCTATCTATCTATCTATCTATGTATTGAGTATATCCAGTCATCTAGTACCCATAACACAAGCTTGCTTAGCTTGGGGCTGGATAATGCTGTGTGAATTGTCCAGCGTTATTAATTTATTATCATTAATTAACTAACCATTGATTAAATCGCTTGATAACGTCAATGCGGCAAGAGAAAGAACTACTTGACAAGGAATTTTATCAATCATTAGACGACCTCTGTGGCGCAGCGGGCGAAGGTCTGCCTGCGACGCAGGAGGTTGCGGGTTCGATTCCCGCCTCGGGACAAATGTTTGTACGATCTGCAGACATTTGTCCAGGGCGTTCTGGATGTGTTCTATGTATAATAAAAATATCTATCTATTTAGTGTATTGTATTAAGTAAATCAGTTATCTAGTACCCATAACACAAGCTCTGCTTACCTTGGGGCTAGATAATGCTGTGTGAATTGTCCAGCATTATTTATTATTTATTATTATTTATTTATTATTAGTTAACTAATCAGCGTCCAGCGGCAGTAAGGAATTTTTAACACCGCGATGAAACAATAAAATAATGAAACGTGAACTATTTTGGATAATTCTAAAGCCAAGGACATAGTACTGCGCATGGATTTCTGACGAACCGCGTTTTGGACAAACAGCTAACAAATCATCGACTGTGTGAAATCGAAGCATCGATACACTTTACGATTGATCGATATTGCAGCTACGAAGCTTGATATGTTATTTTATCTGTCTATTTTAATTAAATAAACATATAAACATCTTTATTCACAAATAAAATTATACTAGTATTTACAATTGAAACAATTAAGCTAACTGCTGACTGTTGCAAACAGTCTACAGGTAGCTCAACTGATCCATAATAATAATAATATTTAAATCGAATACGATATCGAATTATAAACGTATTATTAACGTAAATGTTCTAACTTTCAACGAGTTTCTTCAACAATTTTAGTTAAAAGATTCGGGTCTTTCTTTCGAGGGCTTTTCATTTGCCTTAACTGTTATTAAAGTCCTATTTCGTTAAAAGCTCCAATAATTATTGATTGTTGAGTAATAATTAAACGAATTACGTGTTTTTGGTATCAATTTTGTTTATAATAATAGCTAGAATGGGATCTTTAATTAAATTATTTATTGGAGAAAGCATTTCGATAAAAACGATTCTATAAATTTTTAGTATTATTGATTGAAATTCTGAAAGAAGTACCTAATCCATAACATAAGATAGAATGAAAATTTTCTTAAGATCTACAGTTTGACATTAGATGACTCGTTGGTATAGCAGTCAGGTAATTCAACCGCCGTTAGTGAGGTCCTGGGTTCAAATCCCGGGTCGGGCCAATAGTTGGTATTGGGTTTTTCTAGCAAGCAATTCACAGTAGCAGCCCGGAGTCATGAAGTTGGCGGTGTTACACCCCCGTGCCTCGAAAAGCACGTTAAGCCACTGCTGCGCCGGACCTCTCCCCGGTCGTGTGAGTCTGGCGTCCTATCGGACTAAGAGTAAGGAAATAGAGAGTGCACCTGTGTTTGTAATATGTCCTGCGCAACTGGCCAGTTTCCGTTGACACTAGCCGCCGTGGTCAAAATTCGGCTAGGAGGATATCACATCACATCAGTCAGATGTAAATACAGTCGATTATCTAGAGTTGGACATACACAACACACTTAAATAAATAAATAAATAAAAATGCTGGACAATTCACACAGCATTACCTAGCCCCAAGGTAAACAGAGCTTGTGTTATGAGTACTAGATAACTGATATACATAATACAATACACTTTAGAGATAGATTTTTTTATTAGACATAGAAAAACATCCAGAACTCCCTGAATTTGATAAAATTTGCTGTTTCCTTTAATTTTTAGTACCTATTAAAAAAATTTCTTTGCAAAGACTGATCTTTATCAGCAACAAAATCAATTGCTTCAATAATACAGGTGTCTTTTTTTGAAAAATCATTCTAATAAAATCATTCTCATAAAAAAAAAACTAAATATGCGGTGATTGTTTTCTTATAAATCGAGGGCATGACTCCTTTGACATGACTTTTCTCTAACTCTCATGGTTTCGGACTTGGTCTTCACCGCCCATCTCACTCTGTATAACTTATACTACAATAAAATTATAACTATATTTTTTTTTTTTTTACATAGATAGGACATTTATTCACAAAGAAAATTATACTAGTATTTACAATTGAACTGTTGCAAACAGTCTACAGATAGCTCAACTGAACCATATCAACACCAGTCGGAAGCGTCCCCAAGACGCTGGCTGCATTGCCACGCTGTATGGCAATGCTGATACGCTGTGCCAGATATTCACCAGCTCTCGGGTCACGCGTCGCTTCGACCAGACGCTCAGATAGTTTTTTGAAACCCGAAGAGCCTCGGTACCCCACGGACCTAGGACTATAAATTGAATGTCAAAATTGTATATTTTAAATCATTTCTATGCATCAAATTGAATTTATTATTACTTCTAGAATTTAGTGTATTTTTTTATAGATTCGAATATGACGTGATAATCTTGTAAGGTATGACAATTCCGTTCCTGCCTTCGTAGCCGTTATCCATGTTTTTCTATTATTAGTTGTATTGTTAGAATGTATTTGATCTTAATTGAGCAGATTAAAGTAAACTAGGTGAAGTAAATGGAAATAAAGCATCCTACATTCCAGTAATTAAGAGTTTAAGTGGAAAGCGAGTAACAAATGGCCGACCAAAGTCTTGTACCAATTACGTATTATGTCGATTAATTGCAATTTAACGTTTGAATCAGCGATAAATATCGAGTGAGTTTTCGATTGATTTAGAATAGATCTGAGTCATAGTCATCGATAGATACTAATTATTTGGACGAAATCGTGCTTAGAAATGTTTATAGGTTTATTTAAGCGAGTATCTGGTCGAAGCGACGCGTGACCTGAGAGCTGGTGATTATCTGTCGCAGCGCATCAGCATTGCCATACAGCAGGGCAATGTAGCCAGCGTAGAGGGGCCGCTTCTGACTGGTATAGATATGGATCAGTTGAGCTACCTGTGGATTGTTTGCCGCAGTCTTCAGTTAGCTCAATTGTTTCAATTGTAAATACCTACTAGTTCTAGTTTATTTCTGTTATTTGATTGTAATTTTCTTTGTTAATAAAGTAATTACCCCAATTTCCATTGCTTCTTCTTATGCTTTACTTATATAATAACAAACAAAATTACGATCAAAGAATTAAAACGGCCTCATGAGCTTTCGGTATTTCGATCTGCGGTTTCGTGTACTTTCGATATACCGTTCTCCGGTATTTCGACTGCCGGTATTCCGTAGTACAGTCGAAAAAGAAGCCGTCACGATCATGTCTCGATACTACGTCAAATAGACTCACCCTTCTGGTAACGTCTTTAAAAAACAAACTATTGAGATTATAAACTTTACGTGTAGGTAGTTCTTTACCTATATCTTTAGTAATATACAATACCTAAATTATCTTTAGTAATTGTCTGTAATGCAGCATTTAACAATAAAGAGAATAGTATGTAACAAACCAGTTAACACCAAAGGATCCGACGTAAATTAATTAATAGCCAAACTATTAGGAATCCATTACAAGTAATTACCAAGATAAAATGGAATTCGATTGAAGATAACGAAACAGTTGGAATATTGATGATTAGATTTTAGTTGCAATTAATTTATTAAGAGTAACCTAATCAATTAATTATTCTTGATCAAGGCTGATAAAATTAGGCTGAAAGTCAGCGATTTTTTTAAGCAAGTTTTGTTAGCACATGTGTTAACCTCTATTTTCAGCACACGGCAATGGGGTAAAATAAGATTTATTTTATTTTATTTTCGAATTTAAGGAAAACTTACAACTAGAAAAATTACAAAATATGAAATATTAATACAAATATATGAGAATTACATGTGACAACAACTGAGCGCTATTTATGAAGTTTCCACAGGTAGCAAAAACATTATTTGTCAGGAAGAGTGATTTTGTAATTGTGTCAATTGACAACGAATTAAATATAGATCAACTGGGAGATTTGTTCATGAAACTACTATATTAAAGCATACGATACGATTATTAAGAGTAGCGCATCGTCTCGCGTCGTGTTTTGTTTCTTGGGGCAAAAGCAAAAGGCGAAAGAGAACGCAAATTATTATTGATTTGGTTGTCAGCTGTCAGATATTCGATATTTGTGTCGACGGTACCATGAGAAGTGGCAAACTCTACTAGAGGTCATACATGTTTAAATTTATGTATCATGTAGAGTCCACAGGTGATCGGAATGCTGGCTTTTATTTCGGTCAACGAATTAGCATTGCCATTCAACGTGGCAATGCTGCTAGCATTCTGGGCACTTTGCCTTCTGGTGACGGCTTAGATTTTTAAGAAATAGATATACTTACTTGTATATGTATACTAGTTGTTATTGTTTTATTCTGTTAATGTAATGTTCTATGTGCTAAATAAATGTAATGTGTATCATATAGTATTGTTTTTTTGTCAAAAACAAATTGTAAGAAATACCGAAAGTTGACATAGAGTATTGGCTACTTACCCTTAGTCTATTTTATACAGTCAATGGTTATTAGATAAAAAAGTTCAACGATGGAAAAGTGACCGCATTTGAATTTGTCTTTTCGCATTCATGTGCACCCTTGTGTGAAAATAAAGTCGTTTATTGTAAACACCTTTAAGTGCTTCGACTATTGTTTTAAATGGGTACTTAAGCTTAAAGTTTGGGCCTAATTTGCGTGTTGGGTCCATGTTGTCTTCGTAGTTAACCTAACTAAGAACCTATTAGGTTTTGTAGGTAGGCTTATGTAAGACAACGGTTTAGGTGGTTTAGGTTACGAAATGGCTTATTTTGTTTGGTGGCTCTAATGCTGCTCTTTATTAAACTCTGTATTATAACTGGTTTTCCACAGCGAGTGGAGCGGACCTATTTAGGACTCCGTTTTATTCTCAAGAGTTGGAAATATATTATTAGACGATTATATTATTTTACTATAAAAACTTTCGTAGTTTGACGAATTCATTATGAATGTAAGCGGGTTAACTACGAACCTATTTTGTGTTGGAAGAACACCAACGTTTCATCCCTTAACGAGGGACTTCATCAGGGTGAGTGCGGTTCGCGTCTCGCCTGTACCGCGTCCTTCCGCGCACTACGGGCTAGGGCACGAGACACGGCTTCCAAGCGGGTGGTAAGTTCCAACCTCTATCTCTATTGAAGTTGGGTCGTCGTTCAATCTCTATCGCCTCGCGTATCTTCCGGGGAACAAAGAATTTTTCCCTAGACAAGACACGGGCTTTGTCGAAACGAACGTAATGCGATGGTCCTTCCTCAATAAAGTGTTCTACCACCGCCGAGCTATTGGTGTCAACATTCTTTACGGCGCGTATGTGTTCAGAGAGCCTGGTGGATATGTTCCTCTTCGTTTCACCAATATAACATTTGCCGCAGTCACATGGGATCATATACACACCTGGGACGTCCAGCGGCTGCCTATCCTTGGGAGAGCGAAGTAAGTGCCGTAGTTGTGTATGAGGCCTAAAGATCGTCTTAATGCTATATTTTCTTTGCAGTAAGTAACCAATCTTATCAGTAAGCCCCTTTACAAAAGGTAGGTATGTGACAGCTCTCTCGGCGGAATGGGGCCGCTTTCTTTCAGACATATTTGCCAATATGTCTGAAAGAAAGCTATGTGCGGCAGCTCTGTCTCCATCCATAACCTTTCCGCTCTAGTACCTCTTTGACGTGCTGTAGTTCACTGTCTATATATTGCGGGTCGCACAGCCTTAGAGCTCTATTTATAAGGGTGCGAGGCACTGAAGCAAGGTGTGACGGATGATGGTGCGAGTCAGCCTTTAGGTATCTGTCTGTATGCGTTGGTTTGCAGTAGACCGTATGTATCAATCGCCCTGAGTGTAATCTCTGAACCAACACATCCAGAAAAGGCAGAGCTCCGTTTTTCTCATACTCCACCGTGAATGCTATCTTTGGATGGATCCCATTGAGGTGTGCTAACAGTGTGTTGACATGGTCTTTGTGTATGATGGCAAACACGTCGTCCACATAGCGCCACCAATGTCTCGGCCTCATGGGTGCATTTTCCAACGCCATGCCTTCAAAATTCTCCATGTAGATGTTAGCTACAACTGGTGCTATCGGTGACCCCATGGCTACACCGTCCTTCTGTAGGTAATAATTACCTCGCCATAAGAAGTATCCACTTGTTAAAGTGTGTTCTATCACCTTCATGTATTCAATAGGTATTCATGCCGTATTCAATATGTTTTGAATAATTTGTAATGTTTCTGCTATTGGTACATTCGTAAACAAGGAGGCTCACCCTGATGAAGTCCCTCGTTAAGGGATGAAACGTTGGTATTCTTCCAACACAAAATAGGTTCGTAGTTAACCCGCTTACATTCATAATGGATTATATTATTTATTTAACAAATAGAAAATTACATTAACAGAATAAAACAATTACAATTCTGGGCACTATGCCTTCTGGTGACGGCTTAGATTTTTAAGAAATAGATATGTGTTTATACTACTCGTAGTAGTAATTGTTTTATTCTGTTAATGTAATTTTCTATCCACTAATGTATATAACTATAGTATTTGTTAAAGTTATAGTATGTTATGTATTGTATTATATTATGTAGTAGTCTATTTAATAAGTAGGTTAAAATTAAATCTTGTATCCTTTGCTAAAGCACATGTACCCACTTTTACAAATTTGTCTCTCTCTCCCAATAAGGTTTGCTGGAAGAGAACTCTTTAAGCTCGCCTTTGCCATTATTTGTGCTCACAACTAGGCTACACAAAATTAAAATATCTTTTAAAGGGCAATGTATACGCTTCTACAACAAAACTCCTAGTGAGTTGCAAAAATTATCAGTAAATAAATTCAAACAAATTGTTAAAACCTTGCTGTGCGAAAAGGCTTACTATAAAATATCAGATTATCTAGAGGACAAAAAAGCTTGCGACGGGTTTTGCTCCAACTCGAAAAATAACAACTAACAGGCTAAAGGTTTCTTCGTCGCTTCTTTACTTTAGTCTACATACCGAAGCGACAGAAATCAAAAAATATCACTTTATTTCCGTGTCAGTGTTTAGTTTTATATTTTGACCTTTTCTAAGTGTACATTTATTGTATTTATGGAAATAAAGAGTTTTTGATTTTGATTTGATTTTGATTTTTCCTCGTAAATGTTCTACGTGTACCAATTTTGTGCAATAAAGAAATATGAATTAAAAATTCAAAATGCTTTATTTCCTTTAGACCTAACAAGCTCTAGAACACGTTTCAGATGTATAGTACTACTTATGTACTTACTTACTTATCGTCTACTTACTGTCTTAATGCCTACTAAAGTTATAATCATGTAGGGACTTAAGTATTCTAAGACAATATTGACGAAACTAGGGTTCAGCAACGCCAGACATAACACCATCTCTTATTCAAGATAGTTCACAAATATCTGACCCGTTATATGAAGACTTAGGTCTTTATAGGTCAAACGAATGTAACGAAAAATCGGGACAACTCTAAAACCGTATAAAGTGGGCCAGTGGAAATAGGCTTAGACCTTAAATTGTTCGTCTGAGCTATTTCTAGTTCTTTTCCATTAGCGTTCTAGACTAAAGCTTGCTGCATTTTAAATTCGGTAAAAGGTCATTTTATATACGGACATCTTGCTTAGCAGGTCTATTGAGATGTATTTGTGTATTACTCACGTTATTTTCTTCGCTTCACCTCACCTCATCTAGCCTATATTGGTCCACTGCTGGATGCAGGCCTCCCCCTGATAAGCACCTTATTGACTTTTATCTCATGGGGGTAATGCCCATGATCCACATACTGGGCCAGTAGGTTGGGGATCGCAATTCGGTGGTAGAGTTGATCAGCAGGAGGCGCTGCTGCCCGCTCCTCGTGGATATCCCTTAGTCGCCTCTTACGACACCCGCGGGAAGAAAGAAGTAAATTTTAAGCCGGCACCACACAGCTTTTCTTTGCATAATGGTTGATTTTCTTTTGTTTTTTATTCCGTTAATGCAAATGTATGAGTCATACACGCACAAAATATGTGAATTCACAAGCAGATAATTAAGAAGTGATATGTTGATTACTACACAATACCATCAATTATTATTATTAACTCACTTATTTCAGATTCATAATCCATATAACACGTTCATAAAATTTCACATAAAATCACACAATACAAACGAATAAAATTCAATAAGTACAACTATAATGAGATTTCTTATTAAAAACTAGCTTCTGCCCGCGGCTTCGCACGCGTTGTTTCTATGGTAACGTTTTGAGGTTATTTCTATCCCATGGGAACTGATTTATGGGATAAAAAGTCGCCTATGTTTGATTCCAGGGTTAGCCTTACGTGTATGCAAAATTTCAGGCTGATCCGTTCAGTAGTTTTGGCGTGAAGAGGTAACAAACATCCATCCATCCATCCATCCAAACTTTCGCATGTATAATATTAGTGTGATTTATTAAAATAATAATTGAATACCTACTAACCTAATGACCATTAAAATAGAGATGGTATCAATACAGCACTATTAATAATTAATATATTAGATATTTAAAGTTTAAAATTTGACTTGATTATGCACATATTTTGTAAGTCTAAAGAAAAAAGTTATTGATTTCCGATCTCTGATTTCTACATCAACCCACCCGGGTGACCATAAAGGCTGCAATAATAATGATGATTTTGGCTACTGATGTATACTGTGACAATTATTTTGTAGTACAAGTATAAATTACTAGTTTATGAAAGCGGCTTCAAACGCGTTGTTTTATGGAAACGTTTACAGGTTATTTATATCCCATTGCAAACTGATTTATGTGATAAAAAATAGAACTAATGCAAAATTTCAGCTGGATCCGTTAAGTAGTTTTGGTGTGAAGAGGTAACAAACAATTGAAATCAAACAATAGAAAAACAAACAATTGAATCCAAATGTCATCTTATTAAAACTGTATATTGCGTGTCAGGTAGTTACTAACGCAAAGTATTTATAATTTATTTATATGTTCATCTGGAATTTTCCATTCCCCAAAAGTAATAAATTACGATGCTTTTAAAACCTAATTACCCTTAAATATAACAAAAGGTGTAATTTAGTTTACAAATGATGCATTTGTACATTATTCTAATTCAGCCACTTATTCAAACTAAAATGAGATATGAGCAGCATTAGAGACGAGTGTAAACACCCACAGAAATTAAAAACGAAGTTAAGTAAACTGGCCAAGTGTGAGTCAGACTCTTACTTACACGGTTTATACTGAGGGTTCCGTACCATGTCAGATTTTTTCTATTAAGGACAACAAGCAATGTGTACCATTGAAGATTTTTTAAATGAAGAGTTTATTCTATGTGTTGATTAAATGTACAATTACAACTAATCAGATTATCCATCATATTATAACTAGCCTATGGAGAAACAGTGCAAATGAATGTCCTCCTTTTCTTCTTTTCATTTTCCCCATTGTTATTCAGGATTGACGGCTATTAAGTACTTAAATAGAAAAAAAACGTTTTTTAGTTATCGGTCACAATCGCTGCCATAGTCTTTGGAGTATTTTATTTTAACAAAATACATGTTTTTTTAAAATAATTGTGCTTTATGCGCATATTACGGCTACAGATAAAGAGATCCCTGACGTGCGATCAGACTAACAAAGGATAAAGTTTTAGTAATAGGATCCTGTAGGTCGGCCTCTTTCAGTACGGAACCCTAAACATGAAGTTAAACAAAAAAGCCCATTCGAGGTAAATTAACTTTACAAATGTTTTGATAAGATCGGCTCACCTACGTACAGCCGCGAGCGACCACAGCTCAGTGCAGAACAGACAGTTCACTCATTATAAACGATAAATTATTATATAAATAAATCATTATTGAGCATTGTTTTTATTCTGTGGAAGATTACCTTAAATTTAAGTTTTGACCTAGTGTGTTTAGTAGACAATTTATATAATCCAATTATTTCAATGACATTTAATTTTAATGTTTATAATTTGTGTAACTAGTTAAGTACTCCTTAATCCTTTAATATTCACGTGCCTGTACTCGGGCGAGATATGCAGCTCTGCTGTATTATCCACCAATTTTTATGTACCATGTCTTGTGTGAATAAATGTTACTGAATTACTGAATGACTGAAATTAGTAAATCAACAAGATAAACTTTGTTTCTGAAGTTTGCTAGAATAGATAGATCTGAACAAACCGCGATTTCAGAATAGCCCTATAGATTCTATAAGAGTTGAGTTAGGCGTGAGTGTGCAATTATGTTTTCAATATAGATTATTTTTTATAAATGTTTATTGGGGTTTTACACTGTTGAGGGTGCAATAACAGGGGTTAAAAGATCCTAGGGAACAAATTATTATGAAATTTCCTACAAATTTTCTAGCATTGAGGTGCAATTTCCCCTAGCTAGATAGATAAAACTTATAGAAAAGTTTGTTAGAACTGAAATTATACTGTGAGTCTGGGAGAGATCGCTCATTAACGGTAAGACTGCCAATTGTCGTCATTGTTGTAAATTTTTTTCGTGGCCTTCCTCGCTCACACCTAGTGGAAAGGTTTGGGGGAGACCTTTGCCCAGCAGTGGGACGAACAAGGCTAGATAAAAAAAAGAGTGCAATAAACTATTATCTATCTGTCTATACTTAATCCTGAAAATAGCACTGAATTTGTATGTATCACCGTTATTTTGAATAACGTTGCTAAAAAGACGCAAAAATACAACCAAAATCCCATCCACCAAGGCAACAGTGACCCATCTGCAAACGCCTCAGTAATTAAGTTAGCAGAGTCACTGGACAGCTAACGGAACGCACTCGCAACTTGTAAACAGGACTCTGCACTCGGCAACTCTTTACAGTGTTACGAATAACTCCGGGACTTGTACCTAATGGACCGCTCTGCTTAGACCGACGGAAGGGTTGAATAGAACAGTGGCATATTACATTTTGAGTGTGTGATTTTGGACATAACTTATCGCAATAGCAGCTACAGGACTGTACTCTGCAACACTTTATAGCTTTACGAATACGCACGGGACTTGTTGGGTTGATTAGAACAGTGGCATATTACATTTTTGATTGTGTGATTTTGGACATAACTTATCGCAATAGCAGCTACAGGACTGCACTCTGCAGCACTTTATAGCTTTACATTTACGCACGAGACTTGTTGGGTTGAATAGAACAGTGGCATATTACATTTTGTGTGTATGATTTTTGACAGGAACGCATTTGCAACTACAAGACTGCACTCTACAACACTTTATAGCTTTACGAATACGTACGGGACTTGTAACTCATGAATCGCCTCTGCTTAAACAATAAAGGGAGGAAACAGTGGCATAAAAACTGTGCTTTGTTTTTGACGTAGATATTATTTGTCATTTATGTCATTGTTTTTTTGTCTATTACATTATTGATAGGATTACGCATACTTTCTGCATAATTCTAGAATAGGCTTATTGATCAATTAATCATATTGTATTTTATAATCTTGGGGAAAACTATTACCTAACCCAAATTTGAGGTTGTAAATACTGTGTTAAAGAAGTACACCATTATTGTTTAAATAATGTTGTTAATGACGTTATTTGATTGTTGGTTACAAGCGACCTTGGCTGTTAGGAAGTTTAGTTTTTGATCTAGTGAAACCATTTATGGAAACTTCATACTCACCTTAAAGATGTCCCTCGGTAAGGGATGAAACGTTGGTGTTCTTCCAACACGAGTAAGGTTCGTAACTAACCCGCTTAAATCCGCAATGAATTCGTCAAAATACGACAGTTTTTATGCTAAAAAAAGTTCATACTCGCCGGCCTGTCTGAACTTTTCTAGCTCTACGCCGTGGGCCGTGAAACTTTTATAAGTAGAATTGAGTTAGTTGTGTCGAAAATAGCGTTTAAGTTCACTGCTTTGTTGTGCTTAAATGCCGAATGAGTTACTGTAGAATATTTAATTTAGTTTTTAACTGATAAGTACTGAATATTTATGGTGCTGAAAACAAGTCGGAGTGGAACTCGGATTTGTACTAAACTGTTGACTGTTGGACAGGATAAGAGATTATATTTAGGAAATTAACTTTAAGTTTAACTTTCGCTGGCTACAAATGAGAGCTGGTGAGTATCTGGCACAGCGCAGTATAGAATGTTCTCGAAGCTATAGAGACTTACTTGGCGAATCAGCGAGCATATCATTATCCACGTGGCTCACCTGACTGTCGACTTTCGGCTGACTTGACGGACCCCGCGGACATCTTGACTTGCGCGTGAGGCGTGGGGACCGTTCCTGAGGCCTCACTACCGGCGCTGCTTGCGGGGCCCGCAGTATTTTGCGTCGAGGACTTAATTTATCAGTGTAGAATGTTCTCGAAGCTATAGAGACTTACTTGGCGAATCAACGAGCATATCATTATCTACGTGGCTCACCTGACTGTCGACTTTCGGCTGACTTGACGGACCCCGCGGACATCTTGACTTGCGCGTGAGGCGTGGGGACCGTTCCTGAGGCCTCACTACCGGCGCTGCTCGCGGGGCCCGCAGTATTTTGCGTCGAGGACTTAATTTATCAGTGTAGAATGTTCTCGACGCTATAGAGACTTACTTGGCGAATCAGCGAGCATATCATTATCGTCGTGGCTCGGCGACTTGGTGGACCCCGGGGACATCTTGACTTGCGCGTGCGGTGAGGGGACCGGCCCCGAGGCCGCACTGCCGGCGCTGCTCGCGGGGCCCGCGGCGGCGTTGTGGGACGTCGTAATTGTGATCTCGCCGTTTGATGTCGCCAGTCTGTGGGGTGGATAGTTATGTTAGACTTATCGATTTTAGATTATTTTGCTTGTGAAAGGAAAGTTAATTTTCGAAGGTTTTTAACCACGGTGTTAAATTTGGAAAATCGGTGATAAATACAAGATAGGCTACGGACAATGGACGGACTAAAGGGTTAAGTAGGTATTTGATTTCGACTGGCTTTCTATTGTAGATAGACCTTTCTTTGAATTATTATATTGATTTATTTCGTTCAATCTAAAATACAATAACATATATATTTTGTCACGAAGAGACACAGCGTGGGGCTTTATTAATTAAAATCTTACTATCCTACTAATAATATATTATTTATTCACAAAGAAAATTATACTAGTACCTAATTACAATTGAAACAATTGAGCTGACTGCAGACTGTTGCAAACAGTCTACAGGTAGCTCAACTGATATCATAAAGCAGAAAGTTTGTGAAATCTGAATTTTTGTTTACTAGTATCTCCAAAACTACTGAACAGATCAAGATGGCATTTAGAGCAAAGCCTAATTTACATAATGGGCTACTTATTATACCGAAAATACGCGTGCAAAGCCGCGGGCAGAAGCTAGTCCTTTATAAAACTAACACAATAGGGTACACGCAGTTTCGAAAAAGTAAAACTAACTTTGTAACACGGCAGGTATGCACTTCTGTATTTGTATGAAATATATGTAATATGAATAAATGCAGGGAAAATCCGACAACGGCTAAAAACTTTAACCGAACAATTTTACCTCATCACTTAGATGATGTCTCAAGTCTAACTAATAAGTAAGTTCATTCAAGTCACACAATAAGTGGGCAGATACGTTACGGACTTGTGCGCTTTCTCGGAATAATCAACCTACTATGTTTCCTGTGAAATAGCGACAATACACGGGTTGAGCATTTGTCGCTTTTGTTGGCGTCGACCGTCGGGTTCATTTAGATCTCTATTCATCATCATCAGCCTATATTAGTCCTCAGCTGGACATAGGCCTCCCCTAAGCGCCATAGCGCCCTGTCTTCAGCTTGCCGCATCTAGCATCTGCATACAGTCGTTCGCAGATCGTCATCCCACCTGGCCGGAGGGCGTTCTACACTACGTTTACCGAGTCGTGGTCTCCACTCAAGAACACGTTTACCCTAGCGGTTGTTGGTTCTTCGCGAGATATGGCCGGCCCACTGCCACTTCAGCTTGCTAATTCTTTGAGCTATGTCGATAACTTTGGTTCTCTGTCGGATGTATTCGTTACGAATCCTATCCTTCAGAGAGACTCCGAGCATAGCTCTTTCCATAGCTCGCTGAGCGACTTTGAACTGGTGGACCAGCCCTACCGTGAGTGTCCACGTCTCAGCTCCGAAGGTCATGACGGGTAGGACGCACTGATTGAATCTCTATTACTAATAGATCTAATAGGTAGATATCTCTATTACTCCGTCCAAAATCAAAATATCTCAAGTTTATAAAAATGGTTCCTATATGTAAGTATACTCACATCGAGGGAGATTGGGCACTAGCTTCTCGAAAGTGGAACGCTCAAATTAGGTCCAATTAGGTCCACAGACCTCAGTCACACCGGCCTCGGACCGGCACTGCCAAGGTACGTGTTTCGCGTGTGTTGTTGTCTCGATCGCACTTCGGTCTAGATACGTCTTTCCATCATTGTTGTTCATTAGGTAGAGGTGTAAATAGATTGGAAATAGCGTGTCTTTGCGTTTAGTTGTAACACAACAAGGGCCATTTGTTGAGATAGCGCTGGGAGAACGTACCTACCATATCTACAGAATTTTACATAGATCAATGTTCCTATAATAAACCTAAAAATCAGTTAGAATTTTGGACTGAATTTGTACTACTTGTCGGTTTTACCTCTTTCCTAAAAAGCTTAGTGCTGACAATTATATTTCAAACTAGGCGCCCAAACAACAATTTTGGATTGTGTTGCAGCCGGATTTTACTCACTGGTGGTGGTACTCCTTCCGCTATACACCACGGTCCTATGCTAGGCGCATCCATTGACACCCCGCAACACATTATCAACCAACCGAGTTGTTCATCAACTCACACCAAAAATTTCGTCCCACTGGGTGCGAGTTGACGAACCGTGAAAAAGATAAAGATACTTTTCGTTCCGCAACTTGTACCACTTTGAATTCTACTTCGCTTAGACAATTCTTCTTATTGCACGATAACCTAGGCTCATTCAATTAACATAATGAGAGGGCAGGCCGATGTGCTTTCTCGGAAAAACAACCCAATGCTTCCTGTGTGAAGTCAGAGAAATATCCTAATAATATTATAAATCCAAAAGCTTGTGAAATGTGAAGATAATTTTGTTACCTATAATCTCCAAAACTACTGAACAGGTCAAGATGAAATTTAGCGTACACTTAGAACGTAACTAGATAATTAAGGTACATATTAAACTGAAAATACGGTTGCGAAGCCGCAGGCAGAAGCTTGTGTATAAATATGTGAAATCGACGTTTTTGCTTCACTTGATATACTAAGTATAATAAAAAAATAACAATATGGACTGTCTGTCCTATTGAATTGATCTGTCCTATAGTTGATTTGGTTACCTATATTTTTATTCACAACGAAAATTGAAATCAAATAAAGGAAATAAATTAGAACTAGTATTTACAATTGAAATAATTACAATTACCTATTGAAAATGATTATTAGCTCAAAATGTTTATAGTTCATTGCAATAAATTATTTATAGAGCCAGACTAGACTTGGAAGAATGTGGTAACTCCTACGTAAAATATCTACACTAATATTGTAAGAGGTTGTTGTTAATGATTTGTAAGATTGTTTGTAGAGTTAGGCCTCTACCCCACAGCCGCGATTTTGAAGCGCGTCTTGTGTCGCGTGATTTGAGATGCTGGGAATAAAGCCTCTACCCAGGCTTTATTCCCAGCATCTCACGTCTCAGATACGTCTTCCTATTCCCAACTCCTTATAGGTGATCGCCGAAACTACTGTTTCTACCTTCTCTATTCACAAAGAAAATTATACTAGTATTTACAATTGAAACAATTGAGCTAATTGCAGACTGTTGCAAACAGTCTACAGGTAGCTCAACTGATCCATATCAATACCAGTCGGAAGCGTCCCTAAGACGCTGGCTTTTCTCTACATTTTTATCCTCCGACGCAAAAAGAGGGATGTTATAAGTTCGACGTGTCTGTCTGTGTATCTGTGTATCTGTCTGTGGTATCGTAGCTCCCAAACGGATGAATCGATTTTCGTTTAGTTTTTTTTGTGTCATAGATAAATTTTATCCCAAGTGTTCTTAGCCATGTTTCATGAAAATCTGTTCGGCCAATAAACGTCGGCGGGTTTTTTAAAATTTCTTGTATGCAATGTTATGCTGTATCCAAGCACCACGTGAGAAAAGCCGCGGAAAGAAACTAGTATTCTGTACATTCCCTACATAAGCACCCTTTAAAACTGCCAGTGAGTTCCTAAAACAACAGTCTGTCCTTTGTCAGCCAACTTAACAACCCTGTGACGTTTCAAAACTAATATCATTGCGTCACATCCTGACAATTCTATTGCAATTCCTTAAACCAAACTAAACTGTAACCCAAAGAATCACAGCTTAAATTGCAACGACTGCTACATTTGCTTGTAAGTGTTGCCAACACTTACCAAGGAGGTAGCGAAACATAGATCTTGGTGTTACCAGTTAGGGTTTAAAATGAAGTGCACGGTTCATTAAGTGCGTCGCTGTATTAGCAGTAATTGCTGGCTAATTAGGGCCTCATCCGTTGCAATACATTCAAACATCCGCACACACGGTATAGTTTGTTGTGATACAAGTGACGCGAAATGCATCATGCACCGGTGTTTTGTGAATGAAAGTGAGGAAAAACTATTCAATTGAAATTATAAAAAATTTCAGTGAAACGCACGCGAAACCGAGGATCGTTAGGAACTCTACTGGGTGCCACGGTAAGGGTGTAAATCACCCTCTTTCTATAGGATTGATAATTTTAGTTCAAACTTTATTCATTTACTTAATTTCACGATTAATCAATTAAAACTTTTAGATTTTCTTATATAATAATTTTTAACATTTTTGGGGCATTTATTACAATTTCTTTATACTGCCGAAAGAGGTCATTCTGGACAAATAGAATGTCAACGTTTGTACTACGATTTCTTTAATTCCCAACATGTTTTACTTCCTTCAAAAAAAATAGAGACTTTTTTTCATATTCGTGTGCTTTTACGTGTTTAGTACAGAACTATGTGTCAAAATACCCAAAAAGCGGCTTGGGCAACATCATTGTCATTCAGCTAAATATCATTAAGAAAGGCTTAGCAGTAGACCAGGCCCTGTGATGATCAGGTGTGGGCTTTCCCCAGCTGTGGACAAGCATAGGTTGATAATAATAAATTAAGTAAAGACATACAGCGTGGCAATGCAGCCAGCGCAGCGTCTTGGGGACGCTTCCGACTGGTATTGGTATGGATCAGTTGAGCTACCTGTAGACTGTTTGCAACAGTCTGCAGTTAGCTCAATTGTTTCAATTGTAAATAATAGTATAATTTTCTTTGTGAATACTTAAAGGCCTTTGCTTATCTTTAGTTCAGTAAAGCCATCAATGTTTATAATTCTGTAAGATCACTCACACATTATAAACACGATGTAACTAAGTTGTCGATTCGTGACATTGATACCTACTATAGGGACAGATGTCGCTACGTGTCAATTATCCCCGTTATGATATCGCCGATTGGAGACATTCAGAGTTGTTACTTAAGAGGACGCATTGCGCGCCATTTTGTAAAAAGGATAGGCATAGGATTTCGCGTTCATAGGAGCGGGACGGAGCATAAGTTTTCGGAACGGCGTAAGCGCAAAAATGTTGTTTTTGCTTATTTACAAGAAAACTACACAACTTTTGAAGAAACCGTATTATGGAACCAAAGAATTAGTAATAACTTACGAATCAAAACAAAATTATTTTCTATATTCTATAGAGTGGACTTTCATGATTTTTTTATCGTAATTTTTTCGCAATCGTCTTTTCTAATTAATTATGTACGGAACCGAGGAAAAAACGTTGAATTTTATGTGATTCTAGTTTTTTACCACGGGGATCCCGTGGGTACTGAGATCTAGACCTAGTTTAATAAGGAAACCCGCTAGGTTCGCCCTTAAGTGCATTGTGGGTCAACTGTGGACTAACTTTACCAAAAAGACTTTCAATACTATAAGAGTTCAATACAGTGACTCCTACGTGTCCTTCTAAGTGTCAGTGCAATTAGGTAGGTACTTATTAAAAGAGTTATAAAAGTAGGCAGAACTACATTTGTGATTGTGAGTAAAGTACCTACATAAAGTAAAAAAAACGGGAGGGATAAATGCAATGTTCCGAATTTTATAGAGTTAATTCCACTTCAGACCAAATGATATCCGCCAGTTTTCCGAGTGGGGGTACAGGGACGTAATTCTGCTAAGCAATCGTTTAAATATGACAACGATATCGTTGCAGAATCACCACCCACGTAGACTCCTTAGATGAAAGAAACCCCAGATAGTGCGTGCGGGGCGATTTGCACGGAGATATTGATAGGATGGTTCTAGATTGGTTTCAACATCCACAGTTTTGGCGTGCAGTTTCTTTCATCTAAGGTAGAATACCAAAATCTTGTCTATGGTACCGATTCTACGACGATCATACGACTGTCATAGTAAAGCGATTGGCCAACAGAATAGGGCCTCAGTAATCCTACAATTTAGCTATAAGTACATAAACTTCCATTAATATTCACCTACTTTCCCTTCTACGTACTTCATTAAGATATCGCATGGGCCTTGGCAGTACAGGCACCAGCAAAAATCACCGGACAGAGTCAAGTTTCCAAAAGCTTTTGGAATTAAAAAGCTACGAGACTCGAGACGACTACGTGGTTTTGAAAATGGCTACTTATGTCCAGAAAATCTTAGTCCTGTTCTTTGTCCTGAAGTGAAGTCTTAGGATGCATTTAAAAAAAATTAAAATTCATTAATTTCAGATAACTGTGTATTCATAATTTGTTAGTAGCAGAAGGATCTCTTCTAGCAGAAGGATATTAGTACTATTTATATTAGATATTATTATTTATATTAGATATTAGTATTATTAGTATTATGATATTATATTAGTAGCAGAAGGATACTCGTAATAAATGTAAGTATTCTTAGTCTACCTACTACATATCATAATTTAATTTAAATTCGATCAAATTAAATCATAAAAAATTAAATAAAACAAATTAAAGAACATGAAATTAGATAGAAATAGAATTTTTAGACAGAAGAATTAGAAAGTTTTGCATAAAATTCTAAAACTAAACTATAAAAGTTTTGGTTTAACTATTATACCTTAACTATTATAGTTTTCGAATGATTTTGAGTGATTTGTTGCATTTTGGCAATACAAGTCTTAACTTTGACAAATAAGCGGTATTAAACTATCACAAACCATCTTGAATACATCTTACTTTCCGTTTTAATATTTCTCAAACGCATACTAGATGTACTGTACCTATCTCAAAAAGTAGCCAGCTATTAATAAAACTAATTAATCTTACCGTCAAGCGGTTTTCCATCTTAAGATAATAATCAATTTAAATGTAAATTTAACCACCCTGTCGCACGCTTATTAAGAGTAACGCTACACGCACACTTGCACGTAAAAGCAACGAATCCAAGTAAATACGTAAACTATATGCAACGCACACTTAACAAGATCATACTTTAAATTAACAGGTTTGATGGGTTGTTTTATCATTTGATTGGTTGGTTACAGGGTGTCTCATCAGGGCTGGAATCGACATAGTATTTAACTATAAAAACTATCAGTTTACATCTTTATTCACAAAGAAAATTATACTAGTATTTATAATTGAAACAATTGAGCTAACTTCTGACTGTTCCAAACAGTCTACAGGTGGCTCAACTGATCCATATCAACACCAGTCAGTCAAAAACTATCATAGTTTGGCGAATTCATTTCGGATGTAAGCGGGTAAAGTACGTACTTTATTTGTGTTCACATTATTATTGTTTGTTCACGTATTATTGTTGGTACAGGGTGAGGGGAAATGAATTTTATAGTATTTTATTTATTTGGGAAACATACATTTAATAAGAATTAAAAAAAAGTAATACTTAACTAACACTTAAGCCAGCTGAGTTTCCACAGTTAAAGTGTTGATTAATGTTAGTGTTGTATGATTGAAGCTAGTGCTTTTCTATTTAAAATGATAAAAAAATTAATTTAAATATTTGGAAGGAGTAAAATCCTAAGTAAAATCCTAAACCTTCAGGACTATTATTACTTCTAGTCCTAAGAAGTTACCGTAATCTTCATCTAGCCTTATTTGATTTACATAAGATAAACAGATTAACAAAACGATAAGTTATAAACAATTGGATTGACATTCTTAAATGTAAAGTAAACTAAAAAAAATTAATTTCGTATCACAAGATTACAAGCAAATGTAAAAGTATTTGTACGTAAACGCCTTACTAATCGTTGTAATTTGTTAAACCGTTATTCGCTGTCAATGTCCGTCTTCGTTGAGGCACCCTGTACGACACGTAATCATCAAGCCTTCAAGATAATTATTTTTAAATAAATAAAGGGCCATTATGAATTTAATTGTGATCTCATTTACGTGTCTCTCTAGGACATGTTCGTTGTTTATGGCAAGAAAAGGTCAAGACTTTAATTTATTCAACCAAAAGCGTGGAAATAAAAAAATAACTATTAACTTACGTTAAAAATACGTTGATTTTCCTACGCATTTCGTTTTGCGTTGCTGTTAGACGTAGAATATTTATTTATTTATAATATATATTATTTATAATACATACATATTTTAAACAATATTCAACATTAAACCTGCGTTGGTTTGTATTGCATCAATACAAACCAACGCACTCGTTTTGTACATTATATTTACATAAAATTGCATTTCGATAGAGAAGATAATTATTTACAAAACAAAATAAAACTCAACTGAAAACTTTTGCAAATATTTAGCTAGCTAGCTATCGAGGAGATTTCTTTACTCAGTTTGTTAACAAAGAAAACTACAATAAAACAATAGAAACGAGCAATAATTATTGTAAATACTAGTTCTAATTTATTTATATTATTTGATTGTTATAAGAACTAGTATTTACAGTTGAACCAATTTAGGTTGGCCGAGCATAGCATAGCACCCCTCATTTTTATGATTTTGGATAAAAGGGACTATTTTTTGGAAACACATTTTTTAAATGAAACTAGCTTTATCGGACCCCGACTAGTATTTATAAGTAGTACTCGGTTTTTTTTCTTAAATTTCTTAGAAATCCTCTTGCAAAAATGCTTGAAAAATCACGAAAAGTTACCAAAGAAGGTCCAATATAAATATTTCCACATAAATTTAGTTAATCTCATTCAATAAATGCTTAGAGTTCCAGCGGAAGTGTTAGCGAAAAGGAAAAAGTAGGATTAACTTTGCACCCCTACCAAGTGTCTGTAGCCGTCGATTGTGAGTTCGATTATGTAAATTCGAGTTTACAATAAGCTACTGTCTGTATCTGCAAGTTAAATTAATTTACTTGTGGATTGAGTAAAAAGATAGAGGACCATTCACACGACAAATGTAATCACCAACCCAGTTCGTGATTCGGAAATGTTCGAAGTTGTAGAAATTTATGATATTTTACGCATGCAATAACATTTTGTGTTATTTCTCGACAAACTGTCGAGAACTTTGGCGGGCTTGCAAATAGAGCAATTTTGTGTATAAAACTTCACCAACCGTTGAAGTCCTCCAAGCCTAGCTAGCCTACTATCTATCTATCTCATTATCCGATGGGACGCAGATCGAAACGACCGCGGAGAGGTCAGGTGCATGATCAACGGCTCAACGTGCTTTCCGATTTCTGTTTTGACAACAGCAACCGTTGACACGAATACAATACAAACCCGTTTATTGTTTTTCAAGCTATCTTTTACCCTAGGTAAGTGATGAACCCTTAGTAAGGGCAATGTGCTTTTGCCGTGAAGAGAAAAAGAGTGCTTTAGAAATTGCCTTTTAACATTCACAGGTTTTATAAAATACTTGTGTTTAGCCTCGGTTTTGTATAGACTTATTTCATACTTATTTTCACTTAGGCCAAGCTTGTTGGTTGGTTAAAACATTTTCCTTTTGGGCAATTTTAATGGGATTGAAGGATGTAATGCTATTTGGTGCCATTCCTCCTGAAACTTTGTTTTTACCACCAGAACAGGGAAATATACCCATTACTGATAAAATGAGAAGGCTATCGAAGTCGACGCGTTAAGATATTTCATTATTTTCATGTATGACGATCGCCTCGCGGTTTCACTCGTGTAGTTCCCGTTCCCGTGGGACATCCGGGATAAAATCTAGCCTATGTCACTCCCTGAAAAGTAAGCTTCGTAACGGTGAAAGAATTTTTCAAATCGGTCCAGTAGTTTAGGAGCCTATTCAATACAAACAAACAATCTACATTTATAATATTAGTATAAATTTTCCTGGTCCTTGTGACCTTGTAAAGATTTCTTCGTTTCTGTGACGTCATAAGTCTTGTTTTTTTTGAACATTTCTCTGTGTTATGTGATGGTCGGATCTGTTTTTTCCGCAAATTTTATCTATCGCAGGGCATAATAAGGTGGGTACTGACTAGCGTTACGTGGCAATGTTACACAGCGAGCATTCGTGCATTCAGTATGGGAAAAAAGCGCTCGCAACGAGCAACGAAACGGATGTTAGGAAACGGCGTAAGGCATGGTATAATAATACAAGGTATGCTACTCCGAGAAACAACGGTCACGTGGGTTTTCCTAAGCCTACGTCATATCCGCTACGGTGGTTTTCAAACTTTTTAGTTTTCGGAGATTCGACATAGATCTAGGTTTTCTATGAAATTCTTCAAACTTAGTTTCCATAATTTGAGCAACGCTAATGAGCTCTGCACATGGATAAAACAATTTTTCCCTTGAAATGAAATTTATCTAATCGCAGGGTGTGTGTATAATTATTATTGCACCCAGAGCAACACAAAATTTTTCATTCTTAAAACGAATTGTTTTAGTCGTTAGTCAAATAGTCGAATTGTGTTTTAGTCGAATTGTTTTAGTCGAATTGCTTTAGACGAATTGTTTTAGTCGAACTTTCCGCAAAGCCTCTGCGAATGGTACGTTACGGCCCGTAACACCGATCAAAGAGCATAGAAATTGATAGCTATAAGCTTACCCAGCTTATAGCTATAAGCTTACCCAGCTTATAGCTATATAGATAGAAAATTCTTTATTGCACACTTATAGATAGAAACAATACAACAAAACAGCTTAAAAACTAAGTGACAAGTGGCTATCTATTTCAATGCTCTCTTTAATACGAGTGAGTGCATGAGTCTGAATCTCTTTATCGATATCAATAAGCATAGACTGATTTGCCACAGATCATAAACTAGAGTAAAACCACATAAAATTTCCACTAACAGGTAGGTCATCTTAATTTCCTTCTAACCTTGAATTCTCGATCTACATTTACACTGTTAATATCTCTAGTTCACATCTGTGTGCGTTAAACATGGCTGTGTGTGTGCGTAATTCAAAGACATTAAGTTAATGCGACCTCATAATTACTGGTTAGGAGCATTAATTCTCGCATCAGTAATTAAGTTTAATACCTCATTTCTGTGGAGTAGTGAAGGTGATCTTTCCTTAAGGGTTCCTTGGAAATAGAGCTCTAGGATATGCTAATCTTTATGTCAATGGAGAAAAGGTACAAAAAAAAAATGTATAAAAGACCAAACACTATTAATGCGAATCCTACGGAAATTGCACGAAAGATGAAACAGCCAGTATGTTCAAAATCATTATACCATTATATAGTCCATTTAAAAAATGTTATACTTAACTTACTTAACGCTTTTTTGGTGGATGTTTTTCGTATGAGCCATAGATTTCTGTTAAGTAACTTTCTAATTTGTCTTCTAATTTCGTTTTTGCTCCAACACTTTATTAAAAAGTTAACCATCTATATTTCTTATTACAATTCTGCAATTGTCCATTGTCTTGCGAAGAACCGACAACCGATGGGGTAAACGTGTTCTTGAGTGGAGACCGCGACTAGGGAAACGTAGTGTAGGACGCCCTCCAGCCAAGTGGGATGACGACCTGCTAAAGACTTCAGGCAGATGCTGGATGCGGCAAGCTGAAGACAGGACGCTATGACGCAGGGGAGGCCTATGTCCAGCCGTGGACTAATATAGGTTGATGATGATGATGAATTGTCCCACAATCTAGATAAATATTAAGTAGTTTAATGACTATTAAATGTACATTAAACTTGTAAATCATTAGAATAGATAGTGGTTTGTATGATTTCAAGGTCCTAATGCTACGTATAAAGTTTATTAGTAAAGTCGTCAGTGATCTAGAATTACCTACGATTTCTAGTAAATTCTATGACTCTACTAAGAGACCTTTTCATCTTTGTGCAGATAAGTTGAACACAGCCCTGAGTTTTGTTTATTCTTTGTCTTCTTCTTCTTCTTGAAATGTTATTGAGACGTCTTAATTTTGTATATTTGAGCTGTGTCTATAAAGCATGCTGACATGGAACATCACAAAACCCGTACAATAATGGACCATCGCGATACTTTCGAGTAGCTGACCAAACTTTGGGCTCAGGGCTGTCAATCTTTTTTTTTACATAAGGTAGATAATTTTTTTTTAATTGTCTTATTTGTAAACCTTAGAATATAATAGAATATACTTTTTTGCACAAAAGTTGTACATTGGCGGGCGAGCATATGCTAACCTTAGGGTAGTGTGGACAATAATTTAGAGGCAGTGCTAGATTAAAAAATTTACAGAAAAACAAGAAAATAATAATTATAAGCACATTAACCTTACACCATATTTTTTTATGTTTGCAGACTTTGCCCGTCGATCATCTCAAATATAACATTGCCGGTAACTTTGCGCCAACCCTAATAGCGCGGTAATATATTCGGGGCTATATCCGTATTAGATCTATTTATCACCATTACTTGGTGGATTAGACGCGTCACGGCGCTAAGGTAATTATACGGGAATACTTAATGCTGGGTGGAGCTAATTATGGGAACATCTCAAGCACATCTATACATTATAGATGGTGTACCTATTATTTGATTATGGTAAGGACGTATCAATGAAAATGTGTTTATGGTGTATTTTCACCCACGTGACGTATTTGGGAGAAACTTTTATAAGGTACGTTGAGCGTTTTTTCGTTTAATAAAAGAAATGATAATAAATAGGTACGAAATAATAAATTGTGACAGACATTGCGCGATTGTTAAAAAAGTTAGCAAAGTTACGTAAAACGGCAAAGTTACAAAAACTTTCACGGAATGAAATTCCCTCAGTTTGTAACTTACAACCAGGAAATATCGTGTAGAGATTATTTTTACGCGGATAAGTTGGCAAATCCGCGTGCTGAAGCCGGTCTTGAATAAACAGCGATCAAGAAATCCACATTATAGCCCTGCTTATATTACAGCAATGCAAAGCAATTACGCTTTAACTACTTAAGGGCTCATGCACATATGCAAACATTCAAACATGCGCTACATTCTGCAACGAGTTTTACATATTCAGCAGAAATGCAATACGAATCTGTTTTAAAAATAATATTTTTGTCATACTGTGGTCTATATTAGATAAAATATGTATGAGTCCACCAATGATAGTGAAATTGATTGAAATTTATTTAAAAAGAAATATGTAGTTCTTGGATTAGATGCTGTTGACATACCTATACCAGCAATCACTAGTCCTGATTTTCTAAGCAAGTCCACAAAATATTATTTATTTTTACTTCATTCTATTAAGTACATATTACATAATATGTTATTTGAGTAAGTACTAATGAGATAACAACAAAAACCTATAGGAATGTTTAATATGTAGGACGTAGGTATCTTATGAAAGAGACTATATATATATTATATATTATGTTTGAGTTCTGTAAGAGTCTTGTAAGGTACAAGTCTGCACTTTCAATATGTGCAATGACAACTGATGGCGATGTTGCGCGGCCGAAGGTCCGCCTGCGACGCAGGAGATTGCGGGTTCAATTCCCGCTTTGGGACAAATGTTTGTACGATCTGCAAATATTTGTTGCGAGTGTTGTGAGTACTTTCTATGTATTATAAAATATATTATTATATACATATCTATGTAAGTACTGTATTGTATTAAGTATATCAGTCATCTAGTACCCATAACACAACTACACATCTGCTTAGCTTGGGGCTAGATGATGCTGTATGGATTGTGCAGCATTTTTATGTTTAGTGAATGTGTGTATGAGCCCTTATGTTCACTCCAGTAGGTGTGTGGGTCTGTTCAGTAGAATGCTGGTCTTGTTATACTTAATCAGTACATTATTATGTTTTCCCGTTCTAAATAATATCTAATCGTCTTACGCAATAGCTGGCGTGTGCTGATTGAAATTCATTATTGGTTTAATGAGCAGTGTAACTGCTATACTGATTATAATAGGCAAACTACATTTTATGGGACATTAATTTAGTTTTATGTTTATATTGGTTTTCCTAGAATAAATAGTGATTATAAGCTTCCTGTCTCATGTTAACTGCGTATGACGAGTAGCCATAGTCCATTATTGTCATAGCAGATCACATAGGTGTTATTGAAAGTCTTCTCACCTCACCTCAACAGCCTTTATTGGTGCACTGTTTGAAGCAGGCCTGCCCCTGATAAGCGCCTTATTGACTTTTATCTCATGGGGTAATGCCCATAATCCCCACGCTCGGCATGCGGGTTGGGGATCGCAGTTCGGTGGTAGAATTGTTCTGCACGGGACGCTGCTGCCCGCTCCCGGTTGATTCCCCTTTAGTCGCTTCTTACGACACCCGCGGGAAGAATCTTGGTGGTGTAAATTCTAAGCCGGTACCACATTACCATTGAAAATCCGGCTAAGTCAAGTGAAAGCTGAACAAGTGAAAGCTGAACAAGTGAAAACTCACGTTCTTAGCTTCAAATATCTAGAATATGGTATAAAAGACCTCTTGTATTGACACCATCATTACTGTAGCCAATTAACGACGTCCACGTCTGGACATAGGCATCCCCCAAAGATCGTCACAGTGACCGGTCCTGTGCCACCCGCATCCGCAACCTTCACCAGGTCTTTGGTCCACCTTGTTGGGACTGGAGGGGTTCTTGTAATGACATACTGGTACAATATAATCAGTACCTATGTCAGTACAGTTGCTACCTCTACGATAGCGAATTTGTGAATTTCTCAAGGTTAACGCACTAATTAGCATAGGATTGTCTACCACCCAACAACAAGAAGTATTACGCAACAATGTCGCCTAAATGTCAGTAATTCTTACTCCATTGTCCTACTTTTTATATAGGTAAATTTTCCGCACTACCATCACCAGAAAATCGTAGTGTCTATATAAAAATAAGATTTTTATGTATAAACCGCGTAAACAAGGCATTATAAGATAATTATATCCGTTACATAACATCCTGTGTATAATCAGTATTAAATAGCTCATTTAAGGAGATAATAGACTGATCGTGAGATTAGCTCAAATAATTGCAATACCCATCTAGGTTAAGTAGAAGCTAGATCCCTAGAAACATAACTACTTAAGAACAAAACATTAACACAATAGAAAAAAGAGTTTGGTTCGCCAAAAATTAATTGAATTAAAAATAAACCAACCACGCAGTTTTTAGTCTTTTACTGCTTATGAAAAACCTCATGAAAATTAATTAAAAACGGTGAAACACGTATTTTCAATTCTAATTTAGACAAACAAACAAAATCATACTTTTTATGCCTTTGTGACACAAACAGTCCCCTCACGTTAGCTGTATAATTACGTGTAATGATCAAAGGGCATTAGCCCTGCGATACAATCGATTTTTTAAGCAATCGTATTAAAAATAAGGGTGAGCACAAATGAGCACAATAAACATGAAGAATTGAGCACCATTTTGGATATTTGACTTTGTTATACACGTTTTCAACGTTTTCTTTCAAATAAGGCATAATTATTGGACTTGAACCTTAAGTTTTTCTTTTCGCCAGCAAATATGTCTTTATTAACAAGGAAAGTTACAATAAAATAATATACAATTGAAACTATTGAGCTAACTGCAGACTGTTGCAAACAACATTAAAGTATTTTGCAATTTGTAAAAACATTATAATGTTATTACTTTGCCCTAGTATTTCGTTTCTAACTTTGACCATCTATACATCAACTACGTAGTGATCGTTATCGCGTGATCATAAATAACCATTACACGATAATTAAATTATCTTAATGTGTCACCTTCTTGACGAGTTGGTTAAGAGCTAACTGCAAACAACATTAAAGTATTTTGCAATTTGTAAAAACATTAAAATATTTTTACTTTGCCCTAGTATTTCGTTTCTTACTTTGACCATCTATACATCAACTACGTAGTGATCGTTATCGCGTGATCATAAAGAACCATTACACGATAATCGAATTATCTTAACGTGTCACCTTCTTGACGAGTTGGTTAAGGAAAATAAAAATCACGACCGGGAATTACCAACGATATGAAACAAGGAAATGTTTACCTACCTACTTTAATTGTTGACCAATAATTATACAAAAAAACCCCTCATTATGTTTTTATACCAAAACTAAACTATTACGTAACAGGCAAATTAATTCTTTTATTATTAACAATTGCATCATTGTAATAGAATTATAAGTACTTACTAATTAAAAAACTTTACCTACCTGTGAATTTTAAATTATGGTCCTAGGCGCTCAATTATAAATATCACTCGGGACATGAAAGCAAGCTACAGAATTCCATGAATGTAGTAACTAGTTATCAACGTAGTCATAAAAACAAAACCTAATAAATTGATGCCCTTAATACACGAACATAATAAAGGTTGATTACTAATTCACGCACACACACACTGTACGTGTGTTGGCGTTGTGTAATTACACTCATTGTCACATAATTACAGCCAACACTTGTCAGTGCACCCACGCGAAACAGTAAATGCATTTCTAATCAACCTTATTCACCAAAAGATAAGACTGAAAGTAGATTGGTAAGGATCACCAGTAAATGGGATATTGTTAGTGATAATGAGTCTTGCTTCTAGAATCGAACCGATGTTTTGCTGTGAAAACCGTTCTTTAGTAATTTATCTTTTTCTATGACACTTTTAAATGGCAAAATAGGGTACTTGTAGAAGGGTAACTTTGCCCATACCTGTTAGGGTATTTTTTTTGCTGACTGTATGAATTCACCTTATTGAATTTTGGTATGAGTTGAAATTGATTTGTGTTCTACTTGTACCAATTTTGTGAAATAAAGAATTATAATTATTTAAGTACACTGTTTTTGGAATAATTTTCAAAAGGGGAGGCTACCCCACCAAGTGGGGTATTAAACGACAGGTATCATCTTGTACATTTCAGGTTAACGGTTTTAAAATTTCCGTAAGTTACATACTTTCTTAAATAACTTGAAAAAAGTCGAAAAATTTACCAAAATGCGGGGAGATCCATCTGAAATGTAGGTTGGTACCTACTATTTTTAGGTATTCATTGCCATTTAACGAAAGAATTAAAATCGAGCCATAATGTACGGAGACATCAACGAACATACTGAAAAAACATACATTCGGCCGAAGATAGAAACGTCCTCCTTTTTTTGAAGTCAGCAAGATTCGTCAACTTGTACCAAGTGGTACGAAATCTTCTGTGTCATTTGGTAAACTACTCACTTTGGCATTATAAAATGTCATATTCAAAATAAATACTAATTCTAAAACTTACCGATTAATACTGTTCATAGCAGAGGCTCCAGCATTTTCCCGCTCACTTCTCTCCCTAGCTTGTCCCACGAACCGTTCAAAGTTCTCTCTTTCCTTATAATGCCTATCTTGTCTCGGCGAAGACGACCGTCTCCCCGGCATCTGCTGCGGCAAATTGTTCTGTTGCACCGTCTGCAGAAGGTTGTGATTCGCTTGCGGCTGCTGCAACGCTTGTAATAACTCCTGGGCGTTTGTTCCGTTCGAAAGAAAGTTCGGGAGACCTTGGTTCTGTAAACTTTGCCCCAGTCCCTGGTTTAATAAGGCGTTGGTCAGGTTAGGGTTAAGCATGTTTGGCCGAATGTTAGCCTGCTGTTGGTTGTTGAGCAGTTGGTGGGGTTGCGCCATCGCTTGCAGGTTGGCGAGGGAGGTTGACACGACTTGGCCGTTGTTGAGGGCTAGGTTTACCATCTGGTCGTTGGAGTTGACGTGGTTGACTGGTATGGTGAGGATGGTTTGGGTTGCTATGCCTGTGGGAGGAAAGATATTTTTAGTCTATTGAAAGTTTGTTTAATTTCAATAAAATAGTTCAATTAAAAATATGAAAATTGAGAATTTTCATGCAAAGATTTGGTTCTTTTAGTATACTGGATCTCTACTAAGTAGAAGTAGATTTAAAAGCATAGTGCAATATTAAAGTTCTTTAAACAAAATAACCAAAAAAAAACCTGTTCGATAAATATAAAAATGCCTATTTTCAGTACAGAAGACTTCAACGCGCTCTTTTTTTCACTTTTTTTTAAGTTAAAGTTGTTACAAAATCTGTCCTAATGTAATGCTAAGAGAAATAGGTATCAATTTTCTTTGCTAGCTAGCTATTCTACGAAGCTAGAACGAGTTAGAGCATCAGAGAAGGCATCGTTCTATTATAAAACCTAAAGTCAAGACCTTAAAGTTAAAATTACCTTGAGAAGTGGGTATAAGCAGCTGTGCCCCCTGGATACCCTGGACCAGCTGCCCTGAAGCCAGGATGAGTTGGGGCATCGGCGAGGGCATCGCTGGGGGCAGCATGTTGTTGTTTGCTACTGGGTTGGGGGATCCCATTCCTAAGGACAAAAAGGATGTTTATTAAAACCCGTCGGAAATTATCTGAGAAGTTCCATGGAATACGCCCTTTCCCCGCACTATGTCACACTTCGTCTTGCGGTAGGTTTATTAAATCGATCAGTGGAAAAAAAATATCTAAATAAAAATTGTAGTATTCCGGTATAAAATTATAGTAGGTAGGTATCGAAACTTCTGAGCCCAGCTGTATTCGTATAACGTTTTTTACCCGCGATATAACGATTTTACAAACACTTTAGTTGATAGGTCCTTGTTATCAAGTAAAGCATGACTGTCTTATGTTTCTTGAAAATTTGATCCCCTCCTCCCAAAAAACAAAAGACGATCGCTACATTTGACAAAAATGTCGCCAGAAGTGTGAGCTTACTGATTCTGACAATGTAAACGATGAGTTCAGTAAATAAAGTTAAATTTCATTATCATCTTCATAATAATATCAGTCCACAAACTATATGATATAATGATGTTGGACATAGGCCGGCGATACGATACCACAAATAGCGGTCCTCTGTCGCCTTCATCTATCGACTCCCTGCAACCGCTATAAGCTCCATCGAGTTGGCGAGAGGGTCTTCCAACACTCCGTTTCGCATTGCAACTTGAAGTTGCACGATCGGTTTATTATGTTACTCTTTTTCTATTTTTACTATTTCGAGTCTTTTATCATTTACCAGCTCGATTGCAATTAAATTGTTATTGATAACTGGCCAAGCACTTAAACGATTAGCTATTACAAAGATTATTGCTTCAAGCTCAGCGTCATAAGCGTGTGAACGAAATAATAAAAATATTAATAATTCTATCGTGACGAATCACAGTAAAAACCTAAGTTCCATGTAAAATTACAATAATGCGAGTTTCTCTATCACCATACAATTATACATACCCATAAACTTACCTCATCAATATAAGAATTAGCTTTGGCAAATAAAACTTTGTGATTATCTAGCTAAGGGACGTTAATTCATCTGTCATGGTCGTTACGAGACTGTTTGACGTTTACATTGTCACAGATAAAAGTTTAATTATAAGTTAACTTTCTAATACTTAGGTATTCTAAAGGTCAAAATGTGCTATTAGTAGCCGCTAGGTGTTTTGGATGTCCAGCAATATCAAACCCACGTTGTCTTGTCAATGTCTTCTGCAATGACCTGCGGTTGCGGTTCAAATTATATTAGACATGTACCTACTTAAACCCGTAGGTATTTAAAGTGGTTACTTACATTTGCTATGATGTTTAACACGTGTCATTGTAATTTTTGAAATACCTACGTAGTATATTTTGATAAAAATATTCGTATTTTTACTAAAAAAAACATCTGCAGTCTAAATCCGCCCATAACTAGATCCACGCCCAATTCTAGAATTCCACAAATTAGTTACACGACATAGAATCCGAGTAGATACTGTTAAAATATCGTAATCAAAGTAAACTATAGGAACCAGATTCATCGTCATTTCGGCAACCAACCGAAACTAATTCACGGCGAACAAAACGAACTAGAGGTACACATCCAAATCCAAAAGTATCCGTTAAAACATTCATACAACGTATTCATTTAAACCATGACATTTCACATTTCGTAATAAATGCCTTTCCTACACCGCATCAATTATAAACCGAAAAAAATGTATAATTAGCTCTATTAAGACAATAAAAGTCTTAATGATACCGCAACAGTCGTAATATCCGTACGTTTGTGAAAAAAATGTGTAATTATACTCATTATTTAAATAGGTTTTTTCTTCCATTATGGCGTAGGTTTAATGGGCGGGCGGGCTGGTATCTCGAATTCATTAAATCGATTGGTTTCGGTAATCACCTAATTACGGATCACGTGGTCCCGAAGTGGAGAGTTTTAATGCGCGAACCGTGTATGTCTGATTAACCCAATCTGTCTAATACGAGGTAATTAGTGGGCTGCCCTCCAATGGCCGTAGTAGATGTGCTAAAGACTGTCGACGCCTTTTATAGACGAAAATTGAAGTAGATTTGATTCTCAGTCGCTATTTTTGCTGTTCGCAGTAGAGTTTGTTTGACGAGAGCGGAGCGATTAGCGACTCTTTAACTGTGAAATTTATAGGCGTGCCATTTTTCTTTCTTTCACATCTTCTAATAGCTTCAGCGTGAGCACATTAGGTGTTAAAAAAAACCACAATCGCCTTTGGCCATAATCGCCATTTTCAGGATTGCTACGATGCGTAGTCTGCTACGAGATTTGATACCAACTGTTTCGACCAAATGGTCGCGATCTCAGGAACCCTGCGGTCTATCGAAATGATTATATTTTGATTCGTATGTTATAACTAATTATTTGGTTCCTAGAACTAGTTTTTTCATAAGTTGCGTAGTTTTCTCGTCAATAAACAATAACGCGCTTACGCCGCCATTCCATTAACGAATGTTTTATCCCGCTCCTATAAACGCAAAATCCTATGCCTATCCTTTTTACAAAATGGCGGGCATCGCACCTTCTTGAGAAGTTCACCAACTGTTCTTCCGTTTACTATGTCACTAACGAACGGTAATGCACTGAAAAAGTTAATTAAGATACGGACGGTGACAACCGGATTGCATAATATTAGCTAAAATAGAAAAATCTTGCCTTTAAAAACCTTTTTATTTCTGCGGTCTCGTTTCAAATTAATATTTTATTCATTTTGTGACGATGAAATATTTATCTTGCATTATTTATCTGCGGTAATGTTAATTGCGATACTGAACCGGTTGTGGTACTACTTTTATTTTTGCGTTTATGATTGTTTTGAATTAAAAGTGGACCGGAATAGAGAAGCTGTTTTGGTTTATTCTGAAAGTACTTGCATGATTGAGCTAAAAGCCGAGCTTTCACGGTTTTGTGTCGTGCTGCATATTTTTTAGTTTGCTTTGAGAAGAGGCGATGTGTAAAAGAACCAATAGGATTTCGAATCCATGTCGTGATAGTCAAGCTACACTTTTGGCACCCCGCTATAGGCTGTTTTTTACATCTCTACTCAGAGTTTAAGAGGAGCCTGACCCTTCAGCGTTGTTGCTGCCACCGTAACAGTGTCATATTCTGTTGCGTGTTTACATTGACGCACGTTTTGGACTCAAAATGGGAATCAAATGTGGTAAATGTGGAAAGTCAGACAGAAATTCTGTCTATCTTTCCATTTATTTATGGCCATAGCGCCCAGTCTTCAGTGTTATTTTCTGAATTCTGGACTACGTTTGCCGTGTCTTCACTAAAAAACTCGTTTAACCCAGCGGTTGTCGGTTCTTTATGAAATACGGCCGGTCCACTGCCACCTCAGCTTGTTAATTCTTTGAGCTATGTCGATCACTTTAGTTCTCTGTCGGATATAGTCCATACGAATTCTATCCTTAAGTGAAACTCCGAGCAAAGCTATTCTGATTTCTCGCTGAGCTAATTTGATTGTTGGCCCAGTCCTACCGCGAGTGTCCACGTCTCAGCTCCGTAGGTCATAACGATTAGGACACACTGATGGTAAATTTTAGTTTTTAAGCATCGCGGTATGGATGACGAGAACCTCAACCTAAACCTCAACCTCAACAGCCTATATTGGTCCACTGCAGGAAGCAGGCCTCCCCCTGATAAGCGCCTTATTGGCTTTTCTCACCGGGGCTTTTCTCATCCATCTCATGGGGTAATGCCGATAATTCCCACGCTGGGCATGCGGGTTGGGGATCGCAGTTCGGTGGTAGAATCGTTCTGCAGGGGTCGCTGCTGCCCGCTCCTGGTTGATATCCCTTAGTCGCCTCTTACGACACCCGCGGGAAGAGTTGAGGTGGTCTAAATTCTAAGCTGGCACCACACAGCGATGACGAGAAACCCAGGACTAACAACAGTCAAAAATAGTGATAAAATATCCTTACCAGGTGCACTAACGCTCAGGTTCAGCGGCGAGTTGATCACAGGGTTGGACGGCATCGAACTCAAGCCTTGCAGGTTCGCAGCCAGCTGGGACATCTGTTGCGACATTTGTTGCTGCAACTGTTGCGACATCGGCATGTTCTGTTGCATGTTCGCGAGGTTTTGCAGGTTTTGGAACATCGACGCCACTGCGGAAAAAATTGTGAATGAAATGGTTGGTCTTTTGAAGGCCATTGATGAAAGGAGATAACAGATTTTTAAGTAGTATGGCAATACACACAAATAGCATTCACAATTCTACAGTTTTTGACCACCCAGATATCATCAGAGCTTCTTGCAGACAGCCAACAAGGGACACGGTAGCAGCAAGGACCATAGAGGCAGACCTCAATGGCGCCCCACTGCTCCGTACGTCGTTAGACATATTTTGTTACTAGTCCTGGTCCTACACTGCTGGAAAAGGCTTCCCTTCATTTCCTCTAGACATCAGTAGGGCTGTGGGGAAAAAAGTTTCCTAGAGGCAACCTAACCTGACTGATTATATTTGATTACCTAAGCTCCAGCACCAACGCCCGCAAGTGGATTTTCTTCTGGTTAATAGGGTCTCACATGCTTGTACCGTCCAGCACGACCCTGCGATAATCGCATCCACGTATGCTTATGTCAACATCCCACCTCTCAGTTGCGCACCCGACGCTTCTTTCGCGCATTCTTGGCCATCAGTCGGCTGTCGCTTTGCTTCACCTGTCTCAGCTTCCTAATTAGGGGGTATTATGACTAGTAGTGGTAGATAGATAGATATCGTTTATTGTCCAAAAGATTACATGTTTTGGCTAACTCAACCTCAATAGCTTGTATTGGTCCACTGCTGGACGCAGGCCTCCCCCTGATAAGCACCTAATTGGCTTTTATCTAATGGGGGTAGTGCCCATAATCCTACTGGCCATGCGGGTTGAGGATCGCAGTTCGGTGGTAGAATTGTTCTGTAGGTTCTGCTGCCCGCCCCCGGTGGATATCTCTTAGTCGCCTCTCACGACACCCGTGGGAAGACTTGGGGCGGTGCAAGAAACGAATGCCTTAAATCTTAAGATAGGTTTGCCAAGACACTAGGGTTCTCTAAAAATCAGTTGCGCACACAAACACAACGGTGTCACCGTCTTGTTTAGTAGCTGCAAGGCGCCGCGGTATGAAGTTGTACACATGTGATTCACAAATCACGCGCATCAGGCCAGTGACAACGCTGCGGTTGAGCTTAGCTATAGGATGCTCCTTTATGACAAAGTAAAATAATAGTAGTAGTATCATGTTATACGAACTCACTGGAGCCATTCAAGTGTGTCTGGAGCGGAGCGCGCGGCGACGGGGAGCGCGGCTCGGCGGTTGCGCGCGCGCTGGAACCCCCTTCCGGCGAGCTCGCGCCGCTCTCCCGGTCTGATTCCGCCTGCTGACAATAAAAACAATATTAATCACATCATCCTAGTTTTACTATTAAATACTCGAAGCGACGCGTGACCCGGAGGCTGTAGGCCTAGCACGGGGATTGTTGTCTAGGGTAGAATAGAGAGAAATTATGTCACTTCGCCATTGAATGCGTAATATGTTTGAAACTCATTCCTTCAGCTTCAATAATTTACGCAATGTATGACAATGCGATGTCATTCTTCTCTTTTCTACCCTAGACGACTATCCCAGTGAATATCAGGCGCAGTGCACCAGCATTGCCACACAGCGGGGCAATGCAGCCATCGTCTTGGGGACGCGACTGGTATTGATATCGATCAGTTGAGCTGCCTGTAGATTGTTTGCAACCGTCGGCATTTAGCTCAATTGTTTCAATTGTAAATACTGTTTCTAGTTTGTTTCTATTATTTGATTGTAGTTTGCATTAAATTCTAGCTTTTCCGGGATAAGATGTAGCCTTTGTCCTTTCCTGGAATACCGTCTACCTGTGCCAAATTGCGTTAAGTTCCGTTTAGTCGTAAAAAGATGGTCGTGACAGACAGACATATACAGACAGACTTGTTTTTTAATATTAGTGTGACACAACTACAGAATGAAATTACTGCCCTTCCCGTCACTACATACATGTTTCCATAGTCGCCTATTACGGCATCTACGCTCCGAGTCGGTGTAGATTCTTACGCCGCAATTGACATGGCTGTACAAAAATACAAAATAACCCGACTACGACTTTCGGACAGAGTGTGGGCAAAGGTGTCGTTGAGGAATCGATACGTAGAATACGAAATCCTGTCTTTGTCAGCGATTCTGTGACGATACCCTGACCCTTAACAGGAGGAGCTGTGTGGCTTAGAATTTGCACCATCCCAACTCTTCCCGCGGGTGTCGTAAGAGGCGACTATGGGATATCCACCGGTGACGGGCAGCAGCGCCCCCTGCAGAACAATTCTACCACCGAATTGCGATCCCCAACCCGCATGCCCAGCATGGGGATTATGGGCATTGCCCCCATGTGATAAAAGCCAAAAAGGCGCTTATCAAAAGGCCTGCGTCCAGCAGTGGACCAATACAAGCTGTTGAGATTGAGGTCACAGGAGGATTGTAAATTATTTTTTAGAACGAATGTGTAACAAATTGCTGAAACGTTAAGAAAATAGTAGATACGGAAACAAGTGCAGCTTCTGTCTGCAGCTAAAACGCTCTTTTTTGAGACAAAAAGTAGCCTATGTCGTGCCGTTTACCTGCCGAATTTCATTGAGATCCGTTTAGCCGTTTAGAAAAGAATGGCAGAATTACTTTCGAATTTATAATATTGAGAAAACTCATCCTTTTAAATAAATAAAATGAATGTATATCTTATAAGTTATAAAACGTACGTACTTGAAGTCCCCCTCTAAGCAATCCTTGATATTATCCTACTAATATTTTAAAGCCGAAAGTTTGTGAAATCTGAATTTTTGTTACCTAGGATCTCCAAAACCACCAGATCAGTATGAAATTTGGCGTACGTTTAGAGCAAAGCCTAACTTAGTTAATAGGCTATTTATAATACCGAAAATACGGGTGCGAAGCCGCGGGCAGAAGCTAGTATTCTATAAATTATTACAATCTCTAAGTACATACAGTTGCAAACCATGCATAAATATCAATTATTGAAGTCCAAATGCGGATAATATATAAGTAAATTATGCGGTAGATAACCTAAGAGTAATTTAAAAAATAAATAAAATAAATTGATTTAAATTAATACTAAATTAAATAGCTTTATATGTTTCATTGCTATGGGTTATTTCTGAGATTACTATCTATTTTAATTTAAGGAATTTGACATTTTGTATGTGTAGGTACTATATCTATTTTATTCATGGAAATAAATAATTTTTGATTTTGACTTTTTGACTGGTCCGATTAGACTTGATTCTGTCCTAGGTTTTACACGCGCTGTTTCTATGAAAATCTTTAAAGGTTCTTTCTAACCGATGAGAACAAATAGTAGCCGTTGGGATAAAAATTAGCCGTTGTGTTACTATAGGCGTAGAACTAAATCGATGCGTGCCCGATCTGTTCAGTAGTTTTGCCGAGAAGTACCAATCACCCATTCATCTAAACTTTCACATTAATAATATTAGTGTGATTCTACAAATTATAAACCGAGTGTATAAAGTAAGTTATGTTTTACTTAGTCCGTCCGTATCTAACTCTTAAGGGTCCGGCGGAGGATGAATTTCCCATACAAACGTAATACCAAAATGATTTGTAATTTGAGCATATTTTCACCATAGTCTGCTATTATTTTTATTAAAATAGTATTTATCTAGGTTCCTGAAACAATTTTATTTCAAAATACCTTTCTGAAATGAAATTAAACCGAATCGCATTTTTTCATCAAAGAATGAATGTTTTCTTAGTATTTTTCTAGATAAGTATTTTGAAAAAAGCTTGTGGCAGGAACCTAAATAAATACAATTCTAATACAAATAATAGCAAACCATGGTGAAAATATTCTCAAATTACAAATCATTTTGGTACTACGTTTGTATGGGAAATTCATCCTCCGCTGGACCCTTAAGTAAGCATAGCGGCGGGCAAAAGCTAGTCTTAGTGTGTCTTGTAAGGTTAAGAATTTATGATTATAAATATTTTTTTTAATAGTTTTTAGCTTAATTAATCCAATAAATTATTGCAAGGAAATGCCTTGAGGTTAATCCACTGTAATCATGTATTTTAATAATAATGTTTGAATTTTTATTACTGAAACACGCTTCGATTAATTATTGTTGATTAGCGATTCGTTCTATAATAAATTTAATACGATTATGATTATTATCCAAAATCAATTTACGAGGTCTTTTTCTACGAATTTATTTTTGTTAAATGTTTTTATTAGATTAAGTCAATTAGTATTTATATTTACCAATTATTTATATGGTAGGTTTAAAATTACAGATTTTTATACTTTAGCTCACTTATCAAAAATACGGCAAGACAAAAAATGACTTGAAAAAGGTTTCCTCATTATTAGATTTTTTTCTTATGTTAAGATCACGGAGAAAAAAAGTGATAAAATATTAAAATACTTACAAAGGACAATGTCATTCTCTCCACGCCTAATAATTTTCACTTTACTTTCACTCCCAGTTCTACGACCATAGCTTTCTTTACAATGTGAAAAATTCCCAGAATGTTTCCTCCGCGTTCCAAAAGCGAAAACTTCGAATACTTCTGGCTACTTGACACCGAAGTTAACCGACCAATAAAAATGTCTGGTTTAATTTTCTAAAGCTATTCACACAAAACACTTCTACACACGGTTGCTTAGTACAAGTTTTATCGCCCGGAAAAGTTTTGAATTTAGAACGAATGCGTAGATAAGCGCGCGGGAAAAAGAAGAACGGTGCACTATCGACAAAGCGTTCACATAGTTTTTTTTAAACTTTTTTATTTATTTATCAGCCGGTAACATACAGCCGCGCGGGCAAGTTGCACAGCGCGGAATGAAAGCGCGTCATCAGTTTAAAAAATCAACCCCTTCGGTGGTGGCGGGAAAAAAATGCGGCCCCTTAGGGGGGTGGGTGGTCCCGAAATCCTTGCCAAAGCGATCGCCACCGGGCCGACTTGTCACTTGTCGAATAAGCATTATAATTAAAGTTTTTGTTTCTAGTTGTTCCCGTTTACTTTCTTATTTAACTCCGGGTTGTTTTCAGTCGTCGCCGAGCTTCAGTTAATTAGCTTTTATAAGTAGAACTCAGTTTGTGTACGTAAATGTTGTTTCTGAGACGTTATGAATTGATCTGATAACATTATTGAGATGATTTTACTGATTTTAAGTTTGACTTTTGGGCTTTTGGTTTGAGTTTTGAATCAACAAGACTTTTTGAAAAGTTGCAAATGATGTTTGTAAGAGAGGTGCTGTGTTGCAGATAATACTATTATGTCATGTCGAACAGTAAGTAGGTAGGGAAGTACGTAGGTATAGGTCATAAAGCGAGGCTCGCTCCGGCTAATTTGGTCAGCGCGTTCATTTTTCACGTTCTGTCAACGTAAAGGGAAATGAAAAAAATAAGCGAAATCACAATTCACCTGGCGGCTAATGAAAAAAGTTAAAAAAAATTATCATCAACAAGCAACATTCGGAATAATCAGCGGTACACGGAAAAAATCAGTAATTATTCAGATGAAGTTGGACGAACGAAGGGGGTAAGGGGGCAAGGGCCGGCCAAAATAAAAACGGCGTTGCGTAGGGGTGACACCCTCCCCCGCCTCTACAAATGTTATCTAACTGCGTTCGTTTCGCGGCGCGGCGCCGCTTCCCTCAGAATTAGCGCCGCACCGGCGAAATTTCAATTTGTACTCGAATTTTTCTCGGATAGTTGGTTGCTCCTAATGGAAAAGGCGATCGGGAATTCCGTCTGAACGTGCGAGGTTCCTTGGCGCCGTTACCTTGGGCGTCGGCGTCGTTCCGCCCGCGGTAGTGTCTCGCAGTACGAGGTGCGTTCTTGGCCACAGCTCGCGGCCGCTGCCTGGCCATTATCGGCCGCGCACACAAGCATTGTCCGTTCGGGTGTATGTGTAGATTTTTACTCATTAATTTTAAAACGCTTCGGATTTTTTTCAGGGCGGGTGCTAGGGGCCCGCGCTGAGGGGGTTAAAATTGGCGATGGCCGCCGGGTGGGGTGTCACCGACGGGGGTTATTAAATAGATTGGTCCGCGGCCGAACGGAGCCGCCGATCTGCACTTGTACCTCGCGTCATTAACGGGTTGAGAACCGATTTTAAATCGTGAAATAACAGCCTGTTACAGGAAAAGTTGAGCGAGGCTTATCGGCCTCTCCGTGTTCTACAGCTTAATTGCATTAAAAGTGTATTTTTATTACGACAATTTTGCTATTCATTACGCTTTGCTTTAATTGTTTGTGTCTTCGAAGCAGTTTGTCTGGAGGATGTCGCGAGTGGGTCGCCCTCGCGCTGTCCGCTTGTTGGCAACAATGGCTACACACACACGCGTGCGTTTTTTCCGCGGTCGTTCGGCAGTGGGTGACGGGGCGAGGGGGGCGAAACGTGAAAAATACTCGAAAAAAGGCGAAATTGTAGCAGATATATAATTAAAGTCCAACGTACAGCGATGTATTATGCAGGCTCGTATTGTCGCGCAGTGTGTTGTCACGCGGGCCCGCTTGTTTGAATACATTGAAGGGTTGTTGATGAATCTTGGAGTTCTGCTGTGCGATTACACTCTAATGCTGATATCGTTCTAAAGGTCAGGAGCATAAGGTTTAAATGTAATCAATGCAAAACATACCTTAAATTTGCTGACCGCAATGGTCAGCCTACTATTTCACCTACCTATATCATATTAAAACATTTACAACATTTTTAATACATTGAAGGGCTATATCCTGATTTCGATCTAATGGTCAAGAGTTTAGGGCTCAAATCTAAACAATGCAAAACATACCTTAAATCTGCTGACCATTGGTTTATTCTGTGCCTTACCTAATAATGAAAGTGCTTTATTTCCTTTGGATCTTACTAGACTGTTGTACCTCTAAGTTAGAAATTACAAATTTATTTATTTAGTTTAGCTCACATGTAGAAATAGAGAAAGAAAGACATTTATTTATAACAACAAAGATGAGAAACAAAAACACACTTAAGGGATAGGTACCTACATATATATATATATATAAAGGTGTTACAAAAAGGCCCTAACTCAGCATAATGCTGGCTAAGTAAGAGGTCTAGCCAGCGCTGGTCTTCCGTTAGCACCCGTACAAATGACGTCATGAACGGACCTACGCCTACTACATAATAGAGTACAATATAAAAACTAAATAGTACATTTAAACATCATAGGTGTTAATGTTAGCTTATGTCAATAGTACATGCACCCAGTACACTTAAGAATATGACACAAGGAAAACTATGAAGCACTTTGATTTACAAAACTTTACATCATTTGTCCCGAGGCGGGAATCGAACCCGCAACCTCCTGCGTCGCAGGCAGGCCTTCGCCCTCTGCGCCACAGAGGTCGTCAAATTTATTAGGTAGGTTGTAGTAAATTATGGAGGTAATTAAACATAGTGATTAGGAAAATGATTTTATCATGTCAAACTCCGCGAATATATTTAGAAATATTTAGTGTCTTTAGTTAAGTACAAAAAAGGGGCAAAATATCAGCAGTTCAGTCGTAATATTGAAAAACATTACAAAAATGGGTAACTTTGGGATTTTTTTCTATTGAGTGAAGTTCATTAGATCTTGTAACTGAATGCAACTTTGACTAGACTAGATCGTTAAGTATCTTTTCAGAATTTTAAACACTATTTTCTAAGTCTCAGATGATTGAAAAAATCACAAAATCGCGGCCTGTGTTGGAATACCTGCCCTAAAATCTAAATTAGTATGTTTACCAACTAGGAACAACCGTCGCTCGATCAGTAATTCACTTACAAACCGATAAATGAAATGTAATTGAAAGGAAATTACGCAATAAATGGAGGTTATTATTGAATAATGTCAAATTAATCGTAAAGGGGGCGACACACGACAGATGTCGTCCCCTTTGCGATTAATTTAACACTGGTTCTATGTCGAGATGTATTCGATTAGTTTGTTGCTAGTTTGTCCACGCGGCTTCGCTCGCGTTGTTGCTATGGAAACGGTTAAAGGTTATTTCTATCCCATGGGAACTGATTTATAAGATAAAAATAGTCTATGTTTTATTCCATGCCTAAAACTATCTGTATGCAAATTTCAGCCTGATACGTTCAGTAGTTTTAGCGTGAAGAGGTAACAAACATCAAAATTTCCGCATTTATAATAATAACGTGATAATAAGGTCTGGTGGAGAGTGGTAGAGATCGGTCTTGAGCGATAAGACCGCCACTTCTCACTTACTTTTCCAGTTCGTTTGTTGTTGTTTCTATTGATTTAAGTGTCCAACAAAGCATTTTCTATCTTAAATATTTTTCCTCGGTTCTATGACCGAGTCTGAACCACCTCTCAAAGTCTAGTCCTCACCTTTTGTTACACCCTGTATATCTATCTATGTCCAGTTCTGCCGTAAATGGGTCATTTAGGTAACTTTAGAATAAACTTTAAACACAAGTGCCTAGAGACCATTGTTGAACTAGCCGGGGCAACCACGCACCTACTTAGACTTCCGGTATAGTTAGTGTCCAGTCGCGAACGAATTGATTTTAAATGAGAAAAGTTTTGTACGGGCAGCTCCATAGTTTTCTTATGCCCTAGATTGGAATGTAGGGTAGGAGGGAAGGTACTGGTCCATCTGTTGTATTTAGTGGGAAGATATGGATTGATTCTTATAATATAATAATATAAGACTTTATTCCTGTTTAAACATTTAGGGTATTTTTATAAGCTATGGCTTATTATTAACATTTATCATCTACTAGCTTATGCCCGCGGCTGTGCACGCATATTTTCGGTAAAATAAATAGCCTATTATCTAAGTTGGGCTATGTTCTAAATGTACGACAAATTTCATCTTGATCTGTTCAGTAGTTTTAGAGATACTGGGTAACAAAAAAAAACACATCTCACAAACTTTTGGCTTTATAATATTAGTAGGACAATTTATTCACAAAGAAAATTATACTAGTATTTACAATTGAAACAATTGAGCTAACTGCCGACTGTTGCAAACAGTCTACAGATAGCTCAACTGATCCATATCAACACCAGTCGGAAGCGTTATTAGTAGGTACTAGGATGGATGGATTATGGATTTTCCAGATGGGAAAACGTTGGTTTTTATGTGACAGTTTGTCTTCCAACATAGGCCACCTTTAAAGATTTCTTCTTCAATTAATATAACATCCAACAGTAGATTATGAGAATGGAATATACAAATTTATTTAATTTATGCAGTGAATTACTGACATTTGTGTATGAATTGACTCTTGACTTCAAAACATTCACCAGCAATTTGATCTAATAAAGAAATATTTGTTATTTCCGAAAGGGTACCAATTCTAACGTCCTAGGGTAGGGGTCCCCTAACCCGGCGCGTGGGCACTCGACTCGATTCATTCGATTGTTCGATTATAATCGTTCGAATTTTGAATTTCCCATTGTCGTATTTAAATTATGAATGAAGATGCAATTAGCACACACGATTGCAATTTCAAAACTCTTTTGTTTGGGTAACAAAGAGGTTTCGTGCGTCATTAATTTTGTTTAGATTAAATTTCAATAAAATTATTGGGTTTAAAAATCGCTTTCTTCTCGGAAAGTATTTATACCTACTTAAGTACTTACGTAAAACTTTTAAATTCATCATAGTTATTAACACTTAAGTCATTTAGGACAACGGACACTGTGCCTATACAGGGTGGAATTTTGTAATGCCACCTGGAGGGTAGATAGAAAATTATACTAAAAGAACACATTCCTTTAATTTTGAAAAGAAAGAAAACTGCATTCAAAGATTTTCGAAAATTCGCTTGCCACACCCGGGAATCGAACCGACTAAAATCTGTAAAAATTACACCCTGTATTTTTATTGCATAGATCGGTCGGGTCAATTATAAGGATGAAATCTCTCTAACAAACTTAATAAATTAAATGAAAGGAAAACCATGAAATCTTAAATTATTTTAATTAATTACAATAAAAGTCAACTAACTACTAATTAGTTCTTCGATCAAGTATAACCAATTAGTTACTCAAAATGGGCTCCATTTTCTTGGATACACAAATTTATTCTTCTTATGTATTCATTTCTAGTAACTTTTAATAACGTGTTGTGGTGAATATTATAAATCGTATTCTGAACTTCAACTCTCAACTAGTTTACATTCACATAAGATTTCATGTAAATTAGATTTTTTACATATCCCCACAAAAAAAATCTAAAGGGGTGAGATCTAGTGATCTCGCAGGCCATCTGATTGTGCCGTTGGTACCAATCCAGGTATTAAAATGGTTATTAATGTAGGCAGTAGTGATTCTGCTGTTATGGGCTGGATCACCATCTTGCTGTAGAATTATTTGGTTTCGCTCCGCCTCGGGGAAACCATTTAACTCATTTCTTAAGAGATCCAGTATTTTAAGATAGAAGAGTCTGCATTAGGTACAAACACGTGCAAATTTCAATCGTCTTATCGTTTTCCTTTCATTTAATTTATTAAGTTTATTAGAGAGATTTCATCCTTATTATTGACCCTAACGATCTATGCAATAAAAGTACAGGGTGTAATTTTTACAGATTTCAGTCGGTTCGATTCCCGGGTGTGGCAAGCGAATTTTCGAAAATCTTTGAATGCAGTTTTCTTTCTTTTCAAAATTAAAGGAATGTTTTCTTTTAGTATAATTTTCTATCCACAGTATTAAGAGTACTTTCCCTCCAGGTGGCATTACAAAATTCCACCCTGTATATTGGAAAGCTCAAAACTCAAATCATGGTAAACACCATTTTAAACCTTTATTGAAACAATTAAATAATTATATAAATAATGCTGGACAATTCACACAGCATTATCTAGCCCCAAGCTAAGCAGAGCTTGTGTTATGGGTACTAGATAACTGTTATACTTAATACAATACAATACATAGAACGATGTTTTTTACTATACATAGAAAACAACTAGAACGCCCTGGACAAATGTCTGCAGATCGTACAAACATTTGTCCCGAGGCGGGAATCGAACCCGCAACCTCCTGCGTCGCAGGCGGACCTTCGCCCGCTGCGTCTGCTTCGTCGTCAATTGAGCTAGTGTTGACTGTTGCAACCAATCTAAGTGTTAGGAATTCCTACCACTGTCGAAAATACGTTTGGGAAAACTTTAACGATTCCTCTACCAACTGAAAACCCTAAAATTTGACTTGAAAACTGGCTTATACTTACACCTTTTGTCTAAGGGCTATTAATTTTATATATAACTAGCTGCGCCCCGCGGCTTCGCCCCCGTGGAAATTTATGTTTCCAACTTTCTTATTTTTTTCTTTCATAAGAACCTTCTTCTGACAATAACAAACACAACAAAGAAAGAATTAGCGAAATCGGTCCAGGCGTTGTTGAGTTATGCGCTTACCAACACATTTTGCGATTCATTTTTATATTATAGATTTTATGAGCTCTGGACGAGTGAAAATTCCTGTATATAGCAAAATAAGGCTCTTACACTCAACGCTAAAAAAGGTAGATATCCTATGTACGAAGATCGAATGAAGACTCTTTAGAACCGGTGACCTAAATGCTTGCTTAGTGCGTATAGAATAATGTCCTCCTAGCCGAATTTCGACCACGGCGGCCAGTCTCATCGGAGACTAGCCAGATGCGCAGGACATATTATAGTGCACAAGTGTGTGCGAAAACACAGGTGCACTCTCTATTCCCACACTCTTATAATCCGATGGGACGGCAGGCCGACATGACCGGGGAGAGGTCAAGCGCAGGACCAACGGGTTATCGTGCTTTCCAAGGCCCCGTGCCTTATGCATAGAAAAACATACCTACCTAGTTAGATACACAACTGCACAAAGACAGATAACAATACAGAAATAAATGCTAAGAGTAGACGAAGTGCAAAGGCGGCCTTGTTGCTATGAGCGATCTCTTCCAGGCAACTTTGGACGGACTAGACATGTAAGAACAAAATAGGTACATGATAAAATAGATGACCTAGTTAGCCAAAGTAAAAATCGCGGCAATACGCATTTTCTAATTCAGGTACCTTTAAAATCTACTCAAAAGCTTAAAGGTACTTACCTTTTGAATCAAACTAAATGTGTGGTCAGTTGGAAATGGAATCGCTTGGCAAAATATTAAAAGATCCAAAAATGGTACGCAAAAGGCCTTTTAGAATGTCGATTCGGCCTCGCAACACGCAGTAGTTTCAAATATGCAATTTACTGATTTAAAAAAAGAAAAAGAAGCGGCTAGAGTGGGCCGGTCACCCACCGGGTGCAATGGAAAATGGCGTAAAAACGCGACGAAAAAAACTATGGAAAAAATAGGCCCACGTATGGTAAACAGCGGGCCACCCCGTTCCACCCTAAATTACGTCACTCCACAGATATTATTGAGTTGAATGGCTCTTTTGATGATCTTTCATGCATTTTGACGACCTCTGTGGCGCAGCGGGCGAAGGTCTGCCTGCGACGGAGGAGGTTGCGGGTTGCGGGTTCGAATGTTTGTACGATCAGCAGACATTTGTCCAGGGCGTTCTGGATGTTTTCTAAGTATAATAAAAAATATCTATCTATGTAGTGTATTGAATTAAGTATATCAGTTATCTTTATCTAGTACCCATAACACAAGCTCTGCTTCGCTTGCGGCTAGATAATGCTGTGTGAGTTGTCCAGCATTATTTATAATATATTTATTTACTATTTAAAATCACTCCTATGATACACCCTGGAAATTCTGGAGTAGAATTCACAACGTAGACTGGAGCCTACATTTGTGTCTTGACGTAACTGCCTCGTTGGTCTAGCGGTCAGCTTGTTCAAACGCTGATTATGAGGTCCTGGGTTCGAATCCTGGGTGTGACCAATAGTTGTTATTGGGGTTTTTTTAGCAAGGAAAATTCACAGTAGCAGCCCGGAGTCAGGAAGTTGGCGGTGTTACACCCCCGTGTCTCGGAAAGCACGTTAAGGCAAATAGTAGGGTGGATAGTGGCGCCACTACATATTTAATTTTATAATTACGTTAAACAAAGGCAAAAAATCGGACCGCGCGTAGACGATATCTATCATAAGCTTTTTTAAAATGTATCTTTAATAGTTTTGTCCTGTATTATTTAGGCAGATACTTGTTTCAAGAGTTTAGTTCCTATTGGTGGCCACCAAGCTCTCCAAACAAGGTTTTTGATTGAATAACACAAAACAAAACTATTACAAATACATTTAAAAAAAGCTTATGATAGATATCGTCTACGCGCGGTCCGATTTCTTGTTCCTTTGTATAACGTAATTATAAAATTAAATATGTAGTGGCGCCACTATCCACCCTACTATTCGCCTTAAGCCGTCGGTCCTGCACCTGACCTCTCCCCGGTCTTGTCAATCCGTCTTCCCATTGGATTATGAATTTATGAGAGTAAGGGAATTCACCGGTGTTTGCGCACACACTTGTGCACTATAATATGTCCTAAGCAATCTGGCTAGTCTCCGATGAGACTGGCTGCCCTGGTCGATATTCGGCTAGGAGGACAATATCTGTGTCTTCGTAAATTTGTTGGGTATCCGGCAACGTGGCGGTAACGGCTTGAGAATCGACGCCTCCAACTCAGCCCGGATGTCTTAATAGCCGATTAAGGTAACCTACCGGAGGAAGGGTAGCTTCTTTCTGACTATTTTTAACACGTTCACTGCGATCATCAACGCACCTGCCAAACGTGGTAATTAGGGTAAAAACCCTCTTGTTGGGAAAGGTATGTTCAGCAGTGGACGATTCGACAGGATTATGAGTGCTGTGTGAATGAAAACAACTAGTACAAAGGGAATTTCCTAGATTTTCTCGATTAGTACCTGCCTACTTAACTTTATTTTAACAATAAAAAATTAAAAATTTTAAAAACCTGCCGGCGTTTATTGGCTGAACAGATTTTCATGAACCATGGCTAAGAACACTCGGAATAAAATTATTTATGGCACAAATAAAAACTAAACGAAAATCGGTTCATCCGTTTGGGAGCTACGATACCACAGACAGATACACAGACAGACACGTTAAACTTATAACCCCCCTCTCTTTTTGCGTTGGGGGTTAAAAATAGGTAGGTACAATGTCACTGGGCATCCGACAGAGAACCAAAGTTATCGACAAAGCTCAAAGAATTAGCAAGCTGAAGTGGCAGTGGGCCGGCCATATCTCGCGAAGAACCGATAACCGCTGCGGGAAACGTGTTTTTGAGTGGAGACCGAGACTCGGCAAACGTAGTGTAGGACGCCCTCCGGCCAGGTGGGATGACCATCTGCGAAAGACTGCAGGCAGATGCTGGAGGCGGCAAGCTGAAGACAGGGCGCTATGGTGCTCATTGGGGGAGGCCTATGTCCAGCAGTGGACTAATAGGCTGATGATGATGATGATGAATGTCACTGCGCATTACACATAAAACGTAGGTAATTAAAAATTACAAAAATCACCCTACCGTAAAATTTCCAGAAAATAACATTGTTTTTAACAATGCACAACTAATTACTCACTCAGTATGACAACTTACGACAACGCGGAAAATATTTCGCTGCAAAAAAACTAATTACATTAATTCCTTAGCTGCAAGTGTATTTGCTCATCACTAAACAAACGTCATTAAAACAGAAAGAACAACCCCGCACCATAATTTGAGTCAATGCAATTAAAATAATGGCTGTCACACCTATGATACAATTATAGTACGAATAAATTCCATGTTTTCGTTGGTATCAACAATGGTACATAATTAGGGCTAATCAAAAAAAAAGTAAATTCTCTATAATGGAACGTAATAGTCGTGGCAGGTTTTAACGCGGCCTCGTGATATGTTGATAATTAATAATTACGCCGTTTCAGTATTTCTTTGGACGTTTTTATTGTTGGTTTGATGATCCAAGTCGACTATTAGACGGTATTGTAAACAGTATTTACGTGAATACTTAATAATATGTGCGAGCGCGACCGTTTTGTACTAAGTAGATACTCTATCGTTTTATAGCGCGTCAGTAGCTGTCACGGAAATAGAAAAGGTTCTATTATTTGAATTTCGAAACCGTTTATGTCACTAAACCCTCAGTATTGTTCGATTCTAAATTCAAATGGCTGTTTTTATTTCTTCATTCTCTATTTTTGACGTGACAACGTCTTATAATTCGATAGAGCCGGCTGCACGCACGAAAAAACATGACGTCATGCGGCGTTACCTCGCTCTTTTCTTAAGACGTTGTCACGTTCAACTATCGTCAGTAAACCGACTTTACAGACAACCAATTTTTTTTTATAGGCTGCCAATGTTGTTCCGATATCAAAAACTGAAGCTTAGATTAAAATCTTAAAGAAAACTGTTCACAATCACAGGACATAATTCGGTTTGGAAAGCATCATTATAATTTTTGAAGAGAATCAAGTGATCGTAACAAAGAACCCTTTATAATTCAAGCTAAAAGCTCACACCATCAAATTCACGGAAATCAGTCTAACAGCGCGATTCGATAGAAAGAAGCTAATTACCTCCCGCACCCCACTGCACCCCTAAACTTAAAAAGGAGTTTAATTTGCTTACCGACTTGCCGCGACTAGCTGCAATTACCACTAATGATAATAGCGTTTATTACTTATGTCCATTAGGTGTATTGTACGACTGAAGGTTTTATTTTCTGATATAAATGAATGCAATTTAGTTCACGCTAAGACGTGAAAATAAGGCTTCAATAATACGTTAACAACTATAAGGACTTTTCGAAGTGAGTGGGTGCGTTTTGAATATGGAACATAATGTTTTTTATGAGACTGAAAATATTACCTAAAACTTTTTTAGTGCCTTTTACAAAGTAGACACGCATTCATAACAATAACAAAAACAATTGATGAACCTAACCCTGGTTATACACACCAATTGAAATTATTTATTAAAGTGTCCACTTCATTTGCCATCATGGCTCTACGTCAAAATAATGTTTTGTTTACTGACCATTTTCAGAACCGCTGTTTATAAGCAAATGTTTTATTTTTTAATAACCAAAATAGGCATTTTCTTCGGAACAAAAGTCCTAATGGCAAAATAATTGGGCCTTCCATTTGTGACTATTACTCATAGAATGCAGTTGTTGATATTAGAACGGGTGAGATCGTTATACGATAGGCATTTTGAATTTACATAAATTATAACTAATGAATTCCTAATGTTTCGACGAATATAACGTCGGAAGTTTTATATTCGTGGTCAGAAATAATAGCTAGTTAATATTACGACCAAATCAAAGCAAAGCTTAGTCTGACCTAGAATGCCTTAAAGTGGTTAGCGTCACTAACTACTCGGATTAAACATCGGTTTTTTCTATTTTCTAGTATCTAAGAGTAATTTAGATAGCAAATAAGAAGTTTTACGCACATTGTAAGCCAAGCCAATTTCTAGGAAAATCTAGAAACTTTAACTCAAAGTCGTTCCAAATAAAAGTGCGTCAATTGACTAAAACAGCAAAGTACCAATTACGTTCTATTTATGAACGAAACTCAAGTAACAAAACAGTCGTGGCAGCTATTCCATTAAACAAGTTGCAGTGTCGTAATAGTGTCTGAGTACACCGGACTGCGCCATTAAGGGGGGGAAATTAGTGCATTATTGACTGATTTCCCTTTTCGACTAGCTGATAGACGGCGCGCGATTTCCCATTTAAAATAACTGACTAGCTTTGCATTAGTCGTTACGGTTCGTAATTGTGATAGTGGTGTTTTTGTGATTGGTTTTGAGGTTTTTAGAACTTTTATCGAAACTCGGTGATCTAAAACCTCTATGTACCGTTGTTTCATGCTTTTTTTTTCAAAAAGTATTTTTCTAATTCAATGATTTATGAGTTTATAGTTCTATGAAAACCAAAAACCTTAAGAATATATGCATATACCTACTTAACATAATTATATCATGGTAAAATTGTGACCACCATTAAAACAAAACTTTTTACTAAAACATTATTGTAGCTTCTTAATGTGAAGAGATCAATATTTGGTTACCATAGTGATTTCCTATTTAATTTACCATCTTTACACCTTATCACACCTTCACGATAAACTCTTCACACCCCGGTACTAGCCGTTTGAATAGAACAAGTCGATCGATTATATCGAAATCGTCTCGCACGACTTGCCCCGCGACAACCGTAGGGCCTCCAATTAGTTTTTATGGTAAGCTTCATTACAGCCAGTGTTAATTATTATTGTGCTGACGAACGCCCTGTTCTCACTCGACGACCTAATTAGAACGGGTGCCGCGTTTTTTTTTTGTTTTCTTGTCAGCAAATTATGAGCATTGGGGTGTGTAGGACTTTAGAGCGCGTGTGTAGGGGTTATGAGGTGCATTGTCGCTTCGATGTGAATTCCAAATTTAAAATTGTGTGGAATATTTTTTTGCATTCAGATTTGAAAGTTTTGAATTGAAATAAGAAGTAGTACAGTCGCCATAAAAAGTGGATTGTGTTTTATTTACGTATATATTTTTTCAAACGCAAATCGATAATTTTTTTTTATTATGGTCTTTAATTGCACAAAAGGATTATATCTAAAATCATCCCAAGACTCTATTAGCAATTAAATAATCTAAAAAAATTACATTCAATGGTCTTTTGTAAAAACTCAAATGCGAGTTTCTATTACATTTATTATCTTACATTGTAAGAATATAACAAAAAGGCATTCCAATACTCTATTCATTCTCCAGTGGCCTTAATAAGGTTGTTATGTACTTACCTTCTCCGTGGTTCGTAGTAGAAACCATAAATCCTACTAATTGGCGCGATTAGAAATTCGAAATCATTTTATTGATTTCTTTTGTAATTTTATCGGGTTCTTTATAGCTAGGCGATTAGTTTTCAAGTTAATAGTTAGTTAACATCGATTGTTATGTTTGGTCAGACCAATTAATTTTTTAGTACATAGGTTTAGGTCGGTACCTACCTACCTTTTGTAATCATTTTTGTTTTACTTATAAAATTGCAAATGAATTATAGCCTCAGACAGAACGATTTTATTAACTTTTAATTATTTACTATCCACATACCTTGTCCATAGTTAGGCATAAGCGATTTATTGGTAGAACAATAAAGCGTTCAAAAATAAACTCTACTTCAATGCACTAAGTCTCAACTACCGAATGTTAACAATCTGCTAATAACTTATGTTATTAGCAGAAAGCTAGAAGTAAAACACTAATGTTGGATAAATAAACCATAAAAGGGCATCATAGACACAAACACAGAATAATAAGACTCTCAAATCACACTGAAGATAATTAATGGAACTGCTCTTAAAATAATGTACCTGACAGTACCTCCGTAATGACATCAACCAATCCATTTATTTACACATTGAATTCTAAACCTAAACCCTAATGAGACAGGGCATAAAATAAGTTGATTGAAGTCTGTAATTTTTATTTATACAATTCTAAACCTAAGCCTTAATGAGATAGGATTTAGAATGAGTTGATTAATGCGTGTATTGTTCATGAGATCATGGCTTGTACGCACTTGATTTATTCGTTCAAACGTCTTGACCCACATTTGTGTATTGCTATTGCCTTTAATTGTTAAGTAAGTATAATTAAAATGCGCCTTCAACATTAAAACCTGCTAATAATAAAGTGAACAGAAACCGCAGTTTCTAAAAATCTGGATCAAATCCACTCAATTATAGATTTTCTTAAAAATATGTACTTACAATCTAAACTAGAGGTAGAGAGAGGTACAGTTACGACAAAAAATCATAGGATCATTTCGATAGGATCATTTACGACAAAAAATCCGAAATTGTGAAAAAGTTGACAATGTAGAGTTTTTGTGCTGCTGTTTTTGTCGTTGACTATACTATACTAATGACGAGCAATTTCAGAGTAGAGTTAATCTTTGCTGTCGAAGAAAATTACAATCAAATAATATAAATAAATTAGAACTAGTATTTACAATTGAAACAATTGAGCTTACTGCAGACTGTTGCAAACCATCTACTTACAGGCAACTCAACTAATCCACATCAATACCAGTCGTCACGTCAAAAAAAAAATTGCAATTCATCGCAATTAAAATTTTTATAGGACCTCGGTATTATTTTCTATACAATAGGAAAATAAATCAAAATTGACGGAGAAATCGACGTATAGGTACAATATACTTAAAAAACACACATACCTACAGCCGAACAATACAACCTCTTCCTTTTTTAGAAGTCAGGTTAAAATAGACAGAACCTACATTATTCCCGATTCCATTTTATCCAAGAACAACGTAATTAAAGCCGCGGGCAGTAACTAGTTCATAATCTTATGTTACCCTACATTACAAACAAGGTTAACACAAACATTGTCATAAGATCCATAGGCTATTTACTCGGAATAATCCACTTATTAAGTACATTATCATAATCCGCATTACCTAGAAGTGCAAAACAAGTTCACAAGTAAAGGGCGATATAATTAAGCTTGTGATCATTAAATTATGCAACTGTACCTACAGTGTAGATAGGGTTGTCACACTGATAATACCTAACCTATTTTACTACGGCCAAAAACTTTTTGTGGACTACTTTAAGATCTTACCCTATGTACATATCCGATCCTATCCATACCATGTTGTCTGGCAGAGATCGCTCTTGAGCGATAGATTATAATTAAATGAATAATAAATAAAATAAAATAAATAGGGGTGACTTTGGATTTTTTCTATCGAGTGAAGTTCATTAGATCTTGTAGCTAAATGTGACTTTGACTAGACTAGATCCTTAAGTGTCCGACAGAGAACCAAAGTTATCGACATAGCTCAAAGGAATTAGCAAGCTGAAGTGGCAGTGGGCCGGCTATATCTCGCGAAGAACCGACAACCGCTGGGTAAACGTGTTCTTGAGTGGAGACCACGACTCGGCAAACGTTGTGTAGGACGCTCTCCGGCCAGGTGGGGTGACGATCTGCGAAAGACTGCAGGCAGATGCTGGATGCGGCAAGCCGAAAACAGGGCGCTCTGGTGCTCATTAGGGGAGGCTTATGTCCAGCTTTGGACTAAATAGGCTGAAGGTGATGATGAGATCCTTAAGTAATTAATCATCTTTTTTTTATTTTAAAGACTGTTTTCTAAGTCTCATATTATTATGATTTTAAAAATCACAAAAGGGCGGCTTCTGCTGGACTGGTAAGCCCTAATGAGCTATCATAACTTATTTATTGACTTGGTTTATATTTCCTACTCTCTCTGCAATATTGAGGGCGTGATGCGACAATCACGGAAGCACCTTCTCTCGTATGATGTATCGCCATCATGGCTGAATAATCTGCTCTGTCATCCTAAGAGGTGTGAGATTTTCGTGTTCGTGTTAATAATTTAATATTTTTTTATCAAATTGCAAACTGTCGAAATAACGTCAAAAAGCGTTTAACAGTATAAACTGAGTTTACTTCATCCGAAAGTAGCTCAGAAGAAAATTATTTCAGCGAAAGCCGCCTATAGTATTTTTTAGATTTAAATTTTTTTAGATTTAATATGTTGTCTGTCTTATGCACGATATTTATTCAATATTCATTCATTCATTCTTAATTATTACCTCTTTAGGTGTTATTAGACCGGGAATTCCCTAAACTTAAAGTGACAGCCCTAATCTTAGCATCAATAAATTATAATCAACATCTGAATAAGAAATCAATAAGTAAGTAAGTACATAATTTATTTAATGTCCGACCTTCAAACTGTTAATTATTTAACAATCCACTATTAAAGCATTCAAAACGCAAAATACATTATTAATAGTTTATAATTAAAAATCTCAATGGATTTTTGTGCTAATTAGTGTATGTAGGATGTTTTGCAATTATGTACGTGTGTGTGTGTGGCTAATTATAGCTAATTATGTTTGAATGATTGGTGGTTTACCCCAGTGTGGATTTGTTAGGAAAATCTTGGTATAAAACCTGATACGTACTATATAGGTATATTCAAGTACTCCCTCTTTATGTAAGTACCTCAGTTATTTTATTTGAAACTGTTTTGTTAATGCACAATGTTTAATCAAAGAAAGTTTATTATAAAGTTTTGTTTGTGACTGTACTGGGCAAGAACTGTCAAAATATCGATTGATTACTCCGTAGCAAACATGCTTATTATCAAAATCTGCAATTCGATATTTATCGCGGGCTTTTCGTCGATAAGTCGCACGAGAATGCAGTTTTTGGCGGAACTTGGTATATTAATATTAAAATCTCGATAATTATCACTTAGCTACTTTATAAAAGAGCTCTATTATATAGGGCTGAGAGTCTTAAGTCCACAATTAAAACACCTTTGCTTTTGACTTTACGTCTACTATACCTACTCTAAAAATGAAAATTGAGGTTAAGATAAAAAAGATCTTCGTCCTATCTTCGATTTTCTTTTGTTACATAGTAAAAATTTTTTTGCTCTTTTGTCGTGAAAACCTCTTAACGCATTCACTGCCCCGCCTCGGCGGTACGACCCGCAGGGGCGAGGGTCGAGAGGCTCGTCTGCGTCTTGGGCCATGAAAGTGTTAATAGCCTCCTGTTTCTATTTTCTTAATTTTTAATTTTTGTATGTGCTGCTGGTTTTCCTTAAATAAATAAATTTGGTTACTAAGAGAGATTGTTGGCAGAGATCGCCCTTGAGCGATAAGACTGCCAATTGTCACTTAGATTATAATTAATAATAATAATAATAATAATGCTGGACAATTCACACAGCATTATCTAGCCCCAAGGTAAGCAGAGCTTGTGTTATGGGTACTAGATAACTGATATAAGTACATAATAATATACGAGTACATAGATAGATATTTTTTATTATACATAGAAAACGACCAGAGCACCCTGAACAAATATCTGCAGATCGTACAAATATTTTGTCCCGAGGCGGGAATCGAACCCGCAACCTCCTGCGTCGCAGGCAGACCTTCGCCCACCGCGCCACAGAGGTCGTCAAATTATTTAAAGTTATGTTTTCCCAGGCCTAGAACAAACTACTTATATGCAAAATTTCAGCTCGATCCGTTCAGTACTTTGGGCGTGACGAGGCAACAAACATCCATACATCTAAACATCCACATTTTTAATATTAGTGTGATATTCACGGGTATTAACCGCGTTTATTTATAACCGACTTAAAAAAAGGAGAATATTCTCAATTCGTCGGTTTTTTTTACCAATACCATCTTGGTTTCTTTTTATTATTTACACCTATCTTCGTTCCTTTTTATCAGCTTGTTTATAATAATAAAATGTTGCCACTGTAATTGCAACCTTCAGTTAGACATTATACAGCATAATTACGAGGGACACACATAATCACCCTAATTACGGGTAATAAGGTGACGTAAATACAGAATGGTGATTACTCGACCTTGACTGGTACAGATGGAAAGTATTGTGTAAAGACTAGCTACTGCCCGTGACTTCACACGCTCTTATTGCCGATAAAAAGTCGCCTATGTTTGATTCCAGGGTTAGACTTACCTGTATGCAAAATTTCAGCCTGATATGTTCAGTAGTTTTGGCGTGAAGAGGTAACAAACATCCATCCATCCATCCATCCATCCACCCAAACTCTCTCATTTATAATATTAGTGTGATATGTTGCATAAATCAGGCCGCATCATCTAGCCCCAAGCTAATCAGAGCTTAATATGTTATGGGTACAAATGATTTTGATAACCTCTTGCTTACATCGATGTTGCTTACTGAATAATACCTTTTTAGCTGGAAACCCAAGATGTTAAATTGCACAATGCTTCGACAGTTGGTCACATACATACGTTCCATAATTAGCTCAATAAGCACTTGACAAGAAATTTGAGACGATACACGGTTATTTAAAAATAACTTTCTCCTTCTTCTTTTAAAATAACTGAATTTAATTTCCATAGATAGTGATACCTACCATCAATGTTTCGTATAGGTGTTTGTTTTTCATAAGTATAAAATAATTGAACTAAAAATAAATAGCTGTATTTTTCTGAAAAGTTGATGATATTCTCGCATAATCTATTATACTTTCAACTTTCAAACCAAACATTTCAACCCGCCATCAACCTCATTAAAATTACCCGTAATAAAGTCAAAACATCGAACACTAGAATCCAATACAAAGCCTACAGGTTGTATAAACGCAGTATAAAGCTTGTATAAACGCTGTATAAAGTTCAAAGGCCACATGAAGCTTGTGCCGCACAATGAGCATAAAGTATGCATCGGCTAGGCGCGATCATATCGCTAGGTAATTAGCTGATAATGTTGAACTGAAGCTTGTAACAAGGTTGTAGAAGGACAATATACTTCCAGGCAAGAGGGGTTTTATACCTATATTCCAGCCAAATTTGTATAAGATCTATTTAAAGATATAGAACTAAACCTTTATTCACAAAGAAAATTATACTAGCATTTTATTATATCGTTTCTATGTAGAATAAAAAAATATCTAACTATGTAATGTATTTGTATTATATTATGTATATCAGTCATTTAGTACCCATAACACAAGCTCTGCTTAGCTTGGGGCTAGATGGTGTTGTGTGGATTGTCCAGCATTATTTATTTATTTACAATTGAAACAATTGAGCTAACTGCAGACTGTTGCAAATAGTCTACAGGTAGCTCAACTGATCCATATCAACACCAGTCGGAAGCGTCCCCAAGACGCTGGCTGCATTGCCACGCTGTATGGCAATGCTGATGCGCTGCGCCAGATACTCACCAGCTCTCGGGTCACGCGTCGCTTCGACCAGACGCTCAGATAATTTTTTATATACCCGAAGAGTCGAAAAGTTTAAGATTATTATAGACTAGGCGAAGCTTTTGCTGACAAAAGTATTTTTGCGTTTGATTTTAATATGACACTAACATTTTAGTTTTATTTTTATTTACACTTTACACTTTTGCTAAATGCTATTGCAGCTCTCATGTATTATTTTCTATTGTTGTTTATTTTCTATGATCTTATGTGCATTGAAATGTAATTAATCTACCTAAGTACCTACCTATTTGACTTGACTATGTGTTCCTTGTGATCCTATAGTATTCCATACTAATATTATATAGTGGAAAGATTTGATTGTTTGTTTGTTTGTATTGAATAGGCTCCGAAACTACTGGACCGATTTGAAAAATTCTTTCTTCACCGTTAGGAAGCTTACTTTTCAGGGAGTGACATAGGCTATATTTCATCCCGGAATTTCCACGGGAACGGAAACTACGCGGGTGAAACCGCTAGGCGATCGTCTAGTAATAAATAAATTAATTGAATTGAGAACAAACCGTCCATACTTAAGCTAAAATTCACTCTGCCTTCTAATAGGCAATGTACATATATTACTTGTCGATTCGAGATCCCTCCTTGAATGAATATTGCTTACAATTATATATTTTGTTTATTTTTAAACCAACCACGATACAACAAGTAAATCTCACTTGCTTGGCGTCCAGTTTCAGATATAAATGTAAGCAATATATAATGAAGCAAGGATCATAAATCGACAAGTTGGTAAAGTAATAGAAATTCCGTACAAAATGCGCGGCAACAGTGTGACGTTTAGGTTAAGTATGAGTGGTTTATTTGCAAACATTCTACATCAAGTATGGCAAGTGTAAAGTGGCACTGATTATGAGGTCCTGGGTTCAAATCCCGGGTCGGGCCAATACTTGTTATTGGGGTTTTTCTAGCAAGAAAAAATCACAGTAGCAGCCCGGAGTCACGGAGTTGGCGGTATTACACCCACGTGCCTCGGAAAGCACATTAAGCCGTTGGTCCTGCGCTTGGCCTCTCCCCGTCGTGTCCGTCTGCCGTCCCATCGGATTATTAGAGTAAGGGAATAGAGAGTGCACCTGTGTTTGCACACACCCTTGTGCACTATAAGTTTTCCTGCGCATCTGGCTAGTTTCGTTTTTTAGAGCTGGCTGCCGTAGTCGAAATTCGGCTAGGAGGACATCAAGTGTATAGTCCAGTCATACCCTTGACCAAAATAGAACTAGATTTGACTAAGTGGCAAGCCCTCTAGTAAATCACACTGTACATCGATTTGCCTCATACATTCATTGAAGCTAAACGACTCAACAAGTAGAAACATCCTGTAGGGGCTCATTTATAAACGCACACAAGCGAACAATAATTATACATCATTATAACTAATTGTACAATACATCGGCTAAGAAGTATTCGCGACTATTAATGACAAAAGCAATTAGGGTGCACCCACACTAGCTAAAGGAAAGGCTTCGTGCTGAGACATGAGCGTAGAGATAAGCGAGAACTAGATTTCCTAAAGGTATCATAATCCTCGTAAGGAGTATGGGTTGGTTACCCACTTATTGTGGGTGCCGTTTTTAACATGCATAAATAATTGTTTTGACAATCTTTGACAAAAATATCACAATCTACCGCAAATAGTATTAAATAATTAAAATACTAATAGCCTGTGTTAATATTTAAGACTTTTGATTTATTTAGAATTCACTTTAGACTATTAAAATGTATCATTGAAAACTACACCCAAAAAAATTTACATTAGAAATACGAAAGAAGTAACAAATTTATATACCCAATAACCATATCTTTTGTTATAATAACTATGTGGCATGTATTCTAAATTGCGTGAATTCCCGCTGCTCGCTCCGCTCGCCAATTCCGAACGGCCGTAACGTCTTTAAGTCTGCGTCATTATACTCATAAGTAGGTAGTTTGTTTGACAGTGTTGTGTTGTTGCATTTTGTCTAATTGTAACAGTGCTTTGTGGCGAGCACATTGGTCATCGTTTTTCTTTTGTTTGAATTCTGATCGATGTGAACATCAATTGACATATTGTGTACTATATATTCATCCTATATGAGAAGCATCTGTTCGAAAGGTTAAATTTTTAAGATCAACAAATTTTACAAATACAGAACCAGACCTTATATACCTAAGTATTCGTTTTATGAAAATGCTTAAATATATTTAAATTTATGTTCATGTGAAGATTAATACTTTAATATGATATGCATTTTTTAAATATGCCTGTTCTGTTCAAAACAATCTAAGAGAACATTTGAATGCAGATATACTTATGTATAAGTACATCCGTTTTCATTGGATTCCTAATTTTCTGGGTTTTATTGCAAGGGAAATACTCTTCTCGAACGAGGTTTTGGGTATATTCGATGGGTTTTTGCAAACAAATTAATAAAAACGTTGGCAAGTGTAATACGGCCTTTCGAACAGATGTTCCTCATAATATGACTACTAAGAGAGTGCACCTGTGTTTGCTCATACACTCGTGCACTATGATGAGACGATGAGACTGGCCGCCGTGGTTGAAATTTGGTTCATCTAGCATCTATTCCACCGAGATTTCTACGTAGTCTATAACTGCCTATACCATCCATAACTTAATAAATCTACAGTATCAATTACAGTAAGGTCACAGTCTGTGTGGGTGTGTATATGTGCACGTGTGTTTGAGTGTATGTGTTTGTACGTCATGGTTCTCATTAGTCCGATGCCTAATGGTTCTAAGTATGCGGGCGAGATCGCCGCCAGACCGACACTATTGTTTGTGTGTGTCCACTGTTTGGTGCGATATGGGATTTTGTAGACGATAGACCGATGGTAGGTGGGGGATTTAGTATGTGCATCGTAATCGCTTTCATCTTTAGGTACGTACTGTTGATTTAAATATTTGTTCCGGGTGCTCTGGTCGTTTCTATGTATAATAAATAATATTATGTATTCTATGTATAATGATATATTATGTATATCAGTAATCTAGTACCCATAACACAAGCTCTGCTTAGCTTGGGACTAGATGATGTTGTGTGAATTGTCCAGCGTTATTTATTTGTAATTGAGAGTAAATAAGAAAATTAAATAGTTTGGATTAATATCCTTTTAAGCTAAAAAAAATACTTTTTTATGCTTAGAGATAGAGACACGCATTTTAAGGTAGTTACCTACCTATAAAGTTAAATTATACCTGTCATATCATAACACTACGATGTGTTTGTGCGTGAATACCGCTAGGATTACTACATGGATCGGGCTGGGATATTGCAAGATAGATAAAAAAAAATACTGATATACCCTACTGCTAACTGTTGGTATTTCATAAACTATAGATTCAGAAAGATAAATACTTAACACAAATGAAATACTTCTTAGATCTTCTCGGTTAGCAGTGGGTTTCGTTTTCCGACTTTTCCAAAATTTGTTTTAACTCACCCCAGTCTCCCCTAAGTGCTTATTTTGTTATAATGTACCTAGGTTCTTGAAAAAAGTATTAACCCAAAAAGACAAGCAACAATGGAAACCCACCAGGATTGGAGGTGGCCGGTCGTTCGCGCCGCGTTAATGACAATAACTCGCCATTAGCCTGCAAAGCTGTTTGTGAATAACCCGCACCCAAAGTAGCGGCGCGGTGTGATCTATTGCTTTTGTATGCGATTGTACTGTACCTTGAAGGTATCAATGGCTTTTGTATACGATTGTACTGTACCTTGAAGGTGTCTATGGCTTTTGTATGCGATTGTACTGTACCTTGAAGGTATCTATGGCTTTTGTATGCGATAGTACCGTACTTTGAAGGTGACTATTGCTTGTGTATGCGATTGTACTCTATCTCGAAGGTATCTATTGCATTTGTATGCAATTTTACTAAAAATGTAACTCATAAATAGGGTTTAAACAAATATCGTTAGACCGTCTCGTGGTCCAATGGAGGGCGAGGTCTTGTGGTTCCTGTCCAACTAGATGGTCGGACTTCATCAGCTCTCTAACACAGTCCACGATGACTGACAGCTCCCGCAACACAACCGATAGGGATCGATGGCGCCGCATTGCACGAGAAACTGCTCATCAGGACTAAGAAGAACCTTTAAGTTATTTATGAGTTATATATTCTTGTCGATTTGGAACTTGTAACCCATTATCAGTTTGACGACCTATAGTGTCCAATTCAAACCAACGATAGTTGGATGGCTTCTATAAAAATACCCCTTACTTATTCAAATGGCTAAAGGACCCGAAGTTAGTCTTATCCGCCGATTTTTTGATTGTACTTGTAATTTGTGGTACCTAACTATAGCTTTCGTATTAATTACTATTTATAACTTTGGGGCTGTGAGCATAACAAGTTCTACCTACCTCCTTTTTATCTTTACGTTATAATGGTGTTTGTAAATAACCCGGCTCCAAAGCTGGGACGTGGCGTGATCTATTGCTTTTGTATGTGATTGTACTGTACCTTGAAGGTATTTATTGCTTTTGTATGCAATTGTACAGTACCTTGAAGGTATCTATTGCTTTTGTATGCGATTGTACTGAATATGTAACCACAGATAGTGAATACTTAAAGAAAACTCGATATAGCATCTCGTAGTCTAATGGAGGGCGTGGTCTCGTGGTTACTCTCCAACTAGATGGTTGGACTTCATCAGCCCCCCGACACAGTCCACCATGACCGACTGTTCCCACAACGGTTGACACAGTCCACCATGACCGAATGTTCTTACAACGGTTGACACAGTCCACCATGACCGAATGTTCCCACAACGGTTGACACAGTCCACCATGACCGAATGTTCCCACAACGGTTGACACAGTCCACCATGACCGAATGTTCCCACAACGGTTGACACAGTCCACCATGACCGACTGTTCCCACAACGGTTGACACAGTCCACCATGACCGACTGTTCCCACAACGGTTGACACAGTCCACCATGACCGACTGTTCCCACAACGGTTGACACAGTCCACCATGACCGACTGTTCCCACAACGGTTGACACAGTCCACCATGACCGACTGTTCCCACAACGGTTGACACAGTCCACCATGACCGACTGTTCCCACAACGGTTGACACAGTCCACCATTACCGACTGTTCCCACAACGGTTGACACAGTCCACCATGACCGACTGTTCCCACAACGGTTGACACAGTCCACCATGACCGACTGTTCCCACAACGGTTGACACAGTCCACCATGACCAACTGTTTCCACAACGGTTGATGAATATGATCTCTAGATTCTCATCTCATTCTCACCATTGCCTTACTTATGAACATTACTAGCAATAACACCCGTAAGCCTTACGTAATGGGAATAAGGTTCAAAATACCGCAGATAAGATATCATCTACGAACCGTACTGACTAATTCAACACAAACATCTCGCGTGTTTACGATTAGAGAAGTAATTATAATAAGTTCTCCTAATCGATTATTAATAACAACTATTATTACTTTTTATATCATTAAAGTCATAAAATCCAACTTAATAATTTGGCTAATCGAAGCTTAGCAGTGTAAGGCTGCTGTAATGGCACATTACGGACTTTGTTTAATTAAGTAAGGGTTTCATTTCAAACCATTTAGGTCAGCAAGTTAGAGGTTTTGGTCAGCCAAAAAATTAATTTTAATAATGTTATAAAATATTTTGGTATTCTTCAAATATTTCGTTTTTGGTTGGGACTATCATTAACCTATCATTGTCTGACACATCCGAAATTTTCCTAAATTTACTAATTTATACCTTATTGGTTTTCTGAGTTGAGCAGCTTGAATTAAGCAATGGGGAACAAAATAAGTTCGTTATAGAAGGGTCGCATTGCTCAATTTGCTCAACTGAGTTGCGCAATCGAGATGCACAAAAGAGAACTCGCGCAATGTTGACCTAAACTTTTTTTTGAGGTTAAGATTGATACTTTCTTCCAAAACAACAAATTAACAGTTTAAGGTGCCAGATGATCAACCGCAACCTGTATAAACATTATCGTTGATTATTTTTATTCTTTACCTAAAACAGATTTATTTTTCTTAAGATATGTTTCCGTCTAATTAATCAAATGTCATGACATTGATTGAAATGTCAAGTCATTTTTGACATTTGAATACCCTTACATGTTCGTAAAAACTTAATTAAGTATGGATAAAGTATTTTCCAAACACTAGTAGAGTTGTATCAAATTAGAAGCAGCCGAAATCGTACAGACTTGATTTCCAAAGGTAAAAGTGAGTTGTTAATGTCATACATTTATTAGTATTATTTGCATTTTTCATCCATTCTAATAACAAATTCTGTAAGCGGGGCCAGTTGACCAATTCAAAACATGCATTAGGTGAGGGGCCAGTTCGAGCGGGGCCAGTCGACTGAAGAGCCGCTGGGCAAAGGCCCCCCCCCCACTTTCTCCAGACATCACGATCACTGACCAGCTCCATCCAGCCGGCCCGGAATTCGTTCAAATCGACCACCTTCTCTGTCAGGTCTACCGCGTTGCCTTCTCGCCTGGTCAGGTCACCAATCGTGGGCTACCTTAGGAGGCAACTGGGGCTTAGCGACACACTATTGTAATTGTATTGTATACTAGCTGCGCCCCGCGGCTTCGCCCCCGTGGAAATTTATGTTTCCAACTTTCTTAATTTTTTCTTTCATAAGAAACTTCTCCTGACAATAACAAACACAACAACGAAAGAATTAGCGAAATCGGTCCAGCCGTTCACGCGTGATGCCGTGACCAAGGAAAACTGGTTTCATTTTTATATATATAGACTAGCTAGCCCGCGGCTTCGCACGCGTTGTTTCTATGGAAACGTTTTGAGGTTATTTCTATCACTTGGGAACTGATTTATGGGATAAAAAGTCCTATCCCACCGGGGGCGGGCAGCAGCGCCCCCTGTAGAACAATTCTACCTCCGAACTGCAATCCCCAACCCGTATGCCCAGCGTGGGAATTATGGGTACTACCCCCATGAGATTAAGGCCAAGAAGTCGCTCATCAGGGGCAGGCCTGCGTCCAGCAGTGGACTAATATAATGCTTTTGAGGTAAGGGACAGTGGAAATGACCGGAAGGACCTTAATATCTCCAACCTACACTTTTCCCTACATCTTATTAACAACCTTTACTTTATTTAATCTAGTATATAAGTTTGTATAATTATTTATCTACGTTCTGTGCTGTAACTGCGTTGTTTAATAAATGTTTCTCTATCTCTATCTCTATCTACCTTTCATTAGGTCTCCATTGGCCCAATAGCCAATTAGGTTCCCCTATGTCTGACTAAAAACGCTGCTGATGATGATGAATATTACAGATTACGAAACGAACTCTAGTCAACCTATAATGTTGCGACACACACACACACACACACGCACACACCAACACATAACACCACACACATGTAAAGTATGTAAGTACTTATACATCTGTGGCGTATTTAAAAAGTCCTCTCGAATAAAAGTACATTTCACTTTCGCATAAGCCGCACATGTTCTAAAAATGTACGCAATCGATTAATTAACGTGCAGATCCATCTGTCGTAATTAGTACGCGCGCAAAAAAATAATGACGTACCCCTAAACTGGGGTGGACGAGCAACTCAGTGGAAATTACACTTGGCCACTTTGAAAAAGGTGACTGAGCTTCGTTCAAACGAGACCCATAAAAACAGTTCAGAAAAAAAAAATAAAGTAGAGTCGTTCAAATGAAATCAAAAACTCTTTATTTTCATAAATACAATAAATATACACTTAGAAAGGTCATATTATAAAATTAAACACTGACACAGAAATAAAGTAATATTTTTGATATAATAAAATTAAACACTGACACGGAAAAAAGTGATATTTTTGATTTCTGTCACTTCAGTGTACTTATAGACCGAAGTAATGAACTAACATCGAAAGTTTGGACCATTTAGTTTTAGTTGTTAAACTTTTCCTCGTTTTGTACGTCACTCGCACCACTATTTTCATCATCGTCATCATCATCAGCCTATATTAGCAAGCTAAAGAAAACATCAACTATGGACATTCTAATACTTAGCGATAGAGATTGTAGACCTAGATTGTTTTTGTTTTATTTGTGGAGATAGATACATGACAAGTGGCTCATTTGCACCGACCAAAACACTTTCTTCTTTTTTTTTCATTTTAATCCAATTTACCGAGGATTATGTTGGTAATTATATTTTTCCAATTGCGCCGGGCACGGCTAATTCGTACGGTTGATTGCCAGCGGAATCCGACCGTTGATTAGGCTTTTTAAAATCGCGTGGATGTGTATATACGTCATACGTACTACGTCTATAGATATAGGTAAGGCAGAATTTATGAGTTTACGGTTGATTATCGACCGAATTTTTTTACTAATGCCTTAAGGACTAAGCACATATATCAAGCTCCGCTTCTGCAACGCACCACAATAAGCATTCCAATATGGGCTTACACTCGTCATCTTTAGATACATATTCCATCCTACTATAATATTATAAAGCTGGAAGTTTGTGATCTGTAAATTTTTGTTACGTAAGAAAACAGCAAAACGACTGAACACGTCATTATGAAATTTGGCGTACATTTAGAACATAGCTTAACTTAGATATTAGGCTACTTATTATACCGAAAATACGCATGCGAAGCCGTGGGCAGAAGCTAGTTAAACGAAATTGAATTACCGAAAGCTTCAGCTGCCTGCTTTTTTGCTGACTTTGTAAAATGTATCCAAATGTGCCCAAAACGAATGCCCATATTTGAATGTACGTGATGATGACTAGCTGATAAGGTGTGGATTGTCTAGCATTATCTATTTATTTTTATTTAGAACATTTTTATGCAGCGCAGCAGTGGTGAAATCCAGATCTGCGACAACCTTTATTCTGACCTAGGTAGAGTTTATGGAGCCCCAGTTATATGTTGGTTTGAAAAAAATCATGACACGTTTCGTTCACACATTACATTATGTTACTGGTTCATTCTATATCAAATAGTGAGTGTTCTGTGTTGTGAGCGATGTTCACATCAACTTTCGAAAATCATAAGTAAGCTAAATTTATTTATTTATGAAACAAAACTTAACGAAAATCGGTTCATCCGTTTGGGAGCTACGATACCACAGACAGATACACAGACAGATACGTCAAACTTATAACTCCCCTCTTTTTGCGTCGGGGGTCAAAAAGGGCATCATCCTACGTGAAAATCACAATATGGCTTAAAAATACATCACAGCTCTCATTATCTATACGTGTTCACACTTTAAGTGACGCCGCAGTGTGCACAAAATTAGTAGTAGTAGGTAGTTGGACTTGAAACCATGGAATGTCCAGTACTTTTTACCCCTGGATAACCATAACCATAGAACCAATATAGGATATACCTGCTATCTCAAATGTTTATTTATAAATATGAAGAACGGAACGGCATTACAAAGGGCGCAAAACGCGCCGTACTCAGTATAGTAATTCCTAATTCAAATGAGTTCGAAGCAACAATTTTGAAATTAGAATCATAAAACTAGTAAAACTAAACATCATTAATCGGGAGAGCTTCGCGACCCGATACGAAAGGGTTGTTCCACACCACGCCGCATAATTACTCCGCACACACACACAAAACACATTAACACAACGATAAAACAAGCCAACTACTTAGCATTTTCAAATTAAATACACTAATCACTTGTGTAAACGCACTGTGTACAGATAGAAAGGAGCGATCGATAGTTTGTATGTGTGAGTGATTATAATGAAGGGGTAGAAGGGTGATATTAAGTGGCTCTATTCCTGAGCCCCCTCAGTTCATGCCTTCGCCACTTCACTTGAACCGATAATTTTGTTTTTAATAGATCGCGCGATCACTGCCTTGGGCATTGTGAGTTGTATGACGAATGGTTCGTTCCCAGTCAAGAACAAATTTGGTACCTATTCAGTAAAGTTCTTGTTTTTTGCAATGTCTTGCCAACTTGATAATACCAGTAAATGTTAGGTGATATATGTATCTTGATAATTATTATTAAATTTAGTGTAGAGATAAACCATTCTAAAAATGCACGCCCGTTTTACTATAAAACTATCGTAGTTTGAGGAAATCATTACGGATATAAGGGATGAAACGTTGGTGTTCTCCCAACACAAATAAGGTTCGTAGTTAACCCGCTTACATCCGTAATGAATGCACGCCCCCTCCACAAAACGTCATAGGTACCTACACTCGGGGTGCACTTTTAGAATGGTTTATCTCTACCTACCTATTTGTTTTATTTTCTCTATCTTAATATTTTATTCAAGTGCCACCGTCTATATTGTTTTTCCATTTCTAGTCCATCCCAAGGTTGCCTGGAAGAGATAGTTCATAGCAATAAGGCCGCCCTTTATAGTTCCTCTATTCTGAGCATTTATACATAGTTTGTATTATTTTTTTGATTTTTTGTATTTTCTATTGATTGCAAATCTGGATAGACAAATCTTTTAGAAAAAAATTTCAATCACTTATTGCATCCCATAGGTGTACAGAGGTACACTATATTTATAATCTAGCTAATAATTAAGAAAAACATATACTTAAATTATAATCCATTTAATTATTAAAAAAATAAAGTAACAATATCAAGAGAACCTACAAAGTAATAAGTGACAATTGATGAAATTATCACTGAAGTGCAATTAGTTAGGAGAGCAGCAAAGATTTATGAAATGAAATGAAAAATGTTTATTTCTGTACATAGGTAAGTTACCATAACATGGGTTGGGATTCTCTTGTAAGCATAAATATACATGTGCTAAAGAATCCCGCTCTTGCTTATCGTTAGATTCGTTACAGAAATTAAAGAAAAGCAAAAATAAATAAATTTAATTCTGTGCTTGGACGTTAAGTTTGTTAGGTTTTTCATTTATGGACCAGCCTTTTAGGTAAAGAACGAAATCGGCCACAGTCTCTGAAACACTAACGACAAAATTAACTATTTTCATCGCAAACAAAAACAATCGAAATACGCGAAAATATGAGCAAAATCTCTTATAACATTAACTAAAAGCTTGCAAAGCCCAAAGCAGTAATTCGGCTAAGCAACGATTAATTTGTGTGTAAAACTCTAAAAGCAGTACATTAGCAATTCGCAACAACACTTACATAGGAGTAATGAGTCGTCTGTCCATATAATCATAGAGCAGCCATTACTCCCGACTTGTAGGGCGACCACGGTTTAAGGTAAGATGCTTAGGATTTGAGTCGCATGATTCTACATTTAATTACTACATTTTTTCTTGTAATGTGACGTCACCCAGAGGTTCAGACTGAAAACCAACGTTGTTTCCGTCCTCGGGCGGTAGCGACATTAAGCTGAGGCTGGACCTGTTTAGCCACGCACTAGGGAAAGACCAATTTCTTTCATCAGGCAGACTCTACACGTAGGTATAGATCTTTTTTTTTTTAATCTTTTATGATGTTTGTTTGTTTGTTTTAAACAGTCTCTATTGTTGTGTTTAGTATTACTTTTCTGTTTTTTGTTTTTACTTTCCCTCGGTGTTTTGTGTGCTAAATAAATTTATGTTCTATTCTATTATATTCTATTCTATTTAGTGTACGTTCGTCCGACATCACATTCGTCAGTAATCAATCAGTGTTAACTCTACTGCACATTTCATCATCATCATCAGCCTATATTAGTCCACTGCTGGACATAGGCCTCCCCTAATGAGCGCCATAGCGCCCTGTCATCAGATTGCCGCATTCAGCATCTGCCTGCAGTCTTTCGCAGATCGTCATCTACTGCACATTTGGACCAGGGTAATTGAGTCGTTCGACACTCGTTAGAAACGCATATCAGTCGTTATTTGGACAAGAGCTAATGCCTAGTTGATCTCCCTGGGGTCAAAAGCTATCCTTTTGTTTAGACCGAAAAAAAATAACTTTTTTTAAAATTATAAGTACGTTTACGTTACGTAATGAGTGGTACCAAAATATGGAGCACTAGGGAAAGTCAGATGATGGTTGAGTTTGAGTGCTTGTGAACTAAGTTTTAAATTAAGGTTTTAATAAATACTTAAACATTAAAAATATAATGTTGAAAATTGACAATCTACTGACTTAGACTTTTTTTGGCAAGTCTGGCTACTTTAAATAATTAATTGTTTTTGATAAAATTCTTATGCAAATCTTTTAATCTATAGAGTCAGATATTAATTAAAGCTATAATAAAGTTGACAACCACCTTGAAATAATTACTCACTTGCTGGCAATAAAGTAATTACAAATGTCAAAATGCTACTTGAAATATACGATGCGCTACCAAGGAGACTAAAAAAAACTCCTACGCAATGCATCTTGCCGGCACAACAAAGCTATAATACATATTACCTACCATAAAAAATATGGTGTCTACCTACTCAGCTGTAATCACTCAAAGACTCAATATTTTCACTAAACGGGACTTATCCCAAAACAGGCACGCTCATGGTTACTTTAACAAGGGGGTGGGCCTCCACGACATTAATTTCGTGAAATGAACCTAATTTACATTTAAATAAGGACTTGCCTTAGCCGGGATAAGTTGCGAAACTAGTGGCCTCAGGCAGGGAGCCGAGTGCCCAAAGCATTCAGTATTTCATTACTATAATTCAATTCCTTGTATTTATGGGAATTGACCGGCTACAGAGAATTACAGACGACGTGTAACGATAAAGTGTTGATATCTGGGGATCAACCCGTTTTTATTGCCTATTTATATTTGAAATTATGATTGTACGCGTAAGAGACATGCTTTTGAATAGATTTATCGGTCAAGCTGGATGCTTATTGCTTATTCGAATGCATTTTAATAATCAAGTCCAGTTAAGATAAGTTAGTGTCGTAGTTATTTCATAAGAAACACTTTTATCTCGTAAGGAAAAGGTGCAGATAAGCTTGCTAACATATAACAATTTAAGGAGTAATGTTTTCTATGGGACTAATTGGATGTTGCTTAGGTACAGGATTTTCGTGCTAAAGCCTAATAATAATAATAAAGGAATTGAACCTACATTAAGTTTTCTTCTGTGTAACGCGTGGGTCGACTGCGAGGCGAAGAGTCGCGGGTACCATTCCCGCATCTGTACAAAGTTTAACAAGAGCTTTTCATTTGGTTTGATGCGGAAAAGCTACCTAAATTATTAATGACGTAGTAGTAAAATTCACTACTTTTTTACTATCGACTAAAGAACTAGAAACTTTAAAAAACGTCCTATAGTAAGCTATAGTCCTATTTAGGACCTTAGGTACCTACTTCACAAAAAATGTCCTTAAAACTTTGCCTCAAGTAATTAGGAATCGTAAAGCATTTCGATTAAAATTAAAGTTCCAACAAAATCCACGCTGAAATACTAATAAACAAAACAATTTTTGTTTCGTTAATCACAGCTTTAAGTTCTCTCCAACTTTTAACAACGTTCAATTCAACGGGAGAGGGTCATCAATAACGAAATTAAAAATTCTCAATTTGAAATTTTGAATTTGAATTTTAATTGCGTGCGATTATAATCGAACGCGAATTACAGGAGCCCTCGGGAACTCGCTTTTTTCATTCGAATTTCGAATCATCTCATAATTCGAGTGGGTTTGAAATAATTCATTCGAATTTCGAACTCGTTTGGTTTTACATCAATGGCAGTTCGGGTTTTGAATCCGGTAGCGATGAATGGATTGAATGATTCGTAAAGATATCGTACTCGCTCTCGACTCTACCTATATCTAACTCGTGCCAAAAATCGAGAAAATGATACTTTGCTTCTCTACTTTATCGCCTCGTACAAAGACTTGAGTGATATTCTGTAGATGTACGTTCTCCCAGCAGCTCTAACTCAACAAATGGCCTGTGTTGTGTTACAATTAAACGCAAGACACGCTATTTACAATCTTTGCAAACCTACTACTATCCTTCAAATATTATAAAGCCGAAAGTTTGTGAAATCTGAACTTTTCTTACTTAGGATCTCCAAAACTATTGAACAGATCAAGATGAAATTTGGCGTACGTTTAGAACAAAGCCTAACTTAGATAACAGGCTACTTATTATACCGAAAATACGCGTGCGAAGCCGAGGGCAGAAGCAAGGTTTATTATATATTAGGTACCTACCTAATGAACAACAAAGATGGAAAGACGTACCTAGACCGAAGTGCGACCGACGCGCGCGAAACACGAACGCTGGCGGCGCCAGCGGCGGCGGTCCGACTATGACTGAGGTGGGTGAACCTAATTGGACCTCATTTGAGCATTCCACTTTCGAGCTACTACCCAATCTCCCGGATTTTACTTACATCGATGGCCAAGTGATAATAATTTTCTAATCCTTCATACCTATTCTATTCAAATGCAAATAATAACCTCTAGCGAATTCATAAAACTCGAACTTACAACGTTCTGAAAGTAGGGGGTGTAGGTTTAATCCTTATAAATTTCCTTTTTACACAAAGCAATATAAGTAATTAGCATAATTTCGTTGAGTAAATGAAATATGGTAATAAGGCAACCCCTTCTTTGGGGGAAGAAAGGGGTGGGTGGACCCTTCAAGTCGCATCTCGGCAGTCGTCACGATGTAGTGATGATTACAATTAAATTATACCCTATTCGGAATCGTTCGGCCATTTTGCTCTGATTTTACGCTAAAGTGAATTTTGTAGAAGTTTTATGATTATAGAAACTTTATGGTTGTGCGTTATTTATGAGTTAGGACAAAGATTGTCATATGTGGGATAGAAGATATGAAATTATTAAGCTGTCTCTAGATTGTTTGTAACAGTCTGCAGTTAGCTCAACTGTTTCAATTGTACCTAAATACTTACTAGTCTTAATTTGTGTCTATTCCATAATAATTATAGGTAATATATTAGGTACAAAGAAAATTACGAGCACAATTATTGTGCTCGTAATTTTCTTTGTACCTACTTATTTAAATTATAATTCATAATTTTTTATTACACAAAATTGGTACAAGTAGAACATTTACCAGGAAAAATAATGACAAAGGCGAGCTTAACCCTTAAAAGAGTTCTCTTCCAGCAAACCTTATTGGGAGAGAGAGATAAATTTGTAAAAGTGGGTACATGTGCTTAAACATAGGATAGGTAAGTACAGGATTTAATTTTAGGCTTCCTACATATTAAATAGACTACTACATAATATAATACAATACATATAATACTATAACTTCAAATGTTATGTGTAGATGTGTAGTAAATATGTTTGACCTTGTCGATTTCTTCTCTCTCTGGTCTTCGAGGACGATGACCATTGACCAAAGACTATAAGTTATTTGAAATGCACGACAACGCACGGAATTCTTAATTCAAAAGTGGCACAGGCAGGCCGATGTAATAACTGAGTTTTTACCAAAACGAAATCAAATTATCTTGATTTACTGGGTTAAAAAACTCGTCGAAACGAATGCCAATTAAAAGGCAATAGCTAATAAACTCGACCAGGAACCAAACTAACGACTCCATGAAATGCCTCGTGATAAAAGGTCTTCGAAAACACAATACCGCTACCCTCTCAATAGAAAAAGACAACAGCATACAAGATCATAGAGGTTAGAGAGGGATGGTAACGAATTGGAATTAATTAATTATAATTAAGTTTTAAGTTGACGCGCTTACTTTGCCTGTGTGTGTTGGTTTGTTTGTGTGTTATCGATTTGAAACTATGGCCAGAGATAATGAGCTGGGTAGGGCTGGAACTGTTGGTTATTCTGTGGTGATAAGTTTGAGGTCGTATTCCCGGCTAATGTCGGGCTAATGTTGCTTTGTCGTTGGTTCCGTATCTGGGATGAATATACTCGTATAAGTACATTAGCGCTACCAGTTTAAGTTTTCGGTTGAGTATGTTGAGTCGCTTTCTTTTTAATTTAACTAAAACTTTAAACAGGGACAGAATTCTGTAAATTATAAATTAAGTGACTTGAAATCCGGTAATAATACCTGATTTCAATTCACTTAATTTATGATTTACAGCCAAACGAAGTTTAAACATCTAAATAAATCTTTCGTCAGGTAGACGGTTTTCATCCAATAGAGACGATGTAATCTACCTGATTAGAAAGAAAAATGCGTCAAATTGAGTAGGTATTTGTACTTAGTTATTCAAATTTTAAAAACGCATCTCAACTTTAAAATAACGCTTCAACCTTAGAAGAAGAAGACTCAGCAGCGAGTTTTTACTCTATGGCTTCAACAAAATCCCTATAAAACCAACCTTAGGGAAACAAAACGAGTTTCCTCGATTCATAGAAGCATTCCAAAATCGAAATTCATATTCGTACTACATGCAACCTCCTTCTCAATTAGCAGTTCGTTTATAGCCCAATAGGTAGAAATCCTAGACGCAGTACCTTCGTACCAGAAAGATCGACATACGCTTCGAATCGGGGCTAGCCGACCGTCTAGTTATTAGGGATGTCACTTATATTTTATTCCTCGGAGTTCGAAATTACTAAAAAAAAATTGGTTGTCTGTAAAGTCGGTTTACTGACGATAGTTGAACGTGACAACGTCTTAAGAAAATACTGGTGGAATGGTAGCATTTGATACTCGATCAAAATATGTAAATGTACTATATTATAGCAGCTGTCCACGCAGACGCATCGCTCACTCAAGTAGGAGAGAGACGGATGTCGAGCGCTCTCGCTTGCACTTCAAGCCTTACATGGAACGCCTCAGAGCGAGGTAACGCCGCATGACGTCATGTTTTTTCGTGCGTGCAGCCGGCTCTATCGAATTATAAGACGTTGTCACGTCAAAAATATCGATACCGTAGGAAAGGTTCCCTTAGTGAAACGCGCTAGAGAATATTCAATAATTTCCTAAACAAAGTTTACAAACTATCGATTTATTCCCAATCGCAATGGACCATTTGGAATCAGTACGGGACTCTACGTAGAGTAGATAAAACAAACTATTTTACCACTGAAATTATTTTATTAAATTGAACTTTCACAAGGTTTTCCGCGAGTGTTAATATTTATGAATACTTATTTACGTTTCTTACTTAATACTAGTAAGCAACGTAAATAAGTATATATATCGTATATAAGTCATATACCTATATTGAATTCTTATATTTTATTACTGTACACAACCTACAAACAGAAATACCGGAAAATAGACAAAGCATAACAATGGCGAGTAAAAAGATAAGAGTAATAATTAAACCATTTATTATCAGCGAATAAATTAAAGAAACATTACAAAATTAATTATAAATAAATAGACATTTTATACAAATAGGTATGAAACATTTTAAAATATGATAGGTATTTTTATTATTCCGTGATCTCTATCCGACTATAAACATCCTCCAGACTGATGTATTTATATGTGTAATGCTGGACAGCATTATCTAGCCCCAAGTTAAGCAGAGCTTGTGTTATGGGTACTAGATAACTGATATACTTAATACAATACAATACATAGATAGATATTTTTTATTATACATAGAAAACATCCTGAACGCCCTGGACAAATGTCTGCAGATCGTACAAACTTTTGTCCCGAGGCGGGAATCGAACCCGCAACCTCCTGCGTTGCAGGCCGACCTTCGCCCGCTTCGCCAAAGAGGTCGTCGATAATACACTAAGATTTCTTATTCTTATAAATCTAAGCAAACAATCGACACTCGAAACTCTAATTCGGACATAAACTATCGTCCAAGCAAGCGTGTCCCATCCCTACGAGATATAACAGGGGGTTGCCTCCCCGGGGGCAAATATCGATTTTGGATGAGGAACTGGACTAGAGACATGCGAACCTTAATAACAATCTAGGCGTGCTTTGAGCTGGGTACTGTAAGCTTGAATTTGGAATGAATTGCCGTCGGAGCGTTGTCTATGTTTGGTAATGAAGATAAAATTTATAGGTTGGTACCTACTTGGTCTATTTTTAGAGTGGCTTATAGTTGTCTATTAGTAGTAAATAGACAACTATAGATTTTTTTATCAGACTTAGTAGTATGAAAAGGATTAGAGCATGATGAGCCCTTAAGTAGTCAGTACATAATAAGTTCTACAAAGGCGAAACTTTTTGAAAATTGTAAATTGGGTAAGTACCTACTTTATCTTAGTTTTTTATTTCTTGCTTTTTCCTTAGCTAAGAATTACCATTCGGAAGAATCTTGATTTTTTGTGAATGTTTGCTTCCGTAGTACTAAATAGAACGTGTAGAAATAACCGTTTGTTTGGCTAACTGACCTAAATCCTTAAAAAATAAAAGGTATTGACCGCTAAACTAATTGGTAAAAAAACCCAAAACACACCCTCACTTGAATAAAGAACTCGACGGGCTTAAGCAAAAACCGTGTAACTCTCAACTTACCGAAAACGCGATAAAAACAACATCAAGTTAGACTCTCAGCACTCCAAGGCGAGTGGGGCAAGTGCCACCGCGGGCTCCCAACGTTGGCGTTAAAAAGAAAAGGAAAAAACGAAGGGAATGATTTGAGGGGTACACCAAGGTTGAACCAAGTGTTATTGAACGTTTGGGATAGTATTTGATTTAAAAAACAAATTAGGTAGGTATTTTATCTCTTAACTAGACGATCGCTTCGCGGTTTCACACTCGTAGTTCCCGTTCTCGTGGGGATTCCGGAATAAAATATAGCCTATGTCACTTCCTGAAAAGTAAGCTTCCTGAAGGTGAAAGAATTTTTCAAATCGGTCCAGTAGTTTCGGAGCCTATTCAATACAAACAAACAAACAATCAAATCTTTCCTCTTTATAATATTAGTATAGACTAATGATGTACCTTCCTAAAAATGTACAGCGCTGTAAATTGCGTAAAAATTAGGATAACATGGCCTCGTATGCTAACTCCCGAACTTTTGAAACGTAAACCCCGGAACACAACTTTACACGAAGTAAGATCACAAACCAAGTTTAATCCCTGGTTAGCCGTAGACGGCATTCACCCCGCGCGAAAGCACATATTTGTTCGCACCCCGCCGTTTTTGACATTCCTACCTCACCTCAACTTTTCTTAGGGTTGTTACGCTTTTAATTCGGGCCTGTTTCTTTTGAGGACTGCAATAGATAGAGTACCTACAAAAGAACAAGTGCTTACAGGTATGAACTTGTTATTAATAATAAGTAAAACTTTGATGTATTGTGTGAGGGTTATAATTTCTTAAAAAACTATATATGGTGCAATCCTTTCATTTGCAACGTCTATGTATAGCTTAAAGAAGTCATCAAATGCATTTCATTTCATAGATAAATCGTAAGTTTAGTATCCGCTGAATAAATAATTTACCTGGCAGGCAATAAACTACGTGGTTTGTTAACTTATTTCATTTAACAATAAATTCCATCATTCAAGCAAAGAACAGCTAATAAAAAAGGTGTGAATATTTGGAGTTATCGTAAATACTAAACTGAACACACTAAACATAAAACTCAAAGTGTGAACAAACCGTTTGTAAACCAAACCAGTCAATAAACCCGTAACAAAACTTTACAACCGTTACGAGGCAACCCTAGCGAAGGCAATGAAAAGTCGGTTAAGCTAATGTTATCGAGGAATAAAAATGTATAATAAAATACAAACACGCCGCGCGAGGAAACAATTTGCCGCAGGAGACTGGAAGATTTCATGATTGCCCTACCACGTAAAACTCAACCTAAACACCCGGTAACACGATTTAGATTTCAACGCTTTAACACAGCAGAAAATTCCTTGAATTTTCGCCAGATTGTAGACTTAGTCTCGGCTTTATTTTGTTGGTGCGAAGGCTTAATTTGGAATGGGTTGTTAGAACAGTAATTCAGGAAGAAAAGAGAGTTTTCCGGCTCGTCGGGGCGCCCGTGACATTTGTGTTAAGCGAGTAGGGTAAGCCATTCATGAGGTGTTCACTGCTACTACTTTGAAAGTAAACTTGCAGATTGAAGATATGATACGGATGGTTTCTTTTGCTCTAAGAGTTTACAGTTTTTTTATTAGTGGGGCGGAGATTGTTTTAATAAGTCGATGTTTGGAACTTTCATTCGTTTGATTTGTTTACCGAAACTCTGTGAAGGCTTCGATCCCAATCAAAGTATTAAGATAATAAATTGACATCAAAAAAGCTTCTATACGATACGACCTCTTTGATGAACACAATCCACGAGGCGCCACTAGCCACAAACACGGCCCCCAAAAAAATAAACAAACTCATTTGTAATTCGAACGTGTTTTTTTCTAATGCCGGCAAGGACACATCCACGGCGCCACCTGTTGAGTTGAATCACGTGACTTTTTTGCTCCAAGGACGCGTGCCTCCTTCGTTCATTCACGGGCGGCTTTCCCGAGCTTCCCCCCACTTCTTGGGGGTGTAAGGGGTTTTTTTGTTCCCCTACGGTGAACTCCCGAGGGCTTTCACCTACGTGCATTTTCGAGGTCACGTCTGGAATGTTTTGAGGTTATGTTTTGCGTTTTCTCGGGGCTATGCGTGCGTGGGGTTCTTTATTTTTACTTGTGCAAGGAGGTAAGGTTTCATTGAAAAATACTTTCACAATTTTTAGGGTAAGGTGACTTAGAATTTTTATGGACCTATTTTTCTTTTCTTACTCGTTGCTTTGCCTGAGCACAAAATATTTTAAACCTACTGAAATGTTCAATAGGATTCAGTTTAGCACGACTATCAGAAAGAACCATTTCCAAGCTATTATGCAAAAACCTACTTTCATTTCGTAGATCAATCACCGCTGCCTATCGTCTAAATAATTTCTCTAATTGCCTTCACGAAGCTTCCTTACGAGGTGAACTCGATTTTACTGCCTCGGACTAAGATCTAGTTTACAACGCTTCGTCTGGGTTAACCTAATTCTAATTTATTACTTAGCTTGGTAGCGGAATCTAAGGCAGTCGATACGATACCTATTCTAGGACAGACCTTAGAACTAATTAGTCTCTTGTTATAAGGTTGGGTACAATCGAGGGAAACTCTACCTACTTTTTAACTTTGAAATTCTATCTCACAAAGCTGTTTCTTGCTTCTTCGGTCGAGATTATTAAGTTACAAGTCCCATTTTCGTCATAAAGGTGTTTGAAAATCTTACCAATACTTTCACCCTGGACTACTAGGCTCCTACATTTAACTCTCTAATTTTATCTAGCTTGGCTTATCTTGTGCAATTGACTTCGAAAGAGTTTTTTTTTTAAATAAGAAAACTTGATGAGACACTTTGAAGGACTTAAATATCCTTCATAACCTGTCTCTTTTCTGCACTTAGTGTCCTGAGAGACTACCAATCTCTCTGCCGCAAACGTTTTGCCGCACTCTTCATGTCAATGAACTTTGGGTCTTAAAATTAAAACCTACTACCCTCGGACTATAGACGACCCAGTCTTATAATGAAGACAGATCAATCACAGAAAACTCCCGCACACCCCAAAAAGCATCCTTTCTTTACCGCAATAAGTCCCAGTTTGCGAAACACTACAGAATTATTGGACTTAACCGGATTCTAATTAAACCCTGTCCCTGATAGTGCACCGTAGCTGTAGACTACGTAATTTACATTAATCCAATAATTGCATGGAGGTTTCCTAGTTAGAAATTCAAATGAGATGATGTACAGTTGGGAGGGGGTCGGTCTTTAGGGAGGCGTGTGAGACTGAGAAGCAATGATTATCGGAAGACTCCTTGGTGGCAGTGAACGGGGTTTAGGACTAGGCACTGTTTTGGATAAGTTTCGAATCTAAGTAGGTTGGTAGCAGGCTGGTTACGGTACGTAGAAAAAAATTGATTGATAAGTAAACCTTTCTTTCAAAACCTTGTTCCTAAAAACCTTATTTCCGCAGAACTATGGAACTGGTATATGGATAGCTTTATAAATTTATTGGAAGAAATTCTGATTCTGTTTCTACGAATAAACACGAAGAAACAATCAAAGGGAAATTAATGAATGAGAAAACTATTCCCAATATTAAATGGCTCAACTTCCTAATTTTTTTTTGTATGTTTATTATGTTTGTTGGTAGAGACTGGCTAACTGACAAAAATTTTTACTTTGCAGTTAATCGTATGTAAAGGTATAGAGTGTATTCGTGTATCAGTAGTGTATCACTCATTCTATTTTCACCATTTATTGGCTGCGATTGGATTGCGAATAATAAGCAAAATAAAATGAACAAATAAAAACCTAAAAAGTTGAGGATTTTTCAGACGAACAAAACACTACCTAGTTAGTTACGTAGCTAAAAATGTGATTCTAAAAAAAACCTACATTCTTTTAAGCAAGTTCCTCTCGCTGCTGAATAATAAGATTCTCCCAACCATCACCTTTATCATTTTTGGTAAATAAGTACTTACTTACCTCTACTTTCATCAGTAGGTATACACTCATAACTTTTAGTTAAAACTATAAATTTATGTTTAAATAAAAACGATAAATTTGGCGACCGATGTGGCGCGGCGGGCGAAGGTCCGCCTGCGGCGCAGGAGGTTGCGGGTTTGATTCCCGCCTAGGGACAAATGTTTGTACGATCTGCAAATATTAGTTCCGGGTGTTTTGGTCGTTTCTATGTATAATAAAAAATATCTATCTATGTAATGTATTATATTGTATATCAGTCATCTAGTACCCATAACACAAGCTCTGCTTAGCTTGGGGCTGGATGATGCTGTGTGGATTGTCTAGCATTATTAAAAAAAAAAAATTATGTTTAAATAATTAGTTACAAGTATATATTCCCGCTATCATTCCCTAGCTCTAAAATACAGAATTCTTTGTCTCCCACCAACACTTCCAAGTAATTATAGTTATCTGAATAGTCATTGTATAGTTGGTATCTTAATGCGCGGGCTTGATTAATTAAATTGCTATGTTAATGAGCACTGGGGATTTTTGGTCGATACCCACTCGGTTAAGGCCGGTTCACACGATCAAGCCGTTGCGTCAAACGGGTATAAAACAAGGTGACGTTGCAGGGAGTTTGATGTAGAAAATATAGATTTCTTGGTCGATATCCATGCGATTTAAGGCGGATACACACTATCAAGCTGTTGCTTCAGGTATAGGAATTGATGAATATGAATAGAATGGCATTTATTTCGACACACAAACTTAATAAAGGTGCAAACAAAACCAATACAAAATATGGTCGTAAAAGCTGAATAGCATATGAACTGCGATAGAACACATTTATGCTTCCTGATATGATATAATAAAATGTCGTAATTAAAAGTCATTTTGCGATTCTTAAGATGACTAAAAACGAGACCTTTTAATGAAATCTAACTTGGTTGGATCTATGACAGCAACATCCTTCGCGTACTTACGGCCCGCGCAGCCACGCTATTTTGCAATTGATGAGTCCATCAATTGCATACATAAAAATCATTAAACAGCCAGGACGACTGTCCTGGCCGACAGTTTAATGATTTTTATAGATACATAGACGGCTTGTTAAATTGATTTCTCGATTTGCAAACTCCGGAGAAAAGTCATATTGCATGATCGTCTATGAGAGCTTTGCTACGTTCTTATTAGAACAACGACTCCTAATGAGTAAGCGCTCACATGTACTTATAGTACTCTGTTTTGTTAACTTAACAAAATTTGCATTATCAATTAACATACATATGGCATTATTATTCTAGTACCTACTAATAATAACTTACGAATCGATACTTTTTGTGATAATGAATACAAATCGCCTTCCAAGATTTTCGTTGCAAAATATTTATTGTAAATATGACGTCGATAAAAACATTCTGCTCTGATGCCCTCATGGCCGAATTTTCGGCCACGGCGGTCAGTCTCAATGGGAACAATATGTACTATAGTGCCCTAGTGTGTGCATAAACACAGGTGCACTCTCTATTCCGTCGTTCTCATAATCCGACCGACACGACTGAAATTCTGTTCTATAGAACTTAGTCACTGAAATATAAACTTACGGGAATTCGACCCCCTGTACCCGCATACTTATTATACTAAGGTTTCATGCAGGATCGTTTAGTCAAAATAAGAATTAAGAAATAAATTCTTGCCATGACGAATTTTGGTAATTACAGCTCTAGATATCGAAACTAGGTAATTATTATCAACGATTAAAACTAAACACGCTATATTGACGATAAAAAGTAGTGAAAAAAAAAATTGTTTGTGTTTTATAGGGATCACATTTTTTTTGACCATGTTTCCACGATGCGATGTTAGATTGCTTGGCGTCTCGAATAATTTGACATTGTGTGTAAAAAGGTTCCTTCCATCTTTTATAATAAAGGTCGTTGTTGAAGGGAACTGAAGTGAAATGTATGAAGTAACTAACTTCTGCCCGCAGCTTTGTACGCGTATTTTCGATATAATAAGTAATATAAAATAGTATTTATGTGAATTTCCATAAGGCAAGAGCGAAACCCCCTGAATGAAAATGAAAAGAGTTAGACAACCTTATTTCATGTTTATGTAAGTTTATTATTAATCTTTGTAGTATGTAGTGTAAGTATTTGTTTCGTTTTCTTTAAATAGGTACTATCTATATATTTATTCAGTGCCACCGTCTTTTTTGTTCTTTAATTTCCAGTCCATCCCAAGGTTGCCTGGAAGAGATCCCTTATATTGATAAGGTATTATATATCTTGATAAAGCCGCCCTTTATACTTCCTTTTTTTTCTAAGCTTTTCTCTGTATTGTTTCCTGTATTTGTGTGGTATAATAAAGTGTTTTCTATCTATCTATCTATGAACAACGTCTATCTCGATCTTTGACTAAAATGAACAACTCATCGTAAAATCGCATCGCAATAGTATCGCATGCCTTCATACTAACCCCCCAGAAACGAGGTGGTGATGGCGACGCTTTAGTAATTTCCGAAATCGCTAGTCGACAATCAGAGTAGTGCTGTGCTAGCTCGTAGCTGAAGCCGAATAATTAGATCTCGATCTGCATCTAATTGCAGGCGCTGGTTATATGATAATGCCTTTGAAATTCACTTTATTTCATTAAGACTAAGGTTTATAATTGATTAAATTATGGGAAATATAAAAGTTTAAATCTAAATCGTAAAATTTCTATTGTTGGACGAGGAACGGTGGGTTTATGGATTGGAAAATTGGTATCTTCCCTATTTTTATAACCAGTACCATACACGGTGATAAATAGAACTCAGTGCTAGAGAGTCCAACATGGTGGCAAAGGCACACACTATTTTGCGATGAATATGACTTTGTATCAGTAATAGACTCAACTATAATCCTACCATATTTTTTTTTTTTTTTAATTGTTAAAACAAAATCAACAGCCCTTATGTCTAAACAGTTTTTAACCTTAATAATCTAACTTACTTAATCTTTTAAAATCAGTACCATACACGTTGACAAACAGAGCCTAGCTCAGTGATGGTACGTTCAACAAGGTAGCAAAGGCATTTGCGCGCATTTTTTTACATAGACTATGACTATTTAAATTGTACATAGACTATGACTATTTTAGTGTTCTTGAGTGGAGACCACGACTCGGTAAACGTAGTGTAGGACGCCCTTCGGCCAGGTGGGATGACGATCTGCGATAGACTGCAGGCAGATGCTCGATGCGGCAAGCTGAAGACAGGGCGCTATAGCGCTCATTAGGGGAGGCCTATGTCCAACAGTGGACTAATATAGGCTGATGATGATGATGACTAGGTATTTAAGAATATGTAGTAATCTACGGCATAGATTTGTAAGTCTTTACCTGGTATACCTACCATAAGGTAGTTAGTGACGACAAAATTCGGGTTTTTACTATTTTCTAGTTCTACAATCAATTTAGATGGCAGATTAGAAGTTTTGTGCACGCCATTTGCTATGAACCTTCGCTAAATGAATCTATGAATCAACTGTCGTTTTGAAGTCTATCGACATTAAGAGATTTTTTACTAAAATGAATATTATTTCGATAGACTAGAACTACAATTGATTCAAAGTTTCTTTTAGCAATGATTCATAGCAAATGGCAATGTGCAAAAACTTCTTATCTGCTATCTAAATTACTTGTAAAACATAGAAAATAGTAAAAACCCGACTTTTTTAGCCTAACCACCACCTTAATCAGCATGTACAGCCTGACTTGACCCACTGATTTAACAATAAAGCTGTGATTATAATTAAATTTCACCTTACCCTACCTTCTTCAATTTCAACATGAGCCTACACTAACATCCAAAAACAATGTTTTGCAGTAAAATATGAATTACTTGAGGGATGAAGCAGGGTCGGGCATCGATTGCCGGACCCGGAATTCGAACCCGTCACAATTAGGTTTCGTCTCTATCTTATTATATTTCTGATATGACTTGTACGTTGAATTAGATGTACATTGGGAATCAATTTGACTGCGAACGTGAACAAGGCAATAGGTTAAAAAAAATCTAGACAAATCTTCGCTATTAACATTGTGTTAGTAGCGATGATTTATACACTAGGCAAAAGAACAAGAGGTAGACCTATGACAAGATGGGAAGATGAGATTAAAGGAATAGCTGGTCCAAACTGGAGACAAGTAGCTGAAGACAGAGTCAAATGGGCATCACTGGAGGAGGCCTTCACCCATTCTGGGGTTCCGGTAGATTAATTAAAAATTCAGTACCTAACTATAAATGCTATGATATAATATAAACGATAGAATACATGGGATATAGAATACATAGGAGATAACATAGAATAAACTAAATATAACTAAGTTAAGAAATGTAAATTTACTGGAAATAAAAGGCTTTTTTATTATTATTTTATTTTATTTATTTAGTAGCGATGATTTGGCTAGAAAATATTTGTCTTAAAAATCAAATTTTTTGGATCTTTTGGTGATGAAACAAAGCAACAAAATATTCACCAGTTAAAAAATCCCTTGGAAACCACCTACCTCCGTAGTCGATACTCGATAATCAGGCTGTAGGTATAATTTTCAAAATATCTAGTCACTCATGAATTATCCACTTGTTCAAAAGTCACCAGCACTAGTTAATACACTATGCAGCCTTGATCATTGTTCTTTTGTTTTTAATCGCATTCAAAATTAAGTCAATGAGCAACTAAAATAATACATATCTTCTATCTAATATATAAAATTCTCGTGTCACAGTTTCGTTGCCATACTCCTCCGAAACGGCTTGACCGATTCTCATGAAATTTTGTGAGCATATTGAGTAGGTCTGAGAATCGGCCAACATCTATTTTTCATACCCCTAAGTGATAATTTTTATTTTCCACGCGGGCGTAGCCGCGGGGCGCAGCTAGTAATGCATAAAACACTCACGAATACCCTTTTCACAAGCTCTACTTACTTTTTACTTTTTTTATTATTTATTCTTAGTATTCAATTTCCATATTTTGTTATTTTCAAACAGACAGTAAGAATCATTTACTGGGACTTCAATACAAGTCAAAATGAATCCTTTCCAAGTGGAACATCGGAATAGTACCGTCGTCAAGTTTACACCGGATGTACTTTACAAGGCGTCGATAGTTTCGACAGCAGAAATATTTATGGCACCTCATCTTGTTATAACTGATATGTTTATAGATTTTAATGATATGCTCATAATTAGATTACATGTCGGCTGTTTTGATTTTAAAGCCTGTTTTATAAGAGCCACTTAATTTTAATTTTGTAGAGTTGGAAATAGGTTTTATTAAGTCGGTAGGTAAAGTGGTCTTTGCTTCGCGAGTATAACAAAAGTTTTGTTAGTGGTGACTTGGTTTAGTTTACAATGAAAAATCAGAATGAAAAAAAAAAAGTGCATAAATGGAGATAATGGCGAGCCATAGAACTACATCTTAAAGCATTTTCAGGTAGATTATAATGATAAAGGAATATAAGAATTTTCACCAGAAAATGTAAGTACGTGGTATTTTACTGCGATAGACCACGAAGTGAGTAAAGAAAACATACCTTTGCTCTTTAGTCTGACAGCGGTACCTGCTCAATAATGATATGTAAACAAAAACTACATTATATATTTATCCAATAAAGTATTCATAGTTCAGAATTTTATTCAAACCGCACAAACTCGTAGAGGTAAGTACAATAAAAAGCAAGCTCACTCCGCAAAGAACGCTTTAAATTATCTTAGAAGAAATTACAACAATTAAGTGCGATAACTTAATTGGCAACATAACCGTTTTCTTCAATAGATATTGAAGTGAAGCCGATCTTCTTAACACAATGCGATGAGTTCCCATAAGTGGGAAAAGAGCAGTTATGTTTGCATCACTTGACGAATTTGAAGCAAAGTTAGGTGTAGAGGTTTTAAAAATTCTATTGAAAAGATTGATGTATAGGCATAATTTTATGATATAAGATCAAAATCAAAGACTCTTAACTTCCATAAATACAATAAATGGACACTTGGAAAAGATCAAAATATAAAATTAAATACTGACATAGAAATAAAGTGATACTTTTGATTTCTGCCGCTTCGCTGCAAGAGACATAAGTGACATACCTAATTATCTGAAAAGGTAAAGCTCTCCCAGCAATAGGAGAGGTCAGGGTGATGACGGTGATGATCTCATCATCATCGTCATCGTCGTCATCAATTTATAACATGTGTATCAGACATATTGTGATCAAACTTAAACGTAAATCATCGACACACTTTATCATTTACAAGAGGCTATAATTATAAGCAGGTAACTAATAACCAGGTTCAAACACAATCAATTCCCAAAAGTTTAAACTTGTTAAACAAAACCAGCAATTTCAAATTTTATCGACGGAAAGAAGTCAAACTAAGCTGAGATACGTAATCACCCCCCATAAATGTCAGGTTAAAGTAGGCCGAAGTCGATAACTGCCGCTAATCGGCGGATCCACTAAAACCGAATCACTCCGGGAACGCGGACAGTCCGTCATAACTCCCAACTCCAAAAGTAATACCATCAACTTGGTGTTAACTTAATTTGAGTCACTTTAACAAGTCCAATTAAAGGAATTTGTGTTTCTCTTATCTTCTATATAACATTGAGCATAATTTCAAATTATATTTGAAACTTTCCGATAATGAAGGGTGGAGGCGGGAGGCTCCACTTCGCTTATTTCATTAGTTACATAAATTCTCCTATTGAGGATGGCTGGCAGAAAGGGGACGGTTTACCCTTATTACGAGAGTCTCCTTATCAATACAATTATTAATATAATAATATTATTATTGTAATTTTGGGAGAGTCGTAGCTTAACTTGGAGCAATAAAGGGTGGTGAGAGATAATGGGATGGAAAACAGTTTGAAGTTTTATTGGGAAATTGGAACGGCTAATTGGAAGCATTATCGATCGAGGAGCGAGACCCGCCAGTGACTTCTTCGATTCAGGAGATAGGTTTTATGAGTAAAGGTTGACGCAGACGAGATCCATCATCATCATCTTATCAAGGGGTCACGCATGGCTGAGTAAAATAAATAAATCGTTTATTATGGAACAAAAACAATGGATACATGGTTAAAAATAGAAACGATGCCAGCTGCAGAAGTTTTAAAAACTGTGTCGCAGATGACAACGCCCTTGTCCGAAATTATAGTGGAAGGAGTAGTAGCCTTATTAGTTGCTTCTCTATATTCAAAGAAAACTCTTTTCGTGAACTTGAGCCATTAATGTAACTGAATCCTTATACTTTTATGTTTTCCAATGGCAAACCGATGTTTTTGTGAACTTAAACGGGAATCAGTTTAAGATTTTTTTTCATGTTTGACCTTATAAGAATTAAATTGGAATTACAGGACTTTTAGAATGATTTCTTATTCACTTGTCACTTCTAACATAATAGTCCGCTGTCAGATGAAACTGTTCGAGTGTTAATGAAAGCACTTTACGAGAAACCAGAAGCATTTGATTCTATAAAAAACAGTGTTACTATTGTTCTACTATACTTTTAATTAAGAGTAATTTCAAGTATCACTGTTTCTGGGTCAGGGAAATAGTTGATATCTAATAAATATATTATATTTTGCTAAAGGATCTGTCTATAGGGAAAATGGAAATTCGTTCGAACTCGGAACAGTCACTTTTTAAAGCTTCTACAGCATGTAATGATGATGACAACACCAAAACAAATCCCTCAGGAATGAATAATACAATATCGGCACTATCGACCATATAAACCCACACATACAAATTGAAACTAGGTTGGGGTTAATCCTACCCTTGGAGATCCACAAGTATAGTCATAATTCCTGAGGGCCCGTCTCATTATAACACTAATACAAGACTCATCCCGAAGTTACGGTGAATACATTAAAGGGTCCAATCCTTACTGATGAGACATCGGTCGGGTAGCCACCCCCGGGCACTGGCCTGGGGTGGGTGGTAAGGCATTATAGGAGATAGCGCTCATTTACATTGTCCGATAGCTTCTAGTAGTGTCCGAATATTAGTTTATGCCTTTTGGTATTGAGAACTCATTATACACATAACTTTGATTTATATGTGTATACTAGAATTAGAATCAATAATGTTTATTTCTTAAGAAAATGTCTAACAGTAATAAAACAAACTATATGACAGTGTAGTGTATACAGGTACATACCTAATAAAAATGCTTTGTACTTGTATACCTGTTTTTTTCTTTTTCTATTTTCTTGCAAAAATAAATGAAATTATTTTATTTCTTATTTATGAAAATTTATATTTTGGAGGTATAGAATATAGATTGTGTAGATTTGTAATAAAGAGGTTTGTATACAAGTCCGTTCTTGAGACGGAAAGGGGTGGAATAATTTTCGCTCTTTAATTAATTCGATTTGGTTTTAATTAACGAACGCCAATTTCAATAAAAAATTGAGTCGCCAAAGGATTTCTGATTACGAGGAGAGGTTTCTTTTAAATTAGGGTGGAGAGGTCAAAGACAATTTATTTTTATATGACTTACTGCTAATTGCTCTTGGTACATATGGATATAAGACGGTGGTTTTATATTGTTACCATGCGTCATTTATTTGAGTTTAAATATAAAAATAAGCATGTAAAGGATAAAAACTAGAATAGGAATATATACCATTTCTGAGACACAAGAGAAAAACGTTCGTCTAACTTTGGAAGCGTTGATGATGTTAAATAGGTAAAGTACCTCTATCAAAATCTATTGTCACGGTACTCTAGGAAACGTAAAAGACAAGCAGAAATCAACTCTGTCCAAGTATCGATAAAACTAAAAATAAATCCAACGGTAAGCAAGCTCAAACAGCTATCAACCGATACTGCAGCTTACGTAATAAGACAGGGTTCACGCACGGTCCGAAATATACGACGTTACAATCAGAGAGTGGCAACCCCCCTACACACACACACACACGTAATCAAGATGCACACACCCTAGACGCACACACACAAACATCTTCAGCCGCAAGGGTAGGCTTTATTCACATTCGGTAAACGGAGATGCACTATACTAATTATTGAGACCAACGGAACAATAGTCAAAAGCAAACTATAGAGTCTTATCTGAGCTTTTGTATTGGTAATAGATTGGTTTCATTTGTTTTGGTAATAACATTAAAATTTAATGTTGGTAATATTGGGGTCAAGAATGTTTTGTGTGTTGGGTTTGGGGTCGGGTAGTGTGTTAATTTAGGTAGGGAACTCGTATTTATAATACAAAAGTTACCAAAATTAACTCTTACTATTTATGCAAGTGGTAATACGTTTATGGCCTTCACTGAAAACCAGCGCTGGAAACACCAGTGTTCATCCAGCACTAGGCTGAGTGGAGGCCATGTTTATGCTAAGCCTGGCTGAGCACGAAAAATAAGTAGTGACTTAGGATAGTGTGTAGTAGATTTAAGGCTTAGGGTAAGTTACTAACATATAATTTTATTTCATATCATTTTAAGTCCAGTTTTTATATCAATAATGATGATGAACTTTCTAAGTTTTAAGTAAAGATGACCTTTGACATATTATAATAGAGCATTCTTTAAATACCCCGAATCTAAATCACCCTAAAAGATTTATTCAGCAAAAAACCAACCAATGGCCTAGCTCATAGCCATCGAGCCGGGTATTTTAAAAAACAAACAATATTTGTTATTAGTTACCCCTGATCTAACCTCATACACTTAGGTTAAGGTTCCATCGAGAAAAAACAAGACTAAAAAATTCGTTCACAATATATTATGTTTTGTCTTTTGTACATTTTAACACTTGCGCATTAATATACATAAAGACTATTAGTAAAGACTATTTGTACGCTTTGCCACTCATACCATGTTACCCATTGACATCTTGACTTCGAGACGTTTATTACCTACCCCACGCCTTGGTTACCCATAATCTAACCTGATACACTACACCTTTATTAAGGTTCTATCAAGGAAAATCAAGACTAAAAAACTTGTTCACAATATATAAATCACCCCGCTTCACAAACAAGCCATTAGAAACTCACCTTACCAAAGTAAAGTCAATACAGCGCTGCATCCTAAATCTTCGATCGTAATTTCATATTCGGACGCCGCCTAACATAAATTCATAGGTGGCCGCACGTACGCATCGTAGCGTCAAATAAACTGGCAGTTTAATCAAAGCCATTAGACAAGTGGGGCTACGGCCGGACTAGCTTGACCTGTGCCTTGGGGCAAATGTCATCATCATTTTCTTGACTTTTTGCCATAAGAGCCCGAAGTTTTCCGTTTAGATTCATTTATTCCATTCAGATACGAAAAGAACCAGAAACACGTTATAAAACAGAAACTTTTACTCACGGAAGTAGACAGGTACCTACTCGTACTTGGAAATAAAAAGTCGCTAGTTTGACTTCACCAAAGTATGCAGGGGAAACCGAAGACATTAAAATGTAAGTACTACGTTCTCGAAGATTTTTCCGAAGAAGTGGACTCTTCTTCGGAAAAATCTTCTCGTCTACTCTTCTTGGGATAAATACGTAGGTACATGGGGAAAATTATGACTTTTATTTTTCTAGGCTCTAAGATCAAAATAGCGAAAAAATTCAATGAGTCTATTTTATATCGCAAAATTAAAATATGTACTAATTAAATAAAAACTCGTAAATGTGCTATTACGGATTATAGCATTATACTATGACGCATGTTCGTAAGGTTCTTAATTAAGATTTTAATGAGCATGTAACCAAAGGTACTCTTTCAAAATGTTCAGTTAAGTCATAAAAGATTCTAAGCTGCAGAATTAAGACTCTCCGAGGGAAGCAGTTCAGTGGTGTCCTGGTGCCCAACGTGGGGATTATAGCACTACCTACATCTTCCCAAAATGATAAAAGCCAACAAGGCAGGGGAGACCTATGTCCACCAGTGGACTGTAAAGTGTAAAGGCTGTTGACGTGAGGCTTTTCTTCTAACATTTTCAACCCTAAAATAATATCATCCAAAATCCATAGCCATCGATGTTTATGCTCAGCTGTGGACTAGTAAAGGTGTTTTTTAAACAAATAAATAATATAGACTGATTGCAACAGTCTGCAGTTAGCTCAATTGTTTCAATTGTAAATACTAGTACAATTTTCTTTGTGAATTAATAAATAATGCTGGACAATCCACACAGAATCATCTAGCCCCGAGCTAAGCAGAGCTTGTGTTATGGGTAAGTACTAGATGACTGATATATATATATATATTATAATGCAATACATAGACAAATATTTTTTATTATACATACATAGAAACGACCAGAACACCCGGAACAAATAATTGTAGATTGTGCAAATATAAAGATTAAATGCAGATGAAAAGCTATTCTTTTTCCATTTGCAACCCAAAACATAATATCATCTTAACTCTAAGGCCTATGTCCAGCGGACTGGCAAAAACAATATCGTCAATATACGCCCTAAAGATCGATAAACGATGTTAGCTACGCGATGATTCTTGGCATACCTTCCATCCTTATGCCATAGTTGCCAATTTGTATAGTCACAAACTGACCAACGCAAGATGACTACAATATCTTTAAACCATGCAACTTGGCAAGGCGTCAGACGCAAAGCCTATCGAGTCGGGTGTTTCATATAAGAGGTCTATTAAGAATGGCGGGTATATGCCTATAACGCCTTGCTGGCTGCCGACCAACAGGGGCCATGCGTAAAGATGGAGCAACCAACTTAGGTAGGTACGTTAGTGGTTATGATTTTAATAGCCTGTGTTCAGGCTTTGATGTCTAGTTGCTGAAAAGCGATGAAAACATCTGTCATGTCCTCTGTGGCGCAGCGGGCGAAGGTCCGCTTGCGATGCAGGAGGTTGCGGGTTCAATTCTCGCTTCGGGATAAAGGTTTGTACGATCTGCAGTTATTTGTTCAGGGTGTTCTGGATGTTAGAAAAACATGTATAATAAAAAATATATATCTGTGTAGTGTATTGTATTAAGTATGTATATCAGTTATCTAGTACCCATAACACAAGCTCTGCTTAGCTTGGGAAATAAAACTGTGTGAATTGTCCAGCATTTATTTATTTATATTCTAAATTTGTTAAATATCGATTATGACCGATATTTGTCAATAAGGCCATACTCTAAGTTCCTATGTTAAGGTCTCTGCATACGTAATATGATTGTAATCGTCCCGGACGAAACGGAGAAGGAACTACTTAGTAAAATACGGAGACGGGGTTTATTCTTTTGTATGTATCTACCTACGAGTAAAATACTGACTACTTAGGCAGAGACATTAATTTTAGTAAAATGGGAAACCTCTGGAACTACTGGCTAGATTAAAAAAACTCACTATGAGGTAAAAAAAATCCTTAGGACTATGTTGTATCCACATTCCACTCTAGAGCAAAGACCGAGTGTTCCAGAAAATTTAAATTCTCATTTATAAACACATTTCAAAAACCCATAATCCTGAAAAAATCTTAACAATAATCCCTTATACCCAAACTTATCTACTATTAGTGCTCACAAACTGCATGGCCATCTAATTAGAAGCATTAATCTTTGTCCATAACCACAAGACCGGCTAAAATGGCTGCAGTGCATTACGCATACCCTTAGACGCAAAATGGATGGCTCTGCCGTACATTGTCCGTAATTTGGCTAGCCGCCCTTCGAAATTCAAATGTTGTGACATTGACAGAGCGGAATGTCAGAAAGCGGATTCATAGCAAAGAGGTGAGGTTTGTTTTGCTTTTGGAACTGGTCTTCTGATTTTCTGTTTGTGAAAAATTATGTAACGCAATAATTCGAATAGAGTCGTCGCCGTGTTCTGTTTTTAAATGTTTTGATCGGTTTTCAAGTAAAGTAATCAAAAAGTTCTGTTTAGAATTTTATTGGTACATAACTAAGGAGTTCTTCTGTAAAAGCATCGTCGAACCGAAAAACAGCCCTAAATAAATTGCACCTAAGTCGATATTCCGAATCCCATAACCAAGCAGACTACCAACGACACGTTTATCGCTGAGTTCACTAGAATTTCCCCAGAACATGATCGCCGCCCATTTCTCGTATTCATCAACGCAAGCTGCACTGTCCGCTACAAACCACGTAATGTACAGCGTCCAGCAATATATCTCATCCAAACACCCCGCTTAAATTATTCAGGGGAGGGTAATCTTATTACATTTACATATTAATCAACGGATTTTAATTATACCCCTCACCCCGCAAGCTAGCTTGATAATTTGCTTTCGACTTGCCTTGATTGAGGGTCTACTTGTGTGGGTGACTGTAGTGTTCATAATTTGTTTGTGTTCGCAGTTTAGCATTCCAAGTTGTGCTAATGTCAGGGAGAATTGGAAATTCCATTATAGTGACTTACTGATAGCGTGGTACATTACCTGAAAAAAGAACACAATGTTAGTTACACAAGTACAAAATCTGACAGTAAGAAAACTACAAATCTAAGAAATCAAATAATATCCCAAAAATTTGCGATTCTGACGGGACTTGAACCTGCATCCTTCCCTCAGTACGAGAATGTGCTAACCAAAACAACTACACTACGAGGTCAAGTGACGCAGGAGTCGAAAAACTTTGGGATTTCCTGCGAACTCTAGCGCCGTTACCTCCACCTACAAGGGAAACATTGAAGTTTATATAGTTCAAAAACTAAACTTCAAATCTAGTTTTAAGGCACAAAGAGAATTTACATGATGTTTGACTTTGCTGGAACCGAACTCGAAACTCTTTTGCTTCTTTGGCAAGTTAGCATTCAAATGAGTACAATAAGTAACTAAAATTATGAACACAGTAGCGAATGTTCAACACAAAATACACAAGCACAATTAAAGGTTAGCGTCCAAAGTGACCGATGCGATGCGATATAAAGCAGGAGCTACACGGCCATAATCAGCGGACTCATTTGTAGAGATGTACTATTACACTTCAAGGACTGTGTAGAGCAGTAGGAGAACTTTTTAACTTTACAATGGAAAAAAATTCAAGAGGCGAAGGCTATTCTTGTATTTTCTAAGAAAAACAAAACAAAAACTATTTTAAAAGCTCTATGCTACTTTACAGACTTTGGTTTTGTTGTTTTTTAAAGTAGTTTTAGCTAGTTATTTGAGGGGTACTTAGTTTTTTATTTCTCACCGAATTCAATTTAAACGGTCTATATAAAGCAGCAGATATTTGCTGAGTTCTGGAAACATCTAGGCCCCATCACACATTGCGACGTCTTCAAATGTTATTCGCCATTTTTGTTACAATGTTGTCTTAATCCTGTTAAAATCATGAAATAATATTTTTTTTTGTGACTATCTGCCTAACCTTTATGAATTTCCGTAAGTCATTTTCCTTTGAACTAATTCGATATTACCATTTGGACAAATACAATTAAAGTTTCAAGTTGCATTACTGCAATATAACACTGTGTCGTCCGAACGCGGGCTGGGCGGGGCGTATCGTAAACCATCGAAGAAATATTACGAAGCTACCATCCCGTGTAGCTCGGGGGCAGCGATTAATAAGTATGTTAATAAAGAATCGCACCGATACTGTGTGCGTGTACCTTTAGGTTTGCTTGTTGGTAGGTATTTTCGATTACTTTTGTACCACAAAAGGTTTGTCAGGTCAAGTAGGTATTTGTAAATAGCGGAACGGAAGGCAAACAAAAACTTAGGCAGTTTTCTTTCAATTTTTGTTGTTGATTCTAAACATGATAAGCGGCGGTCCTTTGACAGAAGTGATTTCACTCTGCAAAGACAGCACATTTTAAATTGAGGACGTTTTGCTCCCATGACGAATCGCGTTGCGAACGTTTTTCTACTGAGAGCTTTTTGCTCTTAAGGACTAACCACTCCGTATACGTTGCACCAACCTTCCCTAAAGAAGGTATTTTACTGTTCTTATGTATACCTCTGTCGCCGCTAGATCGTTGAATCGGCCCGTTTGTAGAATGGCTAGGCATATTATTAAACCTATTCCTACTTAAATAATATATGATTTATATTCTCACGTTTATACGAAAGTTTCGACTTCGGCTTTGAAAAATAAATAAATAATTAATGATGGATAATTCACATAGCCCCAAGCTAAGCAGAGCTTGTGTTATGGGTACTAGATAACTGATATACATAATACAATACTACATAGATAGATATTTTTTTATTATACATAGAAAACGCCCTGGACAAAGGTCTGCAAATCGTACAAACATTTGTCTCGAGGCGGGAATCGAACCCGCAACCTCCTGCGTCGCAGGCGGACCTTCGCCCGCTGCGCCACAGAGGTCGTCAAACATCATGATGACTATTTAAGCGGCGGTCGTTTGACAGAAGTGATTTCACTCTGCAAAGACAGCACATTTTCAATTGAGGACGTTTTCAATCGCGTTGCGAACGTTTTTCTACTAAGAGCTTTTTGGGACAAAGGACGAACCACTCGGTATTCGTTGCACCAACCTTCCCTAAAGTATTTTACTGTTCTTACGTATACCTCTGTCGCCGCTAGATCGTAGAATTGGCCCGTTTGTAGAATGGCTAGGCTGAATGTAAAACGGCGCAATTCAGTTAATTGCCTATGCCGATTGTTGAACGAATATGGCTAAACATCTTAGCTATCTTGTCGAACGACATTGATTAGGTATTCCCACCAAATCAGGGTTCCTTTTGCAATTATAGAATAGAATAGAATCGTTTATTCACAGAAAATATGTCAAATATTACAATGCTGTTCTTGTATCAGTGGTATTAATGCAATATCGTGCGGGGGCTGCCAGTAATGTGTAGTTAAATGGCAAATAAATTATTTGTATATTTATATATTTTTTTTGTATATTACCAGTAGATTTAGAGTGGCGTGTGAATATTATTAAACCTATTCCTACTTAAATAAATTGAAACAAAAAATTGACTTAAATAATTAAAAATGTCGTGTCTTCTTAAAATTTAAATATTCCTCCACCCTATAAAACAATGAGTCAGTAATTATTGAGTCTATTCTAAAACAATGTCATTGGCAAGTCTTTAAATTCCATTGGTAACATATTAAATATCTTAATTGCCATGTAAAACGAATTTCTGGCGAAAAGCGTAGAATGTTGATTGGGCATAAAAATCTTATTTGGCCAAGTCATTCTACAAATGGGCTGATTCTACAATCCAGGGTGGCGGCATAATAATATATAATTTATATTCTCACGGATATACGAAAGTTCGGCTTTGAAAAATTATATTTATTGCTTGTCATGCATATTTGTCAAAATATTAGTCACCAACTAATAGCTCTCAAGCTTGTTTTTTTCCATTGACTCTCAGTTATTAAGATAGTTATTAAGAAAGAGTTGCACTTAATTGCATGTTACGTAGAAAATCCTTGCGAAATTAAAAACAATTTTATGGTCATACTTATAACCTTATAAGGTTTAATTAGATTACATCGTCGATATTAATAATCGAAATCGCCTTTAGATTAATCTTAATAAGGTCTTGTTTTAATAAGCAAGGAACGGCAAACCAAACAGATTGATGACGAGATTATTATTTAAATTAGGGGAAGTGGGGGTAAGGTGGCATATGCGCATTCTTTTAGTAAGATAAAAAGACAAAATGTACTACCTACTAATAATAAGAACAAACCTGTAATGAACAAAGGGAGAGTACTACTTGCCAAAATACGTTTTTACAAACTTAACTTGGTAATTAGTGCACAATAATTGTATTGTACTTATTTGAAACAAAATCACTTTTATTAACATTTCTCATAAAAAAATTATTTTCATTTCTCATAAAAAGGACATAAAGAAAATGTTAAGATTAAGTTTAAAATGTCTCGTGCACCTCTGCAATAAGGAAATTAATCGAATGAATAATAGTTTGTTACAATTTCACCGTTTTCTGATTGAGTTAATGTTTATTGTAGGTATACTATGCTATCAAATTGAAAAGCGTATAAAATTGCACATAATGTAGGTTAAACCAATAAAAAGAAACGAAAGCCATATTGGCTTTCGTAGTTAAAGTATGACTGGATTTGTACCAACCGTATGTCCACATATCAAAAATACAATTGCGTGGCTTGAACAGTATTTAATTAAAGAATACTCACATAATTTTCCTACTGCGAAAGCAAAGAGAACAAAAGAAATCGTAAATTTTGTTCCACACTAAAGTCTTCATGTATTTTATCTTACTACTACTAACTAATTAACAGGACAAAAACAATATTAATTTGCTGCGAATGCATTATTTTATCAACTTACCCCAGCCTCCCCTAAATGCAATCCCATAACGGCGCCACGTCCTTATTAAACGCTTACATCATGCGAAGATAAATGCATCTCGAAATTAATTAACAAAATCGCATCCGATTTGGTGCAGCCAAAGGAGCTGACTCAAATGGAATAGAAGAAGAAGTTAGTTTGATTATACTTAGTTTCAGTTTGGTAATTTCTGGAATTAAGTAGATCTATTTTGTTTTTAATTCACTTCATCTATCAACTAAGATATTAACAAGAACTTTATTCGTAATAATATTAAAGTGACCCTTTTTAATTGCAGGATAATGTCACGAAAGTATAAAATCTGAGACCTTACAACAAAACGAAACCCACAGAACGGGGAAGTATCCCAAAAAAACATGTCCCATCTTAACATCCATTCTGATTTTGTAAAGCACCGTAGTATTGTTATTTAAAAGAAGACAGTCGATGACGTCTTTTGTGTTTTGACATTTATGACTCAGATTTTCACCTGACACAAAGCAAAGATAGTTGTGAAACGCAGTCATAGGATCTTTGTCACAAAGTTATTCTCTGGTTGAGAGTAAAGCTAGGTTCACATTGCTGTGTCGGGGTGTGTCGTGGCGCGCCAGAGCGCAATCGGTTACGTTTATTACCTATGGGGGTGCCCCAACACAACCTATGTTGGGGTGCCCCAACACAACCTACTAATGAATGAATCTAGTCATAATGAATGAACGTAACCGATTGCGCTCTGGCGCGCCACGACACACCCCGACACAGCAATGTGAACCTAGCTTAACTTTGTGAGCACCATAGCATGGTGTCCATAGAGTAAAAACTCGCTGCTGTCTATGGTGTCGATTATTGTCAATCAGAATGGTGTCAACATTGCTTCACATTACCATCACGTCATCAATTTGATATTCTATCTACAAGGAAATTCTTTATTGTCAAAAAAAAAAATCAACCAACAAAAACAACTTAGAACAAGTATTTACAATTGAAACAGTTGAGCTAACAGACTGTTGCAAGCAAGCTAGAGGTAGCTCAACTGATCCATATCAATATCAGTCGTCGCGACCCCAAGACGCTGGCTGCATTGCCCCGCTGTGTGGCAATGAATATTGCATCAGCAATAATCTAATATTTACATCATTATTCTACGAGTTCTTTTGACACAACTATTCTAGGAGTTCATTTGACGACCTCAGTGGCGCAGCGGGCGAAGGTCCGCCTGCGAAGCAGGAGGTTGCGGGTTCGATTCCCGCCTCGGGACAAATGTTTGTACGATCTGCAGATATTTGTTCAGGGTGTTCTGGATGTTTTCTATGTATAACAAAAAATATCAATCTATGTAGTGTATTGTATTAAATATATCAGCTATCTAGTACCCATAACACAATCTCTGCTTAACTTGGGGCTAAATAATGCTGTGTGAATTGTCCTGCATTGTCTTGCATTATTTATTTATTTTCTGTCTTTATAAAACTTTAAAAATCATCATGGTTATTAATCAACCACAAACCACAAGTATTTTCAACAGAGCGACATTACATGCACACCAAGAATGGTACATGAGACCATTGAGATTTTCAAACACAGGAACTTTAACCTAGAAGAAGGTTTCCAATTATCCGAATCCTGGAACCCTGTTCTGAGAATGAGCAAGAACCGAAGAAGTGATGTACCAACCGGGCCGCGTTCTGATACATGACATGACAATGAAACCGGTGGTGGTGGTAATGTTTGTAGCAAAAGACAAAATATGAGGGTAGTCACTGCGAATTAGTTTTTATTGGCTAATTGGCAGTGACTTCAGTTATTCCGTGATCATGGCGCATGAAACTGTGCCGAAATATTGGAAAGCTCAAACTCAAATCATGGTAAACATTGAGTTGAGAATGACATCTTTCATTGTTGAAAGCCGAGCGTCAGGTACCTGGGTACTCTTGAGTTATCTATGCCATCTCAAGGTAGATGTTGGACTTCCAAGGTGGATGTCTAAAATGGTGTGGGAAGCCTCAACTCCACACTAAATATTGTCTCTTGGTTATGCTTGCAACTCGGCAATTAGTATGTCTCGGTTGGTAGAACACAACGTCTAGGTGACTCGTTCTATAGGCATGCGTTGGAGAAACGCACCGCAGTAAAATGCGATGTACACGCTGAGTGGCAGCTTTTTGGTCTCACGTTGTTTTTTTCTTTTTAATTATTTTTTTTTTCATTGTATATGAGTGCTGTGAACTAATAAAAAATATTTTATCTTAAGTCGCTTCATCTCTTGTAGAAATAGGTCTCAATTTATATGAGCCAAGTTATACTAACTAATATATAAGTAATCTAAGTACTTACAGTATTAAAATAAATTATAAAATGTTCCTTGTTTAAAATCATTTATTCTGTGTGTGTATTGACTATTTTATGATATTTTTCTTTTAATTATTATTGTAATTGGGTTTTAATAACCGTGTTAATTAAATAAACAACAGTAAAAATAGCAAAATTACCTGGAAACAACGTAGTAGTTTATGATCCTTGCTGGTAAAATCAAAACTTATCATAGATTCTTCAACTTAGAATCCATCGATTCCAAATAAAATTACTAACTATTTACAGTAGGTACGCTTTTCTAGTTATTTGTTTCGTTTTTAACTGTCAATACTTAACTAAAATTTGCCTACTAACACTCAATTTCAAAGTTATTGAAAAAATATCCATGTTTAGATTTCCAATCACATCTCAGTTGCGGTTCCAATCTTGCGAACGTTATTCGCACGTTCAAAACCGCAATCTTGTACTCTCTAATTACAGCTCGATCGGACAATGCAAGCCTACCCTCACCATAAATAGGCTGCATTATCGACACCACATCCTGCTACAAAGTCACAGTGGTCATTAAAAGGTATTATGACGTTTTTTAATTAACCCCTATTCATTCATAATTGCAAGGACGGGAAAGGCGAAATAATTGAAAAATATTTAGATACACTTTACAGTGACGCTTCGTTGACAGTGTAGGCATGATTTGAGACTCTTCAACCATACTGGGAGCATAGCGCGGGAGCAAAGTATTAAACATATGGAACCGCGCCGTTTGCGTTCATATTGAAGGCGCCCAGCGCGACGGGCTTGAGCGAGTGATTTTCAAATGCCGGGTGCATTTGATAATCGCTAGTCTCGCAGTATAAAGATAAAGATACATTTATTTTTCCAAAAACAGGTACAGTCAGCTGCACAGACATGTATACACTTCCAAGGTTAAACTTTTATTTTACTCGGAACTTTTCAAATAAAAGGACATGTAAACGTTTATCGTACAAAGTAGTCATCGTACTTCGCCAGAATGCGGTACATAAATTATCACAATTACTATACACTTACTATTTAGTCAAAATAAAAACTTGGGAGTGTATACATATTTTTGCAGCCGACTGTACCTACATTCAGGTTTGACAAATGGATGGTTGTCATCTATATTTAAAGAAATATAGCAATAAATATATACATTTAAACATAGCCAGTGCCGTAGAAGCGAGAATACTCGATCGACGTCCACTGCGCAGTGTGTTACCTACGTATACATGTTATTGATTGTTATTTATTGTGATACAGGGTGGGTACAGTGGCGTCTGTGCTGCCCCTGTTGGCCAAAAAGGTCAAAGTCAGCTGGTATGGTTGGTATGGTATGATTGAGTATGGTTGAAGCCTTGAAGCCAAGAAAGGTGGAAGAATAGTCCTTTTAACGCTTACAGCCCAGCCTGTGTAGGTCGCACCGTAGATACACGTACTGCTGTACGTAAATTCGATAACTGAGAAGTTGGTATTTATAATAAATAAATTAAATAGTAGGTAGGTATGTAGGTACTTATTTGAATCTAATGACCTATGTAAAATATAGTAAGTACCTTGTAGAAACCTCTAGCTCAGCGGTTCACAAACATATTTAGCGATGGAATATTCCATCGCTCGGATATCTTTTTCAAAAACGAAATATTTGAGGGAACCCTAAAAAAAAGCTCGTTAAAAACACGGCGAGCGGAGCGAACCTCGTCAATTTTTGAGTCTTGTTAGTGGCAATTGGAAAAACCCGCCCCCAAAGGCTTCGTGAAGACCTAGGGCTCCGTGGAAAACATTTTGAGTATGACTGCTAAGTCAAGCAAATTCCAAATTGTACCTATATTTATTTTTTAACTAATCATTTTGCTATCTAGAATTTAAGTTCCAAATTGCAGTGCCCCACCCGGGCTCATGTTGCAGCTACACCCTATTTGAAAACCTTTAACGTACAACATGATCGCAATCAAAATTTGAATATTATGAGTATTATCTTGAATCTCAAAGACCTAATAATTTTTAATCGTTTTTGAAAGGTTTTTTAATCGTTTAAGCTCATTTATCATGCTAACTGAATAATGGGACAAGTAGCATAATATAATATTCCAGGCCTAAACTGATACGTAGACAAAATCCATACATCCATCCATCCAAACTTTCGCATTTATAATATTAGTGTGTTGCTTGCTAGGCCTTAATATCAGCGATCGTAAAGATATCGATTAGTTTTACTAGTTGGAGAACTTATTAGCCTTAATTAGGTAGTTTATTGAGAAACTGCGTATTTGATCTCATTTGCTAACAGGAAACCCGATAATAATAATGCTTAGTACAAAAGCCAGTTGGTCAGTTAGACATGTTACAAACACCAAACCAAGAAAAATCACAAAGAAAATTATACTAGTATTTACAATTGAAACAATTGAGCTCACTGCAGACTGTTGCAAACACTCTACAGGTAGCTCAACTGATCCATATCAATACCAGTCAGAAGCGTCCCCAAGACACTGGCTGCATTGCCACGCTGTATGGCAATGCTGACGCGCTGTGCCAGATACTCACCTCTCGGGTCACGCGTCGCTTCGACCACACGCTCAGATAATTTAAAAAAAAACCCGAAGAGCCTCGGTACCCCAAGGACCTAGGGTTTAGATACATTATACATTTTACGGATCCGGTGAACTAGAGATTTTTGTATTCGGTTCTCTAGATAGTTTTTGATCCGCAAAAAGACAAACTTGTAATTAATTTAAAACTTTACAAACAACCGGTTCCCACTTTTAATGTTTTTCGCAAATTGTAAGGGCGTACAAGATGTAACTAAGAAATGAGAGTATACGAGTATTTTGATTTTTATTTATCAAAATCGCTTCAGCTTGGATGCTTCGAGGTAATGAAGTTAGAGAGTACATATCAGATAACAGTCGAAAAAATATAGGTTGGGCAATAACTCTTTTAGAAAAAATCTTTTGAAATTGTTTCTTGAACGAGATTTCACGTAAGTAGGTACTAAAAACTAGCACAAGAAATTTCAAATTAGATTCAGTCGATCGTTGTCAAAAAGTTCGCACACCGAGCATAACTTTTGTTTTCAAATCTGTCTTCCGTATTCCGAGTTGAAATTTTGCCCCATTTCATTATTAAAATACCTGACACAAACTTCAATAATATCAATTATTAATAGTTAATTAGTTTCCTCATCTAAACTAGCAAAGCAAGTTCATCAGAACTACCCGTACCTTCGAAGTCCAAGTAATTATTCTGCAGCTATTTGACAAGCATAATGTATATTAATCACTTAATAGCATCGCTCGGCAATGGTGTAATCGAAAAGAAACTGGCTCCCGGACTATAAAGCGGGTCCATGGAGGCCAATATAGGGTTTGAAGAACTGGATATGGCTTGGCAAAGCAGAACTTTTGTTAAAAAAGTATCAATAAACGTTTTCTTTAAAAAAATCAAACAAAACATCTTTACCTTGACTCCAAAAATGATTTTTTATTGTTCGTTCATTCTTTTTCATTTTTAGTTCATAGTTTAGTGAGATGCCCTCTATCTCGACGCAAAAAGACAGCTGCTAGCCTTTTAGCGCTTTGACGGAGAGGTACAAAAACTCAAACGAACTTTTTTGCTTTGCAGTTAGAATCTAAAACTTTTTTTTTGGCAGGCCCAGAAAGATAGGCCTGAGAGGTTCAATGTAGGTAGACAGGCCATAAGCTCGACCATAGTATATTGTATCTGCTAGCCTTTTAGCGCTTTGACGGAGAGGTACAAACTCAAATGAACTTTTTGCGTTGCAGTTAGAATCTAAAACTTTTTTTTCGGTAGGCCCAGAAAGATAGGCCTGAGAGGTCAATGTAGACAGGCCATAAGCTCGACCATAGTATATTATATCTACAGCCCAATCCATTAGTTCTAGCTCCTCGGCCGCAACAATCTTACTTTAATTGCACGTAACATAAATTACAGCGACTTATTACAATCTGCTCCCGTTCGATACATCGCCTCGAGGAGGTATTACGTGGACTGCATCCAATGACTTACTACTAGGTAGAATATAATAGAATAGAAATACATTTATTTAGAACAACAATAAAAACAGTTAAAAACAAAAACACACTAGGATAGGTATTTAAAGTTGTTATAAAAAGGCCCTAACTCAGCATGAAGCTGGCTAAGCTCCCGTAAGAGGCCTAGCCAGCGCTGGTCTTCCGTTAGGACCCGTAGAAATGACGTCACGAACGGATCTACAGAACATGGTTCTTGTCTCCAGAACGCTGGTCGGTGGTAAAATTGTTCTGCAGGAGGCGCTGCTGCCCGCCCCCCGGTGGATATCCCCTATAGTCTCCACACAGTATCGAAATGCCACGCGGCCCGACCAAAGGCGATGCGTGTTGAGTTGAATCTAGTCGTATTAATAATGACCAGAACCACATTGTAAACATTCGACATTCCGTCTCGTCGGATGTTAATAATGTGATTCTGGTCATAGAAAATTTATAGGATTTGCTTCAACTCAACCCGCGTTTTGTGGGGTCGAGTGGCGTGTCAATAGTGTGTTTCCAACTTTAGTCTGACGACAACCGTGGGAAGATTTGGGGTAGCCCAAATTCTAAGCTGGCACTACACGGTCACGCTAAGGTCTTATAATGTAGACCTAAGACGAGAGGGGGAAAGTAAGATGTTATCATTTGCCATAATGATCCTTCCGTTTACGACAATTAATTAACAAGAAGTACCATTATATCCATTCTTTGTTGTTTTACAGCTTGATCGGTTAAGCCACCTCTAGATTGGTTGCAACAGCCTGATGGTAGCTCAACTGTTTTAATTGTAAATACTAGTTCTAATTTATTTCTATTCTATAATTGTAATTTTCTTTGTTGAGATTTTTACAGCTGTTTTCTAGCTTATTCCAGGCTATGGGGTACAGAACACCAGGAATATTTCTATGACCTGCAAATATTATGAATTTCAGCTATGTCGGGCAACATGTTTCGATGAGTCGCTCATGAAGACATTTCAATATCCACTAACAAAGGGAGAACATCATTTTTTGGGGTTTCATACCTAAGATCAATATTCATTTTGTCAAAATTTACAATATTAACAGCACTTGACCAATTGCATAATGTGTCAACAGTTCGCTCCATCAACAAATTATGAGATCGATGGATGATAAGATCAATAGATTATTGTATCAAGTACATTTTGTGGCGGTGATACCCGGTTATACCTACCTACCCGATAATGTACGAAGTTTCCGTAAAGGAGTATCTCATTCCAACTGCAGAGCTTTTAAACGTCACCATTAAAGCTATCAAGGTATTTGAACGTAAGGTATTTGAACGTAAGGTCTTTGGCTATCAAATTTGGCCGTTCACGTCCATAATAATAAAACATTTTTTTATACTCACAAAAAGATTTTCTTAATAAAATTTATGTAAAATTAGGTCTATAAGTAATTAACCTGCTTTGCGAGGAGCTGGAGCTTGAGATAGGCTAATAAAAGCCTGTATTACAATTACAAGACATCTGCATTAATTTTTTTCTTCCGGACTAAATTTTTTTATGACACAAGTAGCCAGTATCTAAAAGTAGGTAGGTAAGTTAGAAGTATGTACTGTAAACTCGTTCGCCCCTGTTCGAGTTGCGAACTCGCGAATAATAAGACGGCAACCGCAGATTATTCATAGTCTCATTATCATAAAATTAACCGATAATAAATCATAGCTGGTCCAATTAAGTGTTGGCCGATGTGGTACATTTATACTTCTTACCGGTTCGAGCTAGAACTTGCTGGAACTTATTACAATACAGAAGGAAAAAAATTAATATTTTGAGAAACCATCAAAACTATTGGGGTCGTGCTTAACCTCAGTTGAGCTAAATTTAGATTGTTTGCATGCAGTTAGCTCAACTGTATCAATTGTAAATACTACTTCTAATTTGATTCTATTCTTTAATTGTATTTTTATGTATTTTATTTGCAAAAAATGATACTTAAAATGAATGTGAATTTGTCACTTAGGTATTGACTTTAAAATATACCTAAGACGTTATTTGAGTAAAACTTGTTGCTATGAAATAATCGTTTTGCCAACATTTTTCTTTTTATAATACTAAGTAGTAGGTAACGCCCAAAAACTGTGATCAGAAATTGTGAACTGTCTGCAGTTTAGTAACAATTTAGTATTTTTTAGTAACTGTTTCCATTGTAAATACTACTTCTAAATTGTTTCTATAGCTTGACTTTATATAGTACATACTATATTGCAAACTTATTTTGGGGAATTACCTTTTTAATCAGCTCACCAGTATCTCATATACCTAAGTTCCAGCATGTAAGAGGAGTTGTTCCATGTAGTAAAATAATGCTGACTAGTACGGGGAAGCGCTGAGAGCAGAGACCGAATTCCACTAAATTAGTCGCTTCACCATATCAATGGTATTATCTATTTAAATCGTCTCAGAATGATAAATTTTGGCATTGATGAAACAAACTACAGATAAACGATAAATGAATTTATCGCCGTGCAACTCGGTGGTAATTTGAGGAATGAAGCAGGCTCGGGCATCGATTGCCGGAATATTGGTCTTATGTCAATCTATAGAGTCTGTAGTCTACCGTGGTCAACTTACAGCATTAACATGCAAAATAAGAAATTATCAGGTAAATTAAAATAAGCTAAAGTTAAACAGATGGAGGGATGCCTATCCGAAGTGTCAAGGTTTAAACAATTCTATCAAGCTTTCTGCGCAAATAGCACCCCACGCTATCTAGACTTTCTTTCATCAATGGACGATTCTGCGACGTTGTCATAGTAAAGCGATTGCTTAGCAGAATTCGGCCTGAGAACCAGCTTTCTGTTTGAAGTCACGACAAGAACGCACGGTGAATAACCACGTAACACGAAAAAAGAACTTGGTAAGCTCTTCGTGCCAATAAAATCTGAATGCAGTTACTTCAACACCAGAAAAGTTGAAAGATAAAAGAGGCCACGCTGACAATAGACACGGTCTGATGCAGTCTTCATCAGAAACATACGAGCAATTTTGGTGTCTCTTTCTTTCTCACAAAGGGAAGAATCCTCGTGAGAAAGAGAGAGATATCAAAATTGCTCGGAGTGTTTCTGATGATGACCGCATCAGACCGTGTCTATCGTCAGCGTGCCTGCACAGTGCACCTGATGGTGGAAACTGCTTTTCTACCATTCTTTTTCCATGTAACCACAAGGTTATTGGTAATTCTCTGACACTGCATGAGCTGCAGGTTCTGCAAGAAAAATTAAGACTTGTCGTCGTCACAAACGTGTTTCTGATGATGTACAGAACTTGGACTTCACACAGTGTCCGTGAATTACCAATAAACCTGTATAATATACCGCATGGTCTTCGGGCACATTTCAGTAGCAGTCAGATAAATTGGCTCTGGTCTGCCTTTGAGTTATGTTTTCTCTTATTATTGCCTTAGGACAATTTTTTTTACGATCTGCAGATATTTGTTCGAAATGGTTCAGGGTGTTTTCTATGAATGATAAAAAAACTAGTATGTTGACTATCAGTTATACTAGATAACAGATATACTATAGCCCATATCACAAGTTTGCTTACTAGTATAGTATTATAATATCTGTGGCTTGGACTAGATGATGCTGTGTGAATTGTCCAGCATTATTTATAATTTTTTTGGTCTTGTACCATTTGAAGGTTTTTGTAATTATGGTGCGTAAGAGTTTCTTAGAAACCCTGAGTGTGAGGGTCACTCAGGGTAATTTATAAGAAATCAAATAATATCCCAAAAATTTAACTAAATGTGCTAGAGTTCGTAGAAAATCCCAAAGATTTCCGACTCCTACGAAACTTGACCTCGTGGTGTAGTTGGTTAGCACATTCCCGTACTGAGGGAAGGATGCGGGTTCAAGTCCCATCGAAGTCGATATTTTGACGTGACAACGTCTTATAATTCGATAGAGCCGGCTGCACGCACGAAAAAACATGACGTCATGCGGCGTTACCTCGTCATGCGGCGTTACCTCGCTCTGAGGCGTTCCATGTAAGGCTTGTAAGTGCAAGCGAGAGCGCTCGACATCCGTCTCTCTCCTACTTGAGTGAGCGATGTGTCTGCGTTGTCACGTTCAACTATCGTCAGTAAACCGACTTTACAGACAACCAATTTTTTTTGCGATATTATTTGATTTCTTCTACCATTTAAACCACGGAATTAAGAAATTTCTCCGACTAGTAAAACTAATCGATATCTTTACGATCGCTGATATTAAGGCCTAGCAAGCAACACACTAATATTATAAATGCGAAACTTTGGATGGATGGATGTATGGATTTTGTCTACGTGTCAGTTTAGGCCACGGAATTAAGAAAGTTTCTATTTCCGTGATTTTAACTTACCAACCAAAGTAACCGGAAAAAGCATGTCTGCAAAATAACCTTAAATTATTCGCATAACACAGGGTGCTATCAGATGCCTGGAGGGAGATAGAAAGTGTACGTTTACGAAGGATATTAATGTGTATCATTTATCAAACTAATTAGATCATTACAGGATCGGGTTCTCGCCGGGAAACTATCTTTTAGGCGTATTTTTATTTATTTAGTCGACAAAGAAAATTTTACAACAAGTTGAAATAAATTTTCTCCACTTTTCTCTTTCTAGTGCGGTCTGTTTTACTTCTTTTTACAACATGACAGCCGCTTTTTCGTCGATTGACTCATATAGTTAATTCTTAAGTCTTCTAGTGGAAGTTGCATCATTGCACCCACAAGACCTAGCCTATTTAATTTATATTAATAAAACTAGTTTCTGCCCGCGACTTTGCACGCGTTGTTTCTATGGAAACGTTTTCTATCTTATTTAACTTATTTATGAAATAACAAGTGTTAGGATTGTTTGATTCCAGGATAAGAATACTGTGTGTGTGAATAAATAAATAAATAAAATAAATAAATAATGCTGGACAATTCATACAGCATTATCTAGCCCCAAACTAAGCAGAGCTTGTGTAATGGGTACTAGATAACTGATATACTTAATACAATACACTACATAGATAGATATTTTTTATTATACATACATAGAAAACATCCAGAACGCCCTGAACAAATGTCTGCAGATCGTACAAACATACTGTAGTTGTACGCAAAATTTCAGTCCGATCCGTTCTGTAGTTTTGGCGTGAAGAGGTTACAAACATCCATCCATCTATCCATACGACTAAACATCCAAAGTTTCGCATATATAATATTAGTGTGATTTAAATTAGTTTAGGGATTAACAGCCAGGGTGCAATTTGGACATTTTGTACAGGTGGGCTGATGAAAAATAGGACAGTAACAAATTTGCTTAGCCTTACACAGCCTGACGTGGGCACTGTGGGCTGATTTTAATTTACTTTTTATGGGTCACTGATTCCTGATTCTCTTGATCTATTGGAAGATAAAAGTTTCCAGGACTCTGTATAATTTACACGCCTTTTCTAAACTTTACACAGCTTGAGGTATCTTTCAAGTTACCTACGTGAAATTTTGATTTAATAAGACTCTGGGTTTTAAGTTACCTCGAACTATAATAGTTACTGTTATTTAGTATTTTTAGGTTTAGATTTAGTAGTGGGAGTTACCCCCATGTGTTAAAAGCCAATAAGGCGCTTATCAGGGGGAGGCCTGCTTCCAGTAGTGGACCAATGTTTACAATTGAAAAAATTGATTTATTTCTTTTATTTGATTGTCTATTCTTTATGAACGGATCTTGATGAAATTTGACAAGGAGGTAGACGGTATCTCGAGAACGGACACGACTACTTTTTATTTCGAACAAAACGCGGGCAGAAGCTACTTGTTTATAAAGAAGCACATTTGATTGACGGTCAGATAAGTATCTGAATATAAAGGTGCGGCCTCTATCTATCTAGCTACCAGAAAACCAAAATTAACATTATAAATCAATAGATCTGCTAAAACTATTTTATTAAGTCATTAATAACCGATCGGAGTGATAAAACCGAGATATTATCAAATGTTTCAAACTGAATTCTATGGTACACTCTCTTATTACGAACGGTAAATGTGCAGTAATTATATGGAAGGGTGAAGAAAACTTGTGTGGCTTGAGGCGAAAGTTGTTAGTAAACAGGGGACTTGGGACTTTTTCATCATAGTTTTGAGGTCTCCTGGAAGCTAAGAAAGAGAGGGGTGTTATAAGTTTGACGTGTCTGTCTGTGTATCTGTGTATCTATCTGTGGTATCGTAGCTCCCAAACGGATGAACCGATTTTCGTTTAGTTTTTTTGTGTCATAGATAATTTTATCCCGAGTGTTCTTAGCCATGTTTCATGAAAATCATTTCAGCCTTTAAAAGTCGGTGGGTTTTTAAAAATTTTAATTATGATAAAATAATAAAATAAATAAATCGGGACAATCCACACAGCATCATCTAGCCCAAGCTAAGCAGAACCTGTTATAGGTATTGGATCACGGATATACTTAATAGAATACATTACATACATATTTTTTATTGTACATAGAAAATACCTAGAACACCCAGAACATTTTTTACAGATCGACAAAAAAACGTTTTTTTGTAAAACCATATACGTACCCAAGTCACGCCCAAAAAAGGTTCCACAGTGACTTTTCTGTGTGTAGTTTTAACCCGTGTCGCGCCTCTAGAGCTGTTTAAGTCCAAGTCCCAAGCGTTCACGTTATCATTACAAACTCCAGTGATTAGCAGTCGCCGCTAATAATCGTCGGGTGATATTTATTGCGTCTACACGCTAATTATCAAGAATTTTGATACAAGAGTTATTGGCCAGACTAATTATATTTAATTAGCATTGCAAGGGTGCTAGTTTCGTTATAATAATTCATTTCTTAAAGGTTTCAGTTTTAATTGCAGACAATGGTTCGGAAATCGGTCATTATAGCTTTATGGGAATGTTTTAATAATTGGAGTAACGAACGGTTGTTTAGACAATTATTTGCGAAAGTGTTACCAGCTCAGCTAAAGTCTGCGGTGCTGCGGGGAAACTTCACCTAGTTTTCATTCTTAACCTATCAAGTGACGGCTAGAGTCGCTCTTATAACTAGACTCATAACTAAATTAAGAAAACTTACACAGATATTACACAGTAATTTAATTAAAAAACTTATTTTGTTTTACTTTAAATCCATCATGGTTATTATCACTAAAATCATGGTAAATGCCCCGCTCTAATGACTTCATTATTTAAAAAAATACAGTTAATCTTTAAATTTCGTAATGAAAAAATAACCTGCTCATTTCATGTGCATGGTGTCAATAGTTATAAATATTTTATTGACAGATATGAGTAGAGTGATTATCATTTCGATAATATTTTAAAAAGCACCCCACGCTTTTTTTAAAATAAAATATATTTTTTTTATTCACACTATTATTAACTTATATTCATTGAAATTTTTAACACTATTTTCTTAATTTAAATTCATTAAAATTTATTTTCTATTTTTTAGTTCGGTTTTCTATAAAAAGCGTGTTTTTTAGTTTTTTTAAACTATTACTTATTTTCTACGTTTTAGTTTGGATTATTTATAAAAGGAATAATTTTATCAAATTAGTGTATTGTCATCGGTCCTCAATAAATCTACAAAGTTTGAACGAAATCTGGCCGTTTAAAGTGGGTCAAAATCGCGCCCAAAGAAGTCGGTTACAAACAAACATACAAACATACAGTTGAAGCTAATAAAAAGCGTGTAAAAATAACCTGCTTATTAGTTAAGTTACTAACTGTAAAATTAAGAAGCCGTCCCATCAGAAACACTGGCCACTTTAAAGAAACTTCGACGAAGCAAGAAAAAGTTTGAGCCCTGGAATTTCCAACTAAGCCCAACTGCTTCTCGCCTCTTGACGTTTTCTGGCCTTATGCCTTCCACCAGATTTTTTCTACGCAAAAATTTAATTTCCTGCCCTCACGTGTCACAAGCTTCAAAAAACTATTGCACATCGCTCAGCCGGTAATACAAAGCAATCTAAATTGGAAAATAGGCAACGCGCAGTGTATGCTTACCAAAAACGAACAAGCAGAATGCGACGCGATTAAAAAAAGAAGTCTGATGCCGATCGCACCGCGGGAGGGGTGGGACCGCTCCCCCCCTTTTTTCCAATTTTTTTCCCTTTTTTTCGGGAGGTGGGCGAGGCGCGGGTGCATGCAGCCGGCACCCACCTTTGTTTCGCATAAACAAATTAATTTCGGACGCTGTTTTTGATGGTTAATGTGTTCGAAAATTGGGATTTTTTTTCGGCTGATCGGGTGGGACGAAAGTTAGGATATGTTAGTACATGTAAGGGCTTACGGAGTTCCGTAACCGGGAAGTATCTCGGTGAACCTTTTTGTTGCGATACTCTGGGAAACCCGATTGGGATTTTAGTAGGACCTTGCATTGGATAAGTACCTACGTCTTGTGGGAATTAGGTCAGTGGGCCAATGCCAAGTATGTTCTAATCAAGCGGGATACTGTATTAAAGCCTGATAATTTATTGGTAGTGCCCATATCGCTTTAGACGTAAACATGACTTAGTTATTATTTTAGCAGCTTTTTGTTAACATGATGACTACAACAAGAAACGTCGTTAACATTTATACAGAGTATGTTCACAGCACAACAATACATGCTTACTTTTTTTTAACCACTCTACCTAGATGTAGGTACTTCCTCGAACTTTTTATGCACTTCTCGTTTTAACTCGTAGATAAAAATAAATAGTTAATAGGATACGATCTCGTCTACTTAGCGTCTAGATCTTTCTTTTGACTACCTACATTTCTCATTTATTATTTCGAAGGATAAGCATGGGCAATCTTAGCACCACTTTGCCACCTCCACTACGCAACTTTGCCCACCATTTTCTATCAAATGCCAAAAATCCCCGTAACCAAGTCGTAACAATAACGTGACAGATAGAATCAAGTGATAATCAGCCACTCGGCACACGGGTAGGCTCCCACTCATTAAGGGTGGGGGAGAGGACAATGCATGTTTGTACTGCTTTTTGCCCATTTTTTTCATTATTTCATTTCATTTCGCCCACCACCCACGCGTCCGCGCTAGCGATTGTGCGCGCCTCCACTTTTTTATAATTCGTTACCTTTTTTATCGGTCGCTCCATTTTCAGAGGATGGGAGAGCAGGGCGAGCAGGCGTGCGGAGAAAACGTCGCGTTTTCGTCGCAAGAAGTGTAACAAGTAGATACTCGTTACAACAGTTTAATATCAGAAAATATTGGAAATTCAAGAATATAAATTAGTTAGTAGGCAGCTTATTCAGTTGCAGGAAGTGCTGAATCAACTACAGTACATTGAAAGAAGATTATTTTTGTTCAAACTAGCTTAAAAAAATTATAATGAAATATATAGATGACATCCAGAGCGTCTATAATGCGCTTTAGTTGACCATTGACCATCTCGAAAACATAACCCCATAAACACACATTATCTTATTGCAAGGCCTTACTCGTATATCCACGAAACAAATCTGACAATTAAAAACATTTTTATTCTGTTCCTAATAAAGATTTTTGTATTTGTATTTTACTAGCTCAAAGATTCACGTGCTTACTTCAACTGATCTAACATAACGACTTGTTTCTCGGGCACTTATTGCATGCCTCGTATTTTTATTTCCCCTGCAAATACAAGATACGCCAATAATACCCACCCGATATATAAATCGTTACGTTTACAAATCGCGAAAGCTTAAACAGTTCTTAACTGATCTCCCGCCCGTCTGCGCATCCCACACTTGGATGAGATAGCCACTCGATCTAAGTTGCGCATTACTCATATCGTAATAGCTTCTTTGTTGCCACCCGTTCGTATTGACTTCAGTTAATTGACATTTGAAGGCTCTTTTTGCTAAAATGCATCTGTTGTTGAATGTGAGATTCAAGCGGATTTTATTGCAATGGTCTTTTATATTTGCTGTTTGCATATTTTTATTTTATTACCATAACTCTAAAAAATTAGATATATATATAGAATAAAAAAGAAAAAGTAGGAAGACGAAGAAGAGGAAGATCTGGAACTAGCTATGTAAGATCAAGGAGATAGTCGCTGTCATCATACATATTATAAAGAGGAAAGATTTGAATTTTTATATGTTTGTAACAAATAAACGACGACGACCGACAATCTTCGCCCGCTGCGCCACAGAGGCGCAGCGGGCGGAGATCTGCCTGCGACGCAGGAGGTTGCGGGTTCGATTCCCGCCTCTGGATAAATGTTTGTACGATCTGCAGACATTTGTCCAGGGCGTTCTGGATGTTTTCTATGTATAATAAAAAATATCTATCTATGTAGTGTATTGTATTAAGTACATCAGTTATCTAGTACCCATAACACAAGCTCTGCTTAGCTTAGGACTAGATAATGCTGTGTGAATTGTCCAGTATTATTTATTTATATTTATTAAACTCAAAAACGATTACTACAGTAATAGTTAATGATAAAAAAAATTATTCATAATTTAAATTGCAATCAAATAATAGAAATAGTATTTACAATTGAAACAATTGAACTAACTGCAGACTGTTGCAAACAATCTACTGATAGCTCAACTGATCCGTATCAATATCAGTCGAAAGCATCCCCAAGACGCTGGCTGCATTGGCCCGCTGTATGGCAATGCTGATGCGAGATAGTTGATTAAAATCTGCGACAATTGGGGTCAAAAATACCCAACCTCATTATAAATCAATGCCACACAAAACTGGGCGCTATGCGGGTTAACCCGTTAGAGACAACGCAAAAACAATCATCTAAAAACCATTTAAATTATAAAAATAAACAACAATGGTCATTTGGAAGGCCATTTAATAAGAAAATTGGCATAAAAGCGACTCGCTAACATACGTGACGACGCATATCATTGTTTTTAATGTGAATCTGTTTTATTATTGTTTTAATTAGTTTTTTTCTTTGGAATGTAGCGCCAAGGCACATGCGTTCGACAGCTTGCATATACTGTCGTGTTTTGCATTGTAAGGAAGCTATTAGAGATGGGACAGAGAAATTTCAAAATATGAAATTTCTCTGGCAATTTTCAGGAGGTCGAAAAATAACTTAATATTTTTTGATTTTCCAAAATCTTTATTGTGAACTGTTATACATTTCGAAAGGTACTACTGCTACGTGTCCATCCCAAGGTTGTCTGAAAGAGATCTTTATTTTTATTTTTGAATTTTCTTGGTGTACAATTAAGTGTAATGTATTGTATTGTACTACATTTCATAAATTAGAAAAAGTGTTTTTAAAGTTTATTCATTATTAACATACCTTCAATTGTAGTGTAAGAGCTGGCTTGCAAATACTTATTCTAGGAACAATTGATATATATATATATATAGATAGTTTTATAATAGTAACTAGACCTACCTGAAAAAAATCTCATAGAGATGAAGAATACAAAAAAAAAACAGTGACAAAATGTTTTAGGTAGAGTATGCCACATTAAGATTGATTTAACTCTGTAAGTCTAAGAATGAATCTTTATTATGTGTCGAAAAGTTAATTAAATGGACGTCAATATTCCGTCTGTCTGTATAAGGGCTCTTTAAAATAACGATTGAATAGGTATTTAAGCGATATCTCAGAAAAAAAAAATCGTACTTATTATGTACTTATATACTTATCAGAAACTATATTATGACGTCTTGCGTAGTCCTAAACTACGAGTTTGTAGCATATAAATGTTGGTATGAATGTAATTCGATTGGAAAGATGTTATTTTATACAATTTTAATTAGTATAAAAAGGCAATATTATCATAAATTATTTAATTACGCTGTAAAAAATATTATTAATTCATTATATTGGTTGTATATTAAAAATTATATTAGTTTTATCTAATTCTAATCAATTTATTAACAAACTAGTTTCTGCCCGCGGCTTCGCACGCGTTGTTTCTATGGAAACGTTTGAAGGTGCTTTCTATCCCAGGGGAACTGATTTATGGGATAAAAAGTAGCCTATGTTTGATTCCAGGATTAGAGTTACCTATAAGCATAATTTCAGTTCGATCCGTTCAGTAGTTTTAGCGTGAAGAGTAACAAACATCCATCCATCCATCCATCCAAACTATCGCGTTTATAATATTAATGTGATTAGTACCCAAGCTTAAGCTTAGGTATATTTTCAAATTAAAATATTTTTACAGCAATATATTAGGTATACATAGAAATATATGTATACAGTTCTTGACATATAATAATTATTACTAATAAAGACTAATAAGTGTGTTATTTATATGCATAAAAAAAATGCTTTTACAGCTAGTAAAAAATAAATACAAAATTATTACGTTTAGAAAAAATAAATATTGATTCTAGTATTTTTTTTTCAAATTATTATTGCCAATCTGTAACTAGATTCACACTCGAATTTATCTGATCACATCACTAGCAAGCAATTTATAACGCTTACGATTCTATTATTTAATCGATGGCAGCCCCGTGTCGTAAAGACTGCTGAATATTCATCGAATCGTAATTGGATTTGTGTTATTATCTTTATAATCGTAAAAATGTATCTACTGACATGTGGGATCGGATAGACGGACCTATACACTAGCCAAACTCCATGTAGAATGATTGTGAACAAACCACAACACAAAAGAACTATAAACTCTATTGCTTGACGTATAGTTTCAGATATTTATTGAAGGAATCATCACAAATCGACAAGAAATGTAAATTGCGTATATAAAGACGCGGTAATGAATTTTAGGTTCAGTATGGGCGGTTGGTTTATAAACATTCCACATCGTGTTTGGCTGGTGTGTAATGCTGACCGTGTTGTTTTTAGGGGGATGCTAGTGTACCTAAGTTAACCACATAATTTCATGTTTTTGTATTAATTTAATACTTGGTTCAACTTATGTAACTCTGTTCTGTAAGTATAAGAAATAAGTTTTTATTTTGAGAAGTGTTATTATAAGAGTTAGAGTGTAAGTTTATTTATAACTATTGTGGGTACCTATGTCATCTGACTGTCTGTTTTATAAATAGTTACACTATTTATAACTCAAGAACGGCTTTACCGATATGACTGAAAATTGGTGAGGAGGTAGCTTAGAGCCAGAAGACGGACATAGGATACTATTTATTCCGTTCGATAGCATTCAAGTGTGACTTGACATAACCTCAAAAATAGAATAGGATAGAAATAACCTCAAAACGTTTCCATAGAAACAACGCGTGCGAAGCCGCGGGCAGAAGCTAGTAGTGTATAAAAAGTAAATCCATTATTGGCCCTAATTCTTGATAATGTATCATATTTGTATTAATTAAGGGCTGTGGATTTTGTTTAACCAATAAATAAATTTAGACTAACCACTTTTTACATACACCTTCAGTAATCTGTGGACTACAATGGACAATGCAGCCAGCGTCCTGGGGACGCTTCCGACTGATATTGATATGGATCAGTCGAGCTACCTGTAGATTGTTTGCAACCGTCGGCATTAAACTCAACGGTTTCAATTGATAGATATTGATAGATATCGTCTACGCGCGGTCCGATTTTTTGATAATTCCTTTGTATAACGTAATTATAAAATAAAATATGTAGTGGCGCTAGTATCGGGGTATATACGCCTTAAGGGCTATGTAGATATGTAATTCTGTCTCATTCTAGCATCCAGACACCTTCCATAAACCAATTAAAATAGATAATGCTCATAAATAACTCTAATATTATTAAAAGCTAAACTTTAACAGCCTTACTGACAACCCTGAAACGTATTTCAAACAAGTGTAATGCACTTTTAAATGTCATTTAATACAATTTCATTTAAAAATATTGATTTAATTCATCACTAAATGGAATTATGACTGTTTTACTACTTCATAATAGCCGGTTTAATGTGGAAAAGAAATTAGTTTTTTGCGTAGTATTACCAAGATGGTATTCACAGTGTTATTGTGGGTAAGTATAGTGATCCAATTATAATTTCATCGTAAAAAGTAAATCAACCTTCACCAAAGTTCGTTATTTAAAAATGGCGGTGATAAACACTGGCAACAATAAATAATGACGAGAAGACAGCTAGAATAAACAGGTGCAGTTTTTTTTAACTGAAGTTTCAGAAAAAAAATGTAGCAAGGTGTGGTGGCTGGTGACATAGCGATAGATTAAATAAATTCAAGTAGGTATTCAGAATTCAGTATTGTATTGGGACGGTAACCTAAGGGGACATGTTTGCTGCCTAAGGGGCTGGTTTGGGGATATCATAATTTTGACGTGACAACGTCTTATAAATTGGTTTGCCGGGTGACACTTCAAGAAACTGCGTTACGCTCCGCTCACGTTATGCGCTCACAATGAGAGCGAGTGAGAGGCACGCGTCCCTTCCACTCGGGCATGGTTAGCCCGCCTAAGAGCGAGAGAGACAGACATAAAAAGTGAAAGGAACTCAAAGTCGTTGTCACGTAAAACTTTCGCCCGTATACCGACTTTACAGGCAACCAATTTTTTTGTTCAAATCAAATCAAATCATGTTTTTAGGGTTCCTTGCCCAAAGGGTGAAAACGGAACCCTATTACTAAGCCCCCCCTGTCCGTCCGTGAAGCTTTCTATAATAATTCTGTAAGTAACCTGAAACTTTCAACTGTAATAACAACAAAATATACCAAAAATATAATAAAGTAAAAAATTTAAAGGGGCACATTTGATGTTGTTTGAAAAAGTTGCCGGATTTTTACGGTACGGAACCCTTGGTGTGCGAATTATCCACGCTGCTGACGTCACAAATCCAGGCCAAAAAATTGGAACGATTGTCTTTTGGTTTTCGTATACTCGAAACCAAAAGACAATCGTTCCAATTTTTAAGAATGTACCATAAACAAAAAATGGTTCCGCTGGATATTCTGCCAAGACAGTTGAAAAGCGTTCGAAACATGAAAAACATTGTTGTCATAGCAACAGCTTGCAATAATTAAAACTAAATTCGGGCATTAGACGGGCGGAATCATGTGCTAATTGCAGGCAGGGCTACCAACGGTCGCGACGCGAGCTTGACAAACGACTTTGATCAATCACGCCGGTCTCGTGGGCAGCCCTGGCCGCTGCGATGCCGGAGATTTATATTTGCAGCAACCCTAGCTTTGGAGGCTAGGTGTAGAGTAGAGTTCAGAAGAGACTTGCTAAGATTTTGGGTTTAATTTCTTGATTTTGTTGGTGAATTGAACCTTAAATCGAATTTTGTTATTGAAATAATGCTAGGGAATAAATCTATAAGCCGCATTTGTGCGCGAATCACGACCATGGGTGTGGATTCCATTCGCATATTCTTCACTGTTTCGCGTCGCGTTCGCGTTTCGTTCCCGTTCATTGTCGGTTTTTGTTCCGCGACGTTCACGCGTTAACGCGAGTTCGCAAGGCACCGTGTGTATATTGCGCGCGTTTGTGGAGTTTTGCCGTTATTCGCACCACGACCCACACCGCGATTTCACGCCGTGATTCGCGCGTGAATGTGGAGAGTCTTTATATTTTATGATGTATTTTTTATTTCTTATGATTTTTCAAGACTACCGGTGTTATTGACCTACCAACACCTGTAGGTTACTAGTTATTCTTATTCTATAGTTATTGCATAATCCTTGCTCATACTACAACCAAATTATTAAAATACGAGTACGCTCAAAATCCACCACAAAACATGATAATTATCAAGGTTGTGCAACATACTCCTCTCTCGAATAACAAGTATTTATACTGCCCACACCTAAAATGAATAGGATTTTTTTTTTTTTTTAATCCTTATGATTATATTCCGATTGCCGAATTCACATATTTTTTTACGTTTTAAATGAACAAACACTACGTTTTTTCAGTGTTAAAGGTGTAAATCCAAAATGTCTCCTCTGTACCGTATTTACTCTATGCCCTCGAGGCGGCACACGCTATTTTGCTGCTGTCAATAATACTATAAGCAAATTTCAGCTTTATTTCTTAGACGTTATGTTTTATTGTTTCTTGATTGTGTGTTGGTATTTGAATGGGAAGAATTTATCGTAGGCGTTTGAGGAAGAAATTATGCGGACTAATCTGTGTATGCTGAGATTAGGGAAAAATGTTGTAAGGAACTGCTTTCTGAAAAATTGAGTTAAATCATTAAAAGTACAGTCAGCTAGTCAGATATGAATACACTTCCAAGTTTTCACTTAAATTTTACTCGGAACTTTTCAAATAAAAGTCTGCCCTCACATTTTTCGTAAAAGTAGTCATAGTACTTGTCAGAATGCGGTATATAAATTATCACCATTACTATACACTTACTATTTAGTAGTCAAATTGAAAACGGAGCTAGTGTATACATATTTTTGCAGCTGTGTTTGACTGTACCTACTGAATTTCGTTATTGAACTGAATCGGAAGTGCCTAAATATATCGTTTCTTTACTTTTAAAATGTAGACTTTATAGACAGACGTCTGCCTCGTTGGTTTAGCGGTCAGCTTGTTCAACCGCTGATTATGAAGTCCTGGGTTCGAATCCCGGGTCGGGCCAATAGGTCGATATTTATTATATGTTTATTAAAATTTGTTTATTAAAAATATGGTTATTGGGGTTTTTCTAGCAAGGAAAATTCACAATAGCAGCCCGGACTCAGGAAGTTGGCGGTGTTACACTCCCGTGCCTCGGAAAGCACGTAAAGCCGTTGGACAGAGTTATACATAAAGCATAAAAAATAAAAAATCGCATTCCTATTTGACTGTGGATGAACTACAGAACTACATACATTAATACATTAATTTAATAGCTGAAAATGAGATAAGTTGCTTCGTTCCCCCACATCGCCAACAGAATTTAAAGTATAATGACACCGAAAAAACCTCCCGTTTTCACTATAACTTTTGTAATTTACAAGCCAATTAAAATAAAAAATGGCATGCACCCCGCACCGCCACCCCTTTAATTATGATTTTTTGCATTTTTTAATGATAATACATTTTGCTTGACTGCAGTTTCGTTGTTTTCTGCACTGTGGCCTCTGTGATAATTTTATCTCCCTCAAATAAGTACAATAATAGTCATATGAAATTTTCTAGAAACGAATTTGTGTTGGAAGAATAGAACACAAATCCGTAATGAATTCGTCAAAATGGGATAGTTTTCAAGGTATTTACTGTTTATTTATTTCTTGCATTAATAAAACTTTTTAAATGTTGCATTAATGTCCATTACAAGGATTTACAATTTTTTGGGAGTCTACATGAGCCCTTTAAGGGGGTTGCAACATTCTGAATTAGAGTTCTTAAGTGTAAAGATCAATGGTTTACATTATTCATTTAGTCCTCATATAATAAAAGTATATAATAGTGCTAGTTAAGATAAAAAAAATAAGTATTCTATATTTTGTAAGTTATGTTGCTATAAAAACTCAGTTCAGTTTTTATTTCATCTTCAAAATGTTTGAATTCGCTGGCGAACTTTTTGTGATATCCATTTGAAAGGTTATAAATATAAAGGTAAACTTAACCCTAGATAGCTGATACAAACCGCTCCACCGCAATCGAGTACCAATGTACCTTACAAAAAGTCAATGGTTAATAAAAAAAACTACGCAGTCAATATTTGATGAGGGCCAATTTAAATGTCCGTGCACTTGTAGACATCGTATAGTTCGATGCGAGCGTGTGTGGGGGCGACCGACGCCCGCCAATTTCCCCAAAAAAAGAAAAAAGGAAGAAAATAAAAATGGCGAGCGCTCACGTCTGTGTGCGTGAAAAAAATGCAGATATAATGCAAGTAATAATAATAATAATGGGCAATCGGCCGCGGCGTCCTCCCGCCTCCACCAAATTTTCATTCAAATGTGTTCGGAGTTTTTTCGACTTTTTTCTGAGCACCGATATTTTTTCGGGATTTTCCATTAGCAATGCGACTGTCGGATAGTTCGTCGCGTTGTCCGGTGAATAAGTGCTTTGCTGGTTCTTTTTGTTCTATGCGATAGCAGATTTCATTAAAAGTTAAAACTTGTGTTAGGTTTGGTGTGGAAGCTCGTATATCACTAATTCTTTATGAGTTGTTGGACGCGTTTGACACTCTTCTTTTTGGGCATGAATGTTGGTACCTTACTGGTTTATTACGCAGAACGTAATCTGAAATCGAACCATATTTTAAGAATTCCAAAGACATCTTTTGAGAACGTCTAAGAGAAATTATGTTCGGTACCAAAATATCAATCGTCTGAAAAATCTTTACGCAGTTGCATATCTAAAGAAATCCTTTTAGTCCGAAGATGCCCAAATGTATCAGTAACCTAAATCCTAACACCCTCTCCATTGATACATGTCAGGCACCCCTAAAGGGATGCATCCACTAAGTCTGCAGGGGTTGATCCCCTACCGACCCAGTTAACCACTTTACGCCCGGTCTCACGGTCTTACTTTTCAAGTTCAACTTTGTTAGAAAAATGTTGTCTTCGTTGTTTTTCTTTGTCTTGTTTCGGTTTTACTTTGTGCGAGTAAGTACATGTTGGTGAGTTGGTTGTAGAGGAATGGTGTTTTGTAGGTGATATTAGTAGGTGATTTGTTGTGGTTTCTTTTGCAAAACCAGCAATGTATATGACACGGGCGCGATACGTTCGAAAGAAAGTGGACTAAATCATTTAAAATGTAAAGTTGAGATGAAAATGCACTGTCGTAAAGAAAAACTTTACTTAGTTAGCAATATGATCTAAGGATGGATCCAAAAAAAAACTCTAAGTAAGCTATGCCAAGGTTGAAAATGAGATTCGTCCCATTAACCGAACGTATTTCTTTAATCAGTCGGACATTGAATTTCGTAACTACCGAATTCGAAACCGGAAAAATTAAAACTGGAACATCGGAATAGGAAGAGCGTGCGTTTCCACAACACGTCGGACACGACACGACATGACATTCAATTTAAACTCGGCCGGAGCACGCGTCCAATAATTAACATAATGTACTTTTTCTCCGTTTTTTCAGCTCCCGTTTGACACTCCATCACTCATGGAAATTCCATTTTCAATGCTTGTTATATGAGGGCGGGCGGGAGGTCTTTGCAGCGCGGAATGGACGAGCCTTTGGGGGTGGTGGACGAAAAAAAGATTGTTAAAAAGGCTGCCCCCTACGTACCGGTGTGTGCGTGCGTGCGGGTAAAAAAGCTCTTACTAATCGATACCATAGATTCTGAGGGAAGTGGGCTGCGTGCCCGATTCGTGCGCTCCCAAGCACCGGCGAGAGTTTTCGCTTGATGTTGGTCTTTGGTTGTCTTTGCTTTTTGGATCGCCGCTTGACGACGGTTTTGTTCTGTATTCACACTTCGGTTTTGGTGGCTATTGTTCTATGGGGATAAGGAACTCCGTAGTTATTATGGTTATTAAGGTTAGTCAGAGATGTTATGTACAATTTATACATCGCCTTGTAGAGTTTAGTAGCAGATTTCTGGTAACATCATAATTCACAAGGATTTTTATATCTCGGTGGGATGCTCCATGTCAAGTGTTGACCGAGTCATGACAAACGTAGTGAGTTAGTTATTTTGACAGCCTGTTCTGTGTTAGATAGACCATAGGCTTAGGTGGTGATGATGATGTTGAGCGTAGTGAAAAAATCCTAAGTCAATTACTCCGGTTGCATGTATAGTGTATACGCGAAGTTACATAGATGCTTGAGTCATTAAACGTACCCATCTAGAATCACACTACAACTACATTCCACACCAATTATTCGGAGGATCTTTTGGCCATGAAAAAACATTCTAACATAAAGCCATCTACTTACCTCATTCTTAAGGTTGATGGAAGGCCGAGGCAGCGAGTCACATCCTCCCCAGAGAGCCAAAGGTGCTAGAAGATCTTCTAATATACACTTGCGAGCTTTAAACTGGAATCGCTTCATGGCGGGTTGTTCAAGACTAATTTTTACAATTTCTTTGCAGTGAACTATGAGTTAAGTTATGTTTTCCCTTACGCCGGATTTATTGGCGAAGATAAATTTTGATTTAATGCACGATAATGTCCGTTGCCACACCGCTGCAGTGACTAGACAGTACCGACAGACGTCTTCCATGTCGGCATTCCCACACTAGACTGGCCAGCCCTTATTCCTGACTTGAACCCAATCTGGCATACCTATGTGGGACGAGCTAAAACAGCGGATACGAGGAAGAAAATTTTATTTTTTTCATATTACTGCCTATTCATTTAGACGCCCACAACTTCGACCTATTGCAATAATTCCCAAAATTTAGGTAGCCAATTTAATTAATTCTAAATATTCTTGATATCACTTGAAAGGTAACAAAATTACCTTTCAAATGATATAGGTACCACAATATATAGTTCATTGTATATAAATTGTAAAAAAATAGTTTTGATCAACTCGCGATGAAGGGATTCCATTTAAAGGCTCGCAAGTGTAGTTAATAATTTTATCAGCTATTTTATCGCGTACCTTTTGTTTTATTTCCCCTACGATTCTACCGCGTTACAGCGATCGTGGTCACGGGGCGACTCAAGCCTCACGGGCCTTTTAAGATGTCAGTCTTGCTTCCCGATTTATCTGGAGTATGTACCTACCACCTCATTGTTTATCTCATTCATCTGGAGTATTACTTACCTCATTCTTAAGGTTGATGGGCTCTTGCTGCGGCCGAGGCGGCGAGTGCCGACCCCCCTCCGCACCTTCCAGCATGTCAGCCTCGCATCCCGATTCGTCTAGAACAAAAACATACGCTTTAAATAACGTATAACCTCTCTCGGGCACCAGTCTCTTGCAAAACAAGATAACTAGATCAAAATTATGCCAAAAATTGTAAGCAAGTATCTTTTGTAAGAGAAAATAAATACATTATTCAATTCAAGTACGCTGGTAGGGCTACACTTGAAATTTTGCGTATACCTAAGCCTCCCAATTTGACAGACAGGGAGCTACCTGTAGACAGTTTGCAACAGTCTGCAGTTAGCTCAATTGTTTCAATTGTAAATACTAGTATAATTTTCTTTGTAAATAAAGGCTAATTCAAGTCAATTCATGATATATGATGATATTAACGACTGCGGAATGGTTAAGTATGCAGAGAATCCGTCGTCTATAATATTACCAACAATCAAGTCTTGCCTTGCAACGAATTGCGTTTCATAAATTCTCGGGAGCTTTAAAATAAAAATCTAATAATTTTGTACAGTTTTAACTCTTATTCAAAGGTTAAACCTTCCTTCCTGCTTCTGCCAGGGGATTCGCACGCGTATTTTCGGTATAATAAGTAGCCTATTACTTAAGTTAGGCTTTGTTCTAAGCTTACGCTAAATTTCATGTTGCTCTGGTCAGTAGTTTTGGAGAGGTAACAAAAATTCAGATATCACAAACTTTCGGCTTTATAATTTTAGTAGGATAATAATCTTCAAAACGATTTACGATTTCACCACCATTGAACATTTTAAGGTAACAGTCAGTACAACCTTAACAAGATCGAAGAAGAATCACTCGAACCAAGCATAAAATCTTAAAAACACTCTCACAAACAACGTAAATCTCAAAACATTTCCTCAGGTAAAAAGCCAACAACGTAATCTTGTAAGCCCAGTCGGCCGGAGTCTCGACCTACCCCAAGCCCAGTCTCGAAATAGGTCAAGACAGGCGGCGTTCTTTCCCTACGTGATTCCACATTGTTGGGTGCGGGGAATGTGAGCCTCTTTTTTTAGGGTTGGCACGTTGTGTAACGGAAATACTCTCTATTTCATTTGTTCATCTAATGAACATTCAATTGAATTGAGGACAAGAACAAAATTAAAAATTTTAAAAACCCCCCGACAGATTTTTATGAAACATGGCTATGAACACTACGGATAAAATTATCTATGACACAAAAAGTCTAAACGAAAACTGGTTTATCCGTTTGGGAGCTACGATACCACAGACAGATACACAGATACACATACAGACACTTTAAACTTATAAGACCCCTCTCTTTTTGCGTTGGGGGTTAAAAATATCAATTAACACTTGGTCCGTGGGGTACCGAGGATCTTCGGGTTTTTAAAAAATTATCTGAGCGTCTGGTCGAAGCGACGACGCGTGACCCGAGAGCTGGTGAGTATCATAGTATAGTAGATTGTTTGCAACAGTCTGCAGTTAGCTCAATTGCTTAGTTGTAAATAGGTACTAGTTCTAATTTATTTTTTATTTGATTGTAATTTTCTTTGTGAATAAAGGTATATCTAACTATCACTTTATTTATAATTTGATAAATCACATCACACATGCGAAAGTTTAGATGTTTAGATTGATGGTTGTTTGTTACCTCTCCGTAGATACCACGCGTGCGAAGCCGCAGGCAGAAACTAGTTTGATAATCATAATTTATATGTAGTTTAAAATTTGAGTTGTCTTGTCTTGCTTTTGTAAGCCTTAAAAAATAAAATTTTATTGATCTGACTCTACATGACTTCAAATTTTCCATTTGCCGCGAAATATTCTCGTGATTTCAAAGGCAAAAACGAATCTATGAGTGAGTTGACCAATATAATGATAACTTCATTGCTTTCACACATACGAGCGCACGATTAGGCACGCATAGGAAATTGAGACGTATTTTCTGGCCACCCTCGCTTGTGTTACTACGATCTTTCCATACTGATCTAGGCCTTTTTTGTGAAAAACATTAATGGTTCTCGATTACTTTTATCGAATGTTTTATTTTGTATAAACTTGGACTAAGGAAGGGTACAGTGTAGGTACCCTACCTTACTAGGTATCCATTATAACAACATAGATAAATTGCGTGTGTACTGCAGTCTCGAAGCCGTTTGCCAAGCCAAAATAATCCCATCCCCTTACAAACGAAGACACCACCAATCATTGTTTCACAAATAGCCGGCCAGCCTAAGCAACACGAATCGATGCCAAAACCTGAACGTCGAATATGATTGCTCCTAATGCGCTCTGGGGTGGTTAGGGGAAGCTGGGCTGTTCCCTACAGCCCAGCTTTCTCTACCCACCCCAGAATGCGTGGTCTAAATCCTGTAGAGGAGAAATCTAAGGATAGGACAGAAAAATCTGGGTGCGCTGCGAAGAACGCCTCGAAATAGGCACAATAATTTAGGGTCTTCTTTACTTTAGTCTACATACCGAAGCGACAGAAATCAAAAAATATCACTTTATTTCCGTGTCAGTGTTTAGTTTTATATTTTGACCTTTTCTAAGTGTACATTTATTGTATTTATGGAAATAAAGAGTTTTTGATTTTGATTTTGATTTTTTTTTGCAATAATGGAAAAGCGAAAGTGTTGATCTAGCTTGTCCACTGATGCAAAAGCAGTGAATGTCTGTCTACGCTCTACGTGCACAAATGTGATTTGTGCACGTAGAGCGTAGACGTGCAAGGTGATCAGATTCAGAATCTTAGGGAGAGGAGGGTTAATCGATTAGCTTGACTATGAATTATTCAAAATTTTGGTAAAAATGAGTACCGTGTAATGTAAGGAAATCTAAGGCAACAAAAATAGAGACTCTACCTGAGAGGTTCTTAACCTGAGACGTCTCGAATCTCGTCGAAACTGAGCGTTAAAACTGTAAACAAAGTGAATTGTCTCGAAAAATTATGAGAATGTATCAAATTTTTATTGAAGGACAGATTTATAAATTTTGAACCAAAGCAACGTTCGGGACCATAGTTTGTCTCCTTAAAAAATAAGCACATACAATTTTTATACTCTAAATTAGTAGATATCAAATAAGAAAAAAGGTGTTATTGATTTCCTCTTCACTTCATTTTTTTGTCCAATACTGGAAATATCAGATATAATATAAAAATTAGTACTAGCACACCCGTGGGAACTTAAACCTACAGATCACCACGGAGCCAGTCGTAGATAGCCCTAAAAGGGGAGATTGGGGAAGGGGTATAGCGACGTGTTTCTGACCGAGCAGTAAGTCTGGGCTAATCCTATCGGAAGCGGGTACGTTGAAGATCGGAGGGCCGAGCTGAGACATGTTCCATTTTGCTATTGAATTTTTAACGCAGTTAATGATGAGAAGGTTCCATAATTCCGAAACAAAATTAGGATGCCGGTTTTAATTTATTTTCATTTTTTGTTATTGTTATTACACAGTATTATATGTAGAAAACGCTATATTATGAATCTAAGCGCAAGTGTTATTTTATTATTGTTATTTCAGTAAATCACCACCCAAAGCAGGTTAAAACCTCCGTCTCTCCTATCTTAGGAGCAAAAATAGAGTTCAGGAATATGCCTTTATCATGTAGGTAGGTACTTTCTTTTCTCAAACTAAAAAATTCAAACTGAAAGTTTTCAGCTTTATTTCCTTCCACGTCAGTAGTCAACTTAAATAATTTAACTAGGAAATAAAGTGGTCACTTTGATTTTTGTTCACTTGAATCTTTATAAGGTAAAGTAAGGAAAAGGAGCCTTTACCTTGTTAGAGAATATTTCAGTTTGAATTGAGGTCGCGTGTGTGCCATTTATTCATCACAAAAACAAGATGAACAATAATTTATCGAGTCGAAGTTGACACTTGACAGTTGCGTAACGAGATAGATGACTGCTGGATTGGGTTGCCATATAAAATTTTTAATGTTATTTTACCGTAACGCTACAATGGTTCTCTTTTTGCACAGACTCTAAGTTGTTTGCTTTCGAGTTGGAGCAAAATCCGTCCCAAGGTTGTCGTGCCAAAAGACAAAGACAAAATTCACCGATTCAAGTAATTTCTCCAATATCGAGTGGTCCGTCGATAAAGACAAAATTCACCGATTCAAGTAATTTCTCCAAAATCGAGTGGTCCGTCGATTTAGACAAAATTCACCGATTCAAGTAATTTCTCCAATATCGAGTGGTCCGTCGATAAAAACAAAATTCACCGATTCAAGTAATTTCTCCAATATCGAGTGGGGGTCATCTCTAGTGATTCCTGAACCCGCACCCCATTGCATCTAGGGGAGGTGGGGGCATTACGAATTAATAGCACAAAGACCGGCCACAGATCGCCGACGAAAATTTAGAGGCACTTATAGTGGTTGCACTATACAATTTTGGGTAGATTTGGAGGGAGGCTCCTATATCTGTGTTGCGCTGCATTATTTAGTATAGGGTGTTATAACTATGAATGAACTTAAGTTGAAACGTAAATAAGATTTCCATGTTAGCTTATGTTTATAAGTCTAAAGGGTGTCACACACTTGAGAAACACCGCTGCAGCATAGCACAAAAATGTGCATTCCAATATGGGCTCTCGTAATATTTAGATGTATTTTTAACCCCCGACGCAAAAAGAGGGGTGTTATAAGTTTGACGTGTCTGTCTGTGTATCTATCTGTGGTATCGTAGCTCCCATACGGATGAACCGATTTTCGTTTAGTTTTTTTTGTGTCATAGATAATTTTATCCCGAGTGTTCTTAGCCATGTTTCATAAAAATCTGTTCAGCCAATAAACGTCGGCGGGTTTTTTAAAATATTAATTTTGTCTTGTATTAAATTTTATATTGACTGCATCAGATGACAGACAGCTCGCGGGCTACTCGTGTGTAGCTTGTAAAGCTATAATGTCACTGTAAAATGTATCTAAAGATAATGACTTTAAGCCCACATTTGAATGCACGTTTTTGTTCTGTGTGGTAGTGGTATTGGATTAATGAGCGCATAGCTTTATTAATATTAGAAGAGCGATTTGATTTATTTTCCTGTCCATGATTTATGAAACAATGTTCTCATTAAAATACCTGCATAAATAAAGTTCACGTTCAAAAATATTGTGAAAATTTTAAATTATAGGTATTTACTACTATAAAGTGAATACCATTAAGTTAATAAGTAAAATTTACATTTAATAAAGTAAAATAATAACAACATCAGTTGTTCCGTGATCATAGCTCATAAAACTGGGCCAAAATATTGGAAAGCTCAAAACTCAAATCATGGTAAATATCCCGCTGTAAATGATTTTAGTGTTAATAAAATGGCAGCTCAAATCAAATTACCACTTTTGAATTTATTCTCAACAGTTCCATTTAAAAGAACCTAACTAATGATATAAAATATTATTTAAAATGGGTTCTTTACCAGTCTTTTCGAAAATAAAATCTAGCACAATTAACGCTTTCACTGTCTAGCCCTAATACGGCGGGCAAGTGCGTCATGACAGTGAAATTGTTAATATTTACTTCAAAATATTGCCAGAAGGCATTATTTGTAATGTATTCTCCGGGTCTCCTTTATAAAATATACTAGTTTATGCCCGCGACTTCGCACGCGTATTTTCGATGTAATAAGTAGGTAGCCTATTATTATTATCTAAGTTTTGCTTTGCTCTAAATGAACCCCAAATTTCATCTTGATCTGTTCAGTAGTTTTGGAGATCCTAGGTAACAAATTTCAAATTTCATTCATATTTCAGAAACTTTCGGCTTTATAATATTATTAGGGTTTATAATTGTGATACTTTTTGTAAAACAAAAGCCTTTATTGACAAAGAAAATCATACTAATATTTACAATTGAAACAATTGAGCTAACTGCAGACTGTTGCAAACAGTCTACAGATAGCTCAACTGATCCATATCATCTATGATATTTTGATTATGATATTATGATGATAGGATATTGACAAAATAAAATATAAAAAACAATCCATTTAAACCTCTTTATACCGAAGTGTTTCAAAAAGTGTCAGACCAACCATTTCTTAAACGGTAAACCCAAGCTGACAAGACAGCCCAACAAGATTGGACCGAAATAGAAAACGTAGTGGAACAGTAGCTTGAGGGAGTCGAGCTTCTGAAGGTATCATCTCATAAATAATGCTGGACTTCATACGGAGGTATCTGATTCCAAAATAAACACATATGAAGTGCAAGACTGATGAAATTTTCATGAAATTTAATCTCGTGTTGTATGACAGCAAATAGACCAATACAGTTTTTAGTTTTGATTTTATTCGGGGTAACAAGCAATGACACTCTTAGGTTACAATAGATACGTACGTGCTTATTAATTCTATAAGTATAATCAACACCCTCTAATAGATAAAAAAATAGATATACAATTTATAATTTAATTCTATCAATAACCTACCTTAAAATGTTTGGAGTTATTTTCAATATTTCATGTTAAAACTTCATACTTTTTTCTCAAATGTAATAATACAAAATTTAAGTCTGTGATAGTCGGCACCAGGTAGAGATAAACCATTCTACAAATGAACGCCCCTTTTACTATAAAAACTATCGTAGTTTGACAAATTCATTACGGACGTTGGTGTTCTTCCAACACAAATAAGGTTCGTAGTTAACCCAATAAATCGTCATAACTCGGCGTGATTTTTAGAATAGTTTATCTCTACCACCTACACTTGTAAAATCTAAGAAATGTGTTGATTCCGAACCTCATGAAAAAAGTGAATTCCACTAGCTACTATAGAGAACTTATTTATAATTCTTTAAGTAAAAAAAATAGTATTTTCTCAAAAAATGAAAAACTGTACTTATAAAGTACATGAAATATATTGGTCCTGAACCACATGAAAAAAAAAACAAATTCTACTATCTAGCTAGATCAAACCAAAGGCATTTACCTAAATTCTAAACAAGCCAAGTCTCGCAACAAGGAAGTCTGCCAATTCGATCCCTTTTGATACAAATTATCATCATCATGCACCCCCTCACCCCATGGGGGGTCGTCGCCCGCTTGACCCCTTCGCTCTCAAAGTGCGTCCTGCGTTTGAAACCCTCATAGGTTTCCTATAGGTGTCTACATGTCTAGGTTAGGTTTAGGTTACTTGGTCGTGTCTTTATCTAGGGTGTGTGAAGTGTTGTAGGTATGTCGTGTCGTAAAGAATTTGTTTCGGTTAGGCAATTGTCAGTTGTAGGTTGAATAAGACGCGACGACATAAGTAGTATTAAGTTTTTTAGTACCGGCACAGATATTATAATACTATAGGTACTATAGGTAGTATACTATACTATACTACTAGGTACCGGGTACAAAATTAACTGCGGCGGGTCTAAAGTAACGAATGCTCTGCAGGTTTACCCAATAGTCAAAACACCGCTTTGCTGCCGTCAGGTGATAAATAAGTAAATAAATAATGCTGGACAATCCACACAGCATCATCTAGCCCCAAGCTAAGCAGAGCTTGTGTTATGGGTACTAGATGATTGTTATACATAATATAATACATTACATAGATAAATATTTTTTATTATACATAGAAACGACCAGAACAAATATTTGTAGATCGTACAAACATTTGTCCCAAGGCGGGAATCGAACCCGCAACCTCCTGCGTCGCAGGCGGACCTTCGCCCGCCGCGCCACAGAGGTCGCCATAGCATAGCTTTGATAGCTTTGATTGCTGCCGTTATTTTACGTTGTATCGTACAAGGTGCCATAATTTTGGGCTCAGCTAAAAAAAATTGAGAAAAACTTTTTATGTGTATGTTAAAATAGATCAGGTTTGTTTATAACGCCTTCATGAGAAGGTAAGAACTAAATCCGAACTAAGAAGTCCTAAGTTTCAAAATGAAACGAAAATGGAACACGAGGAGCTGAAATGTAAAGATCTTTTACATGCAGTTCAAAAGAGTTTGAACTCTATTGCATACTAATATGAAAGCACGGAGTCTCTGTAACTCCGTGTAAGAACTCTCTTACACGGAGTTTGTGTGAAATTCTTGAAATAAGTTACACAATTTACCTAATGTGTAGTCCTAAGTTGACCTTTCGGTTTGGAGGCAAAGTTTGTACGCAGACTTGCTTTTGAATTAGTTCCGCACTGTATTTTGTATTTGTGTTGATTTATTCCATCGTAGGTACACTTGATGTCGTTACATTCTATATTTATGTACTATTTTAATAATTTCCTCTAAAAAACTATCTGAGCGTCTGGTCGAAGCGACGCGTGACCCGAGAGCTGGTGAATATCTGGCACAGCGTATCAGCATTGCCATACAGCGTGGCAATGCAGCCAGCGTCTTGGGGACGCTTCCGACTGGTGTTGATATGGATCAGTTGAGCTATCTGTAGACTGTTTGCAACAGTCGGCAGTTAGCTCAATTGTTTCAATTGTAAATACTAGTATAATTTTCTTTGTGAATAAATTATTTTATTAGGTACCTCTATAGGTATTTCGTTATAGGAAACACCATAAGGTACAAAGGTAAAAAAAAACAGACAGACATGACTACAAATTAAATGAAACAAATAATAAATAAATTAATTAAGGGTATGTCAAAGTATGCTGCTGTATAAGGGCATTGTCAAACTAAACTAAAAATAATGTACAATATTAAAATGATAATAAACTGACAAAATAATGGTGATAACAATGTCAGAAATAAAATAATTTAAATTAAATTTCCATGTAAATAAAGCTGCTGCGCTGTCAAGTGCGAGCTTCTCAATATTTTAGTAACTTTCTATTATGCGCTCCATATCAAGGTACTCGAATTCAATTTGTTTTGTGATCCTGTGCTCGATGGCATTCGTTCCGAAACGCAGATCCGGAACCCTTTGTTCAGATTTTTCCTATTCGTTCCAATATCATTTGTGGAGGCTATAACGACTGCCTCTACAAAAGTAAGCGGACAAATTGCTTCTAAAACAACAAAAGCCGACCGGAAAAATTCACAATCGCACCGAATCATTAATCTCAGAAACAAATGGAAATCGGCCGACATCTGCTATACTCGGCTCGAAAAAATGGCGGCCGTAGTCGACAGTTGTCACGTTATTCGCGACGGGATTAATTAGAAATGCGATTAAAAGCAAACAAAACAGGGAATGGTGAACTTAAATTAATGAAAAATTACCACCCTCGGCGAGTCGTCAACTCTTTTTTTAACGGGGTCGCTCCCGCGCATTAAGCGGCTTTAATTTGAATTCGGAATTAGAATTACGCGCGCTTTATAATTATTGTTTTTTTTCGGCCAGTGACGGCTGATTTCTAATTCAACGAGGGACGTTCGAAAACGCATTAATTTTTGTTGGATCATGAATATGGTGATGTTCTCGGTGACTATACAAAATAATAAGGTGATGTATGTGTATGATGTATGTGTTGGAGACTTAAGAATTCTACATACATTTTCAGATAATATTTTCTATATCTAAAGTGGAAGAAACAACAACCGACCCCAAGTATGTCATCGCCGAAGGTTATCCGGGTCTGAAGGGATGTAACCAACTTCAAAATTTAAAAAATTAAAATTAAAAATGAGGCCATAATGTAGTGACAAGAACAATAGCAGTTGAAATCACTTGCGCAGCCCACAAGTGGCCATCCTTTGTGAGTTGAGAGGTTCTTGGGTAGAGTGGTATTGATCTATGCAGATTCATATTCGGAACGTTATGTTCGGATATTTTAAAAAGAAAATGTTTTTATTGTAGGGCACTACATTAAAAACTTTTTCTTAATTTTTGAATAGTAGTGCGATAGACCAGCTGGTTAATTCAAGTGTTTTCGTGAGTTTCCCAATTATACTATTTGCGCCGCTCTTTGTTTTTTTATTCGTTACTAGCTGCGCCTCGCGGCTTCGCATGCGTTTTTTCTATGGGAACGTTTAAAGGTGATTTCTATCGCACGGAACTGATTTATGGGATAAAAAGTAGCCTATGTTTGATTCCAGGATTACAATTACCTATATGCAAAATTTCAGCCCGATCCGTTGAGTAGTTTTTACGTGAAAGAGTAACAAACATCCATCCATCCATCCATCCATCCATCCATACTTACAAACTTTCGCGTTTATAATATTAGTAGGATAAAATCAAGTAGCGAAAACAGTAGTGATACATTCTTGAATCGGCCAGGAGAGATGACGATCTGCGACAGACTACATGCAGATGCTGGATGCTGCTAGCTGAAGACAGGGCGCTATGGTGCTCATCAGGCCTATGTCCAGCTGTGGACTAAAATAGGGTGATGATGATGTCACTCACGACTACATCTGAATCGAACTTTCAGGAGGCTTGCAAAGTGGAATGAGGTCTATTTATATCCAGCTGTGGGTGATCCCTGACCAGGAGTTATGATGTTAATTAATTTATTCTTTGACGACTTTGGATATACCTAATTGTAGCGCCCTGATAGGGTTTTTATGCATTGTGTACCTACCCACTAAGACCTACACCTAAGAAAAACATCTGTATGCATAAAATGACAATAAATTACTTATATGAATATGAATATGAATTCTTTTAGTCATAAAAGAATCGACGAAGGCTTTTGCCCAAAACTGGGATCGTACCTAACATTCCTATGAATTTCTCTGAAGATCTAATTTTCCTTTTTAACCGACTGCGGAAGAGGGAGAGTTAGGGTTTTTCTTATTATAGTGCGTAAGCACTCTGGGTAATTTCTAAGAATTGAAATAATAACGCAAAAATGTTCGACTTCGACGGGACTTGAACCCGCATCCTTCAGTACGGGAATGTGCTAACCAACTACAACACGAGGTCAAATGGGTGTCGAAAATCTTTGCGACTTCTTACGGACTCTAGCGCCGTTAGGTGCGGGTTCAAGTCCCGTCGAAGTCATAATTTTTGCGATAATTTTTGATTTCAAGGAGAGTTAGTTATGTTGTTTTTTAAGAGAATTATGGTCCTCCTCTCAGCAAAGTACCTCCCCCTTCTCTTGACACTTCTTAAAATACTTTTATTACAGATTATTAATGTTTTGTCTTTTGGTAGAGATAGTAACTATCTATTCCTTCATACTTTGCCTAACAAAGCATAAATGTTCATAGAGCTCAATATGAAAACGAAAAAAAAAAAATAACGTAAAATTAACACAGTAACACAATTTCAACTCACAAGATTTTGATTGACAGACGCTTAATTACCTAGATTGGTTTAGAGACAATAATTTAATTTGATAAATTCTCCTAGAACTGTTTCTCGGTAGGTATAATTAGACATATAGCATATTATAAGGGAATGCTTTGAAGCAAAGTTTATTGCCTACCCATAACATGCGACAATAATGGAATAGGAAGCTGAGAAGGGAAAATCTTCCTTAATGACATAGTACAGGTAGCTCTATCACTGTGGAAAATGACTTTGGTATTCAAGTCATTTTCAACCGTTTGTAAAATGTATTTATTTATTTATTTGGCACACAAAACAATACAATCAAATATTATACAAATAGAAGAACACAATAATAAGAACTAGACTGTATCCCTAAATATGTGTACATAGCATGATCAAAAAACAGTTCTATGTAAGCAGATAGGTACCTATTATAAGTTAATTTATGAGTAATAAGCATGCATTACTAATTAAAATTACGAGAATTAAACAATTTATTTGATTAGGGCATGTCACTGATAAATCATTAACAAAAAGAAAATTACTTACTGAAAATTAAGACTCTTTTTTTTATTTCTCTCCTTGAGAGTGGTTTCAACATCTTTTTGAAAGATTTTTAAAAATTCGGGAGATAGTAGCTTCTCGAAACTGGAACGCTCAAATTAGGTCCATCCAGCTCAATCATAGTCAATAGTCATAGTCGGACCGGCGGTCGGTATAGGTACGTTTCCCATCTTTGTTGTAATGAACAACAAAGATGGGAAACGTACCTATACCGAATTGTGACCAAGACATCAATACGCACGCGAAACACGAACGCCGGCGGCGCCGGTCCAGGTAGGTATATTGTAAAAGATTGGAAATAGCTTGTCTTCGCTTTTAGTTGTAACACAACACAAGCCATTTGTTGAGTTAGCGCTGGGAGAACGTACTATATCTATAGAATTGTACATATTATGTAAAACGAAACCTGATTTAAGGTTTTTGTTATTATAGTGCGTAAGCCTCGCACTCTGGCTAATTTCTAATTTCTAAGAAATCAAATAATATCGCAATATTTTTCAACTTCGACGGGACTTGAACCCGCATCCTTCCCTCAGTACGGGAATGGTCTAACAAACTACACCACGAGGTCAAGTCACGTAGGAGTCGAAAATCTTTGCGACTTTCTACGGACTCAAGCACCGTTAGCTCCACTTACTGAGGAAACATTGAAGTCCCGTCGAAGTCGAAAATTTTTGCGATATTATTTGATTTTTTAGAAATTAGAAACCTGATTTATTGGGAAAACCTAATTAATTTTCGACGACCGATGTGGCGCGGTGAGCGAAGGTCCGCCTGCGACGCAGGGGGGTTCGATTCACAGTATTAAAAATAAGCTTATGATAGGTATCACAAACTGCAAGTTCGATATTTGAAAATTCCTTCGTTAACATAATAATAAGATAAAATAGGTGGTAGCGCTGATTTAGCACTCTACATTTTATGCAAGTAATGCACCAAAGTTTCAAAGACAAAACTTGCGCTACTGCATCACTTTACTACGTCGCGTTATTTTAGTGTTGTCCACGACAAATAATAGTTTTATGTCACAAAATAGTACTCAAGTCTAGTTTATTATGCCTTAGTTAGAGATTCTTGATATGGATGTCTCAGTTTATGTTCGTACTTCAAACTTTACTTTACGTTTTCTACAAAACAAACATGTATCTTTGAATTTAGCTTTAAGTAATCATAGTTGTCTTAGGGTATGTGTTCGGTGAACAGCAGGAGCGGTAGCGGAATAAAAAAACCCGTTTTACCGCACTGCCCAAAAAAAGAGCGTTATGTTTTCAGGCGCTATGGCACTCACTGGGGGAGGACTATCTCCAGCTGTGGACTAATATAGGTTGATGATGATGATGATGATGTTTTCAGGGTTCATTTACAGAATTCATTATTACATAGAATAATTTAGAGAATGTGAGTTTCTTTATTCCAATATAACTTTCAAATGCCTGAACAGATTTGGAGTGGTGTTCTCCAAATTGTGCACCCTGTATACGAGTAGTAAAAATTCTTGCATCTTCATAAAACTCAGGATGATATAAAAATTTTATTTTATAGGAATTTAAAATTTGCTTGATTCCTATAAAAGCTGTCAAAAAATCAACTTCGGCTCTTATTCTCCGATGAACATGCTGCCTTTTAAAATATGTATGCCATCGTTATACTCGTAAAATGCAAAAATATTAATTTAAAAATAATTTCTGTACCCGTGAGAAAAAGAACGGAAGTTCAACAGTAGCTATCACTACCCCATTAGCCTCACAGCATTATCACTGCCAATCGTCATTTAATGAATTTATTATGGAAATACGTGTAAATATCCCGCCATTTTCGGCCAAACGTGTGGTCAGTGACGCGATGCACGCCGGTGGATGCGATCGTACACAAATAGGGTGACCAGACTGTACACTTTTGGTTGTACAGTTTGTGTCAACTATGAAAGTTGGTTTATCATAAATAGTGTGGCCATAAATTGTTTATTAAATTATTAGCCAGAATTAATTTTTTGAATTTAATTTGAAAAGGTTGTAGAAAAGACATGATCCTACCAGGAAAAGCCTGGATCATGTCTTGGTCTAATCTTATATTTTTTTTAGTTGGTGCAAAGATTGAAATAAAAGTAGCCTCCAGTATCTCTAAAATCACCTAGAGACTTTTACGACCTCTGTGGCGCAGCGGGCGAAGGTCCGCCTGCGACGCATGAGGTTGCGGGTTCGATTCCCGCCTCGGGAACAATATTTGTACGATCTGCAGATATTTGTTCAGGGTGTTCTGGATGTTTTCTATGTATAATAAAAATTATCTATCTATGTAGTGTATTGTGTTAAGTATATTAGTCATCTAGTACCTATAATACAAGCTCTGCTTAGCTTGGGGCTAGATGATGCTGTGTGAATTGTTAAGCATTATTTATTTAGTCTTTACAACAGCTCGTAGGTACCACGATCTACTAGACAATACTGCTGGCAGTCTTTCACTGGTAGTCCTCCAAAAGGCGCAAAGGCAAAAATTGTGGACAAAAGTCGGCTTAAAATACGTGTACTGAGTCGCGATACCTATCTATTGAAGAATACCTTTACACTGAGAGGTTTTCGGATTTTGGACTAAAGGAGAAATAGACAGACGTGTTAAAAATGACCCAATTTCCAGCAATGTTTGAAAAGCGTAAATAGAGCGAAGTGGCGAGTGAAAAAACAAACAGTTATCACCAATAAATAAGAATAATAATGCTCAAGAGAAAAAGATATGTTGTAGTTTTTTTGGAGTAAATTCCCAGTTTATCCCCGCAATACCGGAATCGTGGGCAAACTACAAACGCGGGTGTTCTGCCGTTCTGAAAATTGAAAGTGAGGCACGAAACCGGTGGACATCCATTGATGAATCTCATCTATTAATATATTTAGCAGTTTCGCTCTCATGAAAGGGAAACCGATTTCAATTGTTATCTCGCTGGCCGTTTAATTGACCGATATTTGTAAATGGCGATGGTTAATTCGTGTTTTCGGCTGGATGTTTTGTGACGGTGAACTTTATCTGGCGATCGCGTCGAATCACGTTGTCTTTTGTTTGTTGAGGTAAACGTAAACGGGCAAACAAATAATCGAAGACTCACCTCAGTATGTAGATAGAAACTTTAGTTCAATAAATATGAAATGTAAACTAATTTGGATAATTCTAAAGTAAAAGTACTTTGTAAGAATTGGAAGAACTGCGTATGGATTCTTGACGAATCGCTTATTGGACGAATTACTTTTGGACGAACTGTGTATGGATTCTTGACAAACCGCTTATTGGACGAAACGTGATTTCGACGAATTACTTTTAGGACGAACTGCTAACAAAGAAAAGAAACTGTCAAATTATTAATATTTTTCAAACAGAACTGCTAACTTTTTGTAAACAACTCGTTGCTTATGCCTGTTGCCACAATAGTTGCTCTTTCTGCATAGTCCCAGGCCAGTTTTGAGCGCGTAAATGTCCCACAACCCGTTCTATAATTTTTAGGTAAAATGCCCATATTGCCCATGCATCCACATTATTAGACGTTTCTCCCCATTTTCTGGTGGATATGATGAGGTTCTAAGCACGGTAGCAGAGGCAAGGAGCTTCAATCTTTCATGACTTTCGTCGTAATCACAATTACTCACTACTATAAATGGTCTATACAATACCTATTTTAGATTTCAATAACTTTTTTTCTTTAGGCTTCCAAAATAAGCACAGAGACAAGTTAAATTTTGGACAATAAATTATGTAGGTATTATCAAATCACACTAATATTATAAATGCGAAAGTTTGGATGGATGAATAGATGGATGGATCTTTGTTACCTCTTCACGCCAGAACTACTGAACGGATCGGGCTGAAATTTTGCATACGGATAATTATAGGCCTGGAATAAAACATAGGCATTTTATTCCATAAATCAGGTCCCGTGGGATAGAAATCACCTTTAAACGTTTCCATGGAAACAACGCGTGCGAAGCCGCGGGCAGAAGCTAGTAAGAAATAAGATGTCATTGATATCTCTTCACTTCAATTTTTTATCCAGTAGTGAGATTTTTATCCCTTTCCCAGCTGTTCTAAAATTCTTTAGAAGCTTTATGATAAGACTAGCTTCTGCCCGCGACTTCGCACGCGTTGTTTCTAGAGAAACGGCAAAACGTTTCTATAGAAACAACGCGTGCGGTTATTTCTATCCCATGGGAACTGATTTATGGGATAGAAAGTCGGCTATGTTTGATTCCAAGGTTAGACTTACCTGTATGCAAAATTTCAGCCTCATCCGTTTAGTAGTTTTGGCGTGAAGTTTATAAAAACTGTGAACTAACTAGTGTAGTGAAAACTTTAAAAGCACCGTCATATAACATATTATCAGCTATCAGCTGATCGTCTATAAATCAATAACAAAAATAATTCAGCTTTTCTCTTTAAAATCTAACGACAGCAATTCATAAGATACGTACCTTTCAATACAATCAAGTCATATCATTCAGAAAGTGTGTATCATAATATGAAATGGGCTAGGTATGGAACGGGTGTCTGATTTCACATGAAAACAAATACAAATTGGTAACTACATATCAAGCTATCGATACCCACACCCAGCTGGCAATGCCATCCACAAGTTGTTGCGGAGCGTTATTTGTTTGTGTTACGTTTTATGAATTTGTATCTATAATCACACTACCACACTAATTTAAAAAATGCGAAAGTTTGGATGGATGGATGTTTGTTACTCTTTCACGTAAAAACTACTGAACGGATCGGGCTGAAATTTTGCATACAGGTAATTGTAATCCCGGAATCAAACATAGGCTACTTTTTATCCCATAAATCAGGTCCCGTGGGATAGAAATCACCTTTAAACGTTTCCATAGAAACAACGCGTGCGAAGCCGCGGGGCGCAGCTAGTAGGAGGAATAGCACGCATTTTCTAGAGTATATTTCTTCTATGGATACCATTGTCATAGTAAAGCAATTACTTAACAGAATTTGGTCCCAGTCTGTTACTAGCTAAGTACCTAATGGTGTCTAGAGGTTTATAAAAGCAAAAAAAAAACAAACAGGCAAGTCGTGTCTATCCACACAGCCAAAAGATTTCACCTATTAACTACGCATTATAAAACATCTGTACGATTGGTTCACAATACACTTTTATAAAAATTGCTCATCCATATTATAACAATAATTATAGGTAAAGAAGTTGAACTCTATGCTGTACGGTTTAAGGCTGTTTTTGTAGATCTATTCATTTATTAGTCAAAGGGTTGGCAAATCCGACGTGTATTGTGAACAGTCACGCGCCACGTTAGAATTAAACATAATTATATGTGTTTTATTTCCGTTGCTATAGAAATTAATGCTTTTTTTGAATGTGTAATTAATCTTCTATAATTTGAATTTGGAATTAATTCTAAAATCATTATGATGAATCATATTCATGGCATACAAAAGGAGTGATTTGGTTTCACGTGGGTAAGTTCCGCGACGACAAACGTAGTGTAGGACGCCCTCCGGCCAGGTGGCATGACGATCTGCGAAAGACTGCAGGCAGATGCTGGATGCGGCAACTTGAAGACAGTTGCCTTAGCTGCCTTATTTGACAGCTGGAGTGGTAGCGGGTGTCAAAAAGGACCATTTTACCTGACAGCCCAAAAAAAGAGCGTTATGTTATCAGGCGCTATATATTATGCATTAGCTATGGCGCTCATTAGGAGAGGCCCATGTCCAGCAGTGGACTAATATGGGCTGATGATGAAGATGTGGGAAAAGTTAAAAACTTGTCAGTTTTAAAAGCTTGTCTTTTTTCTGTAGCGTGTGTTGACTTTGACTTAGGTTATAATTTGACGTTGACGTTAAACTTTCCGTCGTCGATCGGCTTCGCCCCGCCAGAAAGTTGGATGTATTTTTTTAGTACCATATTAGAAACTGAAATTGTTTATGCCGTCTCCCCGGATGGCCCATTCAATGGGAATGGGAGATTTTAGCGTAATCATGGCTGGTTGATATCCCATAGTCACCTCTTATGATACCCGCGGGGAGAATTTGGGTGGTGGAAATTCTAAGCCGGCACCACACTGCTATGTATCATTCGCAGCGAGTATAATACGTTACACTGTGTGCTAAAATCCGTCGCGTTGCTTCTTTCCCCGTACTTACTGCACGAACGCTCGCTGTGTAACATGTAACGTTACGCCCCGAACACCGGTCAGTACCAACCTAAACTCATCTATGAAGCCACAATATTTATCACTCCGGAACCGTGGTCCCACTGCAATGTCCCACTGGTGGGACAAAACTTTTTCGTGGTCCCACCAAACACACACTTGACCGTTCAGCATATGGCTCTGAGTGCAATTATTATATATACACACCCTTTCAGTCACAGAGTCGCCACGAACCCCCCCCCCCCCTTTTCGCGGGGGTGGGATGTGGACGGTCAAGTGTGTGTTTGGTGGGACCACGAAAATGTTTTGTCCCACCAGTGAGAACATCGCAGTGGGACCACGGTTCCGTCACTATATTTATGTATATCCCAAAGGGTAGGTAGGTTATTATTTGACCGCAAAAGGACAATACAAGCGCCAACAACAGAGCATTAAACCGTTTTTAATGAGGAAACCTAATAACAGTCGCAGTGACATCTCGTAATTTCAATTCTAATTACATTTAATGTCCAGTTATTTTTTCGACTTTTAATGCTTGCCCGTAAAAAGATAATCACGAAAATAATTGAAACGAAATAAAGACTGTCCCCACGAGGAGAGGGGGGCGATTAATGGTGGGGGATAGTCGCATTAAGGCCTAAATAATCAACATAATTACACTTTATGCCCCGGCTTCCTCTTTTTAGCTACAAGCTGTAAGTGTAAAGAGGTTTTAATTTTTTTTATTATAGTTAATTTGGTTGCGGACTAAGTTTCAGTATACAATACAGGGAGTAAATTTTTTTAAACTAGTTTTGTTGTGAGGTAAAAGTAAAACCATACCTCAGTCATTTCACTTCCTCGTTGTATCTGATAGCAGAAGCAGACAGCCTTCTTTAAGACGTTATTTTATACAATTACATTAAAAACTAAGAAAGCTGTTAACATGTTAAAAACGTCAATGATGAATCAAAGCACATGTTTTTTTATTTATTTTATCACAACGTCCCTTACACATTAAAAAAAAAACAATAATATTAGAACTTGGAAGCAATTACGTAGATACCTACCTACTAATCCAAATTGTAGATATACCTAATGAAAATTACAATAAAACAATAGAAATAAATTAGAACCTGTTGCATAGATATAATTATTTTGTAATATTTAAATGAATAAATAATTATATTAATTGAATAAGATAAAAGTTGCAATAAGTAAAACGAGCACCCTCCGAAGAATTGGCATATAATTAGAGATAATGAGACGCTATTCAGATGTCTGTCCGTATCCTTTCGGTTTACAGATCTCAGAAGACATGGAGGTGACAATTGAAATCGAAAAATAATTTCAACTTTCCTTCAATTTTCAACAAAATACAAAACAATAAAAAAATGCTTTATTGTACATGAGATACAATATAACAACAAAAGGTAAGTACAAAAGGTATGATAAGTACCTATTGAAAAATTGATGTCCTCCTCTAGACGAATTTCGACCACGGCGGCCAGTCTCATCGGAGACTAGCCAGATGCGCAGGACATATATTATAGTACACAAGTGTGTGCGCAAACACAGGTGCACTCTCTCTCTCTCTCTCTATTTCCTCACTCTCATAATGCGATGGGTCTGCACACCGATCCGGACCAATGGCTTAACGTGCTCTCCGAGGCACTTCCTGGCTCCGGGCTGCTACTGTGAATTTATTTCTTGCTAGAAAAACCCCAATAACAACTGTGGGCCTGACCCGGGATTTGAACCCAGGACCTCATAATCAGCGGTTGAACAAGCTGACCGCCAGACCAACGAAGCAGTATTGAAAAATGAACATGATTCAAAGGTGGTTTTCCAAACCAATTTTCTTGTTTAAAATCACAACAAATTATTGCTAAAAACCCTGTATTTTTACATTCGTCACGTTTATGTCTCAATGTAGTTATTAAAACTTTATGTCCACTGAAAAAGTCCCTTTTATGAGGATGTCAAATTAGTGTTCTTCTTCAGCACATGGTTGGTAGTAAACCCGTTTTCAAAATGAATCAAAAGACCACTAGAGTTTAGTTTAATTAGTAAAGTTATTTTAATGCAGTCGGGTAAAAGTAATATATAAAAAATTGTATAGAATCATGATTTTGTTTAATAAACGACTAATATTTTAGCAAATAGACTTCGTCTGAAAAAGAAATGAAATATGAATCTCCTTTTTGACGTCATGAAAAGTAACTGTCAGAAATGATATTTTCTGAAGACGAATTGAGGGTAGTCGTGGATACTGCCGTCAATTCTCGGCCGTAACTCCGAGTACATCTAGTCGCCCCGTGACCACGATCGCTGTAACGCGGTAGAAACGTAAGGGAAATAATAACAAAAAGTACGCGATAAATAGCTGATAAATAATCATTATATTAATGAATACCTTCTCCAAACTTCGCAGCTCACTCGAACATCCTTCACAAAATCACGACTGACGAAGACACGGCTCTACAAATGAAGGGTTTTTTAATTCACTGAAATGGTAATTCCGCGAATAAATGTAGATTTTTGACTACACCCGGTTTAAACTGAGCTTGGCTCAGTTGTCTACAACCAATAGCATCGCGAGTACATGACGTGATGGTCACGTGACGCTATTTTGGAGCCATGCTGTTGGTTGATTTTACACATCTCCGTAGCTTTTTTAGCTTTGGAAACTGGCTTTTGTGAGTTCCTTCTACTTGTGTGTTGTTTATATTGACATAAATCATACCTACCTACTACCCTACATCCATGTAAAAGTGCTGAAGATAATCAACTGACAATAATTTTTTTTGAAATTTTTGAATCAAGAGATGAAATTTAGAAATAATACAGTTTTTAAGACGTTTTCTTGGGTAGGCTAGGTTAAAATAGTCTGAATATTGTAGTGAAATCTAGTTTTGTACCTTTATAAGCTAATAAACCTTGTACACAATACCTATACCTGAGTTTGGTTGACGGTTGTATCGAGACACGTTCACGATATTTTAATTTTGTATGGAATTTGTATAGTTCCCTTTTCGCACGATAGAGGCACTGTACTAAATCCCATAGAATAAAGCGACATCACGATTACGTTTCGAAACTATGGTCAACCGGACTCAGTGCTCTGTTCAGTGAATTTTAGTAGGGTAAAGAGTTTTGAACAAAGACGGAGTAAATTGATTTCATTCAGCAAAAGTAAAAAATAACAAAGGCAGAATGCCAAGTTCTAATTAAAATGATTAACCTAATGGTCCAAGTCATTAGCGATTTTAATTCAAATCGCCATTTTTTCTTTAAATAAGTACTAACATTTTAAAAATGTATCGCAATATTTTTAGCGGTAGTTGAGAAAAAAAACGTAAGCAAATGGACGGGACCGGCTAGAGACCTCAGTCCAGGGCTTGAATAACCCGAAAATACCGGTATGAAAAGGTTAAGGGTATGACGTCATACCTTTATATTACGATATCCTTTTATAACGGTACCGTTATTTTTCGATACCGAAAAATAGCGATAGCTTTGTTTTTAGTGGTAGCGTTATTTTTAAATAAAGTTACTGAAATGAGTAAACTATAAATAGCCTTCGGCTCAGCTGCAGATTCTTTCTAGACAGTTCCGTTCAAGTCGAGCGAGTGAGACCGGACAGTCGTGCGACTCCTGCGTTTCGAAGTTTTAAATAAGTGCTTTATTAAGTGCTGATTCCATGCTGAGGCTCAGTCCGGTTGACGTTAGTATCGTGTCGTTGATCGGGACGTCTAGTGTGGGATTTGCGTAGTTCCCTCTCCGCGCGATAGAGGCGCTTTACCAAATCCCATAGAAAAGAGGACGTTACGATGACGATGACGTCTCCAAAGCCTCGTTACTATCGTCAAGCGAACTCAGAGCTCAGAGTATAAGCGTATCGGTTAGCTAGGCGCTCGTATGCAGCGAGGCGATTCTTTAACGACTAGCTACCATAAAAGCACCGTCGCAGAAACCAGCCAACCATCTAGCAGTGCGGCCGTACTTCTGAGATCTCTTTATTAGATTGCGGATCTTATAAGAAGAAAAAGTAGTAGTAATTATTATAATAAAGAATAATGCTGGACAATCCACACAGCATTATCTAGCCCCAAGCTAATCAGAGCTTGTGTTATGGGTACTAGATGACTGATATACATAATACAGTACATTACATGGATATATATCTTGTTTTTATTATATATAGAACGTAAAATATGAAAATTTCTAAGGTTGGTGACATAAAAATTGTTATTTATTTATTATTTATTTATCAGTTTTTTGTTTGCTTTTTTGTGACAAGTTTTTTGTATATATACATATATATAGATAAGGATTAAGAGAATGCAAAATAACTGAATACTGTATATATAGGGACTACATAGTGTAACGGTCCAGTTTATGCTGGTTCGTTTAATTTGCAAATATAGAAATAATTAACACATTTTGATATAGTTTGAAACACTAAAAATATATTCTGAACTGTAAATCGGTTCGAACGCTTTGCTGGAAGGATAGCAACCTTCTTAAGTCTTACGACAGTTTAGTAATGTTTGAATTTGACGATTCTAGGAAAGAAAATGGGCTTCTTGATAGTTGGTACAGAGATGTCAAAGGGAGGAGATCGAGAGTTTTGAAGTAAAGTGAAAATTTGGGGTTTATTCTAGGTTTTACAGGAATAGTGAATTCTTTTTGACGGGAATCGTTCGGCTCAGCCATCGAACGAGACCAGGGAGGAATTCTAGGATGGATTGCAAATTTCTATCAATCAGATTCAGGTTACGTAAACCCACACTTTTCATTTCTAATAATTCTCCGTATTGTAAACGGATGGTGTTACATCCCAGAACCGACTATTCTAATTTATTATTATATTTATTAAACACATTCTGTCGATACTGCAACGTTCCTGGATGTGTTGGTGAATGCTTGTGCTGTAAGGCCCTGAACTAACCTGATTATTAAATCTATTGTTTTGATCTGCGGTTGGACTGGAATGTGGTTCCACACGTTTACTTCTTAGGACTTCCCGCGTGGACTAGGTATGGGATTAGGTGGGCTAGAGTTTTAGTGAGGTAGGATGTATTTGGATCGCTTGAGATCATTCCCCATCAAACTCTCCTGAGTTAGCGATTTACAAACGCTTTGCTTTTAAATGTCTGGTTATCTCTGAGTACGGGAAGGGCGATAGCCGTCTGCTTTCGACTTTCCCCGAGGAGACGAAAAGAGAAACGTCGTAGTGGGGCACCAACCAGATAAATTTGGCTTATACCTATACGGGATAAAGCAAAGTTCTCAGGTTCCGCAAAATGAGAGGCAGAGTAACCAACCAAAGTCACAATGCCGAGATATTATAGGTTCTTCGCTTACTATGTAATTTCAGTTGTTTCAGAGCATGGGAGTATCATGGTTTGAGACGGCCATGAAAGAGGGGTGCTATACTACTGTACCAGGATTGAAGAGTCAATAATCTAAGTAGTTTTAACGTTTATTTCATTTGTCTTAAGCTTCTAAAAGAATCTGAGTTACTACATCACAATGTATGAGTCCTACCGCTAACTAGACGATCATTGGCCACTTTAAATCACAATTTTAATACAAAACTTATAGTAAAATACTTAGTTTTATTGATAGATAATCACTAGTGATCAGGTAGGGTAGGGTACAATATTTCCGAGCGTTACAATTTGGTGCCGTGACCAGGATCCTAAAAATTATTTAAAAATATCAAAAATATAACCAAAATCCTACAAAATTAAAAAAAAATGTGATCAGATTCTAAAAATTACTTAAAAATATCAAAAATATGACCACAAACCAACAAACCGACAAACAAATTAACAACAAGGTAACGACAAAGGTAACGACAAAGGTAACGACAGAGGTAACGACAAAGGTAACGACAAAACCAACAACAAACTAACAAACAAACAACACAAACCAACAAACCACACAAACCAACAAACCAACAACAAACCAACAACAATCAAAATAATAATGAGTACCTATCTATCTAATAATGTATTAATCCATAACCATAATCAAAAGTCGCGTAAAATAGTATTGAATAAAATGATCTAATATAGCTATTCGGTTTAGTTAGGTTAGAGTAAATTTAGATGTGAAGTGCGAGTTCGACTCTCGCACAATTTGTTGCAGTGAAATGGAAAGAAGCTTAAGACAAACGGAATAATAGAATAAGATTTAGATGCGAGGTGCGGGTTCGATTCTCGTAAAATATGTTGCAAGTGAAATAATAGAATAAGGTTTAGAGGCTGAAGTGAGTAGAAGGTTAGACAAGAATCGACAAGTTGGGGGGTCGCTTTAAAATAATATTTAATTTCAGTCAATAACTCAATTTTCCTTAATATCTAGCACTGGTGTCGAATGGGCGATGTTGATGATGGAGAAGCTGGACGTGCTGTGAGCAGCGTTCTCCAGGCGTCATCTGAAGCGGTATTGATGATGGAGAAGCAGGCCGAGCTGTGAGCAACATTCTCCAGGCCTCATCTGAAGCGGTGTTGATGGTGCAGAAGCGGGCCGTGCAGTGAACAATGATCTCCAAGCGTCATCTGAGATAAGCAAGAAATAAAATTATTTTTATCAGGGTTCTATCTACGAATATGTTAGCATCAGAGGTGCAGAGTAGATAGATTATTTTTATTGTACATAGAAACATCAAGTACGCTTTGGACAAGTATCTGCAGATCGTATAAACGTTTGTCCCGAGGCGGGAATCGAACCTCCTGTCGTCGCAGGCAGACCTTCGCTGCTGTGCCACATAGGTCGTCGATTGAAGGGAATCAGGATTGAGTGCAGAGCAGTTGTCACACCCAGACGTGGGATTCGAGAACATTACGTCTAGCTAGTCACATTAATATTATAAATGCGAAGATTTGGATGGATGGACGTTTGTTGCCTCTTCACGTCTAGGCTGCTGAACGGACCGGGATTGAGGTTTTGCATGCAGGTGATTCTAATTCTGTAATCAAACATAGAATACTTCTATCCCATAAATCAGTTCCCATGGGATGGGAATCACCTTTAAACGTTTATAGAAACAACACGTGCGAAGCCGCGGGCATAAACTAGTTAGGAATATCTAAGACTTGAAGTCAATTAAATGTACTTACTTGATTCTTTCTTGAGGTATAGGCATATTCACTGCCAGCTTCGACGAAGTGAACCGGAGAGGCGTGTTGCTGGACGGGGCAATGGAGAAATGGAGTACTGTATCGAACGGCTAGCCAGGTGATTGGCGCGTTCACTATTAGCTTCAGCAAAGGAGTCCGGGAGGAGCGCGCCGCTCTGCTAGCTTCGGCAAAGGAATCCGGGAGGGGCGCGCCGCTGGACGACGCGTTGCGGATGGACTGAGGTCTGTTTTGACTCATGAAGGGGTGAGTTTGACGTAGGGGTCGTAAGGTTTATTTCTGAAATAAATAAGGGAAAAATGTGTAAACATTCGTACGAATTGGCATTGCTTGTCATTATCTGGCATTTTCTGACTTCAAAAGGGACTTGGTTCGTCTACATTGAAATGTCGGAGGTTCCCAAAAAGTGATACTTACGATTATGGATATCCAATTGTTCTTGCCGGTCAACAGCGGAGCGCGGCGGCGCGGTTTCTTTTAATCACAGGCTTCCGCATAGGATTGGAAACAAACATTAGAAACCTCAATTAACTTGTCGAAATTGTTATTTTGTCTTTTGTGTTTTGAAAAGGGGAGACAATAATGTACGGCCGGATATTGTACGGCACAATAATTGGTGACAAAATTTGTACAGCCTAATAATTCGTGTACATTGCTTCTGATTTTGGTGGTTGTGCATTATCGTCACGTGACAAGCTTACACAGACTGATATTGCGCGTCGAGATATTGTACACTCAGATAATTGAAACCGTTTTGGCACGGATTATTGGGGTGAGCATTATGGTGCCGTGCAGTAAATTGTCGTGCATTGTGGTGACCCTTGAAAAGAAAAAAATGTTTGTTTGTTTACGTTTTTGTCAAATGTCATGTCGAACGAAACGTCAAAGTCGAATTACTTCAACTTCTTTTTTAATGGGGCCGCTTGCCTTCGACTCTGCCAGTGTCAATATGGAACTACGTTGTAGGTAGAATGTCACGGTATATTAAGGCCGTTTTACACGAGGTAGAATAACGGTCGCGTTTTGACACTCGGGGTCGATTGGAAATTAAACCGTTTAAATAAACTAAAATTAAAGCATAGCATTGATTTCGCGTTTTGACACTCGGGGTCGATTGGAAATTAAACCGTTTAAATAAACTAAAATTAAAGCATAGCATTGATTTCGCGATTTGACACTCGGGGTCGTTTAAAACGTTTATAATAATAAATAATAATCAATAATCAATAATCAATAATCAATAATCAATAATCAATAATCAATAATAAATAATAGTAATAATAATAATTCTGGACAATTCACACAGCATCATCTAAAATAAACTAAAATTAGCATTGATTGTCTAAAAATTATAACTGTTAAAATAATACTTAAATTAAAGCATAGCATTGATTGTCTCAAAATTATAACTGTTAAAATAAACTTAATTTAAAACTAAAATTAAAGCATAGCGTTGAACTTTAAAAAAAAAAAAATAATAATAATAATAATAAATTAAACGATTAAAATAAACTAAATTTAATACTAAAATTAAAGCATAGCGTTGTTCTTTTTATTTATTTCAGAATTTACATCTTCCTTTTATATTTTTGAGACCATATCGTACCGTTCGATTATGTTGGAACGGGGCCTTAAAATTAACTTCGATTACAATGGAATGGAACCTTAAATATTTCAGAATTTCCACCTTCTATTTTTATTTTGGTTCAGTATGATGAAGGTTCGATTGCGTTGGAACGGGGCCTTATTTATTACAGAATCCTTCTTTATTCTTCGGTTTATTTTTAGCTTTATATCATAGTTTGGTTACATAAACCATCCTTTGTGGATGTAAAGGCCATTGATGATGATGATGTTGATGATGATGATCATGGGTTGACACAATTCTGCCTTCAGAATATAGTGCGGAAACGCGGGTGGATTTTGTAGGTTTGACAGTGACAGTAGGCCTTAGAATTGGACAGGAACTGTGAGTTTGACCATAGGTTCATGGACATAGGGTTGGTCTACATTCTGTCCAACAACAAGACGGGCCTAATTTCACTCGTCCAAGGTGTCTACCCTACTTACGTGTTCCATAGACTTGGGGTATATGGTCTATATTTCTACCGTCCAACAAGTTGGGCTATTTAGCTTGGTAAGAAAATTAGTTATTTGTCAGTCCAGGTAAATGGTTTGCCATCGGAAAAATAGTCGGCAGGAAGAATGAGAATAAATATGAAAACGAAAAATAATTTGCAACAAACTAATAAAATACTAATAAAGAGTCGTGAATAACTAACAAATTAACTAAAAATAATGGAGGCTCTGTGTCACGGATTCAGATACGGATTGACTACTGTGGGCAAGACATGACTGAATTGTTTGCGGGGTTTTGCAAGAAGGAAGAGGGATTGATATACATAACTTGTACGAGAGGAGTAAGCAGTGAGTTTGTATGAATGTTAGTAGTATCAGTAAAATCGGAGTGCAGTGTGCCCTCGTAATTAATCTTATTTCGGAATCTGGGACGGTTTATTGGACTTGAGTCACATGCGCATCACATACAGGTTCTATGAAGGAATAATTCTGGAGTTAGGTTACTGAGATCTTGTCAGATTACATTGAAAAATCTGAGATCTGAATTGCAGCTTGGACTGGCTTCATAGAACCTCATACTTCACCTATTAGGCCAGAACTAAGCACACTTCACAAACTCCAAGTTTAGAATGGGATTTAAAGCCTTTGTGGGGATTTTGGGGTAAATTGAAATTGTGTTATTGGTCGGGTCATTAAGCAGGTAACAGGCAATTGATCTGGTTTTAGTTGAGTTATGTGTGAGGTCTGGTACCCTATCATAAGTTGACTGATGTTCTATTAGGGATGCCATGATTCACGACCATGTTCCAGGAGCTATTGTTTTTACTCTGTGAAACGTTGATAATGCAATAGAGTTAACTTGACAATTAGATGAAGAATGTGGCGCTGGACCATATTGATTGTTTTAAACCTGGTTTAAATACACAAAACAGTAAAATGTATGTGATTACAAGTTTTAATAAATTAAGAGTTCAATAATAGCACTATTTAATAAAATTAAATAGAAAAATTATAAAAAAAAAACTAAATAATATTTGTAAATTATTTGAAATTTTAGGAAATCCTTACTTCTTTGGAAATGCTTAAGGATTTGGGGTCGCTGTAACGGTCCAGTTTATGCTGGTTCGTTTAATTTGCAAATATAGAAATAATTAACACATTTTGATATAGTTTGAAACACTAAAAATATATTCTGAACTGTAAATCGGTTCGAACGCTTTGCTGGAAGGATAGCAACCTTCTTAAGTCTTACGACAGTTTAGTAATGTTTGAATTTGACGATTCTAGGAAAGAAAATGGGCTTCTTGATAGTTGGTACAGAGATGTCAAAGGGAGGAGATCGAGAGTTTTGAAGTAAAGTGAAAATTTGGGGTTTATTCTAGGTTTTACAGGAATAGTGAATTCTTTTTGACGGGAATCGTTCGGCTCAGCCATCGAACGAGACCAGGGAGGAATTCTAGGATGGATTGCAAATTTCTATCAATCAGATTCAGGTTACGTAAACCCACACTTTTCATTTCTAATAATTCTCCGTATTGTAAACGGATGGTGTTACATCCCAGAACCGACTATTCTAATTTATTATTATATTTATTAAACACATTCTGTCGATACTGCAACGTTCCTGGATGTGTTGGTGAATGCTTGTGCTGTAAGGCCCTGAACTAACCTGATTATTAAATCTATTGTTTTGATCTGCGGTTGGACTGGAATGTGGTTCCACACGTTTACTTCTTAGGACTTCCCGCGTGGACTAGGTATGGGATTAGGTGGGCTAGAGTTTTAGTGAGGTAGGATGTATTTGGATCGCTTGAGATCATTCCCCATCAAACTCTCCTGAGTTAGCGATTTACAAACGCTTTGCTTTTAAATGTCTGGTTATCTCTGAGTACGGGAAGGGCGATAGCCGTCTGCTTTCGACTTTCCCCGAGGAGACGAAAAGAGAAACGTCGTAGTGGGGCACCAACCAGATAAATTTGGCTTATACCTATACGGGATAAAGCAAAGTTCTCAGGTTCCGCAAAATGAGAGGCAGAGTAACCAACCAAAGTCACAATGCCGAGATATTATAGGTTCTTCGCTTACTATGTAATTTCAGTTGTTTCAGAGCATGGGAGTATCATGGTTTGAGACGGCCATGAAAGAGGGGTGCTATACTACTGTACCAGGATTGAAGAGTCAATAATCTAAGTAGTTTTAACGTTTATTTCATTTGTCTTAAGCTTCTAAAAGAATCTGAGTTACTACATCACAATGTATGAGTCCTACCGCTAACTAGACGATCATTGGCCACTTTAAATCACAATTTTAATACAAAACTTATAGTAAAATACTTAGTTTTATTGATAGATAATCACTAGTGATCAGGTAGGGTAGGGTACAATATTTCCGAGCGTTACAATAGGACTACTGTATAAATACTGTATAATGTGACAAATAACTGTATATTATGTATTTAGGGTCATACTTCAATGGAGATATATCCTCGAGATACGACGCCCATAGAAATATTTTCTTCATAAACCACTTTAAAATTAACTGTAAATGTAATTAGATTAACGTCATAGTTCATTAGATCCATGTTAATTGCGCATTATTTACTAATTAAGCTACTAGGAAAACATTTTTGTTTAAGATATCGGGGTCATAGATTCTAAACTGTTTCTATACCACTTATTGTTACCAATGTATACTTAAACTGACATCTCCAAGTGTGCCTTGTGCTCCTACGGCGAATAAATGAGTATGAGTATGAGTATAGAATGTGGTTAAACAATTGACAAAAATAATATATTAATTAATAATGTGACCTAACTTTAATAGATTTCCTGTTTATTTTACCTATACCATTGGTTTGGAATTTTAAGTTTTGATAAATCTAAATTGTCGAAAATAGTATAAGAATCTTCATAAAATTGCATGTCGGTTAAAGAGACTATTTTCGTACACAATAGCGAATGGCTCTATTCATCTCCCCTACTAGGAAGTAGGTACTTGAGTTTAAACACTGTGATTATGCTATCAATTTGACTGTTCTGATTTAGTAATCATTATAAGTAGTTGTATCCCTGTTGACAATTCTAGTTGTGCGGAAATTATAAAGTAGATGTTATCTAAGATTAAGATTATTCTACGATTACGATTAACATTCTCTCAAACCGAATGGTCTGTTGCGTGACGATGGTAAGAGGCCCGACGGTATGACACTAGTCCCATGGGAGTTGGGGAGCCCCTTTGTGTGGGATGGTACATTCGTTGACTCACTTGCGCCTTCCCCTCTTCCGAGGACATCCGCGAGGGCGTGTGCGGTGGCAGATTTGGCCGAAGATCTCAAGAGGCGCAAATATGCAGGTATCGACAGAGCCTACACATTTGCTCCCCTTGGAGTCGAGACCCTACTAGGTCCACGGGGTACCGAGGCTCTTCGGGTTTTTAAAAAATTATCTGAGCGTCTGGTCGAAGCGACGCGTGACCCGAGAGCTAGTGAGTATCTGGCACAGCGCATCAGCATTGCCATACAGCGTGGCAATGCAGCCAGCGTTTTGGGGACACTTCCGACTGGTATTGATATGGATCAGTTGAGCTACCTGTAGATTGTTCGCAAGCCAAAAGTAAAAAAAAATGTTAGACAATTCACATAGCATCATCTAGCTCTAAGCTGGAGCAGAGCTTAGGGTATGGGTACTAGATAACTGACTGCCTACGTTGAACAGTATACTACAAAGGTTAAATTTATTTTACATAGAAAACACCCAGAACATCAGGAACAATCTGCAGATCGTACAAATATATATCCCGAGGTGGGAATCGAACTGTCAACCTCTTGCGTCGCAGGCGGACCTTCGCCCATTACGCCATAGAGTATTGGTTCCATTTTTGATCTTTTGTGGTAAATCCTTTAATTTACTTACATACCGTGGCATACAGGGTTATGTGAAAATGTTGACAACATCTTAAGTTTAAGATTATTTAAAGGTCAACTTTTCTCCATCTTCTCACTGAATCAATATTTTATCTTAGGCCGCCTACGCAGTTCCTCCTGTATACAGCAGTATATCTTAACTTCGCCTCTATAAGTCAAATTCTTTTTTAAGATCTTCGAAACACATGCCTTTCACAAAACATTAAAAACAATAATTAAAAAGATTATAATAAGGCGTGGTTCTCGGAAAGTTCCCAGTACCACCGGAATCGATATAATTATCTGAATAATGACCTGGTAGAGTTTAGATGCAGCTGTACGTTCAGACTACAAGCACCCGTATTGGGGTACAGTATATCACAATGCCACTCCAACCACTCCACTTATATACAAATACGCGTATTTGTTACCCCGCGGGGTTACTAAAAAAAAATTAAAGCCACCAAAAACTTCAAATAAAATTTTTGGTTCAATATTTTTTTTTATTCTTAACTAATCCATCGGTAACATATGTTGTTTATAATTGATTATGAAAAAATACATATTTTGACATATATCGTCAAAGTTTTAAAACCCAAAGTACTTATTAAATTAAATACCAACTTCTAAATGACAAATTTTATTTAAATTAGGAGAATAATCTACCGAAGTTGTTTGTTGCCCAGCAGGGCTGAAAAAAAGTATCCTACTATCTGTGTACGTAAAACCGTAATACAGTTTGAAAATCAACCTACTTATTTAAGCCAAGCTATGGAAGCTCTGAGATGTCCGGCATGCGTCATCGCACCGCAAACAAACGCGATTAGATCGAATCCGAGATCTCATAAATCCAACGTTAAAACAACCGAACTGTTTAGTTTGGAAGCTCCATCCCAGTAATTATACATTAAATCATACTTTAATAAATACTAATAAATCGTTCCCTCACTCGCCCGCCGCTGTATTATCCACCATTATTACACGATGTAATTACAACCAATAAATTACCAAATAATACATCAATCAGATGTGTTATAATTTTCTTATTATTACTCTTTTACTTTTTAGTTACGCTCGGGCAATTTTATTAAAATTATAATGCGGTCCGAGACTTAAATTGGGGTAGCTTCGGGCTAAGCTCGCCTTTAATTATATATGTAATGTTTAATGATATATTCTTATAATAAGCTACCTGATCCTCGCTGGGCATAAATCAAATATTTCATTAAAATTCTAAGAGGAACCCTTCAATTGTGTTGTTGTATAGGATAGTTCGCGAAATCGACTAAATATAGTGCGCGTCTAATTTTATGAAAAATAGTATTGACGTTGATGTATGGGATCGATTTAGCGATTAAACCTCTTCATCGGGTTATTTCATTCTAGGTTCAGTTGTTCGACACGACATCTTTGCTTCACTTTTACGAATTAAAGTGCGTTAACAAAGAATGAATGAAGAGGTACAGCTGTTGAACGAATAACGATTTGCATTGATGACATTTGATGAAGTGATAAGTGTCATTTGTTTGACGGTATCATACTCGTATTATTTCATTTAACACTTGTTGATTAGAGAGATAAATAAATAAATAATGCTGGACAATTCACACAGCATTATCTAGCCCCAAGGTAAGCAGAGATACGAGACATGTTGTGTTGTTGAGATTTTCAAGTAGCCTGTGTCCCCAGGATACCCACATATTTCATTATGATATCTAACATAACATATGTTTAGCCGTTTAGGCTTGAAAAGGTACCAGACAGACAGTTTCTGTTGAATTTATAATGTTAGTATAGATAATTTCATCCCATGTTGTGTGTTCACAAGAACGGAAGAAATAAATTCGGAGCAGCCCACTTAGCATACGAAACGTACAGAAGGAGAATAAAAGTCACACTAATATTATAAATGCGAAAGTTTGGATGGATGTATAGATGGATGGATGTTTGTTACCTCTTCACGCCAAAACTACAGAACGGATCGGGCTGAAATTTTGCACACAGGTAATTCTAATCCTGGAATCAAACATACTTTTTATCCCATAAATCAGTTCCCATGGGATAGAAATCACCTTTTAAACGTTTCCATAGGAACAACGCGTGCGAAGCCGCGGGCAGAAGCTAGTAGGAAATAAAACCCTAAGTATCAGTTGGGTATTTTATAGCCCAATCTATATTTAAATGCAAAATATGAGCAATTCACCTAAATCTTTCAATTATGTTCCCTTTACAACTTATTTCAGTTCCTGAAAACACGATAAATTTTAATCACATCTCTAAGGGTTTAGTGTAGTTGTTCCGATAGAACCGAATACAGTTGATGATCTTTTAATCGATACTGGAAATTTTATCGATAGTTTCAGTCGATATACAAACAGTGGCACAGCACTAATAGTTTAACTGGCCCTTGCAAGTAGCTATAACTGATGATACTTAAGATAAAATATGTATTTTTGTACAGGGTGTAGGAATGATTAATGTAGCTATTGCGTAGTTTTTTATAGGCGATTGCATCTGAGGTTATATACTGATTTTATGATAGAAATATCCAAAGATTAAAATGAGATTCAATAAAATATATTTAGCCTTTAAAAACCTTTAAAAAGTACAAATAATTTGTTCTTTATGATTTGATGTTATACTATTTGTTTCCTACTTATTTGATTGATTCTTTATAAAGCTGCTTTTTTCTCTGAGAGAACGGTCATGGTGTTTGCACTTTTGAGTGTTTTAACAAACACTCTGTATACTCTGGACTCTGAAAGCTGTTATTATAATGTTGGAATATAATTTATGCATTGACATTGTAATTACTATAAGCACACGCGAGTTGGTTTTCATAATGAAGTTGAATTTTTAAACTTTCTACTTATTATAATTATACTGAGAAGCGCGGAATTTTTCTTGTTTGTTTTTTTGTGTTTGTTTTGACTGATTGAAAAATAAGTTTCTTGCAAAACGTTACTTAACGTTAAAACTCTTAATCCAATATGGTTACTAACACTAAATTCAAACGGGATATCTACCATGATTAGAGTTTTGAGTTTTTAATATTTCGGCACAGTTTCAGGCGCCATGATCACGGATTATCAGCTTAAAACTCAAATTATGGTAAATATCCCGTTGTAATAACTTAATTACTTAGTGATTAATAACGTTTTTCAAAAATCTGCATTTATGATAAAAAAGCATCAGGTAGATTATGTTACCCCAATTTTGTACTGACTCTTAAGAACATCTTTTGCTGTGAGAGTCGAGGTATGTATTGTCATTGATAAAGCCGCTAAAATAAAAGAAAATAAAAGCTCTAAGGGTTATATAACCCTTAGAGCTTTTATTTTCTTTTATTATTGTATATAGATGTAGATATCTACATGCAAGGACACTTAGATGGTTAGTAGTTATAATATCATTTATTGTATAGTGTGTGTTCTCCGAATGTAAAAAAAATATTACTTACCAAAGTTTGACGAAGTCACTGGTATTATGTCTTTAATTTTGTTAAGTCAAGAAATAAAGCCTTGACATCCTCAAAAAAAAAATCAGTGAAATATGTAGGTACTAAAAAGTATATGTGGTAGTAACTTACCAGAGCCACTTGCAAACAGGAATTCCCTGTGCAGGGAAGACGTCTTCAAGTAGGGGTAAAACAGCTTGCTGCCGGCTCGGTCCGTCAAGGAAACTGTAGGACAGCAAAACACTATATTTAATCGAATTAATATTGAAATTTATTAGAGTTGCGGCCAAAATAGTGATACTTAATATTAAATTTTATATTTATATTGTATTTAATACAATATGAACCAATTTTTAAGTTGTATATTCAATACATTATGTAGAACTTTATGACATATAAATAAAAATGATATTACTCAATAAATAAAATAATTTCATGTATATTTTAGATGCCTACCTAATTATCTACTTACAAAAAAAATAAAAAGCAATTGTCGAACAGGCGACTCAAATAACAGTACCATTTAAAACGGTAAGAAAAATATACCTATGGCATTTCATAGCCTAACCTTATGAACTGAAGAAAGCTTAATAGATGATCTAGTAAAAAAAGTCAAAACTTTTTTATTTGTTGAATTTCAACACCATTGTTTGGTAATTACTAATTAGGTATTGATATTTTTTATTATGTAAACTATTTCCTCTGAATTAGGCTAATAAATTTACTGGAGCAATTCATGAAACTCAAACTATCTCATGACCCCTTCCTCAGAAGGGTGTTCAAAATGTCCATTCACACCAACAAACTTATTGATCGAAACATTGTTTCCAAGTTTGAACGCATCAAAACAGCGTGTGTCAGCGTCGCCGTCTTCCCCCGTTTAGATCCTTTTCCCCCTCCTTCCCCCGCCGGGAGGGGGTGGCATGCAAGGAGCGCGCCCGATTTTTCACCCAAGACCACGTGAAAACCACGTGCATGAAAACTTTTTCTGTGAAACTTTTCTCGCGCCAGGACTGAACGAAACCTTTTTTTAAGCGCTTCTTGCCGGCGAGCTTTGAGCGTTCTCTTTTTAAAATTATAATAGAGTCGTGGTAAATTTTAAAAATGAGTTGGAACGATGGTCTCGCATTAACGATTTGTTTAATGCTTGCAATTGCAATTAACAAAGATGGAGGGTAATTTGTGAATTTGTTCTGATCCATTTTGTCTGTTAGACAAAACCGTTTGAAATTCGAATTGTATTCGTTAAGTACCAATTCAAAAAGATTAGTAACTTATGGGTATTAAATATTAAAATGCGTCGATTAGTTCCAAATTTCGGAATGATCATTAATATTGATTGATATGAGCCGTGTCTGACACTCATAAAATTAACTATCGGCGTCGTTTCACCCACAGACTAGGGAATTGAAAATAACGTAATAAAAAGCGGCTTTCTTAACACAATGCATCACTGGACCAGTCCATTTTGCAATCAACATATCAGCTAAACCGTGTCTAGAAAATTCTTAATTGAACTAATGAGAAGTAATTACAATTTTTATTGCGGCCATAATGATTACGATGCCTTAAAATAATAAAAGCAATTAGACATTGATGGGCGTAGCGGGGGTTTTATGTTTGTCTCTGTCTAGCTCTTAGTAGATCTGTGCGTGAGTTGAGAGGGGAATATGATTAGATGTAATTGTTTGAACGGTTATAAAAGTTGATGCTGAGACGGTTCTGTTTGTCGTGAAAAAGTTATGTCCCTGTTTCACGGGAAAAAAACAAAGCTATACTTTTTACAATCTACGTTTTACGTAAGCAACATAACGTCCCACTTATTAAAACTACCTACCTTTTCTGTGAGATCAATCCGTCTCATTGTTAAAATCGTCTAATTTTTCTTTAATTTTTGTTACCTGCCTTGATCGATACTCAATACTTAATCATTTATTGTACTCAATAAGTGTACATAGATGTTTATAATCTACATAATTAAATATCACTATAGACATGTATATACATAATATGTATGGAGAGATAGGAGGACGATATTGTTACGAGGTTTGGTAAGTTTTACTACTTTGCATTATTTCTTATTTTGAAATATTCGTCAATATTGTGTAAGATATTATAATGATGTTTTTGTAATTTATAAAAGATTTGATTATTTCAAAAAAAATGGCTTTCTCATTTTTCAACGCGTCAAGTAGTATGGTAAATGTTACAATCTTAGTTGATCAAAATGTTTTTTATTAATATGTCTGAATCATTTCGTTGCTACAAAATGAGTCATTTGCTCCTCTAATTAGCTGCATGGGAGTATTCAATTATTGTGACGTGATGTACAGAAATAGTATGACTCTACTTCTTACTATTTCTGTAAAATATCATAATGATTTAGTTAATGATTATATCGGGTATTTATCGCGTACCTTTTGTTTTATTTCCATAAAATAAAACAAAAGGTAAGTACACGATATAATCATTAACTATGTTAACAAATCGCGAAAGTTTAAAAAGTTTTATCATAATGATTTTTCTTGACAATTTAAATATTGTTTTAATTATATAATTTTTAAATCAAGATATTCATAAGTTTTTGATGGTTCAATAAAGATATTATTCTATATTATTTTAGATAGCTAAAAAAACAAATATAGAAACCAAGATAGGTAGGTACTATTGTCCACAGTCAATGTGTTAAATATTACGTTTTAGTTAGTACGAAAAAAAAACACAATTGATTCTAAGATCATTATACATTATACAACCCTATCGGAAACGCACCGATCACCCTTCCCTGTAGGTACTACGAAATTGAAAGGGTCACTTCTAACATTCTATAAAATATAACTCAGTACGTAAGTATAATTAAACCTGAATTAATGTTTATAAAAGTTTTATAAAATATATTAGTGCATCAACAAAAAGCTTTCATTCAAGGAAAAGAATAAGGTAAGTACTTAGTACTTTTGATATGAGCACCGGGAAATTCTAAAATTTTGTAATGCTGTTATTTTAATTTACGGTTTTAGTTTTTTTGCTCTTGTGCATAAGTGAAATCAAAATATCCTATTAACATAATCCATGGTTAAAGTTTCTGTTATTATAGTACGAAAGCCCACTCAGGGTAATTTCTAAGATATCAAATAATATTCCAAAAAAAAACTACTTTGACGGGACTTGAACCCGCATCATTCCCTGAGTAAGGGAACGGGCCAACCAACTACACCAACCACCGTCGAAGTAGCAAATTTTTGTGTCTAAGATACTAAAAATATTTACTTAAGTACTTCTTATAGTTAGACTATAGATTCATTATAATTTATTATTTAAAAAGAATCGTTCAAAGCGGCCTATTACAATTCACCCACGTGGCGGGTTCGTGGTTGCTCAGTCGCATGAAAGTCGAAAATTTTTGTGTCTAAAATAATAAAAATATTTAAGTACTTCTTATAGTAAGACTATAAATTCATATTAATTTATATTTAAAAAGAATCGTTCAAAGCGGCCTATTACAATTCACCCACGTGGCGGGTTCGTAGTTGCTCAGTCGCATGAAAGGGGAAGCCCTAAACAATGAAGGGTGACTATAGGTAGGTACTCGCTTATAATACCTACGGCTTTGGTCTATTCTGTTAAGAGCAGAAAAGTTTAATTTATATCTGAGCGTCTGATCAAAGCGACGCGTGAATCGAGAGCTGAGATGAGTATCTGGCGCAGCGCATCAGCATTGCCATTACAGCGGGGCAATGCAGCCAGCGTCTTGGGGACGCGACGACTGGTATTGATATGGAACAGTTGAGCTATCTGTAGATTGTTTGCAACAGTCTGCAGTTAGCTCAATTGTTTCAATTGTAAATACTAGTTCTAATTTATTTCTATTATTTGATTGTAATTTTCTTTGTGAATATAGTTTTATATATGAAAAAAATAATTTATAGTTTGGTTTTTTCAAATACATACAAATTTTAAAATCTATTTATATTTTATATGTCTTACAAAAGGATCGTTTTAATACAGTAAATTATTTAACACTAATTCGTTATTACTTGCTACTTTGACATTTGAATATATTTATTAAACATCTAATTCAATAATGACCGATTTTTCTTTCACATTCAATTATAGATATCGGTACCTATACCTATAACTCTGAGTAGTAAGTAGGTACCTACTAAACATAAAAATAGATCGCTTCATGAAATTTTTACACAAATAAATCTTTCAGGTAAAATGAAAAAGTTGAACATTAAATACCACAAATTCTTGAAGAAAGAAATACTTAAATTAAATAATAAATAAATAAATAATGCTGGACAATTCACACAGCATTATCTAGCCCCAAGCTAAGCAGAGCTTGTATTATGGGTACTAGATAACTGATATACTTAATACAATATACTACATAGTTAGATATTTTTTATTATACATAGAAAACATCCAGAACGCCCTGAACAAATGTCTGCAGATCGTACAAACATTTGTCCCGAGGCGGGAATCGAACCCGCAACCTCCTGCGTCGCAGGCAGACCTTCGCCCGCTGCGCCACAGAGGTCGTCAAAAGAAAGAAGGTATTTCCTTAATAACTCTTTAAAACAAAGCATGTCTCTGAGAATGCGCGGGCGCATGTAACTTGTTAACTACGCAACAGTAAAGGATATCTGACAAATCAATCTCTCAGTTATTGTTCAGCAGTTATTACTGCGTCATTAACGTGCTTATCATTAGTAATTAACTAGCAAATAAATTAATTAAAAAAAATTGTATTGTCTTGATAAAATTGTGTTTTTGTTGGGCCAAACTTCTTACCCATAATAATACCTAATTGCTGCATAAATGTACTATACTATATTAGTTTTGTGTCACGAAAATTGGTAGAAAAGACAATTCTTTTCTACCAATTTGCTTCGGGACAAAAATCCCGAGCAATTTCAATACATTTCGGAACTTGGATCAATAACCACTTTAATACCATTTGGTATAAACAATATTTACTAAATTTGATTAGTCAGGTTAGGTTACGATTTTTAAAATAAAAACAATTTCGTTATTACATACTCACACAAAAAAAACATACATTTTCCCTACAATAGAGATAATCGAATAATCAGAAAGAGAATTACCTCCTGCCTCCTGGAAAAATGGGTCAGTCGGAAGAAAAAAAATAAAAAAGTTTGCAAAAAACTATACCTACAGAAAAATGTGACACATGGCACACCAACCAATCAGCTGGTCGTCGGCAGCGGACGCCCCGCCCCGTTGCTGCTTTTCTACTCTCACACATCAAAAATACGTTTTACCATTTCGTTATTATTTCCCAATACCGTTTCGGGAAAGTTTTTGTTTTATTTGCAAACTTTTTGTGAAACTTTTTTTCGAGCGCGCGTCTGTAAATACGATCTGTCAAAAGTGATAACTCGAGAATAAGGGGGTTTTTTCTTAGCTTGTAAATTGTCAATGTCAAATTAAGTACTTATGTAGTATAAAACAATAAATTGGACCATTTTCTAATGAATTATCATTAAAATACTAACGACCAATAGCAAAGTTTTCTTTGAAAAAACAAGTTACAAAAAGAAAAATAACTTATCCTAATCAAAGAAGTTACAAAAAACATTAATTTACTTTTATAATCACTAATTACAGTAAAAAGTACTCACAATTTCCCAGTAGCTAATTTATAGCCGGTAGACGTTGGATTTGTTTTCGTAACAGTGACGATGTTAATTAGCCGGCGCTCGCTGATTCATCACTTTATAGCGTCTCAACGGCTAGTCCTGGCCGGTGCTTAATTACACTGCAAATATCTTCCAAAATTTGTCGATAAATTACCTCAAAAAGTCTTATAACACACCACTCAGTTCAACACGAACGCACTCAAAGTTTGTGTAAAGAAGCTTAACAGAAGACGCGCGAAACGATTTTTTTTGTGGAGCTGTCAAACGCAGCGCGAGCGCTCACAGACACGGCCGTCCTCGTCAGACCGCCGAGGTTGACTACTCGCGACTCGGCGTAAGTCGAGGAGAAGAAGGCAGCGGTCTCTACCAACCCGCCTTTCATTCGTCTCTTTCTCGCGCGCCTAGGCCCACCCGACCATTTTTACGCTTAAACCGACTCAATTCAATTCAACTCAACTCAATTGTCGTGGCGCGAATACCTTCACACTGGACGCTAGAGTGAGACGTATAGCGTTCGGCTCATTTCAGGTAGCAAAACTTAGAAATTTTAGTTTAAAGTCATGATATACTATGTCTTCGATCAGAACGGGGCATCGCACACTGCACGATGACGTTTCATGTCTTTAAATCAAGAATTTGCGTTCGGAAAAGCAGAGCAGAGCCTTAATCTTCGTTTAAGGCGCAGCTGTGGCCGACGATGGTGCTATTTCTCTCCCACCACTATCGTCCGGCGCGCGGCAGCCTTGCGTTAGAGTGAGAGAACCTAACGTAGATAGGCGTTACCGATTTTGTCGGTTTGTGCTTTTGGGTGTGTAAAGTTTTAGGCCGAAACATGTAAAAATGCATCTTGAAAAAAAGTTATGTATTAAAAAAAGAAGCTTAGTGCGCGGTGGGGGGGACATTAATGCGGGAGGTGGTGCGGATGGCTTTTTTCGCATGCTGTATTTTCGGAGGTGTTCTCGTTACTGGACAATGCATTATCGAGTGGCGCTGCCGATTCTGACGCATCATCTTGCTTGCCCATTTCACCTCGATCGCCATTATATTTTTGTATCGATGTTAGAAATTGTATTTTTGGCGGTTAATTCCACCTTCAACAAAAATAAACACGTCTTGATGAAGTCATACACATTATTTTTTTTATTTAAATAAAAAAAAAATTGAACTTTTTTTGAAAAATTTATGGTTATCTAGCATGGCCTACATTTCTGTTAGAATATTTAGATACTTACTAGATTTCATTGAACTCGAAATAAAAATAAACAAAACTTTGAAATTGGTTTTGCGATACCAGCCGAATTCGCTGAAAAAGTACAAAGCCTACGTATATAGGTAATAGGGCTTTCAGAAAACTTGCTTAGTTGTTTAAATATTCAAAAAACATACTTACATATAAAAATACAGGTGATTTTTTCAGGGCCACTGAAAAAAAAAGGGGAAGTGTGAGACCGTGAAAGTTATCGAAAAGTAATGTTAGGAGTTACGAGTTCGATTTTGAAATAAATAAGTTCTGCATTAAAAAAAGTCAAATAATTTATAAAGCTTTTCTGGAAAAGGGAGTTTATAAAAACATTTTTACTTTTCGGTTCTTCGTTCGATAATCAATGAATAAATGTGTTACGACTATGTTTTTATCAAGTTGAATTTATGAATTTTTATTTTTAAAGGTGTTCCAATAAATTTGGCACATAGTCGTAGATTTATTTATTTATCATTGAACAAAGAACTCAACAATTAAAAAAAACCTTAACTCACTTTTCCATAAAAACATTTTTTTAAGTACTATTTTTGGGTACTTAGAACTATATTTTCAAAATCTAGTATGTAACTTCTAAAATGACTTTACGATAACTCTCACGGTTTCAAACTTCCCCTCAGTGGCCTTGAAAAAAAAACGCAGCCTGTGTATTTTTAAAATTTTCCTGAAATACAAGCAATTTCACCCCACAACAATATGTGTAGGTTGTGATATTTTTAGAAGGGACATAGAGAAATGACGTGTCTGACACAACCACGCACTAGGGAACAAAAAATGCAAAAGTGCACTTACGACCTTTTACAACACACATCGAAAATAGGAAAGTTAAATTTAGTTAAATTTAGCCTAAATTTCTAAAGACTGAATTTACTAAGAAAAAACAAGTAAACTAACACTACGCAAAACAAAATATTTTATTTGTAGATTAAAACATTGAAATTTATAGAAAAAACTAGCTGCGCCCCGCGGCTACGCCCGCGTGGAAATTTAAAATTATCACTTAGGGGTATGAAAAATAGATGTTGGCCGATTCTCAGACCTACTCAATATGCTCACAAAATTTCATGAGAATCGGTCAAGCCGTTTCGGAGGAGTATGGCAACGAAAACTGTGACACGAGAATTTTATATATTAGATTATAAGTTATGGATTATGGATCAGTTGAACTACCTGTAGATTGTTTGCAACATTCTGCAGTCAGATCAATTGTTTCAATTGTAAATACTAGTTCTAATTTATTTCTATTAATATTAATTGATTGTATTTTTCTATATAAATAAATTTAGAATAACATAAAATTTAAATAGTTGATTCGTACGTTTTACGTGTCTCATGGACACCTACAATCAACTAGTGGTAGGTTTCATCTTGAGTCATAACTAGAGAATCTGAAAATCTGAGAACTGAAAAATACTTCCAGTCTAGTAGTGTAAAGGCAGCTGGGGCTTGGATGACTCACGAATTTGAATAGAATGAGTCAGAAATTTTGATATGTTCAATCCTTTTCACAGTCTATCGATATAGACTAGTTCGCGGGATGGTGAGCTACCACAGCTGTCCGACTCACTGACAGTGGCCTAGTACAGCTACACACAGCTAGCTACAACTAGCTAGCTCATAGGTAGCCTAAGATATATAGATATAGAAAGGGACCCTATATTATATATAGGGTCCCTTTAATTAAGGTCGTCTGAAAAAATCTAGAAAATGCAGGATACGATACCTATTAGACTTTAAAAACTTCCTGTACCTATTTTAGAGTTATCTTTCCTGCAATAAATCTTTTTTATTATTTTATTACACATAGGAACTTTCAAAATAGGAACATCAAAATCAACAAAATTCCTCAAAAATATTTATCCCCGTGATGGATCCTATTCAAAATGGTGGTTCTGCCAACCTTATATTTTTCTGCTGCGGGTTTTTGTGACATTCTTCCCGATCTAACTTCTGCAACAGCCTTTGTCAGATCATCTTCACTGTAACTTTTATATTTTCTCCCTCTTACCTATCTTCTTTATATAATTTCTAACCACTTTTCAACTTGTATGCAATTTTATTATTATTAATTAATAATCTTGTATAAACAGAACACCTAATTTTAAACAAATAAAAACAAAACAAGGCGTATAACCTGCAAATTACCCATATTATGTCAAAGTAGCCCCAAAATGTGTCAAAGTAGCCCCCAATGTCAAAGTACGGTTTACGGTTTTCGTTATTATAGTGTGTAAGCCCTCGCACTCGGGGTTATTTCTAAAATATCAAATAAAATTCCATTTTATTTTCCACTTCTAACTAATAAATGGATAGCAAGATTAGCCAGCCGTCATGGAAGGCGACCCAAATCTCGAAATAGCAGATCTCCTTCGTTTTAGCTGAATTGGTAAACTACCTACAGAGTCTTAAAGCAGAGTTTATTCGAAGGTGGGAAAAAATTTGCTCAAATAAAACTGATTTTAGTACTGTTTTCTAGGTTCTACAAGTAGTTAATTTAGATAGCAAAAAAGAAGAACCTATTGCGTACATTGTAAGCCATTTACTATATCTTTGCTAAAAGATAAAGAGAACATAATTATGAATTTAGTAAAAAAAAACTCCAATAGACTCCAAAACGACAATTGATTTCTAGATAGTTTTAGGTTCATAGAAAAAAGTATAAAATGTGCACAAAACCTCTTTGCTGCTATCTAAATTGCCTGGAAGAGATCGCTTCTAAGCGATAAGGCCGCCCATTGTACTTGTATCTTATGTAAGGTTTCGTGTTTTGTATTTTTGTTGGTGTACAATAAAGTATTTTGTATTTTGTTGTATTGTAAATTACTCGTAGAACCTAGAAAATAGTACCTGTTTTTTTTCACTATCTATGTATCTACTATCTAGGTATCGAAATAAGGTAATCGATAATTTGATCAAAAAATGTCGCAGAAACAAGGATTCGAAGTATCGTTTCATTCCATTGATGAATCGTTGCCAATGAAACAATTTTAGATTTTTAAGAAAGAAAGAAAAAAGAAAAAAAATATTGTGAATCCTGAAACACAATGAGTAGATAAATACATTACAAAACTAAAGAGGTAAAAAAAACAGATGATAATAAGTACATAAAAAATACCTTCTAACTGTATACAAAAACAGAAAAAAAGCTTAGTGTTACAGAGGGGTCCAAAAAGGCCTCCGAAGAAGGTAATCTATCGTATTTCGCAGTCACATAGTCGACCGTTTAAAATAGACATTCTGTCCAAACTAACATCCTCATTAGCAAGTTTCTACCACCTTTGAGGTTGCATTACGAAGTAACGTGGAGGTAATAAAGTTAATTTCGTCCAACCATCGACTAAGTTGATGCTGTTAGCAGCGGATATTCGATTATATCGATCACTTGCTTAGGATGTTTGGAACCTCCAGGCGTTTCTGTTGACTTGGTCAATATTCCTTACTAACGTGCCTACAAATTGGTCAAGTGGAAATTCGTAACTTTATTCCTGTCTCTACCTTTTTCATTTTTCTGACTTCAAAGTCGATGTCAGTTCTATCAAATGTGGTGATGATGATAGCAGATGATAGTAGAAAATTCTGCTTAGAGTCCTCTTAGTACAATTTTCTATTGAATCTAGAAGCGCTTTATCCTTTGGAACGAAATTGGCTAGGCACTAACATGTTTGTCACAAAATTTCCAAGGTGTGGTCAATCAGTTGGTACGTAGTGCGTACTTATTATTTAGATTTTTGTGGAAGTTATCGGGACAAACCCGTTATAATACGGGGTTTTCATAAGGAACTCCATGAGTGCTAACAAATAAAAAAGCCATACTGTTTCGTTTTGATCACACGATTGGGTAGGTACTCGCGTGAACAAGACGTCACAGCATGCCTTTTTTATCAAATTATTGAAAGAAAAGAAAGAAAGAAAGAAAATTTATTTATTAGTTCACTAGAAAGCTTGCAACTATTACAATAACTAAACTTACTTAAGAATATTACATTAACAATAATAAAAAATATAGTACCTAACAGTAGCAAGCAATGCAGCGAACCAAAAGGTCCTATCTCAGCATAATGTTGCTCCACAAGAAGTAGAGTAACGCTGGTTTTCTGACAGGACCTTTGGCTCGTGTCAACACGGGTGGCAGACCACAGACAAAAAATAACACAACACTACTAAATAAAAATAGGTACAAAAAAGTTACTTGTCTAACAATGATATGAAGTGTATGAATAAATTATTTGCCTGTTCAACACGGGACCCCAATCTCAACACAGAACTATCAAACAAGTCCACACATACAGACTGTGATTGCAGGGACGGTTCATACTAAGTCTAAAGTTCCTAAAGCCCTTCAAATCCAAGTCAAGTGTCATCAACATTTATTTTCCGTAAGTTGCAAAAGCTGCCAGTATTTTTCACTTCCTCCCGCTCGCATACTTTTACAATGGAGGTGACTAGCCATTATGCTGGTGCCCACGTTCTCAAAAGAACCAGAACCAGGTTGATAAAACAACAACCTTCATTTTCTAAGTTAGTTTCAGGTAACTTCGTACGGCAGCGAATAGGTGGATGACGTCACAGAAATCCGGGCAACTTGTCCGACTATTTGAAAGTTTCCGTTTCGGTTAATAATTGATGGTTGAGGGGTATTACGTGTGACGAATGAAATTGAAGTTTCCATCTCAGTTTTTGAAGAAAAATTATGTTTTGAACTGAACTACGATGGTCTGCCATAATGTTTTATTACATTGGAAGAGATCAAACTATTGTAAGCTAGTCAATGCTTCGGTGTTGTATCCCGTGGGAATTTACTAAATCCTTTCTGAAAGCTTCTTTTACAACTACCCTGAAAATGTCACTTCTAAGGACGTATAATTATGATATCGATAAAACTATAATAAAAATCGACCACCTTTTGCAAAGGTCACTTCACTCGCGATAAGGCCGCCCTTTATACTTTCGCGATTTTTGATGTTTGTGGTTAGTAGTAGTAATATAGAGTTCACAAGCAACTCTGATTTGCTTCCATCCTTTGCTTCCAGCTAAGAAAATAGGAAATCGGAAAATTAAATAGTAAAGTGTCTTACAACTGAATATACCTGTACCAGGTTTTTCATCATACCAATTCATATTTGTCCACCAATACTCTACAAATATAGAGCATTTATTAATGTCGTAAAGTGACACATTGTGGTAGTTGCCGACTTATCGCTTTTCGTTAATAACTCAGTTGCCATCGTCATGCTTAATAGAGGCTTTTATTAGACCAATGTCTGTATTCTGGGGTCTGGGTCGAATCGGAGCTAAAAATTAACTTTTCTCATACATGTGTAATGGATAGATTCAAGTTAGATTTTGCTAAAATCGAGTTTATTTTCAGCTGAATCTGCTCTTCCGTTCTTAGCAGATGCTGAGTGGTGACCGATTTTGTCAGTGTCTTTCTTAGATGGTTTGATCATATTTTAAAAATTGTGTTGTTTTATGAAATCAAATAATATCCCGAATAATTTTCGACTTCTACGGGACTTGAATCCTTCCCTCAGTGCGGGAATGTGCTAATCAACTGCACCACGAGGTCAAGTGGGCTTACGCACATATAATTACTGAAACCTTTATTGTTTTTAATAATACTTTATTCACAATGAAAATTATACTAGTATTTACAATTGAAACAATTGAGCTAACTGCTGACTGTTGCAAACAGTCTACAGGTAGCTCAACTGATCCATATCAACACCAGTTGGAAGCGTCCCCAAGACGCTGGCTGCATTGCCACGCTGTATGGCAATGCTGATGCGCTGTGCCAGATACTCACCAGCTCTCGGGTCACGCGTCTCTTCGACCAGACGCTCAAATAGTTTTTTGAAAACCTAGGGTCTCGACTCGACTTTATTGTTTTATGTTCTGGCAAAATAAATATGTGACGTACAAAGTCACGAGATAATCACCGTTGGTTTTGTTAAAAGATGCTTTGAGGTTTCTAAATGTCATAATATAAAATATTAATAAGGAAATAAAAATATTTTTCCATCGGAATATACCCATGTTTTCATCACTTTTCGCCCAAGCTGACATTTTAGAACAATTTTATTTTTATTCAGTGGAAGGCTTATAATTTATTCATGTCTCAAATTCAAACTTTTGGGTTACTTACATTTTTATCATTCAAAAAGTTTAGTGTTAATTTTACAAAGTTAACAAAACCAGAAAATTCAATGAATTTATTTTGTTATTCGATGAAAGAAATAAAGTTAAAATTTTGATGAAACTTGAGGATTGTTTCTTTAGAATCTGGTAGATTCAGAGGGGTTGTTGTTATTCTTAATTTAATTGTTTCCAGAAAAAAATATTTAACCATCTCAATTTTCTCAAAGTTAGCACTACTAGGGTAGGGTTGTGATAGTCGTAGCTGGTTTTGAAAGGTTTACATATTTAGCCGAAATTCTAGGCTTCAGAAGATGCTTCAGAACTACAGGAGCGTATACGCTCCTGTAGTTATACACTCATCTAATTCCGTGTTACCAGAGATAGATTAAATGTTGGGATCATCGACATCGTCATCACTACAGTCCTTTACTACACTCATTACTGGGTTCCTCTAATTTTTGCCAACTTCTTCTGCCTTTGCTTTTCTCATGCAGCTGTGCTTAGCGACTACTTTTGACTACCTTTGTCGTTAACGCAATGCACTTTCGATTATCCACGGCCTCTCAAAGCTTTGGTTCTTGATCACCATGCAATACGCTGCGTACTGAATAGAATAGAGATTTATTTAGCACACAAAACACTGAAGGAAAGTAAAAACAAAACAAAAAGTAACACTAAACACAACAAAGAGATTGCATAAAACAAACGAACAAACATCATAAAACAGTACTTCACACTAATATTATAAATGCGAAAGGTTGGATGGATGTTTGTTACCTCTTCACGCCAAAACTGCTGAACGGATCAGGCTGAAATTTTGCATACAGGTAAGTCTAACCCTGGAATCAAACATACGACTTTTTATCCCATAAATCAGTTCCCATGGGATAGAAATAACCTCAAAAGTGTGGGAAGTCGCGGGCATAAACTAGTAGCACATAACGCAGTAATCAAAAGACCAATGCTTAATTCTGGTACTGACCGGTGTTACGAGGCGTTATGTACCATTTGCATCGAGCATGATAATGTTACGTCGTGTGCTAAAATCAGTCTCGTTGCTCGTTCCTCACGCCTTCTTTCCCCGTAGGTACTGACTGCACGAACGGTCGCTGTGACTCGTTACATTACGCCTCGTAACTGCGGTCAGGGCCGCGATCGCAGTAGGTACGGTACTGTCTCCCCGTGGCAGTACGATATGACACAGAATAAAAAAAAAAGGTACGGTAAAAGTAGTTGGCTATTGGCATTACGGCTCAAACGTTAGCAGTTGAAACGTTAGTAAATAAATAATAATAAATAAAGCTGGACAATTCACACAGCATTCTCTGGCCCCACGGTAAGCAGAGCTTGTGTTATGGGTACTAGATGACTGATATACATAATTATATACGAGTACATAGATAGATATTTTTTATTATACATAGAAAACGACCAGAACACCCTGAACAAATATCTGCAGATCGTACAAATATTTGTCCCGAGGATCGAACCCGCAACCTTCTGCGTCGCAGGCGGACCTTCGCCCACCGCGCCACAGAGGTCGTCAGTTAGTGTGCGCGTTCACATGCCGGCATCGGACAATCCACTGACAAGTGCGTCCACTGATCGGCAATCTGAATAACGTCATTCACATTAAACCGAAAAGTTGATTTTAAGAATCGTGCGGATCTTATATGGCAAACCATTGACGAGGCCCTAGTGCGGATTGTCCGATGCCGGCCTGTGAACGCGCACTCTAACGTTTCAACTGCTAGCGCTTGAGCCGAAATGCCATAGGTAACTAAACTTACTACACCGTGATTGCAGCCCAGTACCTACCCACCTTTAGGTTTGATCCACCACTCGAATATTGGGAACGGCCTTAAATTAGACGACCATTGCTTGCTTGGGGTACTGCGTCCATTTTACGTATAAGTAAATTTAAAAGCCACCAAAATACAATTCCTCGCAAAATACACCAAACGGCATCTGATAAAACTTGATTAATCTACGAGCAAAGTTCCGACTTATTATAATAAACTAATTAATGATGGAGGCGAACAATTCATTATCGAAGCAAAACTGCCTTCGGAACAATAATGATAATGAGTGTAATTAATTATGGGAAGTTCGAGACGTAGGGGTGGGGGTGCTGCCCCCCAGAACGAGTTAGGATTGTGGAGGAAAGATTCGGAGAAGGTACTTCTACTAGTAATGTAAAGAATAACAACGATATTTTTAAACAATAAAGTGTTCATTCATTCATTCATTCAAACTTCCTCTGATGTCATAATTATTAGTATTATTTATTTAACTATTTTTCCCGACGTTTCAACAGGTTTACACACTGTCGTGGTCACGGGATGACGACATCACGGTCACGGGATGACTGATGTCATCCCGACAGTGTGTAAACCTGTTGAAACGTCGGGAAAAAAAGGTAAATAAACGCTATAAGTACCTGATAAATAGTACTAATAATTGTGTTCAGATCGCGTAAGTTTGAAAATATTTATTCCTCTGATGTGCTCGTTCCTTAACTTATCCATCCTGGTCACTGAAGAAACGCATCGGGGATGTTTTCAGAGTATCAAACGGATGGCTTCAAAGCCTGCCTGATTGATCCGCAGAGTGCGGGACAGCCACAACAGCATCCTGAAAACCATAGCAGATAGGTTCTCATCCCTGTGGGCAAGCCTGGTTCACAGAGAGATCCCAGCAAACGTCTCTTTACTATGATGATCACTCTGGAAACGGGGCATGCTGTACAGAATTCTAATAAGATATTCAGTATTTTTAAGGTTGTACTAACGCTCTTTCTATTTTTTACATTTTTGTGTGCTTAATAAGGATCCATGGTTATCTAAACTAATATAATATTATAAAGAGGAAAGATTTGATTGTTTGTTTGTTTGTTTGTATTGAATAGGCTCCGAAACTACTGAACCGATTTGAAAAATTCTTTTACCATTAGAAGCCCACAATATTCCTGATGAACATAGGCTACTTTTTACCGCGGGAAAATGCTTCATTCGGGCATACACAACGGGTAGTAAGAATGCAGATTTAAAGTCAGAAATAAAGAGATTTTATTTTTATTTACAAACACATCCTAACATTTCCTGCATGCACAGTTCGTTCATGCTTCCGTGCAACGAAAGGTTGCCCAACATTCAGATCCAGTACGACAAGTTTAATTAGGGCGATTTGCCAATCGCATTTAGTGCCTCTGCTCTGACCTGTCGACATTTCATTAATTCTGAGCTTATCCTGTTCACGTCACGGTCTATCTCGCCTTTTAAAGTAAACATCTAACATTTTCGTTTGGTCATCATCAGCAGCCAGATTTATTTTTCCATAAAACCATATAAACGCTTCCCTAAGATTATCTCATCCACCAACATCATGCTTTTGACATTGGGTAGACATTGGTTGGTAGACATTGGGTAACTACATGTTGGCTTCACTGGTAACTGCAACTTTAGCCGTTCATACGTACGTTCATACCTACCCCAATAATACACAACACACAAATAAGCGTTCAAATATAGGATTAAACTCGTCAGATACATTTTGACTGACAGACTCTTTTAAATCTTTAGATACATTTTGACAAAATGGCCAAAGCCGCATTGACACGATTAGAGTCTGCTCGGACAAGCCTAGGACAGAGTGGACTCGTAGGAGCAGCTTCACACTGAGTGTACTAGGATAGCTATTTTATACTCATAGTACACTTGGATCATTTTCTGAGTCAACGTTGAAGAATTTCATGACATGCTTGGTTGTTGTTACTAGACGCCATTTTGCTTTCCTACTCGTTTACGAGCTAGTTCGGAAAATTAGAACGCGTATGAGTCTACTAATTATTACTCGGATTTGGGGCTGCAACAATCTGACTTGCGTCCGAGTAAGTATACGAGTCCACTCGGTCCGAGCAGACTCTGTTGGTACCGCAAGTTACAAACGAGTGGTCCGTGATCTGTCTGTCATCTGATGTCGTCAATATAAAGGCGGGTCCAGATATGTATCACTTGCCCGATCCCATCACTGTATCCGTATCAGCGTATCACGTATCAATGCCCGTACCAAGTTGTGGACGCCTCGATTTACTCCGTATTCGTATCTTGTATTCTGTATGACGCCAGTATCTGTATCACCTTTGATGATCGGACAAAAACCGACACGACCTGGGACGGGCCGAATCATAACGGCGGCGTCTCGAGATCGCGTAGCATCATCGGTCCACATATGCGATCATGATACGCCTCGGTGATACGGATACGGTGATCGGATCGGGCAAGTGATACATATCTGGACCCGCCTTAAAATACTGAACATAACGAGTAAAAGCCCATATTTCAATGCATTTCTTGTGCTGTGCGGTAGTGGCTGCAGTCCACATCTGCGGCCACCTTAAATTACCACATCCATCAGTTACCACATCGGTCTCCAAGAACAAAGGGTGTGAGACGGGAGGTCAGTCGATGTCGCGCTTCTGATAGCTTTAATCATTATTACTCTTATAATTAAAATTCAAATTCGAATGTCTAAAGAGTTGAAGGACTCGTCGCTATTTGTTTTTGTGATCGTTTAGAATGTTTTCTAAAACGGCGAAGAAAATTTCGGAGTAGCGTCCACTCTACTCTATGAGAAATGAAAATTATTACCATGGTCTAATACCATGGTCTAAATATACAGTCACATGGCACGAAACACATTCTGTTGGAAATTTTACACATATTTGCAGATCAGATTTTTAAATCTGAATATTGTCTTATCGAGATATGTTCAGAGCTTTATATTAGGTACCAATGATTATAAATTCAACAGACTTTTGAAAAAATGAACACCTAGACACGTTTGAGATGACTATGACGTCACAGAAAGGGAGGCAACACAGAATTTTTTTATAAGTAGGTAGGTGGTAATTACTTATGGATCAGTTGAGCTACGTGTAGATTGCTTGCAACAGCCTGCAGTTAGCTCAATTGTTTCAGTTGTAAATACTAGTACTAATGTATTTCTATTATTTGATGGTAATTTTCTTTGTGAATAAAGACGAAGAAGAAGTTATAGGTATAGGTAGCTACGGAAGAGCTAGCTAGATTACGGTAAGATTTCACTATTCACATTAACTTAAACCAGAACCAAACTTTCCGAACTAACAACTAAACTTTACTTTAAAAAGTTATAAGTTGACACAACATCGTCGGTCGATAGTTAATGCCAGTTCGAAAAGGGGGTTAATTAATAATAACGGCGTATGGGTGATTAATGAAACCGTACCCTTCCTAATTTATAGTTGGACTTAAGCACCTCACCCCCCCTCAGACCCAAAGCAAACTAAATATCCAATACCTCGCTGGTGATAGCGGGTGGGTAGTCTTGATACTTGAGCTTTGATTTGCTGAAAGCATACGCGACGACTGGGAAAAGTTGTTGTCGTTAGATAGCGGTTTCGAGTTTGTAGCACTGTTCGCAGTTCGTAGTGCGGTGAAGTTGGTCTAAAATACAAAATTATCGTACCAATAATTATGTAATATGTAAGACCTTCAGAAATAAACAATTTTATTATACTTTTATTATGACATTACTTATTTTGACATTATTAGATTTATATGACTTGATAGCCCAATCTTCTGGATATCTTTCTTCATGATTCCCACAACCGTTCAAGAGCGAGTTCAAGAGATCTAGTCTATAATGGCTTGAAAACGTCGAGAAAATGGAGTCATAGGGGGTATAGTACCTCAAATTGCTTGTTTTCAACTCCGTCGGACCTCCATATCTTCCAAACTACTGAATATTTTACTTTGAAATTTATATATGGTAAAGTTCAGGACTTATTCTATCGATCATATGTTTCGAAAACACGATGCCATAAAATTTTCTCGATGGAAAAAAATCGCAAAGTTACCTCTAATGTTTTACTAAAACCCTAATCTCTCAATAAATACAGATGATACGATCTTGAGATTAAGCATAGTAATTGAACTAAGTATAAAGAACATTTTATATGTGGCTTTTTTTTCAATTAACTATTCTAATGTTTGTGGGGAGCAAATAACTACTAAAAACTTGATTTTTGGGCTTACGCCGCTTTGCTCTGTCCCGCTCCTGTGAACGCGAAATCCTATGCCTATCCTCTTCACACAATAACGAGGTAGGGTACCGCCTTAAGTACATGTTATCACATTGACTCCAAGAAGTGTAGTAATTTATAATTTCAATCTACATGGATACGAATATCTCTTACCTACTCTACTGGTTTTAGGTTCTAGATGGTATTTTCTGTAACTAGTTAGTGACAATTATCTTTATATTTAGTCTGCAAGTACGTAGACTACGTAGTAACCTAAACATAGTATTGCGATTGAAGCGAAAAAAAAATATTTTCTTTCTTTTAAATAACTAAAAACCTTATTATCATAATCCAAGTACCAAAACATCTCATCCCGCCCACATTATTATGAAGACAAGTACGAGCAGTGTATTCGGACTTTGAAAATCTAATTACGTAGCCGGTACCCTCACCTCGATCGCTCCTTCGCGCCGCCCGATGCCGCCCGCCCTGGGGTTGTTCCTATTCGCTACATTTCTATTCTGGTAAAGGTTACAGATCTCAAAGTGATTTGGAAATGGATCGGCTACACTCGTAGACAAACAAAGTAAAGTTCCATCTATAGATATCAACTAGGAAAAGCATCCGCATCGCTTTGCTGTCACTGCATAGATAAACATTTTGAGCTTATGATTTAAAATGAACATAGACTCAGAGATTTTTTTTGTGAAATAAATATTAGGGGAAAATTTTTATTGTTTGCTTGTTTGTATTTAATAGGCTCCAAAACTACTGGACCGATTTGAAAAATTCTTTCACCTTTAGGAAGCTTACTTTTCAGGGAGTGACATAGGCTATATTTTATCTCGAAATTCCCACGGGACCGGGAACTACGGGTAAAACCGCGAGGCAATCGTCTAGTGTGAAATAAAATAAAAGAAACCCGCCTAGGATTTTAGAAAAATGAAGAACAACCAGTACAAAACGCGTCTCTAAAAGCAAGCCTGAATCAGATTCCATCTCAAAACTGACAGGCAAAATTAAAGATGGGTGAAACATACCCAAGCGACGATAAAAGGTTAGCTGCCCACACGGGACTGACCCCCTAGTCCAAGCGCACAAATTATACATGTTGTACACTACACTGTTCAACTCCATTGCTAGTGAAGTTTTAATTCTAGGATTTTAGAAAAATTAGAGACTTCCAGTGCAAAATACGTCTCTAAAATAAAACCAGAAGATTCTATCACAAAATGGACAGGCAAAATTAAAGATGGGTGAAACATACCCAAGCGACTATAAAAGGTTAGCTGCCTACATGGGACTGACCCCCTAGTCCAAGCGCACAAATTATACATGTTGTATTAATACACTGTTCAACTCTATTGCTAGTGAAGTTTTAATTCGATAACCCACCGACTGAGGCACCCGCCTCCCGCAATAATGTATTTATGGAAGATACCCTGGACTAATGAGCGAGCCTCTTTATGTTAGCTGCTCTGGTTGTGGTTTGGCCGGAACTCTATTCTCTACCTACGTATCGGTTAAATGTACCTATGATTATCTATTAGAGTGAATTATTATTTAGAGGCTCTGTGATATCAGAATGTAGCTAGTATTTCTTTCATCATCATCATCGACCTATGTTAGTCCACTGCTGTACTTAGGCCTCCCCTAATGAGCGCCATAGCGCCCTGTCTTCAGCTTGCTGCATCCATGTATGTGGCTGCAGTCTTTCGCAGATCGTCATCCCACCTGGCTATAAGGCGTCCTACACTACGTTTGTGTAGTCGCGGTCTCCATTCAAGAACACGTTTACCCCAGTGGTTGTCGGATCTTCGCGAGATATGGCCGGCCCACTGCCACTACAGCTTGCTGATTCTTACGGCTTTGCCGTATAACTTTGGTTCTCTGTCGGATGTATTCGGTACGAATTTTATCCTTTAAGTTTAGAGAAACTCCGAGCATAGCTTTTTCCATTATTTTCAGTCTTTCTTTATGTTTATCTTGTTCCCAATATTTATTTTCATCCGTTAAACTATTTCGTCGTGAAAAGGTAATACACAGTCAAATAAAAGTTTGATCACATTAAGCACCGCATCATCATCACCAGTATTGACTAACTGCTTTATGTTTGTACCATTGGCATCGGCCCTGCCAATAATGTATTTATGGAAGATATATTATACCCTGACTGGACCAATACTCATACTCATAAATTCATTCGCCGTAGGAGCACAAGGCACACTTGGTTAAGTCAATAGGAATAACTAATAAGACAAATTAAATAATTATAAATAAGTAAGTAACACAAAACAAAGAAATAATATCTATAAGTATCTATCTGCTGTAATCAAATTAAACAGAATTATTTTAAAAATAAATTACTGGAGCTGCTGTAAAAGGCTCTAGGCCTCCCCGAACACTAGCGCCGCCACATATTTTATCTTATTATTACGTCGAAGAAAGGAAATTCCAAAAATGACGTTAGGCAAATTGTGATACCTATCGTAAGCATTTTTTTAACGCCTCTGTAATAGTTTTATTTTGTATAGTTTAAACAAAGATGCGAAAATAGAGTTTGGTGGCCACCAAGGGCAACATCGTATCTCTGCCTAAACTATACAAAATATTACCGTTTTGCACAAAAACAAAACGGATATTATGTGAGTGGAGAAACGGACAGCATGGTTTGAAGAATTGCAATTTGAAATATGGATGTATTTATGTGCTTTTATCGTCCTTTTGTAGTCATGCTGTGTGTTTTTCCGTCAAAGTCATAGCAGCAAGTCCCTGTCATTGTGACATCTGTCAATGTCAACTCATAGTGTCATCAACACCAGCAAGTACCTTGCTGATGCTGTCCGTTTCTCCACTCACATAATATCCGTTTTGTTTTTGTGCAAAACGGTAATATTATATGTGTTTCGAAACGGACAGCATGGTTTGAAGACCTGTTTGTTATCTGCTGGTGAAAGACGGACAAACGCTATGTGAAAATAAAATGTATGACATGTAACTAAGTAGGTACTTACATGTAATACATAAATAACAGTCAAACAAGTCAAAGATCTTAGGACATAACTTCTAAGACTTTAAAGTTGTGTAAAACAAAATATTGAGTGTTTATCAAATCTAATTGATCAGAAATCAACGATACTTAGCATCACACAAAGTGCCCCTGAAGCACATATAGGTACACATGGATCTGGATAGTGGCAGCCGGCGACGCCGTTCTGCAGTTGTATTGTGCGCCGTCATGCAGGTCACTTCGTTGGGGCTTAGGTCTGGATAGTGGCAGCCGGTGACGCCGCAGTTCTGTCGCTGTACAGCAGATCGCTTCGTGGGGCCGGACAATGTTTAAAACTGTCATAAACTGGGTAAAAGGCAGTGATCTAAGTATGAAAATATTGTATGTATAGGTAATATAGGTATTTCATTATTTAAATGAGTAAAGTTCTGGTTTCTGTTTGAAACTTTACTATGAACCATTTAGATTCATCAATTTATTAAATAGGATTATGGTATTCATAAAATCTTGCTGATCAGAAATTACTGCTCTAAAATGCAAGGTCTAATATTTCAATGAGTGGAGTTCTGCTTAGTAGAATATTTTCAGTTTGAATGTGATAGTTTTAATTTTATTTAATTCAGGATTTATTTGTTGATCACATGCTTGGTAATGTGCTCATTTTTAGAATTAATAAATTTAATTGATCTTGCTATTGAGATCTGGGATTCACATGAACATAGGTACCTACTTCTTATGTATATCCTTAATTAACTGTCCATAATTGAATTTAGTTCAAATAGGACTTTTAACATTACAAATATAAAATAAAATATGTTATGGTATGGATAACTTATTTACAAGGGGTTATTTCGCTATAACCCTTGCTGTGTAATTATAGGTATTTGTATGTACTTAATATAAAGATGGTAGTTAATGATATCTACATATAGCTTGTTAGTTCTCTGAACTGAACAACATAAGTACTTGAATCAGGTCCAGTTGCAGAAAACACCAAAACAGGTGTCTGCTTGGGTATGTTATTGTTTTCATGAAAAATACTTGGTTATGAATCCACTGACACCATAACTCCATGGTGTTCCCGCTAGACGATATATATTTAATTGCGGAGAACCCTGTCATATCCGACGGTAAAGGGTAATGGTACCTTGGTTGGTGATAATGATGGACAATCTGATACAGGACAGTGGGTGACGTGCCTAGTCTTACCACTCGTCTACTTCACCGTACCGTTTCTCCCCCCCCCCCCCCCACTTTTTTACAAAAAGTTCCAGTGTCTCCATCTGAGGAGGGACTTCACTGGGGAGAGAACATTAAAGGAGCTCAGACAGAACCTCAATACAAGATTTAAAATGTATAAGCCAGAAGCATTATCATATTTATCATAGATTGTGTGCTATCTTCTCAGGCTCGAATATATTGGCAAAATGTCAGGCACTTTGTTGGGGCGTCCATCGCCTAGTATGTATGCCCCATCATCCGGATACAGTCTCCGAGGGCGACGTGTATATTCAGACAAGACTGATCACACTTCGACTGAAGGTGTTATAAAAGTCGACCTGACCTTGTTATAGCGAGGTATCGCTTTTAAGACCAAGTGCCAACAGGGCCTATAGCCAGCTGTGGACTAATATAGGCTGATGATGATCGAGCCATTCGAGCCATTGAAGGCGTAGCGAAAAATGCCATCCGAACCTCCTCAGTACTGGAGTTAACATTGTCATTTCCCCTCTGCTAGTTTGCCTCCGAGGCCAAAGGTATTAAGAGCCATTCGCGCCTTTGAAGGCTAAACGAAAAATCGCATCCGTATCTCCTCCGCACTGGAGTTAATATTGTTAGTGTCCATCTGCTAGTTTAACCTATCAGGTTTAGCAACGGGGCACCAGAGTCGCCACCTCTGCGGGTCACACCGCAGAGTCTAGGCCATGGATGGGGTAATACTCATACTCATAAATTTATTCGCCATAGGAGCACAAGGCACACTTGGTTAATATGAGAAGAAATATAATAATGAGAAGTATTGTACTATTTTACTGTAATAGCCTTCATTTCATGTCTATAATGCCACGCCCCATGTTCCGGATACAGCTTCCGCAGCCGGGGGCAATAAGTACCGTTCCGATACTCTGTTCAGATTATTTGGCTGGCAGACGGCCATGCCGTTATACCTCCCCGAGAGGCATGCTGCCGTAGTAGTGTCCTGAATCGTCGTCAAGACAGCTCCAGTAACATCATCGCCTAGCCCAAGTAAGCATGCGATGGCCCCTAATTTAGGATATAGCCTCCGAGGCCAGCGGCAATAAGTACCATACCGGTATTATGTTGATTATTTGACTGTTAGTTGGCCAAACTATAACATAACTCTCTCATGAACATCACCATTATTAGTTCCAGTTACATTGTTTCTGACGACAGGATAAAGTTTCCCTTATTTTATACATAAAATAATAAGTTTCGTTTACCGGTATGAAATGGTATAGTCCCACATATTGGCTTGAGTGTCAGATATTTGATAGGGTCACTGCCCACCTGACTGGAACCTCTCGTTCAAATGAGTGCATCCGATGCATCTCGTCAAAATGTGGATCACATCCGAGTGAAACCAACTGTGAAGGTTTGGTTATCTATGAGGTTTCAAAGTATTTATTGTAAACCAAATAATTATGTAATGATCCTCTGCTACTTAATTAACAAAGCTATGAAAAAACTGAGCTCTTGTGACTTACACACTCTTGAATATTGTAATAAAAATTTAATATACCAGATTCTGATGGTGTGTTGGTGTGCACTAACCTGCACCTGAAGTGAGTTGCACTAACTCAAACAAAATAGCAGTAGGAAATTGTCTTTAATTTAAAGGAATGCCATTGCCCTGCTGTTGGACATCCTAGGCTAATAATAGTAATCTGTTTGTCTTGATCATTTTTAGTTTGTTGCAGAGAATTTAATTTTGATTATTTCAGACTTTGGGTCTAAATGATTTTCAGAATAATGCGGGGTCAATAAAAGAAATAATTTTAGGTACTTACTATTAAATAAAGTTGTTCTATAAAAGCCATAGGTAACAACTGTGGAAATAACCTATGATTCTGGGAATGTGAAACTAGGTTCAATATGACATGTGATGTTCATTCCAACTGGTGTCATCAGATCTTGGAAGTAAATCATGTTTTAGATAGGTACTTTAAAATGTCGGAGATCACCATGACAATGATCTAGAGCATATTCAGTTTCAATACAATGAAAGTAACATAATGAGAGACTACAAAGTATTTTTATGTTTGGCACCTTACTCCGAGTAAGTGTTAAACATACCTGCAGGTAATTTTATTTACAAGCTGTAATGTGAAAGGTCAATTTGCAGAACCTTTTAACTTATTAGTTATAAGGTTAGGTTAAGGTAGGTACTGTTCTTTAAATAATTTAAGCAAAAGAAAGCTATAATTATATACCTACTTAGGGCATTTTCTTATTATTATATTTAACTTCCAATACAATATAGATTAGTTAGTCAAAAATCAGCTCTTGTTCTGATATACTCTCTGTACTCTGTCTGCCAGTAACAATGAAATAAGTACCTAGCTAAATTCTGATTGTTCAAAATAAAGTGGTGATTCTGCCCCGAACAGTACAAACCGAACCTGGGAACTTATTATTATGATTATTATTATTGTGCTAAGGTTTAAATCTTCTCTGTGAAAAAACCGGTAAAAAACAAAGCACATGGGCCTAAGGCACTTCAGGTGCTAGGTAGTTCATTTTGCAGGATTTTTCTGACAATCCTACAAGTGTTTAGTATGACAGCTTTTTGCATTAATGTGTCAACTTTTTATTTACCAAACCAGGTAGGTAGGTACTACCAGGTAGCCTACGAAGATTTCGATCTGTTATTTATGTAGGCATTTGCCCTGCCCTGCCAAACTTTGGTGTCAATGATGTTTTTATTTCAAACAATTAGTTCATACCTATTACATGCACATAACTCTGTTTATAATAGTAGTTTACTAATTCATCATCTTTTCATCAAAAGTATGTTTGTAACACTCAATTAGAGATTGCAAAATGATTTAACATGATCTAGGGTGCTAAAAGGTGGCACCGCACCTTCCGTCTATAGGTTATGTACTTCAACCTGGGTTATTATCGCAATAACTTGATAAGACAAGCTGTACTAAAGGATCACACTCGTGTGTGTACCGCCGGCCTGATGGTACCGGCGACATAACTATACAAAGTATTACCATCCGATGGGAACTTTGTGCCAGGCTCGTTATTATGAGTTTTCCACGCTTACCTCATAGTCAGTGGTCGGGATTATAACTCGGAGAGATGGGCACGAATTTTGCACAAAGTAAATGCTTGTACTTCACCGTAAACATCGTTTTTTCACCAAAAAAACCATAAAAACACAAAATTTTCTGCATACACCGCTGAAAATTTCAAACGCTATGAGTTGACATTGACAGATGTCACAATGACAGGGACTTGCTGCTATGACTTTGACGGAAAAACACACAGCATGACTACAAAAGGACGATAAAAGCACATAAATACATCCATATTTCAAATTGCAATTCTTCAAACCATGCTGTCCGTTTCGAAACACATATAATAAAACTATTACAGAGGCGTTAAAAAAATGCTTATAATAGGTATCACAAATTGCCCAACGTAATTTTTGGAATTTCCTTTCTTCGACGTAATAATAAGATATAATATGTGGCGGCGCTAGTGTTCGGGGAGGTAGAGCCTTAAGTTAGCTGCTCTGGTTGTTGTTTGGCCGCTCTATGCTCGCAACTCTATGCTCTATACCTTCGTATCGGTTTATTGTGTCTATGATTATCTAAAATTAAACTATGATGGGTAGAGATTTTTTAAAATAATTAAAGAATCTCACCAACACATTGCAGATTGATTGATGACACTAACATTGGCCGGGAATCGAACCCGCAGATGCTCTACCTTTGTGGCCTACTCGACTTGTCACGACAGCGCGCCGGTTCACCCAATATTTAAGCGAAGGAAAGTTATTTAAGATAAGATAAGATAATATTTATTGGTTCACAAGACACAAGAAAATACAATGATATTTTTATCATTGTATTTTCTTGTGTCTCGTGAAGTAGTGAATGAAAATTAAAGAAAACAATGTGAGACAAAAAGGTTGGTCAGCGTGTGCTGCAAGAGCAGCACTTGTCTTCCGTAGCATCTTAGCATAGAGCGCGTAACTATTTAAAAACCTTTAAAAGTAAACAAAACCGTTTTACAATTTAACTAAGTTTAAAGTGTATTGTAATGCTCTATAACGACACATTAACAGCCATTAAATTAAAACAAGTACATAATCAGACGTAATTTATGTTAATTATTCCAACGGCGGGACGTGTAGATTTAGTTGTGAACCCAATTTTATGTGAACTCGTTTCCATTGGATTCAGTAATTTTTTGTAACAAAAATTCACTTACATTTTATATTGCTAGAGTTATCTCTTTGATTAGAACAGTCTTCTACTGTTTCACATATCTATACTTAGTATAAAACAAAGTCGCTCTCCGCTGTCTGTCTGTCCCTATGTATCCTTAGATCTTTAAAACTACGCAACGGGTTTTGATGCGGTTTTTTTTATTAGATAGAGTGATTCAAGAAGAAGGTTTATATTTATAATATATGCATAATATATGTAGTAGAGAAATACTGATAATTCTAAGAATTTTAGAGGTTTCTAATGTGATGTCGTAAATAAACACATTTTTTGCACTTACGTTGCGTCATAAAGCAGACTCTGGCTGAACCCTACGATAAAGATCAAAATAATGTACTACTGTATTGTACATCTTATAAAGGTCTACAAAAAAGTCCGTATCAGCATTGCACCCCTGCGAAGCCGGGCGGGTCGCTAGTTTCATTATAAAAATTATGTATGTTAATAAGACCATCTGAAAAAATGATTTTTCTTACTTTTATAACTACAATGAAAAAAGCCCTTTAACTTCCTCACTCACATTAACTTTAACAGAATACCTGAAGTCACTAGCGAACAGGGTTTTCATAGCATGTGCCAATGAACACCCCTTCGAAACTGACCTACCCTCTTCCTGTGTCAAACGGAGCGATAATTGAATTTTGTTAAGTTTTTTTTACCTGCGTTGACCCACCGCTGGGCTAAGTTCATCCAAACCTTGGTATTTGTTGGTCCAAAGGCTTGGTATTTGTTAAAAATCTAGGGTACGTTTCTGTGCCTTAAAACTAGCACGACAACCTCTGTGGCGCAGTGGGCGAAGGTCCGCCTGCGACGCAGGAAGTTGCGGGTCCGATTCCCGCCTCGGGACAAATGTTTGTACGATCTGCAGATATTTGTTCAGGGTGTTCTGGATGTTTTCTATGTATAATAAAAATTATCTATCTATGTAGTGTATTGTATTATGTATATCAGTTATCTAGTACCCATAACACAAGCTCTGCTTAGCTTGGGGCTAGATAATGCTGGGTGATTTGTCGAACATTATTTATTTATTTAAATATTTAACACTTTTATGCCTCATACAACGCATATGTATACCTGGTGGTCCTCCACACACAATACAACTTTAAATATGAACACAATTGATATAAGAAATACATATTTAATTAAAAGGTTTCTAATTTATTTTGCTATGATAAAATTGCAGAATCTCAGTGTGGTGAGAACGAAAGATATGAGGAATGCCCAGCGCGACCAGCCGGTGCGGCCGTGGCGCGCCCGAGTCGCTCCGCCCGAGTCGCTCCGCCCGAGTCGCTCCGCCCAGGCTGGGCAGTGAATGCATTAAAGTCAAATAAGGTCAGAGCTAGCCTACTCCGTCTCCAGGTGACGTTTTATGACGGCGATTTGTCGCGGGTTCAGTGGACCTATAAATCAACTCGATTCGCCAATACATCAGCTTGTATTTGTATTGTGGAATTGTGGTTTGGTGAGTTAGGTTTGTACTTGGACCTAGATGTAGGGAATTTTAATATCAAAGTGTAAGTAGGTACGTATATTAAAGAGAATTTCTGAACTTGGTCAAAATTTCAAGTGTTGTAAAAAGTTTGACATACCTAGGGTACCTAGGTGTATTACGGCGCGGTGGCAGGACATTTTGGGAAAACTACAAAGTTCCGCAATTTTCGTAATTTTCAATAATTACCGATCAGAAAGTTTATAATTTTGGAAATTACAAAAATAAACGGTACCTACTGATTTCTGATTTCTTAAAGCCAGAAGCCAGTTGAAAGCTAGATGTATATTAATTAATTGGGTTAGGACCTATGTAGGATAAGTCCTAAACTTTCCATCTTACTGAAATCCCGAGGCCGCGGCCTGTACAAATTAACACCAGCCACCGGGTGTGTTTTTAGTGGGTCGTCACCGTCCACCTCCCTGAGACCACCTGGGTGAACCGTAGAATGTTTTTTTACAATTCAACGGTTCGCCCAGGTTGCCTCATGAGGTAGACGGTGGATAAGAACTCGAAATTACTTACGACAATACTATACGACGTATCCTACACTGTCTTGTCACATGCACTATGGTATTTGTTTGCAAAGGAGATCACCCAGCCCCCATACATTATTGGGCTAATTTTGAAGGTGCCGGCCACCTGAATTAAACTTAATATTTTAATAGATTGTAACAAAATGAACACATTTTATTACTAGATTAAAGTTCTAAGTCAAGTCTGTGAGATAATATTCTAACTCAAAACATCTATTCTTTTAGTGGAGTAAAACCTAATTATTATTATATTTCTCGTAATAATGTGCAAGTTAGATATAAAAAGGGTAGCAGGCATCGCAGCAGGTTCTTACCTGCGCCTGCGACACATGCTATCTCGCTTGCGCGCTCTCGCTCGGCTTGCCTTTAGTTCTCCATGCAACTACTGTTACATCGGACGGCTACTTCAACTGTGCTCCCAGTTTTATTTTATCGTTTTTGTTAACTATTGCTGTTTTTGTTATCGTGTTATTACAATGGCACAAATGTTGTGTTATACCAACTCAAACAGGCACGTAGTTATTATACAGAACACAAACAGGCAACTGGTAGGTTCATCATTGAAATCGGAGGACAAATACCTGCTGAACATCTGCAAGAGCTTGAAGGAAGGGATCTCTACATACTTCGAGGGCGAATCCAGTCCCGCCATGTCCGTTTACGAACATAATATAATGTGTATATAGGAATAGACACAGCTCTCACAGGCAGACAAGCTATTGCGCATTATTATTGCTCGTGCCCTAATGGCAAAAGAACTATCGGCTGCTGCTCCCATGTGATGTGTATAGTATGGTACATGGGGTATGCAAGGCACCTGCCTCTCATAAACATACCTGCTGAAGGCTTAGAAGATATATTTGTTAGAACAGGAGAACTACAGAGGAAAATCAAAAAATATTTAGTAAACGATGATTTTTTATTTTGATTTTTTTTGCCCTGAGCCTTTTTTTATGAAACGTGAGACATTTTATGCTATTGACTACCATTACACAACTTAGTGCAAAACTTTTGACGAAAAAGAAACTGCTTTACATCTACGCTGAGTGATACTTTCAGTTTAAATATTCAAACCTAAATATAATCGAATATAAAAGGGAATTGACTTAGAACTTTAGTATCATAATAAAAGATGTTAATGCTGAGTTCTATTTAAATAAAGCTTTTTTTTTTGTTGGCCGGCAAAATGAATATTAGCCCAACCTGGGTGATCTCCTTTCCCCCGTCAATAAATTTTTCTACAGTTTATCGAGTGAGCAAAACCGCGGGTATAAGCTAGTCCAAAATAAAAACATTTCTAATAAGAATAGTTATGATTATGATATAATATATTACAACCTTATGCCTTTTATGCCTGCCAGTACATTTGATAAAAAAAATCTTCGGATTAAATTAAACTGACCGGGGGCGTCGACCACAGGTGCGTCGACCACTGGGGGCCTAAGCCACGAACCCGAGACTTCAACTAAGTTCTGCCTCACATGTCAATAGGTGTATATTTTTTATTTAGATAGTGGAAACACGCATAATGAGACATTAAACTTCCGTAATTATCCGATTAAATTAAACTGACCGGGGGCGTCGACCACTGGGGACCTAAGCCACGACTTCAACTAAGTTCTGCCTCACATGTCAATAGGTGTATATTTTTTATATAGATAGTGGAAACACGCATAATGAGACATTAAACTTCCGTAATTAGATAGCCGTGAAATTAATGTTACCACGTTTGTTCGAGAAACTGGCTTTTAATTGTTTTTGTCTTCACCTCGCCTCGATAACTTTGTAAATAATTAACGAATAACAAGTTTAATTGCCAAGTATCGAACTCATAATTAGGCTTATCTTGAAAAAAAAATAGATAGGTAGATACTAGGTACTTAAGCCAGTTTTAAAACTGCAAACGCATAAAGAAAAATAAAAACACTTCGAGAACTGGAGAGAAGGTTACAAGGTCATGACTAAAATAAGCTGATTTTAGTCATTATTTGTAAAAATAATTTAAAAATGTATCATAAAATTGTGTAAAACCTCCTTATGATAAGTTTAAAAATAATAATTTGGTAACAACCATCTTATCATTTTCAAACATACAATATTTTAATGATTCAATAGTAGAAATTGAACAGGTCTCTAAACACCGAATACCACCTAATTTTAAACCTAGTTGGTAAAAAATCTTATCTATTCTCAAGTACCTACTAACTCCTTTATGCTGTTTTCGCCGTTTATTGGTTGCATTCATAATAATAATAATAATAATGCTGGACAATTCACACAGAATCATCTAGCCCCAAGCTAAGCAGTTGTGTTATGGCTACTAGATGACTGTTATACATAATACAATACATTACATAAAAATATATTTTCACTTTACATAGAAAATAGCCAGAATACCCAGAACAAACGTTTGCAGATCGTACAAACATTTGTCCTAAGGCGAGAATCGAACCCGCAACCTCCTGCGTCGCAAGCGGACCATGGCCCGTCATGCCACACCGGTCGTCATACAGAATACTTGGGAATAAAAGAATGAGAATTAGCGATCTACAACCTGTAAACAGAAAAAAACAGTAAACTTTCCAACCCTTACATCCCACCCCCTCAATAACGAATTTAATAAAAGCAAAATTCAACTTCAACTTTTCTCAGACGATATAAGGATTCACTTCCTTTGTTTTTAGCCGAGAGCTCAATATCTTCAAATAATATGATAAGGAAAAAAGAAAATGATAAGGCATTCAAAACAAACCACTACTTCTTATTTATTTTTTAAAATTTAAAATTGAAACGGACATAACACTTTAAAGTGATAATTTGAGGACGACTCATGAATAGTCAGTAGCACTTAGTTCCACTCAGTGATTTCAATAAACAGACACCTATAAGCATACCTACTTATACCTATAGGAAGAATAGTAAGTGTAGGATGGAAATATTCGAGTAAAAGAAATAAAAGAACGCAGCATCAAAGAAATTGGGTTAAGCGTCTCTACACCCAACAGTGGTAAATCATACGATGTGCATGATGATTTTTACTAAAAATTACCATAGCGTTGTTCTTGTGGCTCTCACGCTTTCCAAAATTAGAAAAGTTTCAGCTCGATCCATTCAGTATTTTTATTATGATGGAAAAACAGATAATTTCGACGACCGACTAACCTTCACACTGTCTGTCACACTGGTGTGAAGGTAGAAGAATCTCCTATTAACTTTTTAACTAATGTAAGTAGCATGTGCTTCTAATAATAAGAAAATCCTTAGTTTTGTTGATAAATTCAGACTGAAAAGTTAAGGAGAACCAGAACCTTTGAAATGATGCTGCGACCAGCTTCAGACGAAGACAGAAGCAATGCTAATTAATAGCACAAAACAATCTGAGGACGTACACATAAACGGCGAAGAGCTCCAGCCGCTGACCCACCCTTATAAATAATAGTGGCAAGGCACCCCTTTCACGTTAAGGGTACAATCCGGATCTCATTTCCAAATTGCATTTCGAAACTCGATCTAGCCTTTACAACTATACAAGGACAGGCGAATCTGAACCTTGATGTGATAGGATAAAGCATAGAATATTTGTGTCTAAGGTCGATTATAAGTAACATGGCTAAGCTAAGGTTGTATTCATAGGGAGCGGACAGGTCAGCGCGAATCACTTGAGAAGGGAAAATAACTATTTTGATCTTAGAGGTATTATTTAAAGGAGGAAATAACGAGCAGTCGGTTTTTAAAAAGATCAATCGAAAGGACTGAAACCTTGCTGCAGTCAAACCAAAAACTAAAGGTAAGTGATTTCGCGCGTTGACGCGCGCTTTGATATGAAGATAACGCCGTTAGCTGTTGAGTTAATCACGCGCCTTCATCGCGATTACAAGTGATTTTTTACCAGACTCACCAATAGTAACGAGTGACCAGTAGTACCTACCCGTGAACTACGCCTATACTAACCGTTTGGCTTGCTGACGTTTCGGACACAAAATCTTCGGACACTTTGTCCGAAACACATTTTAATTTTTTTATTTTCTTTACTGACAAAACAGAATTTATCATTGGTGTCGACCAATGATAAATTCTGTTTTGTACAGTCAGATAGTAAACTTAAACTGCCAAGATGAATCCAATGATACCTGCGCGTATACATCAAACACAAAAGATTTGTCAGCATATAGGTACAAACCTTATGCTAGTTCAGGCTAGCCATGATTTTGTTGATGAATGAATGAATGAATGAACACTTTATTTGTACTTACAAGTAAATAAAGTTAATAAAAGTCTTATATCTAAATGACAAATTCAAAGTACAAAAGGCGGCCTTATCGCTGAGAGCGATTTCTCCCAGGCAACCTTGGGATGAAGAAAAAGTTGATCATTTTGTTCTATTAGCTGCAAGCGTTTGCTGACTGTTACAGTATATTGTGAAACAAATCAGAAAAGAGGCGAGAGGCAGTTAGCGACTGGCAGAACCACATGTGCAATGAAAGTGTTAGGGGAAGTTATGGACGTCCGCTGCTCGATCCGCTTCTAACATCCGCTTAATGTGCACAGTCGGAGAAGGGGGCGCCGGCCGGCAGGAGCACTAACTTGTATAATGAGATATGATAATAAACGCTTCACTAGAATATTGATGTCGACGAGTTAGGAATGCACTAGCCTGTTTACTCTACCGCTTACAAATTATGGATTTATGCTTTTAGGTCGCCTGCTTTATGTATTGCCTTTGGGTGTTTGTTATTAATTTTGTTTATAACTATATCATTAAAGTTTGGAGAAAGGTGGAGATATTATTGGTTTTCGAACTTGGCTGGCAAACTACCATCTAAATATTATGTTAAATAAGTAGGAAATTACTTATTATTTTTCTAGTTTCTGCTGGTTTTACCTTAACAGATCCTGTGGGTGTTGGCGTGATTGAGTGCCTAACAAACATGTAAACTTCAGTCTTTACGAGTTTATTATAAAAGTGAGGTTTTTGAAAATTATTTGAATATTGTAAAGATTACAGTCACTTCCTAAACAATCCAAAGCGATTTCATTGAACTTAATATTTGAACATTAACGTCAATCATAATTCCAAATGATCTCGTGATTACGCCATGAGATCACTAATTAATCTCATTGGTTCTATAAAAGTCAGATGACTCATGGGTATACTCCTACAATTATCGAGCCTCGCCTCGTACTTACACCAATTAAATGTTATGGCACCTTTGTGTAGGCTAAGCTTGGGTTTCAGATACTTCAAAATCATTGGACTTTATTCCCGTACTTAAGCTTAAACTATCTGTTGAACATGTTTACAAAAATGTTGTATGTATGATATCAGATCACCTTGTGGCACTCCTATTTTACCCAGAATTATCATCATTCTCACAAAATCTCCTGGCGATGTTGTGGTTAGACTAATATCAAATTATTTATAAAGAAAATTTTTTTATGGAAATTTTTTCATAATTTTTTTGTTAGACTGATTGGCCCCACTCTGTTTGGCGAAGGCCTCCCCCAAATCTTTCCACTCGGTGCAGTCACATGTGATCTCCCATAAATCTCTGAGAAAGGCGTTAAGGTTATCTCGCCAGCACTTTCCAGGCCGATCTCGCCCATAGCTCATAATTATAAAAAACAATTTTTTACAAAGCATTTTACATTATTTTGCAAGAATACCGATTGTTAACCCAGTCAAATGCACAGTCAAAGTCAATACAATCAGAAATATCAGAACTACTGTTATTTTGCTAACGATCACTATAAAATAAAACGGAAATTAGAGAAATTGCCAATGTTACTGTAAATTACTTTTCTGGTTCATCATAATAATATCTAGTCAAGAATAGCAAATTAAGATCTGAAGTTTATTACACACAATACTTAAAACGGCTGGTTTCACCATAGTGAATAATAAAAAAAGCCTACCTTGTATTAACCTACGATTAACGGTAAGTTATGAGAAACTAGCTCCGGCTTTCTAGCTTTACACGCGATTTTTGAATAAAAAGCTTGTGTCCATATTGCCAAATTGCTTTAAGGCGAATAGAACATTTAAAAAAAACTTATGATAGATATCGTCTACGCGCGGTCCGATTTTTTATAATTCCTTTGTATAACGTAATTATAAAATTAAATATGTAGTGGCGCCACTATCCACCCTACTATTCGCCTTAAGGACTGCTTCCGCTAGCCGTTTTCTTCAATTATAAAAGAGACAGACAGAAGTACTATAACATCTAGTGTATATAAAAATCAATTGCTGTTCGTTGGTCTCGCTAAAATAGTCTCGGTTAAAAACGGTTTGACTGATTTCTTTTTAGGGTTTCGAAGATCGGTTTCGAAACCCTTATGGTCTCGCTTTGTCTGTCCTTTTTTCCCTCCTTAATAACTCAACAACTACAGCAGCCATCAACTTGAAATTTAAAATTATAATATATTTCGTGCGCCTGTACAGATTTTAAGAAAAAAAAAATGAAAAAAAATGAAAAATGAAAATGAACATTTTCCATACAAATTGAGATGTCAAAATTTTAAAAGAGACCTACAGAGTCAAGTGGGGTATCAAATGAAAGGTATTAGTTTGTACATTTCAAAATAGTTTTTGAAATTTCTGTAGGTTTCATACTTTTTGAAATATTTAGAAAATAGTCGAAAAAATACCCATTCCCCCCCTCCTATCTCCGAAGTTTGTAGAGCAATTCATTCAAAATGTATGGAGCGTTTGTAGATATAAATCTATATTTTACAGGAAAAATATAGAGAAGTCTGTAAAATGAACCATTTTTGAAAAATGGTCAAAAAGAGGGGGGATAATTTTCAAAAAGAGGGGCTACCCCACTGAATGGGGTATCATATGAAAGGTATTGATTTGTACATTTTAAAACAGTTTTTGAAATTTCTGTAGGTTTCATACTTTTTGAAATATTTTGAAAAATGTCGAAATTTTACCCGCTCCCCCCCCCCTATCTCCGAAGTTTGCAGAGCGATCCATTCAAAATGTATGAAGCGTTTGTAGATATAGGTCTATATTTTACAGGAAAATGTAAAATGAACAATTTTTGAAAAATGGTCAAAAAGAGGGGGGATAATTTTCAAAAGGGGGGGCTACCCCACTGAGTGGGGTATAATTTGAAAGGTATTGGTTTGTACATTACAAAACAGTTTTTAAAATTTCTGTAGGTTTCATACTTTTTGAAATATTTTGAAAAAAGTCGAAATTTTACCCGTTCCCCCCCCCCCCCCTATCTCCGAAGTTTGCAGAGGGATCCATTCAAAATGTATGAAGCGTTTGTAGATATAGATCTATATTTTACAGGAAAAATATAGAGAAGTCTGTAAAATGAACAATTTTTGAAAAATGGTCATAAAGAGGGGGGATAATTTTCAAAAGGGGGGGCTACCCCACTGAGTGGGGTATAATTTGAAAGGTATTGGTTTGTACATTACAAAACAGTTTTTAAAATTTCTGTAGGTTTCATACTTTTTGAAATATTTTGAAAAAAGTCAAAATTTTACCCGTTCCCCCCCCCTATCTCCGAAGTTTGCAGAGCGATCCATTCAAAATGTATGAAGCGTTTGTAGATATAGACCTATATTTTACAGGAAAAATATAGATAAGTCTGTAAAATGAACACTTCTCGAAAAATTGTCAAAAAGAGGGGGGATAATTTTCAAAAGGGGGGGCAACCCCACTGAGTGTGGTATCATATGAAAGGTATCAATTTGTACATTTCAAAACAGTTTTTAAAATTTCTGTGGGCTTAATACTTTTCGAAATATTTTGAAAAATGTCGAAAAATTTACAGCTACACCCTATCACCGAAGCATGCAGAGAGATCCATCTGAAATGTAGGTTGGTACCTACTAGTTTTAGGTCTTCATTAAATTTCGGAGTTTCTAATCGGTACCTTTAGTACATACCTACTAGTTCACAAACGTTCGAAACCCTCGGCGCGCGAGTTATACTCGCACTTGACGGGTCTTGTTTTTTGTGTTGTTTACTCTAATGCAGGGGTGGTTTAAAAGAATAAAAAATAAGGGGAAAGTTGTAGGTGATACGTAGTTCACTGGGTCATCTAGTATAGGTACAAAATTTGTATTGAATCATGTACACTAAGATTTGTCTCTAGTCGTCTTAAGCATGATTATGATCTATTGCCTAGACTAGAACAATAGCGTCTAAGCTTGTAATCAACACTTTTATGGAGGCGCCTAAATGTGGCTGTGACTCTATTGTGACTGCTCTGTTTAAGGATTGATTAAACAAATTAAACTGATTCATATGTGACATGTTGTGACTCACATTTTGTTGTAAAATTCTAAGCTTTAAGTGTTTTTAAATTGCATTCAGTTTTTTTGCTGATGCAGGTTTAGAACTGTCTACATATTTTTGACCTCTATTTGAAACAACATCATCAACATCAGCTTTTATTGGTCATACTGGCTCAGAACTGCCTACACATTTTTGACCTCATTTTGAAATAACATAATCATCAGCCTATACTTGTCCACTGATGGACATAAGCCTAATGAGTGCCATAGCGTTCAATCTTCAGCTTGCCGCATCATCTTCATCACATTAGACATAACATGATTAATAACTATATTTATAAATAATAAATAAATAATAATAATAAATAAATAGTCTCGACTCCGGGGGGAGCAAATGGAAGGTTCTAGAATAGGTACAGCCTAAACTAAGTTTCTGTCGCAGATGATAATAATTCTAAGCATTCGGACTCACGTCACATCATCAAAATTTTACGAGAGACAACATTACAAGCTGGGGCTCACGTAGACCTCATTAAAGGCACATGCGTAATAAACCGACACATTACTCTTCACAAATACAATGTAGACTGCCGTAAATTACTTACTGTCGCCGAATAGCGCATCAACGAATAGTTTGTACGTGTCCATTGATTGTCGGTTGAAGCGTCCGAGAATATAAAGCAACCGTAAACTTTTTAAAGAAAATAAAAGAAAATGCAGTGCAGTGATCACCGGATAGAAGTGTAGCACGCTTCACAATGAGGTGCCATAGAACACCAGCATTTTAGTTGCTCTCCGATCTCCTGCAGCACACGATATAAAATCGAATCTTGTTGGATGTTACAGGCGAACATTACAGGCGAATGCTCGTCAGGCAATAAGCGCAATACTCACAAATAAATTTTGGAAGGCTATATTACAGGTTGCTCGCAGTGAGGGTAGGCCGTTATACGCATAAAGTATAATTTTTCTGATACACTTTATAGAAGAAATTTACCCGGTGTTTATTGGAATGGGGTTTTTTGACGTGACAACGTCTTATAATTCGATAGAGCCGGCTGCACGCACGAAAAAACATGACGTCATGCGGCGTTACCTCGCTATGACGTCATGCGGTCTGAGGCGTTCCATGTAAGGCTTGAAGTGCAAGCGAGAGCGCTCGACATCCGTCTCTCTCCTACTTGAGTGAGCGATGCGTCTGCGTGGACAGCTGCTATACTATAGTACATTTACATGTTTTGATCAAGTATCAAATGCTACCATTCCATCAGTATTTTCTTAAGACGTTGTCACGTTCAACTATCGTCAGTAAACCGACTTTACAGACAACCAATTTTTTTCAGTAGATGAACGTCGTTTGGCTCGATTCCGTGGCAATAATTCCTTATTTTCCTATTATATAGATTTGGATTTACATAGATTTTATATAGATTTTCCTATTACATAGATTTTGGGACATTTGCCGGGCGGCAGCATTATTAATTTGTAAAATATCCATCGTACAATGGACACTGTCGAAGACGGGGCGCGAACTTGCGTACCATCCCATTGTGTGGACTTGAAACAATAATCTGGAACCGTTGTAATGAGTCGGGCCAAGACGATGCACACTGCTCGGATATTTTGTTTTAATTAAATTAAATACAGAAAGGTATTTTGATGAAATTAATGAGTAAAGGTTAGTTGTTCCGAGATAATTGATTGGTAGGGATACGGAAATTACGAAAGATATTCTGATTATTAATGTTTTTAAATTTCGTTCGATATAATATTAGGATAAAACAATATTTAGTAACAATTCCGTGTTAAACCTTTTCTGATAAGATCCAACAAAATGTAATTCGTTCGATATAAAGTAAAGGTATACAAAAAAAGAATGTCTACCGTTTTGAGCAGCAAACAAAACAATCAAATAGTTCATAGACCTTTTCTTTTTCCTACTATGACTTTAAAGGTGGAAGTTTGTGAAGATGTAAATGATTAAACATGTTTGATAGGGGTTATTCCAGTTTTCTCCCTTAACAAATTTCCCTTAAGGGTGAAAATTGCAATTCATTTTTTTGAAGTCCAGTTTTCCCCTTCATTTTGCACTTTTGAAATATGTAAATGTTTTTAAAATTTGAAATGAGGTCTGATTTAAGTTTCAGTTTATTTACTCATGAGCTCCAAAAACCTACTGAAAATTACAAAATGAAATTCGAAGCGAAAATACTCGATTATATACAGGGCGCCACGGAAAGGGTGTACTAAGTGATTCTGGAGCCCAAGAGCGTCAACGTTTGTTTTACGATTTTGTGAATATCGAACTTTTTTGAATTATTTTGAAAAAAATTAGAGTTCTTCTACGACGTTCCGTGGCAAACTGTATAACAAAAAGTGTACTTTTTTTTCAGTTTTTTTCTTATCAGTGTCACTATTTTAACTTGTTGAGTAGATCCTGAACGGGGCTGAGCTATAAAAAAAGGTTTACGTTAAACAAGGTAAAAAGAAAGTACAAGATCTTAAATAATAGAAGTGAAATAGTCGACCCCTGTGAAACACCGACCGCAAGACGTCTGCCCGGGCTGGCTTCTTATGCAGATTTTACGAGTGCGAGAGGCCGCGCTCTTAGCTAGAATCGCTTAATTGTTTGAATCAGACGTAGGGACAAAAACAACCACGAAATGTTTGGCAGCAACTATAATCATACTGTATTAACAGCAAGGAATGGAAAATCAAAATGGCTAGCAGAAGTTCACTGATCATTTTTGAAGTATAAGTCGTTCCTAATAATTTTATCGTACGAAAACTCACTTCGAGCTAAGTAGCAGTAAGCTTTTCAATGTGCTCAAGTTATCAGTGTGTATAATGCACCTTCCTTTTGATTATAATTTATATTAAATTTTACCAGAGTTTTATATCAATACATATGTATTGTGTTTGGTTAATTAATTTTTTATTGGGTATTATCAAGGTGTCCGTGACTTATATGCAACCTTGTAATTAGAATTATTTATTTAATGTCTGACTTTATTGTGGTTTATGAGAAATAATTAATTTTCATTTCGTTTCAGTATCAAACACTCAGATTTTGAATCTCAAATAGAGTAAATACAATAAAAGGTCTAAAAAATACGAAAATGATTTATATTGTAGACCAATAATAATTGCTTGATGTAATTTTCCCAAGCGGGAAGATGAATTCTATACCCACTATTCAAATGAAAAGCAAAAGTTTAGATCAGGCAATGTTGTCTCCACTTTCATAGCAAATCTTTCACAGGAAACATAAATCTTAATCAATCCCGATCCTACATCATTTAATACGATGGTCAAAAATTACAAAACGGAACCCATAACCATCAACTTACTTCCACTCTAGACATACAACAGCAACAATAACCACAACATAAACCAATGTTCAAAACAAACAAAACCGATCGCTACCGTAAGTCTTAAACAAGTCATACAAGATTACGAGCCATCGTCGACCGTGTAAAACTATAAAAGATCACTGGAAGTGGTACAATGCGAGTAGACAGAGGAGCTCCGTGATATATGGGACCACCGGCTTTACAGAGCCGTCTGGCGGCGTATTTTATATAGAGCAGATGCAACTCAAAAGGCTGCGTTCGAGATTCTAGAAAGTTCATGATAAAACACAACGTGATCAAAACACCATGCCTTGGACTATTTATTGAGAGATACTATCATAAATTGTTTTGTTCTAACACGCACTGCTATATACAGAATTATTATAGCGAATTTAAATCGAATTTAATGATTGTATTATTAATATTAAGCCTTGGAATAAGTTAGGTACAATTTAAAAGTTAGTATATAATAATGTGAGACGAAAATTTTTCAGTATTTACCAAAAGTTTTAACCTGACTCGAAGCTCTGTAACGATTTGTAGGTTAAAAATTATACACTTAGGTAAAACAGACTTTAAAATAAACACCTGATGATTTGAAATATAAATCTGCAAAGGCATCCATGCAAAATGCAAAACGAATTTCAACTGCTCGGAACTAAAAAAATCACTTTTGTTATAGCGGTATTATCCCCTCTACAAACGTACCGTTTCCTAAACTCTTTTACGTTTTCGCCGGGCCCACGTAATCGAGTAGCAATGTTTCTACCGGTTTCGGCGCCACCGTCTTTTGTTTTGCGACCTTCACCTCCCAATGTCGGTCTGCGTCCCGTACCTTTTTCTTTGACCCCTTTCACGTGTTTACAAGCTTGTTTTGGTCGCTGTTGAGATTTGTGTGGAATGCCTTTGTCTGTTCTATGCTTGTGTTGATTCTTTGGTGCGTGTTCTTTTTGTGAGGCTTTGAAGTTGAAGAGCTTATTTTAAGGTTAGGTTTGGAACTAATTTTAACTTTCTGTGGCAGTCGTGTATTAATTACCTATTTTTACATCAGTAGATGTTTGCTGTGTGGTGCCGGTTTAGAATTTGCAACTTTTCCCGTGGGTGTCGTAAGAGGCGACTAAGGGATATCCGGCGAGGGCGGGCAGAGCTCTCTGCAGAACAATTCTAACATTAAGGTTTTTTGTTATTATAGTGCGTAACCCCACACTAAGGGTAATTTCTAAGAAATCAAATAACATCGCAAAAATTTTCGACTTCGACGGGACTTGAACCCGCGTCCTCCCCTAAGTTACGCCTAGTCCCTTAGTGTGGGGTTACGCACTATAATAACAAAAAACCTTAGAATTAAGCTACGTGACACCTCTCGTCAAACGAACTAAATGTAACTTTAGTCTTTGAACAGGATTGGATAAACTTCAATGTTTCCTCTGTAGGTGGAGCTAACGGCGCGAGAAGACCGTAGGATGTCGCAGAGATTTTCGACTCCCACGTCACTTGACTTCGTGGTGTAGTGGTTATCACATCCCCGTACTTAGGGGAGGACGCGGGTTCAAGTCCCGTCGAAGTCGAAAATTTTTGCGATGTTATTTGATTTCTTAGTAATTCTAACATTGAACCGCAATCTCTAACCCGCAGGCCCAGCTTGGGGATTATGGGCATTACCCCCCATAAGATAAAAGTAAACTAGGCGTAGGTCAAGGGGAGGCCCGCGTTCAGCAGTGGACCAATATAGGTTGTTGAGGAGGTGAGGTGGGACGCTTGTAGAAAACTTTTCAGCACTTGTATATAGCATTTCGAAGCATCTTTTATAAAAATGCTATCAGTTGTTAGGTAATATTAACATTTTAGTATTATTGTATAGAGGTTGATAGAATAGAATATTGTCTTGTGCAAAATAAGAACATAGTCAAACCATAATTTACAATTGACTACAAGTTACAATTTGCACTGAATTTATAATACAATAACATTTATATCTGAAATTATTATTCAAATCAAGCAACATTAATCAATACGTCGATAAAAGAAAATGCGTGCGGCGATGCCTCTACGCAGCTAGTGATGAGACAAGGAATATAAACCAGCTATCGATTATTATTAGGTATCGACAAAGTTGTATTAATTATTCCGATTCCAGTAAACTTACGTATATAAGATTAGTCTTATTTGTATCTACCGTTTTAGTACACGCATAAATTATTAGTAGCATCAAATTTACTCTATGTATTACTTACAAAGTTTACTGTGATGTAAAATATGTATTTATTTTATTTATTTATTTAATTAAGGCAATGCCAACAAAACACATAGTAAAACATTTTTATGTAAACAGGGTGCAAAGATTATACAATAAAATGTGTGTTCTTAACCGGCTTGCACAACATTTGCATGAAAAGCACAAACAACGATTGTATGTAGTGAAGATCACAATTCAATTACCTACTACATGTTGAAGGGTCTAATTCGAATTGTCTTTGGAATTACTTTTGTATAATCTGAGGGGCGGGTCTATTTGACGTTAATAACGAGACGTGATGGTGACGTTTCCTTTTAGTATGGGATTTGCGTAGTTCCCAGTCCACACTATAAATAAAAATAAATAATTAAATAATGCTGGACAATTCACACAGCATTATCTAGGCCCAAACTAAGCAGAGCTTGCGTTATGGGTACTAGATAACTGATATACACTACATAGATAGATATTTTTTATTTTACATAGAAAACATCCAGAACGCCCCGGAAAAATACTCCGGTAAAAATACTGCCCGGAAAAATCTGCGGATCGTACAAACATGTGTCCCGAGGCGGGAATCGAACCCGGAACCTCCTGCATCGCAGGCAGACCTTCGCCCGATGCGCCACAGAGGTCGTCGACTATAGAGGCGCTGTACCAAATTGTATGGAAAAAGGAGACGTCACGATCACGTCTCAGTTCTATCGTCAAATAGACTCACCCCTCTGATTATTTGTAAAAACTTAGGCAATGCTACAGCTGACAAGACAAAACTCGGTATAAGCAATAAGACTGCGTTTAAAGAAACCGAATTATCGAGATGTAACCAATTAAACAATTTGCAGACGAGTAGATTTTAGTATCAGATGCCTACATCATAAGATGCACTTCTTTCAAGCATTTTTTTAAGACCGCAAAGGTGGCACACAAGCGTGAGGCCCGCCTGAAGTGAAGTTTTTTTGCACGGCAACGTTTCATAATATGAGAGAAATTGTGGTTAAATGTGAACTTAATTAGTCGGCAGGTATGGCAATCGCGAACAAAGTCGTGGGTACAGCTAGTATAAATATATATTTATAATGTATAGAATGGAATAGAATAGAATATTTTTATTTGTAACTTATTCAACAAAAAACAGACACGATTTAAAGATAAAATAAAAGATAGTACAGCTTCTGTCGAATTAAGTCACAAAACGGTCTCTGTCTCAGCATAAGCTAGTTGTTACCACGTAACAACCAACGCTGGTCTTCCGACAGAGCCGTTTGGTGACGTCACGGAAGATAACACAAAACAATCAAAAATATAACAATGAAAAAAAAACATAATCTGCGGCAACGGTTGACAAACACGAGATACATATGTGTTGCCGTCTTGCCGTGAATTACATGAACTCCTGAGGAGACGCTGAACTAAACTTAAGTAACTAATTTCTGTACACACCGACATTTTTACACAGGTAAACATAAAATATAGTGTAGGTAATAAATTTTACAAAAATAACTATTTTAATGTTACATAGCAATTACATAGCATCATTATATGATACTTGTATCGATTTTATGACTCTCTTGTCTTTTCTGACCTTCAAAAATAAAATTGCGTAGTTCGACTTTAAAGCCATAATAACTTTGCAAGTTCCTTATTGGAGGGGGGATATTATTCCAGTTGTATACAATAATAAATAATATAGGTACTTATATAGATTATATTTATGATAGTAGAAAGTGCTCTTTATCTTAGTTCTAAATATGTTAAGGCGAATAGTAGGGTGGACAGTGGCGCCACTACATATTTAATTTAATCATTAAGTTATACAAAGGAATTATCAAAAAATCGGACCGCTGCACTGCTGGTAGACGATACCTATCACAAGCTTTTATTTAATGTATCTGTAATAGTTTTGTTTTGTGTTATTCAATCAAAAACCTTGTTTGGAGAGCTTGGTGGCCACCAATAAGAACTAAACTCTTGATACAAGTATCTGCCTAAATAATACAGTACAAAACTATTAAAGATACATTTAAAAACAGCTTATAATAGATTCTGATATTGTCTACGCGCGGTCCGATTTTTCGATAATTCCTTTCTAAAACGTAATTATAAAATTAAATATGTAGTGGCGCCACTATCCACCCTACTATTCGCCTTAAGCGATTATCATGATAGATTCATCGATATTTCATCGATGATGCCAAAGATTCTGGTATCTCATCTCTACTAACCCGTTGTCGCCTTGCTTGAGCAGTTGCATCAGTGTGCGTGTACGCCGGAGATAATGAACTATCTGCACTAATATATTATAAAGTTCATTATAAACAATTATTTATTGTTAGCGCATGTTTATTAATAAAGCGAGTCGGTAGGACTGCTACCGTGCATGTGTGGGTGTCAGGGCTCTCAAAAACTAAATTTACCCTACTTAAAGCTTCTTGTGTATGGAATATTATTAAGTTAAGTTACCGACCGAGGAGGATTCTGACCCCATCCCTAGACACTACTTTTTTGTAAGTGCCCTAACTGGGAATAAAATAGGTGCCGTAAATGTGGTGCCCTAAAAATCGCGAAATGGGAATACTTCAAAATTATACATGACACCGACGCACCTGAGAGCAGACGTGTCATGACATCACAGAAAGTATGGAATCAGAGATGGAATCAGTCAAACGTCATCAAGTAGCTCTACACAACACGTCCGAGAAAGGTATACGAGGCCTGCGTGTGCGAGTAGTGATTCTAGATAACCGCTACTTATCTTGTCATTCTAGATAATCTTTGATTTCCCAATAATGTGGAAAGGAGCGCAGCAGCCCTATATCCTAGCTGTCAGTCGGATGAAAGTAGCCGTTTGGTCAGATTGCTCGGACTGCATGAGACTCAACTTGTCTCGATCATGGTATACTAAATAATGTATCTACTTTATTATAAATAGGTACTCAGAGTATAAGATAAGTTCTAAGTACCTACTTACTATGTCGAAAAGGGATGATTCTCGACCCCAACGATCAACTTGTGAAAAACGATTTTTTTATTTTCAAATATTTTTTATGCAAAAAATAAAGCTGATTTTCTTCATTATGCACTTCTTCACATTTGTGAAATATTTTGTGACATTATTTAACGTCACAAAATAATTCACAAATGTTTTATGCGTATTTTTTCAGCAAAATCAGTGCTTTGTCATGAAATTGTTACAAAAAATTATCTAAATCCTTTGAAATTTCAAATCAATAATAATGCTGTCAGAATACACGTAAAAAAAGACGAATATGAAGAATAACGCTTATAAAAACGTTTATAATAACGATCATTTCAAAAAATTTAAAAATTCGTAGAACAAACGTCGACCCCCCTTTATGGAAGTGTAAACTAATCAATGCCGAAAACCTTGAATACATCGCACATCAGTGGGAGGTATAGAGACTATCTCGTGTTATAGCAGTGATAGGCTAAACGTGTGCGCTAAAGGATGTTCAATTATCTATGCACGGTACTTGCTATACGGTCTTCGCTACTGACCCACTTCGTCTGTACCTGAGATCCTTCCTCTTGGAGGAAGGAACGATCTGTTTGAGAATTTTGAATTCGAAGGAAATTATAGTTAAAGCCAGCATTCTAGTAAAACACATAGAAATTGGTAAGCAAATTAATTAAAAATGTTAAACTATTTAGGACTAGCTGACCTGGCGAACTTCGTCCCGCTCTCAACTTTTAAACCTTCCCTGAACTTACACAAACATTTCAAGACCAAAATTAGCGAAATTGGTCCAGCCGTTCTCGAGTTTTAGCGAGACAAACGAGCAGCAGTTGATTTTATATACAATGTGTCTGGTTACCGGTGTCGGAGACTTTGGGGGGGTGAAGTACGGTAAATTTTTTATCGTTTATAATAACGATCATTTCAAAAAATTTAAAAATTCGTAGAACAAACGTCGACCCCCCTTTATGGAAGTGTAAACTAATCAATGCCGAAAACCTTGAATACATTGTCATGTTTGCACCACTAATTTTCAAAGAAAGCGTAATTAAATATTTCAACATTCAAAAATACTGTGAGCTTATAAAAACTGAAACAATACGGAGGCCACTGAAAATCATCGCTACGGCATCATCTTCTGTTCTAGCAAAATACATTGTTTCTATCTTCAAAAGTACTTTAAAGTACAAGCATATTTATTTTGAAAAAAACATAAGATAATGCCATAGCGTTGATTTTCAGTGGTAATTATTTTCAAACTATCGATCTGATCACAAAATTATTAGCAGGTATTATTTACAAACTTTTTATATAATAGGTGAATAAACGCGATAAATACCCGCGAAATAATACTAGTAATAGTGATTTTTAAAGGCCTCCGTATTGTTGCAGTTTTCTATAAGCTACCTCCAAAAATGTATTATTTGTAATTGTGGCTTGTTGAGCACTTACATAGATAGATAAAAGATTTTTTCGACCCTGCAACACACAATACAAAGGTCTCAATAAATAAGGCATCTTTATAAAACACGGAGATACTTATGAATTTATTGATGGAACAAGGCTTGGGAACAATAAGTCGGTGTATAGTTTGCAATTTAAAAAATACAGATTCGTAAAAAATATGTGTGTGCCTGCTGCCTGTCAAACAGACAATAATAGCTCAGCAAAACACTGATTTTCAGTATTAGGCACCCTTTGAGCCGACCAGAAGAACGAAACACTAACAAAACATATTATAATGTGTGATTGTCTGTTACAATTACAAATACAAATACAAAATACTTTATTGTACACCAACAAAAATACAGAACGCGAGACCTCACATAAGATACAAGTACAATGCAAGGACAATTGAGCTAAGTCTAGGATTAATTAGTGTCTTAAGTTAGTTAAGTGTAGTAAGATTAAGGCATATAAAATTATTTTCTTTCTTTCTGTTATTTTGTATTTATATCATGCACTTAGCCCTTACCCATCTTAAAAAGGTCTTGAATTGGTGCCGTACCGACTACGGTACGGTAAAATTTCCTAAACTAAGAGTGTAAATAGGTACTAACCTATGTACACTCTTAGTTTAGGAAATTTTCGTTGAAGTTAGAACATTAAACTCTTGGAAAATACCCATGCGACGACCTCGGTGGCACGGTGGGCGAAGGTCCGCCTGCGGCGGAGGAGGTTTTGGGTTCGATTCCCGCCTCGAGACAAATGTTTGTACGATCTTCAAATATTCGTTCCAGGTGTTCTGGTCGTTGCTATGTATAATAAAAAATATATATCTATGTAATGTATTATATTAGTTATATCAGTCATCTAGTAACTAGTACCCATAACACAAGCTCTGTTTAGCTTGGGGCTAGATGATGCTGTGTTGATTTTCCAGCATTATTTATTTATGTATTTTATTTATTTTTGTCTTTTTATAGGAAAATATCGAATACATCGCACATCAGTGGGAGGTATAGAGACTATCTCGTGTTATAGCAGTGATAGGCTAAACGTGTGCGCTAAAGGATGTTCAATTATCTATGCACGGTACTTGCTATACGGTCTTCGCTACTGACCCACTTCGTCTGTACCTGAGATCCTTCCTCTTGGAGGAAGGAACGATCTGTTTGAGAATTTTGAATTCGAAGGAAATTATAGTTAAAGCCAGCATTCTAGTAAAACACATAGAAATTGGTAAGCAAATTAATTAAAAATGTTAAACTATTTAGGACTAGCTGACCTGGCGAACTTCGTCCCGCTCTCAACTTTTAAACCTTCCCTGAACTTACACAAACATTTCAAGACCAAAATTAGCGAAATTGGTCCAGCCGTTCTCGAGTTTTAGCGAGACAAACGAGCAGCAGTTGATTTTATATACAATGTGTCTGGTTACCGGTGTCGGAGACTTTGGGGGGGTGAAGTACGGTAAATTTTATCGACAAATCACTGTCCCTATTTTTTTTTCTCGCTCCCTGATAAAATGGCAGCCATTTTGTTTTCTTTTGCCTCGAAGCACGGGTGCTTGTATTGTTTAAGCTATAGCTACCCATGCAGAGGTTCTAGGAGGACGATAGAGGACTCATTTGATTGCCAATAATGTAGGCAATAAAGCAATGATAACATTGTTGCATTTTCTATTTTATAATAGAAGAAAAGAGAATTCATAAAACAAAAAATGAGTGTGCGAGCATTCGGGGTTGGTTTATTGGGAAATCTCCTCGCATACTCTCTTACAGCAGCATTAGCGTTCCCGTTGCACAATCCATAGACGAAATGGATGCTGGCCTCGTCCTGGCTGGAATAATGGAAATCTTCCATTTCTGTTAACTTTCGTCAGCGAAAAATACAAAACTTAACAAAAATTAATCTGACAGCGCGCCATTTTTTTTTTCAGTTACATCACGTCCTTATCTACAACAAAGCACAGAATTGTCTATGGACACGCAATTCCTCGAAACCGTGAGTCCAGTTGCTTATTAGCGGGATATTTAAACTTTCAAGGGTCAGATTCAAATCGTCATAACTTCTAAACTATCTTACTCAGGTCTAAGATGCATGACTTATTTTGAAGCACACATTCTATACTATCGTTCAGTAACAAAAAACATGTAGCTTGACAGTTTCAATTTTATGAAAAAGTTAAAATTTAAAAAAAAATTTGAAAAAAAACTTTTTTTTGTTTTATAAATTCTCCTTTCTTCTATTATAAAATAGAAATTGCAACAATGTTAACACTGTTTTATTGTCTACATTATTGGCTATCAAATAAGTCCTCTATTGTCTTCCTAAGACCTCTACATGGGTAGCTATACCTTAATCAGTACAAGCACCCGTGCTTCGAGGGCACAGAAAACAAAATGGCTGCCATTTTATCATGGAGAGAGAAAAAAAAATAGGGATAGTGATTTGTCGATAAAATTTACCGTATTTCACCCCCCCAAAGCCTCCGACACCGGTGACCGGACACATTGTATAAGAAGAAGATTAAAAATGTCTAGAATGATTCCGCTAAAAATTGTAACTAAATATATTTAATTCTAATATTTTGCCAAGGATTTCTGCAAACTTAACGCCTAAATCTATTAATTAAGGTTAAAATTGCCAAATCTGATAGTCTTTCACCCAAGAAAAAGCTCACGCCATCCCATCTTTAGTATAGAATAAATAAAAACTAAGCAATAACCATAGAAACTATCGTAGTTTGATGAATTCATTACAGATGAAAGCGGGTCAACTACGAACCTTATTGACCGCACTCACCCTGAAGTAGTCGCCCGTTAAGGAACGAAACGTTTGTGTTCTTCCCTACAAATAGCGGGTCAGTATCTAACCCGCTAACGTCCATATTAAATGAGCAATAACCCTTTATACTCATTACTAGGTTAGTTACATAAACCTTTCTAAACTTATGCAGATAAAAATCTGGATACCTACTCAAATTACATAAAATTGAAGAGGAAGTAACGGAAAAAACGTCGGGTATCTATGTCTCCCCAGTATTCAGCTTCTTCCGACAAACGAAAACAATGATGATAGTTCAGTTACATCGGCATTTTAACCCTATGGAGTGGAGTGCTTCATTCGAGCGCTCGATAAAAAAATAAGTCCAAAAAGTCCGCGCCACCCCTAGGCTCGGCGGGCAAAAAAAAAAACAAGATAAAATGCGCCCGGTCGTAATTTAACGTCCTACCAGTTGTCGATGGCCGTAGCAGCGATTTGAAAATAATTCGGGGAAATGTCCGTCAATGGGTTAGATTATTGGCTTGGTGTAAGGGAAATTATTTGGTGGGGAAAATAAAAATAGAATACCGAAAAAGTGCGGTTGGTGAAATTTTTTATAGCATGCACAATGGCTACGGTGGATTTAAATATTCTTCAGTCTGTAAAGTTTTTAAACTTATGGAATCAGAACACATTATTATAAACTGAGAACTATAATAATTATAAAGTGAGGGGAGTTGCAAAAAAAGCTGCCTCCGCTTTGCAGAGGCAGGTAGCTCCAGTTCTCCAGTCATCCCGTGACCACGACAGAGTGTAAACCTGTTGAAACGTCGGGAAAAATGGGTAAATAAACGCGATAAATACCCGTTAATATTTATAATAATTCTTTGGTAAACCAAATTTTTGTGTCTTTTCTGTCTAATTTACGTGTCAAACTTCCGTTTACTTTCGTTACTTCTTCACGATAAAACTACTGAACGGTTCGGGCTGATGAGATGAGATTTTGCATAGTTGTAGGTCTTAACGTGGAATAACAGGCTATTTGTATTTTATAGTCAGTTCCCATGGGATACAAATAAGATAACCTTTAAATGTAGATCCAACGCGAAGCCGCAGCCAAAACTAGTATAAGTACTTACTACAAAATCACTATAATGTAGATCACATTACACTAATATTATAAATGCGAAAGTTTAAATGTATGGATGTTTGTTATCTTTTCACCACAAAACTACTCAACGGATCGGGCTGAACTTTTGCGTAGATACAGGTAATTCTAATCCTGGAATCCAACATAAGCTTTTCATCCCATAAATCAGAAACTAGTCATTAATATTTACCACATACCACCAAACATGATTCAAAGACGGATAAAATAGGGAACTTACGAGTATTTGAAATTCTCTCTTGCTGGATCATTGGCCTTTTCGAGACTTATTTTTGAAATTTCAAGTACCATGACGTAAAAGGCCTCAGTTCCAAGGCCTCAGGTCAAAATTCCGATTCCACCCAAAGAAAGACTGCAATCCTTATCAAATGTCAAGTTAAAAGTCAGTTAACACCTCTGCCCTTCTTTAACGTCAAAGTCAAACTGATAAAGCAGTATTCATGAGTTCCCGTCGTAATGACCCATAACTCAGCGGCGACGTGCGTTTCATTCGACCTTCGTGGTCATTGTGATTGCAATACGTCCTTATTCAGATTCAACTAGAATAGAATAATCAACTGCATCACACCGGAGACGTCACTTCAGTGAGGCGATTTCAAAAAAGAAAAAGAACCTTTTTTACGTTAGAACTCAATAGAGGCCTCTTATCTTTTGCGGTAGAATAGATTCTCTCCTTGGCATGTCATATCAAACTTGCATAGTTTGACATGACATGGACTATACTTTAAAATCTGTGCATGATATGCCAAGGTCAATGTCTGTAAGTAGGGTCTGTGCCATTTTATTTGACGAGCCCAAACTCAAGCGCCATCTTTTTATTCTGGTCGATCTATTTTTGATATTAGAATTAAGAGAATAAGATAGATATTAAGAAAACGCTTAATTTATCTAACTATAGACTTGTGAACCGCATCATCAGCTATCTACCTAGGATCTAAAATGTACACGTCGTGATGATCCTATGTCTCTAGTTTACATGCTGCGTATTAAATTCTTTTAATTTTATAAAATCTAGGTACCAATACATTCTAACATTAATTACGAATATCAGTGTGTTTAACAAATATTGTTTGTGTTAGAAGAACACCATTGTCTCGTTAATAACGAGGGACGTTCCAGGAGGGATGTTCCAATATTCCTTCAATCTACGAAATCAAATAATATCGCAAAAATTTTCGACTTCGACGGGACTTGAACCCGCGTCCTCCCCTCAATTCTTCAATCACCTAAAAAGCTAGAAAACCAACAAATTAATGTCTCACAAAAACATTTCAAACTGCTTTTTTTACACTTTTTTACACTGGTTACACCTATTCTGTATTTGTTTAACCCGTATCCGTCAAACATATATCGTAAGAAAGTAAACCGGGGCCCGTCATCGAAAAAATAAAATCGAAGTTTCGTATACATTTACGTACAAACTCTCTCGACACACGAGTTGGTTTTGAACGAAAACGAAATAGAAATTACAAATTTTGATTTGAGAGTAGGTCTTTAGCTAAACCTATTCTTGACCTTCATAACATCCGTGTAAGAATTTTTTACACAAAAGCTCAAGCAAAAGCCTTCGGCTATAGCAGCGTTTTGACGTCTTTGACTCATTCTCAGCACTAACAAGATGCAAATATTGCCTGAGGTTGAAAAGCATTTACCTACCTACATAACTACTAGGGAATAGTCATATTATTGTCATGGAAATGGTCAATGAAAAACTAAAAAAAAATAGAACATTGATAAAATAAATTATAATAGCTACTTACATTTCATTTTGTGAGTAGAGTTAGCAATTTCAAAAATTAATTCCTACTTCCACAGAAAATGATTATATTCTGTACCAAGGGTATTAAAGTATTATCTACATGAGTTTCCAAACTAAAAACCAACTTCCGATAAAAATGTCTCTACATTTTACCAAGGAAGAGTGAAAGAAAGGATTGCAAAGCACGAAAATTCTCTACAAAACACTTGAACATAACATAATAACGTCAATAACGAAACAGAAAACACAAAAGCAGAAACACTTGAAAAAACAGGGAAAATAATGATACAAACCTCTTATTTCACACAATTACTGCGATATGTGGAGGAGTTGAGCGTTGAACGCGCTTTGCCACCTTTTTACTGACAAAAAACAAATCCCGGAATGAAAACTCTTTGCTGTTTTAATATAAAGTGCGTTCTAGACGGCACGGATCTCTGCGCCTGGCGCTAGTGTTTAAAAACAGGTTTTATTTATTATTTGTATAAAAACAGTTTTTGACGTGACAACGTCTTATAATTCGATAGAGCCGGCTGCACGTACGAAAAAACATGACGTCATGCGGCGTTACCTCGCATGCGGCGTTACCTCGCTCTGAGGCGTTCCATGTAAGGCTTGAAGTGCAAGCGAGAGCGCTCGACATCCGTCTCTCTCCTACTTGAGTGAGCGATGCGTCTGCGTTGTCACGTTCAACTATCGTCAGTAAACCGACTTTACAGACAACCAATTTTTTTTTATATCAAATTCATCTATGGAAACTAGAATCATGAAACAACTAAAGTCGTGAAAAGTAAAAAAACAAGCTAGTGTAAATCGCCTTGTTAATTTTGTCCAGCCTGCGGCGAATTTTGAGGACGTATTGTGCCTGGATGTATGCGTCTTCCCGTTGTCTGTACACGGTTTTAATTGTGCACGTCATTGACGCTTTTTGAAAAAAGAATGAGGTGTAATTAACGCGCGAATATGGAACGTGACAGCGCGTTTTGAGGGAGCAATATTTTTTTAATTAGGCAAGGGTTAGCTTCACAAGGTGCTTGTGGATATCATTATTTTTTGTCGCTTGTTTTTGACTCGGTTTTATAGATTTGAAATAAGATGAAAACCACTGACTTCGTGATTTATCGAATTAATCGAACGCCATCGCAATATTTTTAGATCACGGCGGAGTAAAAAAATCAGTACATTGTTTTTATTTTTGTCAAAAGGCAAAATTACCTACCGTAACTTCCCACGAACTATGGAAACAAAGCCCCCATGTGCAATTAAAGCCATTAATTTGATTAACACCTACTACTGTTTATTCAGCACGAGGTAAAAATAAATTCGCCAAGCAAGAGTCTTGCGTTACAAGGGTTCCGCCTTGGAAATATGAATTGGAAATAAAATTTGTATAAATGGATGTGCTAAGTTTAACCGAAGATCGCTTTTACGATCTCTTAGTGAGATAACTCTACAAAAGAAGTATCTTGATTTATATAAAAAGTTCTAATATAAAAGTTTGCAGTTAGTGGCAGGAAGTAAAGTAAACATTTTGTTATACCACCTTGTTATTTTAATTTCGTTTCATTTTCAGATTTTTAGAATTTCCTCGGAACACTAAAAATCCGACAATGACTGTCCGAAAAAAACGATGATACATGATCCTCGTTTGAATCGTCGGTTGGTTTATTTTTTTATTAAAAAATCACATTAACGGCCTTCATTGGGGCGGTGATAAATAATGCCCTCCTTATTCAAATTTTTGTTTTTGTTCAACCCCCGAGCGTAATAAATGAGCTTATTTTGGTAACGCGAAATGATAGCGCGATAAAAAATACCCGATTAAATACTTCGATGTGTGCGAGAGGGAGATATAATTTTGTGTAATGTTCTGATCTGCAATTGTAATTTTTGGAACAGGAAATTAGAGATCTAGCTCGTCAATCGTCTTTTATAAGGAGGAATTCGTTTTGTTTTGCGCAAGAATTTGTACGGCTTGTTCCTCGCATTCATAGATCGAGGCCGGATTTCGCAAATGTAAGTCAATTCTTTTTTCAAACATTTTAAAAATCAGTGCAATCAGTATTTGGGTAAAGAGGGCTAATTCGAATGCGCCATTTTCTTTCAAATTTTTTATGCCCCATGAGACAATAGGTTTTGCAAAATATTCTTAGACAAAAGGTAAAAGTAGAAAGAAAAATAAATGCACGTGATCAATGATCTATTTTAACCCGTTCCCAAGCCAATCTAAGAATATTCCTCTGCAGATCACCTAATTCAAGCCACTTATCATATCAACATTCGCATATGCCCAATGAAGCGCAATAATACACCTAAGTGGTTAGAAGTATCCTGGCAGGATCTAAACCTATCTACAATGGATCATCATTCAATTTGTGTGTGGAAATGGCCTGGTTATCTACAATAGGGTGGATTGGAGTCCATACATTATGCATGGATGAGATCTAGGTCTCTTGGACTCGTTCTAGAATGTGTTCTTAGTGCTTGCTATCATCTAGTTGATCTACTCTAATACGTAGGTAATCCATACGCCTGGAAACCACAACACACGTGCAGGATCCATTACGAAGTCTAGTCAAGTCAAATATGAGACTCGGATTTTGGAAAAGATATTGAATCCAGCCGTTGGAGACTTCACGTGATTATATTATACATTACCTCACCCAATAACAGAAACGGCAGTTCCACTTTTTGCCATGACCACCACGCTTGGTTAGCGGGTTGGTGATTGCAGTATTGGTCTCAGGTGGATGCTGCTACCAATCTCCTGAAGAAAGAATATTAAATTAACAAATCAGTCACTGCCTTGACGATACATAAACGGACTATGAATTTGTTTATGAAATCGTGAATAGCTCTAGACTGTTTTTTAAAATATTCAAACAACGTAAAATCAGAGACATAGGCCTCTCCTAGTGAGCACCATATCGCCCTGTCTTCAACTTGCCGCATCCAGCATCTGCCTGCAGTCTTTTGCAGGTCATCATCCCACCTTGCCGGAAGGCGTCCTATACTACGTTTGCCGGAGTCGCGGTCTCCACTCAAGAACACGTTTACCCCAGCGGTTGTGGGTTTTTCGCGAGATATAGTCGGCCCACAGCCACTTCAGCCTGCTAATTCTTAGAGCTATGTCGTTAACTTTGGTTCTCTGTTTGATGTATTCGTTACGAATCCTATTCTTCAGAGACTCCGAGCATAGCTCTTTCCATAGCTCGCTGAGCGACTTTGAACTGGTGGACCAGCCCTACCGTGAGTGTCCACGTCTCAGCTCCGTAGGTCATGACGGGTAGGATACACTGATTTAAAACTTTAGTTTTCAAGCATTGCGGTATGAATGACGAGAAGACTCGACGTAGTTTCCCAAACGTTGCCCAGCCTAACAGCCACTAGCTGGATCCTCCTCTTGAATTTAGCAATTTAGCAACTTTATCATTTTGGTCAAAATTCTGCACTCCTCGAGCCATAGTTATTCCTTCGAGAACAGGAAGGAAAATCAGTCACTGCCTTGAATTCAGTACCTACTTTCGGCGGGCGTGAAGATGTAACAAACATCTATCCATCCAAACATTATCCAAGCATTCATAATTTTAGTGTAATTGCAGACGAGATACTTTGTTTGCACAAGTGTACTTAGACCAGCACAATAGTTCTAAATAGCGAAGTTTATTCAGCTTGCTTCCTGAAAGGGTAACTAAACAATTGCAACAGACAAAATTCTATTGCGAAAACATAAACAAACTTGCACAATTATGCAGATTTTATGTCACCCCTAATTGCCAACTTATTTAAAGAGGTTTCTGTTAATTTCCTCTTAGGGACGAAGAGGGTGGCAACCCTCGGCTAAGATTTTCTTTTCTTTAAATCGCATGTAAATTTTATTAGAGAAATTATCGATGGTAGAAGGAAACGCAATAAAAACTCTGATTAACATCTTGAAGAGTTTTTCAAACTGTCTCTTGGGGTGTAAATATTCCTTGTCATTTCAAAGTTTGTCTGGTTTAAATCTTAATAATTTAATTTTAATTTAGAAAAAAAAAACATCTGTTCCACAAAAAGGTTAAAGTATCTACCATAAAGAATCTTTGGTTCTACAAAAGCCAGTGACGCCGTTTTTTAATCGTGTTTGTACTTTTGGGATTCCCGTACATTTATCAAGAGTCAGTTCTCTGTACTTTATAAAAAACCTACGTACCTAGTGTCGTCGACACGAACCAACTCAAACTTAGTTACAGATCAGACCGCTGCCAAACAGTAGGTACCAATTCTGCAGTGTTACGTTGTCAATAAAAAAAATGCTGGACACACACTGCATTATCTAGCCTCGAGCTAAGCATAGCTTGTGTTTTGGGTACTAGATAACTGATAAACTTAATACATTCTACTACATAAATAGATAGAAAACATTCCGAAACCCTGAAAATTAATATCTGCAGAAAAGTGAGGCAATAGAGAGTGCACCTGTGTTTGTGCACACACTTGTGCACTATAATATGTCCTGCGCATCTGGTTAGTCTCCGATGAGACTGGCCACCGTGGTCGAAATTCGGCTAAGAGGACATCATCATCATCATCATCAATATCTGCTGATCGTACAAACATTTGTCCCGAGGAGGAAATCGAACCCGAAACCTCCTGCGTCGCCGGCGAACCTCCGCCCGCCACGCCACAGAGGTCACGATGAAACGTCAGCATCACTTTAAAAAAAAGCTTAAAGACGTAAGAGAATTTAATTGAAATTGCTTCCAAATCGCCAGTGTTCCTTATCACACTGGCTGCGATTTCTAATCGCACTAATCGCAACGTGCTCGCTGTATGCCCGCGATGTCGTCGCGGCATGCTAGCTGCGCATTCGCCTCGCTTAATAATCGCTCTCGCCAATAGCCAGTGTGATATGGCTCTTAGAGCATTGCCAATCAGCAGGTACGCTGCAGTGCTACGGTGTCACTCAGGTGTCATAATAACGCCAACACGTCGGCATCGCTTTCAAAAGTAAAGCTTCAAGACATAATAACTTAATTCCCCAATCACACTTCACAATAAGGTGTAAAGAATGGTAAGCGTGCGTTTTATCGTAACAACAATCAAAACGTACCGCCGCAACTTAAATTATGCAAACATCAAGTCGTCGCCAGATTTCTCATTAGAGCCAAGATAATGACGGTACACACTGTCGCAAAATGAGATACCAAGCACGCACCCAAACAGATATACGCGGGACATTAACATAAACCGAATTTGCATGTAAATTACATTTTACAGCATCTTAATTAAAACATTTTGGCATTATAAATGGCGGGCGGGGTGGATGTACCCCTGACCTTAGCGAGTCCCCCGTTTGGTTAATTTGATAGTTTCCAATTTGGGATTCGATGCCAGAGTTATGTTTTCGCTAGCGTCTGTGTGTGGTTTTGCTCTTCAGACATGCGATATTGTGTTAATTGTAAGGCAATCGGAAAGAAAGGGGCGACGCATTGTTAGTGTGTTTACACACTAATCATTTCTAGCAGCTTTGTACAAAAGGATATAAAACCTACAATTCTAAAATTTAGCAAGTCTTTTAATACTTTCACTGCCTAAGGCACGACCGACAAGGGCGGGCCGCGATTAGGACTGCAAGATGCACACGTGCGTCGTGTCTTGAGCATATGAAAAGTATTAAATGCATGGGAAGAACGAATATAATAAAATAAAAAGCCTTCTTTTTCTCGACACATTAATTCAATTAAATCATGTTTAATCAAACTAACACTATATACTTAACAACATCCATAAAAATTCAGTTAAAAATTAAATTGTATTAGACAATGCTTACGATCTGAGAAGAACTAAGAATCTAAAATTCCATTAAAAAATTGGTTGTCTGTAAAGTCGGTTTACTGACGATAGTTGAACATGACAACGCAGACGCATCGCTCACTCAAGTAGGAGAGAGACGGATGTCGAGCGCTCTCGCTTGCACTTCAAGCCTTACATGGAACGCCTCAGAGCGAGGTAACGCCGCATGACGAGGTAACGCCGCATGACGAAGTAACGCCGCATGATATCATGTTTTTTCGTGCGTGCAGCCGGCTCTATCGAATTATAAGACGTTGTCACGTCAAAAATTGGTTGTCTGTAAAGTCGGTTTACTGACGATAGTTGAACGTGACAACGTCTTAAGAAAAGAGCGAGGTAACGCCGCATGAGGTAACGCCGCTTGAGGTAACGCCGCATGACGTCATGTTTTTTCGTGCGTGTAGCCGGCTCTATCGAATTATTAGAGTTTTTAAGTTTCATTTCTGTCATAGCTTTCATCATTAGAGTTCTTTTATCACTAAAAAGGTTAGGTTCTGCAGCTGAAGTAATAAATCTTTCATATTCAAATGCAAATCCTACGTTACTAGATACTTAAGAGACTTCATTAGGGAAACGAAATCCACTCCGAAATATCTAACTAGAAGCAAATCAAGTTCAGACGTAAGAGCCGTCAAGGGGTTAAGAAAAGGGGTTGTTATTCGGTTTTTATTGGAATAAATTAGCGAAGGATCGTCCGTGCCTAATGAATGTCTTGTGGACGTCGCACCATGCTCCTTAATTAATTGATTTAATGAGAATTTGGCAGGGTTTATGGCTCAGGTTCGAGATTTATTAAATTTGGATTAAATATGTTGGATTGCAATAAATTTGGTAAAGATACTTGTAAACAAAATAAAAAATTTGGAGAAAACAAGATTGCTGATATGGATAAACAAGTTGTACACAGGTCACAACGAAAAAAAAAACAAAAACTGAACGTAATCGTGACGCACGGAATCTCGACAAAATGTTAATGCGTCTCTAGGAATAAAATTATTTTCTATATTTCCGATGAAAAAAACAGTTGTGAAAAATGACAGCTTATAATACATTACATTGATGAGTATTCAAGTAAAGAAGAAAAATAATGTGCACGATTCTTATTAGAAAATAAAGAATGCTGGACAATCCACACAGCATCATCTAGCCCCAAGCTAAGTAGAGCTTGTGAGATGACTGATATACATATTACAATACATTACATAGATAGATAGTTATTTTATTATAGTACATAGAAATACCAAGAATACCCGGACCAAACATTTGTCCCGAGCCGGGAATCGAACCCGCAACCTTCTGCGTTGCAGGCAGAACTTCGCCCGCCGAGACACAGGTCATCGAATCGTACTTAATCAGGATCATCATCATCCGCGTCAAGTTAGGTATGCCCAATGCTGGGTGATCTACGTAACTCATTGATTATATTGATAATGGTCAAGCGTTTGGCCACCATCTCATTTAAGTAAGTGAAGATGTGGCCCAAGATGGAGCACGTTTCAGAAAGAACTTGTTGACTCTGGATTTGAAGACTCCAAGATTATACTCTAACGGGAAAACAGACGTAGAAACTCATTCCACTCATTTAAATAGATATAATTTCAATTTGAGACAGTGCTTCCAACACTATCGATCGCTCGGAATAGCTCAATTAGGCCTTAGCTGATCGTGATCACAGGCAGTAATGTGATATAATGCACTGCCACCTTCATTGACCGTTAATATTGACCGTGTGATAATATTGTATTCAATCGTTTTAGTATGTTTAGTATTTCTACCAAGTTGCAAGCAAATCCTGACACATGATATATTGTAACAGTACTAATTATTAATACGTACAATAGGGGGTTTTAAGTAGTCAGATAGTCATTTTATTGGTTTAATCAAATCTAATTAAAATTGGTAGGTACTTACAAACAAATTAATTAAAATTTTCACATACACACAAAAATAATGATTAAATTGTCAGTGTCAATGTATCTGATGTAACAAATAAATTGAATTCACTACAAATAACAATAAATACAATAGGTAAATTAATTACTAATAAAAAATATAAAAAATTTAAGTCACATAAAAAAAAATAGTCAAGAAAATCCTTACTTTTAGTTTGTTTTTGGATGAATATCAGCTGGGTGCAGTGATAACATGCCCCTTTCAAAGATATGGTAAAGGAACACTATTTGTCCTGCTGTCACTGAATACGCCCTTTCTTTCCATAATAAGCATTATGTAAGCATGTAATTATGTATAATATGTATAATATACCTATATTTATATATTCATAGGAGTAGGTGTAGGTATGTATGTATTTTTGTAATTTTATTGAAGTATGTTATTTTAATTTTTGAGTAGCTAAAGGTACTTAGTAATTATGTGTGTACATTTCCGACAATCCTATATGGATAGGATCTGGTTATCTGGCAGAGATTGCTCTTGAGCGATAAGACCGCCAATCTTCCCTTAGGTTACAATTATTTCACTTTAAATCGTTTCTTAGTTTTAAGTGTGCAATAAAAGTATTTACTATCCATCTAACTATCTATGTCCCGGTAGTCGGTTGTAGAAGCAGGTCCCAGCACGTACATTTACCGTAATCCCCACGCATGGCAGGCGGATTGTGATCACAGTACAGATGATAAAAGTACACAGAATATAGCCCTACCTTTGGTAGATTCCCCCCGGGCCGCCTCTTACGAAATCCACAGGCAGAGTCGGAATTCTTACTCCGCAACCCGCGGCTGTTATAATAGAGCCACACAAAAAAACGTCCCATTAAACCATTTTATTGTAACAATACTTGTATTTTTGTAACGTATGAAATTTCAAGCAAAGCAGAGAAATCAATCGATCCGCTGTACTCAATTAGGCCGAAGCTAATCGACATCATACCCTCATTCGCGATAATGTGATATGATGCACTGTTACCTCCATTCACCGCTAATATTGACCGTGTGACAGTTTGATTGAGTTTCTTTGTTTGTAGGTAGTTACGTCGATGGAGTTTAGTGATAGGTAGACGTGAATAGAGACTCTAGTCTATACTCTTACAGTGTAAAAATAAACATGATTTAAGGTTTTTTGTTATTATAGTGCGTAACCCCACACTAAGGGTAATTTCTAAGAAATCAAATAACATCGCAAAAATTTTCGCGGGTTCAAGTCCCGTCGAAGTCGAAAATTTTTGCGATGTTATTTGATTTCTTAGAAATTACCCTTAGTGTGGGGTTACGCACTATAATAACAAAAAACCTTAGAATTAAGCTACGCGACACCTCTCGTCAAACGAACTAAATGTAACTTTAGTCTTTGAACAGGATTGGATAAACTTCAATGTTTCCCCTGTAGGTGGAGCTAACGGCGCGAAAAGACCGTAGGATGTCGCAGAGATTTTCGACTCCCACGTCACTTGACTTCGTGGTGTAGTTGGTTATCACATCCCCGTACTGAGGGGAGGACGCGGGTTCAAGTCCCGTCGAAGTCGAAAATTTTTGCGATGTTATTTGATTTCTTAGAAACATGATTTATTTATGCATAGCACCCGCTAAATTTTGCACATTTTTTTATTATATACTATCATATTTGTTTCTGGTTTTTTCTTCGGAACCTTTAATTTATATTTACTACTAGTTTATATTAGTGTCAAACTAAATAGCGTTTAATGGTAGGCTAGACGCAATCTTCGAAAAACCTCATCTGCCTGCGAAAAACTGCAAGCAGTGCTGGATGCGCCAAGCTGAAGACCTATGTCCTATGTGTGTAGTGTAAAGGAGACCTATGCTATGTCCAGCAGTGGACTAATATAGGCTGGTGATGATGATGATGATACGCAGTCTTTGATTAAGCCAAAGTATAATAGTCATCTTTGGGGAGGATACTGTATTGAAGAGCTATTTTTATAAAAGTTTTCTAAAGCATGGTTTTCTAGATCAGGTATCTTTTTCGACCATTTATTTAAGCAATGTCACCAAAATTAGAAAAAAGTCTATTATTTATAATATATAAATCTTGTCGTTTCCAAAGACGAAAAGATAAATTTATTCACAAAGAAAATTAAACTAGTATTTACAATTGAAACAATTGAGCTAACTGCCGACTGTTGCAAACAGTCTACAGATAGCTCAACTGATCCATATCAACACCAGTCGGAAGCATCCCCAAGATGCTGGCTGCATTGCCACGCTGTATGGCAATGCTGATACGCTGTGCCGGATATTCACCAGCTCTCGGGTCACGCGTCGCTTCGACCAGACGCTCAGATAGTTTTTTGAAAACCCGAAGAGCCTCGGTACCCGAAATAATACATTTTATGAATAAATACGTGATAGAACAAAACTTGAATGTTTACAATACAAACTTTCATAAAAACCACGAAAAGTTACTGACCTAATTTCGATGGAACTGAGAATAGGGTACTTATCTACTAATAGATGCCAATGAAAGAACTTACTACTTCAGCTAGGCAAAAATCGTTAAAACAAAAATATTGATACGGATTATACTTGTTTTTTTTCCAAACAGTTAGGTATGCCAAGTTGTGGGTAGATCTTATTGAAGAAGGTATGTTTCCATGTTATTAGCTGATCCAACCTCAAACCTTTATTTGAACTGGATTCAACTCATAAGTTTTTATCGACATAGCTCAAAGAATTAGCAAGCTGAAGTGGCAGTGGGCCGGCCATATCTCGAGAAGAACCGACAACCGCTGGGGTAAACGAGTTCTTGAGTGGAGACCACGACTCGGCAAACGTAGTGTAGGACGCCCTCCGGCCAGGTGAGATGACGATCTGCGAAAGACTGCAGGCAGATGCTGGATGCGGCAAGCTGAAGACAGGGCGCTATGGCGCTCATTAGGGGAGGCCTATGTCCAGCTGTGGACTAATATAGGCTGATGATGATGATGATGTCTATGACATAAATAATAAGCTGGCAACATAATGTTGCAGACAACTAGCAGTCTATTATTCTTTAAGAGTCGAACAACAATACAAAAAGTTTGTGACTTTACCAAGTTTTTATTATTATAATCCATATCCATCTAACATAAAATTACATAAAAGAAAAGTTCTTTTTCCTCAGCAATAACAATTTCTTTTGTAAGTCTACCTATAGCCTAGACTAAAACTAGACGCGAGAAGCTTCAACGAGCGGGTGATAATCAAAGAGAAGCCGTGGTGACAAAGCATAATGAAGGCATCATGTGTATAACCATTATTATATTAGTAGGTGCAGCAACAATGGCATGTCGCGGCGCGCACTTGACTCACACTTGGCGCTTGGGGAGTGCGAGCGGTTTTGATACTTGACACTAAAAATTAGGTGAATTAGGTGAACGCAAACAGCAAGCATGGTCGCGTAAGGTCGGTATGCGACACACTAAAATCAAGGTGCAAACACAATACCGAGAAACAATATTTTTTTCGTGCATAATATAAGTTTCCATCAAAAAGTTACAAAAAACGTTCGAAACACTTTCAAAAGCGGTGAATGTAATATAGTATCCCCCGAAAAATCTATGGGCTCTCATAGATTTTTAGGTGATAATATATTACATTCAAGATTTAAATCGTTGTGACAACCTATTTACGCCTCCTTTACTATGGGACAACCATTTTGTTTAACGTGAAAGTAAAAGCTGACCCAGCTTTACAACGTCTGTTTATAAATTTGTTACAGAGATACCAACGATCTAACTCAAGTCCATTTTGATAACAATGTGAAAGTGGCTGCACTTTTTTTAAGCCGCCTGTAAATTTGACCGCCTTTTCGAGTACCAAGACATTGCAGTCACAGTACAGTCAGCGAGAGCGTTTAAGAGAGTGAGAAAAGCTCGCCGCCCGGCCTATTCGTTTCACAAGGGGCCGCCTACTTTTGTCTTTGCACACGATGGAAAATGTGCCTAACTTGACTTTTACTTGTTTTGGGGTCGGCTAATTTTCTTTGGGTTTGTTGCGCTTTAACAAATTGCTACTGTTAGGGGTTTTGCTTAGTGATTTTAAAGGTGCATTTAAGACTAATAATAAGAAACATTTTGTTTTTCAATTCAAACTGTGTACATAGTTGGTCTTAAGAACTACTTTTAAATTGTTCAAACTGTTGAACAATTTATATAAAAAGCTTTTTTTGTAGCGTCATAAAGCAACATGATTTCATCATTTAATACTTACTGGCGTTTAGCGGCAGCTTCGCATTCGCTATTCCTAGAAATAATGCCTATGTCTGCTCTGTCGACCGTTTTCGGCTCTTAATTACGGCGATTTGAACACTATTATAAAGATGATCAGCTTACGAAAATCCGGCTGCTAGTCTATAGAATCAGCTCTGAGTTTAGGTACTCCTTATTCCGACTTAGATACGCTCAAAACATATTTTCCCAATTTAAAATCTAATAATTTATTTTCCTGAAGTTACACCCTTTTCTTTTCTACTCCATCTTATAAGAACCTCGGTGTGAGGTGCCGAGTGGTGCTCGCCGCTCCGGGCTGCTGCTTGACACTCTTTAAGTAGCATAATATAATTTACTTTATTTAGCTTATTTTAGAGTTCACTTCAGCAGATTCCTTTAGAAAACTAGTTTCTTTCAAGGTGGTTTGGAAAATCGTAGGTAAACTTTCAAGGACTATTGTCAAATGATATTAATCTGAACTATTGTCTTGTAAGAATAGGCTGGATCCAAATAGGTAGATAAACAGATGGACTTAAGATGACGATAGTTTTAGCCAGTCATATGACACTTAGCACTGCTAAAAATTTAGATTCAGTTTATTTATTTAGTCATAGGAACACATTGAACACTTGTAATGACAGAACAAAAATTATACAGTGACTCCCTTATTGCTAACCTTAATGCTAACTTAAAACAGTTACTAAGCACTGTTATTTCTCACTCTAACTTAAGTCAATAGAAGAAGATAGATTGAGAAATAGCAACGCTTAAAGTTAGCAGACTACTATGAATAAGGTCAGTATGTACATAATAAATTTTAACAGTAAATAATTGTGTCAAAAGTCAATTTCTGAAAGAAATTGACGATTGAAAACGCTGGTGATGTGAAACAGATAGCACTTTCTGCGGTCTAAATTCTATTTTATGGAGGTAAAATATTCATTTGATTTGGTGTTCAGACCAGACCACCCTGCAGCAAGGTCCCTATCACAGCTACAAAAGTAGTACCTATCGACCAACCGGCTGGCAAAACAAAGTGGTCGGACCTCCATGTTGCTACGCCAGATATTTAACTTTAAAAGTATTCAGATTCGAGCCCAAATTCCCCGCACCGCTGAGCAACCAACCCTTCAATACGCAAATGATTCAAAATTACAGTTAAAAAAGGGAATAAAAAGCTCCGAACTCCATTAGAAACAAAAATAAATTGAATTACAACTCGATCGACATTTTCGATTTGGAGGCCTAACTCAATTAGATGGGAGCGCTGATGGAAAAATAAAATAAATACGAGGAACAAAAAAAATTAAAACAAAAAGAGTCCAGATATAATTTGAAATATCTCCGTAAATGCAAAGTGTGAGTGCTGTTATTTTATTCAAATGAGGGTGAACTTTTTTCAACCCTTTCTCGCCATCAAAGTGGCCTGATATTCAATTAAAAAAAGAAGAGCGAGCCGCGACTGAAAATTAATCAGAAAAAATGCTTTTAACTAGATCTACATTTTGATGAAATTATTATTGACGAGTACCTATTTAAAGATATAAATGGGAGTACCCTTTTGAGATTGTGTCGCTAAGTGTCTTTAAAAGGTATTCTTTTCATTTCTTTTCTAATGCGAGGTTGTATTTGTAGTTACTTTATTACTTAACATTTTTGGGAACGCTTCCGATTGGCATTGATCCGGATCCTTTGACTAACTCTTGGTTGTATGCAACAGAGGTAAGCTTATTTTTTTATATGATCAATAGACCCTAGTTTAACCACAATCTCATCTAGTGGAAAGAGACTCACATCGTCACAACCGACGATGTACCTAAGGTCTAGAAGACCTTCATGGTACATCGACGTACATCGACCATGAAGGTCTAGAAGACCTTCATGGTACATCGTCGGTTCTCTCGGTTCTCTCGTCGGTTTTCCTATTCACGGTTCTCTCGAAGAGACTCAGCTTAAAATTGGCCAGAAAAACAAAAGCGAGCAGCGTGTTCCTAACCGTAGTCGTGCGAAAACTTTGACTGTTTCAATAAAATTGTTATTACTAGTTCTAATTTGCGTCAATAGCAATTTTCTACGTAAAAGTAATTTAACATTCGTTTAATCGAAATAGGAACTGGTAACGACAGATGCTTATTTCCAGTGGTTTATTCAGACGAATAAAAATTTTAGTACATTATTTACAAAGCAAATAGTCAGTATTCAAATCAAAAATCTGATTTGGCAATTTGATGACTACTCTACTAATGATATTTTACATTCATAACGTGTTGTCTATTTCTGACTAGACTAAAAGCTTGTTATATTTTTGTCATGCTGACAGTTAAGCTATATTTGTGCATTTTACATATTCTAAACATAATTTAGTCAATATGCAAATATGCAGATGAGGTCATGAAAAGTGCTTTTCCAGATACAGATATACGAATTAATTTATTTTATTTCCATAAAATTGGATGAAGACACACACATATGATTACTGGAACTCTAAATTCTAAATAATAGGGGTATTGTAGAGTTGTTACAAGGAGTCATGATGCTTTAATATACGCATATGAATTATTTTACATACAGTAAGTAGCTGAAACCCGTGGGTGGATAAAAAAACGATTGCTTTGTAAATGCAATTGTTATATCAGTCACTTTATGTAGGTGTCGGTATAAATCTTCAGCCCTATTCTGCTAAACCAATCACTTTACAGTGACAATGGAATCATCACAGAATAACAGATTTTGGTATTCTACCTTTGATGAAAGAAACTACAGACGGAGGGACGCGACGTCAAAGTTGAAACCATTCCATCAAACATTGTGCAAATAACACCACACGCACATTCTTAAATTTCTTATAACTACGGATTCTACGTAACGATACTGTGACGATTAGCAGAATCGGGCCCAAATGATGCTTCTAGCCCAAAAGCTTACTTCTTTTGTCTAAATATTTTTTGTATTGTTTAAGTTTCAATACTGTTGTAAGTTTAAATACTTTTGTAATTTATTTCTATTGCTTGATTGTAATTTTCTTTGTGAATAAAGACTTAGTTTTGAAATGTTTGTGTAACTTTTTAGAAATAAATAATAATAGAGAACTACAAAATAGTTTATTTTAAAAATATTTGTAACAAATAAAGTTAGATCTCTGTCTCCTGTGGTAGCTACAATTTAGCTGTGTTACAGGAGAACAGCTTCTTCCCATATTTTAACTAACTACTCACTCCTAATTCAGTTTTATTTTAACTTTGTACATTTTTGTTTACCCTAAATGTAAGGTAAGCTCTAATGATTACAACACAGTGTGACAGTCAGCCGGATAACTCAAGAGTCGTAGTCGAACACATTATTATTCACCGGCGGCTCGAATGAATCCGTTTTTATTCAGACACCGAATAATATAATTTCAATTTGAATACAAGATTAACTTGAAAAAGTTCAATATCCAATTACGTTTCATGATTCGTAAAAACGATTGTGATTAGGTATGTAGACGGGCACTTGGGTTATTTTAAATATTGTTCATCATCATCATCATCACAATGTTAGTCCACTGCTGGACATAGGCCTCCCCTAAAGCACCATAGCGCCCTGTCTGCAGCTTGCCGCATCCAGCATTTGCCTGCAGTCTTTCGCAGGTCATCTTCCCACCTTGCCGGAAGGCGTCCTACACTACGTTTACAGAGTCGTGGTCTCCACTCAAGAACACGTTTACCCCAGCGGTTGTCGGTTCTTCGCGAGATATGGCCGCATGGCCGGCCCACTGCCACTTCAGCTGGGTAATTCTAAGAGCTATGTCTGGAAGTAAATAAAAATTAATGAATAAATATTGTTCAGTACACTAAAAATCACTGGACAGAATCTATTTTTGACGATCGATGTGGGGCGTTGAGTGAAGGTCAGCCTGCGGCGCAGAAAGCTGTGGGTTCTATTCCCGCCTCGGGAAAAATATTTGTACGATATGCAGATGGTTCTGGGTGGTTTCTATGTATAATAAAAAAACTATCTATGTAGTACCTACGTAATGTATTAAGTACATAAGTTACGTATCTAGTTTTCATAACACAAGCTCTGCTTACTTTGGGGCTAGATGAGGATGTGTCAGCATTATTTATTTATTTAATGTATATTTATTTACAAAAACTCTTTATTTCCATAAATAAAATAAATGAAGTACACTCAGAAAAGGACAAATTATACACTGAAATGAAGTGATATTTTTGATTTCTGTTGCTTCGCTGTGTAGACCGAAGTAAAGAAGCAACGAAGAAACCTTTAGCTAGTTGTTATTTTTTGAGTTGGAGCTAAATCCAGCCCAAGCTTTTATTATCCTCTGATAATCTGATATTTTATAATCTGCTTAGCTTGGGGCTAGATTATGCTGTGTGAATTGTCCAGCATTATTTATTTATTATTTATATCTTGTAGTTTCCCCGCTGAACCTATAGTATCCATGATATTCCAAGCGCCTTAGTGAAGAGAAGGCCATTGTACAAAATGCAAATAGGTGAGGCACGAACAAAGAAGAAACATATACATGGCTCTACCTTGTCACAAACTTGATACTGCTACAAGACATAAACAAGTAATTAATCAGTTGAGGTACTTGTAGCTTGCTGGCAAACAGTCTGCATTTAGCTCAATTGTAAATATTACTTCTAATTTGTTTCTATTATTTTATTTTAATTTCTTCGTATAGGTTGTCAATTTACAACTAAAGTCATTAACAACGGGATATTTACCATGATTTGAGTTTTGAGCAAATCATGGTAAATATCCCGTTGTTAATGACTTTAGTGTTAATAACCATGATGGATTTAAAAGTTTTAATTTACAACTAAGTCTATATTAGTTGTAAATTGACAACCATAAAAATCTGACGCAGGTCCCACTTTTTCAGTTTTTTTTGCAGGCTGAGAAATATCCATGAACACTTCCGAATGTCAGATGAGTGTTTTGATACCCACAGACTACAAAATGATACCTCATTCACTTATACTCGCTTAGCTCGTTCACTAAAATAGATAATTGCTTTCAGGATATAAAGAATCCATGCTAACTAAGCACACAGACATACATAGATACGCGCGAAAATCAAATTGAACTTATGCAACCTATCCTCTTGGGTAAAAAACAAATATAGTTCATGCTAAAGACCCAGATCTCATGCAAGGAAAACCTACCTAAATATATGTGTTTAAGTAAAACAGTGGCAGTGGCCATATCTCGCGAAGAATCGACCACTACTGGGGGAAGCTTGTTCTTGAGTGGAGACCACGACTGCACAAACGTAGTGTAGGACGCCCTCCGGCCAGGTAGGATGGCGGCTTACGATAGACTGCAGGCAGAATCCAGATGCGGCGAGCTGAAGACAGGGTGCTATGGCACAATTACGGGAGACTTATGGCCAACAGTGGACTAACATAGACTGATGATAGTGATGAAGTTAAACAGTGTCGTATAAAATAAAACACTCTATGAAGAGATCTATCTCAACCGTCTCAAGAGATCTATGAATGAGGCACACATATGCCAATAATGGGAGTCCAGATAAATAAATGAATAAATGACCCTTAAGGCGGTACCCTACCTCGTTATTGTGTGAAGAGGATAGGCATAGGATTTCGCGTTCACAGGAGCGGGACAGAGCAAAGCGGCGTAAGCCCAAAAATCAAGTTTTTAGTAGTTATTTGCTCCCCACAAACATTAGAATAGTTAATTGAAAAAAAGGCAACATATAAAATGTTCTTTATACTTAGCTCAATTACTATGCTTAATCTCAAGATCATATCATTTGTATTTATTGAGAAATTAGGGTTTTAGTAAAATTTTAGAGGTAACTTTGCGATTTTTTTCTATCGGGAAAATTTTATGGAATCGTGTTTTCGAAACATATGATCAATAAAATAAGTCCTGAACTTTACCATATATAAATTTCAAAGTTAAATATTCAGTAGTTTGGAAGATATGGAGGTCCGACGGAGTTGAAAATAAGCAATTTAAGGGTAGGTACCCCCTTAAGATTTAAAAAGTACCTAACTAGTTAAGATATAAAAAGTAGGTACCTAACTAGGTACTTTTTAAATCTTAACTAGTTAGGTTCAATGAATTAAGATTTAAAAGTACGTTACTAGTTGTTAGGTACTTTTAAATCTCAATTTATTATTTTATGCAAACAATCTAACACGTTTCCGTACAAAATGCTTTATTGTACACCATAAAAATAACATTACAAGGAGACATCACATAAGACAAGTACAATGGGCAGCCTTATCGCTTAGAAGCGATCTCTTCCAGGCCTATTTTGCGCTATAAGTACCTATTTTGCGATATTTTCATATGTTTTTGTGACGAAGCTCATTCCATTAACTTCTATGATAGTGCGTCTATCTATACCTAGGTTCTTGGCTCTAGCGTCCAATATATTTCATGTACAAGATATTTTATTCATGGCTGTGCTGCCATAAGATATTAACAAAAGAAAACAACAAGATGACTCAAAACAAAACTACAAAACTTCAACAACGCATTATTGCACGCACACAAAGAAATTGTTTTAATCTTCTGTGATTTTGTCCGATGGTGTCAAGTATCGTAGAATATTTTCCAAAATATATCAGTGTTGTGTTTACAAAATATATCTTGAATTCTAGAACGGAGTATAGGCTCCAATCTCAAGTTCCATTAAAACTTGGTCTCACCATAACCTGCCTCACTCCGGCGACCAGACAGACAGGCCTACATAAATCGAGATTCACCATAATAGCCTAGCTCACTCAAATCTAAGCCAAAGCCCAAAAGCCGGATTTCTACCCGTAATACACTTAAAACGGCTGAGCTTAAATCATCGTCATCGTTTGTTGAACAAGACTCTCCGGTCACATATCACCCACCCACCCATTTTCGGCCCCCCTTTCAAACCCCCTTTGACCCCCCAATAATTTTCGGCCAGCCTCTGTAGGCATAGATTCCTAGTCTCAACGTACAAGGCGGGTGTTTTGTGATAGGAACGTAGTACGTAAATACGGAACACCCTCTGTATATTTGATCATTTATAGAGCCCGCTCGATTATACAGGGTGCTAGAGTTACTGATTGAAAGCTAAGGTGCATTCGTATACGACCATTCTAAACTAACCTTATTCCTCTAAAACCCGCACAAATAATATGAGCTAGGTACTAAAATACTCGATTCGTACATTATACAGGGTGCTAGAGTTACTGATTGAAAGCTAAGGTGCATTCGTATACGACCATTTTAAACTAACCTTATTCCTCTAAAACCCGCACAAATAATATGAGCTAGGTACTAAAATACTCGATTCATACATTATACAGGGTGCTAGAGTTACTGATTGAAAGCTAAGGTGCATTCGTATACGACCGTTCTAAACTAACCTTAATTCTCGAATACCCGCACAAATTAAATTAGCTAGGTACATATATACCGTCTTCAAACTTATGTTTCTTATCGCTACAAAAGATTCCATTATTTGATATTTCATGTAATTTTTTATATTAGTAACTAAATATTTTCCTTTATGTGTACATTATATTCACATATACGCATTCGTTTAAAATTTTAATGTTACATTATAATGATGATGAATAAACCCTATCTATCAAATGTGTCTACAAGACTGTCTTGTAACAGACATAATTTATAACCGTGTTTTTATATTTTATAAAAACACTTAAGTTTTAAATTGACATAAGCAAAACTTAATAATATAATAATATATAACATACAAAACTTAATTCTTTAGGCTTTTCTTTCTAGGTCTGAATATTTTGAAATTTCCAAGGGAATCACATGCACATAAATCGTATACTGTACTTCCCGTAGACCTAGAACCATAAAATTTGACACGAGCATGGTCTCATGTGCTATGAAAAGTAAAGGGAAAAATCCGAAAATCGAAAGTTAGTAGTTTATTCACAAATAAAATATTCTCGCCTTGCACCAAAACCTGTAGTGTAAGTATATACTCCATATAAAACTTTATATAAAAATGGAAGAGATTATAAAATCGGTCGATAATTGACGGAGAAATCCAATAATATTATAAAAAAACATACATACAACCGAACATAGAACTTCCTCCCTTTTTGAGTTCGGGTAAAAAACAGAAAGGTAAAGAAACTTTTTATACCTGAAACATGCATGTAAAGTCCATGATATTCAACCAACTTGTTCAAAATTCAAGCAAGTCCAACCCACTAGTTTACTTTCGGAAACATCCTGTATTTGATCATTTCTACAGGCTGTTCGATAATATAGATAGGATGCTTTCTTGGTAGGCTAGACTCTGTTTGGATGTAGGCTATTTTGAAAGGTAGTATTACCAACTACACACAAATATGGACGCTCCAAAATACCACAAATTTCTACGAATGTAGTACATACTAAGGTAGGTCTTTGTTGAGAAGTTTTGATTTCAACCTATTTGATGCAAAATCTTTTTTTGGTCTTTTCGTATTTCGTGTTTTACTAATTAGTCAGCGACCACAAATAGATATGTCTTTTGAATAAAAGTTAGATTTATTATAGCTACAGACAGTATGATAAAAAGTATACGATTCTTCACGAGTTAAAAAATGACAATTTTAATTTGATTACCAAGAAAAGTTTTCTGTTGTTTATATAATTTTATTGTAAATGTACCTACTAAGATCTTCTGCCCGTCCCGTATAATTTTGAGTTCGAGAGCTAGTCATCTCCGGTATATGAATGATGGCGACAAGAAGTTGCATGAAAGAAGTAATAAATAAATTGAAACTATGTTCCTACATATCGCGACTAAGTCCCCGCTTTTCCTGTTTTTTGTTGCGAAATGAAGGGGCAAAGGTCCACAAACTATAGCTAAAAACCATAAAAGAGTCCAGGCTAGTAATTTTATACCTCGTTTATCGAAATCGCTTCAGCCGTTTGAAGGTAATAAGGTGTCCAACCACACAGAAACATTTTAAAAACAGATTCCACAGCTTGCGGAAAAAAATATATATTTTGTATTTCGTTTATCAGTCCCACATTGGTGATAGCAAGATTATATTTTTTATTTCAAATTTTATTGTACTAAAGTACAAAGGGTGGGCTTCATGCCGAGGCATTTTCTACTTGTCTGCAAGATTTGTGTAAGACAATCTGTTATTTTTTTACTCTTACTTGTTTAGCTCACGCTATCTTCTTAATATATATAAATCACGTGTCACGTTGTTTGTCCGCGATGGACTCCTAAACTACTTAACCGATTTTTAATTAAATTTGCACACCGTGTGCAATTTGATTCAACTTGAAAGATAGGATAGCTTATTCAGGGAAGGTTTAAAAGGTGAGAGCGGTACGAAGTTCGCCGAGTCAGCTAGTAATTATATATATCACAATAAATCGGGGTAGAAATTCGGGAGATTACCCATGAGAACAAAATTACTTACCTTTTACTAACTAACTTGACTCCCATTTCGGGTGTTCTGGGTACTTATAATAAAAACATTTTCTATTTATTGTAAAAAATATCTATCTACGTATGGTATTGCATTAAGTTTATCAGTTATCTGGTAACCATTACACAAACTCTGCTTAGTTTGGGGCTAGATGATGTTGTGTGAATTGTCCAGCATTATTTATCCTACTATCCTTCTAATATTATAAAGCCAAAAGTTTGTGAAATCTGAATTTTTGTTACCTAAGATCTCCAAAACTACTGGACAGATCAAGATGAAATTTGGCGTACATTTAGAGCAAAGCCCAACTTAAATAACAGGCTACTTATTATATTGAATAAACGTGTGTGAAGCCGCGGGCAGAAGCTAGCTATTATTATTAAGTCTAACTGCATACTATCATTACCTTTTAGAAAACAGACTCAACCTAATCTAGCTAAATGTTTTGCGTTATTAGTAATAACTTATTGCATTATAATTTGCGTTGATTATTAATAAGTCGTGAATGGTTATGCGTGCGCGCAGAGGGAGCCAATAAGGATTTATGCTAGAAATTCGCGTGTACCGCTTAGCTCCATTTTTGTACGTAACTGGATATTATAGGGTTGGCAAAATAGGCTTTTTAAAATAATGAAAAAAATAATAAATAAACCTCTGAGCTCAAAAAGATCTTTAACGTGTCCACAGCTGGACTAGGTAAATGAAAAACAATATTTGAAGTAAGTACTAACATTATTTGACTAGTTTCTGCCCGCGGCTTCGCACGCGTTGTTTTTATGGAAACGTTTTATGGAACGTTCTGTGGAAAAGTTTTATGGAACGTTCTATGGAACGTTCCATGGAAACGTTTCATCTATACCTACCATGAGAACTGATTTTCGGGATAAATCAGTTTCCATGGGATGATTAGCTTATGAGGTTTTTTGTTATTATAATGCGTAACCCCACACTCAGGGTAATTTCTAAGAAATCAAATAATATCGCAAAAAAGGGTTCAAGTCCCGTCGAAGTCGATATTTTTTGCGATACTATTTAATTTGATTAGCTTAAGTTCGATTCCAGGCCTAAAACTGTATGCAAAATTTCAGCCCGATCAGTTCAGTAGTTTTGGCGAGAAGAGGTAACAAACATCCATCCATCCATATCTAAACATCCAAACTTTCACATTATATTATTAAGGTGATTTTTATTAGGAATAACAATCGAATACCTTCACTTTTCATCTTAACTTAAATAATTATCTCATTGTAAATTATATTTTAAAATCGTGTATAATAATGCCCTCAAAATAAACGGCAGGCAACGTATAAAGTTCTACCATAGGTACTCAAACTAAAATCACGGCTCACTTAATACTATTACGAAAAATCACAAGCTAAAACAAATTCCCTTGTAAAAACAAGCGAAAAGGGAAGTTTCCGACACAAAAACCCATAAATAACCAAAAAATCTTCATTAACACATCCACTGGTGGCAAACAAGTCACCGTGCGAAATAAATGCGACTCTTACACTTGGCAGCTCTACTCGGCTACCTTCCAAATAGCTGATACCTATTTTAGACGTAATAAGTTTACAAAAGGCCACAAAGTTTTGGCGATACAACCTTTGTCTTTAACATCCTGGGTGATGAGGATGCACAAAAATAAAATAAAAAAACGATTGCATCTTTGTTCTTATAGCAATCGTAAAAAGCTTGTTTGATTTGTTAATGATGACAATGATGTGTCCCAGCTGATTTCGGATACAGTGTACAGATTTAATACTGTGTTTACAGCAATACCTACTATAATAAAAAGCCTAGGAGCTATGGTTCTCGCATTATCAAATACTAGTATATGCCCGCGGCTTCGCACGCGTTGTTTCTATAAATGTTTAAAGGTGATTTCTATCCCATGAGAACTAATTTATGGGATAAAAAGTAGCCTATGTTTGATTCCAGGATTAGGATTACCTGTATGCAAAATTTCAGCCCGATCCGTTCAGTATTTTTGGCGTGAAAAGGTAACAAACATCCATCCATCCATCCATCTATACATCCATCCAAACTTTCACATTTATAATATTAGTGTGAAGTGTGATAAATATGTAGCGTACAGCTACGTTATAAAGCTGCTATAGAACGCGTAGCAAGGTGCTTCGTATCGCGTAGCATAGTGCTACGAATTGCGTAGCGCTATGCTACGTGTCTCGTAGCTGAGTGCTACGTGACGTGAAGCTTGGTGCTACATAAGGCGATCAACACACTGCGACGCACCACGCTGCATGTTGCGTGAATGCGGGTTCGAGCGTTGCTTGTAAGTAACTCCGTTTGTATAGAAAATACGCTCAGTCCAACACACAGAAAATGCGTCCACGCGCGTACATGCATATCACGCGCTCAAGCGCGTAGAAACATGCACCCACGCGCGTAGGTGCAGGGCGAGACGCTAGGTATGGCACGCCAAGTCCAGCAGTGCCGTGCGTGATTTTGGAAGGGGTTGACGACGCTCTGCACTGCACTAGCGAACAGCTTTGAATTAAATGAGTCAGAGCCGCCGTGAATACACAAAACGCAACAACGCGCGTGAGTGCGTAAAAAACCTGCACGATGATGCAGATCTGCACTCCCGCAAGTACGCGTGTAGGTGCGTCGACACGCGAGATGCAGCGTGGTGCGTGGCAGTGTGTTAACCGCCTAACGCGTAGTCTTATGCTACGCGTTCCGTAGCAACTTGAGGACGTACCTATCGTAACGATAGCATTACGCTACGTAAAGACGTCGCTTCAACTTTTTTACCCTTCACTGTACCATATAATGTTCTTACGTCTTTTTACCGCAAAAAAAGATTATTAGAGAAAGTTCTCGTGTTCAGAGCCCTGCCCTAGCCCAACTATCGAGTAGAGATTTATTCGGTCGCCGCCGTGATTTGCGAGACATTATGATAAGTGGGCGAGCGGACCAGCAATTAGAACTGCATATACAATACAGTGGGAATTAAATAAATTAAATAGACGCCGCGACAAAGTTACTGCGTCGGGTTACGTTTGTGATTGCGTGAAGTTGATTGTTTTATTGTTGTGTAATATTTGTTTGAATAATTGAAATCAGTCAAATACTACAATGAAGTATTAATAGAACTATTAAACTTTTTTTAACATATTTATTCACAAAGAAAATTACAATCAAGTAATAGAAATAAATTACAACTAGTATTTACAATTGAAACAATTGAGCTAACTGCAGACTAATATCCTCTCCCGTGGCAAGAGGCCATAATGGCCTGTCAAATAAAACCATTGCGTGGCAAGCAACCATATTAAGGCCGATTTTCCGATTTTCTTTTGTTGTTTTTTCTTCTTCTTCTTCTTCTTTTATATTTGGCTCTGCGTCATAGTTTGATACAATTCTGCCAATGTCAGTTTTAGAACGAATAAGATTAAAATTTATGGAGGTTGAGTTTGTAATAATCAAAATAAAAAGAGTAAAATTTAATGTTTCGTCGAACTTTTGAGCCATGTCAATGTCTTAAAAGTTGACTGACAGTGTCAAGCTGACGTCAAGACTAACCAAGTTTAGAAGAAATTAAAAAAAAATGGAAATCTGACACGCGTGCCTTTTTTATCGTTTTTTTCTGAATTAAAATTAACTTCGGTATGATTGCTCTAAGCGTACGCGAAAATTTCATCTTGATCTGCTCCGTAGTTTTGAAGATTTCAGGAATAAATTCAGATTTCACAAACATTCGGCTTTAAAATATTAGTAGGAAGTAGGATTAAAGTAAATTAAAATAATTTTAAAATACTGATTAATCACTTGTCATTTGAATGCCGCCCTCATTGCATAATGATGATGTCCTCTAATCTCCTCCTAGGCGAATTTTTCGGCCACGGCGGCCATTCTCTGCAGCAGACTAGACATGTGCGTAGGAAATATTATTATAGTGCACAAGTGTGTGTGCAAACACAAGCACGCTCGATTCCTTCGCTGTTTTAATCTGATGGGATGACACACCGCCAGAGTTCAGTCGCAGGACCAACAGCTTAACGTGCTTAATGCATCGCATGTTTTAAAATGGAAATGGTCCACGCGCAAAATGTCCTACTTGAAAAATATCCTAAACAAGTATAAAACTTGACGAACTCGGTGGCGCGACGGGCGAAGGTCCGCCTGCGGCGCAGGAGGTTGCGGGTTCGATTCCCGCCTTGGGAACAATGTTTGTACGATCTATAAATACTTGTTCCGGGTGTTCTGGTCGTTTCTATGTATAATAAAAATATCTATGTAGTGTATTATATTAAGATTATCAGTCAAATACTACTTTCTTGTAAGTACCCATAAGATAAGCTCTGCTTAGCTTGGGGCTAGATGATGCTGTGTGGATTGTCCAGCATTATTTATTTATTATTTATATTAAGCCTTTTCCATTTATCTTTTAGTTTCCCCGCTGAACCTATAGCATCTATGATATTCCAAGCGCCTTGGTGAATGAAAGACCATTGTTCAAAATGCAAATAGATGAGGCACGAACAAAGAAGAAACATATAGATGGCTCTGCCTTGTCACAAACTTGATACTACTAGACAAACAAGTAATTCATCAGTTGAGGTACCTGTAGATTGCTTGCAACAGTCTGCATTTAGCTTATTTATTTATAAAAGCAAAATGTCCTAGATGGAAAAAAACACGCAAAGTAGCCTAGGTCTAAAATGTCTGAGATACGAAATGTCCCGGCGGCAAAATGTCACAGAACTACCTACACGTCACACTTCTAGGTACATGTTGCTACGGCTTATTGATTGAAGAAACAGGTTACAGTAGCAAGACTGGTGGAGAGAGAACTCATTACTCTACGATAATTAAAGATCATCAAAAAACTTGTTGACGTTTCAAAAAGAAGTGATAAATGACCTCTTTGAAACACATAATCAGAGGACAGTCGACTTTAGAAGTGCATCGCACAATGTTAGGCCGGTGTTTTGTACAGTCGTGACCGGAAGTTATTTTAACGGACTTCTAAAATGTTTTTCGTATTAATAAGTTAGCTAAAGACTAACCTTCATTTAAGTAGGTATATACCGTACGGTATTTCCTACGAATATTTTACAAAATAATAATAAAGTAGCTAGTAGTAAAAATATTTACCTGCGTTTATGTAGGTACAAACTATTTCCTAGTAATATTTCTTAAAAAAGTTACAGTTTTGTGATAATTTGTGCCGTTGTGAAGACGTTTAGCCGAAGAGAACGCCAAAACAACTGTACAGATCGAACAACTTAAGGGCTACTTTTTATTTCAAGAACGCGTGCCAAGCCACAGGCAGAAACTAGTATTCTATAAGACAGCATTACAGACAGTAGATTCCTTTTCCTTCCTTATTTAGAAATATATATTTTTTTAAGTCGATTAATACTAGAACATAATTACTTGCTGAGACTTTTTACTCAAATATTTAGCAAAGAACTGTTAAATAAACCTCTAGCTAGTTTGTACTTTCATCATCATCAACATGTCGATACCCACTGCGTGAAAGCCTTGCCCTCCTTTAATTTAATCAGGTTATTTTACTTTAATTATGTCCTACACTGTACATTATAATGTACGTAGGTACTATACATACCACGTCAATAGTACCGGTTGATTCATTACGCTGCAATTAAGCAGAGATAAGAGTTGTAATTACGTATGCTAATCGCAGACTTAATTCGCTGAGCTGAGCTTAGGGTGCGTTTAAAGTCGCTTTGCCAATCTCTTTATGGAAGGTTTTTTGTTCAGCTATAGTGATGCAACCTGCAAGGACACACCGCTAAATTTGAAGAGTCAATGTCAGTACAGTACTGTACAGTACCGCTAAATTTGAACAGTCAAGTCAGTAACGTACAGTACTGTCAGTACTGTACAGTAATTGGTAAGTGGCGAGAGAAGCGATCGAGAAAAATACTGGCAGCTTATTGTACATACACATATATACGTATGTCTTCGATCGTACATTTAACTTTTGCAGGCTGCGATAGCTATCGCAGAAAATTAATAATATCACAATTTTTTTTTTTTATTGCTTCTCGTCACTTACACGACGGAAAGATCCGAGTTTATTTCTTGAACTTCGTTAAAGTGGAAAAGAAAACTTTTGATAAATTTGAATCAAATAAAATCAAGAACTATTTATTTTCATAAATACAATAAATATACACTTAGAAAAGGGCAAATTATAAAACTAAACACTCACACGGAAATAAAGTGATATTTTTAATTTCTGTCGCTTCGGTATGTCCAGTATGTAGACTAAAGTAAAGAAGCGATGAAGAAACCTATAGCCGTTTGTTGTTATTTTTCGAATTGGAGTAAAACCTGTCCCAAGCTTTTTTATACTCTAGATAATCTGATATTTTATAGTAAGCTTTTTTGCACAGCAAGGTTTTGACAATTTGAGATCCTTAAACTATAGTTATTTACAATTAATTAAATACACCTCGTGTGTTATGTATGTTTTGTTTACTTTTTTGATGATTTTAAGATTTGTAAAGTATAAAATAATGTTGGACAATCCACACAGCATTATCTAGCCCCAAGCTAAGCAGAGCTTGTGTAATGGGTATTAGATAACTGATATACTTAATACAATGCACTACATACATAGATATTTTTTATTTTACATAGAAAACATCCAGAACACCCTAAACAAATAATTGTAGATCTTACAAACATTTGTCCCGAGGCGGGAATCGAACCCGCAACCTCCTGCGTCGCAGGCAGACCTACGCCCGCTGCGCCACGGAGGTCGTCGTGAAAGTTGAAAGTGGCAGGATTTTTATGAAAAAACTAAGAAAGTTGGATATTCAGTGTAAACACGCCCTAACCCGATTGGTAGCTGAAATACCAAGTTGCCAGAGGCCCTTATTTGCATTACTGTTTACATTTATACATTACTTATTATATTATTATAGTACTATGGTACTATACTAGCGGAGTAAATCAATCATGGTTTGCAAATTATAGCACAATATAGTTTATGAAGTTCTTGATCGATATCAATACGGCTTTCTTTTATTTTCGATACATGTAGAGCTCTTTATAAAGTAGAGTTTTAGATTATGTCAGTAGGTACTTCTTCTGCAAAACGATTTATCATTGCACGAAATTTTGCATAAAATCTCAACCAAGTACTAGCGACTGGTCAAGCGACGCGTGACCCGAGAGCTGGTGAGTATCTGGCGCAGCGCATCAGCATTGCCATACAGCGGGGCAATGCAGCCAGCGTCTTGGGGACGCTTCCGACTGGTATTGATATGGATCAGTTGAGCTACCTGTAGATTGTTTGCAACAGTCTGCAGTCAACTTAATTGTTTCAATAGTAAATACTAGTTCTAATTTATTTCTATAATTTGATTGTAATTTTCTTTATCAATGAAGTTTATACTTAGTACGTACGAGTAGAAAGTGTATCTTTCAGATAAAAATGACGACGGGAGTCGGGGTTTAGGAAAAAAAAATCAATAAAGTTTTTCTACTCACAATAGATCGGTGTTTTCAGATTGGAAAGAAAACGAACTTAATTATTTTAATCACACTAATATTATAAATGCGAAAGTTTGGATGGATGTATAGATGGACGGATGTTTGTTACCTCTTCACGCCAAAACTACTGAACATATCGGACTGAAATTATGTATACAGATAAATCTAGGCCTGGAATAAGACATAGGCTACTTTTTATCCCATAAATCAGTTCCCATGAGATAGAAATCACCTTTAAACGTTTCCATAGAAACAACGCGTGCGAAGCCGCGGGCAGAAGCTAGTATTACATAATAAAACTTCAATTGTAAATCTAGTTCTGATTTGTGTCTAGTCTAACATATCCTTTATTTGTATATTTGCACTGTTTTCAAGTGAGTTTCACCCCTACTTTTGTTTTTATCAACTAGCTACCTTTGCTAGATTACTTAACATGTTAAACGATAAACCTTATTAATAAATACTTACTAATAACAATTTATACTTAATGCCGCAATTATGTTTATCACGACGGGAAATTACGTACCGCTAATTAAAAATATCTTAAGTGGGTATCTAGGTTAGGTGTAGGTTGTATTCTGTTTGGATATCTTTATTGACAAAGAAAATTTTAATGAAATATAAGAAACAAATTATTAATTTATTATGGAATTCCAACAAAAAAATCACATACTTAACATGTAAAACACCAGAATATAGTAGTTTTATGTTTAGTATTAACACTTGATATAATTGAGCTAACTGTAGGCTATTGCGAACAATCTACAGGTTACAAACAGTTGTTAAACAGGCTCATTATTTTGCTGTTTTATCTATTGATTATGTATTGGAAGATTATAATTAGGTCATTTTGTGTATGTTAGGGTAACTTTGATATCTACCATCATAGGCGAGGTTATCGCTGTTGATAGCCTCTCCATGTTCTAAATCAAATCAACGGTTGCCTGGAAGAAATCGCTTTTATGCGTTATATCTGTATGTATTGTATCAACTATATGAGCGTGTATTACAGGAATATCACACTCACCATAATAATAATTATTATATGGTTATATAAATATATAAGAATTATTCTTAAAAATATATCACTTTTTTCTTTTTTTTTATTGATAATGGTTAAGCGTTTGGCCACCAACTCACTTAAAGTAAGTGAAGATGTGGCCTAAGATGGAGCACGCTTTCCCAGAAGGAACTTATTAACCCTGGACTTGAAGACTCCAAGATTGTATTCTAGCGGGAAGACAGACGCAGGAAGCTCATTCCACTCCTTTATTTTATACTTTTTAACACTTTATTTCCGTGTCAGTGATTAATTTTATAATTTGACCTTTTTTAAGATATAAACACTACATTTATTGTATTTATGGAAATAATAAGTTTTTGATTTGATTTAAGTTAAGGTGCAAATTTTCGGCATTTTTAAAATAAACGGCACTGCAACCTAAAAAGTACGATTTTTCATTCGTAGGACAAATTTAGAACCGGATTTTACCCAGCAGATATTTACCAAGTGCTAGGTTCTGTTTATCCACCTACAGATGATATACGGTAAATAATGCTGGACGATTCATACAACATCTTCCAACCCCAAGCTAAGCAGAGCTTGTGTTTTAGGTAATAGATAATTAATATACTTTATACAATACCACATTATAACTATTTAGTAAGCAATACACTTACTTTATTTTTTTATACACTAGCACTACGAAGCCGCGGGCAGAACCGCGGCTTCGGACGCGTATTTTTGGTATAATAAGTAGCTTAATATCTAAGTTAGGCTTTGCTCCAAGCGTACGCTAATTTTCATTTTGATCTGATCAGTAGTTTTGGAGATGCTAGGTAACAAAAATTCAGATTGCACAAACTTTAGGCTTTATAATATTAGTTGGATAGACGACATCCAGAACACCTCCGAACCAATATCTTCTGATCGTACAAACATTTGTCCCGAGACGGGAAACGAACCCGCCTCCTACAAAGGTGGTCTTTTGCCTGCAGCGCCACAGAGCTAATCAATATATTATTCGTATAATTATGTGACAAAATAAATATATTTTACTTAAGTACCTACAATAGAGAGAACTATAGAGAGAGATAACTTTTAAGTAACGATTATAATTTTTTAAGTAACGATTAGTCAACTATTGTATCAAAAACTAGCTTCTGCCCGCGGCTTCGCACGCGTTGTTTCTATGGAAATGTTCAAAGGTAATTTCTATCCCATGGGAACAGATTTATGGGATAAAAAGTCTCAATACAGCCTATGTTTGATTCCAGGCAAAGAGCTGCAACGGTGCAAAATTTCAGCTCAATCTGTTCAGCAGTTTTGGTGTGAAGACGTAACAAACATCCATCCATCTATCCATCCATCCATCCAAACTTTCGCATTTATAATATTAGTGTGATTATATAGAGCTCCATAAAAGTTATTTCACAATTGAAAATCGGCAGAACTAAAAGCAGACACGATTCATTTTGAAGGATGATTTATAACATCATGAAAGGTAAACCGAGAATAGTCAGATTCACTAAAAAGTTAATGATGCCTCACGCTGACTCCTTGTTTCACCATTTCCGATTCAATATTTATGGCGCCACTAATTGACAAGAGAAAATCGACAAAACGATGAAATCAATCCAACTATAAGCAGTGCTCGCAAGGGAAACAGGTCGGCGCTGGTAACATTGGTAGATAGATAGATAGATAGATAATACTTTATTGTACCACACAAAGACAGATAACAATACAGAAAAAGAGTAGACGAAGTACAAAGGCGGCCTTATCGCTATGAGCGATCTCTTCCAGGCAACCTTGGGATGGACTGGACATGTAAGAACAAAATAGACGGTGGCACGCGAAAATAATAATAATAATATTTACACTATTATTGGTTTGTATTTTTATGAGTCAAGTTTTAAATTCACTTAGAAACTAGAAACCAATGCATTGTATTAAGTTTAACAGTTATGTAGTACCCATAACACAGGCTCTGCTTAGCTTGGGGTTAGATAATTCTATGTGAGTTGTCTAGCATTATTATTCAAATTCAAATTTATCTATACTAATACTAGCTGCGCCCCACGGCTACGCCCGCGTGGAAATTTAAAATTATCACTTAGGGGTATCTAATTCTAATTCTAATTCTGAGTGGGGGAACTGGGATCTGCACTGACATCTCGCTTAGGAGTGTATTGTGCATTGTCCCCCTGCCTAACCAGGCCCTAACCAGCCCAGCTCCTTGAAGTACCGGAGCAGGACTTTTGGCGATTGACTTAGGGGTATGAAAAATAGATGTTGGCCGATTCTCAGACCTACTCAATATGCTCACAAAATTTCATGAGAATCGGTCAAGCCGTTTCGGAGGAGTATGGCAACGAAAACTGTGACACGAGAACTTTATATATTAGATTATAAAGAGGAAAGATTTGATTATTTATATGTTTGTATTATTATTCAAATTCAAATTTATCTATACTAATATTATAACGAGGAAAGATTTGATTATTTGTTTGTATTGAATAGGCTCCGAAACTACTGAACAGATTTGAAAAATTCTTTTACCGTTAGGAAGCTTACTTTTCAGGGAGTGACATAGGCTATATTTTATCCCGGAATTCCCACGGGAACGGGAACTACGCGGGTGAAACCGCGAGGCGATCGTCTAGTTTATTCATAAAGATGGCAAGTATACAATGTCAGGTCTTATAGCTAAGTAGGTATTAGATTCACTGCATCTTAACATAGGGGAGTATGAATATGTCTAGGTTTGAGCGGGGTTCTACTAAGTTAGCTAAGTATTAACAATCACAGAAATATTATGAAGTTATGAGAAGTTAGGTATACAGATTCAATGTCTTATAAAATATTATTATTAATTTGCGATAACAGCCGTATTTTTACGCTTTAAAGCTTGAAATATTTGGGTAGCTAAACAAGCTACTCATCACCCCCAAAAAGTTAACATTGAAATAATGTAATTAATAATTAATAATGTAATAACATTGATAAAATAGTTGAAGATACAAACATTGCTAGAAAGTCATGAAACCGAACGAACTTGTCATTTTTGTGCCTAGATCCTAATAAAAACCCTTATTTCCCATTTCACAAGACCAAATATTATAACGTTTATAACGTAGTGTAGGACGCCCTCCGGCCTTGCGAAAGACTCCAGGCAGGATGCTGGATGCAGGAAGGTGAAGACAGGGTGCTATGGCGGTAATCAAGGGAGGCCTATGTCCACCAGTGGACTAATATAGGCTGATGATGAAGACCAAATCAAACAAAACGTTTTCATTGTAAATGCGGTCATAGTGTCACCGCAAAACGTACGTAAAATTTTGAACTATGACTCTATCAAAAGTTAATCATTTATTTTATTAATAAAACCTCGAAGTGGCGAATTGGTTGTAATAAATTGGGCATTGAAATAAGCCTGAGTTGAATACGTGGAGAATTACAGAGCGATACGATTTTTCGTTTTACTGTGAAAACTTGTGATTTACAAGTATTGTACTGGTAGGTACTGTCCCAACGAAGTCAATTTTGTTTGCAATATTATTTGATTTCTTAAAAACTAACCTGAGTGCGAGACACGCATTATAATAACAAAAACCTTAGAATTGAGTATCGCGACCTCTCGTCAAACGAACTAATTAATGTCTTTGAACAGGATTGGATAAGCTTTAATGTTTCCCCTGTAGGTGGAGCTAACGGCGCTAGAGTCTAAAGAAAGTCCCTGAAGTTTTTCAACGACTACGTCACTTGACCTCGTGGTGTAATTGGTTAGCACATTCCCGTAGGTACTTAGGGAAGTCCCGTCGAAGTCGATATTTTTTGGGATATTATTTGATTTCTATTTATTAAAAAAAATTCTAAGAAATTATCATGAACGTGGGGGTTACGCACTATAACAACAAACACCTCAGTAGGTACTGTTTTTGAAAAATTACGGAACTTTCGAGTTTTAGCGTGAGTTTTGCGAGTTTTATGGATCCCCATAGGGGGGAAATGAATTGACCCGTGGCTGTTGAGGTCCTTTAGTCCACGTTCGTAGCTGATCTTTGATAACCAGCTACGAACATGGAATTTTGTTTCTTGTTTGATATCCAGTTACGAGAATGGAATGTATTTGCCGTTTTCGTAGACATGTTTTGTAGCCAGCTACGAAAGTGGTTTTTTTTATGTCTGTTCATTACTGGTTATGCATAAATAATATTTTATCCACTTTCGTAGCCGAGTTTCATAATCTGGAAATATTAACTATTCATCAAGTTATGGTGTATTGTTGGTACCAAAAATAATTGTCACCTTAAACAAACCAAAAATAACCCTCAAACCACACAGTACCTTTCTATCCTACTTAATAATCGCAACTGACACCGCATCCCCTGAATCGCACTAATGGAGTGGTAATCAATTCTTTGAGCTGCCGTCAATAGCAATGCATTTACGATGTTTGTCATTTAGCTTCCCCACAGCAGGTAATGAATTTATACGGGAAGGGGTGAAGGTCTGTCTGCCGTGTTCTTTTGAAAGGGAAATTCTTGAAATGATCTGATAACTAGGGGAAAACTATTTCGAGGAAGAAAGAATTATGTATGAATAGTATTATGTGTTATAACAGAAGGAATGGTAGAAGAATGGAGCAAACGTTTAAAAAAGTTCAAATAAAAAAGACATTTATTTGACTCAAAGCCGACAAAATGGGAGTAGGTCCGATAGCAAAAACTATGTATTTCAGTCTGAGCAATTCAGTGGTTTTCACGCTAGCCTTAAAATATGCTGGAAAATTTTACATATTCATACAAGAGAATTTTTTCGCTGAAAACCTACCTACAAAAAAATACCTACAAAAAAAGATTTAGTGCGATTCATAACCAAAATTTTGTAGAAAACAGAAAATAAATAACTGGACTCGTTGATGCTGGTTAATTAATCTAACTCTTCTCATAAATAAATCAATTAAAGAACCTATTAATAATCCTAATTTCATTTCTTTAAGGCAACTAGTATGTTAATCTTGCGTTTCAAAAAATGACTTTCATAAAGTAACTATCATTTTATAAAACAGGAATAAATCACATTCAAGTTAAAAGAAAACCAAACAACGCAAAACATAAACCAAGCAATCGAAATAATTCGTACACAAAGTACTGTCGCAGCCCATTAAAAACAACGGTTCATAGCGAATAGTCACCCACCGCAAAAAACTATTCGCGCTCAATAGAAAAATGGATGCAAGATGGGTTAAGCCGAAATGGGTTCCGCAGTTGACATGTACCTTAATTGTCATTTTTTTCTGGTATTATTAATTATTGCAGGCTCTTTTACAGCCCACCATTTGATTTTGTATAAATAAGTGTTTATATAGGAATCACTGTTTTCTTTTCTTCGCTCTTCTTCTGCGTACAGTCCCATAAGGTGTTTCCTCCCCTCTCTAAAATCTTGTGGGTGTCATAATTGAATACTAAATTCAATTATGCAAATTTCAACGACATCAAGTCATCGATGTAATTTTACTTAAATCTATGCATCAAGTGTATATAAATATGCACCTACGATGGAATAAATGAAATGAAACATCCACCTATCGGAACCCTTATACTGATGGCAAGACTCCGTTTATTTCAAGCAGACAGGCACAAAGGTTGTCTTACTATAATCACCACGCTTGGTAGACGGGTCGGTGACGTAGAAGAGATGTTAGAAACAAACAGAAGAAAGGTGCTACCCTTCCTCTCTGGTGGTTTCTCCTCGTCGCCTCTTAAGACTTTCACCGAGCTAGCCCACTATGGGGTTGTGGCCACCTTTCCTCATTTCGAAGATAATATTTTGATTTTGGTAGAGCGCTTAATTTTTAATAGAGACACATTCACTGCCCAGCCTTGATTCAGACGTGTAAAATTTTGCATAAATAATAATTAAACGTTTTAGTTTCATAATGGTAGGTATTTTTTTTTGTTAAAGTAATAAACATGCATTAGTAATACTTATGATACCTACCATAACCATAAATCTTCTGACTATCGTGCCCTGGTGCCCACGTTAAGCCTAGTGTGGGGCCGTAGGCAATTTTTTTAGACAATCCGTTTTAACGTACATTTAATACTTTCAAGCTGTTATACTGACATTATTATAAACAGCTCTCTTATCTGTAGCATATCTATATCAAGTAGGTAGGTTCGCTTTATTTCTCACAATTTATATAAGTAGCGCCTAACTAAAATATTTAGTGACGGAACCGTGGTCCCACTGCGATGTCCCACTGGTGGGACAAAACTTTTTCGTGGTCCCACCAAACACACACTTGACCGTCCACATCTCGGGGGGTTCGTGGCGACTCTGTGACTGAAAGGGTGTGTATATATATAATTGCACATGTTGAACGGTCAAGTGTGTGTTTGGTGGGACCACGAAAAAGTTTGGTCCCACCAGTGGGACATCGCAGTGGGACTACGGTTCCGGAGTGAAATATTTCAGTTCTAACTTTAGCTTTACCAATTCTTTTCCCATTTCAAAATAGAATATTGAACCCTAACAATGCGCACAAAAAATTGTTTTTACGCTCAAAAAGTGCACAGATTGGCGCGGTTACGGGCACCGTCCCATCCGTGATTAATTCTTGGACCGACAGACGACGGACCGCAGCGGACAATCGAAAAATAAAATAACTATCATTCATTTGCTCTGCGATCATGTTTACCTGGTAGCTTCACTGAGATGTTAATTTGAGTTTATCTATTGATCATGGTTTAATGTTAATTATTATGAAATAAAGAGCCTATATCTCTTGTTGGTGCAATGATGCAATTTCCTCCACTTTTCCCTGTTCATTGCGGTCTTATAAGACTCTTATACGACATAATTATAATGTTAAATATTGCTTGTACGGTCTGCCGATAATTATTTGTTCCGGGTGTTCTTGGTGTTTTCTATGTATAAAATACAAGCTGCGCCCCGCGGCTTCGCTCGCGTGGAAATTTATGTTTCCCGCTTACTTAATTTTTTCTTTGCTATAAACCTCACGGAGCCCGAGACCTTTCCAACGAATGCAAAACCGTGGAAATCGGTTCGTGCGTTCTGGAGTTATAGCGTCAGGAAGGAAAACCCGACTTATTTATATATAGTAGATTATGTTGTGAATTGTATTAAATACATGTTTAAAAGTATCATTTATCCATAACAGAAACTCTGCTTAGCTTGGGGCTTTATGATACTGTGTAATAAATGTATAGGTAATAATATTATTCGGCATTTTTTTTTTCATGTTCACAAGATCCCGGTTCAAGTTAATTGGATTGTCTGATTTTAATAGATTTTCTCAAGATTAAAAGAAGATTACAAACTGTAATAGTCAAATACCGCAGTGCTTGAAAACTAAAGTTTTCAATCAGTGCGTCCATCCTGTCATGACCTACGGAGCTGAGACGTAGACGCTCATGGTAGGGTTGATCCACCAGTTCAAAGTCACTCAGCGAGCTATGGAAAGAGCTATGCTCGAAGTCTCTCTAAAGGATATAGGATTCGTAACGAATACATCTGACAGAGAACCTAAGTTATCGACATAACTCAACGAATAAGCAAGTTGAAGTGGCAGTGGGACGGCCATATCTCGCGAAGAACCGATAACCGCTGGGGTAAACGTGTTCTTGAGTGGAGACCACGACTCGGCAAACGTAGTGTAGGACGCCCTCCGAACAGGTGAGATGACGATGACGCAAAATACTGCAGGAAGATGCTGGATGCGACAAGCTGAAAGCAGGGCGCTATGGCGCTCATTAGGGGAGGCCTATGTCCAGTAGTGGACTAATATAGCCTATATTAGTCCACAGCTGGATAGAGGCCTTAGGATGATGATGATATCACGGGACGACGTGATATGATGATGGGATGAAACATATCTTAGTAGAAATACCGTCCGTGGTGAATAGTTAAGTTTTACAGGTGTACCTTTGTTTATCTCGAAAAAACCAGATTCCTTCACAATCCTACTTTTTCAGTTCACGTCTCTTAACTTCCCTTTGGGAGATTAATAGATGAGTCTTAAAAAGACAGTGATGTATTTAATCGAACCCGCAACAGTTTTATACTCGCCACCGCTACGCCGCAAGGCCCCAACTTTTTCACAATTTTGTAAATAATTAAGCACGAAACCCAAAAACGTCAGACCCATTTGGCGCGACAGCGGAGGATTCGATTGATCATTAAATTATTGCGCAAATATGAGTTTCTACCTCATTGTCGATGACATCGGGAGCAATTTTTTTTATTATTTACCTAAGTTGCTATAAATAAATAAATAAATAAATAATGCTGGACAATTCACACAACATTATCCAGCCCCAAGCTAAGCAGAGCTTGTGTTATGGGTACTAGATAACTAATATACTTAATAATATACGAGTACATAGATAGATATTTTTTATTATACATAGAAAACGACCAGAACACCCTGAACAAATATCTGCAGATCGTACAAATATTTGTCCCGAGGCGGGAATCGAACCCGCAACCTCCTGCGTCGCAGGCGGACCTTCGCCCACCGCGCCACAGAGGTCGTCAACATATTATACTATATTACTTCGTTGTTTGCCTACTTATAAATCGTCAGCAATAGATATACACGCCAATTGTCACATTTTTTGTTATTATTATTATTTTTTGTTTTTTTTTTGTTTCGTTATGTGTGCTGCAATAAATAATTTTCTATCTATAAACAGGCAAATGATGATTCATCTACTAATTTACTACCAAAACTTGTATTTTTAACCCCCGGCGAAAAAGAGGGATGTTATAAGTTTGACGTGTCTGTCTGTGGTATCGTAGCTCCCAAACGGATGATCCGATTTTCGTTTAGTTTTTGTTGTGTCATAGATAATTTTATCGCAAGTGTTCTTAGCCATGTTTTATGAAAATCTGTTCAGGTAATAAGCGTCGGCGGGTTTTATAAAAGTTTAATTTTGTCTTGTAAAGTTGTAAAGTCTTGTAAAGTTTGCCTTTAGCAGCCGCAAACTCCCGCGCCACTGTAGGTACCAAGAAAAAAGTAACTAAAAGAATTTAAAAAGCATCATTCTCCGAATATATTATTTTAGTACATAAAGAGACCTCAAAGTTTAAACTAAGAAAGTTGCGTCACAAATTTATAAGGTGTATTTGGCTAAGCATAACTATTCATGCCATGCCAACGATGATAAGATAAATCAATGATGCTGAAAAGAACCAGAAGAATAGTAAATGAATTAAAATCTCCTCATTTATTCAAAGTTAGTATCGTCATAATAATATCTTATGTAATCAAATAACTGTAACCGTAATCAAAGTATCTTTCATTAGGCAAAACATCCGCAAGTAACAATTTTGTATTGCATAAAACGGTCCTAAGTGCACTGATTAAAATGAATAATGCAAGCGGCCAATATCTGTTACATGCACTGTAGTGTACACTCGTTCATATAAATAAGTATATGCATTGGAGTAAAAGGTGTAGTAATTCTGCATTAAAAATTTTAGGGGATTTCTGTGAGGGGATTTGTGGCGGCGGCGGCGCGCCGCATCTCCAAGAATGATGTGCAGGTCTCGAACACTGAAAATGTTACTCTTAAAAATTTTACCACCGCCACAGATTCAAGCGTTGCGAATCTTCAAATCAATCAAAAATCTTTATTTCCATAAATACCATAAATGTACACTTAGAAAAGGTCAAATTATAAAACTCAGCAGTGACACGGAAATAAAGTGATATTTTTGATTTCTGTCGCTTTGGTATGTAATTCTTTACTGATAATAAATTTAGTTTTAAGGTTAGTAGAGCTTAAATATATATTTATTTGAGTTCAATAGTCCGCTAGTAGCGTTCTTGAAGATATTAATTGTATTTATGAACCGTGCAACATGTAAGTAAGATTTTGCATTGGATCTGTGGATGCCCAAGCTCATGTGAAACGCTCTACATACGGAAAAATAAAGCGATTTTGAGACATGGAATATGGAACATAAAAATATAGTTTTTCATAGGTAGGGCTGACGCATAAATAATGTTAGAGATGATGTTGAAAACGTCTATTAAGAGTTATCAACCTACGTTGAAAGTATTTGTACATAACTTTTAAATCCATCATGGTTATTAAATAGTCATCTATTCCGTGATCTGTGATCATGGCGCCTTAAACTGTGCCAAAAAATATTAAAAAACCCAAAACTCAAATCATGGTAAATATCCCGTAGTAAATGACTTTTGTATTTGAATATAATGAGAAAAATATATAATTATTCTCATTATTAGATGATTTTCATACCAATAATTTTATGCTCATTTTTTGGCATCTACTCAATTAATTAAGGAGGAACATAGAGGGATGAGTTAAGAGCTGAAACGTTGGTATTCTTCCAACACAAATAAGGTTCGTAGTTAACCCGCTTACATCCATAAGGAACACACAGCTTAGTTTATTTCCGTAAGTGCTACTACACCTTCTCGCGTCACCATCTACGTAATAAGTGTATACACCCTGCGTGGGCACGTACCTTATTCAAATTCACTTATTAAACTTATCTCCACTTTTGAATTCATTAAGCTAACTATTGCTGATTAAGGCCCGGTATCAAAACATAAAGGATATGTTACTTTAGTTAGGGCGACTTTAGTGGTAATTATTTTATATTTTGTGGAAGAGGTAGGTAAACGAAATAAAATCTTTAAAAAATACAACTATAATAACCCGAGACGGTATGACACTAGTCCCATAGAAGTTGGGGAAGCCCATTGTGTGGGACGCTACATGCGTCGACACACTAGCGCCTTCCCATCTTCCGAGGACATCCGTGAGGGCGGGTGCGGCGGCAGATTTGGCCGAGGATCTCAAGAGGCGCAAATATGCAGGACTCGACAGAGCTTACACATTTGCTGCAGGAGTCGAGACCCTAGGTCTGTGGGGTACCGAGGCTCTTCGGGTTCTTATAAAAATATCAGAGCGTCTGGTTGAAGCGACGCGTGACCGGTGAGTAGGTATCTGGCGCAGCGCATCAGCATTGCCATACAGCGGAAAATGCAGCCAGCGTCTTGGGGACGCTTCCGACTGGTATTGGTAGCGATCAGTTGAGCTACCTGTAGATTGTTTGCAACAGTATGTAGTTAGCTCAATTTGTTTATACCTACTAGTTCTAATTTGTTACTTTTATTTGATTATCACACTAATATTATAAATGCGAAAGTTTGGATGGATGGATGTTTGTTACTTCCTCACGCCAAAACCACAGAACGGATCGCGCTGAAATTTTGCGTACTTACAGGTAATTATAATCCTGGAATCAAACATAGGCTTTTTAACATTACTTTTATCCCATAAATCAGTTCTCATGGGATAAAAAATCACCTTTAAACGTTTCCATGTAAAAAAACTTCTAATCTCTAATCTAAAAAAATTATCCAGTCAAAGATCTAATAAGCTCATAGCGACTGATTGGCATATTAACTATTCTGCATTCTGTGTAGGGAGTGAAACTGGAACTGCATCTGTAGGTACTTTTTTGCAAAAAAAAACATAGTAAAAAACTTAATTTTTTCATCGTATTTGTGTTCTTTTACACGCTTTCTTGCACTATTTAACATTAAAAAGTATTTCACAAATGTTTTTTGCTGGTTTTTTAGTAAAACCAGTGTTTTATCATAAATTTATTACAAAAAATTATGTAAATCCTTTCAAATTTTAAAACAATAACAATCGTATAAGAATACACGTAAAAAACACGAATGTGAAGAAAAAACCTCTAAAAAGATTTTCAAAATAAGTGAAATAAAACGAAATTCAAAAAAATCGTAGAACAAACGTTGACCTCCTCAATGTCCAGAATCACCCCCTTTCGGCCCTTTCCGTGGCACCCTGTATAAAAAAAATACGAAAATTTGGTCACATAAATACAACCTATTGATCTGACATACCCTTTACGGTTTCATTTTAGATGCAGGTACGTAACAATAATGCTAGTATTGGAAAAAAGTATCTACATGACATCATACATCGGGTTTTCAAAAAACTATCTGAGCTGTTTTTTGAAAACCCGATGTATGATGTCTGGTCGAAGCGACGCGTGACCCGAGAGCTGGTGAATATCTGGCACAGCGTATCAGCAAGGTAATATTATCCTATAAGTAATCCGACTTCATACAAACGGGCGAAACGCGAGCTATACCTACGCGCCTCGATCTCGGCATGCGCTCAGCATGCAGACAGTCGCGGCTGTGCCGCAGTGACGAACGGATGGTGTGATGTTTTTTTAACAATAACCGCGCGATTTTTTCTCTAAAAATAAGTTCAGGTACCTACATATTTAATAAAGTAGCTGCAGGTATCTATAACCAAGTAAAAGATATTCCTTTTTCTCCAAAAAAATCTCCTAAAATTTAATAATAAAGCATTTTGTAGGTACCTACGTCTCAGTCGAGGCGCAAATATTTTTTGGTCGCAAATTTATAAGACCGATTTGTTATTCAAACATAAACAGGTTTTTTAATTAAATCTACCAATCAAAAAACAACACGCATTTTTATTGAACACTTCCCATTCAATTCACAAAGTATTTTATTTGTTTATATAAAAAAAGTACCTTCCTATATTTACTATCACAAAACTAAATGGAAACACAAAGTAGGCAAATGTAATTAAAATGGTGGAGGCGGGCAGCCCTATCGCATGTTTACCTACCGCGCGGCTGTAGGCATTTATTTCAAAGATACGGCCGAGTCCAAATACTGTTGGATAATATTACCGTGGTATCAGCATTGCCATACAGCGTGGCAATGCAGCCAGCGTCTTGGGGACGCTTCCGACTGGTGTTGATATGGATCAGTTGAGCTATCTGTAGACTGTTTGCAACAGTCGGCAGTTAGCTCAATTGTTTCAATTGTAAATATTAGTATAATTTTCTTTGTGAATAAATGATTTCTACATGATTCTAGTTAATAAAATTTAAAACAGAGATTAGGTATTCAGGTTTATAATGCGACTTTAAACAGTGAGGAAAAACCGAAATAAGAACTGTTGTTTTTTTCCTGCTACAATATGATAAAAAAATGTGAGGAGAATCCGGTAAGTAGGTAATGAAAAACGAGTGTGAAGTCTAAACTAAGCTTATGGCTTATTAAACTTTGGCAGAGTCAACTCTACGAATAAAGACCTATCTCTATCAAAACTTATCACAATAATAATTATTGTGATAAGTTTTGACAATTGTAACCCTTAACTTTAAACAATGCCATTTTACTTTTGACATAAACTTTTACTTTAGTTTATCTAGTCAGATAACCTTACCTACAGCTAACGGGAAAACATTAATTAGTCAGAAGAAAGAAAAGCGATAAGCAAATCTAGAATATCAAATGTTCCCACATAAAACAACATAAGAACCGGATTCCCATGTCATAACTTATAAACAAACTTAACCTATCATTTATAGAGCAGCATAAAAACGAAAATCGTGACTTATTCATACAGCGAAACAAACAAGCAGCGTCTGTCAAGCAAATCTGTCACTTATTGCCGGTAGAATAACCGCTTTCGCTGCATTAACATTTTACGTACGTCATTAGGGTTGAAACTTGAAATTTGAATATCTTTGGATCGGAAATGCACAAATTAAGCGAGTGATCTGTTCTCGGTAATGAGCTGTACCTACGTAATGACGAGAGCGGAGCTAAACAAAACAACACTGCTTACCTCAGCGGGACGGTAGCGAGGGTACCTAAGCGAGGAGGTGGACTCTTTTGCTTTTAATGCGAAATCGTCTCGTTTAAAGCTTTGCTCACATTAATCCAATCCCTCCATCGCGCAGCACAAAAATGTGCATTCAAATATAAATAAATAATGCTGGACAATTCACACAGCATTTAGCCCCAAGCTAAGCAGAGCTTGTGTTATGGGTACTAGATAACTGATATACTTAATACAATACACTACATAGATAGATATTTTTAATCATACATAGAAAACATCCAGAGCGCCCTGGACAAATCTCTGCAGAGCGTATAAAACATTTTTCCGAGGCGGGAATCGAACCCTCAACCTCCTGCGTCGCAGGCAGACCTTCGCCCGCTGCGCCACAGTGGTCGTCAAATATGGGCTTAAACTATCTTCAGTTAAATTTTACATTGACAAAAAAATTCCCACAAGCTTCAAACGTAGGATAAATAGGTACCTACGCAAACACATAGAGTCAAAGCTGTACAGTCCCACTGCAAGGAAAAGGCCTCCCAACCAAAACAGGATCCGAGAGAAAAAGTACCAAAACTTAAAGTTTTAGTAACCCTGTATAAGACCTGGTGACCTGTAACACAGGTTCTTTGAACCTTCTTCAGGCACCAGTCTTCACAAAACAGGTTTTGGCAATATTTACCTGATAAAATCCCTAATCTTAATCTATCCTTTGTTTTAATTGTCAACCACCTTTGTGAAGAAAATAAATAACAATTTTAGTACTATTATTTTACCCAACAGGTAAGCAAAAGCCGCCTCCACAGCAAGCTACCCCCAATACTTATTAATAAAGAACGGTAGCTCGCTCACAGGCGTGCTACGGCAGCGACATTTGTAATGATACTAAATAGTAGCGCGCGGTAGGTGCCCTGCTACGAGTAATGCGTTCACAAGTCTGCATATGGGACGGCACTATGCAATAGAGAACCTCCAGAACCTTCTCAAACTGAGACGGAATCGGGAGTTGAACCGGCACCGTTCTACGTCATAGGAATTTTCACCCAGTGCCTTCAAGGTGGTAACAGGGAAAGATTGCAAGGCAGGTTCAAATGACCATTTGGAAACTACTTAAAAAACACTTACGTGTTTAATTTTGGGTTGATGCATGTTAAGATTTAAGACTTAAGGTCAGTACTCACATACGGTATTACTCGATCGAGCTAAACTGTCGAGTAAAACCCATGGCATGGGCTTTCGTCCACACATTGAGCATTGATCTATCGAGTGAGGCCCGCCGTTCAGTATTCACCGAACCGTTCGAGCCAAAGGATGTCTGTGCAACAAAGGAGACGGTGGCTGTATTTAGCAAGTTTCACAGTGCTTTATAAGAAAATCAAAGATAATGAAAAGAAAAAACGTAAAAGGATTTTTTAATTTTTTTTCAAACATTTCTCCTGAAAACACGTGTTTCAATCACGATAAACAATACCAGACTGACGCTCGCCTCGCGCCACTCGCAGTCACGTACACACGTTCGAGTCAAGATTGACGCTCGCTTCGAGTAGGTTCGAAGGAAATTACTTTCATTTAATTCCATCGAGCCGGCTCGGTGCGAGCCTTCGAACTGTGAGTTTTGCGGTCCACACGTTGATTTTTACTCGACTTCGAGTAAAACTATCGAGTAATACCGTATGTGAGTACTGACCTTTATGCATTTTTTATTCAATGTTTTTTTATTTTAATTTAAATAAAAAGATAATACAAAAAATTATGCTCTTTCTTTGACTCTACCTACTGATCTGCGCGCTGTCTGCTATTTTATGCTGTCACTTAATGATGCTGGACAAATCACACAGCATCATCTAACTAGCCCCAAGCATAACAGAGCTTGAAATAAGCTGTAAACTCTTTACTGTAAGTGTAAGTAAAGTGTATCTAAAGGTTACGGCATAAAGCCCTTAATTGAATACTTATTTTTATGCTGTGTGTGCGGTACTGGTGCGATTTTGATGTGTAAATTGCTACTTACAACCTTTATGGTCATCGACCGGCATTAATTCCACTAAATTAGTCGCTTCACCGCACATATGTACCTACATCTGTGCTTCACCATAACAATGGCATCGTCTTAGAATTACACACTTATTGGCATTTTGCCATTGATGAAAGAAACTCCAGATGTATGCGTTTCAAAAGCCTTGAAATAGCCTAATTATTTATTTATAATCTTGACAAGGTTATAAATAAAAAATTAAATAAATTTATAATGCTGGTTATTTCACACATCATTATCTAGCCTTGAGCTAAGCAGAGCTTGTGTTATGGGTGACTGATATACTATGATAAGATAACTGATATACCTACTTAATACAATACACTACATAGATCGATTTTTTTACTATACCTAGAAATCATCCAGAACACCCTGAACAAATATCTGCAAATCGTACAAACATTTGTCCGGAGGCGGGAATAGAACCCGCAACCTCCTGCGTCGCAGGCGGACCTTTGCCCGCTGCGCCACAGAGGTCGTCCTTGGTTGAAACCATTTTATCAATTTCTCCGTGTAAATTGCTATTTATACGTTTGCTTCTCCGCACTAGAGTTTTTTTCATCTATGTACGATTCTTCGACGATACCATTGTCCTAGTAAATACTAGCAGAATTCGGCCCCAGTGTTCATGCTCCATATTGCATACTCCGGTCCAGTCAATAAGTCAGGGGCACCTATCTACGTAATGTCTCGGCGACATTTACATATTTTAATGAGCAACAGAGCCTATCTGCACTAGTACCAGCTCTCACTTGCTTTGTTCATTGATGGATTGACGCTGATTTCAAGGCTAGCAAAAACTTGTGTAGTGTGGTATATATACCTAGTCTTGGACTTCGGAACCTTATGGAAATAGGAAAAGGTTCATTTTGAATCGAATTTTTAAATTTCTTTTTTCTAAGGTGACATCTCTCCGATAGGATTGTGTCGTTCATGAACGAACGGCTCATATGATCCGGATCACGGGCCGCTCGTGATTGTTCCGAACAGTCTCGACGAAAAGACCCGTTCATTTCTACGTTCGGTTCATTGTGAACGACTGAGACGCGCGCCGCGACATAACGCAAAGATCCGCTGCGTCTTGCTCTCGCGAGGCCGTAAGTGGTGCGTGCGAGTAGGATAGGACACATTCTGTGGCTTGTATCATCTACTCACAGCCTGATTAAAAGTAGATACCTTAAGGTAACGTAATAGAGTCTGTGGTCGCAGTATGGTACTTAGGTATTCATTCCTTTATTCCTTACCAAACATTACGTAGGTATAACACGCAGAAGTTAACTAGGCACCTCGTGCCTAGAAGTTTACTTGGCACCAGGTGCCAAGTTGATTTCTGCGTGTTGTACACAACTGTTTTCTTCCTATAATAGTAAAAATATTACTACTGATACTTGATACTTTTGTTCCAATTTACTTGAAACTTTAAAGACCTTCCTTACAAATAAATGTTTTAACTATTTACCAAAATACCTATTTACATTCCATACGAAAACCAGTTAGCAACCAAATCGATTTTATACTGACAGACGAATAATACTTAATCATAATCGATTTACCCGATAGCCCGAGAGAGGAGGCTATTATTTTTCGAGTAGGTAGGTACATGTAAGTACTTGGGCATCTAAGTAGGTATGTAGGTAGGTACCTACTGTACGTACCTACTACCTAGGTAGGTTAGGTAAGTAGGTACCTCTATGTAAATTATTTACCAACAAGGAAACCCGCTTGCACAAGTTCATAAAAATATCAAGCATAGGTAGGTAGGTATTAAATCAAAGTGAAATGAAAGCTGATTGAAATGGTTTAGCAATAGTCGGATAAGCTTTGTAAAGTTTTGGTAAGTACCTACCTAGGTAGGTAGGTAGTCCTTAGGTATTATTTCTAAAGTAGCTTTCCTCAAAGTCGTCGCATCAATCAATCCATTTTTTAGTAGCCTTGGGATCCTTTAGGAAGATAAAATTTATAAGAAAAGCATCAGACGAACGAAGGTGTTATTGTAGGTACCTAGGTAGGTAACTAGGTATTAGCATTCGACACAGACAAACCTCACCTCAAATTAATAGCTACTACCTATTCAATTGCCTAGGTAAATTAAATTATCATTCAATTCAATAGGTAGTAGCCGTGGTAGTAGGTAGGTACCCAGGTACCTAATTGAGTAGGTATATCGGAGGTAGTACCTAAGGAGTAGTAAATACGAAGTATCTACCTAAGGAGTTATATATTTTTCTGTCGGACAACATTACCTACTTGCTTGAGTTTTTTTATAGCTCAGTATCTAGTACCTACCTACCTAGTAGGTATCTCGCAATTTGACCATTTTAGACGCACCTACCTAGGTATAATAAAACGACGGTTGTTGGAGGCACGCAAGATAGGTAGATAAGTATTTACACATCTTTCTACCTCCTGTGAGGAAGATATACTAACGAAGATATAGGTACCTACCTACTAGAAGAATCTAACTTGAGACGTTATAAGTAGGTAAGTACCTATCTCAATTCAGGTCAATAAATATCTACCTACCCAGCAGCGAGTTTTTACTCTATGTACCTACCATAATTTAATGATAATTGGATCATGAATGATATACCTAGACCGAGAATTCGAAAAGATCCACCACAGAACCAAATCCAACCACAAATCCAACCAAGTCAGTAACGAAACGACGCGCGACGCGACGACACGCAACGCAACGAAACGAACCGATCTCGCACAGGCTCAGATCAGTCAGTCACAAAATCGAAAAGATCCGCCGGCAAAAACAATCATTCAAATGAACGGATCATATGAACCGGATCATTTTCTTAACGGGTCGTGACTGATATGGATCTTTGTGAATGAACGAACGACACACGCCTACTCTCCGAAATCTAAAAAGCAAAGTAGGTACACATTCTTCCTAGTTTCAATATTTTGACAGTCTTTGCCAAGTTTTTGCCTTTTACTGCATAAAGAATAAATACCCAGATAAGAAACACACTTTTATCATCATTAGATATATGTCAGGGATTACCCTTTCCCAATACGATACGAAAGGTCCTTTGGCTCAGTTAAATAGATCTATAAACACGTAATTAGGTAATTAGGTATACATGGCAGGAATCAAGCTTTTAACCATTTTGTTTTAAATCCGACCAATTTGAACTCATGAGCACATTTCACAAGGCCAATCAGTAGGTAGGTAGTACGCCTCTCAAAATTTCTTCACCAAGCTATAACAAGAAAGCGTCAAAAGATACTGTTGCATAAAATGATTGACAAGCAAGGGGAATGTCGCAAAAAATAGTGTCGTAGGTCAGATGTTAATGTAACTCGTAGATCCAAGTTTTTCCTTCAAATATGCCCTGCTTCCCATGCAAACGTGGCCCGAGGGAGGTGGGGGGCGACAGCCAGTAATGTGCTACTGTTGAATTGCAAAAATCTCATTATGGTCTAACTGTCGTTATAGGAGTAATTAACTACCAGGCAGAGGATGGAATGGAGTAGATATTGGTTGTCATGTCAGATAATCATCTGGGTACATCTACAGCCTATACTACTCCACGGCTGGACTACCTATATCATGTTAATACGGAGTTTTTGCAAAGATTATGCATTATTGAAAATTAAAGGAAATGGATATATATAATTTTTGTTTGAATACTCCCCCTACCAAGCATATAACTAATATGCTAAAATTTTGCATCTTTTCGAACAACAGATGTACCTACCTAGTACTTGCTGCTAGCCATTTAGCCTGTATTTTAATGAGGTGTATAAATATCCTCGATAAATCATCTATTCGTAATGTATGTTGTAGGTACCTACTCAAACCTAAACGAAAAATTCCTGATTTACAAATTCAAATAATAGTAGGTATTACTTACATAAGCAGTTTTTATTTTCTCATAAATTTAACCCACGACTTAATTCACGACTCTTTTCTAACTGTCATGGTTTCAGATTTGGCCATCTACTCCCATCTCAGAAAGGGTATAACGGCTCAATGCCAATCGTAGGTACCAAGTCCTTTGACACTTCAAAGCGACACAAAAGTAGGCACATAAATCGAGACACAAATCGAGGTAAAAAAGTAGGTATTTCCTTGTGACAATGACCCGAAAAGAATAACGATTCTAAATATTTAGTACTTAGTCCTTTCAATCGCTTAAATAAAAACTAAACAGGAAATACCTGTGACCAGGCAAAACTACCAACTCTACCAAAACTTTTCAAATAACAGCAATCCACCCCGCTTCTGTCCCAGACAGCTAATTGTGTTTGGTTGTAACGAGTTTTTTGGCGGTCGCGAGACCCGTGAATGTTGCATGCTGGCCGGCAGCCTATGTGAAATGTATCAATGGCTGAGCTGAAGCCTCACAGGCTTAGTGATGATAGATATGAATGGTGCATTTCATCATTTCGCAGGTAGATAGAACTAATACCTACGAGATGATGAAATGCACTATTCCAACCAGAAGGTACACTGATCTGAAGCTGGCTGGTCTCTGATCTGTGGGTACCTACCAGCGTACCTACTGGTTGAAGTTCTATCGTTTGAAACTAAACTTATGGGAAACGGCTTCGGGGGTCTGAGTTACTATGGGTGTACCGCAGGGTTCTATCCTCGGTCCTTTCCAATTTTTAGTTTATATTAACGACCTGCCTCATCTTGTCAAGAATAATCCTCGTGATTATTCTTTTGTATTGTTTGGTGACGATAGTACTTCATTAATTTTTAAAATGAAACGACAAAACACAAATTTCGACGATGTGAATAGTGCAATCTCTAAAGTAGTCCATTGGTTTAGTGTCGATACCCTTTTGCTAAACGAAACCAAAACAAAATGTATACCTAACGGAGAAACGTTACAAATAGTAGAAAGTACACTTTACGTTTACTGCAGAATCATCTTAGATAAACTTCAATGGGGCCCACACATTAATAACCTATCGAAGAGACTTAATTCTGCAGCGTATGCAGTTAAAAAATGCGTCATCTTACAGACATGTGGATACATAGACTTGTTTATTTCAGCTTCCTACTTCCATTAGTATTATGTCTTACAGTATACCTACTGCTGTGGGGGTGCGCTGCAGATATTACACCGTATTTGTGCTGCAAAAGAGACTGTTCGTGCAATTTATAATATGGGTCCCAGAGAATTCCTACGTGATAAATTCAAAGAAATAAACATACCTACTTCTCTTTTGTATAGTATTGGATACTTTGTATTGTATTATACTCACAAGGTATTTTGGATACATTTTGGATAGGTACAATGGGGCCGGGAAACAAACACGCACTTACCTACTTTCCGATCGAAACGCAGGGTGGGTACCTCTACCTACGTAATAATAGAGCCTACCGCTCTTACTGTCTTGTAGAATTTGTAGCCGATTCCATAAAAAGGATTCGAAAAATAGTAGGAAGTCTGAAAACCGGAATTAAATACTTTACCCGACACGCAACATTTGCCAACCAGATCAGGAAATCACGAATTCATAAGCATATTTGTCACCAATTAGGTGCATAATGACAACTATAACTGCAATTGCATAAATAAACTCCTATCACCGGGGCTATTTAAAGATTCAGAATCGAATTTAAATTTAAAACCGTGTCGGTTTTTCGATTCATGATTTTTTTGGGCAGTCCATTGGTTTGATTGGAAGTTTTTTTCGTAGAGAATGTCAGTTTTGCACGCGATTTCGCCTGAAATTAAGAACCGAATAAAAAGTATCCTAACTCCTCAGAGTCGACCTTTATTTATCTAGCTAACCTTACTTTGGACCTAGCAAGATATTTAACACTGAATACCTAGGCACAGATATTATAATACTATACACCTAGGTACCTGTCTCAAGTTTAGATTTGTATTTATAGCGTGCACCACGAATTCCTTTCTTACAAATTTCAATTACAGTTCCTGACCAACAAATAAGTTGGGTGTCCTTTTATAGTAAATATTACATAGGAACCGTTCTCTGACAGGTCACATTTTCTTTTTTTCATACAACTGTCGTAAGACTGAATTCATTTTTTAACAATAAAATACTTACTTAAGTATAAATACTAATAATTTGTTTATGTAAGTCATGATTTCCTTTTAGATAGTTTAAATTGCGTGAAATAAAGCAAATGAAACCTTTCTCGAATGGTTCATAAAGGTAATGTGGGTACTTTATTTCTGTGGGAAAAATCAGGGTATAAATAACAGTTAGAGCGCCATCTGTACGAATTTTCTTGAAATTCACGAGAAGAAAGAGCGTGCATTTCATGGAGAAATCGGATTGCGTAGTTTTATGGTTTGGTTCCATTAAAACGTAACAGATGGCGGTGTTCGTAAGTATGCGGTGTTTATTTTAGGTTTATCTTTTACTGATCTTTTTGCAAGAGCAAGTTATTTGGATATGCAGGATTTAATACAAACAATAAAAGATTTTAATACTTTTCATAATGTAATGAGCATTCTCTGTACAACAAAGTAAAACACGCCAACAATTATAACACAGTACCATGATGGAAAACATTTTTCTTTCATGGCTCCAAACAATTTGAAATAAAAAGATATTAGTATAAAAATACTTTGTAATGCCATCTCTCAAACACATTTTTATCTATACAATTTCATATTCTTTATTTTAAGCATTACGCATTACTTTTGAGAAATGGCATTTATCTTTTATACATTTTTAGTAAATGCTTGCTTAGATATTTAGGTTTTTCGACTTACACTTTATATTACAAAACCAACACATTGTATTCCGTTCTTCGCCTTTAGTCATTAAACTGAATGTAATGCTAAACTTAAATTATTTTATATGACTGATCTACAATCGTTTTTCCATACATTGTCACAGTCTAACAGGCAATAGATGATGATATCGATCGATTATTGATTCATAAAAATATAATTTTCTTACGCAGTTTGCACATTACACTTTCTTGACGATTTGCACTACATCTTCATCTGCCAACACATGCTCGATACCGACTTTCTGTGGCTGATGCTTCACCGATGAACCCCAGACGAGAGCGCTGAAAGTTTTATTGAATTATGAGAGGCTTTAAAATATAATTTTGTATAACATATACAGGGTGCCACGAAAAATAATGTACTAAGCCGGAAGGGGTGATTCTGAAGGGCGAGGGGTTCAACTTTTGTACTACGATTTGTTTTACTGTTGTGAATTTTTTTCCTAAAAATCAATTAACAATAATTTAATTAAAAATACTAGCGGCCACATTTTGATAGGCAACCTAGTTGATATTATGTTCTCCTTATCGCAAATATGCGTAAAAAATTGGTTTTTAGCTCATACTAGATGGGTGCACTAATTCTGCAGCCGGATCTTAGACTATTAGCTTGGTAGTGAGGTGACATGCAAAATTTCATGTTAACATGTCACCTCACTACCAAGCTAAGACTGACAACTGTCAAATGTGACCTATCATCTTGTCCCTACTTTAGTATGGATTTAACGGTAGGTATGTAATTCATTTCAGCATTGATTTTGGAGTAGGTATTAGAAAATCTTTGAGTAACATCTACAAAATTATCGGAACTTGTTCCTATTACAAATGGCTCTGCTAAAAGACGCCGAGTGAGAGTGTCCATTTTTTTTTAGTTTAAGATTTAATCGTCTCGGCGAAAAACCGGTATCATTATTAGTTTTAGGTTAAGATTTAATCATCTCGGCGAAAAACCGGTTAAACCAAAAAGCACGGGCGTAAGCCAAGTGTACTTCAGGAGAAGAACTAGGTTTGTTCATTTTGCAAGTATTTTCTGACAATCCTACAAGTGTTCAGTATAACAGCTTTTTGAGGTCTAAACAGTCTATTGATATTATTACATTAGGTATCTTTAATCCCAAACAGTTCGTGTTCAGTTCTCGTTTTACGAGATAGTTTTTTGCGTGGATTCAATCATATATCTTATATATATACCTGTCTCTAACTCTACAGCCTATATTGGTCCACTGCTGGACGCAGGCCTCCCCCTGATAAACGCCTTATTGGTTTTGTTATGACTGGGCGTAATGCCCATAATCCTCAGGCTAGGTGAGGCATGCGGGTTAGGAATTGCAGTTCGGCGGAAAAACTGTTCTGCAGGAGGCGTTGCTGCCCGCCCCGGTGGATATCCCTTAGTCGCATCTTACGACACCCGCCGGAAGATTAGGGGTGGTGCAAATTCCAAGTCACACAGCTCAGGCTGATATCAGTGGCATTCGTTGAAGGAAGGTACACTCAGTAGGTAGATACTGGCTGTTGATGAATATTTTAGCAAGATAATTGTTTAAATGGCTTACTATTTGAATTCCTTGACGATAGATCTGTGCAGTTTGTTACAGAAGTCTTCCAAACTTGTTCTATCCGCGTGTAGAACGACGGGCGAGTTGTAATCCGGTAGCTGTCCTTTAGGCTTTGTGTATATCCTGGAAAAATGAATGAATGAATTAATTAACACTTTATTTGTACTTACAAGTAAATAAAGTTAAGTCTTATATCTAAATGACAGGTTCACATAGTACAAAAAGGCGGCCTTATCGCTGAGAGCGATTTCTCCCAGGCAACCTTGGAAATATAGGATAATAATTAGGATACTTTAGAATTTAGAATATAACGCATGGTAGGCCCCCCACGACCTAGTGAAAGTCGCGGGAAGTCGCTGTATGCAGGAAGCGCAAAATCGGTCATTGTGAAGATCTTTAGGAGGCCTATGTCCAGCAGTGGACGTCGATCGGCAGATATGATGATGGTGATGATGAGAATTTAACATCCATTGGTGTCTGGATTCATTGCTGTCTGGTGGTTGTCTGGGTGTCTGTACACTCCTCAACTCGATTAAGTAAGTACGGAGAATTCGAAAAAAAAGAGCTGTCAAGTTTATTATAATTAACTAGCTTTTGCCCGTGGCTTCGCACGCAATAAAAATAAGGGATATTATCTATTTCACTGCCGAATTTCATTGAGGTCCGTTGAGAAGTTGCGTCATGGAAAAGTAACAGACAGAATTGCGTCATGGAAAAGTAACAGAGTAAACTTCTTTTTCTCTCTTATTTATTTAGTTCGAAGTAACAAGGCTATTTCTTACGCCGCGGCACCACCATGGTACTGACCTGATAAGTTTGAGGTACTCCCACATCTTCTCCAGCAAGTCATCAAAGTTCCACTTGTGATGCGCAGAGATCGGCACACAGTGCGGGATCTTGTAGATCACGTCCAACTCTTCTATGCTGATTTGATCTGCAATTATACGTTTTTTTATTCTTTTCGCTATGCTCGGAGTTTCTCTAAAGGATAGGATTCGTAACGAATACATCCGACAGAGAACCAAAGTTATCGACATAGCTCTAAGAATTAGCAAGCTGAAGTGGCAGTGGGCCGGCCATGTCTCGCGAAGAGTCGATTACCGCTGGGGGAAACGTGTTCTTGAGTGTAGACCACGACTCGGTAAACGTAGTGTAGGACGCCCTCCGGCAAGGTGGGATGACGACCTGCAAAAGACTGCAGGCAGATGCTGGATGCGGCAAGCTGAAAACAGGGCGCTGTGGCGCTCATTAGAGCGCCACAGCGCCCCCGATCCCCTAATGGGGAGGCTTATGTCCACAAGTGGACTTATACTAACATAGGCCGATGATGATGATGAGTCAAAAACAAATCGCTGTGTAGGATCAACTTTTCAGTAGTGTTTTAAGATAAGGCCGACCCCTTATGACCACCTTAGCTTGCCGCCACAAAAGGCATCCTATACTGCGTTTATAGAGTATCGGTCTCCACTCAAGGACACGTTTATCCCAGTGGTTGTTGATTCTTAGAGAGACATGGCCGGCCCTACATCAGCTTGCTATGTTGACTACTTTTGATAGTTCCCTAGCGAATTCTTAAGAGAAGCATTATAAACAAACTACCCGTCGATGTATTGAGGCAGAGATCGTCATTTTGTGTTTTTGGGGAGGCTTGTGTCCAGCAGTGGACGCGTATGGGCTTATTATCACAGTACTTGTACAATGTAAATGTATACTTGTAACGTAATGAACAGGACATTATGGGCCTGCCACACACTCGACGAGTGGCGTGGGAAGTAGCGAGGAAAGTAGGCAGAGACGTAGTGTGGCAACGTTACTCGTCATGCCACTCGTCATGATCCTCGTCCTGCCCATCGCTCCCTATTTTGTCGGTTTTTGGACCGCGAGTCAAAGGACCGGCAATACGAGCGTGATAGATTCATGGCCTTTACCTACCTATAAAATTATCTTATTTCGATAGAATCATGGAATACCTACCTTACAATGCAACCTCACAATTTAGGAATTGGAAATAATGAAATCAGAAGTCAGAAGTCAATAACTTTATTCCTTTAGGCTCACAAGATAAACACATAGACAAGTCTACTCATCAATTACTATCAAATAAGAAATAAAGTGTTATTGAAATTCTCTTCACTTCAATCTTTTGTCCACTAGTGGAAGAAGTGAAAAAGAAACCACCAGCACATTTATAACAATCACATATTGAATGTATTATACTTACAATGTTCGTTATTAAAACAAAAGCATTAGATCATATGAATAGAAACATTATAAAAGAATAGATAACCTTATAAAATAATCTTGACCTTCAATAATTTCAATGCTAAAACAAACTAGGGCACAATATCTAGAAAAAGGTTCTACAATGTAAAATATCTTACCATAATGAGAGATGCTTTCAGCTTACAGGGCCATCAAAAAGTGTCAGAGCCAGCCCACCATCTTTTTTAAATATCTTTAGTTCAACGAACCGTTGGCTGTCGTTATACCTTGAGCCATTCCGTCAAAACATCGGCAAAAATGGTTTGTTATAACATTTCACAACTAAATACATTGAAATATCTTCTAATATGCTATAATATCCATGACAAATGTTCTTAAATATAAATTAACATTTAAGATACCTAGTATATTCAATATAATGCAATATGAAATAGTTTAATTATAAAATGAAACTGATTTGTCCTAGAATTTGAATTTTAGCGGGGAAAACAAGTAGGAAATCAGGCCTGTTACATTTTAGTTTTGAATATCTTTTGAAACCTTATTGTTTACCACTATATATACTTATTATATTATATGTTAATTATTAAATAAATTACAATATCTTACACTGCCATTCTGACAAATGCTTCGTTCTCGAAGCATGTAATTTTTACGTTTTATTACACATTTTCTAATTTCAAGTTTATTGATGAATGTTAATAATAATGCTATTATTTTATGAGAAGACAACCTGTTGAACAATTTACAAGTAGTTCACAAGACCAACTATGTTAGTACCTACACATTTTGTAAATGTTTCTTATTTTAATTCTTATTAAACTACTTATATCTAAAGGAAACAGAACCATCAAGCACATTATTATGTAGGTACCTTTATTGATTTTATTTTTCAAAGTTATTTATTAGTATTTTTCATTTATTTTATAGTCCAACATCTGGACACGCATCATTATATCTGTATAGTTATATTAAAAGTTAGTCGTAGAAAGTGAAGTCACAAGTCTGTTTTCCTCTGACCGAGGGACCTCGACATGTATACTCGCTATACCCGCTGCTAATATCCAAAGTATACATCAAGTCCGTGGGCCGCCAGCGGAAGGACCTAATTCATTAAGCATTTTATGTTTTCCTCTTAAGAATTTGGTAAATTCATTTACAGAGACACAAATAACAATAAGTATTAAAAATTTTGGTTGGGCTAATCGTACAGAAGTAAAAAAGCTTCGAAAATTATTAACTGCCGGTAGTTAGAAATAACGTCAACAACTCGAATTCCCGAACAATAGGCTGGTTAGCAAAAAACATGGATCAAACGTTACTAGAAGTGGCAAATTTTGTTTCATATTTCTTTAGTGTTGTGTAGGTTTTTACGAATTTGAAAATAGAACATGAAAACATCTTATTGAACAGGTTTCTTTTAAGGATACAATAAAAGTTTTTTGCTATAAAGAAATTCCGTTAGTATCGTCCAACGTTAGGATTCCACGTGGTCGTACCAAGTTTACGAACCCTTAAGAAACTTTGTTACTGCCACGCTGCTCCTTTGTCCAAATATCGTTGATGAGCATCTCAATGTGGTCGCACCAAATAGCAGCGCCGTCGTCGTGGGATCGGACATTGGTAGCATCACGTCACCATCTTGTCGCAGATTGGAAGACACAGCGTCAGTCAGAAATCGCCTTGAGCAGACCTTCGTACTCGAAGGTCTGCTGCGGGATCCAGTCTGGAACTTGTACAAGAATGTATTAGAATTTTGAAACAGTTCCAGGCTATCCCACTTCTGATGATAGATTCATGGCCTTTACCTACCTATAAAATTATCTTATTTCGATAGAATCATGGAATACCTACCTTACAATGCAACCTCACAATTTAGGAATTGGAAATAATGAAATCAGAAGTCAGAAGTCAATAACTTTATTCCTTTAGGCTCACAAGATAAACACATAGACAAGTCTACTCATCAATTACTATCAAATAAGAAATAAAGTGTTATTGAAATTCTCTTCACTTCAATCTTTTGTCCACTAGTGGAAGAAGTGAAAAAGAAACCACCAGCACATTTATAACAATCACATATTGAATGTATTATACTTACAATGTTCGTTATTAAAACAAAAGCATTAGATCATATGAATAGAAACATTATAAAAGAATAGATAACCTTATAAAATAATCTTGACCTTCAATAATTTCAATGCTAAAACAAACTAGGGCACAATATCTAGAAAAAGGTTCTACAATGTAAAATATCTTACCATAATGAGAGATGCTTTCAGCTTACAGGGCCATCAAAAAGTGTCAGAGCCAGCCCACCATCTTTTTTAAATATCTTTAGTTCAACGAACCGTTGGCTGTCGTTATACCTTGAGCCATTCCGTCAAAACATCGGCAAAAATGGTTTGTTATAACATTTCACAACTAAATACATTGAAATATCTTCTAATATGCTATAATATCCATGACAAATGTTCTTAAATATAAATTAACATTTAAGATACCTAGTATATTCAATATAATGCAATATGAAATAGTTTAATTATAAAATGAAACTGATTTGTCCTAGAATTTGAATTTTAGCGGGGAAAACAAGTAGGAAATCAGGCCTGTTACATTTTAGTTTTGAATATCTTTTGAAACCTTATTGTTTACCACTATATATACTTATTATATTATATGTTAATTATTAAATAAATTACAATATCTTACAAGCGCGAGTGACTGTCCACATACTCGCGCGAGTCGCGCGGCCGCAGTTCGTGCCGAGCGCTCACGCGAGACGCACGTCTTTGTTTTCGTCATGTCGTCGCCGCGCAACGGAGAATGGTCGGAAGAAAAACTATAAATTTATTGAATTGTTATCAGCGGAGCCAGTAATTTGGGATTACAATGTAGTTTTGAAACCACAAGCTCCAAGTCAATAGCTCTACATGTTTTTTTTTTTTAAGGAAAGAGTATTTTTGCTCTTCGATATCTGAGTGCAAAAGCCGTTTTTATCCGCTAGAGGATAAAGTAAAATTGAATTTATAACATCGTGTGCACTACGTTTGTGATTCAAAACCTATTTACTTCAACCTCCATGGTGCCGAATTTATCATACAACCTTTTTTAATTTGTTAAAAACTCAGACTCCGAACCTTCTTGGTGTACTTTTAATTTGCTCAGCGCGCGCCATTTTCTTTTTTGCATTTAGTCATTTCCTCGCTGGTGGGATGAAAAGTTACGTTGCACTCGAGTGCAAAGTTTTTTTACCTCATGCTCTTTTGATTCCCTCGCTAACGCTCGGCTTCGCTTGCTCGATCATCAAAATTGAGCACGCGGTTAAAAAGCAACCTTGCACTCTTGTATAACAAATATTTGACGACCTCTTTGGCGCAGCGGGCGAAGGTCCGCTTGCGACGCAGGAGGTTGCGGGTTCGATTCCTGCCTCGGGACAAATGTTTGTACGATCTGCAGATATTTGTTCAGGGGTTCTGGATGTTTTTCTATGTATAATAAAAAATATCTATCTATGTATTGTATTATGTATATCAGTTATCTAGTACCCATAACACTAGCTCTGCTTAGCTTGGGGCTAGATAATGCTGTGTGAATTGTCCAGCATTATTATTATTATTATTAACTATTTTACTGAGTTAACTATTATGATTATCTACTGACCAATCTTGTTGAGCAGGTATATGCAGGGCACGTAGACGCGGTTCCCCTCGATAACGTCGATCAGGTCGTCGCTGGTCGCGTCATACCGCAGAGTTATGTCGGCGTTGTGGATCTTGTACTCCGAGAGGATCGTCTTCACTGTTTCAAGGTCTAGTTCAGATTGCGGGCACTGGAAATGAAAATAATGATGATGAAATACAGATATAAATTTCAGATATAAATTTCAGATTTTTACAGTTTTTGGTGCGGTCATGTACTTAAATCTAATGTACTTTTAGCGACAAAGTCGTGAAGATGATATAGTCGTCGAAAATATCAAAGTGCTTTATTAAGTTTCTAAGTAGGTTGTAAGTCGCACAGTGTTATCCACATTCCTTAAGGAGGTGGCCATGCATTGTCATGTGGCAAATCTTAGTGTTACTTTAATGTTGTTGAGTTTGTGTGTGCCATGTTAGTATTATAAAGAATTGATCTCTAACGGGAGTGGCATAGACACTGTGTGACAAAACTCCAAAATGCTTTATTTCCTTTCGACCTCACAGGACTTAAACACGTCACAAAATTCAAACTACATAAGTAAACTAGGAAATAAAGTGATCACTTTGATTTTTGACGTGACAACGTCTTATAAATTGATTTGCCGGGTGACACTTCAAGAAACTGCGTTACGCTCCGCGTTGGTTTGCCGGGTGACACTTCAAGAAACTGCGTTACGCTCCGCGTGAGCGGAGCGTAACGCAGTTTCTTCAGTTACCACTCAAAGTCGTTGTCACGTAAAACTTTCGCCCGTATACCGACTTTACAGGCAACCAATTTTTTGTTCACTTCAATCTTTTAAGGTAAAGTGAAGAAGTGAACGTGAAGAAAACCTTTACCTTGTAGGGTGTTAGTTTTCGAGCACAACTCGTCGCAAGGTTTGTTATCCTCTAGATTATCTGATATTTAGTAGTAAGCCTATTTACAAAGGATATGTTTGACAATTTGTTTGAATTTATTAATTGATAATTTTTGCAACTCACTTGGAAGTTGTGTTGTAGAAGCATACATTAAATTATACTAATGCTGGACAAACCCCAGCATTATCATCTCTCGAACTTAACAGAGCTTTTGAATAAACACAGTATTTTTCATATTTAAATATAAATAATAAGCAATAAAAGGGAACTGTGTCACACACACAATTACATAACAAGTCTTGGGGACACTTCCGACTGGTATTGATATGGATCAGTTGAGCTACCTGTAGATTCTTGCTACAGTCTGCAGTTAGATGCAGTTAATTGTTTCAATTTTATTTTATTTTTTAAATTTATTCATTACAATAACAATAACAATATATCTTATTATTTGTACCATATTAAACCTTGTGAGGTTTGTCTTGGTACTCACATTCGTTTTCATTTTATTTGTAATCTAAGTGTAAGTAATAAAACAACTAACTAAATAAAGGTCTACTACTGTAATTATTATAGGCCTACTGTACCTGCTGCATCGGCTATCGTGATCACTCTCTCTCGCTCGCTCAGGGCTAGCGCTAGCCTCATCGTGCATTGTGGGAGGGAGCAAACAAGGTGTGCATAGTTGTTTGCATGCGCGTGAGTGCGGCCAGGCAAAATCAGCGTTGTAAGTAAAAGTTAGGTACAGGATGATTCAATTTATTTTAAAATTAAATATTCTGCTCGAAATTATTTATTTTTAAGGAGATCTACTATTGTGCACTTTATTTAAGTTGAAAGTTTTGTATTTAGTTTTATAATTTTTATTATTTATTTCTTTTTTAAGTGTAGAAGCATCGATCAAGTATGCGGCCTCCCCCGTAGATACCTAGCCCGTATTTATAAATCGCTCTTACCTCTGAGTTCGATCTTGAGTGCAAACTTAAGATGCTGTTCTAATTAATAAACCACACTTAAGTAGAGTTTTGAGTTCAGTGTCTCAACTGAGTACGCGCGTATTAATAAATCAAACTCGGCACTCAAGAGCATTTCCAAGATGCATCTCAAGTGCCTATTTTCCAAGTGCGGTCAAACCTTGACTTGAGATCTACCTACCTACGGTTTAGGCGCGACATTCGCATGCATTTATGTGTTGTTTTGGTGAATCAAAATGGATTTTGAATCTATTTTAGATGAAATTAATCACTACGACGTGCTAGATCATTATGAAGATATATTTTGGCCGGATCGGAACTATCGGTTAACGAAAACATACATAAGGGATGTGAAAAATCCTTTTGAAATGGACACAGTGAAGTTTAAAAAAAGATACAGATTTCAACAGGATTCCGTACTGTATATAACATCATTGATTAAAAGTGACCTGGAAAAAAAGGACATTGGATGATGTTACATGAGGACTTGCGTTGTACTCCCTTGTTATATTGTCCCATGCCTGATTCTTCTCTCGCAAACTTGCACTGTCCGTATTTTTATTTTCAATTACATTTGCATAAAATTTTATAACGTTCGTAAAAACCGTCTTTTCTCCGGGGCTAAAAATATGTTTTTTGGATGCCATTATCATATGTATATTATCATATGATTACAAGTTATAGGGCCAATAAAGGAAATCAATCAGGAAGAAATCAACAGTGATGTAAACACGCCGAAACAGGGGACGGATCTCGTCAAAAGGCTTTTGCGCGGGCATAGAAAACATTTCAATGCCCGCTTTACGTTCCGTTTCGTAAATTAACAATATTCACGTTTATTAACCATTATGTTTTAAATATCATATTTGATGATAATTTATTAAAAAACATTAAAATTATAGTTATAAAACATATTTCACTTCTGTTTCGTTAAATCTGTAAATATTTTGAGGCCATTTGCATACACAAATTATTTCACATTGTCATTCAATGTAAAACGAAAAATGGAACGCAAACCAATTCGGTCAATAGTTCGTTCAATATGCGACAGCGATCTTAAGATGACGCTCTCAAGATATGCAATTTGAGATCGTCATCTTAAGTTCGCTCTCGGCTGATGCGCTCTCAATATCGGACTATTAATTAACGTATATCTTAAGTTGCTGCCCCCAACTTGAGAGCGTATCAGCTGAGAGCGCTATTGAGATCGGTATTAAGAGCGATTTATAAATACGGGCCCTAGAACCTTACAAGAATGACACTCAAAAGTGTCCACGTTTTGTTTTGACGCAGACAGTTTGCGCAGAGCCTGTCAAGGTTTTTGCATGCGGAACAAGAGATTAGTGGAGTCGAATTTATTTGATTTTATTTTGTAAGTAGGTAGGAAGGTACTTACCTAAAAATAATTTATACACTGTTTATTTTTATAAGGATTATAAAATCAACAAACAGAATTCAGGTAAAGATAACGAATCATTTATTGATACAACTATAAATTAGCGACGCAACAGTCAACAAACAAAAGGGTCATTTCGGACATACAATAATATAAATAAGTTAACAAAAGCTAGTGAAATATACCTAAAATACAATTTCAGGCAGGTACTTTAAATTTAAAAGAACTAGTGTCTGCCTGCGGCTTCGTAAGAGTTTTTCTATGGGCCAAAAAAAACGTTATTTCAAGTCAACTAGGATCTTATAGAATACTTTTAAACTTACGCCATATGAACACATTATTTATTATTAATTACCTACTATTTAATTTTGAACGTCGAAAACAATAGGTAAATAAACGCAATAAATACCCGTTTTATATTACTAGTACTACCTACAGTACCTAATTCCTAAGTTCTGAAAATATGACGTTTCCAAATGTTTAACACTAGAGTGCACGCGCCCATTAATACTCCTTAAGCGCACGCGCGGGCTACAGGCGTGGACCACTTATGGTTCAATTAATTCCCTAAATCAAACATCAAATGAGTAAATAACGGTATAGAATTACGAAACATCTTTATTTTTATTATAACGGCTTAAAGATTTAACAAAATTCTGATGTTTAATTATAATTAGAAACAAAAACATAAACTTCTTAAAAATCAACTATATTTGGAATGTTAGAGATCTATACGTGTTAATTTCATTCAGGAACATGGAAATCACTCAAAAATTGGTTTCTAATCATCTTACTGAACCAATTATCAATAATATAGTAACAAATCATGGTCTTGGCATGCATTCAGGACACACGACTGCCTGATGTTTGGTACAAATGCGCCTCATACATTTCCTGCATTGCTTGCGGTCACGAGCCCTGCTGCAAAAAGCACACTGGCCATCTCCTCCCCGAATAAGCATATTATGTTGTTGGGTTGATCTGCCAGTCCTAGAAGTAATCTGCCTTTCAGTTTTATACCTCTGGGTATATTTTGCTGGGGGATGTACGACGCTCAATAGGTCTTCAAGATCGAATCCAACTTCTTGGAGGTATTGATACCGGATCTCTTTCATTTGAGGGTTATTCATCTGATATATCTCATTAGCATTACGAGACTGGTAGGAAGGCAAAGTCAACAGCGGCACGTTTTCATCTTCATCATCATCATCGTCCTCGCCTTCTTGTTCAGTATCAGAATGTTGAGGTGATCCAATCGGGGCACTTTGTTCTGTGATTTCTCGTTCTTCCTCACTTTCGCTCAAAAGATCGACATCTTCACCGTTACACTTCACTGTGACACTTCATCGTTATCCTCCAGCAGTCATCTCTGAATTTGTTCACCGAAATCATTCGAGTTACCCGCCATCTAAAAAAGTGAACAAAACAATAACACTACATGAAATATCCTTATGTACAAACAACAAATACATACAATATGAACTCACGGTATTTTATACTGTAACACTAAAGAAAATAGATCATATTTACCATAAATTTACCACTTGTTCACTGAACACTAGATTTCCTCGAACGCTCGCACGGGGTACAGGCGTAGCCCACCAACTTCAAAGTCGATTTTTGAAGACATCCGTGTGCCGCAAGTGTCGGCACGCTACTGGAGGGAGCTGGGGTTTATACTTGAGGAATACACTAGAGGACAGCACTGTAACACGCCTAGTTAAGAAAACATACAACAATATTACACGCTGGGTTGCATATGTAGCCCGCGCGTGCACTCTAGTGTTAATACCTACCTAGGTACTCTCATATAAATTAAAGGTTTTTTTTTAAATAAAATATTCAATTTCCTTGAAAAACATTTAGTTTATTGTATAAAGATCTCCTTGATGATTTTTTTTAACTTTTGAGATTCTTTTTTTGCTATGTAATGTATAGTTCGATTATAGATTTTAATAAATTGATTACTTATATCTAATACTTTTGGTAGTCTTTTTTTTATTTATTATTTTTTATTTAGAGTCCACGCAAATAAAATTGAGGGCGGGTCAGCTAGTTATTTTATAAACCTCAACCAGTTATTTTAAATGTCTTTTCATGAAATTTTTTTATCACTTACAACTTACCACAAATAAATAAAAAAAAAATTAGAAACAATAGCCGCTCCATTCATCAACTGCGACGCAGAAGGTTGCGGGTTCGATTCCCGCCTCGGGACAAATGTTTGTACGAACTGCAGACATTTGTCCAGGGCGTTCTGGATGTTTTCTATGTATAATAAAAAATATCTATCTATGTATTAAGTATATCAGTTATCTAGTACCCATAACACAAGCTCTGCTTAGCTTGGGGCTAGATAATGCTGTGTGAATTGTCCAGCATTATTTATTTATTTATTTACTTAGAACAAAATAAATATTTTTACATAGGCAAACCCAACAACAATATTTAATGCTGATTTCTCAAGTTTATAAGGCTCAATTGGCTCATATCACAATACACAGGTAAATATTACATTTAAACTTACTGAAAATAAGAAATTCTATCCTTTTTCTGTTGCTTGGTCGGTCGAGAGTTTACAATGTGTGGAATTAGGTAGTTGTTAAAAAGAGTTTACAATGTGTGGAATTAGGTAGTTGTTAGTTCAGGCCTTCCATAGAAATTGCTCTGTTTAGGTATATAAAGATTTTCTTCTGTAATTTTTCTTGTTGTTATTTTATGTTCTATTCTTTTATAAGGATAGTGGTTGCCATATTGCTCAATTAGTAGGTTTAGGTGTACTCTGTCATGTATAGGTATTATTTTGGAGTACTTGAATATTGCATCTACGTCATCTCCGAGTTGTTTTTTTGTGTTTTTGGGTAAGATCGATTTCAGTAATCTTATCTGTAATGCAAATATTTGGTCAAGGTATGTCTTAAAGGTCCTTCCGTAGCTGCTTATTCCATAATTTGCTATTATTGACTCCGCTAGGGCCGTGTACACATTTAACAAAATTTTGAAGGGTGTTTTCAGTTTAAGCATATAGAACTTAGCCAGGATGGCGCGAAGTTTATCGCATACAGAATTAATGTGAAATTGCCAGTTGAACCTGTTATCTACTATTAGGCCTAAGTATGTGTGTTTTTTAACCTGTTCGATGCTTGGACACGAGCAGCTTTTCGAATCCGAATTTAGGCAATCGTGGGTATGCGCAATGATGGTGAAGTTATTTTAATTGTAAATACTAGCTCTAGTTTGTTTCTACTATTAGATTATATATAAAATTCTCGTGTCACAGTTTTCGTTGCCATACTCCTCCGAAACGGCTTGACCGATTCACATGAAATTTTGTGAGCATATTGAGTAGGTCTGAGAATCGGCCAACATCTATTTTTCATACCCCTGAGTGATAATTTTAAATTTCCACGCGGGCGTAGCCGCGGGGCGCAGCTAGTTAGATTATAATTTTGTTTGTCAATATAAAATTACATAGCAAGCATCAAAATTATGAGATACAGAAGGGGTCACCAGAATGCCCAATGGTTCCTATAATGATAGGCTCGCGTCATCCCTTTGGTGCCGCCTGAACTTGCGTGACCCTCTTTCATGCATCATGATTAAAATCTTTGCTATTTTTACTAAGTAGATGATTAGTTAGCTGTGTCTGTATCGTGGGCACCAACATGATTAATAGGTGAAAATAAAATTTACTGATATCACTATACTGAATAATACAGAATAATATAAGAAGGAAACCAAATATCGCACTAATATTATAAATGCAAAAGTTTGGATGGATGGATGTTTGTTAACAAAACTACAGAACGGTTCGGGCTAAAATTTTGCATACACGTAATTCTAATCCAGCAATCAAACATAGGCTACTTTTTATCCCATAAATCAGTTCCCGTGGGATAGAAATCACATATAAACATTTCCATATATAGAAACAACGCATGTGAAGCTGCGGGCATAAACTTGTAATTATTTTAAAGAAGACTAGATGAAATCTAAATTAAAAACTAGTATAATACTCACAGTTATATTCAAATTGATTCCACCCTTGTCTTTTCTTCTATAGTTAATATTTGGAGGCTGCTTATTCAACCGAAGCCCGAAGCCTTCCAACTCATGTTCTAACAGCTTCTTGTGCTGTAGAGGCTTTAGTACGTCCAGCACGATGAAAACGAGGGAACATGTGCGGGCTACAGCGATGACCTGCCGACCTCTACCCTTGCCATCTTTGGCACCCTCAATGATACCGGGCAAATCTAGCAGCTGCAACAAATTGAATGTTCTGGTATTTTAAATGAGACACTAAGTAGCTAATTTTACTCAATATGTTAATATAATGTTACATGTTAGCATGCCTGTTAATCTAAGCACTAGATTCTCACATTATACTATTTTTATTTACTGATATATTTTATGCAACATAAGGTTATTATTATGATGCTTATTGTTATGACTTTGTATGTTTTTGTACATGATGCTCACAAACTTAGTACTTATCGTAAATTAATTCTATAATATATCATCACAGACCACAGGACCCCATTGCAGAAGTTTAGGAATAAAATTAAAACTAGGCAATATTTTGCAGAGAAGCCAAATAATTTTTGGAGTATTGATAGCATTTGGCTTTATATTAACTTCACCACTGAGGGCCCATCATCATCTTCTAAGTTATTAGAACTAAATATTTTTCAGTTTTAAGTATTTATTACCTGTATTTTAGCGCCCTTGTATTTAATACAGCCTGGCACTGTGGTGAGAGTTGTGAACTCATACGCTGCCACCTCAGAGTATACGCCAGCCAGTGTTGACAGTAGCGTTGATTTGCCTACAGAGGGGAAGCCTACGAATCCTATACGGGCATCACCAGTCTTGGCAACATCAAAACCTGCAATGAAACATTGTTGAAAACCAACAAAACAAAAACTTCTAAACTTCTTGAGTATAGCTCTTGTCTGATTTGACATAAGTCTGCCTGTTTTTAGTACAAGATTTGAAGCATTGTAAGCGGTATTTAGGTACACTAAGATTATTCGTATGGATGCAAAGACTATTCAATTCAGGTAAGTAGAACCTGTAAAGTAGGCACGTAAATAAGTTTCTAGGCTTACCTTCGCCAGTTGCACCGCCACCGCCCTTCGGGGTTATCAGTTCTCGTCTCAATTTAGCCAATCGAGCCTTTAGAATACCTAAATGAAGCGCCGTTGCCTTATTTTTTTGCGTCCGAGCCATCTGTAAATAAACAGGGTTTTCTCGTGTTGAATGGCACATCCATTACACAAATACATTTAGAAATGTACTACGTTATATGCTTGAGACGTAGAAAATGTAGTTTTAGTTAAAGTTATGGCATTTTCAAGAATATTGCTGTTTTTATTTCATAACCTCTTCGACCTACCTCGGACTCAATAGCGGCGATTTTCTCTAATATTGTACTCATTTTTGTCGCTTTTCTCTACACTATATAACGAAACAATTGGGCGGCACTGTTTTTCTAGTAAATATTAATGGTTTTCTTCACAGTTTTCACAAAAAAACTGAAAGCGTGTCAGTTTTCAAAATGTTTCGGGCCAATTTTCCAGAAACAAATTGATCGACAACCGACGGCGGCGACGACACATCATGACACCCGCCGATTGTCACTGTCATAGTTATCAGTGTCATAATGACACTGACATTATCAAAATAGAAAATACCGCTAAAAAGAAGTTGACGCAAAGAAATAGACATAAGCGCCATCTCGTGACACAATTCATAATGTGGTTCCAGAAAATATAACAAGCCATGGACGAACTCAAAATGTCGCATAAACTTGTAGTACGTTCACCCGCACATAGATGGCACTGTAGTAAGAAGCAAATGGGAATTGTTTCCTGTCGGCCAGAGCATAGTTACTATAGCAGGATTGGAACGTTGGAAAACTGGTTTTCCAGACTGTTTGGAACCGAGCGGATCCTCAGTTGTACCCTCAACGTTGCTAACGGGCGGACTTGAGTATCGCGCGCGGCATTATTCAAGTTTCGTAATCCGAAATCGGATAGTTCTATACTTACTTTTTGTTTTTCTAGTGAATGATTCCGATCTATCTATATCTTTTTAGTGCTTAAAAAATTTAGCCAGTTTTGTTAGTGCTCTAGATAATTAATATGGACTTCTAAATTAATTCGGGTTGAGAAAACTTTAAACTAGTGTAAATAGAGAATTTATTTTTGAATAGCTGGTAAGTTAAGTACCTAGTTTAAATTTTTGTTAACATAATTAGGTAAGCACCTCTATCAGTCATGTAAGCCCCGAGTTCGGAAGTTATGGGTAGACATTACACCAGTTCTGCATAAGCCATGGGAATTTGGTGATACCCACAACCGAGGTTCCTATACCTAATAATATAGGTACCTAGGTAGGTATCTAGGTATATGAAGTTGTAAGACAAGTTTTTTTAGTTTCATTAATGAACAAGTTCTGGATTTTTTATTTTTTGGGTTGGGTCTTTCAGACCCATCGAGTTTAGTTTAGGCCACATCACACCAATCAGATTGGTTGTAGTCATATGGACCTAATAATTTTTCGTTAAAAATTGTTAGGTCCTCATCGACTCATCCGACCTACCATAATGATCAACGCTTTTCTATTAAAGATTTTGGTTTTATTTAATGATGTTTTGTTAGTTGTTAGATTTATTGAACCAAGACAGAGCGTGTAGGTGCCTATCTTGACAAATGCTATGGCAATCAGCATGAGAGGTGTGAATATTTTTGTTCTTGAAAGTAAAAAAGGGTTTTTTACATCGATGATTTTTATATCGATGACTGCCCAGGTATTCAGAAAAACGCGACGGCCAAAGAAGGGTTAAGATATTTTTTAAAAATATTTTTTTCGTAGGTAACCTTTACAATAAGATGCAACTTTTAGGCGGTATTCAGAAGTGCAAATGTTTAATAAAAAATCTCGCTCCACCCTATCGTGTGCGACTACCGTTCAGTTTCATTTAAAAATGCATTCCACATAAAATACCTACTAATTAAACAAGCTTCATAAAATAGCATAATATGTGATTAGTGTGAAAAGAGTGAATAATTATAATAAAAAAGTTGATTTACATTATGTAGGTACTTAATTGTTGTTTTTTTATCCCCATGCTTGGGTTTACTCACTTCGTCACTACTGAAGAGTTAGATAAACTACGTAAAATGCACATTTACGTACATTTTTATGACTATCAGTTATGTTTACATTATTTTAGCCTTGCCGTGGATACATATTTATGATAATTTGTAGGAATTTGAGTAAAATGCGTTTTTTTGTAAAATGGGACATTTTGTATACATTTCAATGAAAAACATCGTGCAAATTGCTGTATACATTTTTCTGGCACTTCATTATAGATACATAATTAAGGTCATGTATATATTTATGACGACTTGTAGGATTTTAAGTAAAAAAGCAATTTTAATAAGATATTATGTTTTTAAGACCAAATACTGAATACATTTTTGTGATATTATTTTTGCATACCTACATTATTAAGGCGTGGTCTTGACTACATTAATTTGTTATTCGATGGTTTAGAATTATTTGACTAAATAGTGTATACATTATTATGATAAACTGTATACCACGTTTTGACAAGTTTCATGACTACATCAATTTGAAAAATTGTTTCATATACTTTAATTTGAAAGGTTGACGTTTACATAAATGTGAAATGTTCGGAGTGTATACATTGTGCAGCTGACTATACCTACTCAAAGACGCGTTTAAGTAAGTACCTACCTATCTAAATCGAGGTAAAAGTAGGTAGATTCACAAACACAGGAAATTACAAAATCATCATAATAAATCAACTTCAACGTCTCTATGATTCAGCAACCCTTTTGAAGCTTCATCTTCAGCCATTCTCCCTCGAGAATCACCTAGATACCTACTTCGCTACGATTGTACGAAGGTTTTGTACGGAACCCCAAATAGTAGCTCTTGCCTGTGGGTAAATACTCTTGGGTAATATCACTCAATTGAACACTAACTTTTGTCACGATAGTAGGTAGGTACTGCCAACCTACTCATGTTTATTCATTTTGGTTGTTCATACTTCGGCGAGTTCTAAATTTATACGCTCTTAGTTCACATATGAACCTACTTATGTATAGTTTAAATAATTATTGTATGTAAGTACATCCGTCCGTCTATCTGATGGTTCCTATCTCATAAACCGTAAGAGGTAGGTAGACAGTTGAAATTTTCAGAACTTGTATTTATCTTGCCGCTTACCAAGTAATAGGGCTTCCTAAAAAAACGTGTTTTTTTTTGCTTGTCTGCTGTATCTCTTGAACCACAATAGGTAGACACATGAATCTTTCTATAAATCAGTAACACTTGAACTGTTATGAACAACAAATACTAAAAATGCAATAAACTTGAAAATTTAAAAGAGGCTCCGAATAAGTGAAAATTTGATGATCTTTGAAAAACTTGCCTTATTTTACGGTACGGAACCCTAATGTGCGAGTATGTAATGTTACGAATCAAAGGGTGTTATTATTCGAAACCTAACAGTTTCAGTAAAATTAAACGTTCACATTAGTAGCTCTGTATTTCTGAAAATTCTAATAGGGTGGTAACCCCTTTAAATTTATAAAACCATACCCATCTTCTTCTATGGTCTTATAAACAGCATATTTTCACACTTTTAATAATATTAGCGACTCTAATAATTATTTTTATTAATTTGTAAGATTGATACGATTACGACGTACGACAATATATTCCCCTGCTACGCCACAGCCTTATTATGCCTCTTTATTATATACCTAGCTACGAAAGAGATGATTAAATTGAGATGCCAAATCTCAACTTCAACTTCTTTTGATGCAAAATCTCAAATCATGGAAGTTTATCAAGATGGCGGCGTAGCATTTCAACTGCTACGCCGCCGTAGCATTTCAACTGCTACGCCGCCGTAGCATGCTACGAGTCTAGCTACGAAGAAGTAAGCCCTACGTGCATAAAAAAATAAATGCAACAGAATAATTTTTAATGAAGAGCGATGTGCAAAATTTTTCGTATATCTCTCTTTTTAAAATTTGTATTATCCGCCTATTTGTTTCGAGAAATATTTTCCATGAAAAAACGAAATCCAATAAGTAAAGTTGAAGAACCTGTTACTCATATTTGCCTGAGCCTTACAATACAATGCAAATACATTCAAGGATCAAATTTGGGTCAAACCAAGTAATACCCTATTTGAAGAGATACAATAACTTCTGTAGTGGGATCATATCGAAGTTATATGAACTCGTAAAACGCCCTAAAACTTTTCTCTCAAAACCGGAACTACCAAGTTTTAAGTTTCTGCCGCCGCTCAAGTAGCTAGATATAATTTCGAGGAAGCTTTTACGTCGATTATCGCTACACTGTCTGTCTGTCTGTTTGTCTGAATGGTTTTCACTAATTTATATGGTGGCAACTTATAGTAATTCATTAGAGTTTGGAAATAAATTGGTTGAAATATAACGACAATTATTATTTTTATAGATGTCAGAAAATCATGACTTGGGCCAGATCAGTAGTTACAAGAAAACAATATAAATACTTTTACTCCTAGGACTTATTACGGAATTATGCCTCTTCAAATAAGTTTTTGACCTTTGTTTAACCTGATAATGAACCTTAGGTACTAAGTATATACCTACTACGAGGAAAGCCTCTATTAGAGAGCGGTGAACATCTTATCTATAAGATCTTTTCGTTGTTCCAGGTGAACCAAACACACCGCAAAATGTCAGTGCCAAAAAACAATAGTGCATCGTGACTCGTGATTCCAAATTCAAATCATAACGATGTCATCCGAGGTTTCCTTAGAGGAGCGCGACCGGCCGGGAGTCATTCGCCGGTCGGCCGCCGTGTGTGCAAGAGCTGCTTGCTCGCAAGTTGGTCTAGTAGTACTCGTGGTGGTGTATGTTCTGCTGGGTGCTCTACTATTTGAGTATCTGGAGTCGGGGCCGGCGGTGCAGAAGCGGTCGGCGATACAGCGGTCCAGGGAGGAGTGTTTGAAGGAGCTCTGGGCTATAACAGGTTAGTCAGAACTTATGGTAAAGGAGACATTTTCTTATCAGAACTCAAATCAGAACACATAATATGTTACTATACTCATCTGACGGGATGAGTACTTATTGTCTGATGAAATGACCTACTTTGAGTACTTAACTACTATTCAAATACATACTCATGAAACATTTTCAGGAAAAATAATTAACAAGATGTATAATTATAATTTTTTTCATTTGTACCGAATTTTATAAAAAACTATACTCAGACAGTACCAAAAACAAAGAAACACCACCCTACGTTCGCGATGAAAATATTCCGTACATAACCGGAAAAGAAGTACACACGGTTCTCCAAACCATGAAATATGATAAGAGTCCCGGCGAAGAGAGCGTTACAACAGAAGCTCTAAAGATAGGTGCCAAATCACTCATCCCACATATTACCAACCTCTTCAATAGCATACTAGTTACAGGCAAGCTTCCTACCATGATGTGCCATTCTAATATATTATATATATTCTATATTCTGCTTCATAAAAAAGGTGACAAGAGCGACATTAACTACTATCGCCCCATAAGCTTGGTTTCACAACTTTACAAAGCTTTCATCAAAATAATCTGTAATAGAATTGATGCAGAGCTGGATAGCCACCAACCCCCAGAACAAGCTGAATTCCGCTCAGGCTACTCAACAACAGACCACCTGCATACCATAAACCAGATAATAGAAAAGTTTAATTAATTTAACAAACCTTTATATCTCGCTTTCGTGGACTACACGAAAGCATTTGATAGTATTCACCACTCTGCTATCTTCACAGCTCTCGAGAAACAAGAAATAAATGGCACATACATAAACCTCCTAAAAAATATTTATAACAATAGTTCAGCAAACATCAAATTAATATCCTCAGGATCACAATTCGAAATAGAAAAGGGCGTAAAACAAGGAGACCCGCTCTCTCCCAAGCTATTTACGAGCACCCTTGAGGAAATTTTTAAGACATTGGCAGAACCTTGGGCTCAAAAGGGACTTTTATTCGATGGAAAGAGGCTAACAAACCTGCGCTTCGCAGACGATATCGTCCTTTTCGCCGAATCAGCACCCGAGCTACAACGTATGCTCACAGATCTGAGCGTAGCAAGCCTTGAGGTGGGATTGGCGATGAATCGGTTGAAGACCCAAATAATGACGAACTCCATCAAACGCAAGATCAAGGTTGACGGGCACGAAATACACTACGTCGATGAGTACATTTACTTGGGCCAGATAGTTTCCTTCGAAAACAGGCAGGATAAAGAGATCGATCGCAGGATCGAAAACGCCTGGAAGAACTACTGGTCCATGAAGGAGCTTATGAAGGGAAACCTTCCAATGTCACTAAAGCGGAAACTCATCGACTCGTGTGTTCTGCCCGTCCTCACCTATGGAGCACAAACGTGGTCTTTGACTGAATCGCAAAAATCCCAACTCAAGATCTGCCAAAGGGCAATGGAGCGTAGCGTGCTTGGAGTAAAGAGGATCGATCGAATCCGAAACACTACGCTACGTTCCAAAACTGGAATTGCCGACGTTGGGTACAAGACGGCCAGACTCAAATGGGACTGGGCGGGGCATGTGAGCCGCATGCACCCAGAAAGGTGGGCTCGCATCGCCACACAGTGGGTGCCTGAGGACGGGCGACGACGCCAAGGCAGGCCAAGGAGACGCTGGCGTGACGATCTCCGGGTAGATTGGTGGGACCTGGCCAACGAACGCGATTCCTGGAAGAGTTTGGGGGAGACCTTTGTCCAGCAGTGGGACAAAATAGATTAGATAAAATAATAATAATTATAATTTAGAAAACAACAAATTATTTCAACTTAGTACTGGCACCAAATAATGAATCGATGACATGGATGCGGAATGCGCGTTTGGAACCGCACTCACCCTGAAGAAGTCCCTCGTTAAGGGATAAAACGTTGGTGATCTTCCAACAGAAACTAGGTTCGTAGTTAATCCGCTTACATTCATAATGGCATCCATTATGAATGTAGCGGCAATTGAACTATCACAAAATTATGGTTCGGTTTTAATTTTAGGTTTAGGTAACAGGCATACATTCATAAGGAAAAATAGAGCTTCCGCTTTGATTTTTAATTCACTACGAGACCCTTTTCGGCTTTACCTTGTCCTGTTTTAAAACGGGCTCCTATCTCAAGGGCAGGTCTGAAAGTAATTTCCTCGGCCATTAATAAAGATATTTCATACTTATTAGGAAGTCATGGCTGTGACTTTTTGATAATGACGTTTTAGCGAACAATTTCCATGTAGTTTCATCTGAGTTTTAGATCTGTATTATGAAAACTTGCTCCGTCGTCGATCGATGCACTCTTAGCAGCTATATTTTACCTAGGTAAAGTTACTGCATTCACTGTGATACCTATTTAATATTTATTTAGAATAACATTTACTTCTTTATTCACAAAGAAAATTGATGTCAAATAAAAGAAATAAATTAGAACGAATATTTTCAATTAAAACAATGAGCTAACCAGCTTAATAATGTAATTTAGTTATTTCTTTACTAATTCAAAAGCAACTTAATCCTGCTGTTTTTACTTATCGTAGGTATATAATTTTACCTTGGTATGTTTTGAAACACCAAAAAAAAGTAATGTACCTAAATCATAAAACTTTTAAATCCTTCATGGTTACTATCACTAAAATCATTTACAACGGGATATTTACCAATTATTTAGAATATGCAAAAACCGAAGAAGTGATGTACCAACTGGGCCGCGTTCGGATACCGTCAGTGTTGTGTGTCGTGATCGAGTTGCGTTCGAGAATGAAGCCGGTGGTAGTAGTAACGTTCGTAGCAAAAGACAAAAAATGAGGGTAGATCGATATATCTGCCAATAACAACTCATCCGCAGTGCCGTCAGTTATTCCGTGATCATGGCGCATGTAACTGTGCCGAAATATTGGAAAACTCAAAACTCAAATCATGGAAAATATCCCGTTGTAAATGATTTTAATGTAAATCATGTAAATGGGCATTAAACTAGCTATAAAACCAAGACACACTGTCGTCATAGTCTCAGACCACCCGCTGCTGGTCCTAGACCTTACCCGAAATCACCACAACCTTTCTCCCCAGAAACTTATAGTCACACTGGAAAATAATCTAATATTAGATCACAATGCTAGGTATGAAAACCAAAAATAGAACAGTCTGCAGCTCAATTGTTTGAATTGTAAATACTAGTTCTAATTTATTTCCATTATTTGATTGTAATTTTCTTTGTGAATAAAGATATCAACAAAATTAAATTGAAACAATAAGAAACAAATCTAGACAGAAAACAACAAAGCAGACATTTCGAAGCCTGCACCTACAAAACCTACAGCTTGTTTTAAGTCCGCGAAGACCACGAAAGTATTTGAAATGCAATCCCACTTGTTCCCTGCTCGTCCAAGTTGAACCCCCTCGAACCCCCACAATACTTATCTGCAACCGAACGCGCGCAATGCCCTGATAACTTCGGAACTGCATAATTTATTAGGCTTTACAATACTGCAGGATCGGACTCGGGAATTCAAGTCTGGGGGAAAGTCTTGCTTATTTTAGACGAAAAAAATATTTTACGTATGGCGCTTCTAAACGGGCTATACTTTGCTGCAATTTGTAGCTGCACTATCGGCAACTGAGGGCCGGGCCATTACAAAAACATTGCTCGGCAATTGATGTCCGGGCAATGTATGGCCGGGCCATGTGTTGCACATGGCCCGGCCATGTCGGCTATACAGTGGCTCATGATGCAGACTCCTAAACGGGCTACACAAATCGGCAACAATGGCTGACGAAATCACACTTGTCGCAGCGGCTTAGGTACATTATTTTAAAATCAAAAAAGAAAAAAGAGATATTGTGGATTCGACCTTACCTAAATAGGCGTAAAACAATAGGCAATTTAAGTCTGGAAATAAGCCTTGATGAAAAATTATTTACAAACTTTACTAGAATGTCGGTAGAAAAAGATGCACTATGCCGTTACAATAGGGAGCGACTGAAACAACAATAGAACTAGCCCGGCAATATTGCAGTTCAGATCGATCGGTCAGCGATCGCTCGGCCATGTATGGCCGGTATTGCTCGCAATACCGGCTATACGGGCTACACCGAAAATGTTTGGCAATGATTGCCGGGCCATTACTGCAAGATTGCATAGTGTGTCTGGTGTTGCTGGCAATGTTGCCGGGCCATACCAGACACATGTATTGCAGCTACAAATTGCAGCAAAGTATAGCCCGTTTAGAAGCGCCTTTAGTCAAATTAGGTAGGTACCTACATCAAAATTAAGAAATATTTCCGTTATTATTATTTTATACTTACCTTTACTTGTTTTCTTACTATCGTGGCTTAGTGACTCCAAATAGATTTTGAGCTCCGACACAAGACTACCCGAAGAAGTCAGTTTTGATTCTTCGCCGTCTCTCGCGAGCTCGCCGCTAGCCCGCTTCCAGTTGGCGTAGATTGAATTATTGTTTAATGAATTATAAAAATAATATTCTAATATTAAAACTTACGTAGGTACAGTCGGCTGCAAAAATATATATACACTCCCAAGTTTTCAATTTGACTAAATAGTAAGTGTATAGTAATTGTAATAATTTATGTACCGCATTCTGACGAAGTATGATGACTACTTTGTACGAAAAACGTGTGCATGTCCTTTTATTTAAAATGTTCCGAGTAAAATAAAAGTTAAACCATGGAAGTGTATACATGTCTGTGCAGCTGACTGTACCTACGTAAAACTTTTGAAAGTGGTGTGTACGATTACACTTAAATTGTGGATAGAAGTGCCTCACGGCACGTACGAACCTAACATTTTGTATGCTGGTGCTGTAGGTATAATGTAGGAAAGTTATAATGTAGAAAAACTTTACGTACAGACATCAAATACTCAATTATTCAGCCCCATTACTTTCCTCCTTATTTCATATCTGCGCTACAAAACTGTCTTTTGTCTTGAAAGTGGTACGTGCACAAAGGAAGTGTTTTACATTCGTAAAAGGAGAGTTTTTCTCGTGTTGCGAGAAAGCTTATAATTTGGCCATGTTTGCTACCAACATATTACATTCAATGTTGCCTACATACGTAAGTACCTACTCTACGTAAATGTATTAGGGACCTGATTCTGGGGAATGATTTCGATAGGGAGCCTTCTAACATAAACGCTGGGAACAGACGTATCTGAAGACGACTGAAGCTGAAAGAATGTATTAACATAATTCTGATAGTTGCCATCCAGTGTTTCTTTGAAGTAAGTATCTATGGGGAAAGCCAAAAGATACAGGAAAAGTTTCTTACAAACATTTTGCTCTTTTTATTTGTGGAAATGTCTTAGAATGAGTTTTGCTAAGCTTACGAAAACTTTCAGTTTTCGTGTTCTTCCATACATTTAGCGCCTTGTAGCGCCCCTTTGGAATGATGAGATTTACAAACTTACCTTTCGTAACAAAACGACGATCCAATAGTTTCTTGATATTATTATTATTCTCAATATTATTACTATTCTCAATATTATTACTGTTCTCGATATTATTATTATTCTCAATACTCTTTGACAAGTAAGCTGTACAAAATTGTCAAGTTCTCGAAAACGTTTTCCGTTTTGGTATTTAGCAATACTAGACTACCTGAAGCATTAGATACTCTGATCCGTTTTGTCTGCGACCACTGAGTGTGATAATTAGTGTTAAGTATGCAGGTACCTAGGTCTCACAGAGTCGAGGCCTTCAAACGTAAATGTCTCCACCAAACCTTCGTAAAATGTATCCAGGTATGTTTAGCAATATCGTAACGTGGCTACTTTATTCTCCCGTTGGATTAAAAGGGGAGCTGGAAAAATAAATGCGTTCAGGTGAAATGGGATTTTTTCCGGAAAACCAACCTTTGGTGACGTAACAGCAGATGGAATTGTATTGTCATAGGGATGATACAAACGAGGGACTAGCAACCAACAGAATCAGAATGGAAAACAACAAATTCAATTTCAGTTCAACTTTTGTGAAGCGTCTACAATTATACATGCTGTACAGAAAGAACTCTACAGCTCTACAAAAAGGCTAAGCACTGAAAGCTCTTAAACCGGGATATCACACTCATATTATAAATGCTGAAGTTTGGATTGATAGATGGATGGATGTTTGTTACGTCTTCACACCAAAACTACTGAACAGATTGAGTTAAAATTTTACATCGGTGTAGCTCTAAGCCTGGAATCAAACATAGGCTACTTTTTATCTATATCTTATATATAAAAATGAAACCCGTTTCGCGTTGTCACGGCATCACGCGTGAACGGCTGGACCGATTTCGCTAATTCTTTCTTTGTTGTGTTTGTTATTGTCAGGAGAAGGTTCTTATGAAAGAAAAAATTAAGAAAGTTGGAAACATAAATTTCCACGGGGGCGAAGCCGCGGGGCGCAGCTAGTATATAATAATTTACGCAATTTATGACGATGGGATGTCATTATTGTTTAATACTACCCTAGAGAATAATCATTCTCATCTTTATTATATTTTTGGTCTTTTAATTTTAAATACTATTTGGCACATGCTTTCGGAAGAAAAATGAGACGTGATGAAAAGAAAATTTGGATGTATGTTTATTAAACGACTAGATGATCGCCTCGCGCTTTCACCCGCGTACTTCCCGTTCCCGTGGGAATTCCGGGATAAAATATAGCCTATGTCACTCCCTGAAAAGTAAGCTTCCTAACGGTGAAAGAATTTTTCAAATCGGTCCAGTACTTTCGGAGCCTATTCAATACAAACAAACAAACAATCAAATCTTACCTCTTTATAATATTAGTATAGATAGGTATAAATAAGAAAACATGACATTTCAAAGCGGATATTCAATATTTTTTCATTTTTAACGCAACTTGTCAATTAAATACATGGTTTGGGCTGAGTAACGTTTAAGCTCCTCTCTATTTATTGAAGAGTTTCGCGTAAACTTACATTCTAAAATTAACTCCAGACATGAAGTAGGTAGGTACCTACCTAACTTAAATTACTCTTTAATTATAAACACCCTATACTCAATCCTCTACTTAAAGTACTAAGAATCACACGCCTCGAAGTTCCGACACGATGTAGGGTAATGTAATGAAGGTTCTCGGAGAACTCAATAAATGCTAATGGAATCGACACATTGTCTGTCCGTTTGTTGGCACAGTAAATGGAGCGAACTGTGAATGACTTGCGTTATGAACTAGCAGAATAGGATACTGGTGTGTTGTTTATTAAGGTTTCAATGTAGTTCTACTGCCTCGTTGTTCTAGCAGTCAGATTGTTCAACAGCTGATTATGAGGTCCTGGGTTTAAATCCCGGATCGGGCAAAAAGTTGCTATTGAAGTTTTTCTAGCTAGATAAAATCACAGTAACAGCCCAGAGTCAGGAAGTTGGCAGTGTTTCACCCCATTGCCTCGGAAAACACGTTAAGCCGTTGGTCCTGCGCTTGACCTCTCCCCGGTCGTGTCGGTCTGCCGTCTTGCCGGATTATGAGTGAGAGAATGGAGAGTGCACCTGTGTTTGCGCACACACTTGTGCACTATAATATGTCCTGCGCATCTGGCTAGTCTCCGATGAGACTGGCCGCGGTGGTCAAATTTCGGCTAGGAGAACATTATTATAATGTAGCTCGGTTCATGTAAATCTATACGAATATTGTAAATTCGCAAGTAATTCTGTCTGTCTATTCTCTGCTATTTTTTCACACCTAAACGACCGAACATATCTTTATGGAATATGGTGAGGTTATAGATGGTTTCCCGAGGAAGAAGTCAGTTTTGATTCTTCGCCGTCTCTCGCGAGCTCGCCGCTAGCCCGCTTCCAGTTGGCGTAGATTGAATTATTGTTTAATGAATTATAAAAATAATATTCTAATATTAAAACTTACGTAGGTACAGTCGGCTGCAAAAATATATATACACTCCCAAGTTTTCAATTTGACTAAATAGTAAGTGTATAGTAATTGTAATAATTTATGTACCGCATTCTGACGAAGTATGATGACTACTTTGTACGAAAAACGTGTGCATGTCCTTTTATTTAAAATGTTCCGAGTAAAATAAAAGTTAAACCATGGAAGTGTATACATGTCTGTGCAGCTGACTGTACCTACGTAAAACTTTTGAAAGTGGTGTGTACGATTACACTTAAATTGTGGATAGAAGTGCCTCACGGCACGTACGAACCTAACATTTTGTATGCTGGTGCTGTAGGTATAATGTAGGAAAGTTATAATGTAGAAAAACTTTACGTACAGACATCAAATACTCAATTATTCAGCCCCATTACTTTCCTCCTTATTTCATATCTGCGCTACAAAACTGTCTTTTGTCTTGAAAGTGGTACGTGCACAAAGGAAGTGTTTTACATTCGTAAAAGGAGAGTTTTTCTCGTGTTGCGAGAAAGCTTATAATTTGGCCATGTTTGCTACCAACATATTACATTCAATGTTGCCTACATACGTAAGTACCTACTCTACGTAAATGTATTAGGGACCTGATTCTGGGGAATGATTTCGATAGGGAGCCTTCTAACATAAACGCTGGGAACAGACGTATCTGAAGACGACTGAAGCTGAAAGAATGTATTAACATAATTCTGATAGTTGCCATCCAGTGTTTCTTTGAAGTAAGTATCTATGGGGAAAGCCAAAAGATACAGGAAAAGTTTCTTACAAACATTTTGCTCTTTTTATTTGTGGAAATGTCTTAGAATGAGTTTTGCTAAGCTTACGAAAACTTTCAGTTTTCGTGTTCTTCCATACATTTAGCGCCTTGTAGCGCCCCTTTGGAATGATGAGATTTACAAACTTACCTTTCGTAACAAAACGACGATCCAATAGTTTCTTGATATTATTATTATTCTCAATATTATTACTATTCTCAATATTATTACTGTTCTCGATATTATTATTATTCTCAATACTCTTTGACAAGTAAGCTGTACAAAATTGTCAAGTTCTCGAAAACGTTTTCCGTTTTGGTATTTAGCAATACTAGACTACCTGAAGCATTAGATACTCTGATCCGTTTTGTCTGCGACCACTGAGTGTGATAATTAGTGTTAAGTATGCAGGTACCTAGGTCTCACAGAGTCGAGGCCTTCAAACGTAAATGTCTCCACCAAACCTTCGTAAAATGTATCCAGGTATGTTTAGCAATATCGTAACGTGGCTACTTTATTCTCCCGTTGGATTAAAAGGGGAGCTGGAAAAATAAATGCGTTCAGGTGAAATGGGATTTTTTCCGGAAAACCAACCTTTGGTGACGTAACAGCAGATGGAATTGTATTGTCATAGGGATGATACAAACGAGGGACTAGCAACCAACAGAATCAGAATGGAAAACAACAAATTCAATTTCAGTTCAACTTTTGTGAAGCGTCTACAATTATACATGCTGTACAGAAAGAACTCTACAGCTCTACAAAAAGGCTAAGCACTGAAAGCTCTTAAACCGGGATATCACACTCATATTATAAATGCTGAAGTTTGGATTGATAGATGGATGGATGTTTGTTACGTCTTCACACCAAAACTACTGAACAGATTGAGTTAAAATTTTACATCGGTGTAGCTCTAAGCCTGGAATCAAACATAGGCTACTTTTTATCCCATAAATCAGTTCCCATGGGATAGAAATTACCTTTGACCGTTTCCATAGAATCAACGCGTGCGAAGCCGCGGGCAGAAGCTAGTTAACCATAATTTGTGGTGTGTTGGGGTTTTTCTGACATTAATTATTGTAGAAAATAGGTAGCTAACATAACTGAACTCCGTTAATCTTTATTTCACAGAATAATTGCAAATTTTCAGTTGAAATAACCATTATAATGGTCTGACAGAATTACCTAAAAACAAAACCACGACCTTCGCATTGAAGTTCCAGTCTGCCAAACGACTCAATGACACGAAAACAAATGAAAAGCCGAACAACAAATTCTCCGTATCATCATTTCACAAGTCTTCAAGATCAATAAAACGCAAATCGAAGATAACAATCGTTTATTTTTCACGTCTTAGCTTTTCAATTTCAATGCTGGCCGCGAAGAACGGAAAAAATGAAAAAATGTGACGGGTGTTACAGAAAAAAAGCTTCTACAAAAGAGGAAGTACGCTATGTCGATTCTTTTATTATTAAGCAAAGCTTTTTATCCCTTGGAATCGCTTCCTCGTTTTGGTATTTTGTGCTTTGTTATGTGAGTCCAGCTTTTGTTTTGGTGATACACATTTTTTCGTGGGGATAGGGGCTTATGGGTCGGAATATAGCTAGACAATGCAAACAAAAGGGACCAAAATAGGTTAGTATAAAATCGATCAATAGGGAGGTATTTATAAAATATTTGTAAAGAACTTTAGGAGGACGGTGACTATGTCGCCGCTTTCAGAGTAATCAATCAGGGGTACAGGGTTCTTGTTTGTTTGTAAGGAAGATTCTTCTTCCAATCCAATCGATTTCTATCCCGATTGGTTTCTATCGAATCAAGTCAATTTTACAATCGTTAAAAATAGCTATTGAATAAATTGAGTGGTTTGAAATATCCATAACAAAGCAAAAAAAATAAAAATAACTATCCGTCTGTCATCTTTCCACGCCAAACAGCTGAACGGATCTCAATGGAATTTAATAATAATAATAAAAGTATTTATTTCGAAAAATGGTTTGTACAGGTTAATAGAAGTACTTAAAACGAATTAAACAATTATCCCAATGTATAAAAATTAATTCACCTATACGTATAGTACTCTACTCTCAAACCAGACCCCGAGAGTGCAGCAAAAGTACATTAATATATTTTACTTTAAAAACTTCCGTTGTTTGACGAATTCATTATGAATGTAAGCGGGTTAACTACGAACCTAGTTTGTGTTGGAAGAACACCAACGTTTCATCCCTTAACACATTGATATAGTTGGTATAAAGATGATGTTGAACAAACCAATTCAATTTGACAGGACAATTTGACAAATCCAATCAATTTGACAGAAAGGTAAATAGCATCCCGGGGGCAGCATCTAGTTTTCTATACATTAGCTGTCAAAATGCGAAAACTATTCCTCGGGTCAAAGTTATATCAGGATTAAAATATCAGGCTATAATTTGTCGAAAAATTAAATTACATGGGAGCTTTAGTTACTATAAAAGTTTGCGTCGGACACACCAAGCTAATAATTTACGCAATTTATGACGATGGGATGTCATTATTGTTTAATACTACCCTAGAGAATAATCATTCTCATCTTTATTATATTTTTGGTCTTTTAATTTTAAATACTATTTGGCACATGCTTTCGGAAGAAAAATGAGACGTGATGAAAAGAAAATTTGGATGTATGTTTATTAAACGACTAGATGATCGCCTCGCGCTTTCACCCGCGTACTTCCCGTTCCCGTGGGAATTCCGGGATAAAATATAGCCTATGTCACTCCCTGAAAAGTAAGCTTCCTAACGGTGAAAGAATTTTTCAAATCGGTCCAGTACTTTCGGAGCCTATTCAATACAAACAAACAAACAATCAAATCTTACCTCTTTATAATATTAGTATAGATAGGTATAAATAAGAAAACATGACATTTCAAAGCGGATATTCAATATTTTTTCATTTTTAACGCAACTTGTCAATTAAATACATGGTTTGGGCTGAGTAACGTTTAAGCTCCTCTCTATTTATTGAAGAGTTTCGCGTAAACTTACATTCTAAAATTAACTCCAGACATGAAGTAGGTAGGTACCTACCTAACTTAAATTACTCTTTAATTATAAACACCCTATACTCAATCCTCTACTTAAAGTACTAAGAATCACACGCCTCGAAGTTCCGACACGATGTAGGGTAATGTAATGAAGGTTCTCGGAGAACTCAATAAATGCTAATGGAATCGACACATTGTCTGTCCGTTTGTTGGCACAGTAAATGGAGCGAACTGTGAATGACTTGCGTTATGAACTAGCAGAATAGGATACTGGTGTGTTGTTTATTAAGGTTTCAATGTAGTTCTACTGCCTCGTTGTTCTAGCAGTCAGATTGTTCAACAGCTGATTATGAGGTCCTGGGTTTAAATCCCGGATCGGGCAAAAAGTTGCTATTGAAGTTTTTCTAGCTAGATAAAATCACAGTAACAGCCCAGAGTCAGGAAGTTGGCAGTGTTTCACCCCATTGCCTCGGAAAACACGTTAAGCCGTTGGTCCTGCGCTTGACCTCTCCCCGGTCGTGTCGGTCTGCCGTCTTGCCGGATTATGAGTGAGAGAATGGAGAGTGCACCTGTGTTTGCGCACACACTTGTGCACTATAATATGTCCTGCGCATCTGGCTAGTCTCCGATGAGACTGGCCGCGGTGGTCAAATTTCGGCTAGGAGAACATTATTATAATGTAGCTCGGTTCATGTAAATCTATACGAATATTGTAAATTCGCAAGTAATTCTGTCTGTCTATTCTCTGCTATTTTTTCACACCTAAACGACCGAACATATCTTTATGGAATATGGTGAGGTTATAGATGGTTTCCCGAGGAAGGACATAGGCTTCTTATTATCCCGGAAAAAGAATTGCGAAGCCGTGAGTGGAAGCTATTATATCCTAACACCCCGCGTTTTACGTCCACGCAACAGATGGGTAAAGTATTTTAAGGTTACATTATTTTAGGTTATACCTACTGCTAAAGAAGTTAAGGTTAAGCATCTGGTACCTTTTTTACAGCGACGAAATTCGTTTAAAAATGAACTGGTCTTACCAGAATTATGTGGGACTCGACGCCCTGAGAAGGGCGTAATACCCACTAAAAACCCCTCCGGTGTCCATCTCTCGCCATTTTCGCCGAACCACGGGAACATTTAAAACCTCCGCGGCCCGACTGGCGTCCCCTCTTCCTCCTATACATGGCCGGCGAGCTCACCACACACTCGCCGACCCTATTCTTCCATCACGTTTTCTCCTTCCGATTTGGACACAGACAGGAGACTGATACCTACCTATCACACATTATATTCACTTTCAAATCACATCTCAAGCTATTACTGTTACACAAACAAAACGAGGGTATTCTGAAACGCTTAGTTTGCCAGAGATAGGAAACACTGGGGCTGCTACTTCTACTTCCTTATGGTTCCTAATTCCAGCTAAAGTACAGTACCTACGACTAAATTATACCGCCTCAAAAACACCAAACCCACATTTATTCTCATGTGCCCAAACACTGCATCAGTCAAGTATACACCATGACTTTAATACAAAATTGAATGCAATCACACATTATAATTATGTTTTGTTAGTGTTTCGTTCTTCTGGTCGCCTCTAAAGGTAAAACTGAAAATAAGTGTTTTGCTCTTGGAGCAAAGCTTTTCGCTGAGCTATTGCCTTTTTGACAGGCTGCAGCACACACACAATTTCTACAAATCTGTACCTACTTCTTAAATTGTTTTCTATTATGTATTTTTCCCGAGTTTTGTTCCATCAAAAACGAATAAGTTTCTCTGTGTTATGTTAAGATGTGCCTTAATTGTTGTGAACGTTTTGTATTATGAGCTGCAGTGTCGAATAAATCTTTTATCTATCTATCTAACCACAATCAACAAAGCCTTTCCCCATCTATGCCACAATGATGAATGATACGTCACTACGTCAACGCCGATAGCTACGTCAGCTATCGGTCACTATGCAATAACTCATAATACGTGACACATTTCTGTTATTAACTGATGGGTAAGACAGAATACGATTTGTTTATTTCTTTTTTTCACAAAACATAATATCGTTCCAGAGACAGACAAAATATTGATATTGTAATATCAAAGTTTAGTGCATTCCGTAGAAATGTAAACTAAGGTACGAAATAATAATTGTTTGGGTAGAAAATACCCAAAAAGTTGGTAAATTTTCATTTGTTGTGTGAGAATCGAACCCGCCACCTCCTGCGTAGCAGGCAGACCTTTGCACACTACGCCACCTTAGACTGCTAAAACTATAACATAAGAAATGTTTTAGCAGTCTTCTTTACAAAAAAATGATCGCCTCGAAATGATGCTGTACTCGGTTATACTCGTAGAAACCATTCTTTTTCGTTTACAAATTGGTTACAAAAGCAAAGAAATATTGGTGGAAAATTATTTAAGACACTGGTATCATCGAAGCAAATCGCATAAATACGAAACAAGTTTTGGTTTTAAGAATTTCCAATTTTCATTACATTTGTCTCTCGTCCGTTTTCAAACGCAAATTAGCAAATTTTTGCTGCACGTGTTATTGAATGAATCGTTATGCGTTATTGAAGTTTTTGTTATTATTATAAGGGTTAGCTAGGTACCTAGTTTTTATAATTCCTATTGTTAAGTGTTCAAATAATACAATACAATTCAATTTTTATTCACCAAGAACACAAATAATTGTTAAAAATATTGGGTTCTAAAACCGAGTATACATTGGTAGCACATAAAAAATATGATAAATTATCACCTAGCATAAGATTACGTAGCACTTTAGTTTGCGTAGAGCGTCTACGGCGTAGCACTTTCGTAGCACACTTACAATTACGCAGCATTATTTGTAGCATGTTTATTATGATATGTAGATAGATAAAAACTTAGTGTACCACACAAAAACAGTGAAAAACAATACAGAATGAAATTCTTTAAATTGGTGATACCGCAAAGGACATCTTTTCGCTACGTTTCGTAATCTTAAGGCGCTACTCCGAATCGCACTAGCGCCACCACTTATTTATTCTTATTTTAAAAATAAACAAAGCACTGTAACACTCTAAACTATACAATATAAAACTAATACAGAGGGATTTAGAAAAAAGCTTATGTTACGTATAACAATCTGCCAAAGGATTTTAGAAAAAATAATAATAAATAGGTGGCGGCGCTACATTGACTCGGGGATGTGTTTTAACCTCAAAACGTATAGTAAACTAACGCAAACATAAAAATAAAGATATACTGAATATAATAAACTGCCTAGGCCTAGTTTCTACTCAATCGGCATTCCGTTTGAGTTAACCATTGAGACTCCATTGAGTCATCACACCAAAAACACGGCGTCACATCCCGGGCGGCGGTGTGACAATTTATTTACCCTTAAATATCGGGCTCCTTCCCATCTCGCAACCTTCCCATCTCGCAACTATTTTTATAATGTGTGATACAGTCAGCTCGAATTACATCATACATAATTATATGTTCAGCCTATACTGCCTAAAGAGAGTCAACTTGTCGGCGAGTCCTTGGTGTGTAGACTCTATAAATGACGGTTTTTGTTATTTTAGTACGTAAGCGCTCACACTCGGATTAATTTCTAAGAAATCATATAATATCCCAAATTTTCTTCGACTTTAACGGGATTTGAAACTGAAATAATGACGCTATTTTGACACTATGCTGCATTTACCATGCGATAATTATGGGGATATAAAGAAATAGGCAGACTGAAGAAAGGATAGATGGATTCTGTGAAAGAAGACATGGTTAAGAAAGGTGAAAGTACAGAAATGACGGCTGATAGAGGAGAGTGGAAGTAAAGTTTTGCGTAAGATAGGGATCGGAAGATGATGATGCTACTGGTTAGTTATAGGTACACATCTCTGTTCCACGTTTTTAGTAGCTAGCCCTAAGCGGGACTATAAAGGATAGGTGATGCTTTAAAGACCTTTTATAATAATTATGAGTACGAAAAACAAAGACTTGTGTTCTAAAAATTCTTTTTAGTCCATCTGTTAGACTATCAGAAGATATTGGACACGTATTTTTGCTTTTGTCGATTAAAAAAAAATGTAGAAGAAATAGCCAGATTCGCCAGATAAGTTCCGCGTGACCTTGCGACACTTTTTAGCAAGGTGTGACGTCACTAGCCCCCCTCCAAACTTCGGCGCGCATTATTTTTGTAATTTTTTTGTCTGATTGGCAAAATAAGATATTTGTCCAATATCTTCTGGTAATCCAACTGACGGCCTAAATAGAATATTTTTTCTTACCCAGGACTATACCCTATTATGCACACTTTTGCCACAAATATCGTAGCAATTACGTTCGTCAACATTTTTATTTCGCACATCTAGATAAAGGTATCACTTTCGCAAAGGTATCAGATTGCTTACGTTATTCCATGACAGATGCGTCAGTAGCAATGCTTCATGTCGTCATCACACGAGTAAATCCCGTAATTTAAATGTAATTACGACGTGTTTACGTGTGGAACTCCGGTGTCTCTTTTTGCAGCTTAATTATAATGGAGAAATGAGTTTTGCGTGAAATGAAAATCTTTTTTGCTTTTTAAACTTTTTTGTTCGTTGTCGAACGGACCAACCGTTCATGTGTTTTTATAATAAAATAAAGTAGGTAACTAATATTTATTTTTGTATTTATTCTACATTTGGAACTAAATATCCAGCCATTTTAACTCAGCACCGAATATTTTTTCCTCAGAAACAAAACACAATAGTAAGATTTGTGTTAGTTTTTCAAATTAATTTTATGTACATTTTGCCCAGCACCTATTTATCTTATGGTTTTAATTGACGCTCAAAAGAGGTCCAACTCCGAAAAGGGTTATATAAACACAGGACAGGGCCACCGTAGATAAACATCAGAATCAGTTTATGACTGTGAATGTTTTTTAATATTATTTGTAATTGTCAGCCATGGCAACATTGATTTATGTGGTAACTCCTGGCAACCCTATTTAGGACTGTCACACATTGCGTGTACAACGGAAGACAAATGGCTATCGGAGGTGCAAAGCTGTACCCACAAACAATGTCACAAATAAACCATTGTTGAAGTTTCGAGCGAAAACTTTGGGCAACTTTTTGCACAACGATTTTTGTAAATTATTTTACTGTAATTTCAATTACGTATCTTGCCGATTTCTTAGCCTTTATATTATATCAACATGATTTTGAGGACGGCTATGGCGCAGCGGGTGATGGTCTGCCTGCGACGCAAGAGGTTGCGAGTTCGATTCGGCCTTGGGACAAATGTTTGTACGAGCTACAGATATATGTTCCGGGTGTTTTCTTTGCTTTCAGTCTATGAAATTTAATGTTTAAGTTGAATCAGTTATCTAGTACATATTTTCGCCACCAAAACACTAGCTCTACATAATATGGCTGATGATGCCGTCTAAATTGTATTTTTTTATTATTATAGGAAAAGGTGTCTCGTATGTACGTACCTATCTTTGGTCTTTTATTTCTTCTATTAGTGTAAAACAAATATGTATCCTAAAATAGTATTAAATTGTCTGTGACTACGCTAAAGTCACGTCTATTTGTGAGGCCGTAATGCTAAGGGCAGCTACACACTCTAAAAACCTGAACGGTCGCAAATATGTAAATGCGGTCCCCGTTTGTTTACACTGTCCTTTCCCTTGCCCGGGCTCGGTGTATAAAGCCTTCAAATAAAACAAACTGACTGGCGTGGGTGTGACAGTGCCTTTATTTTTAACCCTTGGCGTTGAAAAATAATTGCCCTGTTCCTGCTTGTAGTTAAACTGCGAAAATGTGGAAAAAGGTTGGACCGGACAGGATTTTTTGAACCCGTGGAACGTATTTATGTTTAGGAATTCTGATATTAAATATTAAATGTTGATGACGATGACCACATCGGCCTGTCTCGACGGAGACTAGCTATGTGGCAGGACATTATTATAGCGTACAAATGTGTGCACAAACACAGGTGCACTCTATATTCCCTAACTCACATAATCCGATTGGACTGCAGACCGACACGCCTGGTGAGAAGTAGGTCAAAAAAATAGAAATTATATAATCCGGAAATTAGTAGATATAAATTTGTTTTTAAACCTGCAAAACGCATCTGAGTAAAACACTATGAATGAAAACCGAATATAAGTTGAGCTGGTAATCTCCACCTTTCACATGTGGCTTTTTAAACGTGAAATACTGCCGGCGCTCGTTTCATATTATCTTTGAATAACTAATATTGAATTTAATAAAAACTGTAAGTCCACGGGCGTCGGGCACAAAGAGTCAAGCATTTATATATGCCGCTTTTATTTCGACTCTATAAAACAAATAATATACTACTAATATTATTAAGGTGAAAGTTGGTGCAGTTGTGAAGATGTTTGTGCAAAGATAAGAAAATTTTGCGCGGAATCGTTTGTAAATAATTTCATCCTCACACATATTTTGAATGGATTGAGTTGAAATTTTGTAGACAAATATAGTTCTGGACCTAGAATGACATACATAAAATAAATAAAAAATTGCTTTACTTTCCAATACACAGATATTGATTACAAAATAAAATAAAACAAAATACCTAAAAAGGTTATTATAAAGGGTTAGTATAAAATTGAAATTATCTTGCTCCTAGTTGTAAATGTATGGATTAATACTACATAAAAAATAAAAAATCTTACATCATGTCAGCATCCAATTATATTACATAATACAATCTTTTAAAATTAGTCGTGAGATAAAAAAAAATACTAATTAGTTAATTTTAATTTCTTTGCCTGTGGCGGTGAAAGCCTCCTCCAAACGTAAATTCAATTCTATTTCTTCCTGTCCTCGACCAGAGTTTTCCTGCAGTCTTTGCCAGATCATCGTTCCAACGGGTTAGCGATCTCAATCTCTTCCGTTTTGAGTCGCGGAGGTACCAATTCGTGGTGATTTGACTCCATCTGTTAAACGCAAAGAAAATGACATAGGCTACTTTGTATTCCGAAAAAAGTGTGCAAAGTCACGGGCAGTACCTAGTTCATAATAAACAAGGAATCGGAGTGGAAAATGGCTGGTGAAACATCTCAACAGCATATTGTCGACGGTTCATTTATTATTTGATCGTTCGTTGTTCCCCACCACAGAGGGGAACATAGTTATTTACAGAAGTTTCACTCCTGTAACGAAATGATCACTTTATAGAGGTGACTAACATTCAAACCTTTGCATTTATAAAAATACAAAGGTTTGAATGTTAGTCACCTCTATGCCTAAGCTACTGAACGGAACGGGCTGAAATTTTGCATATATGTATTTCCAGACCTAACATAATAGTCTGCTTTTTATCCCGGAAAAACGCGTGCGAATTTACAGGCGGAAGGTAGTTGTAAATAAAGCATGTTGGACACTTCACAAAAAAGACAGAGATAAGCACATAACACTTACACTTTGTTAAATATCAAGTGCGAGTGACCAGTGTAAGTAAACAATGATTAGTAAAATTCGTCCGTTTAGAAAGGTTTACAAGATAATTTTACTAATCACTTAGATACCCGTTTCGTTAACACTTATACTTGCCACTCACACTTGGTACTTAACAAAGTGTAAACAAGGCTTTATATCAAGGCTGTACAGGGCTTCCCACGGCCATGCAACATAGAGGGAAAGTATCATAAATATAGTAGATTGGAAATTTTACTGAGAGAAGACTTCATTTTGATTATTAAAACAATTTAAACTGCATTCAAAGATTTCTGAATAATCGCTTGTCTGAACCGGGAATGGAATCCCCCAAATTGTAAAAAAATACCCGTAATTTTACGATACCGAACAAAAAAAAATTGGTTGTCTGTAAAGTCGGTTTACTGACGATAGTTGAACGTGACAACGTCTTAAGAAAATTACTAGCGGACCGATGCTATTCATTTTTATGATGAAAGCACGAATATTCGACAATATATCACTGAATTTATAATTAATATCGAAAGAATCATTACCTTTATCGCTGTAATTATCGTTGCTATAAACAATTGACACCACATTCACTTTTCACTGCACTTGATACTCGATCAAAACATGTAAATGTACTATAGTATAGCAGCTGTCCACGCAGACGCATCGCTCACTCAAGTAGGAGAGATACGGATGTAGAACGCTGCCGAACGCAAAGGCCGATTGTGCTTCTTTGTCGCTCGTTCCGCGCTCTCGCTTGCACTTCAAGCCTTACATGGAACGCCTCAGAGCGAGGTAACGCCTCAGAGCGAGGTAACGCCTCAGAGCGAGATAACGCCTCAGAGCGAAGTAACGCCACATGAGTCATGTTTTTTCGTGCGTGCAGCCGGCTCTATCGAATTATAAGACGTTATCACGTCAAAAAAAATATACCTATAGCATCATAATGTATCGATCATTTAATATAGCCAGTCTTCTATAACATCTCCACAGTGCAGAGGTGTACTCGTAAAGCCAGTATAGTGCAATATAGTCAGGTTTGCGCGTTTACACCGTTTTACACGTCTTGTTTTGACACGTATTCAAACAATATTGAACCGAACAACAATACAGCAAAGCTCATTTTCTATTGAAAGCTGAATTAAGTAACAAGGGCCGAACTCGATTTACATAAAAACAATGGGAAACACTCCGAGGGCACACCGCGAAAATTATTTCCGCCCGTAAAATGTAAGCGACGATTTAGAGTTCCGCAGGAAGTGAGGTTCATTTTTGGTTAATAAATTGCGGTGTGACAAAAAAAAATTAAACAAATAAGACTAAAGCTAGGTTATGCCTGTTTGATTTTCTAGCAAGGTTCTTTACATAACGATTCATTTTATCCTTAACATTAATGGAAGACAAGCTTTCGAAAACTAGCTTGATCACAAATAAAAAGCTTTTAATTTCCTTTCACCTTTTAAAATCATACGAAATTATTCTTTGTTAGTAGGTATTATTTAACTCTACTTGATTAATTGTGTTAGAATCCAACAAATCGTACTATCTATTAAAAATGCGAAACTTTGTGAAATATAAAATTTTTGTTACCCAGGATGTCCAAAACTACTGAACAGATCAAGATTAAATTAGGCGTACACTTAGAACGTAGCTTAACTTAAACAATAGGCTACTTATTATACCGAAAATACGAGTACGAAGCCGCGGGCAGAAGCTAGTAGATAATAAGAGCTGTAATGAACGAATAGGGTAAATTGTGATTTTCACGTAGGATTATTTAGAAAGAGAGCTTTTCTAAATAAATAAATAAGAGCTTCTTATTCTTTCCTACTAAAGGTAAGCCTCATGATTGCATGTTCTAAGAATATCAGAGATTTTTGTTGTATGTTAATCAGTTGTGGACTGGGAAATCTTGGACGCAGACTATTTTCTTCGTTTGTTCTATTATCTAAGTTAGGCTTTGTTCTAAATGTACGCGTAATTTAATCTTGATCTGTTCTATAGTTTTGGAGATCCTAGGTAAGAAAAATTCAGATTTCACAAACTTTCGGCTATATTCATATTCATATTTATTTATTGCAATCATTGTGTACATTTTTAGGTCTTAGTATCTAAGTAATTATAAGGGACACAATGGTACCCTATCAGGGCGTGGGAATAGGTACTGAGAGTGGAGGTGGACCGGGTTTCTACAAGAATCTATAGTTAGATTTTATAATATTATATTATATGTGTTTTCGCTCTTATACGTCCTCATCGAACCCTAATCAAAAAACGCCGCGTAATTATTAATTTAAAAGCGGGAGAGAGACGGAACCAGTTTCACCCGTGCCATTATTTCACGTATAATCCCGCGCCATTGTATTTTACCAAGTTTATGTAAACGCCGGTGATTTTCGACTTTTTATTGGGAGTACTTTACATTTGTAATTTTTTGGTTATTTGAGTAGTCCACTTTGCTAATGAAAAATCGCTTTTTGTCACTGGCAAAATACTTGGGTTGCTTTTCTACTTTCTTCGTTATGTTATTTTTTCTTCGTTTTATTTCTGTTTTTGTCTTATTATTATTTCTCAATGGACGATTCTCGCCATGCCAATCGCCTAAGAATCGACCCCTCTCGAAGTCTCACACGTCCAGCACCGGGCGTAAGAGTGCTGACAGGTAATATTTTTAATTTTCATGTATTCGACATAAACTTTGGGTACTGTTTTATCATATATGGTTTGGGTATGAATATTTCACCTGTAAAATTAAGATTCAAACTCATAATTTCCATTTATTAATTAAAAGTTTCGCAAAGACTTAATACCTACTTTATTGAGTAACTTAAGTCTTGAATTCATTATACTTACACAAGGAGCGAGATTAGGAGCCTAGACAGGCACGACCCTTGTGGCACAGTGAGTGAATATGCTATATTAAAAGAACAATCACAGGTTTTCTTTTAGATTTCCGTAGCGGAATAATTATTTGTTCATCATCATCAACATATACTAGTAGAAAATTTTTGCGATATTATTCGATTTCTTAGAAATTAGAAATTATCCAGAGTGCGAAGCTTACGCACTATAATAACAAAAACGTTATATACTAGTCCACTGCTGGACATAACCTCCCCTTGCGAGCATCATATCGCCCTGTCTTCAGCTTGCAGCATTCAGCATCAAAAACTTTTAACACATTTTCGTTAGACCTTACAAGACCTTCGGACACGTCCAAAAATTCAAATCACATCGTTTTGTTATTTTCTGTTCATACCATTTTCCACTAAGTTTTCTGAATGATAAGGTCGCAGTGTTATTTCTTTAACAGTTTTCAGCACCTTGCTTCACCGTTAAAAAGGGTATTACACCCATTTTTAAATAGTAAATAAATAAATAAATAATTAAATAATGCTGGACAACTCACACAGCATTATCTAGCCCCAAGCTAAGCAGAGCTTGTGTTATGGGTACTAGATAACTGATATACATAATACAATACACTACGTAGATAGATATTTTTTATTGTACATAGAAAAACATCCAGAGCACCCTGAACAAATATCTGCAGATCGTACTAACATTTGTCCCGAGGCGGGACTCGAACCCGCAACCTCCTGTATAGCAGGCGGACCTTTGCCCGCTGCGCCACAGAGGTCGTCGCAGCTAGTGGTTTGAAACAGATTAAAAAAGCTGAAACCTTTGAATTGAATTTTAAAATTTAGTTTCCTGTTATGCACTAAATCTAACGTTTTCCAACTGCTTTTTGCCTAAGCTATCTTAATAATATATTTTTAGATTATTTCTCATATAGAGTATAATACCCTCTTATAAAGGTGGGTATTTTGTTTGCACTTACTTAGTTCGCATAGTGGCATATCCCAAAACTCACACAAAAGCTGCATCAACAAACTCGATTCCATTCAACTAGTTCTACTTCCCAACTCTACATACACTATCTGAAGTAACGCATAATGCATGGAAGTTTCCAGAATAGTCTAGAATAGTCGCATCTGTGGAATAGACAGACAATGACAGAATCTCGGTCATAGTTCCGTCGCGAGCCGAGTAAAACCCACACTGCACTCAAAAACTACACTGTAATGAGAACGTCAAGTGTTCATCGCTAACGAGCAAGCCTTGCTAATTTAAACTCTAAATACACTACTGTAGATGTGAGATCTGCAGTAGTGCTTTGCTAATTTAGACTCCAATGACAGTGAAATAAAGGAGGATGAATTACCAAAAATCAAAGAGATGCGTCTCTTTGATGTGGCTTGGATTTAATGAGAAATGCCATTATCAAATTGAGGGCAACGGAGCGAATAGTGACGTAATGTTTGACTCGAATAAGTGCAAACCGCGTATAAACTCCGCTATACATTTCACATGACAAAATAAAATCTAGTAGTTATACTAAGTTCTATATAATACATCAAAACAGTTCGTGCGTGGATAAATTGAAATGTTCACTTACTTCTTGAAGATCATGAATTAGTGTGAATTAGTGTTCATACAAAAATAAAATTAAAAGATTATTTTATAAATAACTTGCTTTTGTTCGCGGCTCGCATGCGTATTTTCGTAAGAATAAGTAACCTATAATCTAAGTTAGGGTATATTCTTAATGGACGCTAAATTTCATAGTAGTTTTGGAGATCCTAGGTATAGTTGTTCTATCTCACAAAGTCCGTTTAGCCCTGGTTGTAGTTGTGACTTTGCGCTTAGTTATCATGCTGACGGTACTCGCTACCAAAATCTGACGTGAATGCAATGAGCACTAGCTCTTCACGCCAAAACTACTGAACGGTTCAGGCTGAAATTTTGCATACAGGTAAGTCTAACCCTGTAATCAAACATAGTCGACTTTTTATCCCAAAAATCAGTTCCCATTGGATAGAAACAACCTTAAAACGTTTCCATAGAAAAAACGCGTGCAAAGGCGCGGGCAGAAGCTAGTCCTGTATAAAATTTTGTCAAATTCCGTTCCCCTTTTACTTCTGTAAGCAGGTTCTATTTTATGCCTAAAATAACTAATAATTTACTGGAAGTTGGGTGGTCTCTAAACCTCCCCTAAAAGTTTACTTATCAAATAAATTAAGTAGGCATCCATTTACCCACGCATTGTGATAATATTAGTAGAGGTATGTCACGAACACCTCTCATTTATAAGTTTTAGTTTAGTTAAGTTTACCTCAACTATAATAGAACCATTAAAGTGCAATCAAATAGCATGACTGGAGGTTGTTTATAAGTTTTCTATTTTTGATATGATATTTTACAGTATAATATTACCTTAACAAATTTATTGTAACAAGACAGTACAATAAAATTGTCAAGGTAATATTTGAGTTGACCTGTCTCAGTGGGACTATCAAACTAAAAATAAATTATATATAAAAATCTAGTTTCCGCTCGCGTTAATTCTGTAGAAACGTTAACATTGTTATTCCTATTTATGGGATAAAAAGCAGGTATCTTATGTTGTATTCCAGGTGTATAGCTACATATTATGCAAAATTTCAGCAGGCCAGAGGCCTTTGGCATTGGTAGTTTTTATATTTTACCATAAACATTTCCGAAAAAAGAAACAATTTATTTGACAAATACTGCCAATCTTTTACCATAATAAATGAAGGTCACCCTTTTTCCTTTATAACCACAGAGTCCTACTATAAATCATGTATTGTTGTCCTTCCGAAAACATAAATATTGGTTCCTATCTATTCTAAGCCTTTGTTGAAAATTGCAATAGGGAACCTTTATTCAAAAGACGTCTTGCTTAATATAGGTACACTCAATTTCAGAGAAAAACTTTGAATTATCAAGCTAGAACAAAGACAATAAAAATAGAAAACAATACGACTTTCAAAGCCCAAGAGTCATTTAAAACAAACCCGTGGAAATTCGGGAAGTCATTAAGGTGCAGACAGGGGACAATTAGGGAATCTGGGCCAGAGCGGGACGAAGATAATTTGCCCTTTTGTTGCAGAAGGTCAGAGAGAGACGCAAAATAATTTCGCGTATTGTGACCGTTGGAAACGCTGAGTTGCGAGATTCGCGCTCTTTATTCGAATGAATTACGTTTTACGTATTCGGTTTTCAAAAGATTTCAGAACTCATTTGGACTGCGATTATCAATTGTTTTAAAATGGTTGAGTTGATATAATAATTAAACCGTGGCGAGTAGCAAAAAAACTTACCTATAGGCCTAATACCACAGATTAGATAACGTTAATACTAAAAGTGCGTGAATTCTGGCTGTATTATAAGTACTAGTTTCTACCCGTGGCTTCTTGGAAACGTTTAAAGGTGATTTATTTCCCATGGGAACTGATTTATGGGATAAAAATGCTAATTGGGTATGTAGCCTAGGTGTAAAACCAGGATTAGAATTACCTGTATTTAAAATTTCAGTGAACCGTTCAGAAGTTTTAGCGTGAAGAGATAACATACATCCAAAAATCCATACATCTAAATGTAGTGTGATGATGGTGATATTTTAATATCAATCCTCTCATCAATCAGAACTCCCTGTGGGCTTGACGCCATCAAGGACATTAGACTGGAGCTTCTCGAAGCTATGGAGTTCTTACCTAAATTGTTTGCGTCTCGTTGTCCTAATGAAGTATTATAAATACGTAATTATATTGTTATTACGTATTTTGTCAGTAGGCATACGCGAAAAAAGTAGATTTCGGTCGTCCCTTAGAAGTAGACATAAATATCACACTAATATTATAAATGCGAAAGTTTGGATGGATAGATGGATGAATGATTTATGGGATAAAAAGTACCCTATGTTTGATTCCAGGCTACTCAACGGATCGGGTTGAAATTCATCGGTGTAGCTCTAAGCCTGGAATCAAACATAGGGTACTTTTTATCCCATAAATCAGTTCCCATGGGATAGAGATTACCTTTGAACGTTTCCATAGAAACAACGCGTGCGAAGCCGCGGGCAGAAGCTAGTATTTGAATAAAGTCATAAGAGAATCATGTACATAGGTACCTACTCTGATAATATGATTGTTAAATAAATAAATAAAATAAAATAAAAAGTTTATTAAGTCAGACATATTTTGTCCATAAGGCACAGTACACACAAAACATTACAAAAAATCAAATAAAGATACAAAATACTATTAATTAATTACAAAATACAATTAGAGTTGCGCAGCCGTTCAACAGAATCCCAACTCAAGAGGTCTAAAGAGTTAGGATTCTGTTGAAAGACTGCATGATGGGCGAAGCAAACTTACTGCCTACAATCTTCAGGATGGTGTTGGTACTGCTCCACGTTCTACGCAACAATGAGGCGGTTTTCTTGCGGATGATGGCGTGAAAGCCATCAACCTGGGCCTCAGCAAACATGAGGGATGCGCTGCAGAAGCGAGGCAGCCCCAACAACAACAACATAAAACTAAAAAACGACTTCAAATGCCATTGTTTTTTTAAGTTCTGCAAGACGAATTGGTAGGTATAAAACATTTTTATCGGACCAATTTGGAACATTCTCTAAACAATAATGAAAGAATCAGTAAAATCAGTTTACCACAGGCCGAGATATCAAGTAACATACATAGACAAAAAAAACATACAGACGAATTGAGGACCTCCTTCTTTTTAGAAGTCATTTAAAAAACAAAGCACGTTTCTATTGCCAACCAACGTATTGCAGCAAGAATGTGTCTGCCTAGTTGGCTTTATCCCTGCAGGCTTTGAAGAAATATATTCTAGATTTTCAGTATTTCGTATACGAGTCTATCTCAAGTTTAACAAAGGTACTCAGAAGTTTCTAGACTTAAGTGTACTTAAGTTCGTACGTGTAAAATTAGGCAAAGCTCAGCCAAAAAAATAAATACGTAAACAAACACATTACAATATTTCATCTTTTTTTTTCTATCCCACTTGAATCAACTAGTAAACATAGGATTAACAACCATTTATTATTTACGATTTTTTTAAATTTCTATCCAACTGAACCAGCCACTATAATTTACAATATGTTTATGTAATTTATTGATGATGCCGTAGAGCCGACAGATCAGGATGGCCTCAATAAACTCATGTTTTCAAGTAGACTTCAACATTGCCTCCCGCGCCCATTCACCAAGCAGGTTTAAATTTGTGGAGGAAACAGTGGTAACAAACATTCACACAAACTTTCGCATTTATAATACTAGTAGTAAAGTGTGGTAGTGTTTTTTTTCGAGGTTAATTAGGTAAGTATCCTTACTATTATAAAAGCAAATTTAATGTAATTCTGACTGTCTGTCTGTTACATTTTCAAGCCGAAACGGTTAAACGGATTTCAATTTAATTTGACAGGAAGGTAGATGGTATCTTGGAGAAAATCATAGGCTACTTTTAATCCCGGAAAAACGCGTGGAAAGCCGCGGGAAGAAAAACAAGCTAGTAACTTATAAAGTCAGTACCTAGTTCAAAGTTCTTTACTTAATGCATAACGTAAAATGAATAACGTAAAATGCTTTAACATCATCACAAGAATAGCACAAAACACAAGTATATGGATGCTCTCCGTTTATCCTTTGACAAAATATCTAAATATAAATCCTTTGAAGGAATGCAAATTTTCAAATGCCTCTGTAAGCGCGCACTGAACGTGGAGTCACGGAATAACTCGTAGTTGGTACAGTCAGCTCTAAGATTATGCTAAACAAAGTAGACTTTATTACCAAAGAAAATCACAATTTAATAATATAAACAAATTAGTACTAGTACTCACAATTGAATCAGTTGAGCTAACCGCAGACTGTTACCTCATATTCAACCAGGTGAGAACTCTGTGTCTAGTTAAACCTAACATAGGCTTTAAGGCACTTCTAACCGAAATGTAATGTTGTTTTTTACCTGAATAAATAATTCTATTCTATTCTATTCTATTCTAAGCTATCTCGAGATATTTCAACTGATCCATAACAATACCAATCAGAAGCGTCTCCAAGACATTGGCTGCAATTGCCCTGATTAGATAGCCATATTAGATAGCTAACACAACAAATCAGCCCATTCTTTAGGCACATAGGCCATAGGCCTCCCTCTAATGACGTCAATAAATGATAAATCGTGATCCTTAGCCATCTCCAACTATCGTCCGTAGACCGAGACACGTTCCCGGTAACCCCCTTGACCCAATCACCGCCGCTAAGACGGAGGTGACGGCAACCGATTCGCTTCTGGACACCACACAACCGACCAAAAACCGACCCCACCGGATGCGGGGTCGAAGAATTCCCCGCTTCCGCCCATAGGTGTACTTGTGCACCTAGGCGAAACCTCCCTTTTCTCTTGTAGCATCTGCCAACAGCCCAAGCCGAGGCTCGCACCTAAGTGGTGGCCCTTGTGCGTGTTGCCCCAACCTAATTTTTAACCGGTGAGATGCCCTCTGCGCCGCCAAAAGTCTCGTAACGCTGCTGTCATGTCCATCTGCGGTCAACAGCATTGTAGTTCTTTCGAAAAAAAGCTGCTTCTATCGCTGCAACCGCGACAATGTCGTCGGCCCATCTATGGAGGTCTTCCCATAATAACTTTCCAGTGAATCAGATAACAAACAACCAATTTGAAGTCAATTGATTTTTTTAGCACAAACCAAAACCAAATAAGCGTAAAATGTTGCCGTTCATTTTGTACGATCAAAAAAGGGACGATACCAATTTTAGGTCTATTTAAGAATCACTTCCAATATCGTTATTTTGTTTGTCTATACTAATATTATAAAGAGGAAAGGTTTGATTTTTTGTTTGTTTGTTTGTATGAATTGAATAGGCTCCGAAACTACTGGACCGATTTGAAAAATTATTTCACCGTTAGGAAGCTTACTTTTCAGGGAGTGACATAGGCTATATTTTATCCCGGAATTCCCACGGGAACGGGAACTACGCGGGTGAAACCGCGAGGCGATCGTCTAGTATAATAATATAAAGCCGAAACAATCATGGCAATATGTGCTACGCCGTAGCGTTATAGGTACGCCGTAGCAATAACGCTATGGCGTAGCACTTACGGCGACGAATAAAATGAAGAATGTATTTGAAATAAAAAAACATCTAAGAATATATTTATAGCACCCTGTTTTGCATACGTTCTGTACCTTTAAAATAATGTTGAATTTCCTAGAAGTTAAATTAAACTTGTTTCTGCCAAAGTTTAAGGTTATTGCGATCCCATGGGAACCTATTTATGGGATAAAAAGGTAGCTTATGTTTTATTTCAGTTCTGGGCTGACATTTTTACTGACCGTTCCGTTCACTGTAGCTTTGGCGTGAATAAGTTAAAATTCATCCATCTTAATAAAACTTTTAAATCCATCATGGTTATTAACACTAAAATCATTTACAACGGGTTATTTATCATGATTAATCAATTCATCCATCTTTGCATTTATGATAAAGTGTGATTCATAGCTGACTGTACCAACTCTGTAACGCTAAATAAATGTGGCTTTCAAGTTTAAAGAAAATTTCGTTCTTACTGTTTATGCTTTATGCTGCTTGGTTGTGTTTTTGATGTTGCAGAGTTAATTTATGATTTACAGAACGGATTTAGAAAATGTAGTTTGAAATGTGGTTTCTTAATTTTTTAATATTTAGGTTTTAGTGAACATTTAAAGCTACCTTAAACCTACCGTTGGCGCTTGTGGGATATAGTGAGCTGTGACGGATTTAGAAAATGTAGTTCGAAATGTGGTTTCTTAATTTTTTAATATTTAGGTTTTAGTGAACATTTAAAGCTACCTTAAACCTACCGTTGGTTGCCCAGTTGTGGGATATAATAGGCTGTGACGTTGATGATAGCTTTTGTGTAGTTAAAATATTATCCTGTTATCTAAGAGAGCGTAAACAAATAAACAATATAAGCTACGAATAATAAATAAATATTTATACAAAAGAAAATCGCTAAATATTGGTATCTAAGGTATCTTGGTATATAAGGGATTGACAAATCCCCTTAAGGGGGAAAACTGGAATTCATTTTTTTGAGGTCTAGTTTTCTCCTCAAGGAGGATTTCAAGGGGGAAAACGGGAATAATCCGAGTATAAGTTCTGTAGATGAATATTGGGATTGAAAAAGACAGTCTCTCATGAATCAGAATCAGAATCAATCGTTTATTAATAATAATAATAATTTATTTGCAGAATACAATAATTACATGTCAAGATCTTATAGCCATGTAATGACAATTTATTCGACCCGCAAGCAGGTGTGTTAATATTAAATATGTCATTATTATTATTATATATAAAATATATCTATATTTATAAAAATGAAACCCGTTTTCCTTGGTCACGGCATCACGCGTGAACGGCTGGACCGATTTCGCTAATTCTTTCTTTGTTGTGTTTGTTATTGTCAGGAGAAGGTTCTTATGAAAGAAAAAATTAAGAAAGTTGGAAACATAAATTTCCACGGCGGCGAAGCCGCGGGGCGCAGCTAGTATATTATGAATATCATTTATTAATGCTCTTAAAAATTTAAGTATTCGTTTACAATATAAAAACAATTTTAAAGCAACCAAATATCTAACTTTTTCGTAAATAAGTTTCCATTCAAATCCTTCAATTTTTCTGGTAGCACTTGTTATAAATAATTATGCACATGTTAAAAACATTTTTCTTATCCTTACAACATTAAGGTTTGTATAGCAAGTTCTGAAACTTGGCCCTTTTCTGTCGAATAATAACATCCCCACGTTTAGTAAAGTAAGCTGGGTAAGATTTGACAAATACACTAACTTCTCTAATGTACATGCATGGTAGAGGCAGGACTTTACAATTCACCAAGAGGAGCTTGCAAGTACCACGGAACCATGATTTGTTTATTAACCTTAGACATCTTTTTTGTATTTTAAACACTCTACTTCCTCTGAATTACCATGCTGTCATTAGCTTAGGGCTCATATACACGGACGGCACGTTGCCGACGGCAAGGAAATGTGCCGTCCGTGTTTGAGCCCTTAGATAATATTTGATCAAATACTCGCCCACAAGTACATTATTGTATGATGTTGAATGAGCATAACCTTTCTTTGTTTACTTGTTTTCTCCAAAACGTATAACGGCAAAAATGAATTTGTGGTGACTGGTGAGAACTTGTGGTGAGAAACAACGCTACACCAGTCTACCTTTCTCATTTAACAATATTCGACCTTCATTTATTTTCACCCGTTACGACAATTTCAATTATTACTGATGTTTGAAATTGACAGGACGAGATAATAAAAGAGGATTTCCTCAAAATTCTTTCTTATCCCCCAAATTTTCCTCAAACAAGTCAACTTTAAAAATAAACTTGTAAGAATAATGAAGGCTTATTTTCCTTGTTTTTCTCTTTATTTTTTTGCGTCCAAAAAGGGTTTAATGGTTAACACTTAAATCCTGCGAGATATAGCCTGTTCTTGACAGCAATAGGTAAAGGCATGTATATATAAACCATCACATAGGATACGACGAGCTCTGTGGCGGGCGAAGGTCCACCTGCGACGCAGGTGGTTACGGGTTCGATTCCCGCCTCGGGACAAATGTTTACGTACGATCTGTAGATATTTGTTCAGGGTGTTCTGGATGTTTTCTATGTATAATAAACAATATATATCTATGTAGTGTCTTGTATTAAGTATATCAGTTATCTAGTACCCATAACACAAGCTCTGCTTAGCTTGGGGCTAGATAACGCTGAGTGAATTGTCCAGCACTATTTATTAATCACACTATACATATAATATTTGCCCAAGTTTGTTTGTCATAGAATCCGGAATACGGAAATCCGCAGAAGAACCAAGTAACCGACAAAGCTCTCAGAATTAACAGGCTGAAGTGGCGGTGGGCAGGCCATATAGTTCGCAGAACCGATAACCGTTGGGTAGTAAAGGTTCTCGAGTGTCGACCACAATGCAATGCGATACGGAGTATGGGAAAACCTCCCTCTGATAGACCGACGACATTTTAGCGGTCCAGGGAGTCGATGCATGGAGGTGATTGAGGACCGCTTTTCGTAGCGTCGTTTGGAGGATACGTCAACTGCTTTAGATACACCTTCTTCTCATTCGTAGCGTTCTTGGCAGAACGGTCGTGGTGGTCATGACGAGTCTTTTGTTGTATAAGGGGCCGCAAGTTGATATTGCGATGGAACCTTGTCACAATAACAGCTGCGTGACGTCATCTGTCGCAAAAAAGTACAGATAGCAAAAAATTTTAATAAAAAGTAAATAAGCTAGGGTTATGGGATATTTGTATTTAAACCAGGCCACACGTTCCGTGACTTTGGTAGAATTTTGCAAAATATTCAAAATGTCTATTACTAGTTGCTTCGACATTAAAATGTCCTCAGTAGTGTTCGATGCACTTTTTAAGGCACAGTTTATATTTTGGATAACTAACTTAGTCTTCTTCCTCTTTTAAAAAATAATTGTCCACTTTAATTATCATTTCACGAGCACGACTGTTAATTAATTTCTTACTCATTTTAACGGGTAACAGGTAACAAAACTAAACAAAAAAACTCAATAATAATAATAAAACAGGATAACAAAAACAAAAAGCTATAACAAGTAGTCGATGCGCGTAAGCACGTAAGCGTGGGCTGACCTTGCGAACGGTACTGACGGTGCGACGTCGACTTCGTCACTAAGATGGCCGCCAATCGCAATATCAACTTGCGGGGCTTATATGGACTGTTATCGCTCGCCTCACGATATATCGCCATCTCTCCCTGTTGGTGGTCATTCTGAAACATTCATGCAGGAGGACACCTACGGCAGATTTTATCTGGTCGGTCCATCTCATAGGCGATCTACCCCTCGGTCTTTTACCCTCCACCTTTCCCTGCACGACTAGCCTTTCAATGGAGTCATTGTCTCGCCTCGATACATGCCCGAAAAACTTCAAAATTCGAGATTGTGTTTCGATACATAGGCCATGTTTAATAGTAGACGTATGCGGGCGGTGTGGTGCCGGCATATAATATGCACCACCCCAACTCTTCCCGCGGATGTCGTAAGAGGCGACTAAGAGATATCCACCGGGGGCGGGCAGCAACGATCTTTGCAGAACAATTCTGCTACCAAACTGCGATCCCAACCCGCATGCCCTGTGTGGAGATTATGATCATTACCTACTCCTATGAGATAAAAGCCAACAAGGCGCTTATCAAGGGGGAGGCCGGCGTTCAGCAGTGGACCAATATAAGCTGTTGAGGTTGAGGGGGTGAGGTATGCAGATGCGGGCTGCTGGTGATGATTGTTTGCGGATTTGTATGACTGTTAAATCATACATTATCTACTCACGAAGTCTACACACCAAAATCGGTTGGTTGTCTATAATATTCATACACTGAAATATTTCACCAACCCCCCGGGCTGTGGCCGATTTTGGAGTGTAGACTCCAATAAGGATCTACTTGAATCTTTGCCTTTGACAATGAATTTTCCAAATGTTTGTTCGACTTTGCATTTCATGTTGTTCTGCACCAGCAACAGAGTGTAGATTTTTTTTTTTTTTTTTTTTTTTTTTTTATTTATTTATTCAAGCTAAGGTCTATAGACAACAAAAAACAGAGCAAAGTAATGTGTACTGTAGACCTATTTCACTTCTTAGTTTCGACACCTCGCTCTAACTAAGTTCAAGACTTGTGATGTAGACGCGAGGGTTCTCTACCTCGGTGAGTTATTAGGTTTACACTATTATAAGACTTACATAATGTATATAAAACTTTAAGAACACTGTACTATACTTAAAATACTACTACAAACTTACATTTAATACTACATTAAAGTTAAGCCAAAAGTACAGTGAGTAGGTGTGAGTGTAAAAGTGTGGTTATGTGTGTGCGAGTGAGTGGAGTATGAGTCGACTGCGTGACTAACTAACTGTTTTTAATAGGCTTTCTGTATTTTCATAATTAAGGTTTAATAAATATGATTTTATCTTATTTTTGCATTGGTTGTGGTTTAAGTCTATTATATCTATATATTTGCTGATATTATTATACATGTATGGACCTAAGAAAGGAAGATGTCTATGTGCAAGCGACGTGTTACAGCTAGGTATTTTATATATTCGGTCTTTTCGTCGTTTGCTTTCTATTTGTGAGTTTTGGTTGGAGGTCATACTGTGTTGTTTTAATAGTATTTGTTGGATACAAAGTTGTCTCACTGTAAGTAATTGAGTGTCAGCATATAGTTGTGTTGTTGGGAACCGGTATGGTTTTGAGTATGCTACCTTGAGAATTGCTCTTTGTGCTCTCTCTAGCGGTAGTAAGAGAGATATAGAGATCTCGACAAAAAGAGTTTAAGATAACAAAATAGGTCCAATGAATAAACCTACAAACTCGCTGTGCCCACTACTAGGCTACACAAGATAAATGAATCTTTTAAAGGGCAATGTATACGCTTCCACAACAAAACTTCAAGTGACTTGCAAAAATTATCAATAAATAAATACACACAAATTGTCAAACATATCCTGTGTAAATAGGTTTACTACAACATATCATTTTATCTAGAGGATAAAAAAGCTTGTGATGAGTTTTGCTCCAGCTCGGAAACTAACGCCCTAACAAGGTAAAGGTTGTTCGCTTCTTTACTTTACCTTAAAAAGATTGAAGTGAACAAAAAATCAAAGTGATCACTTTAGTTCCTAGTTTTAATTATGTTATTTGAATTTTGTGTCGTATCCAAGAGTCCTGTAAGGTGTGAAGAAAATAAAGCACTTTGATATTGATATCGGTATTGATTCGCAAGCTGCTAGTTTAGTAGAAAATAAAAAAGTTCTTTATCTAATTCACATAAAGTATATAATAATGATCGAAAACCATGATAAAAAATTGTCAAATGAATACATTTATACGATCATTATTTTCAAAACTCTACTTATTCAGTTGTAACTTCTACTTGAATAAAATGACTCAAACCCTTTTGATGTGAAATAGTGCGCGTATTCGTAGAAGAGCAAAGTCGTTTGAAGTCAAGGGAGCCCACCTTGTTCTATTGTATAGTTTCAACTTTACATAGAATTAGTTCAACGAAACAATCGCAGAGAAGAATCCGCCTTGACCGGAACCGGAAATAGATTCGAGTGGCCCTTCTCTGAAGCCCCTTTGCCAGCGAGGAGTTGTTAACTGATTTCTAGTTACTTTCACAAGGGTTTTAGGCGTTAGAATTTGTATTTTGGGGTTGTACTTTCCATCATACCTGAATGAATTGACTATAAAACACCATTCCCTAAACTTAAACGTTTTCGAGATATTGGACTGTAAAGTTATAAAGCCTTTTCGGGTCTATTTTTATACTTTTTTTATAACTTGTCTGACCTACTAAGGTCCTATCGTAATAACTTACGTAAACTTGGTAAATTTTATAAACGGGTTATATTTTCTCAATGAGTCTTTGGTGATTTTGTATGCCTTATGTGCTTGTCGAACTGTTAGTGTATCTTTCTTACTCAATAACGTTGCATACTTATCTCAGGCAAAGCAAAATTCGTAGATGTTAATTTCCAATATTTCGTAACTAAAATCAGTTGGCTGACCAAAATAAAATTCCTATTAATTATTTTGTTTTCATAGGGAAAAAACTCGCATATTGCGCATTTAATTTAAAGTATCTTAGAACCATTTCCTGAGTGAACAAAGACGAGAAAAGATTATCCCAGTCTCATCAAGATACCAAATAATCTTCGCCTTAATCCCTTTTGATCATTGTATTATTAGACTGAATTAATTTCCAATCTTAATATCTTCTTACCAGTGGCTTTTATAAATTAAATTTGGGTCTAGGTGGGTACCTGGAAACTACAATAAATTATTGCTATCAAAGCACTGGTGAGTTAAAATAGTAATTATTTGAAAGGCTTCCGTTTGAATTACACAGATAGATAGATAATACTATTGTTCATCACCTTATAACATATATTTTACATTTAACATAGAGACCAGCAATGGAACTGGCGGTCTTATCTTACATAACTATGTATATTACATACCTACACATAATACCTTCTAAACTAACAAATACATAATTTTTTTTTTTAATTTTATTCGTTTAACGATTTCTGTCAATTACAGTACGTAACGGTAGACTACTTCAAATGAATTAGTATACAGATAATTTTATACGAATAAAGCCTTACGTATAAAGTCTACCTTAGTTATAAACAAGACCCGTCAAGTGCGAGTGTAACTCGCGCGCCGAGGGTTTCGAACGTTTGTGAACAAGTAGGTATGTACTAAAGGTACCGGTTAGAAACTCCGAAATTTAATGAAGACCTAACACTAGTAGGTACCAACCTACATTTCAGATGGATCTCTCTCCATGCTTCGGTGATAGGGTGTAGCGGTAATTTTTTTGACTTTTTTCAAAAATTTTCAAAAAGTATGAAACCTACAGAAATTTTAAAAACTGTTTTGAAATGTACAAACCGATACCTTTCATATGATACCCCATTCAGTGGGGTAGCCCCCCCTTTTGAAAATTATCCCCCCTCTTTTTGACCATTTTTCAAAAAGTGTTCGTTTTACAGACTTCTCTATATTTTTCCTGTAAAATATAGATCTATATCTACAAACGCTTCACACATTTTGAATGGATCGCTCTGCAAACTTCGGAGATAGGGGGGGGGGGGGAACGGGTAAAATTTCGACTTTTTTCAAAAATTTTCAAAAAGTATGAAACCTACAGAAATTAAAAAAACTGTTTTGAAATGTACAAACCAATACCTTTCATGTGATACCACACTCAGTGGGGTAACCCCCCTTTTTGAAAATTACCCCCCCTCTTTTTGACCATTTTTCGAAAAGGGTTCAGTTTACAGACTTCTCTATATTTTTCCTGTAAAATATAGATCTATATCTACATACGCTCAATACATTTTGAATAGATCGCTCTGCAAACTTCGGAGATAGGGGGGGGGGGAATGGGTATTTTTTCGACTATTTTCAAAATATTTCAAAAAGTATGAAACCTACTGAAATTTCAAAAACTATTTTGAAATGTACAAACTAATTCCTTTCATTTGATACCCCACTTGACTCTGTTGGTCTCTTTTAAAATTTTGACATTTCAATTTGTATGGAAAATGTTCATTATGATTTTTCATTTATTTTCATTTTTTTTTCTTAAAATCTGTACAGGCACACAAAATGTATTATTATTTTAAATTTCAAGTTGATAGCTGCTGTAGTTGCTGAGTTATTAAGGAGGGAAAAAAGGACAGACAAAGCGAGACCATAAGGGTTTCGAAACCGATCTTCGAAACCCTAAAAATATTTTGTTAGCTTCAAATCTAATATATTAATTTCTCGTAATAAATGAAAATAATTTGTGGAAAGGATTGGTGTTCTGAGACTGTTATTGGATTAAAAAAAAATGTCGCAAGACTCCCAATTGACCTATAATCAGCATCTTTGAAACACCTTGTAAAACTCGCGCAGATATAGATTGAGAATGAAAATAACATGGATATTTTGATCAAATGTGATCTAAGTGGGACAGCATGAGAGATGCTATCATGTTCAATCTCTATATTAATCTACGCGACTAATAGTTGATATTTTTTTCACTTCGATGAAGTCCCACGTTAATGGACGAATCCGCTCATCCAGAATGAATTATACTTGCAACATTTAACCCAACAGATTTTCCATTAAATGAACTGATAACAGGGAGTTTAATCGACTTATTAATTAACAGCCTAAGACGTTCCGTTCCGGGAGGCGGTGCTAACAGACCGCGACGCACAATTCCCTTCCGGCAACATTGTAAGTCATAGGCTAAAGTCTTGATAGATGATTTCTGAATTTCATATTGTGCCGGCTTAGAATTTGAACCACCCCAATTCCTTCCCGTGGTGGGGGTATCGTAAGAGGCGACTATAGCGGGGATGCCCGCCACCCAGTCAGCAGCCTTTCCTGCAGAACAGATCCATCACCGATCCCCAACCCGCATGCCCAGTGTGGGGTTTTTTTTTTTTTACAATACAATACAATAATTTATTTACTAGAAAACACATTACATTTAGGCACACTTAAATATTATACAAAATAGAAACTTAAATCTAATTAATAAATTAATGGGTTTGTCTAACATGGATGGCTACGGCCCCACACCCCACACTAGGCTCATGGCCCTTATGACATTACCCCGTAATGATAAGAGCCAATAAGGCGCGTATCAGGTGAATTTTCCCTGGTCTTTTTGATTTGTCACGGTAAGCTTTGTAAATTATATGCGCCAGATTTACCTTCATGTGCCAGCTGGTCAATTCAGATGCATAAAGCTCAGCGCACATTAATCCAACGCCGTTAACGTGCCGCACAAAAATGTGCATTCAAATATGGGCTTCACCTCACCTCAACAGCCTGTATTGGTCCACTGCTGGACGCAAGCCTCTCCCTGATAAGCGACTTGTTGGCTTTTATCTCAAAGGAGTAATGATCATAATCTCCACACTGGGCATGCGAGTTGGGGATCGCAGTTCGGTGGTAGAATTGTTCTACAGGGGGCGCTGCTGCCCGCCCCCGGTGGATATCCCTTAGTCGCCTCTTACGACACCCGCGGGAAGAGTTGGAGTGGTGCAAATTCTAAGCCACCGGCACCACACAGCTGCATGGGCTTAACTCGTTATTTAAAGATACATTTCATAGTGATAAAATGGCTTACCACAAGATTCATAATGCATGTAAATGGAGTTGAAGCCAGGTTTGAATGCAGATTTTTGTGTTGTGCGCTATCAGCGCGCCTCTGATCTGCGACAACCTTTCGGAAGTGTTTCTCTCTACAATTTTTGTGTTTAATTGGTTTAGTTTAGTTTATTTAATTTTTTAATTGTTATCAAAATGCAGCCAGCCAACGAGCGGCGGATATAGAAGGAAAATCACGAATATCTCAATTGACCATCAGGTGTTTTTAAAACAGTCTCCACCACATTTAAAAGTTTTGTCAGACGTTCTAAAATGTGCAGTTCTTTACGTCTACTCGTAGTTTTGTGTAGTGAAACCAGCATAAGTATTGAGTAGTGAAATCAGCATACAGTTTTCTATAAATTGGGTAGTTTAAACAAAATCAAGGTAGCAACTGACCTCAAAATCATTGACCCTAATACATGAAACTTGGCACTCGACCGCAACTCACCTGTTGTCCCTTTAAGGGTAATTTGCGTTGGTGTCACTTCAACTTTAGTGGACGAGGGTTTATTTTCATCCATTACGTCATTTGATATTTTACAAAGGTCTTATTGTCCATCGCAGAACATTGTAACAAAAAGGTTATATTCCATTATAAGTTTCTGAATAATTGAGCTTCTAGTCAAGTATTCATTATTGTATTCTTATTATTCAATATCACAAAAAAGGTTGGAGATGACATCGAAATAATTGACCTTCAGTTGTCATAAAATTAAATATTCTCATTCTTGCTGAAAAGAAACAGAGATCGAAACTTGTCAAGGTAAATGTTTTCCGTTAAATTTCCCATGCAATACGCGCGTTGTCAAATGGGATTTAATCTTGTCAAAGTGCATGTCCATCATATTTCTTCGAAATGGTTCCGTTCTATTTTGTTCGGACGCAGATTATACAGGATGTTACAAAAAGTAAGGACACGCTTTCAAGGGTGCTTCAAATTCGATCATAGGGCACGGGGAAAATGTAAATAATTGGATTTCCCTGTGACATGGGCTACGTTTTTACACTTTCATGGCCCAAGACGCACATGGCCTATCTGCAGGTCCTTATAATGCGGTCTTTGAGGCAAAGCAGTAGATGTGTACGGGTACCAAGTAAGCGAAGTCACGGGCTTTTAAGGAATAATTAGCTATTATGGTCCCTACAGTTTGCGAAATTGTCTAAACCTACGAGTATAATCAGACCAACAATCAAAGTTGCGAACCCGGTCCCATAAATAACTATCTAAAACAATAGTGCATTTTACACCAAGGCGAGAAAGTGATCAATTCCTACCGAGTGTGTCGTTTTGGGCCCGAGGCGCAGCCGAGGGCCTTAAAACACACGAGGTAGGAATCGCACTTTCTGCCGAGTGATAAATAGTGCTTTATACTACACCTTCGAGGAAAATAAAATGCAGAATTAATTATTAATTGAAATTGCGCCCAATGATGTTGGTAAAACCTCATTGACCGTGCCAGCCTTTGGGTTCTTTTTTCAAAATATTGTTCGGAAATCGGAGAAGGCCTAATGAACTTGGAGTAAAAACTTTTTGTCGTTTGGGGCCGATTTTTTTGGAAATTAAAAAAAATAACACGTTAGAAATGGATTTCCATACACTTTTTCCTCCCGCTAAAACACGTGAGAAATGAAATTCCATAGAGTTTTTCCTCCCGGTTTCCTATAGGCCTGCAAAGACATACTTTCTATTCTATAAATGGATAAGGAATAGGCAACTTTCCAAGCAGGTGTAGTATAAAATAATTTACCCTCTAAGCTGCTACTTTGCACCACAAGCTGAAAATGACTTGGCAGGTTTAGTAAGAGGCCGCAATTGACTAATCCCCGAGACTTAGCGGTACCCATTCATCATAGTTGTCGGATTATGTTCATACAGTGTAAGATCAGCTTTGCAGTGTGTGCGATGGGGGTTTGAAGGATTGTAGCTTATTGATTGCTACAGAGAATCTTGATATCGACGGTTTAACACCATAAACAATCAAAAAATGGTCTGTCGTCCCATCGGATTATGAGAGTGAGGGAATAGAGAGTACGCAAGCACACACTAGTGCACTATAATATGTACTGCACATCTGGCTAGTCTCTAGTCGATGAGACTGGCTGCCGAGGAAGACATTATTATTATTAAATCAAAAAAAGCTTTATTGGAGGAAAGATGAAGTTATAGTATAGTACAGGAAATTCTTAAAATCTAACTATCGTATCCTGCAATTATGGGGGTCTTATCTCTTTTAAAGATTTCTTCCAGACGACCATAACACACTAGCGCACATACGTCCTGCTGAACGTGCTTTCCATAAACAACAGGTTTTGCTATTTAAATTTCATTAAAATACCGTTCAGTAAATCCTTTTTAAATTAATATTTTTAAAAGCAAAACATCTACGCCGAAAATGAAATGACATAAACCATTCTAATTAATTCAAACTGTGCATGAACCGGATTACTGCCAATCCTGCAATATTATTATAGTATCGTAAATTTTGTATTACTTCCTCATACAATAATAATAAAACGCTTTGACTGTTTGAAAATCAACGTAATAAAGAGGACGTTGGCAAATCATAAATCGATATTGTACTTAATGTATATTGCATTTGTTTACGTATACATTTAGTAGTAAAGCAGTGGAAAAGAATTGCGAAAATTTAAAATCCGTGGCAAAAATTGATTATAAAGTTATCATGAAAACATCTCTGTCATAATATCTGACATGTACCTGTAATAATGTAGGTATTCGGCTAATAAATGATTTGATTTGAAGTTTTCGTCAAAACTATCTAAAATCATACCTTTCTATTAATTACATTGCACCATTTCGTGTTCATAATACTTATTATTCACTATGGTTCACAACGTATAATTTACGTTTTCGATATTGTTGTTTCTACACTTGCGAGCTTTAAACTGGAATCGCTTCAAGGGTTGTTCAAGACTAATTTTTACAATTTCTTTGCAGTGAACTATGAGTTAAGTTATGTTTTCCCTTACGCAGGATTTATTGGCGACGATAAATTTTGATTTAATGCACGATAATGTCCGCTGCCACACCGCAGCAGTGACTAGACAGTACCGACAGACGTCTTCCATGTCGGCATTCCCACACTAGACTGGCCAGCCCTTATTCCTGACTTGAACCCAATCTGGCATATGTGGGACGAGCTAAAACAGCGGATACGAGGGAGAAATCCAGCTCATCCAGCTCCGGCGCCGATAGAAGCCGATAGATGCAACTTCGACCTATTGAAATAATTCCCAAAATTTAGGTAGCCAATTTAATTAATTTTAAATCTTCTTGATATCACTTGAAAGGTAACAGAATTACCTTTCAAATGATATACCACAATCTATAGTTCATTGTACATAAATTGTAAAAAAAATTGTTTTGCTCAACTCGCGATGAAAGCGATTCCATTTTAAAGCTCGCAAGTGTATATCCTATTTATTGTAGGTATTGGTAATTTGAATCGTTTGATTTTTACCAATTGTCCTGTCCTAGGGATTTCTTAACATAATCAATGATTCTTTATCGCGTAGAGATAAACCATTCCAAAACTGAATGACGATTGTATGACGTTTAGTGGAGAAGGCGTGCATATTGACGTGCATTTTTAGAATGGTTTATTTTTACCTATCTTTTGTTATTATTTCCCAAAAATAACAAAAGGTACGCGATAAATACCCGTTAAAGAATCATTAATTAGCTATACATGCATGCATTGTCTATGCCATTTTAATTTGACAGGCCCGAGTAAACCTTGTTCACTTTTCAATCTGTATTTGTACATATTTTTTAAAAGAGAACGCCTATTACACCAAAAACCTTGAGCAAACCTGTGTTCCGTAACTAGTCGTATCGTAAATTCAGTGTAATTGTGAAATTGCCATTGCTATACCATTTTAATGGATGCCGCATCATTGAATTAACCTAATTTGAAATGTCGTAGTTTCCATTATTGTTTGAATTCATTTGATTGCTTGTTCGGTTAATGACAATTTTGATTTGATATTGATTTAGGGGTTAGATATCGAAAGCTGCTTACCTCAGCTTTCTGTCTTAATTATTATTTTTGAAACTTGTGAACAATATGAGAAACAATTTGGTTAAGGAAATAATTCAACCAACCAGAGTCGAAAACCAAAAACTAGAAAACGAATCCATACTATACGATACTTCATACTAATATTTTAAATGCGAAAGTTTCGGTAGATGGATGGATGTTGGTTACCTCTTCACATCAAAACGTCTGAACGGCTCGGGCTGAAATTTTGCATTCTTACAAGGTATTTTTGTCCTGGAATCAAACATAGGCTAAGCATACTTTTGTTCCATAAATCAGTTCCCATGGGATAGAAATCACCTAATAAAGCTGGCTGTACTCGAGATATATTTTTATCCGTACGAAAATTTTTGTGATTTTTCATTAACCTTGAATTAATAGGTAGGTATAACGTAGGCGGTTACCTAATAGCCAACACAATTTTATATACTTCATAGAAGTCAACATCCTTCTCAGCTTTCTCTCTTAGCATATCTCCGAAAGGTAACCTCAAACCACACAGATTCTAAAGCAGTTCCAAGAGGTCTTGAAAAACCAAATTAGCTTGTCGCAAGGTTATGTCAAGGTTCCATTGTGCCAAGGCCAGAGGCCGTGTGGAGGGTGCTTCAGTAGACATGTCACGAATTATGCCTCGGCTTCACCCTCGGGTCGGTTCTAGTCGAGTTTTAAATAGGTTAAATGGGTTAGATGGGCTGTTTCTGTTTGTTTTTGTTTACTTTTTTATGACTATTTTCTGTTTGATTTGTTTGGGTCTGGGCGAAAGTTTTAGGGCCCTGGCCGGCTTTGGATGGGAGGGCCTTGGAGAATAACATACGAAGGAACCTCTATCCAAGGATAGTCACTTTATTAATTTAAGCATGCTTTATCCTAATAAATAGATTGATTTTGACAAAGTAAGGTCCGTATTATAAAAGCTTGTCCAGTCACCGATCTATGCTTGTTCATCATCATCATCATCAACCTATATTAGTCCACTGCTATTAGGCCTCCCCTAATGAGCGTCATAGCGACCTGTCTTCAGCTTGCCGCATCCAGCATCAGCCTGCAGTTTCGTAAGCCGTCATCCCACCTGGCTGAAGGGCGTCCTAGATTACGTTTGCCTATGCTTGGTTAACACTTTTCTATGGTGAAAGCGGTCATAGATAGAAAAAACAATACAAGCATAGATCGACTGATTAAGCTTTCCTAATATGGCCCTTAGAGCAAACTAAAATGGAAGCAAAATCTACCATTTAACACACGTTTAATTTTATTTTTGCATCGCATTCGCAAGTACCGACATAATTTAAAAAGAGGTCTACCAAGAAAATTGTTTGTTTCTTAATTAAGACAGAAGTAAAATGAATGTTCAAAGTTCTAGTTAACATAATTGAAAATAATAATTTCAAAGGCTTCACAAGCACCACGAGACAATGAAGTTGAGGTTGAGAAGTTGTAAAAAGTTTTCCGTTCGTTAAAATTATTGTGAGCTTTGTATTTTTATAGGGTTTCTCGGAGTTAATTCGCCCATGTCCTAAGTTCATGGCAGACTCAATGTAGTACTCTTACATATAGAAGAAATATAAATGCAACTAAAGTAAAAATGCGGCGCTATGGCGCTATGGCGCTCATTAGGGGAGGCCTATATCCAGCAGTGGACTAATATAGGTTGATGATATAGTTAATTATTATATCGGGTATTTATCGCGTACCTTTTGTTTTATTTCCCCTACGTTTCTACCGCGTTACAGCGATCGTGGTCACGGGGCGACTGGATGTACTCGGAGTTACCGCCTAGAATTGACGGCAGTATCCACGACTACCCTCAATTCGTCTTCAGAATCAGGAATGTCCAAGTTCACATTCCGACACACTACACTGACCGTGTCCGGTTGCAGTACAGTCGGATCACGACGCACACACATATTAATCACAGGATTCCACGAGGAAGAGATGATAGGTTGATGATGATGATGATGAACCAATTCTACAGCCAGCCAACATCTACCTAGTGCACATCCACAGAGTTGAGGTATAATAGGTACGCATGTCTGCACGCCATGCACACTATGTCCTGAACATTATGAGTGAGCTATATTTATCTATTTATTAAAATTATTGTACACCTATCATTACAGGCACACCTAATGCGATAGGGTTCTTATTTATTCATAACATCATCATCCCTTTTACACGGTTACAGTCATCTAGGTGATACTAATTAATACTAAGTTACGAAAAGTTAACCGCGGTTTCGTAAGAGTACAAAAAAGTATTGAATCGCAACTTGTTTTGTACAAGTACAAAAAGTTTTCAATCGCAACTGGTTACAAACCTCCAGTTTCGTACGCGGCCGAAGGGATTTAAAATTGTCACTATTGGTTATTCTTAAGATTATAAATTAAAAATTCTACTAATAACATAAAACAATAGAAATTAATTAAAAATAATAATAACAATAATAGTAATTAATTATTTAAATTGAACTCAAATATATTATAGACGACCTCTGTGGCGCAGTGGGCGAAGGTCCGCCTGCGACGCAGGAGGTTGCGGGTTCGATTCCCGCCTCGGTACAATTGTTTGTACGATCTGCAGACATTTGTTCAGGGCGTTCTGGATGTTTTTTATGTATAATAAAAAATATCTATCTATGTAGTGTATTGTATTAAGTATATCAGTTATCTAGTACCCATAACACAAGCTCTGCTTAGCTTGGGGCTACTAGATAATGCTGTGTGAATTGTCCAGCATTATTTATTTATTTATAAGCTAGTCACTGTTGAGACTGGCCGCCGTTGTCGAAATTCGGCTTGGAGGACATCATGAACTTACCTCAAGTCTTTTCTATAACTTTTGCTCTCATTCAATAACTTCCATTCCCTCTACAATATTCAGTGTCCGTCCTTTCTACCGTATCCACCGTCTAATCCCTGTCCGAAGTAATTCTCAAAGGGTTGCCTTATCTATTCACTTACCCTCCCATATGGGGTAGTTTCCTAAATGAAAAGATTAAGGTGACCAACCCTTATTTGAATACCAAATTGTGAGATCAGTTACAAATGGACCTTGGGGTTGTCTTTAAAAGGATTTAGAGTCGCTGAGGGCATGGATTACTGGACATACAATCTTTAGCTACAAATTAAGGGTTTTGATTGTGCTCACATTATGTTTTGCAATCTAAGGTCCGTATTATGAAAGCTTACTCAGTTATCAATAAATGCTTGAGCAACTCTTATGCCGTAAAAATAGACATTATTCATATTTAAGTTACTTAAATTTATTTTGCCTTAATCTTTTGGTTTAGCATTACCAGCATACTCACTTAATTTTATTCTTCTATTTAAAAAAAACACATTAAAATTATGAAATCTAAGTACCCCATTTTTGACATTGTTTACTTATTTGACTAACTTAAAATTCTTTGACAGATTTATCACCAACACTACAGGCATTATTTTAAATCTTATTGTATTAATAATTTGACATTGATAACCAGTAGACTCTATTTTGCTTTGAAATATTTAATAAGGTAGGAACCTATTATTCGAAGCGACGCGTAACCCGGAACATGGTGAGTTTCTGGCGTAGAGCATCAGCATTGCCATACAGCGTGGCAATGCAGCCAGCGCAGCGTCTTGGGGACGCTTCCGACTGGTATTGATGTGGATCAGTTGAGCTACCTGTAGATTGTTTGTAGAACAGTCTGCAGGTACCTCAATTGCTTGGTTCTAGTTTGTTTCTATTATTTGATAGGAATTTTATTTATTAGGTATGTACTACCTTATTTAATTTCGATAGCCATATTAAAATTCTTCCCAAACGTCGGCAAAAACCAAAGGTTAGTCCGATCACGGTAACTTTGACACACCTATTTGATTATTTAATTTAATTTTCTTTTACCATGGCAGGATGTTATCCTTCTCCAACGTCGGAAAACACAAGGTTAATTCCGTTAATGTTTAAAAACCTGACACTACTGTCAGGTTACCTAACGTATTGACTCATGTCTACGTGACACATTTTGTATCGGTAAAATAATGTTATAAGACCTGCCAATTTTCTTTCCTGAATTCCGAGAAGCTGTGACAGACAGAAACTAGAATAGTCCGTTCTCTTATCGAATATTTGAAACCCCAAAAACCGTATAAATCACCGACGGATTTCATGCCAGGCGAACACCGGTCAAGGCGGCGACAAATCACCGATGTGCACCGAACCGAACGGTGTCGCCGGATAATCCTCAAAGTTACACTTTACCGTACAAAAATTCTGTTATATTATAGATAGGTTTCAATAGTGATTTGACGACCTCTGTGGCTTAGTGCACGGAGGATACATGGCTACCTGAGGCTACCGTTACGAATCGTATCTGCAACCCAGAAGGCTGCAGTTACCCATTTGTGTTGCGAGTTGCACACTTTGCCATTTGTCATTATTAATAATGACAAATGGCAAATTTGTGTGAAGAGACAAACGCCGCTCAAGACGACAAATTACCGTTGTGCAAGAACCAAACGGTAATGCCGTGTAATTCTCAAAGTTACGCTTTACTGTATAGAAATCTTGCCATGCTGACTTGTTGTATGCTATGGCTTGGTAAAGATATGCATACCTAGAGATAATTGTAGGATAATGCTGATTTGACGACCTCTGTGGCATAGTAGGAAGTCCACCTCAGGTGGATTTAGGGATTCGATTTCCTCTGCAAGACTTTTAATGGCCAATTATAATAGTTTTTTGGTATTTTTTTCATAGTAAATAGAATTTTACCTTCACACACCTATTTAGGTCTGAATTTTTTCATACTATATTAGGTAGGAAGGTTTCTACGTTTGGTATCCATTAGGTACTTACCTACAGCTGCCTTATTCGCAGTAACATCACCAAACCCAAAATCTGTTTGTTTACATTTACAAAGTTATTCGTAAAAATCCCAAACTTAACTTACCTAACTTCCTAATAACCGCGATAAATAAAAACCAACATCCAACATTTGCTTTTGACAGAGGAAATGTAAGAAAACCAATTTGTTGAAATTTCGAACCCACTCTTAAATTCTAGATCCTGGCGTTCAGCCAAACTCAGGCCCAGCATAATGTAAGTGCTATAGTGGAAATAGAACAGAATGGAAAGCTTTAAAAAACTTCTGAATGGCATTTAGTTTCAGTTTACAGCAATTTGGCGTAATGAGTACAAAAAAGGTTTTATACGCAAGGAAAACCATCCAAAACTCTTTTTAACCGTAAGCACTTGAATTTTAAAAACAAAATTCAAATTTGAACAAACAAAAGACCTACCATAATCTTGACAACATTGTACGACCTGAAGAACAAAAGAAAATCAACATTCTTTCTATTTTCAAATCCTTACAACGTCCGAACGAATTGTGAGCATTATCACTTCTTTTTAACTGACGAATAAACGGCTCCTCCGTTTCTCAAGTTCTCAAGTCGACACGTATATTCATATATTTTTACTTTGTATTCAAAAGCGATTCAAATATTGAAAATAGTTATTCAGCAACCTACCTCTTTCGAAACATAAATATTTTTATAATAGTTATGTCGAAACTATGCCCTCTGTTAGAATAATCCACTGCACCTAGGTACTAGATATCCATCTGACATGCACATTTGGGTCATAATAATATTTTATCTGCGGGCCTTGTTGAAACGGAACGTTTACGACGTCAGAGTCGGCAGTTCATATCCATTTGGAACCTTATTGAATAGATTTCGTAGGATTTCGACGAAATATTTGAAAATTCATTTGGATTTCAATGAACATTTGAAGATAAAAATAGGTAAGTAGTTGAATGTTTTAAACTTACCGAAAGCGTTACAAATAGGTAGAAGTTTTTGAAAATTGGCCTTATTTGCCTGCCCAAGAAGATATCCTTTATATTGTCACTAGGTATACTTTGTTATTTTCCGAAAATGAAATTACACTTATCGAGCCACTATAATTTTTATCGATAAAACCAAAATATAAAATAAATATAAATAAATAATGCAGGATAATTCACACAGCATTATCTATCCCCAAGCTAAGCAGAGCTTGTGTTATGGGTACTACTAGATAACTGATATACTTAATACAACACACTACATAGATAGATATTTTTATTATACATAGAAAATATCCAGAACCCCCTGAACAAATATCTGCAGATCGTACAAACATTTGTCCCGAGGCGGGAATCGAACCCGCAACCTCCTGCGTCGCAGGCGAACCTTCGCCCGCTGCGCCACTGAGGTCGTCGAAAAATGAGTACATTCGTTCAATAAAATTTTCTTTTCATCCGCAAATATCCATTGAAGCAATCGGTACTAAAACAAGCATTTAAATTTTAACACGAAGTTTCGAAGTCGTATTTTAAAGTCCGATAACTCAACTCAAAAGTATTTGTTTTGAACCGTAAATTTTACCGGATGAATGAGTTCTGAATCAATGAAGTAATGTTTAAATGCAGAGATGAAACTCGATACCTACTGGTACCTGGTAGGTACCTGGTTTCGTTTTCTGGCGAGACGTAATGAATATCTTATTTTACAAATAGTAAGAATAAAAATAAGAAACATATATTGTTCACACTGGGTACATAGTTGGTTTTATGAACTACTAATAAATTGCTCAACAGTTTGTCATTTCGGACATGAAATAATAAAATTTGTATCAACGTTAGTTAAATAAACTGAAAATTATAGGAATTGCACATTTTGCACTTATTAGAGGTTAACAATAGGAGTTTAATATCAATGTTATATCGTTCATCGTATAGATCGTTCACCAATTCTAAGGTTTTTTATCCTCCCTCAGTATGGGAATGTGCTAACCAACTACACACGAGGTCAAGTGACGTAGGAGCCGAAAATCTTTGGGACTTCCTACGCTAGCGCCGTTAGCTCAACCTACAGGGGAAACCTTGAAGTTTATCCAACCCTGTTCAAAGACTAAAGTTACATTAAGTTCGTTTGACGAAAGGTGTCGCGTTGCTCAATTCTAAGGTTTTTTGTTATTATAGTACGTAACCAACTCAGGGTAATTTCTAAGAAATCAAATATTAACGTAAAAATGTTCGACTTCGACGGGTCTTGAACCCGCATCCTTCCTACGGTCTCTAGCGCCGGAGCTATAGAGAATAGAGAAGTCCCAAAGATTTTCGACTCCCACGTCTCCTACTACATGAGGTTAAGTGTCCTAGTAGTAGTAACCCTTGTTGGTTAGCACATTAGTCTACATTAGGAGAACCCTTGTGTAGAAAATAAAAAAATGATTATTATTATAACATTCCCGTACTGAGGGAAGGATGCGAGTTCAAGTCCCGTTGAAGTCAAAATTTTTTCCGATACCTGTTATTTGATTTGTTAAAAAAATTGTCCTTTCGGACATACAATAGCAAAATTATTTGTTATTGAATTTTCATAATGAATCTCGTTGGTTGCTCTTGGCTGAACTACGATCAGTCAGATAGTTAAGTAAAATAGGATTAAAGAGAAAACCGAGGGATGAATTATAAAAGGGTTCCATTTCTATACGTATAATTACGTATTTCACGAAAGACGTTAAAACTTATAATTATTCAAATTGTTGCCGAAACGGCTGTTTCACGGTGGCTTGATGGCTTGATACGACTAATGCACCATTTTGTTTGATACATTTTAGAAATAATTGATCGATACAAAGAATAAATATAATGAGTTACCTTTCCTCAACCACTCGCCATCACCGCCATTCAACTCATCCAATACAGTAATTTGAAAATGGAATTCTAATTATAAAACGAACTGTTTTGAATATCAAACAAGGAATAACAAGAAGGTCGCATCTCAGTCACTTTCGGGCAAAAAAATAAAAGTATTCTAATTCGAAATTCGAATTACAAAGAATTCGAAGTCGCAACTCAAGCGAGATCTTGCTAGTAGTGTGATACGCTTGCTTGCTCTTACAAGAAAGTGCTAAATTAAACTGTACCGCTGATTATAATGACCAAGTTCGATGCACACTTTCAAAGGGTCTCCATACGGGTGAGGCGATGCTCTTATCTCCCTCTGGCCTAGTAAAGCGCTTAGTGTAAATGCTTACCGACCCGTCGCCTTCGCGTTACATTACGCTTTGATATGTAGAACAGCTCATACATATTATGTAATGTTATGGGAAAAGTTTGATGGGGCGGACAATTCCAATGCATATCTTCGAAGTGTGAACCGAACGTTCAAATAATGAACGGAAGGAAGTCTTGGTTCTGTTCACCGACTTAACGCCTCTTCACAGTAAAGCGGTATTCTATACATTTCGGTCGGTTTCGCGCGGTATCCTGTCGGATATTTTAGTGAATTAGGATTACCTACCCTAGGTAGGCTAGGCTTCTGCTACCGTTCTGGGTAGAGGATACCGCTTATGTCTAAACAGTCCTTTATTGAGTGCGTCTTTGACTTATTTTCCCGTTGTCGGGTTTTAGTTTTTTACCAAATTCTCACATTACTGCTTTGAAGACTATGTTACAACAAACTACACACAAATTGCACCCACGTACCTCAGAAAGCTCGTTAAGCCGTTGGTCCTGCGCCTGTCCTCTCCCCGGTCGTTTCGGTTTGTCTTCTCATCGGATTATGAGAGTGAGGGAATAGAGAGTGCACCTGTGTTTGCGCACACACCTGTGCACTATAATATGTTCTGCGCATCTGGCTAGTCTCTGATGAAACTGGCCGCCGTGGTCGAAATTGGACTAGGAAGACATTATTAAACAACAAAACAATCATCTATGAAACACACACTTTTGCTTAATATATATATAATAGATTACATAAGAAGGTACCGTAAGTACCTACTCATAACTCAGGCACAAATAGATACGCATCTCCAATATAACGCAAGTAGGTATCGATAGATGTTAATGTACCGATAAGTACTGAACTTGGAACTTATGGTATCAGTTGGAAACTACAGAGTTTGAATGACTTACAGAGTTGCTTAGTGGGCGGTATTTCGACTTCCTATTTGATAGGCATTATCATCATCAACAGACACTTACCAAGAGAGATAGCGTCTAAATGATAGCCGACAAAGGGGTTTTAAATTTTTTATATGGCCCTTACATCAGCGGCCATTTTTTTTTTTTCAAAATCACGCGCAATATACGTTATATATTTGGATAGAGGACGCTAAAATAAATAAAAATGTCAAGTTAAATCATATTCTAAAGCGTGAGGTGTCTGAGATCCTCCTTCCTACTAATATTATGCCCTCTTGGATGCGAAACCTGAATGCGATCTATTTGCGGATGTATGGAATCTATTGACACTAAATTGCCTGACTTTTAGTGAGTTAGGTACTAGATACAACTATTTATTTGATTATATACCTGATAACATTGATAAACTATTATATTCAATATTAACTTGACTTTTTTTTATTTTTTTTTTCAATTGTTATCATAAATTATTATTACTGTTTAGTTTAAAGATTAATTCATTAGTTTTGTGATTAATTGATTATCCTTGAATTATACCAAATTTATCATAAATGAATTCCTGTGAATGTCTAGTCTGATTAGAAAAGTAATTCTGTACTGAGTCCATAAATAAATAAATAAAAAAAAATATAAAGCCGAAAAATTGTGAAATCAGAATTTTTGTTACCCAGGATCTCCAATACTACTGAACAGATAAAGATGAACTTTGGCGTACTTTTACAGTAAAGCCTAACTAAGATAATAGACTACTTATTATACCGAAAATTCGCGTTCGAAGCCGCGAGCAGAAGCTAGTTTTTACATATAAAATAGCTTTATTTTTTCTTATGTAAATATCTCACAACCCTGATGCTTTAGGACATTATTAACCCCCGAAGCAGAAAGAAAGGGGTGTTACACGTTTGACGTGTCTGTCTGTGTATCTGTCTGTGGTATCGTAGTTCCCAAACGGATGAACCGATTTGCGTTTAGTTTTTTTATGTGTCATATATAATTTGATCCCGAGTGATCTTAGCCATGTTTTATAAAAATCTGTCTTTTTTTATGTTTTAGTATTCCGAATACATGTCACTTATCAGGAATTTGTCATTAGAAATGGCAAACTGTTCCTCTACCACCTCTCTCCTGGCTGACCCGCTTTCCGCCACTTGGCCGAACTGACTTTGCCGAGCGGAGGGCCCTCACACATTTTAATTTTTAATTTTTAAAGTTTAGCCCTTTTCTGCCTGCGGTCGTGACCTGCATGCGGTTTTGTGACCGTTGTTGTGAATTTTGCCTCATTTCCCCATCATTTTTTGTGAAATGTTGAGTCGGGACAAGTAAATACACACGTGTTTAAAATAATACCAGCGTACCTAGCACGGGGATTGTTGTCTAGGGTAGAATAGAGAAAAATTACGTCACATCGTCATCGAATGTCATATAATAAATATAAATATTATAATAATGCTGGACAATTCCCACAGCATTATCTAGCCCTAGGCTAAGCCACGGTAATATTTATATGTATTACCGTGGCTAAGCAGAGCTTGTCTAATAGGTACTAGATAACTGATATACATAATACAATACACTACGTGGATAGATATTTTTTATTATACATAGAAAAACATCCAGAACACCCTGAACAAATATCTGCCGGTCGTACAAACATTTGTCCCGGGAATCGAACCCACAACCTCCTGCGTCGCAGGCAGACCTTCGCCCGCTGTGCCACAGAGGTCGTCAAATCCCGCTAGGCCTACAGGAAAGAGAAATTTAACAAGAATTATTCAAGTAAGTGGATCTCCATTTATTTATTATTAATTTTCAGGTACAGAAAGAAATTCATAAAATAAAATAAAGTATGAAACCATTGCCAATTCCTAGAGTGCCACCTCAAGGTCACGCATGCAAGTATCGTGCCCAACGACGTGTCACCTTCTGCTCTTAAGTTTTACGGATCTGCAATTATACCAGCAACCCAGCAACCGTAATACTTGACGGTAGAAATAAGCACGAGACCGTTTTAATGGTAACCAGCGAAAGTAAAGAAGCGTATTTTTTTTCAGTAGCTACCTGCTAAATTAAACGATTGACCTATGCGCGCATTATTTTGAATTCTGACAAAAATATGAACTGTCTGGCCACTCATAGATGTAAATACCTACGATTAGTTAAATTTTAACCACTTGCAAATAGTAGATGGGTACAGCGGAGCAATGCAGCCAGCGTCTTGCTTCCGATTGATAATGAAGTGGATCAGTTGAGCTACCTCAAGATTTTTTACAACAATCTTCAGTTACCACAACTGTTTCAATGGTTCTGATTTGCTTCCATTCTTTAATTGTAATTTGCTTTCATAATCAAAATAAAGCCAGTGGGAACCCGTCTATTACGTCTCGATAATATACAATATATTTCATTCAAAACCCATCAATAATTAAAAAACTCAAGGGAAGTCGGTCGGTGTCCCATGTAAGCCATTAGTCGGTAAATAATCAATGCCCATCGATTTTTTATCAATTAATCACGTTGCCTAAACTCCCAACTTGTTAGCCGAACTTCGTATGGTTTGCTTCATAAATAATTTATCGTACGGAGAACAATCAACCGTGGTAACAGAAACCTCGAAGTTTGTAGATTTTAAAGGTGGGTTTGTCAATGATTTATGTAATAAAAGGGTAAGTTGTGAACCGCTAGATGGAAGGAGATGGGAGAACTTTACTCAGCTGTGACAAATCATTGGAGAGACGTGAATGATGACAAGAACAGAGGTGATAATGGCAAGAACAGTAGTTTTTAACTGAATTTAATATAGGGTGGAATTTTTGGACGGGACAGTAGGGTACCTTAACCGTTGAACCTACATGAAAATGGGCTTAAGAAACTACGCATCCCTTTTAGAAAAAAATATCATCCTCATGGACAGATTTTCAAAAAAATTACAGATTTCGAGAAAATGGGCGTTTTTTACAATAACTTTTTTTGATGGCAATGGATCTTGTTTCTTAATCTGATCAAAAAGTTATTTAGGACCAACTACAGTTTGAGTACTAGAAAGGCCAGAAACCACAAAAAACATTACCCATACATTTTTTACGGAGTTCAAATCATTTTTTTTTGACCACCGCTGTTCTGTAGGGATGTATTCGTAACTGTGAGTAGTGAAAATAGTATCAGTGATTCATACTATTTTCACCACTGATTAGTGAACTAATCAGTGTCCATTTCTTCTTTATTCGTAATCAAAATGTAGCTAGTGACTGGCAAAAAAAGTAGGACTCGATGATACTCCGATACTTAAGTTATTAAAAAAAGGAAGGTTGTTATCTCAGAACTATGTTATTTAGTGATCGATTCAATAAGATTTTTATTTTATTTGTAACTAGACAATCGCCTCTCTTTCACCCGCGTAGTTCCCGTTCCCGTGGGAATTGCGGGATAAAATATAGCCTATGTCACTCCCTGAAAAGTAAGCTTTCTAACGGTGAAATAATTTTTCAAATCGATCCAGTAGTTTCGGAGCCTATTCAATACAAACAAACAATCAAATCTTTCCTCTTTATAATATTTGTATACATTTGTATAGATACACACAGGACGAAACTGTCAGTAGGTAACAGTTTGGTCCTGTGTGTGTCAGTTCACATTTGAAGGATTCGTTATTATTTCGAGCAATTCAAGTCCTTGAATAGCTTCTCTATCTGAACACACATTTCAATTATGCATCACTGTGGCCCATTATTATAATAATTGACAAGAGAAATTGAATCTTACCCTAAGTCATAGGAAATAGGATCTATTGTTGCTAAACTAGATTCACCTTACACACGTTGTCTCAGACACGACTAGATAGCGCGACTTTTTAGTCCTGAACTTCTATTGGCATTGATTGATTCATCTATGCAAAGTATTTTTGACGTGACAACGTCTTATAATTCGATAGAGCCGGCTGCACGCACGAAAAAACATGACGTCATGCGGCGTTACCTCGTCATGCGGCGTTACCTCGTCATGCGGCGTTACCTCGTTCTGAGTTGTCACGTTCAACTACTGTCAGTAAACCGACTTTACAGACAACCAATTTTTTATCTAGCACATGATTTTCACAGTCAACTTTCTTACTTCATCGTCCATAACACAATATTTTTGTTATTTTTGCTCTCACCGCTGTTTATAGACCTCCTTTCACTTCTGCCAATCTCCGTAACTGTCCTGTGTTTTTCGTATCCATGTGCGCTCTGCCCGACCAACTTTTGTAATAAATTCACTCGCAACCTTCAAAAGTTCCGAAACTAAATTATTCATAGACCTAAAAATCTACCTCCTCACACGAAACCCTTACAAATATTTCAAAATGTCCTCCACCATATGTCGCAAGTTGCGGATAAAAGTCGCGTCTCAACATCCCAAAAACGTTTCTAACCGAACATAGATCGTCCCAGCATGATTAATGCGACCCCGCCGACATTCTAGTGTGAATCAATCAATGACGTCACAAAGCCCACATCTGGGCCTCGGCCCTTAACTTGCCCATCATTAATTAAGGGCCGCCTAAACTTGACAGAAAGTTGTGTCTTGAGGTTGAAAGACGTTTTTTCGCTGTGAACTTTGATGATTAATTTTCGTAGTCGACGATGTAAGTTTATAATTGTTTTTGGGGAAAATTAAAATTCTCTTAATTTTATACGTAACGTAGAATCAGGAAGGCAAATTTTTGCAGATATTTTTAAATGTTGATTAGTCAAAGAGTGATTGAATAACAGCACAAAATCAAAATCCATCGTTTTCTTTTAACATAACAGTCTAACGTTGACTTTTTACAGGACTGTAAAAATTAAACTACAAATTAGGCATTTCATTTGTAGAACTTAAATAAATATCCTATATTATAAAGTTCTGAATTAGAATGTTTAATACCCTGTCACCCAAAATGAAAAATACAACTCCAAATCGTGAATTATTTCACCTTTCACTACCTTGAAAACGAATATCCTGTGATTTAAGATGTATCATCCATCTCAAGAATTATTTCTACGGGATGTTTGATAAATGGGGCACGCCTGCTCATTTCCGAGGTCTGATCGATTGGCTCGGATATTGAAAGCACCCTGTATAACGATTAAGATACTAAACAAACGGAGGATGGAAGGAAAAACAATTATGTGCGTTGTTAGGTATTTTATGATATTACTTAGTTATATTTTGTATTATAGTATGTAAATGTTAATATTAAATAGGTATGCGCTGGATAAATTACGTCTACTTCTTAACGATATCTTTTAAGCAAACTAATTTAAGATTCGTTTCAGGTCGTAAAATAGTTTTTTACAAATAGACTGTTATAATATTTAGATATCTACTTATTTATATTTTTATTCTTGTTCCACTAACTTAATCGGAGACTTTTACAATCTTATTTTATATAAAAGTATTTAATTTTTTTTACCTACTAAGTTAACTACAGAAAATTCTTGGTAGCCACTCAATGTTACCCTCCCAAATGTGATGAGCAAGATAATTAGTCCCTTTCATTAGGGTCGCATATTAAATTAACATAAGGCCCATTTTTGATACACTTCCAGAGAAAACATTTACCGTGTCCCCTATTTCAATTTCACGCGGGTTCGTAGTGGACCCTGAGTAAATATAATTATCATTAAAGGATCCCTAATTTACTCACTTGGTTATTTCTCTTTTTGACCCAAAGACAAGTTTTCCATTGGCATTGTTCTATCGGTCTTAGCGCAAAAAACTACTGTATGGAATAGGGTGTCATTAGATTAAATTTAGATTTTAGATTAGAATAAAATTCGACCTGAAATAATAATAATAATAATTATAATGCTGGACAATCCACACAGCATTATCTAGACCCCCAAAAAAAAGTAAAAAAAAAGTAGTAACTATTATTATGATTCTGTTGTGAAACAGTAAAGTATGCTAAAAATCATCATGTTGTCCAACTTTCTTTTCGAGATGGTATTGTAACACAACGCAAAACAACATTTACTGAAACCCACCTAAAAATTTATGTTGTTCAGTACAACCAACGTAAATAATAAATATTTACTACTATAATAGCTTCTGTCCGCGGCTTCGCACGCGTATTTTCAGATTAAGAAGCCTATTATCTAAGTGAATCTATTTTCTAAATGTACGCCAAATTTCATCATGACCTATTCAGTAGGATTGAAGTAAAAATTTAGATTTCACAAATTTTCGGCTTTATAATAATGAGTAGGAAAGAATAGTAGGAAGTAGGATATGATATTTTACAAAATTTTGTAATTAATCAGTTGCTTTCAAATAAGTGTGTAAAATAGTACGAAGTTCAAACGCAATATCAGAAAGTTGAATCATCGGCGCCAAATGAAAATAACGTAACACCAAAAACTAAAACTTTCGTTCGTTGGCTTATTCAGTTTCTGTTCTAATGAACAGGATATTTTCCCACGAGGTAGATAAAGGTCTCACGTTTCAATTATTTCCATGCTTTTCAAAAACCATCAGGTTAAAAGCTATCGATTTTATAATAAAACTTCGTAAATAGAATCCTGCATTAGAGTATCAGTTTATCGAAAGGTCTTTCAATTGTGTTTAGGGTTCTATTTTCCTTCTTAGTATTCAAATAGCTTAGGGACACATTGGACAAAACGTTCCCTTTCTTCATGTTGACTTTTCCAACTCTGCCTTTTCTCGTAAACGTCTCGAAGGGCCAATATTCGGACCTTTCCTGATGAAAAGATCTAATCTCAAGTTTTTATCCAATTCTTTGCAATTGGACGCCGGTTTAAACACGAAAGCTTGAGGAAAATAAATACTTATTTAGTTGGAGTGGCGTAAGGTCGTGGAGCCACAAGTGCATTGGGTACGAAGATTGGAATCCGTTCATGAGATGGCGATAAGAGTGAGATTACGAGTCTCAGTTGCGATGGAAATCGTATTTTAATGATCAACTTGAATAGCACAGAAAGATGAAAGTCTGCATCGGTGTTTCCGGTTTTAGATATCAAAAAAGGATTTAATAAAGCTTTGTGTGCGAAATTGGTAGGTCCTCTAATCAGAAAAAAATAAAGAAAGACACACGTAGGGTACATGCATACATAAGCCTTTAAAACATTACACTACCTTTTTTACACTACTTTACAGAATGTTTTTAATACAAATTCTAAGACTAAAATATACTAAACGGACAGTATCGATGTTAATCAAAATATTCAACAGCGGTAATAAATCATACCGAACTTTGTTTACCAACTCATCGTTTTAAGTGGAATTAATTTGGTTGAATTAATATTTTTGGATTAATTCGGATTTAAGGGTTATTTTGGAAAACTATGTAGATATGATTACCTGTGTGAAATAATGTGATGATAACACTTTCATAACGAAATGTATTTGAGTTGCCTATTTTAGATACCTACTTACTAGGAGAGAAAGATACAGATAACGGCATACTTTATAATCATATATATAATCTCAACATAATACAAACAAAAATTGATTCAATCTGTATTAAACCCAAAGACCTAATTACAGTAAACCAAATATACCACCACCATGACCTTCAAACAACGAGTAACGTTGGAGTTCCAATGGTTTCAATTTCGCGGTTTGACACAGACTCGTCAACAGTGACTCGGTTTTACAACCAACCGAGGTACTTACGTAGTCAAATGATACTCTGATTCGGGACCGTTTATATTTACAACCATTTTGTAGTATGGAAAGTTAAAAAATAAAGTGAGAAGGCGCGTCGCTCAATGGTAAGTTGAGGTGAGATCGAAGCACGATGGACAATCAAGATTCTATGGACAGTCGAAGCACGGACGGCTATGCTTCCTTCAAACAAATTCTTCAACATGGAGTCGCGACGCGAGCTAGGAAAACTTTCCCGTCTTTACTCTACGCCAACCCCGTTGCGCCTTTGCATCGTCTGTGACGCGACTCCTATCATGAGTGCACTGCCATTTATTTTTAAAGTTAGAAAATGTAATAGTGGCGCGCCGCTAAAGCGCCCATGCATCGACGCTGCCTCGACTCCTGGTCCAGTGAGTGCGTCACTCACTGGACTTAGAGTCCAGTCTTAATGTGAAATGCATGATACTTCCATACTAGTCGTACATTCCTTGGCGACTATTTCCACAAGGAACCCTCCTCAACTCTATGGCAACTAGGTCTCTCTAAATTTAATTTTTATCACAGCTGTAGTTCTAAATACATATACCTACTTATCTAGATGCAGTACCTTCATCAAATCTTTATCAGGTTTTGCATCATCCTATACTGACTATAGTTTATAATGAACACAATCAAGCGGGCCACACTCTGAATCGATAACCAATGTATCCTACCGATCTGTAATACCATAACCACAATTCGTTTATAGTTATACCAGTTACCTATCATGTCACATGAATAAATGGCCACCGACAAATTGAGTTGCACCAACTGCATATTTCATCGCGAAAATGGCCGGGTTTTTTTCCTATTAAAATCCGACGTTGTCAGTACTTTGCAGAAAAAAGTAATTTTCCGTAAATGGAGTCGCCGTGGCACGGGAAACAGCTAGTACGCTTTTCATTTCGACGACCTCTGCGGCGCGGTGGGCGAAGGTCCGCCTGCGACGCAGGAGGTTGCGGGTTCGATTCCCGCCTCGGGACAAATATTTGTACGATCTGCAGATATTTGTTCAGGGTGTTCTGGTCGTTTTCTATGTATAATAAAATTCGCGTCAAAAGCAAGCAATTATACGAGCACCTGACTTTTCTTTGCACGACATAACAAATGAACGATCAGAAATATCACCATTCTCTTAAACCGATCTTCGCAAATTCGCTGGCAAAAGACTGCTCAGAACCAAGATACCTAGAGAAGTCTTGTGTAATAAATCAAGATCCACTTTGGTTTACAGAGTCACAAGAGTAAGGAAGCATAAAATCTACCTACAAATCTCTTGAATTGAAAGTGTCATGTTAAGGTCGCAAACCATCTCGCCCTGAATAGAGTTGCATAATCGCACACAATAACCTTATAGCAGAATGCGCACAGCACTAACCTATTTTACTATAAAAAAAAATTGGTTGTCTGTAAAGTCGGTTTACTGACGATAGTTGAACGTGACAACGTCTTAAGAAAATACTGATGAAATGGTAGCATTTGATACTCGATCAAAACATGTAAATGTACTATAGTATAGCAGCTGTCCACGCAGACGCATCGCTCACTCAAGTAGGAGAGAGACGGATGTCGAGCGCTCTCGCTTGCACTTCAAGCCTTACATGGAACGCCTCAGAATGGAACGCCTAAGAGCGAGGTAACGCCGCATGACGTCATGTTTTTTGTGCGTGCAGCCGGCTCTATCGAATTATAAGACGTTGTCACGTCAAAAACTGTCGTAGTTTGAAGAATTCATTGTGGAACTCGTGCGACTCAAACCGCACTTACCTTGAAGATCACTAACGTTTCATCCAAGGGACATCCGTTGGATGAAACGTTGGTGTTCTTTTAAAACAAAGAAGGTTCGTTAACCCTCTCACATCACATCACACTAATATTATAAATGCGAAAGTTTGGATGGATGTATAGATGGATGGATGTTTGTTACCTCTTCACGCCAAAACTACTGAACGGATCGGGCTGAAATTTTGCATACAGGTAATTATAATCCTGGAATCAAACATAGGCTACTTTTTATCCCATAAATCAATTCCCATGGGATAGAAATCACCTTTAAACGTTCATCGAAACAACGCGGGCGAAGCCGCGGGCATAAACTAGTTCATAATAAGCACACTAACTAACCATAGAGACTATCGTTTGCAACAGTCTACAATAGTTAGCTCAACTGTTTCTATTGTTAATACTAGTTGTTATTTGTTTCTATTATTTTATTGTAATTTTCCTCGTTAAACAAGACATTACTAACCTATTTAAAGTGGACTAGCTACACAAAACCTGTGGCACAGGTAAATGGGTTCGGAACATTTGAAATCACATCTCGGTCTATTCGTCGAACTATATTTTCGTCGAAATGAACCCTGAACCCGTATTCTCTATGATTTCTAAATACCATGCGATGCTAGAACACACTGCAAGCTCTTCCTCACCGCGAGCATTCGTCTGTCATGTAACATGTAACCTTCCAAGATTCATTTTCGAGCATTTGTATTTGTATTTATTTATTCCATCGTAGGTACACTTGTGTTACACTTGATGTCGTTACATTCTATATTTATGTTCTATTTTAATAATTACATCTATAGGTTTTTCGTTATAGGAAACACCATAAGGTAGGTACAAAGGTAAAAAAGAAAAAACAGACAGACATGACTGAAAATTAAATAAAAATGAAATAAATAAAAAATTAATTAATCAAGGGTATGTCAAAGTATGCTGCTGTATAATTATGTATATATGCACTACAGCGCCTGTAATCCAACAAGATTCGATAGTGGACATTTGTGCTGATCGATTCAATTGTCATTACAATGACAGATGAAGGTATCATTCCAGGCTGCGCACTGTAATGCTCTATTCTCCCCCCCCCCCCCCCCCCCCCAGATGTAATGCTCCAATCTGAATGTTACATTACAGGCTAATGACGCGGTGAGGGAGTGCCTTAAAATGTACTCTTACTTCTAGCTTAGAGTCGTTCACTCTGCCAGTTTTTGAGTTTGATAAATTTTGTCGAATTCTCCTTACTTTGGAAAATCGAACTTTTTTTATTGATTCATCACACTAATATTATAAATGCGAAAGTTTGGATGGATGTATAGGTGGATGGATGTTTGTTACCTCTTCACGCCAAAATTACTAAACGGATCGGGCTGAAATTTTGCATACAGGTTATTATAATCCTGGAATCAAACATAGGCTACTTTTTATCCCATAAATCAATTCCCATAGGATAGAAATCATCTTTAAACGTTTATAGAAATTACGCGGGCGAAGCCGCGGACATAAGCTAATATAATCGTCTGTAGTTGATTATAGTTAAACTCTTTTCGTTTGTAGTAGCTCTGTAAAAGTTTTAGGCCACGTTTGTATTGGCCTGCGAATAAGGGCCCTGTCATTACGAGTGTTGCGTGGTTCCTGACGTTGGTCGTGACTTTTTATTTTATCGTAAAGTGTATAGGAATCTCGTGGTGGAATGTATCTTACAGCTTTACCTAACCGTTGGGCTCTCCTTTATGTTTCTGGTAAACCTTTCGAAGAATGTTTATTTTTTAGAAACGCTGCTGTCTCTATAAAATATACACTACAGGCGTAGTGCCAAATTTTGCTGTGCCAATTTTGGTATTAGGAATATAAATGGGCGCTTGCGCGTCAGCCAAACTCAAAATTTAATTTCAGGTTTTACTTTTAAAAAAACCTATTCGAATTTATCGAATGCATAACTTTCTCGATTCCGTGACTGTGGTGTAATTCATAACCGAAATATAATAAAACCGGTCCGTTCATAACCATTCCGATATTAATAAAAGACAATGTTCTCTAGATGTTCAATTGTATAACAAAAAAAAAATCTATCTATGTAGTGTATTGTATTATGTTTATCAGCTATCTAGTACCCATAACACAAGCTATGTTTAGCTTGGGGCTAGATAATGCTGTGTGAATTGTCCAGCATTATTTATTTATTATTTTGATTCGTCTTCTTAACAGGGTTGATTTACATAAATACCTTTGGAGGCACATGGCTTGTCCTACCGATGAATGTATATTTGAATAACTGTATATGTTTTATGTCTGAATAAATGTTTATGTTTTAATGTATGTATACAGTTGCTAAACCGCCGTGTAAATAAAATACCGCTACCATCCATCTCATCAGATTTTGTTCGAAGTTTTGGTATTTTTAGCAGACATCTAGTTTATAACAGAGTCAAAAAACACTGTAGTGAAAAACTGAGAGGTCAAACTGTCAAGCAGGCCAAACTAACTTCAAAGAAATGGTTAGCCACACTGTCATATAATGACACTGAAAGTCTACTAGTCAAGACAGTTAACTGATCTTTCTTTACCATACATAATCTATTTCTAACCTTTCTTTTAAAGAAATTATTGTGTATTAAATTTTTATTTTTGTAAGTTTTTTAGCAGATTTATAACCTCTAAATTGTAAACAAAGCTAATTATATAATTAATAATATGCCTTTAGCTGAGGATTTATTTTGTTTAAAATAGTTTTTCAGATTCACGCGATACAGGCTACGCCTAGTGCGTGGATCGTTAGATAATTTTATTTACCATGGTAAACCGTTTCTTCTTAAACTTGTATGATATAGTTAATGATTATATCGGATATTTATCGCGTATCTTTTGTTTTATTTCCCCTACGTTTCTACCGCGTCACAGCGATCGTGGTCACGGGGCGACTGGATCTACTCAGAGTTACCGCCGAGAATTGACGGTAGTATAATTATGTTAAATATGTACATAATATGTTGTATATGAATTATGATAATGATGGCAGTATATGTTGTATATGATAGGTACCTAATTTACACTGATAACTTTAGCTGTTTAGATTAAGATGTAATTTTTTTTTTTTCATTTTCATTAATCATCTCAATAAAAACTACATAACAAAGACATTCAACAATTGGGCCGTTCCAGCAAGGCCATTTGTTTGGGCCACCAAACAAATTCCATACATTTGTTACATCCCTATCCGGAACAGGTCGTTTTTCACAGGCATCATTAATATTGTCAATTGGAAGGTAAACAATGTACGTATAAAAGGGCGCTCATAAAAATACGCTTTTGATCAATTTGTATGAAGTGTTGAAATGGATTTCAGGAATTCTAATTTTAGATCGCTGTAAACGCGATCTGCGTTGACATTTTGCAAAAATAAATAATGCTGAACAATTCAGACGGCGTTATCGAAACTAAGCAGAGCTAGTGTTGGGTACTAGATTCATCATCTAGATTCATCATCATCAAAAGCCTATGTTAGTTACTACGTTTGCCGAGTCGTGGTCTCCACTCAAGAACACGGAACACGTTTCCCCCAGCGGTTATCAGTTCTTCGCGAGATATGGCCGGCCCACTGCCACTTCAGCTGGCTAATTCTTAGAGCTATGTCGATAACTTTGGTTCTCTGTCAGATGTATTTCTTACGAATCCTATCCTTCCTATCTTGAAGGATAGGATACAATACAATAAAATTTCCAAATATAGATAGGATAGGAATGCATAGTGTCGATAGTGTGAGTTATTCCCCTGAAACCTACCCGTGGTCTAAAACTGAGAAGTTCAGCTAGTAAGATCACTGGTGACTTTTGAGACAGCGCAGTGCTGCCATGTTTTATTACGTACATTTATGAGAGCAGTTTAAAAAACACTTTCATAAATATTGTTTAGGATTATTACTTTCCAGTGTAGTATTTATTAATATTTACAACTGAAACAACTGAGCTAACTGCAGACTATTGCAAACAATCTACAGGTAGCTTAACTGATCCATATCAATACCAGTCGGAAGCACCCCCAAGACGCTGGCTGCATTGCCACGCTGTATGGCAATGCTAATGCGCTGTGCCAGATACTCACCAGCTCTCGGGTCACGCAATTATCTTTGTGAATAAAGGCTTCTGCCCTATTTTATCAATATTTACTAATTGACATGCCAATATTAGTGATAACGTAATGGTGAATAAATTGAATTTATTGTAAGAACTCGTTCAACATTTTTAATTTAAGCTCCCAATTTTTACCATCACATAGAAAGATATGGTTTCACATTCATCACAAAGTAACAAAAAGCGTGTTCAATAAAATTGCTCCATCGCAAGCCGTAATATCAGCCATAACACAGAACAAAAGAAATATTCCGCAACCGAGAAACACAGCAAATATCATAGGAATCCGGTAATCTAATCTGCCATATCATTTCCTTTTGTAATGAGGACGTATGAGGGACACATAGAGCCATAAATTCTAGTGACGTCATAGTGAATCATATCTAAGGCGGGAAGTCACGTGACGTCATTAATTTCGTCCTCCCGTCTCGGGACAAACTGGGACATGCAGTTTGACAGATTCCCGTGATCTTTGAAAAAGTGACAAATCAGGGCGATAGCAAAGTTTGAGTACATGATTGTGGAGAGATTTTACTAATTGCCGTAACTATATATCTGCTAATGCTCAAGGTAAACCGATTCGAAGACCTCTGTGGTGAAACAACCGAAGGTCCGCCTGCAACACAGGACGTTGCGGGTTCTAATTCCCGCCTCGGGACAAATGTTTGTACGATCTGCAGATATTTGTTCAGGGTGTTCTGGGTGTTTTCTATGTACCTATATATTAAAGAAATATCTACCAATGTAGAAATATCTATAATGTAATAAGTATTATTTTAGTAACCCAAATATAACCTCTGCTTAGCATTATAATAATAAGAAACATCCATTGTTATACTACGCCGAAAGAGTCGAAGAAATCAAATTGAAACAAAAAAAATTAGACGATTCGTCCAAAAAAAAAACAGAATGATCAGCGTGGGGATTACGGTATTACCCCCTTATTACCTACCAATACGGCGCTTAACAAGGGAGACCCATGCCCAGCTGTGGGCTAGTATAAGCTGATGATGTGTCCAGTGTGCGAAATTTTACAGGGTTCTCAACAACGAATTCTAAAATTAGATTCTTTTGGCGCTTGTATTCAGATTCAATCCTCAAGAGATACGAAATGTTGTTTCCATAAGCTAACCAAAAAGCTCTTAGAACACGTCAAACTTTTCACATAATAATATCAAAATAAAAAAAAATATAAATGAAAAGGTCTACGTTGGGCTTTAGAAAGAAAAGCTAAAAATACCTGCTCACCGTGTTGTTAAGTAGGCTTCCTGAAAAGCCTATACTTGTTTACGTAGACCCTCTAAAGCCTATTTAGCAAGTTTCTAAACTTTTCACGGTAAAGTTAGAAAGGAGTTTTTAATCTTTTGTAATCGAGTTTAAGATCGAGTAGAGTTTATCGTAATGTCGTCAACTTTAAGTTTTACTGGTCTTTGTTTGATTTAAGGATTTATGAAATTTTATTTTTCACGGTAATAGAAACTTAAAAAGAAATACGTCATGTGCGAGTCGAGTAAGGCCTTGCTTCTTGCCAAAAAAAACCATCACGTGTATAGAGAAAAGAGGGTTGACAGACGGACAGACAGACGGAAATATATGACGTTACATTCTATATTTATATTATAATAATAACACACAAACTTCGTGATTGGAAACCTCTTATGGTACAAAGATAAAAAAAAAACAGACAGACAGAAAAATTATTTAAAAATTGTGGTAGTCAGAAGCTAACAAATAAATATATTAAAAGGTATGTCAAATTATCCCGCTGTCTATGGGGATTGTCAAACTATTGATACTTAAAATAATGTACAAGATTAAAAAATAAACAAAGAAAATAATAGTTAAATGTTCAATATGTGGACGACGTCACATATGATTCACTATTTATGTAGCCGTCCCCAAACTGCAAAAAAAGAAAAAAAGTCTGTCTATCAGCCGAATTTCGATCAAAAACAAGCATAGCCCATACCATTCTACCGAAAAACCATTACCCACTTAGAAAAACTAAAAGAAAATTAGACCGCGCCGAGATCTCCCGTTCGAGGGTCGTTATGTCCAAACGATTGCCAAGAGTGGGCAATGAAATCACACTGGATAAATGAACTCAGAGGTTATTGCACTGTTTTGGCGTGAATTAAGAAAGAACGAAGAGAAGATAATACTTGATTTGGTACTTCTGAGCCCTGTCAAAAATAATCAATCAAATAAATAGTAGAAAAGTAGTTCAAAATACTTTATTATACCAAACAAAGAAAAAAAGCCTATACAAAAAGACACGCTTAGAATAAAGGAAGTAGAAAGGACATGACATGTGTAAATGTGTGAAGTATGGTAATGGAAATTTTGATAAATATCACTATGACAAATCAATTAATACAGCTCCACACACAATGGAAACTCCACACGACCAGAAAAAAAGGCGATGCGCGTTGAGTTGAATTAATTGGGATTAATTTTCTCTGACCAAAATCAGATTATAAACACCCGACGTGACGAAATGCACATGCACATATGGGATGTCGACACATCGACGTTGCCTCGCGTCTCGCTTCCATAATGTGTTTGCGCTTTAATTTTCCTTGTGATTTGTGATGGTGCGATCGGTCTTGAATTTTCAGTCATTTTTACGCTGACGTCACTCACAACTACGAAAAACTAATTTTATGACGTTTTCACTACAGTAAAAACGCGGAACAATAGAGGCTGTTCGTAGAGGCTCTACGAATCGTAGCGCTTTCGTAGCATGCTCGTAGCACTATTCGCATTAATGCTTTACGTGACGTCAGTGCCTAGATACACGGGCAGCTTGAAGCAGTCAAGATCGACTGCTTGAAGCTGCTACTGCATAGTGAACTAAGATACTGCTCCAGCGATTGGTGTACGTCTGTAAATAGAATACTGGTCACTCGCATCTACTTAAAGACGTTAGTTGAATCACAAATTTATGTAATAAACAGTAATTAGGACTTTTGACGCTGGGCATGTGTAGATAGAAAAAGACTTTAGACTCGATCGAGATATACCCTAACCAGTGGGGACTCTCGCTAGTACCCTCCATGAGATAAAAGCCAATTAGGTGCTTTTCAGGGGGAGGCCAATGTCTAGCAATGGACCAAAAGGCTGTTTAAGGTTTTTTGTTATTATAGTGCGTAACCCCACACTAAGGGTAATTTCTAAGAAATCAAATAATATCGCAAAAATTTTCGACTTCGACGGGAACCGACCCGTGCGATATTATTTGATTTCTTAAAAGGCTGTTTAGGTTTGGAGGTGAGGACTTTCTATGAAGCAACCATAAGACGGCACATACTAACTACGTTCTTATATGGGTGATGCTAAATTTAACCACCCAACGTTATACCGTGATAACGAAATACCTATATAGTTATACCGTTATAACGTAAATCCCAGATTTAAGAAAAACAGCCGAGATCAATTTTTGGTTATCGTATTATTAGAGGTTACCAATTGACAGTTTGAATTAAAGGTTTTAGTTTTAATTAATATAATAAATTAAAATAAAGTAGACGACAGATTGGTGCAAAGTTTTTCTTATCAATGATTATTTGGTCTACCTCAACATCCTCACTTCTTTCCTTCCAACTGATGCATTCAATGAGAGTCCCTGAATCATCGACGTAAACCGAGTGCTCTTCGGTCACTCATTCAATTACCGTAAGAGCCATGATTGATTCACTAATTGTCGGCCAGAACGCTAAACCATGGCCGTAATAAGGAGCAACTGTTGACGTAATGTTTGTTATACAGGGCGGAATTTTGAGGTGGGGTGCCATGGCTAAATCGAAAACTCTGTGGGCTAAAAAAGGGATGCCTCAAATTATTAGCCCAATTTATGAGAAAACCTCAACATTTACCTCAACAGTCTATTATTATTCCATTGCTGAACTTAGGCCTCCCCCTGATATGCGCCTTTGTCTTTTCTCTTACGGGGGTTAGTACCCATAAACCCCACGCTAAGCATGTACATTTAATGTACATCCGAGTAATAAGAATAACCCGATTATCACGCGTTTGAAGCCGCAGATAGAAGTTCAGGTAGGAACATAATAACGAAAGAATGTGAATTTCAAAAAAAACTGCTCTTAGTAGGTGCCTAAATTAAATTTTCGTGCAAAATTTTAACCTCATAGCTTTTCTAGATAAATCTTTTCTAGATTTTCTTGATAAGTCAGTGAGTTCTCTAACTTTGACTCCACACCATTAACCATTAGGGTGCAAATTTCAAAAAACCGTGAAATACGTGTCTATTTATAATGAGTCATCTTCCTATGCTACAAATTTTGCCGGGCTAAAAGTTACGGTTCTGAACTTATTATAAAAATTATTTTTGACCCCTTTAGAATACGAATTTCCAAGAATCTGTTCTTAGCGGGTGCCTACGTCCTGAAAAAACCCCCATGCAAAATTTCAGCTTCGTAGCACTTGTAGTTCCTGAGATTTCGTGATATATCTGTGAGTGGCCTAACTTTGAGTCCACACCATTGACCTTTAAGGTGTGAATTTCAAAAAACCCTGAATCACGTGTCTGTTTATTTTAATTCATCTTCTTATTCTAAAAATTTTCAAGGGCCAACAGTTACGGTTGTGAAGTTTTTTTAAAAATGACGTTTGACCCCCTTAGAACACGAATTTTCAAAAATCCGTTCTTAGCGGGTGCCTAAGTCCTGAAAGGAACCTCCATGCAAAATTTCAGCTTCGTAGCTCTTGTAGTTTCAGAGATCTCTTGATGAGTCAGTTTTCTCTTGTCTTTTATATTTTTAAAGATTATTATTTATTTTGCAAAATTTAGCATCTTTAAATCGAGCTTATGCCACGCCATATCTTTCCTATATATCTCAAAGTTTCAGATTTTAGCCATAACATCCCGTCTCAGAATTCCACCCTGAATGCATACTACATGCATGACATAATGTTACACGTGTAATAAGTATGTCAGGTATGTTCGTGTAATTTGACCAGAAGATGTATGTTATGTAATACAATCAATAATTGGACGGAGTTATGGGAGCCTGATGTATTGGTATGGACCAAAATGGACGAATTAAGCTGGAGTGACATTATTGATCCTGTATTTTGAGGCGACTTTATTTTGTAAGCGAGAGAGAAACTTGTAGAACTTAGAATAAATGTCCTGCTAAGACAAATAAATATTTGTCCACAAAGTTCAGATAGTTTTGAGATCATCATCATCATCAGCCCGTATAAGGACATAGGACATAGGCGGAGGCCTATGTCCAGCAGTGGACTTGGGGAGCCAAACGACGCCACAAATAGCGGGTCCAGCGCCACCTCCTCCTATCGACTCCCTGCGACTGCTACAATGTCGTCGGTTAGTTTGAGATATGTATGTATCGCAAATATTATTTTCGGGTCTGGGTGTTTTAAGTAGATTATGTAGGTATCCTACTAATACATATTATAAAACTGAATTTTTGTTGCCTAGGATTTCCAAAACTTCTGAACAGATCCAAATAGAATTTGGCGTACATTTAGAACAAAGCATAACTTATATATATAAATATATAAATAGCTGGACAATCCACACAGCATCGTCTAGTCCCAAACTAAGCAGAGCTTGTGTTATGGGTACTAGATAACTGATATACTTAATACACTACATGGATAAATATTTTTAAGTGTACTTAAAAAACATCCAGAACACCCTGAACAAATATCTGCAGATAGTACAAATATTAATAGGCTACTTATTATACCGAAAATAGGCGTTCGAAGCCAATGGCAGAAGCTAATTTACAATAAGTCTTATGTTTATGTGTACCAAATTACCCATAAACACAAGCTTTACATTTAGAAAGAGAAAGAAAGAAAGAAAAAGTATTTATTAAACACTACAACACAAATAACGTAAAAATATATATAAAAAAAGACTACTTAGTAACACTTACAAGAAACGAGGGAACATTGTACTATCACAATAGGTAAGTAAGTACATAGTATATTTACACTCCTTACATGCTGAATAATACTAAAATAGTTATAAGATCTAACCTGTTGTATAATAATGTTATATTCTTGCAAATAAACGACTGCCAGAAAAATCAGACTACGGGCTAGAAAAGCCGTGTGATAAATATCCAAGTCTCTTTACTGACGAGGAGGTATCTCAAATTAGCTGTAGCATCTTTAAAACATACAGGTTTACTAAAACTACATGCAAACAACCGAGAAATCCTGGATGCACCAAGCTTTCCTAAAATACCCGGGCTTTGTCTACCGCTACAACCTAGGAACTCTATTTTAGACTAGACCACAGCTTTTTAGACACGTGGCGACAATCGAGGAAACTTGTATGCTACACGAAAGCTTCTTACGTAAATGTACTTACTACGTATATAGAAACATAGTCGCTGTACTCTGTCCTGGAATCTTATATATTTTTTTGTACGTTAAGCGTTTTTAAAAGCACTACGACGCTGGTGTCATCCAGGCAAAGCGCAGACGGCCGAGAAAACTTTGGTTTAGACAGGTTTCATTTTTGATTTAATCCGTCTTCTCCGTTTTAACTCGAATTTAGACATTTTACGCTGCGCGTGTGCAACTATGCGTTGTTTAAGTTTTAATTTTTAATGGTATTCTTGTTGTTTTTCGATATTGGTAGCAGTTTTAGTTAAGTTTTGTTTATTTTTAAGTTTTTAATATAAAAAATATCTTTGGTTCTAGAAACAGTATAAGATATTTTGGTATATTTAGTGTAGCAAAATTCTAGCCTTTAAAAAGTTACACGTCATCTATTCCAGATATAAATTCAATTATCGCTTTTTAAATACGAAACCAACTTTCAATATATAAGCCAATCTTGTTGATTAGGACGTCTATCCTTGCGATTTGAGTGATTATTTATTTTGTCACAAGGCAGGTTATAATAATTTTTAGAACGAATGCATTCTACTGTCAAAAATAATTAGTAAATCATTTCATATCTAAAGTCTAGTAATTTCTACAATCTAAACCTAGAATTTCTAACAACAAAATCACAAGGAAAATCACTAAATTCTTATGTGACTTTGGATCTACAAATAAATAACCATTCACGAGTCTTATTTAGCTTCTCTTGTTCTGTAGATGTCATCTGCTATACAAAAGCAGACAATTTGTGTACAAATAAGTGTATAACACAAGACATAAGTAACACAAGACGCGCAGAATCCCCATCTACAAGGATGCGAGACGAGAGTACTTTTACTTTGAGATGCAAACGGGCCTTGATTACTTGTTTTCTTATTGACGGTGGCAAATGAAAAGGAATCTGAATAATGTGTAGGGAAAAATGTACGGTATTGACAGAGTTTTTGTTAAAATAAATTGCTACATATTTTCGATGACTTATATGACAACGCAATAAGGTGGTTACAACATGTTCCCTGATGGGGTTAAGACCTGCCCACTGCCTGTTAATCTTTTTATGCTCTTTTTATGCTACCAGTTTCCGTCTAGAACTACAGAATATGAAGTATATTCTGTAGTTCTAGACAAAAGCTGGTCATCTCTTGCGGTAGGTATGCGAACGGAGAGGAGAGAGCATAAGAACATTAACAGGCAGTTTTCGCACTGTTGGCTTAAAAAAGAATAAATCTCGTTTGTATACGAAATCTGCCAATTGTTTGCCTCCTCTTGCGTACCTATGACGCATATAGGTGACCAGCCTTTGTACTATAGCAAATATCCCCATCGAGTGTAATTGACTGATACAAATTGTCGCCCCGGCAATCACAATAACATCAAAGTGTTCCTAGAAGCGTCGTAATTAAACGCCCCATCGATCCAAATGGCGGGCTTAGCAATCTTAGCCTTTGATTTGTTACTGCTTAGAGCAAGACGGATGTGGGTACATGCTCTGACGTGTGTTTAGATGTTGCAGGGAAACTCTGAAGCTACGGTACTGCCTTCCAAAGCTCCTGATGAAGTGTCGAAGCTAGCTATTTCAATATAAAATCGACTGTTCTGATAATATACGCAAATATGCAAGGCACAGGTGTTATGCCATTAGCGTTTTTTGTGAACTTTGAAAGGTTTTAAAGCTCCATAGTACACAGTTTTGCGTCCATCAAGAGGCATTATCTATTGCCTTCACCAGAAACACAGATAGAAGCATTTAATCAGACCACAGAATATCCAGACACACTACGAGTACATTATACCTAAAACAAAAATGTCTTACTTTATTTTGAGGATAAGCGCCTTATGTGCCTGCAAGTTTTCCGCACCCAGTAAACGAAACGGCTCCTTAGTAAACTGAGGCCGCTCCAACTTATCCCACTGGGATGAGTTGACTAAATCATTAATTTTATTATTTTTGTTTAGTCAACCGATCCCGCATCAAGAAAAAGATAGAATATTTCGTATTTTTTGAAAAATATGAACACACGTGCACAAAAATGTTGCCGGTTCGAAATAGACACTTCCTTCTTCCTCGGAAAAGTCTGCCCTATTAGTAGTTTCAAGCTTCGACTGTGACACCAGGATTTCCATTAGAGTTCCTACATGTGTTCTGATGTGTACATTGAACTGTAACACAAACTAACAAAATGTCACGTGGTAATTCAATTAATGATATGTGTTTGTTTCCGTCCATAGCAACACCTGTTTACTATTTTTACAGTGTAATTTTTACAGTGTAATTTTTACAGTGCAACAACCAATAGTGTTTTTTTAACAAGTTTTATAATCAAAAACATAAAGGAATCTTCTCTCTCGCGGTGTACTGATTTAAAGTAATTATAACTGTTAACGTTACTCCTAGTTCACACTTTTTGCAATATTGCGTGGTTTTTGTTACGTTAACTTTCAAAAACCACGTGAGTTAAGCACCAGGCAGAAGTAAATAATATCATGAAGAGGAATCGTCTTTGGACTGTTTATTTGTACCTACCTACTGAGTCATTTCCAGAACTTCGGTTGGATTTAATAAAGTAACTAACTCATCGCAAAATTATGTCTTGTTAACTAAAATGCTATGTGTAGTTAGGCGTGTGTTCAGAAGCTAGTTTTCGATAAATGTCGACTATGTCCTTCGCAGAACTTGATCATGATACAAAATGTCCAAATTGCTGCAAGTTTTGGTTTGTTTACCCACTGAGACGGACACTTCTGTTCCCGCAACCAACCCAAGCAAGTCAACCTTCTAATCCTGACTGACCCGCCCTTTCAACTCACATCATTTATAAACTTGGGCTCTTATTGTTGCAATCTTTTTACATCCTTTGTTGCTTTGATATATAACAACAGCTTGAAATGAGTCTAGGACCGTCTTCGTTATAATTCTGAGCTATTATAAGCTTTGTGATTTTATCTCTGATGCTTTGTCAAGCGTCAACAGCAAGCTGTAGGTAGCTTTAAATTGCCTTCTGAATTGTTAGATGAATTTTTGTTTAATTTAATTTAATTTTTGTTTTTGTTTTTTTCACGTTCTCTGTCCCAAACAAAAATGCAAAATCGAATGACAAGTCCAACATACTATTTTTTTTTTTGATTGTCTTAGCACGTCTCAAGCATATTTAGTACAGTACCAGCGCGTCCCGTAGAAATAATCGCTATAGAAGTTGTATGTGTCCCCTGACACACATATGGCTCAGGAACGTATTAGTGCTTTCCAAGGGCAAGTTTCCTGAGCCATATGAGGTTCAGCGGACAGGGAACGTGTTAATTGAATGACGCTAAGCTGATTTTCACTCAAGAAGCTACGAACAATAAATGTGAAGCGAAACAAGCGAGTTTTGAATATGATGATGACCTTTCAGTCGAATTTTGGCACAGGAAATTTATCACGGTATACAAGGTTGCGCAAACACAGATGCACTCTCTATTCCCTGGAATATGCCCACGTAGTCATGTGACACATTTTTAAAAGCTTGTTCTTCGATATTTTTTACCACTTTATTACATATCTTCAAAACAAATCACAAATTATTTTAACTGCTCTTGGCCTATTACCTTTATGTATATAACTATCTTCAAAACAAATTCCGAACAAACAATTATTTTTCCTACACTAAGCCTATTACATTCCTTTGTTATGATAGTCATATCAAAAAGAAATCGAAGGAAATAAAAGCTCTATCTTGTACAAAAAGAAAAGCATAGGACAAAAATCCTTCGAAACTAGACAACGAACAGAGCATACGCTGTAGGTCACATACAGGGTGTCAATAAATACAGTGTCGCAAAATCGTGAGGTGTTCCTTCTATAGGATCTGCCCAGCGAAAGTAAGAATCAATAAATTACTTGTTGTATTGTGTCATTCTCTATTTGAGCCATCTGTTATTGAGACACAGTTATTCCACTTTCTTGTTTGCTGTTTGGTAGTTCGACTGACAGTCAAATAGTCATGTCCTAATGCTTTGCTGATTCGATTTCTTATGACAATATTGACAATCGATTTTGCTATTTTTGCTGAACATTTTGTATTATTTTACAGACATACTAGGGCGTCTAAAAACTTTATTTTTGGAATTAGAATATTCAATATAATGAAATTGTAATATTATCTAAGTTATTTTATTTAGTACTTACTGGCATTACACGTGTTTTTGACGTGACAACGTCTTATAATTCGATAGAGCCGGCTGCACGCACGAAAAAACGAAAAAATGACGTCATGCGGCGTTACCTCGCTCTGAGGCGTTCCATGTAAGGCTTGAAGTGCAAGCGAGAGCGCTCGACATCCGTCTCTCTCCTACTTGAGTGAGCGATGCGTCTGCGTGGACAGCTGCTATACTATAGTACATTTACATGTTTTGATCGAGTATCAAATGTACCATTCCATCAGTATTTTCTTAAGACGTTGTCACGTTCAACTATCGTCAGTAAACCGACTTTACAGACAACCAATTTTTTTTACGTGATAAAAAGTAAGACAGATTGAGTTACTGTCGTAAACTATGATTTGTAAACTTTTTTCAATACTTTTTCATGGAATAATCATCTAGATAATCTTCGTTACGTACTTTGTCTGCTCGATAAAAATCGAATTTTTTTGAGTCGACGGATTCGCATCTCTGTCAATGGTAACTCTGTCTAAAAAATACTGTATTCAGTCTTCATTCACTCACCGGTCAGCAATTAGCGAACTTCATAGTCGAAATCATGCATATACCAAACAAAAACTCAATTCGTGGTCGGATTATACGATTATAGAATAAGACAACATAAAACATCTGTCCGGTCATCCGAAAATCTAAATCCGAATATCCGTTCATGCAAAAAACTACTTGTTTTAGAATGCGGTCTCACAAAACTGAATGTTGTCACATAGAACATCCATCCGGTCATCCGAAAATCCGAATCCGAATATCCGTTCATGCAAGAAACTACTTGTTTTAGAATGAGGTCTTACAAAACTGAATGTTGTAACATAGAACATCCGTCCGGTCAATCTGAAAATCCGAATCCGAATATCCGTTTATGCAAAAAACTACTTGTTTTAGAATGCGGTCTTACAAAACTAAATGTTGTAGGGATATGTATTTTTTAAGGAAAAGACCTCCGTTTGGCCTTATCTCACCTATTGTTAAGTAACGTTGTTACCGACGAAGTATCACGAAGACACAACACCCATTTTCTTTTGTATTGAAGAAGCGCATGTTTTAGGTGTGTAATAGATTTTAATTATCGTTGACAAGTTATTAGAATTCACAAGGAGGTGAATTCTAATAACTTGAATAGAATTCACTTTTTCTAAGTGTACGTCGAAATAAAGAATATATTATTTTTATTGAATTTTTATTAAATCTTATAATGAATTTTTATTTTTGATTTAATTTAATTTTTGAATTTTTATTTTTATTTGATATTTTTATTGAACTTTACGGAATTAAAGAACATATAATATTGTATTTACGGAAATATAGAATTTTCGACTTTGACCATTTGACACAATTTTGCAAAAAAACTATTAAGTATTTATTTGGTTTCACGAACACCCCGTACACGATAGGCTTGCAACCTGAAACTACTCCCGCCGAACCTTTGAACTTCCTTATAATGGAGGTACATTCCTTTTGTAAAGGCTCCGAGAAGCTTTATAATTGCATTACAATGGATCTTACAAGACTTTTTCAAGGGAATTATGCTTTCTTCACTTCCATTTTTAAGAGCGCTCTATTTTTTGGTCGTTGAGGTATTTTTATCGTAACCTAATTTTCTGACATTGTGTTTTAAATGTGTTTAGGTCTGCCACTACACATTGCTGTGCCACACACACTTGACTGACTAGATTTGATGAACTTATATAAGCTTGATAAAAAGTATAAAAATATCATGATTAAGCCTTCGAAAGTTCCAAAAACTTTCAACGAGTCCGAGTAGTGGAGCAGTTGATTAGCGCATTCTTGTACTAAGACCCGAGTTCACTAACAGATGGTTAAGGGTGAACAGACAATTTTGACACAAATTTTCATACATTAAACGTCAAAGTTAACCGACGAAGCTGCCTAATTGTAAGATTTGAATCTTGGTAAACATCAGCCTAAGTGGAAGGAAAGACAATGAGTACGCGATGAATACCCGAAAAATAGGTGATTAAAAGAACTTAACAAGTGAAGTTCAATCTCTATTATATGAATAAGTTCCATTAGTAGAAGATAATTTTACACAGGTAGTTACTTGATCCATTCGGTAGCACGCACGTTTCAGAGAATCGATTTAAATCGATGCACTACACTAAAACACCATCCCAACCCTACCACGCCAGCAGAATGTCATTCTTTTTAGAGGATAGCAACCAAAACTTGAGCTGGGATGTGGTGGGTGGGTTCTTGTATCTTCTACTAATGGAACTTATTCATATAATAGAGATTGAACTTCACTTGTTAAGTTCTTTTAATCACCTATTATATTTCATAGTTCCATTAGTAGAAGATAATTTTACACAGGTAGATGTTTAGAGTCTAACTATCTGCTTAAGTGTTTGGTATTTCAGAGCAGTTATCTTTTCTGCTTAATTTGTAGCAGAATTTATATATATAAAACAAATAGGTGTTTTTAGATTATTATCGTACGAGTATGTCGATAACTATAACACAAAATGTTAAAGAAAAATAATGATGTAAGTACTTAACTTCTTATCAGTCAATACAATCATAACTTCTTATGCATAAAGTAATAATGAAGTCTCTGTTACTATTGTATATCAGCCGACCTAGCAAAAAATTTCTGATGAAATTGGATGGTTATAATTTGGGCAAAGGCTTGCGAGCTCTGTTTCTAGCCAGTTCTGTGCCTTCCTCGATGGAAAGGCCAGCAGCGTGTGCGCTCGACGTTGCAGCATGCCGCTGCAATGTGCGCCGAAAGTTGCAACGCCCCGATTCCGCTTGCTCTTGTAACAATGTACCGAGCATTACTTAGCGACTATGCTCGCTTATGCCGATGTTAATCGGTGATCAATAAATTACTACTAATTTCACTTCATAAGTTACTCGGGGCAGACATAATTATAATGTAGTAAACATTTGGTTGCTCGCGAGCTGCTGCATATAATAATGCTGATATATAGAGGTATATAACAATTTAATAACGCTAGTTCTTTAGTTAATTTATTCAAAGAATAATCATAAGATATCAATTATTGATGAAATCTAGAACTGTTTAAGGGTCCCTTGCAAAACTGTATTAAGGTACACTCGGCCGCTGCTTACGAGTATAAACTCCTTATACGAGGCGAGATAATATGTTCGTCAGAACCAATTTTGTGGCCTAAAATGAGCCGATCGGTGACTTGACTACATACTAAGTGAACAATATTATAAATCACCTTTTTGGAATTGTTCTGTTAGAATATACTTCTACCACAGCTATGATTGGGGCATTTAAATAATCGATATAATCAATAATGTTATTTTGCTAACAATAATTCCACCATAGCTTATAACCTTCTTATAACTAGTGTTTTAAGGTCCTTCAGAAAAGGAAGCAATCATGACATCTAAATATTATGACTACGATTATAGTGATTTCTGAGAAACAGGTCGCAGTGAAAACGCTTCCCGGAGACAATCGCAGCCCTCTAAGGGTCTCTAAGTCTATGAAAACTTTGTATAAGTATGTGATTTTGGATACCATCGATTCAATAAAGGGAACTAAGCCTGAGAAGGCTAGTTAGGGATTACAATCATTCCTGTTGATTGTTCGTTATTAATTTTGGTAAACACTTTAGAATAATTTGAGAAAGGCGAAAACAGTAAACGTGAAAACCGAATCGGGGTTCCATTCAACAAAAGTGTCACATTTGGCGTTGAAGCGAGATGCGCTACGATCAATCTAAGGTAGACCAAAGTGATGTACTGAGTGAACTACCAAAGTTAATACAGTCGTGTGAGTTTCGTTCTAATTCAGTGTCTGGGTTAATTTTTCCCAATTCTATTATATTATCTTATTGCCGTAGTCTTAACTGTAAGCATTAGTTTTGCGCAATATTATGGGCATACTCTTAGGGCCTAAAAAAACCGCTTGTTATAAGTTATTAATGTGAAATTGTTGGTCCCATTACCATTTGCATGCCTAATTTTAAGGTAGAACATAATTGAAACATTTAATATATTTAAGATCTGCAACTGTAACCTACATTATGTTGAAGCAAATAAATTTATCTTTATCTTTATCTTTATCATTCTTTCCAGTGACCATTTGCGCCCATGCCAGTGCAAGCAGCACCCCGATAGTCATCAGTAAACATTTTATGGGTCATGGTGGGTGTTCGAAATTAAGGATTTCTTAGTCTTTATAATATTATCCATCCTGTCACCAGCATAAATCGAATTTGTGTCTGTTATCAGTTAATTATTATTATTGTTTTGTAATGATGGTCATTAATATTATTTCGAAGCGCGAATTTTTTTTTTTTTTTTGTCTTCAAAACCATTGTGTAAAACTTGTGCAAAACTCGAATCGTGGTAATTTCAAATATTTTTGTGACAACTGTATAATGGTTTACGTTTTTCTTCCGGTAAGGCTAAACTCAATATGTCTGATGAGGTATTAGATATGAAGCCTTAAAACTTGCAGCTTTCATGTTTGTTTAGGTGCAGGTGTATTTTTTTTTATAATAATAAAATCGTTTTATTGTTTCAGTAAATTGTTACCAAAACATTCTTCTTAGTTGGCTACTATCATCTAAATATGAGACTGAACTGTAGATTCTAGTCGAAACCTTAATACTTTCATGGCCCACGACCCACATGTCCAGGTCCATCGCGCCGTGAGACGGCTGCGGCGCGTCCCTGCGGGTCGCACCACCGAGGCTGGGCAGTGAATGCGATATAATATAAAAAACACTTTTATGGCCCACGCAACACATGTCCATCTCCATCGCCGTAAGGCGGCGGCGGCGCGCCCCTGCGGATCGCACCGCTAAGACTGGGCAGTGAATGCGTCACTTAAATGGCCCATGAGATACATGTTCGCCTCCATCGCCGCCGTTAGGCGACTGACGGCGCCCGGCGCGCGGGGCGGCGGCGGCAAGGCGGCGGCGGCGCGCCCTTTTGCAGGTCGCACCTCCGAGGCTGGGCAGTGAATGCGTTAACTAAAAAGTTCTCTTAAATAATTTTGATGAATGATACCTACCAATAAATATGGATCCTTGTGATCATTGTTGTACACGAAGATAGCCTTGTTTTGAAGATTACAAGAGGTCGCATAATCTTCAATTTTGATTGTGTTCATAAGAACTTTCAAATTATTTTAAATTTAAAATAAACTTATGGGTACTGTTAGGGTTAGGTGTCAACATTGTTGGTTATTATGATTGTAATGTATGGTGCTAGCAGTATTCATTTTACACTATGATATTGCACCAAAGTGTACTTATTTCTTTATTGTTATTTTAAGTGTTAGACTTGTCAACTTAGCTAGGATATCTTTAGGCATATATGACTGAGTATTATTGCTAGTCAGCGAAAATTGGTAACCGTTCAAATCGGTGTATAAAACAAATTGTTCTATATATATATATATAGATAACCAACAGTTATAATAATGCCTTTACGTAGTACCTGATCCACTGTCGCAGTGGAGGACGTCGGTTCGTATTCGGTCGGTTGTGTTGCGCTGACGCTAGGGGCGCAGCTGACGCCGGCGGCGGCGCTTGAGTTTGATTTCGACTGGTACGTACTCTGTGCCTGGCGGTGCGCCATGTACTTACCTGTACCTCCCCCTCCCCCTCCTTTGTTCACCGCGGGTTAACGCGGAGGGCGTCCCGTTTGAAGCTTGAGGGGTGGGTTTTGACGACCCTTGTTTCTCAATTGCTTTAGCAGTTTTGATTTTTCTGACAATTTTGAGCCAAAACGGGTGTCATCTCGAGTTTCGTCTTGAATGATGTTCAGGGACGATTTATCTAGATATTGGCCTATCTCCAAGTGTGCCTTGTGCTCCTACGGCGAATAAATGAGTATTGCGCGTTTTCGTCTCGATTGAATGTTCGTTTCGTGACATCTGTATATTCTTACCGTAAACAACTGGGATCTCTTCAGTTGAGTCACCTATTGCACGACTACATGCACAACATATTATCAAGACAGGATTACCAATTTTGACATGGTGTCCGTCAATATCCCAGTATCAGTTTCGATGGTTTCTAGATTTTTCATTACATATATATGATATTATAGGGATACAATATTATAATGTATTATATTATTATTATTTTATACCCGCTTCATTATCTACAGAGATATTAGCAAATAGGAGCTCGTTAATTAATTTGGCTTCGATTTCTGTAAAGAAGAACCCAATTCCACTTCAAATATTTTTGCGGGTAGTGCAAAATGTTTTTATCAGCTCAATCTTAGGAAATATTGAGTTTTAAGAATATTGAACTCAATGATATGCGGAGTAGTTTAGTTGACTACCTACATGCTTTATGATTATGACCTTCGTGGATGACCTACAGTCAAACCTCCAGGTATTTTACTGACAATTTTTTGTCATCGAAACAGCATTAAGTACAAAGTTGATGTCTACTTACTTGCTTTATGGTCTCTGTGAATGACCTACAGACAAACCGCTAGGTTTTTAACTGGTACCTAAGCATCTTTAAATTTTTATGAGTTCTTGTGATGTACAAACCCTTGATGTGCAAATTAGATGTTTATTTGCGCTATTATAACCTTCGTGAGTGACCTACAGTCAAACCCCCAGGTGTTTAGCTCATCCTGTCTAGCCTTCATGAAGTACCTACAGTAAATCCTCCAGGCAGACTTTAAGATGGTCGGGTATGGTTGAATTGTAAAGAATACAACATCTAGATTATTCTAGCTAGATATTCTAGGTACTTGTTTTATAACCTTTGTGAGTGACCTACAGTCAAACCCCCAGGTGTTTAGCTCATCCTGTCTAGCCTTCGTGAAGTACCTGCAGTAAATCCTCCAGGCAGACTTTAAGATGGTATGGTATGATTGAATTGTAAAGAATACAACATCTAGATTGTTCTAGATAGTCTACTTGCTTTTATAACCTTCGTGAGTGACCTACAGTCAAACCCCAAGGTTTTAACTCATCATGTCTAGCCTTCGTGGAGTACCTACAGTAAACCCTCCAGGCAGACTTTATGATGGTATGGTATGGTTAAATTCTAAAGATTTGCAACATCTAGTCATGAATTCAAAAATGAACTTACCTTCATTGTTCGAGAATTCAATAATTCGACGATATCAACTCACTTGTTTTTGTTCAAGCTTTTTGATTTCTACTTGATACCGCTGAATTGCTTTGGTCTTCACTTTTCCTTTTGTAATTTTTCGTAGATTCACAAAATGTATTGCGTAAAAGAAATTTTGTAGTGTGCTTATTCTACCGCGCACGGAAAAAGAATGACATTCTGCTGGCGTGGTAGGGTTGGGATGGTGTTTTAGTGTAGTGCATCGATTTAAATCGATTCTCTGAAACGTGCGTGCTACCGAATGGATCAAGTAACTACCTGTGTAAAATTATCTTCTACTAATGGAACTATGAAATATAATCTTTAATTTCGTTCACAATACCCAATATAATTTACTAATTTTTCGTTTTAGCTAACTTTATGTTTACAAATCCAGAAATACCTGCTAAAATTTAATTTAAACTGTGAGGTTTGATAAACAAGATGAATGTAGGTGACAGCGACTAAGAGAAAACAAGACCTACCTAAAATGCTACGGTTTTTCCTTACAATGTTCTATTGTATAGATACCTACTCATAATTTCATAACGAACCATCAACAATGCACGGAATCCTGACCCACAAGGGTCTTTATGGATGTTACATAAAATAAATAGCAAAATAACACAACAATATAATTCGAGCACAATTTACAACATCTGCAGTACAATTTATGATGCGGTGAGTCCAGATTAAATCATATTCGTAGGTAGAAGGTATGTTGGCCACAGACGACAATGGTCGGTCTGCCTGGACACATTTGTAAAGCGCCACTAAAACTCGCCAAGTGATTTACCGATCTGCACGGATGCCACAGTGGGGTAAAGTAGCAAGAACATGAAAGAAGATAAAAGATACTTCAAATTTTAAAATAAATGTGAAGTTTATTACATATATCTTCTGTGTCTTCAATGTTCTTCAATGTTTCATTATTGATCATAGGTATTATTTTGATTACTTACCACGATCTTAGAGAGATTGTTTGCAGAAGTCTGCAGTAAGTTCACATGTTTTAATTGTAAATACTTGTTGGAACTTTTTTCTATTCTTTAATAGTAATTTTCTTTGGTATTAAAATATTTGTTTCTTTGCTGCTTGTGGTTACAGAATATTTGAAGAATTTTCATGGTACTCCAGTTTATATACAGCTGCAAACAATCTGGAGGTAGTATAAAAACTATCGTAGTTTGGCGAATTCTGAATGCGATGTAAGCGGGTTAACTACGAACCTTATTTGTGTTTGATGTCCCTCGTTAAGGGATGAAACGTTAATATTCTTCCAACACAAATAATTTTCGTAGTTAACCCACTTACATCCGTAATGAATCTAGAGATAGCTTAACTGATCCATTCAAACAAATCGATAGCACTTTTCCAGCTACTTAAATTGCACTGTGCCTAGCATTTTGCGTCATCTATCTTGCGTAATTGGCCACTGTTATAGTGAGCGGTCATTCAGAGGGTATGCAGCTTTTCGGTTTCACTTGTGCAGCTTCAAACCAAACTAAAGAGGTTCAAACCAAAGTAAAGAGGTTCAAACCAAAGTAAAGAGGTTGAAATCAAACTGAATAACTCGAACCAAAGCTTGTTTAGTCGTTGAAAACTTATTGATGTCTGTGCATCATTATTGTAAGACGTGTTAGACGACAATTTAGTTTGAATTTGCTAATATCGAAATCATTGTTTCGAATGGAAAGTAAAGAAATCGTTGCCGAAAGTCTCTACTCTTTTACGTATCGACTACATTTTGAAGCGAAAATTAATTTCCGGTTAGCCAGTGCTTGCAGGTACAGATTAGCAGAGCACAGTAGACAGAGCGGTCTGTATTTTTTTACTGTACACAACTATTATAAAGCATGAACTTATATAACAGGATATGTACATAGGCGAGTTTAACCCTGAAAAAGAGTCTTCTTCCAGCAAACCGTAGAGATATAGGAGAAGCGATGGAATAGACAGAGAAGTGCTCAAATAATGAATCTACAGTACATATCTAATCTCCTAACTACACGTGTGGGTTGTTAGCACATTCCCGTACTGAGGGAAGGATGCGGGTTCAAGTCCCGTCGAAGGCGAAATTTCTGCGATTTTATTTGATTTCTTAGAAATTGGAAATTAGCCAGAGTGTGAGGCTTACACACTATATTAACAAAAACCCTACAGATACTTGTAAGTATTAAAATAATAATAAGTAACTAAACTTAATAAATTACTTTATTCACAAAGATAATTACAATCAAATAATAAATAAGAACTAGTGTGTATTTACAATTGAAACAATTAAGCTAACTGCAGCCTGTTGCAAACAATCTACAGGTATCTACAGGTCTACAGGTAACGTATATTTATTATTTATTATTATAACTTAACTGATCCATATCAGTACCTGTCAGAAACGCCCCAAGACGCTGGCTGCATTGCCCCGCTGTATGTAACCTAATAAACACCTTTAATATACAGATCCATATTTATAATATATACAATAACGTAATATACTTAGATGGATTATATTTATGATATTAGAAAGTGCTCTTTTACCTTTGTTTTAAATATGATGAACCACGGACTGGCTCGATGTTTTTTCAAATGATATCCAATAAATTTAATAAAATACAATTTCCAACAAAACAAATCATCATCTGAAGCGCAGATTAAAGGATTCCATAACAAGCAGAAGAAACAATCTCGTTTTTTCTCAAGCAGCGGTTTATGAGTGTTTAAGTCGGTCGTTGTCGATGTAACGGCCCTCAATTTCAAGGGTCCCCCCGGGTTTCGTTAAAAACGTTTCGTATATCCGTGGCTAGGATTGGCAGGCGCGATTTTTCTGTGGGCTTTCTGAAAAATCACGGTAAAGAGAGGAAAAAAAGGAACAGGGAAATTCTTAATATAGACATAATAATTCCTGTTATTCCGTAGCAATATAAAATTAAAACATTGCAAACATAATAAGGATTGTTAATAGGGAAAAATCATGGAAGATTATACCTACCAGCTTCCATACGTTCTTCGTCTATCAGTAAACGTGCTTCCTGTGGAGAAAAGGGGTTGTGCCATAATCGGTTCTGCCAATAGAATCACTTTATTTACCTAGCCTCGCACAGCGCAGCTCTGGTGGAACGGTTCCACGGAGCGAGGTTATTTCACATACAAAAACTAGGGAAAGATGTGTGCGAGGGATGTGTCCTAGGGACGGACGCGGGCGACAGAATAGCAGTCACAAGACGGACCCTAGCCTTGCTCGCTTATCTGAAAAGAGCCCGCTACACATCCTCGCATCGGTCAGCTTGATCGCACATCTCTGGTGGAAATACTCACGGCATTACACAGCCTCACAACGCATCCTCGCATCGCTCAGCCACCTCACACATCTTTGTGGAAACGTAGCCGAATAAGTAAAGTTTTTCTTCCTATTCGTTTTCTTTTACACGCACTCCAGCTTTATTTTAACATTACAAAATATTTCACACATGTTTTTGGCTTGGTTTTTGAACAAAAGCAATTCATTATATAAAAATTGAAATTTCAAAACAAAACAATTATGTAAGAATACACGTAAAAGAACATGAATATAAAGAAAAAGCAGCTGGGATATTTTTCAAAATGAGAAAAAAATGCAAATTTCTAAAAAATCGTAGAACAAACGACCCCTATGATGTGCAGAATTACCCCGTTTCGGCTTAGCTCTTGACCCTTTACGCGGCACTCTGTATAACCAACTCATGTTTAACTGATTGAAAAGACGATTTTTTATTCGTATTCTTTATTCGTAAACTCGGACAATTTATAAACAATATGTTGAGTCCAAGTTTTAGTTGGACTAATATAGTCCAACTAAAACTTGGACTCAATGCAAAAGAGACAGATTCGTAGCCCAAACAAGAACAGACATCAAAGCGAGCCTCCTAACCCAAACAGATAGTGTAATCTACTGAGAATCAGACTCGGTCGTGCCGAGATTTCATTACTGCTTATCCCGTGAGCAAGAAAAATATTTGGCGAAACGCTTTATTGTACTTAGGGCGCCTTTTTGCTTGGGTTTTATCTGTAGAATACCTTATTATCAGACGTTCTGGGGTTGGTTTAAAAAGCTTAACTTTCAAGTAAAAAATTTAAGAAATCAGAGAGAGATTTCTTAGTCAACTACAAACTTTGTTATCAACAGGGATAGTTGATATTTTTCTTGAATTATAAACAGGTATGAATACAAAAAAATATAAAAACAGGTTATATATACAGGGTGTCCCAAGAAGTAGTGATATACTGAAGCTGGGAGGTAGAGGACCTAAAGGGCTATCTGAATCACCCCCATGTATGTTCCGCGATTTTTCGTATTTTCGGAGTTATGATTTTTTTTTTAAATTTTTACCTTTCGCCGAGTACGATGAGATTTTTATTTATGGTGACGTGAATTATTGCAGTAGATGCTTGATTTTTTTTGTGTGCTAAGCTGATAGATAGGCCAATTTAGTATGGTAACATTTACTATCGTTAAATATTCAAATGGAATAAAAAAATGCCAAGAAAGATAAAATTTACCCAGTATGTTAACAACTTCAAGGGCCCTTAAAAAAATAAAATCACATAAAAATAAACACCATTAGGCTTTTAAAAACTTGCTCTATCTATCAGGTAGCTACTCTGAAAATTTCATTTTATTATTCATAAGACTTCAATCAAAAAATTTAAATCTAAATGTGGTAAGTGCAAAATTTTAATTTACATGATGATTAATGCTAGCAAAGTAAAACCAATTACATTACAATAAATGTTCAAAATGGCCCCCCTGTTGCTCAATGCAAGTGCGACATCGCCGTAAATCGAAAAAAAATCCAAAAAAAAATAAAAAATAAAAAAATCGACAGGCCCTTTCAGCTGCCAGACCGCTTGGGCGGCAATCACTTTTTAAATTTTCTACGCGTCGATCTGCCCCTGCTGTTAGAAGATGTGGACTTGGAGACACGCAGAAGCATAGTACTGCAGTGTGATGGTGCACCATGCCATTTTGCCTTGGGCTTGAAAAACTATTTAAATCAAAGATACCCTGAAAGATGGATTGGTCGTTGCGGCCGGGGTGACGCATGCCTTATAGCCTGGCCTCCACGGTCCCCCGACCTAAACCCCATTGATTTTTTTGTATGGGGATACTACAAAGACCTCGTCTACTCGAGAGAATGCCGCAATTTGGACGAGTTAACCCGGAAAATGAGAGTAGCAGAAGAAACCATTAAAAATAATAGAAGTGCATTCAGACGTTTAAAAGACAACTTTTTCCGGCGATGTCGCACTTGCATTGAGCAACAGGGGGGCCATTTTGAACATATATTGTAATGTAATTGGTTTTACTTTGCTAGCATTAATCATCATGTAAATTAAAATTTTGCACTTACCACATTTAGATTTAAATTTTTTGATTGAAGTCTTATGAATAATAAAATGAAATTTTCAGAGTAGCTACCTGATAGATAGAGCAAGTTTTTAAAAGCCTAATGGTGTTTATTTTTATGTGATTTTATTTTTTTAAGGGCCCTTGAAGTTGTTAACATACTGGGTAAATTTTATCTTTCTTGGCATTTTTTTATTCCATTTGAATATCTAACGATAGTAAATGTTACCATACTGAATTGGCCTATCTATCAGCTTAGCACATAAAAAAAATCAAGCATCTACTGCAATAATTCACGTCACCATAAATAAAAATCTCATCGTACTCGGCGAAAGGTGAAAAATTAAAAAAAAAAAATCATAACTCCGAAAATACGAAAAATCGCGGAACATACATGGGGGTGATTCAGATAGCCCTTTAGGTCCTCTACCTCCCAGCTTCAGTATATCACTACTTCTTGGGACACCCTGTATATTATTTATTTATATTTAATTTCTCCGCGCGATCACTCATAATTTGCATACGTACAATTAGTGAGCCCGTGCGGGTCGTACACGAGTTAAGTCATAACCCTAACTCTCTCAGTTCCATCTCCACTCTATTTTCCAGAATATTCCAGAAAGGCCCAGACCTTATTTACCCATATTGAACAACACAAGCCATCAAACACGTTTTATTGAATGGTAATAAAACGCGTGTCGAACGGCCGGCGGACACAGCGGGCGGAGCGAGGGAAAAAGTTTAGTGCCTGTAATATACCTACTGGGAAAAGGCATCTACTGGGAAAATGTCTTGTATAAGTACGGTAAAGCTAAAGCTTTTGATTAAGTTAAATGTTTGGTTACAAAAAACACAGATACCATAATTTTGAACACCTGCACATTGACATAATCAATTTGGAACAGCGCGTTCTTTGCGTTTATTCCACGTATGCATTAACTGGAAATAGAGCTCGTCTCGGTTCCTGGTGTCACCAAGACCGGGTCAGTCTGAAAACCAGCGCTGTTTTGTATACCGGTGCAAAACAGCTTAAAAAAAATCTCTTATTTCGGACAACATTGATCCATATGGGGTTAGTAACACAACAAAATACAGTAAATGATTAGTAAGCAAATCGAGACATATAAAAATAAAGCTGAGACTGATCCGTTTTGGCTCACCTCGGCAGCACTGGCACACCTATCTGTCCGAGTAGGTTAGGTGAGAGTGCATATTGTGCATAACTTTAAGATTATAAACAATTTCTAAGAAATCGAATTATATCGCAAAAATTTTCGACTTTTGACGGGACTTGAACCTGCGTCCTCCCCTCAGTACGGGGATGTGATAACCAACTACACCACGAAGTCAAGTGACGTGGGAGTCGAAAATCTTTGCGACTTTCTACGGACTCAAGCGCCGTTAGCGTTAGCGGACGCGGGTTCAAGTCCCGTCGAAGTCGAAAATTTTTGCGATATAATTCGATTTCTTAGAAATTAGAAATTATCCAGCGTGCGAGGATTACGCACTATAATAACAAAACCTTAGATTATAAGCAATTATTTACTCATAAGTTATTCTAGTTTTATTTGTATACCTCCCTATTTGTCTATGTTTGATTGTATTTTGTGTTGTCCATTTGTGAACCAAATAAACCATCTATCTATCATCTATCTCTACCAACTACGTTCACCACATCACCGATCTCTATCAGTGAATAGGTAATTATTTTTAAAGAAAGGGTAATCAGCAATCATTGAACCGATCGAATTGAAAGTAAAATGATCCCTTTTCTATATTTCCCTCTAATTTATCTCCTTACGACGAACGTTGATGCTGGGTTGAGCAAATATAAAAAGTTTAGATTTCCAATAGTTTTTCCTATGAGCAAAAAATGTCAAGCAATAAAACTAAATGTCGTCTTTGCAAGGGTCCTTGTGGTTTGTCAGTTTATGTCAAACTGTCCATATGTCCATTTCCTTGTGATCTCTCGTTACTTAGATAGTTTCTCATTTTATTTATAAAGGTTAAGCAAAGGTTATTTTTGGCATTTATCTCTATAATGATAAAAAAATATTTGGAATACAGGTTGTTAATAATTTCTAATGAACCTATTTCTATAATTCTTAAATTGAGAATTAAATTTACAGCTGTTCAATTAAACCTACCTCTACCCTGAAAATTACGAGCAGGAATACCTACTGCCTATTTCAAAGTCCCTGATAAAGATGTTTCATCCTAATTGGTTATTAAATCCACAAAAGTATCTATCCGTTTCTAACTTTTGTACATAATTTTCCTATTTTTATATGACTTTTCCATAAAGTTTATGATAAGTTTATGTGAATATGTCCAATAATTTGTTATCTTTTAGTTTCCAAACTTATCCAGCTCTAATGTAATTGAATTCAGCTAGAGTAGCGAAAACAAACGAGAAAGACAGATTCATTAAGGCCCATTCCGCAAGCACAAAAACGGCCGCGTGTGTCAAAAGCACGTTAAGGGGTAGCACACACGAGCCCCCAACCAGAAAACAGTGAGAAATTTATCAGAACAAAATGTAATTGTTCTTATTCTTGGTCATTCTGGGCGCTCTGCCTTCTGGTGACGGCTTCTATTTTTAGGAAATAGATATTATTGTAAATACTAGTTGTAATTGATTTATTCTATTGTAATTATCTATCAGCTAAATAAATGTATATCCTATTGTTCTATGATATCTGTGTTATCCTTTTTGGCTTTTTAGTTACTCTAATATTATTCATCATCATCATCATCCGCAACCCGACTTCACCCACTGCTGGGTATAGGTCTGCAAACTTTTGTGCCACTCCACACGGTCCTGCGCCAATCTCATCCAGGTTCGCCTTGTGGTGTTAGAGATGTCATCTGCCCAATGTCCAGATCCGAATTCGAACAAAGGTGAAGGACGTGGGAAATCGCATCATGGAACAAAAATAGACCTGGGCAGTACACCTTGCACGGAGACAAGACGACAGGTGGAGCAAAGCGCTAACTGAATGGCGCCCAAGAACTGGGTACAGAAGCGTTGGACGTCCAGTGGCAAGATGGGCAGATGACATCTCTTATATTATTAACAAATAAATATTATTAACCTACTCTACACAGAACCTACCACGAGGACTCTGTTTCAACAAGTTCCTTCCTCAATTTTGAACAGGTCAGGTTTGTATATTATCTTGTTACGAAGGTTTTACAAAAAATATTTCTTAATAATGATAAATGACCACGTGTCATTTTAAAAAATATAATGCGAGAGCGTAAGTTGGTACTTAACGTTTATGATATCTGTATACTAATTCACATAAACCGTATAGACTAAGGCGGATTATAGTGCCTTTTTTAATAAGAGCTACTAGTTGCCACGACTTATTATTTATTCGTAGGTAACAAACCGCCAAATTCAAAATTAAAGTCATCAGATCACGGTATCATACATATATGATGTATGATACTGTGATCTGATGACTTTAATTTTAACATAATAACCAAATATTAAAAAAAAATTATATTATACTAAATAATTAGCTTGTATAAATTATTACTAGTTTCTGCCCGCGTCTTTGCATGCGTTGTTTCTATGGAAATGTTATTTCTATCCCATGGGCACTGTTCTATGGAATAAAAAGAAGCTTAGGTTTGATTCCAGGCGTAAAGCTACATCTATGCAAATTTCAGCCCGATCGGTTCAGGCGTGAAGAGGTAACAAATATCCATCCAAACTTTTGCATTTATAATATTATTGTATGATTAGCTTGTGTGTGTATCTCGTTGCGAGTCGTTATAAAATGTGTGGTGCCGGCTTAGAATTTGCACCACCCCAACTCTTTCCGCGGGTGTCGTAAGAGGCGTCTAAGAGATGTCCACCGGAGGCAGGTAGCAGCGCCCCCTGCAGAACAATTCTACTACAGAACTGCGATCTCTAACCCACATACCCCAGCGAGATTATGGGCATTACCCCCCATGTGATAAAAGCCAATAAGGTTCTTATCAGGAGGAGGCCTGCGTCCAATAGTGGACCAATACGGCTGTTGAGGTTGAGGTTGAGGTATGAAATGTGTAGCGTTAGTGGTTCGTTTGCGCCGCCACTACAAGGTCCGTTATTAATGAGGTTGTCTAAATGTCTGCGGCTTAACTGGCAGCGTTTATCAGAGGCCCTTGTATTTGAAACGGTTTAAGGGAAAGTCCCATTACAGTTTTAATACCTAATGATTTAGTAGTACATTTCAGTACATAGGTAGAATTTACCTATAGATATTTAAAAAAAATATTAAATCAGGTCATAACGGAAACCACCATAGCTTAATGTAACTTATTTATTTTTGGAACCAAACGCCCCGTCTGTTTCTTTCTCTGACTGGTATTAATTAACAATTTCATTTAGTTACTTTTAAATTAGCCGTTAGTTACCCGCCATTTTTGATATTTTATCAAGTCAGCCTGTAGACCGAAATTTTGTATATCTACATATAATTTTTCATGTGTCTCACCTTAGACAATAAAGATATTTTATTCTCTTCTTTCTATTTTATTATAGTAACCTTGCTGTAAATTTTCCTAAAATTTTAAAACAAAATAATAATCCTAATATTAATTATTTTTGTACGTTAATTTAGATCTCCAAAACTACTGAACAGGTCGCTATGGTATGGTAATAGGCTATTTATAATAGACCTAGGGCACCTGCTGACGGGGACGCTGAGGGACAACGAGGACATTGAGCGTGAACGAAGGGCGCTCGCGATGAGGAGTGACATGCTCGCACGCCGCTTCACGAACTGCAGCGCTGACCTCAAGAACACCTTGTTCCGTGCGTATTGTACACATGCCAGCTGTGGTCGAATTTCACCAGGAAGGCCAACTTATAAAATGTAAATCCTTTATTGGCTGTAGGTTAGATAGTATAAGTTTCATTATGTTTTTGTCTAAGAGCTGTGGATTTTGTTATTGAATAAATAAATAAATAAACACGATTAGAGTACAGCACAATAACGCGTACCGGACACTCATGAGGTTACCGAGTTGCTGCAGTGCGTCGAGCATGTTCTCCGAAGCGGGAGTGCCTGACTTCTTCGCCATCGTCCGTTCGCGTCGCATCGTTCTGGGGTAGGTTGGTCCGTTCTTAAAATAGCATTTCGAAGGCTGTCTCTGACCAGGTTTACAAAAATCCTGTATTTATTCATTGGATTTCCTTTCATATGGAGGGAAACAGAAAGTGACGTGCGGTAGCTTTAGCGCCGTGTTATTTATATTTTTGTTTATTTTAATTGTAATTTTATTCTTGTATTTTTAAACTCTGTGATTTTTCCAATGTATATGGGTTTTTTTGCCGCCTGAAATAAACGAAGTTTTTGACGTGACAACGTCTTATAATTCGATAGAGCCGGCTGCACGCACGAAAAAACATTACGTCATGCGGCGTTACCTCGTCATGCGGCGTTACCTCGCTCTGAGTTGTCACGTTCAACTATCGTCAGTAAACCGACCTTACAGACAACCAATTTTTTTTATTTTTTTTATTTACACTGAAAATACGCGTGCGAAGCCGCGGGCAGAAGCTAGATATAAATTAATAAATAAATAAATAATGCTGGACAATTCACACAGCATAATAATTTATAAATAACTTAAATTAAAATATGTAACTACTTCAAAATAAATTGAAGGTATCCCATTTGTATTTGTCTGTGACGGTGAAAGAATCCACCCCTCCAACCCAGTCTGTAGATGTCGTAAGAGCTACTAAGGAAACCTACCAGAGGAATGGCAGTTGCTTTATTGTTTTTAACACCTCCACTGCGTTCACGAATACGCCTGCCCAACGATGGCGATGATGGCAAAATCACCTTGTTCGTGGGAGGTGTGGTTTATCAGTGTTTGTTCTCAAAGAATATTACAATCACTTAATAGAAATAAATTACAACTAGTATTTACAATTAAAACAATTGAGCTAACACAAACAATCTACAGGTAGCCCAACTGATCCATATCAATACCAGCCGGAAGCGTCCATAACTTCATCAGAGGACCTAAAGTGCTCATTTTTGTATATTCAATTAATTACACTGATTAGTCAGACTTTTGTGAAAATGTGATCGACGATGTTTTACGTAGGGCCTAGACTAGAAGACTTTTGTTCACCCTGTATTTGCTTGAAAATTAACGCTCAAGTTGAAACTTTATAAGCATTAAGATTGATAATAATGATTTTGGTTTTTTGTTTCAGGTACTGAGTGTGGATTTAAAGTGAAATACTCCGACAAAAAGGGTGAGATTAATTAAAGAAAATCAAGTGAATTTTCCACTTTATCTACCTACTTGCATTTATGATAAGTCTCTTTATCTGAACATAAAGATGGTCCCTATCTTAATCGTGTAGTAAACCTCCTTCCTATGTCCCCAAATTTATTGAATGAGTGCGTACATAGGTGGTTATAGCTTGGCTTTGTAAGGGTACATACTCATTTGATTTTTTTTCTTTTTCAAACTTCATACGGTTTTTGTGAAAAACAGAAAAATAAAGACAAAATAAGTGACAATCGCGTAGTCTTTTTTCTTTTAAACTGTTGCCATGCCCTTTTTAGCTCAAAATATTAGTATAGTATTATAATGGTGTCAATTCAGGATCAGCCCAAAACTAAACTATACTATACTAAAATTTTACCATTTTAGTTTAGAACCTTCAAAACGCTATTCAGTTGCACACGGTTTTAGTACAGTTCTAAAATTATTAGGCTCCTAAATTCGATAACGACGCGTTTTAAATTGAATTGAAGGTGTTGCCAGACAGAGATTTTGGAATCATGGACGTACGAAATTACTTCATTTTCGAATGAATGGAATGACCGACTTTTATTATCTGTGTGCATGCACGTTTAACGTTTAGCGCCGAAAGTTTATGTTGCGAGAAAATTGGTTTTTCAATTTGCAATTTGCATTTCTCGTGATACAACGTACACAAAATAATACTTATCTTGGAAAATGGACCAATCGAAACGAAAACGCATCAATAAAAAGCAGCACGAGTTGCTCATGGCGCGACTCCACGCTCATAAAGAGGTGTTATGGGGTAAGCATAAAATGATTTGCCTACGTTTTTTTTACTCTACATAATTGTAGTTATTTACCTTCCTTGTAAAATTAGTTTAGATACCTAAATCTTAAACCCGTACCTACCTACGTAGTTACAGGGTTTTGGATCTGACTGTAAACTAACAATGCTCTGCTACAATATTTATTACTCCAAGTACCTATGTATTTTCTGACGTTCTTTATTTCCTATAGGAAATCAAGCCTCTCAACAGTATAAAGACATGTGGGCCTCGCTCAGTGTGCAGTTGAACCACTATGGCTGCAGCAGGTCCGCGGAATAGTGGCAACATGTAAGTCCATAATAATGTAAAAGTATTGCTTTTGTACTATTGTTTTTGAAATCTTTGGATGTTTACAGATCTGTAGCATCATGGTTAAAACAAAAAGGAAGGCCAGAGAGATTGGTCAAGCGTTAACTGCAACTGGACGGGACCATCTGACGGCCGAACCATCAATGCCCTGGATGACAAGATGTTGGATATCGTCGGCTCTGCCTCCGTTCATGGTTTCGCTGCCATTACATACCTATCGTCGTCTAGCTATAGGTAGCTATAGGTAGTAGGTGGGTATTTTAATTTTGTATCTGTGTCTATTATCTTTTCATGCCTGAGGGAATGTTAGTAAAATGCAAGTATAAATAAGGTATAGGTACAAGGAAAGCTACTTTAAATATTCATACAGAGCAATGAGAATGTATACAACTCTGGCTCTACGAGGTACTAGGTAGGTTTCCTTTAGGTATATACCTACTAAAGTGTATGTTCTGTTTTAGGGCTTGCAAACAATAACAGTCTCCCCAGCTGAATAACCTGCGGCTAAGCTGTTGGTTTTGGACGAAGGAGAGGTCCAAGAACCTGAGTCGCCAGCGTCTGGGCCCATCCGGAGCCGCCGGCGCCGGACACAGAGATCTGCCCGTCCCCGCCCATCAGCAAACGCTCAGCTTGTGGAGACACTTAATGCCAACAGCCGCCTATTGGCGGATTCAATTGTACAAGCTGCTAGAATATTGGCAGATGCTGTTCGAGCACTGGCTACACCTACACCAGTTATTCAACTAGAGGAGGAGGAGAATGTACTGTAAATATGATACCAAATAAAATGTAAAAACAGACTAGTGTTTTAATTTAATAATTATGCCTGGTCTCTGTAACTAACCGCGATATTTTTGATAATTATTGTTTTGCTTGAAAGCCGATAAGTTAATTTCCCTACTTTTCATCAACTTTGCCCTACTAACAGAGATGCATTTACTATTATATAAAGACACAAACACAAACTAGGTATTTAGTTAACCTGCTTACATTCATAGTGAATCATAAATTTATTTCAAAATCGCTGCCAGTATTATAGACTGCATGCATATGGAAATTACTCCTACATTGCTATTGATAAGTAATCTAACACATGAGTATATCTAGGTAGCTTGTGAAACGTGTGCAAAGCCATGGGCCAAAGCAAGTATTTTATAGGTCCCTCAAAACTTAAACACTTAATACATAAAACTTGAATTTATTAAAAAAATTCTGATGAGACGGGCCTCGGAGTTTTTGCACGATGCTTTTGGTAAATACGTCGAGACATCTGCTTACTGTTGGCTGGCTTATACCCCCAACAAATTGTCTTGGCCAACAGCGGCCTGGTAGCTTCCTTGGGCCAAAAACTGTAGCACGGCCAACACCTGAAAATTGATAAGTAGGTTTTTATTTAATATAAGTAAGTACTTACCTACAGGTTTTTTATGGTACCTAGGTACCTACTACTCATAATGTTACTTAAAAACCTATCTAGTCTAGGTGATTCAGAACCCAAATACCTGCTTTTGTTACAGAAAGTACCTACGACAAAAGTTGCGTCTCTGAATTTGACTTGGTTACCTACTACCTTTATTTGTTTTGGAATCCCTCCTTCGTTTAATAAGGGTCATCTAGTGTCCTGATAATGATTAGAGCACCAGATTTAGGAACTCGAAACAGTTTTGCAAACTTGGCTTCGGGGATTTCAAAGGGGTTGGCAAAATACCTTATATTTCTTAGCCTTTCATCGTAATTTCTGTTGAAAAATAAACACCCGCTTGTTGTAGGTAAAGTTTTAGGTTACACTATTCAAAAATTCACTGCTTATTGGGTAAAACTTGCTTACCTTATCCTTATATTTTGCACCAACAATTGCCGCTACCACTTATTCCATTGTTGTAGAGATAGAACATAAATTTCCGAATTTCGCGCTTCGGAAAAACATTTGCGCGGGAAAGAGCCCTGCCTGCTAACTTGGCCTTTCAAAACCTTTGATTTTATGTCATTGCGCCTATCTAATTATTTCTTTGAATTTTTACCACTCTCTCTTACAAAGCTAGGCGGCGTTTTTCTCAAATACCTACCTAAGTATTATAAAAATGTCAAAAAAATCAAAATTACATGAACTGCCGCCATACCAACTATATTTAGTAGGCAAAATTTTACAGTGTTCTAAACTAAACTGTTTATAGTCGAATTTAGTGTAAATCTGTCACTTATGTGGTACAACAGAATACGAAAAGCGGCTTCTAAACTAAATTGAGTAACTAAAATCAAGTTTAGTCCTGTCAAACTATAATTAGTATAGTTTGCACTAAAATGGCATCATCTGAATAGCACACGTACTAAAATGGTTCTATTTTTAAAATTTAGTTTAGTTTAGGCTAGTTCGTGAAATCTGAATAGACACCAATATCTGTGCGATTACATAAGCGAAAACATTATCATCGATGACCAGGATAATGTGAAGCTTGAAGCGATTTGTTAGTCTATCTTCGATACACTAACAAATCGACATAAACTATCCGAAAAACGTTCTGAAACTTTCTTTACCTCAATCGGACTAAAAAACTATCCTCAAACCGAGCTTTCTTTAATCAGTCAAAAAGGTTTCTTTCTTCACGACGACAATGGCGTAGGCACGATTCTAGGAGTGAAAAATCCTCGAGAGTTGAATCGAATAAACACTTCAACTGTACTTGGAATAAATTGAATCGGAATCGGATATTCAGAACTATTGGAAGTATTTACGTCGACAGTTTAGCGTTTAGTTGTATTTGTGCGTGAGGTGAATTGGAATAGGATAGAAAATGTGTTTGTTTTTGTTGTTTTTGGTGATTTTGTGTGCCCGGTTACATATAAAATTACCTTTTATCTTTTTACTGGGTCAACATTTCATCAACTGCTGTGAGTAGCATAGCTTTTTCCACAACGTCAATTAGACAGCGGGTAAAGGTAGTCATTTTAAGAAGTAGGCCATTCGATTGCTAGATTTCTAACGCCTGCACAGTCCTTGTTGGCAGTATGGAGTAATAGACCATTCGATTGCTAGCCCGAGCATGTCCGAGCCTAGCGAGCAAAGCGAGATATCTTTCCGTATCAGAGCAGCGTACAAGATTCCGCTCTGGGCGAGTCCCACTTTTCGCACCTGTTCCCCGCGTACCGTCGCGCGACAGCACTAACCCATCTGTCGTGTGTGAAACCACCTCAACTCTCTTGTTAGCAAAACTCAGGAGTAGTGATATTTGCTGCCACTTTATAAACAATAGGAAGAAGATGTGAAGTATTCACTCAGCAGCTTGGCAGGAGCCACCTGATGAAGCTCAAAACGCACGACGGGAGGACCGTATTGTCGAAACCGGAGATCTCCGCCGAGGTAGAGGATTTCTATGGCCATTTATATGCTGCACATGCCCCCCATTCCCGACGAGACGACCATGATTCTAGAGCCACCCTGACACGCCACTATACCGACGAACTGCCAGACATCAGTCAAGACGAGATCGTGTTAGCTCTGAGGCAGCTTAAAAATGGAAAAGCCCTCGGTGAGGACGGAATAACTTCGGAGCTTTTGAAAGCCGGAGGTGCCCCTGTAATACAGGAGCTACAGAACCTCTTCAACACCGTCCTTTATAGTGGGAGAACTCCAAAGGCGTGGAGCGGGAGTTTGGTGGTGCTGTTCTTTAAGAAGGGAGATAAAACCCTGCTTAAAAACTACAGACCCATCACACTCTTGAGCCACGTCTATAAGCTGTTCTCACGAGTGGTCACGAATCCAGCCACCGGAACAGGCCGGGTTCCGCGGATGATTTGGCACCATAGACCACATTCACACAATGAGGCAGATTATACAGAAGTCCGAAGAGTATAATCAGCCCCTGTATCTGGCTTTTGTGGACTATGAAAAAGCCTTTGACTCTGTCGAAACCTGGGCTGTTCTGGAATCCTTACAGCGATGCCAAGTAGACTATCGTTATATCGAGGTGCTGAGATGTCTCTACGAGGCCGCCACTATGAGTGTCAAAGTACAGGGCCAGCAGTCTAAACCCATCCAACTGCGCAGAGGAGTTATTTTATGTATAATTTTTATTATTATTATATTCATTTTATGTATCTGTCATATTTATTGTATTAAAAGCTATCAGTATTTGCTTACGTATGTTTAATCAAAATATATTATATTATATTATACTGTAAAACTCGCCACCGTCTATACTTGTTCTTCCACGTCCTGTCCATTCAAAGGTTACGTGGAAGAGATCGCTCATAGCGATAAGGCCGCCCATTGTGCAACGTAATCTGTGTTTGTCTTTTCCTGTCCTGTGTTTCTGTTTTATTTGGTGTGCAATAAAGAGTACTTGTATTGTAATGTATTCTGCGATCTTCATATCGCTATCATTTCTTCTGGCACAGCGTGGTCTACCCAAGGCTTCATCTTCACTGAAATGATGGTCAACAAACATTTGACAATCAACCAAAAATATCTACACCTGACCCGACGCACTTGAAGATAGATGATCTCATCACAAAAAACCCACACACTCACAATCCTGAACTAACTCGCAAGCTTCCACTAATGTATTCCCGCTCAATTTACCTCCGGGACGAAGTGACAGCCATATATTATTCATTTGCAGGAAGTACCAATACCCTCTCTGGATATCAATATTTTCCCACCCTTAATACGTGATGGTTGACTGGTTTTTTATTTATTTAGGCGAGTCCCTGAGGCATCCTCTGCCCCTTAAAGTGTCGCCTAAAGTTCGTGATAAAAGGGACCAGGGAAAATTGTTTGAGACGCGCTACAGCCTGTGAAACATCGTCTGTGGGTATTTTCTAGATAGAGAAAAATATGTTACATTAAATTCTTGGTAACTTGATAAACTATATTAATGCGAGATCTACTCATTTGAAACAAGGAAGTAAAGTTTATAAATAAATAAATATCCGTTAAAGTTTTGTTTCTAGTGATCCTTAAATCCTAAAAAAGTAGTTGTTTTAGGAGAGGCAAAGGTTGCCTGGAAGAGATGGCTGTTAGCGATAAGGCCTCCGATTGTACCACATTAAATATAGTTAATATTAAGTTCTTATTTTACTGTTTTGTGTATTGATGGTGCAATAAAGAAATAATCTATCTATCTATGTTTTATATCGCTTTTCTAAGTTATGAAAATGAATTATAATGAGAAACATGAAACAAACCTCATATTGAAGGCTCACACGGCATGTAGGCTTAAATTAAAAGTTTCTGCAAATAGCTTTTACCTTTGCACGTACATTTAATGCGTGAGGTTTGAGAAATGGAAGAAATTCACACCGCTTTTACCGGAAGGCGGAATGAAAGAATTCCCGGGTTCAAATGAAAGTGGAAGAAAAAAAAATGTTTAATGGCTGATAGGAGATCCTCAGTTTTACGGATGGTGGTAAATACACAATCCCGTAGAAGTAGGTAAGTCATGGGGATAGTAATTTACATAACAACTTTATAATAAACTTCCCGAAACTTTGAAAAGTATTAACTCCTCTAAAACACATACCTTTAAAACTTGCTAGTTTTGCTAGGAAAATTCGCCAATTTTAGAAGATTACTAGCTGCGCCCCGCGGCTACGCCCGCGTGGAAATTTAAAATTATCACTTAGGGGTATGAAAAATAGATGATGGCCGATTCTCAGACCTACTCAATATGCTCACAAAATTTCATGAGAATCGGTCAAGCCGTTTCGGAGGAGTACGGGAACGAAAACTGCGACACGAGAATTTTATATATTAGATTTAATTCTAGTTTATCTAATTCATAATGTGTATCTACCTATCGTTTTATATATGCAAACTGTAATTACTACCTACAGACCGACTAACAACTTCTCTTTGCTTCACTTTTATAAATTATTTCCATTAAGGCGGTTGTATGCCTCCAAACTAACGCCACTAACTTTTCTTTCTAATAATTACGTCAATCAAAGGAATTTTTAAAAACCCATTGTACAGTTTATGATACCTATCATGAGCTTTTTTCTTTTATTTTCTTTATGCAGAATAGCGTCGTTGCTCTTGGTGGCCACCGAACTCTGTTTTCGCTTCTCTGTCTAAATTATACGAAACTAAACTGTTTGAGAGGGATTAAAAAAAAGCTTAGGATAGGTATCACTGTATATATACTGTACATTGTTTATTTGAAAATTTTTGTGTTTAACGTAATTAGTAAAAATAGGTGGCGGCGCTAGTGTACGGCAAACAACTGCCATAAGCTAACAAAATAACTATTCTCATGTAAGTGACTGTGTTATTTTTGAGAATAAATATCTGTAAGCCTAAACCTAATTCGATTTGCTGTTATTTTCATTTATTTCATAGGTTAAGTATACCTTCCATAATGGCGTTTTCTAAACGTCAAAAAATAGTTCGAATCAACTGAAAAGAGGGCGCTTTTTTACGAGTGGCCGCCAAATTAAAGTGGCATAGACATTGCTTATTATACATAACATTATTACAGCTTATTATACATGACATAACATTGGATGTTATGTCCAAATAAGCAATTTTTAACAGAGAGTAGCTAGGTACACTATAGGTAGTGTACCTAGCTCTTCTCTGTTAAAAATCGACGCCACCTATTAGTTCTAAGGTAAATAGGGTTATTTCTTTTTTGGAAAACGCCTGTTTCATAGAGTATGTAACAATGCGGGCCAATACGTCCCGGAAGATCTATTTTTCTCTCTCCCCAGCTTTGCTTATCACTGTTTCGAGCACTTTTATTTTATGGCAGAACTATCACCGGGCCATGCAAAAATAAACCTTAACTAGTGTCACACTATATCATAAAAGTTTACTACTATGACTTTTATTTCGTAGTTTACGAAGGAACCGTTAGTAAAAGTTCAGTAATGGCCACAAAACTGAGATATTAAGATTCTTTTTTTCACAGTTTCTTGTAGAAAGCTAATTTGAAAGTTAGGCTTTTCATAAATACTGACTACCTTATTGTTTTTAGAAATGTATTAAAAATGCAGCCGGCGTCTTGAGGACGCTTCCGACTGGTATTGAAATGGATCAGTTGAGCTACCTGTAGATTGACTGCAAGAGTTTGCAGTTAGCTCAATTGTTTCAATTGTAAATACTAGTTCTAATTTGTTTCTATTATTTTAAATAAAAGATGTATGAATAAAGACATAAGTGCAAAAATCAAGATATTACTTATTTATTATTTACAAGAAAAATACACAACTTATGATGAAACTCGTTCAAAAATTCGTTTTATCCTACTAATCAAAACACAAGTCATTTCAATAGACCGCAGGGTTCCAGAGATCTTGACGAAATGATCTGCGAAACAGTGCACTTTCATATTTTCTTATTCTCAATCGTGTTTTCACGGTCAAGGAACCAAAGAAAAAAAAATAGAATTTTATGTAAATCGAGCTTTTTACCACGGCAATCCAGTGGTACTGAGATCTTTGATTTAGATTTGATTTGACGACCACTGTGGCGCAGCGGGCGACGGTCCGCCTGCGACGCAGGAGGTTGCGGGTTCGATTCCCGCCTTGGGACAAATATTTGTACGATCTGCAGATATTTGTTCAGGGTGTTCTGGATGTTTTCTATGTATAATAAAACGTATATATCTATGTAGTGTATTGTATTAAGTATATCAGTTATCTAGTACCCATAACACAAGCTTTGCTTAGCTTGGGGCTAGATGATGCTGTGTGAATTGTCCAGCATTATTTATTTATTATATTTTATTATCTAGGCCTTGTTTGACAACCAAACTCGTTAGATTCTCCCCTGAAATTAATTACCTAATTAAGTATGTGTACGTCCGTAGGGTAGCGAGACTCTGGGTTGGAGATGTCGGACGTTCTCCAAGACGATGCAGCCAGCGTCTTAGGTGCGCTTCCTTGTTACCTATTGATATGGATCAGCTGAGCAACGTATAGATTGTTGACAACAGCCTACAGTTAGCTCAACTGTTTAAATTAGATCTAAGTAAGCCTTTATTCACAAAGAAAATTATACTAGTATTTACAATTGAAACAATTGAGCTAACTGCAGACTGTTGCGAACAGTCTACAGGTAGCTCAACTGATTCATATCAATACCAGTCGGAAGCGTCCCCAAAACGCTGGCTGCATTCCCACGCTGTATGGCAATGCTGATGCGCTGTGCCAGTTACTCACCAGCTCTCGGGTCACGCGTCGCTCGGTACCCCACGGACCTAGGGTCTCGACTCCAAGGGGAGCAAATGTGTAGGCTCTGTCGAGACCTGCATATTTGCGCCTCTTGAGATCTTCGTTCTAAGTTGTTGCAACTCCTTAATTGTTATTTTCTGTTGGTATAATTTATTTAGTTGGTAAGTACCTGTATATTTAATCAGGAAGACCTTAATTTTAACAAAAAATACCTACAACGCAGAAAAGGTACAAAAACGCGAATTTAACGCCAAAGTACCTTATCAACGAATGAAATACGCCCGAGTAGATAAGTTCATTTACCCTTAAAGTTAATTTAGCTTTTAACGAAAATGTCGCCAGGTTCAGCACAAGAAAAGCGATGTATTATCCGCGCGCGATCAGAACAGGATCCAGTTTGAACCAGTTTCATCATAAGTTGTGTTTTTCGGCTCTTTAGTAAACTGAAGCTGCTCCAACTTATCCCAATGGGTGATTTAGTCAACATTAATTTTATTATTTATGTTTAGTCAGCCGATCCCGCATCAAGAAAAAGATAAAATGTATCGTATTTTTTTAAAAGTATGAACACACGTGCACAAAAATGTTGAGGGAAAAATTAAACACAATGGTTTGGTTAAACTCTTGGAAATAAGCAAAAACTTGATTTTCACGCTTCATCTGTCAGGGATTCTTACTTAAAATATCTTTCGTTCCAAAAACGTATGCTCTGTCGCGGGACAGAGCAACATAGGATTTTGCGTTCATACCAGCGCGGTCCTATGAACGGAAGATCCTATCCCTATGTTTTTATTTAGTCCCTATGCACTGTAACCTCGCCACACAGGCTCTTCAGAGACCTAGTGCGAGGGACAGAGCTCTACTAAGGTACAGCTTCATACTAGAAAGCCGAAATATATTTATCGATTATATTACTAAGTTAAGTCTAGTTATGTTGCTTGACCTGACTTTTTGATATGTGATTTGTTGAATTTTTTTTTCTTTTTCTTTCTTTTAACAAAACTGTGCCCATTGCACCCTCAAGCTAAAACTGTTCTCACACAATCTAAAATCATTAAAAAAGTTTTAATATGAAACGCTGCTGGGAATTCAATGAATAGCTTCTGTTTTTTACAGATAATATAAAATAATAGAAATAAATTAGAATTAGTATTTACAATAAAATAAAATGATCTAACTGCAGACTGTTGCAAGCAATCATTCGTTATTTGTTAGCAGTTCGTCCAAAACGCGATTCGTCCATTAACAATTTTAACGCATTCCGTCCAACACGCTGTAACATCTCATTTCTATACAATTCGCGCGTTGTCATAGTAAGATCGAACCATGTGAAATGACCAACCTTTACAGATATTTTTTAAACAAAGGTGTGTCATTGTAACTAAAGAGGAAGGTTTTTTCATTATGTGCACATTAATTACTTGTAAAAAATGTACCCTAGTAGCCTAGGATTACAATCTAGCCACAACGTGCGCTAATGAGTAATTTAAATTTAACTTAAATTGCTAGCATAGCTTCTACTATTCTAAGAACGTGTTCATTATCACCTTTCGAATCGTCTACTTTCTTATTGTTGTGTATAAGATTTACGGGAAGAAACTATGTTCTTGTGTTCTTTAGTTTGTTTACACTACCTTTCACTAATATTAATTTATCACACTACATTAGCTCAAATGGTTTTTTTCCTTTTGAATCTTCTTATTTGTTCTGTAATGTCAAGGAGCTGGATGACCTGGACGTTAACATGATGATGAAGCCTTAGTTCATCAGCTTCTGCGTATTTTGGGATAGCTTTAGCGACGAACTCGATGTTAAGGTCCCAGTGGAGTTCGTCATTTCTTATTTACCAGGGGGCGTTCACTAGAGTGAAGAGTGAACTAAAGAAGAGTCTTGGAAAATATATCACGACTCTGGTACCATCGGAGCAAATGGCAGAAGCTTGAAACAATTTTTGCTTTTGACAGCTTTGGTTCATCATTTCATTTGTCTTTCGTCCGTTTCAAGCTCGAATTGGTACCTTTTTTGCTACCCGTGTGCAATTATGCCTTTTTGAAATTTTTGTTATAGTTTTGATTACCTTGCTGTTTTCTGTTGTTGTAAAATGCCTTGGATTCTAGAAACGAGTATAGTAATCCCAGTTTTGTGTATCCAACAGCTTTTGTTGAGATTGAAATGGTTTCATCCAATTCCAATCGCAGCTGATATAAACCTGTTGCTATTGCAGGTGAGCTAGGCATAACTAGGTTCGCTGAGATGATTATCCAGCCAAGTTGAAAATGCAATTTGGAAGTAGAGCATACCTTAGTATTATGCAGCTTTAGCTTTAGTCACTTAGTTTTAGTGATCGTTTGGTGGTCGTAACGAGCTTTGTAGAAGCTTTTTGACATTGATGCACACATGTGGAAGCGCAGCTGGCAATTTGATACTGGTATTGGTAAATCATTTAATAAAATGTGAAGTTAAAATTTTACTCTCAAGTATTTTGAAAAGGATCAAGCAAAAAATGGGTCATTGTACATTTGCCACAAAGTGAATACGTCACATTTTTGTGCACTCCTCCCATTCAAAGTAAATTTGTCACATGCGTTAAAAAATATGCGAAGTTATTGTAAATTTGTGCAGTTGATGAGATGATTTTGGTTTTCACAATAAAAGTATTAAAAAAAACGAAATGTAAATAAAGTAGGTTACCGATCACGTTCACGATACCAAGAAGCTGACAAAGGCAAAAGTTCCGGAAATAAATTATTAGTTTAGTCACAATTGGATTAAGCTCTCCCTGAAAATACTTCTCTCAACTTCCAAATTGGAACAAGAACATTAAAAGATTATTCATCCACCTCGGAAAGATCCCATCTCAATAATTAAATCAACGATTCATACCATCCGATACTGGGGCCTCATGAAAAATGCAACACGGCAATTTGCGGAAGGCGCCTCCTGGTGGATAATTCCCATTTTTTACGCCTTCTGAACGCGGTGGCGTTATACTAATGTCCTACAGTTATGCCGCTGTAATCTTTAGGTAGTCGGAATAAGAATTTGAGAAATAATCGGTTATTTCGTTTTCTTTTCAATTACAATGTCGGTATTATTTGTATGGCATTTGTGTAGGAGTCAAATTATTTTCAGTTGCAAAAATACTCCAGTGGTTACGAAAGTTATTTTTAGAAAGCCGAACTTTTCGCTTCGGTGGTCTAAATGGGAACTAAGCCACTGCCTGACTTAGTTCCGATGCATGATAAGGGATCACTGGTTAAATTTCCTAAAATTACTTTTTACCTGAAAAGGTCTAAAATAACAAGGTGCGGAATGGACAAACGTTCCGCGGTAACGATGACCCTTTAACCTGTCATCAGTTGTGTCCAAGATGGCGGCACATGTGTCCTCCGTTGGTTGCCTCAGTGAGGCGACCCACAGATCTGAGCCGAGCAGTTGGTGGGTGTTTAATCTAATCTTAAACTAAAGAGAAATTATGTTGAGTGCACTGCGCTTACAACTTAACTTTTTATACCTGTGAGGCGTGGACTATGTTTTTCGAGTATTTCTTTGTTGGCGGATACTCTTTATTACCTCGAAGCATCAAAACGGCTAAAGCGATTTTAGAAAATGAGGTATCAAAACACTTGTCTAAATTCCAGGAGTGATCTTTGCTACATTTTGAAAGCCTTTGTTCCCTCATATTGCGAAAAAGCGGGGAACGAGCTGGTTTTTTTTATAGTACCTATTCAATTAATAATTAATTTTTTTTATGTTCTACGTTAAATATTTTATATTGTACCTATGCATTTCCGACTACGCTATCTTTCAACGTTTCAAGTATAGTCCTCACAAGAGAGTTAGTTTTTCTTTAGAAAGGTATGAGAGTGGCTAAAGGGGGGAGGAAATGAAATACTGGCATTTTGTGTTTGCAGGAGGTGACAAGCTCTCGAGCGAGGACTAAACCAAATTAATGTTATTTGTAGACATTTCTATACAGCCTTTCCAACATAGCTAAATCTCCGCACGAGAATACTAATCTAAACTTAGTTTATCTCTGAAACTCCGTTAATTAAGCTAGTAACGGCCCGTGCGGGTTTACTCGGAATCTTGCACTACACTAACAGTTATTAGTTACTAACAACTTGTGTGATACCACATCGCGATTTGTAAGATCTAGGACATGCCAGTGTTCCCCATCAGCTCATACAGCTCCACTACTGAAGATTTCTCTCCAAACAGGGAGGTTTGTCCATAATCACCACGCTTGGCAAGCAGATTGGCTTGGTCTAAAAATAAATAAATAATGCTGGATAATTCACACAGCATTATCTAACCCCAAGCTAAGCAGAGCTTGTGTTATGGGTACTAGATAACTGATATACTTAATACAATACACTACATAGATAGATATTTTTGTTATACATAGAAAACATCCAGAACGCCCTGGACAAATGTCTGCAGATCGTACAAACATTTGTCCCGAGGCGGGAATCGAACCCACATCCTCCTGCGTCGCAGGCAGACCTTCGCCCGCTGCGCCACAGAGGTCGTAAATCCCCTTAGAGAATCCCCTGCGAAAAGGCTTTCTAGACTTTTGGTCCATAAATCCCATTACAATCAGATTAAGCTGCGGAAGGGGATTATTAGACAAAGATATATAAATCCCCTTAAGGGGGTACCTACCCTCAAATTGCTTATTTTCAACTCCGTCGGACATCCATATCTTCCAAACTACTGAATATTTAACTTTGAAATTTATATATGGTAAAGTTCAGGACTTATTTTATCGATCATATGTTTCGAAAACACGATTCCATAAAATTTTCTCGATAGAAAAAAATCGCAAAGTTACCTCTAATTTTTTACTAAAACCCTAATTTCTCAATAAATACAGATGATACGATCTTGAGATTAAGCATAGTAATTGAGCTAAGTATAAAGAACATTTTATATGTTGCCTTTTTTTCAATTAACTATTCTAATGTTTGTGGGGAGCAAATAACTACTAAAAACTTGATTTTTGGGCTTACGCCGCTTTGCTCTGTCCCGCTCCTGTGAACGCGAAATCCTATGCCTATCCTCTTCACACAATAACGAGGTAGGGTACCGCCTTAAGCATTTATTTTATTATATCAAATAGAGTTAGTTAGTGTAGGCCGGGTGACTCAATGAAATATCCGACCCACCGGTGGCGCTCACTTGTGAAATCCACCCACAGTCATCCATCCAAGATCTTAGTGATAGAAGTGGAGGTGTTGAAAATACACGGATGGAAGGTGCTGCTCTTTCAATGGTAGGTTTCCTTTATGATCAACGAGGAAAACTCAATTGCCCACAATATATCATAGAATTAAATTATCTGAAAAACTTCCAAATGTCATTGGAATTAAACTTTATAATAAGCTCACATCAAATAAAAAGTCTATTGACAACAACCACAGCTTCGTTTGTAACGTAAAACATCTTTTATTAGAGAAAACAGTATACTATATACTATTGGTAAAAGAGTACTTACTTGGAAAATGACTACAAGCAGTTCAATGTCAAAAATCTTCAATCTCAATACCTAATGACTTTAGTACTTATGAGTAAAATATTGTCCCTTACAGCACACATATTATGTAAAATTTGACAAGTTAAAGATTGTTCTATTTCTCACAATATTTATTATTGTAAAGTAGGTATATCATCTTTGCCAATAAACGACTTTATTCATAATCAAAGCCACAAAACAGACAACATAGGTTAATTTTCGACATAGCAGCCAACTACAACAAATATTAACTGCAACATTTAATATTTTTCTTCATCTTTGCAGAGTGGTCAGAATAACAAAGCTTCCATAGCAAACTGTATCATAAACAACAGATTAGCTGCACTAATGGCTTGGCAGCCACTTTGGTCTCCACTTGATTTGTCTAAGCTGTTAAGACGTGGTAGCTTTGTTCAAATAGTATTATAACTGAGCTGTGCTGAACTTTAGTGGAATATAACCACTTTGAATAATGATTCATGGTCTTGAGCTATGAATAACTTAAATACACGCTTTCAGGAAGCTAATATCGTAAGAATGAGACTACAGTGAAATATTGTAGACAATCACGAGAGCTTCCAGGAATTTTTGTGATCCCAATCGGTTTAGGGGAAATACATCAGATCACTCACTCTTATGTCTTTTCAGAGTGGATTTTATCTCAAATTCTAGGGGTTTTTTTTTAGAGATCCTTGAGGAATGTTCGAATAAAAATCCCTAAGTGTTCATTTAGATATTACTAGCTGTTTATACCGACTTTGTCTGCATATTTCCTTCCGTGAAATTTATCTTTTTGCCCTACATAGATAAGATCCTTTGTTTTTAATTATTTAGTCAAAATATTCAATTGCATTCCCCTGTATATTTTTGTCAATGCAAATAATTACAGTCACTCACCGAGTCGATTTAATCGAACAGCACACCGTTCATTGAGGTGTCCCCACAGCAGCATCCCACCGTCACTCCAACCGACCTGAATGCCCACCAGTGTATTGTGTACATCGAAATGGGAACGTGAACGTCCTGCTTTTGTCTCGGAAACGTCAACACTTTCCTTGTAAATGAATGCTGCTCCATTGTCGTTTACATCGCCGTCGCCGCTATGCAAATGTTACAAAAAAGCGCGACAAAACGGGTTTATAATTTCGCTCTTCGGTAATTTTGTAGTAACCGGGAATTTTTATGTGGAATCACAGTTTTTCGCAAGCAAATCGCCGTTTTAAGGAAAATTCTGGGGCATTTTTGCCGCTTCCTTTTTATAACTTTGCTGTCGTATTTGTCAAGTTCTGGCTCGGTTACATAATAACGTCTTTGAGGGATGTTTAATATTTATTTTATGGTTATTTTAAAGCTGCCGCATTTTATACAAATATTTTTGAAAGATGTTTGGGTATACTTACCTCTTAATTTAAAGGCGGCCATAGAATTCAATCATCCAAAGTAAACTTCAAAGTGTAAACACACCGATAAAGGGACAAGCTGAAACAACATTATCGCACCATTGAGAAACAGTAAATAAAATGAGCGGATCAAACTCACTTTCTTGTCGGACATGAGTTCAATCTGATAGAAGCCCCACAAATCTAAAATTCAGAAGGGAAACTGCATAATAAATCGAATTCCGAATGGTAATGTACTACGCGGTACGTTGATACTGTCGGGGGAATCCTCTGCTACCTTTATTTGCACTGTGTAAATGTATAATTTCTTAAGAGCTTCAACTTAGTTCCTGGCTTTTAAGGATTCATTAGCATTGCGGTAGGTCCCAGGGTATCATTGAGTTTGCGGGTGGTAAATGCCTCGTGCATGCATTGAATATCAAATGGTTTGGAGCTAGAAACAGTCTTGAACTGTCAGTTTACTCAAATAAATAATGCTGGACAATCTAGCCCCAAGGTAAGCAGAGCTTGTGTTATGGGTACTAGATAACTGATATACATAATAATATACGAGTAAGTACATAGATAGATATTTTTTATTATACATAGAAAACGACCAGAACACCGTGAACTGTAGATCGTACAAATATTTGTCCCGAGGCGAGAATCGAACCCGCAACCTCCTGCATCGCAGGCGGACCTTCGCCCACCGCGCCACAGAGGTCGTCAAGTAAAATGGTAAATGGTACAATAACCCATTGTAATTGTATTGGTACTTATTAATAGAAAACATTTAAGCTACACTCAGCTAATAAATACTACCTACCCTACCTACTGGCTGTCAGTAGCAAACAGACATAGCAGTAGGTATAATTATTATAATTTAAATAGTTAAAATTATAAGTTAAGTAAGTTAAGTTAAGTAGGTATAATAGATTTTATATTTGTTTCAATCCGTTGAATACAACCTTTATGAACCGAGACAAAATATCTCTAAATCTGAGATTATATCTTAGTTCTTTCCTAGAGCATCTTGTTACAATCAAGACTAGTTACTTTCATTAATTCAAAAATGAAATGTTTAATAAAAGCAGTTTTAATCATAACTTGAACTAAACCAGCTGGCAGTGTTTTTAATAGCACACTCAGCGACGTAAATATCAAACAGCTTTCCCCCTGTACCAACAGTATTTTGTGGTTTAACTTAAATGGTAGGATCGCGTTAAAATCCCCATTAAATAATACTAAATTGCTATTATTACAACGAATAATTCAAGTAAATAACTTAATCGTGGTACTACGATTAGCATAATAACAGCTTTGTGTGTTATTTTTCAACGTCTCAAAATGCTAAATTATGGAAAGCGAGCGAAAAACATGACTCGTTTTACCCTGCTTTTAATAGAGTTAGTGCTGAGTTGGTTGTTTTCGTTGGGTGTAGCATCGGTTTACCATTACTTTATTTTAAGTACTTAAGGTTTGCTTAAAATGAAGGATAGTAATGCTGTTTTCTGTAATATTTTTATGGGGTTAAACGACTTTTATCTGGTGTTTCTGCAGCAGGTAATGAAAAATCTCTGACAAAGATTATTGGGCTCTCTTCATTTCTATTTTGCCATCAATTTTTTCGCCTCGGAATTAGCAGGTTGAAGTGGGTATGGGCAGGCCATATAGCTCGCAGAACCGATAACCGTTGGTCAGTAAAGGTTCTCGAGTGGCGGCCGCGATGCAATGCGAAACGGAGTGTTGGAAGACCTCCCACTCGATGGACCGACGACATTGCAGCGGTCGCAGGGAGTCGATGGATGGGGGCACCTCAGGACCGCTATTCGTAGTGTTGTTTGGGGGAGGCCTATGTTCACCAGTGGACGTATTAGGTACGGGCTGATGATGATATCTATTTTTTAGCTAACAAACTTTTTATTTTATGAAGGCGAATAAAAATTCCCCCCTCTTAATGATTTACGGTCCATGTCAACATTCTCTTAAAAACTAGAACGAAAGTATCATGAAAGTAATCTCATATCCAATGATCAGCTTCAAATAAATTATAAAACTACCTGGTCCCCAATACCTCAAAATCAGTTCCAACCATACCATTAACTGGTTCACCTCTTTAATGCAGGTGTCAGGAGCAGAACCGATTGCATCCCCTGGCTCCATCTATAAATAGATTTACTCGGTAGAGCTGGATTAGAGCACATATTCCCTGTGAATTATTGAGAATTTAACATTCCTTTGACGTTTGAAACGCAGAAGATTTTGGGTTAGAATGTTCGTCTGTTTGATCTGCAAATATTTGACCTATGTTTGTAGCATAGAACCGGATCCGTTGGCTTCGTCTGATTTCTATAGGCAATGAAGGCTCAGCTTGGTTTTGGGCTAGTTAGATAAGATTTTTCACTTAAAGTATTTTGTTTTCAAAAGAGCATACCTTAATTCCGTAGGAACCTTTTTGATATACTGTAGAATAACATCTTTAATCACAAAGAAAATAACAATAAAATAATAGAAATAAATTTGAACTAGTATTTACAATTAAAACAATTGAGCTAACTGCAGACTGTTGCAAACTTATTTTAAATAATAGCACCAAATTGTCGTTTAGATTTAATAAAGCAAATTTATTTGTAGGTACTTTTTCGCAACAGATTGTTCGTAAGTTAATTTGAACAATTAATAATTACAATTGAGTTTACGAAGATACTAAATACAAGAACAGTTGTCTTGTCATACACATCTGCTTTGGTAGAGAATTTTCATGAAATTAAGGCCATCGTCAACTAAAGATTGCGATTATATCGTTCTCACAAGTTTTGTTCTTTGGTGAACTATGTAGTTTGACTTTTATCCAACGAACAAATCTCCAAAATTATTTTGACTTATACTGGATTGAGAATCATAACAATTAAGGCGTCTTTAAAATAGAATCGTCACGTAGAATCCTTACAATAAAGAAACTCTAGAAATTGCGTGTAGTGCTATTCGCACGGTGAGCTTGATAGAATACAACCTCGATACTTTTGACGTGTGCCCCTCCATCTGCAGTTTCTTTCATCAAAGATAGAATTCTAAAATGTGTCAATCTGCGGCGAAACCATTGCCATAGCAAAGCGACTAGTTTAGCAGAATAAAGCTCCTGGCTAGATTGTTAGTTCCAATGTTCACAAATATGTATATTGAAACGTTTGTACGCCCAAGTGCCAGAATCCAGCGATCTAAAATAAGTCTCATGAACTGACTGTAATATTACCTGATTCACAAACAATAAATGAATTATGAATTACTAGTTTATGCCCACGGCTTCGCACGCGTTGTTTCTATGGACACGTTTAAAGGTGATTTCTATCCCATGGGAACTGATTTATGGGATAAAAAGTAGCCTATGTTTGATTCCAGGATTAGAATTACTTGTGTGCGAAATTTCAGCCCGATCCGTTCAATAGTTTTGGCGTGAAGAGGTAACAAACATCCATCCATCCATCCATCCAAACTTTCGCATTTATAATATTAGTGTGATGGCTATCGCAACGCCATAGTGGGAACTTTATCTCCATCGACAATTTCACCAAGGTTTGCCATTTTGCCAAAGCTGAAGCTGCGAACATAGGCGTAGTAATACACGTAGGTAGTAATGGAATAGCACCCTAACTTTCAAGTTAATGTGTCATAATCATAACCCTTACAAAGTTATACTCTGTTAACCACAATTGTAAGATGTCTCGCCAAAATAATGGTGATGAAAATGGTTATGTCTTCATTTTGGAAGAGCACAGATTTTCTAAACAATGTTTTCTACTGTTTGAAGTTAAAATTCCTTTCTTGATGAAATCTTTAAAAATTTTAGCAAATTTCTTTATTAACTAAGATGAAATTCAAGATAAAACTGTGTGAAGGTAATTATTTTTTGGGCGGAGAATGACAATAAGAAAATGTTTATTAGGTACGAGTAGTACTATAAGTAACAAAGGATCGCAGGAATTCTGAATTAAATTATAAATTGCCCAGCATTATTAATTTGACTCTGTAGACGAATTCTGTGGCGCAGCGGGCAGAGGTTGCAGGTTCGACTCCCGCCTCGGGACAAATTACGTTTTGAAGATATATTTTTTATAAACTATAGACCTTCGTTTGACCACAATCTCACCGAGCGGTATTTGTTCTGAGTGTTTTCTATGTAAAGTAAAAAATATCATTCAATGTATGTAATGTATTAAATATATCAGTAATCGAGTACCCATAAAACAAACTATGCTTACTTTGGGGCTAGGGGAGGCTTGATCCTTCTGAAATAGTCCAGCATTATTTAACATAAACGTAAACATTTATTTATTTCATTAAAGATTCAAATGTGTAGATTGGTACAATATAATATAATGGTAAACATAGGTATCTAAGTTTTCTATAAGACTAAAATAATAAGAAAATGACACGAATTAACAGCGAAACAGGCCTAGACTAGTGCGGGGATCATAAAAAAATAAATGCTCTCACTTTAAAGTATAAAAATATAACAACTATAGGTAACATTATGTCATGTGTTTCATAGCCAATAATTTGAGCGATGACAAAGTTACACAAAATTTTTACGATGACAATTTTACCCGGTGACATTTTTACCCTAAGCCTTAAGTATTTTTTTTGTATTTTATAACTACTCTATGTCGACGACTATTTTATTATTTGGTAAGTATGTTATCACTACCAGAACCTTAGTAAGGTGATAGTCTTATGTACTAGTAAACACTGTTTTAGGGTTTCATTTACTTAAAGAAAAAGTACAGCATAACATAGTTTTATCCGAATCAATGCATACTGATGTCTAAACCATATCTCGCGAAGAACCGATAACTGCTGGGGTAAACGTGTTCTTGAGTGGAGACCACGACTCGGCAAACGTAGTGTAGGAGGCCCTGCGGCAAGGTGGGATGACGACCTGCGAAAGACTGCAGGCAGATGTTGGACGATGCTGAAGACAGGGCGCTATGGCGCTCATTATGGGAGGCCTATGTCCAGCAGTGGACTAACAACGGCTGATGATTATGATGATGACGACTAAACCTAAACTCCGTTCAAGGAATGCGGCCCAAGTTATTATTCAGATACAAATCGTGTCTTTTCTTGCAAAAAGGCAAAATACTGAATTGGTTACGCCATGTCTAAGTTTAACGTTGATAAAAAGCGAACACTTTTAGATTTTCTTTTATACTAAAGAGCACGGTAATTCGCGTGATAAAGAATTGCTACTTACCCGACTGCCTCGTTGGTCAAACGGTCGCGTCTTCAATGAGTTCCTGGATTCAAATCCCAGTTCAGGCCAAAATTTTTAAACTTAGTGTTGCAGCCCGGTGTCGGTAAGTTGACAGTGTGTGTGCCTGTGCCCTGTCCTTTGGAAATCACGCTAGGCCGTTAGTGTTGCGCCTGACCTCCCCCGGTCTTGTCGGTCTGCCGTGCCATCGAATTTTAAGAGTGAGGGAATATGGAGTGCACCGGTGTTTGCGCATACACTTGTGGAATATAATATTTTGCTCTGGCTAGTCTCCGTTGAGCTGGCCACCGTGCTGAAAATTAACAAAAGTACATAGTATTTAACGAATCATAACCCTTCATGTGCAAGTCTGTCTCGCACTTGGCTGATTTAGATTAATAATCATAATAGTTTCACAAGTATCCCAATACAAATTCCATCTGGAGTCTGTACGTAGCTACGTATGTAAACCTACCACCATTGTAAGCACCGCACTCCACCAAAGCAAAGACGACGAAAGTAGCGGAGATGTATTTTAAACAAACAATTCAATAAAATTTTAAAGAACGTCATTATTCACTCATCTAGTCACCGCTCAGGTTCAGTGGATACCACCAATCTGAGATGTGTCATATTTGTATGGCGTGATCGAAATGGAGATGTGAGCTGTGCCTCGCAAGCTGGCGACGTCACGCAGCGGAGACGAGAAGAGATGTAAGCGGAGTGTAGTGAGCGGTGCCGCTAGTGCATTAATCTAAACATACATCCAATGGTCGCCGCATGCAGCTCAGTTCTGCTCTGCCAGCACACATCTGTTTTAGCCAGCACACGTCTAGCTAGTACTCATCTCCGCACAGGATTCGGTGGAATCTAGCTGAAAAATGTCTCTTCCCGTCTCCGTTTCGGACATCTGACGACCTCTGTGGCGCAGCGGGCGAAGGTCCGCCTGCGACGCAGGAGGTTGCGGGTGCGATTCCCGCCTCGGGACAAATGTTTGTACGATCTGCAGAGTGTTCTGGATGTTTTCTATGTACAATAGTGACCTTTTCTAAGTGTACATTTATTGTATTTATGGAAATAAAGAGTTTTTGATTTTGATTTTAATAAAAAGTATCTATCTATGTAGTGTGTGTATTATGTATATCAGTTATCTAGTACCCCTACCCCAAGCTCTGCTTAGCTTGCGGCTAAATAATGCTGAGTGAATTGTCCAGCATTATTTATTTATTCATCTCCGCACATCTCCGCTTTAGTGGAGTCTGCACTTCAAGCTCTCATTGTCACAGCTGTGAAATGACCGAGTTTTCAGATGCATTGTCAAGAATCTAGGTTATATAGGCCCCGTGAAAGTATTATTGAGTTATTTGTTGCCTTTTATCAAATGCGTAAAATGGAACTTTGATTCAATGTGTATTGTTGTTGTTAGCAATTGTTTTGTTTGGAATTTCGTTGTAAATTATGCGGTAAATAAAATTATGACTAAAAGCTATGAAATTTGTGTTGGTGTTTTGAAAATTGTAAATGTCGTGTAACAAATGTTTTTATGAAGCAATTTTATTTTTAATGATTCTATGTTCTTACAACTTTACTTCGAAGAATTTCTACTCTCAAAATTTTAGTATAGTAAATATTTGAGACGAACAAAAATAAAAGGTTTTTTGCAATATCAAACGTTTATTTTAGCGATGACCTAATTAGTTTTAAGTTCAGTCAACACTTTAATATCAATTTAAGAAATAAATGCTTTTTATTTATTTTCTTTTATTAATTCAATTAATACAGTTTTTTATGGAAATACTTGCAATTACAATAGGCATAAATCTATGATTATGTAATTATTTTTCACATTAATTTGAACTCAAAGAACTTTTAGTAACTATATTTTATTTAAGTTTATTTATTATATATTTTCAGTGTTAAGTGAAATGGTTGCAGTGATGCGTGGTGCTTCGAGATATTTATGTACGTTTTAGCAGTGATCGTTATAATTTTAACTCAATTAACGTTTTGATCTAAATGTTTGTACGATCTGCAGACATTTGTCCAGGGCGTTCTGGATGTTTTCTATGTATAATAAAAAATATCTATCTATTTAGTGTAATGTATTAAGTATATCAGTTATCTAGTACCCATAACACAATCTCTGCTTACCTTGGGGCTAAATAATGCTGTGTGAATTGTCCAGCATTATTTATTTATTTATTATCTGATTTCCCGGCAGAAAGGTTATTTACCGCAGTTTGTATAGTATTTTTTATTTATATTAAATTTAAAGAAGGTAAACATTTTACTAAGTAGGACTTCATAAGCACATTACCTTACAAAATAATCCATAATTAAGTACTTACTTATCTCCCCAGTACCTAGCAACCTACCCGTCTCATTTCGGGGCAATCTCACAACGACCACGTAAACAGAGTGTATTATAGTCGGCAAATTGAAATCTTTAAGCGCCCCCATAGGCCTCTAATCTCTTAAATAATGGTTCACGAAACAATAAACTGAGATTTTGGCCCATTTTGCCCTGTTATTTTGAGAAAGTTGCTGGGTTTTGGTGAATAATTTTGAGGGTATTATGTAATTTGTGTAATGGCTGCGATTTTGTCGCTATTATGTGTGATCGCTCTACGCGTAGGACTTATTGCTTCTGTTTTGATCAAGTTATTAGAATTATTATTTCATGAGCTTTGACACCAAGCTCTTGCTCTGGGACTTTACGACCTTGAGTTGCCTATAAGAACTGTTTGTTCTGAGGTGACTATCGCTTGCAGTATGCAAGTTGTGAAGAAAAACAAGTAGCTGACGAATAACATAATGTACCTACGTAAGTACCTACAACTAGTGGTGAATTATCGATGAAGTTCTCTGTGCGTCACGTACGCTGGCGCAGCTCACATTTTTTCTGTCATTTTTTCGTTTCCACTCTCCGACTTCCATACCAACATTACATATTATTTACAACATAAACCAGTCAGCAAAATAAATATTGAATCGGGCTCAAGCGATTGAGTTATTGTTTGTTTTTGTTTACCGTATTTGCCGATGAAATGACGTGACGTGAACAAATTATAATATTAATCATTTATTTATAACAGTAGAGTATACAGGACAAAACCAAATGGTAAACTACAGAAAAGACACAGGTCTCAGTATAGAATCGGCGGGGTCACAGGTTGAACAGGTAGATAGATTAGATATAAATTATTTAATTCGTGACGACCTACTTCTGAATTAAACTCGTCAATCCTCGAGTGAGTCACATTTTCAGATGCCCCGTTATCGCGCATTAAGCTTTTTTTACTGAATTTAGCTTTTTACTGAAAATGGCCTAATAGGTAGGTACAGTCAGCGTCAAATTAATATGAGCGTCTAGAGTAGTCAAAATGATATGAAAAACATAAAAGCAATTTGATATACGCAGTTCGAATCACCATATTGTTGTAAGCACCCAAGGTGTTCAAAATATCTTACTTGGCGTTCACATTGGCGTTGACGAGGATGGACCATCAAGTTTCTTGACAAAAATTGACTTCATGACTGGAACAAAAATTACCTTATATTTTTTGCATTATTGTTATTTATATTATTATCTATCATTTATATTTATAACTAGCTTCTGCCCGCGGCTTCGCACGCGTATTTTCGGTAGAATAAGTAGCTAAATTTCACCTTGATCTGTTCAGTTTGGAGATCCTAGGTAACAAAAATTCAGATTTCACAAGCTTTTGGCTTAATAATAGTAGTAGGATTACTATTAGCTTTACTGTCAAAATATTTGGCGTATTCTTTGAGTATTTCTGCAAGTTTCTTCGATCGTAAAGTGAATCAGCCTACCGTATTATCGATCAGAATATTCGATTAATGAGTTCTGCCTACATTTCCGATTTCATCAGGTCGCAGGTAGCCAAATCTCGCCGGCGATCCGTATGAAAATGACCGCGTCGGGCATCGAATCAGCATTCATTAATTGGATTCCGAGGACGGATGGACGTAGGTCGCATTTTCGGAAATATTGAAGGTTGGGTATATCTAATTTTGGGATTTCGGGAAGTTTGTTTCCTCATTTTTGATCTGGCTATCTTGTGCCTTGAGATCTTATAACTCTAAGTTAAAAAGTAGCAAAAATACTTACCTATGTAGGAAGGTAAACTCAGCTGCACTAAGATAATGCACATTGAAGTTGTACCACCTTATTGTAGACCGAGCATATTAGGAGAGAACTTGGTCGAAGAGAATTCTATTTTTTGACGTGATAACGTCTTTAAAATCGTTTTAGTCGGGTGACATGTTCAGAAACTTGTGTCACACCAAAACCTCACGAGCGCGATCGCAGGTATAACGAGAGAGAGACGGACCGATCTCCCGTCTCATCTCGAGCGCTGCCAGTCATTCCGTGAAACTTGTCACGCGGAATCCTCACGAGCGGAGGCTGGCATAGCGTTCGAGTGAGTGGACCGATCTTCCGTCTCTCTCACTCTAGCGGCATACAAACGAATGGAGATTTTCTCGTGCGGTTATATCACCAATAAGACGTTATCACGTAAACATCTCGATCGTAAACCTACTTTACAAACAACCAATTTTTTAAGATACTCATTTGAATTTATGAATTATCTGATTGATAACTATTTATTTTCGATTGAAATATCCTTGATTATTTTAATAATTTATTATTTTAACTACTTGAATCACTGCGATTTAATATTTGCACAGCTGCTTGCGGATTGAATACATTTGACATCACTATAGTCATAAGATCTAACATGCACCTGTAATGATGTATTCAGCAAATAAACTTTAATTTGATTTGAATAAATTTTATAGAAATGATTTCTTAAGTATTCTATACCTAGAGCAGATATTGGGGATTAAAGTGTACATAATATATCTTCGCCAATCCGCTTACCAAGCGTGGTCACTATGGAACAACATCCCTCATTTGGGCTCCCCCAAAGTAGGTCCGGTCCACTGCTGAACATGCTGTGGACGTACATATGTATCCTGATCAGAAACCGACTGTACCCTGGTATACAAAACTCTGAACAATGGCCGTTTTATAACTTGATGTTACTCACAAAAAGTTATAAAAAAGCACAAGTCACGATTTTTCACGACACTTCATTTTCGGGCTCATAAACACCTTCCGATAGGCTGCAGAACCCGTTATTTATGTTCTGCGGTAAGGCCCTACAAAGCCCTATAACAGGGCAACATAAACTTATCTATAAACACCACTACCAACCTCTGACCCTTTTTATGATAGAACTAGCGTCATTCCATGGATTTACTTGCTTGAAAAAGAAGTGTAATGGGCTAGTGTCGATAGGCCGCCATCGGATGCTCCGTACTCACCACATCAAACGGATTTTAGTATTCTTTGTAAAGTTAGCCATAGAAGTGCATTAACTGATCCGCACCGCACGGAGCGGATGCATTGGATTGTCAATGTCGGCAGTCCGATTAGCGCGGATGACGTCATTCGGATTGCCAATCAGTAGACGACTCGCACGCCCGCTCACCCGCCCTTCCTTTTCTTTCTTTTGTTTAAATAGGCAAGCCAGTGTGACTCTAGAGAAATTCTAAAAAATTCTACGAGAACATAAGACACTAATGTCATGGTGTCAGTGGTATAGTAGGTTGGTCAATTAAAATTCCCGGCTATCTTCCACTTGCAAAATGCGTTCATTTTGGTTCGTGTGAAAGTTTTCGGCAGAACTCTCACTAGCAGTGAGATAGCATAGGTAACTCGATTTATAGATTTATAATGCGATTTTGCGCAAATCGTCAGCTATTTCTTTGAACTCATTTTGTGGCAACTTCGAATAGTTTCGCAAATCGGTAGCTAAATAAAAACAATCTAAAACTTACTTTAAGTAAACCTAGTCGAGAGTTTGGGACAAATTTACAATAACTACACATATTTAGTTAACGCATGTGACGAATTTACTCTCAATGTATGGAGTGTACAAAAATGTGACGAATTTACTTTGTGGCAAATGTATAACAACCCTCTCTTATAAAATCTCAAGAGTCAGTCCAACCACCCGTAAACTCTTTTATGTATACAACCATTTAGTTTCCGGCAAGATAACCCATTGTTTCAGCGAGGTGTTACGAGTTACCGCTATTTACGTGCTCAATAGTCCGAGGGATAGGAACATTCACAGATGGACTATTTTCCCCTTTACTTGTGCTTGACCTTCTTGTCAATTTTCTTGGTTATAGATCAACGGAAAGTGGACTACAGGTTTTGATTCCCTTGCGAGAGTAAAAATATGGGGTATTTCATGGGTATTTCATAGACGGCTGTATCTTTTGATTGTGATGACTTAGATGCTTGATTTTTTCACAGCATGGATTGCAGACCGAGTATTTGATATAAGGGAATTTGAACGTGATACCACCACGCGTTTTATGCATTGAAGACACCATCCGGGCCAGATAGGTTCTCCAATACTCGGATGGTATCTCCACCGAGACCTGGATTAAAGAATCAGAATAAAGTGATAACGTTTGACCCGCGATGGAAATAAACCTCTTGTGGACCTTCCCCCACTACGTCATAAATATTGTCATTCGCTATACATATATACATATAACGGTATAATGTATAATCTTAGTATCATATTGCCTTCGTTTCGTGAGTAGATAGGTTTTTGATCAGGTATGTGAAAACAGGACCCTATTACGACTGTAGTACGGTACTACGGAATACCTGAAGTCGAAATACCGGAGAAAGGTATCCAGAAAGAACAGAAAACCGCAGACCAAAACACCGAAAGCACATGAGGCCGGAACACCGAAAGCACACAACATTGAAAAACTGTACACTGAACGATTGCGATCTCGATTGAACGCGATAACGAAAGATCAAAACTAAGCCTCCGTTTTCTGTCCGTCTGTCAGTAGGCTGTATCTCATGAACTACAAAAGGTTGAAATTTTCACATAGAATACACACTCTTTTGCCACTATATCAATATATAATAAAATAAATATAATAATAAAGGGAGCAAGCAAGGCGACTAGCGCTTAGCCGGTTATATTGGGAAGCAGTTAAGGTAGGTCTGAATACAATTTATGTGTTATTCATGTGATATTAAATTCCGGCTATAAAAGCCAACTGTAGTGGTCGGAAAAAGCCATATTAAGTTTAATTTTACAGGAATGTAATGTAGCCGCGGTCATGCAACTGCATTGTTTCTCTTTAAGTACCATAATGAAATTGTTTTCAAACCAATTTGCCGTGGGATTGAAGCGGTCAAAAAATTATAATTTTGTAAAAATTTCAATCTTTGAACCAAAGAAGCTCATATCTAAATCAAATGACATAATCACCTATCATTAGAAACAAAAATTTTCTATTTGAATGATGAAAGTTAAGAAGTAAGTTCTGACTGAAGTGAATAACTTAAACTAGTATATGTTCCTTTTTATAATCGGACTTTCATCAACGATTATAAAAAGGTTCATATACTTAAATAGATAGGCACGAAATTCCAATAGAAGAAAGAATTCGAATCAGTAAATGCCATAGATACCTACTATTTCGCAGGTAAGGTATTCAAACAAGGTCATCTTTATACGGTTTCGGCACAATAAAAAACGAGACAGTAGATCAAATGGGTTAGTCCCCGAGGCCCCCGTTCCCGGAGGTACCCGATTTCTAATAAAGTACCTTGACTCTACTAATCTATCGTCTATCCTACTTCCTACTAGTCCTACTAATATTATAAATGCGAACGTTTGTGTGAATGTTGGTTACCTCGTGTCTACGTAACTACATAAACTGATTTAGATGAAATTTGGTACGAAGATAGTTATGGTTCTAGAATAAAAGAGAGGCTAATCACTTTCAGCTTTTAACTGGTGCTGATATTAATCTGTTGAGCTACTTGTAGATTGTTTATAACAGTCTGCAATTAGTTCAATTGATTCAGTTGTAAAATTTAGGCAGAGATGCGAAGTTGCTCTTGGTGGCCACCAAACTCTGTTTTTTAGTTGTGTCCTCAGGGTACAATTCAAAAATATGATCACGGCATATTTTTAAGTATCAAATTATTTCTTGACTCTTCATAATAAATTGTAGCTAAAAGTCTATTTCCTCCAAAGTTAATTTGTAACAGTAACTAATTCAGTTAACCAGAGTTTGACTCGGGTCACATATTTATTGGCAACTTGTTGAAAACGTAGCTTGAGAAAGTTTCTTTGTAGAACTTTTTAAGGTCTATTGAGAGTGGATACAATCTGTTAGTATACCTTGGAATTGCTTAATATTATTTGACATTTACATGCTTAAATTTAATCTAGTTAGAATTTGTTATATTATAAATTTATTGAATGTATTCCGAAGTTTATGTGACATAATTGAAATCTGTTTTTATGGTAGCTAACATAGTATAATACTGTATAAAACAGTATATAACATAGTACTAACATTTATGGTGAACAACCGAAATACATAAATAAATTGAATTGAATATAAAAGAAATGATTTTTTTTATTATTATTGAAACTTGGTACTTACATTTTTTTTTATTAACTAGCTAGCATATAACAGTTTGACCATTGATTATTATAGAAAAAATCATTATGATAGGTATTAAAATGTTTTCATCACCTTTCTTATTTTCTAAAAATAAAAACAAATTAGAACTTGTATTTACAATTGAAACTGTTGAGCTAACTGCAGACGGGAGGTATCACTACTGGAGTTTCCTGATTCTGAAGACGAATTGAGGGTAGTCGTGGATACTGCCGTCTATTCTCAGATGTTACTCTGAGTACATCTAGTCGCCCCGTGACCACGATCGCTGTAACGCGGTACGTAAACGTAGGGGAAATAATAACAAGGTACGCGATAAATACCCGATAAAATTATTAAATATGTTACCAAATCGCGAAAGTTTAAAAAGTTCTATAGGTATATCTTATTATTAGTAGCTTCGTAAGTTTATACTAATTTGGTATTTTAAACTCATACCGAGAAATTCTCACTATCTGAGGCTGAGATACTGAAAACCACATGTATTGTGAGGCGAGCATTATAAAAAATATACCGCGCCGGTCCAATGGCATTTTTATTGCCGCCGCAAAATAATGACGGTCTTGTGGACTCCGATCGAGTGAAATATTGTCTGATAGGATAACCTCTTTTATACATGCTAAATAAAAGGATTTGGAATGAGTCTTGTAGTTCTCTTAGCCGAATTTCTTCTTCGGCAACCAATCTCAACGGAGACTAGCCAAGTACGCAGGACATAATCATAGTGCAGAAATTTGAGCTCAAACACAGATGCACTCTCTATTCCGTCACTCATAGTCCTGGGAGTGGTCAGGTGCAAGGCCAACAACTCAACATGCTTTCCGAGGCACGAGGTTGTCACAGCGCAACCTTCCAAGCTGCTACTGTGAATGTTTCATGCTTAAAAAGTCTCGGTTACAATTTTGGGGCGAACCCGGGATTCAAACCCTCATTATCAGTGGTTGAACACACGATTGTTAGACCATTTTAATAGTAGAGCAAGGGTTAGTCTTCCATGCGTAATAGATATGCGGCGAGAGGAGGGGAGATGTCCATGCTGGGGAGGGGGTAATTAATTTTTCGTAAGCTGCCAGTATTATTTTCACGCTCCGATGCTTAAATAGTTGCAGGGAGGTGACTATATCTCTTGAGCAGTACTCAATAATATATTGAAATGTTTAGTAGTTGATGTCGTTTGTTGTAGCTCGTTGACGGCACGGGCTACGAAGTGCTACGAATCTCTACGGCGGCGTAGTGGTTTGTATGAGAAAATGAACAGGCATTAAAATTTCATACCCTGCCAGGCGTAGGTTGCTTTTCAAGTGATTCTTTGTGATTGGTGAACAATATTTATAACATCGAAGCATAAAAACGAAACATTGTTTTAGTTATAGTACTTCATAGTCTTTCCTTCACATTTTGTGAAAAAGTAATAAAGCGGAAACCGAGTCAGATTTTTATAGTTTTCAATTAATTATGGGTTTTATTAAATTAGTAGGTTTCTGTGCAGTGCAGTGTCAAAGCATTCTCATAAAATATTATAGTACCATTACTCTCCATTGGGGATGACAATGCAGAGTGAATATCTGCCATCATAGAATGAGCCTTAATATAATCCGATATTTATTAAATTAATTGATTTAATCGTGATTTTAATTGTGTTGGATTTTTTGCGCTTTTTGCTCGAGTTTGATATAAATTTAATATTTGTAGACAGTGTGCGTTATTTATTGTTATTCGTGGGCCTAAGACCCTAAAACCTCGAGTTTGAAATAAAAGTTTATTTAGGAGTTTAAAATCTAAAATGCATGGAGGAATCAAGCTTTTCTCCAAAGTAGGACTAATGTCCTTAAATTCTTAAATAAACTTTATTTCAGAGTTGTATTTGATTGTTGATTATTTACAATGTAGTCATTGTATTTGTAAAATCACAACTACTGACTGAAGCTTTTTGGAAAAACTCGTATACTGTAAAAGCTGGGAATACCTGTGTAAATATTTCCTCAAACTTAACAAACTCTTACCCTTTTAGCCGATATGTGTACTGCACAAACTCTCTAATTCAGTAAATACGAGAGAGTTTACCCTACACTGATTCAAAATGAATATAAATCTCCCAAGTTTGTTTAAATCTGAATGAATTACTTTATCGTCGGGACTGCGCGCAAAATTCGAATAAATAAGGCTTTTATTTAAGCACAGCCTACCTATATCAGGTTATGGAAAGATTTATTTTATTACCTATGCTTTATTTATGAATTAAGGATACCATAATAATGTATTAAGTATATCAGTTATTCAGTACCCTTAACGCAAGCTCTGCTTAGTTTGTGGCTAGATGCTGAGTGAATTTTATTGTTCAGCATTATTTATTTTTATCATTAGTCCAGAGTCTTTTGATTTAAAAATTTATAAATCATAGAACTGGCTGCCCAAAATATCACTGAATATTACTTTAATTATAATGTAGGCTATTTGTAATAACAACTGATTTTTTCTTGCATCTCTCTGTTTCGAAAGAATTGGATTTATACAGAAGAAAAGAAAAATTACATCACCGATTTCAATAAATGAAAAACCTTAATTTGTGCGTCCGTTCTTCAAACTGCCGACAATTTATCTTTATTCATCTCCCGCCAGGTGTCAAAAGACCCTGGACTGTGTCAATAGACCTCGAGTAATAAATCAAACATCCACTCGAGGGTTAATTGTACACAAAAGTTTGACTGAAAACATTTCACGGGAGCTGGTTCAAGTGATCAATGATATTAATTGAATTTTGTACCCTGGGAGAGCTTAGTTATGGACAAGAATAAATTCTGGTTAACGATTTTTAAGTGGATAGGAGGACATGGTTTCAATCAGCTCTTTGAGAAATCAATAAGAACCCTCGTCGAATCACCACAGTGGGAAATCTCCACTAACCCCTAATAACTCGCACTAATCGAAAACGAATGAAAACCTTAACAAAAATTAAAAGTACCTAATGGCGTTTCCATTTTTAACCGACGAAAAACGGAGGAGGTTCTCAAGGCGACGCGTATATTTTTTTTATGTATGACGCATAACTTTTTACAGATTTCATAATTCTTTTTTCAACTATTTCAGTAGTTTTTTTTTTCTTATAAACCAGCGAAACACTCACGGGTCCATCTAAATTGACCTGCTGGTCCCTATTAACATTTACACACAAAAATTATATGTGATGCAAATGTCTGAACGAAAATAATATAGAAAATAATACAAATCCTGCTATATAGGACAGGACTTTTATTATGTTTATAAGCCTTTCGTCGTCTACACGTTACATAGTCCAAGAACAGTGAAAATCTCGTCATTTATTCGTTAAAATTTTCATGGACGCTCGCAGCGTGGGGACAGGAAATTTATTCGGTGCTCACAACATCTGCGGCCACGTGTTGCCAAATAAAATCCCTCGCAATTTTACTGTCAAGCACATATGTACGACTGACAACCAGGTGGAAGTCATTGTGTGTAAAATATAAAATTGCTTCCAAGCGTTTGTATTACTTTCAAACTTTGTAGACGGGATGCCTCTCATCAATTCAAATACAAATGTTTTTTATTTCGTTCGCAAAGTACATAATTATCTAATAGTGTAAGTGTTTAGTTTTACAATTTCACCTTTTCTAAGTGCACTTTTGTATTTATGGAAATGAAGAGTTTTTGATTTTGATAAATGCATAGAAGGAAACATCTGCCCTTACTCTGATTGGTTCTTTGGACGCTGTATGTAGATTTCGATAACAATAAATATAATGTAGGTAGAGAACTTGATGAATACAATAAATCATGGCTACCACATGAGTCGTTTCATTCTGACCTTCCTTTATAATATTACTTAAAGACTTTGGGAACCAACATACTCATACCGAGTATAAAATAGCCCTATTCCCTAAAAATAGCGACATACATAATATAAATACTAGAAATAAGAATAAACTCGCTGTGCCCACAACTAGGCTACACAAGATAAATGCATCTTTTAAAGGGCAATGTATACGCTTCTACAACAAAACTCAAAGTGAGTTGCAAAAAATATCAATAAATAAATTCAAACAAATTGTCAAAACCTTGCTGTGCAAAAAGGCTTACTATAAAATATCAGATTATCTAGAGGATAAAAAAGCTTGGGACGGGTTTTGCTCCAACTCGAAAAATAACAAATAACAGGCTAAAGGTTTCTTCGTCGCTTCTTTACTTTAGTCTACATATCGAAGCGACAGAAATCAAAAATATCACTTTATTTCCGTGTCAGTGTTTACTTTTATATTTTGACCTTTTCTAAGTGTACATTTATTGTATTTATGGAAATAAAGAGTTTTTGATTTTGATATGGAAGAAAAGGCTAGTAAATAATGAACAAATATGTGTTTTCTTTTTAATTTTTGCTCATTATTTATAAACCTTATCTTATCACACACGCTGCCCACCTGGGGAAGTAAGTAACAACAGTTTTTTTTATAATTCTATTATAGGCATCCCATAGCGGTCGGTAGGAATCGACCCATCCATAATATAAGCCCACCAGAGAAAGGACAGATTAATCTGTGTACTTTGTATTAAAAAATATATCAAAAAAGACCTAAAAATTTTATATCAGAAATAAGTTTTAGGAAATTAATTAGCAAAGAAATATCGAAAAATCTCAAAAAAAAAAATGTGGTTTGGATTACGATTAATTCTAAATTGGATTTTTCCATTTTTTCACTTTTGTGATTTTAGGAAAAAATATTACCTTTCAGTTGAAACACCTTTAGATTTCACGAAATTTTGGATTAGATTAGGTGATTGATTTCTAAATTAGAATTCAAATAAGTTCTGTAGGCATGAAAATTTACTTACGCCAAATTTTTCTTGAACGAAATTAATAGTATAGTTCAAAAGACTGCTGGTACTATATAGTTAATATTTTTTATTGAAAATACTGTGTACGTATTTTGACGTGACAACGTCTTATAATTCGATAGAGCCGGCTGCACGCACGAAAAAACATGACGTCATGCGGCGTTACCTCGCTATGACGTCATGCGGCGTTACCTCGCTCTGAGGCGTTCCATGTAAGGCTTGAAGTGCAAGCAAGAGCGCTCTACATCCGTCTCTCTCCTACTTGAGTGAGCGGTGCGTCTGCGTGGACAGCTGCTATACTATAGTACATTTACATGATTTGATCGAGTATCAAATGCTACCATTCCATCAGTATTTTCTTAACGTGACAACGTACGTTCAACTATCGTCAGTAAACCGACTTTACAGACAACCAATTTTTTTTTCTATTTCTACTTATATTTTCTACAGGTAAAGTTTTGACAGTTGTTTTTTTTTTTAAAACAAAATGTACCCTGCCCTTAAGATAATATTTTACCTATAGGTAACAAGTATTAACCTTAATAATCCAATGATGGATGAAGATGATAAATTTAGTTTTGTTTGACAATGCCCTTATACAGCAGCATACTTTGACATACCCTTAATTAATTAATTTATTATTTATTTCATTTTTATTTAATTTTTAGTCATGTCTGTCTGATTTTTTCTTTTTTACCTTTGTACCTATAACGAAATACATGTAATTATTAAAATAGTACATAAATATAGAATGTAACGACATCAAGTGTAACACAAGTGTACCTACGATGGAATAAATACATACAAATACAAATACAGATGATGCCTAGCCAGGTGCGCAGGACATATTAAATGCACAAGTGTGCGCGCAAACACATGTGCACTCTCTATTCCCTCACCTTATAATCCGATAGACCCAACGAATAATCTAATGACGTAACGGGAAATGTCCGGACCTGGTCGAATCTAAAAATTCTTTCGCTAGTACCTACTACAAAGACCATCCAAGAGACCTGCCTACAAATTTTTAGTATTATCTGAGTTGTGGCAACATAACTAAAACTTATTTGAGTAAAGGTAAAGTACTGGCACAAATAAAAGTGCGCCGCTATAACTCTCAGAATGCTCACACGTTAATCATGTTTAAGCACGCTTCACCCACTCATTTTGTGCTCGCCTGTACTTGTGGAACGTTTAACCCGGTTAAGTTGAGCTTTATAGATGTTTCGTAGGCTGAAAATGAATATTTATAATGTTTTCTTTACAAATCACGTTCGTACAATCTTTCAGAAGCTGCATAGACATGCTGCTGCCCGCGGCTTCGCACGCGCTTTTAAGCAGCCTATGTCCGTCCCCGGGATACCATTTACCTCCCTGTCAAATTTCATTAATTCCGTTCAGCCGATTAGGCGTGCAAAGGTAACAGACAAACAGATACAATTATTTTCGCTTTTATTTTAATATGGATATGGCTACGACAGCAATAACTGCCGTAGCCGTCACAACGTAAGAATCGTCTCTCTATCTGAGCCGATAGCATTTTTATATTTCAATGAAAATGGAACGTTTTTCCGCCGAGCGCTAGATTTCAACCAACCGAAGGCCTGTGTCGATAAAGAAATGTACAAAAACTAACTATTTAAATAACACAAAATGAAGTTTCGTCAAAACTTAGATTTGCATCAACCGCCAAGGGATCAAAAGTATGCTTTAAAATTTCTATGCGCTGTAAATAAAATATTTGAAATTAATTTCTTCAACTTCAATAATTTACGTAATTTATGACGACGCGATGTCATTTTTGTCTATTCTTTTCTAGATAACATTAGTGTACATTTGTGTTTTTGTTTATCAAATAACCAATCTACCATTGCATACATGTCATACTAATTTTATTAATGCGAAAGTTTATATGTATGGATGTATGAATGTTTATTACCGCCGAAATTTGTCATACAGTCATATACTTTTTATCCCAAAAATCAGTTCCAATGGGATATAAATAAGCTTCATACGTTCCCATAGAAAACAACGCGTGCGAAGCCGCGAGCAGAAAGGTGTGTCAAATAAAACACAGTCGCAAACACAAGTGCGTCATTATTGCTCAACTCTGCTCAAAAGTTCAACTGGAAAGTTGATGCGTTGTGCGCCAGTCAGCAGTTATTATAAAATAGGTCACAATACCGATTTGAATTGCTCAACTTTATAATTGTGTTTTGTTCTACGGACGGATTGTGGAAAGTTTGATAGTGTTTTGTTTGTTTCCTTTTGTTTTGTCACCAGTGTGCGTTGTGCGAGTTCAGTTTTTATGTTGGCACTCGCATGTGAGAATCAGTTATTTTTTTTTATTCAATTAAGAGCCATAAAGCTTCAGGGATAGAACAAAATCATCATCGGCCTGTTCAACCCACTAGAAAACTATAAACTTATTGGGGGGGCTGGTCGTGGTTCCCTCACGTATGCCATATTGTCTTCGTCTGCATAAATCATTTACTTATTTTGATAAGACGACTTACACTTAAATACTTCATAGCAATAATTTCTGGCATTGACATAAATCAATTTGGAGCAGCGCGTTCATTTGTAACTGGAAATTCATAGAGCTCGTCTCGGTTCCTGGTAACCAAAAGCGGGTTAGACTGAAAACCAGCGCTGTTTTGTATCCCGGTGCAAAACAGCATAAAGCTGAGACTGATCCTGTCACGAGGTTAGGTTATGTTAGTGTGCATATTGTGCATAACTTTTAGAATAAAAGTTATTATTTGTACCTACTCATAAGTTTTAATTCTAGTTTTTTTTATACCTACCTACTTTATATTTTATGCTGTCCATTTGTGAACCAAATAAACCATATATCTCTCCATCTTAAGCGTTAAAACCAAACCTTCAAGAGCTAGGTATAATTAATGTTCGCAACTAGCTGTTGCTGGCAATCGTTCATAAATGAAGAAGATATAGTAACTACATAGATTAAAGTAAGATTATTTTTCTTTCTTTTTTTGTGTGCCAATTAATAGAATGATCTTTTTAAACCGCTGTGTCGCCAAACTTTTTGACTTGGTCTTGCTATGCATAATTAAATGGCCAAAATGAAAAAAGAGATAGTAATTATATAGATTAAAGTAAGATTCTTTTTCTTTCTTTTTTTGTGTGCCAAATAGTAGAATGACAACCGCTGTGCCGCCAAGCTTTTTAGCTCGGCCCCACTATGCATAATTAATATGGCCAGTCGAGGAATTGTTGGTGTTTTGCATTTTTAAACGTAAATAGAGTAAACTTTATTGCTTAATAAGCTTAAAGTTTTCTAGAGGTTACTTATAAGTTTTTGCATAAGTTTGATAAATAACTCTGCAGAAGCTCGGCTTCTGCAGGCCGCCGTTTTTTAATACTTACAAACTGGGCTCAACTGATTTTTAACGATATATATTATTATGATCCCTATTTCCTTGTATTTATATGTCTTTACTTATCAACAAAATAAACTATTCTTATATTATAAGAAACTATAAACCAGAGAAGGTTTTTCTAGTGTCGATGGTTACAACGTGTTGCCACACATTTGGCATGAAGTTATAGATATAAATTATTATCATAAACATACTAAGTCAAAGTACCTAATATTGTTTGCGATTGAAACAAATACTACCGACATCTGCAACCTAAAAACCAAAGCACCAATACACAGTTCTTACTTGTTCATATATATATGATTAATCTCTCTATCCTATCTATTCACAAAGAAAATTACAATCAGTTAATATAAATAAATTAGAACTAGTATTTACAATTATTAAAACATTAGAGTTAACTGCAGACTGTTGCAAAAAATCTTCACGTAGCTCAACTGATCCATATCAACACCAGTCGGAAGCGTCTTCAAGACGCTGGCTGCATTGCCCCGCTGTATGGCAATGCTGATGCGCTGCGCCTGATACTCGCTTATATGACTGTCTATCATATTTTATATATCGATATATTTTATATTGATATAGGTACCTACTTATCTGGAGCAAAATTAATCTGCTAATCAATCGTGTCACGGACTATGGTATCGTGGCAAAATTCCCACGTAGAATGCTTAGATGAAATAAACTCCATATAGGGCGTGCAGTACTATTTGCACAAATATGCATATGCGGGATGCACTCCATCTGTAGTTTCTGCTGTAATTCGAGCTGACTGTGTGACTCATTACAAAAATAGTTGCGAGATGGGAAGGTTGCGAGATGGGAAGGAGCCCTTTCATCTAAGCTAGAAAAACAAAACGTGTCTACGGCGGCGAGTCTCGGACGATACCATTGTTATAGTGAACCGAGTAGCTTAACAGAATAGGGCACCCGACAAGTGACTATTGCTTAAAATATAATTTGGCGTGTTTTATAAAACGATAATTAAACCGACTTCAAATTCTTCCAGTGGCTACATCTAGTTAAAATTCGAGTCTAGTTTAGTTTGATGACACATCGAGGTATACCATACCAATAGTCTTCAAACTTTATTTCCTTTAGACCTTACAGGACTCTAGGACATGTCAGATGTTTTAAATTACATAAATTAAACTAGAAGAGATAAGAAAAGCGAGGAGTACAACTTGTCAACCTGAAGCAAAGGCATTAGGTGCCTGTTATTTCCCTGGCAACAACACCCTTCCAACCAGAATACAGCAATTTTTTCAGCAGAACAGTACTATACCTCAACCTCAACATCAACATCAACAGCCTGTATTGGTCCACAGACACACGCCTCCCCCTGATAAGCGCCTTATTGGCTTTTATCTCATGGGGGTAACACCCATAATCCCCTCGCTGGGCATGCGGGTTGGGGATCGCAGTTTGGTGGTAGAATTGTTTGTAGAAGGCGCTGCTGCCCGCCCACGGTGGATATCCTTTAGTCGCTTCTTACGACTCCCGCGAGAAGAGTTTGGTTGGTGCGAATTCTAAGCCGGCACCAAACAGCTGAACAGTAGGCAGGCAAGCAGTAGAACAGTACTACGTATGAAAGAAATGCAAATTGTTATGGTAAGTAAAGTACTTTGTGTAAAAATGCGTAGACAATGACGGTCTTGTGAACTACAACATAACCAGTGACCACGATCACAGCATAACTCTGCCCTGTAACTACCTGATCCCCTTTTGTCGTAATCCTCACATCTTAAGGCAGTAAAACAGTACCCTGGTTAGCTCATCGGCAGTAAAAGTCACATTTGGTCATTAAATGTACACGTTCCGGCCACGTACATCCCATTTTGTTCATAAACCAATAGACAGACCTTCCGTTACCGAAATGTTATGACGTTAATTTGATACGAATGACCAGGTTAACTAGGGTAGACGGTATTAACTATTATTCGTTGGGTTAACTATCTAGTAACGCGTGGGTAGGTATTAAACCTGGTTTTGCAAAGTAGAATCATAGATAGTTATAATGAAAATAAAAAAGAAGAAGGTTTTAATTCTCAACTCAGTGAGTGGTGAAGGTGCATACGCGATTACTACATGTAACTAATCAATTCGGAACGGGACGCTAGTGTAATTAGGATAGAACTTCACTTACAGGTAAGTTCGTTTAATCATTAATTATAATAACAATAGGTTTATGGTGAGATGATGTCAATAATTATATCACGGTAATCATGCGACTTACACAATATACTTTGTCAGTATTCTTTGTATCCAGTTATTTATTTTGGAAAACGGCCCCTAAAGCTGTGCGTCCACTGGAGCGGAATCGGAGCGTACGCGGTGTCGGTATTTACAATGTGCCTGGCATCCGTATCGGCAGATATGCCGATCCAGTGTACGCTGTAGCATAGAAATCAATACAAAGCAACCAATCCTTACGTGCGTACATGTCGATTCAGATCTGGTGGACGCATAGCTTAAAGAACATAATAGATGTTAATTTTCTTAACACGTTATTTAGTGTAAATGCGAAAGACTACAGGCAGATGCAAGCTGAAGACAGGGCGCTATGGCGCTCATTAGGGGAGGCCTATGTCCAGCTGTGGACTAATGTAGGATTATGATGATGATGACTGACAGAGGATAACAGGAATGTGATCTGAGAGGCCATCCCCCCGTTTGCTCATTGATGAAACAAAAAGTGGTTAGCTCTGGTTTCATTCAAAAACTTGTGTAATTTTATTACCAAGAAGAATATGATTCTTTCTTCTTAAAGTGCCTCTAGTAAAAAAGTAATTCTTGATTTATTTTTCCGCCGTTATTAAATGAACGAGAACAAAGTTATATCAAAGCAAAACTTTTTAATATTATTACCTACAAGTCGGGAAAAGTCATGTCTAAGGGTGTGTTTTGGTAAACAGAGGAAGCGAGTTAGCACAGTTTCAATAGAGCGTTTGCCGCTCCACTCATTATCTCAAAGTCATCCTAAAGAGTTTGAGAAGAGAAGAAGATAATAGAAGAGAAAATAGAACAGTTTGCACACTGATTGACTCATGGGTTGATCCTGTCGGCCAAGATGACTCATCAATAGCAAAAAAAACCTGCTGTGTGAATCAAGTTATGTCTAACCAATCTACAAAGAAAATTAAACAAGTTCAGGCAAAAAATAATTCAAACAGTTCAGGCTTTGAAATTGTTAGTCTACAGCTTGCAACCTGAAAGTATTTTGATAATAAAAAAACGTTTTTTTATTTTCATTTTTAATAAACATATTTTTTGATTTGTGCACAATGTTTCTTAAACCAATTTATTGTTGAAAATAATCGAAGGTGTCATTAAATTTAATTCAGGAAAATATAACTGTACACGTCGAAACGGCCATATAACATAAAAAAGTTAATGCTCTACTAAATTTTCCTTACTGTTGGGTGGTAGAATTTTGATTACACTCAACAGGCATCAAAAAGTTTGGTCCAATTTTATACGGCGTAATTAAAATGTGGCTTAGGAGTTCCGGAAAAAAACTCGGGTTCTAACTTAAATAATTGGATGTGTCTGTCAAAGGTTAGGTTTGGGTAACTGGCAAAATGTCTATTATGTTGGTCATGCTTTTTTAACTAACAAATTCCATAAGTGCACAACCAAGTGGATTAATCATCGGCTACATAGTTACAATCAGTTATCAATATCGTATCATCTTTACAATCAGTTACATCATGGCTAGAATCATAATTTTTCAATTTCAAATATTCTTTATTAAAACTTTAAATAACATTAGTGAGGTACAATTTCTAGTATAAATTTAATCCTAGAATGCACAAACATACTTATATAGAAAACGTTTTAAAAGCTAAGGTGTGCGTTTATCAAAACTTACATAAGTAGGTATTTTTACATTTCGCGTTACAAAAGCATAACTACTTCATCATAAGTAGATGTTATTTTAAAATAAATGCGCTAGAATGGCTAGAATCATTAACTACATAGTTAAAATAGGTAAGTAGGTACCTATTTCAATAGCTTTTAGCACAAAACCGTTAGGTACTACCTGATAGTAAGCTATGATACAGTAAGAGCAGTTTAAATTGACTCCGTTCATTAACAAGTTTCTGCCCGGGGCTTTACACACATTTTTCCGTAAAGTCGTTTTAAACCTTTCGTAAAAATATCTAACTGACGGTAAAAACCGCATCAAAATCGTTACACACGTGATATACTCGTATGAGGAGTTAGCGGATAAAAAGACGTCGAGACGCGGAAAGCGACTTTATTTTCTACTATTTCTTCATTATCATCTCCTTGCCCATATTGGGGTCGGCACAAGATGTTTTTCTCTTACCAATGTCCTCTTACACCCAATACGTCCTTCTTTTCTTAGGTCTTCCTCTCCCAGTTTATCTTATCCATATCTTATTTTCTTACATGAAAATAGACAGTAACAAAATAATGTTTACACCATAGAGTAATGAACCATTTATCTATAGACTCTTCAATAAACTGCCCGCAAATGCCTATGTGAATGTCACCAGTGCGTTTACTTGCGTTGCGTAGTTCCCATTTACATGACTAATTAACTGGCAGGAAGCCAAGAACCGTCGAGGATTCTATGTTGGCATACTCTATTAGCGATAATTTCATCTTCGATTAGCTTCGGAACTTTGAATTGACTTCATAATCATGTCACATTAAGTCATTATGCCACATATTCCTCGTATTAAGTTGTGTCTTCAGTTACTCGTGATTCTAATGTTGTCGACAGGTACACTATTATCTAATACAGAGTGTTATTTTTTGTGTAATGAGGTAGTGATGGTTTACAATTTGCAGCAAATTACTTTTCCGTTAGTTTTATTCCTTGTAGAACGCAGAAAAAATTAAAATGCACAACAAAATAAATAATATCGCGCCAACCCGAAACGAATGTCCTCAAATAATCTTAGCATTAGCTAGTTAAAATAGCCATTTGCAAGCAGGGCTTAATGTGTGCCAATTAAAGTATGTTTTTCTTTATGTGTTCGTGTGTCGATTTTATTAGAATAAATTTTAATTCTTATATTATTTGGTGCTAATTAAAAATTGCTAAATGCATCAAAAATTTTTAATATACAAATATTTTTAGTTCGTCAACTTTTGCTTTTATTACGTAAAGCTTCTACCACCTTACTCGGCTTGACGAATGTATACAAAAAGTTATGATTACAAACGGTTAGCACGGATATGAACATGGCAAGTAGTTCTCAGAAACTGGAAACAGAATTGCCAACTGCATTCGAACTACGTATTGGATATTAATCAAAGTTTGATTGGATTTCAGCACACTTGTGCTGCCTATCTTAATCGGATTTTTAAAGTCTTAGATACTCGTAGGTCATCGTTTATTACTTTAAATGGAATATTTTATTGACAACGAAAATTACATTAACAATCAATAAAAATAATTAAATTAGAACTAGTATTTATAATTAAGCTACCTGCTGACTGTTGCAAACAATCTACAGGTAGCTCAACTGATCCATACCAATACCAGTCGGAAGCGTCCCCAAGACGCTGCCGCTCTGTATGGCAATGCTGATGCGCTGCGCCAGATACTTATCAGCTCTCGGGTAAAGTAAAAGTTATTGGTGGGTTGGGGATTTCTTCCGCCCACGGATTGATTCATCATGCAAGCACTGGTGGTCTGCATGTATAATATAATTGCCGGTTTTTACGTTAGCTTGTGTCAAGTGTGTAATATGATTGTTCTTAGTATAAGAGTGGAGTGGGTAAAGTATAAAGGTAAATCCGGCACAATTTTGATTACTCCCTTTGACTGAAACTACTCTTGCGCTTAACAACTCTAAAAAAGTAATTATCTAAAAGCATATTGTTCGTTTAATTATTTAGGAATAATAAAACGCAAAACAGTTTATTCAACACAATCTTGTTTGTACCTCATAATTCAAAATTTTATTTGAGCTCGTAAAAAATATCACGTAAAAAACGTCACATCTATAATTTACAACGAAAACATCGTTTCTTTGCCTGATTTGTTAAAATTACGTTCATTTTCGTCGGTCACTGGCTTATTTATTTGCTATCAGATTATAAAAACATGTTTTTTCTTGATGATGTGTCATGCGATTGTACGGGGTTGGTGAACAATACCCGCGTTATAAATTAGGCCGGTTCATTATTTTAATAAGGGTTAAAATGAAATGAGATCTTATGATGTCGGAATATAAAAAATAGTAAGTTGTTCATGACAACGCTTAAAAAGATGTCAGATTTTTTGTAATAGCTTTCATAGTAATTTTATTAAGCTGATAATAATTTAGGCTGGTTTGCTTACCGACTCAAACACTATAGTAACTTTAAACAATACATATAGTATTTTGCTTAAATAACAACGACCATTTTCCAAAACCTTTGTTATCGGCGTTATTCTCTTTACCTTTTTCTATAAAATAAAGACACTTGTCTTCTTCAAAGTGTCACTCTCTGCCATCTATTGATACGTCCCACAGACTAAAACATTGACATAAAATATTATCCCCACTTCGGTTTCAGTCGCAGACTTCAAATAGCGGTTAACATTTTATATAGCCAAGTTTGAACAGCGAAATGTGACTAATGGATCTGAATATTTGAACATTATGAAAGGTTATGTTTATAATTGCTATGTATATGCCGTTTAGGCTTTGATATGAAGTTTTTATTTGGCGGGAAAGTTATTGCAGACGTAGAATAAAATATGTTTCTGAATGAGACTGACAGATACACAATGTTTATTTTCTTTTGTTATCGTCTGAGAACTTCGATGTTCTTAGCGCAAGTTGCTTTAAAGGTTATATAGTATACGAAGGTTAAATGAAGGTTTTATTTTAGCAAATTGTAGTGTTATTATATAGATCAGAAAATATTGAAGCTATCACCTAAAGTCAGTGAACCAGAATGCTGGCTGCATTGCCACGTTGGATGTCGATGCTAATTTGTTGACCGAAGTCAAAGCCAGCATTCAGATCACCTGTGGACTCTGTAAATAGTTAAAGTGGTTTTAGTTTTTTTATTGTTAACATCGCATTATGGCGCAGAATAATTATAGATCATTAACACATTTGACAAAAAGATTTAAGTACAGCTTGCTATGTTTTCAAGTCATCAATTCCATGAAAATATTTTGAATGCTGCAAAAGTTTTCCACAATTTTTTTTCTCAAAAATAGGGTAGGTAACAAAACATTGAAAATACAGATAAGATATTATAACACCTGTCTAAAATTCAAAACGCAAAAATAGCTTATCTTTTCAACGGTCTGTAAAACGACAGATATAAAACGAAAACCGACAAACCGACCTTTTTTGTGTTATCAAAGCATTTTTCCCCCCATTTTCTTTCGTCCGAACCTGTAATAAAGGTTTTTATGGCTACGGCAACAGGCTATCTACGTATACGATATGTTAATAGTTAAGTATGTTAATGCAGTACGCTGCCGGAAAATGGCGTTTTCATATCTCTATTTTAGTTTTCAAGATAATTTTCTTGTTTGTTCAACTCGGTCAGTTCTTTTAAAAGAATAAATATGTTAATCCCTGGACTGTGAAATTGTTAAACATAAGGGGTGTCGAGTTATCAATCCTCCAAACTATAAAAATAAAAACCATCGTCGTACAGAATCACTTTCACAAATTGTGCCATAACTTCATAAGACCTTTTTATAGCAATCTAAGCATTTTTCCCGCCATAGTACCTCTACCTGATTCTATAGGCACGGAACCGGATGTTTTACTATTACATGTCGAAACCACTCGATTTTACGGTAGCACGAAATGTTTGCAATGAATTATCGAATGTATTCCGTAAAAAGTTGCAACTTAGGGTCTATTTTCGATTGGAACCTGAAATAAAATGCTATCAAAATGAAAAGATATGAGGAAAAAAAATAGGTACAATTTTTTTTCGCAGTCAGATGTTTTCACAACCACCAAATTGAGTTTCAAAAAACTGCAATATCAACACAGCTCTCAACTAAAAGAGGTTAACTGGCTTTGTGGCCCATTAGCCAACAATCCGTTAAAATACATCGACCAGCGGCAAGCTGGTGTTTTTTTCTATAAGCTATCTATCTAACCAGCTGGAAAAAGCCACTCGCGTTTAAGACTCTTTTAAAACAGGCCATTCTTGGTCAAAAACAAGCTATTTTCACAAAAAAATCTTTAAGCCCTGATGAAGGGTTAAATTATAACTATCATTAATAGAACCGCTTCACTTTCTTTAAATATTTTAACTATCATCTTATTTAAGGAATTAAGAGAGATGACTTCACAGACAGTGTTCATAACTAACGATGAAGTCACATTTCAAACAAAAACTAAATTCATAATTGATAGGTACGATGCACACGGCACAGAAAGAGACACAGCAGACATTCCCGATTTCTGTGTCGGGGGTTAAAAATGAAAAGGGTGGCCAATGTAAGTTTCAAATAACCGCAATATGCCCCAACTCCCGACTAAAAGGAGGTTAACCCTTGCGGCCCAGCAGCTAACAGTCCGTAAAAACACATCGACCTGAGGCGAGCTGGTGTTTATTAAAAAAGTGAGGCTAGGAGCGATTCGGTATATGTCAAACTTTTAATTGGCGAACGAGAAATGCCGACTGTGCGTTTGATGTTGAGAATTTAATCGTTCCGGGCCTTTTTTAGACTTTTGTTAATAACTGGACTATGCAAAGTTAAAAGAGCAGGTTGAACTGAAATTGGTGATGTAGTTACCATGTCTCCTTCTATTCTAGTGAAAGAACGTGATGGCGTAGGAGATAGAAGTCTATTAAAAGTTTGGGTCTAAATCAGAAACTAATCCAGAAAATGTATCCAATTCACAAAATTATCTTATTAAATTTTGTTGCGAGGTTTGTTTGAAATGGTTTCCGAATGTACCTACTAGTCAGATCCAGAAAATTGTATTACTGAAGGATTTAAATTATCCCTGTGTAATAAGAGCATTTAACTTAAAGCCATATCTCTATAAATCACAGAAGCTTGCTTTCAAATAAACTTTTTTCTCGTATTTTCTTGAAGGTCCCAAAGTTTAGGTAAATAGCAAACTAAAATGACGTTCGTTCCGCTAACGATGAAGAATATCGAGCGACGCGTCGCGTGACCGTCAAATTACAAAACATTACTCCTGCAAAATGCACAGTTTTTCTTTTCAATTATATATAACATAATAATAATAATATAACAATTATAGTTTCTTGGAAAGTTTTCTATTGTCGTGAATCAGAAGCGCAAAGTTTTTGGATAAGTTTGAGGAACGTCCGTTAACTAACTAGTAATTTACGAACCACAATAAAGACGTATAAATTATATTCTTTCACTAAAACAGTCTACACGATACAAAAGCCTGATATTTATTTATAAATATGACTTACGGACCATTAAATGAAATAGAAAAAACATTTTCTTGATTGCTTTACAAACATTCTAAGATAGGTATGTCCCACGTGCAAAAAAACTCAGTTTATAACAACATATTGTAATGATGCTAAAAATTGTGAGATTTTGATTTAATTTTAATATTGACAGAATTTTTTTTTTAATAAGAGTAATAATAAAAGCGTTTATTTTTCATGATGACATGGTGCTGCTGGCTCCCTCGATCAGCGCTCTCCGAAAGCTGCTAGGTGTATGTGAGTCGTATGCTGTGACACATGGACTCCAGTACAATACCAGGAAGTCAGAATTCATGGTCTTCAGTGCGGGTACAAAAAGGCCGATATTTGTACCGCCAGTTAAGTTAAATGGCTTGGAACTTCAAAGGGTGCGGAAGTTTAAGTACTTAGGCCATATTGTCACTGAGGACCTGAAGGATGATGCAGATATGGAGAGGGAACGCAGAGCGTTGTCCGTCAGGGCGAATATGCTGGCCCGCAGATTCGCACGATGTACAGATGCTGTAAAAATCACACTGTTCAAAGCATTCTGTACATCTTTGTATACAGCGAGTCTGTGGGTCAGTTATACCTTAAAGGCGTACAATGCTTTGCGTATCCAATATAATAACGCATTTAGGTTACTGTTGCGGCTGCCGCGGTTTTGCAGCGCCTCAGGTATGTTCGCCGAGGCTCGTACTGACTCATTTGATGCAATATGGCGCAAAAAAACAGCCTCACTGCTCAGCAGAACCCGCGGGAGCAGCAACAGTATCCTGAATGCGATATCTATGAAATTTGATTGTCCTCTGATGTATGCCCTACATCAGAGGACAAAATCCCTGTTTAATATTAAGTACTAAACCTCTAGCCCTAAGTGTACCTACTAACAAAATAGACTAAGTTGTCTGAATAAAGAAATTTTTATTTTTATTATTTATTTTATTTTTCTCTCACAATAGGTGCTTAATAACTAAATAGGAAAACTAAAGTAACATAATGTATGTAACAGACTTAAATATAGACACTTTACTTATAAATGTATTATAATTTGTTACTGTCTCAAATAAACGCATTGAATTAAATTGAATATCAGGGGAAACTCGGAAAATCGAAGTTTCTGATTAGTTTTCAAGTAAAACCAACTTTTATCTCACTTGCGTAAGATAAGTTGCACGGAAATTAATCAGAAATTTCTAGTTTCGTTTTTAGTAAAAACTTTTTACGAGTACGCCCCTCCCAGGTTAGTTCATAAATCACGGGTTGTGGTCATGACCAAAAACGGGGCCTAAAACCTCATGCCCACTCTTTTTTCTCCTACAGAGAAATGAACCTAAGCTCTGACACAAAGGTGGCTCAAAAAACGAATCCCAACTCCCTCGAGTATACTGCACACCAAAAGCACAATAGCGAGTAAAACCGCAATGGGGGAAAAATTCGAAATTCTCACCGAATCGAATACCAACTCGATTTCTGTATTCGAAACACTGAATAGAAAAGTATTGGACGCGGTAGAATAAAGCCGTAAATTTATATCTTGATTTCGTTTGAAAAAAAGTAGGATCTCCTATTAATTTTATAAATGTATTGTTAAATTGATTAAAATTTTTTTTTGAAAAAAGTTACTTTTTTTCCCGTTTTGGGTAAAGATTTCTAAAGTAATAAATTAATAAACATAATACCTAAGTAAGCCTAAACTAGAAACGTTTTCATTTCTAAACTTTAGCCCGTATTCAAACTTCCCATCTTGGGTCGAAACATGAGCTTATTATATTTCCTTCGAAACTTTTACGTACTTTTAGTAAAGCATCATCAACAGAGTCGGGAACGGCTTATCCCGCTTTTCTTTAAAACATTGACAATAACCATTCTGTCATATTCAATTTCTGTAAACAAAATCGTGTCGTGAAAACAATGTGATCCCCATGTCCGTTTCGTTGTATCTATATCCGATAGCGGCACACTTTTTCCTCACATAATACTCCAATTTGGAAGCAATCAAATAACGAAGTATTAAAATCAACCAATTACGACCGGAAACGTTCTTTGTTACTCGACAACCTTAAATTACGCAAAACGCGATTCGCACTTGATACATCACACTGGCGAATTGCGAGTGATTTCAATTCAATTTCGCTAATCGCGGCTCGTTCGCTCGCAAATCGCCAGTTTGATAAGGCTGTATGCGAGCCTGATTGTCAAAAAAATTAATTAGTGACACTCCGGCGGTTCATCAACCCATACTACCTAGATCTTGGAAGATAAAGCATCTCCAGCTGTCTCAATCAATAAACCTAAGTTCTAAAAATCACAATTCAAATAAATGGATCAAAATATGTAGCCTACGCCTACCTAATCTAGACTACATGCCCTATTTGTATTACTGTACATTTGTATTCATCAACCCATACTACCTAGATCTTGGAAGATAAAGCATCTCCAGCTGTCTCAATCAATAAACCTAAGTTCTAAAAATCACAATTCAAATAAATGGATCAAAATATGTAGCCTACGCCTACCTAATCTAGACTACATGCCCTATTTGTACTATAAAGTCTACAAATACTACGGTCGACTCCATACATTCTCTTTATTTTTTTCAATAAATCCATTCTAGGTATTGAAATGTACAAGCAGTGATACACTTCCGTGTGACGTTTTATTAAACTACCTTCTGAAAATTACAATCTAATCCGAAGTGACTTCAAAATGTTATTACGTTTTGAAGTCTTTGAAGTCACTTTCGTCAAATGTAACAACATTTTGAAGTCATTTCGAATAAGAATTTCATTTAAATTAGTTTCAGTTTATATTATCAATATCAACATGATTTTGCTAATCAGAGTTAGGTTTTTTAAGTGAGACCAGACTATCGCCTCCCTATATCTGCATGCAAACACGCACACCAAGGAAATGTCTATAGCAGGTCTATAGCAGTTTGTACCTAAATTAAGTACAAATTATACCCACTACAAATGTATCTTTATTAGGTCGCTCCACGTGGTGCTGTATAAGTGGCGAGGTAAACGTAGCGTCTAGATAAATGTGGTGCCGGTGTTTGATCTCCCTAACGATGGAGCACGAAACCTATCTATGGCGACTAAACCTACTTTACGTAACAGAGCCACCGAGGGCCACGGTCCACATTCTTCTTATTTTTCAATAAATCCCCCATTCATGGTTCCGAAACGTGCAATCGGTGCAACTTACAATTCTCCCGATTCACATCGGGACGTTTATTTTGGATCCGCTCGCGCGTGCGAGATACGGATTCCATTTCAAAAGCATTCGCAGCTATCGAACCAATTCGATAACTGCTATTGGAGATTTTTAAATACAATACAAAATTAAAATTTTAAAAAACCCTCCGAGGTTTATTGGCTGAAGAGATTTTCATGAAACATGGCTAAGAACACTCGGGATAAAATTATCTATGACACAAAAAAAACCTAAACGAAAATCGGTTCATCTGTTTGGGAGGTACGATACCACAGACAGATACACAGACAGACACGTCAAACTTATAAAACCACTCTTTTTGCGTCGGGGGTTAAAAAATGGTGTGAGTCACGCATATTGTTCTGTAAAGTAAAAAGCGAACATTGGTAAAGTTGACTCAAAACAGCACGCCATATATCGTTATATATGTCGTCATACCTTTATCGTTAGTAGAATGGCTAAGCCGATTGCAAACGGCGCAATTCTAATTATTGCCTATGCCGATTGATGAACGATTGATGAACGACCAATAAGCTTAAACTTCACTTAGCCACCTCGTAGGTACTCCCAACTACGATTTGTTGGGAGTACCTTATTAATTTAAAAATTTCAAAATGATTGCAGAATGGACGCCGATGCGTCCATTTTGCAATCAGTCTAGCCATTCTATAAACGTACTAATTCTACGATCCAACGGCAACATATCTATGACGGATATACAAAAACAAATCGTTTATTTGATACTATGTATATATCTAAGAACTAAAAAATAATGCAACGATACTGATGCTAAAAGTATAAAACTGTGTCGCGTTCAGTATGATATCAAACGATACGGTCCTACAAGTGATTTTAGTTCGAAATATTACTAATTTAGGTGATAATTTAGTGGTAATATAGTATTTGTAGGTAATTTAAGCGAGAGAGAGTGAACACAATAGCCGATGCAGCAGGTACAGTATAATAATTACAGTAGGTCTGGTCGGTCAGTGGGCCTATAATAATTACAGTAGTAGGCCTATAATTAATTAGTGGTTTTATTACTTAGGTACACTTAGATTACAAATAAAATGAAAACGAATGTGAGTACCAAGACAAACCTCACAAGGTTTATATGGTACAAATAATAATATATATTGTTATTGTAATAAATAAATAAATAAAAAAAAGGTATGTTATCACAACGTAAAGGCTCTTGAAGGGCGACCACGATGCAATGCCAAAGGGAGTATAAGAAAACCTCCCACTCGATGGACCAACAACTTTGTAGCGGTCGCAGGGACTCGATGGATGGAGGTGGCTCAGGACCCGCTATGCGATTACGCTAAAAACCACCCATCCTATAATTGACGTCTGAAAGCCATTTCAATGGCCTTGAAGGTCCTTTCAGATGTCATAGCCATATAACTTCAAATTACGAAGGCCATTCAAAGGGCTTTTAAATGTCATTAATAGGATGGGTGGGTTTTCGTAATCGCACAGCTGCTATTCGTGGTTTCGTTTGTGGGGGAGACCTATGTTCAGCAGTGGACATATACGGGCTGATGATGAATGTATTTTGACAGTTAAAGTCTTTGGTAATAACTCTTTCAATATTTTATATCTAATGTCAAAGTTAACGAGTAAATTTGAAATAATATAAATTCAGTTTTATAGTCATTCATAGCTCTCACGTTTATGGAATTTTAACGTTCCATAAACATTTGAATATAATCTTAATAAAGTTCAGACGTTCAGACATTTTGAATTTATTATCTTCATCAAAATAATATGAAGAAATTAGTCAAAATATTGCTCAACTTTGAAGTTCGACGAAGTAAGAAGCACGAATTTGCACAATTATTCCCGCCATTTCCGTAGTTTGCCACGTCGCGTCGTCACCTTTACATTTGAAAATATTTCATCTTCATTGTTGTGCAAGATTTCGTTCAACTTTTATACAGAGGATTCTAAGGTAAACCTTAAAATGGTTTTCCAAAGAATCCTTCGTCACGCACGTCTTGCCATGAAAATTAGATACAGTCAGCCAGGTTAAACCAACTTACAGGTTCCTGTAAGTTGGTTTTAAGAAAGCTTTAATTTAGGCTGAAACCCCCTCTATAAAAAGTGGTTATTCAAATCCTAATAAATTCTTTTAATTCAAAGTTTATTGTGGTTGGAAATGCAGTAGGCACAACTTGCCAAAAAAAGTTACTTCTGAATATCGCAATCAAATATTGTTATTTCCACTAGGTAATGTAGCCTATCCCTACTTTATCAAATCAAATCAAATCATTTATTTGCAAGAATACATAATCATTTCACAATGTCAGATCTTAAAACTATTCATGCAATTGTATTCAGCCTGCATGCAGGCGTGCAAAATATATGTGTGAGTCATATTAATATAAGGTTTTAGTAAAATAACTTATCGGGCACAGCGCATCAGCAGTGCCATACAGCGTGGCAATCATCGATCAAGTATCCGGAAATTTTTGATCGATGGTGGCAATGCAGCCAGCATATTGGGGACGCTTCCGACTGGTATTGATATGGATCAGTTGAGCTACCTGTATATTGTTTGCAACAGTCTGCAGTTAGCTCAATTGTTTCAATTGTAAATACTTGTATAATTTTCTTTGTGAATAAAGGCTTTGTAAAATAATAATTACCTATGTACATTTCAATCTTCCAAATCTTCTTTCACACTATAAAAACATTTCTCAAGTAACCATCCAATTGAAGGCGACATGTAATTAACATTTTTCTCCTAAAATTACAATGATGCTTTATAATATCTACTAGCTTCTGCCCACGGCTTTACATGTGCTTTTCTAGTAGCCTATGTCCGTTCTCGGGTTATTGTTTATCTCCCTGTCATTATGATACGTTCAGCCATTTAGGCATGAAAATGTAACAGACAGACAGACAGAGTTTCTTTCGCTTTTATAATGTTAGTGGATTCAAGGGTATCGCGTTTATTTAATTTTTTCCGCACATTTCAACAGATGCGACGATGACAATGATGCTGACTGTACTTCCAATATAAAACAATCGAGATAAGTCGCGATTTTCACTTACCTTCGAAGGGTGCCCGAACACGAACCTCATCAGAGAAGCTGTACGCAGATTGAGATAAGACTTGTTTGTATGGATGTACACACATACATTTTGCTGCTTTCGATCGAAAAGAAATGAGTTCAGACTTCCAATAAACTATTCAAGGTTTAAATAATGAATACAGATAATCCTAAGAAAAGTCAAGATTTTCTCAATTTTTTAGAAGATAAAAGAAAATATATTTGGTACGGTGGTAACATTTCCGCTCGTTTTTATTCGCCCGCTTTGGTAAGTGACGTGTCCAATTCCGTCCAGTGAACGCGTAGCTTTACGGTGCGGCGTGAAATTGGTGCGGAAAGATTCTTTCAAAATCGACTTATATTTTAGTAAAATTCTTAGTGATCCGCACAAAAAACCAATGGATTTATTGATTCTACGAGGGTGAAACTGCTGGCGAAACTTAAAAGCAGGCAAGAAATTTCTGCGGGAGTACTTAGTTAGAAATTGTCTTATACTAAAAGAAGATTATGACAGTTTCAACCGACGAAAAGCGGAGGAGGTTCTCAAGTGGACGTGTATATATTTTTTTTGTGTATGACCACGCATAACTTTTTACAGAGTAGTCCGATTTTGATAATTCTGTTTTTATTGGATAGGGTGTACCTCGATCTGTTATCAAACTAAATTAGACTCGAATTATAACAAGATGTCGCCACTACAAGAATTTGAATTCGGTTTATAATTTTTTGAATCACGACAAATCACACTAATATTATAAATGCGAAAGTTTGGATGGATGGATGGATAGATGGATAGATGGATGTTTGTTACCTCTTCACGCCAAAGCAACTGAACGGATCCGGCTCCGAAATTTTGCATACAGGTAAGTCTAACCCTGGAATCAAACATAGGCTACTTTATATCCCATAAATATAGAAATCACCTTTAAAAGTAAAACATGGAAACAACGCGTGCGAAGCCGCGGGCATAAACTAGTTACGCATATAAAGTAGTATACGGCTTATTCGGCTTCGGCTTGAAGCGGCATACTGCCCAGATACTGTTTTAGCCCCATGTACTTTTTCTTTTTCTGATTGATCTGTTTTTTTATCGTTACTTGTATTTTTAATAGTAAGTACGTATCTATGTTTAGTATGCCTATTAAAATCCCCTTTATGTCTCTTTACAGAGCCGGCAGGGGAATTCTGAACACAAAGTCTAGAAATCTCCTTAGCAGGGTAAAACATTTGGCAGGGGATTATTGGAGTAAGCCATTTGTAATGTGTCGTGTTCTCTAATTCCATCCAACTTTTTTTTTCTACACATTTGAAGAAGAGCTTTTTTGATTATCTGCTGGGTAGTTTAGCCAGGCGTCCGATTGAAAGTTATACCTACCTTCTTGATAACAAGCCAACCTGCCTCAGTTAGACATAAATAGAATTCAATTAAAACAAAGCCCGATTATCTTAAGTAGCTCCGAATCAAATAGCTACAACAAATGCATAACAAAAAAGTCAATTTAATTAGTTTTTTTATAATATGATTATTTGTGATTATTTTTATGTCCTTCTATTAAAAAAATTATAAATGCTATGACTCTATGACGGATTGCAATTGTTCTGTTGAGTTGGTATTTCTCATCTACCCATCTCTAAATTCAAATAGGAAACTTGCCCCAACCACATTATATTATAATACTATACTCCCCAACTATGCTTCTTCCCTGTGTGTGTGTATTTACTGCTCGCCTACTAGCTGAGTAAATCGACGGATGTATTGATCTCCGCTAAATTTGTGCAACAAAGCACTAACAATAAGAGCCCAAGCTATTCAAATTGAGCTGTGTTTGAAACCTGCTTACAGATTAATCAGCTGAAATTCTAATTAACAGTAAAAGACTGATCGTGAATGGCTATTCAAGCGAGCGAGATTTAATTAAATAAAGAATCTTAATCAAAGCGTTCCATTTTATTTCGTTTGTCTCATTTTATTCCTTGCTGGTTGATTAATTTTAATCGCGGTTTAAGTTTAATTAATTAGCTAATAATCGAAGATGATCGGTAATCTTAATGAAGTTAATGATTATACAAGTATTTATTTTGATGAGTATTTATCGCGGAAGTTTAAAAAGTTTTATTTATTTTGAATCACAAACTTAGTTAAGTAATTAAAAATAGTTTCGAAGTTATGTTAAAAAGTCAAACGTTTTTCTCTCTTATTTTGAGTCACAAACTAATTTTATTAAAAAAATTGTTCGAACAATTAGTACCTACCTTCAGCTACGGCAGCAAAAAAAGAAATCACTCAGCGTAATTCTTAACCTCAACCTCAACAGTCTGGCCCACTGCTGAGCTCAAGGGGGGTAGTGCCCAGAATCCCAGCGCTGGGCATGCAGATTGGGGATCGCAGTTTGGTGGTGGAATTGTTCCGCAGGGGGTGCTGCTGCCCGCCATCCGGGTTATATCCCTTAGTCGCCACTTACGCCACCTGCGGGTAGGGTTAGGGTGGTGCAAATTCTAAAACCACACGGCCAATTCCAAAATGGTGCTTATTTTATAGCGATGTTGTTAGATTCTGAGCGCTGGTTTCGATTTGTCTGGAGCATGCCGTTGCTAGTCAGGTGAGAATGTCTTACTGGAAATGAAAGGTTACCCGTATCGTATGGTTAGGTCCCCACCTAACCATACGATACGGGTAACCTTTCCTTTTTGTGCCATGCCCTCTTATTCACCATCCATGAGATTCAAAGCCCGCCTCAAAGGCTGTATGGAAAAAGACCCTAATCTCAAACCAAATAATACGATCATTATGTCTTCATTCAAGTTCTTAGTTGATAGTTTTATTGTTCATTGCGACCTCCTTTGTCTTAGCGAAACTTCGGCATTCGACACTCATCTCGAAAATTACAAGCAAACTGAAAGTTACCCAGCCACTGACCGTAACTTTAATCGTTTAGCTGGAATGGGTGTTTTTAACTCGTGATTCAAAGGCTCGTTGACTGAAGCACCGTGACCTGAATTACAATGTGCCTGTAATCTTTTACTTCAACTCTGATTTACCCGGTTAGTTTCGCTACGCTCGGTTCCCGCTATGCACTGATCTTTAAATACCTACCAAAAAGTGCCGCTTTGCTCTGAATTTCTCAGTGCTACCTTTAACAATGGATGGTACAATTCGGTAGAAAAGTGTTTCTAAAGTATACTCTTAAAGCTAGCCTGAGTCCCTACTTGATAACCTTGGTACCTGATATTGACTCGATATAGGCACTTGAGACGGAGTAAGTTGTAAGTTATTGGAAGTAAATGGTCTCATAATAAAATCTATGATCTGTAAAATTATATCGAAGAATTTATGATTGAGATATTTTCAAATACTTAGTTCAGTAGCGATGTAACCGTTGCGGGCTGTTTTAAAATAAATGATATAAAAGATACTGCTTTTTCAGATGATCATTAATCATTTATATTGCTACTAGCTTCTGCCCGCGGCTTCGCACGCGTTGTTTCTATGGAAACGTTTTGAGGTAATTTCTATCCCATGGGAACTGATTTATGGGATAAAAACCGCCTATGTTTGAATCTAGGGTTAGATTTACTGTGTGCAAAATTTCAGCCGGATCCGTTCAGTAGTTTTGGCGTGAAGAGGTAATAAACATCCTTCCATCCATCCAAACTTTCACACTTATAATATTAGTGTGATACCTTTTAAAGCTGACTGATAAAAGATGGAAGGGACGAGTAAAAAACGGCAACATTATTAATTAATAAAACAACTTTGTGTTTGTTGCTAGAAAAAGAATTATCTAGTCTCAAAAAAGCATGCAAGCAGGGAATCTCATTTTCGCATTACTTGTATTTTTTTGGTCAACGCCTTCATCCACTGGAAAAACTAATCGAGGAGAAATGAAATAATGCTTGTGTCCAAAAAAAGTAAAATGTCTGATTTACTGTTTTGCAAAAGTTTCCTGAGCTTCGCGCAGTGTTGGATACTTTGCAACTTTTGGTTACCTGACGAGGGGAGGTTTTGTTTACCAGTAATATAATTTTTAGTTGGATTCTCTGTGATGTAGGGTAATGTCCGGATACACCCCGAGAAAAATACTTAGGTACCTACTTGCTCCAGCATCAAAAAACCTAGTTTCTGTTCGCATCCAAGTATTGATAAGTTTATATCGATCCTAACTGTAACTTGAGTTGAAAAGCCTATAGGCTTTTATTTACTGATTATTTTTAAAAATTATAACTCTGGGTATAGGAAATTTTTATTTATATTTATTTATTTATTTTGTTACAGAACGCCTCAATGTACTCTACGAGAGGAACTGGACAAGACTGGTGCACGAGCAGCTGAGGAAGTTCGAGACTTCAATAATGGCAGCAGCTGTCAGGCAGTCCGAGGCTCAGCCAGAACTGGCGCTGGATTCCAAGTGGACCTTCTCTGGAGCTGTGATATATTGCATCACTCTTATTACTACTATAGGTAAGGCTTATTATCGTTTGGTCTTCTGCTTTGATACGGAAATATTTGGTGCTTTCGCCCGAACAAACTCTTTTCTTCGAAGAAGAAATCCTAAGGTGGTCGTGCTAGGAAGGATAAGAACCATTATAGATACAATTTTTGAAAGCTAGTACCACCACCTCTTGTTTTCTGTAAGTACTCTTGCCACTAAATTATTACTATATAAAACTAACCACCACATTTGAGTTAATCAGAATATTTTTCATCATTTCGTCAAATTTAAAACTACAAATATTAATGTTTACGTGATTCTCTGATACAGATTTGTCTACAAAACACGACGCACGTAAACGATAAATTCGTTTGTGTTGCAGTTGTTTTATCACTTCGCGCTTTGTTCAATGGCTGCCGTTTATTTATTTGTTTATCACATTTTATTCAAAAACAGGATAGGGGCGGGGTTCCAAAAGCGTGATACGTGTAAACTGGAAATACAGGAAATTGATCTATACCCATTACAATGGATGGAAAAATAGGCCTCTTATCTATCCACTCTAGAAAATTATACAGGTTGTTTGGTATTGGGACCGACATAGAATATATTTTTAAGAGGGTAGGGGGATGGTCATGGGCTACATTTCTCCGGTAAGCTCAATGTTCTATATATAACGGTTATATATTGAAAAATGAAAAATGAAAAAAAAAATTGTGTTTGTAAAGCCACAAAATAACTTGTGCTGTATTTTTCAATGTATATTTGTTCTAAATAAATTATTACTTAAAACAATTCGCTTCAAAAACAAAAGTTACAAATATTCAAAGTCAAAAATCTATGTAAAAGTTATAATTCATTCACTTTGAAAAAAAAAACTAAACCTAAGTAATTTTCTTTCAATAAGTTCTTCATTTATTTCCCTTTCCAACAGTATGCTACATGACGTAATAGATTATTTTGTAGTCAAACTAAGAGATACTAGTCTGCTAGGGTCATGATTAAGTAGACACTTTTTTATGTTTTCTTCTCTGAATTAATCGGATCGGCCGCCGTCTCACTCTATGCAAGCACACTGCGCCCCTAATGGTCCCATTCAGAAATAGTACTTGGGTGATTCGCACCGCGGTTCGAATCGTTCATGGTGCGAAACGACTAAAGACCCTGATTTACAACGCAGGTGCTAAATGACGTTACTTGGAACCAAGTAGAAGGGGTAAAGTATCTCAAAGTGAAGCGTTGTCTGTAATTTAACTGGCACAATATATGTGAATCTAAGACTAGAATAGGTACATTTTTTATGGTAAAGTTTTCTATCAAGAAAAGATTTATTAGATGGTAAGGTTTTATAGCAAACTTATACTTCAACAAAGTTCGTGCGCAAAACTACCATATTTTTCGAACCTTCAGTTGCTCGGAGTTTCTCTGAAGAAGAGGCTTCGTAACGAATACATCCGGCGGAGAACCAAAAATATCGACATAGCCGAAAGAATTAGCAAGCTGAAGTGGCAGTGGGCAAAATCAAAACCAAAATCCAAATCAATTCAATCAATCATTATAATGAGATTGCAATTTCGCTATCTGGCCGGATGTCTTACACTGTGTAAGACACCATCTGGCAAGATCGCGATCTGCGACAGACTGCAGGCAGATCGGCTGCCCAAATCCAAAACCTAGTAACAGGTGATTTGAAAAAAAAAAACCGGTTTTTGGCATTTTTCGACCTACTAGACAGTATTAAAGTGATGTGGACCATATAACACCCAGTTTCATACTTAATTTTAAAAATTTTATTTAGCAAGTCTAAGCAATTTGGCGTGATCACGAAAATTTCCTTCAAATACAACTTCTAAACTTAGTATGTCAGAATACAAATTTAAAACCCTAGCAGATCAAGCGACTTACTATGTTATGAATTTGAAATACCAACTTGCTATGTTTTGAATTTGGCGCCGATTGTAAAATCAATGACATTTCGTTTAGTAAGTCCAGTGACAGGGCGCACGAGTGTTTTGCTCCGTGTTAAAAAAATAATAAAATGAGTTACAAGCAATTTTATCGGTCCAGGCGTATAATTTTTCCAGTCATATTTGGGTAAATTCACAAATAAAAGTAAAGTATGAGTGATTTAAGTGTAACTATAGTCTAAAACGATTACGAGTATTGCAAACTTAAATGTCAACGATATAGCACAACTTTTCGCCAAACATCCAAATCGCTATCTCTTTTGATTTCTTCGGGCGAACAAATCAAAGTAGCCAACACGTTTTTTGGCTCTCCTGAACATTTTTGTTGGAACGAGTTACTATGTTTTGATTTTAAGCAGCCGAGATGCTGGGTGCGGCATAGGGCGCTAATGGTACTCATGAGGAGGCCTATGTCTAGCAGTGGACTAATATAGTCTGGTGCTGATGATGATGATTAGTTTTGATTGAATAGATTTTTTATCTACATACATATATGTTATTTTGATCTGTTATATACGTCTATAAGTAATTTTTAAAAGCAGTGTCGTTAATTTCTTTCTTATGTGTGATATGCTACGTTTTATCCAGGTTCCATGTGATGGCGTGAGTAAAAAAGTTATTAAGCGTTCATTATTTTTCGATAGCTTTGATGATTTCAGACGGAAAATCCAAAAAACTTGTGGGGCACGATTTCAAGATCCGTTTTCTTGAGCGCACACACACACACACACCTCCATAATGGCATGCATAAACACACACACACACACCTCCGCAAGTAACAAAGTAACTCCAAAAACTGACTCATTGTAAATAAAAAATGTGACCAGGTAAACATTCTGTCTGACCTATGTTTTATCTTTAAATTTTACAGTTTTACAGTATGAAAATAATAACCAGGAAGTCAATATTCGAATCATTAAAATATATCAACTCTGTATCTCGTTCATATCTGGTCAAGCGACTACTTTGTTTCATGTATCGAATCATTCCTCTCGATAAGAATCGAATAGTGAAGTCCATTGTAATCACAATAATGAGGCCCTATTCCGAGATCCGACATCTAAAGTACCTATTCGTATTTTACGTCAAAGCGGTTGCTCTACCGTAATAATTTAACGACTCTTCTACAAACGGCGACATTGTAAATATTTAAATTAATTTCAATTGTATTGTTTAATTGACGGATGAAAAGGGTGATTTGAAAGGGTTATAATTTGGTTGTGACGGGCGTTGACAATTTAGAGGTAGCCGATAAATGATTAACGAAGATAAATATAAAAATATTATTTAACTCGTTGTTGAAATCATAGTACTACTTTTGAAAGCTGTTATAGAGAACAACTTTAATGTAACAGTTTACATAATATTCCATTGTTCTGAGAATTCAATATTGGGTTTCAACGGTTCACTCTTCAGTGCAAATTCTACATAACCGAATGTCCCACAATTAGGAGCAGAATTGGGCGATTCAATTTCGTAAAATATCAACTTTAATCCCTTTATAAATGTTTCGTTCAAAAATTGTACTACTATTATAGTATTTCGTGAGATTTAACTTTTCAGAAATGTAATTGGAACTGTTATAATGCACCAAGCATCTATTGCGTGATAAGGTGCAACTGTTTCTATGTTTTTCTGTTCTTAGTGTGCAGTAAAGATTATGTGTATTGTATTGTATTATGTATTATAAACCCAAAGCGCCCTGAAACTGACTTCGATGACAAGGAAAAGGTTCTACACTTGACGACCTCTGTGGCGCACCGGGTGAAGGTCTGCCTGCGACGCAGGAGGTTGCGAGTTCGATTCCCGCCTCCGGACAAATGTTTGAACGATCTGCAGACATTTGTCCAGGATGTTCTGGATGTTTTCTATGTATAATAAAAATATCTATGTAGTGTATTGTGTTATGTATATTAGTTATCATGTACTCATAACACAAGCTCTGCTTAGCTTGGAGCTAGATAATGTGAATTGTTCAGCATTATTTATTTACGTCAATTATCCTCTTCCCAGGTTATGGCAACGTATCACCAAGAACAGCTGCCGGCCGCGCAGCTACAGTCGCATACGCCGCCGCGGGAGTCCCTCTCACATTGGCGTGTCTAGCTGGACTGGGGGCATCGCTAGCCAGGCTCGCTAGGATGGCCTGGTTGAAGGCAACCAGGAGCAAGGTGCCTAATACTTGGAGCAAGGAACGGGAGGTGAGCAGATTGCACAAATAACCCTTAACCATCCCTGGTCGAAATTCTGAAGAGTGCTTGGATAAACGTATAGCGTCATAGCTCATCTCGGGTGGAAAAGTATAAATGGTGGGATACAGAGCAGTTTGCAAAGTAACAAATTGAAAAGCACGGTAACGCGTAGCCCAGTCAATAACTTCTATCACTAGACTATGCGTTCATCACTTGCTCGCACAATATGAGTGACCCACCTACTAGCCCCCAAGACTAAACCAGACGACGATAGCACAATCGACTAAGGGAAGTTTGTTACACAGAAATTAAACTATCGCAGTTCAGAGACCAATGTGTATTTTGAAAGGTTTTAAATACAAGTATTAAAAAATATTACATTTGTTCACAGCTGGAAAATCACCTTCAACTACACGAGCAGCAACGTCTTCTCCCCCAACCAGCAGAACACAACCAGTACACATCGTTTCCCCCTCGATCACACCGAGCAGGGACCGTGCGAGCAAGAGCTGGAGACAGGGGACAATACTCCCAGGTCTTCGAGAGGGTCCCCACTAGTCCTAGAGCTGCTACGTTGGGACGCGTGAAGCGAAGTGCCTTGTCAGATGGTTTGTTTTACTGCATTACAATCAATTTAAATTTAAATTACTTTACGAAGAACTAAGAAGTTGTGAAATACGTATTGAAGATTTCTTGTGGTTTTTGACCTTAGATAAAACCCAGATACCTGTTATGCCTTAGTGCATTATAATATTGAAATATAATGCCAGTCAACTGTTAGTGGTAGAATGTTTAAGACGCTTGAATGCGGTCAAAATTTATGGACAGCCCCAACAACTTTCTAAATGGATATTGATCATGTAAAGCTCGAATCCTCAACCAATCAAATGTTTCTCTTTTCCAGAGCCACAAACATCATCAGCATATCAAACTCAGACCTTAGACAGGAAGACTGTCGGTTCAAAATGCCTCGCCACAGTCCACGGGCCCAGCCGAGGTCGCGGCAGGGGCACCATACAACGGCCCCGAGGAGCAGTCATAGAACAACTGATCGCTGAAGAGTGCGGCGAGCTGGCTATGAACAGGAGTTTAGAGGATCTGGAAGATTCAGAGGATCCTGATGAAGCGTTAGTATTTTATAATGATGGTTTTCAGTACAACTCAAACACACAACTAAGCCATACCACAAAGTTTTCAACTAAAAAGGGAGGATCTAAACAGACTGACTTCTTCAGATTGATCTTATGACTATACGAATTTTTAGATTTTTTGTTAACCCTGTCTGTGCCAAACTTCAAATAATGGAACCTTAGCTACTGCCCGATGCCAAAAACTGCATAGCGTGAGCTGAAGAAAATAATGAGTTGCAAGACAAAACGTACCTAGGATTTAAATGTACTTGTATTTGAAAGAGATAAGTAACAAATAATGTTTCGTTTACAGAATATGCCCCCACGACACACCATCCCGAGTGCCTTTAATCTGGAACGAAGACAGCCAGAAGAACAAAAGCTGTGCTGTCCCCAGCAGTAACGCATCCACCAGCGTCCAGCACCATATCCACCACAGCCTGGAGCATTGCCACATACCAGTCAGCATCATTCTCTTCCTACTCCTCGCGTACATCTGTGTTGGAGCAGCTATTTTCTCCGCTTGGGAAAACTGGAGCTTCCTCGATGCTGCTTACTTCTGCTTCATAGCCCTTGCAACGATTGGCTTTGGCGATTTCGTACCGACGAGTTTATTGACCTCCAAACAGAGCACGGAAAGCTCTAGAAGCGAGTATGTGCAGATGATCGCATGTTGCGCGTACCTGGTCTTCGGTCTTATTCTCATCGCGATGGCGTTTACGCTGCTTCAAGATGAGGTGGTGAATCGGTGTTCTCAATTAGCAAACACTTTGGGTTTGTCGCGGCAATGACAGTATGAGAAGAGCAATTGCTCTACAGATAATCTTAGTATGTTATGATCATTGATGTGAGCAAATGGGTCCTTGTAAGTAGCATATCCAAAAGACCCCTTCATTTCTTAAGTTGGATACAGACCGGTGTTATGGGGATTAATGTAGAATTCGCAGCGACCATGAAACGTTTCGCCGTGTGAGAAAATCCGTCTCGTTCCTCGTTGCGAGCGCCTTCTTTCCCCGTACTGACTGCACGAATGCTCGCTGTGTAACATGGTACACCACGCCCCGTAACGCCGTTGCTGAGTACCCGGCTTTAGAGCAGCATTCTATAACGGAGTAGGTACAGTCAGCTGCACAGACATGTATACACTTCCAAGGTTTAACTTTTATTTGACTCGGAACTTTTCAAATAAAAGGACATGTACACGTTTTTCGTACAAAGTAGTCATCGTACTTCGTCAGAATGCGGTACATAAATTATCACAATTACTTATACACTTACTATTTAGTCAAATTGAAAACTTGGGAGTGTATCATTTTATGTATCGACGGGTGAAACCGTGTTTAATTTATGTTAATAGACTCCGTTTTAGATTGTGAATTAATCGTATTATTCGTAATATAAATATGTATATTTTCTCGTATCTACATCTATCGTTAGTTTGTAATGAGAAAGATTTGAAACTTTTTACGGAATTTGTACTCGAATATGAAAAATTATGTTTGTGATGTACATATTGTAAAAATATTTATAAAAGCAAGGCTGACATTGTATTGAAACAATAAAATTGTGTTGACACATGTACCCTGTTTTAGTTGCCTACTTTAGCAAAAATCTGTATTAAAAGACTGAGGATTTGTAAAAAAGCTTAGGCCCAAGAGGATAAAATACTAAGAATTAAATATTACAAAAAACCCACAGCAACAAATAACTCATACTTACTTTATTATTATAAAAGCGAAAATAAATAATGTATGTCTGTCAGTCTGTTACCATTTCACGCTGAACGGATTTTAATGAAATTGGGTAGGAGGTAGACGGTATCCCGGTTAGAAGCTTGTTTCTATCCCAGAAAAAACAGTTCGAAACCGCGGGTTGCAACTAGTCGAATATAAAATTAAATCGATCGGGGACAGAGAATACCTTGATCGATGTATGTAGGTATATAACAGTGTGAAGATCTATGAGAATGCCTTAACGAACCCGTTTCCAAACAAGTTTTTAATACGACTGCTACCAATAAGTTTTCAGCGTCAAAACGATTTTCATCTGGGTGGATGAAATGAAGTCAAAATAATGTACCTACTAGCTGACTCGGCGAATTTCGTACCGCTCTCACCTTTTAAACCGTCCCTGAATAAGCTATCCTATCTTTCAAGTTAGATCAAATTGCACACGGTGTGAAAATTTAATTTAAAATCGGTTCAGTATTTTAGGTGTCCGTCGCGGACAAACAACGTAACACGTGATTTATTTATATTAAGATACAGCTTAAATTCTTCCCACTTCCTATTAATATTATAAATGCGAAAGTTTGTAAAATGTGAAATTTTTGTTACCTAGGATCTCCAAAACTACTGAACAGATCAAAATGTAATTTGGCATACATTTAGAATGTATCTCGTCTAACTTAAACAATAGGGTACTTTTTTAGGGCTTCGCCTACGATTAAGAATTTGAATAAGGGTTTGATAATTTAGACATCAGTCCAACGAGAAACCAAAGCATAGATAAAAAGTCCGTCTATGCAATATTGTCTATTTTTATTAAAATAGTGATTGAATTTGTAATCTTGTCATGGTTGTCATATCTGCTTTGTAAAATAATGAAAATTAATTGGAATGTTTTTCTCCCGCAAAGAAACAAAATACCTACCACACTAACGAAGTTGCGGGTAACAGCTAGTATCAAATATTTCACATTATAAATCGATAATATATTACCATAGGTACTACCTAAGTAGGGTAAGCGACGTCGGGTCGAAATGACCCTTATATTACTGGTGGACAGAATAATTCCCGATTCCCATTCTTGTAAAATCCACAGCGGGGATTATGTGCGTCCAGGAAGCTAAGTGCCCTTAAAATACATAGACCCCTACTAGGGTTGTCTGTGAGTTCCGTCGAGAGTGGAACTTGATCGAGGACTTCAATAGAATTTTGCAATCAAGGAAAAAAGGTGTACAATTGCGAATAGAGGAAAGAAAAAGGAGAGGCTCTTACCAAAGCAGCGGGGCAGTGATGGTTAGAGAACGAATTGAAGAAAACTTTCTTACTCTCATGGCATAATCACTTATATTCAGTGGCTAGCAAACACCAGGAAAATAATGTTTTCTTTAGATTTATTATGTGCGAGTAATTATTATAAGTTAAACCAGCGATGGACGTAGAAAACTGGAAGAATGGAAGATTTTCTTAAACTTACAATGAGGGACAATCATTGTATTGTACCATTATGGATCTTTGTCTGGAAATAAAGAATATTATAATATATACTAGCTGACCTGGTGAACTTCGTACCGCTCTTACCTTTTAAGCCTTCCCTGAACTAACACGAACATTTCAAGACCAAAATTAGCGAAATTGGTCCATCCGTTCTCGAGTTTTAGCGAGACAAACGAAAAGCAATTGATTTTTATATATAAGAAAAAAAAGAAAAGGCAGATTATTATTAGAATGAAATAATTTTTAAAATGTTAGCACTGGTAGGGGTAAACGTTAATATTATTATCCTGAGCCTCATAACCGTTAAACATGTTTGGCTGGCCTCCGTTTTATGACTCGGCCTACGTGAGTAATTTTAGTACTAGGCCTTAAAATCTTTTATATCTAAATACATTTTGAGTAAAATTTGCATACTTGATAAAACTAAAACGAAATGAATTGAATCTTTCATTTTTGAAGTTTGTAAACAAACAGAGTTAGAATAGATTATGAAATATTTTTATGGGTGCAAAAAGCTGAGTACAAAATCTAGATTTCTAGCTGTGTCCAAAACACTTGATGTTCTCTTTCCACTCTGAATAAATCCACTGAATGACTGACACTGAATAAATCTATCGAATGATTTGATTCTATATTTTTACTGCGAAATTAAGTATGAGTAAATTTTCTCTGACATTTCTTATCCGTATTAAGGCGCCGAATTTAAATAAGAGGAATTAATTGATCCTGCAAGCTATATTATTATTATAATAATAATAGAATAATAAAGAAAGTTGCCACAGAAGCTCCTATTGAAACACGAAAGTCGCTTATTCAAACTAGTTGGTAAATTCAGAAACCACAGAGCAACGTTAACGGCACTGCCAAAAACAGTAGATCTATTTTTAGTCAGTTTACCACAAACTTGAAATCTGAATTGGATGATCTGATATTCATGCAAGTGATATGAGAGTGCACCAGTGTTTGTTCACACACGTCTTGTGCACTATAATTATGTCCTGCGCGTCTGTCTAGTTTCTAATGAGACTGGCCGCCGTGGTCGAAATTCTGCTAGGAGGACATCTTAGGCAGTACGAGCGTAATTTTTTGAGTTTTGAAAATATTAAAATGAGTCGCCTCAAAAAAAGGCTTGATTGTGCCGCACAAAGGGTTCATATTTCTGTTGAAAGTAAGCGTTTTTCGTTACTCAGAACTTAAACGTACGCTCGTTTGGCCTCAGCCTTACTCAACCTCAACCTCAACAGCCTGTATTGGTCCACAGCTGGACTCAGGCCTCCCCCTCATAAGCGCCTTGTAGGCTCTTATCTCAAGGGGGTAATGCCCATAATCTCCACGCTGGGCATGCGGGTTGGAGATCGAAGTTTGGTGGTAGAGTCTGCAAGGGGCGCTGCTGCCCGCCCCTGGTGGATATCCCATAGTCGCCTCTTACGACACTCGCTGGAAGATTTGGGGGTGGTGCAAATTCTAAGCCACACTGATTTACTAAAATTGTGCAATCACTGCTAAAACAAATAAAATTACGGCGTCTCTATCGTTTCAAAAACCTTAATCTATGTCCTCGTTCCACCTGTTCGCTACGTCACCGAGTAAACTTAATAAAACTTTCCTATGCAACCTTTGTCGAGCTTTCACGTAAGCCGGGGTTCCTTCACAATGAGCCAGTTAAGCAGTTGGATTGGTTTTCTTTTAAATGGGTATGCTGATCTTGAAAGTTATTGGATCTTCATTACACTTCACGCAAAGTTTAGCCGAAATGGAGTATATTTTTAGAAATAGAATTTTAAGAAGTATTTTTATTGTATAGTGAGTTGAAGGGAAACACCGATAGGGTAAGCGTGTTCTTGAGTGTAGACCGCGACTCGGCAAACGTAGGTCCTACACCACGCCCTCCTGCCAGGTGGTATTGCGACCTGCAAAAGACTGCAGACAGATGCTGGATGCAGTAAGCTGAATACAGAGCGCTATGGCGGTAATCAGGGGAGGCCTATGTCCCGCACTGGGCTAATATAAAATATACCTATGGGCTGATGATGATGATACAGGGTACCTACAACAAGATCAGTTGGCAATACATGGAGGTTGAACCAAAGCTCGATATTGTTGTTGACAGATAAATATAAAAGTAAGCACTACTGGTTATTTGCATTGGTCCTGAAAACAGTTCTGATTGTCAACCCAAGTTTTAAGTTAAATCCAAAAAAGAGGGTAAAAACTTTCAACCCTCTTATAAACTCTGGTTGCCTCGACAGCCTATTTCGTTAACTTATAGAACAGCTCAGTTAAGAACAGACTGGTTTAAGTATAAGTTTTATATTTTGGCGTGTTTTAAAAACTTTGAACCGAATTCAAATTTATATGGGACCAAGTTCGGGGTAAGTATACCCTTTCCTATAAAAAAGTATAATCAAAATCGGAGTACTCTGTAAGAAGTTATGCGTGGTCATTAAAAAAAATATATACGCGTCAACTTGAGAACCTCCTCTGTTTTTCGTCGGTTGAAAATAAATAATTTTTTATCTATCAATCTCTAATAGTGATCGAGCAGATCCAACAAACCAACAAAAGTCGATTTTAATTCGTTTTTGTTTATTTTTCTAAAGTTCTACCCAAACCACGCGCCGGTCATGTCCATGCAGTGCATTCAACAAAATGGTGTTTAAAATCTAAGGGAACTGGTTTTTGTGTTTACAAGAGAAAGCACCCTGCCCCATTCTGTCTGCGAAACAGAAACAACCACAAGCTATTTGTCTTACGCGTCGTAAAAACAGTGATCGATGCCTAAACGTTCCGCGGACACCTGTTCTGGTTGTTTAGACATCCATCTTCTGGTTTCTGCTCCTTGATGAGATGAGTTATGTGTGTTAGCTACAGAGTTAGATAACGCAACGAGAATCTTTTGCGAGGAAATAACGATGTTTTAGTAGTTTTTACACAAAATAAATTATAGAAGGATAAGTAGAAGAAGGATGACGAGGAAGACCTAGAATTATCTATGTGAGTCACATCAAGGAGAAAGTCGTTGTCATGTCTTATATAGAGTAAAGGCATTGGAGAGAAAAGTGGAGGGAATTGCATAATTACACCGACAAGAGCTAATCAAAATAAATAAAATAAAAACAGCTTTATTATTCTAATACACAATACAGTAGAGAAAAATGCTCCTAACTAAAACTTCATAATGAATCATAACTAAAGAAAGTTAACTTTGAATAGCTTGTTTTAATTTGTATTATCTATTTATGTGCTGCGATTGCCTGGGGCGGTAAAAGCCTCCTCTAAATTTTCCCACGTCGTTCTGTCTTTTGCAGTTCTTTGCCAAAGATTTCCAGCTACTTTTCTTAGGTCTTCCTTCCATCGTCTGAGTGGTCTACCCCTCCCACGTCTCTCTCATTGAGGTGACCAATTTGTCATAGTTTGACTCCAATAATAATAATAATAAATAATGCTGGACAATTCACACCGCATTATCTAGCCCAATGGTTGTCTTTAACTCTCTGTATGTGGCCTGTACATTTCACTTGACCCACCGACACCGACAAAAGCTCTCTATTATTAATAAAAAAACACAAAAATAGTATGGAATCCGTGGAGAAGTTAGAGCTGTTTCGCACTGGTTCTGATCCAAATCAGTGAAAATACATTAACATTTATTTTGAGACGTCGGAAACCAACGTAATACAACAAAACAAACAGAAAAAAACATGGGGGTCTTTATGCTAGGTATCACCAAAGGTGCTAGGGAAAATAAGCTTATACCTACTAGGTGTCTCGTAAAACCAGCGTTACTGTACTGTACGCGTCATCGTGAGGGCCGGACTCCACCAAAGTGGAGACATGATGAGCAGAGAAGAGATGTGTTTTATACAGCCAATAGAACGTTATTATTAATCTCAGATGTCTCAAATTTGTATGCATAGAAAACAAAGAAAGACCAAATCGGAGATGTGAGCTGGAGACGAGAAGAGATGTGAGCGGCGGTGTGCAGTGAGAGGCACCCTTTTTTTTTTGTTTTTTTTTATAAAAAAAAACCATTAGTGCATTCATCTCAACAAACATCCGACGCTCTCAACACGCTCGCAACTAATAGTTCCGTCTAGCCAGCACACATCTCCTCTCCAGTCTAGCCAGTACGCATTACAGACACACGACAGTACAGAAGCTCTGTGGATACACCCTAGGTGAAAAACTTCTCTCGCTTTAGCCAGCACATATCTCCGCTCCAGTCTCAAGGCTCCACTCCGGTTATAGAAAGAGAAAATTATCGATCAAGACAATTCCTACAAAACCGTTAAATTGTTAATTGTTGTAAAACGACGCGTGATTCGAGAGCTGGTGATTATCTGTCACAACGCAACCGCATTACCACACAGCGTGGCAATGCAGCCAGCGTCTTGGGGACGCTTCCGACTGGTATTGATATGGATCAGTTGAGCTACCTGTAGATTGTTTGCAACAGTCTGCAGTTAGCTCAATGGTTTCAATTGTAAATACTTGTAAAACTTTTAAATCCGTCATGGTTACGTACTCCTACGTACTCCTACGTACTCCTTGTTACCATATGGGCCATTAAACGTTTTCTACGTACTCCACGTACTTTCTACGTACACTAAAGTCATTTACAACGGGATATTGCTCAAAACTCAAATCGTGGTATGATTTGAGTTTTGAGCTTTCCCGTGTGCCGAGATATTGGAAAGCTCAAAACTCAAATCATGGTAAATATCCCGTTTTAAATGACTTTAGTGTAAATACTAGTTCTAATTTATTTCTATTATTTGATTGTAATTTTCTTTCTGAATAAAGGCTTCTGCCATTTAAATTGTTTATTTAATGTAGTTACTTATCTCTGTAAAAGTTGTTTTATCAAACAACCAATGTAAACCGGATAATGAGGCATTCGATTACGTGAAACACTGTTAAGTATCCGATCGAGTGATCACTTAACTTTTTTAAAGAAATTCGTATTAACGAGAAGCTGATACTTAAAGGTCTCGGTAATCCAAGGGTGGAACAAAAATAACAGCCACATTCGTGGGATGTTGAGTTAATCACAATAAACCCGCAGAATCGCCTTATCGAATCCCTCAGATTGAATCAAATACTGAAACCCTTTGGGACCCTTTGAACGGATTAAAATCCAAGTAAATTGACCATTATTGGAACAATACTGTTCGTGACATATGTCTTTTGTATTGTGGGCTCAAAACCCCGCTCAAAGATTCATTTCTCAACGGTTTTGCTGTATGAACGCAGTTCAAAGCTTCAAGACCTCAAAAGTTAGGTCAGTAGGTAGTACTTTGTTGTTCATGTCAAATACCGCTTCGGTTAGATTATGTACTACAAGTGAGGCGTATTACTGAAAATTGATCCGATTTTAGATCATAATATCTTACGAATAAACGCAGTTGTTCGTTTTCTTCTGTCAATATAAAATCTGAATGAGAATAATATACCTCAACCTCAACAGCCTGTATTAGTCCACTGCTGGACGCAGGCCTCCCCAATCCATGCGGGTTGGGAAATCGCAGTTCGGTGGTAGAATTGTTCTGCAGGGGGCGCTGCTGCCCGCCCCCGGTGGATATCCCTTAGTCGCCTCTTACGACATCCGCGGGAAGAGTTGGGGTGGTGCAAATTCTAAGCCGGCACCACACAGCTAGTATATACCTACTGCTTAAATAATATACAGATTGTTTGCAACAGTCAGCAGTTACCTCAACTGTTTCATCTGTATTTACTAGTTCTAATTTGTGTCTATTCTTTTACTGCTTAGTCTTAGTTCAAAATTGAGAAATTTTTATACTAATCTACTCTACAGAAAATTTAGAAACTTCTGGGAGTGTATTTAACCTGAAAACCCCCATATTTCAGCGACCACTCACACAAAAACAACTCTTGTCGTCCCAAGAGAGTGCTAATGAATTCCATTGTCACTGCACAAACAACTGCTCATATTCTATTCCATTTCGACGTGAGCACAATAAAGCTAAGTTTAACTGACGGCTTTAGACAGGATTTTCTTGTTTAGAAAGGATCTGTGATGTCTAGCAAAACAATGTGCTAACCTTGTTCACTTGTCAGGGATCGCACACACTTTTGAGCATAGATTTTGAGATATTGGTATACCTAATCGTATTGTTGCGGTTTATGGCCCAACACTTTATACAATACAATACAATACAAATACACTTTATTGCACACCAAGAAAATACAAAAATAAAAATATAGGAAAAGAGAGATACAGAGTTGTACAATGGGCGGCCTTATCGCTAAGAGCGATCTCTTCCAGACAACCTTGGGATGGACACGAAACAGTTGTGCTTGTAAAGACGGTGGCGTATTACTTAAATATACAATACATACATAATTATAATACATAATATAAAATATACTAATATTTATATATTTAATACTTTATGTACACGTTTTCATGTTATTATTTTATGTCTGGAAATGATGTGATGTTCATCATTACTAATTATATAATAATTAATAAGCCTTTATTCACAAATAAAATTATACTAGTATTTACAATTGAAACGATTGAGCTAGATGCCGACTGTTGCAAACAGTCTACAGGTAGCTCAACTGATCCATATCAATACCAGTGCCAAATACTCACCAGCTCTCGGGTCACGCGTCGCTTCGACCAGACGATCAGATAATTTTTTAAAATCCCGAAGAGCCCTGGTACCCCACGGACCTAGGGTCTCGACTCCAAGGGGAGCAAATGTAATTATACGGTGCATTGACAGGTCGAAGTATTCACAGAAAAGTACCTATTAAGTTTTTTTATATGTGAAGTGGCACAATGAAACTATGAGTGTGGATAGGAAAGCCCACGCCGTGGACTGATAACCAAGGTGACCAGCCTGGCTAGCATGCGCGCCACGAGAAGCGTGTTTCGTCTCGTTATCTCGTGAAAAATGGCGGCATCTCGATTTCTCGACCGATGCTAGCATGCGACACCATTAGTCGTCACGTCTCATCACGTGAACGATTTTAGTGAATGTATATTTTATCTGTGGTAACCTTTCGCGTCAAACGCTAACATGCGCGCCAAATTATCTCGACTTTTGACAGTTCAGCGCGAGAATAACTTTCGTCTTTCAATTTGAGGAACTTTTTCTTGAATGTTTTCTTCGAATTTGTTGGTCATAGCGGTCCTGTATCAAAATTATTTATTGGCGATGCATAATAATAACGAATGCCATCGCTTTCTGACTACAATGTAGGTACCCATAGGTAGCGTAGGTAGGTACATAAATGGTTACATAATTTACCTTGGTCATGTGTTCCCTGTGCGTACCTACAGTTTTTGGTACCTAACGGAGGAAATCTACGACAAATACTGGGGCAGGACCATACTTTATGTCACTCCCAGACTGCAAACAGCCGCTTCTCAGTCAACATACTGACTCAATTTACAGAAGGTTGGTAATTTTAACATTCATAGTAGGTAGTAGATTAGCTAGGTAGGTACACCTACCAAGCACCTAGGTACCAATTTTGCATTGCTAAAGAGTTCTTTCCCAGCAGATTTCCATTAGTTTCTATTTCGTAATCCAAGTTCGAAGAGGTAGGTACTAGGTACGTACAACAACCTAACTACCTATGTTCATTTTTACAAAACTCACTACACACATACGTCACGTCTAAGCTGCTATGTAGACTCTTGAAAATGTAAACTCTTGTTCTCTGACAATCTACTCGGTACGGAAAGTGTTCCATTGTGTTGATTTTGTGTGCGAGTCAAAATATACCTAGGTACCTACCTTATAAATGTAGGAAAGGAACCTATTGAACGTGAACGCATAGTGGTGCCACACCAAAGTAATAATAAGAATAAGATTAAGAAACATTTATTGTTCAAACTTAACCAATTGTCCAACAGTTTGTCCTTTTGGACATACAATATTAAAATATTAATATGAGTTAATAAACTTAATATTATAGGAATTGCACATTTTCTTTTATTCTACATAGTTTTCTATGTGTAATAAAAAATGTAATACCAGAACACCCGGAACAAATATTTGCAGATCGTACAAACATTTGTCCCATGGCGGGAATCGAACCCGCAAGCTCCCACGTCGCTGGCGGACCTTCGCCCGCCGCGCCGCCGCCACTTCGGTCGGTCGTCAAAGTAGCACAGAGTCACGGGTACGGCTTGACAGAGTAGGTAGGTACCTACTGCTTATTTTTTAATGTGGTTGGTCAGCTTTTTATCCTTCCAAGGCGCGCGGCAAGTTATTAAAGCTTGGATTGGAAATATTGGAATAGACGTCTGATTTGGTTTCCGATTATATCACTCGATACGTAGAGTATGTACCTAGCTTAATTCACATTGCGTGCTAGATTAGGTATATTCAAAAGTTTTGCGGTTAGTATGTTATTTTGCGTTTTACAAGGACACTGGCGGTAAATGCTATGCCAACAACTGGGTATAATATCCATCATATCTTTAATATGAAAGCTCTCTTCTAATAATTATCAAAATTTGGATCATAGCCAGACAGAAGTAATACCTTCTCTTCTCCTTCTTTTTTTGTTTTGTTTTTTCGTGGCTTTTTCGACTGTTTACCACCATTCTACCATTGAAAATGTTCAAACTGCCAATAAAGAAGGTGAAAACTAAAAAGGTTAGTTTATTTCTTTCGTGCATTTCACAAAAACCATAGACAATTGAATGAACTAAGTGGGTATTCGTCTGGGAGGCCATCTCTACGCGAGAAGGACTACTCGACAACGAGTATTTTATCGTTTGTGGCGCGCATGCTAGGGTAAACGAGAAAACAACTGACGACGAGAAAAATAGTCGTCACGCGCGCGACGTGTTTCGTGGCGCGCATGTTAGCCCTGCAGGGGGTGAGTCTACCGCTAGTAACGAGTAGCGTCTCCTATAATAATAATAATAATAATAATAATGCTGGACAATTCACACAGCATTATCTAGCCCCAAGGTAAGCAAAGCTTGTGTTATGGGTACTAGATAACTGATATACATATACGAGTACATAGATAGATATTTTTTATTATACATAGAAAACGACCAGAACACCCTGAACAAATATCTGCAGATCGTACAAATATTTGTTCTGAGGCGGGAATCGAACCCGCAACCTCCTGCGTCGCAGGCGGACCTTCGCCCACCGCGCCACAGTGGTCGTCCTATATCCTATATACACGTATGGGATTTGCGTAGATCCATCTCTGCACGGTAGAGGTGCGCTGTACCGAATTGTATGGAATAATTTGACGTTTTTTAAAATACTATGAACAATATAATTATTGAAATAGGACTACTCTGTAAAAAGTTACGCGTGGTCATACATTACAATCAGTAAGTGAACAATCAATCATCCCATGTATTCCTACCCTTAGGGTTAGATTTTTGACGTGACAACGTCTTATAATTCGATAGAGCCGGTTGCACGCACGAAAAAACATGACGTCATGCGGTGTTACCTCGCTCTGAGGCGTTCCATGTAAGGCTCGAAGTGCAAGCGAGAGCGCTCGACATCCGTCTCTCTCCTACTTGAGTGAGCGATGCGTCTGCGTGGACAGCTGCTATACTATAGTACATTTACATGTTTTGATCGAGTATCAAATGCTACCATTCCATCAGTATTTTCTACTATACTAGCTACAATACTGAAAATGTTTACAAACTTCACCTCTTCACTGCGGTACATTTTCCGCGCGATATATTTTAATCTTTCATGAGAGAAGACCTTGTTAAAAGCTTGTCTTTTGTAATTTTGCTAAAAGGGGTCCAAGCAGGCATCTATATGTTAATTGTGATTTTGTACACCTCGCCTATGGAAATTTGACCGTCTGTGGAATTATCCATGAAGGGACAACGAGACGACTCGTTTTACAAGTTTTTTTACATTTTCTGAGGACACAGTTACTTTGGGATGCTGCGTAATGGAATTGGAAAAGTCAGTTACACTATAGCAGATATTGCAACAACACAATTCTAACACATCAGTTTAGCACCTCGTCGCTTTAAAGTTGACTGACTTTGACTTACTTAGCGACTTGATATAACATTTTTTTTTTCATAAATTGCATTTTAGGCTTACCTTGGGCTCCTGTACGCCCAACTCTTACACTGCCGTAATCCCGAGCGCAAATCAGGATTCTAGAACAACTCACGAGCGAAGCGTCGCTCGCTTCGCTCGTGAGTTGTTACTAGACTATTGAGGGCGAGAGGGATTTAATCACGCACAAGACGAAGACAGCTTTATACACGAGGAGAAAACTCTACTTTCCTGCGAGTATTTAAAGTTTGGTAACGTGTTTCGCGGCATTAGTTTTTTTATGCCGTTAGTTAGTTTGAATTGCGTTGAAAATGTCACTGTAGGTACGGATCTCCTTCGTAAACATTTCACACATATTTTGATATTCCAAAGGAATCTCATTATTCCCTATTGGGAGTAATTTATTTTATTCCCCAGGGAGTGATAAATTTGGAACCTCAAAATATGTACGGAAAATTTTGAAATGTTTACCAAGAAGCACTAAGATATCTCATTCGATTTGTTTGCATGTTGTTAAACCTTCATCTTTGTCAGCTAAAAGGGTTTCTGTTGAGGTTACATGTGTACTATAGAGTGCAGTTTACGGCCATAGAGTGTGAAAAACCATTGACCACAACAGTTTCAGTTGGTGGAGCGGATGGAATAATTTGTAATTTACAAAAAAAAATTCTGTACAATCCATATAACATCATCGAGCCCCATACTATGGAGTTTGGGGGCCCGATGATGCTGAACAGAGCTTATATGGGTACTAGATAATATACTTAATACATTACATAAGTAAAAAGATATTTTTTATTATACCTACATCGAAAATACCTGGAACGGATAAGTATCCGCATATCATACATATATGTCATTTGTCCCAAGGCGGGAATCGAACCCGTAACCTCCTGACGTTCCTAGCCCACTGCGCCGCAGAGGTCGTCTATGTAAATGAACTCAATACTCGTAATTTACAGAAACTACTGAAAAAGCCATTTCCCAACACCACCGTGATATTTAATTGTCGGCACTGGCATTTCTCACCGACCGAGCTACCTCGGACCTCGGTTTAGCGGACTTTAATGAGACCGAACGCTTACTTTATTAATACTAATGGCTCTGGCCTTTAGCACAGAACACATTACTACAATACAGACTGGACGGTTCGTACGGATATTCGATCTTCGTACCCGGTTCGTACAGCATACACACACATACATCTATTGAGACTCTCCGCTACCGAGTCATAAACATGGAATCTGACACAGATACGCGCGAATTACAAATATTTAAGCAGTTTTTAATATTTTCTGCGTTCTGCAAGGAATTAAAAACTACCAGAAAAGTAGATTTCCACAATTCGTAGATAATTTTGTATGAACCCATGTTTCAATACAGTATGATATAATGTAGTTTTTGGTAAGAATTTGATTTTTAGTAATAAAGCTCATATGTTATTAATTGAGATAAAAGCCAATAACGCGTTTATCAGGGGCAGGCCTGCGTCCAGCAGTGGACCATTATAGACTGGCATAGACATAGTGTCTGGTTATTAATTGCTCCAAAAGTAGCACTAAATTGAAATTTGTTAATACATAGGTTCATATAAAATAGTCTACAATTTGAAGAAAACTACTTTTCTGGTAGTTTAATTCCTTGCAGAAAATATGTAAAACCGCTAAAATATTCGAATTTCGCTCGATTATGTGCCATATTCCGTGTCGATGACTCGGTAGCGGAGAGTCTTATTAGTCCTGCAACAGCACATAGACGTATACGAACATGCCTCCCCAAACAAGAGGGGCTTGCAATAATCACCGTCGTTATCTGGCGAATTGGTGATCGCGGTGGCGGTGTTATAATACACAGAAGGAATCTGTTGCCTCTGGTAGGATACCTACATCCGCTCTTACGACATCCACGAGCTGAGTTCTAGGGTATGATTCTTACACGACCGCCACGGCCATTCCACATAGATAATGGTAAGGTTTCCTGTGTTTACTAAGATTCAGCTTTTTGTCTATGACCTACATCGTTGCTGCGTACATGAGTTGGATGATGACAAATCTATTTTCTAGGTACCGTGACAACATATTTGTTTGAAGTGTCCAGACCGTCTTTGGGAGTTCCACTGCCCGAAGGATTAGTAGTACCTACCCAATTTACCCATAGACTTTCAGATTCGAAAAGTTTTGACACTCGATCCTTATTAAAACTTTTTCAGAGGTAAATTAGGAAATTAATGCGAACTTTCACGTTTGGGTGGAGTCTTGCGAGAGACTTTTACGAGAATTTGAATATGATTCTAAGAAGTGATTACAATTTGACTATAGCTTTTTTTTAACATTCTTTTGATTTCTATGCCTAAAGTACAAGGCCTTTCTTTTTTTTTTGCTCAAGGTTGCTTTCGTGTCACTGCGGCCATGATAGGGCTATTGAGATTTTTTTCTTTGTGTTCACCCCTAAAGCTGTGGCATTTATAGTTCGCTACTAACTCTTGCAGCTAGGAACTGTAGGATTCTCTTCGGGGTGATGTCTCTTAGCTCGTCTGGGCTGTGGATGCTTACCCAGATCAATGCTACGTTCTGCACCAGTGCTCCACACCGTTCTGGCAGATGGAGAGGCGTTTCCTCCGCCTCCTTACAGAATCTGCTGTTTTGTGTGTCACTTAGCCCTTATATGAACATGTGCTTGATAAGGCGACAGTGTCCAGTAAGGGTTCTTAACATGATGCAAAGGTTGTATTGAGGCGTTAGCACCCAGATTTATGCTTCTGTTGAACCTGGGTCGTTCTCTTTACGAGTGTAAAGAGAACGGATGGTTCCAAAATGGGACTACATGTAGGCTGTGGATTCACAGCCTACATGTAGTCCCATTTTGGAAACATCCGTGTACTAGTAAAGGCACCCGTTCTTACAGAGTAGCTGGCTGATCAATCGGTCTTCTCTGGAAGGCCTGACTTACCCCTGCTTCCATTGAGATCGGTTTCGAAACCCTTGTGGTCTCATTTTGTTTGTTCTTTTTTCCCCTCTTTAATATCTGAGCAACTACTGCTGTTATCGACTTGAAATTTAAAATAATAATACATTTTGTAAGCTTGCCCTTATGTGTGACTAAAAAATTTTTATTTAAATTTAAATTGTGATGTCGAAATTTCAACAGATACCTACATGGTTATGTGGGATATGAAATGAAAGGCATCAGTTTGTACATTCTAAAACAGTTGTTGGAATTTCTGTAGGATTCATACATAGATTTTTGAAATATTTTGAAAAAAGTCGAAGAATTACTCATTCAAATGTAGTTTGGTGTACCAATTTTTATTTCAAACATTTTATTTCTATAACTAAACCACGTAAGAGATCTCGCTTACTATACACGATGTGCTTGTTTCACTAAGAAAAATACTGATTGCAGGATGTTTCATTTGGTTAAGTGAGCTTTTGGGATTAATTAGGGAATCCTACCCTCTATAACTGGATGAGAATTACTAATGATTTGACAGCTCGTTACCACTACTCTAGGGATGTGTGTGTATCTTTTGTTTCGTCATCATCGCCATCATCAGACGTTTGGCATAGCTTTGTTGGTAGGAACTATCTTTTTTGTGCACAGAACAACTGGGACAAATTTATTTCTAAGGAGTTTTGTGCACAGAACTTATTGGAATAGCTGGGTTTATCGCCATGTTTCTATTCGCCGTCTTTTGTTTTCGTCAAATACTCAAAGAAATAAGTCTAACGCCGCTACTGCGCAGCACAAAATGGGTAGTAGATTATGGGTCTAAACTCGTTATCTTTAGATACATTTTATAATCACAAATCGGCTTCCCTCAAGCGCAGATTAGGAAATGTTCCACAAGCTTCAAACAAGTGTCCCGCGAGCTGTCTGTCATCTGATGTCATCAATGCGAAATGCATCTCATTGTTACATCTTGCTGTGCTGCAGCAGTGTGCCTCTGATCAGCGACAACCTTTACTCATCTACGAAATTTTGTTTTAATAACAACATGACAGATTACTGAACTGCTTGATGTGGGCAGCTCAAGATCTCTGTCGGAGGACATGACCAGGAGCTGCAGTGGTTGCTTATAATTAGCAGCTGAGAGCACCTCAGTTGAAATTTATTGACGCTAATTAAATTCTTAATAAAATTTAAAGGCATTAATACAAAACCCAGTGACAACAGAAGTTCTAAAAATAGTAATATCTCAGGCAGGTACAACCCGTATTAAACCCATCTACGGATTATAACTTCCCAACTAAGCCAACAGAAATACCGAACCCCACGAATTTCATTCTCAATCTCCGAGCATATTCAATAAGTTTTGAAAAGGTAGACGGGCACATCATTACCAACACAACTACGAGGCAGGTAACACACATCAATCAAGTGTTCAGTCGCCGGACTAAATAGACACGTCATCCTTTACGGCAGATTATACACAATCAATTCCACTCCCGAAACTCTTCAAACTCTGACTTGAACGGAATAAGGTTGAGTATTGAAAGATTTTGTGAAAAGTAGAGGTTTCAAAGTAGAAAGGAGTTTGAAAATATTTCCTCGGCATAGTAATCGGAAATGGGCTTGATAAATAATCCTTGAATGGAAAATGCGTGTAAAGTTACCTAGTTGTTTACCTTTGGGGTCAATGGAGAGTCATTGTGGCTTCATGCGTAGTCACGTTTTTCGGTATTTTGGTATCAAATAACGAGGTTTTATTAAGGCAACCTTATTTTTATAGACGACTCAACGTGGATTAAAAGTTGCCGGCGCGGATTTTGGTTCATTAATGTCTAAGTACCTACAATGATTAGAAAGTTTTATAGAGCAATAATTCGATTTAACAGAGAATCATGGATTCCTGTATTCTTCCTTCACTAACATATGCCAGCCAAACTTGGAAGTTTACTTATAGAATGAAGATCAAAATTCGATCGTGCCAAAGAAGTATGGAGAGAAGTATCTTGAAAATAAGAAAAATCCATAAGATAAACCACAAAATCATTAGATCACGAACAAAGGTCACCGATGCTCTACAATACTCACAAAGACTGAAGTAGCGCTGGGCAGGGCACATAGCTCGAATGACAGACAATCGATGGACTCACCGTCTAACAACCTGGCCAGGACCAACAGGCAACAGAAACAGAGGTAGACCAAATGCTCGGTGGTCAGATGACATAATTCAAGTGGCTGGCAAAAACTGGATGAACACAGCTAACGATAGAGACACCTGGAAATCTCTTGAGGAGGCCTTCACCTTCGACCAGAGGGGTTCTTGAGAAAAGGATACCTACCTAAGTGCTAAAACTTATAAATAATAATTTAGAAACCTTAGAATAAACATAGGTCAGTGTTTTCAAGTTTCTTATGTAACTAATAATTCAAGAAATAAAAGGCTTTTTATTTTATTTATTTATTTAATTCGACTTAACTATTTTTTACTGCATTCTAATTTTAGTACCTAAACTTATAAGTATTACTTTAGTACCGCCTTGGTTTTCGATTTAAAGAAAAATGTTTTTCTTTTTTTCATGTTCTGGTTCATTTAAGAAGGTTTAGAATGATAGTAGACACAAACGAAGTGTAGCCAAAAAATTGCGACAAATTAGTCTCAATTTCCTATACGCTTGTGCGAGTGAAAACACTGAAGTTGTATGCTTGTCAACTTACACATAGATTAGTTTGTGGCTACAAAATCTAGAAAGTTGTGGCATGAGATGGTGTCGATTAAGATGTCGCCAAAACTAAACAAAGTAATTTGACAGCACTAAAAATAATGCCGTCCATTTTATTTCGAGCGTTATCAAGAGGACGATAACATTTTTATTCCTTCAAATTAGTTTGCTTTAGTTTTGAGACCTCTGAAACGACATCAGCAGCGGTGAGTGATTAATTCTATGATCTCATCCTATCCTAATAAACTAATAAATAATATTATAAAGCCGAAAGTTTGTGAAATCGAAATTTTTGTTTCCTAGGATTTCCAAAACTACTGAACAGATCATGATAAAATTCGGCGTACGTCTAAACGTACGCCGAATTTTCTTTCTCTAAAGAAAGCCTAACTTAAATAATAGGTTACTTATTATATCAAAAATACGCGTGCGAAGCCGCGGGGTGAAGCTAGTGTTTAATATATGCCGCCACAGACATACCCAAAAATATAAATATTAAACGTAGCCCCTAGGATTTTCCCTGTGGCTCCTAGATATTAAGCAAGCTATTTCAATATTTCCACAGAATACGTCATAATATTCTGGCAGTAAAATGGAAAATTTCAAAGAAAAATAGTGATTTTTCAACGAGTGCCAGCATTCAATATCGATATATCAGCGTTCCAACGATGCATCAAACGGAATATTCTAGAAAAGGAAGCCTACTTGAGACGCTTTGCTTTGGATAAGACGTTCCCTGAATGTTGGCGAGTTTTCACTAGATATTTTGATAGCTAGATGCGAGCTAATGGTAGGTTTTTTTCAAGAAAATTAACTATGTGTCTTTATTCTTTATGGTTCTTGATTGGGTAGTGTTTATTTCATTTACTATGATAACTATTGATGACACAGTCGATTTTTTTTATCAATATAATTGCACGTGTCAATAATATACACGTGACTTCGAAATAGCTAATTATTTTTTTTACATATTCTCTATTGATAAAGAAATACCTATGTCTGTATTTATATTTATGTATTTTTTGATGCTTTTATTGTGAAATTTAATAATTGACAAGTAGATATTTTATATCTCAATCTTTATCTCTTAATTTATAAACACAACGCTATTGGTAAGAGCGAACCGTGACGTCATACCTCACATTTTGTACTGTCATGAAGCTTTGGTGGGATATCTTTTGGTATTATTTCTCGGTTTTTTGGTGTTTTCTGTGAAGTAAAATTTTAGTTTTTATCATTTATTTGTATCTAATTTTTCGATTGAAAAATCAACGAAGTAAAGTGACACTTTGAGTTGACAATGTGAAACGTGACGTCACAGAACAAGGGCCACTATGGCAGCGTTTTTATCAACCGAAACTTTTTTACCTTAATAAATTAAAATATGCGGGTGTTATATTTTATTTTCGGTAATGTAACCTAAATAATCGATTAAAATAATACAAAAATTCTATGCATATAGAGCTAGCTTTACGCGTAATGCGTAAAGCAATAGGGTACCCAATTGCTTTACGCATTTACGCAATCATCCGCAACAGAACAGTGTCCCTGATGCGCTGGGTCAGGGGCGGTACCAGTAGCTATCTGAAACTCATAGCTGGAAGGCTGGTCACGGACTGCGCTCTCATGAGGCATTGGACGCGCACACATAGTGCCATGCGCTTATGAATATTGTGTGTTCCAATAATATCAGATGTTTTTATTTAACTAATTAATCGATGGCTGAAATATGTATCTGTGAATCTAAGCTTATATAAACGTCTTGAAATGAATTCAAAATAAAAAATAAAAAAACAAAAACTCTATATATCCATAAATACAATAAATGTAAACTTAGAAAAGGTGTATTTACTGTCAACTGGAGTCTATGCCTAAGTCTCCGGCCCGCCACATATATTTACGATATCCATTGTAGTGCACTAAGTGCACTACAATGGATGCAAGTCTTGCACTATCATCATCATCATCATCATCAGCCTATAGCCACTGCTGGACATAGGCCTCCCCTAATGAGCGCCATAGCGCCCTGTCTTCAGCTTGCCGTTCGAACCAGCGTACGAAACCAGCCGACAAGTGGATAAAAGTTTTATCCACTTGTCGGCGGGCCAGTGACATAGGCGTAGACTTCACTAAATTATCTTATTACACAGTCGGCTGCCCACAATACCTTAAATGTCGCTCAAACCAGCTGGGCCGCTGTCGGCAGGTTCGGTATGTAGTGTCCATAAGAACTACCAACATGAATGATTTACTGTTAACACGTCGAAACAACCAATTCAATCCGCCCACCATTTTGTTCTATTTATCTGGCATTGTAAGGTTTTATGTGAAACCGTTCGGCTTAGCCCACATGACTGGAATAGTAATGCTGGCTCATGATTTGATGAAGTTCAACTGGTTGTTTGGTTCCTACTAATAAAATAACGTAAAAACTTACTATTATTTTGGTTGGTTTTTCGTGGCCGCTTCTTAGTTTTCTACAACCCGTATTGTAACACAATAGAATTTCATACTATACCTGCTCAGAAAGTTGCATAATCCTTTTAAAACATAAGGTAGAAAGTACGTCATTGCAGGCGTACTGAAATACGGGAGGAAAAACTCTATGGAATTACATTTCTCACGCGTTTAGCGGGAGAGAAAAGTGTATGGAAATCCATTTCGTAGTGTATTTTTTTTCAATTTTCTTAAATATCAGCCAGTAGCTATGTTTATTTTATAATAGGTTAAACGACAAAAAGTAAACAATAATTTTTCCGATGTAACTTGGGTAGGTATTCAAAAATGCTAACATCAGGCAACCATAAATAATCATCAATATTTATCGATCTGGTAGAAATATGTACAATATTCTATATTATGATTAAAAAAATCCCGAGCTATCGCCACAAAGCCAGTGGTTCGGTGGCATTTCTACCACAGATGCCTAGCGTTGATGCCTAGCGTTCAATTGAATTTCATAGGAAAACGCAACGAATACTTTTTGAAACATTTCAGAAGATATATAAAAAAAAAAATTTCTAATAAACAAATCGGTATATTTACAATTCGCATCGGCCCGCGGTTTTGCACGTACTTTCCCGGGATAAAAAGTAGCTCATTTGTTATTTCCCTCCGCGTCTAGAGCTAAATTTATGCAAAATTTTAGTTTGATTAGTTCGGTAGTACGAGTATATGCGTGAAGGGTAACAAATATCCAAACATTTACTTTATTTTATTTGTTATTGTTGTGTTAATTAGTTAGAGATTTTAATAAAAATAACGTCGAAAAAATTCACTTCGACAGATGAAAAGTTCTCTGTTCAACATTTTATTCCAAACATCTTCAGAATGAAGCCGGTCTCAGATCTTTTCAGCTCTATTTCTTATTCAGTTAAATGTTGTGAATTTATCAGCAAAACTGCAGACTCAAAGAAACTCACAATACATTGTTCTAGAATCTAGAGTAGCGGCTGTATCACGAATAAGTTTTTTTTTTTTTTAAATTGCACCACTGAGTCCTGCGGCAGTATTATTATTTTTGTTAGTTTTAAATATAATTTATTTTTAAACGCAATTTATAAAGATCTGACCAATCTTCATAGAGAGTCCACGATCGGAATGCTGGCTTCTATTTCGATCAACGTTTTAGCATTGCCATTCAACGTGGCAATGCTGCCAGCATTCTGAGCAGACTGCCTTCTGGTGACGGCTTACGTTTATTAAGAAATTTATGAGATTTGCAATTTTATGATATATTAATTTTACTTGAAATTAGCCGAAGCTTCGGAGAGTCCTGACTAAAAACAGCACTTTATCTTTATCTCTTCTTAGTTAGATAGATTTATTGACTAACATATTTTTTTCTCATTGTGAGTTGCATCTTTAATCTACATATTACGGGCAATCGTAGTTTAATCTACGTACGGATTATCTAATCGTTTTTTCAATAATTCAGTAACATTTGTTCGCACAAGACATTTTTTGGTATGAAACGCCGAAAATAAATTTGTGGTGAGAACCTGCGGTGCGAAACACCGCTACACCCTATAAAGTGGTATAAGTAGCTACAACTGTCCAGCATAATTTAAATTTATTTATATTCATACGAGCTGCTGCCTGCAGCTTTCGACGCGCTTTTTAAGTAGCCCATGATGGTCCTCGGGGTATTAATAACTTCCCTGCCAAATTTCACTGATCTGTTCAAACGTTTAAGCGTGAAAGGCAACAGACAGACTGAGTTACTTTAAAATTTATAATATTAAAGTAGCGATCGGAGCTGACCTTAATGTTCTTATTTATTTATATAGTTCAGTAGTTTTATTTATTTTTTAATAAATAAATCGTTTATTATGGAACAAAAACAATGGTTACATGGTTATAAAATGAAAAACGATGTCATCTGCAGAAGTTTAAAAACTTTGTCGCAGATGACAGATATAAGTTTAATCTGTTTAGTTTCTAAATTTCTTATATGTATCCGTTATATTTTCTTGTTAAATAGTTAGAGCGACATAATCGCAGTGTGATTAAGCTCTGTAAATAAAGAAAAAAAAATTAAATTATATATTGCTAGGGGTACGGTACGGTCACTATCACGTCGCCGCTCGATTTCACTCGTGCGGCTCCAGATACAGCCTCCGCGGCGTTCGGATATATTTTATATATTTACAGCTCTACCGGATTTACTATCGTTTTGCTTGCTTGGTTGCTGTGGTTTCGGTTGTCAATAGTTTACATTGTACGAAGGATTGTATGTAATATAGAACGATATATTCCTCTATTGTGACAATAGCGAAATGAGGCCAATATCTTACAGTGGGTAATCCAAAGGCATACATGGTGCCACGGAAAGGGTGTACTAAGGCGAAAGGGGGTGATTGTTCAGATTGTACAGGGAACATTTGTTCTGCGATTTTTTAAATTTCGAATATTCTTTTATATATTTTGAAATATGTATATAAGTATAAGTTTTTTCTTCTCTCTATTCGTCTTCTTTTACACGCATTCTTGCACTATTTGACATAACAAAATCTTTCACAAATGTGTTTTGCTGGTTTTTTTCAGCAAATCAGCGTTATGTCATAAAATTATTTAAAAAAAATTAAATAATCCTTTGAATTTTCAAAGCTGTAATAATAATGTAAGAATACACGTAAAAACAGGATTCTGAAGAAAAAACATATCATTAATTTTTTCAAATAGAAAAAAAATTTGAAAAACCTTATTTAACAATGGAAATTACAATCAATTATTTGAAACAAATTAGAACTAAAATTTACAATTGAAACGGTTGAGCTTACTGCAGACTGTTGCTAAACAATCAAATTGTAGTTTTAATTTGTTTCTATTCTTAACGTAATTGTAATTTTCTTCGTGAATAATTAATTCTTAATTCAACATTAATCACTGTTACCTCAACATATAGGTATAAACCTGAACTTCCGTTCGATGGTACGACACTTGTTCAGTTCGTATTCAATGAATACTTCATAGAACTGCGCTACGGTGACCGAATCAAAATTCCATGCATACCTTTCATACCTTTGCCAATCAATTCGAAAATTCTTCAGCTACAAGCCTGTAGAGTAAATATTCTAAACTAGTTTCTGCCCACGGCTTCGCACGCGTTTCTAGTAAAACGTTTAAAGGTTATTTATATCTCATGGGAACTGTTTGTGGGATAAAAAGTAGCCTAAGTTTGATTCCAGGCTTAGAACTACATTTATGCAAAATTTCAGCCCGATAAGTTTATACATTTTGGCGTGAAGAGGTGACAAACATCTATCCATCTATAAATCCATACATCAAAACATCCAAAATTTCACATGTATAATATCAGTGATTTTTGACTGCCGATAAAACTGCTTATGCCAACTTTTAAAGTAGGTAGGTAAGTAAGAAGTACCAATGAAGAGAAGTTAGCAGTGGCAGTCCCATCGTAAGAATCGACCCCACCAACTCAGCCTGTGGATTACGCAAGAGCCGAATAAGGTTGGCGCTCACACATCCAACACCGCTGCCACACACAACAAAAATGAGCATTGAAATAAGGGCCTATACTCGTTATCTTTACATACATTTTAAATTATTAATTTTTTATCGCAAGCTGAGTGAGCTGCGAGCTGTCTGTTATCTGATGCCGTCAATATAAAATGCATCTAAATGTTACTAGTTAACGCCCATATTTGAATTCGTATTTTTGTGCTGCAGAAGTTGTGTGGTCCTGATCTGCGACAACCCACCTACCAACCAACCTACGAGAGGAAGAGCAGCAGCTTCATTTTTCATATTTCTTTATTTTTAACACCTCTACTGAGAACACCAAACCGCTCGCGAAGAATGGTGATTATGTCAAAACGCCCCTCGTCTGCGGAGGCATGGTCTGCAATAAGGAACCAACCCACACATGAGCCAAAATTGGACCTACAATTAGAAGTGCAATAAGGAGTGGATTGGCTAAAATATAAAATTTTTCCATCGAAATTAAATTGGAATTTAAAAAAATATAAGCATAAATACGAATACACCATAATAAAATAAAAAAGTAAGTAATTTAAGTTATTGTCGTAAAAAATTCTATTCGTCTAGAAATTCATACAATTCGAACACAGCACAATGTATGTACGTATGGAAGCCTATATTGAGCAGCGAATGATGAAATAATGAATCGAGACAAGGATTGATAGTGATGAAAAATAATAAGTTTTCATACAGAGGATATCGCACATTTACCGATAATGAAATCCGTGACTACGTTATAACGGCCCGTCCACATGTTGGCCGAGTTATGACAAGCATCATTAGTGCTGTTATCTTTACGCAGATTGTGAAAAATTTCTACCTAGTTATGAAATTGTTGCTGACAGAAAGGGGGCAGCCATATGACACCGGAACGTATGGTACGCGACCGGCTGGCGCGAAACGATGGTGAAAGAAACTCTCAAATTTTTCTACACAACGTTTACACAAAGTCTGCATTAGTATCTTAAAACCATCATCGTGTGGACTGGTTCTTTATTGCAGAAATTGGTCCAAAGTTCTGATAAGTAAGTGTAGAAGGCAAGTTTAGTAAACAAGACAACTTAAAACAGTATAAACCATGTAGAAGCAACTTTTACCAACACAACGCCACGCGTGCCAGCCGATCGATGTTAGTAAAATTTGGGAGATTGGGTACTAGCTTCTCGAAAGTGGAACGCTCAAATTAGGTCCAATTAGGTCCACCCACCTTAGTCATAGTCGAACCGGCGCCGCCTGCGTTCGTGTTTTACGTGCGTATTGTTGTCTCGGACGCACTTCGGTCTAGGTAGGTACATACGTCTCTCCATCTTTGTTGTTCATAAGTAATGAACAAAAAAGATGAAAAGACGTCTCTCCATCTTTGTTGTTCATAAAAAACCTTTCTGTGAAAAAAAAATGTATGGGCATGGATTTGTTCTGTATTCAGTTTGACTGGATTAAATGATATCTAACATGACTTGAATAATTTTTTTATAATTCTGATATTTTCATAAAATAAATAATACCTGAAAGTATGAACAAAAAAGATGAAAAGACGTACCTAATTTTACATACGAAAATAATAGTACTTACCGAAAATAATATACCAAGAGATAAAAATAGTATTTTGTAAAAAAAAGTAGAAATAGTGTGTCTTTTCATTTAGTTTCAACACAACACAGACCATTCGTTGAGTTAGCGCTGCGAGAATGTACCATATCCAAAGAATTGTACTTACATCTATGGTGCCAGCGCATCGAAAAGTTTACTAACTAATATTTTATCCGTCTAAATCAAGTTAACGTGTTCCGTACACGTAGTTTACGTATTCTTGATTACGTGATCCCGTACGGGTTCCGCTATTCATACTGTTAAACTTGTTAACTGATACACGCCAATATAGGGCTATGAAACTTCTTATCTTTTCAGTTCTCTGGATTTCGCTACTGGGAAAAGACCTACCGTCGTGTACCGTCGAGTCAAAGACCTGTCGAGGTAGAAACCCTTCCGAGGTACTGACCCATCGACAAAACGTACCGTCGTCGTCGAGGTAGAGACATAGGGAGATAGATCGAGGCAGATATTGAAGATCGAGCAATCGTTCTTTGAACTTAGTACGAAACCCGTCTAGCTACGGTGCGACCCGAATGGCACGCCGAAGTGGAGGCTGGGCAGTGTATGCGTTAGAAAAAAAACTTCCTCCAAACTTTCTCCAAACGAAACCGACACACTAATATTATAAACGCGAAAGTTCCGATGGATAGATGTTTGTTGCTTCTTTACGCCAAACCTTCAAAACGGATCGGGCTGAAAATTTGCATAGATGTTGGTCACATAAACTACTTTTTATAAGTACCATAAATCCTTTCCTAGTGGATATGGATAACTTTTATATGGTACCATAGTAACACGGGTAGAAAGTAGTATTTTATATTTGATGCTGTTATATCCGCTTGTTTCATCGCCCCAAGTTAAAGTAAAGACTAGTTTAGAGCATGAGAATCTCACGTCTGCAAGATTAAATGGGATTTGAGCTAATAAACTGCATTTTTCACATTATTACGTCCATTTTAAAGCAAAAGCGTAGCGCTGAACTTGCTACAAGTATTTCTTGTTTATTTCTTAGGTTCTACTTGTTCGACCAACCAGTTTATTTGCCTATAGAAGCATACAGCCAGGATTATAAATACCGTTCACCATACCGCACGCACTGATACTTTAACTTTAAACACACTTTATCGAGCTAAAATACTAACAATGTGTTTTATAACCCCGGCTTGTAACACCTTAACGCATTCACTGCCCAGCCTTGGATGTGCGCCCGTTGGGGCGCGCTGCCGCGACACGGGGGAGTAGACTAGCATCTCTGTCTTGGGTCATGATAGTGTTAGTTTAATATATTTTAGTCTGCTTGAGTTTGCAACCATAAGGAGCCTGTGTTATTTGCAAATTGCCACAGTTAGCAATATTTATCAAAAAATAAATAACATTCCAAAAGTTTTCGACATCGACGGGACTTGATCCCGCAACCTTCCCTAAGTACGGGAATACGCTAACAAATTGCACCACGAGGTCAAGTGACGTAAGAATCGAAAAACTTTAGGACTTCCTTCGAACTCTAGCGCCGCCGTCTTAGAAATTATTCCGAGTGCGAGAGCTTACGCACTTTAATAACAAAAACTTTTATCAGTTCAAGCTGTGTGGTGCCGACTTAGAATTTACACCACCCCAACTCTTCCCGCGGGTGTCGAAAGAGTCGACTAAGGGATATCCACCGAGCGGCGGGCAGCAGCGCCTCCTGCAGAACAATTCTACAACCGAACTACGATCCCCAGACCAACTGCCCAGCGTGGAGTTTATGGGCATTACCCCCATGAGATAAAAGCCAATAAGGCGCTTAGAAGAGGAGTCCAGCAGTGGACCAATATAGGGTGTTAAGGTTGAAGGATCAGGTCAAGTCAAATGAAACTTCAAAAATAAGATAAAGATAAAAATAAGTTTAAGAGAACCGCAACGGGCGATTTGGGATTTACGAACAGTTAATGGTTGAAGTTACTTAACAACAAAAGTTCTATTTTGGTTTCTGAACTTTTAAATTATTTACTGAAATGTTACGTCTTCGGGGAGATACGATGTGGGTTTGTAGATTTATTGAAAGGAGAGTAGAGAATAAATAGACAGGTACTAATGCTAGCTTCTGCCCGCGGCTTTAATCACGTGGTACGTCATCAAAACGTAGCCTATAGCCTCAAGCCATTCTCAACATAGTAATGTTTTAAGTCATTTACAATGGGATATTTACCATGATTTGAGTTAGTGAGCTTTCGAATATTTCGGCACAGTTTCATGCGCCATGATCACGGAAAAACTGAAGCCCTGCTAACTGACTAAACTACTTTAGGATGAATTTAAAAGTTTAAGAGAACCTAAGATTTTTTTAAACCTATTCTATTATACTTCTAGAGTATACAAACAAATCTGTAGTACTTGTGTTGGTTTAGAGCATTTGCGGAAGGGTAGATATTCGAAGTGAATAGTACTTTAATCACCATTTCCTTGACGACCTTGGCCAAGAATCTCCGACCTTAATCTTCCAAACATAAACATTAAACTCCCAAAACACTCAACCATGAACGCAAAAATAAAAATATACTACCCGACTCAGAATTATTTCAATCTCTATCAGATAATAAAATTGCGAAAAACCAATTTCAATGTATCTTGCGTTAAGTAGGTACGTACCAAAGTTAATGTTTATTCCTCCATCTCGGCTATTTACGTTTTTATAAGAAAACTTAAGGCAAAGTTTAATTATATTTCTCTAGCATAGAAGTGTAGAATTTAAGCACTTCAAGTTACTTAGTCTGAGAATGCAGTGGTTTTTACTTCAAAATAAACAAAAATGGGGTACTCTATAAAAATAAAAACCGACCCATAAAAATAACATTGCTTAGTAATCCCATTTGTGACATTCAACATGAATATCCTATTATGAGGTACCAAAATGCCATACATACGTTGCCTCCTAAAAATGTATCTAAAGGGCATCTAATTATTAGTGATAAAGAATATCACATTTTATAAACAAATAACTGATCTTCACAAGTATCACACTATAATATTATAAATGCGAAAGTTTGGATGGATGGATGGATGGATGGATGTTTGTTACCTCTTCACGCCAAAACTACAGAACGGATCGGGCTGAAATTTTTTATATAGATAATTATAATCCTGGATTCAAACATAGGTTACTTTTTGTCCCATAAATCAGTTCCCATTGGATAGAAATCACCTTTTAACGTTTCCATAGAAACAACGCGTGCGAAGCCGCGGTCGGCAGCTAGTAACAAAAAAATTATAGATCCTCATCTCTGACCCTGTATGGTGAGAGACTGGTGCCTGAGATAGGTTTAAGAAAACATGCCTGTGGTAACTCTCATGTGGCGCTAGTTTGCCGGCCCGGCCGGCCTTTACATACACGTTACTCCCTAATTTTAGATAACTATCATACCGATTTTTTACTAACCTGTAACGTTGCCATGACAACAACTGCAGCTGAGAGAGAATCTAATACCTCGACCAGTGCCATTATCAAATATCAAAGCCAAGAGGTCTAAAGGAAATAAAGCTTCTTTAGACCTTGCAGGACTCTTGGAGACGTCACAATTTTTTTTTTTTTTTTAATTTTTCGGTCATTTCTCAGAAACTAAAAAAAAATTGTATCATACTTTTTCTGTTACTTTATTTTACAGTTACGATAGAAGTGCGCGTGCTAGAGCTAATCAGTAGCCATTCATTACAACTACGTCAGTGGCATTTGACATACTCAAAGTTCGTTCGTACATTTAGCCATAAACTTGGGTACGCAAGCCACCAAAGAGAGCATCAAAGGGTAGACAATAAACACCCTAAGTTTTTTTGTTATTATAGTGCGTAACCCCACGCTAAAGGTAATTCCTTAGAATTAAGCTACGCGACACCTCTCGTCAAACGAACTAAATGTAACTTTAGTCTTTGAACAGGATTGGATAAACTTCAATGTTTCCCCTGTAGACGGTGCTAGAGACCGTAGGAAGTCGCAAAGATTTTCGACTCCCACGTCACTTGACCTCGTGGTGTAGTTGGTTAGCACATTCCTGTACTGAAGAAAGGATGCGGGTTCAAGTCCGTCGAAGTCGAACATTTTTGCGATATTATTTGATTTCTTAGAATCAACACCCTGTAACTGTACTGTACACCCTGTAACTGTAGTCTGATGTAAAATGGTAATGCAGTCACCGTAGCCGAAAACGCATCATCATCAACTTATAATAGTCGACAGCTGAACATAGGCCTCCACTAATGAGCGCCATAGCGCCCTGTCTTCAGCTTGCCGCATCCAGCATCTGACTGCAATCTTTCGCAGGTCGTCATCCCACCTGGCTGGAAGGCGTTCTACACTACGTTTGCCAAGTCGCGGTCTTCACTCAAGGACCACACCAGTGCCGCTATATGGTGCTTAAATGCGAACGGGATTCAAATCAAATACCTGTCCTTCCACTATGCCCAAATATCCTTGGAGCTTATGAAACAAGAGTCACTTCCGAACTTTCACTCATAACCGAATATGAAGTTGGAAATAACTTAAGTAACTTGTTACCAAGTTTTTTCCCGACAATGACGACGCTTGTTCTCGAATGTTCTTATTCAGTTCCGAACTTTGTTCATATGCGAAATGCTGATAGCCTGGCTGTGTTTGTCGAAGTGACTCAAATAAGTGTGAACAGGATGTAGGTTAGTAATGTAGTGTATACAAAAAAAAAAAGGTTAAAATTTCTTGTCCAAAAATGTCCAGTAATTAATGGATAACCCCGCAGGTACTTGTGGTGGGCACCGCGGAAACTCAGGAAAACATTTAAAAAAATCTAATCTAGGTATCTGCGATTGTGAAAGTATGCGATCATCTATCTACGATTTTTTAATATTATTTTCAAAGTACGAATTGATACCTGTATTCACATTACTGGGCACTACGGCTACAAATTCAATAATAACGAATTGATTTTCTCTGGGAATAACCGTGAATAATTGGGCTTGCTGTCGCGCATTACATAATATTTCTAGCTGCATCTGTTTGTTTTTCAAATACTTCGAATTTGAAATTCCACTTGTTGTTTAATATAAACGTATGGCAACCTGGGTGTCCCACAGCCTGCTTAAAAAAAACATGCCTATTTCATAAAACTCTATTTGTTTATTTTCAAGTTACCGAGTTATTGCTACTTATATTTCTGATTTATTATATGTATATTTTATTTATTAATTTATTGTATCACAAACAAAAAAGATATGACGATTTAAAGACGAGATTTTGGGTGAATTTCAAAAACTAAAAATAAAACCTATCTCAGCAACTGTGACATTTAGGATTTTGAATCTACCGGAGAAATGTGGCTCATAACTCCCCCAGCTCCTCAAAAATTATCTGTTGACATACGTCAAGTTTAAATTAAACAGATTTTTGAGGGTTGAATAGTATCAAAAGAGTTTAAGTAGGTAGTTATAAATTGCGTTGCATGTTGTAGCTATTTTTCGTAGACCTACTACGGCGTAGTAGGGCTACGGCGTAGCAATACGCTGTACAAATAGCGGTGTAGCACATTTGCAGTCTACATTCATAGCTCTACGTAGCGTAGGGATGGAGTCTAATCTAAGTTTCCCAAGGCAATTGGAAAAAAGTTTAATTTTATATTTTGGCGAAGACAAAACAAGCATTGTTTTTGATTGTAGTGAGTACATGTTCTTTGGATGTTACGACACGGAACCACGGCCACCAACAATTTGTTGTAAATACTCTAGTGAAGTTAATTTAAAGTTTAACTGTAAAGTAAACTTTTTTATGAACTTAGTATTTTTAGAAGTTGTTGTAGAAACGGACCTGCAAAAATGTTACTCACGTTAAATACTCTAGTGAAGTAAATTTAATGTTTAGTTGTAAAGTAAACTTTGTATGAACTTAGCATTTTAGAAATTGTTGTAAAAAAGGACCTGCAAAAACGTTTGTAACGGAGAAAGTCGGAAAATAGCATGAGACAGTCCAAAATGGCGACTTCTCTTAGAACTTGAAAGCGAAGACCAAAGACATTTTTTTTTTAAGTCAGTAGACCTTCCTTTGACCACAAACTCAATAATATTTCGGTTTGCTGAGCCATAGAAGTAAGTAAACACTTGAGTACATACATACGTGCGAATAGATTGCTTATTATTATTACATTGCACATGCCTCAGTTCACCGCTATGCATAAATTGACTAGTAATTATTAACCTAAGATCACTCGTAAGCTGCACTCTCGCTACAATATTTATATACTTTAGCAATATTATTATATTTATGAATTAATTATAAATATAAGTTGTAGTGAAATATTTCTGTGTACGACCTTGGTAGCCCAGTGGATAAAGGCCATCTGAAACGAGAAAGTTGCGAATCGAAGATAAATGTTTATAGGGAAGTGCCAATAATTAGTTAATATTATTTCCAATAACCTAAACTACTGGAAATGCACTAGGCACGGTACCAAAACCTAGATTTGTAATTCAAAAAAACGTAGGTATTTACCTACTTTTCTATCGATAACCAGGTAAAAATTCCCAATAGCTCATATCTATTGGTCCATCTGCTTCTGCAGGCCTCACGGGCACGGCCTTTGATGTAACAAAGCGTTGATAAAAACAAACTTTGTATGCAAAAATTAAAAAAGACTTGCTTTTTTATCGACAACTAGGTGAAGATTATAAAGTTTCTGTCAAACTGTACAACAGTTTATAATGTTAATAAAGTTTATAATGTAATGGAAGTACTTTTAATTTGAAAATAAATAAAAGACAGTACAAAAAAAAAGATGCCAATAGCCCGTATCTATTGGTCCATCTACAGGACTCACAGATCAATATAAATAAATAAATTGCTGGACAATTTACACAGCATTATCTAGCCTCAAACTAAACAGAGCTTGTGTTATGGGTACTAGATAACTGATATACTTAATACAATACACTACATAGATATATATTTTTATTATACATAGAAAACATCCAGAACGCCCTGGACAAATGTCTGCTGATCGTACAAACATATGTCCTGAGGCGGGAATTGAACCCGCAACCTCCTGCGTAGCAGGCAGACCTTCGCCCGCTACGCCACAGAGGTCGTCGAAATGCTCCTTAATTGCTCGTGTTTTGTTTCAAAGCCGAAAGGCCTAGTCTTAAAATTTCAACAAGCCCAATGTTTTTATCGATAACCAAGTGAAGATCCCAATAGCTCGTATCTATTGGTCCATCTACAGGGCTCACGGGCCACTGCCCTTGATTGCTCGTCTTTTCATGTCCAACGAGGGTGCTTAGGGGATTAATGATGGCATGGAAGTTGTATTGTGGCGGAATACTCGCATCAGCTGGCTGGTTTTCCTTGTTCTGTTACATGCTTGTTTGCTTTGTTCTTGGACTGTGAGATTAGTTTTTAATGTGAGGAAGGGTTATTTGAAGCGGTAAATAAATAATTTAAGGTTAATTTTCTGTTATTTTTTACTTTGTTAGCCATTTCTGAAAATAACCAGCTTTAATTCCCAAAACATATTTTTCTGATATATTACCAGGGTTTGGGCGCACATCCGCAAAAACCACAAACCGAAGTTCAATTTGACTAACTTTTGTTGGCGCTTACATTGCAACTCAACATCGTCAAAGTCAAAATTAGGTATCTCAAAGAATACGTTAGTACCTAACATAAAAATTCAATTAGTCCGTCTGTTAGATAATCACAAGATATTGTACACGTATTTTTTCTTTTAACGATTAAACATAAAATTCTGAAGATATATCCAGTTAAACTACCGAGTGACGTCACACATAGCTAAGTATTACCTCACTAGCCCTTACTCCCAAACTTTGACGCGCTTTATTTTTGTCATTTTTTATTTGAGTGACAAAAGACAAAATATTTGTTCAATATCTTCTGATAATCTAACTGACGGACTAAAATCCTACTAATATTATAAAGCTAAAAGTTTGTGAAATTGGAATTTTTGTTACCAAGGATCTCCAAAACTACTGAACAGATCAAGATGAAATTTGGCGTACGTTTAGAACAAAGCCTAACTTAGATAATAGGCTACTTATTATACCTACAATACATATGCGAAGCCGCGGGCAGAAGCTAGTAGAATAATATTTGTTTTTACCCAGGACACTATCCTATTATCACGTACGACGTAGTAAACAAGAAAAAAATATTAGAGAAGAGGCTCTTCGCATGCCTTAGATATATTATATCCGATCAAATTTTATTCAAAGAGTACTGAGACAAATGCTAGCTAAATGAAACATCTACGAAAGGTAGATGTTAACAAGCCATTATTGATTGCCTCTGCAGCGCTGCTATCTCGTTTCTGAACAATAACAATAAATTCCCCCTTCAGCGAACTCTAAACAAAAATAAAGAACTAATCAATGCGCTGAAATTGTTTTACAGCAGCTGAATGAAACTTGAACTGCGGTAGGTAGTGATGCTGGGTTTGTAGGGTTGCTACGTTGGACGAAAAATATTCTGGCTTGCCACAAATCAAATCAAAAACTCTTTATTTCCATAAATACAATATTATGTACACTTAGGAAAGGTCAAACTAACTGGGAAATAAAGTAATATGGATTTCCGCTTCGGTATTGTGGACTAAAGTAAAGAGGCGACGAAGAAACCTATTAGTTGTTATTTTTTGTGTTGGAGCAAAACCCGGTGCAAGCTATTTAATCCTCTAGTTAATCTGATATTTTATAGTTAGCCATTTTCCACAGGAAGGTTTTGACAGTTTGTTTAAATTTATTTACTGACTAGACGATCGCCTCGCGGTTACACCCGCGTAGTTTCCGTTCCCGTGGGAATTCCGGGATAAAATATGAGAGCCTATGTCACTCTCTGAAAAGTAAGCTTCCAAACAATTGAAGAATTTTTCAAATCCGTCCAGTAGTTTCGGAAAACTACAATTATTCTTCCGTGTCAACTTCCCTGGGATACAATTACAATGCTTCTCCTTACCAGATTACATCAAGATCAGTGTAGTCGCTGATTTGATTAAAAAAAGACAGACAGAGTATTCTCGCAATTTATTATTTTGATATTTATTTGAGAGTATGATTGTTTTTCTCAGACATATTTAGCAACAAAATTGTCATTACCTACGAAATAAAGTGTCGTTTTCTTGTCGTGTTTGTGGTTCATTGCTTGATTTAGCTTTGCGGTCCTGGATCGCTTTGTCGGTTAGTAGTGAACGAATTCTCTGCCTTAGTTTACATTTACTTAATAAACTTACCTAACTATAGTTGCAAATTTGTGCGTAAAATTTTACAACAGATGGATAAACACATTACTACTTTCCTACTTATTAAGCGCTTTTATAAACATCATCATCAGCCTTTACTAGCCTGCGCAAAACGCGCTCTCCGCTGAAGAACACGTTAGATCTTACAGATTTAATTCATTGATTTCTAATATAAATTAACGGACAACCCTATTCGGAAGTCGTTTTTCTTTGTTCCACTTCGTCGATTAAAGGATTACACATCATCCCTTTTCAAGATATCAGAAGCAGAATTTAATGTTTTTAGAACGCAAATTATATTTTTGTTCAGGGTATCGGTTACCCGTGTAATTTGATACTAATTGGAGGAGATTTTCTACAAATTTACGTCTTCGTCTTTTGTAGATAAATAAGTCTTTTTATTTCAGAAAACAGAGTCGTTATTTATAGGTTTTAGTTAGATACAATATTACCTAACGAAAATGTCAGAGACGAGTAGCTAGGTATTTCATGCAATTAAATATATTTAGAGACGCACCGTTACACGCAGATAATATCAAACTCATCTCATTGGATTTATTTAGGGACATAATTCAGTCAGAAATTCGACCACTTATTTGCAACAATTTACATAATTTTACAGATTATGTACGTTTTTGAAAAATCAATTAGAGCAAAACTATATATAAACTTAAGTATAGAACCATCCGTCCAAAGGCGTGGAGCGGGAGTTTGGTGGTGCTCTTTTTTAAGAAGGGAGATAAAACCCTCCTTAAAAACTACAGACCCATCACACTCTTGAGCCACGTCTATAAGCTGTTCTCACGAGTGGTCACGAATCGTCTCGCCAGGAGACTCGACGAGTTCCAGCCACCGGAACAGGCCGGGTTCCGCGGAGGATTTGGCACCATAGACCACATTCACACAGTGAGGCAGATTATACAGAAGTCCGAAGAGTATAATCAGCCCCTGTGGACTATGAAAAAGCCTTTGACTCTGTCGAAACCTGGGCTGTTCTAGAATCCTTACAGCGATGCCAAGTAGACTATCGTTATATCGAGGTGCTGAGATGTCTCTACGAGGCCGCCACCATGAGTGTCCAAGTACAGGGCCAGCAGTCTAAACCCATCCAACTGCGCAGAGGAGTGAGACAGGGGGATGTTATATCCCCGAAACTGTTCACGAGCGCGTTGGAAGATATGTTCAAGACGCTGGACTGGAAAGGTAAGGACATTAACATAAACGGCGGCTACATGTCACACCTGCGATTCGCTGATGACATAGTTTTAATGGCGGAGTCGCTAGAGGAGCTAAACCAGATGCTGGACGGCCTAGCCTCAGCCTCGCAACGCATCGGTCTCGGCATGAATTTGGATAAAACCAAAGTCATGATCAATGGCCTCATTGATCCGGGACCTCGAAATTGTTTCCGAGTATACTTACCTCGGGCAAATTCTGCAGTTAGGTAAAAATAATTTTGAGAAGGAGGCCAAGAGGAGGATCCAGCTAGGCTGGGCAGCCTTTGGGAAACTACGTCGGGTCTTCTCGTCGTCCATACCGCAATGCTTGAAAACGAAAGTCTTCAATCAGTGCGTCCTACCCGTCATGACCTACGGAGCTGAGACGTGGACACTCACGGTAGGGCTGGTCCACCAGTTCAAAGTCGCTCAGCGAGCTATGGAAAGAGCTATGCTCGGAGTCTCTTTGAAGGATAGAATTCGTAACGAATACATCCGATAGAGAACCAAAGTTATCGACATAGCTCAAAGAATTAGCAAGCTGAAGTGGCAGTGGGCCGGCCATATCTCGCGAAGAACCGACAACCGCTGGGGTAAACGAGTTCTTGAGTGGAGACCACGACTCGGCAAACGTAGTGTAGGACGCCCTCCGGCCAGGTGGGATGACGATCTGCGAAAGACTGCAGGCAGATGCTGGATGCGGCAAGCTGAAGACAGGGCGCTATGGCGCTCATTAGGGGAGGCCTATGTCCAGCAGTGGACTAATATAGGCTGATGATGATGATGATGATGATGATAGAAACATGGTGTTGTGGACTTATAGGTACTTTTTACCTTTAAGTCCACAACACAACGAACAGTCAACATTTTCAGGTAAGGAAAAATCTTTCTCCTAAGCCTCAGAAAAACATATTTTTCCCAGAAATTTCTGATACCTTTCCAACTGAGCAAAACAACCGTCTAAAAATAAATAGCTTGTCATCTAAAAACACATTTAGTTGCACGATTTCTAAAATTGCCACGTAGCGTCCGAAACACAAACTGTTATTTCATCGTTCAATTACACTGCGGCTATGAACGCTTGTTGACATTGGTTTACTGGTGTTTTTAGCTGTGACTTTGTAAGTTAATGTAGAAACGACTTTGACCCCTTCGATACAGTAGTTCAACTGAGTAGTTCAACTAGTTGTACAAATAATACACCACTGTATCATTAGTCCAACTACAAAAAATACAAGCAAATCCCCTGGGTTGTCCTTCCTAGAATTTTGAATTCTTATAATTATGGATTCGTGAAATTTTGACTGTTTATTATCAATTCCAAAAATGTTGGATTCTGCTAAGTACTAAAGTTTACTATTTGGAGTTGCGAAATTTTCACGAGTGAAAAAACATTAAAAGGTAAAATAACTTATATAATTTTCTGTGGTTAGTGTAGAATTGACTGTCAATTTTTAGTTTCGTCTCGTTTCAAGTGCTTTTATATAATCTCCAAAAAAGTTGAATCCAATTTCGGTATGCATCTCTCCCCAACACACATACCTTCACTGCTGAACGTGTGACCCCAATCAAGGCGGTATTTGGTAAGCAAAAATGTCTACCGAATTTTTTTTGACGGATGCAACGGAATGTTCCTCGAGATTACTTTAAGTACTTAGTTACGAAGGTCAATTTCCAAAACAAAAAACAAAAGCTACCGAAAAACAAGCAAAATCGGTTTAGTTTTGCTTGTTTGGCTTTCATGCCGGTTTCCAATATACTCAAAATGCACTAGCTTCTACAGTTTGAGAAATGTCCACTCGATACTTCAGTAGTACAGTTTCAAAAGTTAATTCGTAAAGTCGGGTAAGAAAATTATAGCATGTTGAATAATTTAGTAGTGTTAAGTGAAAAACACGTCTCTACAAACTTTTACAAACGGCTTTACAAATTATTAGGAAAATATCATTAAAGCTGTGGTGTCGCTTGGAATCAGTGGATTTGATATTCCCTAACTGCGAGTGACCCATTAGACAAATTGGCGGGTGCTGGCAGTTTACGTAAGCTGTATATAGCCGACGCGACTTTTCCACAATACAAGTTGACCAGAGTAGAGCAGAACATAATACCTACATGTAATACTGGGACTGTAGGAAGACGCCGTAGGCCAGACGCGCTAGCTCAATATTCATTCAATCATTTATCGCTATATATTAATTTACATATCGCTTTTCCCGGGAGGCTGATACAAAAGTCGAGTTGATAGTACAAAAGTTATACAATGTGTTTAAGAGCCTTGATGAAACGAGATGTGCGGATACGTGACATATGCATATTTGTCGATAAAAATCAGAAAAAAAACATATTAAAGCCTGTTGATGTGTGTGCGACTTTAACAATTCGCGATTTTCAGTCGCGTCTGCCACACTACGTTTCGAAAAGCAGTTAGGCGAGCGCTTGCAGTGACACGCATACGAATGCAGTTATCTACGGCCGATAATCAACGGCGGCTTTTAATTACGACCTGTCAGTACAGATCCCCTCGGGATTTGTGCCTGTTGGTCAGGGGTGTTTACCGTGTTAAGACTTGTAAAATGGGCAGTAGTTAGCCTCCACTACGACTCCTTAAGGTAGAATTTTGGGCAGGTAATGCAAATAGGTATCTTTCGGATTTTGTGAGCGGCGACGACCAATTTTGATACCTCTGTCGGCTGGTCCACTGTTGTACGCAGGCCTGCTTATAAGCCCCTTTCTGGCCTTTCGACACCTACTACCTATTAATAAAATAATAATAATGTTAATGTTGGACAATTCACACAGCATTATCTAGCCCCAAGCTAAGCAGAGCTTGTGTTATGGGTACTACATAACTGATATACATATTACAATACACTGCATAGATATATATTTTTTATGCATAGAAAAACATCCAGATCACCCAGAACAAATATTATGCAGATCGTACAAACATTTGTCCCGAGGCGGGAATCGAACCCACAACCTCCTGCGTCGCAGGCGGACCTTCGCCCGCTGCGCCATAGAGGTTGTCAATATAGCTAAGGACTATAATGTAACAGTGGGACCATAAAAACCAACGTAAACACTGGTCGAACAAGCGTTTAGCTAAACAGTGTCTAAGCAGTTAGATATGCGTTCAACAAGAGTTTAACTCTCGTTTAAACTATGTCTAAGCCGTGTCTAACTGTAAGCCGTCGTAAAACGCAGTTTTGTGGTAACGTTTTTGTTAAACACGCGCTCAACAGATGTGTAACTTTTTTGTAGTAAAGCTGTAAGTGTTTAACTATCGCATTAAATAGTAGCACATTCCATGTCAAAAGTTACCACCAGTGGCAAGTTCATGGTGGTCAGATGGTCCGGAGGGAAATAAGTAGCGTTGTAAGTAGCAATTGGTGACCCACTACTGGGCAAAGAAAGGTTTGCCACTGGTCCCTTTATGCATCTCATAAAGACGATTACAGGAGACGATAAACCCTACAGTAGGCCAAGCACCGGAATTGTTGTCTAGAGTAGAATACAGAAAAATTACGGCACATCGTCATCGAATTACTTCAAACTCATTCCATTAACTTCAATAATTTACGCAATGTATCATATAGTTATTTTTCTTAATTCTGCCCTAGATAACCAATCAACGAGCTAACCTGCCATAAGAAATATCTAACGGAAACCGACTCTGTTATGGTTTTCAATCTCTTCTTATTTTACCTTACACCATTTTACATTACACAAATCCAATAAACCTAGTTTTATAATAAGTTATCGTTTGTTTGCACTACACCGTGTAAATTCCGCATAACAAGTCCGTTATAAATTCCGTTACGTGGCACAACAAGTCCGTGATGTTTGCGAAGTCCGTGCAAACAGAACTGTTGGTCAGTTATTACAAACGCCTCATTCAATGCAAACTGGAAACTCTGGCCAGTGGCTAGGAATTCTATAGCGTGGCTCTATCATTGTAGTGCTACACGATTGGAAGGTTCTACTTTTGTGGCTCACACCCAAGATTTACTGTGGATGGTTGAGCTGCACGACCATCCATAGTGAATCTTAAGGCAATTTCATTTCGACCTGAATTATTTTTATTCGGGCGGGCTGTAATGTGCAACTCAAAACATTTTTAAAAATTTATTAGCTGTTCAGCCCCGTCCTATGGTTATAAACTCGGCTTGATTATTTACAGTCGCTTACCATATATAATTGAGAGATAATGAAGATTATGATATTTATTCAATTTAATAAAAATACAAAATGTGTCACAGATACAACAGAAAATCGCAGTTTATTCTGCAAGATAGAACGTCAGCCAAGTTCGGAAAAACACAAACAACGCAATGACAGTGTATATCTTTACACTAGCCACTCACTGCACGCTTTTGGTCCCGTCTGAATCTCAGATGATGTCTGCCTACAGACTCTGGCCTTAATCAGCCTTTTCCAAAAATATCGGTTCTCATGTGTCTGTCAGATTCAAAAGCCCTAATCTAAGTATATTTGATATTGATATGAACGTTGGTTCTCTTTTTTACAGCCGAAAGCTTAGCTCAAGTTGAGCCCAGTTTGTTATAAACACAAATAATTATTTCGTCTGCCTAAGCCTTTGGTTTGAACCTCTCAGTTCCTTGACAGCGTGTAGCTCTGTAAGATATAGTGTGCACGCCTGTAGCTCCAGTCAAGTCCGATTCGATATCAACGCAAATAACCTCTACGTGATTGGTGTTTGGAACCTCTCAGTTCCTTAGCTCTATAAAATATAGAGAGCATGCCTGTAGCTCTGGTAGAGCGCCGTTCGTTATCAACGCAAGTTGTCTCTCACTTCCTACCTGAGTCGCACTAGATTGTGCATTCAAAGCAGTTGAAAACAAACCGCCATACAATATTGTAACAATAGGTAGAGATAATATCTTATAGAGAAATAATAAAATACTGTCCACTGCCGTGATGATTCACCAATTGCATATAATAGCGAGCTAGCGCAAGCCCTACGATAGCTAAGTTTTTAAAATGTTAAAAATAATAACCTTCAAAACCATTTTAAAGTGAAGCAAGTGTGGAATCAAATCCATTAATGGATAAATCCAGTAGATCAGGGTGGTAAAGGGCTAAACTCCGAAGAAATCTGAGGTGCTGGTAGGCAATTTTGACGGATTTATAATCCGTCAAAATTGCATCAGCAACCTGCGAGGAATTTACTTATTAATTTACTCTCTGACGGTTTCTACCTCGGCTTTTACATATAAAAGTTAAAAATTGCTGCTAAGAATGACCATAAATTACAGATAAAAATACGCTATCTGAGGCTCTGGTAGTGACTAATCAGTCAGTTCACCGCGTAGAATAATAATATAATTCTCATTCTATTCTCATCTCATTCTAATTTATTTTTATTAATTGTATAATAATTAATTTAATTGATGCTAATTAATGTTTATCCCGAGGCTGATAGCGTTGATAAAAATGAAGTTTCAAAAGTAAGATAGTTTTGGCTACTCCTGTCGCTTAGACCTATCTGATGGTGACTGTACTTAAAAATCGTCAATCTATTGATTAAATGTGAGTAATTGAATCCAGTTAGTAAAAACTTATGACAGTATCCCCAAGAAGATAGTTGACATGACTATATGGTATGTACTGGTGCAGAACAGCATAAAGCTGAGACTGACCCTTTTGAGTTCACCACGGCAGCGCAGAATCGCGTATGTAGCCCCAGCCCTGGTTGGGTGGTGACTACCTAACTACCATCATTGTTATTATCGCGAGTGTAGTATTAGTGGGTAGGTGCCTACTTTAATCTAAATTACGTTTTTATGTTATTACTTTATGTGTTCTAAATTTATAATTGTATAACGGTGTACCTGCTCACCTACCTCATATGTGTAGGTAGGTACCTACCTTATTATAATGTTACTATACCTTTGTTAGGCTTTGTTAGGTTAGACGACCTCCGTGGCGCAGCGGGCGAAGGTCTGCCTGCGACGCCGGAGGTTGCGGGTTCGATTCCCGCCTCGGGACAAATGTTTGTACGATCTGCAGACATTTGTCCAGGGCGTTCTGGATGTTTTCTATGCATAATAAAAAATATCTATTTATGTAGTGTATTGTATTAAGTATATCAGTTATCTAGTACCCAAACCACAAGCTCTGCTTAGCTTGGGGCTAGATAATGCTGTGTGAATTGTCCAGCATTATTTATTTATTATTATATTTATTAGGTAGGTACTACTTTTTCTGTGCGTTTGTGTGTGTAATTAATAAAAAAGTCTATCTATCTATATAGATAATATCGTTGTTCTATTTTGCGTTGCCTCTGAGGCCAGTGGTCGATTAGCCAATGCTTCACGGATCATTAGCTTTCTCCGGACCGCAATACCGGCCTCCTTTATGCGAAGGTATTATTGTAGGGGTATGGAGATAGGATACTACCTAATGATAGAGGAAAACTCCACAAAATATTCTGTTAACCCTTTAACACTCCATTTATTGGGTCCCAGTTTTTATCGATACGAAATTTCCATAAGACCCTAAACAGTATAAGTGTGTTTAAAAGTAAACTCTGCTTATTTTGGGAGAGGTGATGCTTTGTGAATTGAAGGAGTTATTCGTTATAATCATAATAACTTCTCGACATCCTACTAATTTTACATAGCCGAAAGTTTATGAAATGTGAATTTTTGTTACCTAAGGATCTCCAAAACTTCTGAACTGGTCATAATTTAATTTGGCGTACACTTAGAACATAGCTTATCTTAGATATTATACTGAAAATAGAAGAAGCTAGATAAGAATTATTTAAACGATTATGTCCTCAATGAGAATAAACCCAGTAACGGATTGAAAAATGTAGTTATTCAAGTACATTTTTCAATCCGTAACCGGGTTTATTAATCTAATAAATTAGAGTTTTTTTTTAAACTTTAAACAGATTTCAAATTCTCTAATAATGAAAATGGGTCCCGAAGTACTTCTGAACCTGGAACAGTTCAATAGCGCGAACAAATTTTTAAGTGGTGACATTTAGTAAAAATTCGAGTCTAATTTAAGTTTGATGAGACAATAGTAAAATAATTTGTTTAATCGGTTAACCACTGGCGGAGATATCAAGTAACATACCTAAACACATTAAAAAACATACAGCTAAAAGAATCTCCTCGTTTTTTAAAGTCGGTTAAATATTAAATCGTTAAATGGAATTGAATAGAATATAGATTTATTTAGCACACAAAACACCGAGGGAAAGTAAAAACAAAACAGAAAAAGTAATACTAAACACAACAAGACTGTATAAAACAAACATCATAAAAGATTTAAAAAAAGATCTATACCTACGTGTAGAGTCTGCCTGATGAAAGAAATTGGTCTTTCCCTAGTGCGTGCTAATAGGTGTGCATTCTTCTATTTAACCATACAAATATAATACAAAGTACTCGTACCTACAATATACTACAAGTCTTGTCGGGGTTGCTAGTTAGCAAAAACACAACGTGAGCCGGCACTTACACAGTTGATTAAATTTTAATCAGAGTTTATAGGACGAACTTCAGATTGAAAGCACGCGTTAGGTTAAATTAATATGGCTTTGTTTTAAGTTTGCACTGTAAAGCTTTAAACTTGTACAGTCAGTGATGCTTTTTATTTATATCAAAAATTTATAATATTTATAATACACGAAGCGTTATCAATAAAACATCCACCCACGGAGAAGTTTTCTTCTGCATATTTGTGGCAACTTTATGTTGTTATATGTATAAAGTATGACCATAGCTAACTTCGAAAACACTTAAAAGACTGAACTGATTCTTCTTCTTCGGAACCAGAATTGGCAGAGATGATCATCATGATCATGGAATCTTTTTTACTGACGGCAACGCCATCCCTTTCTTTATTCCACTCCTCTCTATTAGTGATAGAATATGTACCAACCATAGTAGAGTATTCTAATGATGTAGGTAACCCTTTGTTTTAGATAGTTCTGTAGATAAACATCATACAGGACTCATTAGTTCCACCCACCGCAGGTTCCGAACAAAAAGGACCGGGCTTGAAGTTTTTGAAGACAATTTGTTTAGGAAAACTTTACCCTCGCGAATGGTATTTTAGTTCTGATTAGTGAGCTCATTAGTAGAGTTTCCCTTTAGTTCCCTTGTGGTTAGTTTGTTAACGAGTGGTTACGTCATGATAGCCGAAATTTATAATGAGACTAAATAGACTATTGGTGTCCCCTCATGTTGGCCGAGCCATCGCAGATGGCGTTGTTTTCAACCCTCGGCGCAAAAAGAGAGAGGTGTTATAAGTTTGATGTGTCTGTCTGTGTATCTGTATATCTGTATGTGGTATCTTAGCTCTCAAACGGATGAACCGATTTTTGTTTAGTTTTTTTTTATCATAGATAATTTTATCCCGAGTGTTCTTAGCCATGTTTCATGAAAATCTGTTACGCCAATAAACGTCGGCGGGTTTCTTTAGTTTTTATTTTTGTCTTGTCTGTATTTACATTATTGTATTTGCTTTTAGATTATTGTGATTTTAACTGTGTAATTTATATTCCTACGGACCATTATTGTTTGACGACCGATGAGGCGCGGCGGGCGAAGGTCCGCCTGCGACGCAGGAGGTTGCGGGTTCGATTCCCGCCTTGGGACAAATGTTTGTAAGCTCTACAAATGTTTGTTCCGGGTGTTCTGGTCGTTTCTATGTAAAATAAAAAATTATCTATCTATGTAATGTAATATATTATGTATATCAGTCATCTAGTACCCATAACACAAGCTCTGCTTAGCTTGGGGCTAGATGATGCTGTGTGGATTGTCCAGCATTATTAATTTATTTATTATTTGTTTGACAGGACGTAATAAGCTTGTGATGGGGAACATGGGGACAGACCATAAAGTAAAGGAATCCCCTGACTGATATGAAAATAGCGTGGCGGTCGTGGTGTCAGAATCGAACACTCCCCCAGCTAGTGGATGAGGTAAGAGCCAACTTAGGGAACCTACCAGAAGAAGGGCATCAGCTTCTTTCAGTGCATTTGCTATTTCGTAGCTTCACAAAAACATAATTTAAATAACCCACAAACAAGTAGACGAACTTTCTTGCAAATTTAGCAGATTTGCGAAGCTGCATCGACTATAAACAGCAGTTGCAATCCAAAATCAAAATCAAAAATCAAAATCAAAAACTCTTTATTTCCATAAATACAATAAATGTACACTTAGAAAAGGTCAAAATATAAAACTAAACTAAACTAAATTCTGCATAAGGTAGTGGGATAAATAGATACCCACCAATAAACATACATAAGTTTCTATTCCAATTTCCACGATAAACGAGAGCACAATAATCTTACCCCTAGTTAATAGCTATAATAACATAAAACTTCGATCAACGAGCTATAAAACCAGTCCAGCATGAAGTTTCACAAAGTTCGTGCAAACTCAATCTTCCCGCGTAGCTGCCTATAGATCCTGATTAAAAATTAATTAACAGAGTTAAAGGCCACATTTGCTTCCTAATTTCGGTGCAGACGAGCGATTCACCGCCGACTATATTGTGTCAACCACATGATGGTGAATACGCATATATATTTTTAATGCACTGAGAACTAGTAGAGCACTTTTTATTTTCTTTATGTACTCGTCTGAAATGCTTTTGCACAATCAATCCAGAAAACTCTAAATATGAATTTTTCCTTGCATTATCTTCAAAATTTAAGAGATTTTTTTAAGGACAGCGCTTCTTGTCGTTGACTAAAACCAACATGCCCAATTTCGTTGCTCGTTTGCAAGAACCCTTTAAGTTTCGAACCATTGGAGTATTAACAACTTTATAGCCCTTATAGCCTTAATTTGACTGCATTTAAACTTAAAAGGAATTGTCAGAATATTTTGGAATCTGTGATTAAATTCCGCAACATGAAATTGGATTTCAAGATTGAAAATTTGCAAAGGTTAATGGTTCTGTTTTGGTTTTCGTTTGTAGAATTTAATGAAAAAGATTAACAAGAAGTGAACCAATTAAACTTAAAATCTTTGTTGAATATTGTTGTCAGGGCAGATGTCAGAAATTCAAAAAAACTGAAATAAACAAATTTACGTCACTAAAAATGTTGACATAGTTCCGAAATAAAAGGATTGCATAATTTTTAGTGTTGTCAAATATGCTTAATTTTTGTCCTATCTGAATGGACACCATTGCATGGTTATTTATATAGGAAGGTCAGAAGCAATTCAGATCCAAATGACTCAAGTTTTGTCATCCTTAGGGTGACGGAAGGTCCCATCCTGTTTCGCAATTACAAGTCCGCACTAAACCTAATTTTACTAAAACAATTCTTACCTTTATACGACCTTAGCACATGAAAGAGTCGTTCCAACAGTCTTGTAAGTGTCATTTGGCAGTCTTATAAGACTAATTTAAGCTATATTAACTAATTTGAGCAAAAATTGTTTCGCCTCTGCTCTGCAACGTTAGTGAAAGGGATAATTAGGCCCTTTTACCTGGCCAATTAATAAAGGGGCTTTTCTGAAGTAAGGGTCTTATGATAGTAAATTCAAACTGTTAAATGTACATTTAATAAATTAAGATTTGAGAAGAGAATAGTCTGAAGGACATTTTTTTAACATTCGACGTTGAGATTCTTTACTTTCAAAGCCTAAAATGATAACATAGTCACTTTTATACAACCAAGTAGCTATTAAGTAGGCACTTATTTTTCAAAAGAAAACAAGGTGTTCTACGAAGAAAGAAAAGCCAATATTTGGCGTAAAAATCATGGCCAATTTATCTTCATCTCAATTTAGACGTCAGCTTCAGATTCATATTTTTTCAGCGTTGAAATATTACGCTGTGATTAATTAAAGAAATCAATAGCACCTTGACTTGACTTCTCAAAACAAAACAGCTCAAGTATTTCCTAAAATATGCTTAGGAAGTGGGGTTTGATGATAGTTTGCCAGAAAATTCCATGCCCCTAAGTTAAAGATTTACTGATTTTTACGTAAAGGAATTCAGAATTCGTTACAAGAAGATGGTGTTATTTAAACTTTCGTGCTCCTGGTGTAGGCCTCCTATGTCTTGCCACTTCTTTCAGTCCATTGCTATTGCTTGTCAGCTCCTATGGTATCGCTCCAGCACATAGCGGTTAAAATGTAAAAATGTCATTTCTTAAGGTCGGTGGAAATCACAGGACGAGTGACGCGAGAACGGTCATTGTGGGGATTTCTGGGAGAGGCCTATGTCCCGAAGTTGATTTCCACCGGGTGAGATGATAAATGCTTTAAAATTTGTATCTTACTTACTGACTTCATACTTAGGGTAGCTCCAAAGGGTAGAGGTAAGTGAGGGTTGGGGTAACTGCAACAGCTTATAAATCAACAATAAGTTGCACACAATAGACGCGGACTGAGCGGCGCTAATAGGGACGTGACAGAGTTGGAACTAGAATAAGGTAACCTTCTTAATTAAGTATATTTAAAAAAATCTGCTCTTTTTAACTTCCTTTGTTGTTATTATTTCAGCCTGATGAGCTGCTGGATAAAAGCCTCTCTTCACTCCTTTCTGTCTTCGTTTCTATCTGTTCTCTTCATCTCTTTTTCTTCATTTCTTTTTCTTCTAGTTTTCTTTCTACTTTGTTAAATAAATAAATTCATAAGCTCATACTGTCATCTCAGTCAAAAAAATACTACCCCACCGTATAGGGTATCAAATGAAAAGTATCAATTTGCACATTTCAGAACAATTTCTTGAAATTCCTGTTAGTTACATACTTTTTGAAATATCTTTAAAAATTTCGAAAAATTTACCATGACCGAAGTATGCAAAGAGATCCATCCGAAATGTAGGTTGGTACCTACTATTTTTAGGTATTCATTAAATAGGGAAGTCTTTAACCGGTACCTTTAGTATATATTTGTATAATTAACAAACATTCGAAACCCTCGGCGCGAGTTACACTCGCACTTGACGGATCTTGTATATTAGTAGTATTGGTATGTGAGCAACTCTATCTTAAATGCTGCTATATATTTATTCGTACTCCCTAGATTTATGGTACGATTCACCATAAATTCGCGTGTTGTCAAATCTCGGTTATCCAACCTACATTATCCCGTTTAATACGGCAAACTGGCAACACAGGTTATAAAGTTGGCAACACACTTGACACATTTTCAAAACTAATCTAAAATCCGCTGCCAAACACCGCTGGAAACTGTTTGGTTGGAAGCACAGCCCCATCGGGTGCAGCAACTTTAATTTTAATTACGTTTAAACGCATTGTGTTTGGACTTTTACAGAAATGTGGGAATGTACGCGTTTTAAAAATTCAGTTTTACTGCTTTTTGGTGAAAGTATCACTTGTTGAGCGGATTCGGTAAAACCTTTTAAGCTTTATTCAGTTAGTGTGTTTAAGATAATAGGGAACGTAAATTAAGAAATTTCCGTCTCAAATTACTGAAAAACTAAAAATCTTTCCGGTTTTGTCGAATTTTAAGCAGCACGTAACTATCAAACATACCGTCACAAAGTAATTTAATCAAAAGTATTATGAAAGTTGTTTGTATGGAAACGTTTTATGGTTAAGTCTATTTCATGAAAACTGATTTATGGGATAAAAGTAATAATTAGCCTATGTTCTATTCCAGGCCTTAAACTATCTGTAAGTATAAAAAAATTGAGCTTGATCCGTTCAGTAGTTTTGGCGTGAAGAGGTATCAAACATCCATCCATTCATCCATCCAGCCATCCATACATCTAAACATCCAACCTCTCGCATTTATAATATTAGTGTGATATAACGGGTAAACGTTAATCATAAATTATAAATCACAGTTTTAATCACTTATTCATCAACGACACAATACTTCACAATACAATAGATTAATTAAAAGTTACAATAAAAAGTCTTGCAATGCGCACGGGTTTTGAATTTCAACTCTAGGTAATTGAAATAAGCTCTGATTTCGAAAAAATAGTAAGCGATGACGGTAACCGGAGATGAAATAATATCTTTTCGTACAGAAGGGACAAAGGCAGAGCAAGTTTTTAATCAACCTACCTACATTGTTTACACAAAACCACATTTTCCGCAATATTTTAATCTATGAATTAGGGTAAAAATCCACTTCACACCCAATTTCGTTTCAAAAGAAGTGAATAAATCAGTTTAGAAAAGTTCCCCCTGCAACGCAACAGTTTGCGGGTTCGGTTTCCGTCCCGGGACAAATACTAGTACGATCTTCAGATATTCGCTCCTGGTTTCTGGGCGTATTATATGTTCAATTCAAAATAAATATCTATGTTTGTCGTTTATTAAGTATATCAGTTATCTAGATCTAATAGGTACCCATAACACTAGCTTTGCTCACTTTGGGGCTAAGTGATGCTGTGTATCCAGCATTATTTTTTATCATTTACTATTTATTATGCAGAAAACTACACTTCACACTACACTACGTTTAAAACATGTGACTAAATCAGTTTAAAAAACTGGTTGTCTGTAAAGTCGATTTACTGACGATAGTTGAACGTGACAACGTCTTAAGAAAATACTGATGGAATGGTTGCATTTGATACTCGATCAAAACATGTAAATGTACTATCGTCGTTATCTAATCTGTGCTATAGTATAGCAGCTGTCCACGCAGACGCATCGCTCACTCAAGTAGGAGAGAGACGGATGACGAGCGCTCTCGCTTGCACTTCAAGCCTTACATGAAACGCCTCAGAGCGAGGTAACGCCGCATGACGTCATAGCGAGGTAACGCCGCATGACGTCATGTTTTTTCGTGCGTGCAGCCGGCTCTATTGAATTATAAGACGTTGTCACGTCAAAAACTTTAACTTGCTACGTAGATAAAACTAAACAACATACGAGCTAGATTTGCATACAATACGCTTCATCTTGATGTGTAGGTAGTGAAAACAACGCAAAATTTGTTTCAAATGCCCCTTGTGTTCAGCATCAGAGAATAAAAGTCTTGTAGTACATAGAGATAAGGTCTCTTTTACGGTGAGAAAGGTACAGGTGGTCCAATTAGGTAGGATAGTTGAATCGGTAGGCGTTAATTGTCATCCAAGTTGAAGTCAGCTTATGCTGACAACAATTGTGCTGGTATGCTGTTAGCACAGAGTTGGTGATGATAGTTTTGAATTTTAATGAAACTCGTTGCATTGTGAAGTGCGAATGAAAGGTTTGAATTATGATGGCCTTAATTTGCGTATTTGCTCCATTCGTGCAGCTGACCGAAAAAAGATCGAAGCTTTTGAGAAGAGAATAAAAAAAAAACATTAATTGTTCAAACTGTGTACATAGTTGGTGTCCTTACGGACATCACACTAATATTATGAATGCGAAAGTTTGGATGGATGTATAGATGGATGGATGTTTGTTACCTCTTCACGCCAAAACTACTGAACGGATCGGGCTGAAATTTTGCAAACAGGTAATTCTAATCCTGAAATCAGTACATTAATAAAATTATGATTAACTAGTTTCTACCCAAGGCTTTGCAAGCGTTGTTTCTATGGACACGTTTTACGGTTATTTCTATCCCATGGGAACTCATTAATGGGACAAAAAAAGTAGCCTATGTTTTAATCCAGGCTTAAAATTACCTGTATGCATTTCAGCCCGATCCATTCAGTAGTTTTGGCGTGAAGACGTAACAAACATCCATCCATCTATACATCCATCCATCCAAACTTTCGCATTTATAATATTAGTGTGATTGTAGTACCATACCTTTACTATTTATATTTATATTTACTACGCAATTTTATTTTTGAAGGTCAGAAAAGACAAGAGAGTCATAAAATCGATACAAGTATCATATAATGATGCTATGTAATTACATGAAAATAGTTATTTTTTTTTTAAATTTATTACCTACACTATATTTTATGTTTACCTGTGTAAAAATGTCGGTGTGTACAGATATTAGTTACATAAGTTTAGTTCAGCGTCTCTTCCGGAGTTCATGTAATGTGTGTAATTTTTAAGAAATTATATACGGCTACACATATGTATCTCGTGTTTGTCAACCGTTGCCGTAGATTGTGTTTTTTAAATTGTTATATTTTTGATTGTTTTGTGTTATCTTCCGTGACGTCACCAAACGGCTCTGTCGGAAGACCAGCGTTGGTTGTTACGTGGTAACAACCAGCTTATGCTGAGACAGAGACCGTTTTGTGACTTAATTCGACAGAAGCTGTATCTTTTATTTTATCTTTAAATCGTGTTTGTTTTTGTTGATTAAGTTACAAATAAAAAATATTCTAAAAAAAAAAAATTCTATTCTATTTACCTATATTTGTAAAGCTGAAAGGCCTAGTTACTTTATTAATTGAGTTATACTTTCTCTATAAGTGACTTTGTAAATTCTGAAGAGAAAAAATAAATATCTCAAACCTCAAGATTATGACAGAGAAGAAGAATTTGCGCAGAAGGTACACAAATAATTTTATTTACTACATACTAGTTTCTCCTCGCGCCTTCGTTATTAAACCTAGGTTACAAATAAACCTGGGAATAATTAAATAGTCTAGTTATGATAATGCTACGGCCACATTACAAGGCGACGATTCATCTTCGCGGTGTCGTGATAAAACTTCATGCACGTTCTACGACGAAGTCTTTGGCCACATTGGAAAAAACTTCGCATCGTCGCATCGCGAAGTCGCGATGATGATTCGCGATAAGACGAATTTCTTGGCTGGACGTAATTATCGCGACAGCGCAAATCTTCGCGTTGTCGCGATACTGTGGCCGTAGCATAAAGGACTAATCGAAATAAATGAAATCGCATCTGCGGGCTTTTGCTACAAATGTTGCCACTATCGCCGGTTTCGTTTAAAGCAGCTTCGTGGAAAGCTCAAAACTCAAATCATGGTAAATATCCCGTTATGTAAATGACTTAACCCTTGATTAACTTCGTGAAATTTACTAACGTAATTAACTTATTTTATTTTCTAAGCGTGATATTCTCAAATAAAACAATTTTTTTAATTTTTTTTTATTATTCATATTAAATATTTATTAAGGCACTAGGAAAAAGTATTAAAACTGGACAGACTTCAGAGATCCTCTTAAAAATTAAAGAAACTAATTTTATCATTCTCAAAAAACAAAGGTATTTTAAAACCTCTACAAAACTATGAAATATTCGTAACTTATATATGTTTTTATGTTTTTGGACTCTCAAAGATATACAAATTAATAATAATAAAACAAAAATGTATGTTCCAATACAAAAAATAAAACGTGCAATGGGTTTTGGCACTGCTTACAGGCAACGTCGGCATACCTTTTTCGAGCAGGTCAAACATACGGAATCCGCCCCATCTTCATTCATACTAACGAATTTATCTTGTTCTGGATTCATTCTGCAAACCTAAAAAGATATATGTTATAAGCATATAAAAAATATAATTTATATCAATAATAACGACAAATAAGCAACATTCGAAAATTGAAACAAATAAAAAAATATATAGCACAATTCACTTGTATGAGTCCTTGGGACTCACTCGACGCAATAACTCACCAAATACGCAGTGCCGGCACACGTCCTCTCGCCTCCGCGTAGCCCGCGACACTGCAGGAAGGTACTGAGACGGGGGGGAATCTAGGCGCTCAAATGTTACAATTATGGAAGTTTGAAATTTTGATGTGAGTCCCAGGGACTCAGGAAGTTAATTAAGGGTTAAGAATAAATCTGCTAATCAGCACACACACATACCTACTAAGAAATCAAATAATATCGCAAAAATTTTCGCCTGCGACGAAATTTTTGCGATATTATTTGATTTCTTAGAAATTCTCCTGAGTATGGGGTTACGCACTATAATAACAACTAACCTTAGAATTAAGCAACGCGACACCTCTCGTCAAACGAACTAAATGTAACTTGAGTCTTTGAACAGGATTGAATACACTTCAATGTTTCCCCTGTAGGTGGAGCTAACGGCGTTAGAGACCGTAGGAAGTCCCAAAGATTTTCGACTCCTACGTCACTTGACCTCGTGGTGAGGGAAGGATGTGGGTTCAAGTCCCGTCAAATTCGAAAATTTTTGCGATATTATTTGATTTCTTAGAAATTACCCTGAGTGTGGGGTTACGCACTATATTATCCACATACCTACTGTCCACTGCTGAACAGTGAAACCACAGTGAACCGCCACGCTTGGTAATCGCAGTGGAGGTGTTAAACATACACAGAAGGGAGGTATTGAAAATACACAGAAGGAAGCTGCTGGCCTTTCCTCTGCTAAGTTCACTAAGTCGGCTCTCACGACATCCACAGGCTGAATTCCCATTGAACCCCCCCCATCCAGGGGTCAATTCTTACGCCGGGACCGCCACGGCCAAATAATACAATAGTTTATAATACAATAGTTAGTATTCATTTCATTCATTTCATTCATTTCATTCATTTCATTCATTTCATTCATTTCATTCATTTCATTCATTTCATTCATTTCATTCATTTCATTCATTTCATTCATTTCATTCATTTCATTCATTTCATTCATTTCATTCATTTCGTTCATTTCATTCATTTCGTTCATTTCATTCATTTCGTTCATTTCATTCATTTCGTTCATTTCATTCATTTCGTTCATTTCATTCATTTCGTTCATTTCATTCATTTCGTTCATTTCATTCATTTCGTTCATTTCATTCATTTCGTTCATTTCATTCATTTCGTTCATTTCATTCATTTCGTTCATTTCATTCATTTCGTTCATTTCGTTCATTTCATTCATTTCGTTCATTTCATTCATTTCGTTCATTTCATTCATTTTGTTCATTTCGTTCATTTCGTTCATTTCATTCATTTCGTTGATTTCATTCATTTCATTCATTTGATCCATATCAATACCAGTCGGAAGTGTCCTCAAGACGCTGCTGGCTGCATTGCCCCGTTGTATGGCAATGCTAATGCGCTGCGCCAGATAATCACCAGCTCTCGGGTCACGCGTCGCTTCGACGTTCATTGATTAGTTAATTATAGAGATGATCAGCGTACGAACAACCGGCTGTAAGTCAATATGAATACCAAATATTAGTATGAAAAAATATTTAGTAACTTTAGCGCGTTAAAACTTCTCTGATAAGATCCAACAAAATGAAATTCGCGTGCACCTCGGCATGCCATGCAACAATTGGCACAAATTGGCATGCCATGTGAAGGTAAAAAAATAGACTTTCGCAAAATGCCAAGTCACTTACCTTTCAAGCTTCGAGCACACACACAACTTAAATGTGGATGAAAAAGCCAATCAACTAGACACAATGCAAAATCAATCAAAGGTAGTCGCCAACAAGTTTCGTCTCTCTGCGAGACATCATCAGGACACCACAATATTCTACTGTGGCCCTGAGAGTGCCAAGTCACATTGACAGTGATCGAGCTCCGCGCAAAGTCGCGAGTGTAATATTTTGCAATGGATAATAAAATAAATAACGTATAAATCAATTATTTTATTGATATAAGACAGAGCCTACACATTTGCTACCCTTGGAGTCGAGACCCTAGGTCCGTGGGCTACCGAGGCTTTTCGGGTTTTTAAAAAATTAACTGAGTGTCTGGTCGAAGCGACGCGTGACCCGAGAGCTGGTGAGTATCTGGCGCAGCGCATCAATATTACCATACAGCGGGACAATGCAGCCGACTGGTATTGGTATGGATCAGTTGAGCTACCTGTAGATTATTTGCAAGTCTGCAGTCAGCTCAATTGTAAAAACTAGTTGTAATTTATTTCTTTTATTTGATTGTAAATTTCTTTGTGAAAAAAGATTATTCAATTCAAATACTAATAAAATATTGGGCTGGAGTTCCACGATATTGTACTCGTATTAGTATTGGGCTAATAAAGATTCGGCTACACATTGTTAGCCAAGAGTTTAAGATGACTGTGACTCGATTACATTAGGAAACTTGAATGGACGATCTCCGAAGTTGAATCCCTAATGGAGCATTGGATCGGAACTGTTGTTTTAGATGTCTTCGATAACGGAACGGCTAATGGGTATTTAGAAACAATTGGATTGGACGGATTTATTGTAGAGCTCTCTTTTCTTTATTGAGCACAGTAGTGTCGTTCATATCCTTTCTTACAAGATCGAGAACTGAATGAAGATAAACATTTATTTCTGAGTGGAATCAGAGGAGACTGAATTTTCGATAAATCTATGCAGTATAGATGATTTACTAAATAAATTATTAAATTTTGCAATGCCCTCACGGGTTCACGTAGTATCTACCTCAAAATTACATCACACTAATATAATAAAATGCGAAAGTTTGGATGGATGGATGTATAGATGGATGGATGTTGTTACCTCTTCACGCCAAAACTACTGAACGGATCAGGCTGAAATTTTGAAGTCTAACCCTGGAATCAAACATAGGCTTTTTATCCCATAAATCAATTCCCATGGGATAGAAATAACCTCAAAACGTTTCCATAGAAACAACACGTGCGAAGCCATGGGCAGAAGCTAGTAGTAACATACATATATGTAATGGACATGAAGGCGAGAAATAAAATTTTGGAAAACTCCTAATACTTCATTTAGAGAGGTCTATATTTATAAACTTAAAAATTGTCCTTTGGCACTTTTATGGCCAAGAAGCAGATGGCTTCCTTCAACCCGGTGGAGCGGTGGGGGACCCCTGGTAATGAATGCCGTTCCGTATAATTGTAAGTCCTTTTGTCTTGCCAAATATCATGATTCTAGGTCAACGGGTAGTAGGTGCTTTGTGGGTTTTGGTCCATAGCGAGAGTGAATTTTTTTTTGAGAAGAAAACTATAAATTAATAGTTTTCGGACTTTTCCTTTTATTTGTGCTACAAGACCTTGCTTATTACCAAATTTTATGATTCCTGGTAGCCTAGCACGGGGATGGTTGTCTAGGGTAAATTAGAGAAGAATGACATCGCATTGTCATACATTGCGTAAGTTATTGAAGTTGGAGGAATGAATTTCAAACATATTACGAGGTTGGTCAACAGGAAGAACCCATAGGTTCTGGTCTATGGTGAGAGTCAAAAGTATTATTTTTTTGTGAATTAACTACAAATTTTTAGTTTTCAGATTTTCCCCTTAACTTGTGCTCTAATACCTTTCTACTTAGCAAATTTCATGATTCTAGGTCTACGGAAAGTACCCTATAGGTTTTGTGTGCATGTGATTCCATTGGAAATTTCAAAATATTTGGACATAAACGGCTGTAACTTTTGATTGCGTTGACTTAGTTTTATTTATATTGAAGCTCCAAGAGATTATAGACTTGAGTATTTGATGTTAATTTCAACTCGATACCTCCACGCGGTCCTAAGAAATGGGGGTTGACAGACGGACAGACAGACAGACAGACGTAGTACAAAGTGATCTTATAAGGGTTCTGTTTTTCAATTTTAGGTACGGAACCCTAAAAATACGATAAAAAATTACTAATTCGCACATCATTTGGCCGGAATCTCAGGAAACCTGCGGTCTATTGAAATTACGAATGTTTCGATTCTTAGATTATTATTAATTATTTGGTTCCTAGGACCAACTTATTCATAACTTGTGTAGTTTTCTTGTAAACAAGCAAAGATTGATTTTTGGGCGTACGCCGTTCCAAAAATGTATTCTCTGTCCCGCTCCTATTAACGGGAAATCCTATGCCTATCCTTTTACAAAATGGTGCGTTCTGCCCTCTTTAACTCAACAGACTTCGCAATCACAAAAAACAATCGACTAATGCCTTATTATTCAGCTTCAAACTGTCTAGTCTAGACTAAAGCACCGAGGTACAAGTTGGCGACGTAGCATTATCTGATCTCAAACAGACTTGCATAAAGAAAAAAGGCAAAATAAGACTAACAATGATTTATTAAACGAATACGGACAAAAAGGATTAGGAATAATACTGTTCTTTCATTTGGTTTTATGTAGAAAAACAGGAACCTCTATTATTAATAAATTACTCTGTACTTTTTGAGTGAAGAAATAGGCTTTTTATAAGGTTTTGTTATTATAGTGCGTAATCCTCGCACTCTGGATAATTTCTTATTTCTAAGAAATCGAATTATATCGCAAAAATTTCCGACTTCGACGGGACTTGAACCCGCGTCCTCCCCTCAGTACGGGGATGTGATAACCAACTACACCACGTAGTCAAGAAGTCGAAATCGGAAATTTTTGCGATATAATTCGATTTCTCAGAAATTAGGCTTTTTATGTTCTTCGAGATATATCTATAGCATAGAACATAACAAAAAAAAATCAGCCAGATCCGCTCATGATTGTATGCGTACAAAATGTGATAAACTTACCGCGTTCTTCACATAGTACCTATATTTTGCTTTGGCAATAGTATTACAATTACTCTGAATAAAGTATCTAGCTTTTTTCTCATATAATACTATTTCAATCAATTCACAAAATACTACTAATCTCTTCTATAAAAATAAAAGTAGAAACTGAAATATTTATTGCAAAATGAAAAAACATAAAGAAAATGAATAAACGTCATTGCCTCGTTGCTGTCGACATAATGAAATGACCGCAAAATAATTGCAACTAGTTCTTTCAATGAACTTCCGAGAAAAAGATAAATAAAATTACCCCTTAGAATTCTAAAGGAAAAATGAAGTTACACAAAATAAATAAAGGAAAACTATTTGCAACCCGTTTGGAATTTTGCTAAGCTATTTTAGCAAACGTAGGTACGCAATTCAAATGTTTATTTCTATCATTTTGAAACGTTGACGTTTATGATAATTATGTAATGGTCACACTACACACTGCTCCTGTTGCCCGGACTCTTAAGAGACCGGTGTGCTGGTTTCGGCTTTACAATATTAGTAGGATGCGAAAGTTTGTGAAATGTGATTTTTTGTTACCTACGATCTCCAAAACTACTGAGCAGAACAAGATGAAATTTGGCGTACTTACATTTAGAATATAGATAATAGGCTACTTACTATACTTACGTCGAAAATATGCGTGCGACGCCGCGGGCAGAAGCTAGTAGAACATTATTTACAAAAACAAATCTTGCCACCTGTGAGTTTTATAAGCGCTAAACGCAGCGCGTCAAAAAGGTGAAACATTTCTACTAGTCTTCAATAGAAAAAAGTAGGAACCTAACGTAAAATACGCAAGAAAAATAAACAAAACGGACTGAAAATTCGAAACAAAGTTGGAACTTGCGAAATTCAGGCTTTGCGGTGATTCTCTGTACCTACACGTACTTTACCAAATACGCTCATCTGTGCACGAGAAAGAGTCCTAATTCTGGTTCCACCGACATTTTGTCGTTATTTGTACCAAACTTAAAAAGCTTCACCGAATGATTTACTTTCTATTGACATCGCTATAGTTAGTACCATAATAATGCTCTCTTCTCTACCGTACTGTATTCTACCGATAGCAAATCATTTTTCTGAGTATAAAAAAGGCATTGTGTATAATGCTCGCGCAAATAATAGTCGTTTGTTTTCTTCTGTTGTCATATAATCAGAATAAGAAAAACAGTTGAGAGATCTGTAAGATAAAGGTAGAGCCACACTATTGTAGTGTGGTGACACACCACACCATGGTTTCATAAATTTTGTATGGTTTAACACACTATTACCACTATTACTGTGTGTTATGTATGTGGCAGTTATAATGTGTTTCTATCCATACTAGATAATGCTGTGTGAATTGTCCAGCATTATTATTATTATTATACTTTATGTAACAGGAGTCCATTCTTCAGACGCGTCACGACACTCGCACTACACAAAATTGTGTGGTTTTAGCTTACGGGGGCTAACTGTCTAAGATAGTATGTTCAAAGATAAGTGAATAAATCCTAAAGCCGGATAAAAAATACGAAATCAATGTCAGGTACCAAACTCTTCGCTTCTTGCCCTCCTCATCCAATTTCCAATAAGGGTTGTTATTAAAAGTAGGATAATTAGGGATTAAGGCTCTAATTAATATTTCTCTTGAATAAACATTTAAAGGCTCACCGAACCGTTTAATTTCAGTTTTACGTAGAAAGGGCTTATTTATAAATTAAACGAATGTTACGGTTAAGCCAAAAAAAAACGCAAGTTTTGTTTTGTTTGGCCTGTGACAATATCTTGACAAGTGACAGTATAAGTAGTTCGGGTTTTTAAAAAATTATCTGAGCGTCTGGTCAAAGCGACGCGTGACCCGAGAGCTGGTGAGTATCTGGCACAGCGCATCAGCATTGCCATACAGCATGGCAATGCAGCCAGCGTCTTGGGGACGCTTTAATTTATATGGATCAGTTGAGCTACCTGTAGACTGTTTGCAACAGTCTGCAGTTAGCTCAATTATTTCAATTGTAAATACTAGTACAATTTTCTTTGTGAATAAAGGCTATTTACCCAATTAAAATAGTATAAGTAGGTTATTTGAATAATGATTTTAACAAATGGGTGAAAGTTCACATTGTATTTCAGTGCACAATTAATCTACTTTTTACCCGCTTTATTTGCGCCTCAAATAGTTATGTTGGCTTTTTTGCTATAAATCTAACTATAATAATTTATGTAAATAAAATGCTAAACTAAAGCTTGCATGAAGTCATAATATAATAGTGTGTTATATGTAGGGCTTAATAGCCTAGGTACTTATGATACTATTCGTTAAGTTTGAACAAGCGCACAGCGCTTAAAAACGTGTTTATATTTATGAACAATATTGTCTAGGATAAATGTACACTGGATTTGTATTACTCTTATAGATAAGTTTATAAATAAAGATATTTTAAAAATTGAAAATTGAATCTAGGAAATTGTTCCCCCATGATACCCACCTCATAATCCCAGTTTGAGTACCAACGTTGTCCTAAACTAGGCCTCAGCTTACATTAGTCCACTGCTGGACATAGGCCTCCCCTTATGAGCGCCATAGCGCCCTGTCTTCAGGTTGCCGTATTCAGCATCTGCCTGTAGTCTGTATTATTGCCGCCCATTGGTGATCAGAACGATACGATTAACAAGTACAAAATTAAAAATTAACCCCCCCCCCCTTCACAGTTTTTCATGAGACAAGGCTAAGAACACTCGGGATAAAATTATCTTTGACCCAAAAAAACTAAATGAAAATCGGTTCATCCGTTTGGGAGCTACGATACCACAAACCGATACACAGACAGACACGTTAATTAAACTTATAACACCCCTCTCTTTTTGCGTCGGGGGTTAAAAAGAACTAGTGTCGTTTTGCCCACTATTGAACTTTTCACGATACATCGTTGTAATTTTAAGTACGTCTGCTTGTACAATATTTGTTTCAATTTTCTTTAAGGCAAGAACCCACCTAATTTTCAATGAAGTATCAGATGAACAATCGATGTGTTTTCTAATAAAAGCAAATGCAATCATACAGGGTTGCAAGTGAGAGACTGAAGCGTGTGTAACAAAAACAAATTGGCGTGACTATGTCTTCAGAAGATGTGACTTTTAAAAACCGGTTTTTTATGATTTTCCAACTTATTAAGCTAGCAGTTATGTACTTTTGCGCTAACTGTAAGCCACACTTAAACAAATTACGAATCAATGGCAATTGGTAGGTAACATTTGACTTTTTTGCGCTCTCGAAACTGCATAATATGCGTACTGTTCTATTAGCTTCTTCCTCGTGCTCCTACTAAATTCTCCTACTGGTAGGAGCACCGGGACACCCATGTCCTGATGCTCCTACTGAACATAAAAACCACGGGGAATAATGTAATATTCTAAATTTAATTCCTCCTGCTCCTATCACATAACATATTGAACAGTCAACTACTTTAAGCAACTAACAAACAAATAATAACTACTTATACCTAAACACTAATGTTTTCCTTTGTAGGCCTCCCACCCCCGCGAAGCGGGGGGGGGGTCAACATTAACTTACTCCTAACGAAGCCCGTCCAACCCCCGCGAAGCGGGGGGGGAGCGGGTTCGTGGCGACTCTGTGACTGAAAGGGTGTGTGTATGTATAATTGCACCCATAGCCATAATATGATGACACAAAATAGGTACTTGAATCAGAGTATGCCTATAAGGAAATCTATTTTAGTTATGTCTCGATGCTCCTACTTAGCGTTTTACAATATTCTTTTGCAGTAGGAGCATCAGGACATGGGTGTCCCGGTGCTCCTACCAGTAGGAGAATTTAGTAGGAGCACGAGGAAGAAGCGGTTCTATTATCTAGTGAATATTTATTTTGTAAGTTTGAAGTGATCCACCTCAGAACATCAGTTATAACATGCAAATTCTTGTGAGCATTCGAAGTAGTGAATATTTTCATAGCAACAGAGTTTCCAAAATTATTAGTGCCTGTACGTAAATACTATTGGAAAATCTGTTACTGAAATAATATTTTCCCTATGGTTCTAGAATCTACAACCAAAAGAAAAATGTTATTCAGAAGTTACATCATGTTTCCTACGCCTTTCTAGGAAAATGTGTGGCAGCTCCTTGCTTACGAATCAAGACTTGTTTTAATCTGAATTTTGAACTCCATCCATGGGCGTAGTGCGGAATCTCACGTACAACAACTCCACGTGCTACGAAAAGTCCAAAGTCCATTTTTTCCGCCTCTGACTTACTTTGTGTCCGCCATCATTAATATGGTCTGCTTCATCCAGAATTTAATTTGTATCCCGTTGCCGAGCATTATAAGAAGATTGCATTCGATAGCTGTCGCTTCGATGTTTCTCGATAACTTCAATGGAATATTGGATGCTAATTAGACTATTGTAAATTTTTAATGGTATCATATTTGCGACGTGACGAAAGATAGATATGATGACCTCTGTGGCGCGGCGGGCGAAGATCCATCTGCGACGCAGGGGGTTGCGGGTTCGATTCCTGCCTCGGGACAAATGTCTGTACGATCTGCAGATACTCGTATTTGTTCAGGGTGTTCTGGATGTTTTCTATGTATAATAAGAAATATCTATCTATGTAGTATTAAGTATATCAGTTATCTCGAACACATAACACAAGCTCTGTTGAGCTTGAGGCTAATGATAATGTCTGTGTCAATAGTCCAACATTATTTTTTATTTATTTTATTTACTCATTGGAATTTTGTTGATCAATGGACAAGTTTTTTGTTAAAGCTACTAAAACTAGTTCTTATGTACTTTATGTTTGCGATCATGGAACATTAAGTACAATCAACAACAAAGATTGCTTAACATTTAGAATTTTCACTCTTGGAACAGGATAATTTACTACTAAACACTGAATCGCTTCTGTTAGATTGACTCTTGACATTCTATCAATGATTGTACATTTTTGTATACTGACATACGTACAGTCCCCATCTTCTCTTTTATATAAAAATGAATCCCTATTTCTTGGTCACGGCATCACGCGTGAACGGCTAGACCGATTTCGCTAATTCTTTTTTTGTTGTGTTTGTAATTATCAGGAGAAGGTTCTTACGGTAGAAAAAAATTAAGAAAGTTGGAAACATAAATTTCCACGCGGGCGAAGCCGCGGGGTGCAGCTAGTCTGAAATAATTATCTGGTATGATATATTTCATGTGTTAAGTCTGTCATTGTAAGCAATTCAGTAAAAAGCCTGTCCTGCTAAGAAAGAAAGCTCAAATAAATGAAAACACAAAGGTAAGCAATTTTGATAATGCTCCCACTTGAGATATTGAAAAAGCCCTCGAAATTGGCGATGTAAACGTAGCAATAAAGAAAGCACACCGGAGCGTTAATAAAAAAGCGATAATAGCACAATATTATTTGGATAAGATATTCAAAGGCGAATTATCTCAAATTGTTTCAGCGAGGAAGCCAGGGCCCCGACCTTGGAGATGATATCTAAATGATTTTTGAATAACATAAATAGGTATCAGATCACATCACACTATCACACTAATATTATAAATGCGAAAGTTTGTATGGATGGATGGATGTATGGATGTTTGTTACGTCTTCACGCCAAAAATATTGAACAGATTGATCTGAAATTTTGCATCGGTGCAGCTCTAAGCCTGGAATCAAACATAGGCTACTTTTTATCCCATACCATCAGTTCCTCTGGGATAGAAATTACCTTTGAACGTTTCCATAGAAACGACGCGTGCGAAGCAATGCTAGTTAGGTATATATTAGTGAGTAAATTATCTCGAGCGACTAAAGGAATTTTCATTCTGGGAAAGGAACTAAGATGTTTTTGTGGCAGGAAATCAGGAGAAAAAAAAATTGGTTGCCTGTAAAGTCGGTATACGGGCGAAAGTTTTACGTGACAACGACTTTGAGTTCCTTTCACTTTTTATGTCTGTCTCTCTCGCTCTTAGGCGGGCTAACCATGCCCGAGTGGAAGGGACGCGTGCCTCTCACTCGCTCTCATTGTGAGCGCATAACGTGAGCGGAGCGTAACGCAGTTTCTTGAAGTGTCACCCGGCAAACCAATTTATAAGACGTTGTCACGTCAAAACATTTTCAAACTTTCATGTTATTATTTTATGGATCTACCTACTTCTTAGGACAAGGTATCCGCCGATCCATCTTTGAAAAAAAGTTGTGGCTTTTTTTATACTTATTCTATAATACGCATTCTTGAATTATTGAAACATATAAAATAATTCATAAATGTTAATGTTGCTTTTTTTCGCAGAAGCAGAATTTTGTCATAAAATTAATGAATAATAAATCAAGTAAATCTTTTGAAATTTTAAAACATTAAAATCGAATAAAATTAAAAAAGTCTATTTTTTCAAAAGAAGTAGTAGAAGTAGGAAGTACCTAACAAAAAAAATTAAATTCAAAAAATCGTAGAATAATAGTTGATCCCCAATTGAAAGGTGATTCTGGACGCTGAGCGTCCAGAATCACCTCCTTTCAGCTTAGTTCACGTGTTTCCTGGCACGCTGTATAATGATTTTATCGTATTTAAGAAATATTACATTGCATTCATTGCGAGTAAACGCTGAAGTTGATATTTGGAATAAGGGCCCAGAATTAAATTTGATGGAATTGCAAAAACCGTCGAAGGCGCGGAACGCTCTGCGGCCGTCGAGGTGGAAACTAATTCTGTTGGAGATGGATACTCGCACTTTGTGAGTTCACGGCAGGCTTTTGTAACGTCGTAGAGGTTCCTATAAAAATGGAGTTTGTATTTATGCAACAAAGTACTGTACGCCGCAACATGGTGATTGCGGTGTAATAGAGTCTTCTAAACTGTACTGTACTCGTACCATTCGCAGCGAGCATAAAACTTTACGCCGTGAGCTAAAATCCATCCATCTTTGTTTTTTCCCCGTACTGACTGACTGCACGAACGCTCGCTGTTTAAAAAAAAACACGTTACATTACGCCCCGTAACGCCGGTCAGTACCCGTTTCAACTCATCCCGTGGATGTCGTAAGAGCTGACTTAAAGTGATATCAGACCGGTCACTCGAAAGAATGTACAGTTGAGTGAATGCTTTATTGATGTGACAACGTCTTATAATTCGATAGAGCCGGCTGCACGCACGAAAAAACATGACGTCATGCGGCGTTACCTCGCATGCGGCGTTACCTCGCTCTGAGGCGTTCCATGTAAGGCTTGAAGTGCAAGCGAGAGCGCTCGACATCCGTCTCTCTCCTACTTGAGTGAGCGATGCGTCTGCGTTGTCACGTTCAACTATCGTCAGTAAACCGACTTTACAGACAACCATTTTTTTTTTCTTTCATTCCATGTTCACACGGCCTAACTGGAATGACTTAGAAAAGAACATTCACCTCCTCTTTTCATTCAAGATGTCGTCAATTAATGAAGTCGTGTTGATCTGACGTTTGTCTGCTACAGGACTAAAGACAAAATGGCCGAATGCGAGTGAACATTCGCTCTGTGTTCAGATTGTTCATTCGAAGTGCGAGTGGAAGATGCGAATGAAAATATTCAACATCGGTTGGATCGGTTCATTAATTAATTCATTCGACATTATTGTTTCATTTTGTGTTCAAACGTTTCATTTCGAGTGAAAGGTGCCGAATTAAAGACAAAAATTAACGAAAAATGACCCGTCTGATATCACCTTTAGGGAACCAACCAGAGAAAGGGCAGCAGCTTCCTTATGTGTATTTTTAACCCCCGACGCAAAAAGAGGGGTGTTATAAGTTTGACGTGTCTGTCAGTGTATCTGTGTATCGTAGCTCCCAAACGGATGAACCGACTTTCGTTTAGTTTTTTTTGTGTCATAGATAATTTTATCCCGAGTGTTCTTAGCCATGTCTCATTAAAATCTTTTCAGTCAATAAACCGGTTTTTTTAAATTTTAATTTTGTCATGATTACATTATTATGCACTGCGATCACCGATCTGCCTGCCGCGTGGTGATTATCGTAAAGCCCCTCTTGTTTGCGGGTGGTATGGTCTACTGTGGAGCGAGTATGTGCTGATAAGGCAGGTCGTACTATTAGTTACAGTTGGTACACGTTACAGTTAGTACACGTCTAAAGAGCACCCACTCTGTTTTAGGTAGTTACGTTCTTGTTTCAAATGTTGCACGTTCGACCAAATTTTTGATCAATCATGATTTCTCTTCTTGTTTACGATTTCTACCTAATCCTAAAATTTGACTTGCAGTGTATGTTATAGATGTAGTCGTAGTTCTTTGGAATATAACGTCATCAATCAAAATAAGTTTTCTTATTGTTTCTAGATTTATTGTATCAATAAAGTAAAACAAGCGTTTTGGTTGAACGATTTTACAATCTACAGTGATTTACCCGATATTCCTTCACTTTAAAAAAATCTCTATTTATATCCAGGTATCCTCTGAATAAAAATTATTCATGTCACGATTGTTTTATCTTTAGTTTAATGCATTTGATAACGTAAAAATAAAAGAAGAATTTTCTGAACAATTAAAACAAGAATATCGTTGCAAACAATATGCTGCAGTCTGCAGATAGCATATTTGTTTTAATTGTGAATACAGGTTCTAATTGGTTGCTTTTGATTGTATTTGATTGCAATTTTCTTAGATAATAAAGATATTAACTATATAATGTTTTAAACAATCTCAATCTCTTATATAGTTAAATGGTTGTAAAGGCTTAGGCAACCGACAAACAAAATAAATCCACCAACACGATTATGATTGTGAGATAACAATATTAGAACCCACGATAGAGTTAGAATAGAACAAAATGGTTCCTCTAAGGCAAGGCCGGCCAAACCCAGGCACGCGGGCCACGGAGTGGCCCGCCAAGGCATTTTAATTTGCCCGCCAGCACCCCGACCGACCATCGCGCGCGCCCCCGCGCTGTGCGAGCGCGGCGGCGTCGGCGGCCGGCGATTCTATTGAAGATTTTCCAACATTGCGCGACATTGCTATTCAAATTTTAAGCAGATTTAGTTCCACCTATGTGTGTGAAAAAACATTTTAAACCTATCATTCATTAAAAATAAATATCGCACATCACTCACTGCAAAACACATCTCTGATTTGATTGTACTTTCAACATCAGATTTAAAACCTAATATCGACAAATTAGTATCTGGAAAACCTCTTCACAGATCACATAAAAAATTTCATTTAATTAAGTATGTTAATTCATTTCATGTAAAAGTAAATAAAGCATATTTTGTGTTTTTTATGTATGAATTTCGTTATGAATAAAGTTGTAGTGGTGGCCCGGGGCCGACACAGTCTGGGAATTTTTGCTCACCTGGAAAATCTATTGGCCAGCCTTGCTCCAAGGAAGCCACTTACTACACTATTGTTTAAGAAGCATGAGAGGTGCATAGTGTCATTCAGGTCTTCCGCTGCGAAAAGTAATGAGCGGAACATTTCATCTGAGCGAAGTAAAATAAAGCTTTCCACCTGAGGGAATTTCACAAACTAAATTAGGACCAAATAGACAAGTGTAAAGCCTCTCTCAGACAGGCGCGGCCAGCGGTGGCGGCCAAGTTAAATTTGGCAATATATGTATGTAATTTTTTTGCGAGGAGAGGCTTCAAAGTTTGATACCTTAGGGTGGTGGTCTTTGTTTGACCGATAAATAAATATAAAGAAGACTTGACATTCACATACAACATATGTATTATAAAAAATCGAAATAGGCCACGTAAGCAATGTGGTGAAATCTACCAATAAAATCTTATCTCTATCTACCAATAGATACATGGTCATGCGACTCTATTTTGACACCAATCTGTTAGTTGTTTTAATCTCCGCTCCGTTTTTCTTGGGCTTTGGCTTCTTTGAAACTAATTTACACCAGGGTTTGACAAAAACCAAAGCCCGTGGTTGGGATCTACGTTTCCACATAAGCGTAGACAGAACCGAAGTCCTTCTTCTGCTGCCGGGCAGCATTGTATAGGTTTCTCTTCACCTCCGGGTATCCGTCTAGCAAGTCTTCCCAGTCTTGTAGACGCAGCATTACCAAATCCACCACCTGTTTAACAAAATCAAGAGAAATTAATCACATTGTAAAAGGGAAAGCTTGGATGATTGTTTGTAACCTCTCCACGTCAAATTGCAATATTGCCCTGTGTGCCTAGGCATAGAGTAATGTATAGTTTCTGATCAGTGTTAGAAACAGGATCTCTACCTCAACCTCAACCTCAACAGCCTGTATTGGTCCACTACTGGACGCAGGCCTCCCCCGGATAAGCGCTTTATTGGCTTTTATCACATGGGAGGTAATGCCAATAATCCCCACGCTGGGCATGCGGGTTGGGGATCGCAGTTCGGTGGTAGAATCATTTTGCAGGGGAGCTGCTACCCGCCCCCGGTGGATATCCCTTAGTCGCCTCTTACGACACCCGTGGGAAGAGTTGGGGTGCACAGCGAAGCTGCCCAGCACAGCGAAGCTGCCTCGTCCAATAAATCCACCCTGGATAGTTATTCTGTGGTCTAGGCTGTTTTGGCCCCGGAAAATCATTTGCAATGTCGCGGACAGAGGCTTGTTTGAAATAAACATATATATTATATTATTATACATATATATTATTAGTATATTCATTCGTTGTTACCTGGTTGTTACTTACAATTTTATTTCATAATGTCACACAGACTAATTATATTACGTTATGGATCTGTAGAGCCACCTGTAGATTTTTTTAACAGTTAGCAGTTGGCTGAATTGTTTCAATTGTAAATAAAAGTTCTTATTTGTTTCTCTTATTTGATTGTAATTATCTTTTGCAAAAACTAATTTTCCTGTTAATATAATTAATACCCATTTCTGTTATGCAACTTACTGTTCGGGAGATGTAAGAATGCTGGAATGGCACGTTTGGGAAAAGTCCAGAAATCAATCCAAAGTATCCGTTTGTCGATAATAATGACATCATACTGCTTTCCCCGCTGAAAATAAATATAATTTTATCAATTAATGACGAACTTTTGAAGAATATTTAGGTTTATAATTTTAAAAACATGTGTTCCGCTATATTGGGAGGCTCTGCTACCTCATGAGGCCCCGTACACACATGCATCGCACACGCACACGGACACAGGCATACTCTGTAGGTACCTACACTACACAATTGACAAACAACTTCACAAACTCACTGGCTCTCAAACGAATGGTCTGAGAATCTAATTAATAGTATTATTTTATAACATATGCATTCTTTTAAGATTCAAGATTCAAAGATATTTATTGCGTCAAATATGGTATAAAGGTGGTAAGTATGAATAATGCACTCATGTCTCACTATATTTTAGCATGCAATAATTATAACTAATTAGGTAGGTACTTATAATCTAGCATTATAAAAGTCATCTATATCATAAATATTCCGGTCATTAAGCCACCTACACAATTTGATTTTAAATAAATAATTATTCAATCATTTAATGTCAATTGGTATCTTATTACCATATATTTTTACACATAGAGTCAAACAGCTTTTCTTAAACTTGGCTGAACGCGGGGTATCTTTTAAAATAATTCTATACATACTCTTTTACAATAATCATCAAAAAAATTATTAAACTAAAATTTTATGTATTTATATGCACATCTATTGTGTTGTTAACCCACACTTGACGACCTCAGTGGCGCGGCGGGCGAAGGTCCGCCTGCGACGCAGGAGGTTGCGGGTTCGATTCCCGAATCAGGACAAATGTTTGAACGATCTGCAGATATTTTTTCAGGGAGTTCTGGATGTTTTCTATGTACAATAAAAATATCTATCTATGTAGTGTATTGTATTAAGTATATCAGTTATCTAGTACCCATAACACAAGTTCTGCTTAGCTTGGGGCTAGATAATGCTGTGTGAATTGTCCAGCATTATTTATTTATTCATACTGTCAATCGCATTTATTAGTTTGAGTTCCGCTGCCACTTTATTGTATTAATATTGCATGTGTTTTTGGCATCGAGCACATTCCCAATAGAGAGGAAATATTATGGTCTTTCGAATTGTGAAACTGATCAGTGATTTGTCACTTATAAATGTCTATCATTCTAGTGTTGTGCTGATTTTATAAATTATGTATCGATACTCCCGATCTAACAAGAAGTGCCTAATTAAAATGTATCAATTCGATTGAGTTATCGTTGATCAGTGTAAGTTTTATAAAATACTCCGGGCATATTATTTAATCGGTATAAGTAAAAATATATCTGTAATTTTTTTATATTTCAAGTATCATTATTAAGGCATCAAAAACTTACTGTATGTGTACATAATTCGATTTTAACATAGAGACAATACAGAAATTTTTAATTAAATTCCAATCAAATATAACAATGCCACACTAGTAGTTACGTATTTGATTTCTTTGCTTAATAAAAATTACAAATTAACTATCGTTGAGGTAAATAATTTTCGCGATGCTCATAGTTTTATATAACGTTGACTATCGATATCGATAAAAATATATACTTGCCCAACTGGGGTGTGATGCTTGACTTTGAGTCGGCTAATCGGAGTGCAGCGGTCGCCGCAGTGATTTGGCGGAATTGTTGTATAAATAAAATAAATGACATTTCTTCTCTATTGGGTATGTGCTCGATGGTTTTTGGAAAATAAATGTTTATTATTATCATATTCAATAGGTGAAAAATAAAAGACTTAAATATAATTGATTGAATTCAATACGAATTATCGTTAAAAACTTAGCTTGTAAATTTGAAAAATAAAATATTCACCCTTTTTCGACATGCCACTTTTCAACTTCACCTTCGTGAACGAAATACAAGCAAGCATATATATCACCGGCTTTGACAATGCATTTTCCTGTAAAACCAAGGAAAAAATTTAATGTTAAAACATTGCGTTATTTTACTTTACCGTTTGGGTATTTTTTTTGGTGCACGACTCAATGCTGCATGAAACAATAACCCTTCAAAAACAGTTTTTCTTTTATAGTGCTTACCCACGTATAAGAAAAAATCTGACGGCGCTTGATTCCACAGAAAGTCCCAAAGAATTTCAGTCAATTAATTGACCTTGTGGTTAGTATAGGTATTGCGTTTCGGAACTGAGTGGAAGGTTGCTGGTTAAGTCCCGTCAGGGTCGCAAATTTTTGTCATATTATTTAAATTTTTAGAACATTCAAGATGTTTACTAGAAAACATCTTCAATAAACATTCGAGTCTCCCTCGGCAAGTAGACGTGAGCGTAGTATACGCTTTACCTCAAAATAATACTTGACGTTTGTTGCTACAGCAAAATACATTAAGAAACTTGCTCAGCTCGCTCAACTTGTTTGCTCTTGTCAAAAAACTAACCAATAACATTGTTGAATCTGAAAAAAAGTATGACCTTACCGGGAAAAACGACGATTCTCTTGAGCCTTGTAGCGAGTTGCCTCCGGAAGTAAGGAGGGAGCTCCTTAAAGAGTGTAGGGGTGTCCAAGTGATGCATGTAGAGCGCACTCATCAGGTCTTCCCGGAGACAAATTGGGGCCTGCGCAGCTAGCTCGGGTAGCCAATTTCCTGAATTTTTCGATTAATTAAAATACATCATCATTAGGTATACTCCGAAACCTGACATTATCCACTGCTCATCAATTTGTGTAGATTTTTACGGTATACATCATACACAGTTTGCAGCAGTCTGCAATTAGCTCAATTGTTTCAATTGTAAATACTAGTTCTAATTTGTTTCTATTCTTTTATGCAATTTTTTTGCTAGTAAAATAAGTGCCTGCTAACGCTTAGTAATCAGAGGGGGATTCAACATTACGAGTCCGTTTGGGTGAACAGTACGGACATGCAAAATGTTGCTTTGTTTTGCGTACGGACTTAAAACTAATCCACCTCTACCATTCCACGACACACATTACCTGTGCCAATTTGTTTTCATAACTGTCACACGCTTGAACATTGTCCTTTTAATACAAAATATTCTAATTTAACCTGCTGTAAAAAAGAGAACAAAAGAAAAGGAGATGAAAATAACTTTCAACATCTAGATCTAAAGTTTTTGACCATAACGAGCTATAAATAGGTACATACTTACCTCTCTGCCTCTGCCACAAATGTAACGCATACTCAGTCATAGACTTCACAAGCACAGGCGATATTATACTATTTTCCAAGAAGGCCTTCAAGGTCCGCACATTCAAGTCATATTGATACAATTCGCGAAATTTCGTGTAAATATAACTGATGCCGATACTCAGGACCCAGAGATCAATGAAGTAGATAAACAGGTCGATAAACAGACTGTAGTAAGTGTGTTCCAAACCGTTAGCAACCGTCTGAAATGATAGTGGAACGTTAGATTTTCGTTATAAACTGCCTGTGCTCTTGAAATAAAATAAAATAATATTTGTTTGCTTAAGAAAATGTGTCAACCTTAATATTTGAACATTGAAGACACTATAAAATAGCGATATGGATACGTTTAAAGGTTATTTCTATCCCATCGGAAATGGTTTATGTGCGTGAAGAAGTAACAAACATACATCCATCCAAACTTTTGCGTTTGTAATATAAATGTGATGTCACTGCGAGTCGGTTTACCTGGGGAAATACCTACGAATGCCATTAACGGAAGAATGGACACTTCTACTATACAAAGAGCACATTTCGGATTGAAAATTACCTACCCAGAAAAAAGAAAAGGGACTTAAAAGAAAACAAATATTGTATACCCACACTGCTAAGACCGCTCTGTACTTGGAGCATCACAATATGTGTGAAAGCGATAACGTAGTCGTGCTGCCAATACTTCGGTACAACATAGCCGGGATTGGGGCTGACTTCAGATTGGTTAGTTATTTTCATGCTTATCCTGCATCCTGACGACATGAATTATTATTTTGGTTCTATATTATTTTCGATATCTTCATTTATTTATTTATTTATTCTTTATTGGTAAATCACAGCGATGAAAGATAATATAGTAGGTAATACATGTAGATTTTAAAAATAAGCCAGAAAAGATTTACACCCAATGGTTAAGTATCGAGTTCAGGTAAGATTGAAGTGCTTACACAAAACTTTAGGTAGGTACAAGGATACTCACTGCATTGATGTTTGTGTGTGTGTGTGTGTGAGACTGCTCTTCCGAGGCACCAATCTCTAAAGAGTTTGGGCAACGTGAGAGCAATCTAAGTGTGTGTGTATGTGTATTAATGGGAGAGGGAAAGGGAGGGAGGGGTTATTGACTGCCATGAAAAATTTCATAAGACTGTATCATTAGAAGAAATCAGAGTACCTACCTAGAGTGAGCAATTACACAGCTTTGCAACTAAGTAAGTTATTTTGAATACGAATAAGGGGGTACGGCGTAGCTACACCAAAAAAACAAAAATAAGTTTACCTCCTATTCTCTCAGTAGGCAAAAGCCAAACATCAGGATCAATCAAGTTTTTTATATTAATAACCTCATCATCAAAATCGGTCTCTGAAAAAAAAAAAAACGTTTGTAAATAATTATGCACAGGTTCCATAGTGCATTATTTTTATTTTCGTTTCGTACCTACTTATTTTATAAAATTTGTTTCAAATAAATACAACGGTATGTAACTATTATATTTACATTTCTAAAATTCTTTGTTGTACGCAATGATACATTAGATAAGATGGGAGACAAAATATACTAGGTGGTGTCCTAAGTTTTATTTCAAGAACTTACGTAATTTCTCGCTAATGAACTTAGGGTTCTTGTCAGTAATGTATCTTATTATAATTAGGTATCTAAGATATATGAATAGAATTAGGAAGGATGGCAATATAATCCGTCCTCGCGTTTTCAATCTTTTTGACACATGCAAGCCAATAAGTTTTTCATCCCATCTATTCGAAAAGGACGATTTGGTTCGCCTTTGAATGCACTCAAACTCAAAGGTGGTGTTTTCTATTAGAAACTTTAAGCGGGCAATAATGACTTTTTAATCCTCTTTATAAGTCCGCCGCAATTATCTTTGCCGCGCACTTTTTTAATTTTGGAACATCCTAGTGTTCAGCGCCAAAGAAATCGAACGCAAAATATTTTATTGCTTGAATAAATACTGGCTGGTACGACGGCCCATAGTCGCGCCGCCGGTATTTAAATCTACAACAATCTCCATCTATAATATAAAAATGAATCGCAAAATGTGTTGGTAAGTGCATAACTCAACAACGCCTGGACCGATTTCGCTAATTCTTTCTTTGTTGTGTTTGTTATTGTCAGGAGAAGGTTCTTATGAAAGAAAAAATTAAGAAAGTTGGAAACATAAATTTCCACGGGGGCGAAGCCGCGGGGCGCAGCTAGTTCCTAATGAAACTGTAATAATAATTTTCATAATCGCGAAAATGTCTCAAATATAAATATAAGTTTTTAGTTGTTTTATTATTTGTTACTATTTAATTTCAATTTAGTTGTTACTCTACGTTTTATGAAATAATATAATAATATTACAATAAAATATGAGGCGCCTTTTATTAGGTCATCTATGGAATTGCCGCTTTGTATGGAGAATTTTGAGAAAATTGATTTTCCAACACATACATTTTTATATTTTTTTCTGGAAATGCAGATCCAATTTCCGTAAAATTTTGTTCTAAGCTCTGATTAGCTTGGGGCTAGATGACGCTGTGTGGATTGTCCAGCGTTATTTATTTTATTTATTTATTTCTACTAAACAAAATCGACTTTCATAAAAAATCTAATCGATAAAGCATAGGACATGAGTTATAATTACTAATACTAATAATCAATTATTGATTGTCACTCGAGCTGTCAAGAAGAAAATAATTGCGTGAACGGAGTATAAGTAATAAAAATAAGATGCAAATTTTTCTAAAATAAATAAATAACTATACATACAGCTGACTTTTTCAGATGGAAGTGGATGGCAATCCGAGACCATTAGATCTAGAGTTAAAGAAAAGTCGCGAAAGGAGTCACTGGCTCAATTTATGAGCAAACAAAAACAGCTTAGTTACTTTTTTTTACAGATTTGGCCATCCACCCCCACCTTACAAAGTCACCCTATATAGATAAGAATCATCCGTTGTTTTACCTCTGCAAGCAACGACGATCCAGCCACAAGCCATTACATGCAAGAACAGCATAAGCAATAAACCTTTCTGCGTAGCAGGCGCGAGTTTGCTCTGAAATATTACAATATTATACAAAAATAATTTAAATTGTATTGATATCCCATCTTTGACTGTAGTTAAACTTCAGTATCAGCGGATAAATAGCATAGTTAACCATATTGTAGGCAGCTATCACGTATTGTGTAGCTTGTAGACACGAATTTAATTTCACTAGTATCCTTTGAGATGGTATATTATTATTATGATTTATTATTATTATACACTCATTGATTCTTAAATGTCGTTTATAAAATACATTTTTAGTGTGGAGAATAAAATATTATGAAACTATTCTACAGTAAAAATTATAAAAACGGTGAATCACCAGCCAGCTGGGCTCATGCGGCCGGTGACTAGGGCTGCAGAGAAAGAAACTTCCTAACGATGCGCGCTGAGTCCAGGAGTACCGCTTTTTGAATCTGGCCCTTGATCCAACTTCCTAGCGAGAGACTCTTGAGATGTTGATCGAGGCTCTTCGCTACTACGCCGTTAACCGAAACGACTATCGGGACGATACTCGCTGAATCAACATCCCACATGCTGACAACCTCGTGAGTTTGTTAAATTTTTTAATTATTATTATTATTTATAAGCGCTTCCTAGACGATCATTCAGCATGACATGCGTTTGCTACGTGAATAATCATGCTGCATGAAGAAGCCGGAGGGCCTATGCCTACGGTCGCCCATGGTCTGTCACTAAATTATTGCTTGATTGGTAGTTATTCACTTATAAATAGCTTGCATGATGAAATCAATAAAAGAATTATCAATCAACTGCTACCACGTAGATTGCAGACATCAATCGACACAAATAGACGGTCGATCATGAGCGACACCACGATACGCATGTCATGCTGAATGATCATCTAGGAAGGACACCGGAGAGGTTTTAGTGGGTATTACGTCCTTATCAGGGTGTCGAGTCCCACATAATTCTGGTCCCCCCCAGACAAGTTTATTCGTGAACGAATTTACTCGACGAGACAAAAAAAAAAAAGAAGCGCATAACACTTAAACTTACTAAATTTTGGAAGAAATTAGTGTGACTTTGGCATACATAAAAACATGTAATGACAAAAACAAAAGACGTACTTACCTGTCATGCGACAGGAATGAATGTTGAAGCCACGCCGCGCAGGCTGAGTTGCCAGCGTAGGACGGATAATAAATTTATTTATTTATTGATTTAGTACAGAATTACTTTTCTTATCACACTAGTCATACAGGTATTCATATGATAATGATCTGATAAAAGTTGTTATGTATTTATTTATAACTAGCTTCTGCCCGCGGCTTCGCACGCGTTGTTTCTATGGAATCGCTTAAAGGTGATTTCTATCCCATGGGAACTGATTTGTGAGATAAAAATTAGCCTATGTTTTATTCTAGGCCTAGAATTATCCGTATACAAAATTTCAGCCCGATCTGTTCAGTAGTTTTGGCGTGAAGAGGTAACAAACATCCATCCATCTATACATCCATCCAAACTTTTGCATTTATAATATTAGTGTGAAGTGTGTAAAACTGTTTGTTCTCCGAATAAAACTAAATAAAAGAAAATAAATTTGATGTAATTAAAGGATAATAAATAAAATACTAATTAATTTATCTTTTAACAAAAACTATTTCTTTTCAGGTTCTAGCTTTAGATGTGTGACTGAAGCTTCACAATACGTGATAGCTGCATGCGTTACCTAACTATAAAATTATCCGCTGACACTTCTTACAATTGTAATCAAACGTCGTAGGTGAGTTTGTTTAATATTCAATTATAATTCGTCGAAAATATTGTGTTGGCTTGACAAATGACGTTAAATGAGTCGGAGTAGGTATTGGTTTAGACCGGATTGAATATTGAGAACAGGCCCAAGAAGTTTCCTTGTACACCACTTCTGAGACAAATAACAAGTAGAGGGGGAATGCCGGGCATTCCATTATGGATTTTGAACAATTCAAATTCTTATTCTTCAAAATACAAGACAAAATTAAAATGTTAAAAAACCCGCCGACATTTATTGGCTGAACAGATTTTCATGAAACACTCGGGATAAAATTATCTAGGACACAAAAAAAAACTAAACGAAAATCGGTTCATCCGTTTGTGAGCTACGATACCACAGACAGATACACAGGTACACAGACAGACCCGTCAAACGTATAACACCCCTCTTTTTGCGTCGGGCGTTAAAAATGATACCTATCTACATTAGCAATAACTCAGGTCATTAGGTATCAATTAAAGGTACACTAACCTCGAAGCTTCGGCAGAAAACTTTATAAAAGTCGTACAGTAGTCTCAGTCTTAAGACACAAAACAGGTGAAATGCCCAATTGCCGTCGATATACGTGCTCAAAGGGAGAATCACACCTAAAAGGTCACAATACATCCGCCAATGCTTTACCCTTCTCCATCCAATGACACGACTTACGCAGGCCCTGCCAACTACAATAACTTCCATCTAAAACAAACAGTCCTATTCTATAAACACTTTCATCATCATCGTCATCATGCTAGCTTGGTATCACCAGCTGCTGGGTATCATATGTATAGGCTTCCTTTTGTTTTTGTCAGCATTTTCTATCCTGTGCTTCCCACATCCACGTATGCCCTGCGACCCTGGTCATATCGTCAACATATTTTGCGAGGATGACAGATGAGAAACACTTTAGGAGTAAGAAAACCTGATATCCTTGGTTCGTCAAGGTCTTGCAACTCGGTCTCCGAGTTATGTTTTTCGTTAAAAACAGGAAAGTATGTTTAAATAAAATTTGATTTTATTTCGTCTTGCAGTATTTTGGTATCATTATGGCAAAGAAATAGGTTGCTGAGATTTAGCTGCGACAGACCGGGGCGGCGGCGCGCGGCAGCGGCGTTCTGAGGGGTGAGTCTATTTGACGATAGTAACAAGACGTGATCGTGACGTCTCCTATTTCCATACAATTTGGTACAGCGCCTCTATCGTCAACGCCGCACGCTCTTTTTCGCTTTACGTTACTAACGTGAGGAGATGTAAAGTCTGGAGGAGTCTGAATAATGCTTATGTTACTAAGGATGATTATGGATTATATGGATATTATGGAGGAAGAAATGGGTCAAAAATCGGAAAAGGTTTAGATTTTTTGGGAAGAAGGATAATCTGGGCATTTTTCTAAGTGCTTGAGAAAGTGCTATTGGAAGTGGAGTGGTTAAGGATATGAACAAGGACGTGAATAACATTGTCGAGAATAGGCAGCAGCATATTCAGGCTTACGTTGTCATCACCGACCGCGTTTGAGATCGACATGACGCTTCTCCTAACATGATCTTAGATGTATTCTCCACACATGATCCCTTTCGTCCGCCATGGTAACTGTGTTTTTGTCTGCCTAAATTACAGTAGACTGTTATTGCTTGAATTTTTCTTTTTGTAGAGTAAACAGTAACATGAACTTATTTTTTAAGAATTCTTACCCTTCCTCATTGCTAACCGAACCTAACCTAACCTAACATTATATTTTTGTGATACTTATATAAATATCCACACTATTCACCTATGACTAATGTTTAGTGATAAATCGATTTGTAGGTATGTATGTATCTTAGTTTTCTTGGAGTGTTATAAAGTTATAAGTTATACGTGAGCACCTAATAATTAAGGCGTGAATAATATTTGCAGAATTGCTCTAACGCCATCTCTTAGTAATGCAACTACAACCCCCTAGGTTCATAGACTGTGATGTTCTATAAATTACCGAAAGATGGCTTTAAAATCTTTTTTTTGTTACTTTAACATGTAGGAATTCTAATACAATAAATAATAACGTAGAATTTATGACCAACTCATTTTGTTTAACAAAATAATAAGCAAATAATAATAATAATTTTGCTTTTGAGTCGTCAGGTGGTGAATATAAATGGTTCGTATATGAGCTGCGTTCCAGATAAGAATCAGTTTTACACCCCAGCTCGACATCTACTCGACACGTCCACGATAACTACCGGACTACCAACAGTCGAGACGAGACGTGCCCGAGACGTCGGCGTCTCGATCACGCCTTGTCAGACTCACCCCTCTGTAATCAAACTCAATCGTAAAAAATTGATTGTCTGTAAAGTCGGTTTACTGACGATAGTTGAACGTGACAACGTCTTAAGAAAAGAGCGAGGTAACGCCGCATGAGGTAACGCCGCATGACGTCATGTTTTTTCGTGCAAGCAACCGGCTCTATCGAATTATAAGACGTTGTCACGTCAAAAAGCGTTGGGAAATGAATGCAAGAATATTAATGGAAATATATGGCAATTTATAAGTCATTGAAATTCATTTTAGTTTCGGTTACTTACCGAAAAACACTCGGTTATAAAATTTATAATATGTACAGAGTCCAGGATTACAAAGATTGGCAGTAGTTCCCCGTGAAACTGCTCGTTTTTTTCCGAGTGAGGAAACGTCATCCAAAGTGTTGAGAAAAATACTGAGAAGATCGGAGCTATCAACCAGGCGATCGTCAAATATGTCGCGTACCATCCATTGTGACGCGCAACAATTGGTTTTATTACGAACTGAAACAGATTCCAAACAAAGGAGTATAAGAAAGAGTAACCAACTGCAAGAAAAGGAGAAGGTTCTATGTTCGGTTATAAGTACATGTTTTTAGGGTTTCGAGATCGGAGATCGGTTTCGAAACCCTTATGGTCTCGCTTTGTCTGTCCTTTTTTCCTCTCTTTAATATTTCAGCAACTACCTCAGCTATTAGCCTTGAAATTTAAATAATAATACATTTCACGTGCCTGTACAGATTTTAAGAATATAAATGAATGATGAAAATTTTCTTATGATTTTAAATATGTTGAAAAAAGTCGAAAAATTTACCATTACCCCCTATCATTAAAGCATGCAGGATCCATCTGAAATGTAGGAACCTACTATTTTTAAGTATTAATTAAACTGCGAAGTCTCTTACCGGTACCTTTTAGTACATATTTGTTGACAAACGTTCGAAACCCTCGGCGTGCGAGTTACACTCGCACTTGACGGATCTTGTTTTACGTATCTTCGCCCAATTCTCCATATATTGTGGACCGATATAAATGATTCCTTTACTATGGCTAGATTTTTATTCTCAATTGATTAGTTTTAGTCTCACAAAACTTAAAAACAAGATCTACTAGAACTATAGTTAATGATTATATCGGGTATTTATCGCGTACCTTTTGTTTTATTTCCCCTACGTTTCTACCGCGTTACAGCGATCGTGGTCACGGGGCGACTGGATGTAATCGGAGTTACCGCCGAGAATTGACGGCAGTATCCACGACTACCCTCAAAAACCACACAAAAGTTTCTCAGCAACTACGAACACCAAAAGATGTCATACCTCTACAAATGCCAGGCGTCTACAAGGTTGACTGTAGCTGTGGCCGCTCATACATAGGGCAAACTAAACGAACCATTGCCGAAAGGGTGAAAGAGCACATAGCAGCGGTCAAAAATAGGCAAACAAACAAGTCGGCGATAGCGGAACACCTGCTAGACTCAGGAAGTAACCACTGGATTGAGCTACATGACCCAAAAGTTCTATCCCGTGAACGCCACTACTACAAAAGGATGGTTCGAGAGGCGATTGAGATCAAGAAACACCCGAATTTTAATCGTGAAGATGGTTTTCGTCTCTCTTCCTCGTGGAATCCTGTGATTAATATGTGTGTGCGTCGTGATCCGACTGTACTGCAATCGGACACGGTCAGTGTAGTGTGTCGTAATGTGAACTTGGACATTCCTGATTCTGATGACGAATTGAGGGTAGTCGTGGATACTGCCGTCAATTCTCGGCGGTAACTCCGAGTACATCCAGTCGCCCCGTGACCACGATCGCTGTAACGCGGTAGAAACGTAGGGGAAATAAAACAAAAGGTACGCGATAAATACCCGATATCATCATTAACTATGTTAACAAATCGCGAAAGTTTAAAAAGTTTTACTACTAGAACTAGTCAAGTTCGAGTGTGACTCGCGCACCGAGGGTTTCGAACGTGTGTCAATTATAAAAATATGTACTATAGGTACTAGAGGCGTCGCTTTTACATGAATCACTTATTTATTTTATTTGTTGCCGTTTTATCTAACTGTCTGACGAGTGATCTTCGCAACACAATCATGGCTCTCAAAAATACAGGCTACAAGACGTAGGTACGCATTCGACCAAATGCGAACAGCTTTTTTGCAACACATTACCACGGTAATATAGGATAATATTACCTTGACATTACAGTTATTTTTTAGTTATCTCAGTCAATGCATTAATTATTTTATCCGAGTAAAGCACTTGAAAACACAAAATAGGATTTAACTTACAGGAATTTTCATAGTTTTGATGCCACCTATAAGATATTGAACAGACTCGTAAGGATCTTCCATAACTGGTTTTTTTGTAGCCAAATAATCATTCTGCGATTGTGGATTGTTTGAAATGGTCTCTCTGACCTGCAATCCGAAGAACGTTTTTATTATTGAGGGTAGTACTTACTCATTATTCCACTATTGAACGTTCCACGCTTGGCAGGCAGACTGTGGTATCTACAGCACAAGTCTCTAGCTGTAGATACTACAGAATGAAAATTTAATAAACCAAGCTAGTCGCACCCACTGCCCAGCCTCGGCCGGCGGTGCGACCCGCAGGAGCACCGCTGCGGCGACACAGGGGAACAGACTAGCATCTGTGTCTTTGGCCATTATAGTGTTCAGCGTGATTTTACCCAATAAAGTTATTATTGATCGCAGTAGAGGTATCAAAAACTAGAGGCCCATTCATCATCATCATCATCAGCCTAAATTAGTCCATTGCTGGACATATGCCTCCCCTAATGAGCGCCATAGCGCCCTGTCTTCAGCTTGCCGCATCCAGCATCTGCCTGGGGTCCATTATTGAATGTTTATTTAAAAAAATAAAAAATAAAGCGATAATATAGCATTCTAATGCTGAAAGAATTTTTGTAATAGGTCCAACAGTTTTCGAGTTTATCCGTTACAAAAATACAAATATTTTCTCTAGGTACACTGAAGGATGCTTCTGTCCTTCCTATTGTAGGTTCCTTTAGTCGTCTCTTACAACATCCAATAGCTGAGTAGAAGGGGTTCATTCTTACGCCGTGGTCGCCACGGCTTCTTGACTTTATACCTACTTAATGTTGCTTGATTTTATGAACTTATTCTTTTTGGTCCTGATGTCTTGGTCCCAATCATTTGTAGGTACTTTTAAATAGCAATGCTGCGTTTTGACAAATAATGGTGTCAATTATGATGTCGCCCAAACTAAACTTAACTCATTTGTCAGCGCTAAGAACGATGCCGTCTCTTTCAAAAAGATCTAAATAAAAAGGCTGGCTTCATTTTTAGTGCTGCTAAATTAGTTTAGTTTTAGTTTTGGTGACAATTGAATCGACACTAATATCTTTAATATGTAGTAGACATTCGATGGTTGATGAAAGTTTTAGAAATTTTGTACCTTAACATCAACAGAAATTTTGAAGTTTACCTGGTCATTGATAAACTCTTGAAACTGCTTTATGTGTACTTGAAGAAGATCAGAATATTCATCAGCTCTAGCAGAAATGCGACTGGGTCTTGGATTGGAACTTTCTATCTGGCCGAAAATGCAGCCCTGTAATTATTAGCAGCATTTCGGACAATAAGGCTTTTTCTTAAAAAAATAATTTTTCTATCAAACTGAAAAGAGGGCACTTTTTATGTGGGGCTGTCAAAACTAGCATAGATTGGAGTAAAACTTTAACTAAGGTGGTCAAGATTGGGCCGTAGAAATCTAGGTCACCCGCTTGCAAGCTGGTTTGATGACCATAATAATCATCTTAGTCTTATAACTAACATTTACACGACAGGTATAAAGCAGGAAACTAGCAAAACAAAAGATATTCTACACCCTATATCTACTGGGGTGAGCCCAGACCACGAAACAACCAAATCACATTGTAAAGATTTATTATATTATTATACATTATTGTAAAGATTTTCTAATAAAGAGAAAGATTGGATGGATGAAAGCTAGTTACTTCTTCACGCCAAGACTACTACTAATAAGTATTTTTCACAAAGGATTTTTTTTTTTTTTTAACGAAGGACTTTGTCGCTTTGCGACCACACCGTCCCATAAAAATCATCACAAATATTCGTTGTTAATTACAACTATCTATAACTACACACTAAGATAAGGAAAAAACTACTAAGCTAAAGAACACTAAATGTACCTACAAGTAGACAAAAGAAAATACAACAACTTAAGAGCTAAGACCTAATTCTGCAAGTTTATACAGCAAAGGATTTTTCACAAAGGAAGCGTTCCGTGACGTTTCGGTATGACAATTAAGAAATGACCTAAGGTGTAATCGAAATAACTTAATAAGAATGAGGTAGGTACGGCATCCTGGTAGAGTCAATAAGTTTCAACAAAATTTGTACATTACCGAATTTGTACTGACCTCAACTAACAGTTCAAGCCTTTTCTTGAATAATAATACAACGTTTCATCCAACGCAAGTCCCACCACTCAACAATCCGAGTTGCCGTACAAACAATATGGAAATCTGAGACGCTGCCAATAAAACCAGACGTCGCGACCATTTCAAATCAGACCTACGTGCATACATTGTCTACAACCATCTACCAACCGTACCTAGGTACCTTGGTACGCTGCTCGCACTATTGTCTGCTGCAAAGTTTTGACCGTATCTACTTAGAACTTTGAAGATTATTGAAATGAAACGCAGTCCATCTGTCAGGGAACGCTTCCTACGTGAAATAGATTATAGAACTTGGATTTAGTTCTAGACCTGCATCACTGACCTGTATCATTGGCTACTATTTATCCCAAAAAAGCGCATGCGAAGACGCGGGCAGATGCTAGTTCACGACGAATAGTCAAAGACCAAAAGGATCAGTGTGAGTACCTTAGTGAGTGTGGCAATCCGATCTTTGCCAATATAAATAGCGACTTTCCCCCGATGTACCACGAACACATGACTGATGATGTCATGTTCCCTGATAATCTCCTGCTCCGGCAGCACAAATATTTGATAGCTTGCGCCGGCTAGCTGCCGAGAGAGCGTCACGCCACCCTTGAGTAAGGAATCCAATGCTGTCAATGTTCTGCAAATTCATTAGTAAGTACGTCATCAACATTGTATTAACTCAACTCAATCAAATTTGTAGTAATACAAATACTTACAGAGAAGTGTTTAAGACCTAGTTCAATATTCTAAGCCCCACTTGCATAAGCGTCGTGAGATGTATTATCCACTTTTCATATTAAACTTTGGTACGACGACTTTTAAGGCCCCAGTACACAATGGCCTGTGATGAGCCATGCTTTGCAATGCACAACAGTAGGCCACGATCACTTGGTGTTCACACAATGGCGCATAGCTCATTGCTGCCTGGCGAAACACTTGCGATGGACGTGAAAGTAATTACGGCCGCGGCTGTTTATTTATATACTGCTTACAAGTATTGCAGAAGTGTGGACAGCCACAAATTTATCAATAAATCAATAAACTTGAAAGTCTCGTTATTGCTTCACGATACTGACATTTTGGGCGATCAAAAATTCAAGTACTAGCACGCAACAAAAAAGTGCAGCATCCCAGTCAGCGGTCGATGACGAACTAAACAATGGGCGATTGTGTGAACATCACAAGTCACGCTACGCCACGATTCCTTTGAAGTGTGCCCAAGAAACCGACAACATCCCGATAGCGCGCCATGATTGACAATTGTCTGCCACTATATACCATTACCCCCTGTACAAAATGGCGATCTCCTGAAGTGGGCCAGCATACGCCATTGTGTACTGGAGCTTTTACAACTCATTATGGCACAATTCACCCTGGAATGGTCGGCGGCGTCGAAGCGAGCACTTTCATTCAGTGTCAAACTAGTGTCAAATCATTTTAAATTTTTTCTAACAACTTACATACATCCTATTTTCTTTGATTTGCGAAACAAAAACCAATCATAATATAAAAGATATAACTTAAGTTCATAGACTAGAATGTGATCTAAAACATGAATACACAAAATGAGGATAATAGATCAGTAAACGCTTAAAATCCAAAAACTGAAAATTAAGTTAAAAGCTTCGATCAGATATCCGCGCCGCTTAGCGCATCCTCCGTCAATACTTATAACCTTTCAAAAATGCACAGCCTTGTGGTGCCAACTAAGAAATTGTACAACCCCAACTTCGTAAGAGCCAAAAGAATTAATAGAAAAATTCAATCGGCCGTTCATTTATTATGATTAAGCTGATAGTTTTGTAGCCCTTGTTAATTTTTTTCTAATAAAATCAAAAATAATTTGGTCGGACAATTTTTTACAGATTTAAGACGTCCTTACAGAGAATCACCCATACATCAAATTATTTTAATTCAATTTCTATTAATTAATCTATTTATTATTCGTATGCTATAAAAAGCAGAATATGGTAACATATTGTATCTTACGACCAACTGTATATATATTTACGCAGGAGGTTGCGGGTTCGATTCCCGCCTCGGGACAAATGTTTGTACAATCTTCAGAAATTTGTCCAGGGCGTTCTGGATGTTTTCTATGTATAATAAATAAAAAATATCTATCTATTTAGTGTATTGTATTAAGTATATCAGTTATCTAGTACCCATAACACACGCTCTGCTTACCTTGGGGCTAGATAATGCTGTGTGAATTGTCTAGCATTATTTATTTATTTATTTACTACCCATGTTCCAAGCGAATAAACGATTTGAGTTTGAGTTTGAAATGTAGTGTAAACAAACTAAAGAAAACAAGAACAAAGTGTCTTCCCGTAAATTTTATTATAGAGACAATAAGAAAGGTGTTAATGAACACGTTCTTGGAATAAACTATGCTAGCAATAAATAAATAAATAATGCTGGACAATTCAAACAGCATTATCCAGCCCCAAGGTAAGCAGAATGTAAGAAAAATTTAAATTACTCATTAGCCCACGTTGTGGATAGATTGTAATCACACTAGGGTACATTCTTTACAAGTAATTAATGTGCACTGGATATAAAAAAACTGCGATTCCCAACTCGCATGCCCAGCGTGGGGATTATGTGCATTACCCCCATGAGATAAAAGAGAATAATGTACATATCAGGGGGAAGCCTTCGTCCAGCAGTGGATATAGTTGAGTTTTAGATTACCAAAATGACACTTCAAATAGTCTACGACTTGTTTTGATGCAGACAGTTTGCGCAGAGCCGTGACAATTAGTTGTGTAAAAACGTTCGTATGTATATTAGAACTCAGTGGCCTAAACGTATAGCCGCACATTGAGCAATCCTTTATGCAAGCGACCCTTTTACGACTACATTACGACTCCTTTCTCTAAGCTTACTTTTCGTAGAAGTAATGGTTCAGATCTTGGCGTAGCACTAATCCAATGCGCTCGTTTGTTATTTGATGAATATTGATACCCTTCGTTCTGAAAAATAAAAATTAGGAGCCTTTTAATATTTCCAATATTTGCATCCATTTTATTATTGTTTCCCGCGTTATGCCAAGATTTGTGTTATTGGGATTTTATTAGCAAGGAAAATTTACAATTGCAGCCCGGAGTAAGAGGAAGTTGGCGGTGTTACACCCCGTGCCTCGGAAAACGCCAAGACCCTACACAACCGTAAGGTATGCAATATCAGTAATTACTTCCATCAAGCCGAATACCAGATGCAGATAGAAAGTATATCATGAAAGATGGCACGATCGATATTTGTCGAGCGTGTCATCTTCCTGGGGAGACCCTCCGTCATATACTTTCGGGTTGTTTACACCTTACTAACTCTCAGTACTTGCACAGCCACAACCAAGTAGCCAAAATTATACACCAACAACTTGCTCTCCGATATGGCCTTACTGGACCTAAAGTTCCGTACTATATGTACGCACCGCTATACAAACAGGTTCTGGAGTCACCCTTTAAGCAAAATTTGCTTGTGTTGGGGTAAAAAATTAAGATAATTAAGAAATTAGGAACAACAGAAATTATTTAGATATAGAATGATAGTTTTCAATTAATAATGAGTTGTGAGTTGTTCAATTAATAATTAATAACGGGTGAATTTGTTACAACCGAGGTTTACCTAGCTTAATTTCTTCCTGAAAATCCTTAGATAATAAATCCTTTGGATTTAGATATTGATAATTGAGACTTAGTCTGAACGATATTATTATCTTTAAGGTTTTTGTGACAGTCTGTCATGACGTCAGATCCTTATTTAAAAAGAATGTTTTAGACTTAAACAAATGTTCCAAATATAATAGCAAGTCATGAATGTTTGAATTTGATAGAAGTTAAGGTAATTTTGTTTCAAGCTTCTTCAAAAATGTTCAAATAATTGTTAATTAATTTAGAATGAGTTATTGTGTCGAAACCAATGTGTTATCTAGTGATTATTGTTAACTTACATTTTGAAAAAAAAAACAAAAGCCAACATGACGCGGTCACCGGTATGTTGTCCCCCTAATTTTAGTTTTATTTTATTTATGCCAATCATAAAAGTTACCTCCTCCACCAGTAGGTAAAGTGAGCAGTAGCGTTGGCTATCAGCGCAGGGTCCACCCGCTCGGAGATCAGGAAGTTCCTCAGCTGGTTCACTCCATGCTGGTACAGCGTGTTTCCTCTTGAGTTCAGCACCAGGAGAGCCAGGCAGTATAATGTTACAAACCTGTCAACAGTTTGGTTATTGAGGTGTTTTGTCACGCGTCAAGAATCACGTATGAACAATTGGGTTTATACTATTTTCCAGGTTCTACAAGTAATTTAGATAGCAGATAAGGAGTTTTGCTCACATTGTAAGCCATTCAGTATGAATCTCTGCTAAAACAAACTTTAAATCAATTGTAGTCACAATTGTTTCGAGACTATTGACAAAATGTTGATGTTAGTAATAAATCTCTCTCCATACATATTGTATGCCCAGCAGGGTCTATAGCGACACTTAATTAGATACCTAGTGGATTTTCCCGCGTTATTTATTTATTATTTATTCATTTATTATGTTTATAAACACCTCTCTTCACCAATAGAAAGCAATTAATTTAATGATCTCTTATTGACAACAGACTCCAAAACGACAATTGATTTGTAGTTGATTTTAGCGTGGGTTCGTAGCAAATGGCTTACATTTTTTTTAAAGGCTGATTAATTGACCAATGATTTTGTAAGCGCTTGGCCCAACTGTTTCTTGTAAATAGGTACTTATATTAACTTAATAATTTGTTGGTTTTTATTTGTAAATAATGTTTTACGTATATTCTACTTAGGATAACATATTTGATGAAAAGACAGGATCGTACCAATAGAAGACTCCGAATAAAAATAGTATTGTGCCAATGGTAGGGTCATCGCGATCGATCTTGACTCTATCGAAACCTACCGTCAGCATTCCACTGCGAGCTAGTGATAAACTCTCGGCGTACACCTGAACAAATTATACAAATAATTATTACTTACAATAAAATTATTAACAATTGATGACTTCTGCGGCTTAGCGGGTCAAGATCCGATTGCGACGCAGGAGGTTACGGTTTAAATTTTCGCCCTGGGACAAATTTTGTACGTTCTACAGATAATTATTTATTCCGGGTGTACTACTACTAACACGGAGTAATAAAATATACCCATTTTTATGCCTCCGTGTTAGTAGGTAGTAGTACCAACTGCTGGTAGTACAAATGACATACCTTTGTACGCATTCATTTATTTCTTTTAACCCTAGAATACTAATCATCGCCTGAGAGGCCGCGCGCGGTTAGTTTTTTTCCCTTATTTCAAAAACGCGCCCGCGATTCAAGTTGTGCTTTCGCGCCAATTCGGTATTCCCCGCGCCGCAAAGGTTAGCATACGCGGGCCCGGCACGGACTCTCCGTTTTCAAAATATAAGCTACTGGATCGCCTGGAAGGCGATCATTAGTATTAACGGTAAGTTTATTTTTAGTTAGGTACTTGTTTTGATTTTTCTTTTTTTTCAGTTTTTAGACATGTTATAAAATTAAGATAAAGTTTATATATTGGATAATAATATTGATGCCAAAAAATTGTGGAAATAGTAGTATTTTTATTTACCAGACTGATATAAGACTGTTACGTTGTGAGAAAAAATGTTCGCTGTTGTAAGATTTAAGTCATATTTTAAGACAAATGTTGATTTTAAAAAAGAATTTCAAGTTTAATTTTAGAAAAGGTTGAGGTTTGCCTTATTTGTGTTATCTTTATAAAAATTTAATAATTAACTAATATAATAATTTGGTTTTATTTTAAAAGTAGCCTCCCAGGCGATCATTAGTATTAAGCTGTGGTAAATTTATATTAGTATTCTAGGGTTAATCTGTACAAGCGCACGAAATGTATTATTATTTCAAACTTCAAGATGATAGCTGCGGTAGTTGATGAGATATTTGAAGGAAAAGGACAGACAAAGTGAGACTATAAGGATTTCGAAACCGATCTCCAAACCCTAAAAAATTGCGATAGTATGTAAAGAGTTACGCTACTAGAGACGGAGGGACAGACAGAACTATTTTTGACTGTACATTATTATTAGAAGGTTGTCAAATGCTCACCGAATGCATCTCATCAACTGTTGGATTCTGACCCTTGAATTCTTGTTTCAACCAGCAAGTCTTTTTGCGGAACATATTGCGTAAGTAGTATGCATTTCTGTCCGCGACCCCCTCCGTGCCTTGGTTAAAAACGTAAGAAATGCAGTAGTAATGTAAATACTGAGCAAATCCAAGCATCATCAGAAATGAGACGCTTTGCCATTTTATAATCTGTTGATAGATAAATAAAGGTTTAATAGCCTTCCGCGGATTCGCACGCGCTTTTGTTTAGCTTGATGTATGTCCATCTTATAATATCTTGATTTATTCCAGGTTTTAAAAACGGCCTGTCGGTGAAGACTGCCTTCAGTCGTGAAGAGTTACAAATATTATCTATACAAATTTTCGCATTTATAATAGGTACTATCTGATGCCCGCGGCTACAAATGCGCTATTCCTGGATAAAAAGTTGCCTATGTCGTTTCCCAGGGTACCGCCTACCTCCCTGCCAAGTTTCATTGATATATGTTCAGCCGTGTAAGCCTGAAAAGGTAACAGACAGGCAGAATTACATTGGCTTTACTAATAGTATGGATTAATTGGGCTGTGATTCGATTCATCGTCGCCGTCGGCCAATTACTTACAACTTATTTATTTTTAGTCGTTACTGTCCCACTGCTGGGCAAAGGCGTTTTATAGCGGTAGTGCATACCGCGTATGTCTAAACTTAACATGCATCTTTTTGACCGTCACTTTTTACTTTAGTATAAACAGTCATTCTCACATCCAATCGTATCCAACCATCCCATTATGACAAATCCAGGAACATGCCCTGCCCTTTAATAAGCGCTAGCCGTCGTCGGCTCTTCGACACAAATTCAAATTATAACCAAGTTATACAAACCCTAATGATAGCAACATTGACGTTCGGTGAGTCTCCCAAATAGTCGAAATAGGCGAACACGATGTACAGATGGGCAAACTTGCAGACAGTGTTAAATAATAGTTGTTCATCATCTTCAATGTACTCCCTCATCACGTATATTAAGAATTCATACCAAGGCAGGGCTCCAATTATATCTAACACGAAGCCCTTAGTTAGGTAGTTAAAGATGCACTTTTTCGAGTCATGGATCAAAATGCCTCGCTTATCGCGATAGGCTAGCTTGAAAAGAAAAAAATGAAATTACTTAGGTACTTGAGGAAACGGGAAAGTCACACACTTTGTGGAGTCTACTCACCAAAGCCGCCGCCGACAAGTAGCCAAAACACTGTCGGCTGACTTAAATATTCATACACTGACATGTCGCACCAATCCGAGCTGTGTCGCCGACTTTGGTGTGTAGATGCATTACGCTTCAACGTTAAAACTAAATGTCCTTTGTGGCGCAGAGGACGAAGGTCCGACCAAATACGCAAAAGGTAGCGAGCTCGATGCCGCAGTTTGAAATGTTTGTATGTATCTATCTACTTAGCTCATGATTACCCCTCACCTAACCCCACCTCAACAGCCTATATTGGTCTACTGCTGGACGCAGGCCTCGAAAGCACTTTATTGGTTTTTATCTCATGGGGGTAGTGCCCATAACCCCACGCTGAGCATGCTGGTTTGGGAGAATTGTTCTGCAGGTCGTCGCCTCTTACAACACCCGCTGGAAGAGTTGGGGTGGTGCAAATTGTAAACTGGCACCACACAGCACCCACTGCTGCGCATAGGCCAATTGCGATTTTCTATCCAATCTGAAGTTGTACAAGTGTAGATAATTCTGCAAGCATTTGTTTCGGGATTGGGTGTTTTCTTATGAGTTTAACAAGTATTAGTAATGTGAGCTTTGCCATGACGTGGCGTACAAATCGACCTCTGCAACTCAAACCATGGATGTCGTAACAGTCGAATGCTAACCTACTAGAGAGCGGGCAGCAGTTCTGACATTTGTATTGTAACATCTATACTGTGATCACCAATTCGCCTGCCAAGCGGAGAGATTATGGTAAAACATTTGAGGAGCCACGGCTTTCAGCAGTGGATGTAAATCTAAGTATATGTGTTGAGAAGGGACTGTGAGCTGATATTCTGGTAAAAAATGTACTTACAAATAGTTTGATGCAGATATCCATGCAAGCCACGCAATCGCAAAGAGCACCTATAATGAAAAGTGAGTATCTAATGTTGGCTCCACTACCACCTGAAAAGTCCATTTATTTATACTGCTTTCAAACGAATAAAAACTTACAGACTAAGTAAATACAAATATAAGAAGAAGAACATACTTGAACATATGAATAGGTACTTATACACAATAATTTAAGTAAGGTTTCAGAACGTTTACACCTGCAAGTTAATACCTATACACAAGCCAAACTCGATAATATAATATAATAATGCTGGACAATGCACACAGCATCATCAAGCCCCAAGTTAAGCAGAGCTTTTGTTATGTCGATGTGAAATGTTTGTAAACAAACCACGACTCAAAAACAAAACCAATACGTTAAATAGGTACTTATTTAATCATATTTTTAAATGAGATAAGGCTGAGCGCAGACTTGAGTCACGACAGTTTTAAGACAGACTATTGCTTTACAAAATGTATGAAGATGCAAGACAAAACAGTTTTGTTTCCGTTTTAGGGCAGACTTTCTATGTGAGGAAAGTCTGTCTTAAAACTGTCGTGACTCAAGTCTGCGCTCAGCCAAAAAGAAGATATTAATTACAAATAACATTCTGGCCATAATCAGACTTGCTAGATAATACGGTTACAGAGGTAGAAGTCTGTTACGGACAGACAGACAGACGGTGGCGTAGACGCACTAGAAGGGTCCCGTTGGCACCCTGTGGAAACGAAAACCCGAAAGTAACAAACCTTGAAGGCTAGCGCCCACAATCGACATCACAGCGACTATCGTTCTGAAGGTCATCCAATATATCATGAACCTGGAACCACAAGTAACCATAATTGGTTATTGTTGTCTCACGTGACGTCACCGATTGGTGACTCTATCGGAAGCCCAGCATTAGTTGTGACATACCAAAATAAATTTAGTAAAAGTAAGTTAAGTACCTACTTTACTTACCAGAATGTGACGAAGTTAAACTTTTCATGGTTTTTAAGGTACAAGTACAACATTAAATCAATACGGAGCAGTTGGTTCTCAATGCACAATCCTTTGAGGTATAGTCCTCTAACTATAACGGCCGACGAACGAAATCGACCACCAGGAAGATAGACCAGGAAGCATATCGTCCGCAATTGAAAATGTCCTTTAAGCTAGTCGCCATCAAAGAATAACGTCATTAACGCAAAAAGCAATTACGAATGAACTAAGAATTGAGTTTTTCTTTCGAAAGGACTAAAACGATATGGGATTGTGATAATAGTATAGGACGCCCTCCGGTCAGGTGGGATGACGACCTGCGAAAGACTGCAGGCAGCAGGCTTTCGCAGGTTGTCATTCCCCCTGCAGGCAGATCATCATCATCATCATGATGATGACGTAGAATGAATTCTTTGAAATTTTATTTTTTATAAACACAATAGTAGGTAAAATAACTACTCACCAACAAAGACGGCTCTTCAAGGTGGCGATGTGCAACCCGGGATGTTTGTAGTACATCAATTACCATAAGTAAACAATTTGTATGGAAAATTTTCCTTTCCATTTGTCACTTTTTTCTTTAAGACTGTACAGGCGCATGTATTATTAGTTTAAATTTCAAGTTGATAGTTGCGGTATTAAACAGGGAAAAAAAGGGCAGGCCAGGCGAGACCATAAGGGTTTCGAAACCGATCTCGAAACAAAAAAAATACTGTTTAACTTACTTGCCAGGAATCGCGTTTTTAATTGAGGACGTTCTGCTTTTGTGACCATTTAAACAACGGTCGTTTGACAGTCAAGTCATTTCGCTTTGTACGGGCAACACTTTTTCAATTAAGGACATTTTGCGCCCATGACGAATCGCGTTGTAAACGTTTTTCTACTGAGAACATTTCGCTCTTAGGACAAACCACTCCGTATTGCATTAAATTTACATTGGATTGTTTTGCAATTATTAGGGGATTGATATGATCGATTTTTGTTAGATCCCAAATGGGCCAGTAGCTTGTGGGACCAAACAGGAATTAGTCCTATTTTTGAAAGTCGACATTATGCCACTCCATAATTATTTTATCTTTCAAAGAGGTTTTGTGGGTGCATAAAGTATACTTTGATTTAGTAAATATAATTCTTGGTTTATCAAGGTGATTTAAATCTACTAAATAGTGTACTTAATGCACCCGGAAATGACCAGGGTGAATCGAGTCTACAAAAAGTGTACTTGGTCCACCCGGGTGAATTACCCCAGGTGAATTAAGTATACCGCCCCGATAATTGATATGGATCAGTTGAGCTACCTATAGATTATTTGCATCAGTCTGCAGTTAGCTCAATTGTTTAAATTTTAAATACTAGTGTAATTTTCTTTGTGAATAAAGGCTTCGGCCATGTAAAAAAAAATAAGATGTAAAATGATTCCAAGTCTCGTCTCGTAATAATTCTGCCGCAAAAAGTTTGAGATCCCAAAAAGAGCCAAGTCAGACATTACCGGTGTATGTATGTAGTTTAGATAACTTTCGAATAATTAATTTATTCGAAAGTGAATTATTAATTAAAGATTGGATACTTAATTCAAATTATTAATTTTTCAAATCCAGGGTAAATTATGTGTTTCTGGGAAAGCGTGCTCCAACTTAGGCCACATTTTCACGGCCAAACGCTTGACCATCACATAAATAAAAAAAAAATGTATGTGAATGTGTTCGTATGTTTCCTTCTCGCTCAAACGGATGAACGTATTTGAATGAAACTTGATACCATGGTAGCTTATATTCTATACGAAACATAGGCTTTTTTGATCTTGGAAAAGTGCAGGGTACCTGATTCAAATTGGTTTGTACTTAATAACGTGGTTATCACCGCGGGTCACAGCTAAAAACATATTTTTAAAATACTTACGGTGTTTCTGGATCATCCCACACATCTGTAGCCAAGTTTACTCTGACGTGAGCGGGCTGTTCAGTTTTTTTAAGCATTTTCATTCTTGCAAAGGTGTCATTTGACACTGACTTCAACTTTGATAAATCATGCCTCATTTTTGTAGAGTACTGCAAACCATACAACAGCAAACATATCAAAACTCAATCATAAAAATTTCAACTAACATTTATCAATCCAGTAATATCCTAAAATGCAGAAGCTAAGATCATTTAGAGAAGACATAATTTTAACGCATGTCCTGCCCAGACCAGGTGGTGCGATCCAACGGGACGCGCCGCCGCTATCTGGAACTAGAGATGCGTACGTGCGTCGTCGTGAGAATAAAAGTGTCAGCGCTGGGTTCTCTAACCCATCGCATGCGAGTGCGACCGATGAAGTGTGGAGAATGGAGACGCATCGGCTAGAGCGCCGCCCACCGTTGGCCGAGGGCGTGTGAGTTCTCAGCAGGGCTATGTCACCGGTGTCGGAGATTTGGGGGGGGGGGGGGGGGGGGGGTGAAATTCGTTAAATTTTATCGACAAATCACTATCCCTATTTTTTTGTCTCTCCATGATAAAATGGCAGCCATTTTGTTTTCTGTTGCCTCGAAGCACGGTTGCTTGTACTGATTAAGGTATAGCTACCTATGTAGAGATATAGGAGATAGAGGACTCATTACAATTTTTATTAGGGATAGTGATTTGTCGATATAATTTACCGTATTTCACCCCCCCCAAAGTCTCGGACACATTGTATAATGAAATAATTTCTCCAGAAACCCATTGTTATCAAAAGTGTGACTAACATCTTCATATTTTTTCAAACGGTTGTCGAACATTTCAGCAAATTGTGGCTCGAATTCATCAATGCAATTTTTCAAATATCCCCATTCTTGCGGGTAGCGCTTGATAATCGTCAGAAAATCTTGTTGTTTCATGTTTAGTACCTAGAGTAAAAAAGGGCTTATTATTATCCCAGTTTGCCCTCCTAATATCCCCCTTAAGATGGCGAACTGGACACTCAATTTTAGAAGGTCCAGAATTCCCCCTCTACATTTTTTCTTATTTCCTATAACCTAAAATAGTGTGACTAAGGCGCTGGTTCATTTTCAAACGGTGTAATAAATGACTTGCCTACTCCTACAACCATATTTCGGCCACTATTCGATTCTAATGTTACAAACTGTTTTAATTGTAAATATTATTTTGAAACTTGTCATTTGATCTCCTAATTAAAATTAAGTTTAATTACATTATTTTGAGTTGATTTTGGTTCATAACGTTTAATTTTTAATCGAAATAATTACACGCAATTCTTAAATTGAAATTAGATTTTTACTTACTTACAAATACAAATATACATGTGTCTGGTTACCGGTGTCGGAGACTATGGGGGTGTGAAATTCGGTAAATTTTATCGACAAATCACGATTTATTTTATCTCTCTCCATGATGAAATGGCAGCCATTTTGTTTTTCTTGCCTCGAGGCACGGGTGCTTGTAGTGATTAAGCCATATCTACCCATGAGGGTAGATATGGCTTACAGGGATAGTGATTTGTCGATAAAATTTACCGTATTTCACCCCCCCCAAAGTCTTGCGACACCTGTGACCAGACACATGTATTTTTGTCCCGCTGCGAGAGTCGAACTCGTTTTCTGAGTCGCAAGCGGACCTCTACACGCTACACTGTGGTCACAAGTGAGTGTACAAACCTCACAATCAGTATTTGCCTTATAAGTATGCAGTGCTAGATGACTCATGAATACCGTGCTGGGCGAAATCAAGCAGCCTGGACCATAGATCACTTTCATCGATTCCCCTTCTTCGTCATTATACTCCGCATGCGTAAAGCCCTGTGGATACAAGTCAGTTTACTTTTTCATACTTTTGATAATTTTCACAAATTGTCAAACGTTTTGTTCCGTAAGTTTTTGCTCTCAGGCTCACTACATCATCAAACCTACCAACCATTTTGTGACCTCATGTATCCTCCATTTTGATTAATCAACAGAAGTTTTCTTTTAAGTATTTTTCAATAAGAATACTACAATATAAATATACTATTATATAGTACTAGCTTCTGCCCGCGGCTTCGCACGCGTTGTTTCTATGGAAACGTTTAAAGGTGATTTCTATCCCATGGGAACTGATTTATGGGATAAAAAGTCACCTATGTTTGATTCCAGGGTTAGACTTAACTGTGCACAAAATTTCAGCCTGATCCGTTCAGTAGTTTTGGCGTGAAGAGGTCACAAACATCCATCGATCTATCCATCCATCCAAACTTTCGCATTTATAATATTAGTGTGATATAATAGGCAATTTCAGAGGGCGTTTGGATAATTAATTTGTTAAGTGTAGAGATGCGAAGTTGCTCTTTTTGGCTAAGATGGTGAGCAAAATAAAACTTTTACAGAGGCATTAAAAATAAGTTTATGAGAGGTAAAAAAAACTGCAACATCGATTTTTGAAAATTCCTTCGTTTAACATATTAATAAGATAAAATAGGTGGTGGCGCTGATTTGGGTCGGGTTAGCCCCTTAAACTTAAATGTAACTTTTTGGCAAACATAGTGGGGTTTTATTTACAGGCAAATTTCAGAAAACAACAAATCACATTATGTTAGTTCGATTTTGTTAGGTGGTTCGAGTATGTAAAAATATGAAGGTATATTACTAAAGTATATTAAAGCAAAGAATTTCCGTTTAACTTTCAACCCCAATTTTAGAGGTCGCCGGGTGCGATTTGATTTAAACCAATCAATTAAGTTGTCTTATTGAAGGTTAATTTTTGTAATTTAATTTTCTAAATAGCTGAATTGTGGATATTTTCATACATACTAGTTATGTCAAAAAAAGGGCACTTAAGAGTATTTTTGACGTTTGAGAAGAAAACAGATGTCGATTAATATGTTTATTATGGACGTTGCCAGGGCGTTTGGAGAAGTACGCTTCTATTGTGCACACGGCAGTATAGACTGACGTGATGCACAATAGAAGCTATATTGTGCTTCTATTGTGAATTTGTGAATTCGAGAATAGTCTCGAAACAGCCGCACAAAAATTCACACGAATCACCTCGGAATAGTCTCTGATAAGCCGAGTTCTCGGCTGTATCGGTCGTGCCGGCACCGCAAGGACGGCGCGGACGGCGCGGTGGTCACTCAAATGTGTCCACCGGCGCCGCCGCCACCATCCCTGGTCCCATGTTACAGTATACGGATCCAGGTAGGTCGAAGACGCACCGACTACACGGGTTACAAAATCTACTTCATTACTAAAGTTGTATACCGATATCAAATCACTAAGTTGTTAACGATCGGAATATTATCAATTAAGCCAGTTTAAATTAAAATCACCTACTTGAGACACCGTTTATCACTATCGCAGGCTCGTTCAAGAAGACGTTCCATATACACTGTAGGCGACCTCTAGGCGACAACGGCCGAACTACAAGGCTAACGTGTCAATAGAGGCACTATCACCGATAAAACTGAAGTTAGTAAAACCCTAACTAAGCGCTTCAATGAGTGACCGCTAGATGTCATTAAGAAAGATGCAAAAAGTGACCATTCCTAGATCGCGCAAACGCTGGATTCAGTTACAATTGACCATATAGGAGTTTCCGACATCAACTGTCGGTCGAAAGACCACCGGGCTCAGTGGACCAGATGGGTCGGGCCCGGTTCAGAGGAGATCTCCCTCTGTTCCTATTTGGGGGAAATCCACCTTTACCCCCAAATACACTAAGAACAATGACGAGCTTATCAAGTGTTCTAGTCACACATAAAAATACAACATTAAAATCTATCAACTCGATTGCAGAAACTTTACAAAACTGTTCCTCCGCAAGTTCAGTGAATTCGACTCATTCTGTCGCTCTTATTCCTTTTTTAACATATAAACATGATCACCGTGGGCTCGTTGTTTTCTACTAAAATTAGAAACTAGAACAAAGCTGTCTAAATAAACACATTTTAGGTTATCCTTACTAAGCCAAGGCTCAGTTATTGCGATAACATCACAAACTAATTGAGAATGGAGAAGCACTTAAAGTTTTAGTGTCTTTTTGTCTAAAGGGGTTATATTTTGATGATAAATAGTAAGCGAGCACAGGTTACACTGATTGTTCTGATTATTGTGAGATACTTGCGGGGGTGCCCCATGGAGTGCGGGGCTGCATGAGAAACCACTCCGTAAAACAGAGTCCTACTGGCCATTGCATTGGCTGAGCTATTAATTCAACATGACTCCGATGACAAATGCCGCGTGACAAGTGGTTTTTATTTCACGTTTCTTAACAGAGTAGTCGTTTGAATCTTTTATTTTCCTCAAATGATCAAGTCAGGGCTTTCTGTGCCGGCCCCTTTTGAAACCTTGGCAACTTTACTTGTTCGTTGTTTTTTACTCGCTACACTCCAGGGAGTGTGTCGTCATTCAGTCTAGAAGTGGGGTCGGAGGTACTTTCCTCCTTGGGTGCAATCGCGGCTGTTGTCGTAATGGGTGTGGAGTGGGACGCTGCTCCCGTCTGAATCGTACGATTCTTTTCGCTAGATTTGGTCGGCTCAGCTGGTGATGATGCACCTCTAACACAGTTCTTCTTAGTAGTCAGCGCTGCAGCGGCATTGATGTAGGCCTGCTGTTTAGGCCTATCAACCAAGGGGGCTTTGCCTGCCTCAGTAGTCCCACTTATTGTTGATGTGCGGGTAGCGGCAACGCTACGCTAACGCTAGAAAAATGACCCCAAGGTCATTTTTCTTGAGGTCCGAAATGGCATTGGTTTGTTTCTCGATCACTAGGTTTTGCTTCTTGACTTGGAATTCCATGTTCCTCACTTTATTTACAGGTGTTTACACTACGAGTATAAATTTCAAATCGCGTAACACAAGTTCAAGCGATTTTAAAGACATTTTGTATCTCTAAATTTTCAAAAATTATTGAACCGATCTGTACGTGTTGCTTGCGAGCGTGTTGCCAACAAAATGTTGCTAACGGTTGCTAAAATACAGGGCATTTTTCGTTCGTTATTTCGTCTAAACTTAGAGATAGGTAAACACCGTCAGAATTATAGAAAACAATGAATCAAATGTGTATGTAAGTTTTGGAAAACAAATATACGTGTAAAATTTTGTAATTCTTTTGCTAACGGTTGTTATGATACAGAGCATTTTCGCTTAAGCTTTAGTAGTTTCGTTAAATTTAAGAGATAGAAAAACACCGTCAGAATTTCAGAAAACGATGAATTATCTGTTTGTTGGTTTTATAAGGGGAATCCACATGTAAAATTTTGTAGTTCTATTGATAACCCTTGCTACAATACAGAGCATTTTCGTTTAAACTTTCAAACCCTATTTTGAATCACTTTGAGTGCGATTTTTCAAAATTCCAGTCTCTGTGTTCACTTTTGTACCAAGATCTATGTATGCCCCTAGGGCTCCTACTTACATAAATGGAAAATACAAGGAAATAAAGTTTTATTTAACAGTGACCCAGTAGATAACCTGACTGAATCAAAAGTTCTCGTTTCCTGACAATTAAATAGTACATAAATAATGATGAACTTTTTCGCAAAGCAAATTCTAGCACCAAAGTAAGCAGATTTTATGATAAACGAAAATTACTACGCCCGCAACAATTGTTTGCAAATCTATATTTTGACTCTTAGTGAAAATCGAACACAGACTGGCGTCTCAACCAAAAAAATTTACCGGCATAATAGCAGAGTATTCGGTGCAAAACTAACCTGAACAATCCAAGAGACACTTTTACATTCGACATTGAACATATACATAGTAGCATCCTTCGGCATGATCAAGAGCCTCCCCGCGTATGCTAGTTCTCTAATAAGCGATGGATCCGCGTCCTTAAAAGCCGTTGACGCTCCAATAACCTGCTCTGCCACTTCACCTTGCACCTTCCAGTATACGTCATAAGGCTCACTGTCCATCATATTTGGTCGCATCAAGTCCATGCCCCGATAATACTTCCAATGGCAAACAAAATATCTGTCTAGTCGCTTCAGCAAATCACCTTGTATTTTATAATGTATGTAAGTTTTCTTTAAGTTATTCACAAAATATTGGTAATTAACAGTGTCAGTCATTCTCAAATACATTGCAGAAACAAAAAGAGTTTTACAGAACATGAATAACAAGTAGTAAATGCAATCTATTGCCATGGCTAGGCAGACATCAGTCAAGGTCTCAGCCAAGACTTCTGGGTACACAAACTCCATCAGATATGATCTGGCTAAACCCAAAAATAAACGGCTTCCGGGTTCACACTCGTCTGCAGATAAATTACCACAAGAGTATCGTCCGAAGAAATAAATCTTTGTAATAGAGGGTTCTATGCCGACAATTGCAAATAAAACATGGGCATACACATACACATAGCTAAATTCGACCAAAATTAATCGAAAACACACTAATATTGTCGGGTCTTGACTAACATCGATAGCTGAGTTAGCGCCTGTGAAGAGCACATATATTTTAATGAGTCTGTTGTGCTGCACAAAATTGTAGTACTGTGATTTCCCTATAATAACTGCGATGTATTCAATCCATAAAGCTGATACTATGTCCAGGATGAAGTAGAGCGTCTTGCAGCGCGTGAACATGACGGAAGCAAAGCTGGTGGCGTCACTCTCGTGCTGTGACACGGCTGTCAGCAGCGACACGCAAATATCAGCACAGTACACAAAATCAGTCCAAAATTGAAACAGTTTAAACCAAGCAGGCAAAGTCTCATGAGATGTTATCTTCGGTGGGTACAAAATTAACACAAATAAAACTGTTATCGTGACAATTCTGTACCAAATGGTGTTGAAATCAGAAAGCGGTACAAGAATCCATGGAAACTTAGTATTCACGAATAACGACTTAGTTTGCAATTGATTTTCGGAGCAAAGAACAAGCTGTCCGATATATTTAGCGCAGTGATACACAGACTCCTCTGGAGGTATCTCATACGCTCCAATATCTTTTTTACTTGCCGCTCTTCTCTTAAATGTAGTCGCTGCGCTTGAAATTTCCCACCAACGCCTTTTGATCCAAGCTATGCCTTCATCCTCAGTTCTATCCAGGCCTCTTACATTTTGCTTACATGAGTTTAAAGTATGAGCGTGTTCCAGTCTATCTTTTACTAAGTCAAGCATGACGCGGCGATCTTCTGGATATTTATGTAAGGATCGTACATAATCAGCCCTTGTCAAATAAAGTACTTCACAAAACGTAAGGCAGCGTACAACCGTCTTTCGTCTCCAAGGGGGCACGTGAAAACTGATATCACCGAAAACCGTTCCACTGGATGCAGATACTAACGCAGTGATCCCATCATCAGCTGAAAGGATCTGGACCACCCCGCTTTTTATATAAAATACGCGTGAGTGAGAGTTTATTCCAGAGTACAACTTTTCCCCGGGCAACTTGTAATCTAACACTATACATTCGCACAACATACGCCTCAAGGAATCAGAAGCTCTGCGTAGAAGAGGGCTATGAAAAAATATAGGCCATAGTAAGTCTTCTTCAATTTCTATTCTCAAATAGCGAGGGAGCTCATATAAAACATCGGGGATTCGGTTGATGCCAGAGCGTTTCTTCCACATAAGCTTGAAATAATTATCTATTTCTTTGTATGCTTTGGGTGATGGATTTCGCCTTTTAGTTTCAGCGACAAATTTTTTGTACGTAGGATAGTATACGAAAATTTTTTTCAGCCTTAATATTGCTTCGGCAAACATTTTTGGGAAAACTACGAATAAAGTGAACGTATGACCGATTGATATCAGAATGCTCACAACAATGAACTCAGTCAGTGCAACTGGTCTAATATCGTCAACGAGACTGTTTATTGCAAATGAAAGTACAAATACTGTTGAATAAACAAAGGTCGTAATATTTTCGTGAGCACGATGGAGCTGGAAAAAATAAAAATGTTATAAGATAATAGGTATGCCTGGCGATCTTGGCATAAGATTTGACCCCTTCAACTAAACCCATGGATGTCGTGTATGGGAACCTACCAGAAGAAGGCATTAGTTTGTTCATTTGTAATGAGGACTGTTGTTTTCAACCCCTCTATGCGATCACCAATCCGCCAGCCAACCGCGGTGAACATGGCAATACTCCACGCGTTCAGAAGTGCACGTAAACATTATGAGCTTATCTTATTCTTTTTGAATTCCCTCCCGAAATTGATTTCTGTTATTTACGTAAGGCTTAATATACCGTACCTTATACTCAACGTGAGCTCTCCAATCGTAAAACGGAAAGCGTTGTTCTGCACAGCGGGGACAAAAGCCGTCCTTTGTGATAAGTACCCAAAAACAAGACATGCAGTTGACGACCAGCAGCAGCAGCAAGGTAAAACCAATCAACAGGTTGCCGATGGAGTGAGTAGTCGTCAATGAGAAATACTCAACCACTCTGTAAATACTGTAAGGTGAAAGGAATTTATAGCTTTGTTGACAAAAGTTCAAAAACTATTAAAAAGTTATAATAATTTTTAAATTATTTAGGAATTTTATAATTTAGTGAGTTTTAAAAAACTACATTATAAACTGACTTCAAATTCCAGTTTATTGTATTCATCAATGTTCACGCACAAAAAGTTGGCATATAATTGCAATTAACTAAAAACTTATAATTTTTGCAAACTTTATTATAACTAACATAACTATAACATAAAATAAGAACTAATATAATATCTTTATACTAAAATATCGATCGTGACTTTATTTTACAAATATCCCTGTATAATGTTATCAGTTCGCTCCATGCGCTGACGAACGAGCATTATTGTTATAATGTCGATCTCGCACCGGACATTAACATTGTTTAGATTTCTAAGAGGAGGTGGAACATTATTCCAACACTTGGTGGCAGCATAGCGAAAACTACCTCTGAAGGCCGCAGATCCATGATTTCATGATTTGCAGCGTGGATAATTGTATCAACCAACAATGAAAAAGACAATCACGCCAGCTTTTAAAAATTTATCATACTATTTATAGTGAGTACTTACACAACAAACTCGGTAAAGGCCAAAACATTTGGCCATAATATAATTGGAGGGCATTCTTCGGAGATGACAATTCTGACGAAGGGTATCAGTGAGAATATGTCAACTAACAGCAGAAACGCGTCTTTAGGCAGGTATTCCCGACGCATTGCTTTATCAGTCACTTGCCTTAAAGTATTAGGTTAATTAGTATTATTAAGGGTAAATGGTCTAGTGGTCGCTCTCACATAAGATCGTTGGTCCTCATTAACTATGTAACAAGCCGACACATTGGTGTTGACTTGTGGGAGCAGTTAGCCATTGGGCTAACTGCTCCCACAATGCATCCAACTGAGAAAGATGGCATAGTACGAGCAGCCATTCATCAGGACCCTCAGTATGTAATGCATGGTTTCTATAAAAAATTGTTTTTGTTGATTTAGAATACTGTTATATAGGACTTTTAAAGATTTTTTAGAAACAACGCGTGTAAAGCCGCAGATAGAAACAAGTAATAAACAAACAATCAAAAATATCTTAAGGCCTCACCTGTGGACGACATGCAGGAAAGTGTCAATCGCGTATAACGAATCAGTGAAATACAAGTAAAAGTACTTTACTATTGCCAGAAATGGGTAATCGTCCATGACGTCCAGACAGTAAACAACTGGGTAGACTGATTGTATCGGTCCCTAGAATTTAAAAAAAGTAGGTTATTTTTTTTTTTGTAAAAACTCTTCCTAGTCAATAACGCAACCATCCCATTCTGCAGTAGAGACCGTTTTGTGAAATAAGCATGATATGTATTTTGTGAACAGTGTGTTGTTGTTAACAGATCGCTGTTTCACAAATGAAACCTAATCCGAACCTTCAGGCGGTCAGTGACCATTTCTATGTGTGACTTCATCTAGATATCATGACCTATTCTAGATTCGACCACATTTTATACGAACCAGTTTTAATGGAGACCATTTCTGGATTTGACCACTTTTTTATACGTCCACCCTTGGTACAGCTTACAAAAAAAAAAGAAACCCATATTTCAAAAAATTATTTAAAATGTTCAAATCGATACCTTTGATTTGATACCTAACATGATAAGGTGGAGGCTACCTTATGCAAATTATTTTCCTCTTTTTGACTATTTCCAAATAGTGTTATATTTTTCTATATTTTTCCTATGCTATATATCATATTTACAAATGCTACATACATCTCAGATTTATACAAATGCTACATTGCTCAGATATGCAAACTTCGGAGATACGGAATTTTTTTCGACTTTTTTCAAAATATTTCTCAATATAAATTTAGACCTCAAAATTTTTTTAAACCTTTTTTGACATGTACAAACTGATACTATTCATTTGATACCCCACTTCACCTAGTCGCCCGTAGCACATCTCTGATGCGGAACACGAGTAGCGGACCCGCTGGATCAATTCCGCCGCCCCAGTAGCACACCTCCGCCGCGGAATACGAGTTGCGGAACCGCTGAATGAATAAATAAAGAGCACTCGAAAATAAAATTCAAGATCAAACAGATGACGATCACAAGTCACAAAGGCACTTTTATTTTTTACAATGAGAATCTGTAACGTTCTTTTTTGCATATTAATCTTTGTAAATAACGTATATAGATATACAAATACATGTAACGTCTATTATACATAGATTATTATGCTAAATTTAATATAATTATCTGTAGACTGTTTGCAACAGTCGGCAGTTAGCTCAATTGTTTCAATTGTAAATTCTAGTATAATTTTCTTTGTGAATAAACTTACCTCTGATATAATTATTATAATAAATAATTAATATGTCTATTATAAAAAGACTTAATTCCTTCCTCATTTAATTCCCTTTGAATTTCTCTCCATGCCAGACATTTTATCAGATTATTTTTAGGGTTCCGTACCTCAAAAGGAAAAATGAACCCTTATCACGGATCACTTTGTTGTCCGTCTGTCTGTCTGTCAGTCCGTCTGTCTGTCTGTCTGTCTGTCTGTCCGTCTGTCTATGCACCTCCTTTACTCAGGAACGCGTGGACGTTATCTAGTTTAAATTAACGTCAAATACTCAAGTCCGTAACAAACTTATAAAAAAACTTCTGAGTCAACGCACTCAAAAGCTACAGCCGTACATTTAGTATTATTTTGAAATTTCCATGGGAAACACATGCACACAAAACCTATAGAGTACTTCCCGTAATTTGGCGAATATCAAGGTCATAGAGCACAAATCAAGGGAAAAATCCGAAAACAGTAAATTTGTAGTTTATTCACAAAGAAAATATTTTTTGATTCTCACCATGGACGAAAACCTACAGGGTACCTACTTCCCGTTGACCTAGAATCATGATAATTTGGCAAGACACATTGTCTTACGGAACCCTTAATTCGCGAGTATGACTCGGACTTGACGTTTTATTATAGTCTGGAGGACTTCACACTAATATTAAATGCGAAAGTTTGGATGGATAGATGGATGGATGGATGTTTGTTACGTCTTCACACTAAAACTACTGAACAGATTGAGCTAAAATATTGCATCGGTATAGCTCTAAGCCTGGAATCAAACATAGGCTACTTTTTATCCCATAAATCAGTTTCCATGGGATAGAAATTACCTTTGAACGTTTCCATAGAAAGAACACGTGCGAAGCCGCGGGCAGAAACGTTAGTAACGAATAGTAATAAATAAAGAAGAGGTCTATTTCTGATCTCTTGAATTAATTTTTCTGTAAAATCGACAAAAAAATGTGGTTCTGCTTTATATTCTTGTCGATTTTGACAAACACAGGCGGAACCGCGACATAAAGCGCGGAGGTGTGGCTGACGTTGGAGCAGATCGGCAAAACCGCGCGGGGAAAGAGATAGAATAATAGTCAAATCTATGCGTCAGGCAGTTTCGCTAGTGTTCCGCTTCTCATACATACGGACAAGACACGGCGAAATTACTGCGGGTCCGCTACTCAAGTTCCGCAGCGGAGATGTGCTAAGGGCGAGGGGGTCTCTTTTAAAATTTGATGTCATAATTTTGACTGAAAATTTTTATCATCATTTTTAAATTATAACTTTTTTCTTTTATTCTGTAGAGGCATATTTATTGTTATTTTTAATTTCAAGCCTATAGGTTCAACAGGTGCTGAGATATTTAAGAGGGAAAATAGGACAGACAGAGCGAGACCATTAAGGGCTCCTGCGTAAACACATTTTTGTCGCCGTAAAATCTACGGTTAATTCGCCTTGCATAGGCACGCTCGCCAGTGTTGTAGGGATCACTATAGAAGCTTGTTCACACACGTTTTTTTGCGATGACGACGTGACGACACACGGTGCCGTCTACAAGCTTTCTTATTGATCCATACAACACGTCAGTGTTGTATAGATCTGCCGTGTGCGCACGATATTCATTGCAAACACACGGTTAATCAACCGTAGATTTATCAGCGAAAAAACATGTGTACAAAGGCGTACCTTAGCACGAAACCCTATAAACTGTGAACGTAAATTAGCCGTAAAGGACTCAGGGTTCGTTTTCTGCAGGTTTGAAAAAATCATGGGGGTAATGCCCATAGTCCCCACGCTGGGCATGCGGGTTTGGGATCGCTGTTTAGTGTTGGAATTGTTCTGCAGAGGCTCTGCTGCCCCCGGTGGATATCCCTTAGTCGCCTCTTACGACACCCGTGGGAAGACTTGAGGTTCTTCAACTAGATAATTAAATAAATTCTTACCAGTAAGCATTTGACGATGACACAGCAGAGAATTACCAACTTGAATATTGGATGAAAAGGCAGGAAGATTAGATTACTCCATTCGATATGTGTTTCGGAATCGGTGTCAAGCTCTGTTTCATCCAAGCCGAAAGGATCTCTTGAAATTTGAATCATTTCTGATAGCTTAGCAATATCATACACATGACAATCTCAGAATCCATGCCATGAGGCTATGACAACACTTCAAAATAGGGGTGCGTCTTCGTAATTGTTTCATTTTTTAGCTTAGAAAATAAGTCTTCTTCTCTGTAAACAAAAACTAAGTACGTTTTAGAACACGATCAAACAAACCAGGGGTAGTTGTTACCATTGAATATAACGTAGTGGTATTAATTTCTTTGCTTTGAACAACAAGATAATGTATATCCTTTGTTGAACAAATCAAAGACTTGACTTGACTTGATTTCTTTGTTATTGGCAATATTTGTTTCGATCAGGCAGTCTAATGAATACGCTAGGTATAGGACCTTTTTTGAATAACCTCATCCTTGTCTATAAGTTGAGTTTGTCTAACATTTTTCATCGATGTCGATGGCATTTTGTAAGCCAATAAATACAATTTATTTTGCAAAATAAATTCACATAATAGCGATAATATAGAAGATACCCTTTAAGACTACTATTAGATTTTACGCGGCTTTACCCACGTGGTCGATTTAATAGTAAATTCATAGAATCCCAGAGTTGACATTAATGGGAAACGGTCTTCGGGGTCTGTATAAATATAAGTAAAATTGTTGGTAAAATTAGTATTTTATTATAATTATAATCTAATACTAATTTTACCAACAATTTTACTTATATTTATAACTATATTTTTGTAATTGTTATTTATTATCATCATGTAAGTAGGTACATAATCTTTTATTAGTTAGATTGTTGGTTAATATTATTGAGCACATTTTGCTGCTTATTATGCAATTAAAATGTGTTTGTTTTCTAGTACTGGGCCAACAAAAAGAGTGCAGATAAAAAAAAGCTGCTGTAACGGCTGCAGCCCCACACAGGACCGGTGGCGGTGTAGAATATTTTTTGAAATTTCGCTGTGTTTGTGTGTGTATGCGTTCAAGCAAAAAATATTTTTTCACTTCTTTTGCTCAAAAAGTGTATTATAATAGTGGAGCTTAGCGGGCCTAAAACTCGAGTTTAATACCTAGGGCTTAAAAGTATTTTTTCTTTTTAATTTTTGTCAAATCCCGTACAAAGCATTCGTTCTCTTACATAAAAACTCGACTTCTTGGTGCTCCGTCAATCTTTTTTTTTTGAAAATAGAACCTTCTTGGTGGTGTTTTATGAAGGTTGATTCTTCTCTTCACGGTAGAATGCGAACTGTTTCGTTGCGGGTTAGATAGAGACTCTTCTTTTTATTCTTCTTATCTTTTTATTTTCTCCCAATCGAAGTGAAAAGTAGAGTGTTTTACTCGGGCCAAAACCACCCATTATAACTCGGTCTCGGTGTCATCCTCCCTCGCTACGCTTGGGATTATAACAACCTCGTATATAATGGGATGGTTTAGTCCCTTATAAAACAATCTACTACCTATATTAAGAGGCTTTTTCAATGAGAAAAAAAGTTCGTCTAGTAAATTTAGGTGCGCTTTTAGTTTGAAATTAAATGGCATAGACACTGCACTCTACCACAACCCTTATTTTTCCACGTCCCTGTCATCTATTGAGGTCCAAAGTAAATAGGCTTTTTTATTTTTCCAAAACACCTCATTCGTTTTAGTTCCAACGGAATCGACATTAAAGCTATGAATGTAGAATGTAGTTTCCATAATAGGCCTCTGAAATGTTTCACATTTTTTGCACAGTCTTGTGTAGCAGAGAGCACAATGGGATTTTAGGAATGATGAATGGGTTAAAAAGATTAGAAAATGTCTTAGCCACTGCTCAGTAAATACTGTTCTTAAAGTTTTTGAACATTTGGTGGTAAATAAATTGTTTTGATTGTTTTTCGACGAAGTAATTTGTAATAACCTAGACGGTAATAAAAGAGGTCGAGAAATTCGAAGTCGTACAAATTTTCAATTGGTCGTTAGTATCCTATTCTGATTTTTTAGGGTTTCGAAGATCGGTTTCGAAACCCTTATGGTCTCGCTTTGTCTGTCCTTTTTTCTCTCCTTAATAACTCAGCAACTACAGCAGCTATCAACTTAAAATTTAAAATAATAATATATTTCGTGCGCCTGTACAGATTTTAAGAAAAAAAAAGAAAAAAAAATGAAAAATGAAAATGAACATTTTCCATACAAATTGAGATGTCAAAATTTTAAAAGAGACCTACAGAGTCAAGTGGGTTATCAAATGAAAGGTATTAGTTTTTACATTTCAAAATAGTTTTTGAAATTTCTGTAGATTTCATACTTTTTGAAATATTTTGAAAATAGTCGAAAAAATACCCATTCCCCCCCCCCCCTATCTCCGAAGTTTGTAGAGCGATTCATTCAAAATGTATGAAGCGTTTGTAGATATAGATCTATATTTTACAGGAAAAATATAGAGAAGTCTGTAAAATAAACCCTTTTTGAAAAATGGTCAAAAAGAGGGGGGATAATTTTCAAAAAGGGGGGCTACCCCACTGAGTGGGGTATCATATGAAAGGTATTGGTTTGTACATTTCAAAACAGTTTTTGAAATTTCTGTAGGTTTCATACTTTTTGAAATATTTTGAAAAAAGTTGAAATTTTACCCTTTCCCCCCCCCCCTATCTCCGAAGTTTGTAGAGCGATTCATTCAAAATGTATGGAGCGTTTGTAGATATAGATCTATATTTTACAGGAAAAATATAGAGAAGTCTGTAAAATTGAAAAATGGTCAAAAAGAGGGGGGATAATTTTCAAAAAGGGGGGCTACCCCACTGAGTGGGGTATCATAAGAAAGGTATTGGTTTGTACATTTCAAAACAGTTTTTGAAATTTCTGTAGGTTTCATACTTTTTGAAATATTTTGAAAAACGTCGAAATTTTACCCATTCCCCCCCCCCCCCCTATCTCCGAAGTTAGCAGAGCGATCCATTCAAAATGTATGAAGCGTTTGTAGATATAGATCTATATTTTACAGGAAAAATATAGAGAAGTCTGTAAAATGAACACTTCTTGAAAAATTGTCAAAAAGAGGGGGGATAATTTTCAAAAGGGGGGGCTACCCCACTGAGTGGGGTATCATATGAAAGGTATCAATTTGTACATTTCAAAACAGTTTTTAAAATTTCTCTGGGCTTAATACTTTTCGAAATATTTTGAAAAAAGTCGAAAAATTTACAGCTACACCCTATCACCGAAGCATGCAGAGAGATCCATCTGAAATGTAGGTTGGTACCTACTAGTTTTAGGTCTTCATTAAATTTCGGAGTTTCTAACCGGTACCTTCAGTACATACCTACTTGTTCACAAACGTTCGAAACCCTCGGCGCGCGAGTTATACTCGCACTTGACGGGTCTTGTTTTTAATTTGTAGCTGCAATGTTCTTGTGTTTTATAATTAGTATTATTATGGAAATAAATTTATTCACAAAGAAAATTATACTAGTATTTACAATTGAAACAATTGAGCTAACTGCTGACTGTTGCAAACAGTCTACAGATAGCTCAACTGATCCATAATAACACCAGTCGGAAGCGTCCCCAAGACGCTATCCATTTATTATTATTATTGCTGCAACCAAGCTTCAACCAAGATCCACTTGAACTTTTTACATTTTGTTCCTAGTTTAAGAAGTCTACTGCTGGTTATACTGATCCAGAATTATTCTTCTTGAGTTCTTTGAAGGTGGCCTATATCATAAAGGCCTACCTCCAAGAATCCCACAACAACCGGTACTGTGCGGCCCTCATCCAATTTTTACCAGTGAACTTCACCAGGCTCTTAAATATTAGTAAATAAATATCAATTTACTTGGAAAATTTCGAGTTTTTTTTTCGAGAATGTGGTCTTGAAGGGTGCAATGTGGGTCAAATGCAACTGAAATGACTCTACCTCGTCCATCTCTAACTCAGAGATGGCTCTACCAAGTCTGTCTAGGCCTGTCGCGAAGCGATCTTCCAAAATAATTTGGAGCCCTTATGTTGTAATTCTACGTTCGGAAAAGATCCATCATAATTTTAATTTTATTTTGGCTTGACCTTTCCCGTGATATTTATTTATTTATTTATGGACTCCCAACAGAAAAATCACATCACAAACAGAATAATATAAATAAAGTAGTTTTAAGTCTAGTGTTTTTCTAAATAAAGGGTGCCACAGCGTGAGCAAATTACATATATATCTACATATCCCTAAGTTTTAAAAGATAGTGTCTTATGTTTTATGCTTTCAAGTTTATGTGTCCCCAAACACTCTACCAGCAGTTACCTAAGTACATAAAGCAATTTCAATTCTAAACAGGAGCGTTATTTCTCAAGAGAATACTTAGGCACTATTAATGATCATTCGTTTATTAATTTAATATGTTTTCCCAATGGGCAAACAAACAAACTGGCGATGGAACCATGGACTAAGGATTTTTTCATTACACGTTGGAACCATAAACATAAAGTAAAACTCTGTATGGTACTTTCTCCCAGCGTTAACTCAAGAAACGGCCTGTGTTGTGTTACAACTAAACGCAAAGACACGCTATTTCCAATCTTTTGCCATATACTTACCTAATGACATTGATAACAAACACGGAAAAACGTACCGAGACCGAATTGCGACCGAGACCATGAACGCTGGCGGCGGCGCACCGATCTTACTATGACTGAGGTGGGTGGACCTAATTGAACCTAATTTGAGAGTTCCAATTTTGAGAAGATAGTACCCAATTTCACGAATTTTACTAACGGTTGGAACTTATGAAATGATCCGACGCTGAAAATAAACAGTGAATTGAAATAGAAACTAGGCTAAACGATAATCCATCATAATTTAGTTTGACCTTGGTTATCGTCATCTACCTCCTCAGCACACATTATGTCCACCGCTGGACGTGTCTCACCAAACAAGCGGGGTTTTGCCCCACGCTTGGCAAGCGCGGATCTGTTCTATATGTTAACGAAAAACTTTATTCACAAGAAAATTACAATGAAATAATGCGACGCGTGACCCGAGAGCTGGTGAATATCTGGCACAGCGTATCAGCATTGCCATACAGCGTGGCAATGCAGCCAGCGTCTTGGGGACGCTTCCGACTGGTGTTGATATGGATCAGTTGAGCTATCTGTAGACTGTGTTGCAAACAGTCGGCAGTTAGCTCAATTGTTTCAATTGTAAATACTAGTATAATTTTCTTTATCAAATAATAAAAATAAATTAGAACTAGTATTTACAATTGAAACAATTAAACTAATTGCAGACTGTTGATGTCGTTGAAACAAATACCTCTAGTTGAAACAATCTACAGGTAGCTCAACTGATCCATATGTCAACTATTATAGGTACATTGTACTAAGTATAATTTGACGATGTCATATTTTTGATCAAAACAAGCTACCTTATCATATAAGATTATTACCTACTGCCTGAAAAGTTGTGCCATAATCACCACGCTTGCCTTGGCGAGTGCGCAGAAAGTTCTACATATCCTATGCTCCCTAGTGGTTAAAGATCGATGATGTTTTAATCCTCAAAAGTTACTAGGTAAATTTATCCCCTCAAAAAGCAAGCAACCATTCAATATTAAAACGGTAAAGGTGGACAAAATAAATAACTAGACGCTACGGTATCCAACATGGGTTAGAATGCCGGCGGGATCGGACAACGGTCGGCTTGATTTATTATTGCATAAATTCGAACATCGTTTATTTACGTCCTCTGGCTTATTCTAATGTGAGCGGTGAAAGAAGCCTTCCTCGCTAGCGCAACCAGAAGGTCGAACCCAATTTGTAAGGATAGAGTATATCTTTATAAATAGTTTGAACATACGAAAATTCTGAAACAATTTATGTGGGGTGAAAATGTTAAAATTATGTGTGAACGTTAAATTTTATGAAGCAGGCTGCCGATTTCGGAATATACAGTACGCATTATTAAAATGCAATTGCAACATTTGTTGGTTTACGAGAAATAACTGGTTTTGAAAATGTACCTTAAGTTTTTGCCACAACTACTCCTGGATCTATCCTATTTGGCAAAAATCTATAGGATTTTTAGGAACAATAAACTTACTGACGCTTTAGGGGTTGGCTAAAAACTCTCACAGAATTTCAGGATAGGAAGATAAACAGATAGAAACGCTTTTATTGCACACTTAGAACCTAGAAACCATTTTGCAAATAAAACAATCACAACATGGTATGGATAGGATCAGCGAACACATAGGGTAAGATAGGTGTGCATCTAATAGGGGTACTAATTTAAAAATAAATAGTTACAATATACCACTGACAAAAATTACAAAATACTGAAGACGCGCTATGGCGCTCATAAGGGGAGGCCTATATTATGTCCAGCGGTGGATTAACATACGCTGATGATGATAATTACAAAAATACATACATACCTACACCAACATAAAATATGACCGATTTCCCAAACAGGATTAAATTGGAGTGAAATAAAGCGGTGATTAAATTTCATAAGCTGAATCCAATAATTGAAATAATGATAAAACACCAATGAGCGATACAAACCGCATGATTAAAGTAGCGAAATAACATACATTTGAACCTGAAAGCCGCAGACAGAAAAGTAATTCTGATGCCTATGATTAACCACAACAGTAATGAAGTGTAGCCGCATAAGTGGGGTCAGAGTGACCCTAGTTTAATTCGTATCGGGACCTTTTTCGAGTAATTTGTTTATTAGCTATGACGGGATCCAAGGAAATTTAGCGGAATTAGTTCTTTAAGTATAATACAGAAAAAAATTTGGTACTGTTTCTGTTCTCTTAATAAAGTTCCCATACAGTAAAGGGTTCTAAAACAAACTGAACTAACTGAACTTCCCTTAACATTTTTCAGAACATCCTTTTTTCCAGCAGCACGCAATTAATACATGTAATTTAATAATATTATATAAAAATCTAGTATTTCACTCTTGAAAGTAAATAATTTGGCGTTTTAAAAAACTTTAAAACGACTTAACATACCTCTGGCGACATCTAGTTAAAATTCGAGTCTAATTTAGCACAAGGATGAAACGACGAATGAAGGAAGGCCTACTTTGACACGCGAAATACGAAGTTTCGGTAGACGGATCGCACGAAACGAACAACCTTATTGCTGAATGTCAGGTCGTAACCGTAACACTAAATGACACCAGATCTTTCAAAATCAAAAATCAAAAACGAACGGATCGGTCATCCTTCGTTTTATGCAATCCGCGTGATGAGTGGTGAAGGAATTTTACTTTCATCCCCTCTCCAAGGGGAACCTTACTGAATTCCAGGATAAAAAGTATCATATGTCCTTCCTCGTAGTATGACCTAAAATCGTTCCGAGTTTCATTTCAATAGGTTTAGTAGTTTCGGCGTGATGCGCGTTTAAGAAACAGACAGACAGACAGACAGACATGAATGAAAAAAATTACAGTTTTGGCTTCAGTATCGATAATAGAGTGCCCTCCAAAAAAAATTTTCAAAATATCTTTAATGTACAGAATTGGACCTGTTACAGTTTTATTATAAGTATATACAGGGTGTTTGGTGGAGGGTTAGACAAACTCGGTGGGTGTGTAGGTGGACCTATTTGTGAAATACAAATTGAAGGAAAAGACCCTAACTGTTTACAATTTTTTTTAATCCTATTTTTTGTATTTTTTTAAGATTTTCCGAAATTTTACGTCTCTACCCCTAGAACTTTTTTTTGGAACATGTTTTCTCGTAAACTTTTTACTTGCTTTTGGTATCAGGTGTATCCTTCGTCTTTTGAAGGCATTATTTATTTGACAAAACGTGTAAATAATTAGTTACAAGCTCTCAAAGTTAAATAAGTAAAAAAAATAAACAAGAAGGACAACTTTGCACTGTTTTAAAAAAAAAACTAACAGCGATCGAGGAGTTCAAATGCTTTTAAAAATTTCTCTAAACATCGTTTATTATAACAGTATATCACATGTAGCCGAAAAATCTATAAACTTGTCAAAAATTAGCACTTATAGGGAAAATGGAGTGAACACGATAAGAATAAAACATTGTATTAAAACAATTTTGGTTCAAATATCACTTCCCTATTTCTAATACAAAGGTAGGAACGCTAAATTAATTTAAGAAAACCTTTTTTTTATCATACCAACTAATTCGAAGATTCGAATTTCGAAATCAGAATTTCGAATTCGAATCAATATTTGTAATCGTTAAATTTCGTTCTTATTTTGGTAATTTGTTACGGTTTTTTACGGTTTTAGAAATTTTGTAATTTGTTATGTTTTGATAAACTCTTTGTTGTTCTGTTTTGTTATCGTTGTTTTTGTCACAATGGCGGAATTCAGTATTGAAGAATACGCTGATATTATTTATGCGTACGGTCGATGTGATGGAAATACACGTGCAGCACAGAGACTGTACAGAGAGTTGCATCTCAATAGACGTGTGCCACACCACAGCACATTTTCTAATACCTTTCGGCGACTTCGAGAAACGGGAAACTTAACTCTTCGAGAACCACGAGTCAGTGCAACGCAGCAGCATGTTGGTGTGGACGAAGCCATACTCCAAGCGTTCAACGAGGATCCCACTACACTGGTAGTCGAAAGGTGATAATGCGCGACGCATGCAATTCTGTCGTTTTTTACTAAATACTGACATTGAGGACGGAAACTTATTAAGATATTATGGACGGACGAGTCGAAATTTACACGAGAGGGGATTTTCAACCAACACAATCTACACCACTGGGAACAAAAGGGTCAAAATCCACATGCGACTAGGCAAACATCGCACCAAACGCGATTTTCTCTCAACGTCTGGGCAGGTGTGATTGGTAGACATCTCATTGGACCTTAATACTTACCGGACACTCTTAACGGGGACAATTACTTGGAATTCTTGCAAAATGACCTCCCTGAATTGATGAGCAATGTGCCGATATTTCATGAAGATCGACCAATAGTATTTCAAAATGATGGGTGTCCGGCACACTATCGTCTCACAGTGAGAGAGTTCCTAGACAACGCGTTCCCCGACTCGTGGATTGGACGGCTTGGCCCCATCTCATGGCCTGCACGGTCCCCAGATCTCACTCCTCTTGACTTTAGCATATAGGGACGTGCAAAAGAGCTAGTTTACGAAAAAGAAATACAAACAAAGGAACAATTGATTGAAAGAATTGACGCAGCTTTTGCAAAGATGAAAGACGAGATAACGCTCCGTACTACTACAGTAGAAATCCGACGTAGGTGTCGCGCGTGTATTAGAAATAGGGGAGAGGTTTTTGAACAAAATATGTAAATTTTAAAAAATAAAAATCTTTTTTTTTACTTTTGTATTTTTACTCCGTTTTCCCTTTAAGTGTTAATTTTTGACAAGTTTATAGACTTTTCGGCTACATGTGGTATACCGTTGTAATAAATGATGTTTAGAGAAATTTTTAAAAGCATTTGAACTCCTCGATCGCTGTTAGTTTTCTTTTTAAAACGATGCAAAGATGTCCTTCTTGATTATTTTTTTTACTATTTTTAACTTTGAGAGCTTATAACTAATTATTTACACGTTTTATCAAATAAATAATGTCTTCAAAAGACGAAGAATACATCTGAAACCAATAGCAAGTAAAAAGTTTACTAGAATACATGTTCCAAAAAAAAGTTCTAGGGGTAGAGACATAAAATTTCGGAAAATCTTAAAAAAATACAAAAAATAGGATTAAAAAAAATTGTAAACAGTTAGGGTCTTTTCCTTCAATTTGTATTTCACAAATAGGTCCACCTACACACCCACCGAGTTTGTCTAACCCTCCACCAAACACCCTGTATATATATATATAGATAGATGTGCTTAGTTTCCAGTGAGTTGTGAAAATTATCATGTGATAATGTAAAAGAATCAGTAAAATTGGTTAACCACAGGCGGAGATATCACGTAACATACATACATACATAAAAAACATACCAGACGAATTGAGAAACTCCTTCCTTTTGAAGTCGAAATCTAGTATTTCACTTGTTTCTAGACGAGGCGTGAGGTATTTTCAGAGCAATGACAATGCTTGAATTTTTTTCTCCAAATCTGCAAAAACTACGATTTCACATCCTCTATACAATCAGCCAAATAAATCCACAAAATAGTTGATAAAAGCGGCAGATCCAATGATCCGATATCCAACCAATCTTTAGTTATTACGCAATCGTATTACGCCGTAAAGTATGCAGTGTGTGCGTAATGGCGCGATCACTCACGGTTGATTGGATGTGATTCAGACGAGATTCCTTGAGATCTACCGGTGCCACGTAAACGGTTTCAGTTATAAAGTCAGTAAGTAAACGCTCTGTAAGGTTTTAGCCAGAAACTTCGTAGACTTTAGGAAGTTTTATGGCAATTTTAGGCACAGATTTTTACTCGGAAAATACGGTAATCGAAGAGGTTTCAGAAAGGTCTTGGGAATCGTGGAACTCGGTCAAAATGCAGTTGCAGTCAATTTGTCAACACGTGTAAGTGATGATTTATCTGCAGGTTTAGGTGTTTATTTCAATTAAGTTATAACGTTTGTACCGTATGGAGGACGCCTTCATCATAACAGGCGTTCTCGAAAATGAAACCTAAGAAATATTTACTTAAATTACACTTTACACTATTACATTACATTACATTACGTAACATTAACTTACATTACGTTACGTTACGTTACATTACGTTACGTTACATTACGTTACAATACGTAACATTACGTAACATTACGTAACATTACGTAACATTACGTAACATTACGTTACATTACATTACATTACATTACATTACACTACATCACACTAATATTATAAATGCGAAAGTTTGGATGGATGGATGGATGGATGTTTGTTACCTCTTCACGCTAAAACTACTGAACGGATCGAGCTGAAATTTTGCATACGGATAATTCTAGGATGGATGGATGTTTGTTACCTCTTCACGCCAAAACTACGCAACGGATCGGGCTGAAATTTTGCATACAGGTAATTCTAATCCTGGAATCAATCATAGGTTACTTTTTATCCCATAAATCAGTTCCCATGGAAAAGAAATCACCTTTAAACGTTAAACATAGAAACAACGCCTGCGAAGCCGTGAGCATAAACTAGTAGAATTATTATGTCAAAAAATAATAATTGTACAGATTAAATTTAAATTATTTATACATGTACACTGATAATGAAAATGAATTGTGTTTCGAGTAATGCAAGGTTTTTTATTTTATTTTATTATTTATTTACATCTATCTTCTGCCCGCGGCTTCGCACGCATATTTTCTGTATAATAAATAGCCTATTATTTAAGTTAGGGTTAGCTCTAAATGTACGCCAAATTTCATCTTGATCTGTTGAGTAGTTTTGGAGATCTTATGTAACAAAAATTCAGATTTCACAAACTTTGGGCTTATAATATTAGTGAGATTAATAGGATAGGATACCGTTTGTAGCGGTCAGCCGTACTTCTAATACTCTACTAGGTACTCGACTTTTATGTACCCAAGCTCGTCGATTTTGGGTAGGGTAGACAAAAACTACATAAAAATGATATTACGTCGTAAAATAATAGATTTTTGTTATTCCACTTCATGCGTTTACGCAACATTTAATATTTTCTCTATTCTAACCTAAATAAAATTCAGTTAAGGGGTTTGGAATCTGGCCTAATGCTAATCTGCCATAAAGCGAACAAGGCGGTAATGCAATCCCTCAAGCTGCATGCATTCCACACATTATGCACGTTCGTACAATATTGAAACAGAAATGCAGAGGTTCAATAGATTAGATCCAATAACCTGAGCGAGAGTGGGCTATTTCCCGTTTTCCTATCGAATGGACAAATAGATTTCTGCTCGTTCTATTACCCTCGACGTTATACGGGAAATATAAAAATACATTCATAAATTACCTACTTTTGCTCTGATTTTAGTTTTAGTTGGTTGCTGGTTTTAGCTGGTACTATATAGCAAGGTAAAAACTTATTTTAAAAATACCAAGGTCGGGGGTAATTTGATAAAGATTCCAAAATATCATAAAGATAATAAACATTGCGCGCCATTCAGTCTTATCTGTCAAGATCGAAAAATACAAGACAGTATTTCAGTAGGTAGACACAGGCTCCTCCCGCATAAAATAATAAGCCATGCTATCAGAAACGGTTCGTTGCAATATTTTGATGTCGCTAGTTATTTCAATAAAAATATGAGGACTGGATGTAATTTGAATTTACGTGAAAAAACTAAACCGAACTATCAACACGCAATATCTCAATTTGGTGGTATCATAAAATGCCATGTAAACTATGATAGGTAAATTATAAAATGGCTTTTTACCTACGTCGGCAACAAACAATAGAGGTTTGAAAGATAAAATTGTTGTAATCACGGAAGCAGATGAAGGCTTTGGCGCTCAAATAGCGAAAGATTTGGTGAAAGTAGGAATGATGGTTATTGGGTACGAGTCTACTGAACAAAAAACGTTCAAAATGGCAAATAATACGAGCTGGTGGTTATTCGAACTGAAGGGCAATACAAGTTTGAAATGTCTCTACTAAGGTGTCTAAAAGCTACAATCATTTTATATGCTCGCTCTACAGTGAAAGTGACAAGAATGATTTTAGAACCCTGATTGATTTTCCATTTAAATATATATATTTTTTGTCTCTCATAGTAGGTCTGTATGTAGGCAGGTAATTTTGCATCAAAGTAATAATAAGTAAGAAAGTTGACCAATAGCAGAGAATGTATAATAATACTTATAAGCCCCGCAAGTTGACATTGCGATGGAACCTTGTCACAATAACAGCTGCGTGACGTCATCCGTCGCAAAAAAGTACAGATAGCAAAAAAATGTAATAAAAAGTAAATAAGCTAGGGTTATGGGATATTTGTATTTAAACCAGGCCACACGTTCCGAGACTTTGGTAGAATTTAGCAAATTATTCAAAATGTCTATTACTAGTTGCTTCGACATTAAAATATCCTCAGTAGTGTTCGAAGCACTTTTTAAGGCACAGTTTATATTTTGGATAACTAACTTAGAGTCTTCTTTCTCCTTTAAAAAATAATTGTCGACTTTAATTATCATTCCACGAGCACGACTGTTAATTAATTTCTTACTCATTTTAACGGCTAACAGGTAACAAAACTAAACAACAAAACTCAAAAATAACAATAAAACAGGATAACGAAAAGCTATAACAAGTACTCGATGCGCGTAAGCACGTAAGCGCGGGCTGACCTTGCGAACGGTACTGACGGTGCGACGTCCACTATGTCACCAAGATGGCCGCCAATCGCAATATCAACTTGCGGGGCTTATACGTACCAATAAGTGATGCGAAAGATTGCAGGCAGATGCTGGTTGCGACGAGCTGAAGACAGGGCGCTATGGCGCTCATTAGGGGAGGCCTATGTCCAGCAGTGAACTAACATAGGCTGATGATGATGAAGTGATGTGGGTTCTCGATTAAGACCTCTGATTAAGCATTGCCTCGAATTAAATTATAAAACTTGTGTAAATAACTAGGTAAGTACAACAAAAAGAGCACTGAAAGATATTTACTTCTTAATTGAGTTTTTCATTTTTATAGCTGTTTTGACTTTTTAAATATAGTTTAAATACATTTAAATTACATTTAAGGCCTTCGCCTTCACCTGCAAGGGGTTCTTGCAAAATTAAATATCAGGAAAAACTATAAATAACTAGTACAAGGTTTACCTACTAAGTAACTTCCTATTTTTTTTTCTTTTCTATATTTTATAAGTTAGTCTATAGGCATTGTGTGCAATAATTAAAAGGCTTTTATTATACACTAGCTTCTGCCCGCGGCTTCGCACGCGTTGTTTCTATGGAAACGTATTGAGGTTATTTCTATCCCATGGGAACTGATTTATGGGATAAAAAGTCGCCTATGTTTGATACCAGGGTTAGACTTACCTGTATGCAAAATTTCAGCCTGATCCGTTCAGTAGTTTTGGCGTGAAGAGGTAACAAACATCCATCCATCCATCGATCCAAACTTTCGCATTTATAATATTAGTGTGATTTAAAAACACTAAATCGTTACAAACGTTGCCTTCCGTAACACAGTTTTTAAACTATCACAGAAGGCGTCTGCCTTATTGGGTAAGGTCATATCTAGATGAAGTCATATTAAGAAATGGTCACTGACCGCCTGAAGGAGTTGAAAGACTAGCTGCCCAGAACTACATACGTTCCATACTTGTTGTTAAACAACACGACTGTGTTACAGGAGGCAACGTTTGTAACGAATAAACATTTAACATTTTTCATTTTAGATAGATAGATAGATAAAAATTTATTTGGTACTACAGACACACATACAATTAACAAAGATAATTTACAATTTAAACACAAGTACAATAGAAAAATACAATAAAATACAATAATAATAATTAATTAAGCAAACGAGCACTTTACAAAGTAAGTGGGTTTTGGTACTTAGTTTGTGTGTGCTGCAGCACGACAAATAGGCTATGGCTCAGTGAAAATTTTTTGCTTAAAAGCAAAACACTGATTTTCAGCCAAAACCTGATCGACTGATCGACCTGGTATCATTTTCAGGGTTCCGTACCTCAAAAGGAAAAAAGGAACCCTTTTAGGATCACTTTGTTATCCGTCTGTCAAACCCTTTTTCTCAGGAACGCGTCGAGGTATTGAGTTGAAATTAACATCAAATACTCAAGTCCGTGACTTCTTGGAGCCTGGTCTTTATGCCCGAATATTTCGAAATTTCTAAGGGGCACACACACAAAACCTATAGGGTACTTCCCGTAGACCTACAATCATGAAATTTGGCAAAAAGCAAGGTCTTATACCACAAGTAAAGGAAAAAAACCAAAAACTGTAAATTTGTAGTTTATTCAGGAAAAATTACTTTTTCTTCTCGCCATCGGCCATAACCTATACGGTACTTACTGTTGACCTAGTAACACAGTATTTGGCAAAAAGCAAGGTCTTTTATGTAGCACAAATAAAGGGATAAATCCGAATACGTTTATTCACAATTTAAAAAAATCTGATTCCCTCCATGGACCAAAACTTCTACTTCTCGTTGACTTAGCTAGAATCATGATATTTGGCAAGAAGCAATCTTATAAATGTACGGGACCCATGGTGCGCGAGTCCGACTCGCACTTGACGTTTTATTAAATAGGAACCACAGTTGACGCGTTACTTATTACTTTAGACAGAAGCTCACTCGTGTTGATGTAGGTACCACTAGCAGCTAGCAAAAGCTGGAGTACATTATCTTAATGAAATGCTAGGAGCATTAGTGCTCATTAGGAATATTGTTTGGAATTGGTGTGGTACTTTGCAGAATCAGGCTTGGCAACCTGCTGTCAAAGAGTAGGGTGAGTAATAGAGAACTCGCCTAATCTCATCTAAGACTGTGCCATAGATGTAATATTGTTCGTCCGAATGTACTAACAGTGGACATTTTTTAAAAGAGACTAGCTACGAGTACTAATAAAACAGGCTATCCATATTCCAACAAGACCAATTTTTTTTTCATTGTAAGTGACATTGAATGTCTGGAAATATTTGGGTCCTCTATTGATGACATGTATTTTATACGGCAGATAATAATTTGCACCAAATGAATACAAACTTCGACTTTTAAAATATATTTTTTACCCTAGAGAGTTCCATTTTTCTCAAGCTTAATAGACTTGACAAACAAAAGGCAAAGTGTGCATTTTATTCTCACTGAAAGAAACTTAATTAACTTCTTTTCTGCGTTTTCATCTTTATCTGATGAAGAGAATCATTTGCAAGTTTTATTGTTTGCAGTTTTATTGTGTTTCTAATGAAGTACTGAAGTGGAAGTACGTTACTACGGAATTTAGGATCGAGAACCAGCTCATCAAAAACAATAAATTATTCACGGGTTATTCACTCGTACCTATATATTCTACATTTTTCATTTTTCCATTAGTAATAATGGAAAAATGTGCTTTGGAAGCCCTGATAATACTTATTACAGTCATTGACGAGACTTATGTCTATATAATGAAAAGCAGCAACTTTGGGTTTCAAATCGAAGCATATAGTCCGCACAAGTATCTTAACTTATGTATATGATGGTGTGCAGCGATGGCTACATTATTGAAGTAATGGGCCCTATGGAGCAAAAAAGTCCGATGCATCCATTACATTGGATTATTTTGAACGATGAGGAACATCTGTTTCATGTATTTTTTAATCATTGTGATATTCATTCTCGATCGAGGTTTTAGAGAAGCTATGGATGATCTCGATGCGTTCAGTTACGAAGCCCACGTGCCAGCAAGTGTCCCAGTCGGTGAGACACAATTAACTACTTCTCAAGCGAATGAATCAAGAATGTTGACAATGACTAGATGGGTGGTTGAAGCCGTAAACGGACGTATAAAACGTGACTTCAAGTTATTTCGCCAGGTATACTTTCATAATTCATGGGGCATTGCCCCACATGTTTGCTGATTTTGTGTTGATTTTGTGAATGCATTTCATGTTCCCGTTACCGACAACCCTCATGCTCTGCATTTCTTGAGAGAATTGGAATACGAAGGGAGATGCATAATGTTTTGGCTGATTATGTACGACGTCTTAACGGAAGTGTTCCAAAATATGGCAACTGAGTTACCAGGTCTGAAGAGGAGACATTCCCACAATTGACACAGGACAACCTTATTTTATTGGCAGTCGGTATATACCAGCTGAAACTGGCCAACAGTTATTATGCCGAGCACATACATAGTGGTAAATTGTATCGAGATTCCGAAGGGCTGACTCCCGATTTAAATGAAGATGGGATTCATGGAGAGAGTTTATAGTTATTGAGAGGCAAAATAAAATCGAGGCACTCTCGAGTCCGCAACCATTATTCTTATGTCGACAACCTCTGTGGCGCAGCGGGCGAAGGTCTGCCTGCGACACAGGAGGTTGCGGGTTCGATTCCCGCCTCGGGACAAATGTTTGTACGAACTGCAGACATTTGTCCAGGGCGTTCTGGATGTTTTCTATGTATAATAAAAAATATATATCTATGTAGTGCATTGTATTAAGTATATCAGTTATTTAGTACCCATAACACAAGCTCTGCTTAGCTTGGGGCTACATAATGCTGTGTGAATTGTCCAGCATTATTTATTTATTTATTTATATATTTATGTGGTAGTAAATTATTACGAATATGGATTGTATGCAGTTGACCACTATTACTGTTCTTGCAAAGCAGAAAAACGCACGGTAAGATGCTGTGCACATATGGTAATCATATGGTACCTAGGCTATGCCCGTTACAAAGATAACATACATCAACCGGCCAGATTTTTAGATGCAATAATAATAGATGAATAAATGTGATTTCTTCCCCCACAATCGTATATTATTAATCAACTACATTGCTTATTATAATCTGAGTAATGTTCCATGATCTTAGCCTTGTAGTGATATTGATCGCATGGCTCTTATTAAAAAATGAAAACATACAAGCCAAATTGTTTAACGTAGAGTCATATTTTATAGTTAGAACAAACATGACCATAACAAAATAACCACGGAACAGAATTTAATAGGCTTTTGCCAGAATCGTACGGCAGCTACGTCCTTTCATTTACCGCAAGTCATCAGTGGAGGCTCTTGGACCAAGTTCCATACAATTTCGCCCATAGTCCTTTATTTAAAAAAAATTTTTGCTGCTTATCGATAAAATTCAAATATAATACAAATTCAAAAACATATCCAGCGGTACTACAAAAACCAACGTAAACACTGGTCTAACAAGCGTTTAGCTAAACAGTGTCTAAACAGTTAGACTTGAGACGACTTTAACAAGAGTTTAACTCTCGTTTAAACTATGTCTAAGCCGTGTCTAACTGTAAACCGTCGTAAAACGCAGTTTTGTGGTAACGCTTTTGCTAAACACGCGCTCAACAGATGTCTAACTTTTGACATGACAACGTCTTATAATTCGATAGAGCCGGCTGCACGCACGAAAAAACATGACGTCATGTGGCGTTACCTCGCTCTGAGGCGTTCCAAGTAAGGCTTGCAGTGCAAGCGAGAGCGCTCGACATCCGTCTCTCTCCTACTTGAGTGAGCGATGCGTCTGCGTGGACAGCTGCTATACTATAGTACATTTACATGTTTTGATCGAGTATCAAATGCTACCATTCCATCAGTATTTTCTTAAGACGTTGTTACGTTCAACTATCGTCAGTAAACTGACTTTACAGACAACCAATTTTTTTTGTAGTAAAGCTGTCAAAATTCAAAAAGGCTGCTTGATTTTAAAAGAATTGATATAATAATCTGACCATCGAGCGAGACCAAAATCTTGTCTAGGAGACGTCGGGCCATCCAAAATGTGCTAGATTGACATTGTGTAGGCGGGTATAAGGTCTACGTGTAGTGTACGGGTGTAGTTCGCGTCATGTAAAAAAAACGCTGGCGGTCAAGCTGCGCAGTAACCGATTTATAAGTGTATTTGGTGGTGGGCGGTGGGGCGCGGGGTGGGCCGGTCACGCGCTGCATGCCTGCCGGTGCGCCATTAGTTCGCGTTGTGTTCACGTTCTTGTTAAAATACCATCGCGCACAAAAGTTTACAAAATGGCTTTACATAGAAAAGTGAGAAAAATTATTTTTGACGTATATCTATATATATAAAAATGAAACCTGTTTTCCTTGGTCACGGCATCACGCGTGAACGGCTGGACCGATTTCGCTAATTCTTTCTTTGTTGTGTTTGTTATTGTCAGAAGAAGGTTCTTATGAAAGAAAAAATTAAGAAAGTTGGAAACATAAATTTCCACGGGGGCGAAGCCGCGGGGCGCAGCTAGTTATTTTATGAAAAGAGAGGCAGATAATAATGCTGTTGATTATTTAAAACAGTGTATGAAACGCACCGCAGAGGCTACATAATGTAAATTTTTTTGTAGGTAATTAGATTAAACATTCTAAACTGAATCTAACATGTTTTTAATTTTATCTAATATTATTTTCTAGGAAACATTACCAAGCCGCGAGCTAAATATTAGTTAAAAATAGGCTTAGCAAATTGGCATTGTAGGTACTATCGTGCGGGAGTGTACCCATGCGCGAGCATACCCCTTCCACTTTCTTCCAGCGTTCTTTTTACGTGACGCGACCTCAGACGCGACCTATAACCAATATTTGACGTAAATTCGCTATGGTGCTAGGGCTATGCAGTCATTGTAGGTATTTGAATTTTATAGATATCATCAAAATACTTTTAATATTAAATTTAGCTTATTTTTTTCCAACAGATGACATGTATTTTTATAACAACCCATCAAAGAGATAGTTCCTTTGAGGGGGTTGTTATAAAAAGAGTTAATTGTTGATAAAATATACCAAAACCCTTAGAAGAAGACTTAGAATGATAGTTGACACAAACGAGGTAAATTTGCGACAAGTTGTCGCAATTTTCATTTTGATCTGTTAGTACAATACTTCAAATGACACGTAAAGCAGCTCTTACATAAAAATATAGAAATGATGTGTTTTGCGGTGAAAGAATGCTTAAACACCAATAGCAAGAACAATAATACTACAAATTGTCATTCCACTGTAATGATAGATGTAATGTTTTGAATAAATTTGTATTTATTCAAAACATTACATCTATCATAAATACAAATTTGTAATTTTGCCTAAAACAGTCATCAAAACTATTAAATACATTTAAAAATATCGTTCACCATTTTCGTGAAAATGTTGCTATGCACTGGGAAAAAAATACCCCGGTTTTGTTACTTATTAGGAAGGTATATAAAAATAGTAGAGGAGAGGGTGGACTTCACTCAAGTAAGGACTTAGGAATCAAACTGCGCGGATTACCTATCACAGTTTTAGAAATTTCAGCCACTCGACGATATCCTGAAAAGATTCAAATTGTAAACTCAATTTACTATTTTACAAAGAAGATTTTTTTTTGTATTTGTATTTATTTATTCTATCGTAGGTACACTAGTGTTACACTTGATGTCGTTACATTCTATATTTATGTACTATTTTAATAATTACATCTATAGGTTTTTCGTTATAGGAAACACCATAAGGTAGGTAGGCGATTAGGTACAATCAATGAATGGAAACAAATTAAAACTAGTACATATTTACAATTTAAACAATTGAGCTAACTGCAGACTGTTGCAAGCAATCTAGAGGCAGCTCAACTTATCGATATCAATACCAGTCGTCGCGTCCCCGCTACGCTGGCCGCATTGCCCCGCTGTATGGCAATGCTGATGCGCTGCGCCAGAAACTCACCAGCTTTCGGGTCACGCGCTATCGCTTTGACCAGATACTCAGATATTTTTTAAATTCCAGAAAACCTTGATACCGCACCTCTCTCGACTCTAAGGGGAGCAAATGCAATAAACTCAAATTGAAAATTGCAATCAATCCCATCACCTTATCTGTAGCAATACCTGCACGTGCACTTTCACTTGGTTCTTTTTTAGGGTTCCGTAGTCACCAAGGAACCCTTATAGTGTTCGCCATATCCGTCGCTCCGTCCGCAGCTTTGTCCAGAGACTATTATTACTAGAAAGCTGTAATTTGGCATGGGTATAATATTATGTACATTATTGCTATTAACGCTGAAGAGGTCGTAGGAAAAACATCCTGTTTTTTTTTTTCAATGTAGGTATTTGTCTAAGTTGGGCATTATTATTTGTGAAAAAAATATAGCTAGGTGGTAATATAGTAGGTGGTGTAAATTTAAAAGGAAAACTACACAGCGTTAGTATGTTTTACTGGTTAAGTACTTATTAGTCGTCCACTTAAGTGGTGTAAATTTAAAAGGAAAACTACACAGCTTTAGTATGCTTTACTAGTTGAGTACCTAATAGTCGTCCACTTAAAGGTAAACACAAATAAACTAAAACGTCAAGTGCGAGTCAGACTCGCGCACTAAGGGTTCCGTTTAATTGTAAGACATTGTTTCTTGCCAAATATCATGATTCTAGGTCAACATGAAGTAGGTATCCTGTGTGTTTTGGTCGAAGGAGAGATTCAAAAATTATTATTTTTTTGTTCATAAAATCCAAATTTACGGTTTAAGGATTTTTCCTTTACTTGTGCTATAAGATCTTGCTTCCTGCCAAATTTTATGATTCTACGTCAACGGAAAGTACCCTATAGGTTTTGGTCCATGGGGAGACTCAAAATTATTTTTATAATGTGAAATAACAAAAAAAAATACTGTTTTCGGTTTTTTCCCTTTATTTGTGCTATAAGACCTTGCTGCTCACCAAGTATCATGATTCTATGTCTACGGGAAGTACTCTATAGGTTTTGTGAGCATGTGATTTCCCTGGAAATTTCAAAATATTCGGACTTAAACGGCTGTAACTTTTGAGTGCGCTGATTTAGATGTTTTATTTATATTGCGGCTTCCAAAGGTTACGGATTTGAGTATTTGACGTTAATTTCAACTCGATCCGTCCACGCGTTCCTGAGAAAAGAGAGTTGACAGACGGACAGACAGACAAACGGACAACAAAGTGATCCTATAAGGGTTCTTTTTTTCTTTTTGAGGTACGGAACTCTAAAAATTTACTTTGGTAGGTAAAAAAGAAAACTTGAACAAATTGTATTGAAAATTACTTTGATAAGGTTGTTCGATATGTAAAACAGGTAAATAAGTTTATTTAGATAGGCCCTGAACCGTGTGACTACTTACACTGCACGTGGCCGAACACTCACTTCACCGTCTTCATTTTGAGGACGTGGAGTAAAACCTTTTTGTCGTTTGACCTAGGTAGATATTTATATATAGTAACCATACCTAGTGGTTGATATTTCGTAAAAAAAAAAACAAGACGTTGGAAATGGATTTTCATAGATTTTTTATAATTAGGTAACTATTGACACCTGCATTAAACTGAAACACGATAAAAAACAATGACGTGTTTTCTTAATTGAAACGTTGCTTCAGTTACCCAATTTTTTAGGAAAAATGGTATTCACTTGCAACATTCAATCATCAACATCATATGAATGTGTGAGTGAAAGCACGGTATTTACGTGCTGTCAAAACACTCATAGATCGGTTTTGGTTACACAAATTGTCAAATTGTTGAATGACACTATTCCTCTGCTGAGACCTCAGGCTGAGACAGCAGCGGATTTTTACTTTATAAATCATTGATCAAGTATGCGGCCTCCCCCGTAGATACCTAGAACCTTACAAGAATGACACTCAAAAGTGTCCACGTTTTGTTTTGACGCAGACAGTTTGCGCAGAGCCTGTCAAGTTTTTTGCATGCGGAACAAGAGATTAGTGGAGTCGAATTTATTTTATTTTATTTTGTAATTAGGTAGGAAGGTACCTAAAAATAATTTATACACTGTTTATTTTTATAAGGATTATAAAATCAGCAGAATTCAGGTAAAGATAACGAATCATTTATTGATACAACTATAAATTAGCGATGCAACAGTTAACAAACAAAAGGGTCATTTCGGACATACAATAATATAAATAAGTTAACAAGAGCTAGTGAAATAAACCTAAAATACAATTTCAGGCAGGTACTTTAAATTTAAAAGAACTAGTGTCCGCCTGCGGCTTCGTAAGAGTTTTTCTATGGGCCAAAAATAACGTTATTTCAAGTCAACTAGGATCTTATTAAATACTTTTAAACTTACGCCATATGAACACATTATTTATAATTACCTACTATTTAATTTTGAAAGTCGACATTGTGCATTAGATTTTTTTTCCAAAGTAGTAGAATCATTATTTCTTACTTCATCGTTGATTTCCTTTAAAATAAATAATCCTGGACAACACAATGCAACAAAACATAAAATATCAGGAATATTAAGCTAGTTGCTTAATGTTCCTGTTAACTACGATTATTATTAAATGTGAAGCTAAAATAGTTAAAAACAATTGCGTTAAATAAAATAGACATACTGTTTGAGGAACAGCTGTTTTACGTAGTCTTCTTATGCCTGTTTTGGTGTTGTAGCCATCACATTCTTTAAAATGCTTGGAACAAATGAGGCTTTCACGGCCAGGTTTAAAATATGGTTCACATCGCTGTTGTGCTAAAATGGACCTCAATTTTTCCCAACGCACAGGATCTCGAGGGTAACTAAAAATTAAATACTAAGTTGATTAAATCTAATACTTTTGGTAGTCTTTCTTTTATTAGAGAGTCCACGCAAATAAAATTGAGGGCGGGTCAGCTAGTTATTTTATAAACCTCAACCAGTTATTTTAAATGTCTTTTCATGGTAAATTTTTTATCACTTATAACTTACCACAAATAAATGAAAAAAAATTAGAAACAATAGCCGCTCCATTCATAAACTTAGAACAAAATAAATATTTTTACATAGGCAAACCCAACAACAATATTTAATGCTGATTTCTCAAGTATATAAGGCTCAATTGGCTCATATCACAATACACAGGTAAAAATTACATTTAAACTTACTGAAAATAAGAAATTCCATCCTTTTTCTGTTGCTTGGTCGGTCGATTATTGCATTTTTTATACGAGCACTTGACTATGCTTTCGGTCCGAGAGCTAAAATGACACTAGTTGAAAAGGTATCCCAAAATGCCAAATGGGATACCTTTTGATACTGACGTTTTCAGGGCGCGCATTGTGCATCTAAGGGGGGCCGGCCGGAAATTTTTGATCGATGTTATAAATGCCAAAAACATTATTTTTTAACCTTCAATTTGTGACACTTCAGATAGTCATCAATAGGTATAATTTGATTTTATTTTGAAGCTCAATTTCAAATCGTTTGAATTTATTATTAAATCGACCACGTGGGTAAAGCCGCGTGAAATCTGATAGTAGGTATAATAAGTCGTCGTATCCTACGAATAAGGTTACAGTCGCCAATGTGACCTTTTGTTTTTATTGTATTTTTGGAATCTCCATTATCATTTGCATCATACCAGTTCGAAAAAAGTAAATAAATAATGAATACAAAAAAGTTATTAAGGTTTAAAAATTTGGTTACAATTGCACTGATGCATTTAGCCCGACGAATAAGGTAACGAACAGCTTTGGCACTTTTTTTCATGTGCGAAACGCAACCGACATGGGCATTTCCCGGCGAATATGGTTACACACTCCACAATAACCGTGTACCGCGGGCGAAAAGGCGCGCGGGCGTGGGTGACCGCTGTGTGTCGACTCCGAGCGAGGGGAAAACAGTGCAGTAGAGTATGAGGCGGGCACATAAGTCGTCGTATCCTACGAATAAGGTTACAGTTGCAAAACACCAACTTTACAGGAGACGGTTTTTTCTTATTATTTCGAAAAGTTTCTTTTATACGAGTAAGTTTTTTTTTCTAAAAAGTTTTATCATGATTTTAGCTAAATAATCATGTAGGTTTCATAAATTAAAAAAACCGTTTTCTCTAGTTTTTGTCGCTTAACACCTTGTTCCGCGTGCAAGTTTCAAATCGACTCTATTTTAATCGCCAGTGTGACCTTTTTCCACGACGATTTCGCTTCACGACGTCGATTGAGATGGTAACAATCGCCTTTGTAAGCTTATTCGATGAAATTTGAGGGACAATTACAAAAACACTAAGGTAATAATTTTACTTTCCTTCAAGAATTTCGTTTGGTACCTTGTTAATTAGCGTCGGAAACTGTTTACTCATGCTGCACAGGACGCTTTACTACCTGGACGATATTAGATGGATTTAGCTTGCCCAGCACCCAATCTGGCAAAGATCCGCCTGCAGGAGGTTGCGGGTTCAATTGCCGTCTCGGGACAAATGTTCGTACAACTACTACCTTGTCAATGTACTGCTAAAATGCAACTAATCACTCAAAATCATTCAAAAGCTAAAACCGACTTCGTATGAAAGTGTTGGATTGCTGACATACCTACTACGAAAAATTGTGTTTTCGTAAACTATGCAAAACTCATCCTAGGGTTTCTGAATGCTTGATTCAAATTAATAATTGAAACTTATACGTTATAATTCCTTTCATATAAAACAAAGTAATACAGCATAAAACTAATTATCGGGTTATTATCGGTGATGTCTGTAGAGAGTGGGGGGAGGCCTTTGCCCAGCAGTGGGATAAATTTGGCTAGTAATAATAATAATAATTATCGGGTTATTAAAACTAAAGTCATTTAAAGTTATTTAGTCAATTGTTCCGTGACCATGGCACATGAAACTGTGTCGAAATATTGAAAAAACTCACAACTCAAATTATGGTAAATAACCCGTTTTAAATGACTTAAAAATAATTCAGTGCAGTAACTAATAAATAAAATGTTTTATTTCTCCTTAAACATTCGCACTACATTCGCGTGCATTCTTGCGATTGCGAATGCGAGTATTCGTTACATCTCTAGTATGGATAAATGGGTATATCTATGGCCTTTATTCACAAAGAAAATTACACTAGTATTTACAATTGAGACAACTGAACTTATTAAAAATAATTAAATAGCTAATCTATTAGATTATTATCATAATAGATTGATATGCCTATGCTTAACGTATTTATATTCCAATCTGTCATTTAGCTGTGGAGGCTATTTATTGGATTTTTTGTTCCTAGTTTATTCTAACCTATTTTGTATTTGTATGTACATTAAGCTGTAGGCCTTCCTTAACAATAAATAAAGTATTTAAATTACAATCTGCAGATGTTTGTCCAGGGGGTCCAGAGTGTTCTGGTTGTTTTAGATGTATAATAAAAAAAAAGATGTATGTATTCTTATTTTATTAAGTATATCAGTCATCTAGTACCCATAACACAAGCTCTGCTTAGCCTGGGGCTAAATGGTGCTGTGTGGATTGTCCAGCATTATCATATAATATTATTATTAATCCATCTTCTCAATTTAGTCGACCGTATCCAGATGAGAGAACCTTGTAACTAATGCGTTATAATTCCTTTCTATATGAAAGGAATTATAACGTATTAGATACAAGGTATTTCAGCATAAAACTTAAAATTATTTATTATACATGCTATCAACACAAATTATTTAGTCAATTGTTCCGTGATCATGGCGCATGAAACTGTGTCGAATTATTGGAAAATCATGGTTAATATCCCGTTTAAGATAATTCAGTGCAGTTACTAATAGATATAATGTTTTATTTGCCTTTAAACATTTGCATTACATTCGTTGCGTGCATTCTTGCGAATGTTCGCGAATGCGAGTATGCGTTAAATCTCTAGTATGGATAAATAATAATAATAATAATAATAAATAATAATAATAATATAATATAAATGGGTCTATATATTAGATTAATGTCATAATATAGATTGATATTAGAGCCTATGTTTAACACTTGATTTTATTCAGTACTCTTTATTATTGCAGCAATGAAGAATACTTTTTCTCTCAGTTTTAATTGATATTGGCTTCACACGTCCAGTTTCACAAGGGGAAATAATCTTGCAGCCTGTAAAACTTGTAAGAATCTTTACATGCAACAGTAGCCATCAGTAAAATCTTCTATCTACAATTTTCAAGATACTTTCCCGCTAGGAAAGTATCTTGAAAATTGTAGATTTTCCTAGCGGGAAAGTATCTTGAAAATTGTAGATAGAAGATTTTACTAAAAAATGACTTCATTTGATTTTAAAACAATTTAAACCGCATTGAAAAACTTTTGAATAATCGCCTGTATGAACCAGGACTCGAACCCGCCAAATTGTAAAAAAACCACCCGTAATTTTACGATACCGATCAAAAGGCTCAATCATAAGGATTATTTTTTTCCACATAACATAGTACCTTAAATAAAAGGAAAACCATGAAATTTTACGTACTAAATATAAACGTTTAAAGTTATATTAATTCATTGTATTTCCTAGTGAGGGACTACTTAAATTATGTAGAGAATATACCATTATGAAATAATGTTGACTGTAAACACCAAAATATATAATAAAAAATATGACAAAATATGTTATCTCTAATAATATAACGTGATTAAACCCACAGCAGTAGGCTTAAGGCTCGTTGACGAGTTCTCTCATCTAGATAATGGTCGATTAAATTGAGAAGATGGATTTATAATAATATTATAATGATAATGCTGGACAATCCACACAGCACCATTTAGCCCCAGGCTAAGCAGAGCTTGTGTTATGGGTACTAGACGACTGATATACTTAATAAAATAAGATAACATACATTTTTTTTGTTATACATAGAAAACAACCAGAACACCCTCCCCTGGACAAACATTTGCAGATTGTAATTTAAAACTTTATTTATTGTTAAGGAAGGCCTACAGCTTATATGTACATACAAATACAAAATAGGTTAGAATAAACTAGGAACAAAAAATCCAATAAATAGTTTTCACAGCTAAATGAAAGATTGGAAAATAAATACGTTAAGCACAGGTATATCAATCTATTATGATAATAATCTAATAGATTAGCTATTTAATTAATTTTATTATGTTCAGTTGTCTCAATTGTAAATACTAGTGTAATTTTCTTTGTGAATAATGGCCATTGATATACCCATTTATCCATACTAGAGATGTAACGAATACTCGCATTCTCAATCGCAAGAATGCACGCGAATGTAATGCGAATGTTTAAGGAGAAATAATTTTTTTTATTTATTGTTAGTTTTCCAATATTTCGACACATTTTCATGTGCCATGATCACGGAACAATTGACTTAATAACTTTAAATGACTTTAGTTTTAATAACCTGTTAAATAGTTTTAATTTTTTAAATTTTTTATGCTGAATTAGGTACTTCATTTTATATGAAAGGAATTATAACGTATTCGTTTCAATTATTCATTTGAATCAAGCATTCAGAAACTCTAGGGGAGTTTTTCTTAGTTGACGAAAACACTACTATACTAATAAAAGATTTTTTATAAATAAATAATTGTTTTTGTTTTACAATGGTCGCTAATCACAAATTTATGTGCCCGCCTTATAGTCTACTGCATTGTTTTCCCCTCGCTCGGAGTCGACACACAGCGGTCACCCACGCCCGCGCGCCTCTTCGCCCGCGGTACACGATTATTGTGGAGTGTGTAACCATATTCGCCGGGAAATGCCCATGTCGGTTGCGTTTCGCACATGAAAAAAAGTGCCAAAGCTGTTCGTTACCTTTTTCGTCGGGCGAAATGCATCAGTGCAATTGTAACTAAATTTTTAAACCTTAATAACTTTTTCATATTCATTATTTATTTACTTTTTTCGAACTGGTATGATGCAAATGATAATGGAGATTCCAAAAATGCAATAAAAATAAAAGGTCACATTGGCGAATGTGACCTTATTCGTAGGATACGACGAAGTTAGTGATTGATTAGTGACTAAAACAAAAATGTTTTAAAAAATCTTTTATTGGTATAGTAGTTTTCGTCAACTAAGAAAAACTCCTCTGGGGTTTTTGAATACTTGATTCAAATAAATAATTGAAACTTATACGTTATAATTCCTTTTATTTAACAAGGTATTTCAGCATAAATTTGAAACTGTTTATTATACAGACTATCATCACAAATTATTAAGTCAATTGTTCCGTGATCATGGCGCATGAAACTGTGTCGAAATATTGGAAAATCATGGTAAATATCCCGTTTTAAATGACTTTAAGATAATTCAGTGCAGTTACTAATAGATTTAATGTTTTATTTGCCCTTAAACATTTGCATTACATTCGTTGCGTGCATTCTTGCGAATGAGAATGCGAGTATTAAATCTTGCGAATGTTCGCGAATGTGAGTATTCGTTACATCTCTTTTATGGATAAATGGGTATATCTATTAGATTATTGTCATAATATAGATTGATATTAGAGCCTCTGCTTAAAACTTGATTTTATTCAGTACTCTTTATTTTTGCAGCAATGAAGAAAACTATTTCTCTGACATGGGCTTCATACGGCCAGCTTCACAAGGGGAACTAATCTTGTAGCCTGTAGAACTTGAAAGAATCTATACAGGGCGACCCAAGGCCATGCCACATGGAGGGAAAAGTATCTTAAATTTTGTAGATAGAACATTTTACTGAAAAAGACTTGATTTTGATTTTTAAAACAATTTAAACTACATTGAAAGACTTTTGAATAATCGCCTGTCTGAACCAGGAGTCGAACCCTCCAAATTGTAAAATATAGACCCGTAATTTTACGATACAGATCAAAAGGCTCAATCATAAGGATTATTTTTTTCCAAATAACATAGTATCTTAAATAACAGGAAAACCATGAACTTTTACATACTAAATAAATACGTTTAAAGTTATATTAATTCATTGTATTTCCTAGTCCTCCTACTTAAATCATGTAGAGAATATACCATTATGAAATAGACTGTAAAACACCAAAATATATGTTTTCTCTAATAATATAACGTGAGTAAACCCACAGCAGTAGGCTCAAGGCTCATTGACGAGTTCTCTCATCTGGATACGGTTGACTAAATTGAGAAGATTGATTAATAATAATATTATATGATAATGCTCGACAATCCACACAGCACCATTTAGGCCCAAGCTAAGCAGAGCTTGTGTTATGGGTACTAGATGACTGATATACTTAATACAATAAGATTACATACATCTATTTTTTTTATTATACCTACATAGAAAACAACCAGATCACCCTCCCCTGGACAAACATCTTTTTATTTGATGATTGTAATTTAAATACTTACTTTATTTATTTTTAAGGAAGGCCTGCAGCTTATAATTTACATACATCTTATAACTATTACATTATTTTTTATCACTCATTTCAATACAATTACGCCCAAGGCTTATCGAATGCTTGGATTTATTATGAGAATTGGTAGGGACTTTAATAGCCCTTAAACTCTCATCCTATTATATAACAACTTCGTCAGGTCAATTCTTGAATATGGATCAACAGTCTGGAATCCAAAATTTAAAGTACATTTTGAAGAAATACAACGAAATCAAAACAAATTTTTAAAACAAAATTTATTCCGATTTCCGACAGCTCCTACAGACTCTATAGTAGATCTAGACATTCTTTTTTTATATAAATTACTGAACAATAAAATTGACTCCGAGTTGTTACTTGATAATATTTATTTGCATTTCCCACGGGATTCATCTAGGAAAAAGAAAACTTTTTGGACTCCAACCTCTAGAACAAATTATAGGCAGAACATGTTTCTGAATAGAGCTTGCAATAATTACAATAAAATACGAAATTGATATTTTCGACTCAACCGCCGCCGCCTCGTTGCGTAGAAGCATTGTAGGCATTGCTGCCGCCAAGTTTATAGCTTAGTTTAAATTATATTATTTTGCCTTTAGTCTTGCTTGAAATTCTTATTGTTTCTCGCTATATATCTATGTACTGCCTGTCTTCCAAAGAAATAAAAAGAAATACAAATACAAAATAGGTTAAGATAAACTAGCAGAAGAAATTCAATAAATAGCCTTCATGGCTAAATGACCGACTGGAAATAAATGCGTTAAGCAGAGGCATATCAATCTATTATGACAATTATCTAATAGATAGACCCATTTATCCACACTAGATGTAACGAATACTCACATTCGCATTCGCAAGAATGCACGCGAATGTAATGCGAATGTTTAAGGAAAAATAAAACATTATATTTATTAGTCACTGCACTGAATTATTTGTAAGTCATTTAAAACGGATTATTTAAAATGATTTGAGTTGATAGTTTTCCACTATTTCGACACAGTTTCATGCGCCATGATCACGGAACAATTACCTTAATAATTTTATATGACTTAAGTTTTAATAACCTGTTAAATAGTTTTAAAAGTTTTATGCTGAATTACATTGTTTTATATGAAAGGTATTATGTATAACGAATAAGTTTCAATTATTAATTTGAATCAAGCACTCGGAAACCCTTGTATGAGTTTTGCATAGTTTACGTAAACACTATTTTTCGTAGTATGTCAGCAATCCAACACTTTCATACGAACTAGGCTTTACTTTTAGCTTTAGAATGATTTTGAGCGATTAGTTGCATTTTAGCAGTACAACTTTGACAAGTCAGAGGTAGTAGTTGTTCGAACATTTGTCCCGAGACGGCAATTGAACCTGCAACCTCGTGCGTCGCAGGCGGACCTTCGCCTGCTGCGCCACTAAGGTCGTAGATTGGGTGCTGTACAAGTTAAATCCATCTTATATTTTCCAGGTAGTAAAGCGTCCTGTGCAGCATGCATGAGTAAACAGTTTCTGACGCTAATTAACAAGATACCAAATGAAATTCTTGAAGGAAAGTTAAATATTACCTTAGTATTCTTGTAATTGTCCCACAAATTTGATCGAATAAGCTTACAAAGGCGATTGTTACCATCTCAGTTGACGTCGTGAAGCGAAATCGTCGTGGAAAAAGGTCACAGAGGCGCTTAAAACAGCGTCGTTTTGAAACTTGCACGCGGAACAAGGTGTTAAGCGACAAAAACTAGAGAAAACGGGTTTTTTTATTTATGAAAGCTACATGATTATTTAGCTAAAATCATGATAAAACGTCTTAGAAAAAAAAACTTACTCGTATAATGGAAACTTTTCGAAATAATAAGAAAAAACCGTCTCCTGTAAAGTTGGTGTTTTGCAACTGTAACCTTATTCGTAGGATACGACGAAGTATTAAAGGGTATCTTCTATATTATCGCTATTATGTGAATTTATTTTGCAAAATTGTATTTATTGGCTTACAAAATGACATCGACATCGATGAAAAATGTTAGTCAAACTCAACTTATAGACAAGAATGAGGTTATTCAGAAAAGGTCTTATAGCGAATTCATTAGACTGCCTGATCGAAACATAATGCCATTAAATGGCCAATAACAAAGAAATCAAGTCAAGTCTTTGATTTATTCAACAAAGGTTAAACAATAACTTGTTCAAAGCAAAGAAAATAATACCACTACGTTATATTCAATGGTAACAACTACTCCTGGTTTGTTTGATCGTGTTCTAAAACGTACTTAGTTTTTGTTTACAGAGAAGAAACTCAAGAGACTTATTTTCTAAGCTAAAAATGAAATAACTACGAAGGCAAACCCCTATTTTGAAGTGTTGTCATATCCTCATGGAATGGATTCTCAGATTGTCATGTGTATGATATTGCTAAGTTATCAGAAATGACTATGATTCAAGTTTCAAGAGATCCTTTCGGCTTGGATGAAACACAGCTTGACGCCGATTCCGAAACACATATCGAATGGAGTAACCTAATCTTCCTGCCTTTTCATCCAATATTCAAGTTGGTAATTCTCTGCTGTGTCATCGTCAAATGCTTACTGGTAAGAATTTATTTATTATCTAATTGAAGAACCTCACGTCTTCCCGCGGGTGTCGTAAGAGGCGACTAAGGTATATCCACTGGGGGCGGGCAGCAGAGCCCCTGCAGAACAATTCCAACACTAAACAGCGTTCCCGAACCCGTATGCCCAAAGTGGGGACTATGGGCATTACCCCCATGATTTTTAAAACCTGCAGAAAACGAACCCTGAGTCCTTTACGGCTTATTTACGTTCACAGTTTTTAGGGTTTCGTGTTAAGGTACGCCTTTGTACACATGTTTTTTTCGCTGATAAATCTACGGTTGATTCACCGTGTGTTTGCAATAAATATCGTGCGCACACGGCAGATCTATACAACACTGACGTGTTGTATGGATCACTTTGGAAGCTTGTTGACGGCACCGTGTGTACACGAATGAACCGTAAATTTTCACGGCAAAAAAACCTGTGTGAACAAGCTTCTATAGTGATCCCTACAATACTGGCGAGCGTGCCTATGCAAGGCAAATTAACCGTAGATTTTTACGGCGACAAAAATGTGTGTTTACAGGAGCCCTTAATGGTCTCGCTCTGACTGTCCTATTTTCCCTCTTGAATATCTCAGCACCTATTGAACCTATAGGCTTAAAATGAAAAATAACAATAAATATGCCTGTGCAGAATAAAAGAAAAAAGTTATAAATTAGAAATGACAGTAAAAAGTAAAATTTTCAGACAAAATTGTGACATCAAATTTTAAAAGAGACCCACTAGGTGAAGTGGGCGATAGAGCGGGTATCAAATGAATGGTATCAGTTTGTACATATCAAAAAGTCTAAAAAAATTTGAGGGTCTAAATTTTTTGAAATATTTTGAAAAAAGACGAAAAAATTTCCGTATCTCCGAAGTTTGCACATCTGAGTAATGTAGCATTTGTATAAATTTGAGATGTATGTAGCATTTGTAAATATGATATGTAGTACAGGAAAAAAATAGAAAAATTTAACACTTTTTGGAAATAGGTAGTCAAAAGAGGGGAATAATTTGCATAAGGTAGCCTCCACCTTATCATGTTAGGTATCAAATCAAAGGTATCGATTTGAACATTTTAAATATTTTGATTATTTATTTATTTTGAAATTTGGATTTCGGATCTTGTTTCATTTGTGATCTGTTATACAACAACACACTTTTCACAAAATACATTATCATGCTTATTTCACAAAACGGTCTCTACAGCAGAATGGGATGGTTGCGTTATTGACTAGGAAGAGTTTTTACAAAAAAAATAATAACCTACTTTTTTTAAATTCTAGGGACCGATACAATCAGTCTACCCAGTTGTTTACTGTCTGGACGTCATGGACGATTACCCATTTCTGGCAATAGTAAAGTACTTTTACTTGTATTTCACTGATTCGTTATACGCGATTGACACTTTCCTGCATGTCGTCCACAGGTGAGGCCTTAAGATATTTTTGATTGTTTGTTTATTACTTGTTTCTATCTGTGGCTTTACACGCATTGTTTCTAAAACCCTTAAAAAGTCCTATAAAACATTATTCTAAATCAACAAAAACATTTTTAATAGAAACCATGCATTGCATACTGAGGGTCCTGATGAATGGCTGCTCGTACTATGCCATCTTTCTCAGTTGGATGCATTGTGGGAGCAGTTAGCCCAATGGCTAACTGCTCCCACAAGTCAACACCAACGTGTCGGCTTGTTACATAGTTAATGAGGACCAACGATCTTATGTGAGAGCGACCACTCGACCATTTACCCTTAATTATACTAATTAACCTTTAAGGCAAGTGACTGATAAAGCAATGCGTCGGGAATACCTGCCTAAAGACGCGTTTCTGCTGCTAGTTGACATATTCTCACTGATCCCCTTCGTCAGAATTGTCATCTCCGAAGAATGCCCTCCAATTATATTATGGCCAAATGTTTTGGCCTTTACCGAGTTTGTTGTGTAAGTACTCACAATAAATAGTATGGTAAAATTTTAAAAGCTGGCGTGATAGTCTTTTTCATTGATGGTTGAAACAATTATCCACGCTGCAAATCATAGATCTGCGGCTTTCAAAGGTATACTGCCACCAAGTATTGGAATAATCTTCCACCACGTCTTAGGAATCTAAACAATGTTAATAATTTTAGAATAAACTTAAAAAGCATACAAATTAACCAACCTTGGTGGGCCAACCTTTCTCTGGATCTCCACCTTTTTATCTACTTCCTTGTACATTCTTCTAGGTATTATTTTGTTATTTTGTGGTTCACCATCTTATGTGCGCGTGTAACTAGATAATACGTTATAATTATTTTTTTTATCGTAAACATATTTTTGTCATGACTGTGTTGTGTTAGGTTAACATAATTACGTATTATGTCAAGGTGTCCGTGACTTAAATATAGTCTATAGCAGAATAGCAGAATACCAGCGCTACAGCATGGCGACATGCACCTTCTATCGACAATATGGTATCAGTCTTCTACGATAAGCTTATGAGCATAATTGAGCAATATACTCCACGCACTCGAGATGACACTTATATGTACCCGCACTGGTTCTCGCCTGCCCTCAAACGTAGACTTCAGGAGTAAGCTAAATTTCACCTTCGTTTTAACACTTTCAAGAACCCTCGAGACTACGATACATTTTCCCTGCTGCGCCGCTGATGTAAAAAACTAATAACCAGCGACTATAATAATTTTGTATCATCGGTAGAGTCATCGCTAGATGGTAATATCAAAGCTTTTGGCGTTTCATTAATGGTAAGAGATGCTCGAACGGAATTTCTCAAACAATTAAGTATGATCAACCTGACCTGACCTGATCGACAGGAAGTGTGTGAGCTTTTCTCGGACTCTTTCGGCTCGGTTTATAAAAAACCTGAACAACTAATAAAATAAAATAAAAATTAAATACAAAATTAAAATCCAAATAATCTGGAAGCCAAGCAAGTAAAGCGGGTTACATTAATCGGCTGTCCGGTGTGCGAGCGACATTATAACAATAATGCTCGTTCATCAGCGCATGGAGCGAACTAATAACATTAGACAGGGATATTTCTAAAATGAAGTCACAATCGATATTTTAGTATAAAAATATTGAAATAGTTTATATTTTATGATATAGTTATGTTAGATAAATTAAGTTTGCAAGAATTATAAGTTTTTAGCAAATTGAAGTTTTATGCTAACTTTTTGTACGTGAAAATTGATGAAAAATATAAACCGGAATTTGACGTCGTCGGTTCATAATGTAGTTATATAGAGTATTTTTTTAAACTGGGACAGTACGGGAGAACCCTTAACCAGTGGAGACACAGGTGAAGTTTCTTTTGAAATATCAGCTCCTTTTCGGAGAAAAATATTATGGCATAAATTTTTTTTGGTCAAGCGTGAGTAGCGCCTTAAAATGAATCAAGTTGGTTGAAAAAATTTTTGACGGCAATCGACTCAGTCGTTTGTAAGGATCATTTTATTGTATCGATTGAAAAAAATCTGAGCAGTGGAAGTTATAATAATAATAATAATAAGCCTTTATTTTCCAAATCTTACTAAACATTTGTGAGTAAATTATAAATTTTAACTAAATTAGTAGGTACCTAAAATAAATTATATTTGTAATGTCATGCATATTTTTATATATACTTAATATTAAATAATAATATATTATAATAATATATTATATTATGCTGATTTGGACACCCATCTTCGGGTGAAGGCCTCCTCCATTCATCGATAAGCTTTATTGTTTCGAGTAAGTTGGTACATGTCACATTTTTCTCTTTTTGGTAGATTATCCATACTTATATGTATTGTTCTTATAATTTTGGAATAGTTTTCTAGCATTGATGTGTTTTAAATATTCCATGTTTTGTGATAAATTTTCAAAATGGTTTTTCAAAACTTCTTTTTCCGTGGATGTTAATTCCTTCTTTTTATGTTTGAAGGATTTTCTATTTCTTTTTGCTGTATACTCTAGGCTTAAAGAAGCTCGAACTAGTCTGTGATCGGAAGGGTAAGTGGTTCCAATAATTTCTAAGTTTTAAATTTGTTTTATATTTTTTGTCAGGATAAAATCTATCTCATTTTTAATTTAGGTGATATCCAAGTTCATTTCTTTTTTCATTTTTCTTGAAGAATGTACTTGCTAGTTGGTGTTGATAGCAGAATTATTATTGGATCATGAGTACACCCCTGCTGTTTTTCTGTCCGTTGCCCCAGGGACCCATAACCCTGTCTTTTGTGTTCGATTGTCCAATTTTAGAGGTGAAGTCACCAATCATGAGTGTCGATTCTGCGGTGTTTTGTAAGGTTTGTTCAATTTCCTCATAAAATGTATCGATTTCGCTATCGTCGGATCTAGAAGTTGGAGCATAGACTTGAATAATGCTAAGTATTTTATTTCCCAATGACAGGTATATTCGATATACTCTTTCAGAGCAAGAGATGAAATTGATTTTGTTTGGTTTATATTTCTTTTGATCAGAAAATCAACTCCATTTTCTCCATTTTTCTTGCCTGTGTACATCAGTAGTATATAGTTTTCGTGTTCCTCTATTTTAGTGCCTTTCTTTTTTACTTCTGATAGGCCTGTGACATCCCATTTTATGTTCTTCATACAATGTTCGAGTTCATCCAATCTTCCCACTCCGACCAGGCCTCTTACATTGAAAGTGCCTATGTGAATCAGGTTTTTTGTCAGCTTTGTTTGATGGATGGAGGGTTTTAGTTTTTTTCTCCCGCGGGGACCAACCGTATTGGGAGATGTAGATTTTATTATGTGATTTTCTTTGTTTGAGATTCAGATAGAGGGAGGCCTTTTGTCGTTGCTATTCCTTATTCATAATTGGTGTTTCTGGTTCAAAAGTGCTAGACTGTGCAATAGCTCTTGATTTAATGAAAGATTCGATGATAGGTTTATTATTCTTATTCTTTACATTGTAGTCAGTACTTCTCTGTTTTGATTTTTGTGGGTTCTCTTTCCTGGAGAGAAGTTTGGTTTCCTCTTGTTGTTTATGTATACACTACCTTGAGGTTGGGGGTGTTGGAATGGAGCTGGAGTCACTGATTCCTTAGGTTTGTTAAGAATAATAATTTTGTCGTATCGAAGAGCTACATTTTCACCTTGTTCTTAGCAGTGGAAGTTAGTAACATTTAATAAAATGTTTTCACATACGATTTCTTAGTAGTTTGGTACCAAACGGTACTAAAACTATCACAATAGATCTTCGATATGGCCCCCACGTTGCTGTATGCAGGTACGGGCACGTCTCAAAACACTTTAAGTAACCTTAGACAACCATGAGTGGTGAATCTTGTTTAAATGAAAGTGAACCGCGTCTTTTAATTCTTGAACGACATTGTACCGAGTTTCGTAAATACGACCCTTTAAGGAGCCCAATAAAAAAAATAAAAAATGATACAAAATCTTAATGCCAAAATATTTTTCTCCAAAAAGGAGCTAATGTTTCAAAAGAAACTGCACCTGTATCTCCTCTGGTTATGGGTGCCCCCGTACTGTCCCAGTTAAAAAAAACACACTGTATATATATTTAAGAATTATTATAGATTTTAATAGTTTTTGAACTTTCGTGAATAAAGCTATAAATTCCTTTAACCTTACAGTATCTACAGAGTAGTTGAGTATTTCTCATTGACGACCACTCACTCTATCGGCAACCTGTTGATTGGTTTTACCTTGCTGCTGCTGCTAGTCATCAACTGTACTTCTTGTTTTTGGGTACTGATCACAAAGGACGGCTTTTGTCCCCGCTGTGCAGAACAGCGCTTTCCGTTTTACGATTGGAGAGCTCACGTTGAGTATAAGGTACTGTATATTAAGCCATACTTAAATAACAGAAATCAATTTCGGGAGGAATTTAAACAGGATAAGATAAGCTCATAGGTTAACGTCCACTTCTGAACGCGTGGAGTATTGCCATGTTCACCGCGGTTGGCAGGCGGATTGGTGATCGCAGTAGAGGGGTTGAAAACAACAGTCCTCATTACAAATGAACATACTGTTGCCCTTCCTCTGGTAGGTCTTACACGATATCCATGGGTTTAGTTCAAGGAATCAATTTTTATGCCACAATCGCCAGGCATACCTATTATCTTATAACATCTTTATTTTTTCCAGCTCCATCGTGCTCACGAAAATATTACGACCTTCGTTTATTCAACAGTTTTTGTACTTTCATTTGCAATAAACAGTCTCGTTGATGATATAAGACCAGGTACACTGACTGAGTTTATTGTTGTGAGCATCCTGATATCACTCGGTCATTCGTTCACTTTATTCGTAGTTTTCCCAAAAATGTTTGCCGAAGCAATATTAAGGCTGAAAAAAATTTGCGTATACTATCCTACATACATAAAATTTGTCGCAGAAACTAAAAGGCGAAATCCATCACCCAAAGCATACAAAGAAATAGATAATTATTTCAAGCTTATGTGGAAGAAACGCTCTGGCATCAACCGAATCCCCGATGTTTTATATGAGCTCCCTCGCTATTTGAGAATAGAAATTGAAGAAGACTTACTATGGCCTATATTTTTTCATAGCCCTCTTCTACGCAGAGCTTCTGATTCCTTGAAGCGTATGTTGTGCGAATGTATAGTGTTAGATTACAAGTTGCCCGGGGAAAAGTTGTACTCTGGAATAAACTCTCACTCGCGCGTAGTTTATATTAAGAGCGGGGTGGTCCAGATCCTTTCAGCAGATGATGGGATCACTGCGTTAGTATCTGCATCCGGTGGAACGGTTTTCGGTGATATCAGTTTTCACGTGCCCCCTTGGAGACGAAAGACGGTTGTACGCTGCCTCACGTTTTGTGAAGTACTTTATTTGACAAGGGCTGATTATGTACGATCCTTACATAAATATCCAGAAGATCGCCGCGTCATGCTTGACTTAGTAAAAGATAGACTGGAACACGCTCATACTTTAAACTCATGCAAGCAAAATGTAAGAGGCCTGGATAGAACTGAGGATGAAGGCATAGCTTGGATCAAAAGGCGCTGGTGGGAAATTTCAAGCGCAGCGACTACATTTAAGAGAAGAGCGGCAAGTAAAAAAGATATTGGAGCGTATGAGATACCTCCAGAGGAGTCTGTGTATCACTGCGCTAAATATATCGGACAGCTTGTTCTTTGCTCCGAAAACCAATTGCAAACTAAGTCGTTATTCGTGAATACTAAGTTTCCATGGATTCTTGTACCGCTTTCTGACTTCAACACCATTTGGTACAGAATTGTCACGATAACAGTTTTCTTAGTGTTAATTTTGTACCCACCGAAGATAACATCTCATGAGACTTTGCCTGCTTGGTTTAAACTGTTTCAATTTTGGGCTGATTTTGTGTACTGTGCTGATATTTGCGTGTCGCTGCTGACAGCCGTGTCACAGCACGAGAGTGACGCCACCAGCTTTGCTTCCGTCATGTTCACGCGCTGCAAGACGCTCTACTTCATCCTGGACGTAGTATCAGCTTTATGGATTGAATACATCGCAGTTATTATAGGGAAATCACAGTACTACAATATTGTGCAGTACAACAGACTCATCAAAGTATATGTGCTCTTCACAGGCGATAACTCAGCTATCGATGTTAGTCAAGACCCGATAATATTAGTGTGTTTTCGTTTAATTTTGGTTGAATTTAGCTATGTGTATGTGTATGCCCATGTTTTATTTGCAATTGTCGCCCTAGAACCCTCTATAACCACGACTTATTTCTTTGGACGATACTCTTGTGGTAATATACCTGCAGACGAGTGTGAACCCGGAAGCCGTTTATTTTTGGGTTTAGCCAGATCATATCTGATGGAGTTGGTGTACCCAGAAGTCTTGGCTGTGACCTTGACTGATGTCTGCCTAGCCATGGCAATAGATTGCATTTACTACTTGTTATTCATGTTCTGTAAAACTCTATTTGTTTCTGCAATGTATTTGAGAATGACTGACACTGTTAATTATCAATATTTTGTGGATAACCTAAAGAAAACTTACATACATTATAAAATACAAGGTGATTTGCTGAAGCGACTAGACAGATATTTTGTTTGCCATTGGAAGTATTATCGGGGCATGGACTTGATGCGACCAAATATGATGAACAATGAGCCTTTTGACGTATACTGGAAGGTGCAAGGTGAAGTGGCAGAGCAGGTTATTGGAGCGTCAACGGCTTTTAAGGACGCGGATCCATCGCTTATTAGAGACCTAGCATACGCGGGGAGGCTCTTGATCATGCCGAAGGATGCTACTATGTATATGTTCAATGTCGAATGTAAAAGTGTCTCTTGGATTGTACAGGTTAGTTTTGCACCAAATATGCCGGTAGATTTTTTTGAAAGTTCAGCAATATTTATGTACTACGAGTATTTAGTTGTCAGGAAACGAGAACTTTTGATTCAGTCAGGCAGGTTATCCACTGGGTCACTCTTAAATAAAACTTTATTTCTTTGTATGTTCCATTTAAGTAGGGGCATACATAATCTAACAGCTTAGCTGTAATAATACATCACAAATATTAACAATCTATATTAAAATAAAACTTTTTGTCCTAACTCAGAGACAAGCTACATCCCAAACCACTCATTGTTGAGACTTGGAACTTGCAGGGTATATAGATCTTGGTACGAAAGTGAGAACTATGACTGGAATTTTGAAAAATAGCACTCGAAGTGGTTCAAAGTAGGGTTTGAGTAAGCGTTAGGAATAGAACTTAATATTTTGCTCACCATCTTAGCCAAAATTAGCAATTTCGCGTCTCTGTCTACACAAAACAAATTAATTATACAAACGCCCTCTGAAATTGCCTATTACATACTTCATAATAATATTTTTATATTGTAGTATTATTATATGTATTATATATTATTATATTGAAGAATACTTATAAGAAAACTTATGTTGATTAATCAAAATGAAGGATACAATGACATGAGGTCACAAAATACTTTGTAGGTTTGATGATGCAGTGAGTCTGAGAGCAAAATCTGACGGAACAAAACGTTTGTAAAGTAAAGTATGAAAAAGTGAACTAACTTGTATCCACAGGGCTTTACGCATGCGGAGTATAATGACGAAGAAGGGGAATCGATGAAAGTGATCTATGGTCCAGACTGCTTGATTTCGCCCAGCACGGTATTCATGAGTCATCGATCACTGCACACTTATAAAGCAAATACTGATTGTGAGGTTTGTACTCACTTGTGACCCCATTGTAGCGTGTAGAGGTCCGCTTGCGACACAGGAAACGAGTTCGAATCTTGCAGCGGTACATTGTGTCTGGTCACCGGTGTCGCAGACTGGGGGGGGGGGGGGGGGGGGGTGAAATACGGTAAATTTTATCGACAAATCACTATCCCTGTAAGCCTTATCGTACCTTACGTAGATATGGCTTAATCAGTACAAGCACCCGTGCCTCGATTTTTAATGGCTACCATTTCATCATGAAAAAAAAGGGATAGTGATTTGTCGATAAAAATAACGTATTTTACCCCCCTAAAGTCTCCGACACGGGTGACCGTGTATATTTGTATTTGTAAGTAAGTAAAAATTTTAAGAATTGCGTGTAATTATTTTGATTAAAATGTAAAAATCAACAATTGAACGTTATGAAACATAAATCAATTATGTAAATTAAATTAATTTTAATTAAGAGATCAAATGACAAGTTTCAAATTAACATTTACATATAAAACAGTTTTTAACATCAGAATCACATGTGCTTGCTGCAAACAATCAACAAAATAAAACAATAAAAATTTGTATACCAAAAAAATATCTTTATCTATATGAAACATAAATCAACTATTGAGCTGACTGATAATTTTAAGATCACATTATATTTAAAGTGATTTTAAAAATTTATCATGAATTCTTTTCATAATAATAATTTCAGCAAAAATTTCAAAAGCACAGTAAATTCAAGTGAAATCACTACAGACAGAGTGGTATTGTAGTATAGGCGGAAAGCAAAGCAAAGCAAGTAGTGGCCGAAATATGGTTGTAGGAGTAGGGGGACGTCCATAGGCGTGATGTATCGATGACACCCGCAAGTCATCTATTACACCATTTGTAAATGGACCAGCGTCTTAGTCATACTTTTTTAGGTTATGCTACCCCTAAGGGGGGAAACTGGAATTGTTTAGAGCAACGCGACACCTCTCGTCAAACGAACTAAACTTAACTTTAGTCTTTGAACAGGATTGGATAAACTTCAATGTTTCCCCTGTAGGTGGAGCTAACGGCGCTTGAGTCCGTAGAAAGTCGCAAAGATTTTCGACTCCCACTTCACTTGACTTCGTGGTGTAGTTGGTTATCACATTCCCGTACTGAGGGGAGGACGCGGGTTCAAGTCCCGTCGAAGTCGAAAATTTTTGCGATATAATTCGATTTCTTAGAAATTATCCAGAGTGCGAGGCTTACGCACTATAATAACAAAACCTTATCATAACAAGTGTTTAGCATAGAATATAACACAAAAATACCACTAGGTCAGCATTAAATGCTCCATTGACATGGGATTTATTGGTTTTCAGCGGCGCTAGGGTACCTACTAAGTGTAGCACTAATCACAAAGTGTCAAATGTGACAGCAAATATCAAAAGTGTCAGAAATTTAGAAATAAAAAAATATCTAAATTGACAGCAATTATGTCAAGTGACGCATGTCAAAATTCAAATATCCTTACCTCGGAAACTAGTAGTCAGTTTCTGACTCAAATAAAAAGCAGGGTCGAAATATCAATTTTTGATGGCAGCTGTCAAAATGGTTAAGTATCTCGGAAACTACTCGTTCTAGACTTTCAGTTTTTTTTATGTGTGACGTGTAATTTTTAGATTTCTTGTAAGTTTTGATAAATTCTGTCAATTTTAGACATATACATTTATTGAGATTGGCAGAGTCGTAACGAAAAGCAAGCGGCACCATTAAGAGAAAGTTGTTGAAGACATTGACTGACATTTTTGACATTTTCTGTCATTTGTGTTATTTGCTGTCATATTTTGTGCCATTTCTGACATTGCTGTCAAAATATAAAATGAAAATTGATTAAAGACACTGTTAAGTACTGTAGTTTTTATTGTTCCTCATTGGTTTTCTCAAGGAATAGTGGAATAAGAAAAACCGTTGCAGGGGAATTCTGTAGTTATTTAATTCATTCCATTTCCTCCTTCTAGGGGCAAAACTGGAACAAAAGAAACCGTTGGGGGAATTCTAGATATTTTAGACATCGTAGAATTATGTTTCCAGTTTTCACCCTTGAAGAAATTAGGATATCAAGGGGGAAAATGGAATAAGAAAAAATGTAGAGGGGGAATTCTGGACTTTTTAAAATTAAATGTCCAGTTCTCCATCTTAAGGAGGATTTCAAGGAGGAAAACTGGGATAATAATAAGGCCTTATTTTACTTTAGATACTATACATGAAACAACAAGATTTTCTGACGATTATCAAGCGCTACCCGCAAGAATGGGGATATTTGAAAAATTGTCTTGATGAATTCGAGCCAAAATTTGCCGAAATGTTCGACAACCGTTTGAGAAAATATGAAGATGTTAGTCACACTTTTAATATAAATGGGTTACTCACGAAATGGTTTCACTATAAAAAAATGATTCTTAAGGCGCTGGGTTCGCCGCCCGTCGTCTGCCGCACGCGCCACCGCCCGCCCGTCGCGTGTCGGCCAACAACGCTAGAATACTAATATGTTCGGAAATGCTCGGCGCTGTGCGAGTGCGACTGCTACACGCCGCACGCGTCGGTTGGTATCTTTGTGTAAAATAGAGACGGGCACGGAGACTCGACGACTAGACTCGGTAGCGGAAAGTCTAAATAGCCCTGCTGAGAACTTACACGCCCTCGGCCAACGGTGGGCGGCGCTCTAGCCGATGCGTTTCCATTCTCCACACTTCATCGGTCGCACTCGCACGCGATGGGTTAAAGAACCCAGCGCTGACACTTTTATTCTTACGACGCACATACGCATCTCTAGTTCCGGGTAGCGGCGGCGCTGGCACGGCGGCGGCGCGTCCCTTCGTCGGATCGCGCCGCCCAGGCTGGGTATGCGTTGAAATTATGTCTTCTCTAAATGATCTTAGCTTCTGAATTTTAGGATATTACTGGATTGATAATTGTAAATTGAAATTTTTATGATTTAGTTTTGATATGTTTGCTGTTGTATGGTTTGCAGTACTCTAAAAGAATGACGCATGATTTATCAAAGATGAGGTCAGTGTCAAATGACACTTTTGCAAGAAAGAAAATGCTTAAAAAAACTGAACAGCCCGCTCACGTTCGAGTAAACTTGGCTACAGATGTGTGGGACGATCCAGAATCACCGTAAGTATTTTTTAAATTATTTTTTTAGCTGTTACCCGCGGTGTTAACAGTGTTATTAAGTACAAACCAATTTAAATCAGGTACCCTGCACTTTTCTAAGATCAAAAAAAGCCTATGTTTGGTATAGAATATAAGCTACCATGGTACCTCGTATCGTTCAAATACGTTCATCCGTTTGAGCGAGAAGGAAACAAAAAAACACATTCACATACATTCTTTTATTTCTTTTATTTATGTGATGGTCAAGCGTTTGACCGTGAAAATGTGGCCTTAGTTGGAGCACGCTTTCCCAGAAGGAACTTATTCACACTGGATTTGAAAAATTAATAATTTGAATTAAGTATTTAATCTTTATTTAATAATTCACTTTCGAATTAATTAATTATTCGAAAGTTATCTAAACTAAATACACCGGTAATGTCTGACTTGGCTCTTTTTGGGATACCATTACTTGTTATCTTTCGAGTTGGAGCAAAATCCGTCCCAAGATTTTTTATCCTCTATGAATAATCTGATATTTTATAGTAAGCCTTTTTGCACAGCAAGGTTTTGACAATTTGTTTTAATCTATTTACTGATAAATTTTGCAACTCACTAGGAGTTTTGTTGTAGAAGCGTATACATTGCCCTTTAAAAGATACATTTATTTTGTGTAGCCTAGTTGTGGACACAGCGAGTTTATGTTTATTTCTGGTTTTAAATTATGTTTATCGCATAAAAATTATGTTTATATATATATTATTATTAGCAAACCTATTTATATTTCTATGAGTGTACAATAAGTTTTCATAAATATATTGACATAGTATACTGTCATTATGTTTTTTTTTCGGGTCCGGTCTAGTATGACTGAATGTTGAAATGTACATATTCTAGAAAGAACAATTCTTAAAATGTACTTTTTCCATAATGTCTGAAATTCCAAAAGACTGATTTGTGTAATGTCTGAATTCCGAAATGACTTATGAATTTGGTACAATCGTAATCTGATTACGACTATCGAACCCTGAAAACAACATTTAATAAAAAAAACGTTACGTCTAATCTACATTACAGTGTTGTCTGCAGCGTTCCCCAAAGCAGTATACCATAAGACATAATACTAATGGAAATAGCTGAAATAAACAAGCCTAGATGTATCAACGTCTGTAAGATGACGGATTTTTTGACTGCATACGCTGCAGAACTAAGTCTCTTTGATAGCTTATCTATGTGTGGGCCCCATTGAAGTTAATTATCTAAGGTGATTCCTAAGAATACGGTACTTTCTGCTATTCCTAACGTTTCTCCTTTAACGTTTATATCTGCCTTCACTTGTATAACATAAGGTAAAATAAATCTAATACATTTTGTTTTGGTTTCGTTTAGCAAAAGATTATTTTGCTAAACAAAACCAATTGACACTAAACCAATGAACTACTTTTGAGATTGCATTATTCATATCGTCGAAATTTATGTTTTGTCGTTTTATTTAAAAATTAATGAAGTATCATCAGCAAACAATACAATCTCGTGATTATTCTTGACAAAATGAGGCAGGTCGTTAATATAAACTAAAAATAGGAAAGCATCGAGGATATAACCCTGCAGTACACCCATTGTAACCACAGACCCCGAAGACCGTTTCCCATTAATGTCAACTCTTTGTATCCTATCACTCAAATATGATGTAAGAAGATCCAAAGAAGTGTTTCTTATTCCATAGTTTCCTGATTAATGTTTCATGGTGTACGCAATCGAACGCTTTTGACAAGTCGCAAAAAATGCCTTAAGCGTCTTGCGACTTCTCCCAAGCATCAAAAATATGTGATACTAACTCTACACCGGCATCAGTAGTTGATCTGCCGCGAGTAAGCCCGAATTGCTTACAGTGCAGCAAGTCATTGCAATTGAAATGCAATTGATGTAAAATAAGTTTTTCAAAAACCTGCTTTATAAAGGCAGTACTGATATTGGTCTTAAGTTAGTGAGGTTAGACCCACTACCCGATTTAAAGAGTGGGATTATTTTACTACATTTCATTAGATCAGGAAATACGCCACAATCAATAGATTCATCAAATATATAAGCTAGATCTGTTGCAATGGTGTCAATCAATGGTTTAATAATTGTAACGGAAATGCCCCAGAGATCTGCAGTTTTCTTTATATTTTAAAGTTTAAAGGCTTTTTTTTTTTTTTTTTTTTCTTCTTTTAAATTATATGTATGAAATTTAATTTATTTTTGCATTCAGATGCATTTTCTATCAGTAATGACTCGGCAATTAGGTACTTGAGAAGAGTTTAAACGCTTCGTAGTAGAGATTAGAATTTCAGTAAAAAAGTTTAAAAGTTTATGGTCACGTGTGGTTCCAGGTTCATGATATATTGGATGACCTTCAGAACGATAGTCGCTGTGATGTCGATTGTGGGCGCTAGCCTTCAAGGTTTGTTATTTTCGGGTTTTCGTTTCCATAGGGTGTCAACCGGGACCCTTTTATTACGTGTACGCCACCGTCTGTCTGTCAGTCCGTAACAGACTTCTACCTCTGTAACCGTCAAGTCCGATTATGAGCAGAATTTTATTTGTAATAATTTTGTTCTTTTATCTCATACTAGCTGCGCCCCGCGGCTTCGCCCCCGTGGAAATTTATGTTTCCAACTTTCTTAATTTTTTCTTTCATAAGAACCTACTCCTGACAATAACAAACACAACAAAGAAAGAATTAGCGAAATCGGTCCAGCCGTTCACGCGTGATGCCGTGACCAAGGAAAACGGGTTTCATTTTTATATATTCTCATATAAAATATTATTAAATAAATACCTATTTAACGTTTTTTTTTCTTCAATAAGTTTTGCTTACAGTTTAAATCTGAAACTCGACGCCAAGCAATTGAGTTTTGGTTTTGTGTCGTGGTTTGTTTACAAACATTTCACATCGACATAACACAAGCTCAGCTTAACTTGGGGCTGGATGATGCTGTGTGAATTTTCAAGCATTATTATAGTATATTATCGAGTTTGGCTTGTTTATAGGTATTTGTACACCTTGCAGGTGTATTCGTTCTGAATCCTTACCTACTTAAATTATTGTGTATAAGTACCTATTCATGTTTAAGTATAATCTTCCTCTTATATTTGTATTTACTTAGACTGTAAGTTTTTATACGTTTGAGAGCAGTATATATAAATGAATTTTTCAGGTGGTAGTGGCGCCAACATTAGATACCCACTTTTCCTGATGGGTGCTTTTTGCGATTGCGTGGCTTGCATGGATATCTGCATCAAACTATTTGTAAGTCCATTTTTTTACCAGAACATCAGCTCACAGTCCCTTCTCAACACACATACTTAGATTTACATCCACTGCTGAAAGCCGTGGCTCCTCAAATGTATAACCATAATCTCTCAGCTTGGCAGGCGAATTGGTGATCACAGTATAGATGTTAAAATACAAATGTCAGAACAGCTGCCCGCTCTCTAGTAGGTTCCCATTCGACTGTTACGACATCCATGGTTTGAGTTGCAGACGACGATTTGTACGCCGCGACCCCTATGACAAAGCTCACATTACTTGAACTTGTTAAACTCATAAGAAAACAAGCAATCCCGAAACAAATATTTGCAGAATTATCTACACTTGTACAACTTCAGATTGGATAGAAAATTGCAATTGGCCTATGCGCAGCAGTGGGTGCTGTGTGGTGCCAGTTTACAATTTGCACCACCCCAACTCTTCCCGCAGGTGTTGTAAGAGGCGACGAACTGCAAAAAAATTCTAACACCGAACTGCGATCCCCAACCAGCATGCTCAGCGTGGGGTTATGGGCACTACTCCCATGAGATAAAAACCAATAAGGTGCTTATCAGGGGGAGGCCTGCGTCCAGCATTAGACCAATATAGGCTGTTGAGGTGGGGTTAGGTGAGGGGTACTCATGCATTAACTAAGTAGATTGATAAATACAAACATTTCAAACTGCGGCATCGAGCTCGCTACCTTTTGCGTATTTACCTTCGTCCTCAGCGTCACGAAGGACATTTAGTTTTAACGTTGAAGCGTAATGCATCTACACACCAAAGTCGGCGACACAGCTCGGGTTGGTGCGACATGCCCGTGTATGAATATTGTAGTCAGCCGACAGTGATTTGGCTACTTGTCGGCGGCGGCTTTAGTGAGTAGACTCCATATAGTGTGTGACTTTCCTGTTTCCTCAAGTAAGTAATTTCATTTTTTTCTTTTCAAGCTAGCCTATCGCGATAAGCGAGGCATTTTGATCCATGACTCGAAAAAGTGCATCTTTAACTACCTAACTAAGGGCTTCGTATTAGATATAATTGGAGCCCTGCCTTGGTATGAATTCTTAATATACGTGATGAGGGAGTACATTGAAGATGATGAACAACTATTATTTAACACTGTCTGCAAGTTTGCCCATCTGTACATCGTGTTCGCCTATTTCGACTATTTGGGAGACACACCGAACGTCAATGTTGCTATAATTAGGGTTTGTATAACTTGATTATAATTTGAATTTGTGTCGAAGAGCCGACGACGGCTAGCGCTTATTAAAGGGAAGGGCATGTTTTTGGATTTGTCATAATGGGATGGTTGGATACGATTGGATGTCAGAATGACTATTTATACTAAAGTAAAAAGTGACGGTCAAAAAGATGCATGTTAAGTTTAGACACACGTGGTATGCGCTATCGCTATAAAACGCCTTTGCCCAGCAGTGTGACAGTAACGACTATAAATAAAAAAGTTTTTAAATAAGTCATTGACCAACGATGAATCGAATATCAGCACGATTAATCCATACTATGACTAAAGCCAATGTAATTCTACCTGTCTGTTACCTTTTCAGGCTTACACGGCTGAACTGATATCAATAAAACTTGGCAGGGAGGTAGGCGGTACCCTGGAAAACGACATAGGCAACTTTTTATCCAGGAAAAGCGCATTTGTAGCCGCCGCCGGCACGAGATAGTACCTATTATAAATGCGAAAATTTGTATTGATAATATTTGTAAATCTTCACGACTGAAGGCAGTCTTCACTGACAGGCCGGGGGTTTTAGGGTTTCGAAGATCGGTTTCGATTAGTAATCGTTATGGTCTAGTTTCGAAACCCCATAAGGTCTCTCTTTGTCTGTCTTTTTTTCCCTCCTTAATATCTTAGTAACTACCGCAGCTATCAGCGTGAAATTTAAAATAATAAGGCATTTGGTGCGCCTGTACAGATTTAACGAAAAAAAAGAAAAATGAATATGAACGTTTTCCATACAAATTGAGATTTCGAAATTTTAAAATGTAGGGGTATCAAATGAAAGGTATTGGTTTGTACATTTCAAGAAGTTTTGAAATTTCTAGAGGTCTCATACTTTTGAAAATAGACGAAAAAATTTTAGTACATATTTGTATAATTGACTGAAAGAGACTTTGAAACCCTCGGCGAGCGAATGACACTCGCACTTGACGAATCTTGTTTAAACCTGAAATGACATAAAACAAGCATTAAGCTAAACAAAAACGCGTGCGAATCCGCGAAAGGCTAGTAAACCTATAATTATCTATCAACAGATTATAAAATGGCAAAGCGTCTCATTTCTTCTGATGCTTGGATTCGCTCAGTATCTACATTACTTCTGCATTTCTTACGTTTTTAACCAAGGCACGGAGGGGATCGCGGACAGAAATGCATACTACTTACGAAATATGTCCCGAAAAAAGACTTGCTGGCTGAATGAAGAATTCAAGGGTCAGAATCCAACATTTGATGAGATGCATTCGGTGAGCATTTGACTACCTTCTAAGAATAATGTACAGTCATAAGTAATTCTGTCTGTCGCTCCGTCTTTTGTAGCGTAACTCTTTACATACTATCGCAAATTTTTAGGGTTTGGAGATCGGTTTCTAAATCCTTATGGTCTCTGTTTGTCTGTCCTTTTCCTTCAAATATCTCATCAAATACCGCAGCTGTCATCTTGAAGTTTGAAATAATAATACATTTCGTGCGCTTGTACAGATTAAAAGAAAAAAATTAAAATAAAATTTTCCATACAAATTGTGATGTCTAAATTATAAAAGAGACTTACTAGGTCAAATGGGTATCCAATGAAAGGTGTCAGATTGTTTATCTCAAAGCAGTTTTTTTAGAATTTCTGTAGGTTTCATACATTTGGAAATATTTTAAGAAAAGTCTAAAAACTACCCAAAAGTAATAGGGGTAAAGTATGAAATTTCCGTTTTATTGTAATAGGTACTTCGGATTGACGTAGAACCTTCATGGTTTGATATTTTTGAGCGAAACTTTTTCACATGGTACCTATGAGGTTCTTCTTTGAAAAAATGTGCAACATTAGATTACCGACTTTCAGTTGTTTTTTTATTCAGCTTAGACAAGAAAGATGGATAATTCGAAAATTCGAGTGATTTTTGAATACGAGTTCCGAAGCGGAACTAATGCGGCAGAAACAGCTCGCTATATCAATATTGCGTTTAGAGACGGGACTGCTAATGAACGCATCGTGCGATTTTGGTTTAAACGCTTTCGTGATGGAAAATTTGATTTGAAGAATGAACCAAGTGGGATACCTGTATAACAATTAATTGAAAGATATGGTGGAAACCGATCCGTGCCAAACTACCCAGGAATTAGCGGCATTGTTTAACGTTACCTTACCAATAATATTGACTCATTTGCATCAAATCAATAAAAAATAAATATGACTACTCTACTCTCTCTCTCTACAACTCTACAGGAACTGCAATTAGAAACCATTTGTCTCCCTCCGTATTCGTCAGACCTTGCTCCAACGGAATACCATTTTTTTCGTGATCTGAACAATTTGCTACGTGATAAAAAGTTTTCTTCCCAGGAGGCAGTACAAAATGCTTTCACACAGTTTGTCAAATCTAGATCACCAGAGTTCTATCGCAATGGCATAAATGACCTTCCTATTGGATGGCAGCAATGTATAGATAATAATGGTAATTATTTTGATTAAATAAATTTGTTAAATGAAAAAAAAAACTAATTGCTATTTTTCAATACAAATCATTTCATACTTTAACCCCTAATAATAAACGTACTGTGGAAGAGGAAAAACAAGGAGAAGGCCTCGTTAGTTTCTTTTACAATTTAACAAACATAGCCTCTCAGGGTACATGATCATTATTGATTAAATTAATAAAAAAATTGTCTGAGCATCTGGCTGGTCGAAGCGACGCGTGACCCTAGAGCTGGTGAGTATCTGCGCAACGCAACAGCATTGCCATGCAGCGAGGCAATGCAGCCAGCATCTTGATGACACTTCCGACTGGTATTGATATGGATCAATTGAGTTACCAGTCGATTGTTTGCAACAGTCTGCAGTTTGCTCAATTGTTTCAATTGTAAATGTAAAAAAGTAAATACAAAATGGTTAGAAACAAAGACTTATGAGGAGACGGAAGCGCTCATGAGATTCATAATCATAATTAGTCTGTGTCCTCCGTTGCCCGACTCTTAAGAGACTGGTGTCCTGATTGGGTCCCCCCAAAACTAAAGTTATGAGAACCCTTAAAATATTTCACCCAAATCACCCTTATCTTATACTTAACTTATATGTTACATTATCATATTTTTTTTTGTTTAAGGTTTCTTTTGTTTAACAAAAAAACGCGAAATCCCACAGTTACATAGTTCAAATTATAATGGTTTTCGTTCGTTGCTTGAAATAACAATTACTTGTTAATAATAGTTCCTTCTCTCTTCTACAGTAATAATAGAATACATTTTAGATAACTTATTTGTTTATTTTATAATAATCATTCTACCAATGCATTTTCAGGCAAAAACTCTCGGAGACCTGTTTTTGGAGCTCTAATGTGTAGATTCTATTGAATATAGACAATAAAAAAATTATTTTTGAGATAACAAATCTATACTTCCATAATAATAGAATATATTTTCGTTATAGGCCTTTATGTAAAGAAAGAAAAAACTGAAGTAAATTCAATTATCGACCGAAAAGGCTTCGCAACAAACCCCAATATCTCCGAAGTTTTACATCATTTTGACACAATAATTAAACCAAAATAATCTTCAACATTTGCATAAACCACAATATTAATTTCATTTTTTTAATCACTACAATTTTTTTTAATGAATTATTTAACAGTAGAATATATTTCAATGCACCGATTTACCCTCAGTACCGCGCGAGCGCTTATCGAGGCCAGACCTATGTCAGTTCAATCGCGAGACAATATAAAGTTACGCTTGAGTAGCTCGCCGCACGCTCGGGGCGTTCAATAAAAAAAAATTTGCGCCGAGATGTAAAAGCCCCAGAAACACTTTATTTCTTATTGTATTGACTGACGCATACATACTACATAACTTATAAATGGATATATTTGCAATAGCTATGTTACGTAATAATTATAAAATATGATACATAATAATAAGTCTGGGTCCCATGTTGCTCAGACTCTTAAGAGAGTTGAGTTGTTTCAGGTGAACCCAAGACATCACTCACACTCTTATTTACACAAATCGCAAATTTTACCTTTGTTACATACTTCCTCGTTACCTACTTCTTATTATAAACTATACTAGACACTTACTTACTTAGAAGCTTCAAGGAGAAGCTAGAATAGACTATTTAGCTATGGTTGTCTTGGACAAAGTCTCACCATTGACTTTTTACGAATGTTTTTGGTTTTGGGAAGAAAACCCAAAATTCAACAAATAATTGCTTATAATGGCCGTTTGAAACAGTTACTGAACTGTTTTTTGTATTATCTTTTTAAAATAATGTGTAAGCAATCTAACAAAACATGTTCTAGCTATCTGTGACAACAGTCATATTTTTTGGAGTCATTTATTGTCTACGAAAATTTTGAAACATTTAAGAAAACCGTTTTTGGACGCTATTTTAAGGTATATGGAAGACGTTTTTTGTTCAAGCCTTATTTAAATCATGTCTGGCTATTGTTCTTTCGTTTGAGTATCATTTGCAAGGATAGCTTGCAAGTTATTGAAGCTAGGGACTGCAAACCGTTATGAGGGAGAAAATTTTAATTTGTTGATTGATGAATTAATCAACATTTTTATTGTTTGTGGGCAGTAAATCAAATATTTTTAATGTATAAACTGGCCATTATTAGCAACTAATTGTTGAATTTTGGGTTTTTGTTCAACAACAAAAAAAATTGTTAAAAATCATTGGTGAGTCTTGACAACCATGACTCAAATGGTTTTGAATGGTCTATTCGCTTAATCGCGTCTAGCTTCTCCTTGAACCTTTGCACCCAACTACCAATCACCCTGTATACTGCTACTAACACGGAGGCATAAAAACTACCCAGAACACCTGAAATAAATAATTATCTGTAGAACGTACAAACCTTTCTCCCAGGGCGAAAATCGAAACCGCAACCTCCTGCGTCGCAATCGGATCATGACCGGCTAAGCCGCAGAAGTCATCAATTGTTTATAATTTTATTGTAAATAATAATTATGAGTAAAAAATTTTCAGGTGTACGCCGAGAGTTTATCACTAGCTCGCAGTGGAATGATGACGGTAGGTTTCGATAGAGTCAAGATCGATCGCGATGACCCTACCATTGGCACAATACTATTTTTACTCGGAGTCTTCTATTGGTACGATCCTGTCTTTTCACCAAATATGTTATCCTAAGTAGTATATATACGTAAAACATTATTTACAAAAAAAACAACAAATTATAGAGGATTACAAGTACCTACCTAACAAAATCATTTTTCAATTAATCAGCGTTTAAAAAAATTGTAAGCCATTTGCACCCACGCTCAAATCTACTAAGAATCAATTGTCGTTTTGGAGTCTAAAGGATACTAAATCATTAAATTAATGGCTTTCTATTGGTGAACACAGGTGTTTATAAACATAATTAAATGAATAAATAATAAATAAATAACGCTGGACAATCCACTATCTAATTAAGTATCGCTATAGACCCTGCTGGGCATACAATATGTATGGAGAGAGATTTATTACCAACATCAACATTATGTCAATAGCCTCGAAACAATTGAGACTACAATTGATTTAAAGATGGTTTTAGCAGAGATTCATACTAAATGGCTTACAATGGAAGCAAAACTCCTTATCTGCTATCTAAATTACTTGTAGAACCTGGAAAATAGTATAAACCCAATTTTTCATACGTGATTCTTCACGCGTGAACAAACAACCAAACTGTTGACAGGTTTGTAACATTATACTCCCTGGCTCTCCTGGTGCTGAACTCAAGAGGAAACACGCTGTACCAGCATGGAGTGAACCAGCTGAGGAACTTCCTGATCTCCGAGCGGGTGGACCCTGGGCTGATAGCCAACGCTACTGCTCACTTTACCTACTGGTGGAGGAGGTAACTTTTATAAAAGCTATTGTAGAAGCCATATTATGCCATATTAGCCATATAATTCACAAGTGTGCGCGCAAACACAGGTGCACTCTCTATTCCCTCAATCTCATAATCCGATGGTACAGCAGACCCACAAGACCGGGGAGAGGTTAGGAGCAGAACCAATAGCTTAATGTGCTTTCCGAGGCACGGGGTAACACATAATTGTTCAGGGGTTCTGGATGTTTTTCTACGTATATTAAAAAATATCTATCTATGTAATGTATTATATTATGTATATCAGTCCTCTAGTACCCATAACACAAGCTCTGCTTAGCTTGGGGCTAGATAATGCTGTCTGAATTGTCCAGCACTATTTATTTTATTTTTATTTATTTATTTTTCAGAACAAAGGGTATCAATATTCATCAAATGACAAACGAGCGCATTGGATTAGTGCTACGCCAAGATCTGAACCATTACTTCTACGAAAAGTAAGCTTAGTTCGAGAAATGAGTCGGAATGTAGTCGTAAAAGGGTCGCTTGCATAAAGGATTGCTCAATGTGCGGCTATACGTTTAGGCCACTGAGTTCTAATATACAAGTAGGCTGGAGGGAATATTCTATACACAATGACAGTTACTTAAAGTGCCGATTCAAAGCGCGCTCATGACCGTCTCTGGTATAAAAATTGACAACTCTTGACGCGTACCAAAAGAACACGATAACCATAATATTAGTTCCACGGATGCTCACGCCGCCGCTTACGCAAACGCTCAGCGCCTTAATAGCAAAAATCAAATGGCCTCAATGTATCATCGAAAACATGACCTCCAGGGTGCTTGTATACTTACCAAATTGTTAAATCCAAAACCATAAAGATATTCGTTCGTAGCAAAAGACAAAAAATGAGGGTAGATAGATATATCTGCCAATAACAACTCACTCGCAGTGCCGTCAGTTATTCCGTGATCATGGCGCATGAAACTGTGCCGAAATATTGGAAAGCTCAAAACTCAAATCATGGTAAATATCCCGTTGTTAATGACTTTAGCATAAAGATATTAATTATACTATGCTTTCTGTTTGGTTACAATTCACCAAACAGAAAGCATAGTATAATTAAGGCTTTAACAATATCCTGAGCTTGGGCACTGAGAGGTGCGACACAGTTTATAACTTATGCGCTTTCCAGTGTTCCACTGTATTTTAGCTAGTAATGTACATATTTTATGTATTTGTTACATAAATGACATGTACATATAAGTATTTGTTACATAAATGACATGTTGAAAAAAACAAACATTTAAACAATGGAGCTCAGTGGTTTGTAGCTCAATTACCACCGGAATGGCAGTGTCCGGCAGCGGCGCGGCGAGCACTTTCAATGTCAAGCTGGTACCAAATAATTTCAAACTTTATCTATATGCAATTATGAGCAGTTTCGCTTAAATAGCTCAAAAGGGCTGACCGCCGCCATGTGCGGCGTTACCCCGACACACACTAGCGTGCAATCTGTTTCTTGTTTTAAGGTTAAACGAAAGAAATTTCACAATGGCGAATACGTCGTAACAAAGATTAATATGAAAAGTGGATAATACATCTCGCGATCCTTATGCAAGTGGGGCTTAAAATATTGAACTAGGTCTTAAATACTTCTCTGTATTGGTATTATTACAAATTTGATTGAGTTGAGTCAAAACGATGTTGATGACGTACTTACTAATGAATTTGCAGAACATTGAAAGCATTGGATTCCTTACTCAAGGGTGGCGAGTCGATCTCTCGGCAGCTAGCCGGCGCAAGCTATCAAATATTTGTGCTGCCGGAGCAGGAGATTATCAGGGAACATGACATCATCAGTCATGTGTTCGTGGTACATCGGGGGAAAGTCGCTATTTATATTGGCAAAGATCGGATTGCCACACTCACTAAGGTACTCACACTGATCCTTTTGGTCTTTGACTATTCGTCGTGAACTAGCATCTGCCCGCGTCTTCGCATGCGCGTTTTTGGGATAAAAAGTAGCTAACGATACAGGTCAGTGATCCAGGTCTAGAACTAGATCCAAGTTCTATAGTCTTTTTATATGGTAGGAAGCGTTCCCTGACAGTTCAATTGACTAGGATTTTGTCACATTAATATTTCGAAAATTCAAGTAAACTTTATTTTCATTTCAACGTATTATTGAACATTATGTTCTGGTAAAATTTCAGTACGCCACTCCAATTATCAGAAACTACGCCTCCACACGTAATCAAAAATAGCAATAGACATGACCAACATAAAACTGAATCAGGAAAATTAAATAATCGATTATTGCAAATTAAAATCGTAACTTACTACATCATCGTCATCTTACAAGAGGCTTGCGTTTCATTACCTATTATTATTTGTTATTCATTTTCCATTACCTACCTGCTTGTATTATCATTCAAGAAAAGGCTAGAACTGTTAGTTGAGGTCAATACAATTCGGTAATGTACAAATTTTGTTGAAACTTATTGACTCTACCAGGATGCCGTACCTACCTCATTCATAATAAGTTATTTTGATTACACCTTAGGTCATTTCTTTAATTGTCATACCAAAACGTCACGCAACGCTTCCTTTGTAAAAAAGACTTATAGTAGTAGTAGCGTGAAGAAGTAACTAGCATTCATCTATCCAATCTTTCACTTTATTAGAAAATCTTTACAATATTTGTGTGATTTGGTTGGTTAGTGGTCTGGGCTCACCCCAGTAGATGTAGGGTATAGAATATCTTTTTCTTTTGCTAGTTTCCTGCTTTATATCTATCGTGTAAATGTTAGTTATAAGACTAAGATGATTATTATGGTCATCAAACCAGCTTGCAAGCGGGTGACCTAGATTTCAACGGCCCAATCTTGACCACCTTAGTTAAATTTTTACTCCAACCCACGCCATCACCCACCTCTTCTATCTCGTCGTATCCTACGAATAAGGTCACAGTTGCAAAACACCAACTTTACAGGAGACGGTTTTTTCTTATTATTTCGAAAAGTTTCCATTATACGAGTAAGTTTTTTTTTCTAAGACGTTTTATCATGATTTTAGCTAAATAATCATGTAGCTTTCATAAATAAAAAAACCCGTTTTCTCTAGTTTTTGTCGCTTAACACCTTGTTCCGCGTGCAAGTTTCAAAACGACGCTGTTTTAAGCGCCTCTGTGACCTTTTTCCACGACGATTTCGCTTCACGACGTCAACTGAGATGGTAACAATCGCCTTTGTAAGCTTATTCGATGAAATTTGTGGGACAATTACAAGAATACTAAGGTAATATTTAACTTTCCTTCAAGAATTTCATTTGGTATCTTGTTAATTAGCGTCAGAAACTGTTTACTCATGCATGCTGCACAGGACGCTTTACTACCTGGAAAATATTAGATGGATTTAACTTGTACAGCACCCAATCTACGACCTTAGTGGCGCAGCGGGCGAAGGTCCGCCTGCGACGCACGAGGTTGCAGGTTCAATTGCCGTCTCGGGACAAATGTTCGTACAACTACTACCTCTGACTTGTCAAAGTTGTACTACTAAAATGCAACTAATCGCTCAAAATCATTCTAAAGCTAAAAGTAAAACCTAGTTCGTATGAAAGTGTTGGATTGCTGACATACTACGAAAAATAGTGTTTACGTAAACTATGTAAAACTCATCCAAGGGTTTCTGAGTGCTTGATTCAAATAAATAATTGAAACTTATTCATTATAATTCCTTTCATATAAAACAATGTAATTCAGCATAAAACTTTTAAAACTATTTAACAGGTTATTAAAACTTAAGTCATATAAAATTATTAAGGTAATTGTTCCGTGATCATGGCGCATGAAACTGTGTCGAAATAGTGGAAAACTATCAACTCAAATCATTTTAAATAATCCGTTTTAAATGACTTACAAATAATTCAGTGCAGTGACTAATAAATATAATGTTTTATTTCTCCTTAAACATTCGCATTACATTCGCGTGCATTTTTGCGAATGCGAATGTGAGTATTCGTTACATCTAGTGTGGATAAATGGGTCTATCTATTAGATAATTGTCATAATAGATTGATATGCCTCTGCTTAACGTATTTATTTCCAGTCGGTCATTTAGCCATGAAGGCTATTTATTGAATTTTTTCTGCTAGTTTATTCTAACCTATTTTGTATTTGTATTTCTTTTTATTTCTTTGGAAGACAGGCAGTACATAGATATATAACGAGAAACAATAAGAATTTCAAGCAAAAGACTAAAGGCAAAATAAAATAATTTAAACTAAGCTATTAACTTGGCGGCAGCAATGCCTACAATGCTTCTACGCAACGAGGCGGCGGCGGTTGAGTCGAAAATATCAATTTCGTTGATTTTATTGTAATTATTGCAAGCTCTATTCAGAAACATGTTCTGCCTATAATTTGTTCTAGAGGTTGGAGTCCAAAAAGTTTTCTTTTTCCTAGGTGAAGCCCGTGGGAAATGCAAATAAATATTATCAAGTAACAACTCGGAGTCAATTTTATTGTTCAGTAATTTATATAAAAAAAGAATGTTTAGATCTACTATAGAGTCTGTAGGAGCTGTCGGAAAGCGGAATAAATTTTGTTTTAAAAATTTGTTTTGATTTCGTTGTATTTCTTCAAAATGTACTTTAAATTTTGGATTCCAGACTGTTGATCCATATTCAAGAATTGACTTGACGAAGTTGTTATATAATAGGATGAGAGTTTAAGGGCTATTAAAGTCCCTACCAATTCTCATAATAAATCCAAGCATTCGATAAGCCTTGGGCGTCATTGTATTGAAATGAGTGATAAAAAATAATGTAATAGTTATAAGATGTATGTAAATTATAAGCTGCAGGCCTTCCTTAAAAATAAATAAAGTGAGTATTTAAATTACAATCATCAAATAAAAAGATGTTTGTCCAGGGGAGGGTGATCCGGTTGTTTTCTAGTATAATAAAAAAATAGATGTATGTAATCTTATTGTATTAAGTATATCAGTCATCTAGTACCCATAACACAAGCTCTGCTTAGCTTGGGCCTAAATGGTGTTGTGTGGATTGTCGAGCATTATCATATAATATTATTATTAATCAATCTTCTCAATTTAGTCAACCGTATCCAGATGAGAGAACTCGTCAATGAGCCTTGAGCCTACTGCTGTGGGTTTACTCACGTTATATTATTAGAGAAAACATATATTTTGGTGTTTTACAGTCTATTTCATAATGGTATATTCTCTACATGATTTAAGTAGGGGGACTAGGAAATACAATGAATTAATATAACTTTAAACGTATTTATTTAGTATGTAAAAGTTCATGGTTTTCCTGTTATTTAAGATACTATGTTATTTGGAAAAAATAATCCTTATGATTGAGCCTTTTGATCTGTGTCGTAAAATTACGGGTCTATATTTTACAATTTGGAGGGTTCGACTCCTGGTTCAGACAGGCGATTATTCAAAAGTCTTTCAATGTAGTTTAAATTGTTTTAAAAATCAAAATCAAGTCTTTTTTCAGTAAAATGTTCTATCTACAAAATTTAAGATACTTTCCCTCCACGTGGCATGGCCTTGGGTCGCCCTGTATAGATTCTTACAAGTTCTACAGGCTACAAGATTAGTTCCCCTTGTGAAGCTGGCCGTATGAAGCCCATGTCAGAGAAATAGTTTTCTTCATTGCTGCAAAAATAAAGAGTACTGAATAAAATCAAGTTTTAAGCAGAGGCTCCAATATCAATCTATATTATGACAATAATCTAATAGATATACCCATTTATCCATAAAAGAGATGTAACGAATACTCACATTCTCGAACATTCGCAAGATTTAATACTCGCATTCTCATTCGCAAGAATGCACGCAACGAATGTAATGCAAATGTTTAAGGACAAATCAAACATTAAATCTATTAGTAACTGCACTGAATTATCTTAAAGTCATTTAAAACGGGATATTTACCATGATTTTCCAATATTTCGACACAGTTTCATGCGCCATGATCACGGAACAATTGACTTAATAATTTGTGATGATAGCCTGTATAATAAACAGTTTCAAATTTATGCTGAAATACCTTGTTAAATAAAAGGAATTATAACGTATAAGTTTCAATTATTTATTTGAATCAAGCATTCAAAAACCCTAGGGGAGTTTTTCTTAGTTGACGAAAACTACTATACCAATAAAAGATTTTTTATATTTTTTTTGTTTTGTTATTAGTCACTAATCAAATCAATCACTAATTTATGTGCCCGCCTCATACTCTACTGCACTGTTTTCCCCTCGCTCGGAGTCGACACACAGCGGTCACCCGCGCCCGCGCGCCTTTTCGCCCGCGGTACACGGTTATTGTGGAGTGTGTAACCATATTCGCCGGGAAATGCCCATGTCGGTTGCGTTTCGCACATGAAAAAAAGTGCCAAAGCTGTTCGTTACCTTATTCGTCGGGCTAAATGCATCAGTGCAATTGTAACCAAATTTTTAAACCTTAATAACTTTTTTGTATTCATTATTTATTTACTTTTTTCGAACTGGTATGATGCAAATGATAATGGAGATTCCAAAAATACAATAAAAATAAAAGGTCACATTGGCGACTGTAACCTTATTCGTAGGATACGACGATCTAAGTGTCATGGCGTCTACTTTTAGATTATGCCTGAAATCTTTATGTTGGCCTAGCCTACTCGAAGTAAAAATGGGCCAAGCTGTGGCTGACGCACGACTTACCAACAACAATCTTTAGAGTGAAAACCATTGTAAAGTCAAGCTCACACCACTCGCCCAATAAGGCCAATACCTTAAGGTGTTTTCTCAAAAAAAATATTTCCAGGGTCTATGCTAGTTTTGACAGCCCCACATAAAATGTGTTCAGTGTGATAGAAAAATTATTTTTTTTAAGAATAAGCCTCATTCTCCGATCCTGAAATGCTGCTAATAATTGCAGGGCTGCATTTTCGGCCAGATAGAAAGTTCCAATCCAAGACCCAGTCGCATTTCTGCTAGAGCTGATGAATATTCTGATCTCCTTCAAGTACACATAAAGCAGTTTCAAGAGTTTATTAATGACCAGGTAAACTACAAAATTTCTGTTGATGATAGGGTACAACATTTCTAAAACTCAACAACCTTCGAATGTCAACTACATATTACAGATATAAGTGTCGATTCAGATGTCGCCAAAACTAAAACTAAACTAATTTAACAACACTAAAAATGAAGCCAGCCTTTTTATTTAGTTCTTTTTGAAAGACATCGTTCTTATCGCTGACAAATGAGTTAAGTTTAGTTTGGGCGACATCATAGTTGACACCACTATATGTCAAAACGCAGCAGTGCTATTTAAAAGTACCTACAAATAATTGGGACCAGGACATCCGGACCAAGATGAATATGTTCATAAAATCAAGCAACATTAAGTAGGTATAATGTCAAGATATTAAAAAGGATTCGCGACCACCACGACGGGTCGTGGCGACCACGGCGTAAGAATGAACCCCTTCTACTCAGCTATTGGATGTTGTAAGAGACGACTAAAGGAACGTACAATAGGAAGTACAGAAGCATCCTTCTGTGTACCTATCTAGACTAATATTATAAAGCGGAAATATTTGTATTTTTGTAACGAATAAACTCGAAAACTATTGGACCTATTACAAAAATTCTTTCAGCATTAGAATGCTACATTATCGCTTTATTTTTAATTTTTTTAAATAAACGTCCACCAATGGACCTCAGGCAGATGCTGGATGCGGCAAGCTGATGACAGGGCACTATGGCGCTCATTAGGGGAGGCCTATGTCCAGCAGTGGACTAATTTAGGCTGATAATGATGATGATGAATGGGCTTCTAGTTTTTGATACCTCTACTGCGATCAATAATAACTTTATTGGGTAAAAACACGCTGAACACTATCATGGTCAAAGAAGACACAGATGCCAGTCTGTTCCTCCGTGTCGCCGCAGCTGTGCTCCTGCGGGTCGCACCGCCGGCCGAGGCTGGGCAGTGGGTGCGAGCTTGGTTTATTAAATTTTCATTCTGTAGTATCTACAGTTAGAGACTTTTGCTGTAGATACCACAGTCTGGCTGCCAAGCGTGGAGGAGGCACGTTCAATAGTGGATTAATGAGAAAGTACTTCCCTCATTAATGAAAACGTTCTTCGGATTGCAGGTCAGAGAGACCATTTCGAACAATCCGCAATCGCAGAATGATTATTTGGCTACAAAAAAACCAGTTATGGAAGATCCTTACGAGTCTGTTCAATATCTTATAGGTGGCATCAAAACTATGAAAATACCTGTAAGTTAAACCCTGTATTGTTTTTTCAAGTGCTTTACTAAAATAAAATAATTAATGCATTGACTGAGATTACTAGAAAATAACTGTAACGTGTTGCAAGAAAGCTGTTCGCATTTGGTCGAATGCGTACGTCTTTTAGCCTGTCTTTTTGAGAGCCATGATTGTGTTGCGAAGATCACTCGTCAGACAGTTAGATAACCCGGCAACAAATAAAATAAATAAGTGATTCATGTAAAAGCGACGCCTCTAGTACTTAAAGTACATATTTTTATAATTGACACACGTTCGAAACCCTCGGTGCGCGAGTCACACTCGAACTTGACAGATCTTGTATTTTGGTTTGTGAGACTAAAACTAATCAATTGAGAATAAAAATTTAATGGGTGCATCTCAGGATTATTCTCTAGCCATAGTAAAGGAATCATTTATATCGGTCCACAATCTACGGAGAATTCGACGAAAATACGTAAAACAAGATCCGTCAAGTGCGAGTGTAACTCGCACGCCGAGGGTTTCGAACGTTTGTCAACAAATATGTACTAAATGGTACCGGTAAGAGACTTCGCAGTTTAATTAATACTTAAAAATAGTAGGTACCAACCTACATTTCAGATGGATTCTGCATGCTTCGATGATAGTGGGTAATGGTACATTTTTTGACTTCTTCCAAGATATTTAAAATCGTACAGAAATTTTAAAAACTGATTTAAAATGTACAATACGATATCTTTCATTTCATACCCCACTTGGTAGGGTAGCCCCCTTTTGAAATTTATTGTTTTGAATTTTTTTTGTAATTTTTACCAAAAGTGTTCTTTTTATAGACTTCTCTACATTTTTCCCTGAAAAATTTAGATCCATATCTACAAACGCCTTACACATTTCAAATGGATCGCTCTGCAAATTTCCGAGATAGGGGGGAATGGGTAATTTTTCGACTATTTTCAAAATATTTCAAAAAGTATGAAACCTACAGAAATTCGAAAATCTGTTTTGAAATATCCTAATCGATACCTTTCATTTGTTACCCCATTTGGTGGGGTAGCCCCCCCCCCCCCCCCCCCCTGTTTGGCCAATTTTCAAAAAGTGTTCATTTTACACACACATTTTACATTTTAACAAGAAATATATAGAGAATATATCTACAAACGCTCCATAAATTTTAAATGGATCGTTCTCCGAACTTCGGAGCCTCTGTCTCCGGGAATGGGGATTTTATCAAATATTTTCAAATAATTCGAAAAGTATAAAACCTATAGAAGTTTCAAAAACTATTTTCAAATGTGCAAACTAACTAATACCTTTCATTTGATACCCCACTTGACTTTGTAGGTGCTCTTTTAAAATTTCGGCGTCTCAATTTGTATGGAAAATTTTCATTTTCATTATTCATTTATTTTCTAAAAATCTGTACAGGCACATAATTTATGTACTATTATTTAAATTTCAAAGTAATAGCTGAAGTAGTTGCTGAGATATTAAAGAGGAAAAAGGACAGACAAAGCGAGACCATAAGGGTTTCGAAACCAATCTCCGATCTCGAAACCCTAAAAACATGTACATATAACCGAACATAGAACCTTCTCCTTTTCTTGCAGTTGGTTACTCATTCTTGTACTCCTTTATTTGGAATCTGTTTCAGTTCGTAATAAAACCAATTGTTGCGCGTCACAATGGATGGTACGCGACATATTTGACGATCGCCTGGTTGATAGCTCCGATCTTCTCAGTATTTTTCTCAACACTTTGGATGACGTTTCCTCATTCGGAAAAAAACGAGCAGTTTCACGGGGAACTACTGCCAATCTTTGTAATCCTGGACTCTGTACATATTATAAATTTTATAACCGAGTGTTTTTCGGTAAGTAACAGAAACTAAAATGAATTTCAATGACTTATAAATTGCCATATATTTCCATTAATATTCTTACATTCATTTCCCAACGCTTTTTTACGATTGAGTTTGATTACAGAGGGGTGAGTCTAAATGATGGTATTTAAATGACAAATAAGTAAATTTTTACGTTAGTAACTTAAGCATCACTCAGACTCCTTCAGACGATGTGTACATCTCACGTTAGTAACGTAAAGCGATCAAGAGCGTAGTTCCACGTGCGATGTTGACGATAGAGGCGCTGTACCAAATTGTATGGAAACGGAGACGTCACGATCACATCTTGTTACTATCGTCAAATAGACTCACCCCTCAGAACGCCGCTGCCGCGCGCCGCCGCCCCGGTCTGTCGCAGCTAAATCTCAGCAACCTATTTCTGTGCCATTACAAAATGCTGAAAGACGAAATAAAAACAAATTTTATATGAAAATAGTTTCCTGTTTTTTATTGGAAACATAACTTAGAGACCGAGGTGCAAGACCTTGACGAACCAAGGATATCAGGTTTTCTTACTCCTAAAGTGTTTATCATCTTGTCATCCTCGCAATATATGTATGACCAGGGTTGCAGGGCATACGTGGATGTGGGAAGCACAGGATAGAAAAGGCTGGCAAAAACGAAAGGAGGCCTAAACATATGATACCCAGCAGCTGGTGATACCAGGCTAGCATGATGATGATGATGATGATGAAAGTGTTTATAGAATAGCTCTGTTTGTTTTAGATGGAAATTATTGTAGTTGGCAGGGCCTGCGTAAGTCGTGTCATTGGATGGAGAAGGGTAAAGCATTGGCGGATGTATTGTGACCTTTTAGGTGTGATTCTCCCAATGAGCACGTATATCGACGGCAATTGGGCATTTCACCTGTTTTGTGTCTTAAGACTGAGACTACTGTACGACTTTCATAAAGTTTTCTGCCAAAGCTTCGAGGTTAGTGTACCTTTAATTGATACCTAATGACCTGAGTTATTGCTAATGTAGATAGTTAGGTAAGTTTCATTTATTTAAAATAAGATAATGAATTGTTCAAAATCCATACTGGAATGCCCGGCATTCCCCCTCTACTTGTTATTATTTGTCTTAGAAGTGGTGTACAAGGAAACGTCTTGGGCCTGTTCTCAATATTCAATCCGGTCTAAACCAATACCTACTCCGATTCATTTAACGTCATTTGTCAAGCCAACACAATATTTTTGACGAATTATAATTGAAAATTAAACAATCTCACCTACGACGTTTGATTACAATTGTAAGAAGTGTCAGCGGATAATTTTATAGTTAGGTAACGCATGCAGCTATCACGTATTGTGAATCTTCAGTCACACATTTAAAGCTAGAACCTGAAAAGAAGATATTTACCGGACCTCAGCGATGAGCTCCTGCAGCTTTACGTCCCAGACAACTACCTTCGTGGTAGGAATCATAGGCTTTTTGCGGTGCCGTACTGCCGAACTGTTGCTCACGCGCAATCTCCAATTCCACGTACACTCTCATCACTCAATGCACTCTTGGATGAGAACCCTGAACGCGATCTATTTGCAGATGTATGGAATTTACTGACACTAAATTGCCTGACTTTTAGCGAGATAGGTACTAGATAAAACTATTTATTTGATTATATACCTGATAAATTAGATCTCTTTTTCATTCAATATTTACTTGACTTTAATTTTAATTTTTTTATTGTTTCATTCCATTTTTAACATAATTTTTTTTGTTACTTGATAAATTCATTCGTATTTTTTTTTTTTTTTAATTACATCAAATTTATATTATTTTATTTAGTTACTAGCTAGCTGCGCTCCGCGGCTTCGCTCGCGTGAAAATTTATGTTTCCCACTTTCTTAAATTTTTCTTTGCTATAAACCTCACGGAGCCCGAGACCTTTCCAACGAATGCAAAACCGTGGAAATCGGTTCGTGCGTTCTGGTGTTATAGCGTCAGGAAGGAAAACCCGACTTATTTTTATATAGTTGATATTCGGAGAACAAACCGTTTTACACACTTTATAAATGAATACATAATAACTTATAACCATTATCAGATCATTATCAACGAATTCCTGTATGATAAGTGTGATTAGAAAAGTAGTTCTGTACTAAATCAATAAATAAATAAATTTATAATCCGTCCTACGCTGGTAACTCAGCCCGCGCGGCGCGGCTTGAACATTCATTCCTGTCACATGACAGGTACGTCTTTTGTTTTGTCATCATTACATGTTTTTATGTTTGCCGAAGTCACACTAATTTCTTCCAAAATTTAGTAAATTTAAGTGTTATGCGCTTCCTAGATGATCATTCAGCGTGACGTACGTAACGTGCTGTCGCTCATGATCGACCGTCTATTAGTGTCGTGTCGATTGATATCTGCAATCTACGTGGTAGCAGTTGATTGATAATTATTTTATTGATTTCATCATGCAAGCTATTTATAAGTAAATAACTACCTACACAATGGGCCTCCCCCGTTTTTATAATTTTTACTGTCGAATAGTTTTTTATTTTCTATACTAAAAATGTATTTTATAAACGACATTTAAGAATCAATGAAAAAATAATAATAATAATAAAAATCATAATCATAATAATAATATATAATAATCAATAATAATACTATACTATGTCAAAGGATATCAGTGAAGTTAAATTCGTGTCTACAAGCTACACAATACGTTATAGCTGCATGGTTAACTATACTATTTATCCGCTGATACTGAAGTTTAACTACAATCAAAGATGGCATATCAATACATTTCAATAAATCATTTTTGTATAATATTGTAATATTTCAGAGCAAACTCGCGCCTGCTACGCAGAAAGGTTTATTGCTTATGCTGTTCTTGCATGTAATGGCTTGTGGCTGGATCGTCATTGCTTGCAGAGGTAAAACAACGGATGATTCCTATCTATGTATAGGGTGACTTTTTAAGGTGGGGTCGGATGGCCAAATCTGTAAAAATAATAAGTAATTTTTGTTTTGTTTCCTCATAAATTGAGCCAGTGACTCCTTTCGCGACATTTCTTTAACTCTAGATCTAATGGTCTCGGATTGCCATCCACTCCCATCTGAAAAAGTCACCTGTATGTATAGTTACCTATTTATTTATTTTAGAAAAATTTGCATCCTATTTTTATTACTTAGACTCCGTTCACGCATTTATTTTCTTTTTGACTGCTCGAGTGACAATCAATTAGTCATGTCCTATGCTTTACCGATTCGATTTTTTATGATAGTCGATTTTGTTTAGAAATAAATAAATAATGCTGGACAATCCGCACATCTAGCCCCAAGCTAAGCAGAGCTTGTGTTATGGGTACTAGAGGACTCAAATATTTTATTCTGTAATATATTTTTTTACGTTGATGTTCAACATAATAAAATATATTATAAAGATCATATCCTTTTTATTATACATATAAAATACTCAGAACACCCGAAACAAATATTTGCAGATCGTACAAACATAAAGAGCTTGTTATCGTTTTTGTGGTTTTTGGTTAAAATTTTGTACTATTTCACATAAACATAGGTACTCAAGCGTCTAAATGACTTTATTTTTAAAAATCTGCATATTGGTTACAAAAAAAATTATTTATTTTTGTAGTTTCACGTGCTACTTGTTTCTGCTTCCGCGGCATTGTACTGATTCTGCACACGCGTTTTTCGGAGATAAAAAGTAAAAGAATTTTTATACCATTTTCAAAACCTCAAAATCAACGAGAATAATTTTCGTTACGTAATCTGTTGGCTCGATAAATATCGAAATTATCGTTTTTTCTTATATTGTACGATTCGACAAATTTGCACACTATTTTTAAAAAGAAACAGTCTATAAAATATTCATTTATTCAGTCTTCATTCACTCACCTGCCAACAATTAAAATAGTAGATTGTATCATAATAAGGCAGCAAAATAATATTTTTACGGCGAGGGCGCTTTTTTTAATCCACAGCGAAGCGAGGGATTCTAGAGTAGAATCCCGAGCGTAGCGAGGGAGACACTTTAGTAGAATCCTGAACGTAGCGAGGGGTTAAAAGTACGTCGCCAGAGTCAAAAATATATATTGCGCCCGAGTGATGCACTCTACTTTTCATCACCCACTATGAGAAAAAAAAGGCGCCTCATATTTTATTGTAATATTATTATTTAATAAAACGTAGAGTAACAACTTTATTAAAATTATAATAATAATTATAATGCTGGACAATTCACACAGCATTATCTAGACCCAAGCTAAGCAGAGTTTGTGTTATGGGTACTAGATAACTGATGTACTTAATACAATACACTACATAGATTGCTATTTTCATTATACATAGAAAACAGATCGTACAAACATTTGTCCTGAGGCGGGAATCGAACCCGCAACCACCTGCGTCGCAGGCGGACCTTCGCCCGCTGCGCCACTGAGGTCGTCTTTCTAATTAAATAGTATCTAATAATAAAACAACTAAAAACTTATTTACATTACTTATTACTTACATTTGAGACATTTTCGCAATTATGAAAATTTATTATTACAGTTTTATTAGGAATAGAGATTGTTGTTGATTATACAGGGTTACAGGAAAAATTGTGCTAGATCGATCCGTTAAGGGCGTGGAGTACCCATGTTCAGAAGTCACATTCAGCGCCATCTATGCGACCACGGTGGAACCACCTCATACAACAACCTATGATCCATAAATTTATTTTATCTGTGTAACCATTCATTCTTCCATTTCATTCTTTCATTCAACTTTCACTCGTTCCTCGTTTGTTCGTTCACTCTGTTACTTACAATTTTGCCATGTAATGCATATTTTTAGAGCAATAAAATTCGTTTTATAAATCGATAATAAACCCTAATCATTGAAGTACACCTAACTTCCTCATCCAGATAGGAACCGATGGTTAGGCTGTATAACCCATAATTTCTGACTTATTTCACTATGAAACACTACTCTAAACTTAACCCTTTTCGAGATATTCGACTTTTATGCCATGTGCGCGGCAAAGATAATTGCTGCGCACTTATAAAGAGGATTAAAAGGTAATTACTGCCCGCTAAAAGTTTCTAATAGAAAACACCACCTTTGAGTGCACTTAAAGGCGAACCAAGTCGTCTTTTTCGAATAAATGGGATGAAAAACTTATTGGCTTGCATGGGTCAAAAAGATTAAAAACGCGAGGACGGATTATATTGCCATCTCTCCCAATTCTATTCATATCTCTTAGATACCTAATTATAATAAGATACATTACTGACAAGAACCCTAAGTTCATTAGCGAGAAATAACGTAAGTTCTTGAAATAAAACTTTGGACACCACCTAGTATATCTTGTCTCCATCTTATCCAATGTATCATTGTGTACAACAAAGAATTTTAGAATTGTTATTTTAATATAATATTTACATACCGTTGTATTTATTTGAAACAATTTTAATAAAATAAGTAGGTACGAAACGAAAATAAAAATATGCACTATGGAACCTGTACATAAGTATTTATAAACGTCTTTTTTTTCAGAGACCGATTTTGATGATGAGGTTATTAATATCAAAAACTTGATTGATCCTGATTTTTGGCTTTTGCCTACTGAGAGAACAGGAGGTAAACGAAGTTATTATTGTTTAAATAATAGATTTAGGCGTTACTTTACGGAAATCCATTGTATAATATTAGGATAAAACAATATTTAGTAACAGTTCCGCGCAACACCTTCTCTGATAAGATCCAACAAAATGTAATTCGTGTGTACCGCCCGCCCAAATTGCTCCCACTTGCATTCAGAGAAGGTAAACACCAGACTTACGCAATATAAAATTGCCAAGTAAATTACCTTCCAACATAAGCACGAACACAACTTAATTTGTATAAGAAAAGACCACACCTCTCTGAGCTCCCTGCGTAAAGTCAGAGCTCAGAGAGGCAACATCACTGGCAGTACTCTGTCGTTGTTGCTTGGCGGTCTCAGTTCGGAAGGTTTTACGCGGAATTGTTACTAAATATTATTTTATCCTAATATTATTTTTCCTGGCCAGCTCCGTCCAGTCAATATGGCCAGGGATCGTGATGTCTGGAGAGAGTGGGGGGAGGCCTTTGCCCAGCAGTGGGATAAATTTGGCTAATAATAATTGTTGTTAAAACTTGTTTGTTGTGTGCGTAATCAATCATGCATATCTACGGTTGTCTTTTATATTGATGTATACCTATATCTAGTATCAAGCATTGTAAGATAAGCTTTATTAAAAGTTATATTCCACAACAGGCACTCGATATTTATCGGACTGTCTTAGTTTCTTATTGTAATTGCTCTAAAAATAGGTACTTAACTTGAAAGATTGTAGATAACTAAAGTATTTCGAATAATATACCTACTAATACCTCATATTCAACCAGGTGAGAACTCTGTGTCTAGTTAAACCTAACATAGGCTTTAAGGCACTTCTAACCGTAATGTAATGTTGTTTTTTACCTGAATAAATAATTCTATTCTATTCTATTCTATTCTAATAATAATATTTTTGTTTGCTTGGCGTAGCTACACTCTACCCCCTTATTCGTATGCAAAATAACTTACTTAGTTGCAAAGCTGTGTAATTGCTCACTGTAGGTACTCTAATTTCTTCTCATGTCATAAGAAGAAATCTAAAAGAATATAGAACATTAATAATCATTCATGTCGTCAGGCTGCAGGATAAGAATAAAAAAAATTAACCAAACTCAAGAAAAACCCAAGCCCGTCTACGTTGTGCCGAAGTATTGGCAGCACGATTATGTTATCGCCTTCACACATATTGTGATGCTCCAAGTACAAAGCGGTCTTAGCAGTGTGGGTATACCATATATTTTTTCTTTTAAGTCACTCCTTTTTTTTTGGGTAGTTAGGTACTTTTCAATCCGAAATGTGGTCTTTGTATATTGGAACTGTCCATCCTTCCGTACATGGCATTAGTAGGTATTTCCCCGGGTAAACTGACTCACAGTGACATCACATTTACATATTTACAAACGCAAAAGTTTGGATGGACACAATACAATACAATACACTACTACAATACAATACAATACAAGTACTCTTTATTGCACACCAAATAAAACAGAAACACAGGACAGGAAAACAAACAGATTACGTTGCACAATATGATGTATGTATGTTTGTTTCTTCTTCACGCACATAAATCATTTCCGATGGGATAGAAATAACCTTTGAACGTATCCATATCGCTATTTTATAGTGTCTTCGATGTTCAAATATTATGGTCTTTACATCGACACATTTTCTTAAGCAAACAAATATTGTTTTATTTTATTTGAAGAGCACAGGCAGTTTATAACGAAAATCTAACGTTCTACTATCATTTCAGACGGTTGCTAACGCTTTGGAACACATTTACTACAGTCTGTTAATCGACCTATTTATCTACTTCATTGATCTCTGGGTCCTGAGTATCGGCATCAGTTTTATTTACACGAAATTTCGCGAATTGTATCAATATGACTTGAATGTGCGGACCTTGAAGGCCTTCTTGGAAAATAGTATAATATCGCCTGTGCTTGTGAAGTCTATGACTGAGTATGCGTTACATTTGTGGCAGAGGCAGAGAGGTAAGTATGTACCTATTTATAGCTCGTTATGGTTAAAAACTTTAGATCTAGATGTTGAAAGTTATTTTCATCTCCTTTTCTTTTGTTTTGCTTTTTACAGCAGGTTACATTAGAATTTTTGTATTAAAAGGACAATGTTCAAGCGTGTGACAGTTATGAAAACAAATTGGCACAGGTAATGTGTGTCGTGGAATGGTAGAGGTGGATTAGTTTTAAGTCCGTACGCAAAACGAAGCAACATTTTGCATGTCCGTACTGTTCACCCAAACGGACTCGTAATGTTGAATCCCCCTCTGATTACTAAGCGTTAGCAGGCACTTATTTTACTAGCAAAAAAATTGCATAAAAGAATAGAAACAAATTAGAACTAGTATTTACAATTGAAACAATTGAGCCAACTGCAGACTGCTGCAAACTGTTTAGGATGTATACCGTAAAAATTATTTTCCTCATCTACATAAATAGTATAGATCAAATAGGTTTACGTGGTGATATAACTCTATACGCGGACGATACATGCCTGTTCTATTTTGGTGCTTCCATACATACTATTATGTCACAGGCTCAGGATGACCTGGACATTCTTTTTTCTTGGTTCCAACATAATCTTCTAACAATAAATATTTCCAAAACATGCTACATAATTTTTAAGGCCAGAAACAAATCAATACCTTTTTATGACCGTCCCAATATAAACAATGTTGCTTTGCAAGAAAAGAACAATGAGAAGTATTTAGGTCTACACCTGGATAGTTTTTTGACATGGAACACACACATCACACACATTAAATCTAAACTCTCGTCGCTTACTGGTGCAATAAGAAACGTCATGCATTGTGTTCCACGTCAGACACGCTATACCATCTATAACTCGCTAGTAAAACCGCATTTATTATACTTGATTGAATTATGGGGTAGTGCAGCAAAATCTAAACTAGTTAAACTTCAAATCCTACAAAATAAACTTGTTAAATTACTATTTAATCTTCCCCACCTAACACCCACCAAAATAGTTTACAAACAAACTCATATAATGAACCTTAAACAGTTATATAAATATGGTACGTGCATCCTCGTTCGTAAAATACTAAACCACACCGTTCATACAAACCTATCGTACACTAAAGTTAAAGAAATTAGCAAACGTAGCTCACGCCGCGCCAGCTTCATTGTTCTACCGAGGTCACGCACGAAATATGGAAAAACAACGATACTCTATGAGGGCGCACAGCTTTACAATAACCTACCCTCCCAAATTAAAAATGTAACCTCGTTCAATGTGTTTAAATCTAAACTAACCGAGCATATCATTAATGATGATTCACTTCTCAAAAAATAAGCACATTGAACGAGTAAATTTTTAAACGACCATAACCTATGTAAACCTAATTTTATGTAAAACCCTGTTCTCAAGTAAGTGACATGTAATTTTGTCTTTTTGAGAATAAATTTATTTAAAACGAAAAAAAAAAAAAAAATTTACACAAATTGATGAGCAGTGGATAATGTCAGGTTTCGGAGTATACTGATGATGTTGTCTATTTTATTTAATCGTAAAATTCAGGAAATTGGCTACCCGAGCTAGCTGCGCAGGCCCCAATTTGTCTCCGGGAAGACCTGATGAGTGCGCTCTACATGCATCACTTGGACACCCCTACACTCTTCAAGGAGCTCCCTCCTTACTTCCGGAGACAACTCGCTACAAGGCTCAAGAGAATCGTCGTTTTTCCCGGTAAGGTCATACTTTTTTTCAGATTCAACAATGTTATTGGTGAGTTTTTTGACAAGAGCAAACAAGTTGAGCGAGCTGAGCAAGTTTCTTAATGTATTTTTCTGTAGCAACAAACGTCAAGTATTATTTTGAGGTAAAGCGTGTACTACGCTCACGTCTACTTGCCGAGGGAGACTAGAATGTTTATTGAAGATGTTTTCTAGTAAATATCTTGAATGTTCTAAAAATTTAAATAATGTCACAAAAACTTACGACCTTGACGGGACTTAACCAGCAACCTTCCATTCAGTCACTACCTATTACGCCACAAGGTAAATTAACAGACTGAAATTCTTTGGGACTTTCTGTGGAATCAAGTGCTGTCAGAGGTTTTCTTATACGTGGGTAGCACTATAAAAACAATAAAAAAAAATTAATGGTTATTGTTTCAAGCAGCATTGAATCGTGCACCCAAAAAAAATTACCCAATAAAATAATGCAATCTTTTTATTCTAAATTTTTTCCTTATTTTTACAGGAAAATGCATTATCAAGGCTGGTGATATATATGCTTGCTTGTATTTCGTACACGAAGGTGAAGTTGAAAAGTGGCATGTCGAAAAAAGGTGAATATTTAATTTTCAAATTTACATGCTAAGTTTTTACCGATAATTCATATTGGCATCAATCAATAATATTTTATTCTTTTATTTTTCGCCTATTGAGTCTGATAATAAAAAACATTTATTTACCAAAACCATATGCAATAATAATACAGTACAGTGCCAGCGGAACTCAAACTAAGCATGATGCTTGTATCTTGAGGTCCATAGGTGCGATTGACAGTATGAATAAATAAATAAATAATGCTGGACAATTCACACAGCATTATCTAGCCCCAAGCTAAGCAGAGCTTGCGTTATGTGTACTAGATAACTGATATTCTTTTTAATACAATACACTAATAGATAGATATTTTTTTATTATACACTAGCGATCACCTCGCGGTTTCACCCGTATAGTTCCCGTTCTCGTGGGAATTCCGGAATAAAATATAGCCTATGTCACTCCCTGAAAAGTAAGCTTCCTAAACGTGAAAGAATTTTTCAAATCGGTCCAGCAGTTTCGGAGCCTATTCAATACAAACAAATAAACAAACAACCAAATCTTTCCTCTCTATAATATTATTATAGATAGAAAACATTCAGAACTCCCTGAACTAACTGAATATCTGCAGATCGTTTAAACATTTGTCCTAAGACGAATCGAACCCGCAACCTCCTTCGTCGCAGGCGGACCTTCGCCCGCCGCGTTTGTTAAGTGTGTAGTGTACCTACAGTGTATGCCTGTGTCCGTGTGCGTGTGTGATGCATGTGTACGGGGCCTCATGAGGTACCAGAGCCTCCCAATATAGCGGAACACATGTTTTTAAAATTATAATCCTAAATATTCTTCAACAGTTCGTCATTAGTTTGATATAATTATGTTTATTTTCAGCGGGGAAAGCAGTATGATGTCATTATTATCGACAAACGGATACTTTGGATTGATTTCTGGACTTTTCCCAAACGTGCCATTCCAGCATTCTTACATCTCCCGAACAGTAAGTTGCATAAAAGAAAAGGGTATTAATAATATTAACAGAAAATATATATTTGCAAATTAAAATTACAATCAAATAAGAGAAACAAATTAGAACTAGTATTTACAATTGAAACAATTCAGTCAACTGCTGACTGTTACAAATAATCCACAGGTAGCTCAACTGATCCATAACATAGTATAAATAATTTGTCTGACATTATGAGATACTAGTGTATGCCCGCGGCTTCGCACGCATTTTTTCTATGGAAACGTTTAAAGGTGATTTCCATCCCACGGGAACTTGATTTATGGGATAAAAAGTAGCCTATGTTTGATTCCAGGATGATAATTATCTGTGTACAAAATTTCAGCCCGATCCGTTCAGTAGTTTTGGCGTGAGGAGGTAACAAACATCCATCCATCCATCCAAACTTTCGCATTTATAATTATTTGTGTGAAGTTTGTAAGTAACAATGAATGAATATACCTAAACAACGAAGTGAATTATGTTTATTTCAAACAAGCCTCTGTCCGCGACATTACAAACGATTTTCTGGGGCCAAAATAGTCTAGACCACAGAATAACTATCCAGGGTGGATTTATTGGACGAGGCAGCTTTGCTGTGTGGTGCCGGCTTAGAATTTGCACCACCCCAACTATTTCCGCGTGTGTCGTAAGAGGCGACTAAGGGATATCCACCGGGGGCGGGCAGCAGCGCCCCTGCAGAATGATTCTACCACCGAGGGGATTTTGGGCATTACCCCCCATGTGATAATTGTTTCTTACACTGATCAGAAACTATACGTTACTCCATGCCTAGGCACACAGGGCAATATTGCAAATCGTCGTGGAGAGGTTACAAACAATCATCCACACTTTCGCATTTACAATGTGATTAATTTCTCTTGATTTTGTTAAACAGGTGGTGGATTTGGTAATGCTGCGTCTACAAGACTGGGAAGACTTGCTAGACGGATACCCGGAGGTGAAGAGGAACCTATACAATGCTGCCCGGCAGCAGAAGAAGGACTTCGGTTCTGTCTACGCTTATGTGGAAACGTAGATCCCAACCACGGGCTTTGGTTTTTGTCAAACCCTAGTGTAAATAAGTTTTAAAGAAGCCAAAGCCCAAGAAAAACGGAGCGGAGATCAAAACTACCAACAGATTGGTGTCAAAATAGAGTCGCATGACTATGCATCTAGGATTTTATTGATAGATTTCCCCACATTGCTTATGTGACCTATTTCGATTTTTTATTATACATGTGTTGTGTGCGAATGTCAAGTCTTTCCTTATATTATTTACTGGTCAAGCAAAGACCACGACCCTAAGGTATCAAACTTTTAAAGCCTCTCCTCGCAAACAAATGACACAATAAATCTAGAAACAATAAGAAAACTCATTTTCATTGATGACGTTATATTCCTAAAAACTACGACTACATCTATAACATACACTGCAACTCGAATTTTAGGATTGGGTAGAAATCGTAAACATGAACAGAAATCATGATTGATCGAAGATTTGGTCGAACGTGCAACAATTGAAACAAGAACTTAACTACCTAGAAAAGAGTGGGTGTACCAACTGTAACTACCTAATAGTACAACCTGCCTTATCAGTACATATTAACGCTCCACAGCAGAACATGCCACCCGCAAACAAGAGGGCTTTACGATAATCACCACGTGGCAGGCAGATCGGTGATCGCAGTGCAGATGTAAACAAAACAAAATTAAAATTTTTAAAACCCGTCGACGTTTATTGTCTGAACATGACTAAGAACACTTGGATAAAATTATCTATGACACAAAAAAACTAAACGAAAATTGGTTTATCCGTTTGGGAGCCACGATACCACAGACAGATACACAGATACACAGACAGACACGTCAAACTTATAACACCCCAACATTTTTGCGTCGGGGGTTAAAAATACACAAAAGAAAGCTGCTGCCCTTTCTCTGGTTGGTTCCCTAAAGGTGATATCAAACCGGTCATTTTTCGTTCATTTTCGTCTTTCATTCGGCAACTTTCACTCGAAATGAAATATTTGAACACAAAATGAAACAATAGTGCCGAATGAATTCTTTAATGAACCGATCCAACCGATGTTGAATATTTTCATTCGCATCTTCCACTCGCACTTCGAATGAACAATCTGAACACAGAGCGAATGTTCGTGTGTAGTGCATGATAACTGTTACGACCTCAGATTATACATTGCAGTCACGTCAGTCGGTATCTCATCGGGCTACATTATCTGAATCGGGGGGCACATGCGATATCTCAATTGTCTCAGCCCTGCCTCAACCTGAGTATTAGTATTATGGACACTGAAAAGTAGGAAACTGTAAATATTGAAACGTGGGCATTCCTTTGTTACCAACATAGTATCGCTGAAGTTGTCACTGAAGATCACTGTTTTTGAAAAAATATTTTTTTTATTCTACAAATCACGTATTTGCTCTACTCAACAAGGGAAAAAAAAGTGTAAAAAGTAAATTAAGAATAACAACAAAGGTAACCTAGTAAGTATTGAAGATAGCTACTAATAAATAACTAATACAATTTTTTTTATGCACTTGGGGAGCAGTGGGGTGTAAGGGTGGTGGGTTTAGAGTGCTTCGTCTGCAAAAAAAATCAAAATCAAAAACTCTTTATTTCCATAAATACAATAAATGTACACTTAGAAAAGGTCAAAATATAAAGCTAAACACTGACACGGAAATAAAGTGATATTTTTGATTTCTGTCGCTTCGGTATGTAGACTAAAGTAAAGAAGCGACGAAGAAACCTTTAGCCTGTTAGTTGTTATTTTTCGAGTTGGAGCAAAACCCGTCCCAAGCATTTTTGTCCTCTAGATAATCTGATATTTTATAGTAAGCCTTTTTGCACAGCAAGGTTTTAACAATTTGTTTGAATTTATTTATTGATAATTTTTGCAACTCACTAGGAGTTTTGTTGTAGAAGCGTATACATTGCCCTTTAAAAGATATTTTAATTTTGTGTAGCCTAGTTGTGGGCACAGCGAGCTTATGTTTGTTTCTGGTATTCAAATTATGTTTATCGCTATTTTTAGGGAACTGACTTTTTTTTTTATGTGTGTACAACAAGTTTTCATAAATATATTGACATGGTACTGTCATTATGTTTATTTCTTTGAATTTATCACGCAGGGATTCTCTGGGACCCATATTATAGATTGCACGAACAGCCCTCTTCTGCAGCACAAATACGGTGTTAATATCTGCAGCGTTCCCCCACAGCAGTATACCATAAGACATAATACTATGGAAGTAGCTGAAATAAACAAGTCTAGATGTATCCACGTCTGTAAGATGACGGATTTTTTTGACTGCATATGCTGCAGAACTAAGTCTCTTCGATAGCTTATCTATGTGTGGGCCCCATTGAAGTTTATTATCTAAGGTGATTCCTAAGAATACGGTACTTTCTACTATTTCTAAAGTTTCTCCTTTAACGTTCACATCAGCCTTCACTTGTTTAACATTAGGTAGAATAAATCTAATACATTTTGTTTTGGTTTCGTTTAACAAAAGATTATTGACACTAAACCAATGAACTACTTTTGAGATTGCATTATTCACATCGTCGAAATTTGCGTTTTGTCGTTTCATTGCGGTGCTTCCACCATTAAAATCGTATAATTTTTTACCCATGCAGTAGACAAAACTTTTATTATCCAGAATTACTTTCATCCTGCGTGACTGGGTGACTTAAAATATACCAAATATTATTACCTAAATAACAAGTTTTGAACAAACAGCCTAATCTGTGAAACAACGTTCAAGAATATTATGGCGGCGCAACAAAAGGGTATAAAGAGAATGGTAAAATCAAATCTTTGTTAAAATCTCGAGTCTATTCCTTACTACATCAAAGCCACGAACATTTCCTTACTAAAAGCAATCCCGTTTTCTGAATTTTTCATTCGTAATATGGTGGCAATAAAAGTCTTAGCAACTTTACTGTGGTGGTTTTACGACCTATGTGGTTAAAGGAACAATTTCAATTATCTTTATGGAGCGAGGCGCACCGTTTCTTAAGATGTTGATAAGTACTAACATTGGACTTGGATAAGGTATTATTTTTTCGATATTTATCTCCGCTTGAAGAAATTTGAAGGAAAAACCAAAGGTTTTCTGGTTCATTAGAACTTTTGGAACGCTTCTTGAACCCAATTTTCCTCACTTTTTCGTGAGATACCCGTAATAAATAATAAAATAACACGATTTTGTAGAGATCTTTTAATAATTTCCCTAAGGGTGGGTAATATTAAGAGCCGTATTAATTTAGTATGAACTCTGAAGTGGTTCTGTTCTTATTAAGCTGTTCAAAACATATTGAAAAATTTATAATCATTGGAGATTCAGCCAATTTTGTGAGAGTTTTCATCGCTTTTTCGTACAAGGTGTAGGGGAAAAACTCTTCTGAGCTTGTTTACCATAAAAATAAATAAAATAAAGAAATAAATAGTGCTAGACAATTTACACATTATCTAGCCCCAAGATAAGCAGAGCTTGTGTATGGGTACTAGATAACTTACATACATAGAGATAGATATTTTTTTATTGTACATAGAAAAACATCCAGAACACCCTGAACAAATATCTGCAGATCGTACAAACATTTGTCTCGAGACGGGAATCGAACCCGCAACCTCCTGCGTCGCAGCCGGACCTTCGTCCGCTGCGCCACAGAGGTCGTCTCATAAGATTGGAAATCGAAGATAGAAGTAACAGGCACATTGTACAACCAAAACATAATCTATGAACATACATAATTGCTACGCCGTAGTCAGTGCTACAGAATGCTACGCTGTAGCTCGTGCTACTATGAGTGCTACGGCGGCGTAGCATTTTCACCTTTACGTTAGTGCACTGCGCGTGCCCTGCAATACGTGCAGGGCGGCATACGTGTGTTAATTTTTTTGTTTTTGTGCGATGGCTTATTTCACTTTTTTTGTAACACCAGTGGATACCGGAAGAGCGGAAGTAGGTGCGGATTTTCTAGAGCTTTTCAATAAAATATCACGCACGTTCCTTCGACTTAGAAATCGTTTTAATATCATGTTATATATTTTGCTAAACCTAGACAGGTTTAACAAAATATACAACATGATTCCCACTAATGGCGATAGTTTTCAGTAACCAGTGGGAATTAAAACAATTTCTAGTCTCTGATGAATCTGATGGGCCGGTGAAACCAAAGGCGATCGTTGAAAAAATGTTAAAAACCACGGTCAACAAAATGCAGTTTTTACATAAGTTCTACATTTCTAAATTACATACTTTTTTGTATTGTACATTGTACATACACAATACAGTTTTGTATTTTAACTTTGTCGTTAGTTATTTAAGAACTTAACACCACTTTCCGTTTTATCCCCAAGCATGGCTAGGAGCTTAAAGTTTCCAGCCAGATGTTTTTATAATGCGGACGAGTAAAGCCAAAGCCTGCACAAGATAATAAAACCAAAATTTAATTTTATTAAGCCCGTGGAAAAACAGACAGTCTTTTGATATACCCAGATGTGAATGACAAAGACGCGTTAATTTGTAACTCAGATATATATATAGAACTAGATTCTGCCCGCGGCTTCGCACGCGTTAATTAAACAAAATTGTGAATCTAAACCATTCCCAGATCCCCTTGAACACACACAAAAAATTTCAACAAAATCGGTCCAGTCGTTAAAATTGTGAATCTAAACCATTCCCAGATCCCCTTGAACACACACAAAAAATTTCATCAAAATCGGTCCAGTCGTTTGAGAGAAGTTCAGTGACATACACACTCACAGAAGAATTATATATATAAAGATAAGAAAAAGAACTTGAAACATAACAGTTCACTTTAATGACTCAGCAAGGCTTGGTTGGCGGGAGTTGGTTTACGTACAACCAACGCTGGTCTTCCGACAGAGCAGCAGCCTACAGCTGATGCACACATATCAGTGAAGTCACAGTTATGTATCAGTAAGTCTCCAATTACATACAAAATATTGAAGGACCGTTGACGGACCTTATATATTTTGTACCAAATTGAAGTGACGGAACCGTGGTCCCACTGCGATGTCCCACTGGTGGGACAAAACTATTTCGTGGTCCCACCAAACACACACTTGACCGTCCACATCGCGGGGGGGGGGGGGGGGGGGGTCAACATTAACTTACTCCTAACGAAGCCCGTCCAACCCCCGCGAAGCGGGGGGGGGGGGGGGGGGTCGGGTTCGTGGCTAACTCTGTGACTGAAAGGGTGTGTATATATATAATTGCACCCAGAGCCATAATGTTGAACGGTCAAGTGTGTGTTTGGTGGGACCACGAAAAAGTTTTGTCCCACCAGTGGGACATCGCAGTGGGACCACGGTTCCGGAGTGCAAATTAGAGACTTCACTGATACTGAACTGTGACTTCACTGATATGTGTGAATCGGCCGTTATTGTCTAAGTGAACTGGTAATCGGCATCGACATCATTTTTGACATTTGAAACCTAGCCTGGACTTCGATTGTCACTCTCGTATTGTATTGATAACTGGTAATCGACTTGAAGTTTACTGGTAATCGGTTCGAAGTTAGACAATAAGGCTGACGATTCGATAGATTAACCATCTTTTGGTCACTGCACATTGCACCTACATTACTTACCGATTACAATGACCCCTGACATTTTCTGTAAATACATATTTTGTAACTATTGTGCAAGACCAATTCTAACCAAGTGTCTAATTATAGGTACCAATAGCTTCAAATATTGTTAACTTCTTCTATAAATCTGTTATTACCATATGTTGAACGAGGTAAGAACTAATTTCTAAGAAATCGAATTATATCGCAAAAATTTTCTACTTCGACGGGACTTGAACCCGCGTCCTCCCCTCAGTACGGGAATGTGATAACTTCAATGTTTTCCCTGTAGGTGGAGCTAACGGCGCTTGAGTCCGTAGAAAGTCGCAAAGATTTTCGACTCCCACGTCACTTGACTTCGTGGTGTAGTTGGTTATCACATTCCTGTACTGAGGGGAGGACGCACTATAATAACAAAACCTGAGGTAAGAACTCTTGTTTATTTATTTATTTGAATACTTTATTGCACACAATTTTTAAAGTATACAAATTTTAATGGTGGGCAAATTGCCGATGGCATATTCTACCTGTCAACCACACAAGGTCAACAGCGACAAAAAGGCGTGCATAAACACAAGAGGATAAGTTTAAGTCAAACTTAAACTTATCTTCTTGTGTCTAGTTAAACCATACTATCTAGTTAAACCATAGGCACGTTAAACCAAATACGTAATATTTTATTTTCAATTTTTCTATTTATCTAACCAATCAAAAATCATAGTTGCATTTTCGGTGAAAGGCGTATACGCAATCGAGGGAAGTTGTTGAAGAAAATTTCTGAGTAACTAAATTAACAGTTCGATTGAAAACTGTCACATACCCGCTTCTACTCTTCCCGTATACTGAAAACGCGGCTTTACCTTACCTTTGTCGTGAGTCATGGCGCAGTCTAAGCAAAGAAGCCCTTAGCTTCCGTTCTTACACAATACCTTTGAGGTAGTATTGACAGAGAGCTCGCTTGAACAGCCATACAAACGAAGTTATGTTTAGTTTTGGTTCTCTTTATAGCTTCGAAACTATTTAAATATGGGCGTAAACTTACACACTCTTGGGTACAAGTTATTTCCATTTTTTATTTAGGATCAAAAACGTTGCCAGTCTAGGTAGTCTCGAAACGACGAAGTTGCTGTCTCTAAATATCACAAAACTAAACGACGCCATTTTAGTAGCAAACTCTTAACAATACATCTCAAAACACAACGCTGCAATACTAATGCAGAAAATAATCTGCATACGTAACTATCTGTAGTTAAAATATAGATAGTTGCTAAATAGTTAATAGTTAGTTATATAAAGTGAGTTTATAGTTAATCCATATTTAAAATAAAGATAGATTTTTAAATATGGACAAACTCCGTTTGTCTAGCACAAGCGAAACCAATCAAAACTAACAAAGTTGTCGCTAGCTATTCAAGTGGCCAAGTCAGTTACCTACAAGCTAACAAGCGCATAACTTGGCAACTGGATGAGACTGGATCTCACATCAAACAGACGTGGAAACTTCGGTAGACTACTTGAACTAAGATCGAGTGCAGTGTAATCACTATAACTTCTTAGTATCGACTACAGTGTAAAGGAATGAAAGTTATTTACATTGCTTCGTTGTTTGAGGCATCGATCGGCCCATTTTACAATTCTCAAAAGAGGTACACCGTTCAAAGTACTCTGAAATTTAATATATTAACCTTGAAAATAAAGGTATTCAATAGATATACACCAACTGTACGACTATCACTATTCTCTTACTTTTTATTAGACATGCTAAATCTTTCCCTACATTCAAAAATATGGTCTATGAACATTTTTTCACCTCAAAGTCAAATTGTTAAGTAATAAATCATTAGTATATTTTAATTATATGAATTTACTGAATTTATTTTATCTTATGTACATAATATATCCTAATATATTTATCTTAGGTATTTATAATGGCAGAAGCCTTTATTCACAAAGAAAATTACACTAGTATTTACAATTAAAACAACAAAGCTAACTGCAGACTGTTGCAAACAATCTACAGCTCAACTGATCCATCAATAACGTTAGTTATTTATGTATAGCTAAGTACATTGATTTCTTCCTACTACCTAATCATTATTTGTTTACACGTCATCATGGTCATTACTTTTTCGATGATTTCTTTCTCGTGCATCCTAAGGTTGCCTGGAAGAGATCACTCTTAGCGATAAGGCTGCCCTTTTGTTATTGTGTTCTGTGATTTTTTATTATTTGGCGTGCAGTAAATAATATATCTATTCTACTGTATTGTATCACTTCCAGAACATAATAAAAAGGAAGAAAATGATGCTTGTTTGTTGCAAATGATTATTTTCTCGTGAATAAAAAAATTAAAGCAATATTACATGACACGAAAAACTATTGAATCACAGCAAATTAATTACTAACTAAGAAAAATTATTCTGGTTGTTACGGGCTTTGATAAACGGCTGTTAGGTTGAGATTTGCGTCTAGTTAATCATTTTATTTATATAAGAATTGCTGAGCCTTTTGTTATAAAGTTCTTTTAGCTCCTTAATAAACTGACGACCTCTGCAGCCGGCGGGCGAAGGTCCGCCTGCAACGCAGGAGGCGACGGGTTCGATTCCCGCCCCAGGACAAATGTTTGTACGAACTGCAGGTATTTGTTCCGGGTGTTCTGGATGTTTCTATGTATGATAAAAATATATATTAAAGTAACTTAAGAATAGTTTGATGAGGAGTCATAAAATTTGTTAGAAGAATAGTTCCGATGGTAAAACTCATTTTAAATCTGAATCGAAAACGTTCATAATAAATAACATAGACTTCTGTTGACTTTTTTATGCGGTTCTTGGTCATTTCAAAATCAATCCCAATGTTTTCGTTACCATTTTTCCATTTCAGTTTACTAAGACTCAGACGAACAAAAAAACACAATTCTTCATACTACCTACTTCATACTAGGCAGGTTTTTCGAAAACCAATTAGTCCTCGTTAGTTGCAGAACCATTTGGTTTTCTACATGTCTATTCAAAACTTTCAGCTACGGTCTATCAATTTTTCTTTCATCACCGAGCGTTGCAAGTAATTCACTCCATTCGTACATGACTCATTCTTGGGGTATTCAACACAAGACGCAAAAACGTTGGCTTTATCTACTGTATCATTAAATATTTTACAGTTCACGCTCGTCCTGTATTTTTATCCAGGTTACACTAAATCATCGACGTTCCTGTTTTGTTTACACTAAGGAACCTTTATTGCGTCTACGCGCACACCAAATTTGATTCGAGATTTTACGCACAGATGTTAAAAGTTTTCTGGTTAGAAATTTTAAAAATATTAATAACTAGCTGCATTAGTAAAAATGCCCGTTGTCCTATTACCCGTTTTCCTGTAGGAATGAAGCATTTTCCTGCGGTGAAAAGTAGCCTATGTTCATCAGGCATAATGTAGGCTTCTAATGGTAAAATAATTTTTCAAATTGGTCCAGTAATTTCGGAGCCTATTCAATGCAAACAATCAAATCTTTCCTCTTTATAATATTAGTGTAGATGTATGATAAGAAAGAGCGTTATCTCCTAATACAGGCATTTCATACTTAAAAGGAGGTTCCGAGCACGGATCATATTGTAATATTTTATTAATAAAATAAACATTTTGTTTTTTTTAAGTTTGGCAAATCGCAGACAAGTTGACAAAAGACTGTCAGCTGCCTACAATATACTAAACTAAAATGTCGATTGAACCCGCTGGACTGTGTTTCCAACTTTGGTGTGTTGCAGACCCCATAATATCAATCCGTATTCATCAAAATCCGAAATAAAACTTGTCTGTTTGACATTCTTCCTCAGCTGAATCATACTGAGATTGTATCTGTGAGAAAAACTTAGTTTATATGTATAAGCGTGATATAAGAGTATATAATATATAATCGCCCTTTTATTTATTAAATAATCTTGCCTCTTTTATGACTAAGAAAAAAATGTGTTGTACACTTTGCCTGCTAAAAACACACCGTATGTGTTTTTCTTTTCAAACAGTTAAAAAAAACAAATCCGCACTTGCGCAGCGGCTAAACACACATCTGTGTGACTCAGCACAGCCGTAACATGTTTATTGAACGAAACTCCTGTGCGGCGCACACAACAGCTGTGTGGAGCAGTTAGTATGAATGGCTTTTTTTATGAAACACGTTCGCAGGCGACGACGTGAAGACAGAAATATTCTACTCTAGTCACTGCATAGTTTACGATTATGTGAACTGCAAGGGCGCCACAGTTTATTTTCACTTAATATCGAATCTCAATCCTTGTTGATTGCAGACTAGCAGTTTCAACGTTCACAATGAGCGTTGGCAATGAATAGATTAACCCAGCTTAAACCGACGTAGTTCACTGTATATACTGTGATGAAAGACATATTTATTTCCATGAGACATACCTTACACCTTTGTCACAAGTAAAGTACTGCTACAAATCACCTTCAAATTAGAAATGAATGAATACAAATCATAATCTATGTCCCTTTGACTGCCTGTCCCTTGTGCCTAAATATATTATCACACTAATATTCAAAATGCGAAAGTTTGGATGGATGGATGGATGTTTGTGACCTCTTCACGCCAAAACTACTTAACGGATCAAGCTGAAATTTTGCATACAGGGAAGTCTAACCCTGGAATTAAACATAGGCTTTTTATCCCATAGATCAGTTCCCATGGGATAGAAATAACCTGAAAACGTTGCCATAGAAACAACGCGTGCGAAGCCGCGGGCAGAAGCTAGTAGGTATATAAATTCAAGACACAAGATTTTGCACTAAATAATTTAAAAAATCTCATTACCTACTGAAATAAAAATGGAAAATTAAAAAACAAGAATCTTAAATCTCTACCAATCCATAAACCAGTTTAAAATCTTCATTTTTAACACGAAGAACGGAGCGGAATAATTTTCCGTTTCGCAATAGAGCCAGAGCGTAATTTAGTTCGCCTTTTGATGCTGAATGCACGGGTCTTAGTGGCGCGATAAAATGTGTGAAGCTTATTTTACTTTAAAGCAGCGTTTTTATTTCAGGTATTTTGTGATTATGCAAATGGATTGAGGGAGTTACGCTTAAGAATTGAGCTTGAGCTTTTAAGATACAGTGGCAGGCATTACGGCTTACACAGTTGTTTGACTATTGTCTGCTATTGTTTTGATTAAGATTGGAGGATTTGTGATTTGCATTTTTGGATTTGCGCTCGAGGAGATTTTAATTTCAATTTCAATTTTTGCTCATGCGTACATGTTTAGGTTACCTTAGGTAAATAGTACGTACAAGAAGCTTCTTCCTCGTGCTCCTACTAAATTCTCCTACTGGTAGGAGCACCGGGACACCCATGTCCTGATGCTCCTACTGAACATAAAAACCCCGGGGAATAATGTAATATTCTAAATTTAATTCCTCCTGCTCCTATCACATAACATATTGAACAGTCAACTACTTTAAGCAACTAATAAACAAATAATAACTACTTATACCTAAACACTAATGTTTTCCCTTGTAGGCCTCCCACCCCCGCGAAGCGGGGGGGGGTCAACATTAACTTACTCCTAACGAAGCCCGTCCAACCCCCGCGAAGCGGGGGGGAGCGGGTTCGTGGCGACTCTGTGACTGAAAGGGTGTGTGTATGTATAATTGCACCCATAGCCATAATATGATGACACAAAATAGTGAGGTGACTGTTCACCTGTAGGTACTTGAATCAGAGTATGCCTATAAGGAAATCTATTTTAGTTATGTCTCGATGCTCCTACTTAGCGTTTTACAATTTCCTTTTGCAGTAGGAGCATCAGGACATGGGTGTCCCGGTGCTCCTACCAGTAGGAGAATTTAGTAGGAGCACGAGGAAGAAGCGGTACAAGAACCCTGTAGGCCACTGAAAAATAATTTATATAAAATGACAAAAATGAGTTTACATTAATTTAAATAAAACCAAAGATTTTTTTTCTGTGGCGCTGAGGCCTGTGTCCAGCAGTTGGCTAGATCAACAATACGCAGAAGTTTTAATGTAATTCCATCCGCAAGTACTAAATTCTGAGGCTGGTTGTGTGTACTAAATTGTTTAGCTTATTCTGATTCCCAAATTCCACTTCGACTAGGTGTCCAACCGTGAAGAATTTACGTGATGGCTTTGCAATATTTTACCTTCAGCTGCGGTCGCCGTAACTGACTCGGGGCTGCTCTCCAGAGATCTGTGTGTTTACGGGTAGGTCCTACTGATTCTCTTGGTTTTTACAAATTGTAGAACAGATAATGGTTGAATTGCTACAAATCATTTTGCCTATGTCTAGCAGTGGGTAGCTTACTACCCACTGCGAAGTATAGGCAGATGACGATTTTTTTAAATCGGTCGTGTGTTTTCATGATACGTTTGCTGATATGTGTACAAACATTGAATTAACTAACCAAGGGTATTTTTCGCACTTAGTTACTCCCGCTTGCTTACCTGCTTTTCCTCCGACAGCAAAGATTTTTTAGAGACTTATCCCACACACAGATAGACATAAGTTGGAACACAATGTAGTGTGCTAAGCACAGAACGGTTTCGCTACGCTAATTGATAAAGTACCTACCCTAAAAGAGAAATAAAACCCAAGTAACTTCAGTCTCAATTTAACATCCAACTAACAGGTACCGTTTATCCAAGTTACCTGCCAGAATAAATAAATGTAAATCTCACAAAACGGCATCATTTAACTCAATTTAGTTAATGCTTTGCCTCTTGATTTCTCACATGTCTACAGCAGCGTAACATTTATTTTAGTTGTGAGAAATCGTTTGGCCCATGGAGGATTCGCAAGGGGTTGGTGGTAAATATACATATCGACCTTAACCTCAACAGCCTGTAGTGGTCCACAACTGGACGCAGGCTTCCCCCTGATAAGCGCCTTATTGGCTTTTGTCTCATGGGGGTAGTGCTCATAATCCCCATGGCTGGGGATCGCAGTTTCGGTGATAGAATTGTACTGCAGGGGGCGCTGCTGCCGCCCCCGGTGGATATCTCTTAGACGCGTCTAACGAAACCCGCGGGATGAGTTGGGGTGGTGCAAATTCTAAGCCGGCACCACATAAAAGTTTGCATTAATGTTCGTTTTAAATTTCTAAATGAATACTGCAGTGGAAAAGTTTGGGTTTCCTAAACATAGAATGAATGAATGACCACTTTATTGTACTTACTTGAAATTAACATAATTATAAATACTTTAAACTAAATTATAAACAAACACAGTACAAAAAGCAGCCTTATCGCTGAGAGCGATTTCTCCCGGGCAACCTTGGGGTGGATAAAAATTGAAATAGATTTAGGGACCGTGTTTTAAATCGAATTGTAGGCAAAGCGTGTTTTGTATTTATTTGCTTTTAATTTTTAGGGCAATTGAGGCGTTTAAAAAACACAAATGTAAGAACATAAAGAAATACGCAAATTAAAGCCGCATCGAGCGTGGAAAGCGTGTGGCCAACACGATTTGAGCTTGTGGCTTTAATGTGCACACGCCTTAAATCTTATTTTAATAAACAGTTACTAACAAGAAAATGACAATCAAAGAATAGAAACAAATTAGGAACAAGTATTTATAATTTAAACAGAGGAGCCAACTGCAGACTGTTGCAAACAATCTAGAGGTAGCATAAGTGATCCATATCAATACCAGTTGGAAGCTTCACAAGACAGCAGTTACTTATTGCAATCTTAGAGTTACACTTTATTTGGAAATAATACCTACCTAATTACCTTTAAATCGAATATTTACTTATGTAAGTATGTTTTTCAATAAATTTCACGATGAACTTTCCTCTCTTATAATAGATTTTGTGAATTTCCCACGAGACACGAAGTTCCCAGACATAATAGTAAAGTACAAGGAAAGGTACTTACAAAATCACTTACCAATTCTTTCAATTTACCTCAACTTGGCTGGTTCTATTTGAACTTGGCCTAAGCACGGCTTACAATAGATAGCTCTTTTGTTTCACTTGTGTTCATAAATAACTGAACGAGTTGGAACGTTCACCTAAGATCTTTAGAATGTTGTTGCTACGCGGTGAGAGAATTTGCTATACACGTAGATATTAGGTTAGGTTAGGTGGAAGTACTCTTATTTCCGCATTTAGACTCGTGTTTGGTCCATTATGCGTCTCATTTGCTAGCATAGCCAGCCTAACTCCGTCCAGAAGCGCAGAATCTTCCTGGGATCTTTACAGGCTTCGCGGAGTGACGTAGATATTATAAATGTTTAAAATTTTATAGCGGTTTTAAACAACCGGGTGTAGGTAAAATAATACCCACCAGACGATGAATTAAGGCTTCTTAAAATAAGTTTGACTGGCGCATGATTTCGGTATAACCACTTATTGGCTGCTTAAACGAACCAAAAAATAATTTTATGTACTCGTATGGCCTCGTATAATTTTATATAGTAAAGTGTTATGTACTCGTATAATTTTATATACTAAGGCCTACGGACCTACTTAAGGAGCTGAGACGTGGACACTCACGGTAGGGCTGGTCCACCAGTTCAAAGTCGCTCAGTAAACTATGGAAAGAGCTATGCTCGGAGTCTCTCTGAAGGATAGGATTCGTAACGAATACATCCGACAGAGAACCAAAGTTATTGAAATAGCCAAATTAGCAAGCTGAAGTGGCAGTGGGCCGGCCATATCTCGCGAAGAACCGACAACCGCTGGGGTAAACGTGTTCCTGATCGGTGACCGCGACTAGGCAAACGGACGGTAGGACGCCCTCCAGCCAGGTAGGATGACGATCTGCGAAAGACTGCAGGCAGATGCTGGATGCGGCAGGCTGAAGACAGGGCGCTATGCTGGTCATTAGGGGAGGCCTATGTCCAGCGGTGGACTAATATAGGTTGATGATGATGATGATGATGTATGTAGCAGCCAATATGCGGCTAAGCCAAAATCACGCGGACAAAGTGCAAAAAACTCAAAAATAGTCCAGATTTGTGTTATTTGTCTATTGTAGTGGTAAGAAATTATTTTCAAAAGTACTTTATTCTAAAATCTACAAAAACAGTTTTCATAGTACCTATCCTCGGGCCGTGGATGTTTACTAATTGGATCTATAGCAGGATGTGAAATCGAGATAGCATCCAATTCGCTTCTAGCGTCTGCTGTTAATGAATGTAATATAATAAATAATAATAATAAATAATGTAAGTAAGTAAGTAAAATCATTTATATGTTATTTATACGCAGTTATTTAAAGCCCTAAGCACAGATATTATAATACTATCCCTAAGCGAAACAGAGCTTGTGTTATGGGTACTAGATAACTGATATCCTATCCTACTATTATTTTAATTGCGAAATCTTGTGAAAAATGAAATTTTTGTTATCTCCAAAACTACTGAACAGATTAAGATGAAATTTAATATACACTTAGGACGTAGCCTAACTTAAACAATAGGCTACTTATTATTCCAAAAATACGCATGCGAAGCCGTGGGCAGAAGCTAGTACTTAATACACTACATAGATAGATTTATTTTTATATATAGAAACATCCAGTACTACACCTGGAACAAATATCTGCAGTTCGTACAAACATTTGTCTTGAGCTGGGAATCGAGCCCGAAACCTTCTGCGTCGCAGGTGGCCCGCCGCGCCACAGAGGTCGTCGTAATGTAAATGTTGATTTGTATCAAATAAATAGCCGATGCAGTGTAAGCTAGTGGTTCGTGCTGGGCGCTCTTCTGGGCGGATTAACAGAATATCAGCTAAGCCTTCCGAATTGTTGCAATAATGGACGGGCAAGAGACGGAGCTACCTTTACTCTTATGCTTGTTGTCTTGTTGAGAGAAGTTTATAAGTGGGAGGGATTATTCTTCCTTTTGAATACCTACATTTTTTAAATCATATTGATTACTTTGCAAGGTATGTCGCCTATCATAATTATTTAAGGCACTAACCCGACCCAAATCAGCGCCACCACCTGTTTATCTTATTATTATGTTAAACGAAGGAAATTTCAAAAAGAATCTGTCGCATGGGAACTGATTTGTAAGATAAAAAGTAGCAAAGGTGACAAACTACAAAAATCTCAGCACAATTTCAGCCCAATTCGTTAGTTTTAATGTAAAGAAGCAACAAACATTCATCCATCCAAACTTCCGCATTTATTATAATAATGTGGTACCTTTTTTTGTATCTGGCGAGGAAATTCATATATGAATAAACTGGTCTGGGGGGACCAGATTCCCCACATTAGGACTCGACGTCCTGAGATGGACGTAATACCCACTAGAACCGCTCCGGTGTCCCTCTCTCGTCACTTTCGCCGAACCACAGGAACATTTAAAACCGCCGCGGCCCGACTGGCGTCCCCTCTTCCTCCTATACATGGCCGGCGAGCCCACCACTCCACATACTCGCGACCCCTATTCTTCCGTCACCTTTCCTCCCGATCAGGACACAGACCGGACAGACACAGTTGAAACCGCAAGTGTTGACCTCTGCGCCCAGGTGAGCATTATTGCCCCATACTACTACGGTCTCGCATTTAGACACGCAAACACTCACACTCTCACTTAAACCATTTGTTCTAGTCACGCGGGCACAGTGCCGCGCACACTCGGCTAAAGCAAGCGCGCATCACTGCCCCGAGTGTCCCACACCCTGTGCCCACACCTGTGCACGAGTATCGCAGGTTGCATCCCGCAAGTCTCGTGCCATCCGTCACCTTTCATTATCACAGAGCCTTATGCTACATGGCCCACTCAATAGTGTGGTACCTATTGCGGGATCTACCAGGGTTTTTGTGCACACTGCAAAAGAGCCTTCCGATGTTTTCATAGCTCGTAAATTTAGCCTAGCCAGCGGATTCCCTCACGTGGTGACTGGATGAAACATAGCCTTTAAAAGAGAACAGCATTGTCGCTAGGAAATCTAATCATTTTCTGAACAGGTCTTAATGGCCCGTAGCAAAAAAAATACAACCTTAGAAATAATTTTATCGACCTCTTTTATTAACTACTAGGATATTACAAATTATTTTCTCAAAAAACAATACAAAATAATTTATCAACCACCACATGCTTAAAACTGTTAAAACAGTAGGTACCTATTTACTGAGCAGTGGCTAAAAGATTTTCTAATCTTTCTCACCCATTCATCATCCTAAAATCCTCTTGTGCTCTCTGCTACACAAGACTGCAAAAAAGGTAAAACTTTTCAGATGCCTATTCTGGAAACAACATTCTACATTCAAAGCTTTAATGTCGATTCTCTTGGTACTTGAACTAAAGTAATGATAATGACTCATCAGGCGTAAAAGAAAAAATTATTAACCCTATTTATCTAAGAATTCAATAGATGACAGACATCTTTACTGGAAGAATAAAGGTTATGGTACAGTTTCATGTCAACCTGTGAAAAGTGAGCAACCACACACCAACAACGCACATGCACGGTTGCACTGAGAAAACCGTACACTTTTTTTGTTTGTACAGTAAAGACCAATTATAGGCAGAATGCATTTTTTTATAGAGTTTCTTGCTCGTTTAATTCTTCTTACTGTTTCTATGTACTAACATAGAAACAGTGAGGAGACATATTCAACACCAGTACAAGTAAGCTTAGACGCTTACTTAGTGATCAATTTTATAAAGTCTAAGCCAACTATATAATTATGTTACCTAATTAACTTAATTTACTTATTGTTTTTTTCAGTATTTTTTTATTCGTTATGTTTTTGTTTTTTTTCTAATAAGTCGTCAACTTACTGTGTATCATGCTATTATTAAGTATATCTGCGGAAACTTATAATTAGCCGTCAACAAACATGCACTGGTCTATCCAGGCATGTTCATCTGAAATTTGTAAACATAGCTGTAAGGGTCTCCATAATTGTAGAAAAAACAAATTAAAAAAAATTACTTCAAACTAAAAACATCATTTTTACAGTGTTGTCGTATATTTTGATATTAAGAAAACGCCGATTTTAAAATGTTGACATCCCTTTCAATTAAAAAGTACAGCGACATTTCAAAAATAAGGTTAAATCACAAAAGTGTACAAGTTTTCAAAATAAATTAGTCCTCTTGCTGGCCGAAGCTCGCAAGCATATCCTTCTCAAGTTATTATCACAGGCAAACCAAACAAAACGTACATTCCATTTTGCTTAACAGTAACAGTCGCTATACTTTTAAAACTCCTTTCTACGTGAAGCTGAATTAAAAATTAAACGGTCTGGTTAATTTTGAAATGTTCATTTGAGAGAAATATTAATTAGAACCTTAATCCCTAAATATTTTACTTTCAATAACATTATTGGATATTGGATGAGGAAGGCAAAAAGCGAAGAGTTTTTTACCTAACATTTATTTAATATTATTTTAATTCTACTTTAAGATTCATTAACTATCTGTTCACCGTAGAAAATGAGCCCCAAAAAGCTATAACCACACAATTGTGTGTGGTGTGTCGTGTCGTGACGCGTCAGAAGGATAGGTTCCTGGTACATTAATATAGTTAGGAACACATTATAACTGGGACACAACACACAGTAATAATGTGTTTCTAGTCGTACTATTATGTATGAAAACGCTTCTGACGCGTCACGCACGACACACCATACCACAAAAATGTGGTTCTACATCAAATAACAAATCTCTCAACTATGATAGAAATCAATATGATTTTAATAAATAATAATAATAAATAATGCTGGACAATTCACACAGCATTATCTAGCCCCAAGCTAAGCAGAGCTTGTGTTATAAATAAATAATGCTGGACAATCCACACAACATCATCTAGCCCCAAGCTAAGCAGAGCTTGTGTTATGGGTACTAGGTAACTGATATACATAATACAATACACTACATAGATAAATATTTTTTATTATTCATAGAAAACATCCAGAACGCCCTGAACAAATATCTGCAGTTCGTACAAACATTTGTCCCGAGGCGGGAATCGAACCCGCAACCTCCTGCGTCGCAGGCGGACCTTCGCCCGCTGCGCCACAGAGGTCGTCGAATTTTATGTCAACAAAAACGACCAATGCCATTTTTTATACTCAAAAAAAATAATGGTACGGTAGAGTACGTGCTGTACGGTAGAGATTATGCATACGTTTTAAGGTACCTACTAATTATAGCGACGTCATATAAATATTTCGGTGCAGCTTTTATAGTATAACGACAAAATGTCGAAGAAACCAGAATTAGGACTATTTCTCTTGCAAAGATGAGCGTATTTGGTAAAATAAGAGTAGGTTCAGAGAATCGCCGCAAAGCCTGAATTTCGCCAGTTTCATTGCTACTTTGTTTCGAATTTTCAGTGGCTTTTATTTTATTTTTTGCGTATTGTACGTTTTGTAGGTTCCTGTCCTACTTATTTATATTGAAAACTAGACCGGCTACCCGGCAACCGGAATGTATGAAAAGGGACTAAACGTCGGTGTATCAAAATAAAAATAAAAACACGATATGCGAAATAATATTGATAATGATGTCGATGCTGTTGTTTTAGGATTTTTAACTTAAATTTTAAGTTTTCTTAATTTTCTGAGATAGGTTGACCTAAGAATATGGTATTCTCTGTACCGATCCCAAAAATACCACACAATCCATATTTCACTTTTTTCAAAAGAATCTGGCCGTTGTTCACTAGAATAAATTTTAATCACGACCAAATTAGATGCCGTTAAAATTAGGTAGACGTTTCTAATCATAGCTAAAATGCTATGCAAAGAATAGGATTTTAACTAAGTTAAGTTTATTTAGATCTGTCGACCCAATTTTAAACCTGGCCGTCTAATTTTTGAAACATAGAATATTTTAGCTAATTCTAAAACAACAGAATCGTCTCCAATGTAGGTTTAGCAAAATTCCAAACGGCTTGCAAATAGTTTTCCTCTCTTTATTTTGTGTAACTTCATTTTCCCGTAGGAGTTTTAAAGGGTAATTTTATTCATCCTTTTCTCGAAAGTTTATTGAAAGAACTAATTGCACTTCTTTTGCGGGCATTTCATTATGTCGACATCAACGAGGCAACGACATCCATTCATTTTCTTTTCTGTTTTATATTTTGCAAACAATATTTCGCTTTTTACCGTTAAGTATTTCTATGAGGAGTCTTTGTGTATTGATTGAAATTGTATTGCGGATGCAAAATAAAACAAAAGCTTCCTACTTTATTCAGAGTAATAAGAAGACTATTATTATTGCCATATAGCAAAACATTTGTGAAGAACATGGTGTTTGTGCACGAACAACGTTAAAACAACGGGACGAATCTGGCCGAAATATTGGCAATATTTAGGACAGATTCGTACCGTTGTTTTTGAGTTGATCTAGATCTATTATTTGATTGCTTAAGCTATATTATATTGCTTAAGCAATCAAATAATAGATCTAGTAATAGATCAATCTTTCTGAAGCATACCTACTTTTATCCGATAAAACACGAATTAACCTAGTTTGTTGCCTAGATTACTACATACTGTTTACTAGTATTACACTCTATAACCAATTGTAAGAACCAAATCATTCCTATCCTTTTTTTCTGTATTCGTATAATAAATCTTTGTCTGTCTTGCTTTGCCTATTGAATAAACAAATGCAAGATAATGCTAGGTCGCCAACTTTTACCTCGGTGCTTTAGTCTAGACTAAACAGTTTGAAGCTGGATAATAAGGCAGTAGATGATTGTTTTTTTGTGATTTCGATGTCTGTCGAGTTAAAAGATAGCCTTTTATTTTTGCTAAAGCTGTGTGCTTGTCAATGGTAGGTATTTAATTATTTTTGTTTTTGGAACCGATGTGATAAGATAGTTTTCACGTTAGTTCACTTGGTTAGAGCACTACCACGCCGGTGGCGGTAGATAGAAGTGCGGACAAAAGGTTGTCCCAATTCAGGGCTGCACCGCTGCCACACACCACAAGGATGTGCATTCAATTATGGACTTCAAGAAGTATCATTAAGATACATTATTATATTCAGCATCAGATTCTGATGACAGACGCTTGTGGGAAGCAATTTTGTCACTCATTTTTGAATGCATATTTTTGTGCCGTGCGTGATTATAGTGGTGACGTAATTGCATTTGAGCTTCAATGATTAAGTCATTTCGGTCTTGGTAAATTCTGCGTAATTTGGGTTGTGAGCTGTGCCCACAGTTCTGTAGAAGATTAGTTCTATACTTCATTAATGTTGCATCATCGTATAAAATATGTAAGAGCTGCAATAAATTTGTGTGTGGCAACGAACCGGTGACTCAACTACCAAGAAAAAATTGCAATAAATCACTAGAAAGAAGAATGAAGCCCTAAAGATGTAAGTAAGATAAGTACCATCAATACCGACTATCGAAGTCCGAGATGCAGAATAAAAGTTCTAGTTCTGCTAGCGCTCTTTAGACATCCCCAGCGATTACTATTCAATACTTACTAGTTTTAAACACGAAACTATAGTTTTGCTGGAATCTTTACAGGTTTTGTTGGTCAGCCTGTAAAAATGCCAGAACTCTATGTCCTACAGAGTAGACGAGTCCGACTGAGTACCTACCTACAAGTGAAATCAAGACAGCTAGAATAAACAGCGAAAGCAGAAGTGGTATTTTAACAGGGCTATTATATCTATACTACTATTATAAAGAGGCAAGATTTCATTGTTTGTTTGTATTGAATAGGCTCCGAAACTACCAACCGAATGGACCGATTTGAAAAATTCGTTCACCGTTAGGAAGCTTACTTTTCAGGGAATGACATAAGCTATATTTTATCCCGGAATTCCCACGGGATCGGGAACTACGCGGGTGGAACCGCGAGGCGATTGTCTAGTATTATATATATTCCCAACTTATATATACCAACTATTATATATATTCCCAACGGCCGCTACTTTTCACTTAAGAACGGGCCGTTGGAACCGTAAAGCACTTGAGTGATGACCACGTAGGAAGGCGCAGTGTGGGTAGGCTTACCCATGCGGTGGTCCGACGACCTGGTCAAAACGCAGGATGCGGACAGTGCACGATCGGTCAATGTGACGTTAGGAAGGCTTATGTCCAGCAGTGTCCGTTACGACTGAGGGTCCACATTGGAATATCATGATTCTGAATACGCTATTAATTAGAAAATGCTCTGAAAGATTTGTTAATACAGTCTATTATTTGTAAAAGTTACAGTCAATAGTTACAATCGGTCATATGTGGTCCCTCAGACGTGGCTTGGAGATCGTCATGTCTCATGAACTAAGCAAAGCTCACAGATTCCATGAATTACAACATTTAGTAAAACATTTGTTAGAGTAAATTTCAAAAAACCTGCCCTTTCCTTTCACTGGAAAATACAAAATCAACTGCAGAAGAGAGTCCCTCGGACGTGTACATACACACCTATTATCTTAGGAACTATTAGTAATGTTGAGTTTATCGATGCACGCAGCTTTTGTAAAACATTAAGTACATTTTTTAATTAATAGCGTATTAAGAATCATGAAATTCCAATGTACTTTTCAAGCCACGTCTGAGGGACCACATATTATAACCGATTGTAACTATTGACTGAAACTTTTACAAATAAGAGACTGTATTAACAAATGTTTCAGAGCATTTTCTAATTAATAGAGTATTAAGAATCATGAAATTCCAATGTAGACAATAAATAATAAATAAATAATGCTGGACAATTCACACACAGCATTTTCTAGCCCCAAAGTAAGCAGAGCTTGTGTTATGGGTACTAGATAACTGATATACTTAATACAATACACTACATAGATAGAATTTTTTTATTATACATAGAAAACATCCAGAACGCCCTGGACAAATGTCTGTAGATCTCGGAATCGATCGGGGAATCGAAACCGCTACCTCCTGCGTCGCAGACAGACCTTCGCCCGCTGCGCCACAGAGACCCTCGGTCGTAACGGACACTGTCCAACAGCGAACGTCTTATGGCTCGTATGATAATGATAATGAATCATAAATAAATAAATAATTAAATAACGCTGGACAATCCACACAGCATCATCTAGCCCCAAGCTAAGCAGAGCTTGTGTTATGAGTACTAGATGATAAATAGTATTATGCTCTCGTGATGTAAAAATGCATTACCTACGGTAATGCATTTGAAGGCAGAATCGCAGACATACCGTATGGATGACCCTACCATCCCATGTAAGTTCCTCATAAAACTAGTCAAATATTTAAATAGGACAAAGTAACGCCATAATAATGCAAAAACATGATTACAGTGCATCATTACACGTTTGTGACCGCAGCATCTCTCCCTGTCAACCCCATGTTTGGAATGATGCCAAAAATAATACTTTTGGAAGCTGCAAGCGTATGTATGCTCCAGATTTTTAAATTTCCACTTATCCACATTGTTTCTACCGAAATATCGTTAATATTTATCTCTTATCTAGGCTACAGTTTTGTGGTGAATCCTGTTGGCTCCAAGATTGTATTGTAAGCCTTGTGCATCATCGCAAACAACAGTAGACGTGAGGCATGATTCAGCACAGCCACAACTGACGGTAAGTATCTAAGCAACCAAATGCTGTGCATGCTATTCAAATCGGATTATTCCGGGAATCCCCCGACGCCGTCCCCCACGTGGGGAATAGTTGTGAAGGACTAACATCATAACATGCATTTGTAGCGGAACTAGAGTTTGAGCTTAAGCTCTGCGCACATTAATCCAACGCCGCTCCCATGAAGCACAAAAATATATAGATTTTAATATGCTTAAACTCGTTTTTTATAAAAACATTGTTATTGACATTGACAAAATGGCTTCCCACAAGCTGCAAACGAGTGGCCCGCGAGCTGTCTGTCACCTGATGCCGTCAATATGAAAAGCATCTTAATGTTACGAAATAAACTCATATTTGAATGCCCCTGTGATCTGCAAGAACCTTTATCCTTCCAAGGTGGAAACGACCGTCTTTTGTTATTCGGAGACTTGGGCTACAAATTTGTCACGACAGCGTAGTCACTTCTATGAAAAAACCTAGCTCCAAATAACCAAGGTATATAGTTATGTCACTGTCACAGCAAAGTAAGGCGCTGCTGGCCTGGCAGACAAAAATGTCCAACTTATGCTTCTTGCTTAAAATATTCTCCAATACAATTTTCACAAGGCAGGTTCTGCCTAATCCAGCCTCTCTTACTCTAGGGACCGGAAGCTCCAGAACTTTGCTTGGTCGGCGAGCTAACGAACATCAATTAAAACCTTCCTGACGACTATCGCCATTTAATTAGGGAACTGGAAAGCGATCTATTTAAATCTATAGATTTTTTGTCAGGTACTGACTTTTAATAACTCGTATGGAGTCTACCCATTAAAGTCAGGGACGCAGCGGGTTCGTGTGACATTTCAGTGTATAAATGTGAGTTAGGGCTGTCGCATATCTGGATCGCACCACTACTATCGCACAGCACAAAAAATTGCTTGAATATGAGTTACTCGAAAAACGTAGATGCAAGTAATTTAAATTGACGGCATCTGGATAACAGACAGCTGACGGGCCAATCACATAAGGTAAGCTATTTTCTCACTGTGAAATGTATTTATAGAAAGATTAGTTTTATTTGAATGCTTATTGTTGTGGCTTTTTTGGGTGGATGTGCTGAATCCTTTATTCCTTGTGGTCAGCCTAGTCTGGCCAACGGGATTTTTTTCCGTGTGCATCATATTCTAGTTTCGGATTTCTACCCAATCCCAAAATTTGAGTTGCAGTGTAGTTCCTTGGAACATAACATCATACATAAAATATGTATTTATGTAACATTGTATTATATTAAAAAAAAAAAAAAAAAAAAAAAAGGGTACGGAAGAACCGGGAGATCGCGGAACTAGTGGCCGAGCCCAACATTATTGGCGAAACAAAATCACACAGGCTGCGCTGGCTCGGCCACGTGCTACGAATGGAGGAAGATCGGGCTGCAAAACGGGCTTTTCTTGGAGCGCCGGTTGGCCGACGACCAGTCGGTCGGCCCAGATACAGGTGGAAGGATGAAGTGGAGAAAGACCTTCGCTCACTTCAAATCTTCGAACCGGACTGGACGGAGGCGGCGCAGGACAGAAGCTGGTGGCGATCTGTTGTGTCGGAGGCCAAGACCCACTTCGGGGTTGATGCGCCAGGATAGTGAGTGAGTGAGTGAGTATTATATTATGTTTATCAGTCATCTAGTACCCATAACACAAGCTCTGCTTAGCTTGGGGCTAGATGATACTGTGTTGATTGTCCAGTATTATTTATTTATTTATAGATCAAAACGAGGTTTCTTATTGTAACTAGATTTATTTGTTTTCAATAAAGTTCTTAATAAAGTTAAAGTAAACAAGTGTTTTGATATTTCAATACGATTTAACAATTCACTAGTGTTTTACCCTACCTCGCTTCACTTCTTGGAAATCTCTATTTTTATCCAGTCCTGAGCTGTACTCTGAATAATATCTAATAATGATTGTTTTATCGCTAGTTTTATACATGAATTTGAGAACATAAAAGTAAACGAGAATATTCTGAACAATTAAATCAAGAATATTTTGAACAATATTAATCTCTCTTTATGTTTTTAAGAGAGACAACAAACAAACAAAAATGCACCTACATGATCATGATAGTGTGACAGCAATATTGGGAACCTCCCGAAGTATGAGTCGTCAAGATCACGTATCGAATCTCGGTAATATCGTCGACCAAACTCGGGGCTCAAATCTTCCGCTGCGAAAGGTAATGAGCGGAACATTTCATCTGAGTGAAGTAAAATAAAGCTTTCCACCTGAGGGAATTTTACAGACAAAATTAAAACCAAAAAGACAAAAAAGTGTTAACCTCTCTCAGATAGGCGCGGCCTACGGTAGCGGCCAAGTAAATTTGTCAAGATATATTTTGTAAATTGTTTTGGCAAGGAGAGGCCTTAAAAGTTTGATACCTTGGGGGAGTGGTCTTTGTTTGACAAATAAATAAAATAAAGAAAACTGTACATTTATAAACAAAATAAATTCAAAAAATCGAAATAGGTCACCTAAGTTACGTGTGAAATCTACCAATAATATCCTAGACACATCTCATGCGATGCTATTTTGACACCAATCTGTTGGTTGTTTTAATCTGCGCCTTTCTTGGATTTTTGCTTCGTTGAAACCAATTTATACCAGGGTTTGATAAAACCAAAGCCATGGTTGGGGTCTACGTTTCTACATAAGCGTATGCAGAACCGAAGTCCTTCTTCTGCTGCCGGGCAGCATTGTATAGGTTCCTCTTCACCTCCGGGTATCCATCTAGCAAGTCTTCCCAGTCATGTAGACGCAAGTATACCAAATCCACCACCTGTTAACAATATCAACATGATAGAAAGAAAGAAAAGAAAGAAAATCAATTTATTGGTTCACCAAATAGGTAATAAAAAACAAAAATCTTAAATATAAAACATTGTCTATGTGAACCAATGTAGCTCAACAAAAACAGAAACATGATTTAATTATAGCTAATGCGAAAAAGTATTAAATATTATTATTATTAAGAGACTGCAAGATCCCACTGCAGGGCGAAGGCCTCCCTTTTCACCTTCCAAATTGTGGCAATTTTTTGTTACCTCCAGTTCATCTTTCCATCTTCGCGAAAATGTAGATGAACTTTATTGATCGGGCTGAAATTTTGCGATATTGGAGTGTGTAAACTATTCGTAGAACCATAGTATAATAGCCTCTCTTTTTATCTTTTCTCGGAAAACCGTTTGCAAAGTCACGGGCAGAAGCTAGTTTCGAATAAACACAAATTAACCAGTTAGTTGTTTAAGTAATTTAATTTTAGCTTGTCAAATTCATTGTTAATTACATAAATACCGTTTCGTTATGGAAAACTTACCGTTCGGGAGATGTATGAATACTGGAATGCCACGTTTGGGAAAAGCCCAGAAATCAATCCGAAGTACCCGTTTGTGGACAATAATGACATCATTCTGCTTTCTCCGCTGAAAATAAATATAATTTTATCGAACCATTTACAAACATTCGAACATTACTTACATAATTTTAGAAATATGTGTTGCGGCATTTTCAATAGGAGAAAAACAAAAGAATAAATGTGTGGTTGAAATCAATCTGAATTATCGGTAACTACTTAGCATATAAATATGACAATATAAACCCACCTTTTTTCGACATGCCACTTTTCAACTTCACCTTCGTGTACGAAATACAAGCAAGCAAATATATCACCAGCTTTGACAATGCATTTTCCTGTAAACAAGAAAAAATTCAATGAAAAAGAAGCTTGCATTATTTTATTGAGTAATTTTTTTGGGTGCACGACTCAATGCTGCATGAAACAATGACCATTCTAAAAAAGTTTTTTCTCTTTTTGTAGTGCTAACCCAAATATACATATAAACCTCTGACGACGCTTAATCCCGTAGAAAGTCCCAAAGTTTCTCAGTCGGCTAATTGACCTTGTGGCGCAATAGGTGGCGCTTTCCGTACTGAATAGAAGGTTGCTGGTTAAGTAACATCAAAGTCATAATTTTTTGGGATAAGTGTTATTTAAATTCTCAGAACATTGAAGAGGCTTATTGGAAAACCTCTTCAGTAAGCATTGCGGTAATTTTGTCTCTCTCGGCAAAGAGACGTGGCGTAGTAAACGCCTTACTTCCAAATAATACTTGTCGTTTGTTGCTACAGAAAAGTACGTTAAAAAACTTGCACTCACCAATTATATTGTTAAATCTAAAGAAAATCATGACTTTACCGGGAAAAACGACGATTCTCCTGAGCCTTGCAGCGAGTTGCCTCCGGAAGTAAAGAGGAAGCTCCTTGAAGAGTGTAGGGGTGTCCAAGTGATGCATGTAGAGCGCACTCATCAGGTCTTCCCGGAGACACATCGGGGCCTGCGCAGCTAGCTCAGGTAGCCAATTTCCTGAATTTTACGATAAACTATATAGACACCTTCATCATTATCATCCGAAAGCGGACATTATTCACTGCTCATCAATTTAAGCAACAGTTATAGTTTCTAATTTCTAAGAAATAAAATAATATCGCAAAAATTTTCGACTTCGACGGGATTTGAACCCCCGTCCTTCCCTCAGTACGGGAATGTGATAACCAACTACACCACGAAGTCAAGTGACGTGGGAGTCGAAAATCTTTGCGACTTTCTACGGACTCAAGCGCCGTTAGCTCCACCTACAGGGGAAACATTGAAGTTTATCCAATCCTGTTCAAAGACCAAAGTTACGTTTAGTTCGTTTGACGAGAGGTATCGCGTTGCTCTAAATCTAACGTTTTTTTTGTTATTATAGTGCGTAAGCCTCGCACTCTGGAAAATTTGATAATTTTTTTTTGTGCGAGGCTTACGCACTATAATAACAAAAAAAAACAACAGTTATAGTTGTTCCATCTCACGAAGTTCATTAACTTATCTCACTACGAACAAGTTTGCGCTTAGTTGTCATGCTGACGATAATCGCTACCAAAATCTGACGTGAATACAATGAGCACTAGTGACCCGGACCGCGTCTCGGGCGAGACTTACGCACACTAAAACAATGTGTACATGCATTCACACATGCATACTTAGCCCAACGGACTTCGTGAGTTAGAACAGCTATAACAGTTTGCACCAGTCCGTAATTTGTTTCTATTATTAAATGATTTTTTTTTGTTAGTGAAATAAGTGCCTACCAACGTTTAGTTATAATATGGGGACTCTATATTACGAAGCCTACGCCGCCATCCGTCTATCCGTTTGGGTGTACAGTAGGTGCTACTGCGGTGCGGACTTAAAAACTAATTCTATCTTTACCATTTGAACAAAAATGTCTAATGTAACCTGGTGTAAAAAGGAAAAAAAGAAAAAGGAGATGAAAATAACTTTCAACATAAATTAAATCTAAATTTTTTTCAACCATACTGTAGAACTATAAATACTTACCTCTCTGCCTCTGCCACAAATGTAACGCATACTCAGTCATAGACTTCACAAGCACAGGCGATATTATACTATTTTCCAAAAAGGCCTTCAAGGTCCGCACATTGAAGTCATATTGATACAATTCGCGAAATTTTGTATAAATAAAACTGATGCCTATGCTCAGGACCCAGAGATCAATGAAGTAGATAAAGATGTTGCTTAGCAGCCTGTAGTAAATGTGATCTAAATCGTAGGCAACCGTCTGAAATGATAATGTAACGTTAGATTTTTTAATAAACTGCCTGTGGCTCTTCAAATAAAATTAAAGCGCGTCTAGAACCGCACTCATCATGACAATTGATCAACTTTTCAATAACTAAAATTATGTTGGTACATCATTTAGTTATTGAATTTGGTTGGTTTATCTTAGAGTTCTATATCTCCGTAGTATATTATTTATTTTCGCCCAAAGTTGGGCTAAAATTAGTTTTGAAATACTTAGTTCAGAAGCTTGTAATTTTCAAATGTAGGTATACATTTTATAGTTTTGCCTATAAACAAAAATAGATAATGACGAGATAAACTGATTTATCCTTAATTTTGGATGGTCAACATCAAACGGCGTAGTTGTTGCCCCTACACGTTTCTATGGAAAGATGAGCGACATACGTTGATGTTCTTCCAATACAAACTAGGTTTGTTGTTAGCCCGCTTACATTCAGAATGATAAATGATAAAAAAATCAAGGTATACCCACACTGTCAAGGCTGCTGTGTACATGCAGCATTACAATATGTGTGAAGGCGATAACATAATCGTGCTGCCAATACTTCGGCACAACGAAAGCGGGCTTGGAGTTGTCTTGAGTTTTGTTCACATCTTTTATCTCTATCCTGCATCCTGACGACATGAATGATTATTATGATTACATCTCTGCTGAAAGATGTTCACAGCTGAACATAGGCCTCTTCCAATGTTACATGTTAAGGGGCTTTACCGTAATGAGGATCCGTAACCTCAAAAGGAAAAAAGGAACCCTTATAGGATCACTTTGTTGTCCGTCTGTCTGTCTGTCTGTCCGTCTGCCTCTTTGCCTGCAATCTCTTTTTTCAGGAACGCGTGGAGGTATCGAGTTGAAATTAACATCAAATACTCAAGTCCGTAACCTCTTGAAGCCGCGATATAAATTAAACTTCTAAGTCAACGCACTCAAAAGTTACAGCTGTTTATGTTCGAAAATTTTGAAATTTCCAAGGGAATCACATACACCCAAAACCTATAGGGTACTTCCCGTAAACCTAGAATCATGAAATTTGGTGAGCAGCAAGGTCTTATAGCACAAGTAAAGGGAAAAATCCGAAAAACATAAATTTGTTATTTGTTCACTAAAAAAAATACTCTTAATGTTCGCCATGGACCAAAACCTATAGGGTAGGTACTTCCCGTTGACCTAGAATTATGAAATTTGGCAAGAAGCAAGGCCTTATAGCACAAATAAAGGAAAAAATCCGAAAACGGTAAATTTGTAGTTAATTCACAAAAAAATACTTTTGATTCTCGCCATGAACCAAAACCTATAGGGTACTTCCCGTTGACGTAGAATCACAAAATTTTGAAAGGAGCAAGGTCTTATAGCAAAAATAAAGGAAAAAGTCCTAAAACCGTAAATTTGTAGTTTATTCACCAAAAAATACTTGTAATTCTTGCTATAGACCAAATCCTATAGGGTACTTCTCGTTTACCTAGAATCATAAAATTTGGTAAGAAGCAAGGTCATATCGCACAAGTAACGATGAAAATCTGAAAAACGTAAATTTATTCTTTAGTAACTAAAAAAAATTAGTTTTGATTCTTTCCCTCGACCAAGATATACAGGGTACCTACCTACTTCATGTTGACCTAGAATCATAATATTTGGAAAGAAACAAGGTCTTGCAATTAAACGGAACCCTTAGTGCGCGAGTCCGACTCGCACTTGACGTTTTATTTTTCTTTAAATCTGTACAGCGCACGAAATGTATCATTGTTTTAAATTTCAAGTTGATAGCTGCGGTAGTTGCTGATTTATTAAGGAGGAAAAAGAGGACAGACAAAGCGAGACTATTAGGGTTTCGAAACCGATCTTCGATCTCGAAACCCTGAAAACTAGGAAACTAATAATTCAAAGCCTAACACTATCACTCTGGCATATTCAAAATAATGTCAGAGTAGAGTGAGGAATTACACAGCTTTCACCATAGGCTTTCATATTTATATTTCTCCCAAGATTTTGCAGGTAATAGATTATCCATCACATTTCTTTCGTCAGTTCTAATACTTTCAGGAGTTATTTCTATACCTTCACTGTCACATGAGGAACTAATTATTCAAAACAAAACCATAAATTTCTAACAATCCGTGAAAATGGACGAAAACGCGGGCTGTAGTTCGCGCGTTTTTAATTTGATTTTTTTATTCAGCCAGCGGCGCGTCTATGGGCCGTCGTACCAGCCAGTATTTATTCAAACAATATTTGCGTTCAATTTCTTTGGCGCTGAACACTAAGATGTTCCAAATTCAAAAATTTATAAATAGGATTAAAAACTCATTACTGCCCGCTAAAAGTTTCTTATAGAAAACACCACCTTTGGATGGCTCTTTAGTCGACTGGCCCCGCTCGAACTGACCCCTCGAGTCCAGTTGACCTGATGCATGTTTTGAATTGGTCGACTGGCCCCGCTTACAGAATTTGTTATTAGTATAGACAAGAAGAAAAGTGTTTCTACTTTTGTCGATATTATCATGGATTATTATATTTAATCGTCATAGCAGTTCGCTTTAAACGCATAATTATGTAGATTTCAAACAAAATACATGAGTACTTGAAACACTCATTACGCGATAACAACGTCAATGTTGTTCCAGTAATATATGCCTTATTACCGGACAAAAAAATGGCAACATACGAACTTTTATTTGAAATAATAAAATGTCGCATACCAGAATGGAATCCGAGTAACTGCTGTGAAGCTGCCTGTTGCGACAGTATCACAAAATTCAATGATTACTTTGTTAGAACTTGTTTAGAGGTGAGTTCTCCACTTGCAAACACTTGGTGCACATATCAAGAATTCCATAAAACCAACAATGTCGTAGACACATGGAATGGACATATAAAAAAATATTTAAAAAATAAACCCAACATAGCTCAACTTTAAGAAGGGCTGTGTAGAGATATGGCTAACTACTCGACTGCGTTGAAAAACCCTACAGATCTCAAAATTTCAAAGAGAAAGCCTGAAACCAAAGAGAGTAAAAAAAAGATTGACTATGCAATAAACGAATTACTTAGCGGCAAAATTACTGTAGGCCATTGCTTAGAGAAATTGAAGTTTTAATTTTATTATATATTTTTAAGACTGATTCTAAGGTACATTTTTTGTATATTAGTTAAGGACATTTAATCAAAGAGCAAGTTTTATTTATTTATTTATGTAATTTTTTACGTTAGCATGTGATCATTAATGAAACGACTGTGATTTTTAAGTAGCTATTTCTATTTCATTGATGTATATTGTTAATTTTTAAAATAGTTTTAAGTACCTAATCATCAAGAATTAATCAAACAACTGTGATTTTAAGTATCTATTTTAATTTAGTATAAGTGTGTAATATTGATTTTGGATATTTCTAAGTAAGCATTATTCAAAAGACTCGTTTACCAATATTTTAAATTTTACTTTAGTATATATTGTTGATTTTGAATAGTTCTCAGTAAGCAAGCATAATCAAAAGGCTGATTTTTAAATATTTTAATTTTATGTTGTTGGTTAGAATACTTTTGTTAAAGCATTAATCAAACGACTGTGACTTTTAAGAACTTTAATTTTCCATTGTTATGTATATTGTTGATTTTGACTAGTTCTAAACTAGTTTCTAGACTAGTTCTAAGTTAAAGCATTAATCAAACGACTGTGACTTTTAAGAACTTTAATTTTCCATTGTTATGTATATTGTTGATTTTGACTAGTTCTAAACTAGTTTCTAGACTAGTTCTAAGTTAAAGCATTAATCAAACGACTGTGACTTTTAAGAACTTTAATTTTCCATTGTTATGTATATTGTTGATTTTGACTAGTTCTAAACTAGTTTCTAGACTAGTTCTAAGTTAAAGCATTAATCAAACGACTGTGACTTTTAAGAACTTTAATTTTCCATTGTTATGTATATTGTTGATTTTGACTAGTTCTAAACTAGTTTCTAGACTAGTTCTAAGTTAAAGCATTAATCAAACGACTGTGACTTTTCAGAACATTAATTTTACATTGTTATGTATATTGTTGATTTTGACTAGTTCTAAGTAAATCAAAATAACCCAATAAACATAATTATCATATAACCATGGTGTTTCATTTTTGTTTATCTCAAGTAAGTTTTGTACACATCTGTACACGGGTTTGAAATTAGACTAGATTTTTTTATTAAAATTAGTAATGGGCCCAGTCGACTAAAGAAAAGTAATAAATTAAATGCATTAGGTCAACTGGCCCCGTAGGACCAGTTTTTTCCGGGGCCAGTCGACTAAAGAGCCCTTTGGATGCACCTAAAGGCGAACCAAGTTGTCCTTTTCGAATAGATGGGATAAAAAATAGGTTTACCTCCTATTCTCTCTGTAGGCAAAATCCAAACATCCGGATCAATCGAATTTTTTATATTTACAGCCTCCAAATCGAAAGTTGTCTCTGAAAGAAAAATACGATTTTAATTAGCACAATAGTTCGCGGTAATCTTTATGAATTCTGTTAACATGGCCGCTAATGCAAAACTGGGCAAGGTACAGTTGACTGCATAATCATTACCTACTGTAAGAGATTTTATTGGATAAAGGACCTACATACCTACCCAGGTAGTGGTTTTAATAGCTATAATAATTAATTTTATAGCTATACTATATTATATTGATTAATCTCACATAATTCAAATTGAAATTTTTTATTGCGATCATATTGTACAAAAGTTATTAAAATTAATCAGTCTCAAATATGAACCCGGCTAGGGCACAGCAAGATAAGTAGGTACTACCTCAACCTCAACCTCAACAGCCTGTGTTGGTCCACTGCTGGACGCAGGTCTCCCCCTGATAAACGCCTTATTGTCTTTTATCTCATGGTAGGTACTAGGTACTAAGTAATAATAACACTAGGTTCTATGGATAATACATAAGAATAATATAGGCTAATGTTTGTGAAGATGTTTGAATGTTTGTTACCCCTTGACGTATTGACCGTCAAGGGGTGCTACCATACTACTGAGCCGATCGAGATGAAATAGTGCATTGATATTTGTAGTTGTAGACCTGGAATAAATAATCGGCTACTTTTTATCCCGAATGCCATTTCCGCCAATTATAAGAACTGAGACCTGGCGTCTTCACCAATGTCTCAGTTCAAGATGGTGTGCAGAACCTGCAGTTCGCATAGTGTCAGTGAATTACCAATTTTCTTTTTGACATATTTAATATAAGTTATACTTATTAGTTATATTATATAAGTTCCTTGAGGTTAAGTTAAGTTATAAGTCTTTAAGTACTCTAATTGCTGACAGGTGATTGAATGAAGACTAAATTAAAGAATGCAATATTTTATACTTTATTACTTTTCAAATTGCGTGAGAATTTGTTGACACGTTAAATATCGGGTGTAACGTAAGTCGTTACATACGTACGAACTTATTAAAACATTTAAAATGTATTACAATTCTAATCGATTAATTACCGTTCGACTAATAGTGTTGGTCTAGGATAGACGGCCCCTATATAAGTTCGTCAACATGCTGCTAACTTCACGACGTTTCCGATATTTTGAAATGGGACGTGTCACTTTACTGCGCAGGAGACGAACAGAGACGCCATTTTACTCGTTGGCGATCAATCTCTATATTTCCTCGTTTTACTGCGATCTAATGTTTTTATGCAATATTTTAACCCCTGTTGAGTAAATTTTGCACTGATTTGTAATGTAGGCTGTAAACATTCATTCCAATGCTCAAAGAATGACATGGACTTTCTTTTACCTCGCCATGTCACCTCTTCATACTGTTCACAGGCTAAGGCTTTTCATTACATCTACAGTTATTCTCTTTTATTTTCTTCATATTTCACTCTGTTTTATTTTTAGAAAATTCTCTTATCATCTTGTAAATTCATCTCCCGTTCTGATTGTGACTTCCACGGCATCATGAACACTTACGCCCGAACACTCAAACGTAACTCAAATTTCAGCACGTCTCGATGCTCCTTCCCATTGCGGATGAAACGACTGACTGGCAATTTCTTTCGTCGTCTTCATCTCACCCCTTGTGGGGGTGGGGATAGGGTTTTGTGGCTATGCCACCTGGCCCTGGCTCTTTTCCACCCATTACTATGGGTGGGTCTATTGGGTTTTTGGATTTGTAATTAATAGGTCTTGAAGATCATGATTTTCGTCGGAAGCGGCAGACATGATTGGAGGATCATTATAAGTATGCGTCATGCTCCCCTGACCTGACCAATCAATCGGTCGATGCGCTTTTTGAAGCTGAGGCGTCTGTCGATGGTGACAGCCAGATGTTTGAAATCTGGTTGGGGAATTTCCTTGTCCATCAGCTTCAAGGGGGTTGGCAGCCTCGTGTTCCCCGTGATGTTGGTACGGGTCTTCGCCTCGTTCACGGAGAGCCTCCACCTCTTCAGCTATTCTGGAAGGATATTGAGGGCTGGTTGCAGTCGTTGTCGGCGTATTCTGCTCGGTAGGATGAAGCGTAGTAGGCTGCGTCGTCTGCATAGAGTGTGAGCTTTGCCTGCCCGACAACAGGGATGTCGTCAGTGTACCAGGCATAGCATACGCGTGAGATGCAGCTTTTTTGGGCACTCCAGCTCTTTGATCGCCTTTAGGCCCTTGTGTCCAATGATTTCATACTGGTGGTCCATCGAGTCTTGGTAGAGTATGAACCCGTTTTTGCATGTCCTGCTTGAGTTCCACAGGTAAGCTTGGAGCTTAGGACGCTGGCTACGATTGTTGGAGTGTCTGAGTCTAGCAGTGCTCTCATCTTTTTTGCTGATCTGTTAATAGAGAGGCTTGTAGATCGAGAAGACCGGCCGTGGAATGTGCGGTATTCTGCTATAGCGATAGGCTGGTGTATCATCCTTCCATCTACCACCACTGCCAGTCCCCTGTAAGCAGTCCCAGTTTCAGTCGCTTTGTCCTTTCGGTATACTTGGTAGTTTAGAACTTTGAAATGAGCCGAGGTCTCCAATCGCGTATCCCTGATCAAGATTTTGACAATTTTTTGATCACGGAGTAAGAGGGCCAGCTGTCTTCCCTTCTCCGTGCGCGTTTGGGCGTTCCAGTAGACGATTCTAAGAGCCCCATCGTTCAAGATTTTTAAGACACACAAGGGTCGCGGTTTCAGCATCAGTACCTGATTGCACCGCTTCTAGGATTTCCTTCAATACACCGATGATTGGGCAGAGCGAGTTCCTTCTGTCGGTGGCTTCATCTTTGCTGGGTTCTGTTGGTTTTTGCGATTCCTTTTTCTTATCATTTGCTTGGCCAATAGGTTGGCTGGTGCCATCAGCGAGGATGCCGACGCCGTCTCCTCGATGGTAGCGGGTGTAAACAGCATTATGCCTTTTGGCAAATACGGTCGTGCTGTGGCTTATATAGGGACGGGCCGGGTGGTGGGGCAGCGCTGACGCCGTGCGTGGTCACCAATTTGTGGCTTCAATCCGCGTCGTGCCTCAGACCGGTTTCGCACTGTTTTTATGCTACATACCTATATTTATTTTTGCCTGTATAGTGTAATCACCCTGTATAGATAAGAATCGTCCTTTTTTACCTCTGCAGGCAATGGAGACCCAGCCACAAGCCATTGTATGAAGGAGCAGTAGAAGTAATAAACCCTTCTGCGTAGCAGGCGCGACTTTGCTCTGAAATATTACAATTTTATACAAATTAATTATATATTATAATATATAGGGTTATTGGTAATTGACTGACACTGCGTAAACTGCAGATACTGCCTATCATCACGAACACGTTAAAGACGCCAGGTCTTAATTCTTATTTTGTTGTAAATCGCCTCACATACAAAACAATGTCCGCAACCTAATTAATTACTAAATATCGATCTCCAACTCTTATTTAAATTCACATCATCATTATAATTCAGGGCAGAGCCATTTTTAGGTTTAGTTTCACAGAAAACCCTTATAATGAACCCTTAAAATGTTTATATTAATATCATTCCCTTTTCACCAATTTTAAAAATTGAGACCTGGCGTCTTCACGGACGTGTTCGTGACGGTGGGCAGAACAGAGTTCGATTCCCGCCTCGGGACAAATTTTTGTACGATCTGCAAATATTTGTCCCAGGTGTTCTGGGTATTTTCTATGTATATAAAAAAATATCTATCAGCGTACCTAATTTACATATTGTATTATGTATATCAGTTATCTAGTACCCATAATACCAGCTCTGCTTAGCTTGGGCTAGATGATGCTGTATGGATTGACCAGCATTATTATTGTTATTACACACGCATTTATTCTTCAATCTCGTGTGTAATAACAATAATAATGCTGGACAATCATTGTTATTATTATTACTGATAAGACAAGTAGTTGGGGAATGCCGGACACTCCATAATAATAATAAATAATAAATAATGCTGAACAATTCACACAGCATTATCTAGCCCCAAGGTAAGCAGAGCTTGTGTTATGGGTACTAGATAACTGATATACATAATAATATACGAGTACATAGATAGATATTTTTTATTATACATAGAAAACGACCAGAACACCCTGAACAAATATCTGCAGATCGTACAAATATTTGTCCCGAGGCGGGAATCGAACCCATCCATAATTTTATTAGACGGTTGGATTTTGAACAATTCAAATTCTTATTCTCAAATGCTATCTATCTAGAGGTACCTACAATAGCAATAGCTCAGGTAAGGTATCAATCGAGGGTACTCTCTCTAAAACCTCTTTAAAGAAAATTATATTACCGCCTTTCACACTTACAGTTACGGATAGAGTAACCGCCCATTTTATTTTAAAGATTTATCCGATCAACAACGCGAGTGATTCACCGGCGTCAATAAAAGTTTGATAGTCACCGGCAAATGAACGTAACCTCCCAATTTTGTGGCAAGTGAACAATGACGTCAGACCGTGTTTTCTTAGATCATGGGTACACTAACCTCAAAGCCTTGGCAGAAAACTTTATAAAAGTCGTGGAGCAGTCTGAGTCTTAATGCACATAATAGATGAAATGCCCAATCGCCTTCGACATACGTGCACATTGGGAGAATCACGCCTAAAAAGTCACAATACATCTCCCAATGCTTTAACCTTCTCCATCCGATGACGCGACTTACGCAGATCCTCCCATCTACAACCATTTCCATCTAAAACAAACAGTCCTGTTAGATAAATACATAAGGAGTAAGAAAACCTCATTGGTACTCTTTGTTGGTCAAGGTCTGGCACTTCGGTCTCGGAGTTATGTTTTTCGCATAGAAATAGGAAACTATACTTATACGAAACTTGAACGAAGACGAATTGTTTTGTTGCCTGGATGCAAAATAGAGAAAAATAGAGCTATAAAATAAAGAGATAGAAAGAGTGGGACCTTGCTATGCATCTATTTTGTCATCTTGCTGTGCCGCCGCCGCCGCGCCTCGGTAAAAATCTGTTTTTTACTGACTATACATTGTAGCCATTTTTAGTGTCCGAAACAAAAGTGTCAATTGGGACATTGTGTCCGAATATATTTTGTCCGAATAGACAGCAAGTCTTTTTTTGTCTGATTTATGGGAAAAAGTCACCTATGTTTGATTCCAGGGTTAGACTTACCTGTATGTAAAATTTCAGCCTGATCCGTTCAGTAGTTTTGACGTGAAGAGATAACAAACATTCATCCAAACTTTCGCATTTATAATACTAGCTGCGCCCCGTGGTTTCGCACGCGTTGTTTCTATAAGTTGATTTCTATCACATGGAAACTGATTTATGAGATAAAAAGTAGCCTATGTTTGATTCCAGGATTATTGTTATCTATATAGAAAAATTTCAGTCCGATCCGTTCAGTAGTTTTGGCGTGAAGAAGTAACAAACATCCATCCATCCATCCATCCATCCAAACTTTCGCATTTATAATATTAGTGTGATTTTTTTTGTATTTTGGTGAATAACCAGTTTAAAGCAAACAAGCATATCAAGTTATTGAAAATAGTTTCCATCACTTACCGCAAAAAACTCCGTTATAAAATTCATAATATGTACAGTGTCCAGGATTACAAAGATTGGCAGTAGTTCCCCGTTAAACTGCGCGTCTTTTTCCGAGTAGGGAAACGTCATCCAAAGTGTTGAAAGAAATACGGAGAGGAGCGGAGCTATCATCCAGGCGATCGTCAAATATGTCGCGTACCATCTATTGTGACGCGCAACAATTGGTTTTATTACAAACTGAAACAGATGCCAAATATAGGAGTTTATAACTGACTGCAAGAAAAAAAACAGGTATTATGTTCGGCTATTACGCTGTTTTTATGTATGTTCGCCGAGTTCTCCGTCTTTACTGGATCTATTTATTTATTTACTAGCTGCTGCCCGCGGCTTCGCACGCGTTGTTTCTATGGAAACGCTAAAAGGTGATTTCTATCCCATGGGAACTGATTTATGGGATAAAAAGTATGTTGAAAACCTATGTTTTATTCCTGGCCTAGAATTATCTGTATGCAAAATTTCAGCCCGAATCGTTCAGTAGTTTTCGCGTGAAGAAGTAACAAACATCCATCCATGCATCTATCCAAACTTTCGCATTTATAATATTAGTGTGATTTATACAGTTAGGTTAGCCTATGGCGAGTACACTAAAACTTACAAGGTAGATATTAAAAAAAACTAGAGGATAAATGCTAAGTGCACCAACCTCTTATAGGCCGACACAGCATGCTAAAGAAAACATCAACATAAAAAAAATCGTCGACTTGAGAATCTCCTCCGTTTTTCGTCGGTTGAAAAGACGTATGCATTCGACCAAAAGCGCTTGAACAGCTTTCTTGAAACATGTTTTAATTTTTATTTGTCCCAGAAAAATGCATTAAAGTATAGTACTTGAGAAAACAATACAGGGTTGAACTTACAGGAAATTTCATAGTTTTTTGTCCACCTACAAGATATTGAACAGAGTCGTAAGGATCTTCCATAACTGGTCTTTTTGTAGCCAAAAAATCATTCTGTGATTGTGCATTGTTCGAAATTGTTTCTCTGACCTGCAATAATAAAAATTGGTCGTCTGTAAAGTCGGTTTACTGACGATAGTTGAACGTGACAACGTCTCAGAGCGATGTAACGCCGCATGAGGTAACGCCGCATGACGCCATGTTATTTCGTGCGTGCAGCCGGCTCTATCGAATTAAAAGACGTTGTCACGTCAAAAATGTCAGCCATCTTGGATTTTGAAATGGACATCTTTTTCGTAATCTACGAGTTCGAGTTAGTCGAAAACGATACCCATATAAGTATGTGTGGTGTCACAAAGCAAGGCTCGCTTCGCTCGCCTTGCTGTGTGACGTGTGTTGTATTGCGGTGAGCGAAGCGAACCGCCGTCATCAAATTCGTAATCCTCGCCCCCATGTTAGTCGAAAACGATACCAATATCAGATTTTTTTATGGGGAAGGGGGTTCCGGGGGCGGGGGCACACGAGGGTCACAGCACGGCTCGCTTCGCTCGCCGTGCAGTTCCCCAAAAGAAGCCGCTCGTACTGCCACGCAGCAAGGCTCGCTTCGCTCGCCTTGCTGTGCGACGTGTATCGTATTGCGGTGAGCGAAGCGAACCGCCGTCATCAAATTCGTAATCCTCACCCCCATGTTAGTCGTAAACGATACCCATATCAGATTTTTTTATGGGGAAGGGGGTTCCGGGGGGAGGGGGGCACACGAGGGTCACAGCACGGCTCGCTTCGCTCGCCGTGCAGTTCCCCAAAAGAAGCCGCTCGTACTGCCACGCAGCAAGGCTCGCTTCGCTCGCCTTGCTGTGCGACTTGTATCGTATTGCGGTGAGCGAAGCGAACCGCCGTCATCAAATTCGTAATCCTCACCCCCATGTTAGTCGTAAACGATACCCATATCAGATTTTTTTATGGGGAAGGGGGTTCCGGGGGGAGGGGGGCACACGAGGGTCACAGCACGGCTCGCTTCGCTCGCCGTGCAGTTCCCCAAAAGTCTCCCATTCTTATGCTGTTCTAAAACCGTTTTAATTTCTTATTTGTAAACTGAATGTTTCTTCATTTTATGTAAGGATTCATTTTGATCCTAAAGTCTTGATCATTTTTGTACATTTTAACAGAAATGCTACGTTTTGGTTTCCTGTATAACTGCATAAGACTCATAATACCTTCATGTACCTAGATATACTAAAGTTAATGAAATTGTTAGAATTTTTGTAGATAACCTGGTCATTTATAAACTCTTGAAACTGCTTTATGTTTACTTGAAGGAGGTCAGAATATTCATCAGCTCTAGCAGAAATACGAGTCGGTCTTGGATGGGAACCTGCGAGCTGGCCGAAGATGCAGCCCTGTAAATTAATAGCATCATTACGAATACTATGTTCGTCGCTGGGTTCCGCGAATATTCGCCCACGGCGGGCAGTGCGAGCGGGCGAAGGTCACACGCTGCACGCGTCGGTCCGTATCATTTTGTAGAACCGGTCGCGTCGGTCGCACGCCCGCGACCGACGCGACGGGCGGGCGGCGCTCTAGCCAACGCGTCCGCCTTCGTCGACGCTCGCACGCGAAGGTTCAGAGAACCCAGCGCCTTAAGGATTTCAGGCATAATCGAGCAGTGGCCGGGTGGGCTACGGCCGTTGGTGTAAAACTTTAAACAAGGTCTTCGGCTTGCAAGATGGGTTGACGATATTTATATGATCTCAGTCACATAACTTAGATTGACGCGACAAGTATAGAGCAGGAAGCTAGCAAAAGAAAAAGATATCTATCACTATACTAGGGTGCCCGACCTTATCACCACAAACCAACCATATCACACTAATATTATAATGTGAAAGTTTGGACTGATGGTTTTTACTACTTCACACTAAAACTACTGAAATAACATTAGCTACTTTTTATCCTAAAAAAGGATTTACGAAGCCGCGGGCAGATGCTAGTTGACGACAAGGAGTCAAAGACCAAAAGGATCAGTTTGAGTACCTTAGTGAGTGTGGCAATCCGATCTTTGCCAATATAAATAGCGACTTTCCCCCGATGTACCACGAACACATGACTGATGATGTCATGTTCTCTGATGATCTCCTGCTCCGGCAGCACATAGATCTGATAGCTTGCGCTGGCTAGCTGCCGAGAGATCGTCTCACCGCCCTGGAGTAAGGAATCCAATGCGTCCAACGTTCTACAAATTAGTAAGGGCATCATCAAAATCGTGTCAACATCATCAACATCGTGTCGACTCAATTCAATCAAATTTGTAACAATACAAATACAGATAAATTTTTAAGACCTTGTTCAACATTCGTGAATCTGACACAGATTCGCGTGAAATTCAAAAATTTCAATGGTTTTTAATATTTTCTGCGTTCTGCAAGGTATAACCCGAAAGTAGTTTTTCATATATAAGAAAACATTTTCTAGGAACCCTTCTTTTAACAAATTTTGATTCAGGGATACTCTTGGAGCAATTAAATTTATAAGATCTTTTACTAAAAATCAATATCACACTAATATTATTAATGCGAAAGTTTGGATGGATGTATAGATGGATGGATGTTTGTTACCTCTTCACGCATAAAGCACCCAACGGATCGGGCTGAAATTTTGCATACAGGTAAGTCTAACCCTGGAATCAAACATAGGCGATTTTTTATTATCCTATAAATCAGTTCCCATGGGATATAAATAACCTTAAAACGTTTCCATAGAAACAACGCGTGCGAAGCCGCGGGCAGAAGCTAGTAATTAATAAAAGCCACGATTTGTGGAAAAAGAAATTCTGGTAGTTTAGTTCCTTGCAGAACGCATAAAATATTAAAAACCGCTAAAATATTTGAATTTCGCGCGATTCTGTGTCAGATTCCGTGTCGATGTCTCGGTAGCGGAGAGTCTAAATAGCCCTACTGGTCTTTTTTAATAATGAAAAAATTGGTTGTCTGTAAAGTCGGTTTACTGACGATAGTTGAACGTGACAACGCAGACGCATCGCTCACTCAAGTAGGAGAGAGACGGATGTCGAGCGCTCTCGCTTGCACTTCAAGCCTTACATGGAACGCCTCAGAGCGAGGTAACACCGCATGATGTCATAGCGAGGTAACGCCGCATGACGTCATGTTTTTTCGTGCTTGCAGCCGACTCTATCGAATTATAAGACGTTGTCACGTCAAAAAGTAAAATGTAGATAAAGTATAAAGATAAAGCTTTAAATTATTTGGCACCAGTTTGACACTGAAGTTGCTCGTCACTGTCGCCTGGCTACTGCCATTCCGGTGCGAAATGAGCCTAAACGTATAACCGCATATTGAGCAATCAATATGCAAGTGTGCCTTTTACGACAAAGCTAAGCTTATAAGTTCTTCCCTCACTTTTCGTAGAAGTAATAGTTCAGATCTTGGCGTAGCACTACTCCAATGCGCTCGTTTGTCATTTGATGAATATTGATACCCTTTGTTCTGAAAAACAAAAAGTATAGCCTTTTCATATATCCGACTTTTAAATAATAGACAGTTTTTCGCAGCTCATAATATCTAGACAACTTTTGGGTAGGTAAAAAGTGTATCGAACCAAAGCTGTAGAGAATTTTATCATCTTTCATTAGGTATGTAGTAAAACAAAATTTCCTATAACGCATCGTTTAAAAGGTAAGCAAAAAAAAATGGGACCTTTTTCTGCGCCCCTAAAGCAAGTATTTTTATAATAAACAACCTTCAACGAAATCATGGAAACAATCCTGCCAATCATATAATTTGTTACCTCCTCCACCAGTAGGTAAAGTGAGCAGTAGCGTTGGCTATCAGCCCAGGGTCCACCCGCTCGGAGATCAGGAAGTTCCTCAGCTGGTTCACTCCATGCTGGTATAGCGTGTTTCCTCTCGAGTTCAGCACCAGGAGAGCCAAGGAGTATAATGTTACAAACCTGTTAAAAGTTAAGTTATTAAGGCGATCAACTCACTGCCATGCACCACGCTGCATGTTGCGTGAATGAATGCGTGTTCTAACGTTGCTTGTAAGTATCTCCGTTTGTATATAGAACACGCCCAGTCCAACACAGAAAAAATGTATCCACGCGCGTTCATGCAGATCCGCTCTAGTGGAGAAACACGCGGAGAAACATACACCCCCGCGCGTAGGTGCGCAAGGTATGGCACACCGAATCCGTGCAGCTTTGAATGAAATGAGTCAGAGCCGCCGTGAATCCATACAACGCAACTACGCGAGTGAGTGCGTAAAAAACCAGCACGATGATGCAGATCTGCACTCCCGCAAGTACGCGCGTAGGTGCGTCGACATTTCCACACCACTCCGGAACCGTGGTCCCACTGCGGGACAAAACTTTTTCGTGGTTCCAACACTTGACCGTTCAACATATGGCTCTGGGTGCAATTATATATATACACACCCTTTCAGTCACAGAGTCGCCACGAATCCCTGCGAATCACTGGTGGGACAAAACTTTTTCGTGGTCCCACCAAACACACACTTGACCGTTCAACATATGGCTCTGGATGCACGCAAGATGCAGCGTGGTGCGTGGCAGTGTGACCGCCTAACAGCTGGTCTTTCACACGCTGATTAGTTGAATAATGATTTGGCAACCGCTTGGCCCAACAGTTTTTGTGAATACAGTTCTAGGTATTATTATTATAAATTAAAAAACCTAGCTATTGTCTAAGAAATCAAATAATATTGCAAAAATTAACTTTAGAACTAAATGTAACTTTAGTCTTTGAACAGGATTGGATAAACTTCAATGTTTCCCCTGTAGGTGGAGCTAACGGCGCTAGAGACCGTAGGAAGTCGCAGAGATTTTCGACTCCCACGTCACTTGACCTCGTGGTGTAGTTGGTTAGCAAATTCCTGTACTGAAGGAAGGATGCGGGTTCAAGTCCCGTCGAAGTCGAAATTTTAACGATATTATTTGATTTCTTAGAAATTACCCTTAGTGTGTCTTACGCACTATAATAACAAAAAACCCTAGCTATTGTCGGTGCAATGATGCAATTAACTCTGAGATAACAGCGACTTTCTTCTTGATCTGACTCGTATACCTAGTTAATTCTTGGTCTTTCCCTTCCTCGCCTTTCTCCTACGGGCCCTTCTATGTTGTTACATAATGAACTTGTTAATAATTTATGTAGGTACTTGTTACGTTGTGAATACTAAATACCAATTTTATATCAATTTTATTATTTGTTGGTTTATATTTGTAATTTTTTTTTACTAACTACTTAGGATAATATAATTTTATGAAAAGGCAGGATCGTACCAGTAGAAGACTCCGAGTATAAACAGCATTGTTCCAATGCCATGGCCCTCGCGGTCGATGGTGATTCTATCGAAATCAGCTCTCATCATTCCAGCGTGAGCTAGTAATAAACTCTCTGCGTACAACTGAAAACAAAATACGGATAATAATTATTTTCAAATTTATGTTCTAACGATTGATGACCTCCTGTGTAAATTTGCCAGTATTATTGACCTAGCGAAAGAACCTGGAACAGGACCTACCTACAAACATAAATTTCAAAAAGAAATTGTACCTACCTACCTAAATATCTCTTTTTAAGCACTTTAGTAATAAGTAAATGCACAGAAATATATCTAAGTATATTTCTGTGAGCAAATTAATTGTCGAAACAAGTTAATGCTCCCGAGGTGTACTCTTCGTAGAACTACTAGTTATGTTACCCCAGCCAAGAGGGAGTCACGGTGGCGCACTGAGGGTTCAATATCCCATCATATTACCCTTCCATTTAAATCCGCTATTATTATTATAGACTCATATTATCTTCAAACTCGTCTATAAAATAATTGCATTTTTTACTATAGAAAATAAAATATTATAAATCTATTCTACAGTAAAAAATATATCAAAACGGTGAATCACCGGCCGCGAAGCTAGGCTCAAGCGGCCGTTGATTAGAGCTGCAGAGAGAGGAACTTCCTGACGATTCGTGCCGAGTCCAGGAGTAGCGCCTTTCGAATCTGGCCCTTGATCCAACTTCTTAGGGAGAGTCTCTCTGAGATGTTGATCGAGGCTCTTCGCTATTACGCCGCTAGCCGAAACGACTATCGGGACGATAGTCGCTGAATCAACATCCCACATGCCGAAAACCTCATCAGCCAAATCAAGATATTTGCTAATTATATCATTCTCAGCTTTAACGAGGGTCATGTGGTATGGTGACATCAGCGAGCACCGCCCTCCGTTCTAACCGATCCATCAGTACAATATCAGGTTTATTTGCCAGAATAGTCTGTCTGTAATGATAGATCGGTCCCAATAGAGCGTGGCACGGGCGTTTTCGATAAATGGTGCCGGTGTGTACTTATAGTACGGAACTTCAGGTCCAGTAAGGCCATACCGGAGAGCAAGTTGTATAATTTTGGCTACTTTGTTGTGTCTGTGCAAGAACTGAGAGTTAGCAAGGTGCGAACAACCCGAAAGTATATGACGAAAGGTCTCCCCAGGAAGATGACACGCTCGACAGATATCGATCGTGCCATCTTTCATCATATACTTTCAGTAATTGTTCGTCTTGATCACCTCATCCATTGCACAGCCAAAACCTTCGGTTTCCCCGCGTAGCCAGTTTACAGGCCCTGGTCATCCTATAGCTGGGCAAAGGCCTCCCCCATTCCCTCCAGACATATCGGTCCCTAGCAACTACTGTGCAATCTGCCAGTTTATGCAATTCTTCTCTCCATCTGCGTTTCATTCCGTAAGGAAGAAACAAATAGATTCCACTAGCGAATTCGCACGCGTTTATGCAAAATAAAAATTAGTATATCTCCTTTCCCGGCAAATAATCAATATTCACGTTAAATTTCATTAAAATTCGACCAGCCATTCGGCGTTAAAAGGTAGGTAGGTGAGAAACATAGAGACGGAGAGACAGACAAATCTACATTCATGCTCACCATATGCAACTCCTTTATTGTTGAATTTCTACTCTTGAAATCACGGTATGGAGGCAGCCAGCAAGTGTCTTTGCTGCTCATAGCGCGCAAGTCGTATGCACCTCTGGTTGCAATTCTTCCCTTGCCGTGGTTAAAAGTGTAGGAAATGCAGTGGTAATGTAGAAACTGGGCAGATCCAAGCATAATCAGAAAGGAAACGCTTTGCCATTTTATAATCTGTAGATAGATAATTATCAAAGGTAGTAAGAAGTTAATTGTGTTAATTATGGTCCACCAGCTTCTATCTACAAATTCTCACGCGTTTTGTGGGATATAAGGTAGATCTATTAAAAATACTGATTTTTGGCGTGAAGAGGTTAAAAATAATAGCATTTTAGGTACTAGCTCCTGCCCGCGGCTACACACGCGTTTTTCCAAAATAGAAAGTGCCTAGCCTATGTCCTTCCCCGCGTCTACCTATCTGTCAAATTTTTAGGATCCATTCAGTCGTTTAGGCCTGACAAAGTAACAGACAGACAGAATTACTATTGCCTTTATAAATATTCGTTTGGATGCATTGTATTGTTATTCGATTCATCGGCCAATACTTACAATTTATTTATTTTAATCGTGTACTATCCCATTGCTAGGCGAAGGCGTTTAAGCTATGTTTAATAGCGGTTGTGAATACCGAGCAAGCCATACACCTTTTTGGCTGTCACGTTTAACTTTGTACAAACAGTTATTCTTACATCCATTCGTATCGAACCATCCCATTTGCCAAATCCGAAAAAATACCTTGCCTTTAAATAAGCCCAAGCCGTAGTCGTCGGCTCTTTGACACAAATTCAAATCATAACCGAGTTATACAAACCCTAATGATAGCAACATTGACGTTCGGCGAGTCTCCCAAATAGTCGAAATAGGCGAACACGATGTACAGATGGGCAAACTTGCAGACAGTGTTAAATATTAGTTGTTCATCATCTTCAATGTACTCCCTCATCACGTATATTAAGAATTCATACCAAGGCAGGGCTCCAATTATATCTAACAGGAAGCCCTTAGTTAGGTAGTTAAAGATGCATTTTCTCGTGTCATGGATCAAAATGCCTCGCTTATCGCGATAGGCTAGCTTGAAAAGAAAAAAAATGAATTTACCTACTCGAGGAAACAGGAAATTCACACACTATATGGAGTCTACTCACCAAAGCCGCCGCCGGCAAGTAGCCAAAACACTGTCGGCTGACTACAATATTCATACACTGACAAGTCGCACCAATCCGAGCTGTGTCGCCGACTTTGGTGTGTAGATGCATTACGCTTCTACGTTAAAACTAAATGTCCTTCGTGACGCTGAGGACGATTGTCCCACCAAAGACGCAGAAGGTTGCGAGTTCGATGCCGCTGTTAAAGAAATGTTTGTCTATCTATGTAGCTCGTGAGTAAATCTGGAAATATTCGTTTCGAGAATGTGTTTTCTTATATTTTTAACAAGATTAAGTAATGTAAGCTTTGCCAAGGCTGTCGCGTACGAATTGGCCTCTGCAACTGAAACCATGGATGTCGCAAGAGTCGACTGGGAACCTACCAGAGAACGGGCAGCAGTTCTGACATTTGTATTTTAACACCTATACTGTGATCGATATAAGTGCGCTCGTACATTTAGCCATAAACTTGGGTATGCAAGCCACCAAAGAGCGCACCAAAGGGTAGACAATCAACACCCTGTAAATAGTCCGAGTTAAAAATGCTCGCCCAGTAACACAGTCACCGTAGCCGAAATCGGTTGGGATACATCATCATCATCACTGTGATCGATCACCAATCCGCCTGCCAAGCGGAGAGATTATGGTAAAACATTTGAGGAGGCAATTTCAGTAGTGGACGTAAGTCTTGGACGGTATATGTGTTGAGAAGGGACTGTAAGCTGATGTTCTGGTAAACATAATGTACTTACAAATAGTTTGATGCAGATATCCACGCAAGCCACGCAATCGCACAAAGCACCTACCAGGTAAAGTACGTATCTAATGTTGGCGCCACTACCACCTGAAGACGAAAGAAAATAAATCCATCTTTTTATTATCCATTCAAACGTACACAAACATACAGACTAAGTAAATACAAATATCAGAAGAATAAAATACACATACAAGTACATAAGTAGGTATACACAATAATTTATGTCATAATTTAGAACGTTTACACACCTGCAAATTACCTTTCTTCTTCTTATTATTATTATTATAAGCCTATAGGGTCCCACTGGAGGGCAAAGGCCTCCCTATCCCCTCTTTTCTTTACTTATTATTAAAAAAAAATAAGTAGGTATTATAACTATTTTAAAATGCGATAAAAGGAGAAATTAAAATTACAAATAACACGACATCCAGTGGAAAAGCGGACTTGCTACATGATACGGTTACAGACGTATCACGCGTACGTAGGATCGGTACTTCGTTATGTGCTAGTAATGTGGGGCAATAGTACGGACAGAAACCGAGCATTTTTAGCGCAAAAAAATGCGTCAGAGCATTATGTGGAATCCCGCCTGATCAATCTTGCAATCCGTTTTTTAAGGATCTTGGTATGTTGCCTGACATTATTTGAAATAAAGGGATGGTAACATCGCTTTATTTCAAATTTTGTAGGGAATCATAGATATTTGTTCCAACAAGCATGTGTCAAAAATCCTAGGCAATGTAGAGACCCGAATAGTCTTATTCTAAAAGAAACCTCAAAATCAGCGAGAAGTCAAAAAAGCTGCTTGACTATGTGTGTGAAAATTTATACTAAGGTACCTGTGTAATAAATAAATAAAATAAATAAAATTACCTTTATTTCAGGCGCAAAATTAATGACCCATATTACAATGTACCCATATTACATGTAAAGAATTCAAATTATTGAATGACCATTTATTTAAAAAGAAAAAAAAGTATTTAGTTGGCTGAATGAACGTGATTTTTATGATATTAATTAATTAATTAATTTTAAGCCATATACTTAAGTTATTTAATTGCTCATAACTCGATAACATAACTCATAACCATCTTTTATGCAATAAAAAAATTATCAATTTAGAAATAGAGGTATGTTACGAACAAACAGACAGACAGTGGGGTTAACTTAATTTAATAAAAGGGTCCTTTTGGAAACGGAAACGGATATGTAACCTATGAAACGGTAGGCTAAAAATAACAAACCTTGAAGGCAGGCTCCTACAATCGACACCACAGCGACTATCGTTCTAAATGTCATCCATTGTATCATGAACCTGGAACCAGACGTGACCTTAAGGCGTATGTATGCCGCACACTATCGCCGCCACCTATTTTTACTTATAATTACGTAAAACACAAGAATTTTCAAATATCCAATGTACGTACAGTTTGCGATACCTATCCTAAGCTTGTTTTTAATCCCTCTGAAATAGTTTAGTTTCGTATAATTTAGTTAGACAGAGAAACGAAAACAGAATTCGGTAGCTCCCAAGAGCAACTTCGCTATTCTGCGTAAAGGAAATAAAATAAAACTATTTTATGGGCATTAAAATAAAGATTATGATAGGTAGTATCATAAACTATACAATGGACTTCTAAAAATTCCTTTGACTAACGTAATTATAAGAAAGAAAAGGCAGTGGCGCTAGTTTGAGGCATACAAGAGCCGTAATTGGTTATTGTTGTCTTTCGTGACGTTACCATACGGCAACTTTTGGAACACCAGCTTTGGATTGGTACCTTGCATGTTAAAGATACAAAATACCAATTTTTTTTTATGTACTGAAATACTTTATTCACAAAGATATTACAGTAAGTATCTAGTATTTACACTGGAAACAATTGAGCTAACTGCAGACTGCTGCAAACAATCTACAGGTAGCTCAACTGATCCATATCAATACCAGTCGGAAGCGTCCCCAAGACGCTGGCTGCATTTCCACGCTCTATGGCAATGTTTATGCGTTATTGCCAGATACTCACCAGCTCTCGGGTCACGCGTTGCTTCGACTAGACGCTCAGATATTTTAAAAACCCAAAGAGCCTTGGTATACCACGGACCTAGGGTCTCGACTCCAAGGGGAGCAAATGTGTAGGCTCTGTCGAGTCCTGCATATTTGCGCCTCTTAAGATCTTCGGCCAAATCTGCCGCCGCACCCGCCCTCACGGATGTCCTAGGAAGATGAGAAGACGCATCTAGCGTCCCACATAATGGGCCTCCCCAACTCCCATGGGCCTAGTGTCATACCGTCGGGCCTGTTACCATCGTCACCCAACAGACCATTCGGTTCGAGAATAGCTGGTACGTTAGCGGTGGCAAAGGCCCGCCGGATGATGTTGTTAAGGCTGGCGTGGCGAGATATCCGACCGGCGGCCCTAGTACACGATAATCTGTGATGACCAAGCTGTTCGTGGACATGTTGCGATACGGACAGTTACGGAATCCAATAAAGATTCAGTGATATATGAAGGAAATGCTTGCAACCAACTTCCTGACTCCCATTTAGAAACGGCCAAGAGGCGGGCACGATCTACAGAGCTGGAGCACGTTTGTAACTAACAATTCCGTGTCAACTCACACAGAGGCCTATCCCATTGCCGTTGGGACAAAAGAGATTTTGGGGGAGCAGCATCGGGGCAAGCACTATGACAAGCCGTTTGAGCTTCGTCTAAAAATTTAATTTTCAATGATATTCCAGGTGGGACCAAACGAGATAGCTTTAAAATTTGTTCAACTAAAGAACTAGTGCTGTAGACAGAAGACAAGAACGCTCGTAGAAATTTTGCGTATACCTAAGCCTCCCAATTTGACAGGCAGCGAGGCCTGCGACCATGCCTTGTCATCTAAATCGATATTCAGAAATGATGATAATGTATTCTTTATTATGTTGTCTAAGCCTTCCAAGAGCTCGCTGTGTTTCCACAGTTGACTACATCTCAAAGAATGTGTAAATTTAGGTACAAATAGACAAAAACGAATAATTGTAAAAGCCATATGACGATTATTATTATTATTATTATTAGGGGAAATAAAACAAAAGGTACGCGATAAATACCCCATATAATCATTAACTATGTTAACAAATCGCGAAAGTTTAAAAAGTTTCATGTGACTATTAATTTTTAGCAGTCTGTCCGAAGTTTTGTTGAAATTTTGAATTTTCTCGTCTACAAATGATTGAAAAGACTATAGTGGTTAACCAAGGAGTCGAAGTGAACATTTATATACAACTGTAATGTTGGGGACTAAACTATTGAATTTTCGAATGATATTGTTTTTGTCTACACAAGAGTCCGAAATAAAAAACCTATTTGTCGAAATTCGTCTGCGATGATATTTGGATCATCAAAAACTGTGTTCACCTCTCCGCCTATACCAAACATTGAGCTTGGATTGGAGACGTTGAATTACCGGTTGGATGGCAAGGCTAAATATGGCCGGACTAAGAGGGTCACCCTGCTGACAGCGAACAGCAGACGAAATGACTTTGTTCCTGTAAATTCGTTTTGCATGGTGAACCGTGACATTGCCAAAGAAAAGGGTAAATTTCTGCATTTTGTCTTCATTGCCGATGCGTCATTTGTACGATGGGAATGTACTGCGGCCTCACATCCGCCTCGCGAACCAAAGCCGAGCTGAATTGGTTGGAAATAGTTGCCTAGATAGTCGGCTTCTTTCCGACAGCAGACTTTAGCCGCGAGGCGGCGGTAGGTGGTGCCCACAGCTAAGGGTCTTATTCCGCCATCCTTCTTTTTTAGTGCACAAAGATTCGCACCGCAAATACCAAATTAAGTTAGGCTTACTTATAGTAAGTTAAGTACGTAACATACCGGAATTTGCCCAAGTTAAACCACTTTTACCCTTTACTTTACTTTTTGTTAGGCTAATTTTGATCCCGGAAAGTGCAGTGTAATGGGATGATCAAATAATTCAAATTTGTTTGTTGCTTAATAATGCGAGTAAACACCGCGGGACACAGCTATTAAAATATAAATAATAATGCTGCACAATTCACACAGCATCATCTAGCCCCAAGCTAAGCAGATCTTGTGTCATGGGTACTGGTTAAATGATATACTTAATATAATACACTACAGAGATAGATATTTTTTTATTATATACAGGAAACATCCAGAAAACCCTAAACAAATATAAGCAGGTTTTTTGTTATTATAGTGCGTAACCCCACACTAAGGGTAATTTCTAAGAAATCAAATAACATCGCAAAAATTTTCGACTTCGACGGGACTTGAACCCGCGTCCTCCCCTCAGTACGGGGATGTGATAACCAACTACACCACGAAGTCAAGTGACGTGGGAGTCGAAAATCTCTGCGACATCCTACGGTCTCTCGCGCCGTTAGCTCCACCTACAGGGGAAACATTGAAGTTTATCCAATCCTGTTCAAAGACTAAAGTTACATTTAGTTCGTTTGACGAGAGGTGTCGCGTAGCTTAATTCTAAGGTTTTTTGTTATTATAGTGCGTAACCCCACACTAAGGGTAATTTCTAAGAAATCAAATAACATCGCAAAAATTTTCGACTTCGACGGGACTTGAACCCGCGTCCTCCCCTCAGTACGGGGATGTGATAACCAACTACACCACTAAGTCAAGTGACGTGGGAGTCGAAAATCTCTGCGACATCCTACGGTCTCTCGCGCCGTTAGCTCCACCTACAGGGGAAACATTGAAGTTTATCCAATCCTGTTCAAAGACTAAAGTTACATTTAGTTCGTTTGACGAGAGGTGTCGCGTAGCTTAATTCTAAGGTTTTTTGTTATTATAGTGCGTAACCCCACACTAAGGGTAATTTCTAAGAAATCAAATAACATCGCAAAAATTTTCGACTTCGACGGGACTTGAACCCGCGTCCTCCCCTCAGTACGGGGATTCAAGTCCCGTCGAAGTCGAAAATTTTTGCGATGTTATTTGATTTCTTAGAAATTACCCTTAGTGTGGGGTTACGCACTATAATAACAAAAAACCTTAGAATTAAGCTACGCGACACCTCTCGTCAAACGAACTAAATGTAACTTTAGTCTTTGAACAGGATTGGATAAACTTCAATGTTTCCCCTGTAGGTGGAGCTAACGGCGCGAGAGACCGTAGGATGTCGCAGAGATTTTCGACTCCCACGTCACTTGACTTCGTGGTGTAGTTGGTTATCACATCCCCGTACTGAGGGGAGGACGCGGGTTCAAGTCCCGTCGAAGTCGAAAATTTTTGCGATGTTATTTGATTTCTTAGAAATTACCCTTAGTGTGGGGTTACGCACTATAATAACAAAAAACCTTAGAATTAAGCTACGCGACACCTCTCGTCAAACGAACTAAATGTAACTTTAGTCTTTGAACAGGATTGGATAAACTTCAATGTTTCCCCTGTAGGTGGAGCTAACGGCGCGAGAGACCGTAGGATGTCGCAGAGATTTTCGACTCCCACGTCACTTGACTTCGTGGTGTAGTTGGTTATCACATCCCCGTACTGAGGGGAGGACGCGGGTTCAAGTCCCGTCGAAGTCGAAAATTTTTGCGATGTTATTTGATTTCTTAGAAATATAAGCAGATCGTACAAATATTTCTCCCGAGGCGGGAATCGAACCCGCAATATCTTGCGTCGCAGGCGGACCTTCGCCCGCTGTGCCACAGAGGTCGTTCATTTAAAAAAATACTTACGGTGCTTCTGGATCGTCCCACACATCTGTACTCAAGTTTATTCTAACGTGAGCGGGCTTTTCAGTTCTTTTAAGCATTTTTACTCTTGCAAGAGTCTCCATTGACATTGACCTCATCAGAAATACATGATCCCTGATTTTTCGAGCGTACTGTAAACCATACCATAGATATCAAAACTCAATCATAAATTTGAACTTGCAACACAATTACCATTACAGTAATAACCTCTCAATTTTAGGTTATTACTAAGCTCAATCTATTTATGCAATGCAGCCAGCGTCTTGCGGACGCTTCCAACTGTATATGGATCAGTTGAGCTACCTGTAGATTGTTTGCAACAGTCTGCAGTTAGCTCAATTGTTACAATTGTAAATACTAGTTCTTATCTTATATATTTTGTTTGATTGTAATTTTCTATGTAAATAAAGATAATATATTCATTAAAAAATTCAAAAAAAATTGTATGGATGACATAATTTTTAACGCATTCTCTGCCCAGCCTTTGCGCTGTGATCCAAAGGGACGCGCCGTGCCGCGCTCCATCGCCACCGCCGCACAGTGGATCGAAGGTATGGAACAAGCCGAACACAGGAATTTAAAATTTTTGAGCCGTAATTTCATGAATTTTAGTATGATATTCGATAGCTTTAAATGTAATTTCAGTTTAGGCATAGAGTTGCAGGTCAGAATTAAATGGTCTAAAACTGTTTAAAAGTTAGGGCATGACGTGTCAAGAACATGCTATAATAGACCCCAGATAAACAGGACCGAATCTGCCCACTGTTCTGTTTGTAAGCTGCTTCGTATAGTTATAGTTTATTATCATTGTAATATTGTACTTAATTATTTTTAGTTTAGTTTGACAATGCCCTTATACAGCAGCATACTTTGACATTCCCTTAATTAATTTATTTATTATTTATTTCATTTAATTTTCAGTCATGTCTGTCTGTTTTTTTTTACCTTTGTACCTTATGGTGTTTCCTATAACGAAATACCTATACATGTAATTATTAAAATAGTACATAAACATAGAATGTAACGACATCAAGTGTAACATCAAGTGTACGTACGATGGAATAAATAAAAAAAAATACCTACAATTAAATTAGTTTTATGCCATTTACTCCTCCTCCTACGACTTTACGTTCAAAGTGCAATAGAATAAATTTATATATATATTAGATTTAAAAAGCCATCGAATGGTATACTCAAATTTGTGAAATTACGACTTTGAAGTTTTTAATTCCTATGTCCGGTTTGTTCCATACGTTCGGTTCACTGTGTGCCGCCGCCCGAGATGCGCATGTGCGTCGTCGAGAGCAATAATAGTGTTAAAGTGTTAGTGAAACACTGGCAAGTTTTTTTCTTTATCGAAATAGCTTTATCGGAATCCCATTGTTATATAAAGTCAGACTAACATCTTCATATTTTTCCAAATATTTATTGAACACTTCGGCAAATTGTGGCTCGAATTCATCAATACAATTTTTCAAATATCCCCATTCTTGCGGGTATCGCTTGATAATCGTCAGAAAATCTTGCTGCTTCATGTATATGATCTAAGGTGAAAAAAAATTAAAGGTCAATGACAAAAAACGCTGGTCAATTTACAAATCGTGTTTCTCATGAACCATAGGGTGCACAAATGCCGCTGTTCGGCTGATCGTGTTCGACGTTACTGCAGCATCTTGTTTCCTCCAATTACTCTAAAACCATAGTGGGCAAAAAAATTATTTTTGAGGCTAATTTACAGAATAGCGCTCTGATTTTTCTATACAGAGTGTGTCAAGACTACAACCGAAAAATGGGGGGGTGCAATCAGACCATAATTTTGAAAATATTTTGCAAAAAGAAACCGCGTAAAATATGTTGACCCATCAACGTCCTTTTTAATTGTTATCTAGGTACATATAGTACAACACTATAATAACATATCTACCTCATTATCTAATTTAAATAAGCAAAAAACGAATGTCATAAAAAAACAGCAATGTATTCCAGAACGCCACCCGCACACACTCGCTATCCACGGCTGAAAACCGCGGTCATTCACCTGACCAACACGTGACACTCCAGCGACAACGAACTTATCTTTTTCATAAATAATTAGTACGATTTAATTTGCGGCCTTGGCCTTGAAAGCATCCAAATAATTGATTAGAAATATTAAACATTTTAAACACATTTAATTCTGTCTAAAACAAGTACCTGGGTTTGTTATGAACAGCTGACACAACCTCGGTTATTTTCAGAGGTCATTGTCCTGCCTTCTTTGACCGGCGCGGCGCGGGGGCGGCGGTCGGCGGGGTGCACCAAAGGCCGCGTACGCGCCACGCGTACGTTTGCCTTTGAGTTTTACCGACAAAATTTTGAAAAGGATACTGAATCTTAGGTGTAATACATTACATCACAACTAATAAGAGATAATGACAGAGCGATGTCGGTCGGCGTTTCAAAGGCCTTTCGGATTTTATAAAGGGATACCTATTTAGCTTATTTCACTTGAAGCGTAACGCTTACTATATTTCACTTGTTTTGATGAATTTTTTTTGGTACGTGTTCTATAATCGTTCTGAATGCGCGGTGCATAAAAATTGCATTTCGTTCCTACACGTTTTGTTATTTTCTTAATGTTTTCTTTTAAGTTTTTCTAATTATTAGGTAGTTTGGTTTACTAATTAATTTTAATGTTCGTTTTTGATGTGTCTTATGCGAGAAGCACCGAGGTTTCTACATTCCTGGATTGTGTTCATCGGTCCACAATCAGGCGTGCTCACGCTCAGCTGTACCTACCATGAACGAAGAGCTCAGTTTGAGCCATTTCTGGTTGAACTGAGGCTGCAGCGGAATAAGGTAAGTACCTACACACCTACCTATTACCAACTTACTCGTACCTAAAACCTACGTTATTTGGCATTTGCAAACTTACGAGTACATTGCTGGCTGGCAATGTACTCGTATAACAAATAAAAATCTTAAAAAAATAATATCACCGACTACATTTTTTTTTCGGAGAACGGTTTTTTTATTGATTTTGTTTTGGGGTGTTGTACCATCCCCCTTTATTTTCGGAAATGGTCTTGACACACCCTGTATATATTCATCTTGATCCGAGTCGATATGCCGCCCCAGTAACCCACACATAGATGACTTGCGGATGTCATCGATCCATCACGCATATGGATGTCTCCCTACTCCTACAAACATATTTCGGTCACCACCTGGTCAATGCTTTGCTTTCCACCTGCCGTCACTCCGTCTGGCCAAGTGTCCCACCCAGTGTGCCCAACTGGATGCATATTTAGTTTAGTGATTTCACTTCAACTTACTGTCTCTACAAAATATATTTCTATCCTTTTTTTCATCTTCGCAATTTTTGCTATTGTTGTTTAATATCTAAGTAGTTGTAAAAATCTGCATCTCCAATAACTATAACTAAGGAACTCTCTATCCGTGTATTCGGAGAAAAGCTTAATGCTCGGATCACAAGTTAAATAAGTATTACGCGTATTATAGTTTTCACTCCATTAAAGCAATTAAATTCTTGTACTTTCGTTGAAAAAAAGTAATACTTTTATTATTATTATATAATTGGCCAGCTCTGCGATAGTCGAACCCGCTTCCTGCGTTGCAGGCGGACCTCTACACGCTACACACAATCAAGGTGAGTTTACAAACCTCACAATCAGTTTTCGCTATATAAGTGTGCAGTGCTCGATGACTCATGAATACCGTGCTGGCCGAAAGCAAGCGGCCTGGACCATAGATAACTTTCACCAATTGCCCTTCTTCGTTATTATACTCCGCTTGCATAAAGCCCTGTGGATACAAGTTAGATTACGAGTTTTATAGTTTATTCCTTATGAATGTAAGCTGGTTAACCTAAAGCCTAGTTTGTGTTGAAAGAACACCAACGTTTCATCCATCGAGGGACTTCATCAAGGTTCTGTTCTGTGAGCGGGTCGCAGGCACCCTGGGCGGGGGTGGTGGTGGGCACGCTGCTTGTCGGTGCTGTATAGAAGGAGAGTCATCTACTCGCGGAGATCTCATCGTGCCGGGTACCGAATTCCCATAGAGACACGGCTTCTAAGCTGGTGATATGTTCCAACCTCTGTATTGAAGTTGGGCCCGCATATTTTGCGGGGAACAATAGTACATTTTACACCAAGGCGAGAAAGTGATCAATTCCTACCGAGTGTGTCGTTTTGGGCCCGAGGCGCAGCCGAGGGCCTTAAAACACACGAGGTAGGAATCGCACTTTCTGCCGAGTGATAAATAGTGCTACTAATTGAAGATAAATAGTACTACACCTTCGAGGAAAATAAAAAGCAGAATTAATTATTATTTTAAATCGCGCCCAATGATGTTGGTAAAACCTCATTGACCGCGCCAGCCGTTGGGTTCTTTTTTCAAAATATTGTTCGGAAATCGGAGGAGGCCTAATGGACTTGGAGTAAAAACTTTTTGTCGTTTGACCGAACGAAAATAACCATAGCTACCGGCCGATCTTTTAGGAAATTAAAAAAAAATAACACGTTAGAAATGGATTTCCATACACTTTTTCCTCCCGCTAAAACACGTGAGAAATGAAATCCCATATAGGTTTTCCTCCCGGTTTCCTATAGGCCTGCAAAGACATACTTTCTATTCTATAAATGGAAAAGGAATAGGCAACATTCCGAGCAGGTGTAGTATAAATATTTTTTTCCTAGAGACAGCATCGTCGAAACGAACGTAATGCGATGGTCTTAGGTATGAAACGTTGGTGTTCTGCCAACATAATCTAGGTTCGTAGCTAACCCTCTTTCATTCTTAATGAATTCAAACTACGGAAGTTTTTATAGTGATAATAGTTTATTGTTAATATTCATATATGTATAGGTGTGCATTTTTAGAATGGTTTATCTCTACATGTGTAATAGGGTAAGTATTACACCCATTTTTGAAAAGTGTTCCAATTCGATTTTATAGTGTTAATGAACTACTAAAAAATTCACAAAATTAGTATTATATCGTTAAGTGATATAAAAAAAATTGGTTGCCTGTAAAGTCGGTATACGGGCGAAAGTTTTACGTGACAACGACCGTAACGCAGTTTCTTGAAGTGAGCGGAGCGTAACGCAGTTTCTTGAAGTGTCACCCGGCAAACCAATTTATAAGACGTTGTCACGTCAAAATTCATTTAATTTTGCATTTTCGCACGCTATTTGACAAAAACGTTGGACGCAGCGGACGCCATATTTGTCTGTGGTCATGACTACAGTTGGCTGTGTAAACAAATGTAGTAATATTTTGTATGTTATAGATTAAAGGTACGCTGGTAGTTGACAGTTGAAATTTCTAAGTTTACATAGCCGTATGACTAATAACATGGTTTTTTGTTATTATAGTGCGTAACCCCACACTAAGGGTAATTTCAAAGAAATCAAATAATATCGCAAAAAATTTTCGACTTCGACGGGACTTGAACCCGCGTCCTCCCCTCAGTACGGGGATGTGATAACCAACTACACCACGAAGTCAAGTGATAGTCAAGTGACAAATTTTTGCGATATTATTTGATTTCTTTAATAACATGGTGACTACTATTTAATGGAGATTTAATGGTGTTATGAAACAGAATAAAAAAGCTGAAACCTTTGAATTGAATTTTGAAATTTAGTTTGCTATATTATGAACTAAAACTAACGTTTTCCGACTGCTTTTTGCCTAAGCTATCTCAATAGTATATCTTAAGTTTTTTTCTCATATATGTAGAGTTAAATACCCTATTACAGCTAAGCCGTTACATTATGCAAGTCCCTGCCTAAAGGAAAATACAAGAAAATAGAGTTTTATTGACACAGTAGAAAACCTGGCTGGATCAAAAGTTCTCAGTTTGGTTACAAAATAGTAAATAAATAATGCTGAACTTTTTCGCAGAGCAACTTCTAGCCCTAAAGTAAGCAAATTTTATGATAACCGAATTTTCATTTTTTTTTTCTTAAAATCTGTACAGGCGCACGAAATATATTATTATTTTAAATTTCATGTTGATATTTGCGGTAGTTGCTGCGTTATTAACGAGGGAAACAAGGACAGACAAAGCGAGACCATAAGACCTAAAAATTAGTGATGTGCCGAGTCGCTGTTTTGGTGAATCGAGTCGACTCGAGTCGGTTTAAACGGTATTCGAATCCTGACTCGATTCCGGTACTGGAGCCAAGTACTCGAGTTCTATTTTTTGGTATTCGAATGTTGACTCGAATTTCTAGACTCGAGTCCAAGAATCGGGTCCTGGAGTCGAGTCCACGGCCGTGCACCGCTTAGCATCCGCGTGGTAGTCTTTCTTATGATACAATAAGAGATACAACTCGCACGCCTCCGCCTCCACCACGCCCGGGGCGGGGCGTCTGTGTGTGGAACTGTGGAGGCCTTAAAAGTTGCAGGTTCAAACTTGTATCAAAAGGCGTTACTTACTTCATTGCTTAGGTAAAAAGAGATTGAGTATGAACGAGTCAACCTAACTCAAATACAAGACTCGAGTCAGTTGGACTCGCATAATACTCGTATAGGTACTCGAGTACCGGAATCGAGCCCGGCGTACTCGAATCATAATAAATTGGTATTCGAGTAGGCGAGTCCTAAGCAGGAATCGAGTCTGACTCGAGTCAAGCCGTACTCGGCACATCACTACTAAAAATCTACCGGCATAATAGCAGAGTATTTGGTGTAAAACTAACCTGTACAATCCAAGACACACTTTTACATTCGACATTGAACATATACATAGCAGCATTCTGCGGCATGATCAAGAACCTCGCCGCGTATGCTAGCTCTCTAATAAGTGACGGATCCGCGCCCTGGAAGGCCTTTGACTCTCCAATAATTTTTTCTGCCACTGCACCTTGCACCTTCCAGTATACGTCAAAAGGCTCATTGCTCATCATATTCGGACGCATCAAATCCATGCCCCGATAATACTTCCAATGGCAAACCAAATATCTGTCTAGTCGCTTTAGCAAATCACCGTGTATTTTATAATGTATGTAATATTTTTTTAGGTTTTCCACAAAATATTGGTAATTTACAGCCTCAGTCAATTTCAAATACATTGCAGCAACAAATAGGGTTTTACAGAACATGAATAACAAGTGATACGTGTAATCTATGACCATGGCTAGGCATATATCAGTTAAGGTCACAGCCAAGACTTCTGGGTACACCATCTCCATCAGGTATGATCTGGCTATTCCCATAAAAATTTTGTTTCCGGGTTCACATTCGTCTGCAGGAATATTATCACAAGAGTATCGTCCGAAGAAATAAGTCTTGGTAACAGAGGGTTCCATGACGGCAATTGCAAATAAAACATGGGCATTAACATACAGATAGCTAAATTCCACCAGAATTAAACGAACACACACTAATATTATCGGGTCATCACTAATATCGAGACTTGAGTTAACGCCTGTGAAGAGCATGTATACTTTGATGAGTCTGTTGTACTGCACAATATTGTAGTACTGTGATTTACCTATCATAACTGCGATGTATTCAATCCATAAGGCTGATACTACGTCCAGAATGAAATAAAGCGTCTTGCAGCGCGTGAACATGACGGAAGCAAAGCTCGCGGCGTCGCTCTCGTGGCGTGACACAGCTGTCAGCAGCGACACGCAAATATCAGCACAATACACAAAATCGGCCCAAAATTGAAACAGTTTAAACCAAGCAGGCAAAGTCTTACGAGATGTTATCTTCGGTGGGTACAAAATTAATACTAAGAAAACTGTTACTGTGACAATTCTGTACCAAATGGTGTTGAAATCAGAAAGCGGTACCAGAATCCAAGGGAAGTTAGTATTCACGAATAACGATTTAGTTTGCAATTGATTTTCGGAGCAAAGCACAAGCTGTCCGATATATTTAGCGCAGTGATACACAGACTCCTCAGGAGGTATCTCATACGCTCCAATATCTTTCATACTTGCCGCTCTTCTCTTAAATGTAGTCGCTGCACTTGCAATTTCCCACCAACGCCTTTTTATCCAAGCTATGCCTTCATCCTCAGTTCTATCCAGGCCTCTTACATTTTGCTTGCATGAGTTTAAAGTATGAGCGTGTTCCAGTCTATCTTTTACTAAGTCAAGCATGACGCGGCGATCTTCTGGATATTTATGTAAGGATCGTACATAATCAGCCCTTGTCAAATAAAGTACTTCACAAAACGTGAGGCAGCGTACAATAGTCTTTCGTCTCCAAGGAGGCACGTGAAAACTGATATCACCGAAAACCGTTCCACCGGATGCAGATACTAACGCAGTGATCCCATCATCTGCTGAAAGTATCTGGACCACCCCGCTCTTAATATAAAATACGCGTGAATGAGCGTTTATTCCAGAGTACAACTTTTCCCCGGGTAATTTGTAATCTAACACCATTAAATCGCACAACATACGCCTCAAGGAATCAGAAGCTCTGCGTAGAAGAGGGCTATGAAAAAATATAGGCCATAGTAAGTCTTCTTCAATTTCTATTCTCAAATAGCGAGGGAGCTCATATAAAACATCGGGGATTCGGTTGATGCCAGAGCGTTTCGTCCACATAAGCTTGAAATAATTATCTACTTCTTTGTATGCTTTGGGTGATGGGTTTCGTCTTTTAGTTTCTGCGACAAATTTTATGTATGTAGGATAGTATGCGCATATTTTTTTCAGCCTTAATATTGCTTCGGCAAACATTTTTGGGAAAACTACGAATAAAGTGAACGTATGACCGAGTGTTATCAGAATGCTCACAACAATGAACTCAGTCAGTGCAACTGGTTTAATATCATCAACGAGTCTGTTTATTGCAAATGAAAGAACAAATACTGTTGAATATACATAGGTCGTAATATTTTCGTGAGCATGATGGAGCTGGAAGAAATAAAGATGATATAAGATAATTTACAGCCGTGGCGGTCACGGCATAATTGACCCCTTCAACTCCACCTATGAATATCATAGGAGTCGTCTAAGGGAACCTACCTAAGGAAGGGTAACAGTATCCTCATTTGTATTTTAACACCTCTACTGCAATCACCAACCCGTCTGCCAAATATGGTTAACATGGCAATACTCTACGCGTGAGTTACGAGAGTGAGAGAATAGAGAGTGCACCTGTGTTTGCGCACTTGTGCACTATGGTATGTTTTATGCATCTGGCTAGAATCCGATGTGACTGACCGCCGCGCCGTGGTCGAAATTCGGCTACTAGAGGACTTATTAATATTATTTCACGCGTTCAGCAGTGAACGTAAACATATGAGCTGAGAAGGAAGATAATTTATCTTCATCATCATCAACCTATATTAGTCCACTGCTGGACATAGGCCTCCCCTAATGAGCGCCATAGCGCCCTGTCTTCAGCTTACCGCATCCGGCATCTGCAGTCTTTCGCAGATCGTCATTACACCTGGCTTGAGGGCGTCCTACACTACGTTTGCCTAGTCGCGGTCTCCACTTAAGACTACGTTTACCCCAGCGATTGTCGGTTCTTTGCGAGATATGGCCGGCCCACTGCCACTTTAGCTTGCTAATTTATCTTATGCTGTTAAGATTCCGTCCGGAAATAAATTTGTTTTTTAAAGTATGGCTTTATATAAAGTACCTTATACTCAACGTGGGCCCTCCAGTCGTAAAACGGATAGCGCTGTTCTGCACAGCGGGGACAAAGGCCGTTCTTTGTGATCAGTACCCAAAAACAAGACATGCAGTTGACGACCAGCAACAGCAGCAAAGTGTAACCAATCAATAGATTGCCAAAGGAGTGAGTGGTCGTCAATGAAAAATACTCAATCACTCTGTAGATACTGAAATGTAAAACGAAATTATGGTTTAGTCCATAAAAATTTTAAAACTTGCTAATAAAGCAAAAAAAATTCTTATTATGGCTTAAAAATCTAAAAAAGTCCGCTTGTTTCGGTGTTTGTGCTCGAGGAATAAATTCAGTGAAAACAAAGAGTGGTGCAAGTCGCAGAACAAAAATAATTGTATGAAGATTTTATTTTTCTATGAAGAGATGAATACCATAATTTTATTGAAACGGCTGTACCTTTTTTTTTAATTTATCTAAAGAAAAGCGTCGATTAAACCACCATTGAATATAAACCAAAATCAGTTCATCTGTTTGGGAACTACGATGCTACAAACAATCACACACATTTTAAACTTGTTCTAGCACCCGTCTTTTTGCACCGGAGGCAAAAAATAACCATGCTAATTCATACAAACATTAAGTATGGGCGATTGTGCACTACAAGGAATTTTACTGTCCGGCAGTCCGACTTTTTACGGTCCGATATGGCACGCCATATAATGTATATACTAGTTTGTGCACTATACGTAATTTTACCGTCCGATATTTTACTTTTCCCCATTCCGGAATGGTTGTAGTTTAACTGACGGAGAACTGAAAAGAGACTGAAAAGACGGAGCTAAACTGAGGCGTCTCATCCGAGTAAAGACCGACAAGTACACAAGCCAATCATCCGTTTTTTTCATGCCACTTCGGACCGTAAAAAATCGGACTGCCGGACTGTAAAATTCCTTGTAGTGCACAATCGCCCTATGTGTTGTGTAGATACAGTTTTAAAAGCCAGCGCGATCCCCTTTTGTTTTTCGTGTATTGGAGGCCTGGATTTGCAGCGTGGATAATTTGTATGAACCAACTAGAGACGCCAGTTTTTACAAATTTACAAAGGGTAATCATAACTTGAGCGAATATAATGGGATACTTTAATACTAAATCGGGCGAAAAATTGAAAGTGTTAGTCATTTTAGTGCGCCATACCGAAAGGGGACATTATGCTGGTGCCACAGAATAATGTGAAACTGGTCAACAGGTCTATGGTCAATATTATACCTACACAAAAACATCAAGTAACGTCTTGTTTTGCAAGCTCATCATAACACATTAAAAAATCTGTCCAAACAGATGATCCCCACAACACCTACAATATTAAGTAGAGAGCATTGACCGCGCGGCGACAGACAGCTGACCGCGTCTACACGTGCGATGAAACGTGAACTCTGTCCGTCTCGTGATCACGTATAGCTCTGTCACTTTCGCGTGGGGGGGGGGGGGGGGGGCGTACCCCCACTGCGCCGTCGTCGTCTGCGACTGTCGCCTTGTCCGTCAGTCAGTAAGCCGAGCGCAACCATTCGAGCGAGTCGCTTTACAATAGAATACAATCATCATCGCGGCCTGTCATGGATCCATTTCTGGATGTAGGCCTCCTCCAAACGCTTCCACTCTAGACGGTCTTGAGCCATCGACATCCAATCATGGCCTGCGTGTTGTCGGATGTCGTCAACCCATCTTTTTGGTGGTCTTCCCCGCGGTATGGTGTGCTGTCGTGGTCTCCACTCCAGCAGTCTTCGCGTCCATCGTTACCTATCCATTCGAGCAATATGCCCTGCCCATGTCCACTTTCGTGCCCCAATCAGTTCCACCACGTCTTTCACTTTCGTTTTGGCCCTGATCCACTCATTGGGTTTACGGTCTCGCAAGAAAATTCCAAGCATCGCTCTTTCCATTGCCCTCTGCGCCACCCTTATCTTCTCTGCAGATCTTTCTGTAAGGGTCATGGTTTCCGCACCGTAAGTAAAGACCGGCAGCACACACCGCTCGAAGACCTTCCTCTTCATTCCTATGGACAGCTTTCCGCGCAGTATTTTGGTATTCGCGCCAATAGCTGCCCAGGCTTGGGCTATGCGTCTCTCAACCTCTACCGTTTGATTTTGTAACCCCAGGGTGATCTTGTGACCGAGGTAGACATATTCCTCTACGACTTCGACCGGGAGTTGGTGCGGTTACAATACAATACAAATTACTTTATTGTAGATACACCAACAAAAATACAATACATAAGACACATGTACAATGAGCGGCCTTATCGCTTAGAAGCGTCTTCAGGCACTCTCTTGGATGGGAAGAATTATGTGAATTTAAGAAAGGCAGGGATGTACCAATTATAAGCAATCTTAACTACTATTTAAGTTGTTCTTATGTTTAAGGTACTTATAATATTTTCATTAACATAAATAGTAAATCGTTTTAGGAGCTACTAATTAACTAGCAAAGCGCGCGCGATTGTTTATTTACAAATTACAAACTTGTGGAGCGAAAGAAAACTATAGATTTTTATGTGCCTATAGTCAAGGCATTGCGGTTAAAGACAAACAAATGCGTTTTAATTGATCACAAGTGCCAGAATAACCAGGATTCATTGAAGTGCTAGTTGGTAACTAAATAGTTACAGTACCTAAGTAAGTACCTTTTTCTTGTCATTTGTTAAGGTAAACTCCACTACATAACTACCTACGTAGGTAGTAAAACCGACGAAAGAAAATCGTAAGTACATACTAGGTACGCATTCCGACTTTCCTGGCGATTAGTTAGTGTTTCAGTTCGGCATTTTCAATATTTTTGACATCTTTAATTTGAATTTATTTTCGCTTTGCTTCGCTCTTTTTTACCCATTTACTGATACTATTTATTATGAGTACTTACACAACAAACTCGGTAAAGGCCAAAACATTTGGCCATAATATAATTGGAGGGCATTCTTCGGAGATGACAATTCTGACGAAGGGGATCAGTGAGAATATGTCAACTAGCAGCAGAAACGCGTCTTTAGGCAGGTATTCTCGACGCATTGCTTTATCAGTCACTTGCCTGAAAGTTTAGATTAAGTGGTATAATAGATTATTAGCAGAATAAATGGTAAATCGTCCAGTGATCACTCTAAAACCAAATGGTTGACCCTCGTTAACTTTGTAACAATTCCACAATTGCCAACTACACAATGCACCCAACAGAGAAATATGGCAAAGTACGAGCAGCCATTCATCAGGACCCTCATGTAAAGCTTTGGTCTCTTGAGCGTCGTGTTGCAGTAAGCTGCGACACGACGCAGCGTCGACTTCAGTGCACTTGCCGCTCTCCGCTGACGCTTTCTTTGATGGAACAAAATACCACTTTAGACTTTTTTATACAATTATGTGCCCGGCGCCGCATACCGCATTCAGTTATCAGTTCTCATGGTACAGAAATAACCGTTAAAACGTTTCTATAGAACGGTGGTTCAGCGGGTGCCATCCTGAACCCCATTTGATGATACATTTCGGTGGGGCAAAATGTATCATCCAACACATTACTCAACTCAACTTTTTACGCTTTTTTCACAAGATAATCAACTAAACATCCACCTCACCCCCCCCCCCCCCCCCCCCCCCCAATGAATATGTGGCTGCGGCTTGCTGTAGTTTTCATCTCCAAGCAGTTGGTGGTCCGTGACAAGCTAGCCTGTCATCGCTGTCATCGTTTGTGTCCAAGATGGCGGCACATGTGACGTCAGTTGTTTGCCTAAGTGAGGCGAGCCACAGATCTGAGCCGGTCAGTTGTTCGCCTCAGTTCGCCACATTGTGGTTTTCCGACGGACACGAAATTTGAGTGTACTCAAAAGTTAGGTTATTATGTAGGTTATTTCATCAGGTTCATAGGAAATGGTTATTTCATCATGTTCATAGAAAGATTAGGCTTCAAATACAAAAATTCAGGGAAATAATGATTTTTAAGTTCGCCAAACCCTGTCTGTTGCTAACCACCATGTGGTTACTCAGATGGGCATGTGCCGCCATTTTGGACACAACTGATCATATGACGTCAGAAAGTTGCCTCACTGAGGCAAACAACAGACGACAGGCTAGGTGGTCAAGTGGTCCTACATCACAAAAAGGCTAAGAACCAATGAAATACAACAAGGATTTTTGTTGACTTAGCTTAGAATAACGTTTGAATTTTTTGGTATAGTATTTTTTTATCCCGAAAAACGTGTGAAGAAACACGTAATAAATAAACAAATATATCTATAAGCCTCACCTGTGCACAACATGTAGGAAAGTGTCAATCGCGTATAACGAATCAGAGAGGTACAAGTAAAAGTACTTCACTATTGCCAGAAATGGGTAATCGTCCATGACGTCCAAACAGTAAACAACTGGGTAGACTGATTGTATCGGTCCCTAGAATTAGAGAAATGTAAAAATTATATTTTTCGTAGTTTGTGAAATTTGAATTTGGATGATATCTGGTTCTATAAAAATCAAATATTCATCGGTAGCTTGTATCTCTATCTTATACCCCCATGAGATAAAAGCCAACAAGGCTTTTGTCAGGAGGAGGCCTGCGTCCAGCAGTGGACCAATACAGGTTGTTGAGGAGCTTGTATCTGACACAAGACACAAAAGTGTCCACGTTTGCGCCCTGCCTTAGGGACTTTTTCGTACCATACTAGAGTTTGTTTCCTTTAGCTCACACGATTCATTCTCCATTCATTATTTTATGAATAAAATTAAAATAAATAATATTACGTCATTGTACACCCAGGCGAGAGAGTGCCCAATTCCTATCGAGTGTGTTTTATCAGGCATGAAAGTTTTTATTCATTTTCTCTACACCGCAGCTGACTGTACACCGCGAAAAAAGCGAGATCGTCGTGAAGGGAATTCAGGCACGGTCGCCTTTACAAGAATCAACATTACGGGAATCGACGTGCGAGGAACAATTCACTTCTGTACTCATCTGTACTTGTAATGTATGTAGATGTTCAGAGTTAAATATCTCTTACTCCGCAGGAGGTGTATTTCTGAGCTTTGCAGGAGAACTAGATACCTTAAGGCACAGTTAATTGGCATAGTTCATGATTCATATCTCGCTATAGATTCGTCGAAATCAGCAGAGTTGCCAGCTTGACGTCAAGATAGCAGCCACAGTGAAATACCTAAATATCTCCTAAAGTACCGGGGCATTATTTATTTCACTAAAGACATCGGGGGCACTATTTCAGGACACATTTATTGGCATAGTTGAAACCACCAAATTCCATGGCGAGACTGCTAACTTGACGGACACAAATAATGTCATAATACAGCCGCATTAAATGTTTACAACAAATAATTATGTATTTATAAGTACCTATTTGACAAGTATTGTATACAAGAGGAGTTTATGACTTGTTTCTTGGTGAAAACGAGGTTTACGATATCCAGGGGCTGACTCAGAGCGGTCGATTCTCTTCAATTAGATAATAAGCGAAATTCTTACCAGAATGCATTTGACGATGACACAGCAGAGAATTACCAACTTGAATATTGGATGGAAAGGCAGGAAGATTAGGTTACTCCATTCAATATGTGATTCGGAATCGGTGTCTTGCTCGGTTTCATCCAAGCCGAAAGGATTTCCTCGATTCATCAGAGACATTTCTGATAGCTTAGCAATATCATAAACAAGACAATCTCAGAATCCATGCCATAAGGATATGACAACACATCGAAATACGCGATTGTCTTCGTAGTTATTCCATTTTTTAGCAAGAAACACGAGTCTATATGTTTCTTCTCTGCAAACAGAACTAAGTAGATTATTTTGAAATAGGTACCGTCAAACAAACCAGGAGTGGTTGTTTCCTTTGAACAAATCAAAGAAACCAATGTTATTCTCCTTGTACGAAAATAAAAATGACAGAAAAATCTGACAGAATACTGCCAAACCCCTGTCAAACTATGTTGTAAAAAGAAAATACGGAACATTCGGGAATGAGAGTGATTTCGTTCGTCCATCTACGGAATAGGCTGATCTTTGACTAGAACTACCATGACTGTAGTTATAATAAAGGATCTTTGCTTTGTGAGAACCCAAACCGAAGTAATATTACCTGATCTGTGCCCAAACATAGAGTACTTAAGACCGGAGTTCACCAACAGATAGTTAAATTTTAAACGGTTGTTTTTATGTTCTCGGCACAACTTTTCATACATTAAACGTCAAAAGTAACCGATGAAGCTTACTAATTGTCCGATTATCTTTTGGTGAACACCAGCCTAAGGATAGTATATAACACCCCGGAGATTATTGTAGCCAATGTTCCGTAGGAAAGTACCCAAAAAAAACCAGTGATGAATAGGCTGTTCCGTTTCCATGTTCCTAATCAAATATACAGGGACGTGGTAAGTATTTACAAGATCTTTGCAAATAGACAAAAATCAATACTCCCTCAAAGAACGACAACCTTTTCAGTACACATGAAAAATAAAAATAATAATATAACATTTGTTTACCAAAAACACATGCAATAATTATACAATACAGTGCCAGCGGAACTCAAACTCGGTTAGTTTTGCTATGCTCGATTCCCGTTATGCACGGATTTTAAAATACCTAACAAAAAGTGCCGCTATGCTATGAAAACCTTAAACAATGGAAGGTACAGTTTGATAAAATAGTGTTTCTGAGGTACAGTCAGCTGCACAGACATGTATACACTTCCAAGGTTTAACTTTTATTTTACTCGGAACTTTTCAAATAAAAGGCCACGCACACGTTTTTAGTACAAAGTAATCATCGTAGTTGTCAGAATGCGGTACATAAATTATCACAATTACTATAAACTTACTTGTTTTGTCAAATTGAAAACTTGGGAGTGTATACATATTTTTGCAGCCGACTGTACCTATCCTCTTAAAGCTAGCTTGGTAAATAACATCTAATTTCAATCTTAGATTTGCATGTAATTATTTAGATTACGATCTGCGAAAGACTGCAGGCAGATGCTGGATGCGGCAAGCTGAAGACAGGGCGCTAAGGGGCTCATTAGGGGAGGCCTATGTCCAGCAGTGGACTAATATAGGCTGATATGATGATGATGATGATGATTTAGATTAAATTTTAATAAAATTATTTTAATGTAAAATTCTACATAATATAAGTTATGTATGATCCATAAATCAACTCAAAATAATGTGATTAAAATAAGTAAATAAAAACATATAATAATTAAGAGATAAAATGACAAGTTTCGAAATAACATTTACCAATAAAACAGTTTAAAGATAAGAATCACTTGTGCTTGCTCAACTGCTCATATTAAAATTAAACATGCAAATAATCAACAACTGTAATAATTATAAAAGTAAAATTAAATAATATAAGTATAAAATGATACCAGCCGGATTGTTAAATTGAGTTTTTGAACTTTGAGTGATTTATTTCTGTGCCTGTAAAACATTGACTTTACCGATTTGTAGTCTGGAATGTTTCCTGTCAAATGATAGCCCTTATCTTTTAAGCTTCTCATGTGTTTCTCAAATACTATTTTCTGTACCAACGTGAAATTCCTAACTATTTCCTGTTTGCACTCGCTCATAGCTCTTCATTATTTGAAAAACTTGGCACGCACTTATTACCGTGTTTATTTTCTTTCACGATTGTTTGATTTTGAGATTCCAAAATTACACTTTCACTTACACATTTATATGATGGCACTTTGAATTTGAAGAGAATGGCATTTTCCCTAAAAAATTGGGTAGGTACCTTACTGAAGCAAAGTTTCAATTCAGCAAACACGTCATGAATTTTTATCACCTACCGTTTTATTTTTCTAATTATCTTATTTCAATTTACTGCAGGTGTCAATTGTTAATTGTCAAATAGCAAAAAATTAAAAAAACGTCCATGGAAAGCCATGTCTAACATCTTGTTTTTTATCTACGGTTTTATGATTCTTCATAAAACCAAACCTACACTACATAGATAGATATTTTTATTTTACATAGAAAACATCCAGAACGCCCTGGACAAATGTCTGCAGATCGTACAAACATTTGTCACATAAGCAGATACGGAGATCTTTTATCTATCTTCTCTCTATATATATAAAAATGAAACCCGTTTTCCTTGGTCACGGCATCACGCGTGAACGGCTGGACCGATTTCGCTAATTCTTTCTTTGTTGTGTTTGTTATTGTCAGGATTTGCAATTTGTTCATAAAAAAATACTTTCGATTCTTGCTATGGACTAAAACCTAGAGCCTTTGACTAAAACCTAGAGGAAGGTAGGTACATATATGGTAGGTACTTTTGACCTAGAATCAAAAAATTTTGCACGAAGCAAGGTCTTACACTACAAATAATGGGAAAAATCCGCAAACCGTAAACTTGTTGTTTATCAGAAAAAATAAGTTTTGATTCTCGTCATGGACCAAAACCTAAAGGGTAGGGACTAGGGTTGTTGTTGATGCAGTTTTTAGACACATCAGCGGATGCTGATGCTGATTTTTTTATCTTGACATCAGCAATGCTGATTCAATAATTATGTTGGCCAAGTGCGTGTCTGACTTGCAAACCGAGTTTTCCGCACTTCTTTAATGTAGATGGTCCTTCCATCATCAAAACCGAGTCTCGATAAATTATGCCGTTTAGAGTTCCGTCCTCAAAGGGTGCCAACTGGATCCTATTATTAAGCTTCCGCTCTCTGTCTATCTTTCAGTCTGTCAGGGGGCTGTATTTTATGAATCGTAAAATGTAGACATGGACAGTTGCAATTTTCACAGAGCTTTTTATACAAAATTCAACATAATGTAACTTAAGTAAGGTCTGGCTAACCCTTTAAATAAAACATACTTAACTTAACAACTTAACAAAAAAAACACTTATCTTGTGAACCTCCTTCTTTTTGAAGTCGTTTAAAAAAGTGAAGGTAAAATACATTATATAATGTTAGCTCGACATAAAAAAAGTATAAAGCAAAAAGTAGCGTAGTAGGTAGTAGTATTATACCTATAGTAAAGAAAATCTAACAAGGCTTGTAGATACATATCAAAAGTATTAGAGGGAGAGAGAGAAGAGCAGAACTTTAGAAGTGCGGCTGACCGCTACAAACGGTATTACTTATAATAATTGCAATAAGGACAAAAGTCAGCAGATAATACCTGTTTATAGGTTCTACTCAACATTGCTAAGTATTGGATTGAGATATGATTAAAAGTTTTCTTCGTAACTTACGTTAAGTACCTATATATAAAATATTCTCAATGGACGTAGCACTTACGTCGTGTGCGTTTACGTTGACGACAAAATGGATCGTTGTTCATGCTACAATAGCTTTTCGGGCATAACGTAAATGAATAGGCAGACATAAAGTAAATGATCGTAATTTATAGACTTTTCTCGCTGGAAATATTGCACCATCATCGAAATTTCAATTTACCCTTAAGGATAGATAAGATGCTTTGGTTCGTACCACAATAACGCCAATGAACTTAGAAACTACTTTTACAGGCGGCATGATAAAAAAAAATTGGTTGTCTGTAAAGTCGGTTTACTGACGATAGTTGAACGTGACAACGCAGACGCATCGCTCACTCAAGTAGGAGAGAAACGGATGTTGAGCGCTCTCGCTTGTACTTCAAGCCTTACATGGAACGCCTCAGAGCGAGGTAACGCCTCAGAGCGAGGTAACGCCTCAGAGCGAGGTAACGCCGCATGACGTCATGTTTTTTCGTGCGTGCAGCCGGCTCTATCGGATTATAAGACGTTGTCACGTCAATATACTAAGGTAAGTATGCTGATACCTATGTTATGTAAACTTGAAAATAGTGAACCATCCATTGCACGTGTTGCAAACAAATTGACTGCGAACTCCATTTTGATCGTGTTCCACGGTCCCCTAACACCTATATGAAACTACTTCGATTAAGTACCATATTTTCCAAGTAAAAATCTGTATCCAAAAATGTCCATAAACTTCCTAAAGCCTACGAAGTTTCTGACTAAAACCTTCCTAGAGCCTTAACTTACAGCCTTTATAACCTGAAACCGTTTACGTGGCACCGGTAGATCTCAAGGAATCTCGTCTGAATCACATCCAATCAACCGTCAGTGATAGCGCCATTACGCGAACACTGCATAGTTTACGGCGTATTCGCGAAATAACTAAAGATTGGTTCGATAATTAACAAAAAAAAACAATCAAAAACTCTTTATTTCCATAAATACAATAAATGTACTTTTAGAAAAGGTCCAAATAAAAAACTAAACACTGACACGGAAATAAAGTGATATTTTTTTTGATTTCTTTCGCTTTGATATGTAGATTAAAGTAAAGAAGCGACGAAGAAACCTTTAGCCTGTTAGTTGTTATTTTTCGAGTTGGAGCAAAACCCGTCCCAAGCTTTTTTATCCTCTAGATAATCTGATATTTTATAGTAAGCCTTTTTGCACAGCAAGGTTTTGACAATTTGTTTGAATTTATTTACTGATAATTTTTGCAACTCACTAGGAGTTTTGTTGTAGAAGCGTATACATTGCCCTTTAAAAGATACTATTAATTTTGTGTAGCCTAGTTGTGGGCACAGCGAGTTCATGTTTATTTCTGATATTAAAATTATGTTTATCGCTATTTTAGGGAACCGATTTATATTTCTATGAGAGTAAAATAATTTTTCATAAATATATTGACATGGTACTGTCATATGTTTATTTCTTTGAATTTATCACGTAGAGATTCTCTGGGACCCATATTATGGATTACTCGAACAGCCCTCTTCTGCAGCATAAATACGGTGTTAATATCTGCAGCGTTCCCCCACAGCAGTATACCATAAGACATAATACTATGGAAGTAGCTGCAGAATTCATTATAGCTGAATCATTGGATCTGCCGCTTTCATTAACTATTTTGTAGATTTATTTGGCTGACTATGCAGAGGATGCAAAATCTGAACATCGTAGTTTTTGCAGCGATAGAGCAAGTGTTTTTAAGTTTCAAGCATTGTCTTCAGACTTAGAATCGACGTCTCGTCGTCGTCGACTCGTCACGAAACAAGTTAGTGAAGACTAGATTTTAATATAATTACTTTTACAAATAGTACCTACACATTTCTTTGAAAAAAAATCTCCAGTCTGTTTTAGAACCCGTTACTCGATAGGAACTTCATTATTAGAACCGAAACAGTCCCAACATTTTTCCTGCATTTCTACTTATAGAACTAATTCCGCTGAATTTCCTTCCTTGGATCCCGTCATAGCTAATAAGGCGAATTACTCGAGAAAGGTCCCGGTACGAATTAAACTAGGGTCACTCTGACCCCACTTATGCGGCTACACTTCATTACTGATGTGGTTAAAGCATCAGCATTACTTTTATGTCTGCGGTATTCAGGTTATAATGTATTTTATTTTCCTACTTTAATCATGCGGTTTGTATCGCTCATTGGTGTATTATTGATATTCCAATTATTGGATTTCAGCTCATGAAATTTAATCATCGCTTTATTTAAGTTCGGCTTTCCCTTCGTAAAAGTCGCGACCTGGGCTAGAAAGAGCTTAAAAGTAAGAATAACTAAATAAAACCATTTTTAACTTGTAAGCTCTTTCTAGCTCCAGTCGTGAATTTTGTGAATTTTTTTTTTCAGAAAGGTAGCACGCTTACCACGGTCAGCGCGTCAGAATATTTATGAATCGGACTATCCAAGAAGAGTTGCTTTCTGTGAAATAACGCTGCTCAGATCTCAGGAAGACTCAGACTTTTTCAACAAGTTTCTGTGGACCGACGAGTCTCGATTTAAAAACTTAAACAAATCATAACTCGAAAACTACTAAAAATCAAGGAACATACACGAGGTATTTTCGGGTAGGGGTAAGTAGCCAAATAATCTTTATGGTTTTTATGTATTGTATAGTTTGTATGTTTCAGAAGTTTATTTATTATTGAAACGAACGGGTTCTTGTTTATAAAATTAATTTACTTACACTTGTAACTCCTACGTATTATCACGCGTTGTCTCTATGGAAACCTTTTGAGGTTATTTATATCCCATGGGAAGTGATTTATGGGATAAAAAGCCTATGTTTGATTCCGGGGTTTAGACTTACCTGTATGCAAAATTTCAGCCTGATCCGTTCAGTAGTTTTGGCGTGAAGAGGTAACAAACATCCATCCATCCATCTATCCATCCATCCATCCAAACTTTCGCATTTATAATATTAGTGTGATTATCGTAACCCAGTTTCTATTACAATTTAAGTATTTATTTCATTGTCGGATTATTTAATTAGTTCCAACACTTTGTTTGTTTACACATCGGGGAAACATAATTAAATTAATGAACGAATGATCATAAATAGTGCGTAAGTATTCCCGTGAGAAATAACGCTCCTGTTTAGAATTAAAATTGCCTTACTTAAGTATGTTTATGCTGGTAAAGTCTTTTGGGACACATAAACTAGTAAGCCTAAAATTATACTTACCAAAGTAGTAGGTAATCTTTTAAAGCTTATGAAAGGCATGAAAGGTCAAGTTTAAAATATGATGGGACATTGCTGAAATTAAAATAACAACTATGGGCTCCAAGTTATGGAAGAAGGCATCTCGGTAGACCTAGACAGACTTAGATGGCGGAACGGGTAAAAGCTTTATTTCACGGTCAGTCTCCCAGTGAATAGTCTTAAACTAGGCACGAAATGACAAAAGTTGAAGTGGACTTTAGTTGGAGTCCAAACGCTGATTATCCTTGCGGTGCAGAGGTCCGGCCGAGGGAAAGCGGTTGGAAGTTGGCCGGACCAGCTTAATTACGTTCGACGGTAGGTGTTCTCTCGTTTAGGTGAACAAATGCAATCCACTTCCACTGGTTGGATTGTAACTTATAAAAGGTGACAATGAAGGGTCGGTTAACATGTATGCCAGCTCTTCATTGTCGCTAAACTAAATCCAAAACTCGCAAATATTAAATACAAATAGACAAACAACTTTGACGGTAACCTCTTCATAAAATCGTATGGAAATTGGCCTTTGTAGCGCAAACGATTCCTTCTCTTACACATGATTCAGTTCATAATTAAGTAAACAGCAGACTTACACCTTAACCTCCCTTACTTACTAACCCTGGGCAAAACGACTCTACCTCTTTCGCTGGCAAGTTGTCTACTCAGAACCAGGATACCGGAGAAGTCTTGTGTTCTAACACAAGACTATCCTGCGGGTGCAAGGTATCCTGCGGCGAAAGGGCTATCTATACCAGGATACCGGAGAAGTCTTGTGTTCTAACACAAGACTATCCTGCGGGTGCAAGGTATCCTGCGGCGATAGGGCTATCTATTTTGGGTTGCTCAGCCATAGGAACTCATAGGGCCTCAATGAATACTTTCAAAAATAGACTGGACCACTAATTAAAGTGCACTGACAAGGACTAAGATATATATCTATACCTATATAAGATATACACATCAGCTTAAGGGCTTAAGAGCGTGTTTATTACTTTTAGTAGAAGTAGTATCAAATACACCTTCATTCACGAAAGTTACATCCCACAATCGCGGTGACACTGTGTTTACTTCAACCGTGCCACGGACATTGTAAACAACCATTTCTACACTTTAATGGTTCACCTGTGTTTGTTTTAAAGAACATTCTATTGACACAGGCCACGGATACCAGCAATAGAGATCTAGATCCAGCAGTTTGTTTGGTTTATGCGATTTGTTTGGCAGAAATATTGGGGAAGGATATTTTTGTGAAGTTATTTATTTTACGAGCATAGATACTCTATATTATTTATAGTGTCACAGACAGTCTACGTCTCCTGAAACTTCAGCAATATTATTGTTTTGATACAAATCAAAGCTCAGTGCTTTATTTTCTCTAAATCATAGTAATAGATAGATACATGTCCTTCTCTTGGACACGTTAGATATTTCACTTAATTATCATAAATTAAAATAAGAATACGTCAAGGAATTTTTATACTAACGTTTGTATACAAATTCCTTGGAATACTTACCTTACCCAATGATAGTTGTGACTGTTTCGATCAGAGTTCTGTCATACTACTCTCGATCCGGTAGAAACGCTGCAAATCACTAATTGTATAGGTAGGAAGGACTCGAAAACAAAGAATGTACTCGTTAAAAAATGCGCACAACCCATACTCAGTTTCGTATTATGTTTTTGAGTAGGTACGTTTAGTCTGTAACACTCAAAGATATTTAAATAAAAGATTGAATTACTAAAAAATGCAAGTTCTTTCAATTCTTCTACCCATTCCATACAAAGCGACATTAGCTAGCATATAACAAAAAGCTAAACGAGGTTTCTTTATATTTGCCGGTCTTTATACTCTGCAATGTTTTCTCCACAAATATTTTCTCTTAGCTCACGTGAACTGAGCATTTTCGCTGCCATAGAAAATGTTCACTCGTATCTACTTGGATGTAGGTCCAACAGATTCAACTCTAGGATTTTTCAAATAAAGTTCAGCGAATAAAGAAACTTGTTACGTCTCTACAAACTAAAATGAACTCTTATGAGAAATATTTGTTGTTTTTAACAATTTCACCGCAAAGAAAGCTTGCTAGCTGCTTCTTACAAAGCATTGCAGACTCATCATAATTTATGGTCAAAAACCTTCCTACGAACGTAGGTAGGTAGTTCAACGCTACGAGTAATTTTCTTGCGCACTTGAAATATCCCAGTAAAGGTTCCCGAAGCTAAATTTACTTAAATTATATACCTCGTCCAAGACTGGATTAGAGCCATTATGTTTTCTGAAATATGAATTTAATCTCAACTAGTTATCTCACCCTTATTATTCATCCTTAAGGTACCTGTTACTACAAGAATTCTCGTTTGATCCTCTTATATTAACTTTTAATAGCCCGTCCATTTTACGAGAATTAATATGCAATTTGCATGCTAATCGTCTATTCAGAGTAGGTACAAGCTCAATTTTCGTCAAGATGAACTTTCTTAAGGTCGTAACTGAAATTTGTTACGTCGAAATGCTGGATAATGAATAGGTTTAGGTAGATTCAATAGTTTGTGAATAATAGCCCAATCACCGTTAATTTAAGGATTAAAGTGTCTTGTAAGTATTGAAAACATTATTATTAATCGATTCAACCATTTTGAAACAAAGTGTTGGTTGATGTATTGTCCTCAACACTTTATTTCAATTTAGAAGTTATCCCTAGGTACGTTATAATTTTATTCTTAGCTCGAGTTTTCAATCTTTAAATAAGACGAAGTACAAAGTTGCAGGTTTTTTATCGCCAAAGACGCCATAAAATTATCATCCTCGCAAAGTTTTTAACTTAGATTGACTTTTACTGGGACTTCTCATAACTTCTGAATATACTTCTGAAGAAAACCGAGATAATTTTGTTGTCATCTATTCCGCAAGCAAGTCTTAGAAAAGCCTGGTTTTCCATCCTTGAAATTAGCTTGGAAAGTATACAGACTTCCGTGACAGTTTATTTTAAACACTTACCATAATTGAAGCGCCGGTAATATTATAAGGAAGTTGTAGAATAATCTCAAATCTGAATTGAAAATACAAACATTTTCACAAAATGAGAGAGGAACAATCCAGGCGAAACTTTTGAACGTGAACAATAAATTTGCCAAATATCCACTTGCCGAGCAATTGTGTGGTAAATTCGTGACATTGTCGTAGATCGTATCCGACCGAAGTTCACAAGCAGCTTGGGAAATCAGTTGGGTACTCTGTTATATTCAAATTGGCATTTCATCTACAATCAAGGTGTGTAGGCATAAGCGTCTTGGCAGATTTTCAAGTTCCAGGTAGAGGTTCCGATTTCCTCGTTTTGGAATCTTTGTAAAAGCATCGTAAACAGCAGTATCGTGCCTTGGGCAAACGCCAAACGACTTCGGGCTCATTATCATACCAACGAAGTACAGGTGCTTACTCAAAGGAATTGCACCGATGTAATCGTACTTATTGCAAGCAAGGCGCGCGCGATTGTTGAATTTAATTGGTGCAAAATACCTACACGTGATAATGGAATCTCAAGTGTTTCCTGAAAGGTGGAGCTCGTTATTTTAGATTAATTGTGTCTTAAACTCGATATGAAAACAAGACCTTATTGGTTTTGAAAGTTGTAGTCGGAGATAATAAAAATATTCTTCAAAATAAGGGCAGATTTGCGTAGGCAGACAGATTATAAGAATACAAAATGAAGCAAACATAGGTTTTACCTGGAGACATTATTTGAGAATGAAGTAGATAAAAGGGCACCTTTGTCATCACAAAATATTGAATATTCCACCTATATTTTCAATATTGTGTGAAGGGGAAACTAAACAAGAAGTCTCAGGTGCCAATAGGATTTCGCTTGTTACCGGTGTTCAGTTATGAAATAAATTCTCTGAATAAGTCGAAAGCCGCGCCGACCTATAATTTTATTCAGATTCATTCCAGTTCTTTTCCAACATAGGTAGGTACGTCACCATTTAGATATCTATAAGATTTTTTTTTGGGATCTATAAATGATAAAGACCTATGTCCTAAATAACATCATCAACACTAGTTAGATACTTTATTGAGTCTCGGCATTTTCTAAAACCCTAATTTATTAGATACTTAAATAAAAATAAATGCTTGACAATCCACTCAGTATCATCTAGCCCCAAGCTAAGCAGAGCTTGTGTGATAGATAGGTACTAAATGATTGATATTACATTACCTACATAGATAAATATATTTTTAACTATACATAGAAAATACCCAGAACACCCGGAACAAATATTTGCAAAACAAACATCGTCAAAACATTAGTTCCAAGGCGAGAATCGAACCCGTAATCTCCTGCGTTGCAGGCGGACGTTCGCCTACCGTCCACATCGATCGTCAAATAACATGAACGGCTATAAAACTAAAAAGTTAATGGCCTATTAGAACCTAAATCCAAATCTGAAAGCAATTATTTCGGATATTAGGTCCCTCTTGAACAATTTGGATAACTTAACTAATTTGTTTTGTTTTTACTGGATGAGGGCACATCAAAATAATCACCAACTCCTGATAAATTGGTTTCAACTTTTAAAGTTTCCAGACGTTGCTAATTTAATTAAAGTCCTCGTGTGAAAAACAGCGTCGGATCTTGAGATCGGTAAGCCTCACCTTCGTCAATCACCCTCTTGACAAGAGGTATGGTATGCCTTCTTGTTAGTTCTAGTTAGCAGAAGTTACAAGAATTGAAAGTACTAGTTTCATTGGAGCGGTTATTCTTTTATGAACATTTTACTCGAGTTTTGAAGCCTTTTTGGCTGCCTTGGACTGTTTTGAGATAAAGCTCACTAAAATAAATTGTAATATAAGCTACCTTTATTAGTTATGGCTGTTAAAATTGGATGGAAATTGCGTTGATTTGTTTTTGAGTGAAATAAAAAAAGATTTAGAAATCATTTCGTAACGGATTGATGGTAAAATACCTTAACATTTTTTTACTGTCTAGGTACTTTATTCCAAGTAGGTTGGTATAAATATTGTTTTGATTCCCGACACCAAGTTATAAGAATACACCAACAAAATCACATGCGACTTTGTAGAAGCACTGAAATTACCTCTAAGATTGAGGCAGAGAAGATTGGCGCCATTTCTCAAGATTGAACCAAACTTGCTGCAATTCCTGATTGCGTTGTAAAAGACACGGGATTAACTTGAAAATCTGCAGATTCGTACATGTTTTACTGCTTCAATTCATGGTAGGTGGTTGTAAAATCGTTCGCAGGTGCCAGTCTCAATGGAATTGGTAAGCGGAATGTGATAAAGTTTTCAATTTGGTGGGTAACTTTACTGTCAATATTTTGCAAGTTACCTACCTATTTAAACTGTTATTGGTCCACTGTCGATTAAAGCAAGGTCGTCCCGTGACCACGACAGTGTGTAAACCTGTTGAAAAGTCGGGAAAAATTGATAAATAATCGCTGTAAATACCCGTTAAGTAATACTAATAATAAAGTAGGTAAGTTCTCATAAATCTCCTTCCGGTTTACCTAAGTTTTAAAAATTATTTCCCAAGCGTATGTAAGTATACAGGGTGGCACATTTAGATCGATCAGTATGGGAAAGTCTGAAACTATAAGACATACGAAGATCTCTTCTTAGGAACCATGTCATAAATTTTAGTAACAAGAAAAACTGCATGCATACATTTAAAAAAAACTTGTACTCAGCACGGGAATCGAACCCGGACGATTTGAAACAATTATCGCTATTTATATTTAGATAACGATTGTGTAGGTCTTAGGCAGTAAATGTTACTATAAAACATGATGTCTAAAATGAATAAAATACATTGTTTTCATATCCTTTAATTTATTTTAGCAAGTTTTCAAAATGACCACCAATAAATTCAATACAACATTCAACACGTTTAGGTGCGTAAAATTGTCTCTATGGTTGTTTGTAGCTCTTTGCTGGCGTCACAACTTGTTACACACACTGTTTTACAGTATAAGTCAACTAGTCTTACTGCTTAATAATTTAATAAGTATAACTACTCAGTGTTTGTAAAACGCATTAATTTAACATTATTTCTATGTGTTTCTCTGTGTATTTTGGAAATGCGTTGGGCCTGAAAATAATTTTAAGTACTCTTCCTAGCGTAGTTAACAGACTCTTATATCCACTATACTGGGAAAGCGTGCTCGTCTCTACGCCATGTTACTTACTACACGACCAACAAAAACACATTTATTTTGTTAGACTTAAATCACCTGGGTGCATTAAGTGTAGCACTTAATGCACCCAGGGTGCAGGGTAGACTTGCTGAGGGCATAACCTTGACCGTGGACAAATTAACTGAGTGCTTAGAAGTTCTACAAGCGTAAATTGTTTGTATAGGACACGTAGGTAAACTAGGCAGAGAAAGCGATAAGCTGATTTTCCTGGAGCGCTTGAATGCGTGTAGGCTTTTGTATGCAAGAAAATACATTTTATTTCAAAAGTTTCCTTTTTAGCAACAGAGACAATTAAAACAGTAGGTATAGAAAGATGTTTATTTCATGAGTAAGTTTAGGTGTAACATTTATAATTATGAATCAAGCAGTTTTTGCCGTCCCGTATTCGTTGGCGAGCTTGGTGATTTCTTTTTTAGCAACAGAGACAATTAAAACAGTATAGAAAGATATTTATTTCATGAGTAAGTTTAGGTGTAACATTTATAATTATGAATCAAGCAGTTTTTGCCGTCCCGTATTCGTTGGCGAGCTTGGTGATTTTTTTTTAGCAACAGAGACAATTAAAACAGTATAGAAAGATATTGATTTCATGAGTAAGTTTAGATGTAACATTTATAATTATGAATCAAGCCGTTTTTGCCGTCCCATATTCGTTGGCGAGCTTGGTGATTTCTTTTTTAGCAACAGAGACAATTAAAACAGTATAGAAAGATATTTATTTCATGAGTAAGTTTAGGTGTAACATTTATAATTATGAATCAAGCAGTTTTTGCCGTCCCGTATTCGTTGGCGAGCTTGGTGATTTCTTTTTTAGCAACAGAGACAATTAAAACAGTATAGAAATATATTTATTTCATGAGTAAGTTTAGGTGTAACATTTATAATTATGAATCAAGCAGTTTTTGCCGTCCCGTATTCGTTGGCGAGCTTGGTGATTTCTTTTTTAGCAACAGAGATAATTAAAACAGTATAGAAAGATATTGATTTCATGAGTAAGTTTAGATGTAACATTTATAATTATGAATCAAGCCGTTTTTGCCGTCCCATATTCGTTGGCGAGCTTGGTGGTTTCGTTTTTAGCAATAAAGACAATTAAAACAGTATAGAAAGATATTTATTTCATGAGTAAGTTTAGGTGTAACATTTATAATTATGAATCAAGCTGTTTTTGCCGTCCCATATTCGTTGGCGAGCTTGATGATGTGGTGCTGCGCGACGGCGGTGCGGCGCGGTAGCATTGCCACGTCATCGCCGCTCGCAGCGCGCACGCTGAACGCTTGTAGGCGACATGTGCCAGACAGCATTCTTCCTATAACCCTAGGCAACACAACACCAGACATTAAGTTTTTTTTATTTGTTATTAGCTGCGCTCCGTGGTTTCGCACGCGTTGTTTCTTTGGAAACGTTTAAAGGTGATTTCTATCCCACGGGACCTGATTTATGAGATAAAAAGTAGCTTATATTTGATTCCAGGATTACAATTACCTGTATGCAAAATTTCAGCCCGATCCGTTGAGTAGTTTTTACGTGAAAGAGTAACAAACATCCATCCATCCGTCCATCCATACTTACAAACTTTCGCGTTTATAATATTAGTGGGATGGTCAAGCGTTTGTCTACGATTTAACTTATGTAAGTGAAGATGTACCACGCTTTTCTAGAAGGAATTTATTTACCCATATACAGTTAATAAATAGTAAATACAGTTCAATGTTTTTAACTCAAGTAGGGATGAAAGAATTGGAGGCCTTTGTCGAACAGTGCTAGTCTATCATCATCATCCTCATCAGCCTATATTCCACTGCTGGGCACAGAACTCTCTTTATGAGCGCCACACCGCCCTGTCTCCAGCATCTGCCTGCAATCTGCAGGTTAGTCTATTAAAGCAAAAATATGAAAATTACTGTGTCCTTGTCTGTCCATTACCCTGTGAAAACTAAACATCTGGACGGTTCATTATACAGGGTGGACCAAACAGTGACGTCATAACAAAAATATGAATGCCTCACCACCGGGTACACGAAAATACCCCATGCATGTTGGGTTTGAACTTCGTAAAAGTTACGACCTAAACAGACGGCTACAAAGAGCTTTAAAGTTAAAAATGGTTTTATTTAGATATTCTAACTTTTAGGGTCTTTCTAGCCCAGGTCGTGACTTTTACGAAGCTTTTTCTTCCAGAAAGATACCATACTTACCACGCTCAGCGTGGCAGCATATTCAAGAATCGGGCTACCCAAGAAGAGTCACCTTTCGTGAAATAATGCTGCTGAGATCTCAGGAAGACTTAGACTTTTTCAGCAAGATTCTATGGACTTCGTCTCGATCGTGACTCGTTCACGATATGAAAACTTAAAAAAATCATAAATCCAATCTACCAAAAATCGGGGAACATACATGGGGTATTTTCGGGTACCCCCGGGGGTGAGGCATTCTATTTTTTCTGTAACCTCACTGTTTGGTCTACCCGTTTAGCCCCCCTTTGGCAAGAATTTAGATTGTATTCTAGGACATGGTCTTCTTTTTATTCTAGAAAAAAGTTCGCCCTCGGGCCTTCTGCCTGAGGCCTTGGCAATCACAATATTATTGAGCCCAAGCATGCCAAGCATTTTAAAGCACCTGGTCTTTAAATGGCCCGAGATTATAAATATTGTTTGTATTTAAGACAATCTTAATAATAATAAGACTATGAAATCATACATTATTAGTAAGATAAACCTTTAAAGTTACATAAGTTACCTGTTCGTTATGTAAACAACTGTATGTACATAATGTGTAGCTCTCTAAAATTTAAACCAAAAGCTACACATGTTTTTAAGTTATTAGGAGATAAATTATCAACCATATACTAAACAGTTAACGAAACATGCTCAAAAGCACCTCGTTCCAGCAATTTGTTTGGTTAAAATGTGCTGAAAATGGCATACATGACAAACGGCTCAAATAAGTCTGAAAAGACCACGTTCAGGGAACATGAACGTGTTCTTGTAATTGAATTTTGATTTATCGAATGACTTCGTGGTTTTAAAACTTTTTGGTCTACGAAGCGTAGACATTCAACAACGTCTTTATAAAATGTCTACGCGTCGTAGATCTATCTACTTTTCGTAAACCATCTACGAAACATATTTCATATTTTGTTAATTGCATCCATAAAATTATAGATGACATGAATATTTTACTTACACTCTTAATAACATCTTTATTAAGGCGGTACCCTACCTCATTATTGTGTGAAGAGGATAGGCATAGGATTTCGCGTTCACAGGAGCGGGACAGAGCAAAGCGGCGTAAGCCCAAAAATCAAGTTTTTAGTAGTTATTTGCTCCCCACAAACATTAGAATAGTTAATTGAAAAAAAGGCAACATATAAAATGTTCTTTATACTTCGCTCAATTACTATGCTTAATCTCAAGATCGTATCATCTGTATTTATTGAGAAATTAGGGTTATAGTAAAAAATTTGAGGTAACTTTGCGATTTTTTTCTATCGAGAAAATTTTATGGAATCGTGTTTTCGAAACATATGATCGATAGAATAAGTCCTGAACTTTACCATATATAAATTTCAAAGTTAAATATTCAGTAGTTTGGAAGATATGGAGGTCCGACGGAGTTGAAAATAAGCAATTTGAGGGTAGGTACCCCCTTAACAAAGGAAATTATAATCAAATTAAAGACACAAATTAGAACTAGTATTAATAACAAGACTCTTAATTGGTAGCTAATAATTATGTACCTGGTCAGGGTGTAGCAAATTGATAAGACAAGATCTAAAGTTAAGTTCAACTAAGACAAGATCGTAGACCATCTACGGATCGTAGACCATCTACGCTTCGTAAACCATCTACACTTCGTAGACCAACTATAACTTGTAGACCATCTACGCTTCATAAACCATCTACACTTCGTAGACCATGTACATGTACAGCTCGTAGACCATCTACACCTCGTAGACCATCGACACCTCGTAGACTATCTACACCTCGTAGACCATCTACGCTTCGTAAACCATCTACACTTCGTAGACCATCTACGCTTCGTAGACCATCTACACCTCGTAGACCATCTACAGCTCGTAGACCATTTACGCTTCGTAGACCATCTACGCTTTGTAGATCATCTACGCGTCGTAGACTATCTACATTTCGTGGACAAGCTACAATATCAGCTACGATTCGTAGACCAAGGTATTTGTGCCATCCTTGATAACTGAATAGATCAACTAGACAAAACTACATCTTTAGTAGCTTTCGCCCGCAACTTCATTCGCATGAAATTTAGAGTAGTACCTGCGAACATTGGTGTTTACAGTTACTACGATACTGCGTGTGGTTTTGCTTGAAGACCAACATATACCACCCTTTATATAATAAATATTATATTGTTAGCCCTTGTAGTCCCACCGCTGGGCAATGCCCTTCCCTCCATTCACATTAATAATATTTTAGAATATTATTACCTGATCATACAAGGTGGTTTCAATTCAGGCAGCATGAAATCAATTTCGTAGTAAACAACTTGCATGGCAGGACCGCTGTCATCTCTTACTACCAGATTCTTTGAACTATGCTCTCCCGGTCTGACGCTTACGCATTTTGCTAAAACAATAAATAAGAATACGATACAAATATTACTTACGAAAAGAAAATTAGCGTAAATATTTATAAACAGAGAAAATCGAGTAATATTTATTAACAAAATTATTTAAAAAAATAACAAGTATTACAATTATAACTGTTTACTGCTGCAATCAATTTTGATTGATTATTTATTTATTTTATTTTTATTTATTTATTTATTTTTGCTTGCATGTACATTCATTCTTAGGTCTAAGTGAATAGTTAGTTAAGTTGTCACTAGGTACATGCACACGGGAAGGGCACTGCGAAATTGAGTTCGACTTTATTTACACATGTCAAATAGAATTTAAAAATACTTAATAAGTTTCATGCAAATATATATAATATATGTAAATATAGTGCATAATTTTATTTGTGAATAAAGGCTATTTATGCAAATAGAATTAATTTAATATAATTTAGAAGCCAAAATGGTCAGTTATTCATTAGCCGCGTCCAGACCGGCTATAGATTAGTGTCATTTTAGTTTGTCTGTAGCAAATTGGTCAACAGAATAAAGTCATTTTTCTAATAAAAATAATTTTAGCTTCTGACAAAAAGGTGTACATATCATTTTCTTCATTTTTTCAGAACATATTAAAATGAGGCCAGGCGTACGCCTCTGTTGTAAGTAATCAAAATAATGAGTATTTACGTTCGACGTTGTAAAAAGGTACTTAAATATAGAAAACAGTAAGTACTTACCTATTTGTAACTATCGAGCCTGAGAGCTTTTCCTCGGACAAAACTCATATTTTAATTAGGAAAGAAGATTGTTATTTACTATATATTTGTTTATTTCTCATTATTTATTATAACAAAAGGACAAAGAAACTCTATTCTTTAAATAGGTTTCAAGCCAACACCACAATAAAAGTTGGTCTACATCAAGTAACGTGATCCACTTTCACAATAAGACGTGAATGTAAACATCATACGAAGCAAATGTTTGTAATTCAAACCCATTACGAGAAGATTCCCAGAACTGAGTGCCAGTTCCAATTATAATAATTGAAATTCAGACAAATTGTCTTCAGCTTTCACTTCAAAAGGCAGCAGGAAAATGCAATGGGGAATCCAGAGCACTTCCTTTGAAATGTTATGTTAGTCTATAATAGTAGTTTTTGACTAGATGTTTATGGGAACGAAAGCTCACATCACATCAACGGGTGTAGCGCTGTTTCGCACCAGAGGCAGAAGTTCTCAGCACAAATTCATTTTTCAGTTTCATAACAAAAAATATCAGCGTTTCAACCCATATTAAAAAAAAAATATTATCGGCGTTTCTACCCAAAATCCGTTTCCGTTTCTCACCACAAAGAGATCAAGAGATTTTGCACAGTCAAATAACAACATTATTAAACTACAGATTATTTTAAAGTGTAGGTTTATTGGAAAGAAAGCAAATTAAGTTAATTCACCGAGCTACCAGGAGCGCATAGCGTAAAGGAGGTACGCGCGACATCGCACTCACACCAACACAAATAAACAGCCTTTGCCAGTCCACTGCTGGATCTAAGCCTCCCCGGATAAGCGCCTTTTTACTCTTATCATCAGGGGGTAATGGTATTACCCCCTCAACCACCGAAGACGCACGCTTGGTAGGCGGATAACTGATCGCAGTGTAGGTCTTTAAAATTCACAGTAGGAAGCTGCTGTTATCGAATAGGTTCCCTTAATCAGCCCTTACGACATCCACGGTCTGAGTTGGAGGGGTCAATTCTTGCGTCGTGACTGCCACAGTACATTTAACTAACCACGGGGTGATCAACAGGCCAATGTTAATGGAGATAACTTACCAACAACTTCGTAGATGATAAGAGTCCCAATATCTTGAAGAGTTTTGTGCCATTTCAATACTTTCTCGACTGGACCGGAAAAAACTCGAGGTCCACTTTTGTGCAGCGCCTGGAACACATAACAATTTATGTATTAACTAGTTTATGCCCGCAGCTTCGCACGCGTTGTTTCTATAGAAACGTTATGGGAAACTGAATGATTCTATGAACTGATTTATGGGATAAAAAGTAGCCTATGTTTTATTCCAGGAGTAAAATTACCTGTATGCAAAATTTCAGCCCGATCCATTCAGTAGTTTTGGCGTGAAGAGATAACAAACATCCATCCATCCATCCATCCAAAATTTCGCATTTATAATATTTGTGTGATTATTCGCTTCATGCAATGAAAATCAGCGACTAATAATGTTTGTTTTAGACATGACGTGAGCTTACATATAATACGCTTTAATAGATTTTAATAAAGTCTCCATAGTATCATAGGGATATCCACCGGGGGCGGGCAGCAGCACCCCCTGCAAAACAATTCTACCACCGAATTGCGATTCTCAACCCGCATGTCAATGCGTGGGGATTATGGGCAATACCCCATGAGATAAAAGCCAATAAGGCGCTTATCAGGGGCCGGCCTGCGTCCAGCAGTGGTGGGCCAATATAGGCTGTTACTGTGGGGTGAGGTGAAGTTATCATAGGTGCAGTCCAATCGACCAGAAAGACTCATAAATTGCATAGCGAGCCCGCGCGGGCCTTAGGCGAAGGACCAGTAAAGTACCTATACATCCATCATCATATATCTATCCATCATAAATATAAATAAATAAATAATGCTTGAGAATTCACACAGCATTATCTAGGTCCAAGCTAAGCAGAGCTTGTGTTATGGGTACTAGATAACTGATAGACATAATACATAGATAGATATTTTTTATTATACATAGAAAACATGCAGAACACCCTGAACAAATATCTGCAGATCGTACAAACATTTGTCCCGAGGCGGGAATCGAACCCGCACCTCCTGCGTCGCAGGCGGATCTTCGCCCGCTGCGCCATAGTGTATGAATACAGTCTCTTAATATTTTTACAAAATACAGAACCCAACGAAATACCCAAATGCCCTTGAAACTCCAATGCCAATTAACCAGACCAAAAATGGTAAACCCTGGTAAACCGATAAACCCATCGAAAGTTCACAACAGCTGTTCAGAGCTCTTATTCTATACCAGAAACAAAAAGAGTCTTGAAAAGTTCCTTCCCTAAACATTTTACGAGCAGAAGTTCAAGATTAATCTTGAGTAATATCCTACACAATCGTAAAATTAAAGCTCTGTTGTTCGGTAGAGATGATATTGTGATCTTTGCTTTAAAATATGACCACTCAAGCGTAAACAGTGCAGATAAAACCAAAAAGGAATATCCTCCTAAGTACAATTGACAACACAATCACGCAATCAATTTTAGTAACAAACTTAACGGTAAAAATACCCATAGTTTTTCTGGCTCTAATCTAAATAATTATGAGCAACACAAATTAACAACACAAAATATTATAGTTCGTAGTTTACTCGCTTACGTTCATAACCACATTAGCATTCTGATTATTTATCATAGCAGAAAGTAAAGCTGTAGAAAAGAGTAGGTACCTAAGTCATAAAATGAGTTTGAGTCATTCGGAACTTAAAAGGACCTTAAGCAGCTTTATTACGTCATCATCCTAGTAATTTAACTGTTGTTTTGATCGTAAACTTGCATTATGTACGTTTAAAACGTTTAATAATGATTCTCGGAATTATTTGTTTGTTTTATAGGTTTATCTGGACATAAAAACGGGAATTTTAATTTTATTTTATATCCATAAAGATTAATAAGCATGAGAAGTACCTACTCATCTTTCAATATTAACAAAAGGTATCATAATATGTAGGTAGGTGTAGGTACGCGTAATTACATTTATTTTTTGGAAAAATAATCTTAACTTCCCATTTTTATATGGAACGCGGAAAAAATCTTCGTAAAAATTATTTAATAACCCAAAAATTTCCCTTTTAAATAACAGAGGAAAATTAATAGGACTTCTTATTTCATTATGGTTTACCTAAGGTAGTTTAAGGAAGGAAATAAAACTAAGGTATTACAAAAACGTTTGTCGGATTTTTGAACAAAGAGCGCTGACAAGATGTCCATTAATAATTGTAACACCTAGAGCTTCTTAGCTCAATCTTCATAACTGTGTCTAGCAGAAAATGTACAAAAAGAAAAACCTTTTCAACATTTTCTAGAACAAAGAGCGAATGAAAGAAGAGATAGGACGGATATTGTACCGGCACTAAGTCTTTTATTTGCTTTACTACTGGCCATTTCATATTGCAGGATTTTATGCTTTTACTACTGGAATGAAAGATTCTTCTTCTATGCTCAAAATAAATCGGATTTTGGTTTTGATGAAAGATCGTCAATACAATGGTAAGATAAGACGTTTATTCACAAAGAAAATTACAATTAAATAATAGAATTATATTAGAACTATGTATTTACAATTGAAACAATATAAGCGATGGTAATATAACATTATGCTATGTGTTTATCTAGATGGCATGGATGGAAAATTAAAAACCATTTGTATTTGAAACGTATAAAGTTAATCGAATAACATTGCGTAGGAGATATTTCTTATTTTGTAAGCTAGCTAAAAAGTAATTTGCCGCAAATCATAAGCACAATCATAACACAGAATAACTATCATTATTCATGAACTGGCGGGTGAATCTATATCGACGTGAATCTATGACGACCTCTGTGGCGCAGCGGGCGAAGTTCCGCCTGCGATGCAGGAGGTTCCGGGTTCGATTCTCACCTCGGGACAAATGTTTGTACAATCTGCAAATATTTGTTCAGGGTGCTCTGGATGTTTTCTATGTTTAACAAAAAATATTTATCTACTCGTATGCAGTAGTGTATTGTATTAAGTATGTCGCAGACTCTCTAACACTCAAGGGTTCTGTACAACCTCCATACTTAATTTGCAATGCGCCTATTATCTATGCGGATCACCAACGTCTATGGTTTGACGTGAGACCAATTCTACGAGAGGACAGAGAAGGAACTGGAAGATTCAGCTAAGTGGAATTCTGGTTCAATCATCGTAGCTGAAAGTACTAGAAAGTCATAGAAACCATGTAGAAACGGGCTCGCGATTCGTGTAGTTGGAGGCCCTAGCCTCGTGTCTTTCTTTCAAGCCCTATTTTCAACTGACATTACCCAATAATGCCCACAAGTGAGACAGATAAAGTGTAGCTACTCCGTTAAGTATATCAGTTATCTAGTACCCATAACACAAGCTTAGCTTAGCTTGGGGCTAGATAATGCTGTGTGATTGTCCAGCATTATTTATTTATTTATGTATTTGACATTAGTAACGAGACGTGATTTCTTGTGACGTCTTCTTTTTCCATACAATTTGGTACAGCGCCTCTATCGTGCGGACAAGGAACTACGCAAATCCCATACTAAAAGGATTCAAAGAGACTCACCCTTAAATTCTTAAATTCTTTATTGCACAAAATGAAAATCAAATCAAAAACTCTTTATTTCCATAAATACAATAAATGTACACTTAGAAAAGGTCAAAATCAAAATCAAAAACTCTTTATTTCCATAAATACAATAAATGTACACTTAGAAAAGGTCAAAATATAAAAGTAAACACTGACACGGAAATAAAGTGATATTTTTGATTTCTGTCGCTTCGATATGTAGACTAAAGTAAAGAAGCGACGAAGAAACCTTTAGCCTGTTAGTTGTTATTTTTCGAGTAGGAGTAAAACCCGTCCCAAGCTTTTTTATCCTCTAGATAATCTGATATTTTATAGTAAGCCTTTTTGCACAGCAAGGTTTTGACAATTTGTTTGAATTTATTTATTGATATTTTTTGCAACTCACTTGGAGTTTTGTTGTAGAAGCGTATACATTGCCCTTTAAAAGATGCATTTATCTTGTGTAGCCTAGTTGTGGGCACAGCTAGTTTATTCTTATTTCTAGTATTTATATTATGTATGTCGCTATTTTTAGGGAATTTATTGATATTTCTATGAATGTACAACAAGTTTTCATAAATGTATTGACATGGTACTGTCACACAAGTTACTTCATACATAAAAGTACTGGACATGTACAAAGGCGAGCTTAACCCTAAAAGAGTTTTCTTACAGCAAACCTATGGATATAAAGAAAATTTATGAAACGACTGTGGATAGATAATGTGTACATTCAAGACAGAAAAACATTATACCTACAGATAATGATATTATAGAAACCTACATACAAAACTAATATAAACTAAATAAAGATACAATACGGAAACGAAACTAAATATATATATTATATACCTAAATCTATAGACATATATAAATATCTGCTATGACTGAAGAGAGAGATAGCTAATGCTCTTCTCCCATGTCATTAATTTCACCCTTCTGGTATCTCTCCCTCTCTCTCTCTCCTTTCTCTCTGCCAAACCAAACAACTGTTTTTATCTACATAACAAAATTTCTGCATCTCATAGTAAAAGCAAAACCAATTAAAACTGGTTTAAAGTAGGATTTCCGTGTAAAGTAATATGTAAATAAACTCAGCATTCAAGGAACACGAAGCACTCGATCAACGGTGTAATTGCATACAACCGAAAGTAAATCAGAATGAAATCGTTCGTACAATAATTACTTTTATAATGAAATTGTGTTGTATTATAGACTAATGATATTGGTGTATAATTAATTTTAAGACTAGTGTGCCTGTGACTTGTGATTTTGTGGGTACTTTCTGAAGTTATTTCTGAGTGGACCCCAAGCAAAGTTACTTTATTTAGTTCTCACAATTATTATATATGTCGTGGCCATATCCTAGCATTGATCACTTCATGATGTAACCGATCATTTCATGAAATGGTTGTATTTCATGATATGGCCAGCTAAAATAAATCGTTTAAGCATCAACGTTTAATGATATTTCAATCAACGTTTGGCCATGTCATTAAATTAGGGTTTCCTTGACAACAAGCGGTTTTTGGCCCACTAAAACTATGTGCAATACGGAACTATGTGCAATCGGAAATTAAGGTATAAATTTATCCAGTATACAGGGTTATTGGTAGTTCACTGACACTGCGTCAATTTCAGGCATCATCAGGAACACGTTCGTGATGTGTTCGTTCGTAATACTTTTTTTTTAAATCACCTCTGGTACAAAATGAAGAAACACGTTTGTCCGGAACACAATGAATAACTAAAGACGATCAAGGCAAAGCCGTTTTTAAGTTTAATTTCAAATAAAACCTCTCTTAAGAACGATTATTGAATGAAGGGGGTAACTACTACCAGTACCGAGTTTAATAATTAAGACCTGGATTGACCTGGACCTGGACGTCTTCACAAACGTGTTTGTGACGATGGAACCTGCAGTTCACGCAGTGTCAACGAATTACCAATAACCCTGTATAATATATACCTGCTTCGAGAACTAGAGTGCTTGCTATGGTCAAAGTTAAATTCCTTTAACTTTTTGTGCTCCGTGAAAAAGTAACAATGAGAAAAATATGAAACTATTTAAGTTTATGAAGATAACCTGGATTAGGAATAATAAAGACGTTATCTTCTCTTAAAAAGAAAAGAAAAGGGATTAAAGTTGGTTTTATGTTGATTGGATTCACTCAATGAGACTAAATGAAGTTGTTAAAGAATTTATGAAATTATACTTTCTTCTGAACATTTATTTAATAACTTGTTTCTGGACATTTCATACAATAGGTATTTGTTAGGCATAAAATTTAGTGTAGCCCCTACGGAACGTAGGCTACTTGAATCTTTGAATGTAACCCACAATAGTAAAGCAACTACAAAATCTGTAGTTCTATTAAATTGAATTGCTGATGTCCTTTTGGATTTCTTTAATTACTTATTGGAATTAAACCACTGAGCTACTGACTACATTGTTTGCAACAGTCTGCAGTTAGCTCGATTGTTTTAATTGTAAATACTAGTTGTAAATTTGGAATTAAATAACTACGATTCATATGCAATGTGAAATTCTGTTATTTACCTTGAGTTTGTCAGATCGAGTCATTATCTGTGTTTGAACATCGTTTTTGATGAGATCTTGTTCGGTCGGTTTCTTTGTAGATGCTGCAAAATAAATACAATTAATATTTATTGAATAATTATCTGAGCGTCTGATCGAAGCGACGCGTGACCCGAGAGCTGGTGAGTATCTGGCACAGCGGGTCAGCATTGCCATACAGCGGGACAATGCAGCCAGCGTCTTGGGGATCTTGGGGTTATGGGTACTAGATAACTAATAGACGTAATACAATACACTACATGGATAGATATTTTTTATTATACATAGAAAACATCCAAAACACCCTGAACAAATATCTGAAGATCGTACAAACATCTGTCTCGAGGTGGGAATCGAACCCACAACCTACTGCGTCGCAGGCGGACCTTCGCCCGCTGCGACAGAGAGTGGTCGACAGATATAAAATAAAATTCTCACAATATTCAAACACAATGCAAATCTAAATGCACCTAAAATGAAGCATGCAGGAAAAAAATTTTATAGAAGAATTTGTCACAGTAATTATTTGAGAAGAAAGAGAAAACCAACTATATCGTAGCAGTTCATATACCTACGTTTGTATTAAACGTCCGTTACGTACCGTTTTAGATTCAGTTTGATATTTTCCAACAATAAATAGCGACAATAGAAAAGTTTTAGAAGTAAACCCTCACCGAACTTGTTCTGGAAACACTGTTGATTTTGATTCTGAATATCTTTAGCATCCACTTTTGTGTGTATTTTAGGCATTTCTTCTACTTTTGACGGTTCTGTATACAGAAAAAAAGATTCATAAATCCATCGTAACTAGGTATGCTATGATATAGCTTAGCAAGTAGGGAAAACAAGTGATTAAATTAATTGAAAAGGAAAACTATAAGAAACCCGAGTCGGTCCTTGCCTTTTTCCGTTTTTACCCTGGGCACACACAACTCTATTACCAAGTTTATCAGGCAGCTTGTTGATTGCAGCGGTGTTTATTTTATTTATTTATTTAAGCTTAGGTCTTATAGACAAAAAAAAAATTGGTTGTCTGTAAAGTCGGTTTACTGACGATAGTTGAACGTGACAACGTCTTAAGAAAATACTGATGGAATGGTAACATTTTTCAAAAGAAAATTTTAATTTCATTTTTCTTTCTTCTTCTTTCTTTCTTCACTTGATACTCGATCAAAACATGTAAATGTACTATAGTATAGCAGCTGTCCACGCAGACGCATCGCTCACTCAAGTAGGAGAGAGACGGATGTCGAACGCTGCCGAACGCAAAGGCCGATTGTGCTTCTTTGTCGCTCGTTCCGCGCTCTCGCTTGCACTTCAAGCCTTACATGGAACGCCTCAGAGCGAGGTAACGCCACTTGAGTCATGTTTTTTCGTGCGTGCAGCCGGCTCTATCGCATTATAAGACGTTGTCACGTCAAAACCAAAACAGAGTAATGTATACTGTAGACCTATTTCACTTCTTAGTTTCGACACCTCGCTCTTACTAAGTTCAAGACTTGTGATGTAGACGCGAGGGTTTTCTAACTGAAGTTATTAGGCTTACACTATTATAGGACTTACATAATGTATATAAAACTTTAAGAACACTGTATTTATAATACTACTACAAACTTATATTTGATACTACATGAAAGTTATGCCAAAAGTAAAATACAGTGAGTAGGTGAGGTGTGTTTATGTTAATATAAGTACTTACTTAGCGTATTATAAAATTTATTCACAAGGAAAATTATACTAGTATTTACAATTGAAACAATTGAGCTAACTGCCGACTGTTGCAAACAGTCTACAGATAGCTCAACTGATCCATATCAACACCAGTCGGAAGCGTCCCTTACTTACCTATTGTGTTAGTTTAATGTTCCCTTGTTTCTTGTAAGTGTTACTAAGTAGGTAGTCTTTTTATATATATTTTTACGTTAATTTGTGGTGTTGTGTTTAATAAATACTTTTTCTTTCTTTCTTCTTTTTATGTGTGTGCAAGTGAGTGGAGTATGAGTTGACTGTGTGACTCGGTCACAGATATTATAATACTACACTCGGTGTTAAAACTACACAGATCTGCAAACGCTAGTATATTACCTAATCCACCCAAAGCCATCACTTGCGGCTTCATATTGACATGTTGTATGGCATTTTTTGGTTTATGCCTTTCAACTCCTTCAAAACTCCTGTTTTGATAGTCGTTTCCGAAAGAATTCATAATAGGTTGATTTCTTTGCATTTGCTGACCTGAAAGTTGTAAGGTATTTTTTTAAACTACCGCGATCCCTTTTTGTTTTAAGTTTAATGAGACCTGGATTTGTGACGCTAGCGAGTAATTGTATAAATAAAACTATTTAACAAAAAAAAACCGCAAAAAAAAAACTGAAAAGCAAAAAATAATAAACTATTTTATTTAATCTTAATAACTAAGTTCTTAAACTAATGTAAATATACCTAAGTAACTTTGAGTCGTACCCTTTCTAATACAAAAAGAATTATCAAAATCGGCCAACTCTGTAAAAAGTTATCCGTTTTTTCGTCGGTTAAATAATAAAAGATATTAGCGCCAGCTCTTAAAAAATTTATGTATAACCAACTGCTGCATGCAGCTTCGCACGTGTTTTTGAGGTAACCTATGCCTGTCCTCGGGATATCATTTATCTCTCTGCCAAATTTCATTAAGATCCGTTCAGCCGTTTAGGCATGAAAAGGTGACAGACAGACAGAGTTACTTTCGAATTTATAATATTAGTATGGATCTTCTTACCTCCTCAACCTCAACCTCAACAGCCTGTGTTGGTCCACTGCTGGACGCAGGCCTCCCCCTAATAAGCGCCTTATTGGTTTTTATCTCATGGGGGTAATGCCCATAGTCCCCACGCTGGGTATGCGGGTTGGGGATCGCAGTTCGGTGGTAGAATGTTTTGCAGGGGGCGCTGCTGCCTGCCCCGGTGGATAGTCGCCTCTTACGACACCCGCGGGAAGAGATGGGGTGGTGCAAATTCTAAGCCGGCACCACACAGCTCTTCTTACCTAATATGTAACACTAAATAAACTTAAAAATCTAATATGTATCTACGCTTAAAATACCTGAACCTATTAAAATTTAAACCATCACCAAAAGGCAGAGTGCCCCCTAAATTTGTTTCAAGTCAGACTATTTTCATATCTGATATCTGACTCGCATACTATCTTAAGTTATAAGTTTTTACTTAGACTTTGTGCCGTTTCTTGGTCCACTACCTACTACACTTTTCTTATGAATAGCGATATCCTATTCATTTCTGACTAACAAGAATTTCTGCAGATTTTAATGAAAAAGCCACTAAAAATTCACGATATTGAAGTGCTCAATCTATTTCTATGGCACATTGTGGACGGTTTTATGAAAACGCTAGGCTTTCGAGTCATTTTTCTACCATCAGATAACATGGATTTTGCGAGGCGAATTGGACTCTACCAAACTCAGTCGAATTGAACTACACAAAGGACCTTTTTTGAAGTCGCTTTAAAATAAAAACAAGAGATGTGAAATTAGGTCATAGTCAGACAGACTGTTTTGTACACAGGCTTTGTACTTTCCTCTGTTCTCGTTTTCGACAGTAATAATTATTAGGGTCTTCGGGTTTTTTTTAAATTATCTGAGCGTCGTCTGGTCGAAGCGACGTGTGATCCGAGAGCTGGTGAGTATCTGGCACAGTGCATCAGCATTGCCATACAGCGTGGCAATGCAGCCAGCGTCTTGGGGACGCGTCCGACTGGTATTGATATGGATCAGTTGAGCTACCTGTAGATTGTTTGCAACAGTCTGCAGTTAGCTCAGTTGTTTCAATTGTAAATACTAGTGTAATTTTCTTTGTGAATAAAGGCTTCTGCCATATTGAAAAAATATATTATTATATTATTATTATAGTTCATGGATATTAAATGGGTACCTATCTTCATCTGATCATGCTCTGATCATGCGGAATTGATTTGTTCTCAAACAGCCTATTTCGCTTTAAGAAATATTTAAGATGTACATATAACGCATAATCACCTTAATTTGTAATTTATTTTAAGTTATTTGGTTAATTTATATGGAATTTTAACTTTATTTTTAATTGTTTGACGTTTTAATCGATTGTAACTTTATTACATTTTAATTTTTACTAAATATGATTTTTTATTAAATATGAATTTTATTGTTTATAATTAATAGTTTTTCAGTACTGTTTTAAATGAATTTCGATTTGTACCTATAATTGAGGTGGCACTTAGATGTGTTTTTGTATGAAATGGCCCATAATCCATGTTCTAGTGTACACTGCGTTGGTACGCCGACGTTTATTGGCTGAACGGATTTCCATGAAACATGGCTAAGAACACTCGGGATAAAATTATCTATGACACAAAAAACTAAACAAAAATGGATGAAACGGATGGACCGATCCGTTTGGGAGCTACGATACCACAGACAGATACACAGACAGACACGTTAAACTTATAACACCCCTCTCTTTTTCCGTCGGGGGTTAACAAAACATGTGTACAACCAATAATATAGGAGTAACAACATGCTTGACCGTTTACGGTATGCAAAAATAATTAGAGAGATGACATGCAACATTAAAAACTATCTACGAATTTATCATTATAAAAACGGATTAACGCATTCGTGATCAAATGGGTGGCAAAAATAGCCTTACACAATAAAGAGCTATTGATTTTATAGCTTTTAGAAGAAATGAACTTTAAGCAGATTCGGTTAAAATGAACTGCTCAAAGCTCATTTTACCATTACGTTGCAGGGTAAATGTATCCCTTCCTTTCTTCCAGGTTTCTTTACTCCTTGTTTTAAGGCCAAAACGGGTGTACTGTACTGTATGTCATCTCTGTATTACATTGTAGAATGGGTAAATTAACGAAAAAGTACCTTACCAGCCAGAATATACTGTGGACTAGCATCTCCGTATCCCGAAAGGTATCTTGCATCAATACCAGTCATGTGACTTTGTGGGATCATCTGTAAACATACAAAACAAAACTTCTGTAATAATTTGCAGTGTGGCTACGCTGTAGTCTTATTGCTACGCCGTAGAGTTTTTGCTACGGCGCGGGCGCAATCTTATTACTACGCGATAGGGTATTTGCTGCGCAGTAGAGTTTTTGCTACGTTCCGTAGGGTTATTTGTACAGCTTTAACTTACTGCTACACTGTAAGCGTGGCGTAGCAATGTACTAAAACAGTACATTGCTACGCCATAGCACGTTTAAAATATTATTTATTTTTTCGGAGTGTCTTTTTCAATCGGACCAGTAGTCTTTTAAGCATTAGGCTGACCTCTATCAATTATGTGAATTCAACTTAGCAGTTACCTACACATTACACTTACAACTTAGCAGAATGTTGGGAGTCTAACCCGCTACGTATGTTTCATTTCTACATAAACACTTTGTTATTCACACACACAACATAAAAAACAAAAAAGGTACGGCATAAATACCCGATAAATAAACATGTACAAAATTCACAAAAGTGTACAAGCGATGGCATTTTCTTCCTGTCAACCAAATATGGTGAGTATTTGTTACTCAACAACAAAGGCGTGCTACAAACTAAGTTTTACTTTACCGAAATATAGGTAATAAAGGTAGTTAAATCCAAGTAGTATTCGCAGTTGATGATACCGCATAAAAATAATAGGTACCTACCAACCAGCCCACCTATTAGCTATAACCCCAATTCGATCCGGATCCGCAATATTTCACCATTTCCACCATCCGACATCTAAAATGTTTATCCTTTACAAAATTCGTACAAGGCGTTCCGACTCCGAGCCAAATTGCCTTGATTACCCATCAGTTTAGATCGTCCTTATTTTCGAGAAATAAGGTCTAGTTACCTATTTAGTTCTTTGAAAGTCCTTAATTGATAATGGTCGGTGAATAATTTATGTTTATTAGGAAATACGGGACCTAGAAGCTTGGTAAAGCTGTTCAGGCAAAGCTAGCTAAAATAAATACCTATAAATATCAATAATTATACACTTCTATAACAGGTGTCTACAGGTACAGGTAAGCCAACGTAGGTATTAGTACCAAATATTATTAATAGGATTGATTGATAGAACAGATGGGTAGTTATGTGCCACTTATTTTGTCATAGCTACACCTATCATGCCTACATCTTTGTTCCCTAGGTCACACCATAGGTCCTAGGTAGGTAACTTACCTACCCAGGATCAAATCAGTAGGTACTTAAATAGGTACCTACCTGCTGAACACTTCAGTCTATGTAGAGTTTTACTTTCCATAAATAAGGTAAAAATAGGTAGGTACACTTAGAAATTTGTCGAGAGCTATATAATTGAAATGTATGGGCAATAGCATAATATGTCCATACAATTGAATTTTATAATAATTAATTTCTACAAATAATTAATTTTTTACATTATTTTTGGTGAAAACGGGCTTAAAGGATGCCGCTCACAATATGTCCAATTCCGCTATCGTACAACAAAAAAATAGTCATTCATTATAATTGGGCTTTCTTTACCTCGTTAAGGATTCCTACATAATATACTAGCTTCTGCCCGCGGCTTTGCACGCGTATTATCGGTATAATAAGTAGCCTAATATCTTAGTTAGGTTATGTTCTAAATGTAGGTAAGTACGCCAAATTTAATCTTGATCTGCTCAGTTTTTTTTAAGATCTTAGATCACAAAAATTCACATTTCATAAACTTTGGGCTTTATAATATTACTAGGATTATTAGGAATAGGGATTTATTTAAATTTATATAAATATAGTAGGAATATGGACAAGGTAATATTATCCTATAAGTAATCCGACTTCATACAAACGGGCGAAACGCGAGCTATACCTACGCGCCTCGATCTCGGCATGCGCTCAGCATGCAGACAGTCGCGGCTGTGCCGCAGAGACGAACGGATGGTGTGATGTTTTTTTAACAATAACCGCGCGATTTTTTCTCTAAAAATAAGTTCAGGTACATATTTAATAAAGTAGCTGCAGGTATTTATAACCAAGTAAAAGATATTCCTTTTTCTGCAAAAAAATCTCCTAAAATTTAATAATAAAGCATTTTGTAGGTACGTCTCAGTCGAGGCGTAAATATTTTTCGGTCGCAAATTTATAAGTCCGATTTGTTATTCAAACATAAACAGGTTTTTTAATTAAATCTACCAATCAAAAAACAACACGCATTTTATTGAAATTATATCGCATTTCAATTCACAAAGTATTTTATTTGTTTATATAAAAAAAGTACCTTCCTATATTTACAATCACAAAACTAAATGGAAACACAAAGTAGGCAAATGGTGGAGGCGGGCAGCCCTATCGCATGTTTACCTACCGCGCGGCTGTAGGCATTTATTTCAAAGATACGGCCGAGTCCAAATACTGTTGGATAATATTACCGTGATATGGATATCGTACGTAGGATTGACGGCATCCAATAGATAACAGACAGCTCGCGCGTTTGAAGCTTGTGGAAAGTCATTTTGTCACTGTAAATTGTATCTAAAGATCAACGAGTTTATGCCAATGTTTGAATGCTTATGTTGTTCCAATGCAATGTTGTATGTGTGTTGTGCGTTAGCGGTGTTGGATGAATGTGCTCAGATTTTTAACCTTGTCTTACCGTAGGATACGCTTGAGTTTGTCCCATATGAGGCGAGTTCATTTGCATCGGAGCCTGCATTTGTGGTGAATTCATAGTTTGCGGACGAATCTGGTTCATTTGAGGACTCATCGCCTGCGGTACTGGTTGCTGGTAGAAGTTAGGTGGGTAGCTTCCGTAGTAGATACTTTCGGGTGACCTGAAGTAAATTACTTTCAAAATATTTGGTGAAAAAGTATGGTCTACGTCTACGCCAAACACAGGCTAAATAAATTAATTGAAATGAAATTTATTTTTATTGCATGGAAACACAGACCAAACAATTCCGAAAACAGTCATTTTTTTCTAAATATAACTATAGTAAGTAGATTGTTACATTTATTCACAAAGAAAATTATACTAGTATTTACAATTGAAACAATTGAGCTAACTGCCGACTGTTGCAAACAGTCTACAGATAGCTCAACTGATCCATATCAACACCAGTCGGAAGCGTCCCCAAGACGCTGGCTGCATTGCCACGCTGTATGGCAATGCTGTGAAGTGTTGTAACTTAAAGGGTTGTTTTGAAGGGTGTGAAAGGAAAGAACCTTATTTGTTCATGGTCGTATATTGACTGAATAGAGTAAACTAAAAGTGCTATGCCTGCACAATGACATAGATTAGATAGAACTTACTTACTACTCGTAATACTAACCTATGTTATAGTAGGTACCTATAGGATAGGTACTTCACCTCCGAGGGCAAAGAAAAAAAAATTAATTAACAATTTTTTTTTTTTTTAAGAATAAGACTAAACTTCTTAAGTACAAACTTATTGATAAAAAGGTCTAGTTCTATTCTTATGTACAACTTCAATCTTATTATTATAACTTATTTTAACATTACAACCTAAATCTTCTAATACTAAGTAAGGACCCTTGTATATTGCGTCCAATTTACGGCCAGTTTCATTTTTTAACAAAATTAAATCATCTTTATTATATCTAATAGAGTTAACTGATTTATCATAGGTTTCTTTTCTTTTATATTTACTAGCTAGTAAATTTTTCTTTGCTTCAGCATTTGCTATCTGTAATCTATATTTTAATAGTAAAGGATAATCATCTATATTATACAGTGGTTCTACTGATTCACTAATGTTAGAAGGTATGCGACAGAGTTTTCCGAAAACTAATTCATAAGGCGTGTAATTAGTTCCACTATGTACTGTGTTATTAAAACTAAAGCACCAAAATGGAAGCCAATAACTCCATGTGTCAGTGTAGTTCTCACACTGAATCCTTAAAAATGCTCCTAGGTTTTTATGCGTGTTCTCTAGGGCTCCTATGGATTGGTGATGGTAAGCTGTTGAAGATAGTTTTTCAATATTTAAAATTTTACATACCTGTTCCATAGTTGAAGATATAAACTCTGTGCCTCGATCTGTGCCAATAGTTTCAGGAACTCCAAACCTTAAAATAAAATGTGTCACAAATGCATCGGCAATAGTAACGGTTTCTTTGTTTTTCATAGGAATAGCTTGGACAAATTTTGTTTTGGTTTAGACCGTCTGAAAAACGTTTTATTGCAGTTGTTTCATTAATCGGCTTCAGTACTGTGTACGCATTTAGGTCATTACCAGCCTGTGAAATAGTCATTTCGGTGAATAACTTTTCTATCTCTGTCCCATAATCATCAATAGACATAGATCCTTGTTTGATGACCTGTAATTTTGTTTGTGCAGCCATAAAAGATTTTTTCGGCAAAAGGTTTGATTTTAAGTCCTTTATTAATGTGTCAATAGACAAATAGCTGCCAGATAAGCGCAATTTTGCGTTATCACTGAGCCTACTTTTTGTAACAAATGTAATCAACAAAGTCTTACCTGGGTCATCAATCATGTTCGCGTACATCTCGATAGAATCTATCATTCGTTTGGTAGTCGACTCTGCGCCATCCATTACTGGAATCAAACTACATGCAATTTTTAAATCAAACTCCATTTTGTCCGATTTCTGCCTAACACACAAACTACAAATTTCCTCGTATGTCTGTTTGACTTTTCCAAAAGTTTCTGTCGCTGACGAAACTAACTCTTCATTCTTGCTCGTCTGTAAATTTAAAATTATTTCCTCACACTTATTAAAAATCGCGCTAGCTTCGGATAACTTTGTCGCAGTACTTTTACATGTATACCTACTCTGGCCTTTTTTTATCAAATATTTTCTTACACTTACTAAATCAAAACAAAATTCTATTAATTTTTCAATCATAACTTTTTCCAATAATCATTTTCTTCTATGTATGGCTGACTACGTGTATAGCCGCCTTTAGTAAAAGTACTTATCTAAAACGTTATACATACATATTTTCATAAACAAGACTTAGCTTAGGTACATAACTAATATAAAATGTTCTAGCAAAAACTTTCAATAAATTTAATTATTTACGCCAATGTCCACGGAATGTGCTGCGCTAGCGATTTCGATCGCGCGGTATCAAGTTCACTGAGTCTTTTGCACCGTTTTACGTAAAGTTAATTTATTATAAAACTGTTCATCAGGTCAAGGTCGAACGCCATGTATATAAAAGTAAGGTCCAATTTTCAAAAAAAATGTTTCTTCCACTTTGTAGCAGATGATCTAGGTAGGTACCGGAAAAGTTTTCGGAAAATACACTCTTAGGTAGGTGGGTTAGGTAGGTAGGGTACGTACCATTTAAAACACAACACAACACTCACATACCTACTTTAACTTTTTTTTTCTCTAATTGGTCTCCTCCGGGTTCCGCCTGCGGAATGAGGCTCGGAAGCGGTCCATTCTGCTCATAGCCATCTCCTGCTGCATCCACCGGCCATGACATTTTCTGTAGATCCGCACCGCGAAGTATAGGAACAGAATCACCACAATCGCCAACATGACGAACATCACAATGCTCATGCGGTCCATGTGCCCACCGATGCCTGCTAGAGTTGCCTGCATATTTCCTCCGGCGTTTTCGGATATGAACACTTCTTCTTTTCCAATCGTTGAACGGCACATTTTGATAATTTTTCGGGGGTTACGTTTTCGGCAAGGTCGCCATGAAGTGTTGTAACTTAAAGGGTTGTTTTGAAGGGTGTGAAAGGAAAGAACCTTATTTGTTCATGGTCGTATATTGACTGAATAGAGTAAACTAAAAGTGCTATGCCTGCACAATGACATAGATTAGATAGAACTTACTTACTACTCGTAATACTAACCTATGTTATAGTAGGTACCTATAGGATAGGTACTTCAGCTGATACGCTGTGCCAGATATTCACCAGCTCTCGGGTCACGTGTCGCTTCGACCAGACGCTCAGATAGTTTTTTGAAAACCCGAAGAGCCTCGGTACCCCACGGACCTAGGGTCTCGACTCCAAGGGGAGCAAATGTGTAGGCTCTGTCGAGACCTGCATATTTGCGCCTCTTGAGATCTTCGGCCAAATCTGCCGCCGCACCCGCCCTCACGGATGTCCTCGGAAGATGGGAAGGCGCAAGTGTGTCGACGCATGTAGCGTCCCACACAATGGGCCTCCCCAACTCCCATGGGACTAGTGTCATACCGTCGGGCCTCTTACCATCGTCACGCAATAGACCATTCGGTTCGAGAATAGCTGGTACGTTAGCGGTGACAAAGGCCCGCCGGATGATGTCGTTAAGGCTAGCGTGGCGAGATATCCGACCGGCGGCCCTAGTGCACGATAATCCGTGATGACCAAGCTGTTCGACAGCAGTACCGCACTGGCATTGATGAGGCGCGCAACACCTTGCACCCAACCGGAGACATGTTGCGATACGGAAAGTTACGGGATCCAATAAAGTACCAGTGTTATATGAAGGAAATGCTTGCAACCAATGTCCTGACTCCCATTTAGAAACGGCCAGGAGGCGGGCACGATCTGCAGAGCTGGAGCACGTTTGTAACAAAGCCTTTTTTTTAGCCTTAGATACCTATCTACGCTATGCTTGTAAAGCCTGAGTTAAAGACATTTATGCCATCCCTCATTATAGAGACAATGATTTGATGAAAAAAAAATAGAGTAGATTGTGGAAAAAAAAGTTCATGTGGTCATGGATAGGTAGGACAAAGGCAGTAGGACCACGTGGCCAGAGGGGTAATTTTCTTGGTGAATAAAGTATTAATAATTAATAATAGTAAGGTACCTACTTTAAACCTATGTACCTATGTGTTGATTGCATTGGCTAGCCTTAGATACCTATCTACGCTATACTTGTAAAGCCTGAGTTAAAGACATTTATGCCATCCCTCATTATAGAGACAATGATTTGATGAAAAAAAAAATAAGATTTTTAATTAGGTATTTACTGTTTACTTACCTACATAGTTTCTTATTATTATGTAATGAAATTAGGTACTATTAAAATCATTAGGTACATTTTATTACAAATTATAATTTTCTATTTATTACATGTAATGATTACTTCATTTATACAAAACAACGAACGTGTTTTGATGAAATATATAAATAATTACGATTTTTTCATTTCGTTACTGCTTTTTGTAGGGCCTATCTATACTAATATTATAAAGAGGAAAGATGATTGTTTGATTGTTTGTTTGTTTGTATTGAATAGGCTCCGAAACTACTGGACCGATTTAAAAAATTCTTTCATCGTTAGGAAGCTTACTTTTCAGGGAGTGACATAAGCTATATTTTATCCCGGAATTCCCCCGGGAACGGGAACTACGCGGGTGAAACCGCGAGGCGATCGTCTCGTAGGTACCTACTAAGTTTAAAATGCTTTTGATTCATCTTGTTTAACTATTTTGGTCGTTCACTGATCTACCTATTTTTTATCGGCACTGAATACTAATCCAAATGTTACTTTCTGACTGATGTGGCGCGGTAGTCCCGCGCCTGCGACGTAGGTGGTTGCGGGTTTGATTCCCGTCTTGGGAAAAATGTTTGTACGATCTACAAATACAATATGTTCCTGGTATTTTGGGTATTCCTATGTATAATAAAAAATAACTAGGTACTTATATGTATATGTAACTAGCTTCTGCCCGCGGCTTCGCACGCGTATTTTCAGTATAATGAGTAGCCTATTTATTATTTATTATTAAGTTAGGTTTAGTTCTAAGCGTACGCACAATTTCATCTTGATCTGTACAGTAGTTTTGGAGATCCTAGGTAACAAAAATTCTGATTTCACAAACTTTCGGCTTTATTATACTTAAACTAGCTGCGCCCCGCGGCTACGCCCGCGTGGAAATTTAAAATCATCACTTAGGGGTATGAAAAATAGATGTTGGCCGATTCTCAGACCTACTCAATATGCTCTCAAAATTTCATGATAATCGGTCAAGCCGTTTCGGAGGAGTATGGCAACGAAAACTGTGACACGAGAATTTTATTTAATAGATAATAGGATATTATATTCCCGTACTGAGGGGAGGACGCGAGTTCAAGTCCCGTCAAAGTCGAAAAATTTTTGCGATATTATTTGATTTCTTAGAAATATTATGTATGTATGTAGAATAAGTATGTATATTGTAATAAGTAGGTACTTATATCAGTCACTAGTACCCATAACACAAGCTTTGCTTAGCTCGGGGCTAGATGATGTTGCGTGGATTGTCCAGCATTATTATTATTATATTAGTTATTATATTATTTTTAGATAAATTAGTATTTATTATATTAGTTATATTAGTACCTACTTGCCTACCTGTACCTACTTCTCCAAAATATTATTCTAGATAAGTACATACTTCTTACTAATATCCGATAGTATTTCCTAGTACTTACTAGTAAATACTTTCGGATTTATATTAGTAGGTATATGAATTGGTGGTGCTAGTGAGACGCTGGGTAGATTCACACACATAATCCCATTGAGGGTTTAGCTAGCTATGATACCTAGGCTAGTACATATTTACATAGGTACCTGCCATATCAAAACGCATTTGAATAAGTAGACGCCAAAGAAACTTACATAATATTACTATTTCTTGTATTTGCAGTAAATGGCATCATTTGATTTTCCTGTGGAAAACCTGAAATTAAGTCAAGGTAGGTAGAAAAGGATCTTTGTATGTGAGAAACATTCAAATTACTTGATGAACGGGAAAAAAAATACCTGCGCCAACTCTGGGCTCTTTTACTATAAATCGGTCCATTTCTAAAGCAGAACACCTAAAAATATTAGTGGCAGTTATAAACGACTAAAATTTAATTTTCCCGCGTGAAAACAAATTTCTTTTTTATTTGTGTGGTATTCTTTCATTCTTCCGCATTCTTCCTTGTTTACGAAGTGTGATTAATGATTGACTGACACTGACAAATATTTAGTAGAAAGTGAAGTTGACATGTTTGACGTTCTATTTTTGTTAAATTTCATGCCACCTAAAACCATTTCATGCTAGATCTTACATTTTTTTTTTTTTTTTTTTTTTTTTTTTATCTAGCCTGGTTTGTCCCACTGCTGGGCAAAGGCCTCCCCCAAATCTTTCCTTTCCACTCGGTGCGGTCTGGTGCGATCTCCCTCCAATCTCTGAGAAAGGCGTTAAGGTCGTCTCGCCAGCGCTTTCGTGGCCGACCTCGCCCGCGATTTCCATCTGGGACCCAGGGTGTTACGGCACTAGCCCACCTCTCGGGATGCATTCGGCTAATGTGCCCCGCCCATTGCCATTTGAGTATGGCGGTCTTGACTCCCACGTCGGCAATACCTGTCAGAGAGCGCAGCGTCGTATTCCTAACACGATCAATTCGCCGGAAACCTAGGATGCTACGCTCCATTGCCCTCTGGCAGATCTTGAGCTTGGACTTTTGTAATTCAGTCAGCGACCATGTCTGCGCACCGTAGGTTAGGTTAGGTTACATTTTTTATGCCATCATTTTTCTAACTTTATGATCTTTTTTCAATCTTTAGTACACTTACTCTACTGCATTAATATTAAATCTCATCCTCACAAAACAAAATCACGCTTTTTGTTATCCGTGATTCGTGTTTTATTAGATAGAGTACAGGTAATCCCTAGTGTCGAATCCGTCCGGCGTAAATATGCTTTTAAAGCTGGCATCCCGCTTACATGAACAGAACCAGTGTTGCCAATGCTACGGCAATTACCGTGTTCCACGGCTTTCAGGCCAAAATATCACAAAATGCACGGCCTACGGCTGCAACCCTGTAGCCGTAGCAGATTCTACGGCTATTCGCAAATTCTACGGTAATTGATTAACTCCGATGCGCGATATTACTCACTTCTCACTTACCCAAATATTATTTGACAGGAGATCAAGAGGAACAGCACTTTAGGATTGTCGATTTTTAAACATCGGAGTAGCTTACTGTATTCGATTACTAATCCAAATATACCGAATGCCAACATTGCAAAGTTGTCTATGGCTGTATGGACTTTGTTACTCTTTCTACTCAATAAGTAAAATGAAATGTCTATGGCGTGCAGACGGGGATTTCCCAATTATCATTCACGGAATTTTCAGTCACGTGAACAATATAAAAACAAAGATGAGGAACAAATTATTTATTTCAACTATTAGCGGACTTCTCTTGACAAAAGAATGCATTAAAAGTAACAACAGCACTAATGATTGCAGAACTTTTGAACCCACCACCTCAATGTACCAAAAAATTAAAAACAAGCCAAAATATTTCTAGAATAAGAACGAAGAGTTTATAGAAAGTATTCGAGATTTATACCGTGAATAATAAGTTTATATAAAAATTAAAGCTATTCAAAATAATTATTTGTTGTTATTTTTTCAAACAAATAGAAAAAAACAACATTAGCTAAATGGCGCATTTTTAAGGTTTTTAATGTTAAAAACGTTTAATTATCATTAATTAAAAGTTATTTACATTTTTATTTAAGCAATGACACGGCCCACCGATGATCTTTTTCCATAGAAACACGGCTTTTTAACCTAATATACACGGCCGCCTAAAAATTTTCATTGGCAACACTGAACAGAACAGACTACAGAATTGAAAAAAAAGATCTTGAAAAGCGTAGAAAGAGAAACCTATCTGAGTTGAAAAGAAAAGAACTGTTATGGTAAATAAAAGACAACAAAACGGATAAAACACAGTTCTAACTAATTTTAATATTGAGAAAACCTTATAATGGAACTCCCTGATACATATTACAGCAAATCTGAATATGTGGAAACAGTAAGTTAAAAATATCACTTGAAAAACTATGACGTGATAATCGTCGAAGTTGTGTATGAAAATAATCTGATTATTTTAGGCTTCCGGCAATAAAGTGAGCAGGCAGACAGTATTATGTGGATCACAAAACATTGTTCTACACGGCAAAGTAATCGTCCAAAGCGATGCAATGATCAGAGGGGATCTGGCCAATGTCAAAACTGGAAGGTTTTGCATCATCAGTAAAGGCTCAGTGATACGGCCGCCTTTCAAAAAGTTTAGCAAAGGGTATGTAAAAAACAAGACACACTAGTGTTGCTATAGTACCATCTTAACTTGATATTTTCTCCATCTTTAAGGATTTTTTTCATAAACCATTGTCCTCTCGGGGTCTATATACCAAAGTCATTGACACAGCCCGGCAGTTTGATACAACAATTTCAGTGTACATGAATATTATAGGTAGCTGACAAGTCTTTGATCAACTTATCGCACGGCGATGACTTTGATGTGAAGACTTCATCAGAATCATCCTAGCCAGGCTCACACAAAAAATAATATCATCATCCTCTGCATACTTAAAATGTAAAATCCAATTTTTATTGTTTCAGGGTTGCATTTTTCCCACTTCAAATGGGCGATCATGTATTTGTCGGTGAAAACACAGTTGTAAATGCAGCGGTTGTGGGCTCGTATGTTTACATTGGAAAGAATGTAGTCATTGTATGTATCCAATGTACTTTAATACACTTACTATATTATTCTCATACAATTAAAAAATTATTCCCATACATTATCGGTTTACTTGTTATACCCATGTTCTCGATGAATTTATTCATAATTTATGTTTACTTGTAAAATTCATTGAGAATGGGTATACCATGTTCGCAATGAATTTATTAGAATTTATTTTATACTGCCAACCAATCCCCATTAAAAAGTCAAGATTATGCCCTCTTTGAAACAGCTCAAAGTCATGCTAAAAAGGCTAAGCTCACTCTTCCATCCTGTTACTAAAGCTTAGTTGAGCTGTGCTATTTGAGGATAAACACTTTTTCATATCTAAATCTGCCTGCAGCTTCACATTATATTGTTTACAGGATAAATGGATGATATTTCTAGTCAAATAGTTTTTTTTAAGTTTTATCTGCAATCAGTTCTTTCAATGAAAGTCAACTAAGATAATTATTGTTCTTCAATTTATGATTTATGGATGAAAAGAAGCAATGTGTTATTCCAGCTGATTTCGGTCTAGACCAAAATCAGTCCAAACTAGGTACTCAGTAGTTTTGGCGTGTGAAGATATAGCCAACATCCATCCAACTTTCACATGTATAATATAATTATAATATTGCAATTTCAGGGTCGAAGATGTGTCCTCAAAGACTGCTGCATGATAGAAGACAACTCGGTCCTCCCAGCTGAAACTGTAGTACCATCATTTGCAAGATACTCTGGCAGCCCGGCACGTCTCATTACAACCCTCCCTGAAGCCACACCTGATCTCATGACAGAGTTCACTAAGAGTTACTACCAGCATTTCTTACCTACTTCTAATTAGGTGTACTAATTATTTATTTATTTATATGTAACTAAGTATAAAAATTGCTTTTTCTAATAAATCATTCCTTTACTATAGTTTGTTTTCTTTGGCTGATTCCAACTATTATTGTAACTGTATTCAGTGATCCATTTTAGTACGTAGAATGCACGGAATTAAATTCCATTTCCGTGGTAGAATGAATGTAAGTAGTTATTTATTCAATCAAGGTGATGATGATATCCTCCTAGCTGAATTTCGATCACGGCGGGGCGGCCAGTCGATCGACAATGCGCAGGACATTATTATAGTGCACAAGTATGTGCGCAAACACAGGTGCACTCTATTCCCTCACTCTAGGGTATTACACCCATTTTTGAAGTGTCTCAATGGATTCTATAGTGCTAATGAACCACACGCTAAAAACCCACACGCTAAAAACTTCACTAATTTTTTTTATTAAATCGTGTCGTCATTAAATGTGCCATAAAATGCATTTAAATTTTGCATTTTCTAATTTAGCGCGTAATTTGACGAAAACAGTGGTCGCCATATTGCTCTGTGGTCATGACGTCAGTTGGCTGTGTTAAAAAATGCAGTTATATTTTGTAGGTATGTCATAGATTAGAGGTACTACTATAATAGGTTTCTCTTTCTACGGGTACTACACTGATACTTAGTTGACAGTTCTAAGTTTATTTACTTAGCCGTATGACGTAATAATAATAACACAGCAATTACGATTTAGTGGTGCTATGAAACAGATTAAAATAGCTGAACCTGAACCCTTTGTATTGAATTTTAAAATTTAGCTGCTATTATAAGAAACAAAACTAGGTAGGTAACGTTTTCCGGCAATATTAAGATTTTTTCTCATTTAAAGTAAAATACCTTAAGGGATGTTAGGATACCTTAATATGCTGTCAGGCAGCCTAATTATTTAGTTGCCCGAGCGAGCGAAGCGTCTGCTTCAAGTCTGGCAAAATTAGCGTTGCCAACAAGTACGTCCTCCTGTCTTATTTCACAAGTATTCACAACCTATCCTACCACAACGAAATTTCGGTACCTATAGTACAGATTTTCCGATTTTATTTAATTTTTTTTGCAATCGCCATCGGGGCTTTTTGAGTAGGGGTTGTAAAATTGTAAGTAAGTACAATGAAAAAAGGGAGCTACTCAGAGATTTATATGTATAGTAAGTATTATAGTAAACAGTATCTCCACTGTATGAGATCCATGGAATTAGATGAGATCCGATATTTATTTTTATTTGACAGTTGACTCATAGGCAGGAGGTAGGTACTTAGGTACAGGCAGGTACGTTTAAGTTGTTGACATAAAAATATTGTAAAGGTCTGATGAGATTTTCGGCGTGCTGAGCAGAATTTAAAAATATCTAACTGGGTATTATTAAAAATCTAAATATATTTACTTATTTGATTTATTTTCTTTTATTTGGGAAATAAACAGTACATTATTCATAAAAATACAGAAGTTAAATACACATTAAACAAAATAATTTCCTCCATTAAGTAAACATATAGAGCTAAATAAACAGAGCAAATAAAAAATAAATAAAGTGAAAATACTTACAAAACATACATGATTGATTTTACTATTTAAGTAAATAGAAAGAAGAAAAATAAGGCTAATAATACAACTAATAAGTAATTGACGCCGTGAACGTTATTGAACGAAAGTCTCCGTTTCAGGTCTGGCCAAAATGGCGTTTTGTCAGTATGTCCGTACTCCTCTACAGGTCGTATTTTACAACCGATCGGTATGAAACTTTGTGTACAGATTCTATGATTTTATAGAATTTTATTGTCGTCCGGATTTTTTGATTAAAGGCGTACTTCTTCCACAATAAGGCAAAAAGGCGGATTTGGAATATCTCCGCTTTAAGAGATCTGATTTTGATGATTGTACTTTTAATTGAAAGGTAATAACTTTATACTGTTCTTATAAACATTTGGTAAAGATCTGATGAGGATTTTCGGCATGACGAGCAGAATAGCTTCGCAAAATGCAATAATATGCAAGAGAGCATTTTACAGTACAGCGCCACCTATTAGAACATCTTTGTAACACTTCGAGAATTATATGAATACGCATACACCGTCGACGTCGGTTAAATAATAAAATAACAAAACTTTGGGCTGATGGATCAACGCCATCTATTGATACTAGGTACAGAATTTTGAGCTTTGCTGAGGAACGTAACTTAGGTACTTTGTATGGACAATTGGTCTAATGGTTGATGTGTTTGTGCAACATTTGCACACTGGCATGGCGATTTGCAAGGAATCACCACCTAAAAACATGGTAGGTACATATACCTAAGTACCTAAATATCCCGTTTTATATAACTTTAGTACTTAATATAATATAAGTTACTAATATGTACAAGAACTTTTGAAAAGGTGTTAGTTTTACAAACTTCTCAAAGTAGGTATATTTTTCCTGTAAATAATAGATCTGTAAATAATAGGGGGTAAAGTATGAACCCCACAGAAGTTCTCATTATATAGGTACCTACCTAGGTACCAAAATATCCCGATTTAAATAAAATTACTTTAGAACATTAAGTATTATGTAAATTAATTGTTGAAAAAAGTTAGTGTTCGCGACGTCTACTGTTCGTAGAACTGTGGTAGAACTACTAGTTATTATAATGAGTTCTTGGCAACGCTTAATTTAACTTCTTTACGAAACTTCGGCAACGACAAGTTAAATACACTGGACAATTTTTTGTTATATAATTCACAGACTCGACTTAGAAACATATTTTTCCTGTAGTTTGTGTTTAGGTACATTAGGTAAGCTAAAAGTCTTTTTGTTACGAGCAGATAGTCGGGGACAGTGAAAATAAACGTTTTCGAGCAAAAATGATGAGTCATTTTCTCCAGTTAAAATCTTATACAGAAAAACTTGGTCTATATCAATTCTGCGGGTTTGGAGACTGGTCATGCTATCAGTTTCATAAAAGGGAAACCGATAGGTACTTACAATGTTTTAGTAGTTTATTTTGAATCCTCTCAAGTTCATACATATGAATGTTATATTGCGGGTTCCAGACCGTCGATGCACATTCCATAGACCTGACAAAACTATTGTATAATAGTAAAAAAGGATCTAAATTTTGATATTCTCTAGAGACTCTCAGAATAAAGCCAAGCATGCGATGTGCTTTGGCAGTGATGGTATTAAAATGAACATTAAAAGTTAATTTAGAATCTAAATATACACCAAGATCTCTAATTTCATTAACTCTAGAAATAACAATATCATTAAATTTATACGTAAAAATTATTGGTTATGGCTTACGAGAGAAAGAAATTACATTACACTTTTTAGCATTAAGAATGATGGAATTCGTTTTACAATAGTTGGAAAGTTTAGTCAGGTCACTTTGCAGTAAAAGACAGTCTGATTCAGAAGATACTTTCATGAGAATTTTTGTGTCATCCGCATAGATAGATTAAACATTTTGAATAAAGAAAAGATTTAGTGACGTCATTGACAAATAGTACGAAAAGTAACGGACCTAGATGGGACCCTTGGGGGACCCCAGATGATATTGGTACAAATGTAGAGCAGTAACCTTTAAATGTAACAGCCTGACTTCGGCATCGTAAGTAGGATTCCAGCCATCTAAGAAGATCTCCATGAATCCAAACCTCGGACAGTTTTTGAATTAGAAGTGAATGGGATACCTTGTCGAATGCTTTGGAATAGTCTGTATATACAACATCTACATGAAAACCATTATCCATAGCATCAGATACTGCATGGGTGAATTCACAAAGATTGGTCTCGGTGGAACGCTTGCTGATAAAACCATGCTGTTCACCAATGATCTGTGGTCTCATAACTGAGAATCTAAGCTGGGAATAGTGTATCGTAAACAATTTTTTCAAACATTTTGGCGACTGTACAAAGTTTAGAAATAGGCCTATAGTTCTGGATGTCATGTTTATTGCCAGATTTAAAAACGGGTACAACAAAAGATTGTTTCCATTATATTGGGTAAACAACCAGTGTGAAGAGACAATCGAAATAAAAGGAAAATAGGTAATGTTAGCGCATCACTAAACTGCCTCAAAAAGACGGGAGGAATGCCATCAGGCCCACCACATTTATTAAAGACTAGCTGCGCCCCGCGGCTTCGCCCCCGTGGAAATTTATGTTTCCAACTTTCTTAATTTTTTCTTTCTTGAACCTTCTCCTGACAATAACAAACACAACAAAGAAAGAATTATCGAAATCGGTCCAGCCCTTCACGCGTGATGCCGTGACCAAGGAAAACGGGTTTATTTTTTATTATAATACTAGCTGCGCCCCGCGGCTTCGCCCCCGTGGAAATTTATGTTTCCAACTTTCTTAATTTTTTCTTTCATAAGAACCTTCTCCTGACAATAACAAACACAACAAAGAAAGAATTAGCGAAATCGGTCCAGCCGTTCACGCGTGATGCCATGACAACGGAAAACGGGTTTCATTTTTATATATAAGATAATAAAGGTTAAGATTAATAAGATTTATTTGTAATAACTTTGAGTATGAGAGTAGTAAGTTTGAGTGCGTACCTTACCTGCAGACAGGAATTAAGTTCTTACATAATTTGGCAGGCAGATGATATTACAATTTATGAATTTAAACTGACATGGTTAATTAGAAATTAATTCAAAAACGCTGAAAAAAAATGTTCGTGGTTTCCACTTTTAATTTCGAATAAAATACCTTTCATATTAATAACTAGACGATCGCCTCGCGGTTTCACCCGCGTAGTTCCCGTTCCCGTGGGAATTCCGGGATAAAATATAGCCTATGTCACTCCCTGAAAAGTAAGCTTCCTAACGGTGAAAGAATTTTTCAAATCGGTCCAGTAGTTTCGGAGCCTATTCAATTCATACAAACAAACAAACAAACAAAAAATCAAACCTTTCCTCTTTATAATATTAGTATAGATTGACATAGCTATTATTCATTATTATTAACTTCTTATTAGGAGAGAGATAATTGATCTGATCAATCTCCTCTCCCCCTAGCTTATAGGTGGTAATATCGTTCCTTCTATGTTTTTTTTTCATGTTCTCGTTTTGAGAGTTCTGTGTATAACCAAACGTAAAATTTCGTTGTCAGGCTTGACAGGGAAAGATAGACGCTGTAGTCAAGAATGGAGCGTAAATGCTGCCGGTTTTAGTAATGTAAAGTGGACTTTAACTATTTAAAGATAAGAGCGGTATTGTCTTAGAATTTATTTCATTTTATCTTATTTCGTTCCCAATCGTAATGAAAGAATGCGTCGTTTGGAACGTAAATTGCTGTCGTAGTAGCGTAGCGCAGAATTTTGTTTGATGTGTCCTGTCCGTTTTCGTTTTTATTTTGTTTCGATTGTTTTGTTAAGTTTTGTATGAAATAAGTGGAACAAATGTTGTAAATATAGAGTCTAGTGCTTTAACGATGGAGTATCATTATGCCGAAAATGATTTGGCAAACGATCCGACCATGTCGGGTGGGTATTAATTTTTCCGACATTCTATCGATTTCCCGGTTACTTGTTGCGTAAAATAGCTTTAAGTTCAGCGAAATTGCATGAATTGTATGCACTAACCTTTTTCTCTATTTATCTTTCTATTTCTTAGCAATTTTCTGCTTAAATAATGTCGTAAATGAACCATTTTCCATCAGGCTGTTCCATGCATTGTTTGACCAATATTTGAATAAATTGCTATCAAGATAAAGCAGTAGGTACAGTTGTTTTTGTTCCTACGTAAGTTCTGGCCCATTTAAAATTTCTGATCCTTGTGGAAAGAAAGAAATACCTACTATTCAAAGCACAATGCCTTTCTTATAAACTTAAAAATGGTACAGAGGTATTATTATAAAACTTTGGCCCAATACAAATCAAATTGCTTCTCTTCTCCTCTCAACTTTAATATGTTCCATTAATCATCATCATCATCAATGGCCTATAATATTTAAATATTTATGAAGAATGGTTTATGTAGATTGTAGAGTTTATTTGTCTGCACTTAGATGACTTGTAAGGCCTATACTGGAACAACAGATACATATATATATATATATTTATGTCGCCCTAATATTTAAATTACCTTATCAAAGTATCCATAATTGAATTAAGCAGCTCTGCATTAAAATCAAACTGACCCCATTTTGATGATCACACTTTCGTGGCCCATTTCAATTATTAAAGATCTTTTTAAATCAGGATAGCGAGTAACATTATGCACCATTACAGGTTATGCAGAAGAGTTTTCACCACAGTACCTAATACCAACAAAAGAAGCAGACTATGAACTCCGAAGCAGCATGCTGGTGGATGGAGGAGATCGATTTGGAGTATCTTCAGCTGTGTTTGACAAATATGAAGAACTCATATGGATGGGCAATCAAGGGGTAGGTCATAAAACTCTTGAACCTTTTGTGATTTGCTGATTAAGTAATTGCAGTCCATAGGCCTGCCTAAGAAGAGGTATTTATTTATTTAAACAGGACATCGATCATGATCATCAATCAATCAAATGATCAAGTAGTAGGGTAAATTACATTTTTAGGTCTTAAGTTTGTGTCTCTGTAATAGGATATCTCAGCCTATTTAGCAGCAGTATTAATTTGTTACAATGTAACAATGAAAAAGAGTACCTACCTAATTAATTATAAAAAAAGGTTCTAATTAAAAATAATAGAATCTATTTTTATTTCCAATCCTTGCAAAACAAAACAATAATATTAAAATTCTTGGGTCGGAACCCCATTTTGGGGATAAGCCTCCTCCAGCATATTCCAACTTCTCTGTTCTTAGCTCTGGTCATCTATTGCTTGCCTGCTGTTGCTATGATGTCATCAGACAAATTGTTTGGTAGTGCTGCTCTTCTTTTACATCGAAAACAGCTTTTGAATGACACCATTTTCAAACAGGGTCATGTAACCTCGTACTATGGACCAACTATGCAGAAGTACACATCATTCCAAGTCCATGAAACAGATGAAATACGGGACATAGTGACACATGAACAGTCACTCTTCATACTGACCAAATCACAGCTTCGACAGCAAATCAGAAGAGGATTGCCAAAGCATACATACAAGTTAGTAAGAATACTACCATTTTAGGATTGTCATACAAAGTTATACTACATATTTTTTAGTCATCATCATCATCATCATCAGCCTATATTAGTCCACTGCTGGACATAGGCCTCCCCTAATGAGCGCGATAGTGCCCTGTCTTCAGCTTGCCGCATCCAGCATCTGCCTGCAGTCTTTCACAGATCGTCATCCCACCTGGCCGGAGGGCGTCCTACACTATGTTTGCCGAGCCGAGTATTTTTTAGTATTCTATGCCAATTCAAATGGGATCATACTACAGGAAGAGCAGCAGCTTCCTTCTGTGTGATTATGACATCTCTGTCAGCCAGAGTGTGGTGATATCTTAACATTTTACTAAATTTAGGAATTCTTGTTATTGGTTTAATATGCACTTAATTTTAATATTTTTGTACAATGTTACATACTTAATATTACATATTTAACTTTAACTGTATACTTGCTTGGTAGGTACCTACAAATTGTTTGACTGCTCGAAGTTTTATTTAATACTAGCTTCTGCCCGTGGCTTCGCACGCATTGTTTCTGTGGAACAAACTCCAAGCCTTGAATTACCTGTATGAAAAATTTCAGCCCAATCCTTTCAGTAGCTTTGGCTTGAAGAGGTAATAAACATCCAAACTTTTGCATTTATAATATTAGTGTGATCTTGGCATATCTACTTGGCTGATGGATGAGTCATGTCCAGGCTTTATTCATAGCTCTCTATTATTTCAGATCTGCAAATATGATAGAAATGCAATGCCTGTACCAAGAGAGCCCAACAAAACTGCTGATGGGAGGACACCAGGACAAACTGTTGGAGTTGGACATTACCAAGATGACGGAAACAGTTATTGTAAGTAAAGACATGTGTCTCAGGCACTGCTCATACACCTTGCAAAATGCTGGTTGTTTAACAACTCAAAATTATGTTTCTTCCTGTCTACATTATGATCATAACCCAGTAAGATATAACTTAAATGGAGTTGAGCTGGTCATTTCTGCCGTCTGCCTGGAGACCTGAGTATTTGTCATCATCAGCCCATGCTATAAATAATAAAGCCTTTACCAACAAATAAAAATACAACTGTTAGATATAGACCTCTCTCTTATAAACGCCATAGCGCCCTGTCTGCATCTGCCTGTTGTCTTATAATTTTAATTAATATTTTCTCTATACCCAGCCAATAGATGAAAAGGGCTGTGCAGTGCTACGCAGCAGCGGCGGTTCTCTCGTCGCTTGCGGGAGCGCCTGCGGCACTGTATCACTGAGGGATGTGCGGACTCCGAACACGGCTGAGCATACCTTCAAAGCACATTCTGCTTGCTTGTCCGACCTGGATATGCAGGGAGATTTGTTGATTACTTGTGGATTTGCTCACACGTGAGTAGATTTTTAGTATGTATTCGGCATAGATGTTAATACGTCGAATAGTTGAATAACATGCTTTGTGAAATAGAAATTCAGAACAGACAGAATTACTTAGTTATTTTTGTAGAGTTTTAGATCTAAACGAAACCTTATGCTATGAAATCAAATATTTTCCCAAAAAATTTCGACTTCGACGGGTCTTGAACCCGCATCCTTCCCTCAGTACGGAAATAAATAAATAAATAATGTTGGACAATTCACACAGCATTATCTAGCCCCAAGCTAAGCAGAGCTTGTGTTATGGGTACTAGATATCTGATATACTTAATACAATACACTACAACTATAAATGTGCTAACCAACTACACCACGAGGTCAAGTGACGTAGGAGTCGGAAAATCTCTGGGACTTTCTACGGACTCTAGCGCCGTTAGCTCCTTTGGTCTTGCTATGTCTGTCCGTTCTACTCAACAGAATATCGCTTATACAAGGCATCTTTAGAAGCTAAACTCCGTAAATTAGAAGGTCCAGCAAGCTATGAATGTGTGGCAGTTAAAGCTAACAATACCTAGGTCGCTAGCCTTCTAGCGATATGTTTAACCACGGCATGTAGTACTTAAATCTTACACCTTTGCTTAAAGAGTACTCCATGCAAAGTTGCAAACTTGTTTATAGCAATAAATTTCAATGAAAATATTTTCCAGAAACGAAGAAGCAGTCGCAGAATCCTACGTAATCGTCTGGGACGTCCGCTATCTCCGCAACAAGGGGAAAGAGGACAACGTTCGTGTTGTCCCGACGGTGTCTCCGCCGCTACTGCTGCACTTTCTACCCGCGTTCTCAGGGCGAGCGGTTGCTTGCGCGGGCGACGGCCATGTTGCTTTGCTGCATTTGAACTCGACTAGTGAAAAACAGGCTGTGTTCCAGGTAAATAAGGTCCAGTTTAAAGTGACGAAAGTTATAGAAATTTGTGAAAAGTTATGGCTCGTTAACCCTAAAAAACAAAAGCATATGGGTGTGTTTCCACTGGTTTCCAATGACGCGGAGCTGCAGTGGAGGTTTCGAGCACTGATTGGCCAATTCACGGTCCGTTCCTCTCCACTACACCCAGCTCCGCATGAGTAGAAACGCACCGTAAAGATGGCGTTACATTATGTTGGTTTACATGTGAAAAGGACTTCTGCTTCAAAGAATATAAACCAACTGAGAGATCACGTAAACCAACTGAGAGATCACATCCGACAGAACCCTGATGTAGTCTCTGCTGTCAACAATCGGCCCATTGCTACCAATTGTGGTAATCTTAAAATCCTTGATTGATTTCGATTTTTTTATTTAATAGTTAACAAAATAGAGTAAGATTTTGTCTAAGAATGCGTTGAATCCACTGCCTTGACATAACCTAATTAACAATAATGGTAAAACGCTCCTAAAACAGATTTTCCTTGCAGGTGGACACTCAAAGCACAGCATGCACGGTAATGGACGTAGCAGGGACCAGCCAAGCGCTGGTGTTCGGCGATCAGTCGGGACATCTGAACCTGTTCTCGCCGCAGCATAATAATGAGCCGCGGTTCAATCAGTTCTCAAGGTAGATTAATTTACACATCTGTAAATATAAACATGTATAAAACGATTTTGCCAGGCTTTCAAGAAACTTGGTGCAAGCAAACACTGCCTAGAAATTAGCAGACTTGGTACTTTCTAAGTCCTTTTTAGTTAATTTTGTATATAACACATTTTTTTAAAGTTTATACTTAGACACTTTAACATTGAATAATGTATTTGTATTTATATCACAGGGAGACAGAATTCGCAACCCAAACGGACCTACCAACCGTTAGCTTCAACAACACGTCATTCCGTTACTCGTCGTTACCTTCACCGTCGTTAACAACCGGCTCGCGATGGGCCAACGAGATGCCAAATAATTTCTACAGGAGGGCTTACAGGTAAGTTGTGACGTCATAATATCATTCCGTTACTCGTCGTTACCTTCGCCGTCGTTAACAACCAGCTCGCGATGGGCCAACGAGGTACCGGCCAATTTCTACAGGAGGACCATAAGCTTTGGCACATCCTTCCGTTACTAGTCAATTGATACAGACGCTGTTTTGACGTGACAACGTCTTATAATTCGATAGAGCCGGCTGCACGCACGAAAAAACATGACGTCATGCGGCGTTACCTCGTCATGCGGCGTTACCTAATGCGGCGTTACCTCGCTCTGAGACGTTGTCACGTTCAACTATCGTCAGTAAACCGACTTTACAGACAACCAATTTTTTTTTATCAGGCTTTGTGCATGAATGTTTATAAGTGAACTGCAGGCGAACTAAGATAAAATGGCTTAATGAAAACAAATTTTTGTTTCAGAAAACCCAAACCAATAGATCCTGAGGTATTGAAGACTATGAAAATGCAAGGCCCGATCGGCTACGCTCCTAACCCGAAGACGTGCAGGAGGAATGAGGTATTTTCAACTACTTTTTACCTACAACAAGAGTTCAGTTTTCAGCCATGAGTAATTAAATAAATAAATAATGCTAGACAATTCACACAGCATTATCTAGCCCCAAGCTAAGCAGAGCTTGTGTTATAGGTACTAGATAACTGATATACCTAATACAATACACTACATAATGTAGATATATATTTTTATTATACAGAACGCCCTGGACAAATGTCTGCAGATCGTACAAACATTTGTCCCGAGGCGGGAATCGAACCCGCAACCTCCTGCGTCGCAGGCAGAACTTCGCCCGCTGGGCCACAGAGGACGTCAATTCTTAGCTACTATGTTATCTCGCCTGTTGGGAAGCTATGATGAAGCTAAAACTTTGAAACTATCATGGTCAATAACACTAAATTCATTCACAACAGGACCACCTTTTTTTTTACCATAATTTGAGTTTTGAGCTTTCCAATATTTGGTTTCCGTTATATGGCTAATGGCGCATGAAACTGTGCCGAAATATTGGAGAGAAACTCAAATCATGGTTAATATCCTTTTGTGAATGACTTTAGTGATGATGAAGCTTATTGTGGGGACGATTGAAAGATGCAGACAATTTATAAGAATCAGGAAAAACAGACGGTGGTAATGAATTCCACACCTTTGCCGTTCGCATACTAAAGGATACGTGTAACGTTTGGTTCGTTAACATAATTTGCCCGTCGAGCACGATGTCTCCTTTGAAAACCGTTAGAAAACCGCTGACCTCCGATATTGCAGCCAAAGGTCCGGCTTATGTAGCCATGTAGCCGTTTTTGGGGTACCGTGCCTCAAAAGGAAAAAAGGAACCCTTATAAGATCACTTTATTGTCCGTCTGTCTGTCTGTCTGTCCGTACGTCCGTCCGTCCGTCTGTCATCCCCATTTATTCAGGAACGCGTGGAGGTATCGAGTTGAAATTAACATCAAATACTCAAGTATTACCCTATTGAGGGCAACGCAATCAAAAGTTACAGCCGTTTATGTCCGCATAGTTTGAAATTTCCAAGGGAATCATATGGACACAAAACCTATAGGGTATTTACCGTTAACCTAGAATCATGAAATTTGGCAAGAATCAAGGTCTTATAGCACAAGTAAGGGATTTTAGCACGCGGCTTCGCACGCGTTGTTTCTATGAAAAAGTTTAAAGGCTTTTTCTATCCTATGGGAACTGATTTAAAGGATGATAAGTATTGTATAAGCTATGTGTTATTCCAGGTTTAGGCCTACATCTGTGCAAAATTTCAGCCCGATCCGTTCAGACAGTTTCGCGTAAAGAAGTACCAAACATACACCCATCCGTCCATAAAATACAAACGTTTCATTTATTAATAACGTTCGCATTTATAATATTAGTGTGATCCCCAGTACGTCACCTGGGACTTGACGCTTTTTATAGGTGATGGCGACTTTATATTATGTGATTGAGACCTCTTAATCACACAATATTAGACTCACTTTCCACTTTTATAAAAATCGTTGCATCTGAACTGTAACTAAACCTAAACAGTTGTAAAGTAAAGTAAAGTAAAGTAAAATTTATTGCATCAAATACATGTAAATAAGGTACATAGGTGGTATATGTTTAAATATGACACAATGTATTTCTACCGTTGCGGCGTGCAAAATCAGGATACAATATTATTTAATTATTATACATTTATTTATTTATAGATTTAATAATGAATAGTTAAATTAAAACTAGAGATTTGTCATTTACTTAAATTTAAAAAATGTTTGTCCGTCATAAAATCATTTATTGTATAGTAGCATTTACCTTCCAGAGTGGTTTTTAACTTTTTCCGAAACAGTGTGACTGGTAGTTCTCGAAGTGATTTGGGCAGTTTATTGTAGATAGAAGGAGCCATGCAGAAAACACCCTTGCGCATCAAAGCAGTCTTTGAGTTTGGCATGCAGACTTTATATTGATCTCGTCGATTTCGAGGAATAGCATCGGATAGCTGATAGAATAAATCTGGGTTATTTTTCACAAACAAAGCCGTTTCGTAAATATACAGTGAAGGTAGAGTTAGGATGTTATGTTGCGCAAAGTAAGGTTTACAGGAATCTGTTACCTTAAGACGAAACATAGCTCTCATTGTCTATAAACTATCTACTATACTGTACTATACTATATTACTAGAGATCCCTCGCATCTACATCACAAGTTACTAAACTTAATTAGAGCGAGAAGTTGAACCAAATGGAGAAACAGGTCTAAAACACAAATTTATTTTACCATAAATTTATGTTATAGTAGGTACATATGTAAAACCTTCAGAAATAAACGATTTTATTTATTAATATTTATTTTTTTACTTACATATCATTCAAATTGCGTTTCTACACAGATGCCGTACACGGTGGATCGACTGGAGGACTTGCAAGCTACGAGACAGGACAGGAATGCTACTCAGCCGATACCGCAAAACTATGTAAAGGTACATGAAGTGACAGTGGACTGGCCATATCTCGCGAAAAACTCGCAACTCGGCAAACGTATTATAGACGCCCTCCAGCCAGGTGGGATGACGACCTGCAAAAGACTGCAGGCAGAAGCTGGATGCGGCAAGCTGAAGGCAGGGCGCTATTGCGCTCATTAGTGGAGGCCTATGTCCAGCAGTGGACTTGTATAGGCTGATGATGATGATATAAAGGTATAGTCAACAGGCTTCCGCCCGCGCCTTCGCTTACGTGGTATATGGATGCAACATAGTGATATTAGAAAAAGGATAACAAGAATGTTATTTGTGAAAACTTATAAAACATCGTTTAGGTACCTACTGACTAAATACAAAGTATTTTATGCAAAAACTTCAACAACATAACTTTACTATCTAAATAACAATCCTAAACACACCACAAAAATGCAGTCACAATTAAATGAATGGCGAAAAGTTTGTGCTTAGTACTAATTATTAATCAGCTTAAAACCTTTCTTGCCTCTTAACACAAACGATGCATATGTTACATTGTTTTGAATAAACTTAAAAACGACTTCAAACTCTTTTATATTTAAGTAAACTTTTAAAGTTTTTTTAAGTTTCCGAGACTAATAATGCAGCCAAACACAAAGCCTCCTCCTCTTTTCAAAGTTTGATAAAAGTCAACTTTTTTTATAAATTGCCTATAACTTCACAATATGCCAGTGTCCTAAAAAAATCTAATTAGTCGGTCAGTTAGATTATCAAAATATATTGGACACGTATTTTTTCTTTTGTCGATTAAACAAAAAACTATGAAGATTATAGCAAGTTAAACTTCCGCGTGACGTCACACCTTGCGACACTGTTTAGCAAGGTGTGACGTCACTAAATAATCGCGCGTCAAAGTTTTGAAATGGGGGCCCCCTTTCAAAACTTTGACGCGCGATTATTTTTTACGTTTTTTGTATGATTGACAAAAGAAAAAATATGTGTCTAATATCTTCTGAGAATCTCACGGACCGTCTAAATAAAATTATAGTTTTTTTACTCAGGACACTACCCTATTGGATCTTAAATATGAAAGGTCAATTGCGTCAAAGTTACCATCAAACCAGTAACCAATCCAAATATAGTCACAAAAACACGCGCATCTATCTCCCAAATATTGTAAACAGAAAACCTCGGCGGCGATTCCTCAATGAGACGCCACATACATCTAGCTTTCTCCCTCACCGGCCCGCTGTTGTATATAGACATCACACTGATGCAAGATCTCTTTGTCTCTTTTACCTCTGCGTGAAACAACCCGAAACGAATCGCTGTGATGCTTGCGATTGTTATGTCTATCAAAGCGTAGAGTATGAAGACTTGTAGTCCTAAAATTTGGAAGCTCTGAAAAATTAAAATTGAAAATTGTTGTTAAATGCTACAATTGGCATCACATAAAACTTTACAATGAAGGACATGCTCAAAAACGAAGTAACTACAACAGTTTTCTTGTAGCAAACCTTTGAGTGTGGTGGTCGTGAAAAGAATATGGATAGATCATATTGAGTATCGTAAAGAGAATTGTCTTATTTTTTTCGAGCGTACATATCTAGACAAATCTGTGATCTATCTCTGGAAAAAGGTCCTGCGTTGACGGATCATAGCGTTCTCGAAAGAGCTTCACTATTTGACCACGCGGCATCCACCCGTAGACCACGCGTGGTTCACTGGTTGACCACGCGGCGTCCCCACAACGCAAGACAGTGCTGGTCGGGTGCCGGGTGGCTTTAATGAGCTTATAACCTTTAGTGGTCAATATAAAACGGCGTTCATTGTAAATATCAGTGTTCTATCAAGTGGTACTTACATTCTTTGCGGCATAAAATGCTAATTCGAACGTCAACACATTAAGAACAACCAGTTTTACAGTGAACAGGAAATACTGAAACAAAACGTAAATTATGAAACCAGTCGATTAAAAAGAATACGCCTGATATTGGCGAAGTTGATTCTCAACAAGTGCATACGCCTCGGATACACAAATGCCTTTGTTGAACACTTGGAACGTTCACCATAGTATGCATTATTGGGCTCTTGTACACACAAGTTTTTTTCGCCGTGAAAATCTACGGTTAATTCGCCGTGCGTAGTTAGGCGGTTAACACACTGCCACGCACCACGCTGCATCTCGCGTGTCGACGCACCTACACGCGTACTTGCGGGAGTGCAGATCTGCATCATCGTGCGGGTTTTTTACGCACTCACGCGCGTAGTTGCGTTTTGTGGATTCACGGCAGCTCTGACTCATTTCATTCAAAGCTGTTCGCTAGTGCAGTGCAGAGCGTCGTCAATCCCTTCCAAAATCACGCACGGCACTGCGGGACTTGGTGTGCCATACCTTCGTCTCGCCCCGCACCTACGAGCGTGGTGCATGTTTCTCCGCGCCTGAGCGCGTGATCTGCATGAACGCGCGTGGATACATATTCTGTGTGTTGGACTGTGCGTGTGTTGTATACAAACTGAGATACTTGCAAGTAACGTTAGAATACGCATTCACGCAAGATTCAGCTTGGTGCGTGGCAGTGTGTTGATCACCTTACGGTCGTCAGTGTTGTTTGCATCATTATGGAAGCTTGCTCACACACCAGCTTTTTCGCCGTAAAATTCTACGGTAAAACACTAACACATTCATGGCCCAAGACGCAATTGTCAGTCTATTCTACGTCTTAATTCGCCATGTTCATGCACGGAGCTGCGTCGTCAACAAGCTACCATAGTGATCCTTACAACACTGACGACCGTGCCTTCATACGGCAGATTAACCGTAAATTTTCACGGCAAAGAAAACGTGCGTGAACAAAGTCCAGTCCTTAGTCGTTCACTTTACCTCATGGTGAAATTCGTCAACTCACCTGAAACTTATATAGCTCTTGAAATTCATTGAACAAATCGAATATCTCCCTTAAATAGATATGGACATTACTCGTAGCGAAATTATCTTCGTGGTATGGAAAGTTAATGCTTTTTCTAACGTCCAGAATAATTGGCAATCTAACATTTTCTTCCTGTTTCAAGAAGGTCTGTATTTGGTGGTTTACATGCATTATCCTAAAGAGGAAATAACAGACTAGACTTGAACAAGCTAAAAGCTCCAACACTACGGTGAATGCACAGAAAGATGTGCCAATAAAGGCGAACGCTTTAGTTTGTTGGCTACCACATGCAATGGCAAGTATTGCCAACGATAAATCGTTGAACTTCTTCAAATTCCCATTGATATATTGATCATCTCTCAATTTCATCAGTCGGTCGAGCCTTTGCATTCTAACCGTGAAATCAGCGTTACGTCTACCGTTCAAGAAACGCACGTGAATAATGTTGCACGTCGATACAACGTAGATTATTACAAGGATTGACACGGCTAGTTTTCTGATTGATTCATCTTCAATATCGCGGATGCCGAACATTGAAACTAAATACGTCGTTCCAGTTAAGAATGTAAGGAAGAAAATCGTATAACACTTTTGTAGCAGCGTTGGTGAAGTGGCGAATCTGTTTTTGATGAAAGATCTACTACATCCCAAGAGGTATTGCAAGCGGTACACGTTCCGAAATCCTCTGACGAAATTCTCTTCTAAGAGGTCCTTTGATAGATCTTCTATTTCCATTTCGATTTATTATAAAAATCTACTCCAATACAGAAAAAAACTAAGTAGAAGGTAACGTCTACAGGACACTAGTTTCAATTCAAATGTGCGCCTCACTTATAATTTTCTTAACCATTAGTCTAATTATATAATCAAAAGCTCTACAATCAATAATAATATGACTTAAGTTGTAACTTGATTAAATGGTTTTCAGCGTCAAACATAAATATGATAGCGTTGCTATGCCATTAGCTAATAGGTACTTCGCATACCGTGTTAGCAGAGTAACAGTAAAGGTCGATTCACACATATCAGTGAAGTCACAGTTCCGACACAGTACCGGCACAGTGCGAAATATTCTTTCATACATTCTCTATGAACGTATCCCCACTTGTCAGTGTCAGTTACGACACAGTGCTCTCAGTGTCATTGCCGACACAGGCAGAGAATGTATGAAAGAATATTTCGCACTGTGCCGGTACTGTGTCGGAACAGTGATATGTGTGAATCGACTTTAATGCAGTACGACCTTTTCGTGAAGACTCTTTTTAAAAGTAGGTCTTGAATTATTATTTATTGTCCAATTATAGTCATATCAGACATATTTATCTGTGCTGTGACGTCATACGTCTCGAAACTAACATTTAACATTAGCAAACGTTTCATCATTGTAAAAATATAGACAGACTACATAGCGAATATTACTCGTATAAGATCCCATCATGAAATTTGCTGAGAGTCATATGACGACACAACATGGCCGGCAGCGTTTTCAGAGGTCAAAATTAAAATATCAATTTTTAAATTGAAAATATGTAGTCATCTTACACTTTTCATATTAGAAATCTATAAATATTGGTTTCTTAAGAGTCCGGCGGACCTCGATCGCAACTTCAATTCGAGGCGCGTGCAAAAATCGCCCCGAATATCGCTATCTCTGTTTAGTTGATGCAGGCGCGCGCGGGACGCGGTAGGTGTACTACATACGTGAACACAACCATCCATAGTGCCGTGCTTGTGCGTGTGCGTGAGTAGGTATACACCTCTGCCACGGTAATATTATCCAACAGTATTTGGACTCGGCCGTATCTTTGAAATAAATGCCTACAGCCGCGCGGTAGGTAAACATGCGATAGGGCTGCCCGCCTCCAGCATTTTAATTACATTTGCCTACTTTGATGCTACTTTGTGTTTCCATTTAGTTTTGTGATTGTAAATATAGGTAGGTAGGTACTTTTTTTATATAAACAAATAAAATACTTTGTGAATTGAATGGGAAGTGTTCAATAAAAATGCGTGTTGTTTTTTGATTGGTAGATTTAATTAAAAAACCTGTTTATGTTTGAATAACAAATCGGTCTTATAAATTTGCGACCGAAAAATATTTGCGCCTCGAGTGAGACGTACCTACAAAATGCTTTATTATTAAATTTTAGGAGATTTTCTTGGAGAAAAAGGAATATCTTTTACTTGGTTATAGATACCTGCAGCTACTTTATTAAATATGTACCTGAACTTATTTTTAGAGAAAAAATCGCGCGGTTATTGTTAAAAAAACATCACACCATCCGTTCGTCACTGCGGCACAGCCGCGACTGTCTGCATGCTGAGCGCATGCCGAGATCGAGGCGCGTAGGTATAGCTCGCGTTTCGCCCGTTTGTATGAAGTCGGATTACTTATAGGATAATATTACCTTGCCTCTGCCACGGTAAAATATTACCTTGCCTCTGCTATCGAAAGCGGCAGGTAGGTTAGATACTAGACTAGGTACTAAATTTGCCCACCTATTTCTTTAGGCATACTATTTGCGTTTCATACCTACATAGGTAGGTACCTTGGTACTTACATTTTGGGAAGTGCAAGTGTATTTTAAAAAAATCTACTTGAATGTTTAGTTTGATAACGCGTTTTTTTCTTCAAGTTTCTCTACAAGACCTACCTACCTACGTATTTCTCAAGAAATACTTAGGTACCTAGGTACCTATGTAGAACCCAAATATAGGTAATATCATTGGTACCTAGAACCTAACTAAACTGATCGATCAGGAAATACGTACTTAGGTAGTACTTATGTAAGCACCTACGTATACTCCAGCAAAATTCGGTGTGACATTTTTGTAAACTAACCGAATTTGGATGGAGTGTAGGTAGGTTCGTCATACGGTTCTGCTTCTGCAATATCTAGGATATACCTTAATTTAGGATTAAATACACGAGTAGGTATAGTGAATTTCTGACAAGAAAATAAAAGGCAAGGATATAAACGTAAACACTTTTTTGTTCATTGATATTGACACTTTCATTTATTTTAAAAAACATTTGATTTTGACTTGACACATTTATTTGCTTATCAAAAAAACAAATCAATTTACGATTTTGGTAAAGCCTTGTGGGGTAACCATACCTATCAAGGAATATTTATAATTTATTTGTAGGTACGTTTTGTATACCTAAGAATACACGTAAAAAACGATGAAAAAACGTCTAATTTTTTCCTGTTTACTTCCGTTACATTGATTATGGTTACCAACTGCAGCAATAAAAAAAATCGCTGCTCGCTCCGCTCGCCGATATTACTGTTATTTGTGCTCTGTATTTTGATTAGCACAGAGGCAACGTTCCCAATTTTATTGGTCTGGCTGGTCCTCTATAGTCAGTTTGTATCAATCCAACCACCACAATAAAAAGCACAAAATATAACAAATAATCTGCGAGGTCACTTTGTCAACCAGTACAAAAAATTAGTAGACAACAAAATTTTCGCGTTTTGGTCTGGTCGCTGATAACATTTGTTCCTTCTGACTATGATCCAAAGCTCAAAACCCGGCCCGCTTTAGGTCACTTTGCCAAATTTTCTAAAAAGTTGCCCAAAATCTAACAAAAACCAAAAATTATCGCAGCACGCTCTGCTTGCCTCTGATAACATTCTGCTGTTTTGATAAGCTTCTGGTTTGCTCTAGTTCAGGACTCCTTCTCCGTTTCAGGCTAGTTTGCAACTGCAAAATATCTAATACCAAACAACTCACACGCACAGCCAGATCATAAAAAATTTCGAGGAAGGGGAATTTCGAAAAGGCTCGCTTCGCTCGCTATAACTTATACCTACTATTGTTGGGAGTTGAGTATAAATTTTGCGCGGCTCGCTCCGCTCGCCGATAAAGTTAAGTGGTCTTCAGTGGGGTCTGCAACCGCCTACAAGTACATTTGGTGCTACGGCCCGCACCAAGTGTGACCCCCCCCCCAAAGTCTTGGGCTGCGACCGCGCCTGGATACCTACCTACCTAGTACTTCCTTACTTCACATACATTGTAGGTACCTACCTATCTTATGATAGGTACATATATCTAAACAACATGTTAGGTACCTACCTACCTAGGTAGGTAAGTATTAGGTAGGTATGTAGGTATTTACTTTAAAATAAGAAAACAACTAGCTAATAATAAAATAATTTAGGTAGGTAGGTAGGTAAGTAAGTACCTACCTACTTACTGTGAGATACCTACCTACATCCCAACGTTCCGAGTCCATAATATCATTAACCAAACCGTAAGTGAAAAATATCAAAGTCCGTAAACAAAGCCAAAGCACGCCAAAGTCGTAATAGGTAGGTACCTTTAGGTATGTAATGTACCTAAGGAGGTAGGTTATTGTTTCCAAACAACAAGGCAAATCTCAATCCAAGTCAGTGGCACAGGTCTATAGAATAGTGAACAAACAAATACCTACGCACGCACAGCACCGTAACTTGTCAGACACACTGATTTAGAAAATAGTATACTTACTAAATAATAATACCTAGTCTCTCCTACCATATTATAAGAACCTATCTATGTTCTCCTACCCCTACGACGACCTCCGAAAGTCCCCGAGCGGTGGCGGCGCCCCGTGTAAATACACGTTGCATTAGTGTGTCTGTCCGAGCCACGAGCGATCACACAACCGAAGTGTCCCGTCCCCCGGCCCTGCACCCCGCCCCGTGCGTGCGCGATAGCATGATTGCCGTTTAAAATTTGGTATGAATTTCGCTGTGTTCTGTAATACCAAAAATGATGACTGAAAACTTCTTGTATTCTTCACAAAGTATTGTTATTCTGTAACTAGACAATATTACCTATGTTCCCAAACAAATAACACATAAGATATTGTTGTTTTTATTACGAAACAAATAGGAAGAAAACTGGCCAATTTTGTCTTAAAAATTGCAAAACGCGATTGGCTTTCATTTAATTTTCGGTAAGTATTTTGAAAAAAAAAACTATCCAGGAACCTAGATAAATACTATTTGAATACAAATAATACAATAATATAGTGGAAATATGCTTGAATTAGAAATAATTTTGGTATTACGTTTGTATGGACAAGTCGCCTTCCGCTGGCCTCTTAAGTCAAATACTACAGAAGATATTTATTTATTGCTCCATGAGTCAAGTGGCCTATTGTCGCATAAAAAAGAGCGCAATAGCGACATTACCGCGTTGCTGAAAGAACTCCTTTTTTGCCGTCACTGTTCTCCCTACTTACTATGAAACAAAACCGTTTTTTTTTTAAATTAATTAAGCTTTTACAGGAAAGTTTACAGTATAGGCACAGGAAGTTCTAAAAAACTGACTATCGTATCCTGCAATTGGCGGTCTGTTACTTCTACATAGGTATTTTTACTTACCTACTACAACTTATTTTTACTTAAGTGAAAGTAATTCATATTTCACATTTTCAGTTGGACATTCGCTTCAATAGATGCGGCCCGAACGACGCGGTTCTAGGCACACTAAACCTGACGGAAATGCCGGGAATCGAATCTACGCTACCCAATTCGTACTGCAACTCAATGCTACAGGTAGGTTTACAGCACTACGCCACGGAGTTCGGGCGAGCGTGAAGGAAAAGGATTTAAAAATGACAGGGTAACGTAAAAAGTTAAGAAAATTATACTTTATTTTGGAACTAGTGACACAGGCGCAAAGAAAAATGGGAAATGTCAATTCGTTGTTTTGTAATTTTGTACTTTCCTATTCGCTGTTTTGCACTGCACATTTATTTAATAGCTACCATCTGTTTTATAAGCAGGAGCGGAACGTAAGTCATAGTAATATTTAATATTTATTGAAAACAAATTTATCATTTCCATTGTTAATTGTTGTATTGTTATGCATGCAAACAGTTCCATTGTAGTGAATTCCCTGTTGAAGTTAGATCCTATTCCTCCACGCGTGCCCAGTTGTTGCTACCGGTAGGTGGCGCCGCCCTACCTTTGTAGCGTCAACTATGAAAGCGGCAAAACTGTTTCCAGGTCCTATATTACATCGCACCCCTAAAAGCTACACTATTGGCACATACGTGCGCGAAAGAGTTCTGTCTCAGCTGTGAATTGGGTACGTAGTTTTGTTTGCTTAAGAGCTTGTAACAAAAATCTTTACAAGGTCGCTTTACTACGGGTAAAAAGAAGGAAAATTTGCCCATAAGCCAGTGCAGTTTTTTGTGTAAAGTTATTATTAACGAGGCGCTTAACAATAATCATAATAATTTTGATGCGTAAAACAGAGTTATTAGACGAGTCCAATCTTCTAGACAGCGCATAGAAATAAATGAATATTTAACTCTTTCTGTGCTGCACATAATCATAGTAAAAATTATATCGGGGTATTCATCGCGTACCTTGTTTTTATGCCCCAAAGCTAAAAATTTACGCTGAGACGAAGAGATTATTGTTGCAAGCTATTTTAAAGAAACATGCTGTGTGAGGTGATATGCTGTCAAACTGATGCTTCATGCTTTGGCTGCTTTGGCCAAAGAAAAGTAAACATTACCGCCGCTTTGGCGAATATGTAGTTTTTTTTACATTTTAATTTGAATGGCTGTATTCCAGAACAAAACTGTAAACTAAAAATCAAATGCTTCGTTAGAATTAAGGTCAAAATCATTGGTAAAGTTTCCAAACAAAAAGCACCCCTGTTACCAAATCAATAAATCACAGTTATTTTGTTCTGAACTATAAGCCGTACGTTTTATTAAGTTCTACCAGGAAACCAGACCCTGAAACTGTTCACCGCACCAGCTTTGCAGAGAAGGATCTACTACTCGTAATAAAAATAGACTAATAATATAGGTAAAACCAAAGAATCTCCCTCCATGGATAAATCATATTATCTACAGCGGTGGTGAGAAGACCAGACCACAAAAGGTCTTACATACCTTAAGACATAAATAAATCTTAATGGCGTTGACCATGACAGGCCTATGTCTAGCTGTGGTCTAAACTAAACTTATTATGATGATAAAGTGCTTCTACGATTCGGCATTATTTAGCATAACTGCAAACTTTATATCAGATAAATAAATCCCAATGGTGTACTATGAGAGACATATCGTCGTTGTGGTGCGAGAAGTAAATAAGAGCAAAAAACTAGTTAGGAGATAATCGCGAACAAAATGTTTGATCTTGAAATCGGCGTAACTCATTAAGGCTTTTAGTTACAAAAATGATTTCTCTAAGTGACTTTGATGAGCAGTGCAGCCCCAGTAGTTGAAAAAAATATTAATAAACGATTAAAAAGACTGATTTTTAGCTCAACAAAAAGATAAAAAGTACTTCTGAGATTCTTGTATTTCCCGAAATTAAATTAAAAAAGCTCTTTTACCTTCTTATAAGGTACATAATGGGTTTAAAAATACTTTCACATGAATAAGTATTTCTGGCTAAAATTGACACTAAGTGAGTTCTCGCACTACAACGACGATATACCCAGCTGTGGACTAAAGTTTCCAAGTGTGTGTCCTGTATGGTCTTCTGATAATGGTGGTCTCCAGTAAAGGAGAAAAAAAAATTAGGAACGTAAGCGGATTAAACACAAGCCTTGTAGCGTTGCTGTTGTTTATAGTAAAGCACGGCATTCTTTGGCATAAATGCATACTACACTTTAACAGATAAATAAATGAAAATTTCGAATTACAGGTTCCCTTTAACACTTTAACAGATAAATAAATGAAAATTTCAAATTACAGGTTTCCTTTTTCGTATGCTCGACACTAGCGGCGGAGCTCCTTGTCAGGCTAGTAATTTTCTTCGTGCTTTTCGCACTGTCCCTGAGGCGGCAGCGTTAGGCCTGATCCTCTCTGATCGAGGGCCCGACCATAGAGTTGATTTAGTTGCTTTGATACAGGTCAGTGAATTTTTTTACTTTTTTAATAAGCCTTCTCAATTCAGTTGTCGCCAAAACCAAACTAAACGAATTTAACAGCACTATCACACTAATCACATCACACTATCACACTAATATTATAAATGCGAAAGTTTGGATGGATGGATGGATAGATGGATGGATGGATGTTTGTTACCTCTTCACGCCAAAACTACTGAACGGATCGGGCTGAAATTTTGCACACAGGTAATTCTATTCCTGGAATAAAACATAGGCTACTTTCTATCCCATATATCAGTTCCCATGGGATAGAAATAACCTTTAAGCGTTTCCATAAAAACAACGCGTGCGAAGCTGCAGGCAAGTAAATAAATAAATAAAATAAAATTCGTTTATTTCAGGCAATAAACCCCTTCACATGAGAAAAATCACACCGTTTAAAAATATACCTACAAGAATAAAATTACAATTAAAATAAACAAAAATATAAATAATACAGCGCTAAAGCTACCGCACGTCACTTTCCGTTTCCCTCCATATGAAGGAAAATCGAATGGTAAAATGTGCAGAAAGTAGTAAATAATGTGCCATCCATTTTATTTTTATCGTTATGAAAAAGACGGCAACATATTTACTGCTGTCTAATTAAAGTTTAGTTTGGACGACATCTGAATTGACAGATAGATATTTTTAATTATACATAGAAAACATCCAGAACACCCTGAACAAATATCTGTAGATCTTGCAAACATTTGTTCCGAGGCGGAAATCGAACTCGCAACTTCCCGCAACCTCGCAGGCGGACCTTCGCCCGCCGCGCCACGGACCTCCGTGGCTGACGACCTCGTCAGTATCAACACGTTTGGGGAAGCACCTATACGATAAACGTAGCATATCAAGGATAATGTAGCTATCCATTAATAAAAGATTCTATTATAATATGAAAGCATAGACTCCCGGTCCATTGTGGTCGATTATAGACTAAGCGAGCGTTTGAGGGATTCATCCCTCGGCTTACATGCTTCATAGGGCGCATACCCGGCGAAATCAGCGCCACCTATTTTATCTTACAACTATGATAAGCAAAAGACTTTAAAAAAAAAAACTTGCAGTTTGTGATAAGATTATATTTTTTATTTGCTTATATATTAAGATATATAAGCAAAAAAAAGCTTATGATCATAAACTTATCTTTAAGCTGCCATATTAGCCCATGTTCTGTGACGTCACACTTCACAGTTTCACCTCACAGCGCTTCTGACGTCTTCGTCACATGCATCTTATTGTCAGACCTGCGGCTAGCCAGAATGGTGTTTGCCGCTTACTCTGTGAGGCCTATGGCCAGCAGTGTTTATAATAGTGCTCAAATGATGATGATGACGATAATACAGATCTACTCCATGCATTTTCGTCCTGATCAGTTATTTCTATCTACTATGCAATTGATTGTCGCTGAAAATATGTATTAACAATGAAATATCTTTGTTACAGAGTTGGAACCGCTTTATCCTACACCAAATGCACTACGAAATACTAGAAACACGACGCAAAGAGTTAGAACTTCAAATACTAGCCAACAGTCCACCCAAACGTATAAGCTTGAAGAACGGTCCTATACCCATGCCCCCTATGAATGGGCATTACGACAAGTATCAGTTCACGGAGATTGAGTTTCTGGGACCGACGGAGTTTGATGAAGAGTTGAGGGAAGATCCGTGGCTAACCGGGCGTGAGGAAGGTTAGTATACTGTTTGCATGATTTTGGCTTTGGGACCACACCAATCGATCGATCGACGATCGATGGCATCGATCAACGTTGATCCACGTCAATCGATTATTGTGGTAGCTTTGGTTGATCGACGACCACCGATCGACTTACCGACTTCGATGCCAGAGGTGTGTCAGAAACTATGGATCGACGTCGACTAATCCATTTCACCATCGCTCGATGCCATCGATCCACGATCGATCGATTGGTGTGGTAGGAGCTATCGACCGTCGTCGACTAATCCATTTCACCATCGGTCGATTGGTGTAACACTCTTATACTATAGTCCTCGAGAGTTGCTTCCTTCCTGCGGTATGCGAAGGGGGTGAAAAGGGAAACTAAAATACTGCCAGCTCACAAAACACAAAAAGTAGTAAAAGATGTAAAAGTTCGTCTTCAAGCGTGCATTTATTTTTCGAGGGACCCTGAGGCGAAGCGATCGCACCATGTAACAGTCATGCTTGGCCTGTCTCGGGATGTCTCGGCAAGGGTGTACTTCATAACGCTGCCTATTTTCAAACCTCGCTGCTCGCACACCTTTAACGCTGAGGATGAGCTAGTCAAGCTCTCTAGCGAGACTTTATTAGTAGTCTCGCAAGTACTTATCAACTTACGCATTTACTAAGCATCATACTTGCTGCTTATATCATCATCAAAGTTATAACTTTACACTGATTTGTTCGATGTACCGCGTTTGGTTGGTGTTGTCTGGTTTCATCTCGGGTTTGGGTGCGTTCTCATTGACGTGGTGCTGAGCGGCATTGATCGATCAGGAACCAGTAACAGCCGAATGTATGCATTTCAAACCAATCAGAATGGATTATTCTGCTCAACATCAGTGGGAATACACCCTTACGCTATTATGCGCATGTGTGACTCAGCGGTCGAAAGGGTCGAATTCTTTAGTTTTGTGAAGCGTCTCTTTTCATAATGTGAAAAGTGTGTTGTTCTCTTGATGTCTCCTTCTTTTCACGTAAGACAATTAATATAATGCTGATAAGCAATTGCTTAAATTGTCATGGGTTATTTTATTATTAATAAGTAGGGGTTAAAAGTGAGGACCGAGTTGGTATAATTTTATTCTAATGTAAGTGGTATATAATGACTCTAAGGGCGTCGTAGCAGCACAGCGTAAATACTAATTCCGAACTAAGTTGTTGCTCTACAGTGCGTCTAAATTCAGCAACCATTAAATTCATGAAATTCTTAGTCCGGTTTAAAAATAAATTATACCCTAGTTTGGACCTCAATTCTCATGTTCTGAATGGACGTCAAAGCTCATTATTATCTCATGTGTAATTTGCAAGCTTCAGACTTGCAAATTGCTACAATACCTCATGGAAAATCATCAACAAACCCCTATAATAGTCACGTAAAAACTCAAAACAATTTCCTCCCTTATCTCTACATTCGTCAGTAAAAAGCTTTTATTGTTGCAGAAAATGCAGACCGCACAACACGCGTCGCTGAAGAAAGCTTTACTGACGAATGTAGTGACAAAAAAAATACAACTTTCAAAAACTATAGTGACAGTGTAAACTCATCCCTCAAAAAGTGCAAAAAACGTGACAACAGAAGATCTTCCCTCAAAAAACTCCTGAAAAGAAACGTAAACTCAAATTCATATATCAAAAGTGATAGTTTACATTCCGTTCTCGAAGCTGTTTTTAGTGATAAATGGCTAGGTTTAACTCAAGTGTTAGTGACCATAGTAGTCTCCATAGTTTTATCATCTTATGGAGTCGATAGTGACCATAACTTTTATTCAACACGCAAAAAATTTAGTGACACGATTAATACACAAAATAACCACAGTGAAAGTGACAATCTAACTAAATTAACTCTAAAAAACTGTAGTGATATAATCATAGTTTTAGTAGTAGGTATTAAAGTATTCATCCATATAAAAAAAATCAAGCTAAGCGTATTTACGGCTCGTAATGTTTGTCTTATACTTATTGTTATAATAGTTTAATTAGGGATGCAAAGAAAACAAAAAACTACAAAAATATGTTATATAAGTTAAATGTGTAGTAGCGTAAAAAAATACAAAAAAAAAATAGTTGAGGTTTGACCGTTTTCGTTGCACTGTGAAAATGATTTTCTTCCTATTTATTGTTATCGCGTATAATAATTAATATGTAATTGTTTATAAGTTAAATAAAACCAAAGATAAATTTAGAGGCCCAGTAATTCTTAGACATAAAAACACTTGTAGTTCTGACACATCATGTTCACACTCAAACACTCAAATTGTTACAAGTTTTTCATACCATAAACCAAATTTCACTAGCACTAAAATTCTAATGGTTTATAATTATAATTAACATGTATAATCAAATTTTAATCATTGAACACACTTCAAGGCTAGCAGGTAGAGGAAAAAATATATAAATTGAGTTTTAAAGCTGTTTCAGCTATAAATATGAATTTGTTTTAGTGTACTCGCATCTAAAATAAGTACCCTTGTGTAAAGCTTTTTAGGTTACTTTTGTTTACTTGTTAATTTTATTTCGCTTCGTTCAAATATATAATTATACTTAATCGTTCGGATAAATAATCTGTAAACATAGGATGATAGTATTTTAATAACTAAAACCTGTATTACGTGTATTACGTAATTAAATGTTATTCCGCTTTCATTATAATAGATTCATACCAACTCTTATTCAACTACCAATTCAAACAAATAACTTTATGCACTTATTACAACTATGTAAAATTTTTAATAACCAGCTTTTAAATTTCAAAATAATAAATCACATAGCACCCAATTTGTCGCAGTTTTATTATTGTAGATTTTCCAAGCTAAGAAAATCTAAAAATGATTGTTACATAGTAATCGTTGTAAGAGAAGTGAGGAGGCCTTAAAGTGGACCTGGTAAAGATTTTCGAAGGGAAAATGTGTAAAAATAACCAATTTTAATGGTATTGACATGTATTATAAGACTTCACAACATAATTGGAGGTTATATTGGTTGTTTTTACACATTTCTCTACTCTGCCTTGTTGAGACCGCGTAAAGCCGCTGGCCCACTGCGGCGCACGCTGTGCACGGACACGGCGTATTTTAGCTGCGTAGGTTTGACAACGTGGGTCTACGTTTCCACTGCAGAACACACTATTCATGATAATTAACCCACGACTATGTACAACTGATACAGTAATATCATTGTTTCATGCAGTATTCTATGGATTTCCTGATTTTGGAGGTATGTTTAAAGTAAAAGCATAAAGAAAGTAACATTGTTTTTAGGATCTGGTACGGGTTTGTTAATGGGAATTTATTGCAGTAGCGCTGAGTCGCAAACGAGAGTCACGTTTTGGTACGGCACGTCATTGCGAGAGCCGATTTGTGCTAAGCCCTAACTCAGATCGTCAGATTCGACTTTCCAGAGGCTTATCAAGGTGAATGCGAGGCGTATTATATGAGTTTTTGAATACTGACGATTTCAGCGATTTTTGTTGTTAACTGTACCTAATACCTACCTTTGTGTGTTTAAACGAGTACCTACTCGGTTTTGGAATCCTAGATCTTATCCTCGATGTTCAAACCAAATATGAAATATTGTTGAAAAATATTGTACCACAAACGCACTGAACATCCGAAGTTGGAGCAAATCTCAGAAATTCCTAACAATTTTTGGTTAAGATAACTTTTTTTCTTGTATTTGGTGTTTAGTAAACGTACTCGTACTAAGTGACTCATTTAAAAAAAAAAAACCTTTTTCCCCCTTGGTCCTTCCACCCGTAGTATATGAGAATATCCGCCCCCCCCTCTCCCTCTTAGTTTTCATGTAGTAATTCATAAATACGGTTTTCAAACATTTTTTGCAAACAGAAAGTTAAACTGGTGAAAGTAGCTGAAAAAAATGACCGTTTCCACTTGCTCCTATTCGGTTATTCTACTGGTCCAATATGTCCTTATTCTCCTATCGTGACGTTTATCATCAAGAAGAAAAATGTAAAAACACATTGTATCAGGAACTTAATTAAAAAATCTTGCCACCTGTGAGTTTTAAAGCCCTGTTTTCTGTTATTGTTAAGTTTTCTTACATAAATGTCTTTGTTTACATAAAATATCGTGGATTCTGGAACTGACTATAAACTAAACTGTCATAAATTATTTATTTAAATATGTATACTAGGTTGAAGAGCAAAAGACGTGTATGAGAATGTATTTTCTGTATATTAAAGGAAAAAAAAAATCTACCTTCTACAAAATAATAGCCCCCAGGGTTTCCAACTATTTATTCTAGGTATCTGCGAATCAGAACCGATACAAAACTCCATACAACCGATACAAAACCAAAACTCAACACCGACACCGAACGAGAACCACGAAGTGGATAGTAAGAAATCTGCGAAAGAAGAGTCAGAAATATCGCAGCTGTTTGCGATTGGAAGGCATCAGTTGAACAGGTGTCTGAAGTGTAACAAGGAGGTAAAAAGATTATTTAGTATGTCTGTAAGTAGTAAAATTATTTTCGAAACAATCAATTTTTTTGGATTGTAAATAGTAGTTCTAATTTGTTATGTTTTGCTATGGCGCTCATTAGGGGAGGCCTATGTCCAGCAGTGGACTAATATAGGCTGATGATGATGGTGATGATGATGAAATACTAGTTCTAATTTGTTTCTATTATTGGATGGTAATTTCTTTGTCAGTAAAGGTTATAAGTATTCACCTTTTCAAATGATCGTTATAGAATTAAAAGTTGAAAACAGCTGGCAAATGATGTTTATCTAGGTAAAGTCCTATCTGAATTTCTATTGAATTTGGTAGCTTCGGGCATGAAAACTCATATAAATAAAGTTATTTACCGCTCGGATTTAAAAGAGCAAGAAAAATATTTATTTTAAATAATAAATGAATAATAAATAATGCTGGACCATTCACACAGCATTATCTAGTCCCATGCTAAGCAGAGCTTGTGTTATAGATACTAGATGACTGATATACTTAATAAAATAGGTACACTACATAGATAGATATTTGAAATATCTACAGATCGTACAAACATTTGTTCCGAGGCGGGAATCGAACCCGCAACCTCTAGAAATTAGCACCTTACTCAAGCTGGCGAACCTACACCATACCAGAGAAATATAATCATCATCATCATCAGCCCTTACACGTCCACTGCTGGACATAGGCCTTCCCCAAACGACGCCACGAATAGCGGTCCCGCCTCCATCCATCGAGTCCCTGTGACCGCTACAATTTCGTAATATGGCCATACACTGAAAGAAGGTAAGGTAGGCTTTTCCCAGCAGTGACTTCTTATAGGCTTTTATGTTAGATTTGATTTCGTCCGATATTACAGTCGCTGGGCACACGACGTAAAACACACAGCACTGCTTCTCTGTGCGGTGCTGGCGAGAATAGACTAGCGTCCTAAAAAAATCTAATTAGTCCGTCAGTTAGATTATCAGAAGATATTGGACACGTATTTTTTCTTTTATCGATTGAACAAAAAATGACGAAGATATAGCCCGTTAAAGTTCCGCGTGACGTCACACCTTGCGACACTTTTTAGTAAGGACGTCACTAGCCCCCACTCCCAAACTTATTTTTGTAATTTTTTGTTTGATTAACAAAAGAAAAATATACGTCCAATATCTTCTGATAATCTAACTGACGGACTAAAAATAATTATATTTTTTTACCCACGATACTACCCTATTATTGGAGGTCCAGCAGTGGGTCTGGTAAAGACTGTGGTGGCAGTGATGATGATGAATAAAAGATAAACGTATTCTTCATTTACCTACTCTTATTTGTGATGTTTTGTGAAATTCTAGGAAGGCCGAGAATCCGTAGTACTAGCCTGTGCACTTCAATACCCCTCAGTAGCGTCAAGAGAGACGGATCAGAGAGGCAGTTTTATAGAGCTCATTAGGGCTTCTCTCTCATCAAGGCGGAGCACCCCTGCTTGGTGTGAACAGTGTGGAAAGTTTACGCCTACGTCGCAACGAGGACGGCTGATTAGGTAATGGACGTCAGTTATACATACATACATAATGAATAAGGTGCTTCCCAAAAAAGAAAATAGTTATTTGTTTAACCAGTGGGCAAAACAGTATTATGTTGAACGTGCCCATATTAAATCCCGAGCCTGCGAAGCAGTCTAGAATAGAGTCACGAGCGTAGCGAGTGGTCTAAAATATACTGGTGAGGTAGCGAGGAATTCAATAGGCACGAAACGAAGAATATTTACCCTCGAGCTAAACATACAACTTTTCACCACGACGAGCGGGAAAATATTATTTTGTAATTTATAAAAGTGGTCGAATGTCGGAAACTCGTTTTGGTTGGCCTTGGAGCACAATAGATAAATATATATCTACTGTGCTTTGAGAGTAAAATTGCAACAAACCTATTTCAAATTACGAACGCCCGAAATATTTTTTCTATGGAGGTTGCATTGTTCCGAATTCAAATTACTTCAATTCATTCTACAAGTTGATTTATTCCACATGTAAGGAAAACCCGATTTTGCTCACTGTTTTTGAGCAGCAACGTCACCGTTTTCGAGCGAGAGTGGTGAAAACATATTTACCTTACAACTTGATTGATGGCATTGATCTTTCGCGAAAGAATAAAGGTTCTGGTACAGTGTCAAGGTTCTTGAACCTGTACATGATCTATGCCATTTTAATTTCAACTAAAAGCGCCATCTTTTCAGTCTGTTCGAACTATTTTTGACATAAAAAAACGCCTCATTATGTTGAGACATCCTAGTAGCCTACGTTCCGTAAGTTGAGACTATCAAACATACATACATCTCCACTGCTGGACATAGACCTTGCCTAAATGTCAATGCTTCTAAGTTGCCATAGTGACCACGCGTGGCAGACGTGTAGGCGATCGCAGTTCGGTGGTGGGTCTATTCTGTAGAAGGCCGCCTAAAATGTGAATGTTTTTGGGTTGCCATAGTCACCACGCGTGGGAGACATGTTGGCGATCGCAGTTCGGTGGTGAGTCTATTCTGTAGGAGGCCGCCTTAATGTGAATGGTTTTGGGTTGCCATAGTCACCACGCGTGGAAGACGTGTTGGTAATCGTCCATTCTGCAGAGGGTGATGCTGGCCGACCCCGTGGATATCCCTTAGTCGCCTCTTACGACACCCGTGTGAAGGGTTGGGGTGGTATAAATTCTGATCCGAAACCACTCGTCAACTGTCGTAGTTGAGAGGGCCAGGCGACTGTAAAGTCTTGTCTTGTTATGAAGTTGACTCTTGTTATATTTTTTAATTTTCAGAGAGTGGGTAAGCAAAATGCTGGTTATACGAACCATTGTGCATTAGGGCCACCTAGTGTACGTACGTAATTATGTAGGAGAAAAGGAAACTTTAGTCCCTTGTTTGTTATAAAGTCGAATCTTCCTCATATTTTCTAATTTTCAGGCTTCCACCAATCTTAGCGATAAACTGTGGTGGTGTGAATGTCCGGGAAAAAGCCTACTGGGCGAAAGGATCGCAGAAAGAAATGGTAATAACGCCTATTAGGTATGTATGTATTTCAAAAATCCATATCTCCGTTTTATAATTTTTAAAGTATAATTTTTAAAGTATCTTTAACAAACATTGCAACATTCTATACAAAAAGATTCATTTTTAAATCAGATCTATTCGAGAGTTTAAATCGTCCCGAAAATGAAGTTCATAGCAAACAAATACACTCGCGTGCAACTGATCGACTCAAGCAGTACTTTGCACATAAAGTAGATTTAGCAAAACAGCATTGGGAAAACCGTTTCCCTGGACGCCATTGTACTCGGCCTCTTGCCGTTACCACAGAGACATACTCTGCTCTCGTCAATAAACAGGACGAAGCTCCATTGCTCAATGGTCAGTTAAGGTGTTCTCGAGCAAGTTGAAGCCAGGCTTGACGGTGAACTGCGGTCAGTCTAATGAGTTACTGCTAAGAAATATGGGTCACCTGAGCCTTCAAGTTGATTTAGTCTCTCAACCAGTGGGTACCGCAGCGAGCTCATTGTGATACGCTCATGTTTTGACCACACCTCCACCCACCGTACCTTCTGAAGTAAGGACAATAAACTAGATGTCATTTCAAAGAAAAAATATCAGGTTTTCAAATAAAAAAAGTTGTATGTAAATCGGAAAAGCTGTTTCCCGAAAAATCTGATTCACGTGCGAATGTATGTGTGGTTTGAGTCAATTCAGTTCCACGCGAGTGTAGTTATTTCCCTAGTTATTTATTAGTTCCTAATTAATTGTTGGGTTTGTTTAAGCCGGAAGTAAAACGAGGGGCTAGCAGTAAACCTTGCAGATACGGCCTACACTGCGCAAGACCGGGCTGCCACTTCAAGCATCCGGAAAGGTTATATTATTTGTATCTAATAGCCTCTATACTATTGAATAGCCTTCACAAATTCACATTCCCTTGATTTAGATCCTATGTCGCTGTCTGTATTTGCTCTGCAAGCTACTTCCAATCTCACTTCCTATCATAATTTCACCAAGTGCTCGAAACGAAACGAAAAACTCTAGATAATGTGATATTTTGTAGTAAGCCTTTTTACAAAGGATACGAGTATCTTTCACGATTTTTTTAAATTTATTAATTCATAATTTTTGCAACTCACTTGGAGAGTATTGTTGTAGAAGCGTATACATGCCCTTTAAAAGATTTCAAGAATAGGCTGATTTAAATTTCATCAAAATAACTTGATTGCCATAATCCACAGCCCAAACGCGTCACAGTCCAGCTCGACGAAAAGTCCCACGCATGAAACCAGCTGTGTCCTACCACTGCAGCTGCTGATACGGTTACAGCCAGATGGTGACGTCATCGTCAACGATAAGGTACAACTTTTTAAAATTCCTCGATTGAATTGATTCCTCGTGGAATCCTGTGATTAATATGTGTGTGCGTCGTGATCCGACTGCACTGCAATCGGACACGGTCAGTGTAGTGTGTCGTAATGTGAACTTAGACATTCCTGATTCTGAAGACGAATTGAGGGTAGTCGTGGATACTGCCGTCAATTCTCGGCTGTAACTCCGAGTACATCTAGTCGTCCCGTGACCACGATCGCTGTAACGCGGTAGAAACGTAGGGGAAATAAAACAAAAGCTTCGCGATAAATACCCGATAAAATCATTAAGTCCACGCTTTTTTTAATATAAAATACGCGCTACGCTTTTTTTAATATAAAATATTTTTTTTTTTATTCACACTATTATTAACTTATATTCATTGAAATTTTTAACACTATTTTCTTAATTTAAATTCATTAAAATTTATTTTCTATTTTTTAGTTCGGTTTTCTATAAAAAGCGTGTTTTTTAGTTTTTTTAAACTATTTTTTTTTTTTTACTTTTTAGTTTGGATTATTTTTATTAATTGAAAAATGGAATAATTTTATCAAATTAGTGTATTGTCATCGGTCCTCAATAAATCTACAAAGTTTGAACGAAATCTGGCCGTTTAAAGTGGGTCAAAATCGCGCCCAAAGAAGTCGGTTACAAACAAACATACAAACATACAGGTGAAGCTAATAAAAAGCGTGTAAAAAGTGCACTCAGTTTCGGGTGATAAAAACGCTGCTACTTTGGCCAAGGAATATATATACTCTATGGGAGATATTGGCCCTTGCTCTGTGACGTCACATTTCACATTGTCAACTCAAAGCGCTTCTGTTCTGATTCTTAGTTGATTTTTCAATCAAAATAAAAATTATATGATAAATGATAATGAATAAAATTTAACTTTACGGGAAACACCAAACAACCGCGACATAATACAAAAAGATATCCCGCCATAAGCCTCATACATGACAATAGAAAATGTGAAGTGTGACGTCACGTTCACTCTTGCCAATGGCGTTGCGTTTAGAAATTTTGCGATTGATTTTCAATAATTAAATTTCACAATATAAACATCGAAAAATACATAAATAAATGCACACATTTGTATATCAATAGAGAATACGTTCAAAAAATAATTAGCATTTTTGAAGTCACCCTATTTATTACCCTATTTATATACCCTATTATCCACTCTTTTATTAAACTGCACAACAATCAATGCAACTGTAAACAATATTTTATTGCTTCTTTCCAGCTACATTACGACTCGTCATCCGAACCTAATTCCCCCAACCACCGAATCGACAGCAAGTTCAAGAGGAAAATCATCACCACGGCGACTGATGAAGAGTACAGCCTCACAGCGGCGGTGGTCTGCGTTGAAGACAACCCTAAGAACCTGGTGGCGTTCATACAGACGGACGGACGGGATTCCGACTGGTATCTGTTTAATGATTTGAGGTAAGTTTGAATATTAGAATGAAAAATATTTTAAACAATTCTAAGAACCTGGTGGCGTTCATACAGACGGACGGACGGGATTCCGACTGGTATTTGTTTAATGATTTGAGGTAAGTTTGAATATTAGAATGAAAAATATTTTAAACAATTCTAAAAACCTGGTGGCGTTCATAGAGACGGACGGACGGGATTCCGACTGGTATTTGTTTAATGATTTGAGGTAAGTTTGAATATTAGAATGAAAAATATTTTAAACAATTCTAAAGCTGGATACTGACCGGTGTTACGGGGCGTAATACAATACAATACAATACAAATATTCTTTATTGCACACCAAGAAATTAAAAAACACAGAACAAAAACAAATACAGATACTGTACAATGGGCGGCCTTATCGCTAAGAGCGATCTGTTCCTAATGTAATGTAAAGTGTTACACAGCGAGCGTTTGTGCAGTCAGTACGGGGCAAGAAAGTGCTCGCAACGAGCAACGAGACGAATTTTAGCACCTGAAATAGTTTAGTTTCGTGTAATTTAGACAACTATTTTATGGGCATTAAAATAAAGCGAAATGGACGTTTAAAAATTGCTGTTATTAACGTAATTATAAGAAAGAAAAGGCAGCAACGCTAGTTTGCGGCACACAAACGCCTTAAGACAGACATCTACAACGCCTGAGTTACGTATTTTGTGATATGTTTCGACAGCCCAGAACAGTGTATGTATCGACTAAGCTTAGTTCATAATTCGTTCTGCTTTTCAAACCTGTGTGTACCATTTATGTCTGTGCCATTCTTGGTCAAATCCATACCTACTTAATATTATAAATTTGAAAGTAAGTCTGCCTGTCTGTCTGTCTGTAACTTTTCACGCCTAAACGGCTGAACAGATCTTAATAAAATTTGGCAGGGAGGTAAATGTTATCCCGGGGACGGAAATAGGCTACTTGAATAGCGCGTGCGAAGACGCGGGCCGAAACTAAAAGAAGAAAAAGAACCTAATAAATAAATAAATAATGCTGGACAATCCTCACAGCATCATCTATCCCCAAAGAAAGCCGAGCTTATGTTAAGGGTCCTAGATTACACCTACGTTACTTTTGACGTGACAACGTCTTATAATTCGATAGAGCCGGCTGCACGCACGAAAAAACATGACTCATGCGGCGTTACCTCGCTCTGAGGCGTTCCATGTAAGGCTTGAAGTGCAAGCGAGAGCGCTCGACATCCGTCTCTCTCCTACTTGAATGAGCGATGCGTCTGCGTGGACAGCTGCTATACTATAGTACATTTACATGTTTTGATCAAGTGTCAAATGCTACCATTCCATCAGTATTTTCTTAAGACGTTGTCACGTTCAACTATCGTCAGTAAACCGACTTTACAGACAACCAATTTTTTTATTTATGTTTAACTAGCTTCTGCCCGCGGCTTCGCACGCGTTTTTCCGATATATTCATCTTGATCTGTAGTGAAGGTGCATGGTGCAGCAAGAACCGGCGATCAGAAACTGAAACTGGAAATAAAAGACCTTTAGCTGTGTTTGACACCGCTCGCAGTGACCTGGATTTGTGGAAGCTATCGGTTGGTCACAAATATTCAGATATCACAAACTTTCGGCTTTATAATATTAGTAGCATAGGATAGTAGGATTAGTAGGATAGTGTTTTCAAAAGTTATTTTGTTATTTCCAGCATAACACCAGTAAGCGTAGAAGAAGTCGTTCAATTCAGTGCTTGGTGGAAAACCCCCTGCGTTCTGTTCTACACGTCAGCGCAAATCAGAGATGCGGGAGAACCGAACTCATAGCCGATGCTTCAGTATGGGCCGTATGGAGAGTGGTACGTTGAATTAATTGATCGGCTCGGGGTATCACTAGACCAGGGGAAGCAGTCCCGACATAGATGGCGACCGACATTGGTCGCAAAGTCTTACCGGTCGTAAACGAATTTTGATTATCTTCCCAAGAATCAAGCTACAAACGAACCAAAGATTGTTTATTTCCATAAATACGCTAGATTTATATTAAGAAAATTGGTCTACCATTGGAACTATCGATTCCTTCGTTGTAATTGTAATTGTTTGTATGTATTCTGATTGCTCCTTTACTTTACTTATTAGAAAATAATAATAATATTGCTAAACATATTCACACATAATAATAACTGCATATAATATTATGTAGTGTGTATACGAGAAATGTACCTATGCATAGCAAGTCACAAAGTAGAAATTATAAACATAACATAAACATTTATTTATTCTTTAAAATATAACTACAGTAGGTTGGTACAATATACATAATATTAAGGTAAACATTAAGTAGATTTGAAGACTAAAAATAATATGAACAAAAATTACAAGAAAATAAAACAAGTACCTATTGTTGAACAGAATAATAAGATAAAATAGGCGGTGGCGCTGATTTGGGTCGGGGTAGCGCCTTAAGTGCTGTCAAAATTAGTTTAGTTTAGTTTTGGCAAGTTTTGAATCGAAACCACTGCCTTTGCAAGGCATGTCATAAATAGTAAATATCTTATTGTTTGTTTTGTTCCAGCGCTCCAGGCCCATACGATATCGCCGCGCACTTCCCACTTACCCCAGAGGTACAGTATAGCTATATCTCTTAACTATAAAAACGAAAAGACCTTGCTCGCGCTTTGGGAGATAGTATAGTAAATTAGTCCATGTTATTAAAGCTAGAGAACTTAAAATACGCTAAACATGGTGTTGAGTAAGCTTCGTTGATAAGCGTGTTTAAGTGAAGTCGATATGTCAGATTGGTGTAAAATCAATGAAAGTAAATCGCTGGAAGCATATATTTTGTCGATTGGGCGGTTTTGTAGAATTTTACACAAATATTCTGGAAAAGATGCGATTTAGTCGGTGCGTACTTGTCTTAGAGCGAATCTCTTCGTTACCAAACCAACAGGAATTCTAAGGATGGTTGAAAATGTTTTAAATAATTAATTAATGTAGTTTTATATTTCACGTCAAAGTAAACCGACGACAGCAGAAAAACCCTAATTTTACAATATGCTGAGCAATGCCGTCTATTAATATTGTTCCTATGCCCTGTCTAAATCAAAGTGAAAGGACCGTTTATAGCGATAAGGCTTTTTGATTTACAACCTGCGTACTCATAAAACGGGATTGAGTGCTCAGTTCGAATCAGGTCTGAGTAGAACGGCACGAGAGATGACGTCGTCATTCTTTAATGCAGGTTACATAAGCGAGTTTGTACAATATCGTCAATCGACAAAAGTGTGTGCACAAGTTCGATAAGGCTTAAAATAAGTTCCATTCGATTGTAAGGCACAAAAATGCGTTATTATTGTGATAGAATAATTAGGTACCTAACTATTTATAAGACACGGAGATAATTTATTACGAGAGATTGTGAAATCATAGCCATTGAAATGAAACTTCCGCCTTCTGCCTTCCAAACATTTTTCACAAAACGCACGAAAGTCAAAATCGCATTCATTTGAAACCTTAATTTATTTCTGATTTTTGTGCACTTTTGGACATATTCCTTTAATTTATTATTCTTAAGTTCTTTATAATTCAAACAGAATAGAACTTTTTACATTGTGTGATGGTCTTGTGAAATAAAACTAGCATTCTGTAAATGGTGGAACAATTTTATCACAAATTATTGGCACAGAAAACGTCATGAATCAGTAGCCCCTTGTTGAATTTGAAACCAATTCATATGAATCCAGAACGAACTATTTTACTACACCAGAAAATTATAAATCTGAAGGTAACCAACAGTTCTTTATAAAACTAAAATAATCTATTAATTCAATTGTTTGCAACAGTCGGCAGTTAGCTCAATTGTTTCAATTGTAAATACTAGTATAATTTTCTTTGTGAATAAATGTCTATTAATTCAATTCAAAATTTGAAACTGGGAGCTACCTTTTCATGACGCTGTCTGTACCTAGGTTTTGTATGACGAATGGATGAAAAATAATGAATACTCAATAAAATCACACTAATAATAATCGTCAAACTTCTTGTTCTTTGGCGAACCACGTGACAAAGATGCGCAGAACGCAATTCAAATACCGAATTGATTATTCTCTACAAGTTTCTGTTTCAAACAATAAAAGAGCGATACAGAGCTAGACGAAGCTGTACCTATCTTTTTCGCCTGCTGTTTTGTCGGCGGCATATGAGTTATATGCGTGACCTGCGCAAACTTCCCATTTTCGCTGATCGCCACCGGACAAGATGTTTGGCGGCTACTATACTCGAAAATCAAAATAGCTTATTTATAAGTGTTAAAAAGCAATCGAAATCATGTAGACTATTTAATAAACTGCGGTGCAAATTCAATATATGTGCCTAAGAACCCTAAATAAATATCAATAGCAATAAAAGGGTACGTACCCAGCCTTTCACTCCATTTTAACCGTAATATTTATAAATCTCGAAATATTTTTCTAATGTAATAGAATAAGCAGAAATTATTTATTTTTGGTTGTGATCGTTTAAATTGCTGCATTTTAGCACTTGTTTTGTATGTCTACAAGGTGCGTTATTGAGTGACAGTTTGTGTCTTTTTACCTTGGATTGTGGCGCCTCCAATCGGATAATAATGCAACTAACTGGTTCTATAAGTATTTTTTCTTTGTATTGCCTTTAAAATGAGGACTATGTTTCAAATCCCATCGGAGTATTTTCCACAAGGTCTGAAATATCATACTGAAACTGCCTGAAGAAGTAAAAGACACAAATTATTACTACACTATAGAGCTACAGACTGCTGTTATAAATCTTTCATTGTGAAAGAAATAATATATATTCTATGATAAAACGTGAAATGATACAAGTGATTATTGTTATTCCATGTCCTGGTAAAGTATCGGTATTCCTATTAAAATATTTAAAACTATTACGAAATGTAATAAGAAAAATCAAGCAATAACGTAAAATGATGGTATGCTAGTACCATTTCTTTATCCTGTGCCTATACCTAGTATCTAAGTAATATTTTCTTTCACAAGACATGGATTCTAAAATCACTTTTAAAAGCGCATTTCAGGTCGAATCGAATAAGTTTTTGATCTCTAAATTTTACTGCTTAGACTGGTGGCTGGTTCAAAATAAAACAAACATATTTTAAAATCGCGTTTCATTTTATAACATACTACCATATATACTTAAGTTTTAAACTCCAAACATAACTTCTCTTTATCTTGAACTTAAAAACCGACTTATCCTTAAGTTAAAAATACTCACTCGTCGCCACTTATAAACAACAAGTTTAAGGTTCCTGAGCATAATAATCATTCGACATCTGCCTGTCAACCACATTAGCAATTTGCGTCTTATAATGCTCATCCAAAACGCACGTTCTCTCAAACCTACTAATAGCCACCTTCTTAATATTCTCATGTACGGTCGGATAACACGCTATAGATGTATCGAAATCCTCTTTATCAAGTCGAAATAGTTCACAGTTGCTCACAGCAACGGCCGACGCAGTGCGGAAAGAGTGTTTCATGACCAGAGCTATTTCTCCGAAGAAGTCACCGTCTTCTAGATGACATATCTCGTTGCCGGATTCGGAGTAGATTGCTACAATGCCTTTGTCGATTATGTAGAGGCAGTCGCCTGGAAAATACAATACTAAAATACTTTTTTGTAGGTACACCAATGAAATTACATTGAACATTTTGAAAAGAGACATTGCATAAGACCTGCACAATCGCTCAGAAATGATCTCTTATACTTAACAGTACAAAGTCTACGCGACTTCTGTTAGCGGTTTCGAATGCCTCCTTACCTCAACAGCCTATATTGGTCCACTACTGGACGCAAGCCTCCCTCTGATAAGCGCCTTATTGGCTTTTATCTCATTGGGGGTAATGCCCATATTCGCTGGGCATGCGAAGATCGCAGTTCGGTGGTAGAATTGTTCTGCAGGGGGCGCTGCTGCCCGCCCCCGGTCGGTGGATATCCCTTATTCGCCTCTTACGACACCCTCGGGAAGAGTTGGGGTGGTATAAATTCTAAGCCAGCTTGATGTGGAGCGGGTTCCTAATCTCGGAAACTACTGGTCTGATTTTGGTAAAGATTTCACTTAAATAATGATACATTATCCCTGCGTTATTGAACCCTCGAGTTGAAGCTAGTTTTTGATTAATAGATGTAAAACGAAACGCAAAACTCACCAACAGTATTAATCTTGATGATAATATCACCTGCTATAAAGATTACGATCCGTAGCTTCATTACGATCTGTATGTACAGAGGTCTGGGTAGCTGCTCCAGGAAAGCCAACTGCTTGACTAGCTGTCGTCCAGTGTGCATTAGGATGTCTTCTTTCAGCTGACCAGTGAGGCTTGCTAGCATTTTTGTCTCCTGTTTACAAAATAGCATATCTTTTGAAATAAATTCACAACACAAACACGTCGAGGTTTTTCTAAATTGCTACGAGACAGGACTATATTTTTTGATTTTCTGGCAACGACACTACCAGCCGCACTACCAGTAGTGTCGTTGCCAAATGAACGACACTACCGCGCCTATTTGGATGAAATTGTACAGTCAACAACGACACTTTAATGACTTTAATGGCTTTAATGACGGATAATAAGACGTCTAGTTATTTAATTTTATTTAGCTTAATCAAATCACAGCTACCGGAGTTTACGCCCACAAAAGTGCATTGCGATTATGAAATAGCACCAATAAATGCTTTGACGGAAATTTACAAAAACATTCTAGTTAAAGGCTGTTTTTATCACTGGTCGAAAAGTGTCTGGAAGAGGGCAAAACTCTTGGGCTACACAAAATGTAAGGCAGAAAAAAGAATTATCTCGCTTACGGCTGCACTGCCATTGATTCCACAGCCACTTATTAAAGAAGGATGGGAGTACATTAAGTTGGAAAGTATCAATATGGATATGTCAAAATTCATAAATTATATTGAGAGGTTTTGGATGAAACCATATTTCAGTACCATGCTATGTGTATTTGGAGAACATCATCGTACTAACAACATCTCCGAAGGCTGGAATTCTAAATTGAATAAGTATCTAAACAAAAATACTGTAAATCTGTTACGCTTACTTAACATTTTACAAAAGTTTCAGAAAACCACAGACATAAAACTTCAAAATAGTAAAACTAGAAGAACTAAAAGAGTTATCTTTAGCGACGATTTTATCTTACATGTGCAAATGCAACTGTTAAACAATGAGATAACCTTAGGCCATGCACTTGATAAACTCAGATAAGGAGATACAGTTACAGTCGGTCACTTATAATTTAAGGTAGTACAATTTTTTTTATCGAAGTATGATTTAATTTTTTTCCTCATTGTGGTTCGTCATAAGTTTGCTTTTATTTAGTTATAAAAATAACGAGTTACATTTCTTAAGATAGCTGTTGCTATTTACTTGTGTTGACTGTACAATTTCATCCAAATAGGCGCGGTAGTGTCGTTCATTTGGCAACGACACTACTGGTAGTGCGGCTGGTAGTGCCGTTGCCAGAAAATGTATTTTTTTACGGCCATGCTTTCATCAGCCGCCAAACAACAATGCTGTTTTAGCTCATGTATGGTTGCCAGTAAAACTACTGGCACATGATACCTCACGTGGTTCATGGGCGCAGGTAGGGCAAATTCCTAGGTTGTGTGACCTTCAAAGGTGATGCTTTGGTGATGGAAGACTACTTAATACTTTCATGGACCATGACTCCCCTGCGGGTCGCCATGTACCATCGTAGGTATCGTCACCGATATCACCGATATTGTAATGTTTAATTGACTATTTAAGGCGCTGCCTCCCCTCACACTAGCGCCGCCACCTATTTTATCTAATTATTGCGTTTAAGAAAGGAATTTCCAAAAATTACGGTAGCCAGTGATACCTACCTAGTATAAGCTTTTTTTAATGCCCCTGTAATAGTTTTATTTTGTATAGGTTTAAAGAACTTTATTCTCATACAAACACAGGGTTTACTTAAAATGAGATACATAAGAACAAATTAATCTAGGTTTAAAAATATTTAAACTAACCTCTGGAACCTAAAATAAGTTAAAACTAAATATTTTCTATAACTAAAATATTGTATACCTATCGAAATATTATTTATGTAGTGATATTATATAAATACTAAACATTATAACAACTAGTAGGAGCTTAGTTAGTTATGAAATAGGTATGTCTTTTTTTTGTTTCTAAATATTAAATATGTGAGTATTTTTATTCGTGTTTTGTTACAGAGTATGTACATGTAATTTAAGTTTATTTTTAAAGGCATTCAGATTAACACATTCTTTTATGTTGTTTGGCAGATTGTTAAATAATGTAGCTCCCTCTGATAATATTGTTTTTTTACCATAATTAGTTCGTGTTTTAGCTACTTGTAATTTTATTTTATTTCTGAAATGGTATTTATTTTCTTTAAGGCTTAATTTAATGTTTGATTGAATGGAGTTTGAAGTAATTTTTTTTATTAAAATGCATGTATTATAAATGTAAAGTTTCTCTATATTGAAAATATTTGTTTTACTGTATAATTCCTTAGTCGGCGTAAAATAGTCATAATGGTATAATACTTTAATTACTTTGTTTTGGGTTCTTTGAAGGGGTGTTAAATTTGCAGTAGCAGACGTTCCCCAAATTTCTATTAAATACTCTATATGTGATTTAGCGAGAGAATTGTAAATAATGTTACGTACTGTTTTTGGTATACATTTTGAAACTTTGTATAGGGCTCCTAGTAAGGATTTTAGTTTTGTTTTTACGTGATCAATATGGTTTTTCCAAGTCAGCTTGTCATCAATCCACAAACCTAAATATTTTTCTACATGAGATTGCTGAATTATATCATTATTTATAACTAATGGAGGAAAAGAAGGTATTTGTTTATTTTTAGCACTAAAGATCATGAACGAAGTCTTTGATGTATTAACTGTAAGCAAATTATACTTGAGCCATTCATTTAAAATGTCTAGATCAGTTTGAGCTACAGTTATTAAGTCATGGATGTTTTTTCCGTAATAAAAAAGACAAGTGTCATCAGCATAGAGTTAGGTGCCCTTGTAAACCTATTGAATTTATATTATTAATATATATGAGAAACATTAAAGGACCAAGAATGACAAAGACAGAGATGCGAAAATAGAGTTTGGTGGCCACCAATGGCAACTTCGTATCTCTGCCTAAACTATACAAAATAAAACTATTATAGAGGCAAATATAGTCATACTTGATCTTTGTATAGAGGTATTAAAAAAAGCTCATAATTTAATAGGTATGACAAACTGGCTAACGTAATTTTTGGAAATTCCTTTCTTAAACGTAATAATTAGATAAAATAGGTGGCGGCGCTACTATGAGAAGAGGCCGCGCCTTAACTAGTACCTACTTAGGTATAAAACGCACCGCAATATAGTGAAATTGGAATCGAATCGCGTAAAACTTCAAGATCTTCTGTTTTATCCTCGGAGGAAACCTCTTGTTGTTCATGTAGTTTTCCACCTGCTTCTTCATGATATAGTATCTCGACTTTGATGACTCAGAACCAAATATCGCGACTATGTATTTGAGTACGCAGTGGTATACTAAAAACTGTGGAAGGAAATAGCTGCAATAAAGGATGAAACAAGAATGGAAAGGAGAGACGTAGATACCTATTTGTCGTGCAGTGAGGCGACTTGGGCTGTGAGCTACCTATCTACTACTACACAATTCAATAAGACAATGGATACGATTCTTCTTTTTCGTAAGACTTTTTGAAACCGTTGACCATGGGGGTCAATAGTTAGCACTGAAATCGATGATGTATAAAACCACTAGTGATTTGATATGTGCATCAATACACAAGTAGTAGGTAAATAATCGTTGAATAATTCAGTGATCAATGATCTATGAAGTGTGCTAATATGTATTTGACTAACTTCCATTTGCGAAACATCCCTTTATCGCGCCAATCGTATTTTACAACTGTGTAGAAATTAGTGGCTCATTCAGGTTATCTTAGAGCCAAAATAATATTATTTACTATTTAAGATTAGTGGCTCATTTAGTAACCTAAAGCTTCGGCTTAGAGCCGAATTAATATTATTTAAAATTTAACTATTTACTTATATATAGACGACTTATATGTATATATTTAGACAACCACCGTGGCGCAGCGGGCGAAGGTCCGCCTGCGACGCAGGAGGTTGCGGGTTTGATTCCCGCCTCGGGACATATCTTTGTACGATCTGCAAATATTTGTTCACGGTGTTCTGGATGTTTACTATGTATAATAAAAAAAATCTATCTATGTAGTGTATTGTATTAAGTTTATCAGTTATCTAGTAGGTCCCCATAACACAAGCTCTACTTAGCTTGGGACTAGATGATGTTGTGTAGCATTTTTTTAAATTTATTTATTTTGTAAGTATCTATTCATTTCTTACTTTAGCTAGTAGCCATGCCACAACAATGAAGCTTTCGTAACATTCTTCTTTCTCTAGCATACTGTTAATGTTAGTGCTTTTTCTCAGCATTCCAACTGTAACATAATTATATTACAGTTTTGATATTATTAAAGACCCTTAGGTACCTATAGCGTTAATTAAAATAATTATATTAAAACAAATGGGTACTCTTGTTAACAGTTCTAATCTCAATCCCTATTCCAATCGCAACTCATCAATTGTTTCAAGATCAATAGACTAGTTGACTCTTTTTTAAAGTACTTAGGTATTTTTGTAATTATTGTCCAATAAGTCACATTATTTTTTAGGACCTAGAAAACCGCAAAACTTTATTTTTAAACTAGCTTCTACCCGCGGCTTCGCACGCGTATTTTCGGTACAATGAGTAAACTTTTATCTTACTTAGGCTATGTTCTAAATATACGCCAAATTTCATCATGATCTGTTTAGTAGTTTTTGAGATTGGTAACAAAATTTTTACAATTCACAAACTTCCTGTTTTGTAATATTAGTAGGAAGGAAGTAGGAAGTCTACTTCTCGTAAGCAGGCGAAAACGCTGTCAGCCTTATTTATCTGTGCTGTGACGTCATACGTCTCGAAACTAACCATTGACATTAGCAAACGTTTATCATTGTAAAGTTATAGACAGACAACATAGCGAATTTTACCCCTAATGATCCCATCATGAAATTTGCTTCGTCCGAAAGAGTCTTATGACGTCACAACATGGCCGACAGCGTTTTCAGTTAAAAATAACAAAATAAGTTAAAAAAACTAAAAAAATTGAAAATATGTAGTCATCTTACACTTTTAATATCAGAAATGGATTGTTAAGTCAAATACTACAGAAAATATTTATTTTTTGCACCAAATTTGATATGAGTCAAGTAGCTTATTGATAGATCGAAATCAAGCAAAATACGACTTTATTTATAGCGGCAGTTAAACGCTTGAAGAAAATAATAATTACTTTGTATGGATATCTGGGAAGTTAGTAAAATAAATTTACAGGGGAAGAGAAAAATAAAAACGAAGCGGGCCTGGAATCAGCTGCACGTGCTAGATACCTATAGGAGAAGTCAGCATTCTTGAGTAACGCTTTTTCCATAGAAAATCGTGACTCAAGTGTAGATCGATGACTGCAAGCTTTCATAATACGGGCCTTAAATAGACTCAACCCTCAGATCAAGTGTGTCAATAACTAGAATATTGTTGAAATCACAAAATCCTTTGCCTAGACTTCCTAGAGAATGAGATAAAGAAACTCACCAGCTCTCTCCAAAGCGTAAAGACTTCGAATTTGCGCAGTTTCGTTCCAAAGATTCCCCATAGACAACCAAGAACAGATTCTAGGTTTAACCGGCTGGTACGATTTCTCCATTATGAACTCTACCACGAATTGCAAGTAGATGTTCCAGGTTAAAAAAGAGTACAATAAAACGGCAATTTCTAATAGAGTCCGCGTTATTATCTGGCCAAAGTAACATGACTGTTATTATTGGAAAGAAAAACTCAATGCAATTTATGTTCGGCGATTATTTCGCCCGTTACGTTTTATGTCAAAAATGGGTGTTCATTAAAGGGTTGAAAAGGTACTTAGGTTCCTAAAATCATATCTACCAAATTGTATGATTATGATTACATATACATTGACGACCTCTGTGGCGCGGTGGGCGAATGTCCGCCTGCGACGCAGGAGGTTGCGGGTTCGATTCCCGCCTCGGGACAAATATTTGTACGATCTGCAGATATTTGTTCAGGGTGTTCTGGTCGTTTTCAATGTAAAATAAAAAATATCTATCTATTTACTCGTATATTATTATGTATATCAGTTATCTAGTACCCATAACACAAGCTCTGCTTACCTTGGGGCTAGATAATGCTGTGTGATTTGTCCAGCATTGTCCAGTATTATTTATATAACTAAGTTCAGTCCAAATAAAAAAGCAAATACTCACCCCGCAATACAAAACCTTTGTTACATTGCTAAGATAGCCCAGCATACTTGGCAGTCTAAGCAACTTCATCATAACGAAAATAGTATGCACCCAAATTAGGTAAGGTTCAGTGGACACCCGCATGGTCGGCACACAGGAAAACGCTATCATAATATCGATAACCAGCCAGGTGGTGACATATCTGAACCAAATCTTCTTCAAAGACAACACGACGAACTGGCTAGTTTTCCCATCGACATAACCAGTAAACATGTTTATCATTATACTGACGAAATACAAGAGGTCGAATAAGCAGAGTATGAGTATCTCAAAATTCTGCAATGGAGTGAAATTTATTATTTTGCATTCAGGTGTTTTAACTTCTCCGTCCACGCATTTATTTTCTTTGACATTATGAAAAAATGCTATCCTACTAATAGGTATTATAAATGCGAAAGTTCGTGAAATGTGGAATTGTTGTTACCTAGGATTTCCAAAACTACTGAACAGATCAAGATGAAATTTGGCATACACTTAGAACGTAGCCTAACTTAAACAATAGGCTTTTTTATAATACCGAAAATACGCGTGCGAAGCTGCGGGCAGAAACTAGTTTTTCATACACACGTAATCTATCAGCTCTATAAATATCGAAGCTCTCGTGAGTCCCGATATTTTTCGACGCGATAAATTCGCATCACTATCCTTAAAAAGGAGCAGTCTACGAATTAAAGCATTCTTTCATTCAGACATAGAAAATAAATGCGTGGACCGAGCATAGATGACTTTTACCACATCTTTTATTGGGAACCTAAGTATCCTATATTTCAAGCTAGCATTACGCGATCAGGCATAGTGTCAATGGTACCTATTTTAAACCTGTAGGTAACTAACATTCCATCCCATTTTAGAGCAAATACCTCCATATACATCCAATAGGGTAACCAGAAAACACTGGATGAGGCCCGCATTGATTGGTCCGAATAACTTAGCATGATAAAAATAAGCCTTGAACAGCAGTAAGTGTTCTAGGGTTAAAAAGATGATGTAGAATCTACATTGTAGAATAAAGATCATAAACAAAAGACGCCTTACCTCCAATTTCGGAACCGGCTTGCTGAAATGGAGAGGGAGAAAAGTGTAGAACACCAACAATATAATTAATGTGTATGCGTCGCAGCAAAGTCGAACCATGCTGAAGGGGTGAATGGAGAGCGGGAATAATAGATACTGACGCTGTTTCTCAGTGCATAGGGCAGCGTAGGACCTGAAAGTATTGTCCACCTCATGATAAGTATAATAAAGTTACTAATTGGTCCCCAGGAGCTAGGTCTTATCAGGCCTAGTAATGAAACCAGTGGCTGAGATTGGAGCAGTCCTGTAAAACGAGATAACAGTAAATGATGATAATGATATCATGCAGCTCATCTTTATTAAAGCTTGCTTCTGCTTTCAGCTTCGTACTCTTGGCTGCAACTGCGTAGGTATGTTTTTTATAAAAAAGATTATTTTATGTAATCTCAAAAGAATTATTTCCTCTTTTATTTGTCGTTAGTGGGCCAGCAATGAGCTTTTAATTCGTCACGTCATCTGGGTCTGAACAGCCTTATTGTCTAAGTGAACTAATAATCCGCATCGGCTTCATTTTTGATATTTGAAACCTAGCCTGGACTTTGATTGTCACTTTCGTATTATATTGACAACTGGTAATCAACTTGAAGTTCACTGGTTTCAAGTTAGACAATAAGGCTGCTGAACCAGCCTTATCTATACCTACTACTAAGATTTATTTAAAGAGGAAATATTTGATTGTTTGTTTGTTTGTAATCGAATAGGCTCCGAAACTACTGGACGGATTTGAAAAATTATTTTACCATTAGAAGCCAACATTATTCCTGATGAACATAGGCTACTTTTTACCGGGAAAATGCTTCATTTCTACGGGAAAACAGGTAATAGGACAACGGGTAGTAAGAATGCAGCTAGTACTTTAATAAAATAAATAAGTCCTTCAAGTCTTTGATGTTTTGATACTTGCTTGAACAAATTCCGTGCCCGAATGTCCGAAGGTCTAACAGTGGTGATATCCAGAAAACACCTCCTGAGTCGCCCACATTTGGGACCATAGGGGTCTACAGACGGGACGTGGCACTCATGGCCTTTGAAATATTTATGGGTAGGGGGTGCTTGTTGCCCATCTGGTTTTTTTAACTCTAGGAAAGGATTCGTAAATTTGTCCATGATTAGTTTGTATGGCTACTCAAATTTATATTTGAAAATAAGCGTGCAAATATTGTCAGAATATTCAAGAAAATCGCAAAGCTTTTGCGTTTTATTTTAAGATACACGGCAATGCTTCTTCTTCAACTTCAACTTCTTATTTATATGGCACAATTTGTTCTTTGTATTGGCGCTCCTTGTAATATTTACACGACTTTGCTTTTGCTTGATAGATGCCAAAGACAACACCAAAGAATACAATAACTACGTAAGATGATAGATGCTGTCAAATTTGTGAAAAGGTTTTGCAATGCTTACAAAAAGTCCGCTAATGATGAAGGAGCATAATCAAGAACAAAGATCAGAGGAACTGCTGCTGAATGCACTGGTGAGTGAACGCTTTTTGTTCTTTGTAGAATAGATCATTTATGTACGAACTAAGCATTATGTACATAAATTTGAACAAGATTTATGCCACAAAAATAATTTATTCTAAAAATAAAAATTATTTATTACACACCAATACTTAATAATAAAAATAGTCAAATATTAAATCTGAGATTACATTTAATTGTTCATTGAGTTGATATTTCAGCTATCCTTCACTAAGGTCCATGGTATCGTTGCTATTCCATTTCCTTTCCAAACATCTGCGCAAGATTTTGAACAAAACGCTGCACTCAGCACCACTTCTTGGACGTTGTCGATAAGGATTAGTTTGCTGAAACATTAAAATAAATGTATCATCTCTTAACATACCTTCCAAGTTTCCAACCAAAGTAGTGGCCAAAAAGAACAATCCAAGATCACATAATCTATATAAGCCAATAAACAAAAGAAATCGATAAGGGGTTTCCTTTTAAAGTATCCAAATTTATAAGGTAGCTATCTCGTCGAAGTAAGTATAAAGGTATCTCTCGAAGGATATAGAATGTAGATAGATAGATAGACTTTTATTAGGTTTCCATTAACAGCACAGCAGAGAAACAAAATAACAGAAGCAGGGTCCAAATTCTGCTAGCTAATGGCTTTACCATGACAATAGTATAGTAGCCACAGGAAACTGAAAAAAATTAAAGTAAAAGCAAAACAACAAACTTGCCTAGACACCTCACCTACTAATAGTGCACTTGCCCTGACTGACACTCACCCAAATGTAAATTCGTACAGCACGTCATCAAAAACAGCCTTTCTACAATTACAGTTCTCGCATTTAGAGACGGGTCCATTCACCAAGTCCTCTTTAATGATATTCGGTACAGGATGAAAATAGTCTTCGATAATATCTTTTGGCACCACGTAATCCTTTCTTTTCGCCGGGCTGTTTCTTTGATTTGAACTCTCGTTTATATTTATACTGATGAAGTTATCGTTCAAATTTGCTACGTTATTGTTTTCATTCCGGTAACTATAATACTTTGGTTCAGAGTACAAGCTATAAAGATCTGTTGACATTTTCTTCGCAGCTTTTGATATCATAGAATAAGCGAATCTTTTACTTAGTTCGAACAAACTTGGTGGGGTGTTTGTGCTTGGTTCTTGTATGGTATTGTATTGAGGCGGACAGTGTACATCAAATTCCCATTCTTTTGAATCTTGTCTCAATTTTAATCGACATTTATGTCCCTGTGGTGTTTTTGCGTTGTTTGAAGAGTTCAGACATCTGAAATAAAGGATAGCAAAATTAACGTTATGTTCTTTGACACTTTCGGAATTCCGAAATTGTATTCTGCGACATAAATTCTTCTCCCAATTCTTCCAATAAATATACCAACTAGGTAGATACTTTTTCCAATATCAATTCGGTCATTTCATTTCTGACTTGAGCTGATCGATAAGTTTTAGAACCTACGTTATTCCACTCATGAAAACTCCACATCAAATTCTGAGCACGTCAAATAATTCCGAAGGCCTCAATAAATTCCACTTGTATCCAAATAAATTCCCGAACTTTCGATATGGCTAATATCTCGCATTAAACTTTGGCTTACGACTTCCCAACTCGGAAATCCCAATTTACCTAAATCTCCTCTTACGTTACCTAGGCGGTGGCGGTAGGCACCCTGCTTATTACTTTAGTTATACTCGTATGCTCAGAGTAATGCAGTCGTAGAGTGCAGATCACATAGGTCCAGCCTCCGCTCCAGTATCATGGGCCACTGGATGATGATACTGCAACCGGTGTCATCGCTGGTGGCTCAATGAGCTGCCACAGTGACAGGCTTTATTTAATTTAATTTATTTGATTGTGTATTATTATTATGATTATTATATTTTATTTAAATTTGAGTAATTGTGTATTTAAATGTGTTTTAATGTGTCTATGGATTTTGTAAGTCTGAAATACTAAAATGATTTTTTTATTATTTATAAAAATTTAGCATACGTATAGATGCTAAATAATGCACATGTAATTTTCGACTCATCTAGTTGTTCTTCATATAAAGCTAGTGGTTTAATTTTCACTTTTTCCACAAACATACAAAAAATTATGTGAAGAGAAAATCAATAACACTTTATTTCTTATTTGATAATTAGTTATGGTATAAAATTTGACTTGTCTAAGTGCTTATTTTGTAAGCCTGAGAAATAAAGTTACTGGCTTATGACTGTAATTTTTAGCTCATTAAACTACTAAACTATGTATTGTATTAGATTGTATTGCAAGTTATCTTGTAATTTGTTTAGTTAATAGGTAATATTACTTGCAAGGGTGACATCAAACTCATTAGATTATTCAGAAACATCAACAATAAAAGTACCTATACTTCAGAACAGATCAGTAAAGCACACGAAGTTTAAAAGTCCTCCATAATAAAACTTCCGTGTACTTATGCGACGTTTGGTGTGGTCACAATCCTAATTTACTTTTTTTTAATTGACTTTATTGACAAAGAATATTACAGTCAATTAATAAAAATAAACTAGAACTGGTATTTACAGTTAAAACAATTGAGCTAACTGCATACTGTTGCAAACAATCTACGGGTAGCTCAACTGATCCATATCAATACTAGTCGGAAGCGACCCCAAGACGCTGGCTGCATGCTGCCCGCTGTATGGCAATGATGCGCATTAATTAACTGAAAATTAGGTGCAGGTAATTGTTTCTTCATACCATGTTCATACCCAATACAAGTTCATAGCCGCAACTTCTCTTGTTATTACTCTTAGATTATTCCGAAGCAGTTTGGCGAACCGTAAAGTATCATTAGAACTTACGCAATATTGAGACTTCTTGTTTGCTGGTTTCTGAACATGTGATACCAGAGGGAGTAGGGCAGGCACCTCAAATTACTGTTCCTCCAAAATCTGAGTTCACAATGGTGGTAATTGTATACCGGTCTTTGCGGTAGCCATTTCAGCTGGTTGTCTGTAAAAGAGAATAACTTACCAACAGGAACTGTTTAACTGTTGAAATGTTAAGATAAATTGAGGCAGTCTAGCTGGCTAGATATGTCAGCATAAATAAATAAATAATAAATAAATAAATAAATAATGCTGGACAATTCACACTGCATTATCTAGCCCCAAGGTAAGCAGAGCTTGTGTTATGGGTACTAGATAACTGATATACATAATAATATACGAGTACATAGATAGATATTTTTTTTATTATACATAGAAAACGACCAGAACACCCTGAACAAATATCTGTAGATCGTACAAATATTTGTCCCGAGGCGGGAATCGAACCCGCAACCTCCTGCGTCGCAGGCGGACCTTCGCCCACCGCGCCACAGAGGTTGTCTGATAAATGTCTGATACTTATTATCGGATATATGTCCGATATCCATAATACTGTGTATTATACTTACCTAAATCCAAATGTATCTCTATGCTCTCATTATCAAACAAATACCTATGCAATAGCCAAACTCGACGTAGAATGTTAGTTTTAGAAACAAGCCACGACACAAAAAACTAAAACTCAGTTTCTTGTCATCGAGTTTCAGACTTAGTTGTAAAACTAAAACTCAGTTACTTGTCATCGACTTTCAGACGAAATTTTTATGGAAGGATCACAAATCGAATCGAATCAAAATAATGTAAATTGTAAAAAAAAAACGCAGCAACAGAGCGGATTCGGTTTGTTTGCATACATTCCACGTTGAGTTCGGCTAGTGCATAGTACTTATTTGTTTGATAATGAATGAGTTACCGTTTCACGATTATTATTCAGAATGGATTGAAAGGCAAGGAAAATAATCCTTTGTTGTGTACATGTTGGCCACCTTATATTATTTTACACATTGTTTTATTATACAGGGTTCCACGGAAAGGGTGCAATAAGCCGAAAGGGTATGATTCTGAACATAAAGGGGGGTCAACGTTTGTTCTACGATTTTTCGTTTGAAATTCGATATTTTTCCTTTTTTTTTATTTATAGAGACGTTTTTTCTACATATTCGTGTTTTTTGACGTGTATTCTTACATTATTATTATTGTTTTGAAATTTCAAAAGATTTTGATCCTTTTTTGTAACAATTTCATGACAAAACACTGGTGTAGCTGAAAAAACGAGCAAAAAACATTTGTGAAATATGTTGTACTGTTAAATAATGCAAGCGTGCGTGTAAATGAACACGAATAGGAAGAAAAAAAACTTATATTGTCCAAAAAAAATAAAATATGAGAAATTCAAAAAATTGTTATTCGCAAGATGACCTGGACCCTGAGGGGATCCTCACGGTCCAGGGAATCACCTCCTTTCGGCTTAGTACACCCTTTCCGTGCCACCCTGTATTATACATTAGTGAATTTGTTTTTCAAAGTATTGTAGGTATCTATCGTGGAATTGATGATTTTATTTTAATTCAACGTTGTTAATTTATCTTGTGCATTTAGGTGGCAAATGAAATAAATGTCTATGTCTAAATAGATAGCCATTTACCTAAGCAACCCTTTATCTAACTTTTTAAATAAGAAATGCGAATGCTTCTCAAAGTCGGGAAAACAGCTAGTTAGACAAAATAAATTGTTCCTATTCTCCCAAAACCAAATAATAAATGACTTCCCTACATTGCCTAAGCCGTGGAAGTAGAAAATATATATCGGTATTCTACTCGGCTTGGCACGGCGACTTGACCTATATTTCACACATTATCGCTTCCGAAGTGTGAAAAACATCGAGAATACCATCGTTGATTTCTTTATTTGCGTTTAAATGTAGTTTTAAAAGTTTATATTTTTTATAGATATCCGAATAGATATAAGTGGGTACGTAGACGACTTTTATAGAAAATTAGCTTCTCCCATCGGCTTCACACGTGCTATTTTGGAATAAAGAAATGGTTGTCAGTAAAGTCGGTTTACTGACGATAGTTGAACGTGACAACGTCTTAAGAAAATACTGATGGAATGGTAGCATCTGATACTCGATCAAAACATGTAAATGTACTATAGTATAGCAGCTGTCCACGCAGACGCATCGCTCATTAAGTAGGAGAGAGACGGATGTCGAGCGCTCTCGCTTGCACTTCAAGCCTTACATGTAAGGCTTGAAGTGCAATCGAGAGCGCTGAGGCGTTCCATGGAACGCCTCAGAGCGAGGTAACGCCTCAGAGCGAGGTAACACCGCATGACGTCATGTTTTTTCGTGCAGCCGGCTCTATCGAATTATAAGACGTTGTCACGTCAAAAAACGCGTGTCTAGAGATCTATGTCCACATCTTTATGTGTGCAAAATTTCAGCCCGATCCATTCAGTAGGTAGTTTTGGCGTTGTCATCGGCCAAACATCTACACATTGGCACAAGGTCGTAAACATTCGCCTTTATAATATTAGTAAGATCAAAACCTAGGAAAATAATATTTGGCATCATGTCAAATATTTTCTATAAAAGGTAAAACTCAGCTCGGTACCTAGTACTTCTGGGTAATCCACGACCTACACTTTATCAATTCACAATTTTAAAACCAAATATTTGCCATAAGTGTCAAATATTTTCTTTAAAAGTCGTTCTAAACTTACGTCTTTCTTCTCACTTAGGTCCTCTTATTACCTAAGTTTTGAGACTTAAGTTATAAGCTTTAATATCCTTGGGAGGCTATCAAGACTAGGAAATCAAAAAGATCGTCTTTTGTTTTAACACGTCAAGTTCGAACGCTAGTTTCCGTGAAATGAAAAGCATCTATGTAATGTAAGGGTATGTATCCAAATTAAAATCATCAATATTCCATATTATCTGATAGATATAGTACAATAATTATAAACGACTTAGGTAATTATAGATTCACCGTTACCGTAACTAGGTTACTGATCAATAAGGAAGCGTAGTTGATTAACGAGAATCAGTTTGTTATCGTACCTACCGACTGTCTTTAATTTGGTTTACGACTGCTAAACTTGTAACTGGAACGTATTAGCTAACCACTGGGTTTCTTTAACCGAGTTACTGGCCAAAGTGGACTGGCTGAAAGAATCTTCTAATAGTTTCTGAGAATTTTTCTATAATAGCATTATGACAGCTGCATCACTTTAAGAGGCTAACCCGACCCAAATCAGTGTAATCAATTATTTTATCTTATTATTATGTTAAACGAAGGAATTTTCAAAAATCTATTTTCTTAGTTTGTGATACCTATAATATGCCTCTGTAAAATATTTTTTTATATAGTGTATGCAGCGAAGTTGCTCTTTTTGCTCATCATCAGTGGCCAAAAAGAGCGTGTTTGTTTTTGAAAATATGAACATGTGACATCTTAGACCTCCAAAACTTCTGAGCAGATGAAATCCGGCTTAGACGTAGAACAGATATTATACTATATTATAGTACTATATTATACAGATATTATACTTTAATCATAGCCTACTTCAATCCGCGAGTAGCGTATCCGAAGAAGCAGGTAGAAGCTAGTTAAGTAAATGAAAACTTTAAAAGGTTCTCACTAAAGAGAGATGTTACACACATAAAATGTTAACCTCTTTAAATCTAGTGTTATTAGATTTGATGCCCAACATTAACATAATAAAAAAGTTAAAATTACCACAAACCGATAGATATCGGAGGAACCTCAGCTCTGATATCCTCAAAGGCAGCTCACTCAGTTCATTCTCATCCAATATAAGAAACTTCAAACTCTTCACATCACCAATCTCATTTGGGATCTTCTTCAACCGATTACCACTTGCATCTAAACACTTCAGACACTTCAAATTTGATATATCCTTTGGCAGTTCAGTTATATCATTCCCGCTTATGTATAGACTTTCTAAATGAATCAAAGTCCCGATGTCATTTGGAAGACGTGATAACAGATTCTCCTTTAGATAAATATCTGTTACTTCAGTTTTCTCGTCTTTTAGTTGTTCAATCGGGAACTCTGTCAACCCTCTGTAGTTCCAATGAAGTACTGAGCTCGGTAGTACTTCTGGGTAATTCGTGACCTTCACTTTATCAATTCACAATTTTAAAACCTTCTAGTTTCATTTCTATCTTTCTGAGCACTATCCTCACCTTTAACGCACTTAATAACCTCTGTAGTAATTTTCCTATCAACACTTTCTTCTTATTTTCTTATTATGTTTAGTTTACGATCAGTTTGTTTGTCTGTTCGAATGCGCGCACTCTTTCTTCCCGTTAAACCAAGACTGCACTGAGCGTCCCGAAGGTGGAGTATATTTAAAACTATAACAAGGTTACAATAATTTCTCTCGTTGAAATCACTCGCTGCTAAAAGCTTTTCATAGTAATAAAACCCGGATTGAGATGCCTTTATGAATAAACAATTAGTTTGGAAATTTTATGGATGAATTTAATTTATTTATAACGTTTCTTGTCCTTGATGTTTGTGACTTGTTGTTTCAGTATGCATAATTTTTTATCAGCTTTGAGTTTATTTTTTAGAAATTATAAGATCGAAAATTAAAGATCTTAGTAAGTCAGTAAACAAATAACTAAATAGGAGATTAAACATTGGTTTAATTCGCATTTCGTTATACCTTAAAGTTTTAACTAAGGACTGGTCGTTTAATTGAACTAAATAATATAGTCCTATCGAAATTCCTTAGTCTGATAGATATATCAGACTAAGGAATTTCGATGATTTTAATTTGGATACGTACCCCTACCAGAGATCCAATTGCCGGCTTTGACTGATATAATCAGTGTATATCATATTCAAAGTGCTAAAATCCTCAAATTCTTTGACGTAACCTGTCCTTCGATACACAACAAAACCAATAATAAACGGTGATAATAACCGAGTGTCTGGCAGAACTCCAACATAAATAGAGTGGACCGTGTCAGTCAGGTCTAGGACATACCAGCTCGTGCTCTGCTATAGAGTGTAAACAATAGTAAGAATAATAAGAATAAAATAGATTTATTTGTGCAATATGACCTAAAACCACGGTAATAAAAGGATAATATTACCGTGCTAAAACCTTCCTACAGTTTAAAAACAAAATAAAAATACTTATAAATGTAGGCCCGTAGTAAGTAAGAGTAATTTTTTGCTACTGTTTTTTTCTGTATTCTGTGATTTTTATCAAGTTTGGCACATAAACTATACACTAGCCAAACTCGACGAAGAATGTTTGTGAACAAACCGCCCATACTTAACCATTCACTCTGTTGCCACGTCTTTTTATACGGAATTTACATAACTTCTCGGATCCTTCCTGCAATAAAAATTGCTGAAAATTATATTTGGAACGCGACGCCATGCTAGCGACCTTTAGTTTTTGTGACGTGGTGTGTTTACAAACATTCCACATCAAGTTTGGCTCCTGTATAGGGTTTTTGATAAGGATTGTTCCACAAATTAGCGCTACGCCATGTAAAGTGGAGGGCCGTCTATCACGAATGACTTAAAATTAATAAAATATGTAAAATTAAACTTAGTTTTATGGTACCTTCTAACTAAGTTTAATTGTACCGAAGCGTAGTTTTAATTTACCTGCCTACTTTTTAACAGTTAAAATAGGGTACTTACAAAAAAAGTAGATGTCAATTATTGAGTACCATTTATTTTGTAAAGGAGTTACTATCATAAAATTGCATGACTACAAAAGGTGCTCTAAATAGAAGTGACAATCTCTCTTCGTGTTAATTATAAGTACTTATAGGAATAATTACCTTAATACTTAACCTCATTTTAGGTAAATATTGGGATTTGTAAATATAAAGACATAGGTGTTCCTATCTAATAAGGTCATAAATAGCAAGTCAGACAGATTCAGACTTTCAGAAAATATGAAGGGATTTTAAGAAATTCAATATTATGAATCTATGTAAAAGGCTTCTTACTCTAGAAATCAGAAGTATAGATATTTAGGGCCATTGATATTTTTTTACCTGTAACATTATAAACCCTTCTACTGACTAGAAGAAGACTATTATAATTCTTATTCTAACTATCAAATCGAGATCAAAAAAGTTAAATCGAATACACATATTAAAATACCTTCAAACTCTTTGCTCAGACTCAATTGCAATCATAACGCCATCCTAATTCAGTCAGTAATTCGCTATTTACCTACCTATCAGCAGCCTGAGTTAGCTCAAAACATATTTTAGATTCTATTCCTATCTCAATTAAATTCCTTTCAGTTCGTTCAGCTCTACTCAGCCGTTCTACCTTCAGGACAATAATATACGTTCTGGAGGTGACTTGACGCTAGAATCTAAAATAATGTTTCTGAAAGCTGGCAGTAGTCTGCCGCTGATAGAAATTTAAAGCGTTTTTCAGTATCTCCGGATGATGCGCACGCGTCTTCCTTTGCCATCTTCATCGTCGCTGTCGACGGAGGCTTGCCTGTGACCCAGCATGAGGGCTTGCACTTCAGGGTTCAAGGGCAGGGCGGGGAATGAAGAGCGTCGCACCATTGGGGCCGGGCGCGCTCCTACGGAAAAGATTTCATTGTGATTTTTATATTCCAATGTACCGTACAGCTGCTCATTTTTGTTTCTGGACAAAAAATCTAACAGACTACCAAAAGAACCAAAACTACCTACGAAAATCAAATTCGTTTCAATATACTAATACTTAAAAAAAATCTGTGTGTCGATCTGTCGTCCCATCGGATTATGAGAGTGAGGGAATAGAGAGTGCACCTGTGTTTGCGCACACACTTGTGCACTAGGTATAATATGTCCTGCGCATCTGGCTAGTCTCCGATGAGACTGGCCGCCCATAGTCGTAATTCGGCTAGGAGGACATTATTATTATTATTACTTAAAAAAAATCTTTCTTATTGGATGACGATTCCTGATTGGTTACTTTGGTTATTCCTTATTAATAAGGATGAGCCTGGATCATGCTTATCAATTGGATTAGTATTTAATACTACTTACACAATTGAAGGTTTGCTTTATTGCCAAATTTTGGCAGATCTAACCATCTTATTCTACATTTCGTTATGGATGTTTGCCTAAACTATCTAAAGAGCAAGTTTTACTTACCATTCACTACTAAGTATTTTGATCATATTTACATTTACCCATACATATGTCTATAAAATAAAGTATTTAAGTGCCTACCTATACATATATGGAAAGTCAGGGTTAGGTATTAATTTGATCTTAAAACAGCTTCTTACCCAATAAGTAACAAAGTTCTCGTAGCCTCGTTATTGTTAAGCCTATTAGTAAGGTACCTAGTAATTCTCCAATGTATGTTACGAAGTACATAACCAGTTGGTATTGGTACTTATAATTCTTAAGCCTGACGTCCTGTGCCTGTTCCTGAGTTTGGTTTCCTTACAGTATCGAGACATTCCATTTTTGTATGGGATTTGGTACAGCGCTTCTACGCAGACATGGAACTATGCAAATCTAATGCAAAAACGTCTTTTTGACGTCTTGATAATATCGAGAAACTAAACTCAGTACCCGTCAATGTTATACCTACTTACTTGCTCACCGTGTTTATTATTATTATTATTATTCTTATTCTTCCACTACTAATTTATTTCAAAAGCAATGAATTTTTATTTTTTTGCACTTTCAACTCGTCAGTCATGGCTAGTCTAGCTGGGCTCTTCTAAGCTAATATGTCAAATCAAACAAAACAATCGATCTTTTGATGACTCAGATTTAAGAACGTCTCAAGTGACGAATTATTGTCACATTTTCATTGAAAACTGTCAACTAATCACGACATGCATTAATCCAACAGCCTATAAAATACAATTTCAAACAGTTGATTATAACCAGTAGTTTTGTATTAGGTAAACCGATTATGGATCCACAAATAAACTAAGCATTGTGAAGCTTTGATCAATCGTACGGAATGTGTTCATTAGACTGTTATTTCAATTGATTACATTCAATAACCGTATAAGCTGGTACCTCGGAGGGTTTAGGGATGATAAGCAATAATCCTATCATGCTTGTAGGTGCTTGCCATGGGGCGTGCGAATACAAAAAATATTACCTACATGGATTGGTTTATAAAGCATAAAGGTAGTACTTTCTGAGGAACTGTGACATACCTAATACAAGCCTTTAAGTAGATAAAGCAAGTACTCAAAATATAAAAAAAAACACTACAGCAAATGTCAAAATACGAACGTTTATTATACTCAAAAAAGGTAGCACTCCGGGAGTGCCGGCAGAAGTGAAAACTTACATCTTACGATCTTACTCTTTTTCGATCAGCATCACGTGACCCTGACGCGAGTTTGAAAGTTTTTACCCATACAAAAAGTACTCAGCGCCGCTAAAGAAGTTTTCACTTCAAAAAATATTAAAATAAGGCAGTTACCAGAATGCTACAAAAATAATTAACTAACTACCGCGACTTTGAAAAAAAAGAAAAAACTTTGGGATCATGAAATTGTGCAAAACTAATTATTATACTAAGTGAATGAACACCATTTACCTGAAAGTAGCTTTCAGTCGTCAGACAGACCTTGTGATGAAACAGAATAGAGAACATTGATAGAAAGACGTAGAGAGACAGATAAAATATTCAGACATCCAGATTAAAAACATCAATTAAAAAAATGAACTTGCAGTGATTTTCTGAATTTATAAATGTATATAAATGTGAATGATAAAATAACCATACCGATGAGTTTAGCAATCGACTGCCGTTTCAGTAGTTTCGGTTCGGCCGAAGATTCGGCCACTGAAGCTGGCGCTGACTCGAGTTTATTCTTCCTCTCACTCAAGTAAGAATTAGTCGAATCTCCTCGTGTGTAAGGTCTAGTTTGCTTCTTCTTATCCTCGCCGCCGCCGCAAAATGACTCGGCAATCTGGAAGAGCTGTATTCCAAACTTGCTGGATTCTCGACGCAGCATTTTCTTGTTAGCAAATTCTGCTAACGATTGACGCCTTTCACCATTAGGATTGAGTTTCAGTCTAGCTCGTTCCTCTTCTTTCACTTTGAGAACGTCCAAAACAGCATTTAACACCAGAATGATGAGGAACACTGTTATTCCTATAACTGAAATCGTATTGCTATCAGCGCTTATCCGTTCTGGCTTATTTTTATCCTCTGGTAGTTTCTCCGTCAATGCATCTAAGATACTGCACGTTCCAAGAGACAGTGGGGTGGCTTTCTTTACCTTGTTTATGGATTTTACGCCGTGATTTCTCGCGATGGCTTCAGGCAAAGTATCCACTTTGATTTTCTCATGATGTGCAACTGTTGTCTCGACATTTTTCTTCGTATACCACACCTGAACACTGTACAAGCAGTAAATGATCGCGAAGAATATAAAAAGCAGGATCTTACGTTCGTTCATGTTTACATCACAAAAGCACTGGTTTGTTTTGACTTGAAACCGCGCGTGCGTGTTGCTATTCCTGGAAGATATTGTTAACGGCTTCCAATCTTCTATTGCTGTCGATGATTTGATTGGTATTTTCGGTTAAGATTTTACTACCCAGCGGTTTTTATATGAATTTACGCCGTTTTTATCGAATCACGTTTGCTCGCGGTTGTGTTGGCCCGTTTTGTGTGGGATTAAGGTTTACTGCGCATGCGTGACCCGGCGGTCGAGAGGGTCGAATTCATTTGTTTTCACTCAGTATTGTGCGGCTCTCTTCATAATTGATAAGTAGGTTGTAGTGAAGGCACTCTTTACTGACGACCTTAGTCCTTTGACAACAAAGTTTAGTTTTATATGTCCTGAAATGAGAAAACTTCGAATGAGACACAAGTATTATCTATTCTAGTTGAATAATATTTTACCGATACCAAAGCGATGCATCGTCAAGTGCAGCCACTCAGAGATAACACAATTTTATTAAATGTTACCAGATTATCTTTATCGGTAATATTTCATTTTCAATTGCGTCATAGTAGCTGATGGGATAATAAACTCAAACTTTATCTATTAAAAAAAATCAGAAGCATGTAGGTAGGTACCTACTGAAAAGCCTAGGTAAACCCAGACTGAAGAAACTTGTTTCTGCTTGCAGCTCCGTACGCTTTAGTCCGAGATAAAAGTAGCCTATACAACGTATGTTAATCCAGGTCTAGACCTACATCCTATGCTAAATTTCAACACAATCCGTTCAGAAGTTTTGGCGTAAAGAGGTAACAAACACTTAAACATCTATCATCCAAACTCTCGCACTTATATAAGTACCTATTTACGCATTTATAATAGTGTGATGTTGGATTACTACTTACCAGCCCGTTATTATTCACTGACACCAAGTTCTATCACATAAGGAAACCTTTTACTTTAAATTCAAAATAATAGCACTTTCCACTGCATACAAGAATTACAAATAATCAGTGAGCTAAGCCATTTCATCACTAAAATTATCAAACTTGCAGGTAGACAAACATTTTGTATGGTGTCATTGACAAATGAATCGAAATGTCACTATTATTTCTTCACTGACAGCAAAGTGGCGAGCAAGACATTAGTTACCATGCCAATAACCAAAAACGTTACGATAAAACTGTTATTGTAAAATATCCGCTATGCTTATGATAATTACACTTAACAATCGACAAAGCAAACGGTGTACCCGTTGCGAGTTTTAGTGTTTTGGATATGGATGGACCCATTTCCTATAAACATTCTGAGAACCCTCATACGTAACTGATGCATTACACTAATGAATCCTTACGTGAGTGAAGAAGTTAACATACTTACACATTATAGTGGTTTTACACTGCAGAGGAAGCCCTTAAGATGTTTAAATAAGTTAAATTAGGAATTAAGCGTAGATACCTACTAAGATAATTCGAGATAGGTACTTTTGAGTATAATTTCGAGGGTGGCATAATCGTGTTGATTGAACCCTCTATAATTCAATCACGATTTTTTTTAAAGGCGCGTTTGCTTTCTTTCTAGGTCTGAAGTCTGGCTCAGTTTGCATAGTGTAAAAAGAGATACCCTCTATTTCAATACAGAAAGGCAGCTGTTAGCCATTTAGCACTCTGACGGAGAAGTACTATAAAGTCTAATAAACTTTATTGCGAATTAAAAGACTCACGTTTTCTAAAAAATCAATAATGAATTCACAAATACCTAGTACAAACTTCAGAAACTGATTCAAGAAAATACCGTTATCGAACAAAGCACGTAGCAAACAGATGCTCCAGCAAAACTAATCGTTATTCTGGACCGAAAGTGTTTATTTATTCGCGACCCGGTATTTGTATTGCATTTCCCAGCCACCCGTGCAATTGCAGCCATAATTGCTGGGACGTGTATCTACGTAGTACTCGGGGATGTTTAGATAAGACTTGGTACAAACGGGACACATTGCTGGCAACATGGTGACAACCATCCATGTTATTTCAAGAAAATATGAGGTAGTTGGTATGTGTACACTTAGAACTTTCCTAACTCTACTTAGCATTTAAAATTTTCTCAATACCACCTAGGTAGAGATAAACCATTTTAAAAATGAACATCGATTATATAATGACGTTTAGTGGAGGCGGCGTGCATTTTGGCGTGCATTTTTAGAATGGTTTATCTCTTCCTACTAGCATCTTATTATTATTACGCATTTACTAAATCGTTTAATAATCTCCCGCCACAGCTGAAATCTACGAAGATAAATACCTACCTACCTGCAAAGGTAGTAGGTATACGTTACCCGGATAGGGTTGTCACTTTATTTAGGCACTAGGAAATTAAAACTTTTTGTATGGGTAACTGAAAATAGGAATTTTTAACTATCTTCCCTCCACAACTGACCATTGGGGTCTAAAACCTCCTCCTTCGGCGTAATAAACTTATTGATGATGATGATACACGTATAGTGTCTGCACACGGCGCACTTGATGTATCTACTCACTAATGCACTGAACACTGTTTGTGTTGTGATTGTGACAGTCATACACAGGCAACCGAAGGCGCCGAGGGAGGTGAGAGAATTGAGATAAATTCTAACGATTCGTGAGATTCAGCGCGGAAAAATGTGCTGAGTTTCTTATTAATAACTAGCTTCTGCCCGCGGCTTCGCACGCGTTATTTCTACGGAAACGTTAAAAGGTCATTTCTATCCCACGGGAACTGATTTATGGGATAAAAAGTAGAATTATCTGTATGCAAAATTTCAGCCCGATCCGTTCAGTAGTTTTGACGTAAAGAGGTAACAAACATCCATCCATCTATACATCCATCCAAACTTTCGCATTTATAATATTAGTGTGATACTATGAATTATAATTTCTTCTAGTACAAAATTTGTTTGTTTCCGTTTAATTTTATTAAAAGCACTAGCTTCTGCCCGTGGCTTCGCACGCTTATTTTCGGTAAGTACAGTAAGTAGCCTATTTTTTTAAGTTAGGCCATGTTCTAAATGTACGTCAAACTGCATCTTGATCTGTTCAGTAGTTTTGGAGATCCTAGGTAGGTACCTAACAAAAATTTCACATTTGACAATATTTCGGCTTTATAATATTAATAGGTAGGATTATTTATTACTATTACAACGAATTTCAAAATCTCACATCTCCGGCTTCCTAGGCGTGCTCAGCTAAAATGGCAAGTTACCGAAGTTTCTTATATTCGCCATGCCACTGTGGCATATCTGCTCCGTACCTTAAGGCGCTACCCCGACCCAAATCAGCGCCACCGTAGTGTAGGAAGAGATGCGAAGTTGCTCTTTTTTCCCACCATGGTGACCAAAAAGAGCAACTTCGCATCTCTTCTTAAAGTATACTAAATAAAACTTTTACAGGGGCATTAAGAAAAGCTTATGATAGGATGCACAAACCGGCCATACGATTTCTTAAATTTCCTTGGTTTAGCATTAATAATTAAATAAAATAGGTGGTGGCTCATTAGGGTCGGGGAAGCGCCTTTACGCATTCACTGCCCAGCCTCGGCGGGGCTACCCGCAGGGGCGCGCCACCGCCCCGCACCGCCTGCAGGACCCTGAGATGAACGTGTGCGTCGTGGGCCATGAAAGTGTTAACCACCTGATACCTACTTGTACCATGGCGGATAGGGGAAGTCTACCACCATAATTATCCGACTTTTGTGTCAGGTGGGGTGAAGGGATGACAATTACGTTACCCTACATTATAAATAAAGTACCTTAGACCACACTTCTCACGTGTCCGCCTGAACTGAAGTGGAGTTAGGAATGTAGTGTAAGTATGTACTTCCCACTTGATTTGGCAATTTTCATCTAGTCCCATTTATATCAAAGGTTTCGTTTGATATCGGATCTAGCGTCCAGTGGGATAATATGATGAATAAGTTAATGAGTTGGTATAGGTAGGACAGGTACCTAGTACTTTAATGTCTCGTGTTTTGGTTATTTTGGCATCAATCAATGGTGGCAAATTAATATTGAACGTGCAATGCAGCCAGCGTCTTGCAGTTAGCTCAATTGTTTCAATTGTAAATACTAGTTCTAATTTATTTATATTATTTGGTTCTAATTTTCTTTGTGAATAAGGTAGGTAAATCTTAGGTAGGTAGGCTTTCTAACCTGAACACGCCCAGGGAGTTGACGGAACTTAATTTTTGAATTCGTTGTATTAAATCGTATCTAATCTCACGCAGCAAAATAATTTCAAAGTTCAAACAAATGAAATGATATGTAAGTAAATGAAAGCTTTCAAAACTAATAATTGTTTCGAACTTTGCGATTTGCTTCAATGATACCGGAATATTTTCCACCAATATTTATTTGGTTTTGTAATCCTTTCTTACAAAAATATCTAGGATTCTATAAACGTAGGTACCTATAGCCAGACGAACCGTCGTCACCACAGTGATTTTTGAGCCGCATATAGGTAGTTCTTGCGTGCGAAAGACGAAAAATACGAGGGAAAATGGGATCAAGTTTCACTTAGCTAAGCTGAAAACGAGAGGGGAGGTTAAGCGCTTGTCAAGCCTACCTCATCAATCATGCATGCCACAAACACTACAGCGAAAATATCTACCTGGTGACCTACTTCAATTTTGTCTTCGGTTTATTCTAGAAGGCACGTCTGCGTCCCGTAAACTCCACAGCCACACCAAATCGCAGCGACAAAAAGTGGTTAAGAGGTGGGATCGGTTTTGCGAGACAAGGACGAGCGAACGTAGCGTGGGGAAGGCGAGAAAGGAAGGCGAGAGCCGCGGAATGGCCAGCCCGCGTGCAATTTCACTGGTCGTTTTTTATAAATTTGTTTTTTGCCGTAAAATAATAAGAACTTCGCAACAAAAAAACATAATCGTCTAAAGTATTTATTAGAAACCACGTAGAGAGAATTTAATTGCAATATGATAAGTAGGTAACTATAGCAAATGAAACTGTTTTTTCCGTAGAAGTATTTGTGCAAAAATTAAGATTTAGAGGAAACTTTGCGATTTTTTTGTATCGAGTCAAGTTTTGTAAGTCATGTTTCGACTCCCATAACTTACTAACTAAAATCCTTAACTTTTGATGCTTATCAAAAAATTCTAAAAAAATTCATTGCTTGTCGCCCCTAAAATTGATTTTATCGTACAGTCAAAACGTTTGTTTTGGGACTCGCTTCACCTTAAGCAGTGGTTACATAATATGAACAGTCTCGCTGCAGCGTTTTTTGCAGTTGCATTGTGGTAACTACAAAATGTCGATGTGGTTGCGTTGACGCAGTTCGGGATCCTGTGGACCTGATATTAAATTGTAAACATTTTAGAAATAAACGATTTGATTTGACGTTGGTAGTTGGCGATGTGGCCGGCGGCGGCGGCGCGCGGCGGTTAGTGCGCCGTGTGTAGGTATGGTGCTTGCGTTGTGGTTGCGATGTGGTTTCGATGTGGCCGGCACCGACCACATAATTAAATGAGACGGCAAAACGTAGCTATTCCGTGTGAATTTAACTATTTATTTTGATATAAGTTAGCACCATCAGTTATGCTATAATAATGGGTAGGTGAATGGAGAGGTAAAAATTGGTAGAAATAAATCTGTGATAGGTACCTAACACGGGTTTACCTTTTTTAGGGTTCCGTACCTCAAAAGAAAAAAGGAACCCTTATAGGATCACTTTGTTGTCCGTCTGTCTGTCTGTCTGTCTGTCTGTCAACCCTCTTTTCTCAGAAACGCGTGGACGTATCGAGTTGAAATTAACTTCAAATACAGCGGTCCGTAACCTCTTGAAGGCGCGATATAAATAAAACTTCTAAGTCAACGCACTCCAAAGTTACAGCCGCTTAAGTCCGATAATTTTGAAATTTCCAAGGGAATCACATGCACACAAAACCTATAGGGTACTTCCCGTAGATCTAGAATCATGAAATTTGGTGCGCTGCAAGGTCTTATAGTACAAGTAAGTTGAAAAATCGGAAAAACATGAATTTGTAATTTATTCACAAAAAAAAATATTTTTAATGCTCGCCAATGGACCAAAACCTATAGGGTACTTCCCGTAGACCTTGAATCATAAAATTTGGCAAGAAGCCAGGTCTTAACAGCACAAGTAAAGGGAAAAATCCTAAAACCGTAAATTTGTAGTTTATTCACCAAAAAAAAATATTTTTTATTCTTGCTATAGACCAAAACCTATAAATGGTACTTCCCGTTTACCTAGAATCATAAAATTTGGGAAGAAGCAAGGTCATGTAGCACAAATGACGATAAAAATCTGAAAACTGTAAATTTGTAGTTTATTAACAAAAAAATAATAAGTTATGTTTTGATTCTCTCCCTCGACCAAAATATACCGGGTACCTACTTCATGTTGACCTAGAATCATTATATTTGGCAAGAAACAAGGTCTTAAAATTAAACGAAACCCTTAGTGCGCGAGTCTGACTCGCACTTGACGTTTTATTTATTGAACCAACACTTTCATTTGCGAGTATTGCCATCGATGCACATGGGTGACCACAAGCTGCTGATGCCAGCAGGGCAGCGCGGCGGCGGCGGCGGCGCGTCCCTGCTGGTTGCGGAGACATACCTGTGAATGTGTTAATGTAGGTACTTGAGCACGAACAGCTGTAAGTACCTATTAAATTTAACATACAGGTGTAAGTAAAAATTTAGGGATTGTACTTGAGCACGAACAGCTGTAAGTATTATATTAAATCTAACACACAGCTGTAAGTAAAAATAAGGGAATAAATGTTAGACTTCTCTTCTTTTAGACGTTAACTCTAAATTATTTTATTGTCTATGAAATTTTTGCCATTTAATTCTATTCCAATAAAGAATTCCCATTTCACTTTGTCTGACGGGTGAAACTGAATTTTCTAATTAAGGATTATTTTGCTTCAATCTAGAAAAGATAGAATCAAAGTCTAATGCTGGTTTGGTTATATTTTTTCTTTCTTTATAGTTTTTTATGCTATCAAGTCAGATTTTAGAGACGGTTTATCGAGGTCTTCTTTTGGACTTACCTACCTGTGTACATAATCTCAAATCAAAGCTCATCTATTGTAATGTATGCATGTAGGTACTGATTCTACCCAAGTATAAGGTCTTGGCTAGCTCAACATTCTAGTAAATGTAAAATAAGTAGGTAGGCCTGTATATAAAGTCTTGTTCTCACATTAATCTGTAAAAATAAAAACCCATCCCAGCCAAGATTATGTTTTAAAACATTTGCGAACATCCTCTAAAAATCTAACGGACTCTGGCCTTTGCTCCATATCGGCAGTCGGCACATAGACAGCTACAATCCAAAAAGATTTCTATTTCCCGCCTCGCCGCATCCGCTCCCACATTAAAATATGCATCGGATACGGAATAGAAGAATAGCTAGATCACATGGCACCTACCGAGATGTTTTCGGATTGTTTTTGGAATGATAATATAGCATAAACGTGAATAATTGGCCTTGCTATCGCGCATTACAAAATATTTCTAGTTGCAACTGTTTGTTTTTTACAAAAACTTACTTAATAATTGAAATTTGTGTTTCTGGTTTTTTAATGACAACGTTTAAGCACCTGTTGTCTAAAAAAACGTATGGAGACCTGGGTTGCCCACAGCTTAACATGTCTTCTTCATAAAGTTCCTTATAATGGTACCTATTGCACACAATTTTTTTTACAAGATAAAGGTAACAAAAATGGCCAAAACTCAGCAGATGCTATGGCAGCATGTATCCTGCCATAGCGCTGGTCTACCGTGTAGGCCAGAAATAAACGCATGGGTCGCGGCGTAACTCCTATGTAATTGCTACCTATGTTTCTCTAGCCTTATTCTTTTTAGAACAAAAATGTTGTTAAGTCGATAAGAAATAAGACAGGATTAGAGAGTCCCACTGAGGCAACAACCCCGTCTACGCCAACAGTAAAGCTGAAACGAAGCTATCAATCACCAAAAGTCCTGCTCCGGTACTTCAAGGAGTTGGGCTCTTTGGGCCTGGTTAGGCATTGTCTAATGCACAATACACTCCATGCGAGATGTCAGTGCAGATCCCAGTTCCCCCGTTCAGAATTAGAATCAGTAAGTAGGTATTTCAATAACAACGAAGTAACATCCGCACCTCCTCACCTCAACAGCCTATATTGGTCCACTGCTGGACGCAGGCTTCCCTTGATAAACAGTTTATTGGCTTTTATCACATAATATGTGATAAAAGCCAATAAACTGTTTATCAAAATTTTGCGACTTAATAGGTCTTTTTTAGGCAATAAAGTGTTATATTTTAAATTGTATCAATGCTTTAGATGTTTTTGCTAATAGAATTACAAGATCAAGTGTTCCATTTCATATTGTAATACTATTTGACAAAAACGAATAATTGTTTCGGCAAAATATTTAAATTTGTAATAGTGCATAATAACGAAGTGTTTAATTTTTTGTTAAGAAAATTAGGTACTTATGTGGATTTAGGGTGAAAAAAGATACTAAAATGTATCTAAAATCTGATACGAAAATGAATCCAAATCGCCAGGTAAGAAGACACCGATTAATTAATTTTTTTATAAAGTGTTAGGTTGATTTTAAAAACAATGATAACCTACATACTTAATTGCGTTGTTGTTGCATCCTCAAGTGAGCGATTTCAAGAAAACCTTACAGTCGCACGTCAGCTTCAATATCAAATAAACAAAGGTTTTAACTTACTTTGGAATTTATTCAATGATGCGTATGGTAAATATTTTATTTTTACAGATACCAATACAAGCGGACTGTCCAAGAGTTACAAACCTACTGATGGTTCTTCTACCAAGTGTTCTTCATAATCCTCAGATACTGAGAGTTCATCTTCATCCGACTCCTCCTTCCTCCAGCTCTTTTTTTATTGAGGATAATGATGACTCTGTTAAAGATCCTAATTATGAAATTTAACGACGTCCTCCCATCCCTGAAGATTTCGAAGATGAAGACAACATCAGTGGCCTTATGGATTTAGAAGCTCGCTCAATGTATATTGCGTATTTACTTACCCTAAACTGAATTCAAAAACTCACAAATTTTTGGTGACACACGCAGAATAAAGGCGATTCAGTTCGCTCTCTTACCTATTGAAAAATGCATAAAAGGAGTCAGCCCTCCCTGTATGCGCAAATAATACAAAAAACCGGAGATCCGTACTCTGTAGTTTTTTCAAGGATGCGAAGACTGTGAATGAAAGCTCATTCTGAATGTGAATGAGTCATTCACAGTCTTCGCATCCTTGAAAAAACTACACTCAGATATGCGTTTGAGCATGGGTGACATGAAAATAAAAATATATTAAAGTTGTGAAATTCATGAAAGAAACACCCAGTGGTCTCTTTTACAAAAACTCGTATGAAAATAAAACGATTTTCAAAAGCAAAAAAACTGGCACAAACAATCTAACGTTCTACCCGAACTAAAACCTGCCTGTAAAAGTCAGCTGCCTCTAAGCGAACGCAAGAAAGCCGATTTAATGAGTTTGGTGCTAAGTAATCATGTGCCACATGTCCACACACAATTTTTTAATCAATTGCAAGGAGATTAACCGTACTTAAACCGGACGTATCTGTGATTGTCAATTTTAAGCGTGTTTAAGTTCCTATGTAGCAATTAATGCTTTATAAGCACTTACACAGGAAAAAATACAGATTTATAACACCCATACGGTGCCACTACACGCCATCGAGCTGGTAGTTTAATTTAAAAAGTGATAACAAGCTGAAACTTAACGTAAGACTAACGTTTCGTGTATTAAATGGCACTGATCAATGATAGGTACGTAAAAAAATTATGATTTGAATAGTTTTTAGTTTTCTATGGTCAGATTTTGAGTATATTTTTGTTACAGTATATTTTTTTGTAAGTTCAGAACGGAATAAAGATATTTCACTGAAATAACAAGCCAGAATCTGATTATTTCTCATGAAAATAAACATCATTACAATTAAAAACAGTTATTTTATTTCATAAATATGCAAATAGCTATCTAAAATAGTGTTACAAATAGGAATTTTCAGGCTTTCTTTCAGGAAAATAGATAAACTGAATATGCAATTTGATAGTGTTTATTTTGAGCTTTCCAAATATATATAGTTTGTTACATAATTTAAATTAAATTACATAGTTATAGACTATTTATCAAATCTGTGAGTTTGTTTTCGCTCTCCTGAAAATTAAGGTTTTTCAAGTTGTAACACTAATTTAGCGGAGGTGCGATATGGGGGATAATACCCATAATCACCACCAGAAACGCAAATTACCTTATACGCGGATGCCCAGAAATGGATTTCGCAAATTACCAGATACGCAAATTACCAGATACGCACACGACCAGATTTCACGCTAGGCATGCAGGTTGGGTATCGCAGTTCAGTGGTAGAATGGTTTTGCAGGAGGCGCTGCTGCCCGCCCCCGGTGGATATCCCTTAGTCGCCTCTTACGACACCCGCGGGAAGGGTTGTGGTGGTGCAAATTTTAAGCGGGCACCACACGGCCAGTACGGAAGTAACAGGGCGGTTGTCAATATCAGCTGTGGATAGTGTTATTCCGTACCGTGCAATCCGCAATGCTTAGTGATTTAGTGAGCAAGGTTCAACTGGCTTTAAGCGAAGAGGAGATTAAATCTTTGTCAGCGGTTTTAAAATTAATAAGCTGAAGCTATTTGAAAAAACTGGGTGTTCAGCGGTTTTCCGATGAGGTATTAAAATAGATAGAAGGAAATAATGGACAAAAATTGTGCGGCAACTGTTGTTCGTGGAAAACTATCGTAACCTCAGCTACTCTTCAATTCTTAAATTCTTCATCACACGCAAGTTAAATAATACATAAAAGTAAAAAAATAAAGGGCATGTACAGAGCGACCTAAAGAGAAGACTAACCCTAAAGAGTGAAACGAGTGCGGATAGAAAATGTGTACCTGCATATACGACAGAAATACTATAATATATAATATATACGCGACGTTGTGGCTTCGCTCGTAGCACACCTATCATAATGTGCTACGCACCTAGCAGTAACAAAAACGATATGTTAAATAAACCGCCAAGTGCGAGTCGATTCGCACCCGGAGGGTTCCGTGTCGTAAAATTCAGGCAACTTTTTGAAAAAAGAACATCTTTTCACTTGTTTTTCTGATTTCGCCATTACCTCTATCAAACTTTTGTTCTGAATTATATTTTTGACGAAATAAAAATCTGAACTATAAGTAACTACAAGTCTAGGCTAAAAAAGTTATAAACTTATCGTTTCTAAGATAGAACTATCGAATAGAAGAATAAAACTTATCAAAATACGCTCACAAACCAAAAAAATCATTATTTTTTCTGTTTTGGCGCCATAACTCAAAAGGGCACCCATCTGTTTATGACTAGTTGATGGCAAATAACGCCACAAACGAACCATACAAAATTCAGCTCGAAACAAGGTGACATAATTAACTTTTAAGGTTGCCTACCATTAAAAAAAAACCAGTTTTTTGCCTTTAACTTCTTTATTTATTTTATTTTATTTTTCCGTTTTCATCCTTCGGGTACGCAACCCTAAACAAGCGCTTAGCGTAGCTAAAGTAGTATTTGTTTGAATAATTAACTATATAGAATCACAGATAATTTAGTATATATATTGAGTGATATAATATGAGACTTAGCTAAGCATACCTAAATCCTGTTTGTAAAATAAAGATATTTTATTTTTATTCTTTATTATATAAAAATAAAAAATAAAAAATACAAATAGAATAGTTGGATTAAATATGTATGTAAACATGAATATTTCCTTCTCTGTATACACAGGTATAGTATTTTTAATAAAAAAAATACTTAGCTTTTTGCATACCATATCGAGAAAAATTGTAAAATCATTCCTGTGCACCGTGTCTGCCTATGCAATCTCTTTATCCTTGCTTTATTCGCATTTCTTTACACACACAAAAATCTTTTCAATGAAGTTAATAAGATTCTTATGTATCGTTTTCCAATAATTTATCTGAATAGGCAATCGCTGCAAGAGTTTTTTCTCCCCCATTTGAATCTGAACGCGTTATAATGAGCCTCAATTGGACTCATAATATTCGACGGATCTCAATTTCAGACTTATTGAATTTGAACGGACGTGCCTTTGCAAATGTTATTGAATTTCAGACCTAATCAAACTGAGCCAGTTGCATTCAACTTTCAGTTTATCAAAATAACCAATCATAAAAATAAAGTATGTTCTATACGTAGGTTACTTTCTACTAGAAGTAGGTATAGGTTACAGTATACCTAGTTACAGTATATATTGAAACAGTTGATTTTTACGACTTTTTTAAAATATTTCAAAAGTAGAAACCCATTGAAATTTAAAAAACTTTTGAAATGTACAAACTAATATATTTCATTTCCCACTTGATTTTGTAGGTCTCTTTTTAAATTTCGGCATAAATTTTCTTTTTTTCCTTTATTCTTTTTCTTCACATCTGTACAAGCGCACGAAATGTATTTTTATTTTAAATTTCAAGTAAATAACTGTGGTAGTTGCTGAGATATTAAAGAGCGAAAAACGGACAGACAAAGCGAGACCATAAGGGTTTCGAAACCGATCTCCGATCTCGGAACCCTAAAAAGCGAATAATAAATTCGAACGGTTCGGTTTTTTGCAGGATACAGGTAACGATAGGAATCTTTATTTTCCAATCGTCGTGCCAGATCTCGGAAAAAGGGGTTGAACGAGCCTTGATTATGTTTAATTAAACTTAATTTAATAAATGAATTAAATAAATTAGTTACATTTGTGTCCGGTGAAGTCGGTCCTAGTCCTGGATAAGGATGCATTTATATCATTCTAACTTATTCAATTAATTTTATTGCCTTTTAATATGTTGTTGGTTATTCGATTTGATTGCTTATTGCAATCGATAGGCAATCAATTGTGATTCCACTCGAACACGAGTGAATGGCATGAAAATCTTTGCCAAATGACGGTTCGGTACTTAACCTATGGTAACTCAAATACAAAACAAATATTTGAAGTTTTTTACTTGATGAATGAGAATTATTTTACAGTGATTTTAGTGTCTTTTTTAAACCTATAGGGTTCCGTACCTCAAAAGGAAAAAAGGAACCCTTATAGGATCACTTTCTGTCCGTCTGTCAACCCCCTTTTCTCAGGAACGCATGGAGATATCGTGTTGAAATTAACAATACTCAAGTTCGTAACCTCTTGGTGCCGCAATATAAATAAAACTTCTAAATCAACGCAATCAAAAGTCACAGCCGTTTATGTCCGAATATTTTGAAATTTTCAAGGGAAATTTGCGTTGCGCGGAGAGATTGATAGAATGGTGTCAACCTTGACACTTTTGGCACGCGTCCCTCCATTTCATCAAAGGTAAAATACCAGGATGTGTCATTCTAAGACAATACCGTTGTTTTGGTGGAATTATGGCCAGTAATTGGTAGTAGTATCTTTTATCTATGAAGTACCTACATTCATAGGATATATACCTACCTCATTCATGAATTATTCCCTTAGTAAACCGAGGCTTGAGACTGCACATAAATTGTCTTGAGGTGTAGTATGTAACTAGTAACTATGTCATAAGCTAGATAAGATATATTAATTAGTAATAAACCAACCGCAGTCAGATACAGTCGTTTCAATTACAATACCATAAGCCATACTTCCCCTCATGGCGACCCTGCCATAAAAGGCGCGCGCGATGATCGGGTTTCGCCGCGGGCGAATGCGAGCGCGATGTCTTTGGATAATATAATATTATGAATTTTAATTAAGATCATGAACGTTTAAAAAAATAAAATCTTATCGCGTGAAAGTTAATAAAACAAATCAAAATGCCGACACATTTTGTCTAACGTTGAGAAGGAGACAGTGTTCCTCAATCAAAATGCTGCTGGATCGAATACCGGACATTTAGAAGACATTAAAAACCACTTGTCTGTGATGACTATAATGATGGTCGTCGTATGCTCGTTTCTCTTGGTCGCTGCCGTCTACATCATATACAAGCAATACAAAAAATGCCACCAGCGTTGGGTCCAACAGGAGTTTCAAAGATCCAACAGGGGATCCGTCTCGCGCCGACGTCGACAACAACAGCAGACATATCCAGATATGAAAATAGAGGAAAGTAAAATGTAATACTCTTACAATTGAAAAGTGCAGTGTGCTTAAGCAGTGAGAGTGCTATATTTTTTTTTTTTACTGAAATATGAGTGCGTTTTACGTAAAAAAAAAAAAAAGTGCGGTCAAGTGAACTTAAAAACAAATATCAGAAATCTATAATTGAGACAATTTAAAATAATAACGAAAAAATAAAATCCTTATTTTACGAACATTAAGAATAAGTACTGTAAAAATAGTGTTGTTTAATATCTAAAATTCCTATCACATGAATTCGTGCCCATAAATGGAGAGCGTCGAGAGTTCCGAGAACATCGAAGTGCCCTACTACCGTAATGTACTCGAATCTAGAATGGTATGTAATTTTAAAACTTATTAATATTGTGTATTAAACTAAATGGAAAAAGAATTATTAGATTGTCTTTATAAACTAATAGAAATAAAAAAATATTTAGTTAAGAAAGGAAAATCAAGATATAAAGGTAATGTGATTAAAAATAAATTGAAAGAAACAGAAAGTTTTTATGAGAAAGGTAAAACATTGATAGAAATATTGACTAAACGGGGAGTAAGCGAAAGATCTGTTGAAACGTTTGCAAAATGTATAAAATTAATTGAAGAAAATTACTTAAAAATAAAAGAACTTTGTAAAGAAACTAGTGATAGTAATTCTAAATGTAGCGATAGTAATTCTGAATGTAGCGATAGTGATTGTGAATTTAGTGAAGCTAGTGATTTTACTGGTTCAACCATGGAGTTCGATCTAAAAACAGCGTGTAGCTTGATCCCTGTAATGAACAATAATGGAAGTAACATCAAAGGTATCATTGACTCTGTGGAAATGTATTCGGAAATGCTATCAGAGGCAGGAAAACAGTTACTAATAAAATTCGTAGTGAAAAGTAGATTGTCAGAGAATGCAAAATTGCGAGTATCTAGAGAATATTCAGCCGTAAGCGATCTTATCACAGATTTGCGAAAAAATTTATTGCCTAAACAGTCATTTGCGGCTATACAATCTCGATTATTAACAACAAAACAAGGCTGGCGCACAATCGACCAATACGCGACAGAGATCGAGAAGTTATTTACTAATCTCACAGTTTCGCAAGCAGATGGTAATTCTAATAACTATGCCGTTCTGCAGCCATTAAACGAGAAATTAGCCATAAAAAGATTTTCAGAAGGTTTACGTGACAGCAGGCTTAGCACGATTATAGCGGCGCGTAACTACGAGAACCTGAAGGATGCCATTCAAGGAGCCAAAGACGAGGAATTGTCAGCTGAATCTACTCCAAAAGGTGACGAAAACATCATGCATTTCTCGAGAGGAAGAGGTAAGTCGCATTCCTATAATCATTTCAGGAATGGTCAGAGAAATTACCGTGGAAACTCGAACTCGAACGTGAACTCGAACTACAGAGGTAATTATTTCAGCCGAGGGAGTTGCCATAACAACAGAGGTAACTTTTCCAATTCTCGTGGCCTACCCCGACCACAATATTATGCACGTGGTTATAATAGAGGTTCATATTATGGTTATAATAATCAGCGTAGACGAGGTAATCAAGGTCCGAATGAGAACCGATCGAGTTATGAGACGCGTGGTAGAGGTAACAACCATCGTGTGTTATGTACGGAGCAACCGAACAATAATGATTCGGTAAATACAGACCAAAAAGCAGAAGGAAATAACATGCAGTTTTTTCGATTTTAAGCATAACATCTTAGCATTTTACGGTAAAGCGAAATTTCTGTCTTTTTACATTGGGAATAGGAAGTACTTTTGGTTATTAGATACAGGAGCATCATTATCTGTAATAAAGAGCGACTCACTACCTAGTAACAGTGCCATAATAGGAGAGGAGACATCAGTAAATGGCATAGCAGGTCAAATAACGTCAACCGGTTTTGTTCATCTTAGTTTGATGCATCTAGAAGATAAACATCGAGTGGAATTTGATATCAAGCTTCATATTTTCGATAACATTCCTTTAAAGGCTGATGGAATTTTAGGTTTAGACTTCTTGTGTCGCTATGCATCAAATATCAATTTCAAGACAAACATAATCACACTTTCTAAATATGGTATGGAATATTCTTTGAAGTTGTTTGACACTATCGATTACTCAAAAGAAGTGTTACACATTCCAGCACGAAGCGAATCTATTCATTATTTACTTTTGAACATTGATATGAAAGATGATTGCATTGTTCAGAACCAACAATTAACAGAAAATATTTTTCTAGCAGGAAGTATAGGCAAAATACGGAACAACAGATTACCTGTAAAAATTTTGAACACAAGTGAACATGACGTGACGTTACCAATGTTTCAACCTGAAATATTTTCGTTAAAAGACTATGATTTATGTAATTTTGAACAAACTTCGAATAGTTTAGGGAGAGCGAAAACTTTACTTCAAACATTAAAGTTAGATCATCTTAACATGGAAGAACGGAAATCAATTCAAGCATTATGTGCTAAATACTCGGATGTTTTCTTTCTACCAGGTGACAGGTTGTCAACAACAAATGTTTATGAACAGTCAATAACTTTAAAACCAAATGTTAGTCCAGTTTACATTAAGCAGTATAGATTGCCACATGCTTTGAAAAGTGAAGTAAACAAACAAGTTAAGAAAATGTTAGAAAGCGATATAATTGAAGAAGCGAAATGTGAATGGTCTAGTCCAATATTATTAGTACCAAAGAAAAGCGAAAATAACATTAAAAAATGGCGATTAGTAGTTGATTATCGGAAACTAAATGATTGTATCGTAGATGATAAATTTCCACTACCTAACATAACGGAAATTCTAGACTCATTGTCAGGTTCAGTCTATTTTACACATTTAGACCTTAATCAAGGATATTATCAGGTTCGTTTGGATAAGCAAAGTAGAGAGTACACAGCTTTTTCTACAAATACGGGACATTACCAAATGAAGAGATTACCTATGGGGTTGAAGACGAGCCCGAGTGCTTTTACTAGAGTCATGTCAGTGGCGATGTCAGGTTTAACTTTTGATAAGTGTTTTGTTTATCTAGATGATTTAGTAGTTTTCGGTAGAAATTTAGAGATACACAATAAAAACTTAAATGATGTACTAGTCCGATTGAGAAAAGTAAATTTAAAATTAAATCCAGAAAAATGTAACTTTTTGAAAAAAGAAATTTTATATTTGGGTCATGTAGTTTCGAAAAACGGAGTGTTACCAGATCCAACTAAAGTAGAAGTATTACGTAATTATCCGATGCCAAGTAATACAGATGAGGTAAAGAGATTTGTAGCATTCTGCAACTACTACAGAAAATTCATTAAAAACTTTGCAGAAATAACTCAACCACTTAATAAATTAACAAGAAAATACGAAAAATTCGTTTGGACGCCTCAATGTCAAAATGCTTTTGAAAAATTGAAAAGTGCCTTGAGCACTCCACAAGTTTTAGATTTTCCAGATTTTTCCGAAAAAAATGAGTTTGTAATACAAACAGATGCATCTGGTACCGCCATTGGTGCAGTTTTGTGCAATAAAAATATGAAACCAGTCGCATACGCTAGCAGACCACTTAATAAGGGAGAATTGAACTATCCAACTATTCAAAAAGAATTAGTAGCTATTGTTTGGGCTGTTAAATATTTTAGACCTTACATTTATGGAAAAACATTCACCATAATGACGGACCACAGACCTCTAATTTATTTATTTTCGATGAAAGATCCATCGAGCAGACTTCTGAAATTTCGACTAGCTCTAGAAGAGTATACTTTTAAAATAATATATGTGAAAGGAAAAGAGAATAGTGTCGCAGATGCACTTTCTAGGATTAATTTAACATCTGATACATTAAAACAAATGAATGAGGAAATAATTTCGGTAATGACAAGAGCACAGACAAGAAAAATGAATCAAGATTCGAATGAAGCTATTTTTAGTAAGGAAAACGACAAGTGGCCTGATCAACCACAAGTTGTAGACATTCTAAAAATGCCTAGTGATTCTGTGGAATTGACCTTTATTGAAAAAGACGCATTAAATAAATTAAGAAAAGAAAATGGGATAGATAAGGAAAAAGAAAGTCTAATTTATAGTGAGAGTAAAAAAGCATTGTATATTAATCTTAATTTTAAAGCACAATTTACGCGAGACGAATTTGTGACTAAATTAGGAGAATTTTGCAAAGAGAAAATAATAAATGAACTATGCATAGTAAAAGAAAAGAAATATGAAAGTTTTATAGAAGACTTATTAAAAGAAATAAAAGAAAGAAAGGACTGGAAAGGTCCAAAAATTTACGTATTAAAAGGAGTAAGAAGAATAGAAAACGAAGACGAAAAGAATTATATTTTACATGATTTTCATTTACTACCCACTGCAGGACATGCAGGTGTACGTAGAATGACTAATAACATAAAAAGACGATTTTACTGGCCAGGCTTAGACAAAGACGTTCTAGAATTTGTGAGTAAATGCATTAAATGCCAAAAAATGAAGCATTGTAAATATGTCAAGGCACCCATGGAGATAACTACAACACCTTCTTATGCTTTTGAAAACATTTATTTGGATATCGTTGGTCCTTTAGATCGAGATATAGAAGATAATCGTTATATTTTAACATTACAATGTGGTTTAAGTAAGTTTGTAGAAGCGTATCCATTAAATAATAAGGAAACTGTAAGTATAGCTAATGCTTTAGTTAATAATTTTATTTTAAGATTTGGTACACCAAAGGTCATCATAACAGATCGTGGAACAGAGTTCGTATCTTCAGTGATGGAGCAGGTATGTAAATTACTAGAAATAGAAAAACTAACATCTACTTCGTACCATCATCAAACGATAGGTGCATTAGAAAATTCACATAAAAATCTAGGAGCATTTTTACGAATAATGTGCAATGGACAAAAATATACATGGAGTCATTGGTTACCATTCTGGTGTTATAATTTCAATAACACAGTTCATACAGAGACAAAATACACACCTTTCGAATTAGTTTTTGGTAGACCCAGTATAATACCATGTAGAGTAAGTGATTATGTTAAACCTTTGTATAACCCCGAAGATTATCCATTAAGTTTAAAATATAGGTTACAAGTAGCACACCGGGATGCTCGTAACAACTTACTTTTAAGCAAAAATAATCGTAAAAATACTTATGATAAAAATGTAAACAATGTAACGTATGTTAAAGGACAATTATTATTAACTAAGAATGAAACAGCAAGTAAATTAGACACTTTATGGGAAGGTCCATTTGTGGTCATAAAAGATTTAGGAGTTAATGTTAAAATAAGTAAAAATAATAAAGATTATGTAATCCATAAAAATAGAACTAAACCATTAGTAACATAAAAAAAAAAATATTATGTAAACATTTTTTTTTCTATTCACCCCCGAGGTGAGGTGTAGTATGTAACTAGTAACTATGTCATAAGCTAGATAAGATATATTAATTAGTAATAAACCAACCGCAGTCAGATACAGTCGTTTCAATTACAATACCATAAGCCATACTTCCCCTCAGTCTCACGGGGTGTCGTATGCGACTTTTTTCTTTATAAATATGTAATAGGCACTCGATTTCTATGGTCGTTGGGCTAGGAGAGCAAAGGTTGAAAATGTAACCCTCTGAATTGGCATTTTAACCCTTGATCAATGTTAGTTAGTTAGACGACCGATGTGGCGCGGTGGGTGAAGGTCCGCCTGCGGCGCAGAAGGTTGCGGGTTCGATTCCCGCCTTGGGACAAATGTTTGTACGATCTACAAATATTTGTTCTAGGTGTTCTGGTCGTTTCTATGTATAATAAAAAATATCGATCTATGTAATGTATATCTAATAATATACATTATGTATATCAGTCATCTAGTACCCATAACACAAGCTCTGCTTAGCTTGGGGCTAGATGATGTTGTGTGGATTGTCCAGCATTATTTATTTATTTATTTATTAGTTATGGACGTTATGGTCGCTCGATAAGTAACGTTACCCTGTTTTGATATTTTGCCGATTACTTGACCGGTGGCTAACTGATGATGACTTCTTTCTAATCTAATAATTTTACCAGAACTCCAGATTCCACTGCCGCCCGTCCTTCCATACATTCTGGGATACGGAATCAATATGGTAGTGAATTATATTTAAATTTTGTTGTGTTGCTCATAAATCCCTCTATATCATTTTCAGCATTTTTAACTGGCCTTACGCAAACTTGGAGAGAGAAACAAAGACAGAGCAGGCTGGCTTAAGGCATATTTGAGGACAGAGGGGTGATCCTACAATAATCTTGACTAAGTAGACACATGACTTCTAAAAACATAAAAATACCATAGAGGCCGACAGTTTCACGCCCTAACATCTAAGGAGCACCATGGAATGGAAGCAAAAGCAAACATAAATCAACAGACAAAGCGGGGACTTCCCTAAAAAGCCATTGTTTTCTCAGAATGTCATAGCCAAGCGAAAGTGACACAATACGGCTTTGTGTATCAAAATGTTTTTATGATCTTTATTTATAGGCGGTAAAGTTGAAAGTTAATGTTTTGAGGCAATTGTATGAATGCTATTTTTAGTAAGTGATTTATATTGGGAAATTAATTTAAGGGGCCAGTATTTTCAGGCTTTTGTGTTGGAAATTGCTTAGGCACTTTCTGGTATTTTCTTCAAGAAAATAGCGCTTGAGCCTTATCATTTGCAGGAACAACAAAAAATTCTTTCACTCTTTAGCAAAAATATGACGACCGATGTGGTGCGGTGGGCGAAGGTCCGCCTGCGGCGCAGGAGGTTGCGGATTCGATTCCCGTCTTGGGGCAAATGTTTGTACGATCTACAAATATTAGTTCCGGGTGTTCTGGTCGTTTCTATGTATAATAAAAAATATCTATGTAATGTATTATAGTTATGTACCTACTAAGTAAATATATCAATCTAGTACCCATAACACAAGCTCTGCTTAGCTTGGGGCCAGATGATGCTGTGTGGATTGTACAGCATTATTTATTTAAAATCTAAGTAGCATTTTTCTCCTTGCAGTCGCCTGCAAGTGTGCTAAAAAATATTGAGGGGTGTTAAAAAAAATTGTGACCAAATTGTGCAGCCCATCTAGTGTCCTAGAATTCCTGCTATTGTTTGATAAGAATTTAGCTTTAGGACCTTATCTTTGGCCGACCTGAAGGGATAGGTTCTTATGCCGTGACCGCCACGACAAAAATAAATATGCACCTATTTATGATGATAGCCTATTAGATCATGCGACATTTTAATTAATTCTATTTAGGGGTTATCGCTAAGCTAAGGAAATAAACGAGTCTGACTAGATCGTCCCATTCAAATTTAATAAGGCATTCGTATACATTTAAAAGTAAGTAGTTACCTCATTATAATCACTGTCTTTTGAGTTAGAAACCAGTCCATATCCATACCTAGGTACTTTTTAGTTCATATTGGGCTATTTTTGTACCTACATATTAAAGACTTTGTCGTTGAGCAAAATACTAGGTACCTACCTACGAGTGACCTATGTACGTACATAGTTAGTGGTGTGGTGACGAGTAAGGTGGTAGAAAACTAAACTAAATTGACGACATTAAAAATGTATCAAATAATACAAAATAAAAAGGATGACGACGACGTGTAAGTGCTGTCAAAATAATTTAGTCCAGATTTTTTACCAACTGAATCGCTCATACTTACCATATTTTAAGTTACACGTCAATATATTTAGAGAGAAACTTAGGTATCACAGAACAATATATCCTAACATACGAATACTGAAGTAGCTATAAGTGGAAGTAATCAATAATTGCATAGGTAGCTTATTGCATAGCTCCATCCGTCAAGGTGACCAGCCCACACAAAGATTCACTTCGCGAGGCCAAAGGTCAAATTGTTTGCTAGACGTGCTTTAGACAACGTTTTGTAAAAAATAGACGTATCTGACCTGGGAGGTTATGCTCCAAGCTCCAAACCATGATTGCTCTCTTTTGGATATTGTTTATTTTGTTTAAAGTATTTATTGGTTTATTAACGTTTTTAAGGCAAGATTCGTAATCTTCGAAATTCTAAACGAACGTAAATGTGAGAAATAGGTTTCACTTAATAAATTAGCTGGACAACACATACATAGGTAGCATCATCTAGCCCCAAGGCTGAATAATGGAGTCCAGAATCAACCCGTTTTGGTACCGAAATACCTTTTTGGTGGCATCTTGTAAATTATACAAATAAACAAGGAAACTACTCTTTCTATCTGCCGTTTTAATTTATTACGAGAAACCATGATTTATTTCAATTTATTTATTAATACTTAGGTACCCATCTATTTTTTGTTTGACTGCAGCTAGGACAAGTCAATAATATTAAATTTATTCTTCTTTGGTAGGTATGTAAATATGTAATTAATCTTGAATCTATTTGACGATTCTGGTATGTGGCCATGACTGATTGAACTTCACTAATTTACATTCACCTCTTAACTTGAGAACCATTTTTGTACAACGCCTTTGTCCTATTGTTTTCAATAGACTAAATGTCGTTATTAGAAAAAAACCTCGCCTACATTTATAGCTTTTGGTTTAAGTTTATCTTTTATGAGGAAAGGTCACACGAAAATAATATTAATGAAATTTGTTAGTTTTTTGTAAGTAATTTTGTATCTAACCCCCGAATAGGTACTCAAACGCAATTCAGATTTAAATACGTCTCAAATGACGAATTTTCGACAGATTTTCATTGAATTCTGTCAAAAAATCGCGACTTGAAACGTGCTTAAGTCTGAGTTACGTGTACAATTTAATGATCAAAAAATCGGCGGTTTTAAATGCATGCACTTAAAAAAAAGCATACAAAAAACTTAGAACTTGTATTTACAATTAAATAACTGAGCTGACTGCAGACTATTGCAAAAATAGACAAAAAAGGTTTCAATTAGAAGACTCTTCGGGGTTAGTAAAAAAAACTTAAGTACCTAGGCAACTCAAAATTGGTACCTACTTACTTACATACCTTTAGGATATATAGTAACAAAAGAAATCAAAAAATATTATCAAGTAATAATCTAAACCTACAAAATTAACCTTACCAAACCAAAATGTCAAGCACAATGCAGCTGGTTTAAAAAAAAAGTTGACCTTTTCTTTTCTTAGACATGTACATATGATATCACTATTTTATACCCATAGGCATCTATAAAAGAACTTGATGCCTTGGAGCATCATTAGATTCAACCTGCAGTCCGTAAACGCAAGACAATATGGTAAGTGAGCAATTGAGGTTTGCAAATCGTTTAAAAGGCATTGCAAAAAAATTTCGAAACTATACATATGAAGTGATATTTAAGCTTATGAAGTGAAATATTTAAGACCTGGATAGATTAAGTGGATAAAGTGAAAGTGTTTTGTTGTTATGATAATTTTGAAATCATGAGTTCAGAGGTTTTGTCATTTATGTTGAAACTAGATTTGATTGTGTCGTCGCTCACGTGGAAAGTCAACCTCTTATTTTTTGGAGCTGGAATAACATAAAGGCTTTTTTTATCCTGAAAAAAGAAAAACACCACGACACTGAACCGAAACTCAGAGTGGTGATCTGAAAGATATAATCGGTCGATCACCAGTTTCTTCGGTTAACTTTGACGTACTTATGAAACGTTTGAAAACCTCTGCCAAAACAGTCAATTACAACGAAAAACCGTCCTATTATCTTTTTGATGATTAAAATATGAAACATTTGTGACCAACTTTTAAACTATAGAACATTTTTACATCTATATAGAGAACCGTTCCCTGAAAAATCGCTTTTTCTTTGTTTCACTATAATGAAATGATTTTGGAACAACGATCCTAGTACCCTTGTTTTGGAAGAATAAAATATAAATAAACGTTTATCAGATGATGTAAGATTTCCATCTAGTTAATTTATATTGCGTTAAAATGAAGCAAAGTCGAACTTTTCTGGAACGAGTCCTAGGTGATATGGACATTGGACAGTACGCAGAAAACCAATATAGCCAAAGAAAACTAATAAAGCTAAAACTAATATACCTTCTTGCCCCCAGAAATCTTTTATCGTAGCACTCTGCCTGTTTGCGGTGGCGGCCGCTGATGACAGGACCGCTCAGATCCTCCGCAGCGACTTCCAGCAGTCTCCCGAAGGCAACTTCAACTACGCCTATGAGACCGACAACAGCATCTCTGCACAGGCTTCCGGAGTTGTGAAGCAACTTGGCAAGGTAGGCCTTATAATCACACTAATAATATGCTAAAGTTTATGCTTATGGCTTAGATCTAAGTAAAATTCGGGAGTTTGGGTAGGTAATAGTTTTTTGAAAGTGGAAGGCTCAAATTAGGTGCAATTAGGTGAACTCACCACAGTCTCAGAAGTGGGAGGGTTCAATTCATACGCCGAAAAACGCCGGCAAGTCCTTAGAGACCTAAAGAGCTATTTTATATTGCAGGATGAGGTCGCGCTGGAAGTTACAGGCACGAACCAGTTCAAATCTCCCGAGGGTGAGATCTTCCAGACCAGCTTTGTAGCCAACGAGAACGGATACCAACCCCAAGTAAGCACCCTAAATAGTAGAAACTTCACTTCACTTCAACAGCCTATATTGGTCCACAGCTGAACGAAGGCCTCTCCCTGATAAGCGCTTTATTGACTTTTATCTTATGGGGGCTAGCGCCCATCATCCCCACGCTGGGCATGCGAGTTGGAGATCGCAGTTCGGTGTTAGAATTGTTCTGCATTGGGCGCTGCTGCCCGCTTGATTTCCCTTAGTCGCCTCTAACGACACCAGCGGGAAGAGTTGGTGTGCATCTGGTAAATTACAGGGGATATAAGGCTAACGCACAAAACCAGCCGCCACCCCAGAACGCGCTGAGAAAGCCGAAGCAAGTACATATATATCGATGGAAGCAAAATTAAATGAGTTTTAGTTAGTTGATAAAATCGTATGAAACGGCTGTCGCATTGACGTTCTTTGACAGGAAATGTCGGAAAATCAAGCTGATTCAAAAATGTAATGTAATAATTTTGAATATCAAATGGCTGGGTATTTGTTCCCTTGATCATCTATGTAAGTACCACATAATTAGGTATTCCATGACATGAGATATGGGGGCCAAATGAAAAGTAATCTAATTTTTCCTGGATGGTAAATAAATAAGAGTAGTAGGTATTTATACGCAAGTCAAAAAAATACTGATTGCACGGCAAAATACTCAACTGAAAATGGGGCTCTGGAACCCGGGTTGGGTATAAATAATAATTAGTTATAATTTTAACAATAATAATTTATATACCTATTCTTAATTAAAAAATATGATTTTTAAGGATCGCTATTTGTAGAAATAATGACTACTATTGTACTTCAGTACTCGACTTATAACTTGGTGTTATTAATAAATATATTGTATTGTATTGTTGGGCGGGCGTTAGGAGTAAGTAATTGTTGAGGGGTCCCCCCGCTTCGCGGGGGTGGGACGCCTCCAGGTCGGTACGCTCTGTTAATTTGCTGTGCAGAATAGGTGATTACTTAATTTGATATGCAATAAATAACATCCTAATAATAATATAATAGAAGAATGCTGTACAATTCACACAGCATTATCTAGGCCCAAGCTAAGCAGAGCTTGTGTTATGGGGTACCTACTAGATAACCGATATAAATATGTACTTTAAAACAATACACTATATAGATAGATATTTTTACTATACATAGAATATCTCCAGAACACCCGGAACAAATATCTGCAGACCGTACAAACATTTATCCCGAGGCGGGAATCGAACCCGCAACCTCCTAAGTCGCAGGGGGACCTTCCCGCCGCGCCACAGTGGTCGTCAATTTCCAAATGACGCGGATCCTTCATTCATCATAAAAATAATTCACCAAACTCCGTTGAAATGCGCAGCCGAAGCCGTGACTACGAAAGTCTTGAGACTAAAAGAGCCCAGTTTTTCAACACTTTTTTTGTTCCAGGGTGCCCACCTTCCCACCCCACCCCCACCTCAGCCCATCCCCGAATACATTCTCCGTTCTCTGGAGTACATCGCAGCCCACCCCTACGTCGAGAAGAAACTGTGAAGAACTCGTTGATGATGTTATAAGGCTTTAATTTTTATTGAATTTTAGTTTCATTTTTTGATAGGAATAAAAAACGTATACCAAGAAGTTGTGTTTTTAACTGACGAAAAACAGAAGAAGTTCTCAAGTCGACGCGTATATTTTTTTTAATGTATGCATAACTTTTTACATAGTGATCTAATAGTGATAATTCCTTTTTTGATATCTTTTTTCCATAAGGTAATGGTAACATTACACAATAATAAAAAGTTAACAATGAACACAATTCTAAAGTACTTACTCGTACCATTATGTGCTTCTAACAGGCATGCACAACATTTACTAAAGGTGCACAAACAACAGCTAAAAATAATACCTTGAAGGGCTTACATAGGTGGAATAAAACATAAAGAGATAAAATATTTTATTTGTCAGAAAACTTATTTCGACCATACAGTTGCTGGTAGATATAATAAAAAAAATAAAAATTAAATAAAAATTCCTTATAAAAAAGTAATGAGTATAATTTATTATCAGCGAAATAAGCAGATCTTAATCCGCTTGGGGACACATTGCCTATACCTATTTAAAATAATACTTAGGAAACATTTTTTGACGTGATAACGTCTTATAATTCGATAGAGCCGGCTGCACGCACGAAAAAACATGACGTCATGCGGCGTTACCTCGCTCCACAGAAATCTAAATAACGTGACTTGTTATTTAGATTTCTGTGCCTCGCTCTGAGGCGTTCCATGTAAGGCTTGAAGTGCAAGCGAGAGCGCTCGACATCCGTCTCTCTCCTACTTGAGTGAGCGATGCGTCTGCGTGGACAGCTGCTATACTATAGTACATTTACATGTGCTACCATTTCATCAGTATTTTCTTAAAACGTTGTCACGTTCAACTATCGTCAGTAAACCGACTTTACAGACAACCAATTTTTTTTGTTTCTCTTATTGTCCTAATTGCAAAGTCGTTCGACGACAAAATCGTTCGCTCGCATTGCCGTACGACGATGGGTCGGGGGAGGGGGGATCATAACCCCCCAAAATATTAGCTAAATGTTAAAAACATGCAATCCACAGCTATGATCATAAATTTTTTCTGTTTACCGCTGTCACTTTGATTAACTTCAACAAAAAAAATCGTGGCTCGCTCCGATCGCCGATATTTCTGGACTTAGTATTTCTATAGCGGCTGCAGGCCTGATATTTTTGACCTATACATTGACATAGCAGATAACGAAGATAACCAAATGGTGATGTAATAGTCACTAAGACGCTGTTTATGTACTTTTTCGATCTATAGTGGTTATCGTGGTCCCTTCGCATCACAGTCGTGTCGTGTTGTTTCATTTGTTTCATTTTTTTAGGAGAAAAACAAAGGAAATAGCAACATAACATAAACTATTGACAACTCGTGGGAAGTAATTTTATTTCATCCACATAACTAAGTGGCTGGGTATCCAGTGTTTTATTCTGCGAACATAATTTTATTGATAAACTTGGGTGGGTTTAGTGAAAGAATTTTAAAGCCTTCTCGAATAATTAATTTTTTATTATTTTAATTAGAAAATTAAAACCCCCTGTCCTATAAGTTACCACTACAGAACTAAGAGTGAAGCCATGGTGACTATAGGCTCTATAGTACCCTTGTCAAAATAACGTCTGCGCCATTGTAGAGCAAACATAAAAAAAAACTATAATATTACGACTAGTGTACTTATAAGTGACACAGAACTTGGTAATATCAATTTGTTATATTGTAGAGTCTTCGTAGCCTCTAAAGCATTCATTACTATAAGCTGCCACACGCAAACCTTTTTAGCACACAAGCGCTCTATAGGCAAATTTCTAGCATCAATACAGAGCAATGGATGTAGCAGAAATTTTTGAACCATAATTGCTCACATTATATACAAAAGAGCATCATTGAACACTTCTACAGAGTAAAATAACTCTATATAAGTTTTTGTCAACTCTGGTAGTACTTGACTATAATGGTCAATAATAAGGTGATGTAAACACATGTCACTGTTCTATGGGATATTTTTGATGTATAAGCTTATAGAGCAAAAAAATCCTGTTTAACGCTTTTATACAATAAGCGGTCACTAATAACACTATAGTACAACTTTTACGGGATGTTTTTGAGTTATAAGATATTGGTATAGGACAATTTTGCTAGCTGGGCTTATGAAGAGTAACGTTATCTAATCTGTGGTTGGGCTATACATATATACGCTGTTTAAACAGCGAATGCCCATTGTATTTTTTCATTTTGTTTGTCTGTCAATTTGACAAGTCTTAGCCTGTACACCAAAATGTTGTAAACTTATAATTTTTCATGTGTCTCACCTTTGACAATAAAGATAATCTATTCTATTCATTTTGTAGTGACATAATAATTTGATTGTTTTGAAAAAACTAAAAGTACACTTCAAATTCCTTAACATCTTCACTGCTTTTTTTCAGTTATGCGAGATGAATTTTATACTTACTAATCCTTCGGGAATAACATTTGTATGGGACCATTTCGGCATCTCTATTCAAAATCGAAAAATGGCTTACCGGAAGCTCAAACAAGTAAATCCTTCAAGCCAGCGGCCGTGAGCTGTCTGTTATTTGATGCCAACATAAAATGCATCTAAATATTATGATTGAAAGTCATTTGGATGCAAATTTTTGCTGTGTGGCATTGATGTGGTCCAGATCTGCGACAACCTTACCTCCTTTACAATAATGTTTCTAACTTTGATTTCAGATAGGTACCTAGGTGTTAATATTTCTTTACAATGACCATCCTCCCAATTGAATCTAATGACATTTACCCATAGTCGGCTAAGCCGGTTCTTAGAAGGTCAGTTAATAGGTCAAGGGCGCGGATGGATCATTATATTTTTTATGCTTGAATGGCCTGTAGCCTCGGGCAGTGCCATTAGTGTTACTTGGTGCAGTTGGTTTTACTTCACACCACTTTAACAATAAGAATGTTGTTTAGTGACTAGCTTCTGATCACGACTTCTCACAAGTTTCAAGTTTTCCTGGGTAAGAGCGTCGAGCCCAGGTGTTATTCAAGGTCTTTTTATTTTTTTATTTTTTATTGAATTAGCGTTTGACCACGATTGTGAAGACCTAAGATGGAGCACGCTTTCCCAGAAGGAACTTCCTCACCTCACCTCAAGAGCCTATATTGGTCCACTGCTGAACGCAGGCCTCCCCCTGATAAGCGCCTTATTAGCTGTTATCTCATGGGGGTTAATGCCCATTATCCCCACGCTGGGCATGCGGGTTGGGGATCGCAGTTCGGTGGTAGAATTGTTCTACAAATAAAATACTTATCTACACAAATACTAAGAAAACATTCATTCTTTGATGTAAAATTGCGATTCGGTTTAATTTCATTTCAGAAAGAAAAAAAAAAGAAAAAAAATACCAATCATTTTTGAGATTGTATGGGAAATTCATCCGTCGCCGGACCCTTAACGTGCGCCAAATTTCATCTTGATCTGTTCAATAGTTTTGGAGATCCTAGGTCACAAAAGTTCAAATTTCACAAACTTTCGGTTTTATAATATTACTAGCTTCTGCCCGCGGCTTTGCACGCGTATGCTCGATGTAATAAGTAGGCTATTGTTTAAGTTAGGCTATGTTCTAAGTGTATGCCAAATTCCATCTTGATCTGTTCAGAAGTTTTGGAGGATGCCGGCCTGTTCTAATCTTCCCCCTTGAAAAATTTTTCTCAAGGGGGAAAACTGGACTCCAAAAAAATGAATTCCAGTTTTCCCCCTTAAGAGGGATTTGTCAAGGGGAAAAACTGGAATAACCCCTGTGAACGCGCACCCTAACGTTTAAACTGCTAACGTTTGAGTCATAATGCCGTGCCTTAGGTACCACACCGTGATTGCGGCCCTGGTTAGACCACGATTGAGTTACATGTCTTCTAACTCGTCCAATTAAATCGTCATCTCCAAGAGCAAAAGGGTTAAATTATCCAAACAGGTTCCTCAGCATAAACTATGTAGGTATTTGCAAGTTCTACATAATTATGGTAATAGACTTATTCCACCACGTCACCACAGGTGGTTCTAGTAAAGCCTTAGAGATTCCCCGCACGTGTAGAGAACATACATCCGACATCACGGATCGCCTTCAAGTTATTAATTAGCATGAATTAGGTACCTTCCTATTTTCGGATGCGGTAAGCGCGGTGGATGGCACAAATGTAGGACCCAACCGTAGACCGACTTATTTGGGGATATTGCTAGCGCAGGACTGCGGTGTTTGTTACAAATTTAGGACCCCGTAGTGGTTACAATTCGGATGTAGTTAAATGATGAAAATCTGATCAGGTAATCACGAACCCGGGTCAATTAACATGGCACTGGTTTGGACAAAAACTTAACAATAATCTAGTAATAATAACAAATAACAGCAAGAGAATAAGACGAAAATTTAACACGTACCTACAAGTGTAGCTATAGTTTGTGTAGCTGTCGCTACAGCCTTCGCACGGCGTTTGTCGGCGACGACGCGACGGCGGCGGCGGGGCACCGCCGCAGCGCTGGGCAGCGGGGGAAATATCGAGTTAGTCCTAGCCAGGGGCCATGTTAATTCGCCCGGGATATACGAAGATCTCTATGTACCTACCATTAAGGCATAGGTAGTCATTTAGGTGTCGATCGTTAAGTTTATTGCACAGTTTTAAACACCTAAATAAATTGTGGGAATCTCATATTGTACGATAAAAGTATTTTTTATGAATACTTAAAAGAAGATGCTTTCGGGTTTTTAAAAAATTATCTGAGAGTCTGGTCGAAGCGACGCGTGACCCGAGAGCTAGTGAGTATTTGGCGCAGCGCATCAGCCTTGCCATACAGCAGCGGGGTAATGCAGCCAGCGGTGGGGGACGCTTCCGACTGGTATTGAAATGGATCAGTTGAGCTACCTGTAGATTGTTTGCAACAGTCTGCAGTTGGCTCAATTGTTTCTAGTTCTTATTTATTACTTTTATTTGATTGTAATTTTATTTGTGAATAAAGATTATCTTACATAATACATAAATGTTTATCATATCTAGTTGAATCTTAAGACCCCACTTTGCCATTTAGACATTCACAGATGAAGAATCGCTCTACACCAAGCTCTAATTCTCATCTCCGGCATATACGCGATGGGCACCGTGAGTGTTAACGGATGATAGTGCTGTAAGCATGATGTAACGTGACGCGATCACAAGAATACCTTTCGTCATAAAAGGTTATGTGAAAACCAAAGTCGATCTGAATATTCATTCATTTATGAGTATCCATACCAAAGGTCACTTGTCAAAACAAGATTAGGAGATTTTTATTTTATTTTTTGACGTGACAACGTCTTATAATTTGATAGAGCCGGCTGCACGCACGAAAAAACATGACGTCATGCGGCGTTACCTCGTCATGCGGCGTTACCTCGCTCTGAGTTGTCACGTTCAACTATCGTCAGTAAACCGACTTTACAGACAACCAATTTTTTTTCACGACACTATGATATGCGAAGCAACGTAAAATTACCTTCTTATACACGGTGTATGAAACCTATAACCTAATATTATTAAAATATTAGGATAAAGGATTCAAAATATAATTATTACTAAACGACCGATTCAGATAACCTACCCATCAACATCATGATTCAATTAAAATTTTAAAGTAGATCAATTCAAACATACTAAGTATTTGGCAATGCAGCCAGGCGTCATGGGGACGCTTCCGACTGGTATTGGTATGGATCAGCCGTGCGATTACGCTAAATTCTCCCATTCCCATTGAATGGGCCATTCGGGGCGACTGGGCAAAAACGTTTTCAGTTTCAAATATGGTACTAAATAATACATACAACGGGACGAAGCCAATTGACGACGGAAATTTTAGCGTCAACGTCAAGATAAAACCGAAGTCAAAGTCAATTGTCGTATTACTCACACTTGACTTTTTTTCTCGATTACAGTAATTCTGATTCAAAGTAACAAACAGTAAATACTTTACAGTAATAGAACGTAGTCGAGCAAAGTCTAGGGTGTAACATAAGTATGAATTTAAATGATAAGTAGGTAACACAAGTACTTACAAATAAATAAAATAAAATATTACAATTATTATTGAGTTTGATATTTGTGATATTATGAGGTTGACAGCTTCGTCGTCGGTCGGCTTAATCGGGCATAAATGTATTCGTTTTTGTACCATGTGATGTAAACCGAAATTGTTTATACCCAGTCTCACCGGATGGCGATCCATTGAACGGGATATTTTACCGTAATCGCACAGCAGTTTACTGTACCTGTAGATTGTTTGCAACAGTCTGCAGTTAGCTAAATTGTTTCAACTGTAAATACTAGTTGTAATTTATTTCTATTAGTTGTTTTGTTAATATCATTTGGAAAAAATGAATTCATTCTTCGAGTACTAATCATACATACATACGAGTACTAATCATACACAATACAAAGTTCTTCATTATGATTGGATATTCTGTTATCTGTGTATAATAGTTGCAAAAGGTTTTTTATGTTTCACTAGCTGCGCCCCGCGGCTTCGCCCCCGTGGAAATTTATGTTTCCAACTTTCTTATTTTTTTCTTTCATAAGAACCTTCTCCTGACAATAACAAACACAACAAAGAAAGAATTAGCGAAATCGGTCCAGGCGTTGTTGAGTTATGCGCTTACCAACACATTTTGCGATTCATTTTTATATTATAGACTAGCTGCGCCCCGCGGCTTCGCCCTCGTGGAAATTAATGTTTCCAACTTTCTTAATTTTTTCTTTCATAAGAACCTTCTCCTGACAATAACAAACACAACAAAGAAAGAATTAGCGAAATCGGTCCAGGCGTTGTTGAGTTATGCGCTTACCAACACATTTTGCGATTCATTTTTATATTATAGAATAGATAGATATAGATTATATGTTTTGTGTGATACTTAGATATTTGAAGTTAGAACTTTGAGATTTGAAATTGAATTATCAGTGTCACAATCTCTTCGTTTCATCATACAAAACTTACTTACTTCAAGATAAGGCTCCAAAATAATAGTCCAGCTCAACATATGAACATATTTTATTTCTAAGGCAGTCAGTTAAAGCTGGTTGATCGGTAGTTTACAGTTGGATTTGTTTCGGCGCGTGGGCCCGGATGTATTCGATTGCCCGGAGGATGTAGTCTGGGATAGCCGGGGCTACGGGAAGATGGGCACCCTGTGTAGAAAACCAAATAAAATTAGGTCATTAAATCTACTAGGTACTTACTGTGGTTATCCCAAAAAGCACACTCCCACCAGACATGGAGATAGATTGGATATTACCTCATCAACACACATTATCGTTCACTTAACTAATTTGTATTTTAAATTTTATATTAGCACTCGACTGATTGACTGAATGTCTGCATGGAATTTTGTTCGACCACATGTAAGCCGAGTCTGATCCTAGGCATCCTAGGCTGTGAGATCTGCCGCTACAAAGGACGTTCATGACGAATCCGCTATCATGTAGTTGTAATTTATTTATCTTAGTTGATTGTAATTTTCAGTGTGAATAAAGTTTACCTTAATTTTATTCCTTAAATTTTAAGTCCATTACGTACGTACCTACTTACTTTTCCTGGACACTTGATACCTACTTGGTTTACAGTGCTAATATTACAACCCTACTGAGATTTGCCGAATGCATCAGATTCAATTGTAGGCTGAAGGATTTTAGAGTTTAGGATTGTATCAAGTGTCCAGAGAAAGTAATTAGTTACCTACTGAACTTGAAATTTTCAGAACTTGCTAACATTTTCATTAATTAAAATAACAATTACCTTAGGCTGGAATCCGTTTTCATCGGCGACGTAAGACAGCTCAACAGGGCCCTCAGGTGAATTGTACTTGTAGCCGCCGTTTACTGAGAGGGACGCATATTCCTACAAAAGAACATACGTTTTAGTCTACACACCAAAGTCGGCAACAAAGCTCGGCGGGTTGGTGCGACATTTCAGTGTATGAATATTATAAGCAGCTGATAGTGTTTGGTTTTGTCCACTTGTCGGCGACCCGCGACATTTGATATGCAAGTGGATTCCATTCCATTAAGAGTCTTGCATGTGTGCCAGTTTGGAAGATAGATTTGAATGTCCAAGAACAGCTAGATTGCCAAATCTAATTGGTGATATCTGTGATTCCTGGGACGGCCCATGTCTGACGGCCATCAGACATAGGCCGTTGCAAGAATCACTATTTACTAGTTTTATGGACCAAAGTATGAAAGGAATCACTAGTTTTTATTGAGGTTGATAGACCAAAGTACAACCAGGAAAGATAGATAGATAGATAAATCATTTATTTGCTGCTGCAACACACAGTACATAGGTATGATTAGGTATAAACATTTGACAGATAATATAATGAGGAAACAAATAAAAATAAAATGTAATTGAAGAAAATAATATACACAAATTTTAAAAAGTTTACAGAAAGGTAGGTAAAGTGTGTGCTGCAGACCAGCAAAAAGGCAAAAACTCAGAGCATAGTTTTGCTCGAAGAGCAAACACTGATTTATAGAATGAAATATTATAATGGAAAGATGTATATTCGATGCAATCATGGAAAACTATTTTGTGGGAGTTTCAAAAGAATCTATTTCTTTTATAACGCAGAAGAAACCGCAATGAGTCCCCGCGTAAGTAAATCGACTTACGTTGTTAATATTCTTCAGGCTGCCCTGCTCCTGAGCGTAAATGCCGTTGCCGGTTTCATAGTTGTACTGGTAGGAGTTGTCCGGGTTGATTTCATAGTCAGCCTTCACGATGGGAGCCTGGGACTCCAGGTGGGAGACGTCAGCGGCGGCGGAGGCCAGGGCGATGGCGAGAATTACTAGGAACTTCTGGAATAAATAAATTTAATTAAATAAAACCAATTTGTTAGAGGCATGAAAGACCCATTTCACACAAAAACATAAAGTTATTGAGGGACAACATTGGGATAATTCGTTAACCTGTCAAGGATTCATACTTATAATAGCTTTCATCCCTCAAGGATTAGGGGTACGCGCGCACCCTTTTTTGACTGTTACTTTGACTGTAAGCATAATTTTTATTTCGTAATTACTCTAATTCCATGTTTTTATTGCATAACTGATGAGAAAACCATTAAAACTAAATAATTGTTTATTCCGAATCAAATTAATTATAGACTTATTTATTTATTTAAAAAAGGGCATCCTACGTGAAAATCACTTTATGGCTTAATAGTACATTTCAGCTCGTGTTTTCACACTTAAGGGACTCCACAGCGTGCACAAATTTTTTGCTTAACTAAACTAATCTTAATAAAACAAACAGTAAGAATAACATAAATAAGTGAGATCTAGAGAGAGTGAGACTTCAAGCCATTTATCATTTGAATTAATAAAAAAAATCATTTAAATCAGCCCACTATTGACGGAGAAATCGGTTAATATACCTACATGAAAAAACATACACAGCCGATAAGAACATTCTACTTTTTCAAAGTTGATAGGAAAGGAGATGGACTGTCTTAGCTTGGTTATTGGATATTTAAATAAAATACATGAGTTTTAGAACCAGATTCTGATAGAGACTACTGAAAGAGGAGCCTATATAATATATAATATGGGGTAATACTCTTGAAATCTATGATGTTAATTTTACTAATTTGGTCATGATTAAAATTTATTTTAGTGAAAAACGGGCAGATTCTTTTGAAAAAGAGAAATATGGATTTTGTGGAATTTTTAAGTATTTTTAGGATCTGTACAGAGAATACCTACTATAATTTTAGGTCAACCTAACTTAGAAAATTAAGAAATCGTAAAATTTAAGTTAGGAATCCTAAAACAACCGAATCGACATTACGTTCTATTTATAAATTTATCATGATTCGTAGTAGACAATTATATTCGGGAACAGTAGTAAATAACTTACTTAAAATTATAGTTTTCAGTGCTTGTGGAAAAAGATAGGTATAATAGTATTTACTTAAAAAATGCCGCAAGATATGTTGCTTTTAAAAAATAATGGAGAAAATTTGTAGTTTAGTTGAGTTAAAATAAAAATTACCATTATGTACAGGTGGTTCTTCGCACTTCAGTCAGAAACTGGTAAAAAAATCATTTACCATCTTTTATAGGCTAAGTTAGTTAATAAAATTATTAACTGACCTAACCAGGTTTATTTCACAAACACGATGGTGTTTGGAATCAAAGTTATAGAAAAATGGCAAAGAAAATAAGTAGCGTTTTAATATTCCGCTTACGAGCATTTCCACGAAAGTCTGTGGTTGCCACAGGCTATGTTATAATAAAATAAGTAGATAGAATAGGGTACCAAGATACGTTACCAAGCAAGTGAAAGTCGCGTAGATAAAAATTGCGATTGCAAATGAAAGTCACTCTCGTACTGTCCCGTTTAGATAGATAGATACTTTATTGCACACTTAAAACTAAGAAACAATTTAAAATGAAATAATTATGATCTAAGTGACAACAGACAACCTGGTATAAATAGGATCACGGATATGTACATGGGATAGGATCTGTGTGCATCTGTGTTTAGATCATCGTTGATCCAATGATCTAAGCGGGGCCCAAGAAAGATGCGGTAATCTTTATCTAAGCGACTTATAGCATATGACAGAGGGTGACAGATAGAGAGAACCAGTCTACAGACACGACGACGCTTTGCGTACGCTTACGAAATATAAAAGTTTTTCGCAAACCGTTTGACTTACCTTTTATCTATGGTTGTTGAATGTGTGATTAGTTCAAGATATGTGTAGCTTCGGCAAATAGGGACAAAAAATTATTAACATACATAAAATACCTATACCAGTGCTGTACCAACGTCACATTTAATTAATTACTACAATACCTACTAGGAATGAGGTCGTTTACCTAAGAAGTCTAAGAAGTCCCATGCTCCATTTTTACACTAGCCAAACTCGATGTAGAATTTTTGTAAACAAGCCGCCCATATTAAGCTACTCTGTTGCCGTCTTTTTATACGCAATTTACATTATTTGTCGATTTGAGATCCTCGCTTCAATAAACATTGCCTATAATTATGTATAGGTACCTATTTGATATTCGACTCCGAGCAAGTGAGTTTTACTTAATTGTGTCGGGGCTTGTTTAAAAATATTCTACATCGAGTTTGGCTGGTGTATAGGTGGAGCATGGGCTATTTGCAGGTCCTCATTCTCCATCTGATAATATTATTAGCTAGATATAAACTGAAACTAAATTAGTAGGTACACCCATAGATCATCGTACAGCCCTTAGATCTAAGTAAAATTCAGTAGATATGGTACGTTCTCCCAGCGCAGACTCAACAAATGGCCTGTGTTGTGTTACAACTAAACGCAAAGACATGCTGTTTCCAAAGATGAAAAGACTTACATACTAAGCCGAAGTGAGACAACAATACGCACGCGAAACTCAAACGCCGGTGGGGCTGCCACGCCGCCGCCGGTCCGAATATGACTGAGGTGGGTGGACCTTATTGCACCTAATTTTGACCTTCCAGCAGTTCTTTAGTTGCATTTCATGTGCTGTTTGTGTGTGTACCTAATAAAAAGGCTATCTATCTTCCACTTTCGAGAAGCTTGTGACTACCCAATCTCCCTAATTTTACTCAGATCTATGGACAGCCTGGCACAATATGCGCTACGGCCTTGACGATTATGAATATGGAAGAAAACCAAAAGGTGCTGTTGCTTTGGTAGTATATGGTTTGGTTCCTGCTATAAAGATAAAGCTGTCTGGTGTTTCTACATTTTCTAGCAAAAATTTAGTCATAGATCGATTTACATCGAAAAACTACCAACTTCTAATTTTGTGTTTCTATCAGCAAAGTGCTCTATGAACTTTACCATTAGATATTTACATGTGTAGACATGTCTTCGGTGAAAAAAACCGGCAAATTACCAGTTGGATGATCCGGCCTTGAATCTTAATAGATCCCTGGTTCTACGTTCACCTACTTGGATAGCATAAATTTTAGCAAATACCAGGCTAATAATATCGGATTATTGGAAGTGGTCACAGAGAAGCGCACAGATAGAGCGTAGTATTTAATTTTACCTACGGTCGAAGGTGTTTTGGCTGTGTGGTTGCCCGCTTTGAATTTGCACCACCCCAACTCTTCCCGCGGGTGTCGTAAGAGGCGACTAAGGGATATTCACCGGGGGCGGGCAGCAGCGATCCTGCAGAACAATTCTACCACCGAACTGCGATCCCCAACCCGCATGCCCAGCGTGGGGATTATAGGCACTACCCCCCGTGTAATAAAAGCCAATAAGGCGCTTATCAGGGGGAGGCCTGCGTCCAGTAGTGGACCACTACAGGCTATTGAGGTTGAGGAAGGTGTTTTTAAAAAAAAAAACATTAAAGTTTTAGTAACAACTTAAGGGAAAATGAGCATTGTACATTATTGTATTGCAATCAGAATTTTTGATTTGAATAAAAAGTTTTCTGGTTGTTGGCTGTTATTAGTCTTTTGAGACTTTTATTTATAGAAAAACCTTTACTAACAGTTTACTAAAATATTTTACGATACATCTACATAGGTTCGTTATTGTCGTAGCGAAAAGCAAGCGGTGCCATTATATAAGAAGTTGAAGTTGAAGGTCCGTTATTATCCAGAAGGCATTTTTGAAATTAAAGATTTGTCAACATTTTTTTAGTGGGTTCCGGTTGATCATAAAAGAAAACTAAAAGAGCGGGGACTATTATAACAGGGAATAATCCTTGTTTTTTATATTATTCATCGGAATCGTAGTCGTCCACTGCTGAACATAGGCCTCCCTCAAACCACCCCACGAATAGCGGTTCCGAACCACCTTCAGTCATCGACTTCATCGGTCCATCGAGTGAGAGGTTTCTTCCCACACTCCGTTTCTTATTTTTTTATGAAAAGAAAGCTGATTGAAACGGGATAGAACACTCATCAACTCTGACTAAATCAGAAGGCAATAATTTTTAAATCCTTTACGAATGTTCGTATCTGCTATATCCTTTAGCCATAATCATCATCCATTTTAATCTTTGATGGATGAAACAAAGGCGTATTAAAAAAAAGAAATATTAAGCCACATTTGAATTCAGGACATGCACTATATAAAGACAGTCTGAAGAATTTCGAATCATTGCCAGTCTCCCGCACAAACAAACCAGCAAAATGGTACATTTTTTTGTTTTAAATATTATTTCTTTATAAAGTGTTTTCTCTGAGTGAAAGTGATTTTTAGTTTTAAGGCTTTAGAGCCGAGGTGTCAAAAAAAATTGGTTTAAAAAAGCCAATTTGAGCTATTTTCAACCGACGAAAAACAAGTCAACGCGTATTTTTTTTTTCTGTATGACCACGCATAACTTTCTACAGTAACTTTTTAGTTCTTCCGATTTTGATTATTCTTAATATCGATTTTTCTTCCGTACGGAAGTCGGTTTATTGTTTTTTAAAACACGCAATATTATTTTAGTTTGACTTCACAAAAATACTTCCATCAGTTTCGTTGGCAAAAAGCTCAGTTCATACATAATTCTGGATTTATGTGTATTCAATGAAAAAAAAGTAAATGCAGTTGATTTGTCGCTGTGATTTTTCACAAGCGTATTAAGAAGTTTAAAACGCATTTTAAGCCTTTTTTAAAAACTATCGGAGCACAGCAAATTTTCCTGTTAACATATTTAAAAAAGCTTTAACTAGCAAACGCAAACTTTTTAGATGCGTAAATTAAGTGGACAGAAACACAATCTAACCTACTAATTGAGCTACCACTGGATTGTTTGCAGTTCACTGAATTATAGTTTGGATTGTCAATACTAGTTAAAATTTGTATTGATTCTATTCTGTAATTGTAATTTTATTTGTTATTATAAGGACACTTAATAAGGAACTACCTATCTCCTTTTTAGAAATTCCTCGTAGTCCTCTCAATCGCCGTGGCGTGTGTAGCCGCCGACGTGTCCCACCTGGAGTCTCAGGCTCCGGTCGTCAGATCCGAGTTCGACATCCAACCTGAAGGTGCCTTCAGCTTCGCTTACGAGACTGGCAACGGCATCAACGGCCAAGCTCAGGGCATCCTCAAGAGCTCGGGCAACGTAAGTTAACTTGAGGGTCTCTTTGACCTCTTCAGCGTGCATACGTCACAGCTGGACGTGCTAAAAAGAAGCAGGTGGTTTGGTGATCGCAGTGAACGTGTTAACCGCTTAAAACAGCCTGGGTAATAACCCACCCCGCTTTTAAGGTCAAAAGCAGCGTGGGCCTTTTAGTACCCAATTTTGAATTGCCTCTCGAAAAAACAACCTTCTATCCTGCTTTTTCTCACTACAATAGCCGTATGGAACGAGTATCATCCTTTTCGCACCCGTTTGAATTTTATTTTCATGTACGCCAACCTCATTAACAATTTATAGACACGACGGGAAAAATTCAAGAGATCTGTCAATTGTACCGATCAACTTTAGCAAATGTTGTGCATGCCTGTTAGAAGCACACATTCTATACTAAGAAACTTTAGACATAATTGTTTTATTAGAATGTTTCATTATGTGTATTGTTGGTATTGCCTTATAAATAAATAAATAAATAAACTCCGCGTCTCATTTGTTTCCGCGTGCTGATAAATATTGGGTTGGGGTAAAAATGTCACCGGACCATTTTTTGTGCTACTTTTAAGTTCCATACTTGGAGGGTAAAAATGTCACCGTCGAATAAAATATTTTTTTTTTATGGGTAAATTTGTCACCGATTCTTTCATCGTGGATTTTGTACAGTCAGCATGAGAATAAAGTGAAATAAACTAATACTGTTTGTAAAAATAATAGTAAATTAAGTACAATTAATCAACTTTTTGATATACGGTTGCCTACTTAAATCTGGCAGCAAATAAGGGTTGCTGGGAAGAGGTGCGGCCAAGTGCGCAACGGCAACCGTGATTTTTCAGAGTCTTTATATACAATGTGTCCGGTCACCGGTGTCGGAGACTTTGGGGGGGTGAAATACGGTAAATTTTATCGACAAATCACTATCCCTTTTGGTAGAGATAAACCATTCTAAAAATGCACGCCCCTTTTACTATAAATACTATCATAGTTTGACGAATTCATTACGGATGTATTTCCATGGTGTTGGAAGAACACCAACGTGAAACGTTGGTGTTCTTCCGTTTGGTTTCAGGTAGGTACACTCGGCGTGCATTTTTAGAATGGTTTATCTCTACTTTGGAAGGTTTGTTTGTAGTAGTGTAGGACACGGAAGCTATGCTCTCCGTCTTGTAGGCTCCGTTGAATTGGAGGTTGACTCTATTGTTGACCTACTCATCAACATAGGCCTGCATTTCAAAGTAGCAGGTCAGAGTCAGGAAGTAGGTGGTGTTACAACCCCGTTCTTCGAAAGCACGTTAAGTAGTTGGTCCTGTGCCTGACCTCTCCCCGGTGGTGTCAGTCTGCCGTCCCGTCGGATTATGAGAGGGGGGATAGAGAGGTACACTTGTGTTTGTGCTACTAATATGTCCTGCTTCCTGCTCACCTCAACAGCCTTAATTGGTCCACTACTGGACGCAGGCCTCTCCCTGATAAGCGCCTTATTGACTTTTATCTTATAGGTAATGCCCATAATCCCCGCTCTGGGCATGCGGGTTGAGGTTCACATTTCGGTGGTAGAATTGTTCTGCTGGGGGCGCTGCTGCCCGCTCCCGGTGGATATATCTCACTCGCCTCTTACGACACACGCAGGAAGAAATGGGGTGGTGTAAATTCGAAGCCGGCACGACACAGCGCTATAATGATCTGCGCTCATGGCTAATAGGCGTTTGAGATTGGCCATCGTGGTCGAAATTCAGCTAGAAACCAATAATCATCATTATCATCATTGGCCTGTTGACATCTACAGGTTTAGTTTCATCAGTATGGTTGGTGGGAATAGCCGCGCAGTTTCGCGACTGAAAATAGTGGGCCGCATTTACGGTTGATCGTAGGGGGGTGTCTTACTATTATTTCTAGTTAGAACGAGTTAAAGGACTCCGATATCAACGACCTAGCCGTGGAGATTTTTTTATAAAATGATCAGGTCCATTCTATTCGGGCACACTTGCGTAAAATAAAGATGGTTGACTGAAGAAACTTAAATTAGCAGGAAAAACATAATCATAGTGGATATGAGTTTATCATGGTAATTTTCAAAAAATCTAAATAAAAATTCTCTATTCCCGTTAATACAATGGATGAAAAAGTCATATTCTTAAAATTAAAATAGACATGGAAGTAGAGTGATAATGGTTGATGGGGTTAGTCAGCTAGTTTGGGTTATTTTTGTCAATTGAAAATCACCCATCAAACAACCTTCTCATCCAAGGATTTTTAAAACAGTTAATACCTATGAAATGAGATTAATTATTCTAAATACGAGTACTAATTCAAGGTTTCAATTAATATTTTACGACACTATAAATGTCTCAGTAAAGGAAGAGAAGCGTAAATATTTATGATCAAATAAAAGCTTTATTTTGTACAGGTCTTACATCAGATCTTCGCCACGTGATCTTTGTAATAAAAATATAATTTATTCAATAAAATATAAGACGGAGTCTAATTATGTCATAAATAAATAAAAATTCATTCTAATCGGGAAGTTTAGTCGAATTAGGTATATAAAGTTTTAATGTTTTAGGAAAGATTACGACTACTTAGGTTACCTAAAATATTTATTGCTAAATGATAATTGTAATCAATGAAATGAATGGTACCTGATTCATTTATTTACTTTTTTCAATTATTACTGCTGTGTGGATTGTTCAGCATTATTTATTTAATTATTTACTTAAGAAAATGACCGAAAACAGCCAACAGTGCGCGTTGAAATCTTTTGTTCTACGTTTTGACTAAACTAAAGTTAAAATCATATTTGGTAATGTTAAAACATTACCAAATATGATTTTATGACCTCTACATAGGCTATACAAAACCATCCATACAAAAGTTTCGTATGAAAAACTCTGTTGTATCTCTGTTGCTGTTCCACTGTAATTTTTTTCGCACTCGATATGGCATGGATTTTCGTGTAAATTTTACTTTGCTCGCGATCATTTCGTTTTGGCGCGTTATTTGTGGTCAAAAAAATAATTCTACGTTCTTCAAGAAATAAAACTAGCGGCAAAGTAATTTGCCGCAAATCGTAAACTACATTATGAAAATCGAACTTCAATTCATATCTATTTTTGGATCATTGGGAAAATAACAGGTTTTAGGCTAAAAATAAACTATTCCCAAATGCTCCTAAAAATGTTAATCGAAGTTGGTTTTACCATGGATTCAGTAACTGTGATCGCTTACTGTTACTTTACATGCAAGGATTCTAATCACTACACCGCCGAAACCTCTTTTATCCAACGGTGTGTCTGAAATAATAGCGGAGTCAATAATAGCATATGGAATAAGCAGCTACGGAAGGACCTTTAAGACATACCTTGACCAAATATTTGCATTACAGATAAGATTACTGAAATCGATCTTACCCAAAAACACAAAAAAACAACTCGGAGATGACGTAGATGCAATATTCAAGTACTGCAAATTAATACCTATACATGACAGAGTACACCTAAACCTACTAATCGAGCAATATGGCAACCACAATCTTTATAAAAGAGTAGAACATAAAATAACAACAAGAAAAATTACAGAAGAAAAACTTTATATACCTAAACAGAGCAATTTCTACGGAAGGCGTACTAACAACTACCTAATTCCACACATTGTAAACTCTTTGCCTTCTACACTTAAAAAAGAAATAAATAATAAAAATTATAAAACTAAATACAAAACTTTCTACTTAAATAAAGTGCACAATAATAGATCTCCTTAAAAATAAATAATTTCGAGCAGAATATATAATTTTAAAATAAATTGAATCATCCTGTATCTAACTTTTGCTTACAACGCTGATTTTGCCTGGCCGCACTCACGCGCATGCAAACAACTATGCACACCTTGTTTGCTCGCTCCCACAATGCACGATGAGGCTAGCGCTAACCCTGAGCGAGCGAGAGAGAGTGATCACGATAACCGATGCAGCAGGTATAGTAGGCCTATAATAATTACAGTAGTAGGCCTATAATTAGCTAGGTAGTTGTTTTATTACTTACACTTAGATTACATATAAAATGAAAACGAATGTGAGTACCAAGACAAACCTCACAAGGTTTATATGGTACAAATAAGATAAATTGTTATTGTTATTGTAATGAATAAATAAAAAAAAAAAAAAAAAAAAAAAAAAAATAGATATAGAAAGACATTTATTTATAATAACTAGACATCGAATAATACTGGGCGACAAACGGCACAAATTTGCGCTCATAAATTTGGAAAAATATTTAATTGTATACTGTCACAAAAACTATGATTAGGTTATTTTAAGAGAATTTAGTTGATTATTTTTGACTTTATTAAAAACATAAAAATTTAAGTTTTTTTTATTTTCCGTTGTTGCATATTTTAGGCTTACCTTTTTAGTGCATATTTCAAGCTTTTTTAGTTGATATTTGCATGCATATTTAGGCACTTTGTTAGTGCATATAATCCGATGTCTAATAATAACAATAAAACAGTTAAAAAAAACACTTATCGGATAGGTATGTACATAAAGTTGTTATAAAAAGGCCCTAACTCTGCATAATGCTGGCTAAGCTCCCGTAAGAGGTCTAGCCAGCGCTGGTCTTCCGTTAGCACCCGTACAAATGACGTCACGAATGGACCTACGCTATGTACTCGTATAGTACAAAATAAAATGTAAATAGTACAAAATGAACTAAATTAAAACAACATGAAATACAGTTTACAAAAATAACATACATTATAGGTATTATTTACTAGAACTAACTAAACCAACATCATGTTATTAAGAGTAAACGAAAATAAACATAAAATACAAATATTAACGATAAAATAATCCTACAAGTTTGTGAGAATTTTTGTTACTACGTATTTCCTTAATTACTTAACCGATTTAGATGTGGTATGTAGATAATTTCGGTTCTAGAATAACACTTAGACTAATCTAATTCTCTGAGTTACAATGGATTCCAACACATTTCGGTAGGTAGTTTGTGTCAACAAATTGTCTTAATCAAATCAAACCTCATATGAAAAAGAAAAGTGTAGAGCGTTTATCAATCGAGACCCGATAGTATCAAAAAAATTGGTTGTCTGTAAAGTCGGTTTACTGACGATAGTTGAACGTGACAACGTCTTAAGAAAATACTGATGGAATGGTAGCATTTGATACTCGATCAAAACATGTAAATGTACTATAGTATAGCAGCTGTTCACGCAGACGCATCGCTCACTCAAGTAGGAGAGAGACGGATGTCGAGCTTGCACTTCAAGCCTTACATGGAACGCCTCAGAGCGAGGTAACGCCGCATGAGTCATGTTTTTTCGTGCGTGCAGCCGGCTCTATCGAATTATAAGACGTTGTCACGTCAAAAATTGTGTATTGTTCAGCATTATTGATTATTTATTTATTTACATTTATTATTTCACGATTAATGATTATATCGGGTATTTATCGCGTACCTTTTGTTTTATTTCCCCTACGTTTCTACCGCGTTACAGCTATCGTGGTCACGGGGCGACGCCCCGACTATGTTAACAAATCGCGAAAGATTAAAAAGTTTTATTTCACGATTGTTGAACGAGTATTAATGAAATTCGTATCTTTGTTCCCAGGAATTGCCCGCTCTTGAGATTCAGGGTGGCTACAAATACACCGCCCCCGATGGTACCCCTGTCGAGCTCTCCTACATCGCCAACGAGAACGGATTCCAGCCCGCAGTAAGCATTTGTCCAGCACCAGCATATAACAGTCCACTGCTGGACCTAGCCCTCCCCTGATAAATATTTTATTGATTTTTATGACGGGGTAATGCCAATAATGGCATAACCTTCGAGCTTAACCGCCTCGGGACAAATGTTTGTACGATCTGCAGATATTTGTTCAGGGTGTTCTGGATGTTTAATATGTATAATATAAAAATATATATCTATGTAGTGTATTGTATTAAGTATATCAGTTATCTAGTACCCATAACACAAGCTCTGCTTAGGTTGGGACTAGATGATGTTGTGTGAATTGTCCAACATTATTTATTATTATTATTACCCATTGTGTGTGGTGGAGAAAGCCCCACGCTGTGAAATTACGAGTACTTTGACGACCTTTGCGGCGCAGCGGGCGAGGGTCCGCCTGAGATGCAGGAGGTTGCGGGTTCGATTCCCGCCTCGGGAAAAATGTTTGTACGATCTGCAGATATTTGTTACGGGTTTTATTTTGTCAATAGACCTTCGTTTGACCGTAAATTGACGTGATGGAAAGTGAAGATGTGTGTTTTCGATGTTTAATAAAAAATATATATCAATGTATTGTATTGTATTAAGTATGTCAGTTATCTAGTACCCATAACACAAGCTCTGCTTAGCTTGGGGCTAGATAATGCTGTGTGAATTGTCCAACATTATTTATTTATTGTATTGTATTAAGTATGTCAGTTATCTAGTACCCATAACATAAGCTCTGCTTAGCTTAGGGCTATGTTGGGACTAGATGATGATGTATAAATTATCCACTCTTTACCCGTTGTACAGTTCCCATTTGCACCCAGAGCCATGAGACGTACTGAAGCCGATATACCCGTGGAAAATATATATTTTCCGAAGTCCAGTTGACCGGACAACTGAACTGTACCACGGGCAAACCACGAAATTATCCAGCATTATTTATTACATTTAAACATCTAAACTTTCACATTTATAATTTATGCGTGATTAGTTTAAATTGATTGGCTAGTTTATCAAGAAATTATCTTTTTTTTTTCAGAGCGCCCTCCTCCCCACCCCCCACCCCATCCCCGAGGCGATCGCCAGGAGCTTGGCCTACATCGCTGCCCACCCCCCAGCGGCTGAGTACGCTAAGGCCGCTGTTAAGCCTAGCTACGTCCCTACCGCTCTTCTGGGTTAAGACACCAACGCGCCAACTTTGTACAAACTGCCATAAAATATTATTAGTCAATAAAATTTACCCGTAAAAGTACTTTTTTTTGAAAACATCACTACCTACCATCCCTTACCTAATCATCTGTACACATACTCCACTGCTGGACATGCGTCCCCCAAACTACTACGGGGGTTTTGATAAATATATAGATTACTAGTTTATGCCCGCGGCTTCGCACGCGTTGTTTCTATGGAAACGTTTAAAGGAGATTGCTATTCTATAGAATATTAAAAATTAATTAAAAAAACTTTGTCCAGCGGACAAAATTGTGAATCTAAACCATTCCCAGATCCCCTTGAACACACACAAAAAATTTCATCAAAATCGGTCTAGTCGTTTGAGAGAAGTTCAGTGACATACACACTCACAGAAGAATTATATATATAAAGATTACTTTATTGCATCTCAAGATCTCCTCAGCTCACCTCAACAGCCTATATTGGTCCACTGCTTAACGCAGGCCTCCCCCTGATAAGCGCCTTATTAGCTGTTATCTCATGGGGGGAAATGCCCGTTATCCCCACGCTGGGCATGCGGCATCGCAGTTCGGTGGTAGAATTGTTCTGTAGGGGCGCTGCTGCCCCCCCCCCCCCACATAATATAATGTTATAAAACTATTTTTCAGTAAAAAATATATCAAAACGGTGAATTACCGGCGGCGGCGAAGCTGGACTATTATTATTCTTTCATTAGTTTCTATTATTATTATTTAATACTGTTCATGAAAAATCAGCTAGCATAATCTTCGTTACATAATTTATCGACTTGATAAAAATCAAAACTTTTATACATAATCGATTATTTATCTTTTTGAATAGTGCCTATTTGTCAAAAGATGAAATAATAACATTATAAGGGTTTTTAGTTGTTTCGCACCGTGATCAGTTCGAACCGCGGTGCGAATCGCCCATAACTCTTTTTGAATGGGTCCTTTTGCACCGCGGTGCGAATCGCCCAGAAACTTTTTCTAATGGGTCGTTTCGGACCGATGCTATGGGGAACAAAACAGTTCTCTTTTTAGATGGGTGAATTCGGACAGAGAAGATATGTATCTATCTATACGGAACTCTTTACTGTGTGCTCATACACACACCTGGCCTCCTTCCATTCAATATGCATATTTCAAAGCAAAATATGCAATTTTATTTAAAAACAAACTAATCGATATGTATATATACAGCAATAAAATGCACTGACATAATCAATCTAATTTTACAAAGATCAACTCACCATCGAAGTCACTAATGTAAAACCGTACCTACTATCACGTAGAAGGCGCAATTCTATATTTGGTATAAGTTCATTTGAATCAAGTGTCTTCCTACGTACATAACGTTTATTAATTTATACTAATATAAAACTCTTTGTCCTGACATATAGACAAGCTATAGTCTTAATCAGCTATCTTAGAGACTTGAAACTAATGGGGTGTGGTGTGGTAGGTCTTGGTACGAAAGTGAGCACTAAGAAAGAAATTTTAGAAATTCTGACTTTTACTACAACATTCTGATTTCAAAATTTTGGTTGAAAGTTTAAACAAAAGTGCTCTATATTTAAAATAAATAATAAATAAATATAATATAAGTTGGAGCGGTCTCAGTTTACTAAAGAGCCACAAAAACAACACACATTTCATTCATGGTGTTCTGAAATTCGTCCGAGCTGTCAATGACGAACGTTGTCATGCCGTGATAAAAGCCCTCCAGGATATTTAGTACCAACAAAACGGCGCCACTTGCCACACAGCACGTGAAACCATGGGTTTATTGCAAGAATAATTTCAAGAACAGTTTAGTTGGCTGCCTAAATCCTGTGACATCACACCCCTCTCAATGTAAAGTCCAAAGTCTATATGGATAAATTTTTGTAGATTATTGTGTATTTTAATTATTGTTTCAATGTTATGTAATATCCTACCTATGACTGACCTATGTATGTAGTCTGAAATAGTCTGAAATAAATGATTTATAGAAATAACCCTTACTTATTTAAATATCTTAATTTTCAGCACTTTCATCAAAACAGAAGAACGCCAACGATTCTTATTATTATTCTATTTTTTTTATTCTTCCAAGAACACACCACAGTGGGTTAACTAGGGCAAGCTGATGTGAAAATAATTTCACCTTCACACCTAATAGTTGACTTTGACTGGCTCATGATTGGAGCCTACATATTTTAGAATGGCTGAATCTTACTATACAGTGCTATTGGAAATAAGGCTAGATCCTTTTATAGGGTGATGGGAGAGGCTATTTGCAACCATTTTGAGCCCATATTGTGACTGTATTACGGAATACCGGCAGTCGAAATACCAGATTGTATTATTCAAAATTGAACCATTTTTGAGATATTCGCAAATCCGTTATTTTTTGGGAAAACCCCGTTTTACGTCTTCAATCATTTATAAAAAAATTGATCATAAATTCAAATTTTAGTGACAGGTTTAGATAGCCTAAAGTTTTTCTTAATAACCACTAACAAAATCATATAAATCAGTATCCATATGGAAGCTAAAGGAAATTATAATAATATTGAATATTATTTTTTAGTAAATTACAAACAAAACCCTTATTTTTTACAAAAATGCCCTAGTTAACTTGGTCGGCATGTTAATTTAAAAACATCAACACATATTCAGCTATCCAAGCTATAAATCAAGACACTTAGTAACACGATTATAGAAAAAATATGGGTTAACAGTAGGCAGACAGTATGATTTATTGGAATTATCAAACTAAGAATTTAATAGAAAAAAAAATGTTACTCAAACTATTATTACGATCAAAACATTTAAATTTACAATTCGTTATCATAAGCCCCTAATAGCATCTGACCTAATTTCCAATAACCCTGTAGATATAGATATGTCGATACCCATATCAGATATAGATATAGGCTATTATTACGAACGTACGGCCGCGCCGCGCCGCGCTGTAGGCAGTGGCATACATTCGTAATGCGTCAACTTTGACATTGTCTATTGTAAGATGCCAACTGGTTTGAAAGCGAGGGCCCATTTTAGTAGAACTATATTATTAGACGTTACTAAAATCAACATAACGTCGTAACGCTTTAAAAGAATAATTAAAGAAGAATTTCCGGGAAGATTTTGATTTTTACAGGTAAAAATATACGTTTGTCTGACTTTTGTTTTGTAAAATCTTCGCATTGTTGGGTCTAGTAACAATTGTACACTCAGAAAAATGTGTGTTATAAATGTTTTATGTTATGTAAATTGAAATTTCTGTCATACAAAGAGTCCTGTAAGGCCTAAAGGAGGCCGCGGTTTTTATAACTTTGAGTTTTGACTTTTATACATAATTTTGTTTTGTAATTCACTTAACTTACTGCGAATACTGTGAATTTTATAAACACCATTGAACACTGATTTAACAGAAAAACGAAATATGTTGTTACCAATTTCTCTACATCATCTTGAAAATTTTTTGTTCGAAGCTTTTCATTTATGTCAAGGGTATCGAGAATATTGAGAAAAGTCGACGAAAGATGTAATGGAATGGTATCCTAAGAACGGAAAAAGACGAAAGGGACGTCAAGTTAAGATGATCTTCCAAAAGGTTGGAGGAGATCAGCTTGGGACAGAGATGAGTGGAAGAAACAAGGGGAGGCCTATGTCGAAGGACAACCTGACCAACAAAATGGATGCTAAAAAAAAGATTAGTTTATTATTCTATGTTTAAAAATATCACTTATTGTATGATATTTATGCTATAAATTTACCTAATGTAACATGGTCAGCGAATAAAGGCTTTTTTGATTGTTTGATTTGATCGAGAATAGGACCCGAGATAAATGAATGCGTTCGAAGAACCAATCACTTTCATGCATGTATTATGTAATAAATAAGTATCTACCGAGTGCATAACTGGTACTGAACCTTCATTTTCCTTATGCCTATCTTACCTTCTAAACGGATAGCAGTTTAGAGTTGTTGAGCTTTTGATGATATTTTTGAGAAAAACAATACTTAGGTAGGTACTTAGTTATTTTTAACTGATATTCGTCATTGTAAGGTAATTTTTGTTTTATTAATCAAAGCGACTTTCTGCAATTTAGTACAACGTCAGAAATTTACAATACATAAATACTTTACACGATCACGTTACTTTTTCAATTTTTTTTTCGATTTTAAGTAAAAAATAACGATTAGCTACAACTTAAAGAACAAGATCCGTAGTTTCGCAATCTTCCTTATAAATGAATTCAATTGTAAAACTAGAAGGTCTGCTGTTGACATTGAACTTGAAATTATTATAAAGCCGCAATTGCTTTGCGCAAAGATTACGCACTTTTAAATTTAAGTTACCCTAGGTCCGTGGGGTGTAGAGGGTCTCCGAGTTTTTTGGTCTTTGTTATCAGTGTAATATTATGTTTATTGTTAATCTTACCAACTTGCGTTGTAAATTTACGTGTACCTAGTTCAGATTTAGTTTTTTTCTAAATGTTCTTTACGATGAGTTCAATTTTTTTTATTAGTCTAAAAAATTCCTTTTATTTATTTTCTAGAAAAGTTTCCTTGTAGTGCAAGATAATAGTACGAAATTGCAAAACGAAGAAGGTTGAGTCATCATACGTAATCCATCGAAGTCTGCAGTATACCTAATAGTTGGTTGCGCTTGCGTCTCATCAAGGCTACTTGTTAAACTCTTCAATTATAAAAGCTTCTTCAATATTGAAGGTAATGTCTGGTGACCTGATGACCTACATATTAACAAGTTTGTAGAAATGGTGTCTTCGAATTGAACAATGCTTTTGTTAAAGCGTTTTATTTATTCTTAATTTATTTAGACTGTATTGACTTACTAAAGATTTTACATATAATATAATTTTGGCATAGGGAGGCTATTTTTAAAGGTTTGGTTCCGCAGTACTATCTGGTTACATATAGAAAATTTCATTGGATGCAGCGACTCGTGTAATTATGGTTAAACTTCACTTAAGGTAAGTTTGTTTAACCTTCAAATATATCCGTCTAATTTATTTTCAATTCGTTTTTATAAACCGTGTTTTCTTAGTGTGGTAAATGATTTCTATTTTCTTGTTATAATTTCTGTTCGATGTTATTCTAGCCAAAATATTTACCTTTATAGTGTCATTTACGCCACCGTCAAGTTGTATACTTCCGATCCTGTCCATCCAAAGGTTGCTTTGAAGAGATCGCTTTCATTGATAAGGTCGCCGATTATGCCATACTTACTGGATTTATTAGTAGTTACTGTTTGTCAGTTCTTTTATAAGTTGTTGAATAAATATATTATCGATCTATCTAATTTAAAGTTTACGAATGAAAATTATGTCATTAAAAAACTAAGTAAGCTGATCATGACTGTGAACCTCTAATGACAAACAGTCTATACAACGAACAGTGAAATAATAATGGTTACCTACCTATGTTCCCTATGTGCCCTCCGACCCGGTTGGGATGACGACCTGCGAAAGACCCACAGAAAAGCTGAAATGAAGCTATCAATCACAATCATAAAGTCCTGCTCTGGTCCATAAAGGAGTTGGGGCCTGTTTAAGTAGGGGATGCAAAATACACTCCCATGCGAGATGTCAGTGCAGATTTAAGTTCCATAAAACATTAGAATTAGAACTGCGAAAGACTTCAGGGCGCACATAAGCAAAGGCCTTTGTGTGTATAACTGATAACGTGATATGATAACACACATGTTCAGTGAAATAAGTTTACATGTCAATTTCCCGTCTACGGAAAATCCGACTAAAACAATTCGTCTAATACAATTCGACTAAAACAGTTAGACTAAAACACAATTCCACTAAAAACATTTCGACTAGGAACTGACAATTCGACTGAAGCACGAAGAACTTGATTTGACCCGACTTGTAGGCCTCCCCCGGGGTGGGAGGCCTACAAGTCGGGGGGGGGGGGGGGGGGGTAACATTAACTTACTCCTAACGAAGCCCGTCCAACCCCCGCCAAGCGGGGGGGGGGGGGGGGCGGAGGGGCGTTCGTGGCGACTCTGTGACTGAAAGGGTGTGTATATGTATAATTGCACCCAGAGCACCTATAATTGCCTCCAGATCAACATAATTATGTTCTTTTTTCGTTATTTTCTATCATCTGCCTGCAACTGCACATTCTTATCTATATTCGTGTCTTCATTACAAATTAAATACCAGAAAATAAATTTGATAACCCGGATATAGATCGTTCGAACTATTATTATAAATAAAAATAGGTATATAGATTGTCCACCGCGTTTACCTTGTAATAACAAATCACGATCTTCAAAGAACTGAATTTGTTGCAAAATAATGCAAACTTGATACGGTCCATATTCGTCGAGTATAAAACCAAGCTCGGTCATCCTATAATCACAGTTTCACATCGTCTGTTAACTTTGACACACAAGATGGTGAGTCAAGATTGCAAGCTTCATTTTTAATTATTTCATAATGGACTGATGGAGCAAAATGTTCATTTATCAATCAAATAATAACGTGTTGATTTTTTTGTTATGTCGACTTTCACTTTTGTTTTGTTTTCAATAGATATGAATAGATTATTAGAATAGACGTAACAAGTTCAAAAGGTCAATTTGTGTCTCAAATATGTCACCGAAGTGTTATAAATATATAAACATGTTATACGGATATTGCAAAAATATCGCACAGGATACCACCAATTTGCATTGTAAGCCTCGCAAAAGTTTCAGTTTGGCAACCTTGCGTAGCGAGCGATGTTCGCATGAGAAGTTTTCGGGTTCGATTCCCACCGTTTATTAAACAAATAATAATAATAATAACATTTATTTACCAAAAAAATATTTGTACTATCGCATCGTGACGTGACGAAATAGGTAGGAAAACGAAAATTAATACAAAATATCCCTTACTGGTGTAGTGTTATTAAATTATATTACATAACACAATAAATTCTTAATTACCTAATTCTGCCCGCGGCTTCGCACGCGTTGTTTGCGTTGTTTTTATGGAAACGTTATTTCGTTATAAGGTTAATTCTATCTCATGGAAACTGAATTATGGGATAAAAAGTATGCCTAAGTTTGATTCCAGGCTAAGAGTTACATCTGTGCAAAATTTAAGCTCAATCTGTTCAGTAGTTTTGGTGTGAAGACGTAACAAACATCCATCTATCTATCTATAAATCCAATCTTTTGCATTCACAATATTAGTGTGATGGCGTATAAATATTAGATTGATGATTTTAATTTCCAGAAAACCTTCATTGTCGCCCTCGCCCTAGTGGCCGTCGCTGTCGCTGACGTGTCCCACCTTCCCCAGTACCAGAAGAGTGGTGAAGCCACCGCCGAGATCCTCGAGCAGGACGCTGACGTTCTTCCCGACCAGTTCCAGTACAAATACGCGACCTCAAACGGCATTTCTGGCTCGGCGCAAGGTGTTCTTAAAGTTGGCACTGTAAGTTTTTTATATTACTTATTTATCATCTTCTTAGGTCGCCATATTGATGAAAGCGTTAGTCTATACTGCTGCCATTCCTCTGCGGTGCGACCCGCAGCGGAGCTACGCAGCTGGAGCAGGTGGAAGTCGTCCATGTGTGCCGGAGACAATGAAAGTTTTAATAAGTCTCGTGCGAGTCTTTTCTTCCTCTTCTGCTTCTTCCGGCCGCAATGAAAGAAAGAAAAAACGACTATTTATTTATTGACACATAAAGGTAAACATTTATACAGCGGTACTTCAATTACTATATCGTCCGACCCCGGCGGGTGGTCTGCCTCTAGGACGCCCTCGCTACGGATTTTGATGAGTTTTTGCCTAATGTAGGTTGAGTGTGATTCCGAGGTAAAAGTCCCTTAAATGTTTGGTTCTCGAGGGACTCAATTGGTCTCGGAAAACTATAAAATGTCCGTGTAAAATTTTTAGATTTACGTCTGTTAAATTTTTATGAAAACATGAAAGGTCTAATGACCTTTCATGTTTTCATAAAAATTTAACTTTCATGTTTCATGTTTTTTCAACGCAGATTATTGTTTTAATCAAAACCATTAGGTTTTGATTAAAACAATAATCTTAGTGTCTTTAGTAATGCTTTCTTATTGTTACTTCCTTTTTTCTTTCTATTTGTTTTCTTTATATCATTTTATTTTCTTTCGGTTTGAATGTGAACTAATTAGCTAAATAAAACTAAGGTATATATATATATAGGTAGGTACTAAAATTATTATTCGATATGTGATTAACATTAACATATAAATAAAGGCCTTGGTATTTCGTGTAAGGTCAAGTCTGACGCAATAATAGAATCTTAGTTTTGGGATCATAATCTTATAGTAGTTGACCTCATGATGGGTCGTTATAAAGTTGTTAAGACATTCTTATTTGCTTATAAACGAGTCTTCGTTGACAAACGCCTTGCATCTTCTTGAGATTTGACCTGATTTCGATTCAAACGATACTAACATTAAAAACACCTAACAAAAAAAGTAACCTAGAGTCACTTGAAAATTTCTTGCTTTTTGTCCCTTTTCTCTACCCTCTAAGATGTCTAGAGGAAATTGATACATGCGATTAGACCTGGACTTGGACGCGTTTAACCCAAGACAAGACTGATTGGCACAAAACGGAAGCCAAGTCCGCCCGCCCTGCGCCGGGTAAGGCGCCCCTATTATTTTAGGTTAAAGATTTCTAAGCTGCACGTCTTTCTGGTTGTCTTTCTTAAAAAAAAATAAGCATAGATTTTCACGGCGAAAAAACACATGCGATAATAGGCTTTCACAGTGATCCATACAATACTGGCGATCGTGCCTACGCACGGCGAATTAACCGTAAATCCTTCTCTACATCTTCTCTTCATCCTCCTAATTTCCCCCAGCAGTGGCTTGACACGGGTTGATATTAATGATTTTCTTTTAAGTAACGCAGAGTTATCTACTTTCTCTTTTGCTCTAACTTCAACTCAAAGAGCTTTTTTATTTTTCCTTTTGACCTTACAAGACTCTTGGACACGTCAGAAATAAGATAAAGAAGTAAAACTAGGAAATAAAGTGATCACTTTGATTTACTTATTAAAAAATTGGTTGCCTGTAAAGTCGGTATACGGGCGAAAGTTTTACGTGACAACGACTTTGTGAGCGCATAACGTGAGCGGAGCGTAACGCGTAACGCAGTTTCTTGAAGTGTCACCCGGCAAACCAATTTATAAGACGTTGTCACGTCAAAATATTATACACCTAAAAATATTGTAATCATTTCAACCTTTTTAAGCTAAAATAAAGAAGTGAATAACCCCTTGTTAGATTGATAGTTTTCGAGTTGAAGCAAAACCCGACCCAAGCATTTTATCCTCCATTCGGTTCCATATTGACCTTATATTATTAATATTTCAGGAAGGAGAGGCTATCGCTGTCCAAGGACAGAACTCGCACACAGCCCCTGATGGACAAGTCGTCTCTATAACCTACGAAGCTGACGAGTTGGGCTACAGGCCCCAGGTAAGATATTTGAGATCGAGATTGTGATGAACAAACAGCAATTTTATCAAAGCGTCTGGTCGGACCCGAGAGCTGGCGAGTATCTTGCGCAGCGTATCAACATTGCCACACAGGGGGGCAATGCAGCCAGCGTCTTGGGTACTCTTGCGATTGGTATTGATTTGGATCAGAATACTGCAGTTATGTCAACTATGTATTTCAACTAATTATTTGCTTCTCTTGTTTTGTTGATGATAAACAATTTCATAGTAACACATTACCATGTACAAAGTCGAACCAGGAAAATGTTTTAAAGTGAACGCCTGGTCTGAGCTTGACTTATTGTGTCTAGCTAAAGTATCAGACGACTTCTGTGGCGCAATCGGTGACGATGACGACGAGAAGGTTGAAGGTTGTGTCTGAATCGAGAAGGTTGCGAGTTCGATTCCCAATATACAATTATTTGTTCAAGGGATGGGTGTTTCCTATGTATAATGATAAAAACGTGCATAAGTTTCTAAACAAGTCATGTGCTTAGTTCACTAGTTATTTCGGTAGGTATACGTTTAATTATCCAGCATTTTCTATCGGTAGGTACATATAGGTACTAATTTTCTTTTATTTGTTCCAGGGTGCTCATCTCCCCACACCTCCCCCTCCTCAGCCCATCCCCGACTACATCCTCCGCTCCCTGGAATGGATTGCAGCCCACCCCCCTAAGCCTGAGCCTGGCCAGAAGTACTAAGAACTATCTGAGAAATCAAGGAGTTCTAATTTAGACCTTAGGTTAGGAAACCAGCTGACACTGGCTATGATTCTAGTCGTTTGATGCTGAAATAAAACGTTGTACAGTTTGTTTTGTTTTTATTTCTTTAAATGGCTCAGCGAACCAAAGTAAATAATTACAATAGTTTTATACTACCTAGACTTAACTTAGAAGTAATATTATCGAGAATTTTTCCGGCTTTATTGTACGAATATGTAGATGTACCTAAGCAGAGCTCTGTCCCACGCACTATGTCTCTGAAGAGCCTGTGTGGCGAGGTTACAGTGATTCGCTTAGGACTCTCAGGCTAATAAAGAAGGTAATATAAGTAGTATATGCTCACACATCAAGGAAAAAACAAATAAACAAAAGAAACAAAAATCAAAAAGAAGATTGACAACAAGGTACCTACTAATAAAGCCTTAATACCTACTAATACTAATAAAGGTAGCAGGTAGCTACTACTAATGACGTAAAATATTAATTTTTATATGCACTTGGGAAGAGGTGGGTGAAAGGGTTGTGGAGAGTGAAACGCTAGAAAAGTCGATCTTGGCCTACTAGACCTCACCTCACCTCACCTTCTCAACAGCCTATATTGGCCCACTGCTGGACGCAGGCTTCCCCCTGATAAGCGCGTTATTGACTTTTATCGCATGGGGCTAACGCCCATAATCCCCACACTGGGCATACAGGTTGGGGATCGCAGATCGGTGGTAGAATTGTTCTGCAGGGCGCGCTGCTGCTCGCTCCCAGTTGATATCCCTTAGTCGCCTATTACGACACCCGCGAAAATAATTGGCCTGGTGTAAATTCTAAGACGGCTCCACACAGTTACACCAGCACTATGTAATTTAAAAAAACTTTTTTTTTAAATTATTTAATATTATATTATTGGAAATTTTATTCAAGTAATAATTTTAACCTCAGCAACGGTTTAATTGGTTTTCCAAAGCTGTAAATTTAAGGACAGGCAAAAGTGAGTCTAGATAATCCCTTTGACCCTTCTTAGAATGCTTTCAATAAGTTATAGATTATTCTGAAAATCCACCCAGAAGCTCGATTCCATTAGCCTAAGCTACGGTTTAATTGAATTCGCATAAAAAGTTTCTTACTAACTTACTCACGCCATTTGTTAATGGTGCCTAATGGTGTTTTCAAATTAGAAAATACATGATATACTTTTTATGTAACGGTCAATTTTATTTAACAAAGCGGCAAGTGTGCAGACCCCTGAAGGATTATGCTAAACTAAGACTTTTCCAGATGAACGCAACGCATGCTTAAAATGACATCTTCTGACCATTTAAATGGCAGTTTTACCATATAACCGCATGTACATGACTAAAACATGAATTAAAAAAAAAACATTATGTCGCACTCAACACACATGGCAAATCTAGGCCTAGATCTCAGTACTCTGTGAGCTGCTCGGGAGCTGTGGTAAAAAACTAGAATAACATAAAATTCATAATATTTTCTTCGGAAAACACGATTGCGAAAAAAAGTTACGATAAAAAATCATGAAACTATTTTGCACGTAATTTAGTCGAGATGTCAGGAAGCCTGCGGTCTTTATAAAAGATATTTGTTTTGATTCTCAGGTTATTACTAATTCTTTGGTTCTTTAATACAGGTTCTTCATAAGTTAAGTAAATTTCTTGTAAATAAGCAAAAATATCATTTTTGCGCTTACGCCATTCCAAAAACGTATGCTCCGTCCCGCTCCTATGAACGCGAAATTCTATACCTATCCTTTTCACAAAATGGCGCACAATGCGCCCTCTTAACATCAATTAATGTCACTTTTTGTATGCTATGCATATTACATACTTTTGGCGATAAGCGTATGTAGCACGCTATGCACTCATCACACAATCAAAGTGCAAATAAATTCCTCGAAATTTCGTCTTTCACGTCATTGGTTTTATTTTACGAGACATAATTATAACAAGACAAAATTTAAAAATTTAAAAATCCGCCGACGTTTTGGCTGAACAGATTTTCATGAAACATGGCTAAGAACACTAGGGATAAAATTATCTATGACACAAAAAAAAAACGAAAATCGGTTCACCAATTTGGGAGCTACGATACCACAGACAGATACACAGACAGACACGTTAAACTTATAACACCCCCCTCTTTTTGAGTCGGGGGTTAAAAAGGCTTCTTATTTTTATATCTCGATATTTTTCTAAATTATTCTGGACAGATTGCATAGTTAAAAATAAAAAGTCAAGTTCAAGTCGGACTCGTGCACTAAGGGTTCCGTTTAATTGTACTACCTTGTTTCTTGCCAAATACCATGATTCGTGGTCAACAGGGAGTAAGTACCTTGTATATTTTGGTCCAGAGAGAATCATCATTCACATATTTTTGACGTGACAACGTCTTATAAATTGGTTTGCCGGGTGACACTTCAAGAAACTGCGTTACGCTCCGCTCACGTTATGCGCTCACAATGAGAGCGAGTGAGAGGCACGCGTCCCTTCCACTCGGGCATGGTTAGCCCGCCTAAGAGCGAGAGAGACAGACATAAAAAGTGAAAGGAACTCAAAGTCGTTGTCACGTAAAACTTTCGCCCGTATACCGACTTTACAGGCAACCAATTTTTTTGTTGTTAATAAACTACAAATTTACGGTTTTTTCCCGTCAAGTATTTGTGATGTAAGACCTGGTTTCTTGCCAAATGTTATGGTTTTAGGTCAACGGGAAGTACCCTAAAGGTTTTGGCCCATGGCGTGAATCGAAAGTATCGGCTTTAAAGAAAAATCTTCAAATTTACGTATTCGGATTTTTTCTTTCTCGAAAATTTTATGATTCTAGGTCAACGGAAAGTACCCAATAGTTTTTGGTCCATGGCGAGACTAAAAAAAATTTTTGTTTAATGAATAATATTCTTCAAATTTACGGTTTTTGGATGTTTTCTAATGGTACATCCATATGTTGGCCGAATTGGCAGGCGTCCTTTGCACTGAAAAAGGAGTTGCAAATTTTTAACCCTAACCCTAACATTTGACTTTTTTCAAAATCGCCATCCACAGTAAAAGTTATATATAAGTACATATGTAGGTATATATTTCTATACGGTCGCCACCACCAACCCTTTTCTCGAAGCATCTCAAGGCACTTTTCAGCTATCGATATTTTTGTTACAAAAGATACGTAGGGCCCCAAAAATTATGTATTTTAAGTATTTGAACCTCTTGAACAATCTATTGACAGCAATCTAATGACAGCAGCTGTCATTCTGACTGGTCTGATCAGTTGCTGACCAGCAAATTTTTGTTCCTTTATCAGCAGAGGGCCTCTCCATACACCAAAGATTTTGCTTTTCTAATTCAGGGTTGCCATGATTCAGGCAACATATTAATAATGTTCATTATCTTTAGATACTTACATTTTACAGTGACAAAATGGCCTCCCACAAGCTTTAAACAAGTGGCCTGCGAGCTGTCTGTTTTCTGATGCCATCAATATAAAATGCATCTCAATGTTACGAGTTAAAACCCATATTTGAATGCACATTTTTTGGGCATTTTTGTTTAGCGGTGTTCTGCGACAACCTTTAGACTCATAAAGACTGTCAAAACAAAAGACGACGTTTGGTGGCGACTCGGCCGACATGATCACGAATTTTATCTCACGTTTCGATTTGAACGATTGCAAATTGTATGTAGAACGAGTTTGAAATGTTCGAATTCATCAAATTATAATCATGCCTCCCTAGGCAGGCAACAAAAGCACTTTATCATTTCGATACACAAACCTAATAAGCGTGCAAACACAGGAGTCATAATGGATTCAGTGAAACCAGTACAAAGACTGATCCAGCCTACCGACTGATATAGGTCACAGGTGAACTGAAAACAGCTTAACAACTGACAATGTGGGGCGTTGGTCGATCTCTTTGTGATGAGAAACGGAAACAAAGTTTGGGTAGGAACGCCGACAAATATTTTATTTTTTGATGTGGTTTGAAACGCTGACACTTTTTGGTATAAAACGGCAAAAATGAATTTGTGCTGAGAACCTGTGGTGCGAAACAGCAGCGCTACACCCAAATCCCATCTTTGAACAAGATCCGTCAAGTGCGAGAGTAACGCGTGCGCCGAGGGTTTCAGACGTTTGACAATTATACAAATTATGTGATAAATGTTAGATACTTTGTTATTTAATAAATACCTAAAATATACATAGGTATCAAACTATATTCTAGATGGATCGCTGTGCAAACTTCGGAGATAAGGTAAATTTATCAACTATTTTGAATTAATATTTCAAAAAGTATGTAAACCACAGAAATTTCAAAAACTGTTTTGAAATGTACAAACCAATACTTTTCATTTGATATTCCACTCGGTGAGGTAGCCCTCCTTTTGAAAATTGATATTTTTACAGACTTTTACAGACTTTTCTATATATTCCCTGTCATATTATCTACAAACGCCACATACATTTCAGATGGATCGCTCTGCAATCTTTGGAGACGGGGGGAGGGGGAATAGGTATTTTTTCGAGTTTATTCAAAATATTTTATTCATTGTTTAGTTCAGTAACTTTATTCACAAAGAAAATTATACTAATATTTACAATTGAAACAATTGAGCTAACTGCTGACTTTTGTAAACAGTCTACAGATATTATTTAGTAAGTATTTACAATGGAAACAGTTCAGAAAACTGCAGATTGTCGCACACAATCTAGAAATAGTACAATTGATACATCAATCGGATTCGGCATCAATAGCAATCGGAATTGCCTCCAACCAAGCTGCATTACCTACCCCGCTGTATCATGTGTTATTCGTTTACCAGCTTTTCTCATTTACCTGCGTTAAAAGGGTGAAGGCGGTTTGAGGGGAAAGCAAATATTGTCTCAAAACCAACGAGCTTCATTAGCAATGATGTAATTAATTTCACTGTTCGATGAGCGCTCAACGTTTCGGCATGCGGGTTATTTTATCTCAATTACATTGTAAAAACTGTGGGTTTGCTGATAAACGCTTTTGAAATGTTGAATATGAAAGGTTTTCATCAGTGTATAGTCTGTTTTCCCGGTAGAGTACAATCTCGGAGTCTTAAAATCTAGAGTGAATAAGTTCCTTCAGGGAAAGCGAGATGTCTGATGTTGCCGTGGTGGCCACCAGAGATGTGCTACGTTGCTAAGTTTCCAGCTGACCAATAGGATCTCTCCATTATCATATAGAAGCGCACTCATAAAGAAGCGATCCTTAGCAACGTAGCACATCTCTGGTGGAATGGCAGCCTGAGAATTGACACCTCCAACTCTGCCTGTGAATGTCGTAGAGCTGACTAAGAGACTCTACCAGAGCTAAGGCAGCAGCTTCCTTATGTGTGTATTGTCTAGCATTATTTATTTATTTATGTGTATTTTTAACACCTCCCTTGTTTGTGGGAGGCTGGTCCAGTGGCAGTGGACGCCTGTGTGTTGTCATCAACAGTATCTGATCAATGATGTACCAGTATATCAGTATCTGATGATGTATCAGTATCATTACTGAGGTATCTGATGATGTCCTTGAAAATAAAATTGGAAATTTCTAGTTTTGGAAATGAATCGTGTATTCCACAAAACTCTGCGAATATGCCACATTATTGAAATGTTCTTCCCTCGTTAAGTGGTCGACTTATCGAATTTGGCTTTTGTGCCAAATACGTGCATCGAGTAGGTACTAATGAACTGCTTTTAATCCAAACTTCCATTCTTAAAATTATAAATTCGTACTTGTTGGTCTAGCGGTCAGTTTTTTCAACCGCTGATATGAGGTCCTGGGTGCGTATCCCGGGTCGGGTCATTAGGTGTTACTGGGGTTTTTCTAGCAACAAAATTCACAGTAGCAGCCCAGAGTCAAGAAGTAGGCGGTGTTACACCCCCGTGCCTCGGAAAACACGTTAAGCCGTTGGTCCTGCGCTGGACCTCTCCACGGCAAATTTGGCAGGGAGGTAAATGGTATCTCGGGGACGGAAATAGGATACTCAAAAAGCACGTGCAAAGCCGAAGGCAGCAGCTAGTGATTTTATGAATTTTGCGTCTTTGTGATGTGGATTATGATTTAATGATTGATGATGGTTAGAATATTATTAGAATGATTGCTTTAATTTGCATATTTGTGTTTATTTACCATTTTAAAGCCAGGTTTCACCGCGAGCGGAGCGGACCCATTTTAACTCGCAAGAGTAAACTGCATACTGGTGTTTCTGCCAACGGATAACGGAAAGGACTGAGTAAGCTTAAGGCGCTACCCCAAAATCAGCGCCACCACCTATTATATCTCATTTTTATGATATACGAAGGATTTTTCAAAAAGCTATTGGGCAGTTTGTGATACCTATCATAAGCTTTTTTTAATGCCTGTGTAAAAGTTGTGTTTTGTATAGTGCAGAAGTAAAATACTGTGTCACAGATCGCAACGCCCACCTCAAGGATTAGGGAAGATAGTTTGCAATAAGGTTCGCAGTATCAAATATTGTTTGTGTAATCTTCGATATAGTAAATGAAACGTGTGGACTGTATTAACAAGGGGCTGTATTCGTGGACAAAGCAATGCGAGTACATCAGTCGGTGGCCGTAAGGGAATGTGACGTCGTCGGCGCTGGTGCATCGCTGCGCTGGTGTCGTTCGGCTCCGGTCGGCTCGTGTCGGCGGCTGGGGCCGGCGTGGTGGGGATTCGAAGCGGTTGTCTCCGACATACTCCCCGGGTTGAAGCAGGTAGATAGGCAGGCATTCAACAGAATTCTGGAAGGGGACAAATGTTGTTAAAGGCCCTTCGAATGATGGTCCCACCCTTGGTTCTCAAGTCGGCTACTCTGGAGACTCGGTCCCTCGGTCCAGGATAAACGGCTTCCACGCGTCCTAGTAACCAGCGCAGTGGAGGTAAGGCTTTGTCCTTGATCAGGACTAAGGAACCTAATTTGAGCTCGCTTGTAGAAGTAGGCCATTTTGTTTTTTGTTGTAAGGACGTGATATATTCTTTGGAGAATCGAGCCCAATAATGTTGCTTGACGTATTCGATTCTCTTATATCTCTCAAGACACGTAATCCTCTCTGACACCTGCGGATGTGGAACAGACAAAAGTGGTCGTCCTATGAGGAAATGAGCAGGCGTGAGGGGTGTGAAGTCGGAAGGGTCAGAGCTTAAGGCAGTGATAGGACGGGAATTAAGTACGGCTTCAACTTGAGTCAAACATGTTTGCATTTCTTCATATGTGAAGTGAGTAAGTTGGAGAAGCCTACGAAGGTGATGCTTGGTTGAACGAACAGCTGCTTCAGCCATACCGTTGAAATGGGGTGTATAACTGGGAACAAAATTGAACTTGATTCCCTGTTGGGCAGCCTCAGAACTAATTTGACTACTTGAGTCTTGCAAGAAACGATACAATTCATTGCAAGCGCCTACGAAATTTGTGCCGTTATCCGAGGTGATACTTTGCGGCTTACCTCGACGAGCGACAAACCGATTTAAGGCAGCCATAAAACCTTCCGTGGTAAGATCTGTAACGAGCTCCAAGTGTACAGCCTTTACAGACAAGCATACAAAGATACACAAGTAAGATTTAATTAGCTGGCAACCTCGACCTTTACGATTGGCTATCAAAATACTGCCTGAATAATCTACACAGCAGTGTAAAAAAGGAAATTCAAGTGAAGTTCTTGATTGTACTAACTGACCCATAATGGGTTGAACGTTACTGGCTTTGAACCTAAAGCATTTTATGCAACCTTTTACTACAGATTTAGATAAGTTCCTGCCTCCTAAAGGCCAATAAGCTTGACGAATGTTGGATAACAATAACTGCGGTCCAGCATGTAAAAGTCTCAAGTGATACATGTGAAATATGATTTTTGTTATGTGATGTTTGCTACAAAGCAAAATAGGATGCTTTATGTCGTAGCTATAAGCTGAGTTATCTAGTCTGCCACCTACTCTCAAGATATCATTGTTATCTAGAAACGGGGTCAATGATATTAATCTATTTTTCTTAGACAAAGAGTTTCCTGACTTTAAAATACGATATTCATCTGGAAACATTTCTAATTGGGCAGTATGCAAGATAAAATTATGCGATTTATTTAACTCATCGCAAGAAAGATGACCGGTATATTTATTTGACTTGTTTTTACAATTATGAATGAATCTATGTACATACGCGATTATTCTTTGTAAATGTGTAAATTTTGAATACCTACATAAAAGTTTTGTAAATAGGTTGTCATCGTTCTTGTTTAAATTATCATTTATAAGTAAACATGAATTGAGATCCGGTAGATCGTGTTTCTGCGAATCATTAGGCATTTTAGGCCAGTTTTCCACTGACTCACGTAAGAAAGGCGGCCCTGACCACCATAAAGAGGCCCCGCTGATAGAATCAGCCTTCACCCCGCGAGAAACAAGATCTGCCGGGTTCTCCTTGGACGGCACGTAGCTCCACTTGTGGCCGGCGGTACTCTCCTGGATCTCATGAACACGATTACGTACAAATGGCTTAAGTTGGCTAGATGGTGTGGACAACCACCCTAAGACGATCGTCGAATCGCACCAAAAATAACATGAATCTACTTTGTGTGTTATTGAGTTTTGTACCTTAGTACACAGTCTTGCACCTAGTAAGCTCGCTGATAATTCTAAACGGGGTATGGTACAAGATTTTATTGGAGCTACTTTGTTTTTTGAAATTAAGAGCTTAACACAAACAAGCCCTGAGTTACTCACAGACCGGATATAGACACACGCTCCATACGCGCGTTCCGATGCATCTGAGAATGTATGAATTTCGACCTTATCGTAAAAGTCGGTAAGAATCCAACGAGGTATCTGTAACTCATTTAGACAGTGTAGTGTGTTCGCAAAGGAAGACCAAGCTTGCTGAATTTCTGACGAAACCTCTTCATCCCAAGAACATCTGTTCACCCACAACTTCTGCATAATTATTTTAGCTTCGACGACGCATGGACCTACTAGCCCTAATGGGTCGAATATCTGACTGATAACAGAAAGTATGTGGCGCTTTGTTATCTTTTTATGAAGTTCGATGTCAATAGAAAAAGATAACGTGTCCGATTTAGAAATCCAGTGCAATCCTAGCGTTTTTGAAGACGAGTTAGTATTATCTGACAAGTCTAATTTTGTGTTAGTATCGACATTGACACCTAAGAACAATTCGTTCAAAATATGAGTGCTGTTCGATTGCCATTTTCGCAAATGAAATTTTGCTGTGCTCAAGACGTGTGCGACACCTTTACAAAGGTTTATCGCATCGCTTTCTGATGACGACCCGCTAAGTAAGTCATCACAATAAAAATCGTGCGTAATACTTTCCCTTATAGCGTGCAACGTAGGTTCACTGACCTCGCTCAAGGTATTTCTCAAGGTATCCGCATTTACTGAAGACGCCAAACTAACTAAACACTTAGTCGCTAGGAAGGGAGCCGAAGCAGTACCTTGACAAACCGTGTTAAGAGTGTAGGTATTTAGGCGTTCTGAAGGATCGTATCTAAATATGATTTGCTGCAAAGACCGTTGTGAAGGAATGATTTCTACGGATCTATACATTTTTTCGACATCTGCCGAAACCACATACCTATGCTGGCGGAATCTGAGGAGGATCGATAAGAGATCGTCTTGGACCGTAGGACCGACCATTTGAATTTCGTTAAGTGAAACTCTTGAAGAGGTAACGGCTGAAGCGTCGAAGACTGTACGCAACTTAGTAGTTGTACTGGACTCCCGAAGTACACCATGGTGTGGAAGATAATAGCTTACGCTATCACTGTAAGGAACAAGAGTTTGATTTTGTGTCATGTGACCTAACTGCTCGTATTCCTTCATGAATGCTAAATATTTATCTCTAAATGCTGACTCCCGCTCAAATTTACGCTCAAGCGATAAGAAGCGGCGCTTAGCCATTTCAAAGGAATCGCCTAAGACCTGAGGATCTTGCTTGAGAGGAATCGTGACAACAAAACGACCGTCGTCATTACGAGTTGTGTTGAGAGAGAAGCTCTCTTCACATGCTCGCTCCTCCGCAGAAAGAGAGTGCTTAGAAGAAATGGTATCTAGTTCCCAGAATCGAGTAAGGTCATGGTCATTTTGAGTTTGAGTGAAAAAACATTGCGCTAATTTGTCTTTAGAGTTAAGTACGCGACCAGTAACAATCCACCCTAACTCGGAATTACGTAACTCAGGAAGATTTTTACCTAGGCTAATCTTTTGACTACCTAGTACATCCCAAAAGGTGTCTGCCCCGATAAGAATATCCACTTTCGACGGAATATTATAAGACGGGTCAGATAAACTCAAGCCTTGAGGAATATGTATGTGTTTCGTGTCTATGTATGTGATTGGAACAACTGACGTGACATTTTCGAAGATATGACAGTCTAAACGTGTACTATAACTACCATTCATCGACTCAAGTGCGAGTGTGCAAGATTGTGTACTATTAGATACGTGATTATTAAAACCTGCCACTGTGGAGCTGACGTTCCTCCTCGGTAAACCCAGCTTACGACAGAAGTTGTCCGACACGATGTTTATGCCGCTGCCGTTATCCAGGACCGCCCTGGCAGTATGTCTGTGGCCCCGGCTGTCAATCACTCTCACCAACGCTGTGGAGAGGAAAACACGCGACGGAGTAGCATGCTGTATGCTTTGTATGTGTTCTGTGGTCAGAACAATACCTTCCGATGTAGAAGGTGATTCGTTCGAAGAAGAAGCTGAATCTGTGTTTTCTAAGTGCAAAAGAGTGTTGTGTTTCTTAGTGCAATATTTACAATGCGAAAGGAAACATTTGTTTGCAGCATGACCGAAACGTAAGCAATTTTTACACACTTTGAACTCTTTTACCTTAGCAATACGAGACTCAGTAGGTAGGCTTCGAAACGATTCACATGAAAATAGATTGTGTGACTCATCGTCACACAAAGGACATGATCTGCGTATAGATTTTTGTTGTGATTTTTTATCAGAGCCTTTATTAACAATCAAACTCTTTGCATTGTCTATCGATTCATTTTTAGATTTGCTATTTTTAGGTTTACTTTCTTCAATAGTTTCCAATAAGTCCGCTCGTTTATTTAAAAATGCTATAAATTGTGCTAGGGTTGGTGAGGAATCTATGTTATTCCTGTGTTCCTCCCACTCACGACCCGTGACACTATCTAATTTAGAGGACATCAAGTAAATGATAAGCGTGTCCCAATGCTGGGTAGGTTGTTTCAAAGACTTGAGAGCGCGTAAGTTTTTGTTAGTTATGTCAATAATAAAGCGAATCGACTTACATGATTCCGTGCGAATAGGATCCACACTAAATAATGCCTGTAGATGGTTGTTTACCAGTAAGCGACTATTATCAAATCTCTCACAAAGTAGGTCCCACGCAATTGTATAATTAGCACCTTTAAAATCTATGTTTTTAATTATTTGAGCGGCACTTCCTTGGAGAGAAGCTCGCAAGTAGTGAAATTTATTTATGTCGTCTATGCCATCACTATTATGAATTAGAGACAGGAATGTATCTTTGAATTCAAGCCAGTTTTGGTAGCCACCGCTAAAACGAGGAAGGTCAATTTTGGGTAGCCTAACTAAACCTCTTACTTGCGTACCAGATTCTGCGTCACTGAAGCTCGCCACCGATCCCCCGTGGGCAGCATTCTTCGCTTGCTCAGCGAGTAGACTCTTGGCTGTAGACACCATCGAAAAGTAGTCAGTGTCGAACTGCTGTCGCTCCGCGGAAACAACCTGGTCATCGGTCTGTGGCTCGTCTGAGAGAATCTCAATTTCGGTCTGCAAAGCATCGAATTCTTCGTATAAGGGCTCAAATTTTCGTAAGCGACATTCCAAGTCGGTAACTTGATTTACTGTTAAGGGCTTAGAACCAAGAGATTTTAAGTGATTGCTAAAAATTGTCAGTTTGCATTTAATCGCAGAACGTTTTTTAATAAAAGTTTTAAGTTCCGACATTATAACTGCGTAATTTTATAAATGTAATAAAACACAACTGTTGCAAAGAAAATGATAACAGTTATTCACATCAAATGCTTTGAAAGAAAGGAAAAGAAAGCACTGTGTAGATAAGAAATAGACGCGTAAGCGCAGTGCGTGCGTAGCAAATATGTGTAGGCAGGTACCAACTAACTGCGTATGAAGGTTATTTATCAATTAGCGTTCGAGTTTTATGACTGCAATTATGTTACAAAAGGCTTTGTATTGCTGATAACGATTTATCAATCGAGCTAAATGCTTATTACCTAAGTAAATAAAGTTTTGAAAGTTGTAAGCGTACAATTATGACTCAAGTTGTAGCTAGAAAAAATTGAAAAAAAGATTTTGAAAAAGAATATTTGACTGTAACAAGAGACGAGGGAACAAGGAAAAGAATAGGAACGAACTCACAAGATTGTCATGTATCCTTTCACCACAGGGTCCAGGTGACGTGTATTTCTCCTTGGTTGTCCTTCACTTGACCTCGTCCGGTCACTGCGTCAAATATTTGTAGGCCACTACGAATGCCAATATACTTCTCAAGACACTTCTTTGTCCTTTTTTGAGGTGAGAAGGACCATATGTTTGTGTAATCTTCGATATAGTAAATGAAACGTGTGGACTGTATTAACAAGGGGCTGTATTCGTGGACAAAGCAATGCGAGTACATCAGTCGGTGGCCGTAAGGGAATGTGACGTCGTCGGCGCTGGTGCATCGCTGCGCTGGTGTCGTTCGGCTCCGGTCGGCTCGTGTCGGCGGCTGGGGCCGGCGTGGTGGGGATTCGAAGCGGTTGTCTCCGACAAATATTATGAATGGAAATGCATCGTTGTCTGTTTTCCCACCGATAAATGCGGAAAAAATAAGCATAAAGCAGCAGGCTGCAGCTTGTCACACTAATATTATAAATGCGAAAGTTTGGATGGATGGATGTTTGTGACCTCTTCACGCCAAAACTACTGAGCGGATTGGGCTGAAATTTTGCATGCGGGTAATTCTAATCCTGGAATCAAACATAGGATACTTATACTTTTTATCCCATAAATCAGTTCCCATGGGATAAAAATCACCTTTAAAAGTTTATAGAAACACCGCGTGCGAAGCCGCGGACATAAACTAGTTATCTAGTTCCCATAACACAAGCTCTGCTTACCTTGGGGCTAGATAATGATGTGTGAATTGTCCAGCATTATTTATTTATTTATCTATAAAATGTAATCGGACATTAAGCCCGCTCTGCTTTTGACTCCAGTTCGCTATTCCAGCCTTTTGCTGCTGAGCAAATATAAACCTTGTTGATTCTACTTACCATAGCATTATCGAAAAAGTAATTTCATTTTATTACGTCAAGTTGCTTTCTTCATGCGTTACGTAATGAAGTCGGGAAATGTTGTATGTAAATGAAAATTTATTCGCTCTCCCGCTTTCATGGGCAGAAGAAATATTTTTAACCGAACGATGATGATAGATTTTTAAAATTGAAAAGAAAAATATGTAAAAGATGTTTAGGATTTTAGTTTTATGAATGTAGGTAAAATTGGGTGTTTAACCGTCATTCATGACAATGAACAAAAAAATTCTATTTGTTGTAAAAGATTCTAACTCTAGTTGATACGCGAGGCATGGAAGGAGAAATAAATGGACATAATAATTTAATAATTATTATGTAAGCGGGTTAACGTTGGTGTTCTTCCAACACAAACTAGGTTCGTAGTTAACCCGCTTACATTCATAATGAATTCGTCAAACTACGGAAGTTTTTATAGTAAAATTATTATGTCTATTTACGAGTACCAATATGCATTAACTGACTCGCTAAACCCGTAAACAAATTGTCATGCGATCTGCAATTTAAAAAACAATCCTGAATTTCCCCTTGAATATCCCTCTTAGGAAGCAAAAATTGAAATCGAAAATCAAGGTTCAGTATCTCGAATATTATGATCAAAATAAGCCGGAATCCTTACATCACTATACCATCCATTGCTTGTTTGGAGGGGATTCCGTTAAGACATTATGTGTCCCGAAGTTTACGTGATCATTGTATACGGAAATTATACAGGAACTGTATTCACTTCAATGTCGGAAAAAACTTGTCTTTACCTTGCCCTTGTCCTTGTGTAAAATTTTCTTACTTTTGGCGTACAGGAGACTATTCAAATAATGACACTTAATTTTCTTGCCTTTACATGTATTTACTTACGTCAATGCCTTGACCCTGTTATTATTTGTGAGCCCATGGAAAACTAGCTGCAATCCTCGAGGTGCCCTGTACTCAGTTGATCGCCTCCCATGCGACTCCCAGACAGCGTATTTTCTATCTATCTAATTTTATAAAGGCGAACATACCCAGGTACTAATAAAGTTAGAGATCACGTAGCTCGCTCCTAATGCATCACACTCAGCCGATCCCAGCCTAGTATCACCCGTTTAATACTAGATACACCGGGGATGCTCGATAACGTCTCTCACTTGACACTATTGCTATTAGGTTCTTACTTTTGGAAGTCGAATAGAATTCTGCAACTTTCTCGTAAGCAGGGCTCGTAGTCCTAAAAACGAAATCGAATTTTCTGATTCGTTTTCGTGCAAACGCTAATTATAAGCAAGCGACTTGAGAGTTGGTTTTGCACAACTAAGAAAACGAATCTTCGATTTTCCTTCTCAGAGTAGACCCTCTGGAACTTAATTTACTGCCTAGCTTCCGCTGCCGCCACGACGAGGGATGCGTGCATCTTGGACCATGAAAGTGTTTTACTTCGTTGCAGAATGGCTAACTATTTTCCATTACATGTTTTAAAAAGTTACCTATATATTTACCACCTTGTAAAACATATTTTTTCTCTTCTTCTGTCGTATTCTTCGTTGCTGAAGTTTCTACAAAGCTTTCACAGAGACGCTGATAAACCGCTTTCACACCGCTCTATACTCATTATGTTATTACATGGTCGTTGATAAATTCTACCTCGTCTTATTAATAAAGCCTAAAAGTTCCTTTTTCAGTAATAGACTTCACCTTCACCTTTGCTGTACCTGGCTGCCTTCTCTACTGTACATACCTACAGGCATCCATGCTGGGTTATAATGAAAAACAAAGCAGATAAAAGTCACCACAGCCAGACCGAAAAATATTATCATTTTCATCGTTATAAAATATAAAACCCCATTTCTGTTATTGCCCGTGTCAAAAGCAGAAGCACAATGTGGGCTTAATGCAAGAGCTCATTTAGCAGAATTAAACCATCATAATGAAAATTGTTCGACTTTTTACACTGCAAAATTTTAGTTCCTATCACTAAAGTTCGTTGGTTGTTTGGATTTGCAAAAATAACCGTTGACACGTGGGAAAATATTCTGGAATGGAATATTTGGACGAATAAACTTATTATATTAGTATATAAGTATAGATAAATTACATTTATTTAGCACATAGAACATACGAATAACCTATATAAGTAACACAAAATAAATGGAAGCTATCAAAAACAATTTGCTATGTATTTTCATAGCATTTTTCAACAGTGTCATGTAGATATTATCGCAATAGATACTTCTTATATCTTACCCGAGAGCTGGTGAGTATCTGGCGCAGCGCATCAGCATTGCCATACAGCGTGGCAATGCAGTCAGCGTCTTGGGGACGCTTCCGACTGGTATTATTATTATACTTATTATAATATTATTAAATAGATAAAGATATTTAGGAAAATTACCCACGTCATTGAAGTGCTAAATTGTCAATTCGTTGTATTGTAAAAATTTACTTTTACTCAAATGTCAGTTTCCCTATTAGAAAATATATTTTTCTCTGTTTCGTGGTATGGGCACCAAATGCAATCGAGCGATGCGAAGCAAGCTAACTCGACTCACATTCGCGAAGATATACTAAGCAGTTTATTGCACAAATTGTAAACAGCTTTTAGCTAAAAGCATTGTAACAATAAAATAAATATTCTCACGAAACCTTGCCATTTAGATTTTACAGCGAATCGCGGAATCGGTAGGTACTTTAAAATACTTTGCATTAAAACTGTTGTGCCAATGTTCTTTAGTCTAATGGCATCTGAGTGTCGACCTATCATTATCATATCGGTTACCAACCGAACTAAACAACCTGGTTGTCTACGTGGTACATAGGTATATCTCTAATGTCGCAATCTGGGGACGTTTTACTTAATATGTCACACATGGCAGGTGGATTGGCAAACGGATTCGTGATCCTTTGTTCTCTTAATATAACATTAGCAGAATATTATATTAGCAAAATATTATATTCGCAAAATAATACACAGCGAACAATCACAGCCAAAGATGTTTCTGATATAAACGTAATTATAAAATTAATCTTCCTAATGATTTTGATCTCACCCAGTAGCAATCTCTGTAGGTTAGCATTATAATTATGGACATTATTATATGAGCATTATATGTATGCATTAAAACTGTCGTGCCAATGTTTTTTAGTCTAATGGCATCTTATCGTCGATTTATGAACTACCATCATCTTCATTTCAGCTCCGTTAAGTGGAATGGTGAACACAGGCCTCCATCTGGCGAATTCTATAATACTTTGTATTCTTCAAACACAAATTATGTTTCTACATAGCCCGCTTATATTCATAATCATAACGACGCTATTACTTGTATTGAATACTGCAAAAGTCGGCAAAGTGCGAAAGTCGGCACTAAGCTCCGAAATCAATAAATTCTGCAAAAGTTACAATGGGGGGACGTTTTACCAACATATGTTCTCTACTCTCATCTGCTATGTTGGTAAAACGTCCCCCCGTGGTACCTTACGGTAATCACGGTGGTGATTACCTTATGGTAATCACCATGCGGCAGGCAGATTGGCAAACGGATAGGTAATCGCAGTGGAGGTGTTAAATATAGACAAAATACAGCTGCTGCACATTCTCTGGTACATAGAATCCCATAATCGCTTTGATGTAAGATTTTTAAGCAATTTTTTTTCGAAAACTCTAACTACCAATCCAAACAACGTAAAACAAACTACAAATAGTGAAGTCAATTTACATTGAAGCTCAAAAAAGAAACGTAAGTAGAGAATCTTTCGCTCCATCCATTTCCATCGGATATTTTGAGTCACGCGATGCGGCCATAAGTCTAGAAGCGTACAGAACGGAGGCTCTACATTATCCGGTACGATATCGTCTGAATTATTGATCCACAGTTTCGAATGGAAGTGAGAATAAGAGAAGGAGTAGAGGAGTCCGAGTTGTAGAGAAAAGAAGGGCTTAGAAATTAAACACTGTTTTATGGTACCGGTACCTATAGTAGACAAAATACGCGCTTATAGGTAGGTATTGAAACGCGTGTTTTGTGTGGGTTGTGTACGGTACCAGTTGGTTTTTCTTCTTCTCATTCGTAGCGTTCTTGGCAGAACGGTCGTGGTCGTCATGACGATTCTTTTGTTGTATGGGCTTATATCGCTCGCCTCACGATATATCGCCAGTTGGTTTTTAAAAGACTGTAAAAGAAAGAATTGTGTACTTGCTCTTAGGGCCTCGGAAAGGAATTGAACAAATGTTCGGGCGAGTTGGGCGTCGGAAAGATATGAGTTCAAAACGAGCGTTTAAGTGTGGGTTGTGTCCGGAACCAGTTGGTTTTTAAAAGACACGTTACCAAAGCGTGCGCTTCAAACCACGCATTGTGCATTTGCTCTTAGGGCCAATAAAAATTGAAACAAATGTTCGGGCGAATTCGGCATCGGAAAAGCATGAGTTCAGCTTAGTGCACGTGCACTCTGGTCCTCGAAGAACCAATATTCGTCCCGCATAATGTGAAAAGGCACTTATTCTGGCAGCTTTAAATAGGAATGTAGAACCACATTCGGGAAGCATCTTGGCATTACGGGAAAATGTATTTACAATTTGCTTGTTAGATTTGCAGGGATTTCAGGAAATTTTCGTTGAAACTATATGAGAATTTATTTTAATTGTATATAAGGTTCTATTTATTATAAGAAATCGATCCTTGCACATCAATATTTTTGTGCAAAACTCCAGGTGACTTTTATCTGGTAACGCTCTTGGAGCCTAATATTTTTTTTTTTAATAAATGGCAAGTATTTTTATTTTTAACTAGCTGCGCCCCGCGGCTTCGCCCCCGTGGAAATTTATGTTTCCAACTTTCTTAATTTTTTCTTTCATAAGAACCTTCTCCTGACAATAACAAACACAACAAAGAAAGAATTAGCGAAATCGGTCTAGCCGTTCACGCGTGATGCCGTGACCCAGGAAAACGGATTTCATTTTTATATATATAGAAGATAATAATATGGATTGGCATATTTCTTGATATTCATCTTAATAACAGCCAAGCTTTGGGCACAAACTAGAAGCCTATGCAATTTTGCTACTAATTATGTGCCCGAGTTATTGACACAAACACCCATAGCGGTCTCTGCAATTAAGGCGCAAGAACCATGTTCTGAAATACAAACACGTCACCTTTTTTCAATGGACTAGGGGTTCCATGATGACCTACTTAAATTTTGCTATGAATACACAGGCACAAGCTACTTTAGGATATTTTAAAAGATCAGCGGTTCTAATTATGCAAGCGCTTACAAAAGGAGCACATTAAAAGCGCTTTGTTGGAAATGTTTTGTGGGGACATTTTTCTTCATTCTGCCCTATTTGAATAACGAAAATGTATTCTTAGCTGGCGCTTGGTTTTACAAGTCAATTCGGTAAAGGAACAAGCCAATTAAATTGTTCTACTTTATTTTGGGAAGTGATTTGCCGGTTGTCTTCAATTCTGTTGAAATGTTGCTTTTTGTCCGATTTAAATATTTGGGTCTTGGTAAGTCGGTATTAAGTCGAAGTGTTTGGTTTAAAGGTTTATCGTCAAGTTTTGGAAATAAAGTCGTTTTAACGTTTATGATCATTTGCCCATTTAGCCCACTGCTGGACATAGGCCACCCACAGCGCCCTGTCTTCAGCTCGTCGCAACCAGCATCTGCCTGCAGTCTTTCGCACGTTGTCCTCCCACCTGGCCGAAGGAGTTTTTACGATAGTTTCTGTCTAATGTCATACCCACCCGTTTTATGTATTATCAACCCTATCTTGTCCCATAGGAAATAAACTAGAACACCCGGAATAATTATATGCAGATCGTACAAGCATTTGACCCGAGGCGGGAATCGAACCCGCAAAGTCCTGCGTCGCAAACGGACCTTCGCCCGCTATGCCGCTGATGTTGTCGAGGTGTAGGTGTGATGGAGCTACACAAAAATGTTCCATGTCTGACCATAGCATCAAGCTTCGATGACCATCAGTATCTCTGGCCAGCACAACACTGCATTGATTTTATTCTACCGCGTGGCCAGCCACACGTGCTAGAATTATGGTAGAATGTTAATGGTTAGTGTATCAAAATCAAAATCAAAAACTCTTTATTTCCATAAATACAATAAATGTACACTTAGAAAAGGACAATTTATAAAATTAACACTGACTCTACCTACCTAGGTACCAAACTTAACGTGGTGTGGAAGATCTGTGCGCTTTCTGCGCTTTTGAAATCATCATAAGAATGACTATATGGATGTACTTACTTATACTCCTGCCAAATCAGAGGTAAATGTTTGTTAACAAAACACCCATAGGTACTTAATCAAAAATTCACTCTGTTGCCTTGTATTTTGATACGCAATTTACCTTCCTTGTCAAAAACTTTCATAAGGTATTCATTTGGTCTCGGCCAAACTTGATCCTGCGACTAACTTCAAGAGGAGAACAATAGTTCATACACTATGAAAGACTCGAAGTCTACAGGAATTCTTCCAATTCTTGAAATCACGGTCCAACGTACTAGAGATTATTTGAAACAATAAATTTGATAAACTGATAATTTTTTTTTTTTTAGAAAAAACATAAATCATTTATTCACAAAGAAAATTATACTAGTATTTACAGTTAAAACAATTGAGCTAACTGCCGACTGTTGCAAACAGTCTACAGATAGCTCAACTGATCCATATCAACACCAGTCGGAAGCGTCCCCAAGACGCTGGCTGCATTGCCACGCTGTATAAACTGATTACTCGAGAGTAATCACAAAAAACGAATACCAAATCGTTCACAGTTTCAGTTGGCAACATGCCCGCCTGCGTCCAATGCAATGGAAGTCATCGTCTCCGACTGTTCCGAGTTATTGGGAAAAGATGTTGAAGAGAGGATTGCAGAGATCGTCCAACGCAAGTTTTGCTTCAATTGTCGCAAAGGACACTCGTCGATGTCAAAAAACTGCAGGTTTCTTTGTAAAAAATTCAAAAAGAAAACAGATCTCAAACTTCTTACAGAAAACAATACTCTCTTGCATAGGAAATCATCTCAGGCTGTATTAACAAGTGTGCATTGTAATGCCGAAACAGAAACCAAACTGGTCAATTATGAGTATGATGATCACTTAGGTATATAAATGGTATTGATATGGATCAGTTGAGCTACCTGTAGATTGTTTGATTGATTGTTAGCAATATGAGAATGAGAATATTTAATTTGTAACTCAATCAACAAAATAAAATAATAGTTATAGCTTCTGTCGATTAGAGTCACAAAACGGTCTCTGTCTCAGCATGAGTTAGCAGTTCGCTCAATTGTTTCAATTGTAAATACTAGTTCTAATTTATTTCTATTATTTGATTGTCATTTTCTTTGTTAATAAAGGACCCCTTAGATAACTTAGTCAGTATGCCGTTTTCTAACTACAACTGCGGTATACGGTTAAGATTGTACAATAAATTACAAAATGTCTTAACAAACAAAGTCCCGCAAAGTTATGGATAGGTACTTGAAAAGGAGGGCAAGGAAATAAAATAAGAAAGAGGTGTTCGCCAGGGTGACCCTGTATCACCCAAACGCCCTATCACCCCGCGAAAACTGTTTGACACCTGTGTTCTGCCCGCTCTTACATATGGTTGCAAAACCTGGGCTACCACTAGAGCCCACAACAAAAAACTAGCAACGTGCCAAAATTCCATGGAAAGGAGTATGATGGGGAAAAAACTCTGTAATAGAATCAGAAGGGCCACTATAAAGAAAACACAAATACAAAATATGGAACAATAGCCATCAGAAAACTGAAGTGGAGATGGACTGGGCATACAATCCGAGGAAGCGAAAATGGTCAAAATCTATACCTAGGTAATGTACCTACTGGTTTACAGGAAACAATAGAAGGAAACGAGGTAGGCCATCGAGGAGATGGGCTGACGATATAAAGGCCACAGCAGGTGGCACATGGTCTAGATTGTAGGAGAAAGAAATGTATTGTAAATTGTAGGTAAAAATTGGAGGAGGCCTTTGTCTAAAGAGGCACATAAACGGATACCGAAGCAGAGAATTTAGTCTAAGTCAGTGTATTTTACTGCTTATTGTAAAGAAAAAAAAGAAAATTAAAATTAAAATTAAGCTGTCTGAATATAAGGCTTATATTACCGATTATTATCTTTCTTACAATTGTTTTCAATAAGAACCGAAGGAGTAACATGTTTCCTCGGTGGTCAAATTTTATAACGAAATCTAATTAAACTTTAGACACGATAAGAAATGTTTAAAAAGTTATAAAGATGATTTTTCATAAAACTTTAGTAATAATTCACCATTATTGCCTGTGATGGTATAAATATGATAAGGAGGTAGGCACCTGGGTATCTTTTAGGAATATGTATGGAGGCAAAGATTTAAATCTTGGTACTTACCTATGTTTACCTACATAGTTACCTACCTACTTATTCTTTTCCATGCCACCGTTGGTGATCAAAATGGATATTGTATGGATTACCTAACCTTTGAAAGCAAAAAGTACCTACCTACTTACCTATAATACAAGTATAGTATTACAATATCTGTACCTACCTTTAAGGAACCGTTTGGTGTAAGTGAAAAGCTACATCCATAGAAGTTCAAACTTTCGAGAGAAAACCTCACTTCCTTGGATTACATCGAAAATTAATCCTCCTTAGATTAGAGACAAAAAGAAGCGGGAACTTCTTTTCTTTCAAACCAAGGAGGTTCTATTTTTCCATGGCCAACTTGAATACATGCGCTTTGGAATACAACCTTCTACGCATGCGTGATAACCATGGCGTCCCACGTCGTCGAACAAATGACAGTTGTGACAACAAGCGCGTCAGGAAGGAAATGTTTTACCAAATTCCGTGAAAAATAATGTACAACTCGATTTATTTTACCATTTCTATAAACAAAACTACACCATATCGTTTTAAAATCAACTGTTCTAGAATTGCGTGAAAATTTAGTTACTTAGTTGAAGGTTATTTTACCTTGTGTTTACCAGTTACATTGTAAATAATTCAAAACTTTTGGTGCAGTGTTGTATTTACATAATTTCAAAAGTTTGCAAGTATAGCAGCATTGTGTGTGTGTTCGGAAAGTACCAGGAGCGTAGGACTGAGGAGAAGGTGACGGCGGCAGGCGCTTTCTGGAAAACCTCATGAGGTGAGTTCTTAATTCATGCTCAATGGAGGTTAGCTTTTAAAGTCCAGAACAGCCTAACTAAGCTTGCATATGTACCGACTTTCAGCCGTATTCTCAGTGGCTTAGAGTTCATAATTTTTACAGTCAATGAATCCTTACAAAATAGAAACGTAATGCCTTCAAACGTAGCGTTTATTTTTGTTGATTTGGAAGGCCTTGTGGGAATGAAGAAGTCATTGTAATAGAAAATAATCAGGACATAGATAGGTATTTCGTTTTAGATCTACTTACTTACTTTAAGAAAACAGAAAGAAAGGAAAGTCGAATAAGTTAATTAGGTATGAGTTTTTTCGATCAGCGATTTGTGATTTTCGAAGTAACTACTAGGAAGTTACCTTCCTACTACCTACTACGTACGCCGAAGTAGTAACTTACCTTCCTACTACCTACTACGTACGCCGAAGATTTATAGGTACGTACATAGGGTAACCTACTTAAGTGCCGATATAAATTTTCTTTTACTGAAACATTATGTAGAACTAAGAATATTCTTAGAAGGTCCTGAAACATCCATTTATCGGAATTCAGAGGTAGAAACAAAAAAACCGTGTTTTCTAAATAAGGGAAATACTTAGATAGGTACCTTATAAGACTGTCGATCTACCTGCCTCTATGTAATAATAAATAATGCTGAACAATCCACAATCTAGATGATTGCCCCAAAGTAAGCAGAGCTTGTATTATAAGTACCTACTAGATAACTGGTTTAGATCGTACAAACATTTGTTCCATGGTGGCAATCGAACCCGCAACCTCCTGTGTCACAGGCGGACCTTCGCCCGCCGCACCGCATCGGTCGTCTTCACAGCACACTAAGTATTACACTAATATTGTAAATGAGAAATTTTGGATGTATGTTACCTCTCCACGCTAAAACTACTTTAACTTTTGCTGTATGCAAAATTTCAACCCAATCGGTTCAGTAGTTTTGGGTTCAGTAGCGTTAGAAATAAACTTGAACGTTTCCAAGGAAACAACGCGTCTGAAGACGCGGGAAAAAACTATTAGTACAAAATATAACACACAGTAAAGTTTGTTAGTTATGAGTGATTTCTGGAATTACCTACCTACCAGTCCGTTTCTGCTAATTCTTTGACAAATACTGAAGTGGGCTATGTTTTATTCAAGTACAGCGAAGCCGCGGGCAGAAGATACTATGCCTCTAAGACTATGCTCCGTCCACGCATTTATTTTCTGTGACTGAATGAATTAGGTAATGCAATTTTTCATAAACTCGAAACAATATAATAGTGATGCGGCGGGATCTATCGGCTCTAAAAGTATCGGGACTAACGAGAACTTTGATATTTATCGAGCTGATAGGTTATGTGTGAATGAAACATTGTATTCCTTGTTGGATTTGCGGTCAGCTTGTTTTTATGATTATGAGGTCCTGGGTTCGAATCCCGGGTCGGGCCAATAGTTGTTAACGGGGTTTTTCTAGCAAGAAAAAAATCACAGAAGCAGCCCGGAGTCAGGAAGTTGGCAGTGTTACACCCCCGTGCCTCGGAAAGCACGTTAAGCCTTTTGTTCTGCGCCTGACCTCTCCCCGATCGTGTCGGTCTGTCGTCCTATCGGATTATGAGAGTGTGGGAATAGGGTGCACATCTGCACACTATAATATTTCCTGCGTCCTGAGACTAGCCGACGTGGTCGAATTTCGGCTAGGAAGACATTAATGTTTCATTAGGTCAAAGAAAATAAATGCGTGGACGGTGTTTAGGTACTCAGTAAATGGGTCTCGGTATCTTAAATGGACTTAAGTAAAGTTACTTACAAGTTCATATTTCCTCGTGGTGCAATGATCGAAAGGGTCAGCCGATTATGTAGATACGAACAAACTCGAAGCAAACCATAGGTCTAATTCAAAGCCACAAACAAGCTAAAAGTCATCTACTTTAAACCATATTAAATTTCAAGTTCGTACCCACATTAATTCTAATCAGGTTGAGCGTGGGGTGAAAATTGCCTCTTCATTTACGTGAGTTTTCGGTTGCCGCGTCTGGAATCTTGTAACTCTACCCGGCACACGTCGGCACTTTAATTATATAGGTGTAATCTATCGCGGTCGCTAGCTACCGAAAACTGAACGGTCTTAACCTACTGAGGTTTGTTGCCATAGATCAGGAAACCTTAGAAGTGCCTGACTTTTTGAAGTTAAGAAGAAGAAAGTTGGCAATGTTGGCATACTTGTTACTCTCAGCTCACCTCAGCCTATATTGGTCCACTGCTGAACGCAGGCCTACCCCTGATAGCCACCTTATTGGCTTTTTCTCATGAGGGGTAGTACCCATAATCACCCTGCTGGGCACGCTGGCTTGTCTGTCAATAAAATGAAAAAGGTGTGATTTGTGCTTGAAATCCTAAGTGCGGTTTGTGCGTTTTCGTGACCAATAAAGTAATAAAGTACAACAAAAGTAAAGTAATTACTTTTGTTGTATTGTATACTAGCTTCTACGCGCGGCTTCGCACACGTATTTACGGTAGAATAAGTAATCTATTACCTAAGTTAGGCTTTGCTCAAACGTACGCCAAATTTCATCTTGATCTGTTCAGTAGTTTTAATAGTTCAGTAGTTTTCAGTAGATTTTTATGATCGCTATACCTACATGTATTTTTTCTCGATAATTTACTGGTTTTAATGATATAATATGAACATCATACTTATTATTCCTCTAAAGTTTATAAATTTTTACGGATGTACAGGCGCTATTCTCGAATAGAACGTAGACTGATAAAATCAGATTTTATGTTTTACATGTACCTACCTCGAATTTCATCTTTAGGGATCCTAGGCATGACCTAATCTGTGTCTTAGGTAACAAACTTGTTTGTTCACATCTTCGTTACCGGACATTCTTAAGCATAATATTAGTAGGGTTTAATAGATATGTATTAAGTCCTAAACAGTTGAATGGTAAAGGCACGTGCTGTCTCCCTGCGGCAGTACGATAAAGCGCATTTCGTGCACATTTTACACACAAAAACCTGCTTCAAACAAGGCCTTATTTTCACAGTTTTGTAAGTGAAAATAATATGGAATTTAATGAAAATAATATGGAATAATATGGAATTTTGCGGGACCAAAACTAACCCGGATCAGAAATATTTTTTATGGGACCGTCTCGGGATCATCACATCACATCACACTTCACATCACACTAATCACACTAATATTATAAATACGAAAGTTTGGATGGATGGATGGATGGATGTTTGTTACCTCTTCACGCCAAAACTACTGAACGGATTAGGCTGAAATTTTACGCAATTTTGAGCATACAGGTAAGTCTAACCCTGGAATCAAACATAGGCTACTTTTTATCCCATAAATCAGTTCCCATGGGATACAAATAACCTCAAAACGTTTCCATAGAAACAACGCGTGCGAAGCCGCGGGCAGAAGCTAGTTATCTATAAATAAAATAATATGGGCTCTATCTACTTTATCTACACAAAATTATCAAAAAACAAAGGTTTTACTATTTAAGTACCTACTATTATATTTTTGTTCTCTATGCAATAGCAGAAGAATCATCATAATTGACGGAGAAATCAGCGAACATACAAACAGGTGAATATAGAATATTCAAAGTCTATTTAAACCTATTTACTATATACCTTTATACTAACCTATTTAAAGTCGGTTGAAAAAGATTCTAACCTATCGAGTTATTAACATTAGCAATCCGATTTATAGGAATAAATATGTTAGTTTTCATTTTCATAACTCTCATTGCGTTTAGTTACAAACAGCCGATTGATCTACTTACACAAAATTAACTAAAAACGAAAGTTTCACTCTTTACTATAATCTAATTTTTATTCTTTATACAATAGCAGAAGAATCATCAAAATCAAACAGTAGGTCTAGCACGGGGATAGTTGTCTAGGGTAGATTAGAGAAGAATGACATCGCATTGTCATACATTGCGTAAATTATTGAAGTTGAAGGAACGAGTTTCAAACATATTACGCATTCTATGACGATGTGACGTAATTTTTCTCTATTCTCCCCTAGACAACAATCCCCGTGCTAGGCCTGCTGGTGAATATAGAACCTCCCTATTTAAAGTCGGTTGAAAAAGATCGTAACTTACCTAACCTATCGAGTTGTCAACATTAGCAAATCCGATTTATAGGAAGAAAGATGAAAGTTTTCATTTTCTTAACTCCCATTGCGTTCAGTTACATACAGCCGATTGATATCTTTGAACACAACATAAAATTTACTGTACCTACTATTATTTTACAATTTACTTTATAAGTCACACTAATATTATAAATGCGAAAGTTTGGATGGATGGATGGATGGATGTTTGTTACCTTTTCACGCCAAAAGTACAGAAAGGATCGGGCTGAAATTTTGCATACATTTAATTGTAATCCTGGAATAAAACATAGGCTACCTTTTATCCCATAAATCAGTTCCCGTGGGATAGAAATCACCTTAAAACGTTTCCATAGAAACAACGCATGCGAAGCCGCGGGCATAAACTAGTAACTGGTAAAGTAAACAAATAGTCTAGCAAATGGATAATGATAAAACCACCAGATAGTGCATAGATAGTGTGTAGGCATGGACACAGCGTTCATTTGAGCGGATATAATAGAATTAGTCCATTACATGGTCGATAATGGTAACTCCATGTCGGATAAGCCTAATGCACGCTTGGTTTGCATAATCTGCATTTCAGGAATTGCAAATCAATATAAATGGCCTCATACTACTATGTAGGTACCTAATTGCTTTGTTCCGTAAGTAAGTAAATTGTTTTGAAAAGGCATCACACTAATAATAAAAATGCGAAAGTTTGTTAGGATGGATGTATAGATGGATGTTTGTTACCTCTTCACGCCAAAACTACTGAACGGATCGGGCTGAAATTTTGCATACAGGTAGTTCTAATCCTGGAATCAAACAAAGGCGACTTTTTATCCGATAAATCAGTTCCCATGGGATAGAAATCACCTTTAAACGTTTCTATAGAAACAACGCGTGCGAAGCCGCGGGCATAAACTAGTTTTCTATAAATTAAATAGATTTTTGGTAGTAACAAATTCATAGATTTGACGACCTCTGTGGCGCGGTGGGCGAAGATCCACCTGCGACGCAAGAGGTTGCGGGTTTGATTCCAGCCTCGGGACAAAATAAGTTGGTACGATCCGCAGATATTTGTTCCGGGTGTTCTGAATGCTTTCTATGTATTATAAAAACTAATATTTACATATCTTTGTAGTACATTGTTTAAAGTATATCAGTTTTCTAGTACCCATAAAACAAGCTCTGCTTATCTTGGGGCTGGATTATGCTCTGTGAATTGTCCAGCATTATTTATATTTTTTTAATTTCGTTGGTTCATTTACTACCAAAAAAAATTCTTAAATCACTACACTCATGTCACTTTCACATCATAACAAAGTCCTGCGCCGATCTGTCTGTCTGCCTGAAAAACTCAACATAATAACGAACTGTTCATACAGTTTCCAGTTTTCACCAATGGACAGAGGGATTATAAGGGAGGATCAGGTGTATAATACATTACCTCAGGCAGGTGTTGGGTAAATTGTTTGGAATATGACGATAATAGTTGAAGGTGTCTGAAAAAATCATAATTAACTGGGAGCTTTGCTGGCGTGCGCAGAGCATACCAAAGGCCCTAGATGAAAACAGTACGGAATAACTGCTCTTATAGAGATCTATTAGGCTGCTTTGCTAACCGTACCAAGGTAAAAAAGATTAATTTTATCCTAGGTCCGTGGGGTACAGAGGCTCTCCAGGTTTTTAAATAATATCTGAGCGTCTGGTCAAAACGACGCGTGACCCCGAGAGCTGATGAGTTCTGGCGCAGTGCATCAGCATTATCATACAGCGGGGTAATGCAGGCAGCGTCCTCAAATGCTTCCGACTGGTATTGATATGGATCAGTTGAGCTACCTGTAGATTGTTTGCAACAGTCTGCAGTTAGCTCAATTGCTTCAATTGTAAACACTACTTCTAATTTGTTTTTAATATTATCAAAATATCCATTGGTTCTGATAAAACTTAAATAATAATAGTCATCAAGAATACTTGTCGTTTCTTTTCTAATTTTATTTACTTAATACTTAGTTTGAAATCGAATTCATATTCAGAATTGAGGTAGTTAGGATAACCTTAATGCTAATAGATACTGTCGAGTCTGTAAAGTCTAATAAAATCATGTTAAACCACGGATAGCGTGTCTACGAACCCGAGCAAAAAGCGGATAAATCTGTGCAAAAACAGGAAAGGCTTACACTAAAACCGTAGGCTTTTACGCCGAAAATCGCGTAGAGATATGACGATACGGGCCATAACAATAATTTTAGATTCATTATACAGTTACAGTGCGTTATTGTGGCGCATTTTGAGGCATTGTTTAATTTTTTGTTGGTATAATCCCACTTTGAGAACTGGGTATTATAAGAGACCTACATGAACACTGACGACCTGAAAAACCAGTTGAAACATATTATTTGTAAAGAGTTGTACTTAGGTCAAAAGATAACCATGAAAAATATAAAGGTAATGGCTTTCTCATTAAAATATCACAGTGACCTGGTACTTCAACAAAAAAGTGGGCTTCTTTATCTACTTAAATCAATAAGTATATAATGCTGGACAATCCACACTTCACCATCTTGCTCGAAGTAAGCAGAGCTTGTGTTTTGGGTACTACTACCTTTAGGGCCAGATGAAGCCGTGTGAATTTTCCAGCAATATTTTTATGCATTTGATTTTAAATGATAGAATAAAACAAAGGAAAATTACCACTCGCGATTATGTTCCAGTAATGTTTCCAATGCTATGACACCCTGGCAGACAGGAGATGGGAGAAACAAAAAAAAAGCGATTTTTCTCCAGGTGTGGTTTTATTACGTCAAGGTGCTTTTTTTGGATTACAAGGTTGATAATCAACTTGTGTCATAGCAGTTGCTATCAGCTGTAGTAGAGGGATGTTTTTGCGAACTTTTTTACCGTTCCTCGTAAACCCTGGCTTCCTATAGAGTTTTACGGGAGGTATTCACCCCAGGAAAATTGTGAGCTGAATTCATAATGGTGTAATTAATGAGCGACAGAACGTTGGAGCAGGAAAGTCTTGAATGGCTGTGCTGTTCTTGTCACAACGGATCTTAGGTAGGTACTTCTTGTGGAGCATAGGTATAGGTCACAAGATAGTTCTTAAATGATGATGATAAATGATGATGATTAATGATTAAATTATTGAAATTATTGAAACTAAAACCAGTACCAGAACTGGATAGTATTAATGATGATGATGATGGCCTCCACGATGGATTCTTTGAAGGCGAACCATGCAGTTCTGGATTGATACTAATAAGTAATACCTTCTTAATAATTCAGTTTGTAAGTTATTATATAATTGGCAGGATGATGATAATGAGGTCCTCTTAGCCCCGAATTTTGGCCACGGCGGCGGCGGCCAGTCTCAGAGACTAGCCACATAGTCTATATATCACATATTGAACCACTACCTGTAACTAAATATTAACTTATGACTGCCACCGTCACACTCAACCTGCCATGTTGCATCGCTGCTAGGCAGTGAAAATGTGATTTTCCCGATGTCTTTTTTAATGTTTCTAAAGAGTGTCAAGAGTAAAGGCCAGTCTCAGACTAGCCATGTGCACAGGACACATTGGCAGATTGAACCGGCACCTGTAAAAAGTATTACTTACTCATGACTGCCAGCGTCATACTCAACCTTCCAGGTTGCATCGCTACTAGACAGTGAAAATGTGATTTTCCCGATGTGTTATTTAATTTCTTTAAAGAGTGTCAAGAGTAAAGGCTAGTCTCAGAGACTAGCCATGAGCGCAGGACATATTGGCAGATTGAATCACCACCTGTAACTAAGTTAACTCTTGACTGCCACCGCCACACTCAACCTTTCGGGTTGCATCGCTGCTAGGCAGTGAAAATGTGATTTTCCCGATGTGTTATTTAATTTCTTTAAAGAGTCTCAAGAGTAAAGGCTAGTCTCAGAGACTAGCCATGTGCGCAGGACATATTGGCAGATTGAACAACCACCTGTAACTAAGTTAACTCTTGACTGCCACCGTCACACTCAACCTTTCGGGTTGCATCGCTGCTAGGCAGTGAAAATATGATTTTCCTGATGTGTTCTTTAATGTCTCTAAAGAGTGTCAAGAGTAAAGGCTAGTCTCAGAGACTAGCCATGTGCGCAGGACATATTGGCAGATTGAACAACCACCTGTAACTAAGTTAACTCTTGACTGCCACCGTCACACTCAACCTTTCGGGTTGCATCGCTGCTAGGCAGTGAAAATATGATTTTCCTGATGTGTTCTTTAATGTCTCTAAAGAGTGTCAAGAGTAAATGCCAGTCTCAGAGACTAGCCATGTGCGCAGGACATATTGGCAGATTGAATCACCACCTGTAACTAAGTTAACTTTTGACTGCCACCGTCCCACTCAACTTTCCGGGTTGCATCGCTGGTAGGCAGTGAAAATATGATTTTCCTGATGTGTTCTTTAATGTCTCTAAAGAGTGTGAAGAGTAAACAAGCGATTCTCACTAGTCACTGTACACCCATCGAGCCACGTACCGTGACATACGTGCATGCAAAACCTCGCGGAGGTCTGACGCGCGATTATTTATTAGGACGAACAAGATGTTCCACGTGAATATAAGATGTAGAGTGTAGACTACCAGAGGGGAGGTTGAGTCTGTATATTAATATTTTACTCGTCAACGTCTAACCACAATGCTTTTTTAATTAGCTTGTCGAACTATGAAAGAGAAGGAGAATCTATGTTCGGCTGTATGAATTTTTTGTATTTTTACCGATTTGTATACCGATTTCGATGATTCGGTAGCTATCCTTGGCCGAACATTTTCAAGTTTGTGCATTCTTTGGGGATGATGCAATGTAAACATTATGTCCAGTCTTTATTTATTTTAATTAAGGCTGCACCGGATCGGCCGATTTGACACTAAAATGTTCGATAACTCTCAATAATAGCATGTCACTCGTATTATAAATAGAAATCCTATTCATGGTAAAACTATGAGCTTTCATTTATTGATTTATTTGCTGAAAGTCGCAACTCGTTAGTCTACTAGTTTCGGAACTTAGAGGAATTTAGTGCGTAGTAAAAAAGTGGGTGCGCGTTGAAGTCATTTTTATGCTACGCTGATTCGTCGTAGCACTTTCGCACTTTCTCCCGAGTGATGCATAATACACCTTCGAGGAAAATCATCGTTTTAGAATCTTCAAAATTATGAGTAAATTCAAATTATAAACTCAAATGTAGTAAGATATAAATACGCGCACGTGTTATTTTCACATAGTTCTTTTTTTCAGTTATTGTTCCCACCTTCGAGGAAAATCATCGTTTAAGTATTTTCAAAATCAGTCGAGTAAATTGAAATTGTAAACTCAAATGTAGCATTAAATACGCGCACGTGCGACTTTCACATGGTTTTTTTTAAATTATTGTTCCGAAAACGGAAAAAGCCGATATCATAAATGGGCGGATTCGGAGTAAAAACTGTTTGTCGTTTGAACTATTATGAAAATAACTATAGCTAGCTGATATTTCAGAAAATAAAAAAAAATTCTCTCCCGTTAAACGCGTGAGAAATGAAATTCTCTAGAGTTTTCCCTCCCGCATTTCAGTGCACCTGGAATGACGTACTTTCTACCTTAAGTTTAGAAAAGGAATAAGCAATTTTCTGAGCAGGTGTAGTATAAAAAGTTTATCGTCATGAGGAACGCCCCTAAGGGTTAGGGAAAGGTAAGATAAATCAGAAGATAGAGAGCATATTCTCCTAGACAAAATGGTGAAATCTGCAACTTTCTGCGACGATTTCGAGAGATATTCGAATTTTCGTGATTTTGTGCGCAAGTGTCCACTCGCGCAAGTGGCCGCTCGCACAAATGTCCTTTTCGCAAGTCTTCATTTTGCAGACAAAGTGAAGGTAGGCCTGAGATCAACGAAAGCAAAGGCAAGCCTATTTTTTTTTCGTTCGTAAGGAGAATGTATTTTCCCTTTCGTAAGGAGAATAAGTATATCAGGGAAGCTGATATTGATGATGAACGTTTTACTACCCCACTTCCCATTTCTGGAAATTAAAATCGATAGCTCTAAGAAAGTTCAATTAGGTATCTACCTATCTGATAAAAGTATGACTGACGAAAATTTACCATACCTACCTATACTACCACTCTACTTCCTTCTTCGCCCATTTCTTTACTGCCTGGGCTGTACTGTACAACTATGGAACGCATTGCCAGTCTCGGTGAGGCGAGTAAAGTCGCTACCAATCTTCAAAACCATTCTAAAGGAGCACTATTTGTCCTGTTATCACTGAACGCATACCCGAGTCCCTATGTATAAGTAGTTTATGTAAATATATGTAGGCAATATATAATTATATATATATAGTTATGTATGTAGTATATTTTAAGTGTAATATTAAAAGTATTTATTTACATTACTTTCATGAGTACTTAGATCCCCTAGTACTATCCAATGATCCTATCCATCCACGGTTGTCTGGTAGAGATCGCTCTTGAGCGATAAGACCGCAACTTGTCACTTACGTAAGTACATATACGTAAAATTTTCAACTGTTTGGCTTAATTTTCGTAAGGAGCAATGATACACTGTGTTTACAAGTCGCGCACACACACAAATATTAGACTTTATGCTGGTTTGTTGTATTGTTTCTATCGTTAAGTGTGCAATAAAGAATTTTCTATCTATCTCTCCACTACACATACACAACACTATACAAAGAATGGCTTTTGAGACGTCATTCTGTTATTTCATATAGGCAGTAAGCTTTATTATTCCATTTATTCCCTATTCGATGGATATTTCATCATGATGAGTGGGGCTACAGTTACACCGATCGTCATTTGCACAATTTATGAGCTTTTTATGTGAGTTCTCGATAAATTAATTCAATGTATTTAATATTATTGTTATTATTTGTCCACTGTGGTAATATATTCAACGAGTTCGAAACGATAAAACACAATTCATTATTTATTAGAAGTTTTCACTATTCATAATCACAACCTCCAACTAGTCTTGACTCTCAGCAACGACAAAGACGTTTAATTATACAGGTGTTAGGTACCAGTTTCGTATAGTTTTAGATTATTTGATGTTTATACCTATACCAAAAATTGCACAACTCAATCAAATACTTCGCCATCAACTCATAAATTATTGATATCTTTGGAGTTTCATACCCGACCTGCGTCAACCGCGCGGCCTGATGGAAATAGATTTGACGTGTAGTGTAGGTATCATTACAGTGATACTTTTGGAGTTTCATACCCGACGTCCTGCCTCAACCGCGCGGCCCGATGGAAATGAATTTTACGTTCATGTATCACTAGACGATCGACCGCCGATAGCGGTTTCACCCGCGTAGTTCCCGTTCCCGTGAGAATTCCGGGATAAAATATAGCCTATGTCACTCCCTGAAAAGTTAGCTTCCTAAAGGTGAAATAATTTTTCAAATCGGTCTAGTAGTTTCGGAGCCTATTCAATACAAACAAACAAACAATCAAATCTTTCTTCTTTATAATATTAGTATAGATTACAGTGATACTTTTGGAGTTTCATACCCGACGTCCTGCCTCAACCGCGCGGCGCCGCCATGAAATGATACCTACATCTATCGTGTAGGTATCATTCCAGTGTAAATTCAGCCCGATACAACATTACAACGTGCGTAGAAACGAGTACGAATGGCCGTTCTCTTTATTTGCTTTTCATTTGCATGCGTGATGAATAAGTGAAACGGGATAATAAACTTGGGATGTGTATGTTGAGCAATTTGCGTGAATGGCTGACCTTTTTTACTGTTATTATGTTACCCTGAGATGAGTGCGATGGTGGAATTATGTGGCCACTACCCCCTCGGGTGTAGATTAAAGTTATTTTGCGAGATAGTGCTTTGTAGCGTCCATCCTACTAATCCTACTTCCTATCCTACTAATATTATAAAGCCGAAAGTTTGAGAAATGTAAATTATTGTTACCTAAAATCTCCAAAACTTCTAAACAGATCAAAATGAAATTAGGCATACATTTAGAAGATAGCCTAACTTAGATAATAGGCTACTTATTATACTGAAAATACACGTGCGAAGCCGAGGGCAGAAGCTAGTTGTTTATAATTTTTATTAAGAAATATGAGAGTTTTTGCGCTAATCTTGTATTTTTGGCAAAATATATTTAGGAGGAGATGAGTGTGTTGCCAAGTGATGCCAGCTTAGAATTTACACCACCCCAACTCTTTCTCCTCGGATGTCGTAAAAGGCGACTAAGGTATATCCGCCAGGGTGCAGGCAGCAGAGCCTTCTGCAGAACAATTCTACCACCAAACTGCGATCCCCAACCCGCACGCCCAGCGTCGGGAATATGGGCATTACCCCCATGAGATAAAAGCCAATAAAGAACCTCATCCCTTATATGCCTGCGTCTAGCAGTGGACCAATATAGGCTGTTGAGTTGAGGTTGAGGTTGACGAGGTTGAGTGTCTGGAGAAAAACCTTCCAATTTGCCCATTCAATTTACGCAGCAAATGTAATCAGTCCGCAATGCCATCTGTACCTCAATTTTCACGAGAATCATCCAGCTCATGTATTATGTAAATTCAAGGAGAAATAAGCTCTACCCTCAAGAACACACAATCCAATTGTGGATCAATTCAATATGAATAACTAAGGTTAATGCCCGCAATTCTATGTAATGATACGGCTGCCTCTGCGTGAATAAATAATACGAGGGTATTCGGTTCATAAGTACCCGATTTGCACAATGGTCTTTGTACAGTACAATGGCCCTGCGGCACTAGGGAGTAGGGACAGTACTCGCTCGTCCGTATAACTTAGAGATGTGTGCCAAGCTGTAACCTATTGGCGAGATCTGATAGAGGTAGATTCAGTGACGGAAACGTGGTCCCACTGCGATGTCCTACTGGTGGGACAAAACTTTTTCGTGGTCCCACCAAACACAAACTTGACCGTCCACATCCTCCCAAATCGAACGTTTGTCAACAAGTAGGTAGGTATTCATTGAATTGCGAAGTCTCTAACCGGTGTTAGAGACTTTGCAATTTAATGAATACCTAAATCTAGTAGGTACCAACCTACATTTCAGATGGATCTCACTGCCTGCTTCGGTGATACGGTAGCGGTAAATTTTTCGACTTTTTTCAAAATATTTCGAAAAGTATGAAACCTACCGAAATTTCAAAAACTGGTTTGAAATGTACAAACCGATACCTTTTATTTGATACCCCCACTTGACTTTGTAGGTCTCTTAAAATTTCGACATCTCAATTTGTATGGAAAATGTTCATTTTCATTTTTTTTTCTTAAAATCTGTACAGGCGCACGAAATGTATTATTATTTTTAATTTCAAGTTGATAGCTGCGGTGGTTGCTGAGTTATTAAGGAGAGAAAAAAGGACAGAAAAAGCGAGACCATAAGGGTTTCGAAACCGATCTTCGAAACCCTAAAAATACAAGTATTCCTTCTATTTTCAAATTTTAGGACCGAATATAAGAAATAGGGAAGTATTTTAGCACTTTCTTCTATTCGGGAGCTAAGCAGTTATTACTGTCCGTGATATTGCCATATAACTAGTACACACTTTCTAAATACTTATTCAAAAATAGAACGTTCACTTAGGGCTCTGGTTTCTGGGTTCTGGTTTCTGCTGTGGTAGTTAACCACTACTCGTTGATTTCAAAATCATAATTTATCCATACGAAAAATTCAAAACCGAGGTGTCGCCTAGCCTCGGTAGTGGATAGTACTAGAGAAGATCCATGGACAGGGTATCCATAGTCATCGTCTTTTGTCTATGATACCAGTTGTTAGCTAAGTACCTTAGCGAACTGAGTACAGATTCATAGACGTTGATGTAATTTGATTTCACCAGGGAACAATGCCACTGAGGCGCACTACAATCGAACGACACTCGTGCGGAACTAAATTTGTGGTTAGGCAGTATAGTTCAATCGAATGCGATATTAGCTATTCCGCCCTGTAGGAGATGGGTGTCTCTTAGGATATGGTGGCTCGAGATTTCCTTAAAATACCTATAGTGTCTTGAAAAATTGCTTCATAGAAAGTTACTGTAATATGTTTGAATTTGATTAACCCCAATTTCGTCTACCTAGATGTTAATATTTCGAACTAACTTCTTTGGTAGACTTGCCTACTACGCATTAGCGGCTTACCGCGGGGGCGGCTTAACCGCGCTGCAAGCCGCTTTTCCAGTTTAATATGCAACTGCTTGTGATCGTACGAACTGAACCACCACGGTTTAACCGCAGTGGTTCAACCGGGGTGTCCAACCGCCGCGGTTCAACTGCGGCGGCCAACCGCTAGTGCGTAACGGACTTAAGATAAAATCAAACATTGCTTATAATCTAAGATTCTAAGGAATAATATCTAAATAATTAGTGAAAATATTTTCAGAATCGGATCAGTATACCCGATATTACTTACAAGAGAAACCTACTCAATTTACATGAGACATGAGAACTATTAAACCAACCCACGGAAAACTTTTAAATAATTTAACTCTTTTTATAAGTAGTAGCAGATAGGATATAATAAAAAGATAACACATTAATACAAATCCGGAAATACAACTAATTTATGAAATCTCGGAATAATTAACTCTATATTGACGGTGTTGGAGCTTATAACTGCAAGTTTGATTTGCAAGTTAAACGCGAAAAGGAAGCCAATAGCAAGTTATAAAGCGTACTAGTTTAGGGAATTATATTCTCCTCATAATCCAACGGTCGACATTGTAGAACACTGGTTTTAGCTGACGCATTTAACTATTTTTATACTATGTTATATATCTTTGATTTTTGTATAGTTGGAACCCTGTAAGTTTGAATATTTTTATGTATTAAACGTTTTAGCTAACAGTACCTAGAAGAGCCACCAATAAATTCATATGTGAACAGGAGTGATGAAAATGTAGTGAATGTTACAAAGCCCAGTCTTCAGCTTCCCGCACTAATCGATATAAAATAATAAATTTGATGGTCTTGCAAAAACTAAGAACCTATTTCGAATCCCTTAACCCTTTGGTGTATCGCCTTTGTGTGTGGTGGGGACACGACGTGTCCCCTGTCACAAATGTCTCTTCCGTTACGCGGACACATTTTATCGCATTCACTGCCCAGCTTCGCGCCCCTGCGGGTCGCACCGTCGCCACACAAGGATCGAGAGTCTCGTCTGCGTCTTGGGCCATGAACGGGTTAAAACATTTTTTAACTTTTGAGGGACAAATGATAATCTGCAAGACCATCTCGGGATCACCTTTTTACAATTGAAAAATTATCATTCAAATTGGTCGTTAATTGACGGAAAAAAAATATTATCTGAGCGTCTGGTCGAAGCGACGCGTGACCCGAGAGCTGGTGAGTATCTGGCACAGCGCATCAGCATTGCCATACAGCGTGGCAATGCAGCCATCGTCTTGGGGACGTTTCCAACTGGTGTTGATATGGATCAGTTGAGCTACCTGTAGACTGTGTGCAACAGTCAGCAGTTAGCTCAATTGTTTCAATTGTAAATACTAGTATAATTTTCTTTGTGAATATTGACGGAGAAATTGACGAACATACATAAAAAACATGCCCACAGCCGAACATGGAACCTCTTCCTTTTTTCAAATCGCTTAAACATACATTTAGCCAATGATACCTCAAACAGTTAGGAGCAAGCTGGAGAGCGGCGCTTGTGGAACCCGCACAAGGTGTACTTACACCGTCACGCTTGAGAAGGTGCAAAAGAGGTTCCTGCGGTTCCTCTACAAGAGCTGCTACGGTTACTACCCTTATCTTTACCCGAAGTTCCTTTTGGGATATCTGGGGGCTGGAGGTCCGGCGCGCTACAATGTGCAAAATCCTCCAGGGCAAAATCGAAGCCTCGGATCTGAGTGATGAGCTGTGTCGACTCTACGTCCCGAACAATTACTGCCGAGGTCGGAAACATAGGTTGCTGGACGTACCGCAGTCCTGTACTACAGCGCAGTCCATGTCGCCCATCCCTCGGGTACTCAACGCTCTTAACGCTCTCCTATGACAGCCCAGATGTTGACTTGTCCGCTGACAGCTGGACTAAATTATTAAGAGCATGTATTTTATTATGTGAACGTCATTATTAATCACTTTTCTTTGTTGTATTGACATTCTGTATGTGTATTAAATATTTTTATGTATTGTTTTCTTTTAATTAATGTAATTGGTTCATAATAAGCGTGTTAAATAAATAAATAAATAAACAGAAACTGCCAGCTGATCTCGTTTAAGCTACGGCCCGGTGGTAGTGTCAACAAACGAAATGGATAAAGTTTTTAAGAGCATTAATGCAATCACAACGGCGACGGCGACTCGCCAGCCCTCGGAATTTAAGTGGCCGACTGTACAGTCAGCTTCAGATAGATTTAGAAGCAAAAAATAATAAACTTCCATAAGATCAATCACATTAACAGATCGAGCTGAAATTTTGCATAGATTTAGTTCTACACTAGGAGGCGGGCAGCAGCGCCCCCTGCGAAAAAATTCTACCACCAAACTGTGATCTCTAACCCGCATTGCCCAGCGTGGGGTTTATGGGCATTTCCCCTCATGAGAAAAAAGCCAAAGGCGCTTATCAGGCGGAGGCCTGAGTCCAGCAGTGGACCAATATAGGTTGTTGAGGTTGACTAGTTCTCGATCTGGAATAAAATAAGTCTAAGCTACTTTTTATCCCGAAAAAGCGTGTGCGAAGCCGTAGGTAGAAGCTAGTTTCATATACGCTCTCAGAGTAACTATACTAAATATCTATGCATTCATAGTCAATTGTGTGCAATGTAAATTCACCAAACAGTAAATTCAAATTCCACCAATTAACTGTGCATACTAGTAACCTTAACATGTCAATACCACTAAATGGTTAGATTGTTAAGGTTACTCTGATAGCCATTATAAAATTGAACTTTTAACACTGTTTTATTAATGACCGCGCTGGACGCTTAACTCTTTCGACACTGACTGTACGTTCTGAGGTTCTGACGCATTTATAATAACTTTGAAGCTTGTGTTGGGGATTTTGACAAGTCATTTTCGCTAGATGATTTTGCTAGTGAACCTATTGTTTGGCATTGGTTCTTTTATGGGTGTTATTTCTAAGTAATAAATATTTATTATATTTTCGCAGGAGGTTGCGGGCTCGATTCCCGCCCTGGGACAAATGTTTGTACGATCTGCAAATATTTGTTACGGGTGTTCTGGGTATTTTCTATGAATAATAAATAATATCTATCTATGTAATGTATTGAATTATGTATATCAGTCACCTAGTACCCATAACAGTAGCTCTGCTTAGCTTGAGGCTAGATGATGCTGTGTGGATTGTCCAGCATTATTTATCATTATTATATGTTCTCATTTGATTACGTACTTTTTTCTGTTGTAGTTATACATCTTTGTGTTGTGCGTGACCCATGATTGCAAATAAATAATTTGATTTGATTTAAAGAAATTTTATTTTTCATAAGTTTTGAAACACTTTGTCTTCTTTATGTAATTTGAAATCAACAGCTAGGGAAAATGATCCAAATTTACATACATGTTTTTGTCTTGATATATTTCTGCATCTAAGGGTATACTAATTTTCAGTATACAAACAGTCTGATCAATACAGAACACTTTCAGTGCCCATGGCACACGTGCACAGGTAGAGCCCCTTTATCTGTTTTTGTCTTTTTGTTTCTGTGATTTTTGATTTCTTGGTGTGCAATAAAGAATATTTGTATTGTATTGTAGAGCTCTTTCTCGCAGCGCACCCCTCCGTTACACCGCTCAGGCGGGCAATGAACGGGTTAGCGAAATAAAGACCCATTGGGCATGCAGACTGCAGTTTTATACAAACTCAACAGTATAGAATAGAACTTCATAAGCACAATTAAAATTTTGAAATGAAAATAGCCATACCGCAAAATTGCATTGTCCTTCACAATGAAAGAAAGATAAAAAACGTACACAATTAAGAGAGCTGATTCGGCAAAATGCAGACGTATTTTTGAGGAACATTTTCGTTAAAAGTTCATCTGAAGCCAATGGGTTTAATTGAAATTCAGTTAGTACTCGTAGTAAGGGTCGATTAAACTCGGTTTGTGTAAGTTTAGTCACTTCTTATATTTCTAGCATAAATGCCTATATGAAATTGCCAAGCGAAAGTAAAAAAAATACCAAAAAACCTATACGTGAATAGATACGGCGCTAATGTAGATGCAAATATAACAATAATAATAAAAAATAGACAAAGGTACATAAGTATACCTCAGGTTGAGGGGCGCGGGCAGTGCATTGTATTGTGTGCAATTGTTATAGTACTTACAGACGATCAACCATGGTGCGACCGTACCACCGCATTGTACGATGTGCTCTGTGCAAGAGACGACTGCACAGCTTATCGGCTTATCGCGGTGCAGAGTGCACTATGTTCAATCGTCTTTATTAACAGACGATCAAACATTTAATGGTCTTAAAGTACCAACTTTAAGACCACTAAAAATCAAGTAGGTCATCTGTAGTTATACCACCAATAACACACCTATTACCTACCTCACCTCAACAGCCTATATTTGTCCACTGCTGGACGCAGGCCTCCCCCTGATAAGCGCCTTATTGGCTTTTATCCCATCGGGTAAGGCCCATAATCCCCACGCTGGGCATGCAGGTTGGGGATTGCAGTTCGGTGGTAGAATAGTTCTGCAGGGGGTGCTGCTGGCCCACCCCCGGTGGATATCCCTTAGGCACCCGCGGGAAGAATTGGGGTGGTGCAAATTCTAAGCCAGCACCACACAGCTATTACCAAGTAGTCTATAAAAGTTAAATTCATTGAATTGTTTTATTTTCCAACACATTAAGTCCAACAGAAAAGAGCGCCGTCGACAGTGGCTTGGTACTTTTGACTGCATAATTTGCTCAGTGTTGTGTTAAAATCGGCAAGAGCTCTATAATCCAGCCTGTATTGAGTTGTCTGAGTGAATAAAATTGGAAAATACTGACCCAAATACTCCCGCATATAAATAATATAAACGGTCACTGTAAATAATCATGTTTTTTGTATGCTCTCCTGGTTAATTTGTTTAATCTGGAATGTAATTTTAACATTCCTATCTGACTTTATTGGAAGAGGATATAAGCTAAATGCAGAATTCAATAACGTTTATTTTTTTAGCGTTTCTGTAGGATGTTCGATGATTGGCAAATTCGTTTTTGCAGAAACAGGTTTTTCTTTAATTACTTATTCGCAAAAAGGAGTTTGTTAATAGTCATAGGTGTTTACATGCTTGCAAAGCATAGGAAAGTAAAAGAATAAATGAATGAGATTAGGAGAAAATGTTAATCAAAAATATATTAACCTATACCTATACTCATCAACCTCCTCACCTCAACAGCCTATAATGGTCCACTGCTGGACGCAGGCCTCCCCCTGATAAGCGCCTTAATGACTTTTATCTCATGAGGGGTAATGCCCATAATCCCTTCGCTGGGCATGATGGTGTGGGATGGACCGATACGATTTATTATTTCGCGTTTATATTTTTTTTATAAAAGCACGCTATTCGATAGCTAATAGCAAACTTAAACAACGAAAGTCGGCAAAGTCAATTGATTTAAAATTGTGGTCTTAATTAAGTTGGTGTCTACCTAATTGGAAAAAGATTTTTACTACCTAGACCTTATTTAGTCAGAAGAGAGCTGTTCCAACGCAAAATCAAGTGTTTTCTTTTAATTATTCCGAACTTCGGAACAGAAAGGTAATTTCGTTACGACTGGAACCCTTGAAGGCTGTATACCTAAATCACAGCAAATTAAGGACACTTTTCCTCAAGTCTCTGGCCTTTACCTTGTTTCCAGTTTGCCAGGAAAATCACGGTTTCTGTACGAATGCTTTTGGTATAGTGTAATCGCCCTGAACCTTCTGAAATTATTTGGTTGTTTTTAATTAACAAAAATTTTAAATGGGAGAAGAAATACAACTTACTAAGAGTCGTAAATGGCCTTCGTTTGACCACAATCCACCTGATGGAAAGTGACGGTGTGCCGACAATACGTCACAAAGGTCTAGAAAGAGTGATAGATAAGTACCTTCTAGACTCTAGAAGGTAAAAGTGGGTAAGGTTGTGTGTGTGGTGGCAAATAAATTGCATGCCTATGCCTATGTCTAAAAGAGCAGATGGTTGGAGGAAGACTTCCTGGCTGCGCAATATAAGGCAATGGACTGGCATTAAGAAGGCAGAACACCTATTTATGCTAGCCCTGGATAAGGAAATATTCAAGAGGATGACTGCCGACCTTCAATGACCTTCGTAATGGAGAGGCACTATGTATAAGAAAAATACTTGTCTTGAAGAGACCCAAGTCCAGTTAGTAAGTACTTGACCTGTTTATCTTGTTTCGTATTAAATAAAGTTTCTACCTAGAAATCACTTACAAGGAGATTATTTAATATTTATTAGTAGTGGACTTAGAGAGTTAGTGCCTTAGTGAAAAATACTCAGATTGATATTCCCAAAAGTGGCAAGGCCTTTATTCTCATTGGCCGGTACTTTGACTTTTGGACCCAACCTTGTATGGAGCCTGAATGACCTCCTTTATTAGATTCAGTTTTTTTTTTCTTCTTTTATTTCTCAATACCACTGACTAAGTAAAGGCTAATAAAGTTCGTGTCTTACTTGTCATTGAGATGAATGCCTATACAAATTATAAACCATATAAAATAAAATAATGGTCTTTTTTATTGTTTTAAAAATAAATTTGTATTTAACCCCCTCACATTCATAATGGCATGTATTTTACTGTCAATAAAAATATACCAAAAGAAATGATGACCAGCTAATTTCTAACCAACGCCATTTACCCAGAACAAAGTGATATAAAAACATTTTATAAACTTGCAAAACACAAAATCCGTTAGCAACTTAATCTGATGAAAAAAACGCTTGCCAAGCTTAATAAATGAGGCGGGCGGCTATTCCCTTAACATAATGGAATCTTTTTAGATACTTTAAGGCAGCACTTTAGCTTAATGAAGAGTCATAATTCATTTTGACGCGCGTGCTAACTAGAGCTATGGAAGCACCCCGCCCTTGCCAGACGAAGGTAATTAGATCGGCGACACCATTGATATTCAAATGAAAGCTTTATTAGGTATAATAGTAACTTAAGATCTGATATTCTTAAAACCTTTGTTGTACACAAATAAAACGATACCTACACAAGAGTTGACAATATAAGGACACGGAATGTAAAAGGCGAGCCTAACCATAAAAAAGTTTAGAGAGGAGTTTATTTGTAAAGACTAGCTCGCCGAAGCTCCGGCAACAGAAGCAGCTTATGGTGACCAAAAAAGTCGAAATAGGTTGAAAGGTAAAAGTCTCACAGGCGGAGCCTTAAAAACTGTGGCTTGCAAACTTTGGTCAGTACTGCTCTTCACGAGGCAGAAGACAGAATCTGATGGAGACAGGCCGTGATTATTTCAATGAAGTTCTATCACGTAAATTTATTCAATGAGTTATTAATATAGATCAATACACTACCCCCAGTAATGAGGGCGGATGAGGAGAAATTTCAGATCAATGTCTTAAGTATAACAGCATTGAATTTGTAGGCTCTTTGATTGAGCACACTTCACAGCACATGTCAAACTATTGCTTTTATAAAAACGTAAGGCATTGCCATTGATCCCATCAAGCAAATATATTTGTATAGTCCCACACAAATAAAGCGTCAGCGTTCCCTCTAATAAGCGACAAAGAAGAGAGCGCCTTGTTATGCAAAACACCTAAGTAATCAAAATAATTGTATAGAAGCAAAAGTTCGTGATCAAATTTGATTTGGTGCCAACAATGCCAAAACTACTAAACAGATGGGGTTGCATATTCTGTAGTTCTAAATTTTGATTAACATACTTAATTCTAATGATCAACTTTTTATCCTGAAAATATCGGCCGTCTAGAAAAATGTTTAATTACTAAAGCTGAATTTCAGACAATGTTTTAAGGACGTGTTTTAGTGATAACATAATAGCCGTTACCTTTACGACCTCAGACGGTCAAATGTTAAAAACTCAGTCCTCGTTTAAAGCCTCGTGAAGACTTAACTTAATGAGCTTCAAGATAACGCACTGATAAGAGCTGTCCTTAGAAATGCCTTCAACATTTTATATTGCTTTGGCTTTTTAAGGCTTTGTTCTGTTATCAATTGGTTGGGATTTTAGCAAACCTGTTGTGGGCCTTGAAATTCCTATAAATTAAACAAACACCTCGAAAGATACGTTTTTTCAGTACAAGTATGTCAAGATGGGTTTTTAAAAAAGCGTTCAAAACCGGCGGTGGTTATGATGGCACATCCCATCCATTGCTCTTTTTTTGGTGAAGCCCAGGTCCTGCAGTGTACTTCTTGTGGCAGGTAAAGAGATGATGGGATTTTCCTTGCAGTATGATACTTCAGGCTCAAATAAAAATTATGATTTTAGGTATCCGACATTTCATCAATGTTTGAATTGAAATCCATAAATGCGTAATTCGTAACGTAACAGTCGTCGCGGCGACGTCACTTGATTTTCTACTATAAGTGATAGAATAAGTGTGACCATAAACAGCTCGTATACCTTAAGATGGCACAGCTGAAACTCGGGTAAACAGAATAGCTTTCCGGAAATACCGCTCGATACGTGCACGTGCACCGACGGATCTCCGCTCTGGCAAAGTTAGTCGACTGTTGTAGAATAGAACTAGACAGAGATGTTATTCCTAACAGAACATGCGGACTGCGGAAATGTAGCTAAACTTAGCTTTGAACGAAACAGTCGAATGTGATTAGAGAGCCGGCAATTTAACAACTTGGAGTTTAGCTCAGTTACAATGGGATGTCTTAATAGAACACAGGTATTTTAATAGTAGAGTTTTTTTTGACGTGACAACGTCTTATATTTCGATAGAGCCGGCTGCACGCACGAAAAAACATTAGGTACGTCATGCGGCGTTACCTCGCTCTGAGGCGTTACCTCGCTCTGAGGCGTTCCATGTAAGGCTTGAAGTGCAAGCGAGAGCGCTCGACATCCGTCTCTCTCCTACTTGAGTGAGCGATGCGTCTGCGTGGACAGCTGCTATACTATAGTACATTTACATGTTTTGATCGAGTATCAAATGCCACCATTCCATCAGTATTTTCTTAAGACGTTGTCACGTTCAACTATCGTCAGTAAACCGACTTTACAGACAACCAATTTTTTTAAATTGGGTGTCTTATTCCTTTAGTGATATTGGGCACATTAACACAATATCTCCTCAGCATACATGCTGCTGAATTTGTCTCCCTCAAACGAAAATTTACAATCTGCCGGACTATACAGGATGGGGCAAATTTTTGGCCCAGTACCTTTTTTTTGTAGTTAGAAGTTTTTGTTCATAAACTTTCTGTTTTATTTTGAAGAAAAAAATATTGCAATTTTTAGATTTTTGATAAAAAGTACGGTTCAACCAAAAATTGACATTTGTCAAAAAAAAAACAAGGACTTAATCGACTCTATTTCCAACCAGGAACACTTTTCCATAACGTTTCCATTCCGTAACATACCAAATCAAATCGTAAGTTTTTACATTATTTTGTACCTAGCTAAGTTATTTTGATATGTAGGTATGTATGTGCTTGACATGTAAGAAAATTTTCTTATAAATAAATAACTGAAATGAACTGAATCGAACTGAAACATAAGGATTGCCAAAATCACCACGTTAGGCACCTAATGTAGCCTAACTTGTTAGTTTATCGTTCGCAATTTTAATAAATTAAATGTGGGCAGTCGTTTCGCTCAGAACAGCGTTCTAAGCTCATTTTTTTAAATAAAATATTTAATTTTCGATATGAATAAAATCCCAATAAAGATAGGGATTTGTTCCTTACTGGCTTTTAAAATTCAGAGCATAAAAGAAGCTACAGAGTTTTTTCAAACCACAAGGTAGCGTTTCTTTCATTCGTCAGCATCATCTCTACTATTGAACAACCATTCATGCAAGAAACTTTGCAACTGGCAGGAAAACCGAGCTTGCACGGTGGTCGGAGTTCCTAGTTTGTAGCGAATAAATATAGTTTAAAACTTGCAGGCGTCACTTCTATCGGCTGAAAGGGATTGGAAACGTGTGCTCACTTAATGAACTAGTCCTTTGAGATGTTGATGTTATTTCCAGCTTTGACTGGGTTTGATTTGCAGCGAAAACGTGGGGACCGCTGAAGATGAATGATACCAATCATTGTGTCGTCGATGCTTTCATCGAAACCAACGGCTCTATGCATCGTAGCTGGCAATGTGTACCTTCATTCAGAATACATAAAGGGTTAACCAAGATTACAATTTCACTTCTTGTGACGTTTTACTAGTCCTTCAGATTTCCGCAAAATGCTCCGTAAAACGTCCCAACGAAATAAAAAGGGAATCTGTGCCCTTTTTCTCAAAATGATACTCTCTTAATTACTTAAAACACTTGAAACAGCTATTGTTACACACTACTCCCTAATTGTTTCATGCAAAGCAGAGAACTCTACAAAATTAGGCAGATAACGTTTTAATAAATCTTCGTAGTTGATGAGTTTTTTTCTTTCAACTTATGGAAATACACGGCTTTGTATCTCTAGCATTCCCGTTTTGTCTAGGAGCTAACCTATTCGTAAGTCGGAATTCAATGAAGTTATGTAATTCTCACCCGCTACGCCTGGTTGTATGCGAAAGCAAAACGTAGTTTTACTAAGGTTGCTTGACATTCGTCCAGTAGCCAGATCTAGTTTAACTAAAAGTGCCCCATTTTTAATCTTAAATATGAAAACCTTTCAGGGACCTTCTGTTTTCATTGTAGATCTACGACAATGTGTCCTGCTGGTTTACTACATATAAACATTTTTTACTAAATCTAGCTCACGACTTGTACAGTTGTCTGCAAAATTTTCACTTGCCAGCAGCAGACGTTAATGTGTAGGCACCTTAATAAACGTAACCCCTGGAAATACTGGTACGATTCTGAAAATACTTTTACTCATGTGAAAATGCATTATCTCTGTGTGCTTTAGGTTGGCTATGTTGTGTGGTGCATAAGTCCCACGAAAGTGAAGCCAATGTCTAGCTAATAGAACTTTTCATTACGAATGTAAGCGGGTTAACTACGAACCTTATTTGTGTTGGAAGAACACCAACATACGCATACATACCGCTTACATCCGTAATGAATTCGTCAAACTACGATAATTTTTATACTAATAGAACTTTGTTGCTAAATTCCTACCAAATGCTTGAACAGTGTAAATGGAGCATGAACCGTAGCACAAGTTGTAATGAATGGACCCGTAAACACTGTGTTTCCTTGTACCAATTTCTTAGCCGAGTATTCATAATGTCACTATTAATTATTCTGAATATTACTAACCATAACACGTAGGTATTTAACTCTTGTTTTGATGTTACATGAAATCTACCAATATTGTTGAGCTTTAAATGATAGATATTATAGTTATTTTTATTGGGTCCACACACAAACAGTACGTAAAATAAACGAACATTTGCATTTTATTTTAGGTAGATATAAATTGGCACACGTGTGCCCAGTCTCTTGTGTCGAGTTAGTGAATAACCCAAAGGAAGCAGTTAGGTACTTAATAATAACACACGAATAGAAAAAAAAGTATAAGCAAAACAATAACTTAATATGATTATAAATAGGCACCTACTTACTAATAGTACCTACTCTTGCATTGAATGAGAATAAATTATCAAAACATGCATTAAATATCAGATTGGTGCAATGGCCAGACGGGGGCATGGTGTTGGTCCACGTCGGTAAATGGAAAAACCTGCCATTAATTTCATACATTTTTGTTGCCCCGACTGCCGGCGTTGCAGCTTCAGCGAGCTGGTGCCTTCATCGGGCCGGTGGTAATACGCCTGAAGACACGAAGGCTATAAATATTTTGAAAAAAATAAATCTACACGGCTAGCAAGCATAAACTTATGGTGCCAGGCACAGATAATGGGAATATAGGAAGCAATAACAAGAACCTCAATGATCAACCAACATAAAACAAATAAACAAAAAACTAAACAACTGGCAGGCGGTGGCAAGTTATTGATACAATAACTTTTAGTTACCTCATTATGTTGGCTTTTGGGTAAGATCGTTCGTAACCCTAAATTTATTAAGCCCAAAGCCTCGACTAGGCTCAACACCCACTGCCATTGCCCAAGGTTAGAAGGTGTGCATGAAAAATGTGGAACATTAAACTAAGCCATTTCATTCCTAGATTTGCGAAATGGGCGCAACAAGCTTTTATGAGTGACGATAAATTATGTAATGTCTCATAATAAACTGATGTTAGCGATGGAATAGAAAAGGAAGTTAGCGCGCTTTCAGCTGACTGAAATTACATGGAGCACGGCAACAAATTGTGTTTCAGCATTCATGGAAACGAGAACTCATGAGTAAGTAGCATAAATTAGTGATTCAAAAACAACAATTGAATTTGACCGAAAAATTAGAAGAACAGAAAACATAAAAGCTGGTATACTTACTGTGGTATTTGCTGGTATACCATAACCGAATCATCTTAATAAGGATTAAAATTATCTGAATCACAAAGTTTAAGGGGGATCAAATGCCCTCATAAGGTCAGATGATAGTGCAAGGACAGTAAGAGTGGAACTGGCAAAAACGAGGTTTCTAATAAAAAAAAGCTTATCTATCCACTCACTCTGGGGACCACAGGTTAACAAAATATTTATTGAATGCAAATTATAGAAACTTCTCATTTGTGTCGATCTTGAGTCGAGTTCGTGGCTCGTCTCTGGAGTTTAATTTTAAGAATTTGCCCTTTTAAGTGTACTTTTATTGTATTTAAGGAAATAAAGAGTTTCTGATTCTTTGATTTTTGTTTAATATGACGTAAAAAAAGAGCATTGAAGATTTTATTTCGCGAAATCTTTGAAGATTTTATTTCGCGAAATCTTTATTTGGTGACAAGCACTTGTAATATCGTGTAACATAATGTCGTAGGAAACGTTTATTAAACGTGACAGTATGACTTGCTACGAGTATAACCTTTGCAAGACATTAAGTAGCGATTCCGTATGAATATTTGATGGCTGGAAGATGAAGGCACAATGTTTAAAGGTGAATTATCATTTTTATGCAATATTTTTTGAGTTATCGTTTCAGTAGGAGTGATATATTTGGCCATATTTTTATACAGAGCTTTTTAATGAAAATGCTACGGTAGTACGGTACTCATATGGTATATTTTGATACATTCTGTAGATTTATCTGTTAAATAAAATAGACACCTGGATGAAATTGAACAAATGATCATCAGAACTTCCCAAGCCAAGCGCAAAATACGTCGAGAAAATAGGTAAAAGACATAAACCCGTAAATAGTTAAATTATAAAGCCAAAGCTATTAGCTAATCACCTAACAGTGAAGCAATAGAGCCGGATATTCACTGAGCTGAACGATTCGTAAATATTTGATAGGGTTTCTATTGACTGATTGATAGGAGTGGTTCTTCTGCCGTCTTACCTGGGGTATTTTGGATAGGGTGTTTATAATTAAAATTATGAATGAAAACAGACGTTATTTATTAATTAATTCAATAACAAAATCCTCAGCTCTTAGACAAAAACTTAATAATAATATATATAATAATGTTATTACCTCTATATATCATAATAGATTTTTATTGTTTTCAACACACATGCGTCAACCTCAACCTCCACAGCCTGTTTTGGTCCACTACTAGACGCAGGCCTCCCCCTGATAAACGCCTTATTGACTTTTATCACATGGGGGTTATGCCCATAATCCCCACGCTGGGCATGCGGGTTGGGGATCGCAGTTCGTTGGTAGAATTATAGTGAAGAGGGCGCTGCTGCCCGCCGGGCGGTGGATATCCCTTCGTCGCCTCTTAGGACACCCGCGGGAAGAGTTGGGGTGGTGCAAATTCTACGCCGGCACCACACAGCTACATGCCACACATCTGAAAATACTTGCAGGCTGGGCTTCTAAAATAACTAGGGTAACACCTGATATAATAATAATAAAAGACATAAGTGTGTAATTTAAATTTAACAGCCGTTTCGTTGCATTTTAAAGATGCTACCTACAAATAAGTTTCTGTTTTATTTCATTTCGCATTCACTGTTCATGGGAGAATAAATTTACAATTTCATTCTATTCTTCTTAGACATTCAAAAGAGCTGTTATAAATTACAGTAAAGCTAGATAATGATCTTCAGACAGTTGACGGCTACTGGAAGTTTTAATATCCAATGTTTAAGGTGTAACTATAAAAATCTATTGAAACAAGTTTGTTCACGAAATAAGAACTACCCAAAAAAATCCATCAATTTATTTAGTAGTTTATTATATTGTTTGTTGGTTATGTAGGTATTATAGTATGTAGTGTAGGTATTATTCTCTTTTTTATTTTTGAGTACCACCATTTTGTTCTTACACGTCCAGTCCATACCAAGGTTGCCTGGAAGAGATCGCTCATAGCGATAAGGCCGCCTTTGGTCTTCGTCTATTCATAGCATTTATTTCTGTATTGTTATCTGTCTTTGTGTGGTACAATAAACTATCTATCTGCATGCCAACATTCATTAATGACTAAAAACATAGAGGACTAAAAGGAAGAGAAAATGATGTCTTTCAATATTTTCACGGTTCTTTTTGTGCTTATGGAAAAACTTATGTCTCACAAGTAATTAGCCGTTTATATTCCTCAATAAATCAAGTTCTTCACACATCAAATTATATGTTTTATTTGATCGTGAGTCGCGATTCTATTCGAGCAAACAATAAAATCTCACCCTACTTATTAGGTACGTATTAATCATTTTATCGCCTTCATTATAGTGACGTATTATGAGTTTGAATTCTTAATGTTTATTCCTATTTGCTTGTTTTGCTGGATCACTGTCATTATCCACACATGTTCGCAATCGTCTGCATTCAATTAGTACAGAAACGCCATAATATGCTCTCATTGCATTGTTTTTTCATGTTTATGGATGTGATGCTTATCGGATGATTATAGAGGTTCAATGGCTCTTTTTCTAACTAAGGGGTAGGAAAAGTGATTTTGCTTAAAAGGGTCAATTGCTTGTGGCTTATGTTTAGTCACGTAAGCTTCACGTAAATAGTTTTAGCGATAGCAAAACATATTGAATGCGGTTCCAATAATGTCCATATCCACTTCAGGCTCCACAACATTTATTGACAAATTACTTATAGATTCCAGTAAATAATTTTAAAATATTATTGCACAGTTGGACGTGAGTTCCATTACAAAGTCCCTAGTGATTCCTTCATGCGATTCGAACCAAAACCAATTGTGGCCAGTATCCACGATATGTCCAAGCTAGAGTTTGTCACACCAGGGAGCGTTGTTCATTATTCCTCTGTACTCCTGCTAACGAAAGGGTTTTACCAACTCTCATAAACAATTGAAAGTAGCCCCTTATCTGGGGAAAAGCGTTCGCATGACCCTCATATTTTGCATCTACCTAACGGTTCTGCATTGACAGCAATATGTATGATTTCCCTAATGCTTGTGCTCAGAGTACTTTCTCAAATCTGGACTCGCATAATTAATTGGGATCCATCTACGAAACGTTAATAGTTTTAAACGTTAGTAATATATAAATAAATAATAAATAAAATAACATTTATTTCCATAACAAGTTTACAATAAATTATTTCATAATTGAGTCCCTCATTTAAGTACAAAACTTATGTTAGAGGATCTCGCTCTTCTGTATCAAGTGTTACAGATGACTAATTTAAGTAACCAAAAAACATAAAGAAAAATTAATTTGAACCTACATAGTTCTATTTTAGGTATTAAAATCTAATATCTATTCTAAGTATGTCTAGTTTATTTTATAACAAGAGGGTTCGGTAAGTGATTACTGATTTGATACTTCTTATTGTTTCTTATATTTTGTCAATTAGGACTAGTTCCCATTAGAGAAGGGTAGAGTGAAGACAAATTAAAATAACCACTACTAATAGCATAATTAGGTACATAAGGCGTCAAAATACTTCATCATCATCATCATCATGAACCTATAGTCGTCCACTGCTGGACATAGGCCTCCCCTAATGAGCGCCATAGCACCCTGTCTTTAGTTTGCTGCATCCAGCATCTGCCTGCAGTCTTTCGCAGGTCGCGCCATCCTACCTGGGTGGAGGGCGTCCTACACTATCCTACACAAAATACCTATAAGGTCAATATAGAGTCAACTTACCACCAAACATGCAAATAGTCATAATAATCTATTATTATCTAATGATAATCTAAACAAGCCCACGGGCTCCAAACAAGTTTGATTTGTGTTTCAACAGCCACGGTACGTATTCGAGGTTGTATGGGTTGTTTAACATATCTCTCTTGTATTCTCTTTCTCTTGATTTCTCTTGAAAATCTACCCACCTACCACTTATTCAATTAGCTTGTAGAACTAACCTATATTATCTGATTACTCGTACATGTCTGTGCTGTAAAGCTTATATCTCTGCTTTGACAGAAACCGCTGTCATACTACATACACTAAATGCAACGACATGTAGCTTAATGTAGTCCACTAGTTGGTTGGTTTGCGTGTTCTTGTATTATACGAGCGGGTAACCGATTCGTAACTGGGTCAGACGCTTAATATGTGGATTCCCGGATTACCTGCTCTCCGATCTCGCATTTCGAGCGGATATTTGTTAATATCGAAGGAATTAACTCTCCGTTTCTAAGAGCTTATTGAAATTTACCTTGTGCTGATAGGCAGGCTGCGAGGGTTCAATGAAATTTAATATTTTCCGCCTATGTCATCTAGCTATGACTTTTCAAATATTTTCTTGCCATATAAAACTATAAAAACGGGTCATTAAAATAAGTTGAAAGGGATTCTTAGATTTTCATAGTTACCTAATTGAAACTTTTTAAACTTTCGCGATTTGTTAACATAGGTAATGATTAGTAGGGGAAATAAAACAAAAGGTACGCGATAAATACCCGATATAATCATTAACTATGTTACCTAATTGGTCCACTTCTCGAAAACTTTTCTATTGTTTAAATAATTCCATATTAATAATTTAGAATTCATAAATGATATTTAATTAAAAACACAGCATCAGCAGAAATTACACTAATATTATATATGCGAAAGTTTGGATGTAGATGCTTGGAACTTTGGATGGATGTTTCACCTCTTCACGCCATAACGACTGAACCGATTGGGCTGAAGCTTTTTATCACATAAAACAGTTCCCGTGGGATAAAAATAACCTTGAAACGTTTCCATAGAAACAACGCATGTGAAACCGCAGGCAGAAACTAGTCTTTAGCTCACGCTGGTTTTCCCTTTATTTTCGACAACAAATGCTAAAATGAAACAATTTGAGAACATCTCCGGCGAAATGGCGATTTTCTTGTTAAAACGGAAGCTCTTGCGTTGTCTTTAGCATACCTAGACAATGAGCACAATCACTACCGTCTCGCGAAAAGGTCTGGCCCAAATTTGATAGCCCATCGCCTGCACAAAAGCCCGAAATTGCTTACATTATTCCACTTTTTTCACAGGCACCTTAATAAAATTTCATCGCCAGTTCAATGACGATTGGTTTTTGCATAATTTATTTGTGTTATTCATTGCAGCGCGAACCCTTTTCGAATAAGCGAAAAGTTCTTGAAAACTTTTTATTGTTTACGCAGTGCTTTGGGAGCCGGGTACGATTGTTTTGCTGTCTCTGTCTTTCTTAAGCCTTGAATACACTAGGTGCTGTCAACGACAAAAATCATTGAATAGGGTCAATCTTTAGGCGTTTTTAAAGCGAGGGACGATAATCGTCAGTCTCAATCTTTTTATAAATTGACATAGCAATACTTCGACTACCCAATAAATGTAATTAATAAATTAGAATATTGGACAATCCACACAGCATCTAGTACCAAACTAAGCAGATGTGTTATGGGTACTAGATAATTGATATACATAATTGCATAAATACATAACATTACGGACGTATAATTTTTTTAATTTAAGTATATTAACATCCAGAACACCTGGAACAAATATCGGCAGATCTTACCTGCAAGGATTTGTCCCGAGGTGGCAGTTGAACCGGCAACCTCCTGTAGTTCCTTCGCCTGCTGCGCCGAGGAGGTTGTCATGTAGAGAAAATGTAGACAAGGACGTATCATTTACTTGCCACCACATCATACCTACCCACACACATTGAAATTGCTGTTCGTAAGTCTCGCTTAAACTTAAAAACGGCTTGACCGATTTTTTTTTTTTTTTGTAATACTATGTTGTTTTCTAATACAGGGGGTGTTAATGGTGGTAAAAAAATAGGTGATACGAAGTTCATGGGGTTATCAATGTAGTTTAGAAATTAAATAAAACACAAAAATTAAACGTGAAAATATGTAGTCTGAAAAGTAAGCTACCTAAGCCTTTCTAAACTTTTTCATTTTCACCTTCAGATTTTCAGAAGTTTTTTGGCGATTAAACACACAGGAGGTTACCTAATCACTGGGTTACTTATGTCTACTTTACCATATTTCTAAAAAAATAAAATATTTCGTGCTGCAAATGCTCTCTTTAAAAAGTTGCATGAGCTGCAAATTGACCCCTATAAAAAACATTTTATTATTTTTACATTGTAGAACTTTCTTAGCTTCGATCGCCAGACCTGTGTAGCACGGGCTTAAAACCTTTTCAATTTTCTTTCCCATTCTGACCTGTTATTGCTTACTCAGCGGCTGCTTCCTTTCAACCCTTTATTGGATTGATATCAGATTGTTATTTTTTCTGTTTGCTAAATTGGCACTGCCATTATTTTTGCAGATAACTAGTTGAGGCAAACGGGCAATTTGTAAATATCAGTTGCGATCCCAAAAAAATGAGTATGTGGGCTACGATTGCATTTCTATTTTTGTAAGTATCTAGTGGCTAAAAACGATGAACCTAATTAAGTAAAATCCTTATCATACCATTGTTGAAAACAAAAACTGAAGCATAAAAATATTCATCGCAAGTAATTCTGTGTGCCTAAAATAGTCCAGTCAACAAGTTCAAAATGGTCTTAAAAACAATTCTAACACGTCAGATATTTCAAATTACCTATCACGTTGATTTTTTTGTTCACTTTAATATTTTCAAGGTACAGTAAAGAAGTGAACTAGAACTGACTAGAAGCCTTTACCTTGTTAGGTTATTTTATTAGTACAAGAGTTAGAGCAAAGCCTGCCCTAAGCTTTGGTATTGTCTACTAGATAATCTGATATTTTGTTAACATAGGTAACAACAACAAAACATGGTCATGAATGTTTTGTTGTTGTTTTGCGTATGTACGCATAGTAGATATCATTCTAACTTGTTTATCTCAAACGTCGTCCTTGGAGATAAGTTTAAACAAACTCGATGCATCAACAAGCTAATTCGTGAGGTAATATTTGTAGAGCAAATTACACGTGATAACTGCTGTGCCTCTATGTTTGAGTTTAGCCAGAAATTAACTGACAGTAAACTTGTGGAGTCAGTCTTCTTGATTCTTTATTAGTTAGGGGTATAGAGTTTGGGTTTGTTATTACCAGTTGGTTGGTTTAGTGTTTCTAGGGAGTTTTATTAGTAGAGTTATCGTAGTACGTAGTCATATACTTATTTCTATACGGGGCTTTCGTATTGATAAAGTTATTATGTTACTGAGTTATTGCTTTACTTTAAAAGTAATTTTAGGTAGCAAATCACGAATATCACGATGTTATGATATCAGTGATGAGCATTTTTATTATAATTGACGTTCACGAATTAATAATATAATTTGATGAAATAAAAAAAAAATACCGAAATTTTGATATTTAAAATCATATATTGATTTTTTATCAGGAATAAACAAACTATGCAATCACAATTTCTTTGCTTGTTTAGGTTCTACCAACCGAATAAACACAATTTGGACCCCAAGGTTTTGTTGGTGGTTATCTTGTTGTCCGACCGTAATATAAAAAAATGTTTATAAATATTATTATCTCTCACAATATCCTGTGGGTAGATAGTAATGTGTACATATTTTGTTTTCTATACGAACTCAAACGATAAAGACTCCAAACGGCCACCGCTGTAAAAAAAAAGAATACATTCTAAATGATTTCAATTATTGAGAAAATACGATTCTTCCCTACTGAAAATAATGATCATGAAAGTGAATGAAAAAAGCACGTGTTTCCAATCCCGAGAAAACAATAACAAAGATTGTAAACTCACTGAATCGGTCAAGCTCCATTTATGTATAGCATTGTACGGTAGTTTGAACTCAATAGCCTGGCCGACGATGGCATAATCTGTTACGAAATTTACTGATAATCATAACTGCATCTTTCTCATAAGTATCTAGGAAATATGCCTGACCTAGGGTGGTTAGACACGCGTGAAAAATATCGGGTTTTTACTATTTCCTAGGCACTAAAAGTAATTTAGACAGCAGGTATAAAGTTTTGTAAGCCATTTTCTATAAATCTTTGCTAAAACAAACTTTGAATCAATTGTAGTTTTGGTGTCTATCTACAAAATGTTGATTTTATTAATAAATCCATTAATGTCAATAGACTCCAAATCGACACTTGATTTGTAGTTAATTTTAGCAAAGATGCATAGCAAATGGCTTACAATAATGTGCACAAAACTATATAACTGATAAAAGCAGAATTGCGAAAAACCCGTTCATCTTTTAAATAAAGTCGGTAACCACCCGTAGTTTGGTTCAAAGTAGTTATAAATTAGGATACTTACATAGAGCAAAGTATGACTTATGAAGTACCTATGGATGACTCCACGTTCACTTTTATCGCATAGTGATAAAACACAAGTCCATTATGCGACTTGATAACGAAATCCTGATTTCGTTTAGCACTTATAACACTTTAACTGATAATGCCAGTTTAGGTAAAAGTTACACTTTTCTATCCATGCTTGACAACAGTGTTTCTAAGAATGGGTTTGTAGGTATACTTTGTATGTAGAAGGTATAACATAAAGTACATAAAGAGGCACCTGCGATATATACATTATTATGAAAATGGATAAATTTCATAAGAATGACGAGAATCTTTTCTAGCAGAGGGTCAAGTAAGGTTTTTTATTAATATCATTAAATCAGCCAAAAGAAAATTACTGCTCTTAAAATTGAAACCAATATGCCTGTCACATTCTCGGCCTGTGTTATTAATTTTTTTATTCTAGAAAAAGAGAATAAATATTTTGAGTTCCAAGGAAAAACGAAGCATCAAATGGTAGGTACCATTTGATGCTTTGGTTGCTTCGGACCTAGGCGGTTTACCTAGGCAGAATCACAAAACAAGTTATCACTTAGCTCGATGAAATCATCTCTCACTGCAGTCAATGCACCTAGATCTCTGTGATATCATTATTTTGCTCAATTACTGTGGTGTATCAACATACGATACCGCAGTCAACCTTACGTCAGAATTAAACCACCACAAAACAAACACAATCAATGCAAATGATAACACTCGAGTGATCAAGTGCTTTTCCTTCTGCGATTTTATCTGCCGCTTGGAGCGGAAGTCGAGCGATGCGCGCATCTACCGCATCCCGTTTCACTCTGTCCTCCAATCGCCTCCGACCTTCGGCCGAGTAGACCTCTTCGGTCCTCCCTCAGTCTTACTCCGCGCGCTGATACGCACGGACGTACGTCGCCGTCGCTCTGTAAATTCCAGTTTCACGAGCTTTCGATTTACCTGTGGATTCTAAGTGGAATGTGTCATTATTAATATCTGTGCAATTTTTTTCTGGATTAGCTGCAACTTCAACGTTGGAAAAATCCATCGTTTTATTCACAAGGTCGGTTCTTTATGCTTTGCGAATAGTAATGAGATTGGATGCATTGGGAATGTCGCATGTCCAGTATTTATTAGCATTAAAGGTCCGTTTGAGTGAAGGTTTTTTTCTTTAAAGTTTATTATAGTTCATTGACGTTTGGAAACCGTCGCCGGTTTGTTTTTGTAATTGTTTTTGTTGCTTGGATGGTTTTATTGCATGGTTGTTCTCAATGCGGTAAAATTTATTTGCATGGCTTTGTAGCCTTTGAATTAAAAATAGATTTGTTTGTTAAGGATTTCGTTTTATTATTAAAGCAGTTATAATTCATTATTTTGTCTGATAGGTCTCATTAATTGTGAATCAAGATAACAATGTATGTCGATACCAAGTACCTAGTTATCGAATTTCAAGAAAATCCTATTCATTATCGTTTCTGATTATTTTAAATTACTGATACCTATTGATATAAAAAACCTTTATGCTGATGAAAACGAGTGCTTACCTAATAATTGTACATATTAATCTATACTAATATTATAAAGAGGAAAGATTTGATTGTTTGTTTTATTGTATTGAATAAGCTTCGAAACTACTGGACCGATTTGAAAAATTCTTTCACCGTTAGGAAGCTTCCTTTTCAGGGAGTGACATAGGCTATATTTTATCCCTATTTTAATTCTCACGGGAACGGGAACTACGCGGGTGAAACCGCGAGGCGATCGTCTAGTTAATTAAAAGATTATAAAACTTGATTAGATTTTTCTGAACCTGAACTGTTGATTTAGATAAAACAAAACAACATTTTTTTAAGTTGTGCTCTTACTTTATTAATTACTACTTTATACCCAATCATAGTGATAAGTAGTACAGTATGAGGTAAAAATAATGAATCAGGTATTAATAAAACATTTTCTCATCCTCAGCCTTCTACTCTATCTGACGGAGAGATACTTTCCCCACTACTTGCTTGGTATCACATAACATACATAAAATGATGTTGGTCGTGTTGACTTGTTAAATATCGTTGTGATGGATCCACTCCTGACTTCAAACCATAAACACCCTTCATTAAAACAAACTAATGAGATAATAATATTGTCTGATTCATAATACAGTCTATACAAATATGGCTATTCATTTACAAACATAATTACTCGATGAAACAGGAGAATGAGTGTCGAGGTCATCTTTAGGAAATAGAGGCTGCTTGAGTAAACAAAATGCTATTACATAAAGATGCGTGTGATGACATTTTGGTATGTGAAGCAAGAAATTTTAATTGCCACCGAATAATTATGGGATAATAAGTTGAAACGGAGTCTCCAAAATGAAAGGTCAGGTTTTTGATCGACAAATTCTTTGAGATTGCCTAACCTGACATGAGGTTTAGGTGATGGAGAGACGTCTGATGAGGTGTGAATAGTGAAAGTTTGATTATATAGATATCCACTTATCACAAGGCAACCTTAATAAATATTGCTCTACAATTCACACAGCATTTTCTAGCTCCATGCTAAGCAGAGCTTGTGTTATGGAATAATAACTGATATACTTAATAAGGTATACTACATATTTAGACATTATTTGTTAGACATAGAAAACCCAGATCACCTAGAACAAATATCTGCAGATAGTACAAACATTTGTCCCGGCAATCGAACCCGCAACCTCATGCATTGCAGGATTCGCCCACTGCGCCACAGAATTCGACTGGTTTTTATTATTTGGGGGTTCATTATTTTTCAGACGTTTATAAAATTGTATGATTTTATCAATTACTTATTCATAGACTATCAGGTACCTCTGCTTTAGAGATTAAAATACACACCTAGAAAAACAATTTTTCAAAAAGCAACCTAAAAACTGTTTTTTCGAGTTATTTTCCTGAATAATTGGTTGTATTGTAATGAGCGAAACGCAGCCGTGTGGTGCCAGCTTAGAATTTACACCACCCTAACTCTTCCCGCGGGTGTCGTAAGAGGCGACTAAGGGATATCCACAGGAGGCGGGCAGCAGCGCCCTCTGCAGAATAATTCTACCACCGAACTGCAATCCCCAACCGCATGCCCAGCGTGGGGATTATGGGCACTACCCCCCATAAGATAAAAGTCCATAAGGCGCTTATCAGGGAGAGGTCTGTCTCCAGCTGTGGACCAATATAGGCTGTTGAGGTAATGAGTGAAACTTTTGTATAATCGTATCGTAAAAAACGCAAATAAATTTAAAAAGCAAACTTGTTTTTTACCTTCTCTTAAAATTAGTGCCATGTTCCATTAAACTCGCTATTAAAAAATAATTAGAAATTGTAGAAACTCGTGTCATTAATCAGCGTGTCTAAATTAAATCCTGAAAAACCCATGATGTTTTTATTCTTTTTTCATTTATAGCTAAATATAAAACCACATTAACAACATTCTTTCATAATTTAAAATTTAATGTAGGGGTAAGGGGCTCAAACAATTATATATATATATAGGTCTTTATTTATTATATGTGTGTTATTAACGCATTCACTGCCCAGTCTCTGCGGTGCGACCCGACCGGGTGCGCCGCAACTCCACGAGACAGAAGACCTCCATGTGCATCATGGGCCATGAAAGAGTTATTTTAACGGCTATTTAAAATTAATAATAGGATTTATCATTGTTTTCTTTCCGTTGCGTTACGTTAAATGTCCAATATGTCACGCTTTTATTTTAATGACACGCTTTGTCCCACATTTGTGTGGTATCCCCCAAGTTATACGTATGTTCTTCTGAAATTTGACATTGCCTTTGAAATTCTCAATAAATACCTACCCTAAAGTTGACGTCGAAGGTTCGAAGAGGAATAGTTTCGAACTTGTGAAGAGCGTTCAAATAACCGAGAACTAATTAGTAGATGACTTTGACCAAAGAAGCTAACATTCACAACCTAAAAGAGGCAACGCTCAGAACCGTGTCAATGACTTTGCAGCTCGGTCGCCGTAAAATTACGGAAGTAATTTACTGCTAATGCCGCTAATTTATGGGTATTGGGTGGTCGGTAGTAAAACTTGGATTCCCGTTATTAGTTTTAGAGAAAATCCTGGAGTTACTGCTTTGTTGTTTATTTACGACTTTTATGAGGGATCAAGCAATCTTTTGATTTCGTGAAAAACATTGGATAGTCAAATAGTAAAAAAAATATATTTGTTACTGTTCCTGATTAAAGCAGTACGTAACGTTTTATTTTTGTCAACAACGCTCAATTTAATTTGATTGTTTTGAAAAAATTAAAACTGTCTTGGATTCCCTTAATTTTCGCTGTTTTTATGTTTTGCGGGATAAACACTAATTAGATAAAAAAAAATACGGGACCACCGTGGGATTATTTTCTATACAATAGCGAGAGAATCATCAAAATTGGTCCATTATTGACGGAGAAATTAATGAACATAAATAAAAAACAATATTCACACAGCCGAACATAGAACTTCCTCCGTTTTTCGAAGTCGGTGAAAAATTATAAAACATCGAATCATTCACGTCTCTTGGTCAAACCACCAAGCTTCTTGTTCTTTTTCCTCGTGTATTTATTTTTTACTAGACGATTGCCTCGCGGTTTCACCCGCGCAGTTCCCTTTCCCGTGGGAATTCCGGGATAAAATATGTGTAGCCTATGTCACTCCCTGAAAAGTAAGCTTCCTAACGGTGAAAGAATTTTTCAAATCGATCCAGTTTCGGAGCCTATTCAAAACAAACAATCAAATCTTTCCTCTTTATAATATTAGTATAGATTGAAACAACAATCCGTACCTACGACATTCGATTAAATTTATACAAGAAATTTATAAAATTTTATTTTTTCAATTTCCATAACTCACCTCTACCGGGCTTGGCCTGGAATGTACCGGATTTTGAGAACAAAAACCTTGCTTTACCAGTTTTGATACATCTTGTGGATGTGCAACATGGCCGATGACCCCGTTGGAGGTTTCGATGGGTTTCTTATGTAAATATTTAGCAATATATATTCTTGGTATGTTAATGAGCTTTTACCTATTAATATGATTCTTTACATAACAATGATGTACCTACGTGTGTTTTTTTGCAATTGTTAGTAGTTGGATAGTTTTATTAATTTTAAATTTATTTTTAACCCCCGACGCAAAAAGAGAGGGGTGTTACAAGTTGAACGTGTCTGTCTGTGTATCGGTGTATCTGTCTGTGGTATCGTACTCCCAAACGGATGAACCGATTTTCGTTTAGGTATTTTGTGTTATAGATAACTCTATTCCGAGTGTTCTTAGCCATGCTTCATGAAAATCTGTCGGTAAGTTTTTAAAATTTTTAAATTTGTTCTTCTGTATTATATTGTTAAAACAAAATCAACAGCCCTTATGTTTAAACAGTTCTAACCTTAATAATGTTACTTACGGTCAATAAATGATTTACATTTTATAGAAGATACTTACAAAATACCGACACTCTAATATAAACAAAATCAAACAAGAAAAGTACAGTTAATTAGAAAAATGAGATACAATTCATTTAACCTAAAGCAATAAATTTATATTTACTAATTTTTTACTACTTATCTATATATTTCGATAACGTAATAATTGGCATAAAACGTTTTGAAATAATAAAGGGGCTAGATGAAGTTATGTTACAAAACAACAAGAATAATTTGACTCTGCGACGGTTAATTTGGAGTATGCTATGTTAAAACCGGCGACAAAATTTAAACCAAACTGGTTTCAGCCGGTTTTCATAGGCTAAATTCTGCTGTTATATGTAGGTAAGCTGATGCTTAGATAATTAAGCATGTACCCATTAATGGTTCAGCACAGCAGATGTACCTCAGATTTCAGGCGAGATTTTATAGCCGTTCATAATCACGCTAAAGCCGTAACTGCTAAACGCTAGCTCAGGAATATTGGCGTAATTGCCGGAACGATTTAGCCAATAAATATACACGAGTATTGATAATAAAAAGATGCCTACATACCAAAAATAAATTACCTTGAAAATATTTTTAAGCCTAAAAATGACAATAAAAAAATATTATCTTCTAAATGAGCCATCGCAGAACCTCCTCAAAACACCCTAAAAATTTATTTACATCCCAGATCTCAAAAGCTATCAATTAAAGTTCGCGCGTAAAACTTAATTCCACTAATGATCGGCATTCAATATCGCTTGGTCTCGTTTATTACCGAATTCCCTAACGAGCTAATTATCTAACTGTAATAGTTATGCTGATTTGGTTAAGACTTTATTCCTTCACGTTACGGTTGAGACTTGAAGCTTTCGCATAGAGTGGTTATAGATTCCCACGGGGCTGATTCTCGTTCCGCGTCGAAGGGCGGAAGCATAGTGAAGGCATAGTAAATATTTATATAGAACAATAACTTACTAACATGTAAATTAAAACCATCTTGAACATCGATTAACGTTACTCTTACCTATCATAATAATGCTCTCCCATATTGTGATAGGTAGTAAGCATCTATAGTAAACTAGCTGCGCCCCGCGGCTTCGCCCCCGTGGAAATTTATGTTTCCAACTTTCCTAATTTTTTCTTTCATAAGAACCTTCTCCTGACAATAACAAACACAACAAAGAATGAATTAGCGAAATCGGTCCAGCCGTTCACGCGTGATGCCGTGACCAAGGAAAACGGGTTTCATTTTTATATATATAGATATAGATATTATTCATCACATCAGGCATGCGAGAAGCTTTGAATTATTGAAAATACTTGGGTGGTTGGAAATTTGACAGTATATATAACGACGACCACTGTGGCGCAGCGGGCGAAGGTCTGCCTGCGATGCAGGAGGTTGCGGGTTCGATTCCCGCCTCGAGACAAATGTTTGTACGATCTGCAGACATTTGTCCAGGGCGTTCTGGATGTTTTCTATGTATAATAAAAAAAATATCTATCTATTTAGTGTATTGTATTAAGTATATCAGTTATCTAGTACCCATAACACAAGCTCTGCTTACCTTGGGGCTAGATAATGCTGTGTGAATTGTCTAGCATTATTTATTTATTTATTTATTTATTTATATAAGGTCAGAAGGGATATAGTATTTTGGTTTACTAGGGACTAAAACACCCCATTATAGACGAGGTTGCTATACCTACTGCCGAGCGCAGAGAGGGAGGATGACAAGACCGAGTTATAATGGATGGTTTTGGCCCGTGTTAAACACTCTACTTTTCACTTAGATTGCGAGAAAATAAAACAATCTAAACTTCATCATCATCATCAGCCGGTATACGTCCACTGCTGAACATAGGCCTCCCCCAAACGACGTCATAAATAGCGGTCCTCAGCCGCCTCACAACTTACCTTCAGGCACATTTTTTTTACTTTCTACTTCACGAATTTGTCGTCAAGTAAGTTTATAAAAATAATGTCAAATGATTTTACGAGACAAAAACATATATAATAAATGTTTAAGTTGATGGAACACCAAGAAGTCGAGTTTTCATGTAAGAGGGCAAATGTTTCGTACTGGCTGAAGATTTCAGACATAAATTAAAAAGAAAACATAGTTTTTAGCCTTAGCGGTTTAACTTGAACTTTACTCCCGCTCATCTACGTTAGTGACATACTTTTTGAGAAAGACAAGTGAAAAATTTGTTATTGACAACTTAATTTTTTTATGTGTTTGCATTTTATTTATGTTATCTACTGTTATAGTAATTAACTATAACAACGTATATAGTAATTAACTGTAACAGAATAAAACACGTGTACTCTAGGCATTGTTGAATATGCCAACTATTTTATATATATTTTTCAATATGTTAATCTAAGAATTTATTTTGTTTCGTTAAGGTCACGTTGTTTTTTAACGAATCTAACTATAGCACGTGTATATGTTGCTTATGGATTAAATTTGTTGAAAAAAATTGATGAATGTTACTCTGTTTTGTGTATAATATTACTTTTCCCATATATATTTTTTGTTAACATGAAAGATTTTACTGAAAATTTAACTGAAATTCCAAAAGCAAAAAAAGTAAATTACTTATAGTAGTTGTGTTACTGTTCGATAATGTGTGTTGTGTCTGGTGTAATTACTCATCGCGTTGCGACGTCTCGCCGCGAGAGAAGTCGTTGCGTCACTTGCACGATTTACCTAAGTCAATTTTACGATACTCTAGCTCGTAAAACTTTAGGTTTCCGATTTGCGGTGACAAGGACAAATCAACTTGTTGATTTCTTCTTCTAACAAACTTTTAAATGGTTCCTTATTACCTATAAACTTGCAAGAATAAAGAGGACCCAAAGAATCAACACTGTCAGCTTTAGATTCATAATGAATGTAAGCGGGTTGACTACAAACCTAGTTTGTATTGGAAGAATACTAACGTTTCATTCCTTATTGAGGGACTTCATCGGGGTGGGTGTTCGCGTCGTGCCCGTTCTGCATCCTTGCGCACACACTTCGTAGCTACCTCAACCTCAACCTCAACAGCCTGTATTGGTCCACTGCTGGACGCAGGCCTCCCCCTGATAAGCGCCTTATTGACTTTTATATCATGGGGGGTATTGCCCACAAACCCCACGCCGGGCATGCGGATTGGGGATCGCAGTTCGGTGGTAGCATTGTTCTACAGGGGACGCTGATGCCCGCCCCCGGTAGATATCCCTTAGTCGACTCTTAGGACACCAGCGGGAAGAGTTGGGGTGGTGAAAATTCTAAGCTGGTAGGTACCACACGGCGGCACTTCGTAGTTTAACCGCTTAAATTCATAATGAATTCGTTAAACTACGAAAGTTTTAATAGTAAAATAGGTTAATATTCTATGAGGTCAGCATAAGATTCTATGAGGTTTTTCTTCACTTCGTACTAATATGTATGTACTTATTTTGAATCAGTTCAACATCACACTAATATTATAAATGCGAAAGTTTGGATGGATAGATGGATTGTTGTTTGTTACTTCTTCACGCCAAAACTACTGAACGGATCAGGCTGAAATTTTGCATACAGGTAAGTCTAACCCTGGAATCAAACATAGGCTACTTTTTATTCCATAAATCAGTTCCCATGGGATAGAAATAACCTTAAAACGTTTCCATAGAAACAACGCGTACGAAGCCGCTAGCAGAAGCTAGTTATAAATACGTTTGTTTTCAAAATTAAGGGAACTGGAAGATGAAAGGTTCTTTTGAGAGCTATTTGATAGGAGAATTATTTTAAGAATTCCTCGTACCGAAATGTGCCTAGCTGACTGTCATTACTATCTGCTTTAAGACTTTAACCATATCTCTTGTCCGCACCTCCTTTAGAAACACGCAGGCAAGTCTTTATATAAATTAAGAATTACCTCCAAGCCTTCGGTGGATTTACGACTATTGTTTTAAGGAGTTGAATTTTGGAAGCTAAAATTGAGGATTTAAAACGTAAATTCAGAATGGGCGTGATGATTTTCATGCGTCAGGCTGCTAAAATTGCAATTTGTATAGGTAATTTATAAATCGCAACGTGTTTGATAAACGTTAATACTCACGCTACACCTCACGCTTGTATGAAAAGGGTACATAACCTTTCTCGATTCCTAGGCACACGGTTAATATATTTCAAAAATACTTCCTGCTTCAAAAATGTGTTTGATGATAGGTCAAACAGAACCCGTTGTTTGATTGTCAATTTCCTGTAAAGTATGATAGCGCTAAGTATTTGGAATTGTGTTGCTATTTGTTGTGTCTGAGTATCTACTTTGTAAAGACAAATAATGAGTATATAGACACAACATAATCATTACTTTAATGCTCGAAAAAAATCTTACTTATGTATTTTTACATTTGAAATAGCGTTATCGACCCAGCAAAGTTTATGCGAAAGCAAAAGTGAAAAACGTTTTTGACCAGCTTTGGAGCAACATACTAAATTTTATATACTGTTTGTTGCAAAATCAAAACATGATCTCTAAACGCATAAATTAATCGATGACAATTAAATATGAATGCTTCAAAGAAACGAAGTCGAAAGTTATTACAAAGCTAAAAGTGCCGGACTCTACCCCATGAGTCGCAATAGTTTCAAAGTTTTATTTTAAATGCTCAGACAAACAATAAAATAACATTACTGTATCGTTAAGATGCCATTCATACGGTCTACACACCAAAATCGGTGGGCTACCGAAAAGTTGACAAAACACTGCGACGCCTACAAATTGAATATTCATTCTATGAAATGTCTCCGGGCTGTGTCGCCAACTTTGGTGTGTAGATTCCATTAAGAATGTTAGTTTTATTAAGATACACTGCTAAAATATGCAAACTTATGCTTTTGGTTTATTTGAACTGGCTTAATAGATTTTTGTCGAAAATAACTTAAGTAATTTAAAAATATGTAAGTTGACTAGAATGATCATAATTTTTTACTGTTTAAATATTAAGGTTAATATAGCTTGTCTACTGTACAGCAATGGATGATAAATATACTTAGTTTTTGAAACTAAATAAAAAAATCTAAGGTGATAAAATAAATACGGCCTAAAAAATATTAGTAGAACGCTAGGAATTATGTTTGAGGTCATTGTTCAAAAAATTATAATTGTATTCGTTTTAACAGAGCCAGCGTATCATTTCCATGTATTTGAATAATAACGAGAATTATATTCCTGTAACAGATTAATGTCGGATTTAATAATTATTAGCATGTAACTTATTTAATTAACGTTGCTCAAGAGTGTTTTTAGTCTTCAATCACGAAGATGCAACTACAGAAGAAGTCAATCTTTTATAGAAAACTTTTATATGTAAACTTCATAGGGGGCTAACATGTACCCTGAATACATTACACGTCTGATATTATCGAGGCATTACTCCCGACAAATGAGTAGGTGCTTTCAAGAGCACAGCAAACAGGTTTTGACCGTTACCACGCTTCATTGGGCTCGAAGCTTGCGAAGTTAGTACTGTACTGGTACAGAACACAAGAATCAATTCATTACTTTGAAAATTTCTATGTCAGCTGTATTAAAAATGGTTTCAATTGTACTCGTATTCATATTGTAATTTTTGGTTTGCATAATATTCACACATTTGGTCTGAACAACCAAAGTAATCAACATAGAACTCTTTTTCAGGCTTAAGCTCGCCTATGTACATATCCTATTAAATAAGTTCATGGTATGTATTAATTATATATATTATATTATATCCACCGGGGTTCACAGATGCCAATACTGCGGCCGCATCTGCCATTCCCGTATAGGCCTTACAAGTCATCTACGTAAGTGCCGAATAACGAACACTACATAAACCATCCTTCGTGGATGTAAAGGCCATTGATTGATTGATGTATTAATTGTGCACAATAAAGAATTACAGAATAGATTGAAGAATTCGTAAGCTGAAATGGTAGTGATGGTAGGTCGGCCATATCTCGCGAAGAGCCGACAACCGCTGGAGTAAACGTGTTCATGAGTGGAGAACACGTTTCGGCAAACGTAGTGTAGGAAGCCTTCCGGCCAGGTATGATGATGACCTGCGAAAGACTGCAGGCAGATGCTGGTTGCGGCTAGGTTGAGACAGGGCGCTCATTAGGGGAGGCCTTCGTCCAGCAGTGCACTAACATAGGCTGATGATGATGGTCTGAACAAATACATAGGTACATTCTTTTGTTTGGTGATGTTCTATCTTCTCTGCTTATTGCATATTCTTGCATCATACGCCCATGCGCTCGGGGTTATTTCTAAGAAATCAAATAATATCCCAAAAATTACTTACATAAACATTTCATTATACTAGTACTAATTTGTGTCTATTCAAGTCAAATTATTGCATATTCTTTGTCTTATTATATTGAGTTGGAAATGCTCCAGTTTTTCAAACCGCAGGATCACGTTAGCGACTGTCGCTTTCGATTCTATCGATTTGTACCTGAGTAGGAGGCTTAATGATGTGAACTGCGGTGTCAACGGATGCCGTTGGTCAAGTGTGTAACCACATAGGGTTTTCAATACACACTGATAAAACCAGGTATATGGTAAGACAGGTTTTGGTTGATTAAGAATCGGATACGAGCTTGTTATACGATAATGATAGGTTTTGCAAATCTCGCTTGATTGCTTTCGCACATGAATTAATTAAACGCAAATTGGATTCTCATGCGTTCTATTTTTTTTGTGTGTGGATTTCCTGAGATTAAAATCCATTTATTTTCATAAGTTTGACTGAATCTGGTTTCATATAGATTCAATTGCGACACAATTTTACACATCGAAAAAAGAAATGTCGTTCTGGAAAACCAATTTGTAGATCGAATAATACATTACAAACCAAGAACATTTCTATATCTAGAATATTTTAGCAATGAGACATATCAGAATATTCATGAATTGCATTCTATATAGGTATAAAAGCTAGCGGACATTATAAAGGAAATAATAATCTTTGGTATGTAAATGTAAAATGTGATAAGAATGCATGATGCAGTGTTTAACACGACCGACAGTAAAGTGGTGATCGTGACTATGAAGTAATAGATATCGTGAATTTAAGTAAAACGCATTGTAAGTAGGACAAGTAACATATCATTTCATATTAATGCAGTATGAACTAGGAAGCAATCAAAACTATAGAAACACAAACGGATTCAGTCATTACATACAATGACATCATTGCTGCTTCAGACAATTGGCAGAATCATAACATCATTCTTCGTCAATAAAGAGATAGAGATGGGAAGAATATTTCGTATGTTTTTAATTCAGGTCTTTGAACTTTCTAATAAATGTGAAATTATTGTTATACAAAAGTTTATGCTATCGTTTTATTCATGACTAACGCAAAATTTGTTAGTTCAGTATATTCGAAATACACTTTTAAAAAACGACAACGCTGATTTTGTAACGATTAAATTTAGTTAATGTATAATGTAGGCCAGATGTTATTATCATTTTCTCTAAAAAATTATGTTATCTAAGCAATGTAACTTTGTAAGTTAGGCTAGGAAAAAATGCTATTAAGCATAGAGATAAAAGCTCTGTATCATTTATTACTCAGTAAAGTAAAGCCGTAGGCAAAAGCCAGGTAATAAAGAATATGGTGGTTGTTTCCATCAGACGACAGCGACGTAGTAAAACAAGTTCTAATCAAGCTCATTATGCAAAAGACATTAACAGTTTCATTACATACGTCGTGAAGCAAGTTCTATAGCTTAGGTCTTTGAACTATACGTTTCAGTACTTTTCTTGCTCCTGTTATGTTACCTTCATCAAGTTAACTTGCTCACACAACATTGCCAGTTTCAACAGGAAAACTCAAGTCCTTCTGTCTGTGATGTTTGTAATCAAAAGATGAATTTAAACAAGATCAAACTAAAAACAGAACTTTAATTACCTACCCTTTACGGTGCTGAAGGCGTTCATAATCAAATTACCATGATAGTTTGCAAGTTAAACTTTGAAGAGTAGTGAACCCTCCCTAAACTCTAATTTGTTTTTATGAGACAAACAATATAATAAATAAATAATGCTGGAAAATTCACAGAGCGTTCTAGCCCCAAGTTTATGTATTTATGTATTTTATATGAAATATGTAAATCAAAATATAATACCCGTTTACCTATTATGTACTTGATCTAAGGGTCAAGGTAATCCGCCACCCACGCACAAAACCACGCAAATAATTTGAATAATTTAATATTATCTCTATATACAACTTTTTAACGGTTTTCCATCTGTTACTTACAATATTATTCTATCTCACATTAACACGGCAAACAGTGTTGTTTGATGACGTAATAATCTGGTATATACCCTATTTCAGTCATTTCTTATTTAAATACCTAGTGTGTCTGTAGATAGGCATAACGATGAATAGAATTTATTCATCGTGACTTCATAAGTCACCATTAACCATGTAATGATCTCTTTTCTTGGTTTTTGTATGATTTTGGTTTTTTATTTTTCTGACGCCTAGACGATGTAAATATATTTTTTTACAAAAAAACTAGTGTTACCCATAGTGCATAAAACCGAATTCCTTACGCGAAAACTCTGATAACACAGTTATTGTTGTTGCAAACTCATTGATTTGCCGATAACATATCGCATGGGCGCGTTGATGGTTTGTGTTTTGAAATGGGAAATAATTGGATTGTGTTTCGGTTGTGAAATGTGGATTTATTGCTAGAACATTGTTTTAATGTAACTGATAAAGGTAAGCCAATACGGGGCTTAGCAACGTTGTTGGATTTTGCAGGTTTTTTTGGTGATGTGTTGGCGTACCTTACACCTTATTTATGTGTTCCTCACCAACTTGATTGATTGTACTCGGAGCATTCTTCTTGTCCATGAATTTTCTAGTCCTTAATATCATTTCAATAACGTCGCGAATATTGTGCACAGATAAACATGAAGAAACTTTTGTTTATCAGTAAATTCGTATATTACCCGTTTAATTACAGTGAATGTTATAATTATCAAATTCATTGGAATTAATGCATAAATCAAATTGATTATGCTTCGGATAATCAATTTTCCACCGTTACGCCATTATGCACAGCCGTTACGGGAGATATAAGATATGTAATATGTAATATGATATTGTGATACCTATTACAATAACATACGGGCCTTGATTACATGCAGATCTATGATAATTTTGTTCGTACTAACTTGCAATCTTTTGTAAGCCAGCAAGCGTCAAGAAATGTACCTACCCATGTTTTACGCCAATGCAGACCTCTTCGTTATGGCAACCATAGATAGTTTAACTGACGTACCTATATTTTTAAATATATTTGTATGTATATAATTAATATTATGAAGAAACTTATTTATTTATTCACAAAGAAAATTATACTAGTATTTACAATTGAAACAATTGAGCTAACTGCTGACTGTTGCAAACAGTCTACAGGTAGCTCAACTGATCCATATCAACACCAGTCGGATATAATGAAGTACTTTATCAAAAGACTCAGTTCGGAAATGTTCGCAACGCGAATTAATTGTTATGTCTTATGTCGAAGTTGTTTTGCAAGCGTTTGACAAAAACTTAAACATTGAACCAACTGCTTCTGTTGCTACGGCCTCTTTGTGACCCGTGGTATTTGTTGTAAGGGTTTTGTCGTTTGATACATTGTATCGTTTCTTATTTTTATGCTTACAATAGCTTCATACTACACCTATTTATTACGGATTTCATCAGCCATATTGCTGTACACTTGTCTTTTTGGTGATTGCTACAAATTGTTGGGAAACGTTTTGTATCCCTTGTCTTGCGTGTTCTGCGACTCTTATTTAGGCAAAATATCTGAATTGTTTCTGTTTTCTGTTTCAGGTATTAATGACAATATTAGGATAAGAATGAGATAGTTGGTAAGTCCCTTCCTTAAAACATATGGTAAATTACATTAGAACTTTTTAAAATTTTCATTAACCTAAAAAATTTTTAAGAAATCAAATAATATCGCAAAAATGAATGGAGGATGCGGGTTTCAGTCCCGTCAAATTCGAAAATTTTTGCGATATTATTTTATTTTTTGAAATTACTCAGATTGAGCTTGAACTTGCGCACTATAATAAGAAACACCTAAAAAAAATAGTATCTACTTAATAACCTAAAAATATTTTGCATATTATAATGGTAAAAAGGGGGACATTCTATTTTGGCATTAACTTGCTTACCATAACGTAAATAAAGGAATAGGAAGGATAATAAAGTCGCACATAAACCAAATTATAATTAAGCCTTCGGCAAATGAATATCAAAGGGCTATAAACTTTAAGTATTACGGTCCCTAAATTAATAACAATCACGTTTTATGTAAATACGCCTTTAGAATATTAGTCACCCACGAAGTTAGAAATATCCATAATTAAGCTCGGCTTAGACATTCAAATGAGACTCAATGGTCCGCAGAGCGTGCACACTAATACCAAACTGTGCTTAGAAACTTGACAATATAACTTGTAACAAACGTCTTTCTGCCCGGGAGTCCGATGGGATTTATTATAGAGGAAGTATATGTCGTGATAAATCTACGCTATGTCCAATGACTGCAGAAGCGATCAACCTCTGAATCATGTTGAGGTTAATATAAATGAATGATATCCTCTCGATTTCGTTGAGGTTACGTTTCTATTGACTCTGGTTTTAGAAAGAAACAAAGTAAATATTTTTTTTACCTTAAATATACAACTAAACACAATAACCTTAGACACTAAGTATTATTTATACTTATAAGTATTACTTGCTATGCTGCTTATTTTTGTGCGTAGCAGGGATTAGGGCAAATATGGCCTCCACTCAGCATTATGCTGGGTAGACAAACCAGTGTCTGACACCCAGCGCTGGTTTTCAGTACAGGCCAAAGGTTGGTCACGTCACGACCATCAGTGCGTTTTTTTTTACAAAATCACTCAATATTTACAGAAATACATAATGTAAATTTAGCTTATATTAACATTAAATAAATAAATAAATACCCTACCATTTCCTGCATAACCTATTTTACTGTGCGAAATAGTCGTAACAAATCAATAATAAGAGGTACCTATAGCATACCAACAATAGTAGACATACATAAAATAATTATTATAATGAGGAAAGATTTGTTTGTTTGTTTGTATTGAATAGGCTCCGAAACTACTAAACTGAGGACACGTACTAATATTATTGTTGACCTATCATTATCTTTTTAGACCTTCGTCCTCCTTTTGGGTGAAATAGAGGAAACGCTTTAATTTTCATTTAAACGGTTTTATTTTTGTTTTGTACATGTGATTCAAAGATTTAGGTACCGTGTTTCTTGAAGTAGGTAATCTGGGACTAGATAATTGCTAGCTATATGTCACATGTGGGAAATGTAACGTCTTAGTCGTTTGATTGCATAGCAGTAGTAAAGCAACTTTACTCTGATTGCGAATCAGTGTGGCACAATTCCAGTATTGTCATTACACTTTATCTATGTACGAACAATAACAATTAGCAAGGACCAATGTAATTGTGTCATTGGATTCTGACGGAAATTGGGGCATCACAGACCCTTTAGTCCCTTGCCACAATCCCAAGACTGTCGTTGAAATATTGACCGTAAAAGTCCATTAGTGTCCAATAGGAACTGTTGATAAGTCGAATTTGAAACAATAAGGTGTGGCCCGACAGTTTCGAGAAAGGGTTAAGCTAATAATGGAATATAATGGTAGGGATATAATATCTGGTGTGAAACTTATCGGGGGTATGTGAATTGGGTTCTGAAGATAAAACTAGGGATACGGTTTACTGTTTATGTAAATAAAATAAGCCTTAACCCGTAAAATAATCTAGATAAGCGATATATTTTACTTGTTCCTAGAGACGATGACCAAATAATTTTCTTTGATCATTTTCCAATCAGGACAAATTTATTTACGACAAATAAATCCAATCCAAACTCCATCATTGGTTCAAGTACGCTATCAATAAGAGAGTAATTCTCATCTAACCAGAATCGGGATTGAAGAAAGAGAACTTCACACCCATTTATCAATTGTAGGCGTCAGTCACACACACAATAAGATGGTCCCTAATACGTATAGACATTGTGCTCTGAAGAATGACCCGCGTCTCGAGATGATCTGTCAAATACCACATGATAAAGGATATGAATGAACGAATAAATGAGCTATCATCCACAATCTAAGAGGACATTGTTATCAAAAATAAGATCGCATCATCGCATGCTTTCATTTAAGGGTAATTGTTTTCCGAGAAATGCCAGCACAAGTCTTTTGATTAACTCAGATCAACGGTTTCATGAATTTTGTTAAGTTACTGGTCACATGTGAAAACAACGATTCAAATGTTTTCAAGATCGCATGCTTTCATTTAAGGGTAATTGTTTTCCAAGAAATGCCAGCACAAGTCTTTGGATTAACTCAGATCAAAAGTTTCATAAATTTTGTAAAGTTACTGGTCACATGTGGAAACAACGATTCAAATGTTAATTCTGTTCCGTGAACTCGACCCACATCTATAGCATTATAGTTCACCAGCCTAGTTTGCAGTCGATTCATTTAATATTCTTGTATGCGCTACAATTTACGAGTGGCATGCCAAACAATATTCATTGATCATTGCACTTTATACGAGTAGGAATAAATGTTAAAAATAACACATTTTGGAAAGTTAAGGTACCTTTAGTGAGAGACCGTGACCCGAGAGCTGGTGAGTATCTGGCGCAGCGCATCAGCATTGCCATACAGTGCGGGGCAATGCAGCCAGCGTCTTGGGGACGCTTCCGACTGGTATTGATATGGATCAGTTGAGCTCCCTGTAGATTGTTTGCAACAGTCTGCAGTAAGCTCAATTGTTTCAATTGTTAATACTGGTTCTAACTTATTTCTAATATTTGATTGTGATTTTTTTTGTGAATATAAATTTTAGTAGGTACAATACTGATATTTATTTTCCAACTAGACAATATTATCCAACAAACTCTTATAAAAGAAAGTGACTGAAGAGTGCAAGTAGAGTCATCAAATAATCTATTAGCAGTTGCAGTTTTATATCGAATGCGAAAAGTAATAATGCATAGCGGCACTTTAATTTTAGATTGTAATCTGTAAAAACCCTATTTGTAAAGCTGTTGTAAAAACCCTACCTCCATATACCGCAGTTATTTTTACTTGCAAGACCTTGAATACGCGCAGGTAGAGCACTTGTTGGAGGTACAATCTTAGATTTTGGGCTGCATCTGGTGTGTGGTTGTATTTTTCAGCTTCTTATTCTCTATTTTTATTTTCTTATTATTTTATGCGATGTTTAATGTATTTCTTAGTATTTTAAATTCCTTCTATTTTAGTTGTATTGTAAGTATAGAGTATTTATACGGATTCCTAACCCATATTTCTCAGGGAATAAAATCTTATTCGCACTTGGTGTTAGTTGAGCCTGTTTGTAGCCGGAGGGAAGAGCCCTCGTGTCTCAATACAAGTTATTTTAACTTAGAGCGAGGAGTCATTTTTTTTTACCCTAATAGGTTTATATTAAGCATATTTGTGCTAGATGAGTGATCCAGTCGAAATGTATAATAATATTAATAACTAGCTGCGCCCCGCGGCTTCGCCCCCGTGGAAATTTATGTTTCCAACTTTCTTAATTTTTTCTTTCATAAGAACCTTCTCCTGACAATAACAAACACAACAAAGAAAGAATTAGCGAAATCGGTCCAGGCGTTGTTGAGTTATGCGCTTACCAACACATTTTGCGATTCATTTTTATATTATAGATTAGACTAGTACGAATATTGTAAACCTTTTTGTAAATAAATATTTTTATTATTAATATTTTAATTTTGAGAAATGGTAAGCGGATTTCGTTGCCGACTGCACCTAGTTGTTTGAAGTATATAGCTATAATTAATAATCAAACAGACACTATTGACAACATGCACGAGAACAATAGAGATACCTACGTCAAAGCAAACTCATAACAATGAATCATTATCGAGACCCATCCAGAAATGACGAGAGACAGCGTGACCTTTGAACTTCCGTGTGAAATGATCACGAAAATATTTGAAAGTGCTGTCACTATTTCGTATCATTCGTGAACCGTGACGGTTGAATGAAAGTTACGTATTCTGAGAAATCCGGCAATCTTAGGAACGAATGCGCTGTGTAGTAAGAAGTGTCATCACACTAATGCTTAGTAGAAATGCGAAAGTTTGAATGATGATTGGATGGATGGATATGTTTGTTACTTCTTCACGTTAAAACTTCTCATTGTATCGGGCTGAATATTTGCATAAATGTAGTTCTAGACCCGATATAACATACAGGGTACGCGTATACTTTTTATCCCACACTCGGAAATAAGTTCTCCGGTCCATAGAAACAACGCGTGCGAAGCTGCGGGCAGAAACAAGTCACACTAATCTAAGGTTTGTATAATTATAGTGCGTAAGCCTCACCATACTGAGGGAAGGATGCGGGTTCAAGTCCCGTGAAAGTCGAAAATTTTTGCGATATTATTTGATTTCTTATAGATTAGTCACACATATATTATAAAAATGCGAAAGTTTGGATTTATGGATGGATGTTTGTTACCTCTTCACGCCAAAACTACTGAACGGATCGGGCTGAATTTGCATACATGTAATTCTAATCCTGGAATTAAATATAGGCTACTTTTTATCCCATAATACAGTTCCCATGGGATAGAAATTACGTTTCTATAGAAACAACGCATAAACATAAACTACCTAGTGAAGAATAAAAATTGAGTCTTTACTTTAAAGCAGTAATACCAGTCTTATCTGACAGCGTCCAAAAGCAAATTGAGGGGTATATTCTTAGTACGTCGTACGTAGGCTTTTTCGCACGTCTTAAGTACAAAATAAATTCAGTCTATGCGGTATAGCAGTGTTTGTTATATATATATATATATATATAATGAACCCTTCACGGTAATTGTTGATCCAGTACGATTTCTTAAGAAATGTTGATCCACCTATTTCAGGTGTACATTCGAATCTAAACCTAGTAAACAGATATACTTTGATCCACATTTGAAGAGCACATGGCAACGCTAGATCTACATTAACTGGTTATCAAGATACTCGCATTCAAAATATCCCAAGATATCAAAATTTTGTTGATCCACTAACGGTCAAAAAATGTACACCGAAACGTCTTTTTTACATCCGTAACATATTTAGCTACGCGCAACATTAGCTTAGACAATGTTGATCCGCAGACTCTGGAGCCACAAATGACTACATCGTCTGTTTTCAGAGCGGCAACGCCGCCGCACGCGCTGTGGTGGGGATCGTTTCGAGAATTTAAACTAATAATAGCCACACAAATTTCATGATTTAAATAAATTTTAGACGAATTAAGCCATATTCCATATTAGGCTGAAATGAATGACATACGGTCTTCACTGATCATGCTGCCCCAACTTAAGGTCGTTTATCATCATCATCATCAGCAACAGCCTATATTAGTCCACTGCTAAACATAGGCCTTCCCTAATGAGCGCCATAGCGCCCTGTCTTCAGCTTGCCGCATCCAGCATCTGCCTGCAGTCTTTCGCAGATCGTGATCCCACCTAGCCGGAGGGTGTACTACACTACGTTTGTCGAGTCGCGGTCTCCACTCAAGAACACATTTACCCCAGCTGTTTTCGGTTCTTCGCGAGGTATGGCCTGCCCACTGCCACTTCGGCTTGCTAATTCTTTGAGCTGTGTTGCACTGATTGAAATCTTTCGTTTTCAAGCATTGCGGTATGGATGACGAGAAGACTCGACGTAGTTCCCCAAACACTGCCAGTCTATCTGGATCCTCCTCTTGGCCTCCTTCTCATAATTATTTTTACCTAACTGCAGAATTTTCTCAAGTATACCCGGAAACAATTTCGAGAAGGTGGCCATGTACGACGACCGGTCCCGGATCAATGAGGCCATTGATCATGACTTTGGTTCATCAAATTCTGATTCAGTGAGGCTGAGGCTAGGCCGTCCAGCATCTGGTTCAGCTCCACTTGAGACTCCGCCATTAAAACTATGTCATCAGCGCATCGCAGATGTAGTCGTTTATGTTGATGCCCTTACCATGGTATAATAATAATAATACAAGGTATGCTACTCCGAGAAACAACGGTCACGTGGGTTTTCCCAAGCCTACGTCATATCCGTTACGGTAGTTCTCAAACTTTTAGTTTTGGGAGATTCGAGATCTAGGTTTTAGGTTTTCTATGAAATTCTTCAAACTTAGTTTCCATAATTTGAGCAACGCTAATGAGCTCTGCACATGGATAAATATTTTTTTTTCTTGAAATGAAATTTATCAAGAAGAACATTTTTCAGCCACAGATTCTGTTTTCGGGAATTTAAATAACTCTGGATTTCAAAAGCTCTGCTGTTATTTCGTTCACACCGGGGCTTTTTTAAGCTACCTCAGAGCTAACACGATCTCGTCTTGACTGTCAGTACAGTGGCGTGTCAGGGTGGCTCTGGAATCATGGTCTTCTTATCGGGCATGTGCAGTGTATAAACGACCATAGAAATCCTCCACTTCAGCGGAGATCTTCGGCTTCGACATTATGGTCCTCCCTTCTTGCGTTTTGAACTTTATCAGGTGGCTCCTGCCAAGCTGCTGAGTGAATATCTTAGACCCTCGGTTTCGCGTTATCGCCTCTTCAAGGCGATAGAGATCAGATCTCTGAGGCGTGTGTTGGAGCTCCGAAATTCGCGCCGTACCATCTTTGCAATTTGCTTGTTCTGGTCTGACCTCTCTGACGAAGTCGCTTTTGTTTACCGTCATTTGGTCCCGTCCCTATCCCGTCATCAGCCCGAGAGTCTCATGCGAGAGTTTGGAATTCTTGCCAGTACGCTGCTTTATTCCTAGCACCCCCTGCCCAGCCGTTGTCGTGGCTGCTACCATAGCCAGGAATAGCGAGGCGGTTAAAAACTGGGGGTCATATCTTTCTGGCTTCCTCGTACCCTCAAATGAATTGAGTGTCCATAATTCCCACGCTGGGCAAGCGGGTCGGTCGATCGTAGTTCGGTGGTGTAGTTAGTTCTGCAGTGGTACAAATTCTAAGCCGGCAACACACGGCCATGAAATAGGCAAGTTACCTATTTCGTACTTCAAGCCCTTAGAAGCTGTGTGGTGCCGGCTTAGAATTTGTACCACCCCAACTCTTCCCGCGGGTGTCGTTAGAGGCAACTAAGGGTTATCCACCGGGGGCGGGCAGCAGCGCCCCCTGCAGAACAATTCTATCACCAAACTGCAATTCCCGACCCGCCTGCCCAGCTTGGGGATTATGGGCATAACCCCCATGTGATAAAAGCCAATAAGGCGCTTATCAAGGGGAGGCCTGGCTCCAGTAGTGGACCAATACAGGTTGTTGAAGTTGAGGTTGAGGAGGTATGAGAAGTAGGTAAATAAGAAATTTTGGGTAGGGGTTCTGATGACAGACCCCTAAAAATTGTTATTTGTGAATTCTCTTTGTTTTTCACAGTAGAAACAACCTGCAAATTTGAAGTTTGTAGGTAAAACCTATGCCAGAAGCCGGTACCACACGGCCGACTAAGAACACTATAAAATTACTAGTTTATGCCCGCGGTTTCGCACGCGTTGAAGTGATTCCTATCCCATGGGAACTGATTTATGGGGTAAAAAGTAGCCTATGTTTGATTCCAGGATTAAAAGTACGTGAATGCAAAATTTCAGCCCGATCCGTTCAGTAGTTTTGGCGTGAAAGAGTAACAGACATCCATACATCCATCCATCTATCCATCCATCCAAACTTTCGCATTTATAATATAAGTGAGATGATTTTAAACACTTTCCTTTATTTTGAACCTGAACTTATCATGCCCATTCCAAATTTCACGTATGTAGGCCTGCTGGAATATATCAAGGTAACCTATACATATTTATGATTGGTCGTGAGTGATGATGACGAAATACCTACCACCGATATCGTTAGGGTAATTTGCCAAACTAAAATGAATGACTGACAGTGACACTAGTGATTTTCAGAGTCGGTTAACCACGCTTAGGTACTACCTACTTTAAAAAATTTTTGGTTCTAGGTTTAATTTGTAACAATGATGCTGAAAAGTGACAGATATGGGTCGAGAATAGGGTTCCTGGTGGCGGTTGTGGACTCCACTCGGGCCACTACTGTGTAATAATATTTAGGTATAAATAAAATAAAATAATTTATTCACCCACCCATCCATTCATCGATAGAAGCAGGCGACTCCGCGAGGTCCGCTATTTGTGGCGTCGTTTGGGGGAGGCCTATGTTCAGCAGTGGACATATACGGGCTGATGATGATGATGATGATGATAATGAAATAATTTATTTGAATAGTCAAACAATAGGTACATAACAATTACAAAATTTATAAAGAAAAATTAACAAGGTACGAAATACCAACAAGTTCAGTAGGTACATAAAACAACTGTTTCCTTGGTTAATGATTTCAGTTAGACAAACAAACAAGATCCGTCAAGTGCGAGTGTAACTCGCGCTTCGAGGGTTTCGAACGTTTGTCAATTATACAGATTATGTAGGTTTAGTACCTACATAATCTGTAGGTAGCGGTGAATACCTAAAAATAGTAGGTACCGACCTACCTTTTAAATGGATCGCTAAGTAATTTTTCGACTTTTCAAAATATTTCATGAAGTTTGAAATTTTGCCTGCAGAAATTTTAAAAGCAGTTTTGAACAAGACAAAATTAAAATTTTAAAAAACCCGCTGACGTTTATTGGCAGAACAGATTTTCATAAAACATGGCTAAGAACACTCGGGATAAAATTATCTATGACACAAAAAAAACTAAACGAAAATCGGTTCATCCGTTTGAGAGCTACAATACCACAGACAGATACAAAGACAGACACGTCAAACTTATTACACCCCTCTTTTTGCGTCGGTGGTTAAAAATGTACAAAACGATACTTATCAAAAAATTTCATTTTTATTTATTTTTCTCTAAATCTGTGAAGGCGCACGAAACATAATATTATTTTGGTTGCAAGTTTATAGCTGCGGTAGTTGCTGAGATATTAAAAAGGGGAAAAAGGACAGACAAAGCGATGGCATGACACAAAATAGTTACAGAATTATCGTTCAAAAGTATCGACGGATCAACATTTGACAGTAGAAAAGTGTACACAATGGATTTTTAATAACTAAATAATGACTAGGTAACGCGATGTCACAATAAATAATAAATGACATGGAACATGGCGTTCCCTAGTCAGTTCGTTTCTACACGAGTCGACCCCTCCCCCAGACGGAGCGGCAACGTCGCAGCCATTTTCGACCAATGCTGCGTTCTGATTGGTTCATTTGAATCGGATCAACATGTGCAAAATGGATTTGTATATTGGATCAACAAATGGTATTAGAATGCCTAAGGCTACGAGGGGTCAAATGTTGATCTGGTTGGAGCCACACTTGTTCATGGAAATGCATAATGGATCAACAAAAGAGGCTCGGATCAACATGTGTTTTTGGATCAACAAAGTACTCGTCGTGAGTCGCGCCTGATCAACATTTACCGTAATGGTATATCTATATATATATATATATATATATAGCAGTCTTTGTAACAAATTTTATTTCACCAAAAGCGATTCCATGATCGAATGATTAGGCATAACCAATTATATGCGAGGTCAAAAGAAAATATTCGAATACGCGTGAACTGCATTTCGATTTAGTTAATGAACGTTGATTAACTTTCTTTTGAATGTTAAATTTATAACAATTGCCATAGAGAATGGAAATGGCATAGAAAAAGTATTTGATAAGGTAGTAAGCTACTTTCTTAGTGTCGAAGATTTTTCATTGTCTAGTCTTAATGATGCACAATATTACTGCGAAAAGAAGCTATAAATCCATAAATAATGCTGGACAATTCACACAGCATTATCTAGCCCCAAGCTAAGCGGAGCTTGTGTTATGGGTACTAGATAACTGATATACTTAATACAATACACGACATAGATAGATATTTTTATTATACATAGAAAACATCCAGAACGCCCTGGACAAATGTCTGCAGATCGTACAAACATTTGTCCCGAGGCGGGAATCGAACCCGCAACCTCCTGCGTCGCAGGCAGACCTTCGCCCGCTGCGCCACAGAGGTCGTCGTATAGCTAAGTAACATTCATTTATCCATATAACACTTTGAATGATGTTATTGGATAAACAAACTCCTACTCTGTAGCCGCATTGGAAGCACTGGTACCTAATGGTTGTACAAACAAACCACTAACTCCATGTTTACATTACTCGAGTTTGTTACTAGTTATTTCTTAATAATAGGTCGACTAGTTTCATTGATCTCTATGGGCGTTTGGTTAGTCTGTTGAATTGATACTTAGGTTCGAGTTGCTTAAAATCAAATTTATTTCAAGCAACTCTTCCAGCAGATACTTTTTCTACATTTAATGTAGAAAATATGTCTGATGGACATTTTACATATCATCGTCTAGCCTTAAATAAAGTAGAGCTTCTGTTTTTTAAAAAAATCTACTTTTAAGGCAGGCCCAAACAAAGTGTCCTGTGTCAGATACAAGCTACCGGTGAATATTTTATTCTATAGAACTAGTATGAAATTTCCCACTCCCTGCGCATACGTTAACGCTTTTTGTGTCCAGTTGCTCACTTTGTGTCCTTTTTGTGTCACATACTCATTGACGATCAAAAAGTGTTCGGTGTCGGTAACTGGAAACAAAAGTGTCTACGTTTACGCAGCGCCTTAAACCTCGTAATACATCGTCGGCCACTTCGTCACTTTCCATCAGGGGTTGTGGTCAAACGAATGTCTATTGACTTAAATAAAACGTCAAGTGCAAGTCGTACTTGCGCACTAAGGGTTCCGTTTAATTGTAAGACCTTGTTTCTGGCCAAATATTATGATTCTAGGTCAACATGTAGTAGGTACCCTGTATATTTTGGTCGAGAGAGAGAATCAAAAATTATTATTTGTTTGTTAATAAACTACAAATTTACGGTTTTCAGATTTTTATCGTTATTTGTGCTATAATATGACCTTGCTTCTTATAAAATTTTATTAAAACGTAAAAGGGAAGTACCCTAAAGGTTTTGTCTATAGCAAGAATTAAAGTTTTTTTTTTTTTTGTGAAAAAGCTACAAATTTACTGTTTTCGGATTTTTTCCTTTATTTGTGCTATAAGACCTTGCCTTTTGCGAAATTGTATGATTCTACGTCAACGGGAAGTACCCGGACGGACGGAGAACAAAGTGATCCTCTAAGGGTTCCTTTTTTCCTTTTGAGGTACGGAACCCTAAAAAAAGAAAAAAATGCAACAATAAATTAATGATGTAATTAATAAAATAACAAGGACCCTATTTTGAAATGCGGCGCTTGATTATGGTTGTTAAAGTAATAAACTCTATCATTTAACGAATGACGTTATTCTATATTTGTTATTCTTATCTCGCGATAAATTTAATCCTCATTTCCTTCCTGCTATCTTTGTGTATTACTTTAATGTCCTCTTATTTAATTTACTGAATTAGAATTTGTACAAAATAAATTAATGAGTTATCCTGCTTTGAAGGGTCTAATCTATTGGGATTTTTGTTTGAACTTGACTCATTTATGTAGACAGTTTTATATATTTTACATGGAAATACCCAACATTCTGATTACTTACTTAAAAACCTATACTGGAAAAAAAAGGTCGGTAACTAATCACAATAATATTGTAAATGCGAAAGTTTGGATGGATAAATCTTTTCACGCCAAAATTACTGAACGGATCGGACTGAAATTTTGCATACAGGTAATTCTAATCCTGGAATCAAACATGGACTACTTTTTATCCCATAAATCAGTTCCCATGGGATAGAAATCCCCATTAAACGTTTATATATACAACGCGTGCGAAGCCGCGGGTATAAACAAATAATAAATATGTTTGTTAACATGTTATGATAATTTTAATATCCAGACCATAAGTATTTGAAAATAAAATAATTTGACAAAGTCTGTTTAGCTAACTGCGGTTGTAAACCGATACGAGAAGAGTGTTGAATACGAAAAGAAATTACCGTTACTGGCCTCGTGTGTAGAATCTCCGCACAGACCGAGGAATACAAAGACCCGTTACTGCCACTGACCATTCATATTGTATTGTTCTTGACTTGTGTGATTATTGTCGGCTAACGGAAAATGACCGATGAACGGGTCAGAACGGCCAGATGTCTTTGGGTCAACGGTTCAATGTTTGATTTAGTGTCACAGGCACAAATATACTATCTAAATTTTATAATGTATGTTATGGTTAGGAATACAATATTGTGAATGGGCGAACCTCTTTATAAAGAGTTGCACAAGAAATAAGAGGCCTCGTTGGTGTAAACAGAAGTTGACAAAGCCAGGTTGCGGATGATTATGTTAAGGAATGGAACAACAACTTGTTGACGGTACACCAGATGGGTACATCTGGTGTTGTATGGTAATCATCGCCTTTAACAGAGTATCAACTCGAAGGTCACGCGCGCTAGGAATGTGCCCTCAAACAATGATGTGTATTGAAATATAAACTTATACGAGTATGGATGATATGTACCAGCTCCGATATAGAGCGGATTGAGGTGTTTGTAATGTGGTGCTAGCTAGAGGAGGATGCAAAAAATTAGCTGGACAGAGAAGAGGTGGTGTTGAAAAGAGTTGAGGAGATAAGGTTTTAATGAATACCACTCAAAACAGAGAGGAGAAAAAAATGATTGGACATCTTAAACGACATGACAACTTTACAAGTAACATCATAGAAGGAAAAGTACTTAGAAGGAAGACGAGGAAGAAGAAGACCAAGCATTAGCTATATGAGTCAGATCAAGGAGAAAGTCGCTGTCATGTCGGAGAAGTAAATGACATTGCATCGGAGAGAGAGAAGTGGAGGAAATTGTATCATTACGCCGACATGAGGCAAGAGGCTCTTTTTGTAATAACGAGAATAAATGCCGTAATAATATATTTCACTAATGTTGGCTGCCTCGTTGGTCTAGCGGTCAGCTTATTCAACCGCTGATTATGAGGTCCTGGGTTCGAATCCCGTGTCGGGCAAATAGTTGTTGGGGTTTTTCTAGCAAGGAAAATTCACAGTAGCAGCCCGGAGTCAGGAAATTGGCGGTGTTACACCCCCGTACCTCGGAAAGCACGTTAAGCCGTTGGTCCTGCGCCTGACCTCTCCCCGGTCGTGTCAATCTTTCGTCCCATCGGATTATGAGAGTGAGGGAATAGAGTGTGCACCTGTGTTTGCACACACACTTGTGCACTACAATATGTACTGCGCATCTGGCTAGTCTCCGATGAGACTGACCGCCGTGGTCGAAATTCGGCTAGGAGGACATTAATGTTGTTAGTAGGTATATATTATATTCAATATCAAACAATGATCATCTATATATATAAAAATAAAACCCGTTTTCCTTGGTCACGGCATCACGCGTGAACGGCTGGACCGATTTCGCTAATTCTTTCTTTCTTGTGTTTGTTATTGTCAGGAGAAGGTTCTCATGAAAGAAAAAATTAAGAAAGTTGGAAACATAAATTTCCACGGGGGCGAAGCCGCGGGGCGCAGCTAGTTATTAATAAATAAAGCAAACCTAGTGAAATAAAACTGCGAGAGTACCTACCACTTGAACCATCTAAGCTCAACATATTATAGCACGCAATTAAAAACCTTTTAACCCAAGAACATGTTACGCCCGGTTACACGATCGCTCGGTTCCGATGCGGGTAAAAATGAAGAAGTTCAAGCTAAGTGGCAAGTCACGCAAGTTGATACTGGCAAAACTAGCTACACTAGTTCCATGGTCTGCCGCCGATCATAACATACATACAGTTTTTGTGGAAATAAAACTGGTATGGACATACAATGTAACTATCATACTCACGGATTATCCTTCCTTATCATATCCAAACAAGGGTTTCAATACTATTGTTATCATGTTCGAACAGTGAACATTCAGAATAGCTGCTGTTATTTTAGAATAAAGAATATTTTACATCAATTATTGGGGATTTAGGCTGCGTTCCGTTTCTCGCTTAAAGCGCCCATGAAGTCGTTCCTTTTCTACTTTCAGCGCGCTGCGAGACCGCACGGGAACGCCCACTTCACCCCGCCCCAGGTGCGCACGGGAACGCATGAACTGCCTCACCTTTCGAGACAAGGCAGCTCGTGCGTTCCTGTGGCTGACGTCATTTGGGCGCGAAATTTCAAAAGTGGTCTTGTTTGTTTGATTTTTATTAACTAGGACGCCATTGTTTTCCAGTGTAAACTCGTCGAGTCAAATGCACTGATCACCGCGGCTAAAACTGGAATAAACTCTGACATGATTTCAAGATCAAATATTTGGCGTTCCGTTTCAACGACCGCATCGTGCGCATCAGTGCGCTCAGATGAAACAAAACGCACTCTCGTGCGCCATAGCTCATGCAGCGCCTGAGCGCTTTAAGCGAGAAACGGAACGCAGCTTTATTGTAATTGTTTTTAGCCCGCATTGTCCCACTGCAGGCAAAGAAGTCCCTCCCATACTTCTGGTCTTCTCTGTCAATGATATGTTCCAGTCAAGAAGACGCACTTCTTACCCGTCACTTGGTTGCTCTAGCGTTCTACATTAAAACAAGTAAGCTTAAATGTACCTTAAAAGCAATAAAACCGTGTACAATCATAGTAACAATCATTAACCGGGAAGTTTATTACACCACAGACCTTATGACATAATAATGCAGCTTATCTATTGCGATTCGTAATAGTACGCCCTAAAGCAATACAAGGTCGTTGGCAATGACCGCTGGACCAACTCATTAATATAGATTTTACGTCGATTGCGCGCTGGCGCATGAACCGGTTCTTGGGTTTCGTCTATTACCCTATTGTTGAGCATAGATTGATCGAACCTATTCATTTGATTGCCTACTGCATTTACATGGTTAACGGAATCAATAACTTACTTTATGTTTGTAGTTGATTTGAGGATATTAATGAATCAAATGCATACTAATATTTTAAATGTGAAAGTAATTATCTAATTGTAGGTCTGGCAGTCTGTTAGCTTTTGATGGCTAACCAGCTGACTTAGTAAAATTTTATATGTAATGTATCCTGGGGACAGAAGACATGAAGAACTACATATCCAGGAAACTGGCATACAAAGCAGCGTTATGCTAAAGTTTGGTCGAATCGCTTTCACAAAAGAAAAATTGTTTGAATTCCATCCTTTGAATTCATTAACATAATCTTGACACACTTTTAGTCATAACTTAACCTACCAACGTCTAACATTAACGAAGATTAGATGTTATTTTTTAAGTAACGGCCCCATACTTAGCCTTGAGGTGCACCGGAACTATGGTAGACGTCTAAGCATCTCAAATAATTAGTAGGTAGTTTTTTGGCAACCAAACAAAGACAGGAGCTTAGTGATTATCTTATAACATAAGTGGTTAGTCACGGAAAATGGTTAAATTTGATTCCTCAAGGTAAGTTTAACCATAGGTATTTTCACCTTAATTATATGCTTATGTGTATACCTGCCAATTGTAATACCAATGCCGTTTACAACGTCTGCCCCCAAAAACAGTACAGTACAAAATAACTATTTAAACAATTGTTGCCAACGCACAAAATCTTATTTGCTTCTACGTGGCTAATTCAAGCAATCTGTACTAACAACTGTGTTCATACGAATCCCTGTTTAATCAGCAAATACGCGTCATGCCTCCACGTATACAGGGTGGCTTTTTGAGATGGGAGTGGATGGCCAATTCCGAAACCATGAGAGTAAGAAAAAAGTCGTGAAAGGAGTCATGGGCTTGATTTATGAGAAAATAAAAACTACATAGGTACTTACTTTTTTTTATTTACGATATTTTGCATTTCAGCTTACAAAATTCTTTAGGATCGATTTTTCATCGAGGATAAACTATTAAACTATTAAAATACAGGCTAAGTATCCTGGCTAGCGGCAAGCACACCGAGTTCAAAAACTGTTTAAAATTTTCACATTAATGCTTAGGTAGTAATATTGTATTCAAACTAAAATTGTAAAAAAAAATTGGTTGTCTGTAAAGTCGGTTTACTGACGATAGTTGAACGTGACAACGTCTTAAGAAAATACTGATGGAATGGTAGCATTTGATACTCGATCAAAACATGTAAATGTACTATAGTATAGCAGCTGTCCACGCAGACGCATCGCTCACTCAAGTAGGAGAGAGACGGATGTCGAGCGCTCTCGCTTGCACTTCAAGCCTTACATGGAACGCCTCAGAGCGAGGTAACGCCGCATGAGTCATGTTTTTTCGTGCGTGCAGCCGGCTCTATCGAATTATAAGACGTTGTCACGTCAAAAGATATTTCCTTACATTTTCAATATTCAACCGACTTTACAGACAACCAATTTTTTTTGTTTTCTCATACATCGAGGTCATGAATCCTTTCACGACTTTTCTCTAACTGTCTTGGTTTCGGATTTAGCCGTCCACTCCCATCTCAAAAAGCCACCCTGTTCTGTTACTCTATGCCTTCACGCCAATTACGGCCTTGGTTCTATTCACAGCCTTCAATGCGACTAACGAATTAACGAGTTGCCTTACCACCTTTCATCATCGCTTTATTAGGAGTTGCTTAAATGAATTTACCGCTATGTAGATGGGCGTATTTGGTAAAAGCGTAGAGAGATCCAAGTTGGAGAAAAGGTCATTGAACAAAATTATTATGTCTGTGATCTGATACGTCTGATTTATGAATCACAGATCAAAGTATCATCAGAGTACAAATTATTATAATGTCCAATATAATTTGTTTATGTAATAATCATTTTTACAGAAAGAACTACCGTAAAGGAAGTATTTGGTTTATTAGTTATGACGGGCAAACCTAAGGATCGTTTATAATGTTCGAAGTAGACAAAATTAGCAAAGTAAGTAGTCTGTTTCCGTAGAGATACTTTTTGCACAATTAAAGGTGAAATTAAATGTCTGTGGCGAATTATAAACTTAAAGTGTCCTTTGTGTTCTAGCTAGACAAAACTATAATTCACATTAAATATAATATTTTTAAAAGAACTTTTCGGATTAGTAGTATAATATAATTATGTCCGGTATTTGAAAAATAGGTATCTTCTTCTTCTTTTGTTTTTGGCTCTGCGTCATAGTTTGACACAATTCTGCCAATGTCAGTTTTAAAATAGGTATCTGATTCCATAGCCGTTAAGCTGACATCCTTTACAATTTAACGCCCTTAATGAAGGCTGATGTGACTACTTGACGCATGTCATTACATTTTGATTAACGTCACTTATATGCGTCACGCACGCAAGTCAATAACCTACATTTACATCGCCTTGAGTTATGGGGTCCCTAATTTATTACTATTTAGTAGGTTACTTATAAATATTCAGTTAGAGGTTTTACTTGTAACATTTTTCGTATTGATATCAAATGGCCCTACCATAGAACCTATACATTTATGTTTTTAGACTTATTTCAGATTTTATTCTGCTTGATTTTATGCCTCACTTTATTTGATTCCCTCAAAATGTCTTGTCTGATTCCCTCTTATCCTAATTTCGATTGAGTGTGGAACGTGTGATGGCATTCAATTATTTCCAGCAACATCGTACCCAGTAATAGTTTAATCGTCGTAACACCGATCTCAACAAGGCTTAGCGGGGTTAAAAGCATCGACCGTTGACTTACCGGTTTTGGCTTCTACTCAAAATTCTTGTTCCGCTAGGTCCATCAACATTTTTTCTGATAACCCATTCATTTACATGGTAAGCGATTCTTCTTTGATTTAATTAAAACTGTTATGGTGAACCGATTCCGTTTTTAATAATTTGGCATATCTATTAGGATTTCAAGTAGGTAGTTAATAAATAATGCTTTTTTATCTAGGCATCCATAGCCATGTTGTTTTATACATGCTGCAAAAATATGTTCGTCGCTTTATCTTTTGATAACGCAATATCTACCTAAGCGCTAACACTAAATCTACAATGACTATCACTTGGTTCATCATAATTTGCACCTAATACTATTTCGCAAGCATCCAATTGAGCAGATTTGCCGCGGTGAATAGGCGGGATGTTTTCATTGACGTTAAATTATGATGAATGCATTCATTGTAGTGTGCACTTATTACGTTCGACCTTTTGTTCCGCGGAATTATCTTTCGTAACCCCATTGTTGCTTATGATTGCACTGATGGTTGCTGTTGATTCCTGAAAAATTGGCACCTGATTGTTTGCTTTGTACTCGATCGGAACTACTAATTATCTTCCGCTGGGCTTAATGGTGTCAGTGGTTTAGTTATTTTCTTTCGTAATATCATTGTGTGGCGATCAATTGTTTAAAACATGGATTGATTATTTGTTTGTTTCAATTTGATGGTTAAATGTTTTAATGGTTTATATTAATAGCAATATGAGCATTTGGATCGAGTAGGTGGTTGATAATGATAAGCGTTTTGTTGAATTGAATAATGACAGTTTAGTTTGCAAACAGGTCACAGTGTTATAAGCGGCATCCTGCGCTAGTGAATAATAGTTTTTGTTCGCACACAAATTTATTGACTCTAAGTATAAAAAAGTATTGGGGTAGGTAAAAAAGTATTGTATGGGTCCTAGAGAATCTCTACGTGATAAATTCAAAGAAATAAACATAATGACAGTACCATGTCAATATATTTATGAAAACTTATTGTACACTCATAAAAATATAAATCGGTTCCCTAAAAATAGCGATAAACATAATTTTAATACCAGAAATAAACATAAACTCGCTGTGCCCACAACTAGGCTACACAAAATAAATGTATCTTTTAAAAGGCAATGTATACGCTTCTACAACAAAACTCCTAGTGAGTTGCAAAAATTATCAGTAAATAAATTCAAACAAATTGTCAAAACCTTGCTGTGCAAAAAGGCTTACTATAAAATATCAGATTATCTAGAGGACAAAAAAGCTTGGGACGGGTTTTGCTCCAACTCGAAGAATAACAACTAACAGGCTAAAGGTTTCTTCGTCGCTTCTTTACTTTAATCTACATACCGAAGCGACAGAAATCAAAAAATATCACTTTATTTCCGTGTCAGTGTTTAGTTTTATATTTTGACCTTTTCTAAGTGTACATTTATTTATTGTATTTATGGAAAAAAGAGTTTTTGATTTTAATTTTTTGATTTTTAGAAACCAAACTGACTACTCTGACTAGTGTGATTTTTGATAATCTTGTAGTAATTTATTGATTTAAAAGTAGTTTCTGCCCGCACGCTTCGCACGCGTTGTTTTTAATGAAGCGTTTAAAAGTTATTTCTATCCCATGGAACTGATTTGTGGGACAAAGTTCTAACCTACCTATGTTTTATTCCAGGCCTAGCTACAATCTATGCAAGACTTCAGCCCGATCCGTTCAGTAGTTTTGTCGTGAAGAAGTAACAAACATCCATCCATCCAAACATCAAAATTTTCGCATATATAATAGGTATTAATGTGATGCTCTTCTAAACTAAACCCAAGCATAAATGATCTGATCGGTAATAAAATACTTGGGTAATGCAAAAAGTGATGGCTTCAATCACTAGTTTCTACTTTATATGTTCAAATGTCTATAAGTTGAATCTCTCCGGAGAAAGGGCCGTGTGAGCTAAGTAAGATAGCAAGTTACGGCATTCTCTAAGATCCCGCCGGTACCTAAGTGGTCGTCGCTTGCCCTTTGAACTTGCTCCTTCGATTCATTTACTAAAGTTTCAGCTTTCTAACACCTTTGGGTATATAATCTGCACGCATCTTACATTGAGCATCTTAGTTTCAAGCTTTTAGCTTCAAAGTAGCTTGATGCTTATTTTCTCTTTGGTATAACAATATTTTTTGTTCTAAACTTTTCCTTCTGCTGTCGTCTAGACTGGTTGCTCGACTGGTTGATAGATTTCTTGCTTGCATCTAATTGAGTAACATTTAAGATGTGTCTGTTGAAAGCGTATTTTGTCTTCATTTGCCTCTTATCGAAGCTTTAGCTATTTTTATCTTGTCTCAATAGGTATTTGAAGCGAGAGCGCTAGGTGACGACTGACAATGATTGATTCTACTCCGTAAGATAAAACGGATGCCATTCATAGTTTAGATTTAGTTTGCAAGGCGTCGACGCAAATAAAACTTGTAGAATCAATTTCAAGTTCAATAGAATTTAAAAAACTTAGATAGTTGCATTTTAAATTCTTCTAAAACTTAATAGAAACTTTCTACATCGGTTGGTACATACATAAGCCGTTACATATCGTAAAGGTAGGTTGAATTTAATAAGGGTAGTTGTTCCTTATCGTGGGAAGGTGATTGAATTGAAATACGGTTTTGTGCTATCTGACTCCAAATGTAATAAATTAATCGTAAAAATACAGGACTTTGATTTAGGTTGACCGCGGCTTGTTACAAATCAATTTTATATATAAAGAAGGTGTCTCTCGTAGGGCGAGAGGGGCTAGTGTCCGTTCGACGGCTCCGTGCGTGACGTCTGACAGTTGTCACCTATTATCCGTCACAGCTGAGCGAAAGTCACTGTCAGTCATTCATTTAGGTGTTGCCTGAACAGTAGTTATGTTCTTAATCAAAAACAAACAACAATACGGTAGCATACAGAACCTATTACGTTACACGTTTATTAATATTTTATTTTTACAGTTTTGGAGAATCTTGCAGCTAGGTTTACAAACTTCAGATGAACATTATAGAATATGCCTGGATAGACATGCATGGTGCATGTTTGTTGACGGCTACTTACAAGTTTCCGCAGATAAACTTAAAAATAGCATGATACACAGTAAGTTGACGACTTATTAGAAAAAACAAAAACATAACGAATAGAAAAATATTGAAAGAAACAAGAACTAAGTTAATTTGGTAACATAATTATATAGTTAGCGTACACTTAATTTTTTTTATCACTAAGTAAGCGTCTCTGCTTACTTGTACTGGTATTGAATATGTCAACCTCACTGTTTCTATGTACTAACTAAAAAACTAAACGAGCAAGAAGCTCTATAAATAATTAATACAAGTGTGAAAATATCAGGGAAGCGGATCTAATGCCGTCGACCATCTGTAAGGCTTTCTACGTTCGTTCACATTTTGGTGACTGCGAGGCTTAATCATAAATCATAATAATCAATCGCTTCGATTGAAACTATTAGGCGTATTATTTATACTTCATTCTAATTATGCACCCAAAGATAATGTAGATATTAACTACGGTCAAATTATAAGGGCATAATGAATGTTCATGCCATTAAAGATTTTCTAGCAAATCTCTTACATGTATTTCTGTGCATTGTATTTATAAATCCCAAAAAATTAAGTCCTAGACGGGACTTCGAACTACGACACATTATTATTTCCCTATGTGTGGATGGATAAGTACTATAAAAATAAATAATCTCTCTTAGCAACAGTTTATCTGGACCCTAGTTAAAGAACCACCCATAAAACCATCAAACATGTGACAATCAATATTTATCACCAAACTACCAACCAACTTTATCCTTGTCTGTACACGCGTTCTTCCACAACATTAAGCCCGGGACACAATAACGCTATCGGTCTAGCGAAAGCACCACTTTCACCGCAACCTTCGACCTTTGACAGATAGGGGATCTTCTATTGATCGAAACTAGCGATTCATGCGGCTTTACCTTTGCGGTTTGCGCTAGTGTGCAGTCGGCTCGTTGAGTCATTCATTGTAATGAGATGGTAGAGTCGGTAGTTACTATAACTTATTCATAGCTATGGCATGTATTGGAGCTCTATGAAATGTGGCTGACCTTTAAATAATAGGTACTCTACCGTCGTGTTTTGTTTCGAATTAAAGTTCCTTGTTTGATTTATTTAACACAAATAAGCGTTATTAGTTTGAAGGTGAATAAGTTTTAATTGAATTGATTGGGCATAATCTTCATTATACAAAATGTTCGATTTGAGTGATGACCAGGTGATTAAATGTGGGCAACAGAAATTATTATCAAACAAACGATGATAATATAGGTACGCGCTGGTTAACTCAAATTACCTGTTCTTGCTGCACGTAACTTAAAAAACATCAATATATATGTTTGGTAGATTTTAGTCTAAAACTCAATTTTATGTGGGTTTGGTTTTGTTATGGCGGCTATGCAATATGAGACAGGAAAAAAAGATCTGTTGGATTCGTTAGAGAAACTAGCAAAAATTACATAGATACTCAGCGAGATCCATACATAGCTGGGAAAAATCAGTCTCAGCGCTGACCTTCCATGGAGGTCAAAAGTTTGTGAATAAACTCTATAATCCCATTTCGATCAATAAACACGACAGCTTTCAAAATACCATAACTGCCCTGATTTAGCTTGCGTGATTCAAAGCCGCAAAGATTTTATCGCAATTAGTGTGTCGGAAACTATTAATGCTACTAAGTACAAATATTAAATGTAGGATTAATTTAGTTTTTTGTAACTCCGATGAATCATTTCAGAGATCAATTACTTATTTATGGCAATTTTGGCGATGCTACAAAAAAGTTTGAAGGTTGCTTGATTGTTGTTTTCAATGTGTTGGTACAATAAAGGTTCATTAATAAATAATTACTAATTAATTAACGGTTAATAAAGGTTGTAATAATTAATTAACCTTTATTAATTACAACAAAGTTTCAATAATAATAAATAAATAAATAATTTATAAATTTAATTAATAATTAATAAGTCCATCAGTAGGACGGAATAGGCTGAAGAAAGAAAATAATTAATTAAATTAAGGTTCATTAATAATATTTATTAATTAATAATAACATAATGAACCTTTATCCTAAATAACTGTATTATATCGCAAATTTTGCATCAGCATTGTAAAGATATCGTATCGTTCTCGCCTCTTTTAATTTTTTACCCGTAAGGGTTATGTTTTTCAAGTGTTTTTAAGTAGGTATCTGATTCTATTTATTACCTCGTAGCATCCAAATAGCTGATGCAATTTCGATAAATGAGGTATCACGATAATCGTCTGGACTCATATTCTTAGCTACGTGTGCATTTGCCTCCTCATATTGTAAAAAAAAAATGGGGACCGCGTCTGATTTTTTTATAGTTTTAAATTAAAAACTTGTATAAGGGATGGGGATGTCTTCAGAATATGGGCCTATGCTTTATTTTTTACGCGACATAAAAAAATATTAATGTCTTTTAATAATTTTCATTTGTTCCAGGTTGGTACCAATCAAAAATCTTTTCCGAGCAACGCCCATGTCGGTCACTAGTAAGTTAATTTTACTTACTGTTTCAAAAACTTAAGAAAGGCTCTTCTTCTTTACCTCTCGGTAACTCTTCAACCCCGAGGAACCTAAATACCTATTAAAATGAACCGAAATACCAATAGAACTGACTAGATATTTATTTATACAGTCTATATAGTTAATTAATAGAGTTTTCCTAAAACTGCAATGTCATAGACGACCTTATAAGTTATGACATTTAACTTTTAAGAAAAAGTAAAGTAAAGTAAAAAATATTTATTGCAGCAAATAATACAAATAAGAACCGATGGACTTAATCTAAAACACATGATACATTTTATGGGTAAATTTATTTACATAATTTGCTGAGCAACTTTCAACAGTGATTTTCGTCAACGTCTTCACTAGGCTAAGCCTGTATCGAGGAAGCCAGACTACATCATTTGTAATTTACAGAGGTTTTGCGCTTAGTTTACTTACACACAGATAGTAGAGGTAACATAAAACAGAAAAATAGTTTATTAATAAAACTAATAAGGGAAAGGTACTTTCTTCATAAATTTAATTTGTTAAAGTCTGTTTCTCAAACTTGTTATTGTTAAATTTTCTCTGTGTCCCACTTTGAAAGCGGAATAATTCATAAGAAATTGAAGTGCAAGACATTTTCACGTCGCATTTTATATCAATTTGTCCGTACATCCCTCGTATATTTTTCCAATAAAAAAATGGCGGGCATTAATAATGTACAGGCGTTGAGAGATAAAATAATGAATTATGTATCGTTACGCGGCGCCGTTACTTCAGTGTGATATTAAAATTTATTTGCCATCGTAAATAAAACGCAGTAGAACAAAATAAATTAATATTGAAAGTTGAGAACATACTGCTAGGACAGACGTCGCATAATTCAAATTATACGGTATCATTATGTAGCGTTTATACCAAAATAAGCCAATTATAAACAAAGTTTGTAATTTTGTATTGGATCTGACAATCTGGCACGGCAAACTCTAGAGTAATTAATTATTTTCTCTCCTGGCTACAAGTAGAAATATCGTGTACAGAGTAACAACTGAATAAGATACTAGTAAATTGGTATTTTTGTTAGATGCAAGAAGAACAGAAGAAGATCATTGTACTATACTGTCAGCTGGTTAATTCCGTTCTATCTGTGACTATCATACGTCACACTAATATTATAAATGTGAATGTTTGGATGCTAAAATGTATGGATGGATGTTTGTTACCTCATCACGCCAAAACTACTGAACGGATTGGGCCGAAATTTTGTATACAGGTTGTTTTAGGCCTGGAATAAAATAGGCATAGGCTATTTTCCCCATAAATCAGTTCCCATGGAATAGAAAAAACCATAAACATGTCCATAGAAACGCGGGCAGAAACTAGTCACTCATATAATATTCAACGATCATAAATCTTTATTCATAAAGAAAATTACAATCAAATAGTAGAAATAAGCTAAAACTTGTATTTATTTGCAATTGAAACAGTTGATCTAAATGCAGACTGTAATGTTGCAAATAATCCCATATTGACAAACGTTTGAAACCCTCGGTGCGCCAGTTACACTCGCACTGATCTTATTTAAGTGTTGCGGTACAAATAACAACCTCACGGGAATCACGGGAATAATTTTTTTATGGGACCACCTCGAAATGATTTTCCATGTATTAACGAAAGAGTTTTCCAAATCAGTCCATAGTTCACGGAGAAATCGACGAATAGCCATAATAATAGTACGAGTGAAAAAATAACTCAAAAATACATCTGAACTGACCAGCAGATTTTTGCAACTCTCGTCACTAATAATAATAATAACGTTTATTGGAAAAGATTTATACTTAAAATTATTACATCGTTGATCCCCAAACTAGGATAAACCTGTATCTTGGGGACCTCCTTCCATGGGTTTTTGTAACTAATATTTTACTCTTGTGTACTAATGTTTTACTCTTGGCCTATTCTCAGTCTATTTGAGTGAAATATTTTCTAGAACTTGTCATACGTTTCAGGAAGACATTTTTCATTTTCATTACTTTTCATATTCTTTTCAATTTCATTACTCTCTACTCTGAATAAAAGCAGACCTGCTTTCAATATGCCTACATCGCAGAGATTCTTGCACTATGTGTTGTAATACTGATTTATTTTGTGACTTTATTTTGGAAAATAGAAGCGAGATAGAGCAGAAAATAGAGTAACTATACCTCATACGAAGAAAAAAAATTAATAACTCTTTATTTCTTCTAAACTAATATTATAAATAGGAAAGATTTGATTGTTTGTTTGTTTCTTTGTATTGAATAGGCTCCGAAACTACTGGACCGATTTGAAAAATTCTTTTACCATTAGAAGCCCACATTATTCCTGATGAACATAGGCTACTTTTTACCGCGGGAAAATGCTTTATTCCTACGAAAAACGGGTAATAGGACAACGGGTAGTAAGAATGCAGCTAGTATTTGATAATGATATAATATAGTACCTATACATACAAGTGCTTATTTTGTAATCCTAAAGAAATAAAGTTATTGATTTCTCACTTTTCTTTGTTTTTTTTTGTTTGTGTTAAAGTTTTCAGCTCTACTGATTCTTTAACTCTACCATCATAGTCAGTATTTTTAAATATAATTATATTTCCTATCGCCATGTTGACTCATTAATGGCGGGCCTTACGCGAATTAGCGCTTGATTAATTAAGGTTTACTATACATACCACTGCTCAACGCCTGATTTGATAAAAACAACGCTATTTGAAAATACCTTCTTGTCGTTTATTTCAACATTACTAAAGTTTTTCCTTCAATACCCACCGGTGCATTATTACTCCAAGGATTTTATTGCAACAACAACATTAAACGCGTGGTGACATTCTCAAGAGGAACATTATTGCAGCTCCGATGTAATTTCATAGTAAGATATCACTTAGGCAGATCCTCCATGATACTTGTAGGATTTAAGTTGCTCTAATCGACTTCGGAATGTTTCAGGAAACGGTTGAGACGTTTTACGATGTATAATTTATCTTCTGTAGGTGATATATCTCCGGATCGTGTTAAGTTTCATAATATGTTATAACCAGTACCTCTAGTATTTTAGTGTCGTTTGGGTTTTTGTAAAACTCAATAGTCTCTCAGCGGTTTCGTATGGTAGGAAAAGTGTTTTCTTAAAATTATTTGGGAATACATATTTATGAGTGTTAAGAATCTCATGTTTGTAGCTCGATTCGACATTTTATATTTTGTCATGTACTGTCATCTTTTTCACCCACGATGGTACCTATATTTTTTGTGCGTCCATGTAGAATCTATGTAGGTATGTGGTTAGCTGGGACACTTTACTATTTCAAAGCAACCAAACAAACTGAGAGATTTGAGTACTTTATCCAAACGTTCGTCTGAATTTCAGTAGGGTTTTTTTAACTACATCTTGTAGGCATTTGCCCCCTCATTATGCAAAAAAGTCAAATAGCGGGGGCCAAGTCGAGATTTTTTATAGATAACAAATTACCTACTTGTAAGATATTTCCATCCATAATGGTTCTGAAAGCTATCAAACCGCAACTTAATGAAGTCGTCATTATTGATTAATAAATCTGTCTACTTAGCTTTCTAGTAAAAGCCCGAGTTCAAACAACTAGAACCATTAGATTCTTGATCTAAAGGTCAATCCTCCATTTGTATATATTTCTTACATCATCCATCTCAACACTTTCGCTAACTAGAGAGGTCACAGAGAGCAGAATCGCCACTTGATACTTCCATTCCCTTGTTATAGCGTTATTATAGCGCTACTCGCTGCCTAGTGCTTTCCACTGGATAGTGCTCGGATCTTATTTCTTCTTTTACTTGCACTTACCTAATAAGCGAGGCAGTATCGAACTAGGGCTGCCCGTCCCGTTCTATTCAATTATTTCGATACATATAGATAAAGATCGTTTATTTAGCCAAAAACAGGTACATTACAGGTTGGACAAGTTCTAATAATAGTGATACGTTACATTTACATACATAGACACAAAACAAATACAATAGGATATGATCTATCTATCTTACCAGCCAGTAACACCCACTGCTGAGTTTAGGTTTCCTCATAATCTCGCCACCCCTGGCGGATAGGATAGGAAACTAAATTCTCTGTGCTAGAATATTACGGTGTGCTATTTACTGTTTATTGATCTACTTGGCCAGTAGATTTCACAAAATAAATGGAACAATTCGAAAAAAAAAATAATTTAGTAAGTTAGCTGGATCTGATTTGAAAAGCACTGTGTGATTTGACCAATAGCTTTTTAACTTAGTAACCGGTTGATGACATTTCTAAAATGTTCACACATACTTTAAACTTGCATCATAAAACCTTACAGTAAATATAACATCAACATCATAAGTCACATCATCTTAGGACCGAACTGTTGATTTAGAAAGTCGCGTCTATGTGCGAATACCTTGAACGTCTTTACCACTTTGTGATACGATGTTATAATGTTACTCAATCTGAACAATCTAGACTGTGTCTCGATTTTCGAAAGAGAATTGTTCGTGCTCAACAAGGTTATGATTTATGGAATTGGCTATCATTTCTAATGCGTTTGATCGAACCTATTCTGAACTGATCTAATCATCGAGTAAAATATATCTGGAATTCGTTATGCTGCTCTGGTAAAACGTCTCTATTCTCTATACTAGTTAATATCATAAGAATGTTATCTTATGGCAACACTAACACATAAGTCAGTACCTAAATACATGCACATTTCATTTGACGACCTCTGTGGCGCAGCGGGCGAAGGTCTGCTGCGACGCAGGAGGTTGCGGGATCGATTCCCGCCTTGGGACAAATGTTTGTACGATCTGCAGACATTTGTCCAGGGCGTTCTGGATGTTTTCTATGTATAGTAAAAATATCTATGTATATGTATATGTAGTGTATTGTATTAAGTATATCAGTTATCTAGTACCCATAACACAAGCTCTGCTTAACTTGGGGCTAGATAATGCTGTGTGAATTGTCCAGCATTATTTATTTATTAGTGTTATTACATTTACGATAGCATAATAGAGAATACGAAGCTAAGTTTCATCTTCTGCGCGTTGACAATGAATAGTTTTCATATACTCAACACCTAAACAATATTAATATTTCCCGTCGCTTACATAACACACGAGAAAGACAATGCCTGTCAACAACAACGGCACAATAAGACCAATTGATTGTTCCATTAATCAATTAGGTATTATGCAATCGATCGCTCACATTACCCGTTAATTGTATGTTGGCAGATTCATAGCTGGGGATCGCGATAATGTGATTGTGCGAGATTGGAGCTTTTAATAGGTTGGTATCGCTGGGTCTTATAGGGGTTTTTGGTTATGGAGGTTTATTTTATCATTATCATCATCATCAGCCTATATTAGTCCACTGCTGGACATAGGCCTTCCCCTAATGAGCGCCATAGCGCCCTGTCTTCAGCTTGCTGCATCCAGCATGTGCCTGGAGCCTTTCGCAGATCGTCATCCCACCTGGCCGGAGGGAGTCCTACACTACGTTTGCCGAGTCATGGTCTCCACTCAAGAACACAAAGACTATCTTATACTACGACTATATCTTCTTATGAATCCGAGACTTAGGTACTTACGTTGTGATAGAAATGCCGATTGGTAAATCTTTCTTAGCGATAAGACCGCCATTTCTATAATTATCTATCTTTAAATCTAAATCAGACAAAAATCACAAGTTTAAAAAAATCTGCCTTAGTATAACTAAACTCTGAAACTGAATTCCCAAGTTCCGTAAGACTATTGAAGCTAGCCAAAATTCCGATGCACCGAAAGGTATCGATACCGAGAAATACCATGTCAATATCGCCCGTATTGAGGCTACATAGCAAAAGAGTCAAAGTGAATACACAACGAGCATGCCAAGCGTTAAGGTATGCTATGCTTCTACCAACCACGCGCAGCAGCACAAATATTGCTCCCAGGTAGCTTTCCACTCAACAGAAGTACAGTCATAAATTCAAAATCAAATAGCGTAGGTATGTGACTATTGACGCTTTGCGGAAAATTCGACTAAAACAATTCGTCTAAAACAATTCGACTAAAAACATTTCAACTAGTAACAATTCGACTAACGACTAAAACAATTCGTTTTAACAACGAAAAATTTTGTGTCAACATATGGCCCTGGGCGCAATTATACCCCCCCCCCCCGCTTCGCGGGGTTTGGACGGGCTTCGTTAGGAATAAGTTATTGTTGACCACCCCCACCCGCTTTGCGGGGGTGGGAGGCCTACAAGTCGGGTCAACTCAAGGTCGAATTGTCATTAGTCCAAATTTTTTTAGTCGAATTGTGTTTTAGTCTAACTGTTTTAGTCGAATTGTACTATACGAATTGTTTTAGCTGTTAATATCACTGAGTTGGGTGTTGGAGTTTTGGATGATAGCAGTGAAACTCTTCTCACTAATAATGTTAAATTAACGTAGCTATGTTACTACGGACGGAACCTAAGGAACTTAACCAAACAGTCTATACGTACCGAATGAAATTTTGACGCACACTCGTTTGCTAATTAAATTTCCGGTGCGGCGTAAATCTAATTATGAAGGTTTTATTACTTTAATGTAACAGTATGCGAGATTCTGCGATAATTGTACCTTGAGAGAATTAATTTCAGGTTAAGTGTTTGATTTTGTAACTGTTACTTTGAGCGATGTTTGTAGGCAGACTGTGGTAGACTGACCTCAACTGAGGTGAGGTGAGGTGTGGTGGACTGAGTGTTTATTCACTAAAGTCAAATATATCCTATATTTCATCAGCATTGCCATACAGCGGGGCAATGCAGCCAGCGTCTTGGGGACGCTTCCGACTGGTATTGATGGGGATCAGTTGAGCTACCTGTAGATTGTTTGCAACAGTCTGCAGTTAGCTCAATTGTTTCAATTGTAAATACTAGTTATAATTTATTTCTATTAAGTAAGTTGATTGTAATTTTCTTTGTGAATAAAGATATTTCCTATATTTGATTTTAGTGAATAAACACCCAGCATTGGGTTAAATCTACCAACCCGGTCTATGATGATTATATTGTTTGGTTGTGAAGGCTGTTGATGTCCGAAGTGGTAGGCAATGGCACATACATAAGAAAACTAAGTTATTCTATGCCCCCGCAGTTATTTTCATAATTTTTTTTCTGAATAAAGAAGCATCTTTCTCTAAAATATTATTTTAAGCTTTAAAATTATTTCGTTATAAGATACCTGCGGGTATTAAGAGCCGGCGCCTTACAAGGGCTACTTCTCCAAAAACACACTTCCATAATTTTTATTAGACTCTTGTTACGCACACATATAAGGACCAATTAGCAAAGCTAATATCCGAAATCGCGTCGCGCTCGGATCCTCCGATATCTTGTCAGAAGCGATGAACCCATCCACGCAGTTGGTATGGATCACTCCACTGTAAAAAAAATTGGTTGTCTGTAAAGTCGGTTTACTGACGATAGTTGAACGTGACAACGCAGACGCATCGCTCACTCAAGTAGGAGAGAGACGGATGTCGAGCGCTCTCGCTTGCACTTCAAGCCTTACATGGAACGCCTTAGAGCGAGGTAACGCCGCATGACGAGGTAACGCCGCATGACATCATGTTTTTTCGTGCGTGCAGCCGGCTCTATCGAATTATAAGACGTTGTCACGTCAAAAAGTCGTCAAGAAAACGGATCACTATGAGTAAAATAGACTGCAGTTTACAGAATTTGCTGTTGTTAATATAAAATGAGTAAATCGTGTGGACTGACCAAGGGAAGTTTAATCATCACATCAATACTAATGAACATTACATAGAATTTTGTGAAATTTGTTTCATGATCCAATAAGGTAACTGCGTGTATAATTTACTTTACAGTAACTTTTGCTACTTCATGTTATAAATTTATATTCTTTAGGAATTAAAAATTTTAAGATTTAAATTAAGGTGGCCCTTGATACCCGCAGGTATCTTAGCGCATGCAGACCTCATATAAAAATGTTCTAGCATACAACATGGATAGTCATTCAGTTCCTTAAACTTCATTATTATCTTAGTCCGCAAGTTAACCTCAACGACTATCTAGAAGACAACGAGACGTCAAAAACTAAACAGCCCGAGCGTTTTCCGTTGTTTTCTTATTATCTTCCCGATCGCTTTGGAAATCAAAGTCCGCAAGTGAGTCCAATTATACACGTTCAGAATACAATGCTACATGGTTTGGATGTTTTGTTCTGCTCACCTAATTTTCAAACGGTTCTGATCGTTTGAGATTGCATTGCATGGCATACAAAAAATACATAAACACAACTTGTAGGGTTTTGAAAACGATTGTAATGCTCCTACTTTTCAGAACGATACAAGTAGGTTGACAATGTAATACGATTGCAGCATTTTGACCTATTGCTTCTCTTGTAAAATATGAAAAAGTATTTAAAACAAAAACAGTGGTAAAGTTACCGTAGAATGCACTTATGTTGAATAAGTCCCATTTTCATAGGAAACCGAATTATTTATTATATACTAGCTGATGCCCGCCGCTTCGCACGCGTTGTTTCTATGGAAACGCTTAAAGGTGATTTCTATCCCCTGGGAACTGATTTATGGGATAAAAAGTAGCCTATATTTTATTCCAGGATTAGAATTATCTGTATGCAAATATTATCTGTATGCAAAATATTTCAGCCCGATCCGTTCAGTAGGTAGTTTTGGCGTGAAGAAGTAACAAACATCCATCCATCTATCCATACATACATCCATCCAAACTTTCGCATATTAGTGTGACTCGTACTTCAGCTTATTTTAAATCAAATTTAACAAACTAAGCTGTTAAGATGGAGTAAGCGGATATTAAGAGTGTGGCGTTTGAATTCTAATCCCCGCTATACTTTGAACAAATTGTACAAAATTCGAGTTTAATACTTCAGATTGAAAGTTAATTACATTTTCAAATTCGCCCACTCAACCAATTGAAGTCGGAATTAACATGAACATTGAACAGAGGGTACGAGAAATGAATTTTTAATTTTCGTTTCGAATCAGATTTGGTACGAACTTTCTAACCATGTGATTGTTCAAAAATGAAGCACTTTATTTCCAGTTTCTAATTTTGTTAATCGAAATTTCATTCATAAACCTACGAGTTTCGTTAATGAAGCGGTAAGTACAAACACACACGATTTTATGCTTGCTTTGTTAACCGTTGTCTCAATTTTCAAACACAATAGAGAGGAAGTTAGTTGCGGTAAAGCTCGCATCTAGCCAAGAGCTCAAACCAAACCACACAGATCAAATCTCACCAAATACGATGAAGGTAACCATGCAATATAATAAATATGCATCATCATCATCTGATGATCAGCAGCCTATTAGTCCGCTGCTGGACATAGGCCTCCTCTAATGAGCGCCATAAATATTCATACTGCGTGTGAATTAAGGATTTAGCTACTGGGACCCAATCCTGCTAACCAATCGCTTTATTATACCTACTATGTTAGTGTTTTCGTCGCAGAATTGTCACCTTGAATTCTTAGATGAGGGTAACTCCAGTTAGTGCATACTGCGGTGTTATTTGCACGGAGATATTGATAGAATGGTTTCTATTTTGGATTCCTTCCACCTGTAGTTCTTTCATCTAGAGAGGTATAATGCCAAAATGTGTCATTCTATGACGATACTATTGATGATGCGATTAGTTCAGCAGAATAGGGCCCCTGGTATCTACCAAATGTCAAGTGTGTCAGGGTGTGGAAGGGACTGGTGATCAATCAAAATAACAACTGCTTGACCGTCTCTAGCAAACAAAATACTGCCTAATCAATCTTTAATCTTAGGGGGCGAATCTAGCGGGTTTTGTTGTAAAACTGGGCTTAGATCTCAGTACTTAAGAACTCGAATTACATAAAATTTAACATTTTTTCTTTGGTTTCTTTAAATTGAAAACATGATTGCAAAAAAAATTATGATCAAAAATCATGAAAGGGCACTGTTTTGCACCTAATTTGGTCGAGATCTCAGGAACCAATTCTTTGGTTCCTTAAAACAGTTTATGTTTGTTGTCGCAAAGTTTTAAATAAGCAAAAAACATATTTTTTGCGCTTATGCTATTCCAAATACGTATGTTCGCTATAAACGCGAATTCTTTGCCTATCCTTTTCACAAAATAGTGCGCAATGTCCTTCTTAACACAAAGGGTCAAGAATGGCAGGTCAATTATGACTCATCTTTTGTAAAGGGCAGTGTGAGGCAGTCTCAAGAATTTGACATTCAGCAGAAACCACAACGTGCAATTATGTTCAAATTAGCAATTAGCTAGGTAGTCTGTTGATGGTGTATTTAGAAATACAGCAAAAACCACTACCTATATAATACCTATAAAATATGAACTCTTAGTAATATTTGTTTTAAAATAAATTAAAAACCTGCTGGGCCGACCCCCCCTAGAGAGGATTAGGGCTTAGACATAAATCCTTTTTTTATTACCCCCAGTTCTATGTTGTTTGCTATTTGCATTTACCTTATCTCATTGGAACCATTTCAATTGAAATTCAATAAAAAGTCATTCTATTCACAGGTCGTCGCATTTCATTACAGAAATAAACAAGTTTTGTTCATTTCAAGCTATCAGGTAGTTATGCTAAAAATAATTCCGACTGCATTGCATCCCATAAAAATATACGGCTACATTGAAGCTTAATGCATATGATATCACTCCTGATACTGCAATAGCAATAAAGTATGTACAGTAAAAATAAACAGAAAAGACATAAGCTCAAAACATACAACTGGTTTTCGTTAACGGTATTTAAAGAAAAGACGAATAAGGAATCTTTTGAGTTGTGAGGCGCTTAAAATGCGACCTTTAAACGGAAATGACTACTTATCGTTTGGCACAAACGAGGGGCGAATTCTGCTAGCCAATCGCTTTACCATTACAACGGTATCGTTGCAAAATCGTCCATAGATGAAAGAAACTCTACATAGTGTGTGCGGTGATGCTATTTGCACGGAGAGATTGTAAGATTGGTTTCAACCTTGACACCTTTTGACCTCATCTGTAATTTCTTACATCAAAGGTAAAATGCCAGAATGTGTCATTCGGAGACGTTACCATTGTAATGATGGGTACAGACAAAGTGAGCTAGAGTGAGCAAATGGAAACGAGTGGGATTCGACTATCGGTACGTTTTCGTTCCATTTTTCTTCGATGTAGCGGCAGCCGCCGGAGCACGACCGAAGGCGAACGAAGGCCCTCGCTTGGGTTCGCTTGCTTTCGCAATGACGTCCACACTGGTTCTTTCACGTTTGTTCGTTATTCTTTGTTTGCTCTTGCTCGCTATGTCTGTACGCGGCATTATGGTGAAGCGATTAAAGTATGGTATTTGGCTCCAGGACTTTTGTATAAAGCGACTTATTTTACAACGCAACTCCTGACTCAAATAATTACGCTCGCTTAAATACTCGGTGTGATAGGATAATTATAAAGATTTATCATAGAAACATTATAATATGAGTTTTTTAATAAGCTCTACCTATTCTTCTGATATAATTTGTATGCAAAGGTTAAGGTAAACTTGTGCCCCTCATTTCCTTTTACTTCAAACGTAGGTACTGCCCCTTCTGTATCATGTGTACATTGTAAAGCCATAGTTTATGCAGACCGGACAGATTTGAAATGAAACGCCACTCTCGTCCGATGCGATGCATAATTCACAACAGTTTTAAAATAAGATAAGTACTGATTTATATCAGGCAAATTGAATTTTGCTCATAGCTTTGCCTGGCCCTTGGATTTTTCAAAAATAGAAAAACTAATTCAATCTAGCCATTGTTAAAAAGCTTGCAAAAAATAATATTTGCGTTGCATTGATAGGTCATTGGATACTTGAACGGTGATGACTAAAAATGGCAGTAAAGTTGCTGTTATCAGTTTAACGAGTACGAAGAAATGATGATTCCACCCACCTACGCCTTTTCATAAGATAGATTTCAACGTAAACAACATCATACAAAACTTTACTAACGAACCTAATTAATTGATGTTTCCAATTTAATTGTGCTGAAAATATGAATTTTCCTTTCTGGAGTCTAAAAATGAAATTTTAGTAGAGCTTTATCGTGTTTGGATATGCCTATTAAGTAGGTTTTCTCTTTTGTTGTAAATTATATTCCTTAAGAATTGATAGAGCAGGCTCAGAAAGTATTTTAGCTAGGAGGCTATGTAATTTTTGTTTTTTATTCCTGTTCTCTAGAATTAAGTTAATTTAGGTACCTAAGTATACATCCTGTTGGAACGTACTATCAGTCTTTTTCAATGATGATATGAAGTTGCAAGCTTTATAATACGATTATTAAAACAATGACTTATTTATTACTTATTTCTCCCGCGCCGCGGTCTCGCATGCGTTGTTCTTAAGGAAACGTTGAATAGTTGTTTATATCCCGTGAGAACTAATTTTGGGGATAAAAGTAACCTATGTGATTTTTTTTGAGGTTCAGCCCAATCCGTTCAGTACTTTTTGCGTATAGAAATAACAAACATACATCCTTGCATCCAATCTTTCGCATTTTGTAATATTAGTGTGATTTTATTGTTGCATTCAATGCTTGATCAACGCTTTTTTTCTTTTTAACCGAGGGATTCGTATCAATCCCGTTCAAACATTAGTGTAATCATTAAGGAATTTGGATTCGGTTTGTTTTTAATAATTGAATTATGTTGACTTACGTTCTGTTCGTAGAGTTTGTGAGATTTATAATGTTAATGGATGTAATTTCTAGACTTGAACTCCACAGTCAAGAATAAATAATAGCACTTCAACTACAGTCATCGTTTGCGGAACTCACTTGTCCAAGTTTATAATGAAATATGATCCTGCCGTGCCCATACCGATCGACGCGCGGTTTAATAGGATTACGAGCCGTCATGTATGGCTGTATGTTTGCTTGAATTATTACTATCTTTGCCGGTAGTTTACCGATGTCGGTATGGTTGATATTCCTGTGCGTCAGTACGGGTTGTAACACGAGCTTTGGTTTCCTCGTGCAAGTTACTTACTGTACGTAGTTACATACATAGATCCATTTATGTTAAATTCTGTATTAATCAGAACCACCCACGTACAAGTTATTGACTAAAGGAACCTACCAGAAAAAGAGTAACAACTTCCTGGGTATTTTGAACATCTCTATTGTAATCACCATTCCACCTAGCAACCCCCACCCTTGTCTGGGGGAGGCACTTTCAGCAGTAGACGAATGTGTGCTGATAAAAAATTCTGATCGTAAATCAAGTGTATCAGATATGTCCAGGAAACCAGCTTTTTATTATATTTCCGGCGACATCTCTTGATATGGCATCAGTTGAGCGGGCGATGTATCAATTTATTTATTGTCACAAATATTTATGGGACACGAGAATTGCCCTACTATTATGCCTGATTTAACGTTCGGTAAACGACAAAATTTGCCAAACGCAGTTGATTTTAAGACTCTTCGTGTACTACCTCAAAAGTTATTGAAAGGTTTAACCTGTTCAACCATTTTTGACGTTGACTGCACACATAAAATTAACTTTTATAGGTATTTCATCAAATTCACACACATAATATGATCAGCAATTTTTCGTTCATGAAATTTTGCAGATCAAACACCACACACTCAATTTTTATTGAATATCTGGGAAATTGTAATAAAATTCATGTAAACAGATTTACCCTATGAACATAATAAAAGTAAAGGAATCATTTTTAAAGCTAAAACGCAAAACGGAATCAGCACACAAACTGGCAGATGACAAAACTGTAATTTAAAATCCTTGCGGTTTAATTTCACTTTTGTTATAGAGGGAGAGCTTCGTCCTTGCTGTCAAAATATGACTCGTCACTTTATTTACGGTATTGTTTTCATAAATGGGACGTGATATTTGAAATCGGTCTGCTTTTGAGGTGGTTCAATCCTCAGATACCAGTAAAACAGCTATACCTATAGACGTGTACCTATTTGTATGTTATATTGCAACGATGCGCTTTTACTTTCGATTTCAACATCCAAAGTGTCGATTATGCTAATACTTACGAAACATCTCCGCCAGATTTGTTTTAGAACAGCTTATGAATTCACGAAATTGGTCTTAATAATACACAGTTGTATCATAAACATAAAACGGCACATTAATTCCTTGGAAGTGCAACTTTCTTGAACATTAGCTCTGATTTAATAAGTCTCTTAACAATGCTAGATTGGGAGCTGGAGGTAATTTTTCAGAGGAGACATTCAACTGTTATTTGGGTATAATCGAATGGCGCTTAGGCTATTAATGGGAAACCAAATGTTTGATGAAATTTTCAAAATGATTTATCCAACTTATTCTGCATGAAAACACACTAACCAGAGTTTTAATTTCTTTGTGCTAATTGGTGTATACGGCATCGGCACTTTTGTTTGTCTACATTCTTCTTAATACACGAATTTCTTACGAATATTCCAATTCATAAGAAATTCGTGTCAGCCGTAACCTTTTGCCTAGTAGCACAAAACCAAACACGGAACTTAAAATATCAGCTTGTTGTTAAATTTATTGAATTTCCTTCTTGCATCATGCATGAATAGTGCAACATAATTTTTTATTACCCACTTTATCTTAAATGTGCCCGGCTTTTGAACTATAGGAATGTTCGCAAGATTTAATGTAGTGTCCAAAAATGTTGAAACTTTTACCGTTGTCTCGGAAGAAGCTCCACTGAGCTCGAGATCGTAATGAATCTGTTAAATAAATTATCATCTCATTTAATTTAACTTGCTTACGCAAACTTGAGCTAAGTTTGTGTACCTTAGTACTTTAGTTCATGGCTTATTTCCTCCTTATTTTATGTGATTACCTAAGCGGGATGTTTTGCTCTTATACGTTTTTGAATTTTCTAAATATAAAATTGTGCTATATAATATTTATTCATATATCAGTGAGTAGATATAAGGCTAAAAATAATAAGCAGTAATATTTTAAAGTAAACGAGATTTAGTTTTACTAGATCTGCTATTTTTCCTTTGTTTTAAAGTAAAATAAAATACAAGGCGAGAAACTTTAAAATATTCGCATATTCAAGCGACCGGTGCTGGAGAGAGTATCACTTTACGTGATGTATAAATTTCAATTTGCATAAATATGATAATTTATGGTCACCTCGAAGACCACCATTAATAATTACTTAGGATTTAAAGCTGTCTGTCCATAGCGACGCGCGTATGTGAAGTGCACGTGCACTTATTTTCAACATTGTCTTATGTACTATTAACTAGCTTCTGCCCGCAGTTTCGCAGGCGTTGTTTCTATAGTAAAGTTCAAATGTAATTTCTATCCGATGTTAACTGATTTATGGGATAAAAAGTAGCCTATGTTTGATTCCAGGCTTAGAGCTACACCGATGCAATTTCAGCTCAATCTGTTCAGTAGTTTTGGCGTGAAGACGTAACAAACATCCATCCATCTATCCATCCATCCATCCATCCATCCAAACTTTCGCATTTATAATATTAGTGTGATTACAACGGAAAATTTTTCTATTGATCCAAAAAATAGCACCGTTGAAATTATTTTGCGTAGCTATTGTAAAGCTGCAGCAATTATGCTTACATAATGTTAGGTTATTACAGTTCTTTTTCATCTTCATACATTTCCGGTCAGAGCGGTTGTAGTGATTACGAAGTTTGTTGAGGGGCTCACTTTATGTCCTAATAATTAACATTTTCAAAATTTGTAACTTATGAATTATGTTTAAAACACAAGCGAAGGTCAAGTAAGCAGCAGCTAGCATGCGCCACGTGACCATGCGGCTGTTGGTTGACACCTTTAGGTCGCAAATGAAATATTAATTGCGGACCAGCTTTGCATAATGTGTCTTCATTAATGTAGAATGCTTTTAATTCCTTGTCACTGATAGTACCACCGGTGGTTTGGTGGAAACAGGTTTTATGTCACAATTTGTACATGTTTTTGCAATATAAATTTACTTAGATGTGGTTTCTGAGCCTTACTTTAAGCAATAGTTGCCTGTTTGTGTGAGGCTATACATATACATATTTGTAGTATAGTGTGTGCTTATAAATAACTCGATGAAAACTGTCCTAATTCACTTCTTCAGACCTGGTTGTCGTTAAAAAGCCAAAACAAACTCTTATTTACTTTGAATTATCCAGATACCAGGAACTTAGACCGTACCGTTTTATTTTGCACTGAAATAAAAGAAGACAGGTTTCAAAACTTGATTCGTCGGCGGCTATGAAACTTCTAGCTAAACTTCTTGCAGCCGGGAAATCGCTATCAAATTGGATCGAGAAACTATTTTATAGCAGCTTCGCTAGGTTCTACTTCTACGTTCTACTACACAAGAAGTGTATTTATCCATTGTTTGATATTCGAGTAAGTTTTCTAGCATTCTTAGCTTTTCCCAATATGTTCAAAATTATTTGAAAACATCTAGACATGAATTTGTTTTATTTTAGGACTCTTAAGAAAACTTACTGCATTTACAAAAGCGTGTAGGTAGAATAAGATGCATGAAATATGAGACTCCGCTTAATAGTATCAAATAGAGAAATACTCAGCGAAACAAAACACTTATGGCTGCTAATACACTAATCTGGCCAAATTTCGTCAAAAAAGCATTTCCAATGACGCCCCAACAACAAAAGGTTGAGTGATTTCACATCTCTCGGATTTTCAATTTAGAATTGATCGTAAGTGGGGGTGGAAGATTGATAATTCGGATTTTTACCCGGCGTCAGGAGAGGAGGCACAAGTGAGCAATCGAGTGTGACAGCTAATGATGCCAGCGCGGATATACGCAGTGGCTGAACTTTGATGTTGAATATTATATGAAAATATTGACTTTGTTGAACTCTTGAGTCTCGTGCTTATTATTTTACCAATATTTATAAACGAGAAGAGACTCACTGACTCATCAAGAAATCTCTGAAACTACAAGCTGGGCGTTCCTTATAGGATGTAGGCACCCGTTTAAAACGTATTTTTTGAAATTCGTATTCTAAGATTGTCAAAATGGGGTCAAAGGTAATTTTGATATTAATTTCAAAATCTTAACTGTGAAGCGTCAAAATTTGAACCGTTGATTCTTGACATACACGTGTTTAATATAAACAAAAACACGTGTTTCTTGAAATTAAGTCCATGGTGCGGAGTTAGATCACACACTGACTCATCACGAAATCAGTAAAATCACAAAATTTTATGAGGATGAAATTCTGCAAGGGTGATTATTTATGACACAAGATTCTACTAGGAGCTGATTTTGGAAGTTAGCATTCTAAGAATTGGCGGTATTTCTAAAGTCCAGTGGGTCAGCTAGTTATGTTATAAAATGTTTGACTTGTCTTAAGGTTACTTGTGTCGGAAATAAAAGTTATAGATTTTGATAATTAAGATCTACGACACAATTATTCTATCATTCAGATTAAGAATAAGAATAAGAATAAGAAATCTTTATTTGTAGCATTACAATTTAAACTTATTTAAACTATGGGTACCTACAGACAACATAAAACTATATTAAATTAAGGATAAGACAAGTAAATGCTACAAAATGGCGTTCGACTCAGCATTTGTTGTGACAACTAGCCGGTAGATTAATAATCTGAGTAAGAGTTGAAGCTTTTATAGCAAACAAAGCATTAAATTTCACCTTGAAACGTGAAAGATGCATAAATTTATGTTAAGTTGCCTATACTAGAATGTTAATTAATGTTTTTGTTAAGTATGTGTGTTGTAATTAAGACGAAATGATAATAAATCATTTGGAAATAGGTGCAAACTTAAAATTGTCACTGTAATGAGTGTTGCATTAAAAATACCCAAAAGCGATCTGCTTTATTCATCTTATTGGATTTGGTAGGTACCTAGATCCAAGGTACTTATAGCAATACACTTAATTTTAATAAACTTATCAGTTGAGCTACCTGTAGATCGTTTGCAACAGTCTGCAGTTAGCTCAATTGTTTCAATTGAAGATACTAGTTCTAATTTGTTTCTATTATTTGACTGTAACTTTCTTTGTCAATTCAAAAAGATATTAATTTTTATATATGTATTTCTTACATAAATTTCATATAACGATCTGAAACCACAACAATAAGCTTACCATCCATTTAAAGATATGAAAACAATCTTTTTATGAGGGGTTTTAAAGTGGACCGTAAAATTATTATCTAACATAATAAAATTGTGTCTTACACTGTTTACACAAGCATTATTGTCACTCCAGGGTTTTATGGATTGTTTATCTTCTCAGGGTTAACAAGGATTTGGTTTTTATTAGACAACTGCTTTTTGGTGTATATCACTTGAACTTTAATATTTGAGAAATTGTCTCCAATAGAATACTTAATGGGGAATTTTGGTTCACGCTTTGTATAAAGAAGATCATTTTTTTAAATTGAAATACATCGTTATTTCTGTTATAACATTTTTCTTGAATCCAGTTTTTTACCGTCCTACTCGGTATATAAAGTTTTCTTACTGAATTCACTTTACCCTTGGCTTATCGGCTCGAGTGGCGCGTGTCATTTTTACGGATTCCCCAGAATTTATGTAAATTTGTTTTGTCAGCGGTTTACCTTGTTACGCTAGCGTCGTATCAGCCACCGATTGAATTTTTATAGCAATTTACCGCCCTTCCCATCTTCCATCGCATAATTGTCATTATCTATTCAGCAATACGTTTTAAAACTATAATTCATCCGTAATCAACTACCTATAAATTGTTCTTGACATTGTGTTATACGACCTAAATTGGATGCGAATGCTTATCAATATTCAAAGTCAGTAGGTACTTGGGAGAGCTACACACCAGGCAATGTAATTTAGCCGCTTTACACACAATAATGTAGCCTCTTCAGTATAATTACTTGGATCGTAGAGGACTCTGATATTGGAATTGCTAAGCGCATCTCACGTTGTATGTACATATGTCCCCGACAAATTGAAATAGACTGAATAGGTATCATAATTGGGTGCTATTGTGATGTATTCACCAGCCATGGGGATGAAACGATCCTATTCGACTTAAGGACTTCCGTGAAAAACGATAGTGAACGTCTTTGGGCCCACTTTCGAAGGGTAGCGTAAACGGCAATGGGAACGCATTTTTAACAGCTTCCAATTTACTGTCTGTTGGCTTAGTGTAATATTTATATCAAAAGCTTTCGTGAATCCGGTCCCGCTGCCAAAATCTTTCTTATTTTTTGTTAGCTGTAATAAGTTCTATAACTGTTTAACATAACGTAGGAGGTCCCAAAAATTTCACATAATACTCGTATAATATAGTACACACATAAAGTTCTACATGATATTGAGTTAATAAAACTAATCACAAATCGATCTTTCATATAAATATTTCTCGTTTATTGACGATGACTGTCAAGCTGCTCGAAAGTCTACTGCTCTTTGTGTTGGCTTATGAGAGGATTGGGTATCGATGAATGCCATGATAGGCTTATACGAGGCATTATAACGAATGTACTATGGTCTTCCTTATTCGTATTCTAACAATAAAGGTACCTTACTCATATTGCGGGAAAATTTATTGTGTTCTTAGATATATCTACATCAGATTACTTTTACAATGACAACCGGGGTACTTCTTTGAGACCATTCGAATATTATTATTTTCGAATTTTTGTATTAAGTACTAATGTAGTACTTCTGATTTTCGTTAAACTCATGTTAAAGTAAATCAACCAGGAAAGAAACATCAATGATAAATTGTGTGTCCATGTTATACAAATTTATTACTGCATAACAAAGGCGATGAACCATCTGTCTTATTAAATTATTCCTGTTCAGTCAATATAATAACAATTTCATCTATCTCCTCGCCTCCATCTGGCCTGGTTCCTCGACCTTTCATAATCGTGTATTCCGTGACACGATATTAATACCTATCGCCTTTTATTAATTCTTATTCCATGCCAAAATTGCTTTCTATTTCTTTTTCGTTATTAAATTTTGTTCTTTTCGTGATGTTGGATTTTATTGTTCAGGTTTGCTTCTGGTACTTCTCGAAGTTGCCGTGGTTGTTTAGCTTAAGATTATTCAATCAAATGAAATGCGCTGTTTTTAATTTTTTTAGCCGTTGTTTCTGCTTAAGACGATTTTCATCTGAATTGATAAAAGATAGATAGATAGATAGATAGATAGATTTTTTATTGGGTACACACACAAACAGCACAGGAAAAGTAACAAAAGAATAGAACATATGAGTATTTAAGGTAGGTACACATAATTATTAAATAGGTAGGTAAGCAGGTAGGTAAGTACACAATTATTATAAATTAATGACACATGAATATTATTATAATGAATTATAGTAAAAGCTTAGCAACAATTTAAAATAGGCACCTACCCACTAAAAGGTACTACACTCGCCATAGTAACAATGAGGGCAGGGCAGGTAGTCACCGTAAAAATATAAAAGGCTTAGAATTTGCACCACCCCAACTATTCCCGCGGATGTCGTAAGAGGCGACTAAGTGATATCCAACGGGGGCGGGCAGCAGCGCCCCCAGCAGAAAAATTCTACCGCTGAACTGCGATCCCCAACCCGGAAGCCCAGTGTGGGGATTATGGATATTACACCCCATCAGATAGAATCCAATAAGGCGCTTATCAGGGGGAGACCTGCGTCCATCAGTGGACCAATACAGGCTGTTGAGGTTGAGGATAAAAATATTTTAATTGACTCATACTTACCCACGTATTTATTAGTAACTAGCTGCGCCCCGCGGCTTCGCCCCCGTGGAAATTTATGTTTCCAACTTTCGTAATTTTTTCTTTCACAAGAACCTTCTCCTGACAATAACGAACACAACAACGAAAGAATTAGCGAAATCGGTCCAGCCGTTCACGCGTGATGCCGTGACCAAGGAAAACGGGTTTCATTTTTATATATATAGAAGATGGCTCACAAAACACATTATAATTATTATGATCAGTTGGAATTTATTTCATTATTTTTTCAAACTTGTATCGTATTACTGCGTAGCGTAATAGGCATAAGTTATATATTACAATTGTATTATAATAAGTAAGCATAGTAGTACAATAATTAGGTACACAGGTAAGCATGACATATAATCATGCATTTAAAATATTTATGTTTGTTGTACTCTATTAGTTTTTACATAGGCTGTGTTTTCATGCATGAAGCACTATGCAAACACGCTAGTTAACTAGATTGTGGCCGAGTTTTATAACGCGTAAAATTTTAAATTATTTATTCATAAATGTATTCAATTTGGAACGTTATGTGTCCAAACAATCAACAGCATCGAGCACTCATGAAGTTATTATTGGCAACCGTAGAGCATAAAATATAGCATCGGTATAATAGTAGGGACTGTCTTTGCTGTTAGGATACGTTTCACAAAAAATATATTACCTCTGACGGTGATTTGTGATGTCTAAACCGTCATTACATTAGAACGGATGCACCGATTTTCAACAAGCATGCTAAGAATCACAAGCTAAGAATACTCTCAATGTAGCCTTCAGAAACAACTGAATCAAAATTCATACGTTTGGAAATTGACAGGCAGATTCACACGTCAAACTAAAAACTCTTATTTTTCACAAAAAACTAAACTATATTGAAATCTTGATACCCTAAATGAAAAGTTGCTGCTGTTAAGGATAGGTATATTTTTTCTTCGCGTGCCGCCTCCTTCGAATGGTTAGTAATCATAAGGGCAATTTCTAGCTACAGAAATAAAAAAAATATCACTTTATTTCCGTGTCAGTGTTTAGTTTTATATTTTGACCTTTTCTAAGTGTACATTTATTGTATTTATGGAAATAAAGAGTTTTTGATTTTGATTTGCGATGTTCTAAAATATGATCTTGAATAAGGATAAAATTGCACTATACCAAATATTAATTGTGTCATTTGGATACAAAAAAGAAAAAATCGATTTAAGAAATCGGTTTGCAGAACTACATCAGACCACTATTGCTTGGTGGTGTTCTATCAGGAATTATCACCAATTAACGCATAAACTGGTCAACTTGGCATGCTAACGGAACAGACCTTCAATCCTGCATGCAAATGATGCACTGAAATGTGATCTCAGCGCAAATAGATCAATGCTCCTAGATTAGCATTTATGCGTTTGGATCAATGCATTGATGACATGATCAGAAATGATCCTATACCCTCAACATCAATCCTTAATATTTCCTGTGTATTTCACATGTTTCTGCTTACTGGACTAACATGTACTATATGTGCACGCACATTTAAAGCCAAAATTGGTTATGCCAGTCATCTCGGGGCGCACCAGAGAAAATAAAATAATTTTAGCAGAAATACCTAGTGTCGCCGTAGTCGAAATCGGCAAGGAGGACATCATCATCATCATTGATTTCAAATATAACGGCGTGACGAGAAATTATGATTTGATGCTTTTATCCTAACTACCTTCTTGATTTATTCGGACTTCTTAAGATAAGATGGGTTGACGAAATCGTCACAGACACCAAGTGTGTATGGCAAGAAGCACAAGACAAAAGGAGTGGGAAAACCAAAAGAAATATGTATTTGTTATATTATCAGTGTCATTATTTTCCTTGTTTAACTGACCACCACACATGAACAATACCATTGATCAATCTCTCTCTAGCCAGCTCAGACGGAACTGTAATCCTATTCTGTAATAGGTACATAACTACATTGAATGATCATACCTAATCGGATCGGATTACACTTCAGTCGTTTATTGATCTGTTGACAAATCAATATCATATAGGTAATCAAGCTAGGCGAGTAAACTAATGTTTTTGTGTTAGTCCGTCCGATATTTAATATCATCGTAAAGTGATTGTGTCCGCAGCACACGTCCTATAAATATCCCAACTTACTTATCTTCATAATATCTGTTGGAATTCTATAGTAATTATTATGTTCATTAAGATATAGACAAGGTTTTATTTTCTCAATTTTGGATATCCCAATCCTGGATGGAAATAGTCCACCCTGTATAAAGTAACTGAAACTTTTCAAAGAGTTTTGTGTAACCGGTGTCCTGAAAGACAGGCCAGAAAATCCCAAGGATAGAGTTGTTTTTAAATAATTTTGAGTTTAGTATGAAATTTCGAAATTTTTAGCGTCTAGAATACCTATTCATGCATTTATAAAAAGTCTTTCTCGATTGTCAAACAACAAAATTATAACTTCCGTCTAAAAAATAATTTCCATTTTTATTATCGCCAAAACAGAACTAAGTCGCGATTGTAACCGGACCGTCCATTATCGTGGGTAGTGGGCGTGAATAGTCAGATAAACGCGTCCTAACACAGTATGTTGAATAAAATGAGCTTGTTTTACGCCTTTTTGTTCTGAATGCATCGGGTACATCGGCTCGGTGTCGGAAACGTACGATGCCCGCTAACTAGAGATATGTGATGCTTGTTTTTTTTGTACGAATAAATTTAAAATTTTGCTTTATTCTTTGCACATTTTAAGCAGTTTTGACTAACGAATGTTGCTCATATTTTGCTAACAGTGTTTCCTAGTGATATGAAGTACACAATACAGTCTTTCAAATGATCATTTATATCATCCCAGGAAAAAGAAGATTATTGCTGGACAGGCCCTCAATAAAGTGAGGCAACATTAGTCGGTCTTTAAAAAAAATCTATCAAATAAAAGTTACAAGAAACAAGAACAGTTTACTAACCATTGTTCTGAAAGTGAATGTGATTGTCTGAATCAGTCAAGAGTTTGATGAGTCGTCGTGCATTATCATTGTTTTTTTTCCTCGGCGCATTGTAGGCATGATGTAATGTGATGTAAACCACATTACATCATGCCACATTGGTTTCAGTTGAGCGCGGTTGGTTTTAACGATAGCATCAAGGCGCGAAGTTGCAAGATAAAGTTCATTAAGAAAAAAATTGGCGAACGGGTTTTTAATTTTTAGCATCATTATTTGGAATCTTAAGAGGTTTTGAATCTTAATTTTATTTAATTTCCAAATCAAACCTTATCAACTCCTATTGCTACCAATACACATACACACATATTACAACGCCTATTTAAATAAGTCTGAAATTTGCAAAATAATCTTCTGGTACCTGTGTTTAGTGATGCAGCTTACATAACTTAATGTTTTTCTTATTTTTTCAGGTAAGAGAACCAAGCTTAAACAGTAACTGGCAGCTACAGTAAGCTAAGCGAAGTAAGAACCTTTAAATATTTCACGAACACTGACGCAGATTGGAAACCTAGGTAGGTGTTACACTAAAGTTGGAATTCTTCCAAGGCGGATTGAGCGAGAAATATCGATCGAATAGAGAGTATCGATTGGCAATTTTTTACCTTAGCTCCAAAGTGCTTGCAATTTAAATGCTATACCTATTTAAGTATCATCTTAGGGAATTGCTCTACAAAATTATTTAAATTTGCTTTAGTAGCTTTTCCAAATTTTTGCCTAAAAGGCTTGTTTGCATTGTCTCCTAAATAAAATATTTGGAGTAAATTTCGGTAGTAACTACAAAATCTTAATGCTATAAAGATTTTACGGTGCCCTTTCAATAATTCAATTTGCTACTGAGTAAACAATTCTATAAAATTGAGTAAATTTCTGAATCAATGCTCCAGATTGAAATTTCAATCCTCAAACTAGAAGCTGCGAAATGCTATAGAGATCGCATTTAATTGGAACACCGGCAAAGTAGCGACCAGACGGTTGAGGTCCTAACTCATTTTATAAGGCACTTTAAATTAGTAACATTTTCACGGAAACATAGATCATCAACATCACATTACCAACATAATCTGTGAGATCACTACACATTTTCAATGTTCTATGTTTTACAGGTATATATGGTACTAAAAGCGCTTGTAACGGAATGCCTATTTACAATGATTAATTTCATGATGTGTACATGTCTTAATTACCATCATAATGACAAAAGGTAATTTATATTTGATGTTATTCCCTTGTAGGTATTTGGTTAGGTATTTCATTAGCCAGGTAAACCATAGGTTAAAAACAATGTGGAGTTTTAAAGTTATCTGAACAAACTGAAAATCAAGTATTTGATTGTCCAGAACCATGGGCTCAAAGCCATAGGCACCATAGGCAGCATTTTAGATGCCGAATAATTGACAGTATTGTTCTGATTTTCGCTACCAATTTGCAGATCCCAATCTATTGAATTTGTAGCGACGTTTCGTGTCTTAGCAAATTAAAGCTGTCTTGTTGTTTGTTGTTTATCATTTTAATTTGATGTTGATTCAAAGGGTCAACTGTCAGATTTGTCGTTATTTTCTACGGCCTAAGTAAATGCCTCGTGTTGTTAATGAGCTTAACGGGTAGGTAATTAACATAACTGTCTGATTTGTTCGTGATTATGATTACCTTCGTCTATTTCGAAGGTTATCTTTCGAAATCTCTTAAAAGCTCTGTGATTGATGGGCAGATGGACTGTTGATTTTGTGTGTCCTCGTTCATAAAATAATATATAAAAATAAATCTTTACTCATTTATCAGAACGGTTGTTTATTTTATTTACAATGATAATATGTTAAAGATACATGGAAGGGAATTAGACCGAGACTTCTAAACTCGATGTGATTAGAAATTAATATTGAATGGAAGACTCACCCACAATCTTGAAAACGCTTTAAGATATAATTTTAACGTTTATTCCGTGAGAGTTTGACGATTAAGATTTACGACCCAACGAGTTTTGCGGTGAGATAATCCCGTGACGAATTCCCCTCTACCCGAAGTTATTGGCAGTAAAACTGTACGGGTTCCTGGTTTATTAAATGCGTACTGGTTAATGTTCCTTCTTGTGCGTGCTCAGTAATCGTTTAAGATGTCTGTTACCTTTTGGTCGCAAGACGCTGTTTTTCTATGCGTGCCTTTTAAGTCAAGACTTGCGCTGGGTATCTGAGTGTCCCTATAGGGTTGGTATAAAGGTTTATTTCGTCTGCGGCCATAATAGATGCATACATTGTATGGGTTTTGTGTTGGCTGGAATAACACGGTTTAAAGCAGGCACTAACTGAAAGTAAGAAGCAAAAATTGAGAAAAGCGATTCACTAAGTACGCTTAAAGGATTACTTTTGTTTATTTTGTAAATGTCTGCCACATCAGATTTCTTTCACTGCCAGAGGTGGTCTGGATCTTGGTATTTTTCCTGGCGACAATGTCTCTATACCTAGAAATAATTATTACATGAACGTAGGGTAGCAGTTTCTCTTGACCTTCTCTTGGCTTGGATGAAATTGGCAAGCGGTTACCAATACCCGCTTAGTTACCTACCTTTTTGGATCATAAGAATGACTGAGTTGCAACGAGACATTAAAATTCAAAACACGAATGTCGTTGCTTCGTACTCGTACTTTCTGTCTGAGGGGGTAGAGTTTTTTCTCAAGCTTCGGATATTCTTGCCTACATATTAAATAGAGCGGTTTTTGAAGCATCTTTAAGATCTAGATAGATAGATAGAAAATTCTTTATTGCACACTTATAGATAGAAACAATACAGCAAAACAGCTTAAAAACTAAGTGACAAGTGGCGGTCTTATCGCTCAAGAGCGATCTCTACCAGACAACCGTGGATGGATAGGATTATTGGATAGTATTAGGGGTTCTGTGTGCTCTTGAGGGTTTAATAAATAAATACTTTTAATATAATACTACGCTTAAAATTTACTACATACATAAGATTATATATATAACTACATATACTTACATAAACTACTTATATACATAGGGTTAAAGGGTTCTAGGATTTAAAAATAAAATTATTTTTCTGGAAGACAAGAATGGTTTAGTTTCTAATGCCCGAATACTCAAACACAACTTAAATATAAGCAGCTGTGATAGATGCTGTTTGTGATAGATTTCCTTTGAAAACTGTGAAAAATTTGACTCAACTCATATTCATTATTTAAACACGACGGCGGCGTGCTTAAATTTGAGTTGCTGTTAGGTATTTACGCGTAAATTTACCTTTTGCGTTGACTGCCAAACCAGGTACCTCCCAGTCATTTCTGGTATTCAAATAAGGCTAGGAACAAATTAAAGTTTTAGTTTTGGCTATCCCTTATTCGCCTCATCGAGCATTATTCCGTTGGCCTATTTCATTGGATATATGAAGGAAATTTTGTTGGGTTGATATGCTAAAACATAAATTGTAACTCAGTACGCCGATACTTCAATTTGTACCGTACTCGCCTTTTCGACCTCTGACCGCGGTTGAGTCGTAGGGATTGAACAACTAGCTAGGGCCTTTCTAAAGTCATGTCTACACTCGAGAATCTTTGACTCCAGGCAACGCACTGCCGGGGATTCAAGCATGTCATGGTTATTAGCTTGAATTTACTGGTAGTGGAATTCCACAATATTCATTTCTTATTCAATGCTAGAGCCAGCAAGCGTCTTTATTTATTATTTCTACCATATACGAGTTTTCCTCCGATCTCTGACCATGATTGAGACGCAGGGATTCAACAACTACCAAGTGCAAGTTGTTATTAGGAACAATTGGCACTTGGTAGTTGTTGAATCGATAGAAAATACTATTTTGCAATAGTATTTTCTATCTATCTAGGGCCTTTCCAAAGCCAAGTCTACATGCGAGGATTCTCGACTCAAGGCAACGCACTGTCAGGTATCGATGTCGTAGCTTGAAGCTACTGAAACTTGATTTAGTGTTCATTTATTTCATGAAGAGAGCTGAATATACGTACATAGATGTACTTTTAGTGGAGCTATATTCCTGCACCACTTTCCTCGGTTTTTTTTTCATTAACAGAATTTGATTGCTTTGATCAGATTGTGTTAGATGAACGTTCTAAAGTTATTTTAACACCGAAAAGTGGGGACAAGTTATTAAGCTATTGCGGATTGGTCCATCTATCCTACTTTGTTATTTGAAGTAAGTAAAAGTAAAAAAGCGTTTATTTTGTTACCAATACATAATAATGTGATACCTTCCTAGCCGAATTCGGCCGGCGGCCAGTCTCATCGAAGACTAGTCAGATCCGCAGGACATATTATAGTCCACAAGTGTGTGCGCAAACAACATTATGAGAGTGAGGGAATAGAGAGTGCACCTGGCACTCTCTATTCTCTCACTGTCATAATCCGATGGGGCAGCAGACCGACACGACCGAGGAGAGGTCGAGCGGAGGACCAACGTTCCTGACTCCGGGCTGCTACTGTGAATTTTTCTTGCTAGAAAAATCCCAATAACAACTACTGACCCGACCCGGCGAAGTAACGTTATCTAATCTGTGCCCAGGGCCTGATAATCAGCGGTTTAACAAGCTGAGCGCTAGACCAACGAGGCAGTCCATCAAACCAATACATACTATTATTTATTTCATGTACTGCCCGACGTTGTAGGTTAGTTTCGTCATGCTCCATCTCGAATGTCAGATTCACACCTATCCTGTCAGTTCACATCTGAGCTGTCCCTGTCAGACTGTCAAAACCCCGACTATTTCACGAAGATTGCCTCGTGTTGTGGTAACGCCCATCTATGTCAAACGCCTCAGGCACAAGTCCAGCCTATCGTCAGAAATTTTGAGATTTCGGGAGGATTCTGTAAGGTAAAGTGAATCTTAATATCTAAGAGAAGAAAGATCAAATTCACTTGTTTTTATGTCATTTGGGATCAAACTCCTTGGCTAAGGGATTGCAACTTGCTTGTCTAATAAGTTTGGTTCACTAGAGATGCGTTCACATTTGTGACGATTCAACGCACTTGTAACCTTACATTATGTTGTGATACTCAGAAATGTTGCATACATACATATTTCTATTTTTCTACTGCTAGTTCTTGAGCTTTGTTTTTAATTTTCAAATGCAAATAGGAAAATAATTGTTCTCTGTGCCGATATGTCATAATTTTGGAAGGTGTATTTTTAATGGGATTTACCCTCGTTTTGTCGTCTCGTATAATAACTAGTCTTCTATTGTCAATACCTTGACAAAAACCCGTGACAATCGGCATAAGATGCCCGAAATGTTGAAATTCAAATGTGCAAAACATTGTGTGAACCTCAATATTAGCTACCTCTTGGTAACAAAATGTAAATGAGTACAACGTAAGACATTGCATAATGAATGTTTGTGCTTGTAATGCGGACGTACCAGGTCAAAGGTGGGTATTATCTCTGTTCTCGCATTTTCACATATTTTATGGAAAAAGATACTTGGATATTGTATGAATTAACCTCGTTTATCCTACTTATATTATAAAAGTGGAGTTTGTGCCGTTGTGAAGATGTTTGGAAAAACTATGCCTCAGCATTAAGCCCACTCTCTGTACTTTAGTGCAATAAAGTTTTAAATGAAAAAATTTAAAAACTACTGAACAGAATAGTATGGAATAGAATATAATAATTTTATTGTGAAATTGTGTTACATCAAGGTCTTAAAATCAAAAAAAAACCTTGTAATAAATCGTTTCTGTGGAGATTAGCTTTAAGCTTGATTTGTTAAATATTGTAAATCTATGTTTAAATTAGGCGATGTGGTCGCTCAGCGACAGGTCTTTTGTGTTGTGTGAAATAAAAAAAATAAAAAAATAAAAATGTTTCAACAATTTTATCCGTTTCGGACGTACAATAATAATTTTTAACAATTGTATGGATGCAAATCAAATTATTTACATATCTCATTAAATATGAAAGGATCCAGCTGAAATTTGCACACATGAAGATACCAGGAAAATCATGTAGGCTACTTTTTATTGCAAGGCAGAAGCTAGTTTATAATGATAGTATACCTACACTCGGGAAAAGTGTCGTTTTCCGGCACCACCATCGAAATTGATACGAGCTCCATAGAGAAACCAAAATCTCATAAGCATTCAAACAATCGAATCCTCCATTACAGTAATAAGTCGTTACACTAGTCAGCCAATAAATATAAAGCCAGCACTGATGCAGAAACGGCTCCCTGAGGCGTTTGGCTATCGACCAATACAATGCCAAACTGCTACACCCAGCATAATAATGCCATCTGTAGTTGCAAATAGTGCAATCGAATTTTCGGTTTCGGCATACGTAAATCTGTTGTTTCTGCTTTGATTAGGTTTTGCCGATTCAGATCTGGTTACTTCTGTTAGTGCTTACTTTAGAATCTACTCTGACTAACTTTCTGCAGGAGAGCCTCGTCTAAAATTGGGTTCAGCCATAATTGCCACACTTGGCAAGCGGATTGGTGATTGCAGTGAATGTAGTACCTATTCATTCAAAGTCTGGCAAATAGTGGTTGAGATCATCTCAGCAATGCTGGAGCTTAAATCGTATGTATTTCAATTTATTACATTTTTTATATCTGTACTCAGTCGTTTAAAATTTACTAAAGTAAGTTAAGAAGCTACTTAGGTAGATCATAATAATAATAATAATGCTGGACAATCCACACACCATCATCTAGCCCCAAGCTAAGCAGAGCTTGTGTTATGGGTACAAGATGTTAGATGACTGATAGATATTTTTTTTATCATAGAATATACCCAGAACACCTGAAACAAATATTTGCAGGTCGTACAAACATTACCCCCATGAGATAAAAGCCAACAAGGCGCTTATCAGGGGGAGGCCTGCGTCCAGTAGTGGACTGATACAGGCTGTTGAGGTTGAGGTACAAACATTTGTCCCAAGGCGCGAATCGAACCCGCAACCACCTGCGTCGCAGGCGGACTTTCGCCCACCGTGCCACATCGGTCATCGGTAGATGATGATGGCAGCGTAGGCACAATTTAGAAACAAAATTTTAAAACAAAAGGCCTTCTAGAAAACTACAAACTGATTGAAAAAGCCGATTGGCTTTTTTATTAAGCTCTAGCCATTTGGTAAGAACGCAATTTGGCTTCACCGATATGTGGCAATTGACTGGCGAAGTTACGAGCACAGCTGAATGCTCTAATGCGTGCCATTCAAATAATTGTGACGTTATTCCACCGCTTTGGGAGACATCTTTTTCAAATTATGGAGATTGCAGAGCCGAGCAGAGTTGTGTAAGAGTGTAGCAGACACAAGCGTTTTTAGTAAGAAATGTGTTCTGTTAATTTACATTTTCTTTTACACTTTTGTTATAGGGTTATTTATCTCTTGGATCGCCAATTAGGTTATATTATTCTCAGCCCTTACACCATATAAAAGAAAGAATAGTTATTATTTACGCTTTTTGATTCAATCGAAAGTAGCACTTTCGTTTGCATTAATCATTCTAGCCCTAATTATGATAATCGCATACACTTTCGTATGCTTTAAAGAGGTAGACTATAAATGCATCAGAACGGAACAAAACTAGTTTAGATTAATATTGCTGCTATGTTTCTACCACATTATTACAAATATCTGAAATCGTTTCAGCGTTGCAAGTTCCAGGATTACTTCCTTCTTTCTCCAAATATGTACTTACCAATATTTTAGTCATTTCTCTATCTTATATGGAGAGCCCGTCGAATCCTGCTGTGCTGGCCACTTCTTAACCTTCTTTCCATTATCTCTTAAAAATATATTCTATACCAACAGCGTGCTTGGACCGGACGTTTGGTTGTGGAACCCATTCTAAAGTGAAAATTAGGAAAATGGTTAGTTTCTATGAGTTTTCGTTTGAAGTATGTATCGGTAAATATTCATTATTATCACAATCCCTGGTCATTCCACAGCTGGGCAAAGCATTATTCCTTTCAGACATCAATACCATTCCGACAAATTTATTGTTTGAGAATATTGATAAATGAAATGAAACTCTGAGCCACCCAGCCACCCAATTATCAAGAAAGTTGTCTAACTCGTGCCACCACCTTCGTTTAGCTAGGTCTACCACGTCACCTTCTCGCCGCGGCAGAGTGCAACTAAATGGCATCCCTTACCCACAGCTCTCCTCGCAGACGTGACCAGCCGAATGCCACTTTACACTTACATATATCCTTTTTTGCCGTATACATAGAGATGTCTAGAAAACTATTGTATATTACCTTTAGTTACTTAATCATTACAGTATCGAAGCGTGGGATCCGGCCCACGTGAATCATTGTTAATCATACCTTGTCTCTCTGTGTCATCTGGTATGGCGTAATTACTTTCGAATTGTATGTCTATCTTAGCTAAATTTGTTAGGTTTTAACTGTTTGTTTGATCTTGACTTCTTCTTATTGCTGTTGAGTTTTCTTAAGTACCTTCTTACAGGCTCTCTGGTTATTCTTACCGATTCTAGCTATGTATATTTAGACCTAGTTACTGCGCGAATAAAACATAACTTTTACAACATAAGAATAATCTCCCTTTTCGAAATCGGATTAGTAGTTCCAGGTATATCCCTTTGTTCACCAACACACAAACTCATAAACAAAGAAAATAATTTCTTTTTACGAATATATTCATTTAGTGTAGATTTTTCGGCTTAATCCAGGTCAAGGCTTAGTAGGAAGAGGAACTTATTGTACCAACATCAATAAAAAAAAACGAATTCGTAACTCGCTTTTCTAAAAGAATTATTCCAAGACCCAATGGGGGGGTCTTGGAATAATTCTTTTTGATGATGGGCTAACCCTTCGATAAGGAGATTATCTTTACGCAAAATTCGTGCATACTTACGTAAAAATTTTATCGTCTGGTTATCCTTTAAGCACTTCTATAGTATTCTAGCCATAAATTTTTAACGGCTGTCATAAATCCTAAAGACATGACTCTGCTATTTATGATTGTAAGCTCAAACCCGCCACCTAATAAAAATATCACGAAATTTACATGAAAAATATTATGAAAGGCGTGATTTTTATGAATGTTCGTGATTTAGATAATTATTTTATATTCGTACTCAAACACCATCATTCGTTGTTGCTAAGTTATAAGAATATAATAATTTGTTTAGAGCCACGACACACAGGAAAAAGCCACCCATGTTTGTTTTCACTCGTCTTCAGTTCTTTTTTTCTGTCCTTTGATTACTTAGCTTATTTTTACATAAGATTTAAATTTAATAATGAATTCGGACACTAATGAAGTGATTAGAACAAAGCTATACATTATCTGAATTATAAAATGGCAATCTTCACACATAAATAAGAAACAATGGATTATACAATTGCTGTGTTCGTTGGATTCCGATAACAGGTAATGAGTATGGGCTTACATAATGCAAAATGAATTATTTTATGATGGCTCACTACACTACACACTAGTTCGACTAGTGTAAAAGTTTATGAAAAAGCTGTCACGTAATTTTTGACGATATCGATTCCATGCTGATTGTCTCTCCTTTTATAATAGAATATTATCAGAAACTGATTTTAATATTGCTGTGTCGTGCCGGCCCGACTCTTCCAGCGGGTGTCGTAAGAGGCAACTAAGCGATATCCACCGTGACCGGACAGCAACGCCCCCTGCAAAACAATTCTACCACTGAACTGCGATCCCTAACCCGCACGCCCAGCGTTGAGATTATGAGCAATACCTCCATGAGGAAAAACCATTAAGGCGCTTTTCAGGGGGAGGCCTGCGCTCAGCAGTGGACCAATACAGGCCGCTGAGGTGAGGTGAATTGAGTATTAAGATATGAATAGATTATCACAGACTATCACGTAAATGTGAAGGAAATCATTGAAATGGTTTAGTTAAATGTTTGTATAACGATTAAAATTCGTTATCTCTTAACAAAACTTTAAGAAAAAATGGCAAACAAACATATTTGTAACGATAACAACAATATTAATCCAATTTGTTACAATCGAGTTTATTGGTTCAATCTTTGAGTAATATAAAACAAACTTTTAATTTATGAGGGTTCCCGATAACTTCCCAATTGAATTTAAATTAATTGGATTCCGTTTCATTACTTGACTTTCCATTTCTGTTATTATGAATTGTTATGCTTATTGTTATCAAAGCCAAATTAGCTTTTCCTTTTTAATTTATGGACAGGTATTTTTAATTCTTAGACTTCTTCTATAATATATTTAACCTATCTTTTCTATACATATCTACCTAATACTCTACACTAAGTGGTAATGATTCGAACCAATAAAATAAAGCTTAATATCTATTTACCAGCTTTCCCTGTGGTTTACTTGTGCTTCTTGTGTATAGCGTAGCTTATTTTTTTATCCAATAGCAACGAAGTTAGTAGGTACAAATAAATATGTAATGTAGCCAGATCACAGTGAAATAAATTTTAGAATTTGATTTAAATTTTTGTGATTACCCATTTCATTCAAGCAGGCCTTAGAACCTGACCTGTAATAATAATTATAATCGCTTTCTGACTCTTCTGACGACCTCTGTGGCGCAGCGGGCGAAGGTCTGCCTGCGACGCATGAGGTTGCGGGTTCGATTCCCGCCTCGGGACAAATGTTTGTACGATCTGCAGACATTTGTCCAGGGCGTTCTGGATGTTTTCTATGTATAATAAAAAATATCTATATATGTAGTGTATTGTATTAAGTATATCAGTTATCTAGTACCCATAACACAAGCTCTGCTTAGCTTGGGGCTAGATAATGCTGTGTGAATTGTCCAGCATTATTTATTTATTTATTTCCCTATCACACTAATATCACACTATCACATCACACTCACACTAATATTATAAATGCGAAAGTTTGGATGGATGTATAGATGGATGGATGTTTGTTACCACTTCACGCCAAAACTACTGAACAGATCAGGCTGAAATTTTGCATAAAGGTAATTCTAGGCCTGGAATAAAACATAGGCTATATATACTTTCTATCCCATAAATCAGTACCCATGGGATAGAAATCACCTTATAACGTTTCCATAGAAACAACGCGTGCGAAGCCGCGGGGCGCAGCTAGTTAGAGATAGTAGTCTATGTAGATACACCAAACGCATATGTGGATTGAAAAACAGTTTCAAATAAATTATTGACAAGTCTGTTGATTTATAAAAGCTCGATTTTCGAAAAAATCTGGGCTAATAGCTAGGGCATGTTAATTTAACCTAGAAATGAGTTGGATCCGTGTAAGCCGCGGGCGTAGGTCTGGTTTTTCATGCCCTAAGCCTGGTAAGTCGGAAATCCGTGAGTTAATCCGGCCAAGTCCGACCGAAGCCATACATTATGTAGGGGCTCGCGCGTTCACATTGTGCTAATGGAACCAGTGCCACTATTAGGAACTTGCTTCTGGATCGACTTGGTGGAAACTGGAGACAGAAACATAACATTTTCGTCGGTTATCTTTTATCTCTTTTCATATCACACGTTGCTTCTATTTAAACGTTTTAAGGTTATTTCTATCCCATAATAATTATTGTTTATGGGATAAAAATGCTTATGTTTGATTCCAGACTTAGAGTTACATCTACGCAATTTCAGCCAGATCGGTTCATTCGTTATGATGAGAAGAGGTAACCAGCGTCCATCCAAACACGTAAACATCCAAACTTTTGCATTTATAATATTAATGTGATTTGATACTGACGCAACGTTAAATTGGTTCACATGTCAGGACATGGCACAAAATTGTATGAAAACTTCACAGCAAAAGCTTTAAATCTATGGTCGTTAAATTGCAGCTTTTGAACCATCAGTAACTTGTTACACATTAGAAAGACCAATATCAGGAAGTTAAAAATAAATGCCTCAAGAATGCCTCAAGAGTTCCATTATTTCAAAGCAATCGGTCTGCTTCATTCAAAAATGTAATGATTTTTTGATTTTCAACAAAATTTACATAATTCTACAAAAACTTTTACTTAAACTGTATATTGCCCATGAAGCTTCTTTTATCTCAATAAACCTATGCGTGTGTCCGAGCGCAGCTAATCACTACCTTAGCATTGATTCGTTACCTTGTTCATGATACACTAAACCGTCCAGCTCACATGTTTGCCGGTCAAGGAGTTTAATTAGACCTCTCCGGGGTGGTGGTTTACACAGGTTTACACAATAGGGGATAGGTTTAGACTTTTGCAATTACGATTTTGCTGGCAACATTTCACTTTGTGTTCGCGGTGGTTGTTGAAAATATTTGGGTTTAATTTTTGTACGCGCGTACGATGAAGGCGGTGTTTGTCCAACAAAGACATTGATAGGTTCTGAATTTGAAGTATCCAGGATTAAGAAATGTTTATGGTTTACTTCTTGAGCTTTAACTAACGATGTGTGTACGGAAACGTGTTTGCAAACGTGGTTACACATTGATCTTAGAAATACCTAAGATTAAGCTTCTTACATTTCACTTTGAACGTGGAATGTTAGTCTTGAACATAAAGTTTCGTAGACATACAAATTGGACGAATTACTCTACACAAGTTTTTTTTTGTGGTTTTAAGAGTTTTTGATTATGATTGAATAATTGACAACTTCTAAATATTGTTGTAAAAAATTGTGTCACAGAGTAAATAGTCATGTCCTCTTCCGATCTCAAAAACTTCGGCCTGTGATAGTAATTTTCCTATAATAACGAACCTTTTGTTATGGTTTTTTAACAATCCATTCACGTTGCTACTCCGCTCTTTTGTTCTGAACCCCGTTCTAAGTTATACAAACACTTTATTTTACTTCAACAAGCTTCATTATTTCTGTTAAATCAATGTGACATGCATTCAAACACATGAACCCACAGTTCAATTCCATAGTAACAGGGTAAAATATCACTGGGTAAATGCTCGAATAAGGGGTTCTATTTTGGAGCCTATGAATAAAATAAGCCTGGTCGCGTGCGACTTCGCACGTGACGTTATATTTTACGGTACAATAAGTACATACAATACCTACTATCATGCGTTCTACTGAATCGTTTGGCTACAAAACAAACGCTTACCATATTGAAATATTCATTCTACACAGTCAAGTTAAAATTCCTGAGTCTGAATTGGGTGCTCGGGCAAACTGAAAGTAGAAGGCCTAAAAATCTACTTATCTGTAAATATCTGGGTAACATTGTTTTATTTCTATACTTCTATAGAAATAAGGTGTTATGGAATAATTAGTGCTGCGGCTGTCCGCTAAGCTCCTGCAGGAGACACTAGAGTAGAAGCAGTTTTGATTTTTTTATCACTAATCATATTATTTTTGGAGGTACGTAATCGTTCTCCCTTGCTGTAAATCTGTACTGTTGTATAATGTTGTTGTTTAAATAAATTTAACTATTTCTATTTCTGAAATTGCATTTCAAAACTTGTGCTCTCACCATGAACACTAGGTAGCAGTAGCATACACGCAAACAGTGAGGAAACTAATGCCACTAGTGCCTAGCGGAATACTACGTTCAGTTCGCTTCCGTAACTGAATTTTGTCGGCACGTGGACCGACAAATGTGACGCTGTGGATTTCGGACGTTACCGTGTTAGCGATGCCATGCCAGCTAGTGTATTATGTAGCAGATGCTGGCCGATATGCTATGCTGATATGTTCGAGTGCGTACGCCTTGGTGTTTCGGTGTTTGGTGTTTTGGTGTTTCCTGTTAATGTTACATTGTTTTAATACTATTTGATTGTAATCAGCGGAGCTAATTTTCCTATTTCAGTCTTCAATTGCACGCGTATCAAAACAATAAATTGTTTGCATATAATTGGAGTGTTGTGTATGTCAGTATATTTATATCTAAGCTGTTACCACGGAACAGTAGTGGTTTGTGGGAAATCTTTTTGTAGCATTCTGACTAAACTAGCTTCACCTGTACACTCTTGAAAGGTACAGTTACTGGTGATTCATAAAGCTGGCAGACAGATTTTATGAGCATATTTCAGATTGACTTGCTACTTTTGTTCTCGGAAGGAATTACAAAAACACTGGATATGTAGATCTTTGTGTGTAAGATATACAAAGGCACTAAACCGCAAAAAATGTTGCCATCTCCAAAACTAGCTCCCGAAACGTCTGATGTTTGATAGCCACACATAAACCGGCAGCTTTATCACGGGCATTGCGACCGAAGCAGACATCAAACAAAATCTTGTTGCACGAATGTCGATTTAGGAATCTAGTCGGATTGCTATCATAAAACTAGTGTCATCACGACTCTACTTCCCAACTTCTACATTGAACTTTATTTCAAAGAGGTAAGGTTGTGCGACGTCTGCAAAGACACTTTCTCTGTTATACTGTTTAGCATAAAAGTTTTGTTTATTTAGTGATAGAGCATCGGTTTGTGTGACCCGGTTTTGGGAGGAGCTAGAAATAGCAGGCTTGATTCAGATATTGATTTGAGATGAGGAACCCGAATTTTGAGAACTTGATGATTTACCGAAACCTATTTTGAATGAAGTTCTATCTGGGTTTATTATATTAATTTGCAAAATTCGCGGAATTTTCTGTCTGTTGTTTGTATTTTGGAAGTTCGGAAAGGAAACAGTTGATTTGAATATCTTAGACTAAGTTTGTGAAAACTTTGGTTTTCTCAGAAAAAAAACATATTAAAAAAAACTATTTTGTTGCATGTTTCTCATAACGCCACTTAGCCCCAAATTTTGCGGAAATATTTATAGAAAAGGTTTCACCGGGGTTTCTTTACCCAAAATAATATCTATGCTGATCAGGCATGACTGTATTCATCTTGCACCTTTATGTAGATATGGCCGATTCAGGTAACATATTCTGATAGGAAAATGAACGGAACGACGGTTTCTCGTAAATTTTTATATGCTGACAAAAAAAAAACGAGATTTGTGTCTCAATTTTATAACATAAAACGTACCTTCGCTGTAATCTGCTTTTTTCATAAAAACGCGTAAATTATTTGTCATCTGACTTTAAAGTAGTCATTCAAATAAATTTGACAGCAAACCATCCGCAGGATTTTCTGATAACTCTAAAGAAATTTTCTCCTATTCAAACTAATCGGCTTTACCCTTCGAGTGGTACCGGCGGTATGTTAAAATAGTGCAGATTTTGCTCTTAACAGAACGTTCTGAGCAGGTACAGTCTCCATAGGGAAAGGTAAACTCGTGACACTATCGATGTCACGTATTGTTTGTATTACCTTCTGTTTGCACTTTCCACTGTCTGCTTTGACCACGTGAATCACTTTGCTCTCAGTGCTTCTCCTTTGTTTTTATCTCCTAAAATACCTTTATCTTAAAAGCAACACTCATAGGTTCTACTTTTAGTATTGTCTAGCATTCTATTCTTAGATTGTCTAGAACTCTAACATTAAAAGGCCAATGTGACGTCTGTATTTATACTCTTTCTTTTGACTTGGCAGAGTCTATATTATTTATACGGATTTGAAATTCTCTCTCAAGGTTTCTTTTGGTATGATGATATTTATGTTTATTAGTATACCAACCTTCAGATATTCTAAGATGTTAGGTATTTTTCCAGCAGTAAGATCAACCAGCAGATAAGTTAATGTGTCGCTTATTTGAGAGACAAAACAAAGTATCTCAAAGTTTAGAAACAATCTGGAGGTGGCAAGTCTTATCTGCTGATCCAGACACAAGATTTACCTAAGCAGCGAAAGTTCCTAGAAGCAAGCTTGTATGTATAAAGTTTCCTTTGAAATTGTAGGTGGGTGCTTCGATTTGATAAGCTGTGGAATGCTAAGACACTTCGGGTTTTTTATCAGGACACTATGGAGTTCCAATAATTCCTACTTTTCTTTGTTTACTTTTTAAAATGTGTCTTACTTTTGAAAAATAAAACATATTAACAAATGATTGCATCGTTGTATTGTGTACAAAAAAAATTATAACAAGATGAACTGTTCTTATTTGTGGAAAACTAAATAACGCTGGATAATCCACACAGCATCATCTAGCCCCAAAGTAAGTTGAGCTTCTGTTATGAGTACTAGATAACTAATATTTTTTATTACAAATAGGAACAAATATCTGCAGTTTGTTCAAACATATGCCACACGGCGGGAATCAAACGCGCAACCTGCCTTGCAGATGGACCTAACTAAAATGTTAACATGGCTAGCGCCTTAAAAAATGCAGAAATATTTGGAGCTCAATCACAAATCGCTTACATTGATACCAGCTTTCAGAACAAATCTCAATCTCGACAGTTCCACGAGCAATAAGCATTACACCTTCGTTATAAATAGAAAAATAGCAACTGCGCTAAAGCAAATCTAATGACAAAACAGCAGCAGTTACCGCTGAATTCGGTCTGTGCAGAAGTGCTTTGCCCCATTTCCTGCGGCCACAACTAAGTGCAAAACGCTCATTCGCCCTGACCGCTGGCCGTGCCAAGACCCTGTTTATGACGTCACGGCTCTAATAAGCTTTTGTCGTAAACCTGAGGGTTTGTTGGCTTCTTTTTTGTATGACGAAACTGGATCGGTCTAGTTTATGGTTACAAGGAGCAAGGTGTAGGGGTGGTGTTGGTAAATTGGGTTTGATTGCCGGCAATAGTTATTGACTCTTGCTTACACTGTTGGGAGTTGGATTGTGGTGACACCTTTAGACTTGATTCTAGTTTCATAATGTTATTTACTATCTATTGAAATATATATATTGAGTTGCAAAGAAAATTACAATCAAGGAATAGAAACAAATTCGAACTAGTATTTACGGTTACTCAGTATACACGGAACAGTTGTACAGTTGAGGTGACTGGACTGTTGCAAACAATCTAGAGGTAGCTCAAATGATCCATATCAATAGGTACCAATCGGAAGCGTCCCCAACACGTTGGCTGCATTGCCCCGTATGGCAATGATTTGAAGCAATGAAATAGATTTTTGGTCTGTTTTGTAGTGAAAAAACATAAGGCTCGATCCTTTGTGAGTCGAAACGGGCTGAAGAAAATGATGTAGTGGTATTATGATGATGAAGAATGATAGCATTGGTATTATGATAGTGACTCGGTACTGGAATTCTTAGGTATGATTCAGTCGGAAACCTTCCATAACAAAGATTCTAGGACAATCCCTATTATGAATAAATGACGCACGATGTTTTTGTAGAGCCTTTGATTTCTTTACGTTTACCTTTTACCATAACATAATTTATTGTTTCAGGTAAGAAGCTGAAAGAAGAAATATATGTATGCCTAGTGTAAAACGGGCTGTAAAACTGATGTATGGTATGCAGGTACTCTTACCAATGATCATCAATTAAAAAGGTAATGATAACATTTAGTAGATTATCATAATAAGTTCTTATGCGCAGAGTACTTGACCAAGTGCGATGACGATCTGCAAACGACTGCAGGCTGATGCTGGATTCGGCAAGCTGAAGACAGGGCGCTATGGCCCTCCTTAGGGGAGCCCTATGTACAGACCAATAAGTATAGGCTGAAGATGATGATGATAAAATTCAAGTTATCGAATGGGAAATTAATAACGGACGGAAGTAGGTACCGGTTAAGTTATAAACATTTTAGGTAATGAGTATTTATCCGCCAATGAATAATGTGTTATTGTCTCATATTATGTATCGATACCTCAGATTAGATATTAGTACAAGTTTTCCTGGTTGATTTATTACATCCATAAATCAATTGCCAATATCACTTTCAGTACCTAGCGATAACAAAGTGGGTTACGGTTACCATTCCACAGACCAAATCAACGCGTTATAAAATGTACACAGACAAAAACAAAAATGTGATATTTCTACAACTGGTAGGTAACTTATCGGTAGTAAGCAGGTTATCAAGTGATTCTTGATAGTTTTCTTTGAAGTTATAGAGCAGGACTCTGATCAGTGTTACGGGTGTAATATACCATTCGCAGCGAGCATGATACGTTACGCCGTGTGCTAAAATCTGTCTCGTTGCTCGATGCGAGCGTCTTCTTACCCCGTACTGACTGCATAAACGCTCGCTGTGTAACACGTAACATTATGCCCCATAAGGCCGGTCAGTATCAGTACCCAGGTGGGCATAAAGGTTAATAAGCCTATTCGTTATTTTACTTAGAGGTGATTGCAGTATAATAAGATGATGCGTTGAAACCACGAGACTATTGACATGACACCTTTTGACAAGGTTTTGAAATATTTCGCAAAGCGTTGCCAAGATTATAAGTACACGCAACTCGACGGGCAGCAATAAATATTGTAAAGGTTAGATGACAGCTAAGTTTTATGATTTTGACGCTTTTGAAATAGTTTTCAAATTCAAGGTTTGTGAAGATTCAAAAGGCAATATATGTGTACTCTAACTAGGACTTAGTGCTCTTTCTTCGAGTTTACCAGTACGGTCACAAGAAGGTACAGGAAAGAGAAGTTACCTTCTATTTCCTAGTTTTGTAACAGGGTTTGTACAAAGGTTTGTACAACGATTTAGTATTTGTCTCTAAACACTAAGTATAATGTAAAATAAATTTTATATCTCCAGAGCTGTGTACATTTTTCAAAGAGCAAATCTAGCGGAATTGGAAATAGATATCTATACAGTAATTACAGAGGGTTTGGCATAGATATATCTATAATTTACAGATAAGAAAAGGTCAATGTCATCGAATATTTAGTTTCAGATGAATCAAAGCTCCAAATCAAAATATTTCTAGCGTAGTGGTCCTATGATGAACGAGTGCTCTCAACAAAAGTATTTCGTTACGTTTCTACCTATCCCCTAACAAATCCGGAATTCTGTTGTTACAAAGACGAAGAAGTCAAATGGAAGTGTCACACCAAATTTAAGGCAGTAACATTACAAGTTAACAAGTTAATAATTACATCGTCCCACTTCATTAGAATGGCTCTTCCATACTACGTTGTGAACTAATCCTTCCCGAGCGCGTTTAGCTTGACTTTGAGAATAGACCACGATAATATTTTTTTAATTTAATACTTTTCAAACTTTCATGGTTAGTCACTAAAGTTATTTACAACGGGATATTTATCATGATTGGAGTTTTGAGCTTTCCAATATTTCGGCACAGTTTCATGCCCCATGACCACGGCACCACTATTATTTTATTTTATTTGCTTAAAAACCACCAATTTGATCAACATTAAAGTAATGCCTTTATATAGTCATTTCATTATATTGAGTTCCGTGTAACTACTTTTGCCTTTACCCGTTTTATCAGATAGTTTGGATTGTTACTACTGGTCCTCCTCAAATCCAGGGATCAAAGGGCGACCTTTCACTCGCAGGATTGATTTTGTACACAAAGCAGTAGATATTGTGTGTTATTTTATGAACTCAGAGGATTACTGAGAGCTCAAATAAGATCTTTACATGGACCTATTATGAAACCTCATTCGGTTTATAAAACCTCATTAAAAACCGAAATGAAGATACCATCTCTGTTTACTATAGAGCGATAACTTTTTATAGACACTCCGTTTATACTGCGAGATAAATATAGGTTTACAGCTTACATGATATTCTATTTTTAAATTAAAATAATCTAGTTTGAAAACACTATGTTTTTTTATCAAATGTTGATCTTTCCGTTTTCTGTTCTAAACTGAAAAAAAAACTGGAAGCAGAAGTTGGACGTGACTGGTTCCACAGATGAAAACCGAAGCACGATTGAGTTTTACGAAGTGTTCTTATTAGGGTCCCTATTACGATTTAGAATCAAGGAGATTATGGCAAAAGAAAATATTACTATAGCTTTTCCAAAACACTACGTACGTAGTAAATTTTGAATCACAATAAATGATTTTTATGACGAGGAATAAAGAACTGAACTTTCCGATTCGAAGTGTTGTTTTACTGCACTACTAATCGTAAACCTAACCAATCTTGTTACTGCTGAAGCAATGAGAATAAAATAAAAAGTACATTAAAGTTTTATTTTTTAAGACTCGCGGTCGAAAGCTAATTTATTCTCGGGGCAAAGTGAACAGTTTTAATAGAATGAAATCGATTCAGCTGCTGAAAGGATTTGTTAAAAAATGACCATCGATTGTTATGAATCACTGTATTAAAAAAATAGAAAAAATAAAAATAAAAAGAGCTTTGTTGTCCTTACCAACTTTGTAGGTCATACAATAAATGATTAACCTTAAACATCTAAGTATGTTATTTAAATACATCTATAACTAAATTATTAAATTATTTTTTTGAGCAGTTTTTATCCGGTAAGGACCGCCTTTGGCGGTAAAAGCCCCCTCCAAGCTTTTCCATTCATGTCCCTTGATATTGACTCTCTTAGCTTGATAAAATATAAACTTAATCTGACTAATACCCTCTACTTTAATAATTCCGTGGTAAATAAATGATACAGATTTCTCAAGAATATCATTAGCTTCACAAAAGTTAAAATCACGTCTGTAAACTGAAACTTCTCTCTATCACTTGCTTTAATTCCTTCACTAAAATTAAGTTTTGCAAAGATTACCCAGGCTCAACAATTCTAATGAAATAACGCAAAATAAGGCTTCTCTTCAAGCTTCGGCGCTCTAGATTTCTCGAAATTCTGTTGTATGCTTAAATTATTTCGAAGAATCCGGAAAACCATTTTCATTTGACTTTTTCAACTCTATTCAAAAGTCGATTCTATAAAGATTATTCTATTTTGAAAGCTGTTTTATAATGTAGCTATGTTATTATGGCGTATTTTTGGATATAATATTCATCGTACTCAATAATTAAATGCTAATCTAACACATTTATATTCCAATCACTTCCTATCTACATAATCATTTGACCTTTCTGATGTTACAGCATCACTTCGTAACAGTATCAGTTCAAACGATGAGTTCAAAGTTCACTAAATACCAAAGAGAACACATAAATCTAGTCGGTTATCGACAGTATCCAATGCTAGCTCGGCTATAACTCATAACACTCAATCGCATCCACTGACTCTACCACTAAACTATGTGAATCAGATTATCTTGTCAAAACTCGACCTGTCGTAGCCTAACATTGTACTGTACATTCTGCTATGATATGGTACTCTGAAAGGTACTACACAAACTAATTTCAAACAAAGATTTCGTCTTTTTGCCGCACTCTGTTGTATATTTTTGTGATCTTATTACTGTTCTACTGATCTGAGATTTGGTTTTGTTTATCTTTTTCTCACTGGTTCAGTAAGTTTAATATTTTCAATAACATTTTACATCTTGCAAAATACATAGAGAAACAACAATAATAGGTACGATCGTTTATAGGTCAAATATTTCTATATTCATTCAAGAGAAATTGAAGCGGAACAAATTAACTGCTTTAATTAAATAAATTATCAAGTTATCTTTGGGTTAAATACCTACAGCAACGGCATAATCAGTATTTCAGGGGAGCATCTTGCTTACCGGCACGAAAACATTGCCAAACTAATTTGAACTGGAAGCTTTGGTAGTCACACCGCGTATTGTGCTACTCGTGGGATATATTCACCGCCGGGAAACTTTGATACATGGCCTGGCTATAAAACGCAGCGTCGCACACCGCCCATGTGCTATACACTCGGGGACAATGCCAAGTAAAACATTAGAAGACGATAAATTGGGTGATATCGCTTATTCCGTTTGAGGCGACTGGAGGCGTTGAAAAATTTGGGTTAACTCGTTGCCGGTTAGCGCGCATTAAATTTTCATACTGGCTGTGACGGTTCCACATTATTGTATAAAACATTGATAGTGGTTGCCAAAATGTGCCTTTACTAACAAAATAATGATTTCCCTTGATCTTAAGCCTTAATTTTCTACAGTGAAAAGTGATTCTGTAATGTTTTAAATCTCTAAAGTAACTTTTACTGTCCTGCAGTTCACGTGGAAAATCGTCCGATAGCGAACGTGTCATTGAGTGGGTTGAATTTTATTTTCGCCCCTACACAGAAACTGGTCCGTACTATGCGTGGGTTTGCGACTACCTACTCTATTTTTAAGGCTGTGTGTATCGGATTTTTTAATGTACAGAAAGCGTCATCGATATATCGCAACGCAATAAGAAACTTTAAATCGTGCTTATCCTCTGTCGTGTTCGAGACCTTTTACGTAGCTATTTATAGATACCTACCGGCGCACCTGGTATTCCCGTAAATATATCTCGAATGCAGATTAAGCAATTGAGAAATACATGATTTTACCTGGTTGGAAGATTGAAACGCAGTGCTAGGTAATGCTACTTAACCTACCTTAGCTAGTCTACGTACGTTTTTACGATCATTCTTACGACCTCGTTCTAATTCTTTCCCACGCGGTTTATGTTGAGAACCCTCTCTACACCAAGCCGAATTCCCTTAGCTCCTGTCTTTTTTCAGTTGCCGGTATCACTAACGCTCTCGCTACACGGCTGAATTGTTTGCCAATGAAGTTCGGATAGCTGATGTTTTTTAGCTCTTGTACTGACCCCTCGTGGAGTGGATACGGTTAATTGGATTCTGATTTTTCATATCCCAGTTTGAAATATTGTTTATAGGTAGTAGTGGAGTTTTTGACAAAGCCTTTTTGGTTGTCTGAAAAAAGAAAAACACTTGAAATTTATACTACCATGAGATAGAAGTTAATATAGGCACTTATCAGGGGGAGGTTTGCGTCCAGCAGTGGACCAGTATTAGGCTGTTGAGGTTGAGGAGGTATTGTCAAGCTCTATCTGGCCACGTTATACTTTTTATCATCTGCCTACGGTCGAAGTGACACCTCCATTGCATGCATGTCAATAGTCACATCCACGTTAGGGTTATATTTGGCCAAATTCTAGAGCCATATTACATAGGTCAGTTTCTGTTTCTCTAAAGATTGTTAAATTTAATTCCGCCCAACACGCAGTACGCCCAACTACATATTCTCTCTTAGAAAGTCGGGTTGCTTGGTATTCCTATGGAATCACTTAAGGAGGTGACTTGCAACTAGGCAAATTCGCTTGTGACTGGGTAAGGCCCTATTTTCAAAGGTCAAAGGCGTTGGTCATCCCACGAACAGATGGTTTCTGTGCCAGTATATTGCTTGGGACTAATGTGTTTATGATAAAGTAATATTACGATGTAAATGGCATTTCAGATGACTGCATGATGAGCAATCAGTTTTTGCTTTGTTAGTAGAACTAATAACTCTAAAGCTCGTAGGAGGAAAATGTTACGTACATAAATAAATAAATAATGTTGGACAACTTGCACATCTAGCCCCAAGATAAGCGAAGCTAGTGGTCTGGTAACTGATTAAACTTAGAAATCAAAGAATATCCCAAAATAATTGACTTTGACGGGACTTGAACCCGCATCCTCCTCTCAATACGGGAATGTGTTATCCAACTACACCACGAGGTCAAGTTTCGTAAGAGTCAAAAATCTTTGGGACTTTCTTCGGACTCTAGCGCCGTTCGCTTATGATTATACTTAATGCAATATACTACATAGATCGATATTGTTTATCATACATGGAAGACACTCAGAACATATATCTGCATCAGATCGTACAAACATTTGTCCCGAGGCGGGAATCGAACCCGCAACCTCCTGCATCGCAGGCTGACCTTCGCCTGCTGCACCACAGAGGTCGTCAAGTTAATGAAAACGCTTATAAATTCAATCCAAAAGAAGTTCAAGGTTTTCTTTGTCCGAAAAGATTCCACTAACTAGTACTCAGTACTAGTAAGTGGTTATTACTCACATGAATTTTGCCGACCTGCTAAATCTTTCACATAGGTTTAAAAGGCAAACACAAGCGTAAATACAAGGCGTTGATTGACCAAAACCACATCAAGCAATTTCCCCTCCATCAATCTGTAAATAGATTGCACGTTTCATTTCCATGTCTTTGGGTAAAGGCCCGTCTTTATGGATATTACGTCAATCTAAAGACTTATCAGCTTGAGGTGGGTCTAGGTTGGAATGACGTTAAAATTTTGGACCGAGAGCAATCAATTTGATGGCATCTCGGGTTGATCGTACTGGTTTGTCAGAAATAGCTGAGCATTCTATAGTAATCCACAAAATTCCTTGTATTTAGGCTTAGAGTAGGTGAAATGATGTTCTGTGAGTATTTCAGCCTAGCCCAAATACTTAACCTTAAAAGCTTAATAAGGCGTGTTGGTGTTTTGAATACGACATAAATCTAGATCTAGGTATCTAACATAAAGTCTAGTTTTATGAGTCCTATAAAAACTTCCGTTACAACAAGAATCTTGTAGTTTATCGTTGTAATAAATGAATGTGTTCTAGATTCTAGGTAATAAATGAGGTTGATGTTAAAAATCAACAACCGAAAATCTAGTAGAGTCGAAAATATTACTTTCTATTAGCGTGAACATCCGTGCTTATTTTCTTTTCACGGTTTGAGTATGTATAAACTAAAGCTCTGTTTACCTTGACGATTTGGTAGATAGGATAGTGAGGTATGTGTGCTTAAATAAATCTTTGTTTAATCCGAAATATTTTAAGTGAGGCCAAACAATCGACAACAAGAAATTACGATCAAGATGTTCGGTTTCTTGCGAGGGACGGTAGAACCCCATTGATGGGTTCTTGGGCGATTTCTGTTTGATAGTAAACGCTAATGCTACTTGAAATTCCGCCCAAGTGCCCGGTCCAATAGCCTTCTCCGGGCAAGTTTACCGAGAACTTATTGGAGAACTGTATTACTGTATTGAATGTCGGAGATTTTCAGCTGAGTTATTGCTGTTTTCATGAAATTTCGAATTTATGTTTTACAGTCTTTGGTTGACCTCGATTGGGTTATATAAATTCAGTGGATGCATGACGCATTGTCATGTTTTCATCTTTTGATAGATATTGCGGCACGTAGCAATTGGCGGAATCGTTGTTAATCTTATATCTCTACTAGACGATCGCCTCGCGGTTTCACCCGCGTGGTTTCCGTTCCCGTGGGAATTCCGGGATTAAATATAGCCTATGTCACTCCCTGAAAAGTAAGCTTCCTAACGGTGAAAGAATATCCCGTTGGGATGAGTCCGAGCGGCCTCAGTTTACTAAAGAGCCAATTTTTCAAATCGGTCCAGTAGTTCCGGAGCCTATTCAATACAAACAAATAATCAAATCTTTCCTCTTTATAATATTAGTATAGATAAGCAATACACAGTCAAATAATATGAGCAATTGTGCAGGAAACAAATGTTTCTTGGATTTTGAATTGAATTATTTTGTTAAGACCTTAGCAATCTGCCACCTTCATAAATTATAGTTATTAAAACTATTCCACAAACTGTTTCATTCGTAAACGCAATTTGCACAAGATGAAACGAATCTTGCAATTTGAATGCAAACAGCTAATTAGTGTTTGTCGCAAGCTCGCTGCGAACAACAAAGTTTTTATTTCTGTTGACAGTAAGTTTGAAACATAAAATATTTTTAAACAGCGAGATTTTAAATGGGCCAGTATGAATCAGAATTTAGAAATTATTTAACGATAAAGGTGATTTCTATCCCATGGGTACTGATTTAAGGTATAAAAAGCCTATGTTTGATTTCAGGATTATAATTATCTGTATACAAAATTTCAGCCCGATCCGTTCAGTAGTTTTGGGGTGAAGAGGTAACAAACATCCATCCATCCAAACTTTATTTTAGTGTGATGTGATGTGATGTGATTCTAGTATAAAAAACGTATTATTATAGTCTTATTCATTACAAGATGAGGAAATCGTTATGATTTACTTTCAGGGAAACGGAAACTATCTTCTTGGTGTCAACAACTTTGGCAATAGGCTTGCCAAATAACATTTTTTTTTATGTTTTATCTGCGCAGTAGTAATTTAAGAAGGGATTGTTAATTTGCTTCCTTCCTTTTTATTTTACATGGAAAACATCCAGAACACCCTGAACATATATCCGCAGATCGTAGAAACATTTGTCCCGAGGCGGGAATAGAATCCACAACCTCCTGCTTCACAGGCGGAGCTTCGCCCGCTGCGCCGCAGAGATCGTAAATAATTAAAATAAAAAATTAAGTAAATCATTCGTCAAAAATCACATGCACGAAGTTAGACATGCAAACTTATGACTTCTCCACTCATCAACAAAAGGGAACTTCTTAGTCGTCCATGTATCAAACAGAAAATACAATTGCGGACATGTTGGTGAAGTTAGCAGAGCATCTTCCAGCAGAGCATAAATAAATTAGAGTTCTGTTCGCATGCAGGTGAGTTCTATAGTTCCTGATACTTTTCAGGAATAGTTCTGGCGTTTTTACTAGAAAAAATTTAGGTGAAATTATGCTCTGCTAACTTCGCGTAGCAGAGCATTTTTCAAAAATCGATATAAAAAAATTGTATTTATATGCTTTCAGATACTAAAAACAGTTCCTGATAGTTTTAAGAAATAGTTCCGGTGTTTACACAACATTATACTTAATTTAAAGATATGATCAAGTACATATTCGTTCGAGTCGTAGTAGCGACTCAATATTCCTTAGACAGACGCGAACTACTGTTTAAATAGACTGCATCGAGTTAAAAAACAACAACGGTTTAATATTATGATTTCGACGTATTTTACTAACCGTACTACTGAAATTTTTATTCAAAACGTTTAAAAATCGTCTTGAAAATGTTTAAAAATAAGAGAAATATTTCATCGAGATTGTAATATATCAAATACCAGTACAGCAAGTTTTATCAAAGTTCCAATAGCAGGCATCGGTTTTTAAGCAAACAAATGTCTGTTTTAATGATTTCGATACTTTTCAGAATCAGAACTCATGAAGGTTTCATGAAAACATTCTTACAAAAACGACAGATTCTAAGATATGTTTGTCAAAAGTGTATTCATTTAAACACAAGTTAAGCAAGTTTTATCAGTCGAGTTTCAACAGCATGCATCGAAATTTAGATAAAAACATGTATGCTTATATAATTTAAATACTTTTCAGAAGTAGAACGCTTAGAATTTTCATGAAAACGGTCTTTGAAAAATGACAAAATCTGAGATTTGTGCGTTAAATTTGTATTGACTCAAACACCTGTAAAGCTATTTTGATAAGAGTTCTAGGAGCGTGCATTGAGTTGCAGACATAATAGGGTTCTGGCTTATGATTTTGATCCTTTTCAGAAGCAGAACTCCTGAAACTTTCATAAAAAAGTTCTTAGAAAAATGACAGAATCCAAGATATTTTCCTCCAAAGTGTATTCATTCAAACAAAAGTTAAGCAGGTTTTAAAAGAGTTCCAATAGCGTGCATCAGGTTTTAGATTAAAGCACGTTTGTTCTTAATATTTGAATACTTTTCAGAAGCAGAACTCTTGAAATTTTCATGAAAACGGTCTTTGAAAAATGACAAAATCTGAGATTTGTGCGTTGAATTTGTATTAACTCAAACACCTGTCAAGCAATTTTGATAAGACTTCTAGGAGCGTGCATTGAGTTGCAGACATAATTAGGTTTTAGCTTATGATTTTGATACTTTTCAGAAGCAGAACTCCTGAAGCTTTCATAAAAAAGTTCTTAGAAAAATGACAGAATCCAAGATATTTTCGTCCAAAGTGTAATGATTCAAACAAAAGTTAAGCAGGTTTTAAAAGAGTTCCAATAGCGTGCATCAGGTTTTAGATTAACGCACGTTTATTCTTAATATTTGAATACTTTTCAGAAGCAGAACTCTTGAAATTTTCATGAAAACGGTATTTGAAAAGTTACTAAATCTGAGATTTGTCCGTTGAATTTGTATTGACTCAAACACCTGTCAAGCAATTTTGATAAGAGTTCTAGGAGCGTGCATTGAGTTGCAGAAATAATGAGGTTATGGCTTCTGATTTTGATCCTTTTCAGAACCAGAACTCCTGAAGCTTTCATAAGAAAGTTCTTAGAAAAATGACAGAATCTAAGATATTTTCGTCCAAAGTGTATTGATTCAAACAAAAGTTAAGCAAGTTCTAAAAGAGTTCCAATAGCGTGCATCAGGTTTTAGATTAACGCACGTTTGTTCTTAAAATTTAAATACTTTTCAGAAGCAGAACTCTTGAAATTTTCATGAAAACGGTCTTTGAAAAATTACAAAATCTTAGATTTGTGCGTTGAATTTGTGTTGACTCAAACACCTGTCAAGCAATTTTGATAAGAGTTCTAGGAGCGTGCATTGAGTTGCAGACATAATAAGGTTCTGGCTTATGATTTTTATACTTTTCAGAAGCAGAACTCCTGAATCTTTCATAAAAAAGTTCTTAGAAATATGACAGAATCTAAGATATTTTCATCCAAAGTGTATTGATTCAAACAAAAGTTTAGCAGGTTTTAAAAGAGTTCAAATAGCATGCATCAGGTTTTAGATTAACGAATGTTTGTTCCTAAAATTTGAATACTTTTCAGAAGCAGAACTCTTGAAATTTTCATGAAAACGGTATTTGAAAAGTTACTAAATCTGAGATTTGTCCGTTGAATTTGTATTGACTCAAACACCTGTCAAGCAATTTTGATAAGAGTTCTAGGAGCGTGCATTGAGTTGCAGAAATAATGAGGTTATGGCTTCTGATTTTGATCCTTTTCAGAACCAGAACTCCTGAAGCTTTCATAAGAAAGTTCTTAGAAAAATGACAGAATCTAAGATATTTTCGTCCAAAGTGTATTGATTCAAACAAAAGTTAAGCAAGTTCTAAAAGAGTTCCAATAGCGTGCATCAGGTTTTAGATTAACGCACGTTTGTTCTTAAAATTTAAATACTTTTCAGAAGCAGAACTCTTGAAATTTTCATGAAAACGGTCTTTGAAAAATTACAAAATCTTAGATTTGTGCGTTGAATTTGTGTTGACTCAAACACCTGTCAAGCAATTTTGATAAGAGTTCTAGGAGCGTGCATTGAGTTGCAGACATAATAAGGTTCTGGCTTATGATTTTTATACTTTTCAGAAGCAGAACTCCTGAATCTTTCATAAAAAAGTTCTTAGAAATATGACAGAATCTAAGATATTTTCATCCAAAGTGTATTGATTCAAACAAAAGTTTAGCAGGTTTTAAAAGAGTTCCAATAGCATGCATCAGGTTTTAGATTAACGAATGCGTGTTCTTAAAATCTGAATACTTTTCAGAAGCAGAACTCTTGAAATTTTCATGAAAACGGTATTTGAAAAGTTACTAAATCTGAGATTTGTCCGTTGAATTTGTATTGACTCAAACACCTGTCAAGCAATTTTGATAAGAGTTCTAGGAGCGTGCATTGAGTTGCAGAAATAATGAGGTTATGGCTTCTGATTTTGATCCTTTTCAGAACCAGAACTCCTGAAGCTTTCATAAGAAAGTTCTTAGAAAAATGACAGAATCTAAGATATTTTCGTCCAAAGTGTATTGATTCAAACAAAAGTTAAGCAAGTTCTAAAAGAGTTCCAATAGCGTGCATCAGGTTTTAGATTAACGCACGTTTGTTCTTAAAATTTAAATACTTTTCAGAAGCAGAACTCTTGAAATTTTCATGAAAACGGTCTTTGAAAAATTACAAAATCTTAGATTTGTGCGTTGAATTTGTGTTGACTCAAACACCTGTCAAGCAATTTTGATAAGAGTTCTAGGAGCGTGCATTGAGTTGCAGACATAATAAGGTTCTGGCTTATGATTTTTATACTTTTCAGAAGCAGAACTCCTGAATCTTTCATAAAAAAGTTCTTAGAAATATGACAGAATCTAAGATATTTTCATCCAAAGTGTATTGATTCAAACAAAAGTTTAGCAGGTTTTAAAAGAGTTCAAATAGCATGCATCAGGTTTTAGATTAACGAATGTTTGTTCCTAAAATTTGAATACTTTTCAGAAGCAGAACTCTTGAAATTTTCATGAAAACGGTATTTGAAAAGTTACTAAATCTGAGATTTGTCCGTTGAATTTGTATTGACTCAAACACCTGTCAAGCAATTTTGATAAGAGTTCTAGGAGCGTGCATTGAGTTGCAGAAATAATGAGGTTATGGCTTCTGATTTTGATCCTTTTCAGAACCAGAACTCCTGAAGCTTTCATAAGAAAGTTCTTAGAAAAATGACAGAATCTAAGATATTTTCGTCCAAAGTGTATTGATTCAAACAAAAGTTAAGCAAGTTCTAAAAGAGTTCCAATAGCGTGCATCAGGTTTTAGATTAACGCACGTTTGTTCTTAAAATTTAAATACTTTTCAGAAGCAGAACTCTTGAAATTTTCATGAAAACGGTCTTTGAAAAATTACAAAATCTTAGATTTGTGCGTTGAATTTGTGTTGACTCAAACACCTGTCAAGCAATTTTGATAAGAGTTCTAGGAGCGTGCATTGAGTTGCAGACATAATAAGGTTCTGGCTTATGATTTTTATACTTTTCAGAAGCAGAACTCCTGAATTTTTCATAAAAAAGTTCTTAGAAATATGACAGAATCTAAGATATTTTCATCCAAAGTGTATTGATTCAAACAAAAGTTTAGCAGGTTTTAAAAGAGTTCCAATAGCATGCATCAGGTTTTAGATTAACGAATGCGTGTTCTTAAAATCTGAATACTTTTCAGAAGCAGAACTCTTGAAATTTTCATGAAAACGGTATTTGAAAAGTTACTAAATCTGAGATTTGTCCGTTGAATTTGTATTGACTCAAACACCTGTCAAGCAATTTTGATAAGAGTTCTAGGAGCGTGCATTGAGTTGCAGAAATAATGAGGTTATGGCTTCTGATTTTGATCCTTTTCAGAACCAGAACTCCTGAAGCTTTCATAAGAAAGTTCTTAGAAAAATGACAGAATCTAAGATATTTTCGTCCAAAGTGTATTGATTCAAACAAAAGTTAAGCAAGTTCTAAAAGAGTTCCAATAGCGTGCATCAGGTTTTAGATTAACGCACGTTTGTTCTTAAAATTTAAATACTTTTCAGAAGCAGAACTCTTGAAATTTTCATGAAAACGGTCTTTGAAAAATTACAAAATCTTAGATTTGTGCGTTGAATTTGTGTTGACTCAAACACCTGTCAAGCAATTTTGATAAGAGTTCTAGGAGCGTGCATTGAGTTGCAGACATAATAAGGTTCTGGCTTTTAATTTTTATACTTTTCAGAAGCAGAACTCCTGAATCTTTCATAAAAAAGTTCTTAGAAATATGACAGAATCTAAGATATTTTCATCCAAAGTGTATTGATTCAAACAAAAGTTTAGCAGGTTTTAAAAGAGTTCAAATAGCATGCATCTGGTTTTATATTAACGAATGTTTGTTCCTAAAATTTGAATACTTTTCAGAAGCAGAACTCTTGAAATTTTCATGAAAACGGTATTTGAAAAGTTACTAAATCTGAGATTTGTCCGTTGAATTTGTATTGACTCAAACACCTGTCAAGCAATTTTGATAAGAGTTCTAGGAGCGTGCATTGAGTTGCAGAAATAATGAGGTTATGGCTTCTGATTTTGATCCTTTTCAGAACCAGAACTCCTGAAGCTTTCATAAGAAAGTTCTTAGAAAAATGACAGAATCTAAGATATTTTCGTCCAAAGTGTATTGATTCAAACAAAAGTTAAGCAAGTTCTAAAAGAGTTCCAATAGCGTGCATCAGGTTTTAGATTAACGCACGTTTGTTCTTAAAATTTAAATACTTTTCAGAAGCAGAACTCTTGAAATTTTCATGAAAACGGTCTTTGAAAAATTACAAAATCTTAGATTTGTGCGTTGAATTTGTGTTGACTCAAACACCTGTCAAGCAATTTTGATAAGAGTTCTAGGAGCGTGCATTGAGTTGCAGACATAATAAGGTTCTGGCTTATGATTTTTATACTTTTCAGAAGCAGAACTCCTGAATCTTTCATAAAAAAGTTCTTAGAAATATGACAGAATCTAAGATATTTTCATCCAAAGTGTATTGATTCAAACAAAAGTTTAGCAGGTTTTAAAAGAGTTCCAATAGCATGCATCAGGTTTTAGATTAACGAATGCGTGTTCTTAAAATCTGAATACTTTTCAGAAGCAGAACTCTTGAAATTTTCATGAAAACGGTATTTGAAAAGTTACTAAATCTGAGATTTGTCCGTTGAATTTGTATTGACTCAAACACCTGTCAAGCAATTTTGATAAGAGTTCTAGGAGCGTGCATTGAGTTGCAGAAATAATGAGGTTATGGCTTCTGATTTTGATCCTTTTCAGAACCAGAACTCCTGAAGCTTTCATAAGAAAGTTCTTAGAAAAATGACAGAATCTAAGATATTTTCGTCCAAAGTGTATTGATTCAAACAAAAGTTAAGCAAGTTTTAAAAGAGTTCCAATAGCGTGCATCAGGTTTTAGATTAACGCACGTTTGTTCTTAAAATTTAAATACTTTTCAGAAGCAGAACTCTTGAAATTTTCATGAAAACGGTCTTTGAAAAATTACAAAATCTTAGATTTGTGCGTTGAATTTGTGTTGACTCAAACACCTGTCAAGCAATTTTGATAAGAGTTCTAGGAGCGTGCATTGAGTTGCAGACATAATAAGGTTCTGGCTTATGATTTTTATACTTTTCAGAAGCAGAACTCCTGAATCTTTCATAAAAAAGTTCTTAGAAATATGACAGAATCTAAGATATTTTCATCCAAAGTGTATTGATTCAAACAAAAGTTTAGCAGGTTTTAAAAGAGTTCCAATAGCATGCATCAGGTTTTAGATTAACGAATGCGTGTTCTTAAAATCTGAATACTTTTCAGAAGCAGAACTCTTGAAATTTTCATGAAAACGGTATTTGAAAAGTTACTAAATCTGAGATTTGTCCGTTGAATTTGTATTGACTCAAACACCTGTCAAGCAATTTTGATAAGAGTTCTAGGAGCGTGCATTGAGTTGCAGAAATAATGAGGTTATGGCTTCTGATTTTGATCCTTTTCAGAACCAGAACTCCTGAAGCTTTCATAAGAAAGTTCTTAGAAAAATGACAGAATCTAAGATATTTTCGTCCAAAGTGTATTGATTCAAACAAAAGTTAAGCAAGTTCTAAAAGAGTTCCAATAGCGTGCATCAGGTTTTAGATTAACGCACGTTTGTTCTTAAAATTTAAATACTTTTCAGAAGCAGAACTCTTGAAATTTTCATGAAAACGGTCTTTGAAAAATTACAAAATCTTAGATTTGTGCGTTGAATTTGTGTTGACTCAAACACCTGTCAAGCAATTTTGATAAGAGTTCTAAGAGCGTGCATTGAGTTGCAGACATAATAAGGTTCTGGCTTATGATTTTTATACTTTTCAGAAGCAGAACTCCTGAATTTTTCATAAAAAAGTTCTTAGAAATATGACAGAATCTAAGATATTTTCATCCAAAGTGTATTGATTCAAACAAAAGTTTAGCAGGTTTTAAAAGAGTTCCAATAGCATGCATCAGGTTTTAGATTAACGAATGCGTGTTCTTAAAATCTGAATACTTTTCAGAAGCAGAACTCTTGAAATTTTCATGAAAACGGTATTTGAAAAGTTACTAAATCTGAGATTTGTCCGTTGAATTTGTATTGACTCAAACACCTGTCAAGCAATTTTGATAAGAGTTCTAGGAGCGTGCATTGAGTTGCAGAAATAATGAGGTTATGGCTTCTGATTTTGATCCTTTTCAGAACCAGAACTCCTGAAGCTTTCATAAGAAAGTTCTTAGAAAAATGACAGAATCTAAGATATTTTCGTCCAAAGTGTATTGATTCAAACAAAAGTTAAGCAAGTTTTAAAAGAGTTCCAATAGCGTGCATCAGGTTTTAGATTAACGCACGTTTGTTCTTAAAATTTAAATACTTTTCAGAAGCAGAACTCTTGAAATTTTCATGAAAACGGTCTTTGAAAAATTACAAAATCTTAGATTTGTGCGTTGAATTTGTGTTGACTCAAACACCTGTCAAGCAATTTTGATAAGAGTTCTAGGAGCGTGCATTGAGTTGCAGACATAATAAGGTTCTGGCTTATGATTTTTATACTTTTCAGAAGCAGAACTCCTGAATTTTTCATAAAAAAGTTCTTAGAAATATGACAGAATCTAAGATATTTTCATCCAAAGTGTATTGATTCAAACAAAAGTTTAGCAGGTTTTAAAAGAGTTCCAATAGCATGCATCAGGTTTTAGATTAACGAATGCGTGTTCTTAAAATCTGAATACTTTTCAGAAGCAGAACTCTTGAAATTTTCATGAAAACGGTATTTGAAAAGTTACTAAATCTGAGATTTGTCCGTTGAATTTGTATTGACTCAAACACCTGTCAAGCAATTTTGATAAGAGTTCTAGGAGCGTGCATTGAGTTGCAGAAATAATGAGGTTATGGCTTCTGATTTTGATCCTTTTCAGAACCAGAACTCCTGAAGCTTTCATAAGAAAGTTCTTAGAAAAATGACAGAATCTAAGATATTTTCGTCCAAAGTGTATTGATTCAAACAAAAGTTAAGCAAGTTCTAAAAGAGTTCCAATAGCGTGCATCAGGTTTTAGATTAACGCACGTTTGTTCTTAAAATTTGAATACTTTTCAGAAGCAGGACTCTTAGAATTTTCATGAAAACGGTCTTTGAAAAATGACAAAATCTGAGATTTGTGCTTTAAATTTGTATTGACTCAAACACCTGTAAAGCTATTTTGATAAGAGTTCCAGGAGCGTGCATTGAGTTACAGACATAATAAGGTTCTGGCTTATGATTTTTATACTTTTCAGAAGCAGAACTCCTGAATTTTTCATAAAAAAGTTCTTAGAAATATGACAGAATCTAAGATATTTTCATCCAAAGTGTATTGATTCAAACAAAAGTTAAGCAGGTTTTAAAAGAGTTCCAATAGCATGCATCAGGTTTTAGATTAACGCATGCTTGTTCTTAAAATCTGAATACTTTTCAGAAGCAGAACTCTTGAAATTCATGAAAACGGTATTTGAAAAGTTACTAAATCTGAGATTTGTCCGTTGAATTTGTATTGACTCAAACACCTGTCAAGCAATTTTGATAAGAGTTCTAGGAGCGTGCATTGAGTATCAGAAATAATAAAGTTATGGCTTCTGATTTTAATCCTTTTCAGAACCAGAACTCCTGAAGCTTTCATAAAAAACTTCGTAGAAAAATGACAGAATCTAAGATATTTTCGTCCAAAGTGTATTGATTCAAACAAATGGTTAGCAGGTTTTATAAGAGTTCCAATAACATGCATCAGGTTTAAGATTAACGCATGCTTGTTCTTAAAATTTGAATACTTTTCAGAAGCAGAACTCTTAGAATTTTCATGAAAACCGTCTTTGAAAAATGACAAAATCTGAGATTTATGCGTTGAATTTGTATTGACTCAAACACCTGTCAAGCAATTTTGATAAGAGTTCTAGGAGCGGGCATTGAGTTGCAGACATAATAAGGCTTTGGCTTATGATTTTGATCCTTTTCAGAAGCAGAACTCCTGAAGCTTTCATAAAATCTGTCTTAGAAAAATGACAGAATCTAAGATATTTTCGTCCAAGTGTATTGATTCAAACAAAAGTTAAGCAGGTTTTGTAAGAGTTCCAATAGTGTGCATCAGGTTTTAGATTAACGCATGCTTGTTCTTAAAATCTGAATACTTTTCAGAATCAGAACTCTTGAAATTTTCATGAAAACGGTCTTTGAAAAATTACAAAATCTGAGATTTGTCCGTTGAATGTGTATAGACTCAAACACCTGATAAGCAATTGTGATTAGGGCTTGAGTAGCGTGCATTGAGCTGCAGACTAGATACTGTTTTGGATTATGATTCTGATACTTGTCGGAAGCAGAACTCTCGAAGGTTTCATGAAATTTTATTAGATAATTGATAGAATCTAAGATATTTTCGTCTTAAGTGTATCGATTCAAACAACAACTAAGCAAGTTTCATAAGAGTTCCAATAGTCATAGCATTTTTTTGTTATAAAATTTTTATTCTTAGTAACAAAATAAAAAAAAAAAACTTTGGATTGTCTATAGCTCAATGCTAAATAAAAGTGCTTTACAAGTATTTGAATCTATACAAATAAAATGAACATGTCTCAAATTTCGACAATTTGTTATGATGATTTCATTGAAATTTCAGGAGTTCTGCTTCTGAAAAGTATTCAAATTTTAGGAACAAACATTCGTTAATCTAAAACCTGATGCATGCTATTGGAACTCTTATGAAACCTGCTTAATATAATTTGTTGTAATTAATACACTTTGGACGAAAATATCTTAGATTCTGTCATTTTTCTAAGAACTTTTTTATGAAAGTTTCAGGAGTTCTGCTTTTGAAAAGTACCAAAATCATAAGCCAGAACCTTATTATGTCTGCAACTCAATGCACGCTCCTAGAACTCTTATCAAAATTGCTTGACAGGTGTTTGAGTCAATACAAATTCAACGCACAAATCTAAGATTTTGTAATTTTTCAAAGACCGTTTTCATGAAAATTTCAGGAGTTCGGCTTCTGAAAAGTATTCAAATATTAAGAACAAACGTGCGTTAATCTTAAACCTGATGCATGCTATTGGAACTCTTATAAAACCTGCTAAACATTTGTTTGAATCAATACACTTTTGACGAAAATATCTAAGATTCTGTAATTTTTCTAAGAACTTTTTTATGAAAGTTTCAGGAGTTCTGCTTTTGAAAAGTACCAAAATCATAAGCCAGAACCTTATTATGTCTGCAACTCAATGCACGCTCCTAGAACTCTTATCAAAATTGCTTGACAGGTGTTTGAGTCAATACAAATTCAACGCACAAATCTAAGATTTTGTAATTTTTCAAAGACCGTTTTCATGAAAATTTCAAGAGTTCGGCTTCTGAAAAGTATTCAAATATTAAGAACAAACGTGCGTTAATCTAAAACCTGATGCACGCTATTGGAACTCTTTTAAACCTGCTTAACTTTTGTTTGAATCAATACACTTTGGACGAAAATATCTTAGATTCTGTCATTTTTCTAAGAACTTTTTTATGAAAGTTTCAGGAGTTCTGCTTTTGAAAAGTACCAAAATCATAAGCCAGAACCTTATTATGTCTGCATCTCAATGCACGCTCCTAGAACTCTTATCAAAATTGCTTGACAGGTGTTTGAGTCAATACAAATTCAACGCACAAATCTAAGATTTTGTAATTTTTCAAAGACTGTTTTCATGAAAATTTCAGGAGTTCGGCTTCTGAAAAGTATTCAAATATTAAGAACAAACGTGCGTTAATCTTAAACCTGATGCATGCTATTGGAACTCTTATAAAACCTGCTAAACATTTGTTTGAATCAATACACTTTTGACGAAAATATCTAAGATTCTGTAATTTTTCTAAGAACTTTTTTATGAAAGTTTCAGGAGTTCTGCTTTTGAAAAGTACCAAAATCATAAGCCAGAACCTTATTATGTCTGCAACTCAATGCACGCTCCTAGAACTCTTATCAAAATTGCTTGACAGGTGTTTGAGTCAATACAAATTCAACGCACAAATCTAAGATTTTGTAATTTTTCAAAGACCGTTTTCATGAAAATTTCAAGAGTTCTGCTTCTGAAAAGTATTTAAATTTTAAGAACAAACGTGCGTTAATCTAACACCTGATGCACGCTATTGGAACTCTTTTAAAACTTGCTTAACTTTTGTTTGAATCAATACACTTTGGACGAAAATATCTTAGATTCTATCATTTTTCTAAGAACTTTTTTATGAAAGCTTCAGGAGTTCTGCTTCTGAAAAGTATCAAAATCATAAGCCAGAACCTTATTATGTCTGCAACTCAATGCACGCTCCTAGAACTCTTATCAAAATAGCTTTACAGGTGTTTGAGTCAATACAAATTTAACGCACAAATCTCAGATTTTGTCATTTTTCAAAGACCGTTTTCATGAAAATTCTAAGCGTTCTACTTCTGAAAAGTATTTTAATTATATAAGCATACATGTTTTTATCTAAATTTCGATGCATGCTGTTGAAACTCGACTGATAAAACTTGCTTAACTTGTGTTTAAATGAATACACTTTTGACAAACATATCTTAGAATCTGTCGTTTTTGTATGAATGTTTTCATGAAACCTTCATGAGTTCTGATTCTGAAAAGTATCGAAATCATAAAAACAGACATTTGTTTGCTTAAAAACCGATGCCTGCTATTGGAACTTTGATAAAACTTGCTGTACTGGTATTTGATATATTACAATCTCGATGAAATATTTCTCTTATTTTTAAACATTTTCAAGACGATTTTTAAACGTTTTGAATAAAAATTTCAGTAGTACGGTTAGTAAAATACGTCGAAATCATAATATTAAACCGTTGTTGTTTTTTAACTCGATGCAGTCTATTTAAACAGTAGTTCGCGTCTGTCTAAGGAATATTGAGTCACTACTACGACTCGAACGAATATGTACTTGATCATATCTTTAAATTAAGTATAATGTTGTGTAAACACCGGAACTATTTCTTAAAACTATCAGGAACTGTTTTTAGTATCTGAAAGCATATAAATACAATTTTTTTATATCGATTTTTGAAAAATGCTCTGCTACGCGAAGTTAGCAGAGCATAATTTCACCTAAATTTTTTCTAGTAAAAACGCCAGAACTATTCCTGAAAAGTATCAGGAACTATAGAACTCACCTGCATGCGAACAGAACTCTAATTTTTTTATGCTCTGCTGGAAAATGCTCTGCTAACTTCACAGACACATTGCGGACGGACCATAATACCAACCTACCCAGTTACAGTTTTATTTTATATCTTACAGAGATGAAATCTACCAGTTTATATCACAACATACGTCATAAACGAACGAAAACCGAAAGAACAGCTCATGGTTTTCAAAAATTAATTCAGCAATTTCACACGCCGAGCGCTGTCGATATTTCATCCGCAGCTGCTCGCTTAGCTCGCGGACGGCTGGCTCACTTTACGAGAACTCGCAAATCATAAGTTTTATTGAAAACCTAATAGTTTGACAAAATACATTCACATAAATTTCTAAGTACCTATTCAGTTTTAGAAGTAGTGGCAACTTATACCGGAACTCTTTCCGATGTTTTTTTTCTGACGCTTCTCTAAGCGTCTGAAAAAATATCATCCTCTAGGTTGAGTTCCATAATTATCAGAAGGCACGAAGACAAATTAGTCAATGCAACGATTCTTTTCGATCCTAAATATTATAAAACATTCATTATACTTTCATTACCCACCTTGGGGGCAGTTTATACGTTTATTTTTACCATTTTGCTGCTGCTTGCCCTAACTAAAAAATAATCTTATCACTCGTCAGAATAGTTGAATCTCATAGACTAACTTCTGGTATATACCCTAACTTGAAAATCTACCTAATAGAGACCAGCCATACTGGAAGTGAGCTAGCTAAGCATCACGCCAATGGCCCGCCAATTGTACGGAAACATCCGTAAAACGTCGACCTTCTGATATATGTCTCGCTCGAACATTTGCATTTGTATGTGCGTCGAGCTAGCTGGGGTATTTATCACTTCGTTCACAGGTTCTACTACGGTGTTAACTGAATTTTTGTTAAATTTACTTAGGTATATACCTACTATAGCTATTTCCACTAACACCCGCAATGTTTAGAAAGATCAAAGGTAGGCATCTGCCCAGGAGTGAGCAATTGCCTGCCTAGATAGTTATTATCATTAGCCCACTGATATAAGTTCTTGTAGATCAATTTCAATTTCAGAAATCCTTACAGTTTTTAGCTGTGCAGTTTAATATTGCTTTGATAAATAAACCTATGATTTTCTAAGATTTCATAGATAAATATCAAAAGTAACAGTGAAATAATTAATATTGCATGTCAAAAACCATTATTTAACTGACCACGATTAAAATACCCTATTAAAGTTGTAACATTTTGATATAAAAATGGGTATTTTGTAATGGTATATTGGTTGTTGTGGTTGCACAAAATAATTGAGATCATTTAGTATTGATTTTAAATTTATCATTTGTAAAATTCAATAAATCGGCTTCATCATTACAATAGCTAATGAGTTACAGGTTATTAATCATTATTTTACCAAATAGAATATCAATATTGGAACAAACACAACTTGCCTACTATCCTGTTCTGTTTAATAGCACAAAGGAAACCTTATATAAATGTTGCCAGCAAAATATGATACATTAATCCTATTTCAAACTATTTCTTTGCTGCATCTTTGTTGACTCTTCCTCCATTTTCACAATATTATTACGTTTCCTCCTGTTTCCAACTGGCTTCGTTGTTGGTTGTAAATTAATTTAATTTGTCACTAGCAAGCGGGCAGTGCGGTTAGCTCTCTAGCTTCTTCTACTGAGTACCAACCGCCACCTAACTAAGTACTAAAAGCATTTAAAACGTGAACCAAGACTTCTGGAGTCTTAGGATTTTCTATTCTTTGGCACAGTGCATACCGATCTACCCGCATTTTTATCTTTTGCTACTGTTGGGGTTATCTCCTCGTTGAGGGCACTCCAGTTATAGTTAGTTTGTAGTTAATGAAACAACACCTAACCACTGTTTACAGTCGGGACCACTTCTCAAAAAAAAATTCCAGACGCTATGTCTGTGAATAAAAACTCACTCGCAGTGCCTTTAGTTATTCCGTGATCATGGCGCAAGAAACTGTGCCAAAATATTGGAAAGCTCAAAACTCAAATCATGGTAATTATCCCGTTGTAAATGACTTAGTAGTTATTAATAATCATGATGAATTTAAAAGATTTATTGAAGTATACCTTGCTTCTTGTTCGTCTAATATAAAAACAGCATCGTTTTTTACACGAATGGAACAGTTGGTTTTCTTTCGATATTGAATGTGCTAAGTTTACCATAGCCCGGACGTTGGTGGAGCTTAAAAGCTTTTTATGACTAGTTTGCCACATCAGATATTTCTATTTTAAATATTCGAAGTAACTTGAAAAAAAAAATGATTATAATACAAACTAAGGTTATCGAAATGTTTTGTTTGGAAAGCATTGTTATCATTGCTATTAAAATCGATATTATCTAGCTATTATCGCTATTAAAATATAATAGGTCATACCTATGTGTAAAAAGTATGGACATATTCTTGGCATTTTTTTTACAAACCGCCTTTATTTTAAAAACCGCGGCACAAAAATGTAACTTTACTTTAAAACTGAAACAAATGAAGCCAGTGAAGATGAAACACAAAATGAAGACGTTACACTACCGATGGCGGAACGTGAGCGTCGTACCTAATCGCAATTCACACCGTACTTCTCGCACCATTAACTTTGAAAAGAGCGATCGCACGGAAGAGATTAACATCCACCGCAGGTTTTATACAGCCTTCTTACGAACTCGCAGGCTGCAGCCAGCGATAGGTTTTGTACTACTTTGTTTTCCACTGAAAAATTGCAGGAAACTTCACGATGGAGCGGGTATTAAGGTGTTATCAGTCTGGGTATTCGCTGATACTCATTTGCTTGCTAATGTTATTGAAAGACGAACCAGTCTTTGTTATAATTTTTATATTAAAGTGTGTCATTGTTTCATTTGATATCTTGAACAAATACATTATTGATGTGAGTTTATGGCTTGAGATACCCGACACGAGCAGCACCTAGCAACAAAAATACGTTGTTTTACATTTGCTTGCCTTTTGATTTAAGTCTTTGGACTGGTGTAGGTTTTCATTCCTGGGGGCATAGCGGCATGCGGGAAGCGTCTGAAATCAAAGAGACTTTGAGTTTCTTTGATTTGAAACGAGAGAGTCTAGTCGTAAACAGAAAAAGTGTAGTGACAGCGCGATTTTACTAGACAATTTCTAGCTATTGAAAGTTGAAAGCTGGTAGCTGAATGATACAAATCAACGTTTAAACGAGTAATATTCGTATGAATGGAATGATACGTATGGAATGACACAAAATATTATCTGTTTATTAACAGTTCTTCGTTCATTTCCAACCGATGTTTTTTTTCGAAAGTCAAAAGCCACTTAGTGCATAAAAAATATATTCCTTACAATCATCCTGTGTGGTGTATATCCTAAATGTTAGTTCGTAGATTTCTCACTAAGCATAATGTGCTGTGCTTCGCTTTTATTTAAGTTCACTGCAGTGATGAGGGTCATTAGAGTCGCTGCAAATAAACGTAAAAACAATGTTTAGTTGAAAAACAGTCTGTTTCAACATTTTACAACATCAGTAATCCGGCAAGCACGAGGATTGGTGTCCAAGGTAGAATAGAGAAAGATTACGTCATCGAATGCGTAAATTATTTGAAATTCATTCTTAATGCTTGCCATGCCATCGTCAATGTCTTTAACTTCAATGATGTACGCGACATATGACGATCATCATCATAATCATCAGCCTATATTAGTCCACTGCTGGACATAGGCTTCCCCTAATGAGCGCCATAGCGCCCTGTCTTCAGCTTGCCGCATCCAGCATCTGCCTGCAGTATGACGATGCGACATCATTATTGTCTAATTCCACCCTAGAGAGCAATATCCCCGTGCTTGGCCTACAGGTGTAGTACAATCGACTGCACTATTATTATACAAAACAGACGGAAAAAAATTAAATACGTTAATTACAGTTTTGCTTCACTATCGATAAATTGAGTCCATTAAAAAAAAATATGTCTTCAATGTACAGAATTGGATCTGGTACAATTTGATTATAATTTATGGATTTTATTATTCCTTTTTTGACGGTGGCAAGCATTATAAGCAATATATAGGCAATATAATCATGACAAAATACTAAAGTTACTACAGCTCTTTGTGCATCTGACTGTACCTACAAGTTCTTTCAATGTTATCGTTCATTTGAACATTTGTATAAGCTTTCCTACCGTAATGGAAGGTTACTTTTGTGCCCAACAAAATGTGTTACAGTGAAATCTCTGTAATCTATTATTCTCTGTAAACAGCTATGGAAACAAGATAAAGATTAGTTGATAAGTAAATAGATAATGATGAATATCACAGCATTAGCACTAACCCCAAAGTAAACAGAGCATCCAACTTAAGACATTATAAATTACTAGCTTCTGCCTGTTGAAAATACCAACAAAATTGACAATTACATCGAATTTATTATCTGTGAATTATAGATCAATGTCTTTGTAATTACTCTATGGAAATATTTTAGTTTTCGTTTCCGCTTGTAAAGAAAGAACTTCCGATTTACTCTCGATAAAGTGTACATGTGCTCTGGAGAAATAAAATTTTATTTTACTATAAATAAACTCTGTGTTTCACATTCACAACTAATAATACCAACCCCAAACAGGCCACCGTAACACTACCAGCGGCTTTGTACGCGTATTATCTAAGTTTGGCTATGTTCTAAATGTACGCCAAATTTCATCTTGATCTGTTCAGTAGTTTTGGAGATCCTAGGTAACAAAAAAAATCATTTTACAAGCTTTCGACTTTATAATATTAGTAGAATTAGTAGGATAGTAGGATAGGATAGGATTATTAGATTAATTACCGAAAACACCCAGAGCTAAAAACAAAATACTTTACGATTTTACGAACATATTAATGTCTCGTGGCGGATACCTAAACTTATACAATATGCCACGTACGTATGTAAGTAACATAACTTACTAAGACAGGACAAGCTTCAAACAAGTAAGCACCCAAGTCCATAAGCACCCTATCCGGAACATAACCGTAACACAGAAGCGTAGCTCAGAAACAGAGTTTTTATCCACTTTCATTAGGGAATGTTATTGGTAGAGTCGTTTGCCCGGGAGGGAGTAAGAGTAACTTACACTAACTTAATTGTCTCCTTGTTATTTATATACCCTACTTGTTTGGAACAAAGTGACTTGAGAATACGACTAGTTTTCTGTCCTGGTAGATGCAATTTCGAACTTTAATGTCATGTGATTTCTGTTGGAAGAACCTTTTGTTTCAATATTTTCAATATATTACTGAATATGACGCCACCTTTGATTTCTTGTTCATTCAAATCTTTGGCCCGCAACCTACTGATGGTGATAGGTACTTATAGGATTTGCTGTTTTAATTTTAAAGTGAAATAAGTTGTTGCAGTTCCATCGTAAAAACCTTTTGAGCCATTAGCAATAAAAGTTAACTAATTTATTAACAATATTTCCTAAAAATTTGTTCGTTCATTTACTTACACACACACAGAGACACACACACATGCTACAAATTTTCTACAAAAGTTGTAGTTGATCTCATTGCCGTCAAAGAGATGGTTAAAGTAATGTGAAAAGGGTTGGGAAGGCCTGAGATAGATAAAACAGCTTCTAAATAGTTTGGTTTTTTGGTTTTACCATATAACTTAGACTGCAGGTCAGAGTTACTTCGATAATAATCGAACCAAACCGAGTCGGAGTGAAAACTATTTACCACTCTCCAATAGGCTGACAACCCACACGTCTAAATGTTTTGCTTTTCGGTAGTCATTGTTGTGTATCAAAAACAAAGCCAACATGATTCAGAATACCGCAGGAACATCTAGCTATATATTGTTTAAATAAAATCCAGTAGACTGGAAACCGACGCCGACGTAAAGCGTTTCTGTACAACATTATTTGTATGCTCTACGGCTTCTTTGAACTTTGCCGCAGTTGATTTTGTTTCCTTTAAACTTTATATTACACATTTTATAACAAGCGAATCCAATATAAAGTTGGATAATTCTGCAGGCTATACGGTTATACCTGACGTTTAGCTCTGCCAGGTTAGATTGAATCGGGTTGTGTATTGTATAGCCGTCGTTGAAATGTTCCTGTAGAAATGATAGACTACCGACTACTAAACTAGACTAGAAGACTAGACTACTAAACTTTGACTTAAGTACCAAAAATACTTTTAAAAAAATCTTGAAATACAAACCTAGGTACTTAACAACTGTTTAAATTGGAAGTTGAAAATCCCGTATTGTTAATTGTTAACATTAAATTAATTCTACAATCTGGCAGCGACATATCTAAATGTTTAAATGTTTATGTAAACATGTTGATATGTCGGCGCCTGAATCAGCCCGTTTGTAAAATGGTTAGGCGGATTACAAAATGGCGAAATTTAGTTTGTGTCGATGAATGAACGATCGACGTTCGGCTAATGGCTAAGCGGCATTTATATTATGACAAGAAATCGATCGTATTTTACCGACTAGGTGATGTTTGTAATAATGACATTCTTTTAAAATAAAGAATTTTAATTTCGTTTCATTAAGTATTTCCTACAAATCAGTGTTCGTTTTGTAAAGATCCTAGCCATTCTACAAGCGGGCTGATTTTATGATCTAGCGGCTACATGCATTTATTCGTGTCCCTCATTCTAAAAGCAAATAGAAAATTGGATTATGTTTTTCGGGCGGCTACCTTCATTCACGGTGCCAAAACATGCGTAACTCTTACATCCTGTATCGTCCATTCCGCCAACACTTATAATCCCCTGTTATCCTAATGTTGACTGAAAGCCGTTTCATGTTTCCCTTTTTATGTGTGTTCCGTTATCGCTTAGCTGACAATGAAATATGGGGTGTCTCCAAAGAATGCGAGATGATTTTTATAATCAGTAATTATGAACAAAATATTATAAAAATTATCGAAATGAAATATAAATTAAATTATTTAGACTTTGTGCGGAATATTTTATTTTTATTTATTAAAAATATTGTACACCTATCATTACAGGCACACCTAATGCGATAGGGTACTTATTTATTCCCAACCATATGGTTACAGTCATAGTCAGTAGTAATAACATAAAACAATACAAATTAATTAAAAATAATAGTAAAAATAATGGTAATTAATTAATTAAATTAAATTGAATTCTAAATTAATCATTTATCATTTTTGAATTCTTAATTAATCAATTAATTCTAAATTAATCAATATATAACAACAACGAAAGTAATCCAAATCACTAGGTAATAAAATTTAGATTCTTACACAGAATACTATTTAACTAAGTAATCATACGTAATCAAATCATCGATCACGGAATTCGCCGCATTGATCACGGTTGCCTGGTAGAGATCGCTCTAGAGCGATATGACCGCCTATTGTTAAATAATATGTCTACTATCTAATAAATAAATAATGCTGCACTATTCAGCCAGCATCACCGAGGCCCAAACTAAGCAGAACTGGTGTTAGGGTAGGTACTAACCGATAAACTACGATTACACTACTTAAATAACATGTCGCAAAATGAAGCGTTATGGTAAACAAAAGGTTGGGTGCACCTTCAGTAGAATATTAATCATCTGGCAGCCATAACACCAGCTCCTGATTACTTTGGCTACAATTCTGCAATAACAACTTTTTTTCCGTTTGCACACCAACATTGTATTGCTACCGTATTCTGACACACCCTGTACACTGGAAGCTGTGCGTGCGGCTGCCACGAAGAGATGTGTTCCCGAATGATTTACGATCTCTATACGCTTGCCAGCCTCTCTATATTGTCTTCTGTTCGCCGTGTTACTTTGGAGTGTTATTTATAGCTTGTCTGATGACTTATTCAATTTTTACCGCGAGTTTCTTTTTTGATTATGTTGTTTTAAGGCAAATTAAGTAAGAGTTCTTGTCTTTCTAATTCTCAACCTTGAAATAACATTTAACCAAAACCATACTTCTTCAATAAAATATACAGTAACATATTCTCCTAGACTTCGAAGAATAGGATCTAGGGACCTTACGGTCGCATCTACACATTCAAAGTGACCTTTGACTGGGCTGAGATTACCCTCAAGACCAAATCTATTTACATTGAATCTCTACGGACCTAAATGTTTAAATCTATTCGCCTTAGCTCGAAGTTCTTAAAATAATATTCTTACTTTTTAATTATGACCGTTTTCGGCTATAACGATAAAACTTGAAATGAACTTGAAATTCTCTCGACTATTTTAAATCCTAAGTTAAATTTCAATCTCGTTATAGATATCAAATGAAGGCTTTTGGATTGTGGGACGCAGACCATGTAATGAGTCTAGGTTTCGCGTCAGTGCTTTTTGGAGATGGCAATCTTAGAATAAATAGTCAAACTCTATGGAAACATAGCAATAGCACCCAGGTGGCCACATCGGAGAATCGTAATTGGATTCCAAAGCTCTGAAAGTAGATACCACTGTAGGATAAAAATACTTAGTGTGAACATGAGCCCAACCTCCCTAATGTGGCGGCACTAGATCAATGCTCAACTGAACTTTCAAGTAATATCTTTTTGCAATCAATGATCGAAGTATTTGCGTCACGTTCTATCATATAAAAATAGAAAGAGAAGAATGCTAGTTCTTGTGAACCGGCTTGGACGTAGGCTCTCACGATACCCGAGGTCGTGAGCAGGCTTTGTCTTGTTATTTACCAATATACACAGATTTTGATGAAAGGAAATGAGATTTTATTCATCAAAATACGCGCCGGCATTTGCTTGAACTATCGGTTTGACATAATTACACAACATTACGTGTACCACAGACTCTGTTAATTCTCGCGTCATTCATTTGAAGAAGAGTCACGGTAAAATATGATAATGTCATGCTAGCATTTTTAACGAATAATAGCATTCTACTAAAACTACAGGAGTAATTGCTTCACTTTCCAAAATGAATAATTTCCCCCATTTAACTTTTGCGATACAACCATTCATGACTATTACCGCTTAAATACACCGATAGTAATTGCAAATTATGTGCTATATGTAACACGAATAGCTTTTTAATTGATACTCGGAACATTAAACGACCGAAAGGGGGTCTGAAGGAGGCTAAACGACAATTTACCGTGGGGCGTCAAGGGTCGCTCGTTTAAAATTACGATATTAGTCTATTTTACCGAATGGGGTGACTTTTAGCAATCACCACGTATGTTAGGTGGAGTCGGTGGCGGGCAAAGACACAAAACTGCAGTTAGAAACGCCGTTTGCTTTTATTTGGTGGAAGGTAGTGTTATGGGATTTATGGTGTCTATGAATGTGAGTTTGCTAGCTTAACGACCGTCAAATTGGATTTTGGTTACGAATTGCTAGATCTAAAGAAGTGAGAGGTAGGCTGTAAAATGCAGCATATCTTTAAATGCAAAGCTGTATATTGAGTACCGAATGTTTAATAGGGCCATTTATCTATTTATATAAGAGGTGTGTTTTCGAGGCTTCGGTGTAAATTACAGTAAATTGAAACTGAACACTGGATATGTACGTACATACAGCCCGCCGAGTACTATCTTTGCCATTAGATAACTATACATTTTGTAGGAATTGAAATAAAGTTTAGTTCCGACACGATAAAGTCCAGTCTTCACTCTTGAGATCTCGAGACTTTTCCGATAATACCTCAGTCGGACATAACTTTTTAAAACTTACGTCAAAGACTCAAAGTCTAACTTTCAATCAGATGTGCCAACGTCTGCAGTTAGAGGGTTCGTTAAGTTTCTAGAATTTTCTGTTGGGTTAAAAAGAAATAGAATGGTGAGACCACAAGATCTTAATAAATAAATAAATAATGCTGGACAATTCACACAGCATCATATAGCCCCAAGCTAAGCAGAGCTTGTGTTATGGGTAATAGATAACTGATATACTTGTTACATTATAACTACATAGATATCTAACGCCTGAGAAATAGTATGCCTTACTTTTTGAAGGGCACACATAAAATTAAAAACAAAATACAATGATAAATTACTAAATTATGATACTCTATCAGTCTACCGAATTAAAGCACAGCGAGCATGAACAGAAGATTCGCTACGCAGGCTACAATATTTTGCTTTATCCTAGCGTTAGGATAAAATTTACCTCAAGAGAGCATTTAGAGAAACAGGTTAAATTTGTCTTCAGCGTCCATCGTTTTATGGCCACTTTCCAGAGAATCACGACGCAGTGAAGTAGTTAGAATGGTTTGATATTGTTACATTTCTGCCCGTGGCTTCGTTTACGTAGTACCTACCTGTTTAACTTTTTAACTGTAGCATTACGCACACACACTTGTTTCTTAGCATTATAGCTCTGGTAAATAGTGCATTTTACACCAAGGCGAGAAAGTGATCAATTCCTACCGAGTGTGTCGTTTTGGGACCGAGGCGCAGCCGAGGGCCTTAAAACACACGAGGTAGGAATCGCACTTTCTGCCGAGTGATAAATAGTGCTTTATACTACACCTTCGAGGAAAATAAAAAGCAGAATTAATTATTAATTGAAATCGCGCCCAATGATGTTGGTAAAACCTCATTGACCGCGCCAGCCTTTGGGTTCTTTTTTTAAAATATTGTTCGGAAATCGGAGGAGGCTTAATGGACTTGGAATAAAAACTTTTTGTCGTTTGACCGAACGAAAATAACCATAGCTACCGGCCGATCTTTTAGGAAATAAAAAAAATAACACATTAGAAATGGATTTCCATACACTTTTTCCTCCCGCTAAAACACGTGAGAAATGAAATTCCATAGAGTTTTTCCTTCCGGTTTCCTATAGGCCTGCAAAGACATACTTTCTATTCTATACATGGAAAAGGAATAGGCAACTTTCCGAGCAGGTGTAGTATAAAAAATATTTTTGGTGAACATTTTTCGAATCAGACCATTATTTTGAGTACCAGAGATTAATTTATTAGCCCATGATCACTGCTGTGAGATTCCAAGAAGCCAATTCCCAGTGTTCTCCTTTCTATCGCTCTGACCAGCCTCCGCTGTCTTTGTCTTTGTTGTTCCAGAGATTACCCTACCCCTAACAAACAAACCTGCTAAAATACCTTTTTATGATTTGTTATTTTCTTTACAACGTATAACGTAAAGAATAGGTACCTATCCAAAGCCTGCGCATTCGCACGTATGATAGCTGATGGGATTGCTGTAATGACAGTGATATTACTACAAACGTAATGACGTCGTGAAAATGTTTTCTCTGAAAGTAATTTTCTTTGAAACGGATCAAGATACGACGCGGAGAGAACGGGGTTCCGGCATGCTTTGACAAGAATAATCTCGGATTACACAGGAAAAAAAAAAACAAAAATGTTGTTTTCTTCAAGCTTTTAAAACTTTACTGGGTGCTCGTTTTTTCACGACCTGCTTAGTAATTTAATTTGTAGTTGGATTTAATGAAACCATAGATTAGCAAAAATATACAATAAAATACCTGAATATTTAAAAAGTGAAGATATAGATGAAACCTTTTGTAAAAAGCTAAAATTATTTTAATTTGAAAATTTTTATTATTATGTTGACCAATTCGCTACGGACAAACTAAAATGACACTAACCTATGATGAAACAATGAATAAATGACAATTCTGGCTTCTAGATTCAATTTAAACAATTCTATTAGTATGAAACAATTTTTCTGTGTGACAGTAATGTTATTGTTTTAATGAAGTATTTTGAACCCTATTTGACACGTGTAAATAAATGCGTACGAACCGAGTTCGTACGCAAACCTGTTCGTACCTGGAAGGGCACTGCAAAAGCAGTGCCCTTCCAGGGTGCATGTACATACCTATCTAGTGATAAGTCTATAACCATTCAATTAGACCTAAGAATGAATGTACATGCAAGCAAAAATAAATAAATAAACTCCTGAAACAAATTAATTTGCCAGTTAACGTTATAATTTGGCATACGAACGCGATTCCTAAAGGGTTTAAAGAAAATATTTACCAACAGGAAAAAATATTTGCGCCTACTTCTTAATGGTGGCAGTTTACACTAATTCTCAGTATCCAACCAATAAATTCTGATAATACCAAAATATCAACCACTTTTGCGCTAAGCATTCAGAAAGAAACGACATTTCCAAATAAAAAGCTTCTAAAGGTGGCGTTCCATTTCTAATTGTTATCATGACAATGCTAAACGACATTTTCGCATGAACCAAAACCTCTATTGACAGTCGTGACCCACAATACAAAGTTCAAGGGTGTGCCAAGTGCCGACAGCAACCGGTTATACTTGTCGTGTATCGTGGTTATTGGGGAAACGAAAATAAATGGACGTGACACAATATAGTGAGCGGGTGTTAGAATGTAGGGGTAAGCAGAATAGGTCCTTGTGTGAAGCTTATCTATACAATCAATAAAATTACAGTGTCGTTTTGTAATGTCTAAATAATGCTTATGAAAGTACATACCTATGCACAGTACCAACTCATAACAAAACACAAAAAAAAAACTCAATTACCAGCCAAAACAAACAGTGGTTTTGGCTAAATTAATCTCCGAAACTGCTAAATCAGTTTTGACGAGACTTTAACAGGCATATATCGGATGTTATAGATAGAGGGTAACTCAGGCCTATTTTATTTAAGAAAATCATTCCGCTCAAAAATTACCTCGTAGCTGTGCATTCTACGACGGCAAAGCCGTGGGTACAGCATGGGTATTGGGTAAGTTTGCGACGGTTTGGATTTTATGAAAGGAGTGGTTTCCGGTCAAATTAGAGGCACATGAGGCATAACTTAACACATAAGCCTCAAGTTGACGAATCTAAGCGTCATCATGGAGTCTATCTAGCATTGTATGTATTTCCTGCGAGTTATTGCTCTATTAAATGGATGTACCTACCACTTAACAGGTAAATTTTGCATTACTTAAACATAAAGTTGCAACTAAGCTTTTAAAGCTATTTTTATTAGATGAGCATTTTTTATGCTATTGGTATATTTTCGGGATTACAGACACAAAAGTTTCTCAGATAATTAAAATCAAGTTACTTGGTGGTAAGAGGGGTTCATATAAATCAATCGATTCAACCACAGTAATAAAACCATAATTCAGCTTTCTACGCTGCGTGAAAAAATTGAAGTAATTCGGTAACTGGGCCGTTGACGGTGGCTACCTTACTGCTGACTTCAAAGAATACTGGTTTAGTGGGTGATGCGAGATTCTTACTACTTACGTATCTTCTATGTATCTGTATTTTGTGTGTCTATTTATCTCTCTGTTTATGTATCTGTATCTTGTATCACAAGATTGGTTCATGCGGTTTTCTGTGTGTATAAGAAGTTTCATTAGCTCGACCACGTCGTGTTGATTATTAAATGTTGTGCTGAATTCAACCGCAAAGCTCGCTGCATGGGTATCATGGTATCATGTTTGAGTAAATGTGTTACTAGATTAAACTAATCTCTTTCACTTCCATACCTACCTATTTGTTGCGTGGAAAATAACAGGTATCTAATTTTTTTTCTTTTCATTTATTTATGTTACATAATTATTAACTTATTTTATCTACAGCTAACATAAACCGTAATTCGGTTTGTCCGTAAGCCTCAGTCTCTAAGGTACAATAATAGTTAATATTATAATCTATACCTACTTGCAACAATTGCAGCCCTAAATTTAAACTCTAGGTTCTTAGAATAAGTTTAATAAAGCAATGGTGAAAAAATTTCATTTGCAAGAACAAAAATAAAAAAACACTGAACAATATAGCATTATTTGGTTTGAAATCAAATAACTGGTGGCATTGAATTCACTCAGTTGACACGGTAAACACTGAATTTGAATCAGTTATTGGAAAGTTTTTTCATTTGTGAATTTTTCTATTGTAGGTGCGGATTGCATATCAAACTAAAAACAACAGGCTAGTTGTCAAAACGAAATCGGAATGTTTTATACTTTTTATATTGTTGATGAACTATGAAAATGTCTATGTAGGTTTTATGGCTCCGCAAGTTTTTTTTTGACATGCTAGCATATTTTCAGTTCGGTGAGAAAAAAAATTTGCAGTTTCATTGCATTCCTGAACAAGGAAGCGATTTGTCGGTACTCACTACGGAAATGAAAAATTCGATTATGGAAAAGCGGCTACCACCAAAGCGTACATCGTCGCAGTTGGCCAAATCTATGCTGAGAATTTACATTTTAAGGGGCACGCTACTGCAAAATCGCATTATTCCTTTTCCAATGCAATTTCGCAAAATGTCACGTGTTAGAAAAATGCCCGGTGCATATTCAATACGCTCCAGGTTTCAATTCGGAATTACTAACTGCGATTGCTGCAGACGTAAAGCGCTGAGCGGAATCGAAATCGAATTTTTAATAGAACACTATCAGTTTGTCCAATAAATCTTAGGTGGAATCCTTGCGGGGAGATAGCGAGTATTGGCTCGGACGACATCTGGTGGAGCGAAGGCAAGGCTAAAGCGCTATAAGCAATCGGCAGCAACCGACAAACCGTATAAATTATGTAAAAAACGTGGCCGGATGAAACGAACGTAGGATTCGACCGGGATATTTGGTTCGAAATGCAATTCCGATCTTACGAATAAACATGTATCTACCATCAAAGGCTTGTGAAACGGGAAACCTATTCCGTTGCTAAAAAGGGACCCTTTGGCAGAGAGATTCTAAATCGAATGTAATGAGCTTTCGCCCATCTATCTCTTTGCCGAAACTATTTGAGTGCTGAAATGAAAAACACAAAAACAGAACGTGAATATCGGTTGGACCCAGTAAGAGTGATGTATAGTCATGTGCAGGACCAGATGTTTGAGTAGGTACATTATCACGGCTGGTCGATGTCAGTTTTTCAAATAAGGCAGCCATTGTTTGTTACTGAAATAAAAAGACTGTTATAATTACATCAATGAACTTAATTATATAGTATCCTAAAAAAAATCGACTTCGACGGGACTTGAACCCGCATCTTTCCCTCATACGGGAATGTGCTAACCAACTACACCACGAGATCAAGTAACGTAGGTGTCGAAAATCTCTGAGACTTCCTACGGACTCTAGCGCGGTTAGCTCCACCTACAGGGGAAATTATAGAAGTTAATCCAATCCTGGTTCAAAGACTAAAGTTACATTTCGTTCGTTTGACGAGAGGTTTTGCGTTGCTCAATTCTAAGGTTTTTGTTATTATTATGCGTAAGCCCTCACACTCTGTGTAATTTCTAAAAAATCAAATAATATCCCAAAAATTTTCGACTTCGACGGGACTTGAACCCGCCTCCTGGGAGTGAGCCCAGAGTGTGAGGGCTAACGCACTTACTAACAAAAACCTTATCAATGAACTAACGCAAATTTAGTGTGCATTATAAATTTTAGTACTTACACAAGTTATAAGATTACTGATATTTTATGTTCATGAACAGATTATACTAACAATAAATCTTTCGATCAATACATACAATTTATGAAAACGTTGTCGTGTCTAAAATGATTATTGGCCTGGTTCAAGTGGGTTACTATAACATGACAGAAAATTATCAAGAAACAAAAATAAACGTAGGGTTTTGGTGCCTATTCTGTTTTGTGACTATTTCAGCAAATGATGAGGCTTGTCAATATAACCCGGCTTTTAAAGGATTTCATTTTCTGTTAAGTTAAATGTTCATTCATATTAATAAAATTTGCTTCGTCAGACATTTTAAATGTGCAATAATATGCCATCTGATGATGCCAAAATATTACACATTTAAAATAGCTCTGTATATGCTAATTCACTGCAAGACTTATGTCCAATCTGGCTTCCCCCAATGAGCGCCATAGCGCTTCGGTCTTCTGCTTGCCGCATCAGGCATCTACCACCAATACATCCTGGTTTGTACCTCTCTGTCGGTATCTAAAGCAAATGCAAGTACAAGAGTAAGTGAAGTTCTTAATGAAAGATGACCAAAATTACTCTGTTATGAAGATAACGAAGTCATTTTGGATATAATGGAAACGACACGATATTTCCATTACGGTAATAAACATATTCTCAGAGATTGCTTCACAGTTGGCATAAATAAAATTTCTTATAACAGATACCTGCAGAAACAACTTTTATTATTTGTGAAATGTATGTGAAATATATGTGTTATTATTAAGACTTCATTGAATGCACGTTTTTACAAATTGAGTTCTGACTATTTAAAAAAAAAATTGAACGAATTAGTCCAAAAAAATGTCATAACAGTTTCAACAAAATGTGTTTTTGAAACATAATTGGACCACCTTTCTCGTGTTTACCCCTTATTCAAATTTGGTCGTCAAATCACTCCAGAAATTCAAAATTCATCGAATACAAAGTTACACGGAAAACTTTTTACTTGAATGAGCAAATATTTTTCAACAGAATTTTTAAGGGTGTTTTTCTTAAGTAACTTTGAAAGTTTTTCCCAACGATGAATAATAAAATTCAGGTGGTGACAAAATGTATAATTTTTTTTCTAGTGCTTGGCTGTTGTTTTGTAAAGTCACAATAAACTATATATGTTTCGAAAAAAGTGCCCCAAGTATAATATCTACGGGACTATTTAGCCCAAGATCATAATAAGTGGAGAAGTTAACACCCAGTACTAAGTGATGATGACGTTTTACTATCAATGATCATAAGCACCTTATGCACCGTTAATTTTCCAGCTGCGGCTTAAATCCACCGTTCGCCATATAAGGCACAAGTACAATACAAAATATCATGTGCCATGGCATCCTCCCTATCTTGTGTTTGGACGTTGAAAAGTTTAAATTGGTGAATATAAGGGGTTTGAGCTTACAATGTTTATAGTGGCGCGGTTCCCAGCGGTAGCTCATAAACTTGGAGCGCGTCTGAAAAAGAGCCGTTTAATTTTCTGAAAATGCTTTGGTTCTTAAAGTTTCGGTTCCAAAGGGACTTGAACCTGCACTATTTCATTTTAAACAGTCCATCCATCCACGTTTTATAACACTGAGGCGTCGGAAGTAAACAATATATGATTGCGGTACTTACAACAAAAGCATTATTTATCAAAAATAAAGAATTTGATTTTAAATTCCAAATATTTTATAATTGCACATCTTGACCTTAGCTAGGTATTTTACGTATACACCCAATTATTTTAATGATATAAATTCAAAACACTTCTTCATTATATATACTAACAAAAGCATTTATCAATTATAGTATGACATTGCTACTTAATTAAGTATGTAGAGTTCATCCTAAAAGTGTAAATCTTTGACACACAGAGTATTTCAATAAATTTGTTACTCAATGATCTTATTAGAGAAAATTGTTAGGCTCTGAAATTTCAGATTTTTCTACCATCGTTATTTTCTATTCAACTCTGTAAAATTTAATCTAGATCGTGCCGCACAGAAGTTATATCGAACAGTTTAACGACAGAAGTTCAGGTGAATCCCAAGTCTTTTATTACTACGGACGTGTCCTCGCCTTGCAAACTTCCTCCGCTAAACTACTTGCACTATTCAATAACCAGAGATCAATTAAAAACTAGCTGGAGAATTGCTTCACAGAACTTTGCTCATTTGTCATTTCTACGCGATTTTCAAGCCATTGTCGAGTGCGGCGGGGAGACGGCGTTAGTCTTTTGTTTTCTGGGCTTGCAATTTGTAAGTCTTCGTTTAGATTAAGGCTGTGTCCCCAGTAGGCAAACAGTTAGCGGCCGACTGAGTTTGCGGCGTATCAGTTTAGTACGTGTATTAGAAATGGAGTGTTCACAGTTTGCAAGTTTTGCGCTTACTTGCAGCGTTACGTGCGCCGACTGTCTCAATTTAGTGGCCGCAAACAGTTTGCCTACACAGGCTAAAGGTACAAGTCCGAGATGGGCTGCAGACTGCAACCGCAGGCGACATTGCGGCGAGCGGTTGCGGTTGACCACAGTGCTGCCTGCGGTCGCGGTTGCTTCTATTTCCAAGCACGGCGGCATGCCGCGGCTGCACAATGCATAGAACGATGCCTCAGTCACTCCAATATCTTTGTGTGAGACAGAATGTCGGACAACACTACCAATAGTTTACTAATGTGTCTTTCGTTAGAAGAGGAAGACGAGTTAATCAATTTCTCTTCATCATCTTCCGAAAAAGTTGACATTTTTGTGCGTGATACGTGTGAACTCTCTGCGGTTCGCGACACCACTGGCGCTGCAGTCTGCGGTCGCTGCGCGCCGCGGCCGCACGCCGCAGTGTTGCCGCACTTGGAATCAATTTCATAGAGAAGCATAGAAACCAGTAGTGTCGCTTGCAGCCTGCAGCTGCAGTTTGCGGCCTGCGGTCCATCTTGGAATTGCACCTTATCGCTTATTTTCTAATTTCGGTAGTCGGCCATTAGCTCGGTGACAAGAGAAAAGACTACCTACTGAAACCTGTATTGGTTTCTACTGTACTGTAAGCGTTAAATGCAGGGTTCATCTCTGATGTAGGATTAAACTACATTTTCATTTCGTTTGTAGTTAGATTGAGTTTGATAGTAGACTTATAAATTGCAAGTTTATGCCCGTGGCATCGCAAGCATTGTTTCAATGGAAACGTTTAAATATGATTTTTATTCCATGGGAACTGATTTATGGGATAAAAAGTAGCCTATGTTTGATTCCAGGATTAAAATTACCATTTATTGTCTGCAAAATTTTAGCCCGATCCGTTCAGTAGTTTTGGCGCGAAGAGATAACAAATGCAGTTATAAAATACAAGCTTCTGCCCGCGGCTTCGCACGCGTTCTTTTTTTGGAAGCGTTCAAAGGTAATTTCTATCTCGTGGGAACTGATTTATGGGATAAAAAGTAGCCTATGTATAATTCCAGGCCTAAGCCTGGATTTTGCATTAATTTTGCATCGGTGTAGCTCTTAAGCTACACCGATGCAAAATTAATGCAAAATGCAAAGTAGTTTTGGTGTGAAGACGTAACAAACATCCATCCATCTATCCATCCATCCATCCATCTATCCATCCAAACTTTCGCCATTTATAATATTATTGTGATCAGTGTGAAGACCAACTAAATGAAATCAATAACTTTTCCGTGATTAAATTTATCTTCAATGTTTCTTCGATACAAAGAGCTTCCTACATTTTCAAACAAAGAGTACCAAAACCACTAAGATGTTCAATATTAATTTCACCCAAGTTTACCCGACCGAAATATTCATTGCTCAGCATATTTCAGGGCTAAACCGTTATTAATCCAATGTTAAGTCAATTAGGCGCAGAGCCCTTTATTTAGGGCGGATATAGGTGGTGAGGACTTTGAGTTCGAGCCTCTTCTGCCTTTCATTTACCGAATAGACTGACTTTTTGATGGAAACGAAAATATTATTATAAGTCAAGATTTTAGTAAGTCTTTTGAGACAAGTGTTATTTTTCGTTAAAATGTTTTTTGAGCGTTGAATGCCTCACTGCGGAGTCAAATCCTACTGTTGTTTTTTATGTACAGGCAAAACCAAAATCACCGATTCTAATAAGTTTCTCAGAACAATTCTACATCTATACATAAATTATTCTTTATTTCGTCACTTTCTCCAATATGTTAAGGGCACGCAATTATTACTTTACAGGTATTTATGCACTAAAACTGCCTTTCTTATAAAAAAATCACACGCCAAACTTCTATAAAAATAATTGCACCAGTTAGCCTCCGCATACGACTGAAAAATAACACTGCCCGGCACATTTTAGTGAATAGAGCTCCAACTACGGTGCGCGTTGGGTCGGAAACTAAAATCGTGGCGCGGTTCCCGGCTGGTCTAATGGGCGTCCGCCTTAACGAGGTACGGAGGACTCTCGAGCGCGATCTGTAGAGCTAGGTACGAGTACCTACGACTCTAAAACGAGTTGTGTGCGTCAAGAGTCTTACGGTTGTCGAGCGCCCCACAATTTTCGACCCGACCCCTGCCGATCTGGCTTTTAATTGACTTTGCTTGTATTGTACTTTGATAAAACAAAAACGTGTCGCGTGTAATTTACATGGGTTGGCCGGTCATTACCTTTTCTATTCCATTTTACCTACCTTTATCTTCTTCAGAATTTTGTTCGAATTGTTGTGTTCCGGATTTCTCGTCACATATACGTTCACTGCTGAACGTGCCTTCCCTAAACAAAGAGGGTATTGTCGTAATCACCAAATTTGGTAGGTGAATTGGTGATAAATTACATATTCGAGAAGCCACGAGAAACTGTCGATAACAACAAAAACGTTTAAGTAATATAGTTATATAATATAGTTTAGGTAGGTAGTGTGATTGTTTGTAAACCACAGCATCAGCACTCAACAAAGCTAAGCACTCGCAGGAGAGGTATTACAAGTCCGCAGAAAGAAACTGTCCTTCCTCTGATAGGTTCCCTTTTATGCTATCCACATGTTGAATTGGAGGGGTCGACTTTGACTCCGCGAACGCGACACGGCTCTTTGTCCTTACCGTCGCCTATCGAATGTCATCGAATCGCCAGTCATTTCTTTCGATCAATTGCCAAGGTACACCTACGCTGTGTAATTTATGTAGCCACATCCAGTGCCAAAACAAACATAATCCCCTACAACATACGACGGACATTAACACATTAGTCTTCCCAAACAGGACTGAGTCAATAAACCCATCTTTTTGTTCGCAGATCTCGGAGGGAATATAACAAAGGTGAGTCAGTAATGGCATCAAAAGTTCATTACATTACAACAGAACGAACTCGAATACAAGGAACGGGGAAAATATCTTACAACATTTCCAATAAAAAGCCCCAAAAAGCATTTCTTTCGGCCATTAATTCTGCTATTGTGAGTGACGCAGCGGTCACGGATTCAATCAATTGACCCGAATGAGACGCAATCGAATTGGAATCGAAGGATCCAATTTTGAGTCCCTAAAGTCATTACTAGAAACATTACTAGATAGCGACCTCAGTAACTCTATGATCGGAGCGATAACCTTAATGGATTCGACGCATGGACTTTTGATAACTAATCCATTTGTGCCGTGGATTATCAATAAAAGTCTTAAACTACAATTAAAGTTACAGTTGGACTACATTGAAAGGCTAGTTAGTTGGCTTGTAAGTTAATATTTTAATACCACTATATATGTCATGCCACAGTAAATCATTGTAAGGTAATAAAATATTTAATTATCGTGTAATGAGACTGTTGCTTCTTATTAGATGTAATTGAAATCAATTTGTTTGATATGCTGGCCAAAAAGCTTTTTAAACTATAATGGCACTTTAAAATCAGTATAAATCAAGTTACTCCGAATTGAGGTCAACGACCAATCGCCAGGATGTCCATACTTATCCCATTGCCGCATCAAATTGTATGTCAATTCATCTCTAACCCTTTAACATTCGAGTCATTTGATTTGAAAGTTCAACGGCATTGCGTAAGAATTGCATCGACCTACTTTGGAGATGATATAGCTGTCAGTCAATAAGATTAGAGCAATCTTTGAAATTACCCAAGGCCGGCCATCTAAATTGCTGATTCTTAATAATATTGCACCAGCTGACTTAGACCCATCCCAGCTCTAGGTTAAGTAGACAAGGAAGATCAGCATTATGTGGTGCAACATAAAATACGACCAGACAAAACAGACCTCTGCATAGAGAACCTAAAAACCAAAATGCGGATCCATGCGATGCGGTTGCATAAAAGTCGCACGGCGTCAGAAGCACCGCTACAAATGTGTCGGACTAATCTCGTCGCGTATGCCAGTAACCAGTTGTTACAGCAACGGTGCCACCCGGGACCGTTTGTGGCAAAATGTTCTACTGAACTGATTGCAACGCCAGCCACAGAAGAACATAATAGAGCTTACGCACAGAAGATTCACTTCACTAAACAGGGTTTGGTAGTTGCGGAATAATTTGCAGACGACACAACATCGACACATTGCATGACTTAATTTCGTTATCCTACTGGAATTCTTTACATTCAGTGCAAAATTCAGTCTTCTTTCGAAGCAATAATTTTTGTTTTACATTGAACACTGATTGCTAGTGACAAAACCCTGCGGCCGAAGCAAAAGTTTGCAACAAAGAATGCATTCTGATGTGTTCCTTGCGGTTGACTCAGAAAGTTTTACATTAAAAAACTTTTGCCCGGGTATTTTACAGTTGTGCTTAACATTCTTATCGAGCTTGGAGGATTTACTTCTGATTTGATAAAGGAAACTTTGTTTTTTGCTGCTGTGAAGTCAACTTTGTCCACATAAACTTTTTCATTTATCCCTGAAACCTGATACTCAGATTAATTACGCCACAATGGGTAATTACGTCAAATTTATGGAAGCAATCAATGTCGTCAAAATAAATATCACGGATGCTAATATCATTACATCAGAATTTATTGCGCCAAAACCAATATGAAAATGTTAACTGATGATAATTTTAAATGTGATCTGTATACTGATCTCCAATTTGAATTTATGAATGTGTAATTTGGCGTGCGTGTACATCGGAATCGCAATAAAATACTTGCGAAGGTGAATTTATTACATTTGTTTTTTATGCGATTCAAAGATCATTACTTGGGTCAAGTATTACCTGCGTGTGTTTCAAACTTTTTCACAATTTAAATACTATCAGGTAAACCATGTGATTTTACTTATTCGTGAGGACATGGCAAACATGATTACACACACTTGGTCTGACTGGTACTAAGGTCTTCAAAAACACTCTCCTCAAACTATTATAACCACTACATCCTATGGTTTGCGACTCATGTTTGAGCCAGGTTAAGACGTATTTTAAATATTTAGATTAGAACATCAAGAAAAGGATAATAAGCAACAGGATGATATTGCAGAAAGGTCTACCTTAACCTCCACAGCATTGTCCGCATTCTCGCTTAGCGACAAAAATTAAGATCGTGATACCAAACGGTCATCTGATTTATCGCATCTACAACATAGTACAATTGGTTAGGTACTCAGATATTCCTCCGGGAACTAAGGTTATTATTGCAGACAATGCGGCCTCCAATTTCGGAGTGTGTAATAAGGTGCGAAATAAATTTGGTTTATCCATTATTCATTTAAATCGTTTCCAAAATCGTGATTTACGGCACTTGAACTTTATTACGTTTGCTTTGTCATGTTCGGGTAGATTAAACTTTATTGCCGGTGCTTGTATTTGCTATATTTTTATCTGTAACTGGATTTAGAGATATTAGTTTTGGTCAAGGGTATTAAGCCCTCGACTAGAGAGGGAGGCAGCGCGTAGCAAACGTGTTGATATAAATGTCAGGTACCTACATATGGTATGTGCGACGCTTATGTATAGGGACCCATTATTCCATTTTAATACTAAGTTAAAAATCAAACACCTGCGTAATCTGTCTATTATGATTTTCGTTTTCTCAAGGTGATTTCTTTTTCAAATATTAAATTGGCTGTCTGTTTCTCGAAAGGAAACCATGAAGTGTGTCAGCGACAAGGTAAATGAAATTTTGCGGTTTTATGTTAAAGGTGACGAAGTTAGTAGATATTATAATATACCCACTGTGTATGTTTGTTATTAAACAACTTCAAATATGTTTCTAGAACTATTTTGATACGGTTCTTGTGAGCAGCGTATTAAAATACCGTTGATATAATAGCAACCAAGATAAATTAATATGAATTCATGATGATGAATTAATATAATTTTATCTTTGTTGCTGCAACGATTCAAAATTTATGTTTAATAGGCCAGTCACCGTAGACACAAAAATCGCGTTTTTATTCAACACCATAAAAAAAAGTAATCACTTTTTTACACAAATAACATTCAGCTATCCATAACTTTGGCACGATAACCACACAACCTCGTCCGTAGATCCGTGACCTTGGAATCTGCAGCCAGGCGGATGGATGTGTCACGATGCCTCTCGGTCACGACTTGAGGCTTCCACGTTAACATTCAATCCAAAACTACTAGATAATGGCTATAATGATTATAGATATTATAGTTTAAAAGCTTTTAGTGGCAGGTTCTGTAATTGGATTTGAGTCATAATCCGGCTAATAGTTTTAAGTTGTGACCTTCAATAATTGTGAGACCTTTTCAATATCTTGAGCATCATCATTGTACAACTGAATGAGGCCCATACTCAGCCAGCAGTGAACAGTGCTGATCACTGATGAGGAAAGGCTTCCCGAAGTTTGTGTCATCAAATTCGGTCGTGCGTGCGGTGCGGCCAGCCCTTTAGATGTTAAAAAAAACGATTTACACACATGAATACTTTTTCTAAGTATGCTGGTTATTCGTATCAGTAGGCACTTAAATTCAATATTTTCCTTCTTCTTTGGATTTGATAAGAAAATCGTTCTTGGTTTTAGGCTAACACCTATAATTACTATAATTCTTTCCATCCAAAGGTTGCCTGGAAGAGATCGCTTCTAAGCGATAAGGCCGCCCATTGTACTTGTCTCGTGTAATGTCTCCGTGTAATGTTATTTTTATGGTGTACAATAAAGCATTTTGTATTGTATTGTATTGTATTGTATAATGATCCCCATATGCCTCAAAGCAAATCCCCAGGAAACCTGCCGATTTAGCTGCTTTATCTTTCATGGGGTTATCCTTTATAGGTTGTTTTTGTAGTTTTCATACCTACATTTACATTGTACGAAAAATTACACACACATAACACAAGCTCAGCTTAGCTTGGGGCTAAATAATGCTGTGTGATTTGTCCAGCATTATTCATTTGTTTTATTTATTCTAGGAAACCAATTTGTCGAAGTTAAAACTGTTCGTAAAAAAAGCACGTTCGAATTCCACTGCATCCAATCATCCCACAGGTGACTTGGCTCAAAAAAAATCGAAATCTACAATGGAATTGCGCCTTTAGTCCCGGAAAACTGGTAACAAGCTCATGGCCCCGCCAGCTACTCCCAGCCAGTAAAATGAACAAAACCTACAAGAGGATTAGTGTGAACGCCAGTGCGGCGGACAAGTGACGTGAAAAAGCTCCCGTTCTGGCCAAATGGCCGGCGCGGTCTGTGACGAATGTTGGCTATTTGCTTTATTATACTTTTGCCTCGGTATTTATTACCGCAAAATGTTTACCGTTGATATATCAACGTTATTTTGGATGTTTTGTTCAAAATATTCACATATTTAATATTCATTTACTGCATTACTAGCCGTCACAATGCTTCATATTATTATTGTTATCATAATGATAGTAAGATGACAGTCTTTATACATAAAGACAGAGTGAGTAGGTTATGTAAGTTTCAGTGTTAGAAAATACAAGAATTATCATAAGTGCACTACGGCCTAGCAATAATATAGGTGCTTCTGTGTGCAAATTTCTTACACGATGCTGCAGTACGTATTTCGCGAAAGCCTCAAGTCGTGTGAAGACGTCCCATTTGCTGCAGTGTGATATATTAAACGTAGCGTATTTCCAGACTCGGTGTCGTAATTTTTGTTCACGCAACACCCGGCTTATTTACCGTCTTACCTATGCCGTAGTTTGAGCAATACTTTCTATGCCTCCGCCTGTTTTCACCGCAGAATAGCTGATACTTTTTACGAGCGCGCTTGTCTGCTGCCAGAGCTAAGATTTTGGTAGGAAATGTTTTGTTGTTGAATTGCGTAGGTGCCAAAGTTTGTAATGAATGTGTGTCATCCCCATTCGTTGGTGGAATTATGGGGTTTTGTTGTTAAGTTTAGATTTATTCACCTAAATACAAACAAGGTGGGATATTGTTGGCCGTCTACCAAAATAGCTACAATCAAGGAAAGGGTTTTAAAAATGTCTTGTAAAAATTCCTTTTGTTAGATAAACGTTTATTTGCCATCCTCAAACAACTGAAGCGTGCATCAATCCCCCTTTGAAAATGGCGCGACTTTAATCTGTGGTGTTCGGGGGTAAGCCCTATCTTGTATAGAAGCCGTCTATAGCTTTTTTATAACAACTGGTTTATTTTGAAACTAGACGATCGCCTTGCGGTTTCACCCGCGTAGTTCCCGTTCCCGTGGGAATTCCGGGATAAAATAAAGCCTACGTCACTTCCTGAAAAGTAAGCTTCTTAGCGGTGAAAGAATTTTTCAAATCGGTCCAGTAGTTTAGGAGCCTATTCAATACAAGCAAATAATCAAATCTTTCCTCTTTATAATATTAGAGGTTCATATAGAGCAGATATCGACAATTTCATATATTTAGGACTCTATGTCTGTTAATTCCATTATTAAAGAATATTTTAGAAGAATAGACAAAGGAAATTTTAGTGATAATTGACCAACGAGCGTAATTCCTAAAAAAGATAGTTAGATTTTTGCCCAGCAGCAGTGTTTTATTAGCACTCGTCATCGACAACGACAAAGGCTTTTCCATTCCCTAGGAACCGGACAGGAAAAGTTAATAAAAAAATCGACTTAATACGTTGTCAACCAAGCTGTGCTCTAAAAGCTGTATCTACTCAATTAAGCTCCTGCCAGCCCTGGGGGCGATGGCGGCAATTCGTTGTGGTCTCATTAAACGGTCGAATCGCTACATGTCATTGGCTATGGTGTTCTGCCGTATTTCCAATGTGCCCGACCGTTTTCAGCGCAATGCGATTGTGGGTAGTATTCAGCAGGTGAATTCTTGTGTTATGTCAAAATACGCATGCAAAATGTTATTGTGCATCAATCAGGGATGGTGCGTTGTCAAAGTTCATCAATTTTGGTACCTACGTTAAAAATATAAATAAATTATAATTTATCCTGGACTATTTACACAGCATCTTCTATTCCCAAGCTAAGCAGAGCTTTTGTTATGGGTTAGCTAGTTACTAGTTAGCTAATATACGTTATACAATTGTATTTTCTACTTATATATGTTTTATAATACATTGAAAACACCCAAAATATGCGGAATAAATATCTACAGTACAAATATTTCTCTCGAGGCAAGAATCAAACCCGCAAGCACCCCAAACTTCTGCGTCGCATGTGGACCTTCGTATATTGCGCCACTAAAGTCGTCAATAAAAATGATTTAGAATTGTGTGAAAATTCACGCAGTAGTAACTTACAAACAATAAAATTACCAGTGAGTAGGACTTATCCCGCTTGGTGGGACTTTATCTTCAACGACAGAAATTTTTCAATATGGCAATTTAGCTCATCATTTGCTGATGAAAGTCCACTGATGGACATAGACCTCTCCTAAATATTGCCACAATGACCGGTCCTGCCGCGTCAAAACGGCATTAAGCAAATTATTTTCTAACCGACAACTATTAAAACTGGCTATACCTGACATCACCTTTGCAACATCCTGGCATTTACGACTGTTAACCTTCTTAGACATCAAATAAGTAGGTAACAAACTTAAGGTTAACGCATCTCTGAGACTTTTAAGGTATTGCTATAAAATTCTTAACCATATGATGCAAATTTTAATAACATACTGAAACGACCACATAATTTTAGTTTATTTATTTATAGTATGTAATAGCAATTTTAAGAGCCTGTCTGGCATCTGTAGGCCCAGCATGGGGATTGTTCTCTAGGGCAGAATAGACGGTAGATCTAGAGTAGAATAGAATTGGCGGTGACATAAATGACACCGCACCGTCATACACTGCGTACATTAATGAAGTAGAAGGAATTAATTTCAAATAATTAACGCATTCGATGACAAAGTGACGTAATTTTATTCTATTCTACAACAATCCCATTGCTTGCCCACAGATGTTTGAAATAACTTTTGATCGACTGAACTCTACCGTCCCCGATTAGTATCTCACTTTACGCATTATTAATGCCATGGCCGGGCAGGCTCATCCGGCAATACCACACTTGGTTTATTAATAACCCAGTTTTAAACGGTTTGCAGACGGATCTGAAACTTGACTGACTGGCCTGACGCTTTGTACTAAAAATACAAAAGTAAATAAATAGCAAATACTAAAAGCTTGCACTGTTTATTTTACTAATCTAAGGTTGAAGATGCCGGTGGGTGAGACCGACGTAACCAAATTTTGTGAGTTTTTTGTCGCTGAGCGACCACATCGCCTAAGATTTTCACTGACGTCACCAAGAATAAAGATCAGAATAATAATCAAAAATCTTAATATACGTTTTGAATATATATTTTTTTATACTAGCGGGTTAAATAAACAACACGACAAAAGCGTACAGTTCTTAAAAACAAATACAGCTGTTAGTGAAGTCGAGTATGGATATGAGTGTACTCAGCCGCAAAAATATCGACCAATTACTGGCAATTAAATTTAAATGAAAATTCACCGAGCGCTGAAACTGAGATTGCGTGTCCAAATATTCGTTGCATCGGGTCATTCCGACATTGTCCCGGATCCGATTGTTCCAGGGCTTGAATTATTTTTTACCTGCTCTGAATTTCTGTGAAAACTCTGTACAAGGGCTATGGCAAAAAACCTTCACACCAGTGTGACAGACCCGACCAGACACGCTCAAAGACTGCAGGTAGTGCAGCGGCGGCTCGCAAAGTCAAAGAAACTGGCTCACGTGATGGAGCCAGGTGTCTACAACCGTCGTCTTCGGAAAATTATTACCGCAGCCCGATCAGCGCAAGCCTTTAAAACACGCTGAAGAACTGGCTTATCGAGCAAGCCTTCAATAGGATTGACGATTTCTTTAATGAATATGATTGTACAATATAAGATGTTCCTAAACTTAATTTACGATGTGTATTTTTTATTTAAATAATTTCAACGGTTATGTAAACTAATTTATGTGTAATGTAATGTAAACTAGTTTGCATAATGTTTTATGTGAATTATTGATTGAATTATATTACTTTATTGTTGTATAGATATATACAGTAATTCGTTCAAGAGAAGACAGATGGACACGCAGGACCACTATCTGGGAAGGACCTTATGAAAAGAGGAGGAAAGCAAGACAAGAAAGATGGCAAGACGAGATACCAGAAAATGGGGGGAAAACATGGACAGAGAAAGCAGAGAATATAAACAAATGGCTGCAACTGGAGGAGGCCTATACCCGCCCGTCCTTAGCAAATAACACAAAAAAATAAGGATTTTTTTTAAATGTTATAATAATAATAAAGGCTTCTTTATTTTTTATTTTATTAATGACAGTTATGAATAAAGAGTCTGAATCTGAATCTAAATCAGAGTAGTGTGGAGGTTAGTCAGTCAATGAAATAAGCAGTTGCATTCACAATAGTTTTCGTGCTTATGGCACGTACTTTTTGTAACCCCCGACGCAAAATTATCTATCAGTCTATGTCGGTCCAGGTCCTATTCTGCTAAACTAATCGCTTCACTATGGCAATGATATCGTCACAATAAGACACATTTTGATATTTTTTCAGTTTGACTTTTACATTTTGACTCTTGATAGAAGAAACTACAGATGAAGGGAAGCGCGTCAAAGGTCAAAGTTATTTTTTTTTTAAATAAAATTTATTCAAGCTCGTAGGTACTTAAATAAATAAAATAATGCTGGACAATTCATACAGCATTATCTAAAAAGCATTATTAAATAGACTAAACGTAAGTCCAATAAACACGGTTGAAACCATTCTAGCAATCTCTCCTTACAAAAAGCACCGGACGCATTATCTAGACTTTTTTTCATCCAAGGGACGATTGTTCTGCGACGATACCATTGTCATGGTAAAGCGATTGATTAGCAGAATTGGGCCTCTGGCACTGCGTTGCTCCCAAAAGAGCAAAATACTTGATAAAGAATTTTCTAATCTTAGATAAGTTTAATGAAAATCGATGCAGCCGTTCAGCCGTTCTCATGATATCAAACTCTGCAACCGAGTCAAATAATCGTGTATTTTTACTTTTCGCTTAAGTTTACCGCCCGTCTATACCCATGATGCTGATAAAACCCAGTGTTTATTCTCTCAAATATTCCCTGCGTAAGCACGTACAAAACTGCCTAAAACTACGACATTGCGGCGCGGTCCTGCTATATTATGCAAAGTCCCACTATTTTTGCGGCAGTGACAAGGTTCATTCGTAGCTGAGTGGTTTATGGAGCCCCCGAGATAGACCCAGTAATAAAGAGACCAGGCTTGTATCTGCTTACTTCGCCGAAATTTGCTGTGAGGGGTTAAAAGTGCAAAATTATGTTAGAACGCGTTTAGTGGTTTGGCCTTGTTAATACACACACACTGCTACGCACAAGGGACTTTCGTAAGACTTGTTTACAATTTTAAGTACAGTAACAAAAGCGTTAACAGGTAAGATTACCTTTCATTGTGAATGAGCTCATCAAGGCATCTGGCGAATTCGTAACAATTTTTCCGTTTTTTTAACCCTTAAATACACAAAGTCCTTAAGCACATTTCAGGTCGCTATTATTTGACAGTTCTCAATGAAAATCTATCAATCATTAGTCACTTAAGTGCTTAAATCTGAGTTGCGTTTGAGTATTCGAGCGTAAGCAGGTATTGATAAAGCAAAAAATTGAGTCTAAAATAAGGTGACTATTATCACAATAATTGTTTTTCAAACAATATTTTCCGTTTTTGTTTAGGATAGGCACGTTCAACAGTAGACGCAAAACAGGAATGGTATATGATGTGTGTGAATGAGGATGAATCGAAATTTTGGCTAAAAAAAATCTAAAAATACGCATACAGTGACTATAGGCAGACCACACAACTGGCGTGTCTCTGTAGAACCTTGTCCCAATAAGAAAACAAACGCCAAACACAGTAACAAACGCCACTTTTGGCGTTTGTTACTGTGACATGGTTATACAGAGACTTGACAGTTGTGTAGTCTACCTATAGACTAGGTCAAACTGTAAAGCTGAAATGAAAACAAAAGTGCAGCCAGCTGGTATCCGCCACAACAATAAACTATTCGCGCAAAGCAAATAATAGCGTGGGGAAAAGCTTTCATAAGTTATACTCGGGAACCTGCCACAAAGTGATTCCAGTAGAAATACACAAGTGTGATTCAATTACATTTTTTTCCTGTTTTAAGTCGGAAGGTTAAGAATTTGTATAAACTTAAAAGAACTGACTTGTGAGAAATAGTAAATTTAAAATAGGTAGATATGGTATTTTGGGTATTCCAAAAAGCATCACGTAGTATAAAAACTGGTTTGTTCGCGCATTAGTTTTTGGGATTATTCTTGATGATTATTTTGATTTTGTTATCCCTAAGCCACAAAGATTATTGAGACGAGGAAGTAAATAGAAAGGAACCCTGTGGTCACCAATGTCCAGTTTCACAGAGCTGCTTCGAAGATCACTGAAACAAATACACATCGATATTTAAATATGATTTTTGGATTGTTTCTGCACCGGTTCGAACTCCTTTTTATTGATTGATCTATTTTACTTTCACATATCACTGCTTATCAATATGAGGCAGCAGTAGGTACTCTTCACTAATATTTTAAATACGAAAGTAACTCTGTCTCTTACCTTACATATCACAACTAGCCTGTTTAATGAAATTTTCACGGAGGTACAATTCCTGGTAGATGACTAAAACTGCTTTTCATCTAAGAAAAAGCCGACGACAGAAACTAGTTTGTAATATTGGAAAAATCTTTATCTCCGAAATATAATTCAGTAGAGTTCAAATTACTTACCCAATGCTGCCCATCGTTATATCAATGCTGAAAAGAAAAACAACAATAACACAGCACAATACCGGGCAAAAACGATCTAATTGGATTACGTTGTTGGCACGCGGCTAATGCGGGTAACATCGACAATGCAAGAAACTAATTGGTACTATTGATTGTAGACATTTGCGACTTGCTGATAGATAATTAGCTGTTTTTATATGCGTAGTGTGTAGGATAGTTAGCGATTCTGGAATACATACTCGGTGTTTCGTAAACGTACCTATTGGAAATGTTTATCGCTTGGTAAAGGAAATCTGCGCTCTGACAGTTCACGGATCAGGATCGCCAGAAAATTACCTTCCTAAAACCAAAAGTGGTAGTATGGCAGCTCCTAACATACTCGTATCTAATAGTAAGGTAAAGTATTTAGTTTGGTATTGTCATCATCATCAGCCTATATTAGTCCACTGCTGGACATAGGCCTCCCCTAATGAGCGCCATAGCGCCCTGTCTTCAGCTTGCCGCATGGTATTGTATTGCATTGTATTTCTTTATTAATCAAAAACTTATTCTATTCTTATTTCTACAACACTTTAAACCATGTAAAGTTTGTCTAGTGTCGACAACAGCGTGTTGCCACACATTTGGCATGAAGTTAAACTTAGATAAACATTATCATAATAATATACCTACTAAGTATACCTAATATTATCAGAGATTTACACAAATATTGCCTACAACTAGCCGAAGCACCAATACCCAGTTTAGGTACCAGTCACACTGCCACTAGGTTATTTTATCGTCAGGTACGTTTAAATAACTACCTGCATACATGTTTAAGAGTACAGGGTGACTAGAAAATAAATTGAAGATCGTAATAGTAGATGGATATATTTATAACATTGTTTTACATTCAACAAAGTGGCAACCTATTCCATTTACTTTATAGGCGCATTCTTGCTAGTTTGGCACAACAGCTAATTTGGGAAGCCTTGTTAGAGAAACCGGCTTTGTTAAAATATGATACGAAAGTAGGTAATTATCTTTTCAGTTTTCGCCTCGTTCACCATTTTCCGAGGTTTCGTTAGCGATACCTCAAATAGGAACTTTATGAAGCTTTGAATTTCCAAACAAGTTTCTCCGAGAACTACGGCCACGATAGAGATAACACGTTTTGCATAGCTCTAACCAAATATTGTTTAGAGAAAATTTCAAATCAGTATAAATTGTGTAGAGAACTGACCGCAGTCGCTTTTGCTGTCTAATTTATTTGAGTTTGATATAAACTTGATAATGAAATCGGTGTTTCATACCAAAGAAATTGTATTTTTAAGGCGGTCGGCACGTAGCATGGATGTCTAGTTTCTATCAGTGGCTTACAGCAACGCTCACGCGCAGGGAGGGAATCTGCTTTCAATGATGATGCTCAATCAGTGTCACATCAATCATCATCGAGTTTTACATTATAAGCAATGACATTTTATGGTTTTTAATATACATTATTACTACTACACTATTCCCTCACTCTAATAATCCGATGAGACGGCAGACCAACACGACCAGGGAGTGGTCAGGCTCAGGTACAACGACTTTCCAAGGCCTTTCCGTGCCATGGATGGAACACCGACATTTTTCTGACCCCTAAAAAAACTTCATGTAGTAGAAGTTTGTCATTGTGAGTGCATTATCATTCCCAACTACCAGATCCAATCGTCAGCGTGGCTGTTTTAGTCTATAACCTAATATTACGACTATCCTCGCAATGTCTGATCAACCTACACAGTCCTAACATGGAGGTGGCAACTAGCTTAACCTCATTCAAATTAAAACCTATTTTCTCTAACTACAAACCCACCCACGAAACCTTGTTTTGAAAACTCCGTTCCATTCTCTTCCTCTGATTTTTCAATCCACCCCAAAAATGTTTCACAGTGCTTTTTACGTTATTACGTCGTAACCCTTATCTTTCAAATTCTCGTTATGCTACATTTTCATTATTACGTTGTTTTCAGTTGTTTGTTGTAAAAACTAGAATGGTTCCGGTTTTTCGTTGGAAAATACAGGCATTTTCTATTTTCGTTGCAAATTAATTGGTACTTAATGGAATGCAGCATGCCACTACGTCATTTGGATCGGCTTTGGTTTTTGTTGTTACGAAGCGAACTCCCTTGACAGAATTGGTTTTGTATTTCTGCTATTGAGATTTGAAGAGGAGCCTGTTTCACATAACAAAGAATAAAAAGCTCGTACCTGACTACTCTAAAAGGGTATTTCATGATATTTTGTGGTGAGGAGATAATAGAACTGCAAATTGGGGAAATTTTAATTGGCAATCTATTTAATGATTAAACCCCGCTTGCACAAGGATATTTAACAGACATAGTTAATAATTATATCGGGTATTTATCGCGTACCTTTTGTTTTATTTCCCCTACGTTTCTACCGCGTTACAGCGATCGTGGTCACGGGGCGACTCGAAAAAAAGTTTTATTTAACAGACTTAAATTTTATTAGTGATCATTAAAATAAATCAAAAAAATATTGATGAATATAATGTGATAAATCATTAAAAAATTCAAATTTAAATAAGATTAGAAATTTAGAAATCCTAATGCAAGGGGCAAGAATATAAACTGTTTAAGTATCGTCTATAAACTCTAAATAGTAAAGTGGATTTAATACCAGAAAATAATCATGGAAGATGAACGGGATGTTCAAAGAAAAAACTGTAAAAACCTGGTTATTGTTACATTTAGTTTTAAATAATACTATTACACTTTAAAATAAATATTCCACCTGCTTACCTGACGAAGAGCCGTCATTTCTCTTCGGTCTAATAATTAAATCGCCCGTAATGATCGTTCCCTAACGTTTAGTTTGCTTAATTATTTTAATCAGTAGAGTGTGCACTTCCCTTAATACCTAGTTAAATGCTTTTGTTTACTAATGGAATGACAGGCTTAAATGGTAATATGGCCAATTCATAGTACACCTACTAAAGCTTTTTTAATTAATTGTAAGGTAGTGGTTCCCGAATTTATCATCATTACCTCAGCCCGTTGACACCAGCTGGCTACGATAGGCCTCTTTTACACCTGTTCTAATATTCCCGTGCAATCCACAGTGTTCTGGCCCTCCCGAAAATATCATAGGGCCATAACCAGTAGTGAAGAAGTATTATATTAGTCATCTGTTTCGCAATACAAGCTGTACTTAGCCTAGATGATGCTGGGTGAATTGTCCATCATTTATTTTCAAAAATCCTCAAAATTTTAATTAATTATATGGCCTGCCTCCCCTTAATCTCAATTAAGTGACGTATTCATTTTCAGTGCTAAAATCTTTTTTAATAAACGATAACTAGGTGGCCTCCTTTCTTTCTTTATCTTCGCACAGGTTGTCAAACTGTGTAGCAAAAAAAATGTTAATGGATTAAATATTATTTAATTCTTCTAAAAGATAACAAAAAACTATATGTTAATGAACTAAAAGTATTGGAACTTAGAGCAAATTTAACACGTTTAACTTTGACATTTACGAAGACCAAGCATCATATTATATCTATTAGGACTGAGTCCTAAATTCTTCGTTGAGAGCTCTCTGGAGATGACAAAGGAGGGTAAGCCCCACTATGTCATCGATTAACGCTAAACCATAGATAAACCCGTTTACGTTTTGCGTACGTTGTGCTTTTAAATAGAACTAGGAATTTGTCGAGGAATTAAGGGTCCTATTTATACGCAGGGGTGAAATAAGTTCGATTTAAACTCGCGCACTTGATAATAATAATATTTCTTGCAAAAGTGTCGTTGGCTGATTCTACTATCACGCTAATATTATAAATGCGAAAGTTTGGATGGATGGATGTATAGATGGATGGATATTTGTTACCTCTTCACGCCAAAACTACTGAACGGATCAGGCTGAAATTTTGCAGACAGGTAAGTCTAACCCTGGAATTAAACATAGGCCTTTTTATCCCATAAATCAGTTCCCATGGGATAGAAATAACCTCAAAACGGTTCCATAGAAACAACGCGTGCGAAGCCGCGGGCGGCAGCTAGTTAGTAATAACTATTTGATAAGAGATTTGATCATAACGTGAATCAGCGCACGAAGAACCGGCTGTTGTTTTAAAAATAGAAATGGTACAAGGCATTTGACTATGTCAAATGCATGAGGGACTTGGGTACGGAGTTCGCGATTTCCAACACAAAACATGACTTCGGAACTAACAATCGTTTATTAATGCGTGCTATCAAGTAGAGTCTCACCCTTAAGGAGCCAAAGGTCACTGCCCCGTGCCTGGCGACTCCTGTTCACATTCCAGACTGAAAGCAATCTTGAGCCAATACGGCGTGATAGGATTCTGTCTACACAATCAATGACCGTTTTCAAATGGACAGATGCTGCGAATACTACACGAGGAATTTGAAACTATATTCCAAGATCAAAGCTTATCTGCTTTAATCCAGAATGAGTCGTTCTGATCAAAACGAAGAAGATATCCTTTTTAGCGCCCGACAGGTAAATAGGCGAGTTATAAGTTCAGCTTGTGTATCTGTGTGCCAGTGTAACTCGCAAATGGATGGACCAATTTCGAGCATTTTATAAGAAGATTTCATTATGTTTTCTGCCATGTTCGATAAAAAGTAGGTGAAGCTGTTCTAATGTTATGAATTTTCAAAGTAAAAGATTTTTTAAAGTTGTAACTGGATTGGAGATAAGAAGCGTCAAATTTCTCTGCTATATTTATCAAAGAGCTTATAATTGCGACACCTATTATTAAGGCTATAATTCTCTTGGCTCTTTTTTTAAATGTACTAATAAAGTTTATTTTCACAACATTGATACACGATAATTGAAATTTATAGCTGCAATACTAAACAAAAAAACGCGCATTTTTCAGTTGAGATAACCATTACCTAGCAGGCTCGAAGTCGTATGTCCCAGATCCATTAACAATTTATTTTGAATCGCGTCTAGATAGTTTTATCCTCTCGGGATGGCTTCGACACTCAATAAAGGTAGGGACAGTTTTAAAACAGTAGATACAAGCTTAAGTGGTTTTATCAATGGCATTTATTAAACCCAAGCGGTGCCAATGCACTGGCTTTCAACGCAGATATAGGGACGAATAATTTTGTTGAGGATAAGTAGTACTAATTAGTTATATTTTTTCAAAAACTACGCTATTCCGTGGATAGGAATTGTATTGAAAATCTCTAATTAAAGATTTGATACAATCATGAGATCGATAGAAAGCAGTCGAAGCGTAACAAGTTCGATTCTACATTAAACCAAGTGAAATTCTCGTTAAAAGTATAATCTTCGTCAGATTTGGGAAATTAAAGCCAATCGAGATCCGTCAAAAGGCTTTATCGAGTCCATGAAAAAGGAAAATGAAGCTCTCCTCCGGGAGATTGGCAAATTGGTCCATTTTATCTTCATTGGATGGAAGACCGCTCGATTTTTTTTTCAATGTCACAATGTATAACAAGGGCAAGTTTTTACTTATGTGTTGAAGACTTTATAAATTGAAAGAGGCAGTGCCAGGCAAGACAAACCAAATTCCTGTCAGATAGAAAAACATGAAACTTACTTATAAGACAGTAAATTGCAACCAACATACTGTGTAATAGTTATGGTAGAATCAGATGAGAGATGAATCAGGCACAGATCTTTGGTTTTTGTTATTATAGTGCGTAAGCCCTCACTCTGGGATATTATTTGATTTCTGAGATTTATCTTTATTAATAATTTACATATAGTTTAAAATTTGTGTCGTCTACGAGCTTATTTTAAAAGCCTAAAGTAAATTATTGATTTCTGATTTCTTCGGTGAAAGTTTCAGATGCATTTGGTTTTACACACCTAAGCAATTGAATGTGTCTTTGAGTATCACGAAGGCATTCGTAGATAGGTGCGGAAAATGACATTAATGCCGATCTTTGTATAAAAAGCTGATAGTTCTGTTGAACACTGCTTTTGAATAGGTATATAAAAGTGACCTAGCTGTTGAAAATGTGGTCTTATTCATCAATTTAAAACGTTCAAGGGACGAAGTAGGTAATTGGTTTATTATCGCGATTGATCTCTTTTTTGGAGAGAAATCCGCTAATGGCAATTCAGTGTGATGCAAAGGAATACCCATCTAATTTTAGTTTTAAATGCTTTTTAAATAATTGAAAAATCCTTATTTATAAAAGGTACGTAATCAAAAAATCTATGAAAGATTTAAATATTTGGTACAATGTCGATGCAAATTGTACCTTAATGGACATTCGATTATAAACAGAAAGAATTATTTCAAGTTGAAGTATTAGTAAACTTCTACTACTACTACTTCAACTTGGGTCCAGTTGACTCAGGAACGAGATGCGTGGATACCAAGATGAGGCCCAGCAGTGGGACACACCAGGCTGACTGTAATTGTAATAAAGTAGCGTTCTTGACTGTAATTATTGTAATAAACTTATTCTTGATGAACCCATCTCTACTATTAGCTTAACCGACAACTGACAAAAATAGAATTTAACTGTTCAAAGTTTTGTCATTTGCCGTGTCATCAAGGCGTTCATTAATTTAAAAGCCTCGAGTGATTGTAGGCGGGTAGCGTTATTACATGTATGAATGGAATGAGCTGGCAAATGAAAGTGTGTTCTACCATTTGGTACCTCTAGTGTTTAGGCTGGGTTATATTTGTGTCTTAACTTCTTATTATCTGGTGTTTGATGGAAAACGAATACATAAAATCACTAGTGTCTCACGCTGCAGGGAAAGGCGACAGAACAAAAATCAATCATCATAAGTCGAAATTTTGTCCTTGACGGTAAATCATCGCATTTTAACGCCATTGAATGTGCAACTAGCAGACGTTATTTACGACAAAGTGGATATACTTAGTAAAAGTGTCAGTGCGGTACTGCTGTCGAACAACTTGGTCATCATGGATTATCGTGTACTAGGGCCGCCGGTCGGGTATTTCGCCACGCCAGACTTAACGACATCATCCGGCGGGCCTTTGTCATCGCTAACGTACCAGCTATTCTCGAACCGAATGTTCTGTTGCGTTACGATGGTAAGAGGCCCGACGGTATGACACTAGTCCCATGGGAGTTGGAGAGGCCCATTGTGTGGGACGCTACATGCGTTGAAATCGAAACACTTGCGCCTTCCGTCTTCCGAGGACATCAGTGAGGGCGGGTGCGGCGGCAGATTTAACCGAAGATCTCAGGAGGCGCAAATACGCAGGTCTCTACAGAGCCTACACATTTCCTCCCCTTGAAGTCGAGACCCTAGGTCCGTGGGGTACCGAGGCTCTTCGAGTTTAAAAAAAATTATCTTCGCATCTGGTCGAAGCGACGCGTGACCCGAGAGCTAGTGAGTATCTGGCGCAGCGCATCAGCATTGCCATACAGCGTGGCAATGCAGCCAGCGTCTTGGCGCCGTTTCCGACTGGTATTAACATGGATCAGTTGAGCTACCTGTAGATTGTTTGCAACAGTCTGCAGTTAGCTCAATTGTTTCAATTGTGAATACTAGTTCTAATTTATTTGATTGTAATTTTCTTAGTTAAATAATAAATTCTAAGCAAGAAATTCTGACACAAACAGGCAATTCTTGCAGTACTTTATTTTTGCAGCATGTTTAAATATTTATCAAAAAGTTAACAAATGAGCACAGTGGTAGGAAAAATTGTTTATAATGCTGATGAGTACCCTTAAATAGGATGCAACATACTGCGGTTAAATTCTAGGCAAGGTTCGTGAGCTGTGGGCGGCCTGTGTCACCGGCACCGGATTTAGCCTGTTATCCATCTACCTGGTTACCTACCTAGTTACTTATAAGGCCATTGTGACGCATGACGTAGTCCATTACTGACTAGTAGTGTATCTGTGGTCGAGGTCGTAAGCTCGTGGTGACTGCTAAGTGATCTGCGCCACAGGTCATGGTTGTTGCGCGCACGCATCTTGCGGTGGGGTTTTGAGTTGTCATTTTAAAATATAACCAACAAAAACAATATATTGTACACGTTACTCACCGTTTTACACAATGGTTTTCTATTGATTAAAATATAAAAAAAAAAATGGGTTAATTTTCTGAATGCAAACATTCAATACAAATTATCATTATCATAATATTGTTATTATGATGGCCTGACATGTGCAAAATGTTCACACACATTTAAAGAATAGGTGGCCTAAAAAATATTATCACATGTGATGATTCATTCTAGACGACCGATGGGGCGTGGCGGGCGAAGGTCTGCCTGCGACGCAAAAGGTTGCGGGTTCGATCACAAATGTTTGTACGATCTGAAAGTATTTGTTCCGGGTGTTCTGGATATTTTTACGTAATGTATTGTCTTAAGTATGTCAGTCATCTAATACACATAACACATGCTCGGCTTAGCTTGGTGCTAGGTGGTGCTGTGTGGATTGTCCAGCTTATTCTTATAAAATAGTAATAGTTATTAAGCGGCTGTGGGTGCAATGCGCCTATATCTATCTCTCTACTCAGCCCGTGAGCACCCACTGCTGGGTGTAGATCTCCTCTTCGTTACTCCATTTTATCCTGAACTTCTATTTTTTTTTAATCCAACAGCATCCTCTTTTACTGCTTATCCTAATGTTCAGATAAATGGCCGTAATAAGACTTTACATACCATAGCAAGACTAAAGAGCACGTTAAATCCCTCCAAGACGTTTTTAAAAGTAACATTCTAACTATTACTCCACAAATTGCTAGCGTAAAAGACCACGACTGAAAGGTTTCATCTAACTGATTAAAATACATGGAATCGCTGCTGGCTAAAGCTAAGCTTGACCATTTGAAACTATTGTCGATTGGAGGCGCTTAACGCTATAAATGAAAATTCTCCGAATGGAGCGCCGGCAACGCGAGCTGTTCATGCATGTACAGGATGTCTAGATTTTATCTACCCTTTAGTTTCACATCGAATCAAAAGGGATCCAGCCAATTTTAAAAGGACCTGTTGGATAACTTAAGCTGGACAGAGCGAGGCGCTTAGGTTCCGTTGTTTGCTCTAAGATGACAAGGAACTCTAGTATTTGAGTTTCTTGCTATAATAGAAAACGTTATTGGTTGACTGAGCGTGGTCGTTGGGTATTAAGCTAAATCGAATGGGCATAAAGTGTCCATATTTAATTGCGGAGTTTTGTTCATATTATAAGAGAAAACTGTACCATCTTCGCGGAATTTGTAAAGGTTTCTCCGGTCGAAAATATAGCTTATAGGCTAAATTTTTGGGTCAACTCAACGACGAACGGTACGGCGATGAAAGTTCTGATGTTTTTTAACCAAAATATCACCCCAACTTCACATCTTCAAAAAATTCACCTCCTTAATATATCTGACTTTTTCACACTGGGGCTGAAATGAAGAGGGTGTGGATTTTGATTTCATCCGCACTCAAAACAAACTCATTTAAAAGCAACAAAAAAAAAGAAGACTGAAAACCGCATCAGGAATTAATTTGAACCTAACCCTTAAATTAAACAATTAAGTACCCTTCTGGGGGAGTTCATTTAAATTTACTGTAGCCGACTCAGGTATTTTGCATTTTATGGTTATCTACGCAAAGGGGACTAGGCGATTTGTTTCGTAGTGGCCATATCGTAAACATTTCCTACTAGAAAATAAATGATATCTTATCTATCCTTATATAGTTTTTATCAAAAATTATATGTTATTCATTGTTGATATGAAGTTTTGGTTGTTACAGATATTTACATTGAGACGCGTCAGAAAACTCATCAGTGTCGCTTAGACTTCCAAAGGTAATTAACATTAGAATTATATACACTACACACTCGTCCCACTGTCAGGCAAATGCCTCAGCAGATCCCTCTTTCTATCACAATGCTGATTACTTCTTCCTGCATTAGGGAATTGTGCACAATTTTATAAAGATTGTTGTGGGGAATGGAGAGTGCACCTATATTTGCACATACATACAGTAGTCCTATAGGTACTTGCACATACAATAGTCCACTATAAAATGTGCTGCGCGCACGGCTATACTCCATTGAAACTGGCCACCGTAGCCGAAATTCGGCTAGAAGGCATCATTGTGCCTTCGAATTAGGTCAAATGACCGAATTTCTTATTTAATTCGGGGCGTTGTTACTACCCCTGAATAAACTAAGAGATAAATATAGATTCGAGGAAAATAACGCTGAACCCCGCAAATGTTTGTGGCATGAATGTTTTATGTATTCTTAGAACTAAGTAACACGTGAGAGAGACACCTGAGATTCGGGGATGTTTTTACCAGGGAATTGTACTATTTTCTGTTTTTATTAAGTTCGAGAAATTTAATTTATCCTATTATTGATTGAGAATCGTTTTAATGGGCAGTAGAGCAATTTTAAAAAGATGGTAGGTAACTTAAAAATGATACCACTCACATAGTACCTACTCCTCGTGTTGGAATTAAACGTTGGTGTTCTTCCTACCAAGCGAGGTTCGCAGCTAACCCGTTAATATGAACTACTAAAAATAGTAAGGCAGCAAAACATTAATTTAAAACATAACTTAGGAAAGTATTATCAAACTTTCATCTGATATACACGGATATTATTTTAGAACAAAAACAATTAAGTACAAAAATAATACTAAATAACTAGTGAAAATAAATTCACAAAATAATTTTGTACTAATTAACAATTAAAAAGACCAGGAGCCATTGCGATGGACAAACAGAAGCAGGTGCAATGCGACTAGATAATAAAGAACAAAAGCCTTTCGGCGGCGCGCGGGGGCGGCTTCCGTGGCCCTGATGAATTGTTCTGCTGGTATACTCAGCGCCTCGGCGGGAAAGCAGATTTACTGTTAAAAGGTTTACTTTTGTGGGAGGGAGCTTGTTGTAAGTGCGTTTGACTATGCAGATAAAAAAAAAATACATAAGAAAAAATAGACGTTGTTATGACACAATTTACAAGAAAACAAATACTAGATACTATATAGTGGCAGTGTAAGGTATGGTAGAGCTCTCCAGACATAAAAATACAAATGAAAAGAAAGCTCATCTACCATGCAACCAAACTAAAACAAATTCAGATAGTTTTCTGTGATGAGGTTGAAATTGTGTGTCGGAACTGAGGATCTAATCAAATTAGTGGAAGTTTTTCAACAGTCAAATAATGTTAATGTGTTTTATATTTAATAAAAACCAACATATCTCTTTTATTCACAAACTAGCTGAACCTACTCACGATTTATTCGCGTGGACTTTAGGGTAAAAAACTTCTAGAAATCAGTTGAAACATGAGGTTTTGAGAAGTTATGGGGGTTTTAGGAATTAGGTGTAAGAGTCGCCCATCGGATTATGAAAGTGAGGGAATAAAGAGTGCACCTGTGTTTGCGCACACACTTGTGCACTATAATATGTGCTGCGCATTTGTCTAGTCTCCGATGAGACAGGCCGCCGTGGTTGAAATTTGGCTAGGACATTATTATTAATAGTCGGAAATTTCTAAAACACGTTTTCAATGAAAAAATATCTCGTTTGTTAAAAGGTTAGGTGTTGTTAGGTGAATAAAGCAAGGATTGAACATTCCACCGGCACTGTACTACGTTTATTAGTCACGGAGGGACTAACTTTAGTAGCTGACTATACATTATCAGGGTTGGCTGCCGGGCCATTTTTCAACGAAACACATTGCCGTTCGTAGGCCAATACAACAACATTTCGGGACGTTCCCTTAACAAATTATACACGACAACGACACGCGTCGATAAATTGAGCTCATCTGTTTTTAGATGGAGATAAGCATAACGTTCGAGCGTAAAGTGTGCGCCTTATTTACGAAACAAATCGAGCTTCCTTGCTTTAGATTTTGATGTTGAGATTTCAGAAATAATGGAGTTAGCTACTGTTTGCGATATGGTTAAGACTGATAAGCGTAAGCTCCTTTGTAATAATGTAAAGTTGGCACATTTTAATGGTTGTATAGGAATATAAAAGTATGAAAGGGGGAACAGGGAGGTTGTTGCTCTGCCGTGGTAAGATGCAGGCTGACAATAGTAATGTATATGTACTCACATGATTACGAAGCGAGAAGTTTCATAATATTACTCACCTACCTTAATTTGAAGTTAACAAGTATGGGGTGCATAATGAACCCCAAAAGTTGAGGGTAACCTACCTGACGATAATTTAACTTGAAATAACCGAATTTTTAATAATCCGGAAACACCCAAAAAACTTCAAAACGCTTGCTTCGCCCGCAATAACGCACCGCGAAATTTAAAATCGCAAAAGTTAACCCAATTACAGCGACCAAGATGAGAAGAGAACCCAAAAAGGTCCACATAGCAATTACCTTTCTACCCCGCGGGCTAGAGTTTTAACGAAAAATGTTCCGTGCAAACTGGGATACTTTTTGCATTAGTCAAAATAGTTCGTAGCTGTTACAAGGTGGCTGGACCCTACGTAGTAGTATACGAATACTTTACGAATTTAAGTTTAATTATTTTGATTTGCCTGTGCGCTTGATTGTTCTGGAGTGTTTTCTATATCTTATGCCAGAGTCATTCTTAGACCATCATGAAGAATTCTAATAAAAATTATTTGTTCCCAGGTCTCCCAATCTATCATTATGGACAAAAGTAAACGGACTCGTCGGAAATGAAACAAAAAGCAAGAAAGAAACTTGCGGTTACTTGGCTGAAGCAGAAGACGTTATAGCCAAACCAATTACCAAAGTCATGTAAAAGAAAGAATAACAAAAAACTTTTCATATCGAAAAGCATATCTCGATAATTTGTGAACATATCTGAATAGTTTATGCTAGTCACTGTAATTTGTGATTAAACTAATAATATAGTTAAATTATTGCTCAAATTCTACAAATTAGATGTTGATTTTAAAGTAGAAGACGTATTGGGAGACGGAATTAATTTCGAAGTGGAAAACAGTGATTATGAAGTACAGTATGTTTTTCCTAAGAAGACGCACGTTGATACTAAAAGCTGTGCTATTGTTGACAGCACTATGGTTTATGGTAGCACTATTCACTACCAGTGGCAGCTCGAGGAATGCTTTAGGAGCACCTCCTCTAGAATACGATGAACCGGAAGCAAAACCGTTGAAATCGGTTAAATCCACGTCTACAAAAAAGAAAAGCGAGTCATATGGAAACAATCTGTCAGATGGTTTGTATAAATTTGATTTTACTAGAAGTATGGTGAAGGTGCATGATATCAATAATAATCTTGTCACTATGCAACCATTTTTATGGCAAACGATGAGGAAAGTAGAATGCTCACAAGTTCAGTTCAAAGTCGTTGACCTTTTCAACTTTTATCGGAAAAGTTTCCAAGATGTCCCAAATCCACGAACGCACCCTTCAATAAACTCGAAAATATGGATTTACTTAAAAAACATCTAATTTTGAGATTTTAAAAGAAAAGTTTGTCTATCACTTATAATATTTGAAATTTTTCGGCTGGGTCTGAGTTGATATTGATTTCAAGGACTTTAAAGTGTCATCATCATCTATTTGATATTTTCATTTATTGAGCTTAATAGTCTCACTCATATTTAATTTTTTTTATTTAAATCTATTGCAAATATGTTATTTATGAAAAAAATATAGCACAACTTTTATTGATACAATTACCTGCAATGCATATATTATAACTTTTGATAGCACTATAACCCAAATTTATTTTCCTCTAGATCCCACTCGGGGTAATCATTTTGTAAATAATACCTAGTTTTATTCTAATTTTGTACTTTTTATGGTTTAACATTGCATGACATTTAAAATAACTAATTTCTAGCTTTTTTATGTTATGACGTTGTGCATGATTATGTTTGTACGCAGCTGTGAAAATCGATTGGATCGGGCGGATCGCAGGGCAAGAGGCGACAGGTAATATCATGCTTTTACAGTAGCTTGTTCTTAGAATGATAGTAAGTTCTATAGAATGTCAGCACGCTTTTAGTAACCTGTAGAGTCATCCGTTACATTTTACCTTACATAAGGTGGTAGTTAACCCTTGTGTTTAATCGAAAGTGGCTTACCCGTCGATTAGCACTTATACCATCAGTACGTAAATAATTTTGACTTTTGGCTTAGTTATTATTTGGAATTCTTAAATTAGCAGATTTATTCGCAGCTTCACGGTACTAATAATTTTAAGCATTATAACAAGAACAACCAATATTTTAGTTAAAGCCATTGGTATTGTTACGAATAGTTATTTTTTCTATGTTAAATTTCTTTCTGATCAATGATTTAAAAATAAAAATCTCGGTATCTTGAACTGGTTACTCTAACTTTTTACGAAGATAGAATTTCTATTGCATTTCTCTACAAGTAACGTGACTGTGAACGTTCTAACACTGGATATACTAGTTATAAATGTTTGCAACCTGACGAGCTACTATAAATTATGTTCAAGAGATCATCTAAATATATTGCTACAAAGAATAATGCAGGTCTGTGTAATGGTTACACATTATTTTTGAGTATTCCATTTCGTGTAAAAGCTAGTGTTGATTCCAAGACATTGAAGCTGACTTACTACGATCAACTGTTTTTATGAACTAAATATTTTACATACTTACATTATTCTAATATTTTGCAATGGATTTCCGCAAAGTAAGACTCGAAACTATTTTTTTTAAGGAGTCGTGTTTGAAAATTATGCTTTAAGTAGGTACATTATGATCACGACCGCATTGTCAAAATAAATAGGTACCTCAAAGAAAAATAGTTCAAATTTCCAATAAGAATCTCAAAAACCCGAGATACTACCACATAACAACACAGATAAAATTTATACCCAAAGATAACCTCTAACTATTAAAAATGTTTCGGCCCGCTCCGGGCCTCATAATCCTTCGAGGGTTAAACTTCCTATATTTTGTCTGCCAATCATCACACTCATGCTACATTCTATGTCGCAGGCCTAGGCGTAATCGCAGCACCTGGTTCGGACAACGCACCCGGTGAACTGGGAAAACCGGTCGTGCTGCCAAAGAACATATCAGAAGATGCAAAGACAGCTGTGTCTGAGGGATGGAAGAAAAACGCATTCAACCAATATGTTAGTGATCTGATCTCGATCAAAAGGAAACTTCCGGACCCTAGAGATGAGTGGTAAGGGATTTTCGTAGTGTTACGTAAGTTTAGATAATATCTTGAAATTTTTACGAATATTTTTTTGTAGTGTGATTGTGAATGTTATTTTTTCATTACTTTTTCAGTTCTGATTATAATGATTTTCAACATAAATTATTTTAAGTGAAGTAACATTGTTCTGTTATAATTTTTATATATTTTATATGTAGGTTCTCATACGACGACGGTTCCGAGTTTTGTACATGAGTTCTGACAAGACTCTACAATCAAAATACAATCAAAATAAAACTAGGGCCAATGGAAGCACTTTGAATTAATAATGCAAGTTTTGTTAGGATTACTTGAATCTACCTATCTACGCTACAAAATACCTACTAATGGCACGTTACTTTGTGGATTAAATCAGGATAGGGTGCCCGTGGGAGCGGTCTTTGTGCCGTGTTCTTTTGCCTTTGCAGCTTTTGCTTTCAAAGGACTAGCCCTTTGACTTCAAAGATAGAAACCGTACTTTTGATTCAACAGTATCGTTGTTACCGTTTTATCTTTTTTATTTTAGATGTAACGTTGGTAGAATTATTTACCAATGGCTGTCTTTGCAATCATTTCGAACTTTAACTTAGGGAAAGCCAAAGTACAGAATACATTGGCGCAGAATATAAAATCACTGCAGGTGCCCTTCATTCACACACGTTTTTTTCATGCGATGAATATCAAACCGGTTTGTACGACACGTTTGCCGTACGGCGCCATCAACAAGCTTTCATAATAATCCATACAACAATGAATTTATCGAAAGACCTTCATACGGCGAATTAACCGTAGATTTTCAAAAACGTGTGTGTACAGGATCCCCTATTGTCTGAAAAGTAAGAGCAAGTACAAATTATGCGTTTTGAAGCGCGAGCTTTGGTCCTCGTGTTTGAATATCTAGACGAGCGCGTTAGGATGTTTAGTGTACTGTATAGTACAAATGTATCGGACCTGATTGTTTTTAAAACCCATGTTAATATAGTGCGCGCTCCAAAAGGCCTAGTTTGTACGATCTTACTCTGGGTTACGATCATTCGCCCATTTAGTAATTTAATATTCTTTGGTTTTAACACATTTTTTATCTTCAACAGGTGCAAACATCCTGGTAGATATTTAGAAGATCTACCCCAGACCTCTGTGGTAATTTGCTTCCATAATGAAGCCTGGTCGGTGCTGCTCAGAACCGTGCACTCTGTGTTAGACAGATCACCTGCACATCTGATCAAGGAGATCATCCTTGTGGATGACTTTTCCGATATGCGTAAGTTTCCTCAAACATTTCGTGGTCCTGTTTTATCTATTATTATTTTCGATACTGTTTTTCATTAACGATTGCATTGCAGTATCAAGTATTAGAAATATGTATTATATTAATTTCATACAATGTAATGTAAAGCTGCGTGGTGCCGGCTTAGAATTTGCACCATCCCAACATTCCCAACTCTTCCCGCGGGTGTCGTAAGAGACGACTTAGGGATATCCACGGGGGCGGGCAGCAGCGCTGCCTGCATAACGATTCTACCATCGAACCCCAACCCGCATGCCCAGTGATTATGGGCATTACCCCTATGAGATAAAATCAATAAAGCGCTTATCAGGCGGAAGCCTGCGCCCAGTAGTGGACCAATACAGGCTGTTGAGGTGAGGAGGATACACTGTAATTGTATGAAACTGATAATATCAGATATATTAGATTTCAAGGCATACTAGAAGCCAGGGCAGGAGCTTTGGCTTCGCTCGCTCTTTTCTGGGATAGTTAGTAGCCTATGTCCGTCCTCGGGAAACCGTCTACCCTGCTGCCAAATTTCATTAACTTCCGTTCAGCCAACAAGGTTACAGACAGAAAGACAGAATTACTTTTGCTTTTATCATATTAGTATGGACTAGTAAGGATGTAAGAACTTTTAATTTTAATCATTATGATTTTCTGTTACAGCTCATTTAATGCAACAACTTGACGACTACATGTCATCTCTGCCGAAAGTACGGATAGTAAGAGCATCTCGACGAGAAGGTCTTATCAGAGCTAGGCTTCTTGGGGCCAGATACGTTACAGCTCCAGTTCTTACCTATCTTGACAGTCACTGTGAATGCACAGAAGGTATGAATCATGATTTATCTTGAATGACGTATGTAGACATTGTTGAACAACATCCATTAAGATATGATAATTTTTAGGTTGGCTGGAACCTCTGCTAGACAGAATTGCTCGCAACAAAACTACAGTAGTGTGTCCCGTTATTGATGTCATAGACGACAACACTCTCGAGTACCACTACAGAGACTCAACGTCTGTCAATGTTGGCGGTTTCGACTGGAATCTCCAGTTCAATTGGCACCCAGTCCCTGCCAAGGAGCGAGCAAGACACACACATACAGCGGAGCCGGTCTACTCCCCGACTATGGCCGGTGGCCTCTTCGCGATCGACAAAGAATTCTTCGAAAGATTAGGGACCTACGACAGCGGTTTCGACATCTGGGGTGGAGAAAATCTTGAGCTATCATTCAAAACATGGATGTGTGGTGGGACTTTGGAAATCGTCCCGTGCTCTCATGTCGGCCACATATTCAGAAAACGTTCACCATACAAGTGGCGAACCGGGGTTAATGTACTGAAGAAAAACTCTGTCCGATTAGCTGAGGTGAGAACCCAATTTGAATATAATAGAATGACTGTTCCTGTTACAATGCAAATTTCGTTTCACGAGATATTTTATTTTGGCATTAGGTATGGCTGGACGATTATGCAAAATACTATTACCAACGAGTGGGTAACGATAAGGGCGATTACGGTGACATCGGCAGTCGACTAAAACTGAGAGAAAAGCTTGGTTGCAAAACGTTTGACTGGTATCTGAAGAATATTTATCCAGAACTGTTCATTCCCGGAGAGTCTGTGGCTCATGGAGAGGTAAGCACGATGTATATCAGAGTTTGCATTGTTAGGATAATAACATCCATTTACAATGAATATGTATTTGCATAATTTTGTTTATTTAAATGATTATCCGTTAAACACCTGTGCTAAAATGAGTGCAAATAACGGACGTGTTGTTCAAAATTATTACCTGTACAGATCCGAAATGTGGAGTTCAAAAAGTTATGTTTGGATTCACCGACGCGCAAGTCGGATCACCATAAACCAGTGGGCAAATACCCGTGTCACCGACAGGGAGGAAATCAGGTCTTCTGTCTTTTGCAATTTGAAAAATTGCGGCAGTACCATAGTGCACGAGTTCTTTTTGTTATTTTTTTTCTAATTCGACTTTGCACTCTTTATGCACGTGTGGTCACAGAGTATAGACTATAGCACCCCTGAGCACGATGTACCAATTTTTCTATTGTGTTTTTTGTGAATTCATTTTTATTAGATACGATACGTAGAAAAAGGTCAAAAAAGGCACCTGTGTCTAAACGGAAACAACGACATCGGCTCACAGGAATTCAATCCAGTATGGTTGCAAAAGTGCCGCCGGCAACCAATTGGTGGAAATCAGGTACTCCAAAAGGGAGTGATTTTATTTTGGGAACCCTATAACTCTTATTTCCACCTCTTGTAGTTGGCGTTGGCGGCATGATCTTTGTGTTATATTGATAAGTTTTCATTTCATCGTCACTGTTTTCTGATGTGATCACTTGAATGTTTGTTTCACTCGATATAAATATTTTGGGAATTTAGCCAAAATAGAGTTCAAGTGGTGAGATCAGTAGCACGCTTGCATTTGGCACGCCTTTAAATCTTCCTAATGGCATAGATCGCGAACGGCCGCTCGGGTCTTTGCATCGACTCCCCTGCTGGGCCTGAGGACATGAAGAAACCAGTCAATCTGTGGCCATGCCACGGCGAGTATGGAAACCAGGTTTGTAGGGCCAGCCAAATTATGACTCACGCTTTGCTTGATCATTTAGATAGTCGGTGTTGGTGCTTGAATTGTTGGTAAGTTAAATTATGTAGGTACTTACTGTGTTTTTGGCTTTATAAACAAAAGTTATAAGATAATCCTTCTCTCAGTAGCTTTCTTTGTCGATTAAAGACTTATTAAAAGTTTCATTATCGATTATGAATGATAGTTGCTTTTATAATGCATTCACGATCATCATCATTATCTTTATAACTTAGTTGACATGAACGCTTATTTACCTATCCTAAAATTTAATCAGTAACTGTAAGTTCCTTACCTTTCGACGACTCTGGTGTCTCCTAAACAATTTTTAGTACATTATAACGTTTTACTACTGTTGAGCTCTTTCAATTTGGTACTGCCGCAAAGTATTCTACTAGTTCGTAAGTCCTTTCTAACAAATTAATTTTGTGTACCTCCTACTTGTATTTTTGCCAAAGTTACAGGTGTTGGTTTCTATTTGGCTATTTTATTGGTAGTCACGTTTCCCAAGACGCTACTTTGAAGTTTATCACAAACTTTTTACTACATAATTGGCTAACAACGCCTGCCATAATAGTAGTGTCATGCGAAACTGCTGAGGACCATAATGATAATAGTTTGGCTGTATTTTTAAAGCGCAAAATACGCGAGCAAAAAATACTAAAGCTTTTTTGATTTTATTTTTGTTATAAAAAACATTTAAAATATTGAGCCCACTAAATGTTAGACCAGATAATTTAACTTGTGACCTGTATTTTACAGTACTGGATGTATTCTAAGAACGGAGAGATCCGTCGTGACGAGACCTGCCTTGATTACTCAGGCCACGATGTCGTGCTTTACCCTTGCCACGGGGCTAAAGGCAATCAGCTATGGCTCTATGATCAAAATGTAAGTGACCTTTCTCGAGTTTTTAATGTTCCCGTACCTCAAAAGGAAAAAAGGAACCCTTATAGGAGCACTTTGTTGTCCGTCTGTCTGTCTGTCTGTCTGTCTATCTGTCCGTCTGTCAACCCTCTTTTCTCAGGAACGCATGGACGTATCGAGTTGAAATTACGTCAAATACTCAAGTCCGTTACCTCTTGAAGCCGCGATATAAAACTTCTAAGTCAACGCACTCAAAAGTTACAGCCGTTTAAGTCCGAATATTTTGAAATTTCCAAGGGAATCACATGCACACAAAACCTATAGGGTACTTCCCGTTGACGTAGAATCATAAAATTTGACAAGAAGCAAGGTCTTATAGCACAAGTAAAGAAAAAAATCCTAAAACGGTAAATTTGTAGTTTATTCACCAAAAAAAAATACTTTTCATTCTTGCTATAGACCAAAACCTATAGGGTACTTCCCGTTTACCTAGAATCATAAAATTTTGTAAGAAGGTCATATAGCACAAATAACGATAAAAATAAAAAATAATAAGTTTTAATTCTCTCCCTCGAACAAAATATACAGGGTACCTACTTTATGTTGACCTAGAATCATAATATTTGGCAAGAAACAAGGTCTTACAATTAAATGGAACCCTTAGTGCGCGAGTCCGACTCGCACTTGACGTTTTATTTTCTAGAGTGAAACTGCACTGATCGGTTCCTTTTAATTTTGTTTATAAGCTATCACGGTAAAGAAAGCCATGATGATGATGATGATGATGATGTTAAGGATTGTTACATTCAAACAATACAAGCAGTCCTTATTAAATTAATGAAAATGTATGTCAATGAGTGAAAAATAATCAAAACATCTTTTACAGACGAAGTTGATCAAACACGGCTCCAGTGAAAAATGCATTGCAATATCTAAGAATAAAGACAAAATCGTAATGGAAGCGTGCAATGAGTACGAGACCCGGCAGATGTGGACTATGGAGAACTTCAAACCATCCAGACTATCTCCAGAACTCCTGAACGATTAGCCCGAGGCTTACGATCAGGTCTTATTTATCTGAGACTAGATAAGAACGTTACCCAGACGTAGACCATTGGTCGGAAACTTGAGTGAGTGAGATGTGACTTGAAAGACTCGTAAGAGACAGTGACTGTGAAAATTAAATATTCCTAAATCACTTGTTGTTGAATGCAATGTTTGCTTTAGTGTGGCTGGGGTTTATGATAATGTTCAAGTCTAGATTCATCTTCGTTTTATAGTTGGAAATGTAATAATCAATAACAAACGTCTTGTAAAATTGTTGATATATAATATTGTAAATAACATCTTGAATATTATTATAAACCTTAGAAAATTTAAAAGGCTGTTGATAGCAAAAGTCAGTGTGAATGGCTTTATTTAGTGTGTTTTAGCTTAGAATCACTTGTTGACCCCGTCACTATTGGCCTAAGACTGTCTGACTGACTGACCTAATCTTTGACCTATCGGGTTGTTTTATTGAATTTTATTCAGAACTAACGTATATTTTACATACGGAAGTAATGTTAACAGATGTTCTATATTTAAAAGAGATTTTAATTACAAATCTAGGTTTATTTCTTTTTCTCTTGTCAAAATTGTATGAGTTTTGACGGACTCTTATTTTTCCTAGAATAAAATATTAATTTTACTAGGTATAGTTATATCAATTTTAAACCTGTGTTCAAATTGTGTGTGTAAGAAAGATTACAGCATGCAAACATATCCGAACAGTCAAATATCATAAAAGTTGTAAAACAAATTATCACAAAACATAGTATTCTGTATGAAGTATTAGCAAGCTAGTATTACAATTTGATATCTTGTATATAAATTACCATTTTATTAAATATTTAAAGAGAAACAGTTTAGTAGAGTAATAAACTATAAAATATTTATTTCCTTATATTTTCGGTTATTAATTTTCAGATTTAAAGGGAAACATGTACGTATTTTAACTTTAAAATTTCTATCTACATAGTTTGAAATAATTCGATGAATGTTATTCTCTGCTCAGAACTAGCCAAATTACAATCATTGTAACAAATTGTTTGTTGTGTGAATTGAGGAAATTTATTTTTATATGCTAAGTTTTTTTAAAACACAGAAGGCCATTCTGTGCGTACATGAATATTGATAAAAATTATAAAAGTAAAAATATTATTGTTCTATTAGTCAAATACGAATTTATTTAATAATTTTATTTGTTGATCAATTGGCAATATTTTTGTGTTTTTATTTTGTCCCTAGTTATAATAAAATCAAAAGATGTATTAGTGAATAGACATTCCAAAAAACATCGAAATTGCTATGTGAGTACATTACATAGTATTAATAATTTACATTCCTTTATTTTTATATTCTTTTAATAAATTGAGTTTTACGTAGTTATATAAATCTAAAACTGCCAGAATTCGAAACTCTTGTAAACAGAAGAGTTTTGTTCTATATCACTATTTTAGAGAGGTTCAAAAGTTATTGTGTCTAAAAGTATTAGTGTGTAGGAAAAAATATTAAGTTTAATAAAATCTTTACAATAATTTCTTCTGAAAGAACTATTTGGTTGATTCAATTTTTATGACAATATTTTCTTTTTATTTGCTTTCTTTTGTAAAAAGTTTTAACAAATTTTCTAAATTAGAAGCAATATTGCAAATTTGTAAATATATCATTTAAATAAATTCAAATTAGTGTATCTTTAAATAGAGATAAATAGGAAGTTATAAATGTGCCTTATTCTTATTATTATAAAATGTTAAAATTTCTGTATATATTGCGGTGTCTTTAAATGTATAAACTAGTTATGTATAGTTAAAGGTGAGATACAATAGTGTTTGTAAAATAAAGCATTATGTTCAATTCATAAAAAAGATTATCCTCACTTACTACCTTGTCCTACTAAATAATAAAATCCTAATTCACTTTTTTCATCAACACATTCGATATTATTCCAGAAGTGACTAAAACTCATCATTATAAATTAAAGAGCTCCATAAATTATAGATCTTGTCGGTGTGATGATGCAATTTTCTCTATACTTTTCTCTCTCTCTAATGCAATGTGTTTTACAAAAACGCATACATACCTTTAACTTTCTATTTAAGTAGTTGTTCATAGGAACCGTGACTCTGTGAGATGCTGGATGCAGCAAGCTGAAGACAGGGCGCTACGGCGCTCATTAAGGGAGGCCTGCCAGCCGTGGACTGATGATTGGCTGATGATGACGATGATGAGTTGTTCATAAGATTTTATTAGATATCATCATCATCAAATATTCGCGTGTATTTCAATATGAATCACGTAAGAAATTGAGGAAAATGAGGTGTAAGTACCTAATTCTTGAAGATAAAGATTGTGATCTAAGCAGGCATGGCATTTTAATTCCCAGTCTTAATCTACACGACTTATAAATGATTTTCAGCTTCTGTGCTGTAACTTTCATGTTCATATCATATATTGTGATTTTATGCATACAGGTATTGGGTCAGAGGTGTAGATATTAGTGGGTACACAATGCATAAAAACCCTGTCAGGGCGCAACAATTACTTTAGGTTCGCTCTTGTTATATTTATAATTTTTATATTATTTATACTTCCATTTAAAATTTAAAATACTGTTCATTATTTTCACGCTTAAGCTGACAAATTAGAGGCAATTAAAGCATCTAAAGCTTAGCGGTTTGAGTGGAACAAGCTACCTAATCCATTAAGGTACTTTACAATATTTTGAATCCTCACAGGGTTTCATAACTTTTATAACAATGAATAACACGTTTCACATTATAACTTTTTGTTTGGGACAGCCTTAATAATTCGGGTCTAAAATTAGAATAAACAATAGCAATGAATATTAACATAACAACTTTTTGAGTTTGGGATGACTGCATAATTTATTATGTTATTTAGGTAGGGTGGCTATTGCCATCTACCTAGAAAAATTGTGATGGTAAAAATAAGAAGTTAGTATGAATAATGTATTGATAAATAAAAACTGATCAAATTCCTTGAAAAGGCGATGGAAGAGGAGAAATGTTGCTGGAATGCTTTTTTTTAAGGAGAAGGGATAAAGAGACAGGATAGAAAACCATGACTAGGAACTTTTGATTAGAGTTTCGTACGAAGAACCCAAACTTAGTTCCGACATAGAGTTCCTTGTATGAACTTAGTTTCAACTTCCATTAATTAACAAAGCCTAATTAACAGACAACGGTACGCGGTTTTGACATGCTTCCATGTTCCTTAGGTACATTGATCCTTCCTCCACAGGCAGTACAGAAATAGGTAGATCTGATAAATGATTTATGGGCGTTCAAGGCCTCTTTAACTTGTAGTGTCGTCGCTGTTGTGGTAGCTGTCTAACGTAGTTTTAGCAGGAATTAGCAAGCTGAAGTGAGTGGTGACCGCGACTAGGCAAATGTAGAGAAGGACGGCCTACGGCCAGATGAGATGACGACCTTCTTAAGACTGCGGGCAGATACTCAATGCGGCAAGCTGAAGACACGCTTTGGCACTCAGGCAAGTACGTATGATGATGATGCGCAACTTTAGACTGGTTGAACTAATAACTAAATCAGAAATTAAAACTTACTAATTTTCTTGACTGAAACGAAGTGGAAAAAATTGGTTGTCTGTAAAGTCGGTTTACTGACGATAGTTGAACGTGACAACGTGTTAAGAAAATACTGATGGAATGGTAGCATTTGATACTCGATCAAAACATGTAAATGTACTATAGTATAGCAGCTGTCCACGCAGACGCATCGCTCACTCAAGTAGGAGAGAGACGGATGTCGAGCGCCTCAGAGCGAGGTAACGCCGTATGAGGTAACGCCGCATGAGGTAACGCCGCATGACGTCATGTTTTTTCGTGCGTGCAGCCGGCTCTATCGAATTATAAGACGTTGTCACGTCAAAAATCTGTTATTGCTCATGTGTCTCTTTATTTCCTTTATTCTTAAAACTAAATCCTTAAGTTTTAAGATTATAAGGATAAAGAGACACGTGAGCAAAAACCGTCGGTAGGCACTATAAGGGACAATTCACACTTATCACAACCACACCACATCGCAGCGACAAAAGTGGTTAAGCAGTGCTTACGTATGAATAGTGTCGCTGCAGCTTTTTGCAGTAACGTTGTGATAACAACAAAAAGTACCAACCAAAAGTGGTTGCGTTGACCCTAGTACTTGCGATGTGACAGGCGGCGGCTAGTGCGCGGTGTGGCTGGTGTTTGCGTTGTGGTTGCGATTTGGAGCACATGTTTGAATTAGACGGCAAATGTGGTTCGTGAGAATTAAACTATTCAGTTTCATACAAATTAGCACCCAACCACGTGATGTCGTTGTCGTGTGGTTGTAATGTGGTTGTGGTTCCTGAGAATTGTCCCTAAGTGTTTTTTTATGAACCTAAACTTAGTTCCGTCATAGAGTTCCTTGTACGAACTTAGTTAAGGCGCCTTATACCCGACCAATCGCGAATGAGAAGAAGCAAATAAATTCTCACTATAAGTATTTCCTGGCAATGTTGAGTCAACCAGCTTGGTCCAAAATCCGCAGTCCAGATTATCGGTGGACTGAGTGATATCGGAAATTGCGAGCGACATCGGATCCACAGTTTATAGAGCTACGGGTTGTTGGACTACGCTCAACTGCGGGTATTATTGTGTTAGCTTTTGAATTTTATTTATTTAGCTTAAGAATAGAATTGGTTCTAAGAACTTCGGACAAAAATACACCGGGTTAAGGATTTTAATTTTATGTTGTTTAATGTTGATGACGTCCTCTTAGCTGAATTTCACAGAACATACACACAAGTGTGTGCGCAAGCACAGTGAAGGCAGATATCAAATATCAAAGTACTTTATTTCCTTTAGACATTACAGGACTCTTGGATACATCACAATATTCAAAACTAGAAAAATATAGTGATCACTTTGATTTTATGTTCAGTCCAATCTTTTTTATATAAAGTAAAGAAGCGAATAGGAAACCTTTACCTTGTTAGATGAAGTCTGGAAATAAAGCTTTAATATTAATACTCAATATCTATCAATACTATAATGCCTATCAATACTCGATCGTGATTTTCAGATGTCAGTTTCTTCGGCAGTGGGTCCCGTATCTCTACGACTTATTCAACTTTACTCTACATTTAAGTTTCATTATCATTTACTTAACGGTTAACAATTTCTTTTTTTCATTTAATTAAAATATCCCCAAAATACTCGCTTACAAACCATGAACAACAATGACAACCTACTAAATATTCGAAAATAAATGAGACGCATCAGCACGCATCGCATCCTTACATAATATGGCGACTACTGTGTATGTTTGCCATGTTTAAAACAAAAGGCAACTCAGTAAATCCATTGTGTTTTTGTGTATTATTTTATTCACTTTACTTTAGGACATAATTATCTGTCCGAAGACTGTAGAGTCATTATCGTACCTGGGTCTAACGTAATTTATTGACAACAAATTCAAACAAAACACAGATATAGTTTCAAATAAAAAAAAGTCTCCCCACCCGATAAAAACTCTTTCCATCGACTAAGCCGAGATTTACCAGACAAAAAAAATCCTTTTTAAATTTCAATTCAAATTACTTCATTTCTATATTTTTATTCAATTCAAATCGACGAACGCGACAAGAATTGGTAAACCTATAGAATTCCGCGTAATTTGGGTTCAATTTGAAAACTTTTCTAACTTTACCTCCCATTTTGGTGGTGTTCCAATAGTCATTGAATACAAAAAACTTTTTCATTTACGCTCCAAGACGCAAGCTGAATAATATATGAAGCGTGGCTGGATCTCTCCGTCTATTGGGGTTTTAAGTTTTAACTTAATTATTGGCCATGAGGCTTTTGCCCTGCAGTTGGACAGTTTTGAATCTCCTACTATTCATAGAGATACCTACTACATAATCTTAAATGGCAACTAAAATAAAAACCGCTAAATAACCTGAGATTAAATCCTGCCCTGGGACAAAAGCTTGTACGATCTGCAAATCTTTGTTCCGGGTCTTCTGGGTATTTGATATGTATGATAAAAAATATCTATCTATGTGATGTATTGTAATAAGTATATCAGTCATCTAGTACCCATAACGAAAGACGACAGGCAGATTCTGGATGCGGCAAGCTGAAGACAGGGCGCTATGGCGCTCATTAGGGGAGGCCTATGTCCAGCTGTGGACTAATATAGGCTGATGATGATGATGATGATGAGTACCCATAACACAAGCTCTGCTTAGCTTGGCGCTAGATAATGCTGTGTGGATTGTCCAGCATTATTTATTTATTCTTTATTTATATAATAGCTGAAATTGGTAAGTGGCGAATAAGGCACAACGTGAGCAGATCCACAGACGGTGGACCGATGACCTGGTTTTGATATTTGAAATGGTGGAGCGTTTTGTCACCAACTCACTAAGGTAAGTGAAGATGTAGGCTAAGATGGAGCATGCTTTCCAGAAGGAACTGATTCACACTGAATTTGAAGGCTCCAAGATGGTCCTAAAAAACCGGTCATTGTACCGATCTGTAGGGAGGTCTAATGTCTAGCAGTCGGCACCGCGATGAAGAGCTGAAATTGTTTTATCTACACTTTAGTAAGACAATAGCTATCTTTACACAAATAAGCTCGACAGAAGTAGACACAGACCACTTTCGAACACCAACCTAGATAGGTACAACGTTGATGTAAAGTTAGGTATAAGTCGCGTGGGTATATCAGGTTTGGGATTGAAAATGACACCCTTATAAGCTGTCCCGCTTAGATTTTAATTAAATGTGATCTTAGCGTGTCAGTTGTCAGGTAGAGGTTGTTATTTTCAAGCCCTATCTTTATCTACGCGACTTATAGTGATGATGATCAAACTTAACTTGAAAGAAACTTGAAATCACTGTCGAAGTTATTCCACCGATAAAACTGTTGGTAGCTTTGCACTACCACTTGCTCAGCAAGTAATGTTTAAGTCTATTCTTATGAATAACCCATGAATGATCCTTTATTCGGGGGAACTGAATGGAATTGAATTTGAAAATAACGGTGAAGGAATCGACTGCTAGGTAAGTTGTTCTAGAGTTTTATGAGGCATTTATTTACTTTTGTTACGGCCGAATTATCCAATTCTCAATAAATAATTCCTTACTCTAAAATAAATGATGTCTGAATGACATAACTATTTATATTTTGTACAATGACTGCCAAAACGCAAACGAATATTTCAATAAAACATAATTTTTTTTAACAAATGTTGTTTATATTTTATTAAAAAAATTACCTTAATGACCAAAAGATTCCAATTTGAGAAATGAGAAGATTGAAAAACATAGGTAATTCGTATCTTGTAGATAAGATAAACAGCTATATACCTAAGCTACAGATGTTTGTTCAGGGTGTTCTGGATGTTTTCTTAAAAAATATCTTATCTTATTTATTAAAAAATAAGATAAGATAAGAATATCTTATTCTTTGAAAAATATCTATCTATGTAGTGTATTGTATTATTTATATCAGTTATCTAGTACCCATAACACAAGCTCTGCTTAGCTTGGGGCTATATAATGCTGTGTGAATTGTGCAACATTTTTTTTATTTATAATTTAAATTTATGTTGGTAGAGTTACACAATTTCTAATCAGCACAAACCAATTAATGTTTTGAAGAACACAATCCAATCACGTGGGGCTGCAAACTCCAATCAGAAATTAAAATCGAGTTAACAGACGACGACGCACCATCGATTTCCTCACAGACGGAACCAAAACAAAAACATGCCGAAATTCAGTGCCAGATACACGAGCCGATTTGAAGGAATAAACGAATGAGATGTTTTCTTAATGCCATTTTAATAAAACTGAAAAGAGTGCGCTTTTTAACGCCCCGCTGCCAGAAAGGCATAGACCGTGCCTATTTGGACATGACATGACAACTTTGCTCCTCCCCGTTAAAATGATGTCCTAAAAGACCGAAAATGCAACGACTGGATTCGAAGTAAGACCAAAGTGAGGGAAATCATAACAGGAAAAAGTCGCGAAGAGTGGAAAAGAAGGGAAGAGGCCTACATCCAGGAATGGATCCCAAAAAGGCCAACATGATGATGAAGATTAAAGAGTAGAATTGAAGATTACCTCGCAAGTTGTAAAAACACCCAGCGTATGTGCGGAGTTCTTAACCAAGAATTATGTTCAGGAATGCGGTTTTAAATACTTTGGATAGGACGTATGTAAAGTTATTTATTTTAAGCGAAACTTAGTATTAAGTTATAGTTAGTAGCTCTGGTGTATGGATCCGTGAAAACCATCAATAACTTTTCTGGTATTAATTAATTTGTAATTCTTTTAAATTTTAAGCCTTTGGTTTTCCTGTAAATAAAAATATAAAAAAGTAATTTTATTAATGTTAATGAGTGTGTTTTTTGTATCTCTTTTTACATTTATTTTTCGCAGTGGTGATGCACTGTAATGGCAATGTACTAAATAAATAAATGTATAAGGCTCTTAGTCAACATTTTATAGATTCGTTTGTTTTTGATTCATGCTAGGGATGAACTAATTTATCTACATTATGTTCTTAATATGATTGTGTGTATTAAATTTTACCTATTTAGGTGTGATTATATTCCCAATAAAGACCAGATAAAACTTTTAAATCCATCATGGTTATTGACACTAAAGTCATTTACAACGGGATATTTACCATGATTTGAGTTTTAAGCTTTCCAATATTTCGCACAGTTTCATGCGCCATGATCACAGAATAACTGAGGGCTCTGCGAGTAAATTTTGATTGACAGATATATCCATCTACCCTCATTTTTTGTCTTTGGCTACAAACATTACTTCTACCACCGGTAAATATCCCATTGTAAAAGACCAGATAGAAAATATGCAATGGCCCAGGTTATCAGATGTACTTATTCAAATAAAGTAAATACCTAAATAAATCAAGTGCAGTTCCTATACCTGACCGACAACATACGTCTTACTACATGATTTGAACCAACAGGTCGGGTAGTGTAACAGACCCTTAACCCTTCGTCCTTTAATATAGCCAGGTGCCAGGTAATCTTAGGGGAAGTTTTTTTTCATTGGCTCCCCTTCGTTGCAGCTCAATGACTTATAGCTGAATTAGGTGTTCGTTATTGGCAGGAGTCTTGCTAGCAGGTATTATTTTGCTTATGTTATTTTGCTTAGAACACATCAAGCATTGAAAAATAATACATTTTAATGATTATGTAATAGAACACGATGGTATCTAGGTATTCTTTTATGAAGGAATACCTACTAAGAACTTGTTCAAATCCAATTCACTTTTGAAAGTTTTTTGAACTTTGAGAAATAAGTAGTTATTATAATCATTAATTCATTGTAAGGATTAGTTTTGTTGTGAAAAATCACGGGCAGAAGCTAGTAGAAACATAAATGAAACACCCAGCAGAAGCGAATTACCAAATTGAACTCGCACACGGGCTCCTGAGAGACGTTAGCCGATAATTTATGAAGGTCCAAATGGCTGGATAAGCTGATTCCCGCTAATCAATTTTGTTTGTTGCAAGTTTTACTACCTCGGGGATTGACTTTGCGAGGCCGATCAAGGTATTGTACCTACTCGTAGTGTTTGTAAAGATTCAATCGTTGATGCTTGCTCTTTTTTTGAATTTATAAGCTTTTATTTACAGTACCTCGAGAGTTCCTCCGGTTATCTAGATAAAATCTTTTAAAACGATTTTGTAGCTGTGAGTAGTTAAGTTTTTATTACCTGATACAAAATCCAGATGCTTACCGTAATACTAATTCCAGTTTCAATCCACATTAGGACTGAAATCACTGAAATAAAAGTTAATGAATAGTTTGCACTGTTTATAGGCCGGGCGAAAAAAACCAGTGAACCGATTATTATGTTGCTTACTTTACTAGCTAAGTTAGTAACTTATTAGTATAAAGTTATGCAGAGCTAAGTGGAAAAGGAAGATGAGAAAAGAAGACCGCTCGATGTAAAAATAATGACTGTGCTCATTCTGGATATTCTACTAACATATTTCATTCAACAAAACTAATGCAGCACCTCAAAAGCAAAAGAGAACCGCAGTCTTAAGAGGGCTTTTCGAATAAAAACCTCAGTAGGATGAAAATCCCAGGTAAAGAAAACTCAAGACGGACCGACTGGCTGGGAAAGCGTTGCGCTCAGACCGGAGCCCCATTTTCTTAGAAAACCGAGCTGCATTCAAAAGTTTACCCTTTTGAATTTTCTGCCCTTCTTGCCCGTTGTCGACTCACGCATTAATAAAAAAAATGAACCCTTTTTTCAGATAATAATTTATGCAAAGTTTGAGTCGCATTGACATATAAAATACTTCTGTAGTTAACTTGACCAAAACATATTCTATACTACTAATTATAGAAGAATAAGTTTTTTAAAAACGGCCAGCTAATTTAATACAAGGTTATTTATTTATCGAGCTCTTAGTAAAATATTATTGTTGAATATTTATCACACTTAATAAGCTTCAGGTCACCGGTTTTTAACCTAAATGTATCCACCAACCGGAAGTAGTATCTACGTAGATATTAGGAGCTTTGGCCAGCCGAAGTCGATAAGTAACTATGCCGATTCTTTGGTTTTGTCGGTACCTACCGAGAAAGTGCAATTCTTCTTTCGTGATACTTTTGTCTTTCCTGGCAACACAGGGCAGGCTCCGTAAAAAGCTGGCACTGTCAATAAGATTAAAAAAATGTACTTTTTCAAAAGCCGTCAAAGGAAACAGAAAATGCTGTTACATTGTACCTCTTTCTGTTAATGAAAGTTTGGCTCAGCACAGCTTTAAGAACTGTGTCTGACTTGCACAAAAGTACGTTTTTGCTTTTTTTAATAGCTTAAGTTCCGGTGGCTCTATAACTCGGGTGTCAAGAAGTTTTTAACGAAACAAGTGCAATTTTTATGTTTCTTCACGGAAAGATTAATATTTACTACTGTGAAAATGATATTTGTTATGTTACTATTTTTTTAACTTCGTCGGACATACATTTATGTACATTACTCATGTCCGACATTCGGAAAGTGTAACTGTGCTAATACTGCACCTCTGGTTGATAATTTTACCCTAAATAAACAAGCCCTTTATAAACAATGTAAATTTATGTGACATGAGATCACTTTTTCAGAAGTATAATATCCCAGCCAATATAATATGAACTCAATGACTCTCTCTTTCTCTCTCTTTTGTTGTTTTACAGAAATTCATTTACTAAACATAATTATTTTTGAGGAAGGTATTCGTTAGTTTCGTTCAAATACTTTTATCTGCCTCCATTGAAAAATATATTGTTACAATTTTCAGCCATTACAATAAGTTTGGATGCTCTACATTTTCTTTGTTTATTCTATGACTGCAACAATGCGGGAGTCAGAGTCGTTTTTCTCAGAAAAGTTATGTCTACTCGCTGCTCACTGCAACTGGTGTTGTACATTTTTAACCAGTCCAACATTTTATCCACTTTTATTTGAGTGCACTGTAGGGAGCCTTGGCGACATTAACATGTACCACAAGATGGAAGTTTGGCAATTTTTATACGGAAACAACTGAAATCCTCAAGCAGGAACTATTTACTTGTATTATATATGAAATATTTATTTGTATTATATAATATGAAATATTTATTTGTATAATATGTTATACTGAAATGAAAAACCTAATTTTCGTATACTTTGATCCCTTTGCATGTCTCAAGGTCATCAAAAACAAAAACGTTCAACGTCGTCGTCTTTTCGTACCTACGCAGAATGGTTATCACGTTCTGAGGTGAAATTTATGCGAAAGAGTTTTGATAAAATTTGTTTCGTATTTATAACCGACTTCTAAAAAGGAAAAGCTTCTCATTTCGTCTGTATGTTTTTGAACAGTCAAATTAGGATTTGTTGGTGAGGTATTAAAGGTAAAATTATATCTACAATGTTGTATTTGTTAGGTGTGAGGTATTTTGTCATAGTCACCTCACACAAAATTCATTAGAAAATAGTTAATAAATCTCGGAAACAAGCAAGTACCATCGTAAATACATTCTCATTATAAGTAAAACCGTAGGTGGCATACCTAATAAAAACAACGTAGCAAAATAAATTAAATAATGGACAATTTACCGAAGCAAAATAACATCCAGATTAAATTCCGGGTAAAAATGTCTTGGAAATATGAGAAAGTATTCTTGTGTAGACAATTTCTAAAAACAAATTTATTTTTTCCTTTCGCAAATGAGATCTAAACAAAAACAAGCCTGTTCCGTTCTTCGCCACTTGAAAAAAGCCTAATCTGGTATAAAATGAAAACATAAAAGTTACCCTTTACTTGCATTTAGATGAAAAGCAGGTTAGGAAACCGGTTTCCGCTTCTCAGCCGATTGGCAAAAAAACATCATAGACCAGATATGCCTGGAGTTTTGCGATAGACCAGGGGGGTGAGTCTATTTGATGTTGGTAACGAGACGCGACCCCTCAGATATGACCACTAAATTACGCCGACTGCACGCCGCCGCCCCGGTGCGTCGTGTAAGGCCAGATCTGGCCACGACGCGTGATAGAAATTTTATGTTTTGTATAAAGATTACATCGACGCATACCTACTACTTTTAGGTCCATTGAATTATGTAGAAACCCAGGGCAATGAAATTTCACTTTCTCTCCTTGATCCGTCGATACATTAAATTTTCTACAATGTCTAGTTTTTAACATACTCTTGTAACAGCGGTACTACAAAAACCAGCGTAAACACTGGTATATCAAGCGTTTAGTTAAACAGTGTCTAAACAGTTAGACATGGGTCTAACAAGGTTTTAACTCTCGTTTAAACTATATTTAAGCCGTGTCTAACTGAAAACCGTCGTAAAATGCAGTTTTGTGGTGACACTTTTGTTATACACGCGCTCAACAGATGTCTAACTTTTTTGTAGTACCTCTGTAAGTGTTTAAGCTAGAACTAAGTAAAACACATGATCACGTAAAAAAAGTACTATTAACATTTTCCACATTCTTTCTAGCTAGCTAAATCTGTACGGCTCGTATATCTTGCCAACCAAAAAGCAGCAAAAGAAAGCGGCTAAACCTAGTTTAAGAAAGCTAAACGTAGTTTAAGTAGTATTATATAGATAAGTTTAATCAAATGGTATAATTAGCCAAACCAAGCTTATAAGCGCGAAAATAATATGTTAAAGTTGCTTCATTTCTCTAAAAGCAGTTCCTTTATTGCCGGTATTTTAGCTTTCAATGTAAATGCCGCCTTATTTGTACCTGAAAAAGGTAAAAATCGTAAACTTTATACGAGCAGACACCTTTCTGTTATTCGGAACGCCAAACCGTTTCAATAAACATGTAGGGGTGGAATGAATTTTGGAAATACCATAAATTACTTTGGATTTTGTTACCGCTTCTTGGTGTGAATTGAAAATATTCGTAGGTACATTGACGAAAACCAGTGTAGGTATCTGGATATATCTGATAAAGTATGAGACTTAATTTATGTGAGGGAGTCGCTCATGAATACCTTCAATCAAATAGAGGCAGGTATTGGATGTAATCTAATTAGGAGAACAGGTACCTTTGTGTATAGTCCTGGAGGAGTTTTTGCACAAACGCTGTCTTATTAGGTGACACAAAAGTAGGTTTTGCTTGAAAACCAATCAGAAAATTCGATTTGTGCTATCCGAGTGAGCATTCTGTTATCCGTCACAAGTGTGTGGACCACCAGTTCCTAATAGGTTCGTCAGCAAAAATCTGGTTTTCAAGTTCTGGTGATGGCTATAACATTTAGGAGTCACAGAGATGCATAGTAGCGCTCAGGGTGTTCAAGTTGTTATTTTTAATCTTACCCTTACAACCACTTAGGCTGAAAAACAAAAAGCAACGCAAGCAAGATAAACGACAAAAGGTAAACAATACGTCATAAGTTATAAAGCTACATCGTTCATGAAAAAACCTCTCCGAACACTGCACCAATTTACTAATCCGCCTAGCTACTGCTTGCTACTTTATAATTTACGCGTCTGGGTACCCAGGTACTTTCCTCATTTCCCCAACCCACAGAAGAAATGGTAGTTTGTCGTGGTAAGAGAAAAGTCAGAATATTACTTTCAGAATTATATCGTAGACGTTACGATCTTTGATTTGTGCATTTATAAATTCACGAATCAATGATCGTAACGTCTACGTGATGTTGCTCAGTCAGCTACTCTTTTCGATTTGCGGCCGTTCCAAAAATGTTAGAATAGCTACAGTCGCCTATGATATACTGAATCAATATAAGAGATACTGAATCATCGTCATAAAAACTTTTAACCGTCACGTCAGCACAATTTACCTGTTGAAAATGGCGAAAAAATAACACTTTCCGCGCAGTGGAAAAAAAAGGAAGGGTGGAGTTCTAACGACTTTAAAAAAAAACATCGTGGACCAACGTTTCATATAAAACTACACGCACTCACGGGCGGGAAAACCCGAGGGCCAAAATTAATGAGACGAGATTTCACCACGGCTTCCTATGTCCACTGATAATGCACCCTGAAATGAGCAGGTTCCTGCGACTATGCCTCACTTATTAGGAACCTCCGACTATGCCTCACTATTAGGAACATCACAGACGACATCAGCGAAGGAGTGACACAGCCCGTGTCTAGCTTCCCAATACGTTTCATGTCCCAAACTGCCGTCCATAAAACGTACACAAAAGCAACGCTGCTGAATGTTGTATACATCCATCTTATCATTGGGTAAGGAGACAGGAAACTTGAATACATGGTGTCCTGGTCGGTCCAAGCGGCAGGTGGACAGGCTAGGACAATGTGACCGAAAATATATCCAATCAAAACTATGTTCAATTGACATAGTCTACCAGATGTCCATTTATTCACACATAATATAATTTTCACACCATAGGGGTGTGAAAATTATAATCATCACACTCTAAACAAATTCGAAACGACTTGGTTGATGCACTAGAAAGACTTGCCATAGTGGCGGACTACATATAGGAGTGAAAAGAGAGTCATCACTCGGTCAAGGGAACGTGCAGAAGGAGAACTGTCTCTGGAGTCGTTAAAAAAAAACAAAGCAAAGTTCTTCAAAACAAAACTCTAATTTTAGACGTACCGAGAATAATTGTAACATGTGTGATAATATCTGTCTCATTGATTTTTTCCCCTCAGTTATTTACATCAGTTATATCCAGCTAATCCTAATTAATCACCTTTGCCACTATCTAAAAACTGCATCAGTCGGTAAGTCAACGCTTCCACCGCTGTCGCGTAAACTGAGACGCCGGAATGGAAGGCAGCCGGGAAGTCGTTCAATTTTACCGAGCTTAAAGATTCATAAGTTTCGCTCGCTGAACTGAATTGAGAGGTATCTCCGTCATGTGACGTCATTGTCTCGTGAGCGTTTTCTTGTTGGAAGATGTGTTTTGTTCTCTTGGCTTCCTTTGGGCGATTTTGTGTTGCTTAAAATTAAATAACGAGCGAGAAAATATTGACCTCATCTACGCATTCCTTGGATTTGGACGCGAATTTTTTATATACCAATGTTGATAGATAAATCTACACATCTTTACTGCTTCAGATTTCTTATTATCGATTGTTTAAAAATGATGATCATGATATCTTCCTAGCGGAATTTCGGTCACGGTGAAATGTCTGCAAGGACTAGCCATATGCACAGGACATTATTATAGTGCACAAGTGTGTGTGCAAACACAGGTGCAGTATCTATTCCATCAGTCTCATAATTTGATGGGACCGCACATGGTAAAATAATACGAGGTATGGCACTCCGAGAAACTACGGTCGCGTGGATTTTCCCAAGCCTACGTCAAATGCGCTAGGGTGGCTCTCAAACTTTTTAGTTTGGGGAAATTCGAGATCTAGATCTAGGTTATAGGTTTTCCATGAAATTCTTCAAACTTAGTTTTCATAATTTGAGCAACGCTAATGAGCTATGTACATGGATAAATCAATTTTTCCCTTGAAATGAAATTTATCCAATCGCAGGAACATTCTGCATTCTCAACAGCCACAGTTAATTTTTTCGGGAAAGAACCTTATATAACCGCCTTTCGCACTTACAGTTACGGATAGAGTAACGGCCCATTTTATTTTAAAGATTTATCCAATTAACAACGCGAGTGACGCACCGGCGTCAATAAAAGTTTGATAGTCACCGGCATATGAACTTAACCTCCCTTTTTTGTGGCAAGTGGACAGTGACGTAGACTTGGGAAGATCACGGAATGTCAGACGTTGTTTTCTTAGATACTAATGCCCAAAAAGCCGCTAATTTATTTTATTGCCTTAAGTTCATACGTAGTGGACACGATTTTTTTATGGATTCTGAATAAACCCGACCACAGTTCCACAGGGAACATCCTCAAGTGTCAGTGTCAACAAAATGTAGCTCTAGATAAAATGGTGGATCAGCAGCAGAATTACTTCAAAAACTCATCAAAACGCGAGTGATCTCCCTGATCTGAATAAATATTAATGCAGAAAGTGGAGCAACGTGTGAAATAGGTCAAGCGGATGCCGTGTCATAGCATAGTCTGGCATATAAAATAAAGCCAAGAGTGAGTTCGTGTTTAAATTTTGGATTTCAGATTTCTCTACTTTATTTTACCCACTCTCCAGAAAAAAGGGGGTCTCCCCAACACGCTCTCTTGTTCTAAAATTATTTCAGTACTACTGCTACTTTTTCGCGAAATCTTGAAAAGAGCTGAAGTGCAATCGCCAACCCGCCCGCAAAGCGTAATGATTATCCGCTGTTCCAAGCCTTTGGGAGAGGCCTATGTCCAGCAGTGTGCGTCTTTTGACTGAGATGTAATGGTTAGTGGGGTGGAAAGTATTATAATAATTTCACAACATTTTTAACAGGTCAATAGTTTTAATAGAAGATTTTGGTTATAACCAATATAAGAACTTTAAAATGCCAAGATTAAATTTAAGACTAAATCACAAATGGGTACTAAGAAAATTATACTAGTACCTATTTACAATTGAAACAATTGAGCTAACTGCTGACTATTGCAAACAGTCTACAGATAGCTCAACTGATCCATATCAACACCAGTCGGAAGCGTCCCCAAGACGCTGCATTACAATCACAGATTAGCTCTATTACAACGTATGCGATATGCAATATACTATGGCCCGAAAAAAATGCTGTTGAATAAATCATTTTACTTTTAAAGATTTTTTTGCAATTTGTTATTATATTGATCTTCGTATTGCTTGGGGGAGATAAATTCATTTGCACTCGCGCATCCCGTATTAATTTCCTGTCAGCTCGTCTGTATTTTGAACCTATCTTTGGTAATATGAAGTTTTATACTTTCAGAATGATGTGAATAACCAATTTATTGGTAAAATATTAGAAATCAGTCAATATTTATTAAATCGATAATAATAGAATTATTATTATACTTTAAATACAGCAAAATAATATCGGTGAGCCACGATTTAAGTCTACGCATTAAAGAAACTTAAATACTGGTTTTACTCCGGTTACTGCTGTAATAGCGGCGGAAATGACCCTTCCAACTCCACCCGTGGTTATCGGAACAGCCGACTACAGGAACCCACCAGAGGAAAGGCAGAAGCTTTCTTCTGTTAAGCTAAGATTAACTGTCAGTGGGGGTGTTAATATAACCCCCACGGACTACCCCATGGACGAAATTAATCGATTTCCCTTGTTACGAAGAAACATCAGCTACTGGTCCTGCTGTGCTCCGAAGACAAACGCAATAGCGTATTCAAGCATCGATATACCTAAAGGCTAATGGGAAATTTACGAAGAATTTCTTGCTAATTTTCCTTCACAGTCCTCACCTCCAACGTTAATCCATGTAAACACACCTGCATCGCAAGCCGTATTCATTTCCCGTGAGTGCGTACTTGCGCCTGTCTCTTTGAATTCTACACAATTCCCGTCAGCCTATCCCCTGAGCATGAACTTCCGACTTCATTCTTTGTTTGGCTTTGTGTTTGCTGCATGCTTCATGCAATATCCGGTTTGAGTATGCAGTAAAATTTTCTGTAGAAGTCTCTGGGTTATTCGTAAATTGACAAAAGCCGTAGGCTTCTTATTCAGCTGAAAAAGGCCACCTTAGTTTGAAATCTTACTATGCACTAAGATTTCAAACTAAGGTGGCCTTTTTAAATAGGTATGCATTTATTTTCCATCATCGAACATAGTCTTGCTTAAATATGCGTCATTTGTCCTTTTCACGGTTAATCGCATTTTCCCAGTGACATTCTTCTTGAAGTAAGCAAACGGAAATTTCTGATGAAGAATTTATAAATAAATAAATAATGCTGGACAATTCACACAGCATTATCTAGCCCCAAGCTAAGCAGAGCTTGTGTTATGGGTACTAGATAACTGATATACTTAATACAATACACTACATAGATAGATATTTTTTATTATAGATAGAAAACATCCAGAACGCCCTGGACAAATGTCTGCAGATCGTACAAACATTTGTCCCGAGGCGGGAATCGAACCCGCAACCTCCTGCGTCGCAGGCAGACCTTCGCCCGCGGCGCTACAGAGGTCGTATAAAGAAAAATTGAAAGAATTCAAGAATTAAATGAATTGAAAAATTCAAAGAAGATCATCAGAAAATGAAGCAGTTTTATCACACGCCAGTGACATCAATGTAAACACGCAGGAAAATGTAACATTATCTGATACATTCTTCTCCCGTAAAAAATACGTCCAATAACCATTTTCGTCATAAAATGAACACCCTGTATGAGCGTTATTCAATATCACGATATAAAATCTACGCGACGAGTTATGATTATGAAAGAACGAAAAAATAAAATCGAGAAAAACTTGTGTTGGGAAATTTGTGAAAGCAGAGGTGTTAGTACGAACCCTTGTAGGGTAGTTCATGGTTCGCAGAGTCTTTTATTATTGGCCTGTCAGGTTGTTAGATCAAAGGGTCGAAGGAGGGACGGCGATAACAGGATTTTGAGTGGTTTGATTTGGCTAATATTTTCCTTTTTTAAGGAGACTTGGAAGATTTATTTTGTTTGCAAGTTGATTTTCTTTTCTAACCTTTTGTGTTGGCATTTTCGGTTAATCTGCCTTACCAACTTAGTAAGGTTGAAATTTTCTCAATCATATTTACCTACCAAACGTAGAAAAAAGTTGATTCTGTGCGTCAGGTAATTTTTGAACCAGCCCATTTATCAGTTATAATTATGTATCTTAAGTAGGCATGGAAGTTATAGCTACTTTTATTTCACTATCACGTCGTGAAGTTATTTTTTTCTGTCACGGATATATCAAGCGTGATAAATCACGGTCGTTATATTTCATTAGTGATGATTATTATCACAGTGGGTCGCTTGTTATTTTAAACTAAAGTAATTATAAATCACTAGGTCGACAACTTTATTTCTGTATTACGACCTCGGTGGCGCGGCGGGCGAAGGTCCGCCTGCGGCGCATGAGGTTGCGGGTTCGATTCCCGCCTTGGGACAAATTTTGTACGATCTACAAATATTTGTTCCGGGTGTTCTGGTCGTATCTATGTATAATAAAAAATATCTATCTATGTAATGTATTATGTTATGTATATCAGTCATCTAGTACCCATAACACAAGCTCTGCTTAGCTTGGGGCTAGATGATGCTGTGTGGATTGTCCAGCATTATTTATTTATTATTTATTTATTTATTAACAGACAATCTCAGGTGAGCTTAGATTAAAATATCACGCGACTCAAAACGCGGCGTGCACGTGCAGCAGCAACAAGTAAAGATTACAAGTGAGTGAAGTGAAGTGACACTCTCACAACGTGATTTCACTGGTATTGTAAATTTCAAGAAGGTACCAACTTAAATGAGCACCATAACTTCTTTAAAATAAGACTCATTTTCATATGAAGTTTTTGTAACGGAGCGTTATTTATCTAAGCAGTAAGCAAGTTTTAAAAATACTTTAGATAAATTAAAGCCTAATGGTGTTGAGAATAAGATGCAATTTCACTTAAACGCATTCTATCTTGTAGCTAGTGGCACGGTGTCGCTACAGTCGCTCTCGCTCAAATGCTGTAGCTTTGTCTCTTTCGCACGATAGAATTCTGCGAATTGTAATGTAGCTTAGCCCGCGTGAAAAATCACGCTCGCGTTATAAGTAACTCACGGTTTCGATGCATGTAACTGGTGTGGCACGTGATTTATGTTTTCACTAGTGAAATAACCAGTGATGCGTGAAATCTTCCATGCCTAATCTTAATGTATTATGTAGTAAACGTAAGTATCTATGTAGAACCTACGTGAAATTTTCGCGGTGGAACGTAGAATAATCGTGCACCACTTTCGCAGACTGTAAAAAAGTAAAAACATACCCCAGTTCTTCGCCCAAGGGAAGTGACAAGATACAAACCAGCGACTTCATCCGCACATATCAGCTTACGGCTCACTGCGCTTCGTTCGTTCGTTTTTCAAACTGAATGGAACATTTCTACTGGAAGTAAGTCGGTGTGTGACCAACTTCGTGATGTTGTTTTGTTTTGTATTTAGTGTTCGATATCGGATTCAGAAGCAAAGCTCAACAGTTTGCAATATGTACAAACTCTTTGTATATCTATTTTACGCTTTCTCTTTTATGTGCAGGAAAAATAAGTTATTGTACAATCGAAACTCGTGAAATCAGATAGGAAGAATATTTCCCAATCTGATAAGCCACAACCTTGTGATAGAAAAACGAGGAAATTAAAAATAAATCTGCAGAATGTCAATTAAACAATATTATTTTCCTCTGAAACTCTCATCTGAAAAGTCCCTGCTCACACCACTATAACAAATCTTTGACAACCTACCCATCTGTGGAATGCTCTCTCTCTGGACATCAGACGTGCAAAATCACTCCCTATCTTAAAAAAACTGCTTCATCAGCATTATTTATCATTGTAAAAGTTAGACAACCTTATTTTATGTCTATGTAAGTTTATTATAATGTTTGTAGGCTATGTAGGTATTATAGTACGTAGTGTAGGTATTTGGTTTATTTAAATATCTATATCACGGAATTATAACTTTTTATTCTGTGATCTAAAAAATAACATTTATTCACAAAGAAAATTATACTAGTATTTACAATTGAAACAATTGAGCTAACTGCCGACTGTTGCAAACAGTCTACAGATAGCTCAACTGATCCATATCAACACCAGTCGGAAGCGTCCCCAAGACGCTGGCTGCATTGCCACGCTGTATGGCAATGCTGATACGCTGTGCCAGATATTCACCAGCTCTCGGGTCACGCGTCGCTTCGACCAGACGCTCAGATAGTTTTTTGAAAACCCGAAGAGCCTCGGTACCCCACGGACCTAGGGTCTCGACTCCAAGGGGAGCAAATGTGTAGGCTCTGTCGAGACCTGCATATTTGCGCCTCTTGAGATCTTCGGCCAAATCTGCCGCCGCACCCGCCCTCACGGATGTCCTCGGAAGATGGGAAGGCGCAAGTGTGTCGACGCATGTAGCGTCCCACACAATGGGCCTCCCCAACTCCCATGGGACTAGTGTCATACCGTCGGGCCTCTTACCATCGTCACGCAACAGACCATTCGGTTCGAGAATAGCTGGTACGTTAACGGTGACAAAGGCCCGCCGGATGATGTCGTTAAGGCTAGCGTGGCGAGATATCCGACCAGCGGCCCTAGTGCACGATAATCCGTGATGACCAAGCTGTTCGACAGCAGTACCGCACTGGCATTGATGAGGCGCGCAACACCTTGCACCCAACCGGAGACATGTTGCGATACGGAAAGTTACGGGATCCAATAAAGTACCAGTGTTATATGAAGGAAATGCTTGCAACCAATGTCCTGACTCCCATTTAGAAACGGCCAGGAGGCGGGCACGATCTGCAGAGCTGGAGCACGTTTGTAACAAACAGTTCCGTGTCAACTCACACAGAGGCCCGTCCCATTGCCGTTGGGACAAAAGTGATTTTGGGGGAGCAGCATCGGGGCAAGCACTATGCCAAGCCGTTCGAGCTTCGTCTAAAAATGAAATTTTCAATGACATTCCAGGTGGGACCAAAAGAGAAGGATTTAAAATTTTTTCAACTAAAGAACTAGTGCTGTAGACAGAAGACAAGAACGCTGGTAGGGCTACACTTGAAATTTTGCGTAATTTTCTGTGATCTAAATATTATTCAGTGCCACCGTCTATTTTGTTCTTTTCATGTCCAGTCCATCCCAAGGTTGCCTGAAAGAGATCGCTCACAGCCATAAGGCCGCCCTTTGTACTTCCTGTACTCTAAGCTTTTTTCTCAGTATTATTTCTTGTCTTTGTGTGGTAAGTATATTAAAGTATTTTCTACCTATTAAAAACACAAGTTCAAAAAACAAACCGACATTTTCAGTTTTTTCACTGCGAAAATTATACTGTGTTGTTTTCCATTTTCGGAATACGCTTCGCTTATGCTCACTGCTCAGTCATATTTTTGTTGCGATGTTTTCTTTGCCTTGCTCGCTTCGTTGCTTTGTGATGTATGGGATTCTGGAATTCTTTGCAGTTATTTAATTAAATCATGCAAATTGACCTACTCAGGTCCTTGCTTTTATCTGTAGCTTCTAACCCTCGCGTGAGAGCTATTCATCTGCTGCAGTAAGCGAGTACTTAAAAGTACCACTTTGGCGTATGTGCGCAGGCATTGCACGACTTTATCCCATCTTCTCCCTTCCACCATAGAACCAGCAGACGCACAGAAAAATACCACCCGTATCTGGTCGACATACCACAGTAATGAACCAAAAAATTCTGCTCTACTTTTATAATAAGCTTAGCTTCCTAAGAGGCCAAAGGGTGGCTGCCACGGCCAAAGAGTAGTTCCTTTCACGGCCAAAGAGAGCTTCCAGCGTCTGTTTTCCCGCTAGAGTACAATCTTAGAGTCTTCAAGTCCAGGGTAAATAAGTTCCTTCTGCAAAAGCGTGCTCCATCTTAGGCCACATCTTCTGTTACTTTATGTGAGGTGGTGGCCAAACGCTTAACCATTATCAATAAAAAAAAGCGAGTGACAAGAGAAGGTCAACACATGGGTACCTATTAAAGCAACCCCCCGGCTCACCTTTTATTATTTGGACGACATCTGGGCGCAGCAGGCGAAGGTCTGCCTGAAACTCAGTAGGTTGCGGGTTCGATTCCCTTGTATGTTCCTGTGTTATTTGTAAGAGAAGAAACCTAGTAGGTTACCTAGTGGTCTCCTGCAACAGACAAAGTTTGAAACCTAGCTGTGAAGTTCGAAAGACGAACTTTTACGAAGTCTAGAAGTCGATCGCAGGCGGTTTCACTGCGAACTCAAAACTTAGCGAATGCTTCCGTACAGACTTGTACCTGGGTAAGCACATACCTACTGAAACGCTTTAGTTCTCTTCCTACTGCAGTGGTGAACGCACGTACGATATATCCATACTCTATTCGTAATCTTTTAGCACACGAGGTACCAAACATTCATGTTACGAAGACCGGCTGTGCAATTACGGTAAAATCTTCCATTCCCATTGAATGGGCTATCCGGGGAGACTGTGCATAAACGATTTCGGTTCCATGGTACTAATAAAAATATTAGTTCAACTTTCTGGCAGGATCGAGTCGATCGACAACGGAAATTTTATTGTTACCGTCAAAATGACCTAAGTCAAAGTCAATTGTCTTATTACTCACACTTGACTTTTTTTTTACTCGATTACAGCAATTCTGATTCAAAGTTACGAACAGTAAATACATTGCTGTAATGAAACGTAGTTGAGCAAAACGAGATCAAGTGAGAGTAACATAGGTACTCGTAAGGTAAAAGGTTTAACGTTATCTAACATAGCTTGTAGCAAATAGGTAAATAAAAATTAAACAGTGTATTTGTGATATTTTGATGTTGACAGCTTCTTCGTCAATTGGCTTCATCCAGTAAAAAATTGTATGTATTTGTTTTTTTACCATGCGAAGGAATCGAATTCGCTTGGGTATAAACTCCCTGAATCGCGATCCATTGAATGGGAGATTTTAGCGTAATCGCACAGCTGGAGTGATTTTTCGAAGGTTTTTCTCCTACTCATCCTTTCACCACCGTCAAGATTCATTTCGAGGTTTATTCACCTACCCTAGCACTCAAATCGACACAAACGTGGGTAAGTAAAGAATTCGTTTATACCCAGTCTCCCTGGATGGCGATCCATTGAATGGGAGGTTTTAGCGTAATCGCACAGCTGGAGTGAGCGAAGGTCTTTTTCATTGAATGACAAGATCCATTTCAAGGTTTATGCACCTACCCTAGCACTCAAATCGACACAAACGTGGGTAAGTAAAGACAGGCCTATGTCTGCCTTTATGGCGAATAGTAGGGGTGATAGTGGCGCCACTACATATTTAATTTTATAATTACGTTATACAAAGGAATTATCAAAAAATCGGACCGCGCGTAGACGATATCTATCATAAGCTCTTTTTTAATGTTTCTTTAATAGTTTTGTACTGTATTATTTAGGCAGATACTTGTTTCAAGAGTTTAGTTCCTATTGGTGGCCACCAAGCTCTCCAAACAAGGTTTTTGATTGAATAACACAAAACAAAACTATTACAGATACATTTAAAAAAAGCTTATGATAGATATCGTCTACGCGCGGTCCGATTTCTTGATAATTCCTTTGTATAACGTAATTATAAAATTAAATATGTAGTGGCGCCACTATCCACCCTACTATTCGCCTTATGTAGACTAGTGTGGCTCTAGTGAAGATGATGATTAAGTAAGTAACATACAAACTAACCCAATCAATGTATGATTTCAATGAATTTATTATTTTAAATGGTTCTTGATTTATGATTCTAAATTTATTTGTTTAAATGATTTATGTAGTATTTACATAATTATTAAATAATTGACCCGTTACATATTTAAATTATTATTAAAAAAACTATGAACTACTGGAGAGAAAGGAAAAATACCGATGCTGTTCTACTATAAAGTGCTAAAAGTGAAACTTCTGATCTCATGAAGGAAACGGTTGAATGGACGGTATACAACGGGTCCCAATTACTAACCTACGTTATCTGCCAGTCCAACCGTCTGACATTACATTTAATTATATGAAAAACACAATTTTGATTGTGTTTTTATTGAATTGCAATATAATTAAATCGCCGTTTCACAACTAAAACAACAAAATCGAATATCCTTACACAAAGCGCCTAGAAAAACAATGAAAGAAATCAATCTATAGATACCGATAGAATCTAGATCCAATCTGCCAATGAATGCATCGCAAAGAAAAAACAGCTTAGAGTCGCTTTAGATTGAAAATACATTGTGTGATGTGGGTTATTGGATGACGCTGTACCGAGAACGGTAATATTATTTAAAGTTTTCTAAGACAACACCAAACTACTGAATTAATATTGCTGAAATTTTGCACACATAGGTAAAGTTCTGTACCTGAAATACCATTATAGACTAGGTACTATTTATTTTCAAAAAGCCCGAAACCTCGGGCAGTAGCTTGAAAAACTTGGAGACCGGTATCTTCAAGCTTTTCAAGTTGCATGAATTCTGAGTTCACATGTTATTTTTTTTTTAAACATTTTTATTCACAAAGAAAATACAAGCAAATAATGAAAATAAGTCAGAACTAGTATTTACAATTGAAATAATTGAGCTAACGGCAAGCCGCTGCAAACAATCTACAAGTAGCTCAACTGATCCTTATCAATACCAGTTGGTAGCGTCCCCAAGACGCTTTCTGCATTGCCCCGCTGTATGCATGTTTTAAACATTTGTATTTGTGTATGAACTTATTAGTAACCAGCTTCTACCAGTTGCTTTGGGCTTTTTTTGAACGTAAAGTATAGACTTTAAGTTCAAAAAAAGCCCAAAGAAACTGGTAGAAGCTGGTTACTAATACTAATGGTATTCCAGGTCCATAAGTATCTATGCAAAATTTCAGCTCGGTTAATTATATCGGATAATTTGTGTAATGCTAATGGTATTCCAGGTCCATAAGTATCTATGCAAAATTTCAGCTCGGTTAATTATATCGGATAATTTGTGTAATGCTAATGGTATTCCAGGTCCATAAGTATCTATGCAAAATTTCAGCTCGGTTAATTATATCGGATAATTTGTGTGAAAACAACACCAAAACTACTGAGTATTGCCTACTAACTTTCGCTTTTATAATATAAGTAGATTAATCGAAAGTATTTTTCCATGCTCCCTACACGTACCTACACGTAGAGATAAATCATTCTAAAAATGAACGCCGAGTGTAGGTATCTATGACGTTTTGTGGAGGGGGCGTGCATTCATTGCGGATGTAAGCGGGTTAACTACGAACCTTATTTGTGTTGGAAGAACACCAACGTTTCATCCCTTACATCCGTAATGAATTCGTCAAACTACGATAGTTTTTTTAGTAAAATGAGTGTGCATTTTTAGAACGATTTATCTTTACCTTCATACTTACCTAGAGAGTTGTACTTACTTGTACAATTATTTTTAATTGAAACCCGAGGAATGTAGCATTCAGATTAATCCCCTACCGGTTTAACGAGTGTTATTAATTTAAGTCCTATGTAATTCTTTTTAAATAAATAAATAAACTAAAATACGTTTCATGAAATTTCTGTTTTAGTCCCTTTCCACACACATTAGTGCCAATTCAGACGTTGCAAAAACTAAACTAATTGGCAGCACTTAAAATGACGCCATCTTTTTTATTTCGATCCGTATGAAAAGCACGGCAACAGTTTTAGTACAGTCAAATTACTTTTGTTTAATTTTGGCCACTTCTGGATTGACACTTGTGTCTGTATTCTCTTGTATTTATTTATGAGTTAAAAGTTTATCATGGAAAGAAAAAACAACAACTTCAGGCGTTGCTAGATTACAACGCATATTTAAAGTAAATATTTTCAAAGTCAATACTTCAACAGTCTGTTGGCACACTTTCTCATGCAAATCTGCCATAATACCGCAGATAACTAGACCTTGCCCAGTATAAGCTGACCCTCCGATTTGTAAGGGAAACCTAGATTCTGCAAACATATTGAGTGGGCTCGAGGGTCTATTGGTAGTTGCCGGTTTGTGCATCCTACGTTAAGTAGATTCACATGAAGCTTAGCTGTGATTAAGCTTGGTATAGGCAATTGACAGAGATCTGTTGTATTGAAGTGATCCTCATTATAATTTCTTCCTGTGATATAAGTTTCAATAACGAGAAGAAATAAGAGTTCTATATGATCGAATCTATAGGAACATATCTCGATATTAAAAAATAGTTTGATGGAAACTACGTTTGTGCATACTAAAACAGCGACTATTCATATAAGTACTCGAAGTTTCATTCAATTACCATTTTCATCTCCAATGATTTCAAAACAATCCAAAGGTTTTATTGTATTTGTCAGTTCTTTTTAATTTGTGTTTATCACTTTATAATCTACTAGACGGTCGCCTTGCGGTTTCACCCGCGTAGTTCCCGTTCCCGTGGGAATTCCGCGATAAAATATAGCCTATGTCACTCCCTGAAAAGTAAGCTTCCTAACGGTGAAATAATTTTTCAAATCGGTTCAGTAGTTTCGGAGCCTATTCAATACAAACAAACAATCAAACAATCAAATCTTTCTTCTTTATAATAATTATTATTATAGTACCTATAGATTAACTTTTATTTGAAATAAATTGTAAGCTGACCTACTTGAGTTCGACTTTTAAATATATTCTACGCAAATCAAGTTACGAACAAGTTAAAAAGCACAGTTGTGGAACTATCCCAAAGTTCCCCATCAGTCCTGGACCCTTTTCTAAATGAACTAAGCACCAGGTGTCTCCTCCATTTGTTTCAAAATTTGTTAAAGGAAGGTTTCGTAATGGCTGCCATTCCGATAGCACGACAGCCAGACAAAAGGACAACATCTGTCGTTAAGTCGGATGATAAATTGCAGCGTCATGGTACACCCCTTCAATCCATACAAGGATTGAAAACAACCTCTATGTTCTGGAGCACAGGGTTCGTAAATTTTGTCGATTGAGGTCTGCATTGTTTTAGTGCCTGAAGCGTTAGACTTACTTTGTGAATTTCGCTCGTGTCCTTTGATTTAGTGCCTTCAGGCAGCCAAATTGCATTTTTCTGGATGATTGGCCTCATGTCCGATGGTTTTTGTCTATTTGTGGGATCTGTTTTGTGAGTACGTTACTTTTTGATGATGCTTTGCTATTGAAGATTTACAAAATACCGACGATCTGAAAAATACTTTAACTCTATAAACACTTGTTTCAGAAATTTAAGTCAACATATTTATTAATGGGCGGGTCAAGCCAGATCAAGTCATGTTTCGTTTTGTCTTTTGTCTTGATTTCCGATTAATAATAAGAAAGTTACTATCAATAATAGAAACAAATTAGAACTAGTATTTACCATTGAAACAATTGAGCTAACAATTGAAACAATTGCAGACTCAACTGATCCATAATCAATACCAGTCGGAAGCGTTTCCAAGACGCTGGTTGCATTGCCGCGCTTTATGGCTGATGCGCTGTGTCAGATACTCACTAGCTCTCGGGTCACGCGTCGCTTCGACTAAACGCTCAGGTATTTTTTAAAACCCCGTAGAGCCTCGTTACGTCACGGTTCTAGGGTCCCGACTCCAAGAGGAAATAAACTATAATTATGATATAAAAAAGCTAGATTCCCTAATACAAGTAATTTCTTTACTTAAAAAAGGGAATCTCAAACACGGATACATTATTAATAGTACATTAGGTTAAATAAATATTATTTTTTGTATATGTTTCTTGTCTATGTCTTATGTAGTATCAATTTGTAATGTATTTTCGTTGGTGTACAATAAAGCATTCTTGTAAACTCTTTTTCGAAATGTGATCTAAGGCATCATTATGACCCGAAATTTCAATCTCATACATCACTCCCAGAAATTAAATTCCATGTCATTAGATCCCATATGAAGATCAGAGAATTAGAAGGAGCCATTACAGAAAAATTACTCATGCAAAGAACAAAGGTCCTTTGATCTATAAACCTTATAAGATTAAGTTCTACTTGAGTCGAAAATTCATCGCTACATTTTTATCCATTTTCTTGGTTGGTTAAGCAACCTTTCAATAAAGAACTTTCGTAATTGATCCTGAAATTTAGACCAAAGTAAATAATTGAAAGTTGACTGAGGTAATTTTAACAAAGATCATCTATTTTGAGCTCAGATATTTTAGCTATATGTTTGTTTTACCTGAGAGTTTTCTCAATATGGCTAAATAAATTACCACTTATATTTCGATTAAGAGAATAGATCGATTAAGAAATACTGCCATTTTGTGTTGACGCTTACAGCTTCTATTACCGAGTAAAATGTTTCTATATCTATGCCGAAGATCGATCAACCTAAGCCCTTCTGCAGATCGAAAGAGAAATAGTACAAAATGAGTATTTGGCGTACAGTTTGCAGTGCATTTTTCGTCTCAAACGTGCACGAAAAGTGCACAAAAGTGGTCTTAAAAATCCAGCATCCGTTATGAAACAATAATGAGTGCAATCTTGTTCGGGTTGACTCTTATAGTTCATTTATATTGTACGATACGATACGACCAAAAATATCTTATTTTACTAATTCTAGGACATTTACTAGAATGACGACTTAGAGACTGTTCAATGCATTAAAGTTACTTAAAATAATTATGACCCTATAAAATTACATTATTGTCCAATAACAAAAAAAGGTATTAAAATTATATCGTGCGCTCCAAATTCGTTGTATTCTATCATACCTCGTTCGCGTGTTCAACCGGTGATAATGAGGGACCTCATTATTATATATTAGGGTAAAGATCCTGGGATTTTTCTGTCAAGAACAATACTCAGTAGCAGTCTGGAGTCGGAAAAATTGGGGATGTTATACCCCATGCCTCGGAAATAACATTAAGTCATTGACGACCTCTGTGGCACAGCGGGTGAAGGTCCGCCTGCGACGCAGGAGGTTGCGGGTTCGATTCCCCCCGAGACAAATGTTTAAACGATCTGCAGATATTTGTTCAGGGTGTTCTGGATGTTTTTCTATGTAGGTATAATAAAAAATGTCGATTTATGTAGTGTATTGTATTATGTATATCAGTTATCTGGTACCCATAACACAAGCTCTGCTTATCTTGGGGTTAGATAATGCTGTGTGAATTGTCCAGCATTATTTATTTAGTAATTTTTTCTGCGGGTGAACTACGGGTGATTATAAGAGTGAGGGAATAGTGCACCTTGTTTGCACACACACACTTGTGCACTATATTATGTCCTGCACTAGCGTCAACTGAGACTAGCGTCAGCGCCGTGGCTAAAAATTCGGCTAGGAGAATATCATTATCATTTTATCATGAACAAATTTATCAATATTTTAGCTAACTTATAAAATGAATAAATAATGCTAGATAATCCACACAGCATCATCTAGCACCAAGCTAAGCAGACCTTGTTTTCTGGGTACTAAATGACTGATATACTTAATACAATACATTACATAGATATAAAACACGTAGAACGCCCGGAACAAAATATCTATAATATAAAAATGAAACCCGTTTTCCTTGGTCACGGCATCACGCGTGAACGGCTGGACCGATTTCGCTAATTCTTTCTTTGTTGTGTTTGTTATTGTCAGAAAAAGGTTCTTGTGAAAGAAAAAATTAAGAAAGTTGGAAACATAAATTTCCACGGGGGCGAAGCCGCGGGGCGCAGCTAGTACCTAATAATTATTGGAATACTGTGGATAATTGTTAGTCAATCGATATTTTACGATCATCGTGTTTGTTGAACATAAATTCAATCTCAGCCTGGTGTAAACATCCCCAAAGCCATCAATGCTTTCCATACGTAGCGGCGGGCACACCACATACGTAGGCCTGAAAGCATAATACGAACTACTTGTGTTCGCTCGCGGCTCGACCCAGGTTTCTCTTTGATGAGGAAAAGGGTTGATGATATCTTTCTTTTAATAATTTTCACGAGCAGATAGTGTACAACTCTAAAAATACTGCTGTGAAGTAGTGGGTAAACCTGGTAGGCAAACTAACCCCTCATAGTTTCACGCTGGTACCGAGACATCACATAATAATTTATATGTGATGTCTCGATACCAGCGTCAAACTATATTTATAATAATTACCTAGTGCTAGTGTCATACGGCCAACAACGTTCCTTATAGTTACAATTTCATCAAATATAAGCATAGCATATACATACGTTTACGAGGGTAACCACTTTACCCAGTCTACGTCATCGATAAGTGGTAGGCTTAGTACGATATTACTTCATCCAAGGAAGCAAATCCAGCTTTATCACGTTGTGTTAGGGTTCGTAATCCGGAGCTGATACAGGATCAGGGAGTGCCTACGCTGTGATTTTAAGCTTCTCGTCAAAGAGTGGGACTAGACCTTTTAAATATCCTATCCTTCCTACTAAAATTATTAAGCCGAAAGTTTGTGAAATCTGAATTTTTGTTACCTAGGATCTCCAAAACTACTGAACAGATCAAAATGAAATTTGGCGTACGTTTAGAACAAAACCCAACTTAGATAATAGGGTACTTACTCTAACGAAAATACGCGTGCAAAGCGGGTAGAAGCTAGTAATATTGTAAATGCGAAAGTTTGGATGAACGTATTTTGCCACCGTTGTCGATATTCGGCTAGGAGGACTTCATTATCCAGAAATACATAATACTAGTATTTACAATTGAAACAATTGAGCTAACTGCTTACTGTTGCAAACAGTCTACAGGTAGCTCAACTGATCCATATCAACACCAGTCGAAAGCGTCCCCAAGACGCTGGCTGCATCGCCACGCTGTATGGAAATGCTGATACGCTGTGCCAGATATTCACCAGCTCTCGGGTCACGCGTCGCTTCGACCAGACGCTCAGATAGTTTTTTGAAAACCCGAAGAGCCTCGGTACCCCACGGATCTAGGGTCTCGACTCCAAGGGGAGCAAATGTGTAGGTTCTGTCGAGACCTGCATATTTGCGCCTCTTGAGATCTTCGGCCAAATCTGCCGCCGCGCCCGCCCTCACGGATGTCCTCGGAAGATAAGAAGGCGCAAGTGTGTCGACGCATGTAGCGTCCCACACAATGGGCCTCCCCAACTCCCACGGGACTAGTGTCATACGCATCTTAATACTCCATTCCGAACTATAAGTTGTTTGAAGAAACAAACCTCATTAAGAATGGTTTTCCTGGATTTTTGCTGCATATGATAGTTTACTAGTTCACTGTATAGAATTAGGTGTACGTTCAATTCATTTTATGAATATAGAAAACCGCAAATTTACTATTAATTTGTACACTATTTCACATTAGACCAATTGTGATTCAATAATCCTTATCAATTCTCGCTGGCATTGTTTATGAAATTCATTAACTTTAGTACCTGCCTATCAATTAGTAGACAATTTAATTCTGAAAATAGAATTTTGTGTACATTTTGAATCGAGTATAATTGTATTATGTATTATCCGCTTATCTACCAAAATAAATTAGCTGTTAGTGACTGAAGAAGGTTCATGAAACAAAAGCAATACTATAGTGTACGATGCATTTCAGTGACAAGAACTTGCCTGTTTGCCCTCGCAAGACGCAAAACTCATTTCTGTAAAGGGTGAAAAGGTAGCGGGTTCAAGTCCCGTCTGAATCGTAAATTTTGGAAATATATGAATTCTTTGATAATATTTTGATAAAGACACATCAGTTACATGCTGCTCGTCTATTATTAATAAATAAATAAAAAATATTCTAATGATAGATATTTTTTCGCTAGAAAATGCCTATATTCACAAATAAAATTATACTAGTACGAGTATTTACAATTGAAACAATTGAGCTAACTGCAGCCTGTCGCAAACAGTCTACAGGTAGCTCAACTGATCCATATCAATACCAGTCGGAAGCGTCCCCAAGACGCTGGCCATAATATTTTATCTCGCGAAGAACCGACAACCGCTGGGGTAAACGTGTTCTTGAGTAGAGACCGCGACTCGGCAAACGTAGTGTAGGACGCTTCCAGCCAGATAAATCGACCTGCGAAAGACTGCAGGTAGATACTGGATGCAGCAAGCTGAAGACAGGGCGCTATGGCGCTCATTAGGGGAGGCCTATGTCCAGCATGGACTAATATAGGTTGATGATGATGATGACGCAATTCGTATAGGGTTTTCTCTGCTTCAGGAACAAAAACGACGCCCGCAGCATAGTTCTGACGGAAGACCAGCGTTGTGGTGGTCTACAGTGGCGTCCGACTCTGCATAATTATGTTGTAATATCTGCACAATTATCTACGTGATATCTGTTACTAAATCATACACTAAGTCCGACGCCATTTTGTAGCTTTTAGTTTCATTAATGTATGTACTAAGTCTAAGTTGTGTGTAGTTGTTATAAGTTCTTAATTTACAAGTTTATTTTACACTAGCTTCTGCCCGCGGCTTCGAACGCGTTGTTTCTATGGAAAGGTTTTAAGGTTATCTCTATCCCATGGGAACTGATTTATGGGATAAAAAGTAGCCTATGTTTGATTCCAGGTTTAGACTTACCTGTATGCCAAATTTCAGCCTGATCCGTTCTGTAGTTTTATAGTGAAGAGGTGACAATCATCCATCCATCTATACATCCATCCATCCAAACTTTCTCATTTATAATATTAGTGTGATGTGATTAGTGTGATGTTCTGAACCTAGGATAGGTCGTATTTATTTCTAAAATAATGGTGATAATTAGTAGTATCTAATTATAACTGTAAGAAACTAAATGCGTATCCTACTAATCCTATCCTACTAACATTTTAAAGCCAAAAGTTTATGAAATCGGAATTTTTGTTACCTAAGATCTCCAAAACTACTGAGCAGATCAAGATGAAATTTGGCATACTATTAGAGCAAAGCCTAACTTAGCTAATAAACTACTGATTATACCGAAAATATGCAAAGGCGCGGGCAGAAGCTAGTCTACTATAAAATACTGTCTTAGCTAGAAATAAAGATGAAAATTCTTATAAACACACACATGTCCACGGCTGAACTTGCTCCCAGGAGTTTTTTGCCGTAATTACCACGTTTGACAGGCAAATAGATGATCGCAGTGAGAGTGTTCAAAATACACAGAAGGCAAATTATACAGAGTAAGGGCTATTATGATAGGTTACCTGAATCGCCTCTTACAACATCCATGTGCTAAATTGGAAGGGTCGATTACAATGACACCCCAACCGCCACGTGGCGGTCTGAATCGACCCTTCCCAGAGTGAAGGATGGGGTACCAGAGTAACTCCTATCCTCTTAAAAACAATATACCGGCTATTGTAATGCCTAGTTACCCTTATTAACGGTTTTATAATTCTCTAGTAATGCTATTAAACCGGTAAATGAACTTAAGGCTGATTAATTTGTGTCCAAATCAGCACTATAGCAGCTGTATAGCAAGCTATGATTTTGTTTAACTGCAGATTTGTACAGCTAATAGCGTCCATGTGAACCATACGTCAGCTGCTATAGCGCAGATTGTGTTACTTGGGACGGCCTTCAACACATACCAGAAATACTCTAGGTGGAGAGATAAACCATTCTAAAAATGCACGCCCCTCCACTAAACATCATACAATCGGCGTTCGTTTTTTGAATTGTTTATCTTTACCTATGTATCGTTGAGTACCTTCCCTGTGAGAATTTTCAGGCCCATTTTAACGACTTTATTGTGCTTGTATTTTTAGGGTTTTCATTAATATAGATAACCCTTCATTTATTTGCAAATAATTATCGAGTTTATAGGTATGGTACTAAAATTAATTTTAAAGAGAAGACTAAGTTCATTTTCAGTATAGACGAGTAGAAGAGGAATTCGAGTAAATAGCTGATTTGAAATTCACCAGCCGAGGTTTAACCGGTGCAAAGATTTTTCTCGCTTTTTAAGCGAATTGAAATTCTTTAAGTTGCATGAATCCGAGAATAATTCATTTGGCTCTTTCGTAAAAACTTGAAAATCGCTTTCGAATTCTGAAATATAACCTTACTAGTTTCTGCCCATGAGTTCGTATGCGTTGTTTCTTTAGAAACTTTTAAAGGTTCATTCTATCTCATGGGAACTGATTTATGAGATAAAAAGCCAATTACTACCTGAGCGCAAAATCAGCTCGATCCGTTCAGTAGTTTTGTCGTGAAGAGGTAAAAAACATCCAAACATCCATCCAAACTTTCAGATTTATAATATTTGTGTGATGTGATGTGATTTTCCCACATTTTGCAAATATCTTCAATTCTTGTTCACACAAATTCTTTCTTTTAGAAACCCAATTGAATTTAAATGAATATTGCTACTAAATTTAGGTAGTAAGGCATATAAAATTATTGTTTGCCGCAACTCTATCTAACCTGTATCTTACATGAATAACCACTTTATATTATATTTATTTGAGTTGGGTTCGTCATATATATAATAATATCATCATGATGATCATCAACCTATATTAGTCCACAGCTGGACATAGGCCTCCCCTAATGAGCTATAATAATATACCTACCATTAATCCAACGTAAATTTGTAAAAACTTTATTTAAACTTTGTTACAGATTAGGGGATGAAATTGTTGCTGAATTAATTATGATTGTAAAGTCCAGGACCCAATTCTGTAAACCAATCGCTTTGCTATGACAGTGGTATCGTCGCATATTTTTTCTTAGATGAAAGAACCTCGAGATATCTGAACGGAGAGGTTGATAAAATAGTTTCAACCTTGACACTTTTGACGTCTAACAACGTTGTTTCGTCAAAATCTATCTGTTGTTCTATCATCTGAGATTAAAAGCCAAAATGTTCCATTCTTTGACTATACCACTGTTATTGTGAAGCAATTAGTTTAGCAGAATCGGGCCTCAGCAGTAAAACATTATCCTACCTTTCTACGGTCAATTAAAACATCCAACCCTAATTCGGTATTATCCCTTCGATTTCAAAAGGCTTGAGTGGACTTTTACGGCGGAGGTGCTTTATGGAGCTTAAAGTTGAAAAGGCAACCCTAGGTTTATTTCAGTTTACAGGAAAAACACCGTAAATTTATTTACGGTGTTTTTACCTTAGTAAATAAATAAGGTAGGTGTATGAAAATATGATAATCATACAGCTTTTTGCAAAGCAGCGACCTTGATATTAGCTGTCGCTGCGCAGACAGCACGTGAAAAGCGTGCAGTCAACATATCTTTGAGTCAACGAAAGAGGCGGAAGCGGTCAGATGTAGTGCATAAGCGGTAGTGTCGCTTAAAAATTAGGTAGTATTTTTGTCCTACCTTGTAAAGCTTCAAAGTACGCTTGAACAAATCCGCCGGTTTTGTTTAAAATAAAATCCGAGCTCATTTGGTATACAACTCGAGGGATGTGGTAGAACCAGGGTTGAAATAAGGATTCTGAATGCCTTTAAAAATAAACTTAAATTACATGTACATACTCTGTAACAAAACACGAATAAAAATACTCACCTATTTAATATTTAGTAACAAAAAAAAGACATAAGTACCTATTTTATAACTAACTAAGTTCCTACTAGTTGTAATAATGTTTAGTATTTATTTATTATCACTACATAAATAATATTTCGATTAACAATATTTTAGTTATAGAAAATATTTAGTTATAACTTATTTTAGGTCCCAGAGGTTAGTTTAAATATTTGTAAACCTAGATTAATTTGTTCTTATGTATCTCATTTTAAGTAAACCCTGTGTTTGTATGAGAATAAAGTTCTTTAAACCTATTCTTAGGCAGTCCTAATGTTACTGGGAAAATTGAGGCATTTTCCTAACAGGAGGTTGCAGCAAGTTTGCTAGATAAATACCTAAGAATATATTGTTATTAAACCGGATTTAGAAGACATAGAATAGCATCTAGTTTTAGGATCCTTGTTATTGATTTGGCATCTCGAATTCATACTTCGCAACGAAAATTTTGGGAACTTCTCGATTGTCTTTTCATCAATTACGTTATAATACGTAATTATTGATGAAAAGAGAATCGAGAAGTAGAGTTCTAGCAATTATGACAGTTTAAATAAATCTCTAAGCGTACCTACTTGTGAAACTAAGTCACTTTTGTTGGTAAAAAGAAAATGTTTGAATCATGTGCCTCGATACTGGTAAAACACAACCCTCCCCCGTTAATAGTCGGGTAAAAATTGACCGCCGCCACCGGGAAACTCTTGCTGGAATCAGTTCGAAGAGTTACCCTGTTTGTTACCTATATTGCCAAGTCCGTGTCTGCGCCCGCTAGTTACACTGCAAACGTTTCTTGCTGTGACAGCAGTTTCCTGTCCAGCGATATATTGCAATTTGCAGCTCCTCAGGAGGTTTCTTATGTTTTCCTGAATTGCAGTATTTAAAGAAATGCGTTGAGAGGGGCTGTTGTTGCTTTTTTGTTTCTTTTGTAAAAAAATCATGATATTCGAAAAAAGTGATCGTTGTTTTTTTGTTACTTTTATATTGTTATCTTCTGCCCGCGGCTTCACACGCGCTTTTCAAGTAGCCTATGTCCTCCCGGGATATTATTTAACTCCCTGCCAAATTTCAAAACGATCCGTTCCGCCGTTTGGGCATGAAAAGGTGACAGACAGACAGACAGAAGAATAACTTTCGCTTTTATAGTATAAAAGGCTTAGGGTAAAAGTGTCACCGGGTAAAATAAAAGTATGATAGCAACTTCATTCATGTTACAATTAGAAGGTTCTATGAAACGCTATCATTATTATTAAACTCAATAACTACCAGAAAAATGAACGTATTTTTTGAATATTCCAGATTTTAAAGTACCTAGCTCTAAAAGGAAAATCAAAAGCCAACATAAAGAAACCATAAACGACACTTTTCTAAACGAACCAAATAAACCTGAAAATTAAAAATCCGGCATCTAAGCGTTGAATTTGAAAAGACCGCTCGCAAATTCATTAAAGTCAAGTACTTTGTAAGTTATAAAAAATATCTAGAGGATAAAGGTGCCACTCCATATGAAAAGCGGTTGCAAGTGACGGCAAGGAGCTTAGAGATGGGGAGGAGCTCAGGTATTTTGATTTATTTGATCAAAGTAGGAATATTGATTTAAATGCACGTGTTTCTTTGTTAATAGGTAAACATTTGATTTGATATCGGAACGGAATAACATATGACATTTATTCACAAAGAAAATTATACTAGTATTTACAATTGAAACAATTGAGCTAACTGCCGACTGTTGCAAACAGTCTACAGATAGCTCAACTGATCCATATTGTTAATAACAATAACAATATGGAATAACATATTGTTGATGTATTAAAACGGTAAGCCAGTAAAGCTTCTGAGTTTTTAAAAAATAATTTATATTTCGCTGAGGCCTAGTACTATCTTATTAAATTTTTATTCACAATGAAAAATTACAATCAAATACTAGAATTAAATTAGTAACAACTAGTATTTACAATTTAAACAATTGAGCTAACTGCAGACAGTTGCAAACAATCAACAGCTCAACCTGATCCATATCAATACCAGTCGACTTATGCTTGCACGAATGTCCATTTTAAGACAAGCACAAGAATTTTAGCTCGAATATCCATTTAAAGACAAGCACAAAAATTATACGCTAGTAAGTTGCAAGAATCCATGCATGATTAAGATTTCTCAACATTGAAAAGTCTCTCTGAATCTCATCAACTAATTACGCACTGCCAGCCAAGTTCGTCTACAGAATTCATCATAATCGGGGCACATCCCTAAGGCCATTAAAAATGCAAAAGCTCTTTACTTGTGCAAACACCTTTTGTGTGGCGATGCGGCCGAGCCGGTCAAAGTACGCTGGAAAATATATTTTTATTATGCCCTCTGAATGAGCGATGAGGAGAGTGATGCAGAAAGAGTATTAAGTATGTAGTTTGATGAGGTAATTCTGTATGCTTTAGACAAACCTTGGTCAATATTGAATGGAAAGCTTACCCAGGTTTACCAAAAAGTTATCAAGGGTATTGAAATTTAGTGTATGGCGTCTATCTTGTTCTTACATGTCCAGTCCATCCCAAGGTTGCCTGGAAGAGATCGCTCATAGCGATAAGGTCGCCTTTGTACTTCGTCTACTCTTAGCATTTATTTCTGTATTGATAACTGTCTTTGTGAGGCACAATAAAGTTTTACGTATCTATCTATCTAAGGTACGTTTTTCATAGGCGGATTATCGTTTAGTGTTGGAAATGTGTTTCTATGCTTTTGACTGGCACACTTAACTGCTATATAAGTATATAGTGTAAGAAATCAAAAATAAATAATCCAATCGCTCCATTTTTATTAAGCAGAAAACTTTTCAGTTCGTTTTCTTAAAACATATTCTTTAGTCAGAGACTAAGAGGGATATCTACGAAATAAACTCTGTAATTTTCCTCTTAAAACACGTTGTGTACGACAATATAGTTCAAGAATTTTAATATAACGAAGCTCTGCTGTCTGTCGGTACAACGATTTAATATAAATGCTAGTGAGCCCGGGATGCTTTTAGGAAGTCTAATTTGTTTTGTATAATTTAAATAAAATAAAGTTTGTTGCGATAACAATTCCGTTTTAAAATACACTGAATGCTCTACTCGCCAATATATTGGAATTCCGGCTGCTACTGTGAATCGGCCGGTATTTATTTGATTGGGTACCTATATAGTAAAAGTAAAAAGTAAAGTAAAGTAAAAATGCGTTTATTTTGTAACCAATACATACAGAGCACATACAAAAGATAAAAGTTAATACAAAAGTAACAACATATAGGTTACAAAAATGGCTAACACTCAGCAGATGCTATGGTAGGATGTATCCTGCCATAGCGCTGGTCTTCCGTGGAGGCCAGAATAAAACGCGTGAGTCGCGACGTAACTCGCCCATAAAGTTGGAAAATTAAAAATGAAACACAAATGAAAACAAATTGAAAAAAAAAACATGAAAAATCAAAAAAAGTGTACAACAGGTACTTACCGGACATTGTCTACTTTATAACATAATTTTTTTTTAATAATATAATATTTTCATTGAATAAGAGGTGCTGAACGTAAAAACTAAATAACCACCTACACTAATGAAGTGTCGGATTGTGTCATATGCAAGAAATTCAGTCACCTCCAACGCGGTGAGAGTGGGAAGGTAGTGAAACAAAATACTGTCTGTTTTTAGGGGCCAAGCGCTTCAGCCATATAGTTATAATGTAGCCATACGTAAGAAAAACCCTCTTGAACACGTACGTTGTGTTTTTGTCCAGGCGGCCAGTAAATACTGGCGAGGGCTAGACGTATCAAACGAGTTTTTTAAATAAATAAATAAATAATGCTGGACAATCCACACAGCATCCTCCAGCCCCAAGCAGAGCTTGTGTTATGGGTACTAGATGACTGATACTTATTGCAATACATAACATAGATATACATTTTTTATTATACATATAAAATACCCCCAATACTCACAAATATTTGAAGATTGTACAGACATTTATCCAAAGTCGGGAATCGAACCCGCAACCTCCTGCGTCATAGGCAGACCTTCGTCCGCCAGTTAAAGTCCTGCTTCTTTTGTCGTGAACTGGAAATAAATGGCCAGTTTGCGCTGGATGACGGAAACAATATAAAATTAGCCGGGCACTAGATCTAGCGATAGGTATCTAGCCGTAAAGACAAAGCCGAACGGAAGCTCGACGTCCAAATTGAATTCCAAGACTGCATTCTGCTCCGAAAAATCCCAATGTTATTATAGAGGAAGGATACGACCAAGACTTTAATTGTTTCGAGACTGGAGGTATCTTACGTTAATCTAAATAAAGGAAAACTTTGGCTTAGGATACCTATCATCATCATCATTATCAGCCTATATTAGTCCACCGCTGGACATAGGCCTCCCCTAATGAGCGCATAGCGCCCTGTCTTCAGGTTGCCGCATCCAGCATCTGCCTGCAATCTTTCGCAGATCGTCATCCCACCAGCCCACACATTACGTTTGCCGAGTCGTGGTCTTCACTCAAGAACACGTTTACCCCAGCGGTTGTCGGTTCTTCGCGAGATATGGCCGGCCCACTGCCACTTCAGCTTGCTAATTCTTTGAGCTATGTCGATAACTTTGGTTCTCTGTCGGATGTATTCGTTGCGAATTCTATCCTTCAGAGAGACTCCGAGCATAGCTCTTTCCATTGCTCGCTGAGCGACTTTGAACTGGTGGACCAGCCCTACCGATATCTATATTGGGAGCGAATGATTTGATAAAAAACATATCAGCTGGATTTCCACTGCACTTTTTGGCCTTGATAGTTCCACCCAACTGATCACACTTTGCGGCCTGCGCCCAGCGATTATCTGAAACCTTTACCAGACAACAGTCTGACTTTAGTCCACCCGTGATACAACGATACAGTGGTCCGTTCTCAAAAGCCAGAATTTTTGTCAAACGACAAGAACTTCAGAATGCCTCTAGTGACATGGCATGGCAGGGACGTAGTTATAGCCTAGCAGTTTGTTACCAAAGAAACGTAAGTGACGTAAGCAGTCACTTATCAGCTAGCCGAGTGCGGAGTTGCAAAGGTAAGCGTCATAAGTTCAGTAGCTCCATCTAGGTCGACACAGTTTCACTTCATAAATTCTACCAGAACGGCGCAATTACGGAGGGCTCTGTAGTATTAAATTCTTCCTGGATTTGTGTTGCTCGCAGATTTGCTAAATTTGAAAATTGCCTTACCTAACTTTGGGGCAATTTGCCGTTTCAGCTTTTGAGGAAACGAAAATAGCTGATTCGAAACGATTTTTAAGTACAGATCTACTACTACATCTTGTGTTAGCCATAATTAATTTTAGGTGACGCAAGATTCCTAGACTAATAGAAAATGGTTTACGATTTGCGGCAACTTACTTTTCCGCTATTTTTATTCCTTGTAGAAGGCAGAAAAAATTTAAGTAAAAAATAAAATAAAATCCTTTTATTTCGGACAACATTGATCCATATGGGGTTAGTAAAACAATAAAATACAGTTTCATAAATTAAAAAATAAATAAATAATGCTGGACAATTCACACAGCATTATCTAGCCCCAAGGTAAGCAGAGCTTGTGTTATGGGTACTAGATAACATAATAATATACGAGTACATAGATAGATATTTTTTATTATACATAGAAAACGACCAGAACACCCTGAACAAATATCTGCAGATCGTACAAATATTAGTCCCGAGGCGGGAATCGAACCCGCAACCTCCTGCGTCGCAAGCGGACCTTCGCCCACCGCGCCACAGAGGTCGTCTGGGAATTCGTCGGGGAATTTAAAACCACAAAAAATTTACCGCCCTAACATAAAGCGATAAACCTTCATTACTTAGTAAGTACAGGTAAACAAACCAGGGTTTAATCCGTCGGTGCTTATCAAAGACTTCAAGCTCTGTTCTAAAATGCGGTCATAGATTTAAAGACGAAATTACCTACTGTATGTTTAGTTAGTTGTCTTCTAATCAAAACAAACCGAATCTAAAATCAAATTGAACAACAAACAGAGACAACCAAGACAAACTACGAGTAGTATCCAACAAACTTTGTGAGTTCTAACTTGATTTCGAATTTAAATTATTAGTTGCTTTACTTCTTGCAATTTTGGCAGGGTACGGTAGTACGTAGGTACTATGTTTATCTAAAGCCGTCCCTTGTTGCTTTATAAAAGCAACAAATTTAATAATTTAATACTAACCGCGCAATAGAGAAGTGAAGAAGGAACAAACATCTATCGACTCAAACATTCGCATTTCATAATTTATTAATGTGATGTGATTGCGAGACTTGGAACCTGTGATGTTTCTGTTTATATTATTCAAAAATAATAATAATGTAAGGATATATTTAAGTATAGCTATAAGCTGTGTGGTGCCAGCTTAGAATTTGCACCACCCCTTCTCTTCCCGCGGGTGTCGTAAGAGGCGACTAAGGGAAATCCACCGGGAGCGGGCAGCAGCGCCCCCTGCAGAACAGTTCTACCATTGAACTGACATCCCCAACCCGCATGCCCATGCGTGGGGATTATGGGCATTACCCCCATGTGATAAAAGCCAATAAGGCGCTTATCAGGGGGAGGCCTGTGTCCAGTAGTGGACCAATTCAGGCTGTTGAGGAGGTTATATGTAAGTACCTACTAATAAACTAAACAAATTGATGATGTTGATGTCCTTCTAGCCAAATTTCGTCCACTGCGGCCAATCTCATCGGAGACTAGCCAGATGCGCAGGACATATTATAGTGCACAAGTGTGTGTGCAGGAGCACTCTCAAGTTCAAGTTCAAGTTCTTTATTTCGTAACAATAATTAGATTACATGTCAAATTTTTATAAATAATTCATTGTTATTTACATACCAGTAAAATACAAATTTTAAATAATTAAATTAGATGAAATAATATAAGAAAAATATACAACGTAAAATTCACTCAACCAAATAAAATAAATTATCAATTTTATATTGAAAATTAAAATTAAAATAATTGAATAATAAATCTCTATATATAATAATCTCTATTCCCTCACTCTCATAATCCGATTTACAAATTATTGCATCATTGACTAAAAATACAATAAACAAACTAAATAAAAATTGATATTTAAATGGCAATTAGGTAATATTCTCTGCAGATTGCAGATTAGTGATTATTGTAGTTTTATAAGCAAAAATTTAAAAAAAACCCATTTATGTTTGTTGCTAACATAATAATTATTTTCGTGTGATATTTCGTCAATTCTCTATAAAAACCATACCATCAACAGTTATTTTAAATTATTCTTGAAACTATTTGGATTGTCAATTGCTTTCATTTCAGTAGAAAAAAAGTTAAAAATAATTTAACGGTCTGATCCCTACTGCCATATTTTGCTACATTATGCCTCGTTTATACCTCGAGCTGTAGGTCTTTTTTCCTGTCATGTGACTCGTTTTGTTCTCTTCTCTGCAGTTTTGGATGGGAGTTACCTATCGATGAACGCCACTGTACCTAGTTGGTATTTATGTTAACAATCCATGTTTTAGTCAAGGTAATTTCTTCCGACCGTGGATGCGATGGCGTCACAATCGACCTCTGCAACACAGCCCGTAAATATCATAAGACAGCCAAGGGAAGCAACCAGAGACTGACCAGCAGCTTCAACCTGTGTATGAATTTTATACGCCTCTACGATTACTAAGAAACATTTATTAGAGGAGGCATGTTCAGAGGACATATGACTGTGTGCAGTTTTTCGACGTAAAAATATACGTATTTATAAATTTATTGCGTAAAAATGTAGGAAGGCCCAGGGGCCCTATTACAATTCTCCGCAACCGACACTGTCGAACCCAATGACATGCGGCCGACGCACGCAAGTGATAGCTATTCTGTTTCTCTGTCGGGTGGGCATTTTTCATTCGGGCGAGATCCGGGCACACCCAACTACCTTCGTGAACGATCATGTGAATGAAACCACCAGAGAGCATCGAAACCTTGGACAGATTAAATAAAAACAAGTCAAGTACGAGTAGGACTTGTGCGAGGGTTCCGAACAAACTTATATTTACCCTAATGAAGTCCCTTGATAAGAGATGAAGCGTTGGTGTTCTTCCAACACAAACTAGGTTCAAAGTTAACCCGCTTACATTTATACTGGAAACATATATTTGTGAGCCGAATAATTTACACAGACACACTGCGGTTTTTTTGGTGATTTTGCTAAAATGAACGGTTTTCGGTTATTTCTCTTAACATAAAGATAAAAATACATTTCCTTGTGCTGTAAGACCTTGCTTCTTGCCAAATTTCGTGATTCTAAGTCAACGGGAAGTACTTTAAAGGCTTACGTATAGGTTTTATTGCGAGCATCAAAAAATAATTTTTGTAATTACCTATGTATCTTTAAATAATTTATGGTTTTCGGATATTCCTCTTTATTTGCGCTAGCTGTTTGCTAAGTTTAAACGTAAACGGCTGTTACGAGTGATTCTATAATCTATAATATCCCGTGTAGACTCTTTCAATGCCATCCAAAGAAAGAGAATTGCGTCATTAACGTCCAGAGGTTGACATGTGTAAAAACGACACTATTGTAAGCCCGTCTGACCGTCTGATGTTATCGAACCTTTACATACAGACGGAGGGTGAATATTGCCACCTGACGTACTAAATACTCAAACTAGTACCTTGTATTTTATATTTAATATATTATGATTTTTATTTAACTTTCCTTTTTTATCACCTCAAAAATGGATCTTGTGTCTGAAATTAAGAATTAATATTATAGGCGTTCCTTTTTCCATTCGAGGTACGGAACCCTAAAAAGAGCGGTTTTAGCGCCAAGTTTTGGTAAACATAAGATCTTTGTCGTCAGCTGGGGGAAGTTGTTAGTTGTAGGCTTTGCTAAGAGATGGCGGCAGAGCCGCTTTTCTGAAAATTATGAAACGGAGAGTGATCTTTAAATATCATGAGTAAATTTCAATAACTTAGGACGGTACGTGTATAAAATATTTATTTATTTATTAATTTAACAATCATAAATCTACCGAAATTTTAGTGATAAATGGACAAAATATGGTGAAAAAACACATTACGAAAATGAAAAGGTAGCTTTGTAGCTACCGTGCAAATTAACAGTGGTTCTTGAAAAAATGCTGTCAAATTAAATGTTTCGTTCGTACATTTTGCCCATTAGAATAGAGGTGGCCGCCGCAAAAGCCGCCATTTCAAACTTCGTGCCGTAGCTTCGAGTTTTGATGAATTAGAATAGCAATTTGACAAAACGAAGCACGCAACTGTCGATTTCGTCGAAAGCGAATAGACCCCCAAACGAAGAGCGCCAGACGGTACGGGGCGCTAGTATTACATTGTCTATCTGTTACTAAAAATCTCAATTATGTAATAGGTACTAGCGGCCCGTCCCGTCTTCGCACGGGTGAACATAATTTTTTTAAACATAGCCTACGTTGATCAGGGATAATGTAGCATTATTATGCAAAAATAAATTTTGAAATCAGTTCAATAGTTTTTGAGTTTATTCGTTACAAAAATCTTTTCCCTTTATGATGTTAGTGTAGATTATTAATTAGATACATTGTTATTACCAGGCGCGATTGTCTTTTCTTTTTTCACACAATTATCCACGCTGACGTCACTAATCTAGGCTTCCAGCATACGACGAACAAAAGGAGATAGCGCAAGCTTTTGAAAATACTTAAATTAAGAGAAAAAACACTACAAACACTACATCAGTGGGCTTACGCCCAGTTACAAAATTGGCTCTGCCTCTGAGTTGGATGACACAATACTTTGTCTAAAAATGACCTGAAATATTCCAACGGAGTTTGAACGTAGTCTTTGTATAGTAGATATCAACTCTGTACAGCGTTTGGATTCGCTATGTGTCCAAAACGAATGTAGAATTTTTAGAACTGTTTGCGATGTTTCTAATTATTTAGGTAGTAGTTGAGAACAACAAAAGCTGCAAATTCTTCGTTAAATTTGTCAGATCTGAAAGCGCTTTGACCCGACTGTGTAGGAGTTTGTAATATTAGAGGTTTTTTTATATTTTTTTAAGATAGCAGAAACCTTTATTCATAAAGAATATTACATATTATAATTGAAACAATTGAGCTAACTACAGACTGTTGCAAACAATATACTGGTAACTCAACTGATCCATATCAATACCAGTCGGAAGCGTCCCAAAGACTGTATGGAAATGCTGCTGCGCTGTACCAGTCACTCACCAGCTCTCGGGTCGCTTCGACGAGACGCTCAGATAATTTTTTTAAAACCCGAAGAGCCTCGGTACCCCACGGACCTAGGGTCTCGACTCCAAGGGGAGATATTTATATTTGGGCACGTCTTATGAGAAAAAATATATAGGGAAATATAATAACATTTTCTGTTGAAAAACACAGACGCGTTTACTTTGCCAAGTATGTGCGTATGCGTACAGTCGGTGGCATAATTTAGAAAACACCATCTCAGCTTTGCTAGCTCTGTCTTGCTATACCTACCTACTAACTTCAAAGTCCACTCAAGGCTAGTCTTCGTTGGCCGCCGTTGTCGAAGTTTGGCTTGGAGGACATCGTCCACTCACGATGGGATGGGAACGCATATTATTTCAGTTGGTTACTGAATTGGCATTGCTATTCAACATGGTAATTCAGACATCACAGAGAGCTTTCCGGGTATTTGCTAAGATAACATGGATACCAACCATTTGTTCATTTATTCTAATGCGGGCAGCATTAGACACTCAACAGTACGTGTAGTTCGTCCACTGATGAAAATGTCTCTCTCAAACAAAGAAGGTTTTGCTATAATTACATGAATTACCACGCATGGCGGATTGTTGATTGCAGTGAAGGTGTTAAAAAAATTGGTTGTCTGTAAAGTCGGTTTACTGACAATAGTTGAACGTGACAACGTCTTAAGAAAAGAGCGAGGTAACGCCGCATGACGTCATGTTTTTTCGTGCGTGCAGCCGGCTCTATCGAATTATAAGACGTTTTTACGTCAAAAAACAAAGAAGGGAGTTGCCGCCTTTCGTCTCTCTCGTAGGTTCCCTTAGTTGGCTCTTACGACGTCTACAGGCTGAGTTGGAAGGATCAATTCTTACGCTGCGAGCGTCACATATAATTTTTTTCATACGGATCAAGAGGAAAAACCATTAATGTACATACATTTTCATGAAAACACCGCTGACTGTACAAATGTGTAAAGAGTGTTGTATTCCGCAATAGGTACATCCAAAAATCCATTTCATTGTACTGACAGGGGATAATATGGTGTGACATGGGGGAATTGACGGAAAATAAAATGAAGGAAAACAATAATATAATTTTACTTTGTTGTTTTTATTGATGCGGCCTCGATAGAGTAGGTACCTGACGTCGTCGGGTGTCCATGAAAATGGTGCGAAGCGGAGATGTGTAGAAAGATATTCGTCGCCCTATAGGAAAAAACTAAAGATAAACAAATACTACCTAAAGTTACGCGTCTACTGGATTGGCATCGAAGCGTACGGAGCGGCGGCGGCGTCGATATTTAAAATATGCCGATAGGGTGCGTCTACTGTTTGTAAATTTTGCACCGGCAATGAAAGTATTTACAAAGCGTTTGAGTTTGCCGATGACGTCAACCGAAGAAATACCGGTCTCTTGCATCGGTATCGGCAGATATACCGATGCAGTGCTCGCAGTACCATAGAAACTAATGCAAAGCAACAAATCTTTACGCTCCGTACGCTCCGATACCAATCCAGTGGACGCGTAACTTTAATCAGTCTCAATCACAACTTATTCAACCTATTCAGTGTGGTGTGGTAGTCTAGTATTATATGTAGAATAACCAAACCAGCCAAAGAGAACATCATTATGTATTCTTTTGTTCTCAATTATGAAAGGGATGAAACGATGGTGTTCTTCCAACACAAATAAGATTCGTAGTTAAACCGCTTACATCCGTAATGAATTCACCTTAATCTTATTGAGAAGAGAAATTCGCGTTAATTTTTCAAGTAAATGTTGATGATACTGCAGAGATAGTTAATTGAGAAAATAAATAGGTAAATCCACTACCTTACAATTTGGTTTCTAACTTAAAGGAAGTTGATGAGCTTGAGGAAGTTTCTTTAAGTCTTCACAGAAGAAAGTTGCTGATAAACTTCAGCGTGTTAGTTCTGTGCTTCAAATTTTAAAAACGATACTTCAGGAAATGGTTTTTAGTTTTTACCTATTTTATTATTCAAAGATCATTTAAAAACTTCTTACTTGCCTACATCCAGCGCATCCTCTACGTATTCTATGAATATTAAAAAACTATGTATGTAGTAGGTTATATCGGGTTATAGAGTACCCATCATAACACAAGCTCTGCTTAGCTTGGGGCTTAATGATGCGGTGTGAATTGTGTCCAGAATTATTTTCTTCACTGGGATATTGATAGTTTCCTCACTAGCACTGTACAAAAATAATGGGAATGAGTAAATTGTTTAGTCAAGTAACTTGGCTTGAATGACTTTATTCAACAAAATCTCCAATCCAGTCATAAAATAATTTTGGATTGCTACGTATTGGCGTATCTTGTTGATCTTGGTGCTTAGGTAGGTACTAAATTATGATAGTGCTGTACAATCCAGAGAACAAACAAGAACTAAATTTAGTGTACTGCAATGATTACTAAGTTTTCTATCGTAGTCTAGTCTAAATTACGTCGTCAATCAAAGTCTCATCAACTTTATACCAGCTGATAGCGTCATTATCTCCCAAAGATTATGAAAATCACGTCGCGCGAAGATCGACGTTCGAAATTAATACCCCATATGGAGTGCACGCTCGATAGGCCTTCCCGAGAAGTATTTAACTCTTGGACAAGACAAGAAAAAGTTACCGATCTCCTTGGAGCTTTCAAAAAACGAAAATAGGTGTTATAAACTCTACCGACTTATATTAGATCCTTTTTACACATGTACCTATATCTATGCAGAAGCGTTGTACAACCTTCTTTTTAGAGGGAAGATCGGTCCAAGAAAAAAGTCTAACGTGGATTGAAGGCAACATTAACAGTTTTCTCATGAACAAATTTAAGACATCAAGAGGAAATTAGTCTAGAACTGAACGGGTCCTTCGTTCCCCGATCTCGGAGCATGCATTACCGCGTAATCCCAGGATGAGCTCAAGTGTGACACCGAATATTAAACGGGCTTTAGACGGGTCACCCAGGATTAGTTGATCCCGAAACTTTGGGGCGAACTTTAATTATGGTTTGATCACAATAGTTTGTTCTTATGATATCAGTTTTCATAATGGATGAGGGGTGACTGCTACTGATTGATTGAAATTTATAATTGTCTCGTAAGAAGCAGTTATCAGTTTGTGTTCATGCGATCTTTGGGGAGGCGTGGCTAACAGTGGATGTTTTTCAGCTAAAATGATGGCAATGAATCAAATTGATTGTATTAATATATTAAACTAGCTTCTGCTCGCGGCTTCGCACGCGTATTTTCGGTATAATATGTAGCCTATTATCTAAATTAGGTTTTGCTCTTAACGCACGCTAATTTTCATCTTGATCTGTTCAGTATTTTTGAAGATCCTAGCTGAGACAGCAGCGAGTTTTTACTCTATGATCCTAGGTAACAAAAATTCAGATTTCACAATCTTTCGGCTTTATAAAATTACTAGTTTATGCCTGTGGCTTCGCACGCGTTGTTTCTATGGATACGTTTAAAGGTGAATTCTATCCCATGGTAACTGATTTACGGGGTAAAAAGTAGCATAAATGTTTGATTCCAGAATTAAATTTACCTGAATGCCAAATTTCAGCCCGATCCGTTCAGTAGTTTTGGCGTGAAGAGGTAACAAACATCCATCGATCTATCCATCCAAACTTTCGCATTTATAATATTAGTGTGATAGTAGGAAGTAGGATAGTAATAACTACTCGACCTCAACCTCAACAGCCAGCAGGACGCAGGCCACCGCCAGATAAGCGCCTTGTTGGCTTTTATCTCATGGGGGTAATGCCCATAATCCCCACGCTGGGCATGCAGATTGGGGATCGCAGTTCGGTGGTAGAATTGTTCTGCAGGTGGCGCTGCTGCCTGCCCCCGGTAGATATCCCTTAGTCGCCTCTTACGACACCCGCGGGAAGAGTTGGGGTGGTGCAAATTCTAAACCGCCCGCATAGTAATAAGTAATATTACTGCGATTTAAAACGTTAAAAATTTATATATCATGTGCTATATACTATGTGCTTGGCATAGGAAGAAAAAAGTTTCAATCATTAACCAGCAATGTAATCGGAGAGCATAGAATTAGTGTTTAGTTATTTCGTGGATATTTCAGTAAACGCAATACCGACATCCGGAAATGTTTTCCTCGCAATAAATCCTTTCGTCAATACTTCATTTCCTTAACACCTAAATGTTTGCAGATAGGCTCCCACGTGTACGCTCGAAGTAATTTCCTACGGAAATTTTCCCGTTCTGGAAGTTATTTCAGATCTTTTGTCCCGTTGTCCCGACAATTCTAACAATGGTAGAACGGTTGGCGGCGTTCGCGATATGACGAGTGGAAGTTATTTTAGTTTGGTGGGTGCGATGTAATTGACTTTATTCATTATGCCTGTTTGGTAACGAAGTTTTTAAGTACTGTCGTTGACAAAAACAGCCAAAAAGGGTCGAAATCTTTCCAAAGCATTTAAGGCGGTAAGCCTACTCAAATCAGCGCCACCACCTATTTTATTTTATTGTTATGTGAAACGAAGGGATTTTCAAAAATCGATTTTAAGTTTGTGAAAATGTGTAAAGTACATAAAAGTTTTATTTTGTATAGTGTAGAGGTGTGGCGTTCTCTATTTGCTCACCATTGTGGCCAAAAACAGCAACTTAAATAGCAAACTAGTTACTAACACTAACTTCATATTTCATAATTCTTTATTGCACAAAATTGGTACAAGTATAACATTTTCCAGGAAAAATCATGGCAAAGGCGAGCTTAACCCTATGAAGAGTTCTCTTCCAGCAAACCTTATTGGGAGAGAGAGACAAATTTGTAAAAGTGGGTACATGTGCTTAAACAAAGGATACAAGATTTAATTTTAACCTACTTATTAAATAGACTACTACATAATATAATACAGTACATAAAATACTATAACTTAACAAATACTATAATTAGTTAGTAGTACTAACTTACTAGTTGTATATATGTAAGGTTTTATAGATATATATCTATAAAAATATATACAAAACTTTCTACATAAATAAGGTTAACAAATCTTATAAATAAATTACGAAACAGAAAATCAAATTATTAACAATTGAATCATTCTGTACTTAAGTACAGAAGGTTAACCTTTGCTTACAGCGCTGAATATGTTTGATTGCACTCGTGCGCATGCAACCAACCGTGCACACCTGTTTGTTCCCTCCCACAACGGACGATGAGGTTAGCGCTAACCCTGAGCGAGCGAGAGGGAGTGAACCTGGAAGCCGATGCAGTAGGTATGGCTGGGTTGTTTTATTATTTACAACTAGCTGCGCCCCGCGGCTTCGCTCGCGTGGAAATTTATGTTTCCCATTTTCTTAATTTTTTCTTTGCTATAAACCTCACGGAGCCCGAGACCTTTCCAACGAATGCAAAACCGTGGAAATCGGTTCTTGCGTTCTGGAGTTATAGCGTCAGGAAGGAAAACCCGACTTATTTTTATATAGTAGATTATACTACACATAAATTCAAAACAAATGTGAGTACCAAGACAAACCTCACAAGGTTTTTAGGGTACAAATTTAACGTATACTACTGTAATTGTTTTTGTAATGAATAAAAATCGAACAAAAATTGTGCTTAATGACGAGAACAGTTTTGTAATGTTTATTTTTAACTATATTTGTGCTATTTCTGGTCAAAACTATTAGTGGTCAAAACTATTAGCGTGGGAAACGTGAATATCATCCTTTCCAATTGAAATTTTGAAAACCTTTAAGTATTTGGCCGTGATGAAATTTCGTTCAAGGATAAGAATTTATATATAGCAAAAATTTACTTCTTAGGAGGGCCTTGTTGGTTAGCACTATAACAAGTAACCGTGTAGATAGCAAGTTATAATTCAAAGCTGCAGGCACTTTCCTTTCAAATTATTTCATTATTCGCGAGTATCCGACAGGTAGGCTACGCTACGTCCTGATGGATATAAAATGATGGGCGTATTTCACTGAAGAGGCCACTGCCATTCAGGATTCTGTGGAGGTGATAACGACTTGTCATTAATCATGCGAAGTGGCTGTCTCGCACTTGACTTGTGTGGCTGATAGTACAGATTTCTGTACTGGGTCAAATAAAAACAAACACGTTCTTTAGTTCCAAAATTATTATTGTTAAAAATCTGTTACGATCGTATGAGCAAACAAAAATGAAAATCTACTCGTTATATATACAGGGTATCCGGTAATTAATGGATAACCCTTTTCACGTTCACTCCCAGAGAAAATCAATTCATTATTATTGAATTTGTAGCCGTAGTGCCCAATAATGTGACAAAGGTATTAAATTTCGGACTTAAAAGCAAATTATATCTCACATAGATTTTTTTTATATATTTTCCTGAGTGGCCGCGGTGCCTCCGGGGTGATCTCTTACTTACCAGACTCCCTGCGTTAGTGATAATTTATTTGAAAAAAATCTAGCCAGGGTTTTGCACAGAATAACTATAATGTAGTACTAACGTAGTTCTGCGTCAGCCTCTTTCGGCGTAGTACATCAATATAATTTTTTTTCTTTCATTTGACCACAAACAAGGTCATCTTATGTAAAGTGACAGTGTGGACTATGCATTAGAAGACTCTAGATTTACTACGGTCTAAAAGAGACTCAGAAAAAACTAAGTTGTAGTTATTATTATTATTTATTTATTTCCTTTATTAACCAAAAACTTAAGCTAGAAGAATCTAGATTTACTACTGTCTTGAAGAGACTCGGAAAAAACTGAGTTGTAGTTATTATTATTATTTTATATTTATTTCCTTTATGAATCAAAAACTTATTCTATTCTTATTTTTACGACACTTTAAACCATATGAGGTTTGTCTAGTTTATTTATTTATTTATTCAATAACAAAATCCACAGCTCTTAGACAAAAACTTAATGAAACTTATACCATCTAACCTACAGCCAATAAAGGATTTACATTTTATTAGTTTGACACAAGTTGACTATCACTAAATCTAAAATATAGCCTCAAAGCAAAGTTAAACTAAATATACATAAGTCTTTGACGTAAATAAATTTTCTAAAGTTAAATTTTTTATTAAATTACCAATTCCAACTCAGTGCATTAAGAAAACAACAAGTTTGCTAATTTTGCAACTTATTTATACTAATTATTTCTAGTTACTTAACCTATGTGATATGATATTAACTAACTACATATATATTGTATATAACTTATTTATACTACTCATACCTATGTATGTGATATGATATTATATAAATATACATATTCTTTAAACATATAAAAATAATGTAAGATAACACATAGACATAGTGTCGACAGTCACAGTGTCGACATTCACAGCGTGTTGCAACACACATTTGTCATGAAGTTATACTTAAATAAACAATATCATAAATACACTAAGTCTACCTAACATCATCAGAAATTTACACAAATATTACCTACAACTATTAGCCGAAGCACCAATACACAGTTTAAATTGGTATTGCTTATCTGTACAGAGAATGGCAACATCGGAGAAGCATATCTATCTATATCATAAATGGATCTTTATTTTTATTTCTGCTGAATTATCATCTGCTGCATTATAATCTGCTGCCATTATCCACTCTACAGCATCATTAAACTGTTAAGCAATTTAAACTGTGAGTCATCATTTCATTTCAACGAATTTTTTTAATTTTGAGTTAGCGTCGCATGACCCGAGAGCTGGTGAGTGATATTGCAGTGCGTCAGCATTGCCACACAGCGGGGCAATGCAGCGTCTTGGGAACGCTTCCATGATTATGTTGAGTTACCTGTACATTATTTGCAACAGTCTGCAGTTTGCTTAATTGTTTGGAATGTAAATATTAAGTCTAATTTGTTTCTAAATAATTTTCTTTCGTAAGTACCTTCCTAACGAAATCATAATAATCTTGACCAAAAACTGGGAACTTAATTCGAAAGTACCTACCTCTTCAAGAATGCCACGGAATCCAGAATTCTTACTTCACGGTTCACATTCCACTTTCAATTAAAGGACTGCTAAATGAAGAAAAACTACGGAACCTCACAATGGAGATCATTAGTGAACTGGAGAAACTTTTTTAAGTCTTACGTAGAATAAATTAAAGTGTTTCAAAGACATGTCACTACAAAAGGTGCGTTTTGTTTCTTTCTTTAAAAAGAAGCATTCTACCTACTGCTAAAATTAGATACCAGATTACCAAAAAAAAGACTTGATTACGTGCAATGTGTCAGTCGATGCTTTTCATATGCATCTGACTCTGCGCTTCATCCTGTTTTATCCCTATTTTCTTTGATAGGTATGAGAATAGATTAGCGAGGCCTTTAAAACGTTTTACGCTTCCTTGACTGGTTTATAGTGCGTTGCCACAAAGTGATATGGTATCATAGAGAATACTTAGTAGTAAACCTCACAGCCTAATGTATCTCGCCTGTCAATTTGAACAATCACTGTGGGCAAAATTAGGAGTCTAATTATGACAACCAATCGATTCAGTGTGATAACGGTATCTTCGCAAAATCGCCATAATTGTCTCTTACATATAGAATACTGAGATGAAAGAAACTCCAGATAGTGCGTGTGGTGCTATTTGGATGATGAGATTGATGAAATGGTTCAAGATTGGTTTCGACCTCGAAACTTCTGGCGAACGTCCCTCCATCTGTAGTTTCCTTCATGATAGAATACCAAAACATGTCTTTGGTGGCAATTCTGGGATAGTACCTTTATAAAACGATATGTTTAACAAAATAGGGCCCCAGCTTGGACAACATCATCATAGGCTATGGAAAATTCACTAGAGTAGACTGTGCTAAAAAAAAAACTCCTGAAAAATGTGAATGAAAGTGACAGAGGCCGAGAATCTGTGAAACTTTTTTGAAACCGTACCAAATTCACTCTTGATTCTAGTGAAACTTCGGTGGTAAATTCTGAAGTTTATGTGATTCAGTTCACTCCATTAATTCCCGATAACTTTTACGAATCTGAATATTTGATGGCATGGGATTTTAACTTGACTTATTTTTTTTTTTATATATATTATAATTACTTTATCGACACAGAAAATTAAAATCAAATAATAGACTGTCTGCATTCTGCTAAATTGTTTCAAACAATCGAAAGGTAGCTCAATTGATCCATATCAATACCAATCGGAAGCGTCCCCAAGACGCTGACTTTGACTTCATTACTTTTATAATATTAGATATTAGTTAAAAATACAAAAACTTAACTTCTTATAATTGTTACCCTTATCTTTAAACAGTGCCATTTTACTTTTGAAATAAATTACACTTTTACTATGAGATTCTTTTAAAATTGATAACTGTGTAGTTTGTAATTTGTGTCAAAAATAACATACTCGAATGATATAATTTCATAGGTGAAAGTTTGTGCCATTGTGAAGAGGTTTGGGTGAATGCAACGCCAAACCTGCTAAATGGAAATTTATAGATCTGGAATACCACAAGGCTAAATCTTATTTCGGAAAAACACATGCAAAACCGAAGAAAGTAGTTTCCAACCTGGTTACCGAAAAGGTAATGAGTTATAACGATTTGTAATTCTTCATAGCTGGTTACAAAGCTCCTTGAAATTTTAAGACGATTAAAAGGAGCTTTCATGTGATTTTGAACAAACCTAAAAACGGCAAGGCTCGTGGTTCTTTTAACCCATCAAATTAACAAACTCCTCTTTGGTTTCACTTTCGTAGGTACCTGATTTAATTTTTTTCTACTTTTACCTCAATTTTCTTTAACGATGCCTCTCAAAGGTAAAAGAACGGACAAGGGTTGTATTATTTTGTATTTTGGAATTCTTTCGGGATATTCTTTTATTGACACCTTTTATTTTACATGGTATCGAATAAAATTTAAGCTGCTCTAGTCCGAGTTCAATAGAATTTGATGTCTTTAAAGCCAGCTACTAACCGGTGGTGTTACGGGGCGCAAGGTAACATATTATTATCACACAGCGAACGTTCGTTTAAAATACTAAGACGAATCTTCGGCCCTGTACTGGATGGTGATGCTGGCGCATAAGATACAACCATAAGCTTTACAACATGTACCAAGAACCAAACGTCGTAAAGTCCATAAAAGTAGGCCGTCTTCGATGGGCTGGCCACTTAGAAAGAATGCAAGACGACAGAGCACCAAAGCGTCATCTGCGCGGCAAACCTGATGGCCGAAGACCCCCTGGAAGACCGAAACTCAGATGACTCGACGGAGTCCAACAAGACCCAAAGGCAATTGGAGTGACCAGCTGGCAGGAAAAAGCCAAGAATAGGATAGAATGGCGAAATTTACTAGACCAGACCAAGGCCCACCCGCGGCTGTAGAGTGAGTATGATGATGAACGTTCGTTTAGTCATTATGCGGTAAAAAGGGACTCGCAACGAGCAACGAGACGGATTTTCGACGATTCATGCTCGCTGCAAATGGTACAATACGCCCCGTGTAAGACCGGTCAGGCTTTAGTTAGACCTTCTAACCTGCATTACTACCCAACACTTTTCTAACAAGGCGAGCAAAAAGTTACCTACCAAAAATCGAAACAGCTGTGCAATTACGCAAAAATTATCCATCCTAAAATTTACATGAGCATTGAATGGCCTTAAAAGCCATTTCAATGGTCATACCCATACAATAGCAAATTACGAAGACCATTCAAGCTGTGTGGTTGTTGTAAAATGGTTGTTTTTGCTGCAAATAGATATATTTTATGTCTATGTTACGTTTATGTTTATCCTACAGACTGTGTGGTGCCGGCTTAGAATTTGCACCATACCAACTCTTCCCGCGGGTAGCGGGTGTCGTAAGAGGCGACTAAGGGATATCCACCGGGGGCGTGCAGCAGCACCCCCTGCAGAACATTCTACCACCGAACTGCGATCCCCAACCCGCATGCCCAGCATGGGGATTATGGGCATTACCCCCGATGAGATAAAAGCCAATAAGGCGTTTATCAGGGGGAGGCCTGCGTCCAGCAGTGGACCAACACAGGCTGTTGAGGTTGAGGTTGAGGAAGACCATTCAAAGGGCTTTGAAATGTCAATTCAAGATGGGTGGTTTTGCGTAATCGCACAGCAGATCATCTTTAGACTTTAGACAATTATTAGTTGGCATATGCTATATAGCTATGCATAAATTATTAAAAAAATAAATTGGTACTTACACAGTGGCCCCCAAAACATAATTTCTACATTGCGACAAAGTTAAAATTAAATTGGCTTAAATCAAATCTTCACACCTTTATTCCCTTAGTGTAAAGAACAAGTTCGCTCGGCAAATTGAGTTTTCTATTGCAGGCTGTAATTGATGTAATGAAGGTTTGGCCGAAGGGCGTCTCTTCTCTCCCTAATTAAGATGGTACTTTGTGTTTTTTCATTAGATACTTTTCTGAATTAACTGCATTAGTTCTAATTAAACTTCCCCTCAAATTAAGAAGAATCAAGAAATACTGTCTTTGTGTCGGTTTTTATCTTCAGTCAGAGTCAATGTGCGAATAAAATTTATAAAATAAAAGTACCAAGAATCACCAGCAACATCTTGTTTTGGTACCATATCATTAAATCCGAGGTCTTATCCGATTTCTCTGTAAACTTTTAATCAGCAAATAAAATAAAATGTCATTTATTTTATTTTGTACTTCTTCTTCTTATAGTGCCTCTCCATTACTGAAGGTCGGCGATCATCCTCTTGAATTTTTCCTTATCCAGGGCTAGCCTAAATAGTTCTTCTGCCTTCTTAATGCCAGTCCATTGCCTTATGTTGCGCAGCCAGGAAGTCTTCCTCCGACCAACTGCTCTTTTACCCTGTATCTTCCCCATCATGATCACTTGCAGCAGTTGGTATCGATCATGTCGTAAGACATGTCCGAGATAGGCAACTTTTCTCTGTTTGATGGTTCTTACCAGGTTAGGTCTTTTAACTCCTATTCGTTTGAGGACGTCAATGTTCGTGACCTTTTGTGTCCAACTTATACGCAGCATGCGACGGTACACCCACATTTTGTACTTATAAAATAGGTATTATTAAAATTACTCACTTGTGAACTTAACCACTAGATTTAACTAAGTGTTGTACGTTCACACCGAGACAAAGTACCTTCTCGTGTTTGTAAGAATCATCAGCTTGGACCTCACGATACAGGCTCGGCCTAGTATGAGATCCATCGGTAAAACTATAATCTCCAAACTGTTAGCAATAACTATGTTCTATCAGTTTTAATAGGCTAGAATAATAATGTATCATGTTATAATGTTAACTCTGCCTACCTATCTAATAAGTGCCCAATATGCTGTGCCCCGTGCCTCGCAAAGCACTTTAAGCCGTTGGTCCCGCGCTTGACCGTGTCGGTCTACCGTCCCATCGGATTGACGTGTTGTTCTTGAAATGAACGAAATAAATGATTATTGATTATTATTGATTATGAGAGTGACGGAATAGAGAGTGCACCTGTGTTTGCGCATACACTTGTGCACTGTAATATGTCCGGCGCATCTGGTTATATCGATGAGACTGGCCACCGTGGTCGAAATTCGGCTAAGAGGACATCAAACATGCTGTAAAATGGTTGTTTTTGCTGCAAATAAATATATTTTATGTTATGTTTGTTTATGTTACGTTTATGTTTATCCTACAGGCTGTGTGGTGCCGGCTTAGAATTTGCACCACCCCAACTCATCCCGCGGGTGTCGTGCGACTAAGGGGTATCCACGGGGGGCGGGCAGCAGCGCCCCTGCAGAACAATTCTACCACCGAACTGCGATCCCCAACCCGCACCGAATGCCCAGCGTAGGGATTATGGGCATTACCCCCATGTGATAAAAGCTAATAAGGCGCTTATCAGGGGGCGGCCTGCGTCTAGTAGTGGACCACTACAGGTTGTTGAGGTTGAGGCTTTCCTACACTAGTTGGGATCTTCTTCTTCTACATAATTATATCATCACCTTTGTTATCGTTCATAGCCGTGGCGGTTGCGGTAAGATTAAACCCTTCTAACTATACTCGTGGATGTCGTAAGATCCCGCTATGGCTACCCAGAGACTGGCCAGCAGCTGCCTTCTGTGTATTTTAAAACTTCTACAGCGATTATCAACCTACCTGCCAAGCGTGGTGATTACGGGACAACCCCCCTTGTTTGGAGAGACCGTTCAGCAGTGACCTACGGAGCTGAGACGTGGACACTCACGGTAGGGCTGGTCCACCAGTTCAAAGTCGCTCAGCGAGCTATGGAAAGAGCTATGCTCGGAGTCTCTCTGAAGGATAGAATTTGTAACGAATATATCCGACAGAGAACCAAAGTTATCGACATGGCTCAAAGAATTAGCAGGCTGAAGTAGCAGTGGGCCGGCCATATCTCGCGAAGAACCGACAACCGTTGGGGTAAACGTGTTCTTGAGTGGAGACCACGACTCGACAAACGTAATGTAGGACGCCCTCCGGCCGGGTAGGATGACGATCTGGGAAAGACTGCAGGCAGATGCTGTATGCGGAAATTTGAAGACAGGGCGCTATGGCGCTCATGAGGGGAGGCCTATGTCCAGCAGTGGACTAATATATGCTGATGATGATGATGATGATGCTCAGCAGATATGCACAGAACGCTGGCACGCTAGCATGCTAGCAAATACAAGCTTACACTTCTTGGTTAAATCCTACCTACTCTACAATAATAATAATAATGTTGTCTAAATACAGTTATCGGGAATACGTTGTTAACAATTCGCCGAATGCTGATTTGGCGATTAAGCTGTTCAAACGTTTGTCTATGTAATTGGAACGATAAGTACTTGTTAATTAATCGTGGTTAGGTAGTTTACCTCAGTTTGTTAAGTAAATACATCGAAATAGAATCTGAACTACTTCTTTATACCTACAAATATGTTATGGTAAGGAAATATGGTAACCACTACCAAACACTTATTGATGTCTTTCAGCGATGAGTTGTATGGGTGTTTTCTAAGGAAAAAGACAATTGAAAGACAAAATCATGGTGAAAACAATAACATTCCCACCCACAGAAGGAGATAGCCGATCGGTAGTCTCGATATAGTTCTGTGGTAGTCATGTTCACATCGACTGGGCGGTAATAAACCAGTGAAATGATTTTTAAAAAGATAATGAAATTCGTCAGCATTGCTGTCTTGATATGGCTTGTGGCAGTTTTAAGTGTTTTAAGGCAGTACCAAAAGATGAATAATTTGAAGTTAAGTGATGTTTCGTTTAAATTTCTAATGAACGACAATTTGTGCAATAATGGTAGTTGCATCTATAAGTCTCATTTTGGTGGTGAGTAATCGCAATACCTATTCGTTTTGAGTTTCGAAAAGAACCGAAAGACTTTGACAGGGTAAAACCATTTGGTTATTGGCAGAAATTCTACTTGGGTCCAAATCAGTTCAGGTCCAAGTCACAGTTTCAGCACAGTTCAAGTCATTATAAAGCTATCGGGACTAAAGATCTGACAGTTTTGTTTTAAGTTATAAAAAAAATCTAGACAATCGCCGGACTGTGTTGGACGAACAACTCGCCTGTACTTAGTTTAAGAATCCTAGATATTTCTTGTAAACGTAGTAAATCCGCAAGATACCATTATGGTCGATTCGATTCGAATTTTTACATGCTTTTATTTAACAGGTCTGCTTAGCTTGGGACTAGATGATGCTGTGTGGATTGTCCAGCATTATTTATTTATTACTAGACGATCGCCTTGCGGTTTCACCCGCGTAGTCCCCGTCCCCGTGAAAATTCCGGGATAAAATATAGCCTATGTTACTCCCTGAAAAGTAAGCTTCCCAACGGTGAAAGAATTTCTCAAATTGGTCCAGTAGTTTCGGAGCCTATTCAATGCAAAAAAACAAAAAAAAAAAATCAAATCTTTCCTCTTTATAATATTAGTATTGATATATTTGGAACATAAACAATTTAGGTAATTATCATTATAATAAATCATTTATTGTTCTCTTCACACAGTGATCGCACCTTTAAAACTAGAATAGTTAGTATAAAGCAACATTGCATGATAATGGTGCCTGCTTTAGGTTTGTAAAAAAACGTGTGTTTTTATTACTTGCCCTGTTGGTGTGGATGGGACAAATAATAATAATAATAATGCTGGACAATTCACACAGCATTATCTAGCCCCATGGTAAGCAGAGCTTGTGTTATGGGTACTAGATAACTGATATACATAATAATATACGAGTACATAGATAGATAGTTTTTATTATACATAGAAAACGACCAGAACACCCTGAACAAATATCTGCAGATCGTACAAATATTTGTCCCGAGGCGGGAATCGAACCCGCAACCTCCTGCGTCGCAGGCGGACCTTCGCCCACCGCGCCACAGAGGTCGTCGAATCTTACAACTGAATTTAAGACCAGTTATCCTCTTCCGGTTCAGCTGATATTTGGCATAATGCATATAAGTTCGGTGACAGTGCAATGTCATGGTACTACCAAGCTGGTCTGATGATAAAAACAGAAGGTGGCCATCCTAAACGTAACAACTTAGCCCCGTCGAGTTTGGGTTCGTTAGATTTGTCTTCCCGAGCACTTTGGTCCTAAAGATGATAAAAAAGCTTGTTTGTAAAAAGTTTTATAATAAAAATGTATTTGTTTCAGCTTGGGATATGATACCGCCAACTAGTGGTATATTATCAAACGAGGAAAAAAAATCCATCATTAGAGAATTTGACTCTCGCCCGGGTAAATAAATATTTTCTATACTACTAGCTTCTAACCGCGACGAGTAGGAATGTAGATGTAAAATCCAGATCTAGAACTACAATTGTGCTAAGTTTCAGCCAGATACGTTTAGTAATTTTGGCTTGAAGCGGTATCAAACATCTAAATATCCTAACGTTCAAACATTTGCATTTATAATGTTAGTGGAATTCATCATCATCAGCCTGTATTGAGATGATGATGCTGTGATCCCAATAACTCAGTTATTTCAGGTGAACATGGAAAGCGCGTTGATCTTAACAAAGATCTGAGGAAATCAACAAATAGGAAAGTTAAGACAGGTTGGGAGCAACACGCTTTCAATGAGTTTGTAAGTGATCTAATCCCACTGAATCGGTCTTTACTGGAGGTTCGAGATTATAGGTAAGTAACCTTTGGCCAACTAGTTGAGTTAGTGACCATCGGAAGGTTGAGTAAACGTTATGCTCATTCTAATTTTCGGAGATTTAGTAGGAACGCCTCAATCAAAAATAAAATTGTAAACATTTTTTTACATTCGCATTCAGATAAGGCTATCTTCAACAGGCCGGCATCGAATGATCCGCGCTAGTCGCATCAGACGGATTTTTTAGCGTTATGCCTCGTGGTGCGTCCTCTGTAACCGCAGCAACTGTTTTGCCGACCATTTGCAAACGAATAATGACGTCATCCGCACTAAACGCAGGCCTGAGTCTGGCAAGGCGAGATAGGTTTGGGCTATTCAGACTCTCCGCTACCGAGTCGTCGACATGGAATTCGACACAGATTCACGCAAAATTCAAATATTTTAGCGGTGTTTAATATTTTCTGCGTTCTTTATGGAACTAAACTACCAGAAAAGTAGTTTTTCACAAACAAAAAAAAAATTTATAATATTACTATAATTGAGGTAAATTATTTTCGCGATGATCATAATTTTGTTTAACATTGACATTCGATATCGATAAATATATATGCTTGCCCAACTGGGGTGTGATGCTTAACTTTGAGTCGGCCAATCGGAGTCCAGCGGTCGCCGTAGTGATTTGGCGGAATTATTGTCTAAACAAAATAAATTGCATTTCCTCTCTATTGGGTATGTGCTCGATGCGCCAAGATCAGCTCTCGTTACTAACGTTAAATGGATTCGGGGCTCTGATCACCGGTATTGCTGACAGTCCGATGCGTCCGCTCCGTGCTGTGGGGATCAGTGGACATACTTCTATAGCAAACCGCACAATTATTACTATAATCAATTTGATGCGGTCAGTGAGGTGCGTCTAGTGCCGTCCTGTCGACGCTAGCCTTAAAGGCGCATACTCGACCCAAATCAGCGCCACCATCTATTCATCTTCTTAATATGTTAAACAAAGGAATTTTCAAAAATCGAACTTGCAGTTCGTGATACCTATCATAAGCTTATTTTTAAATGTCTGTAAAAGTTTGTTTCGTATAGTGTAGGCAGAGATGCAAAGTTGCTCTTTTTCACTATCGTGGACAATAAGAGCAACTTCGTATCTCTACGATTTGGGACGGTTATGGCTAATCACGTCTGAAATGAATTTTTGACAGATTTGTTGCGGTTGAGTATTCAGGGGTTAACGTTAACTCAACCTTCGGAATATGGATGTGAATAGAAAATGATAAGTAACTGATCTTATCAACGAGTAAAAATTGATTATATTTCCGTGACTTTAATTTGTAAATTTGTAATTTTAAAAGGACTCCTCTGAGACTGATCGAGTAGTGGATTGTCCCTGAATAACCAATATTATCCGACGGTTGTTCGTACGCTGATCATCATCTCTATAATTACCCAACGAATGACTGATCAAATCTTTTTTCAACGTCAATTCGGCAAGAGAAAAAGGAATTTGTCATGATATTTTATTATTTATTAGTTAATCAGGATATGTTTTATTCTATTTCTCTTCGTATCAGGTGTAGAAATAAAAAATATCCAACTACTCTACCAAAAGCATCCGTCGTAATTTGCTTCCACAACGAAGCGTGGTCAACTCTGCTGAGAACTGTACATTCAGTGATCAATAGATCTCCCTACCAACTGTTGGGTGAAGTCATTTTGGTGGATGATGGATCTACAATGCGTAAGTAACGATTGGAAGGATTGCCTATTTTAGAAGATCTAATCTAGACCTTTGTATAAATTTTGCAAATTGCATGCCCTTTAATCGCCTATCGGATACTGAAAGGAACTATTTATCATAGCATGATTTCGATCTACTACTTGTAGTTTCATACGAATTCGATTATAGTTGCTTTGAGTGATTTGTTGCAGTTTGGCAGTACGAATTTTACAAGTCAGCGGTACCTAGTAAAATAACGTCTTGATTTTTTTTTTCGTTTTGGTGTGGGGCAAACTCATATCTATTTATGCCTTAGATGATATCTTACTCTTAAATGAAATATGTTATTTTTTATTTAATTTTTGCCTATTTTATTGTTTCTCCATTTTATTTTACTTGTTAATTATTTGGTTTTATTAATTATGTATAATTTGAAGATAATTTCGGTGTACTGTATTTTTAATTAACTAAAGTTCTAATACATGTATTTAGCGTAGTTAGTGCTTTGATTAAGACTGTAAGCTAACTACTGTTTTTAAATAAATTAATTTTAATAAATAAATAGGTGTCTAGCCTCAGGGGATGTAGCCATAGGATGGAGAATGGTCGTAGGTAATCTTTAAAGGGTAGTGTGAAAACTCACATTTCGTATTTATGCCGATTGCCATCTCCGAAAAACGGTTAATCTATTTATTTTCCCTGACACTGGTGTCCTTCAAAGTGATTGCTTTACGTAAAAGTACTAAAACAAGTCCTAAAGTCGTATTAAAAGTCTCTTCAATATCATTACCAAAGACAGCTGCCACCTAATAAAAAAAATAGGATCATCGATTGTGTTTTTTTCTTTATTTACAGATCATCTTAAAAAACCTTTAGAGAAGTACATGGAAAACATAGCTAAAACCAAGTTGGTCCGTATTGGTAAGCGTGGAGGTATAGTGAACGCTCGACTCCGTGGGTTGAAGCATGTAAAAGATTCTATCGTCGTCTTTTTGGATAGCCATTGTGAATGTGCCCATGGTAGGTATAATTAAAGTAACTACAGGTTTCTATAGTTTTTCAAACCTACGCGAACACAGAACCATGATTCTGAAGACGAGATTAGGGTAGTTGGAGAAAATGCTGACTCCGCTTCGTAGAGGCTACATGTATAGTCCAGTCATCACGTGACCACGACACAGTGTAAACCTGTTAAAACGTCGGGAAAAATAGGTAAACAAACGTTAGCAAAGCAAAGCCACCACCAAGACAGGACAACAACTTCCAAACCGAAACCAAACTTGCATGAAAATAGGCACAAACCGGAATATTAAATCGTGCCTGATTAAATCTCCGTGCTTATTTTTAATCTCCAGAAAATTACGATGCAATACAATCATTACTTTTTCCAGGTTGGCTAGAACCTCTTCTAGATCGCGTGGCTAAAGACAACACCATCATTGCGAGCCCAGTGGTAGACCACATTCACGACGACACCTTCGAATACTTCTCTCAACACAACCACTACCTCAAAATCGGAGGCTTTTCCTGGGATCTCAAATTCAAATGGATATCAATACCAGAATCGGTGAAAGCAAAAAGGAACAACTCAGAGCCCGTTAAAACACCAACTATTTCGGGTGGACTGTTTGCTATCAATTTAGAGTTCTTTCGACACTTGCGGTTGTACGACGATGGGTTGCTAATGTGGGGTGCTGAGAACTTGGAGTTGTCGTTCAAGGCTTGGATGTGCGGGGGATCCCTGGAAATCGTGCCGTGTTCTCATGTGGGTCATGTATTTAGGGACAACTTTCCGTACGACATGAACTCGAGAATTATAAAAAGGAACTGTTTGAGATTGGCTGAGGTGAGTCTTTTTTTCGTACCTATATTTTTTGTATGTTTATTAGGTACCTACTGGTTCTCTAAGCGGCTTCGCACGCATTATTTTCGAGATAAAATATAGCTTATAGATGCTAGTACGTTATTCCAAGTCATTTAGGGCCCTATCACTCCGGCCAGGGGGATGCCACGACGACGTCGCTGGCAACGCATCAAAACTTTTCATTCTGTATTGTATGACAGCCAACTCACTTGGCAACGGTTTGGCAACGTCGTCTGCCATACAACAGTTTGGATACGTTGCCAACAACGTCGCCTTGGCCTCCTAGTGAGATAGTGCCCTTAGGGTCTTATTATTCTTCTAGATCCCAAAAATCACAACTTACCGAACCTAAGTCAACTACAAAATTAAAAATAAAAAGGAAGAATATTTTATTTCCAGGTATGGATGGACGACTACGCAAAATACTTTTACGAAAGAATTGGATATCACAAAGGTGATTTTGGTGATGTGTCCGAGAGGAAAAAAATTAGAAAAGCATTAAAATGTAAATCATTTGGATGGTATTTGAAGAACGTTTATCCACAGTTGATTGTACCTGATGTTCACGTCGCAACCGGACAGGTGAGAAACACAAGTTTAAAAATAATCCTCAGCCCTAAAGTTTCATTAAACCGTGGCCGTGTGGCGCCAGCTTAAAATTTGCACCACCTCATCTCTTTCTGCGGGTGTGTTAAAAGGCGACTAAGAGATATCCACCGGGAGGCGTTCAGCAGTCTCCCTGTGAACAGAACAGATCCACCACCAAACTGCATGAGGATCATTCCATGTCCCTCTAATAATAAGAACCAATAAGGCAATTATCAGGAGAGGCCAATGATCGATGGAGGCTGTTGATGTTGAAAGTTACACTGGCGTTAGCATGGCGTCTTGTATTAGGTACATAATGCGAGGTGGTGGCTAAACGGTTAACAATCTCTCAGTAAAAATACACAAAAGGATTTGAGCCTGCTTTGCCGCTTTATTTGAATAATTAATGATTCAGTTTATGAACGAGCGTGCCTCCATACCGCGATTTAGCATCAATTATCTCTTATAAATGAATGGATAAATGTTTCAATGTTGTTTTCAGATAATAAGCCTCAGTGCTTATGGACTGTGTCTTGATGCTGGAACTCGGTTTAATAATAAAAATGTTAAATTGCTACCTTGCCACGGTCTTGGAGGAAATCAGGTAACCTACCTGTTGTGTGATAGGTTTAAATAAATTAATAGTGCTGGACAATTCACACAGCATTATCTAGCCCCAAGCTAAGCAGAGTTTGTGTTATGGGTACTAGATAACTGATAAACTTAATACAATACACTACTCAGATAGATATTTTTATATCTATCTAGAACTACTATTTTATAGAAAACATCCAGAACACCCTTATTAGAATACCTGCAATTTATACAAACATTTGTCCTGGGGCGACAATCGAACCCGCAACCTCCTGCGTTGCAGGCGGACCTTCGCCCGCTGCGCCACTGAGGTCGTCAAGGTAACCTACCTATTGTGTGATAGGTTTATAATATCTTAGAACGAAACTATTACTATGCACAGTAAGTAATGCAATTGTGCTTAATGTTTGTTCAGTTTAATACTGATTAAGCCTGCCTGCTATGTTTTGTTTAAACGCTGATCTGAATGCATTACAATTCAGACATTTTGTGTGAGTTAAAGAATATAAAGGTGATATTTATTGGATTCTTTCAGATGAACATTAGTTTAGCAATAATTTATATTAAAAAAATTGTTCCAGTTCTGGTTTTATTCAAGAGATGGAGAGATAGGTCGAGACGAGCACTGCTTGGAATATATTTTTACAGATCTTAAACTAACCCCGTGTAGAAAGAGAGAAGTATGGCTTTACGATGACACGGTAAACCTTAATTATTTTATCTAGATAGTATTCTGCAAGCTTAAAGTACGTAGCTTTGACGCTCATTCGGAGAGGCCTATGTTTGGCAGTGGCTAGCATATTCTGATGATGAATCTGGATGTGGGTTCGTCCATTAATCACTTGCTTTTAGCAACATTTTAGCCCCCCCTCACTCTGGTAACGTGGTGAGGTTTAAGACAAAATACAAATACAAAACGTTTATTTCAGAAATGTGTGTAACAATTAAGTAAGATTTGTCTCCTGTGGTAGCTACAATGTATCTGTGTTACAGGCGAACAGTTTCTTCAATAATCAATAATCATTTATTTCGTTCATTTCAAGAATAACAAGAATGTTCCCTTTCATACTTCACATAATGTGTCCCGTATGTACTTGACATAATTTAACATATTATATCTTAATGTTAACTTATCTATTATTTTAATGATGAGTAAGTAGGTTGCAATGCACTGTATCTACTCATGTTTACTTACATACATATTATTATCTTATTGCTAAGCATTTGTTTACGTAAGTACTATGTTTTTTAGACTACCGCCTACGCAAGATCACGTTTTTTTGTAGGTATAACAAAGTATCAAAAAAATATATCAGAATATCCACATAGATCATAGCGCACACCTGCATTTTAATTCATTCGAGACATCATCATCATCAAATTTAATTCTAGAAAATTAGGCACCGTGATAAAAATGTCTGTCGGTGTTTATAAGTCGCGCGCTCAACGTAAAAATAAATACTTACACGTGATTTTTTGCCAAACACCCCTTGTGATATTGAGATTTGAGATTTTTTCAAACTCCCTTTCGAGCCTCACGTGATTAATGGACGACCCCTCCATGACTTCCTCTAGATAGAGGAATCTTCTAAGTAGGTACACTAACAAGTACCTACTTGTTTAGACTGGATGATGATCTTTATAAACCAACTAGCTGCATTCTTACTACCCGTTGTCTTATTGCCCGTTTTCCCGTAGGAATGAAGCATTTTCCCGCGGTAGAAAGTAGCCTATGTTCATCAGGAATAATGTGGGCTTCTAATGGTAAAAGAGTTTTTCAAATCGGTCCTGTAGTTTCGGAGCCTATTCAATACAAACAAACAATCAATCAAATCTTTCCTCTTTATAATATTATAGTATTTAACTGATTATTCATGACTAGGTACCTCTATTGTATATTGTAGCGTAGATAGATATACCTAGAGTTGTTTTTTGTTGTATGTTTTATTATTATTAATTTTTTTTCAGACAAGAAATATAGTACACTCGAATACAAAGTACTGTCTGACCGTGCAAAAATACAACGTAACATTGGAAGCTTGTTTGAAACCTAGTTATCAAAAATGGGCCATAGAAAACTACGAGCCCAAGAAAATGTCACCTAAATTACAGAAGTACTTGCATTTATATCAGAAATATGGAGACACTTTGATGGAACGGTACTGATTTTTAGTTTCCTCTTGTTCTCTGTACCCACTCGTACTTGTTCTTGTGGCATATTTTTAGGAAAGTTTTTATTTTAACTGTGTGTACGGTGACAATTGAATGCAACTTTTCTGGGCAAGACGTGCCAAGGTAGCCAAGAATATCTTACATTAGAATTCTAATTTTTTAATTCTGATATGAATCGTCAGAATTTGTTTAATTTCGATTCTTTCAGCTACCTCGGCTCGTTTAGTTCGGATAAATATGTATTCAAGTGATTAAATAATTGAGAAATAATTTCCTGGCTGTTTTTATCATCTTCAAATAATGCAAAATTTCAACTTGCCTGATAACGCCTTTATTATATGCCCTTATTTATATGTTGTAGAACAAAGGAATTTTTACCATTGTGTCAAAAATTCCACGGTCTGTCAAAATTACATCCGTCGTCGTGGCAACAAAGTCAACAACCAAGAAAATCGTTTTACCGTGGCAAAATACTAAAAACTGGAATTTGCAGGAATTCAAATGTTCAATATATGCTTTTTGCTGACCACAACGTTGTCAACATTGTCAACTGTGGTCAGTCCCTATGTGGTCAGCTGCCTTTGAAATGGATTGCGGGCTTTGAGGTGGTAAAAAGATTACGGCAATGAACCGTGTCTGAGGTTTTCTAGAGACTGTTCCGCTTTGTTCTGGGCTGATTTCAACCCTAATATACAAATTCAATAAAAATAATTTTAAAAACAATTTATCGCATTTCCTATATAAAAAAGTTAACAATTTACATAATACGAATGTGTTAAGTTATCTGAATACAAAAATTAAACTATGATAAATCCTTCACAAAGCTTCTAATTCATTTTGTCGATGAGAAAAAAGTCAAGACAAACTTTATGCTCACCTTCCCATGTTGATTATTTTATGCTTTGCAGCTACGTTATTCCGTATTATTTCTCAAAAATTCCAGCAACAAAATAAAACATTTTAAAATTAATTTTATTCCTTCATCATTGTTTCTCCAAATAGGGTTTAACAAAGAGCACAAAAGCACTTTTCAGCCCAAATAAAGGCCGACCATAATTTACCCAGGTTGTTTAATTTAACAAATGGTTCCTTTTTCCAATCATTTGTAGTAACTGGGCGGAGATAAGGGTAATTTTACACGAGGGATGAACTCAATCCGTTTTATGGCTCAGAGATTGTACAATAAATTGCTATGCTTACCTCAATGGTAAACAGTTCAAATTTTCCTTCTTTAAAGTGTTTGTAACCGTCACATGTTGTCAGAGTATTGCGTTGCGACGTAGGTTACTATAATCTTTAGTTGCGACGAGTTCATGATGTCAGGATCATAAACCTGTCATTACAGATATCGTTTCTGACTAAAGCTTATGTCAGACAGATGCAGCCTGTGCGGTGGTGGCAGTTATTTTTACTTGCAATTTGCAAGCGAATAGTTTGACGTGTAAGAAAATTCTCTAATAATAAATAAATAACTGAAACTGAATACGACTGGCCGCCACCGCTGGCAGCATCTTTCAGGGGAAGACTTCACTCGGCTGACATGTTTATGAAAACGTATACAAAAACTGTGTTGTATTTTTTCGTCATATCACCGAATATTTAAAAATCCTAATCAAATTTGTGCAGGCTGCGAAAAAAAAATCATCACTTGAGACCTGCTGAAATCTAGTTTGCTTTTAAGTATTCGGTTGTTGATTCCTTAATCTTACTTTTTTTAGACGTCATTATACCATAATCGTATGATAAATAAAGCTTCAAATATATTAAATAAATACCATTATTACGTAATCAATAAGTACCTACCTACCTTATGTCAGTGGATAAGCAGCTTAATACTAGGATGTTTTCCATTTAATGAAACAGATAGCTACTGGTTCCAATAACCGCAGAGGGGATGAATCTCCCTTCTACCAACTAGGGGTAGCTTTGTAAAAACTTAGCTTGCCTGTTTAACTTTTAGTTTGATTTGATTTACTAAGGTTGATAGGGATAAAATATTAGTACCTAGGTTAGTCGAGTAAGTTAGTTATAAGAAGTCAAAATAAAGAGTAAAAATTATTTAAAGTGTAAGCTAATACACGAATTAGTTTTCATGGCTTCTAAAATAAATAAAAGACTACAAAATTTTGGTGCAGTGACTGAGTGTGTGGTTTTCCATTACCTAATTTGACTCAAAACCCAGGTGGATAAGCCAGCACCTGCAGAAACATAAAAATGCTTATTCCATCTTACTTCCTAAGCTCCCACTTGTTCAAATTTAAACTCTATGTCTGCGAGATAACACATAAAATTATGTAAATTAAAGGTTCAAGTTTTCAGGGCACGATGCTGGGGCCATTTTTCTTCATCCCTTCCTTCAATATGTTGCGGGTTGTGGCTCCATCTATCTTGTATGCGGGCCATTATGTAAATCAGTTTGGGAGATGGACAAATAGGGGAACTCTTCGGATTGAATAAAAGTAATATGCAATCAACCTATTAGTACTTAGGGGAAAAGTTTCTTGCTTTGTTTCGGCAAACAAGTAGTTTGAAGTTTTTGCTTGTCCAGGTAGTCTTACTAGCACATTTATTTTGGCTTTCTAGTTTTTATTTCACTATGAATGAAAGCGGGTTAACTACGAACCTTTTTTGTGTTGGAATAACAAACGTGCACGCAGGAACTCACAACGAATTCATTAAACTACACTAGTTTTTACAGTAAAACAATTTTTATTTCACGTGCTTTAATTCAAAGGTTGTGGTGCCGTCGGGAAATTATGTCAACGGAATGTGCTCTTTAAAACTACGAGTTTATTTCTATCATATAAAGTTTCATTAATTTAACTGTCAAACCGAGTCTCAATTCCATAAACAAAACACATAGCTCTAGATATTACTTACTGAAAGAGCCATAAAAACACCATAAACTCACGTTTTCACTCCCGAAGGGGAAATGTCATCGCAATATGATTATGGCTCGTTTTTTAATGGACCACGGGTTATGAGCTCGTTAAATAATATTCAGATCTATTGCATTTGTGTTGGGATTAAATAGGGGGTGTTTGTTTTGAAGAACATTAAAATATTACGATGAAACGGGTGCTGCATGGTGCGGGCTAAAAATTTGCACCACCCCAATTCTTCTCGCGGATGTCGTAAGAGGCGACTAAGGGATTTCACCCGGGAGTGGACAAGCGCCTCCTGCAGTTCTACCACCGAACTGAGATCTTCAACCACCATGCCCAGCGTGGGGATTATGGACATTACCTCCCATGGGATAAAAGCCAATAAGACGCTTATCAGGGAGAGCATCCAGCAGTGGACCAATAAAGCTGTTGAGGTAAGTGTGCTGCATGTGAAAAACGTACCGTCAAAGAAAACGAAATCTAATGTACCAGACCGGCCAAGTGGGAGACGACTTGCGAAAGACTGCAGGCAGATTTTGGATGCGGCAAGTTGAAGACACTATAGCGCTCGTTAGGGGAATCATAACACATAATAGACATAGCAGTGGAATAGTTGATGATATGATAAAATTAATCACAACGTTTTTTTTCCAAAAGGCCATTCGCTACAATAAAGTTGAATAGTCCCTAATGGGACTAGTAAACTTAATTGGGCTAATGCCCATGCTCAAACGAGGCAACACGTAAGTATCATTTGCATTCACGCTGCAAATGATGGAATGCACATCTTTGTGGTATCTTGTGTCTGCATAAAAGTCTCATAAGGTTATCGCTCAGTGTCCAATCCAACCCCACTGCCGCACATCACAAAAATGAGCTTTTTGTTATTATAGAGCGTAAGCCAAAGAAATTAGAAATTAGCCAGAGTGCGACTGGCTAATATCTAATTTCTAAGAAATCAAATAATATCGCAAAAATTTTCGACTTCGACGGGACTTGAACCCGCATCCTTCCCTGAGTACGGGAAGCTCATATTAAAATGTTCATTTTTATGTTGTGCGGTTGAACATGTGTGCGCCAAACTTAAATCTCAATCCATGAAAACTGAACCGCTTAGATTTTAACAAAAGACGTAACTTCGCCATGCGCAGCTTATAAACTTCCGAATTGTTTATAATCCACATAAATAAACCTAAACGACCAGTTTCTTTAGTCTCTCAATTAATATAGCGAGTATAGAAAAGCTTCAAGCTTAGCAAGATTAATCGGTAAAGGCGGATAACTTTGAGCGTTTATTATCAAGTACCTACCTACACTCCAGTCTCATGATCCGCAATATTGTTTTTTACTGATCAGAAGCGATAGTGGGTAAACGTATGTACAGTCGGCTGCAAAAATATGTATACACTCCCAAGTTTTCAATTTGACTAAATTGTAAGTGTATAGTAATTGTGATAATTTATGTACCGCATTCTGACGAAGTACGATGACTACTTTGTACGAAAAACGTGTGCATGTCCTTTTATTTAAAAAGTTCCGAGTAAAATAAAAGTTAAGCCTTGGAAGTGTATACATGTCTGTGCAGCTGACATTTTAACAGTTTTTTTTTGCCACCCTGGCCCTTGTTTTAATTGAGATGTTACATCTGGTTAAACACTGCTTCGTAAAATCGTGTTTAAACTGTCCAGCTATTAAAATCTATCGAGGTTAGATAGATAAAATGACAAAATTGACAAGTGATGCCATTTTTTGGGAGAAAATTTGTGTTAAAAATTATGTCAGCAATCCAAACAACCTATACAAACCAATTCTAAGGCATTGGTGCGTAGAAAGAACGATAAAGTTTGTTTTTTCTCTCTTGAAATATTCAATCAAACTTTGGTTCTTACCTGCGAGAGTTTTATCACGAATCTAGAAAAGTTTACGACTTCGGATCTTGGATACGACAGATCTCCAACTTATTATGTCTGTCAGCCTTTACAATATTTTGGTATTATGTTTTATTCCTGAAACTAATTATAAAGTTGAGGTATTTAGTAACGAGTTCTGACGTTTCCGAAGGTCACACGAGTGGTAAATTAAAAGATTTGCTATAGTTGTTAGAAGATTTACTGGTAAAGTGTTATCAAATCAACCTTCAAATGCACCGACCTAACTCTTATTGATCGTAGCGCTTTCTGCTTTCCCTATAGTCCGGTAAAGTTATCATGGCCATTACTTTACTGTCAATGTGGTCATCGTTGAACAAGAAAAATATTAAAAACAAAACCTGTGTACCTACCGGGGTCCCAAGATAAATAAATAAATAAATAATGCTGGACAATTCACACAGCATTATCTAGCCCAAGGTTTGCTATTCTTATTTTTAACGCTTTACCATGCTCTCAAAAGTGTGTCACGACATAATTTTTTATTGAACTCAAGAAAATTATATGCGCTACACAAACAACCTGCAATGAACAGATTCAATCCAACCTCATCAACTCTCGCCCTAAATATTCCTATCTCAAATGATAGAAGGGAAAAATAGCTCCATCATAAGGGTCTCTTCGTAGCTTGTTGTGAAGAGTTAAGGGCCTATATCGAAGGGATATACGGGTCCCTAGAGAAGGTTGAACTTTTATAAAAGATTCAACAATCTGCTGATAACCCGATTACGGTATTGTGCGGACATTTTCTTGTTCAAGTTTTTCACAAATAGTTTAGACATACTAGTTCTGTATAAAATATTGTTCGTTGGGGTTTTGATTTGATAAGTCTTTTAATTTTGACTTTGAATTAATAAATAATAAATAAATAATGCTGGACAATTCACACAGCATTATCTGGTATACTTATTATACTACACTACATAGATAAATATTTTTATAATAATAACCCGACCGTGGTCGACTCGTAAAATGCATACAAAAACATTACCGCGGTAACTCAATAAAACGCAAAAAAGCTCAAAATAGGTCTGTGAGGAAAAATAATAGACCTCAGAACGAAAAAGGACGAAAAACATCCACTATTTCTGTTTATACGCTTCCCATACAGTGAAATCAGTTTTATGCCATTTACTCCTAAACTATAACTCTAGGCCTAAGGTGGAACATAATATTTATTGCTCATATTAAAAAAAGCTATCGAATGGCAAATTCAAACTTATAAAATAAAGACTTCGACAATTTAAATTCCTATGTCCAGCCAGCTCCATACGTTCGATCCACTGTGCGCTGTGGGAATTGAACCTGTAACCTTTTCTGGTGGAACTCAGCCTTCGGTTCGGACTGACAGAGACAGAACAGAAACCTGTATTGTCTGCTCTGCTCCAACATGAAATTTAATCGAGAGCCTACTTAGCGATGAACAAACACATTAGTGATACGATACTAATTAGCGAACGATGAAACGAGATCTGGCCCCGACTCTGAATTATCATCAGCAGCCTATACTTGTCCACTGCTGAACATGGCTATCTCTAATCCATGCCATAGAGCCCTGTCTTCAGCTTGCTGCATCCACCATCTGCCTGCAGTCGCGGGTCTTCATCCCACTTGGGCGGAGAGCTACGTCCTACGTATTACATGTTATGTACATATATAAAAGAGAAGAGAAAACTGGCTCATCAAGAGATCTCTGAAACTACAAGAGCTACGAAGCTGAACTTTTGCATGGAGGTTGTTTAGACGATTTTTGTAGAATATCTATTTAGTACCGTCGGAAATAAACTAGATGTCGCTACTAAAAGTGACCGACGGCTAGATCGCGCTGACGAGAACGAGCGGGTTCTCCCTATAAGGTTGAACCGAATTTTTGTTTGTGAGCTCATTTAGAACGGTAAGGTGTCTTTTACTTTGCAATAAAGTACCATTGCGATTTACAAAGCGCCGTTTTATTTGTGTGGGTTCCATCATTTGGTCCTTCGAGCCGGATCTTTGCCGCCTCCTCTGGAGTAGCGGAAGCGAGTTCTTTCCGGGAGCCTACTGATAAGGGTGCCGGGTGGGATCGGATAGTGCACGTTTAGTGTACTCAGCACGTCGCTGCGGCCGCTGGATTGCTTGCCAGCAAGAGGTCAGCGCGCGTGCTTTGGAGGTGCGCTAGAGGGCGCCACCGTACCCGGAACATTGCTGGCGTGCTGCTGCCTGCCGGGTGCTGGGCCATCACCGCCGCAGCCGGGTCAATGCGCACGCAGCCGTGTCATTGCGCACGCAGCCAAGGTGTTCTACGGAGGCGCTAGATGGCGCCACTAGTGGTTTGTGAAGTTTCATTGTGAGTACATTTTGTTTATTTGAAGTGAGTGCTTAGAAAAAAGAAAATAGAAGATAGACATTTTTTTGCAAAATTTTGGACTTTTAACTTTTACTGTTTCATTGACTTAGAATAATTGTGTTAGGACTTGTATTATTTGTGTGCATGTTAGTTAAGTCACAAACTCTGTCGAGACGGGGAACCTATGCCCGAATTTTGAATTTAGTATAAGTTCTTTCAAACACTTGTAAAAATTTCAATTTAATCTTTGGACTTAGAAAAATTTGATAATAAATTCACTTGCAAAATGGAATCTTTGTACAGTCTTCAGTACGATGCTAGGTCACGTATTGAAAAGGCTATAACTAACTTTAAAAAATCGCCTAAACCTAGATTAACGTCATCATACATTCAAGCAAGGTTGGAGACATTGGAAAGCACTTGGACCAGTTTTACTAAGGTCCATGATGAGATTGTTAAAAAAAAGACTGATTCTAATGTCAAAGATAATTACTTTTCGGATGATTTTTTTGAGACAACTGAAGAACTATACATTGATTACAAAAGTGAATTAAAGGAAATTTTGATTTCATTTAGCACCAAAGTCTCTGCAGAGAGTCCTGTTGAAAATGTCAATGTTAGCAGTAAATATAACTATTTCAAGTTACCAAAAATTTCCATTCCTGCCTTCACGGGCGAGTACGCTCAATGGCCGACGTTCAAGGATATGTTTATGTCGGTCATTCACCGAAATGAAGGTCTGGAAGATGTGCAAAAGATGCACTACTTAAAAGGGTTGTTGTCGGGTGAAGCGGAGCTGCTGGTGAGAAACCTTGCCATCACATCCGCCAATTATGCGGAGTGTTGGAAAGCGTTGTGTGGTCGATTCGATAATAAAAGGTTTACATCAAATTGTTTGCTGAAGCGATTGACGACGCAAAATAATGTCGCGGAAAACTCAAGTGCCATTAAGGGTCTTTTGGATACTACGATGGAATGTCTGAATGGTCTTAAAAATCTCGGTGTCGATGTTCAGTCATGGGATCTCATAGTAATCTACATCGTCAGTTCAAAACTGGATATTGAATCCCGGAAACTATGGGAAACAAAAATTAGTTCACACGATCAGTTGCCCGCACTTATTGAGTTTAGAGAGTTTTTAGAAGCGAGATCTCGGGCATTAGAATTTTTAGATGTTAAGCCTAAAGCTAAGGTTAATGTGAATAAAGCTAAGGTTCACCACACAGCCGCCGCCTCCGCCGACAACAATACCAATGGGGATGTTTCGTGTCCGTATTGTAAGGAAACCCACAAGATTGCAAACTGTAAGCAATTTGCAAAGGAAGGTTACGAATCTCGTCATGACTTTGTCCAAACCAAGCGTTTATGTTTTAATTGTCTGGGTTCTAACCACTCTGTGAAGTATTGCCGTCAGTATCCTTGTTGTCGTCTTTGCAAACGTAAACACCATTCGTTGTTGCATCCCGATAATTCTAGCTCCAGTTCAGCCGTGTCCGAGTCCACGGCCACGGCCGAAATCAAATCAGCGGTATCTGCTGTCAAGACAGCGTTATCAGAGGGCGAATCATCTTCGCCAAAATTAGCGTCACATTTTTCTCAAAGGTCAATACCGACACAGGTTTTGTTGGCGACAGCTCTTGTCGAAGCACAGACAAGGCACGGGTCGTCACAATTGCTTAGAGTGTTATTGGATCAGGGATCTCAGGCTTCGTTCATAACGGAGTCGGCGGTTCAACTACTTGGACTGAAGAAGAAGTCGGCCAAAACGGTCATTTCAGGGGTAGGTGGCGAGAAGAGCAGCTTTGCTTCTAGGTTCATAGTCACGCTGACTATTCACTCGCGCATCGATCCTAGATTTAGTGTCCAAGTAGAAGCATATGTGTTAGGTACGATCACTTCGCTCATACCTTCAGAGAAAATTGTAGAGTTTGTCTGGCCAGAGCTACAGCTTACTTTAGCGGACCCAGAATATCACACCCCGAACAAGATTGATATTTTACTGGGTGCTGAAGTATACGGTCAAGTTTTGAAAGAAGGGCTTACTCAAGGTCCTTCAGGTTATCCTGTTGCTCAAAATACAGCATTAGGCTGGGTTTTGTTTGGTCGAATCCCATCGAGCGTAGACTCGAACATTCATTGTCATCATGCCACTATCAGTGTGGAAGAAGAGGCAGATGACAACGCTCTCCTGAAGCAGTTTTGGGAGATTGAATCCACTATTCCTGGACCTCCGAAGATCCTTTCCGAAGATGAGCAGCGTTGCGAAGATATCTACTCGCAAACCACATCTAGAGATGATGATGGTAGGTATGTTGTTCAGCTCCCATTTCGTAGTGATGATCCTCAGTGTCAGTACGGCAGAACGAGAGATTATGCTGTTAAAAGATTTCTTCTTCTTGAATCTAAATTCAAGAAACATCCAGAAGTAAAGCGTAGATATTCCGAGGTTTTCCACGAATACATCGATCTTGGTCACATGAAACTCGTACACAGTGATGACCCTAAAAGAACTACAGCGGTATACTTACCTCACCACGCTGTTATACGAGAAGACAAGACGACGACCAAGGTTCGAATTGTGTTCGATGCCTCCATGAAAGGGATGAACGGCTTCTCTCTGAACGACGACTTGCTGGTTGGTCCCACAATACAACCACCGCTACGGCACATCATCATGAAGTGGAGAATGCATCCTATAAGCATTTGTGCTGATGTCATTAAAATGTATAGACAAGTGAAAGTCTTACCTGAACACACAGATTTCCAGAGGGTAGTTTGGCGCGACGATCCCACAGATGAAATTCAAGACTTTAGCATGCTGAGAGTTACCTTCGGTACGTCGTCGGCTCCTTACCTCGCTGTGAAGACACTCCAGCAGGTCGCAGAAGATGAATGCTCCTCACGTTATCCTGATGTCGCTGAAAAAATAAAGCATGAGTTTTACGTCGACGATCTGATGACAGGGTGTCAAACAGTAAACGAAGGAGTAAAGCTGAAGAAGGAAATGACAGAAGTACTTACCAAAGGCGGCTTCCAGTTGCAGAAGTGGGTCAGTAGCTGCGATGAATTGAACAAGTTAATTTCTGAAAATGATAAAGATCTGGAAATGGAAAAGGATCAGGGAATGAAGGAAAAGGATATCAAAATGGACCAGGTTTTGAAAATTTTGGGAATCTCATGGAATCGAGAGAGTGATGAGTTTCGATACTCAGTTAAACTCTCCTCTCAGGAGCCTCCTATCACAAAGCGGCGTGTGATATCGGACATCTCCCGCCTATTCGACCCGTTGGGATGGGCAGCACCGTGTGTTGTCACATCAAAAATATTTATTCAAAAGCTTTGGCTTTCAGGGATAGGCTGGGATGATGAACTGCCGCAAGAGCTGTTGATAGAGTGGCAAACTTACCGAGAAAATCTTGCAGAAACGTGCAAATTCAGTATTCCGAGATGGCTGGATACGTCAGCTGACAACTTCTGTGTCGAGTTGCACGGCTTCTCTGACGCTTCCGTAGCTGCATACGCGGCAGTTGTTTATGTCAGGGTTGTTAGCGCGGACAAGTCCATAACAACAGGTTTAGTCACAGCTCGCACTAAGGTTTCCCCTGTTAAACAGCAATCGATACCTCGGCTTGAGTTGATGGGTGCTGCACTGCTGGCAGATTTATTATCGGAAGTGTCTGTTGTCATGAAGATTCCATCAATCCATGTTCACGCATGGACTGATTCGTCAGTGGTTTTGGCGTGGCTTAGCAGCCATCCTAGCCGCTGGAACACGTTCGTTGCAAATAGGGTTTCTGCTATTCTCTCTCTGTTCGACAATTCACACTGGGCACACGTCCAGACCTCTCAAAACCCAGCAGACATTGCGTCACGTGGGTTGACTCCACATGAGCTTTCTTGCAGTGTCTTGTGGACTCAGGGTGCGCCTTGGTTACGTGATGAAGTCATTGAATACACGAGACCAAAGGCCATATCCACAAACATGGAGCAAAAATCAGTTAAGGCTCATGTTATCACTGAGACGGATGATTCCTTTTGGACGAAGTACTCAACACTGCAGAAGTTAGTAAGAGTAGTAGCGTATTGTCGAAGAGTCTTGAGATGGAGAAAACTAAAAGATGGTAGTAAGAGATATGAAGAGTATTTGACGCAGGATGAGATAGCAGAAGCAACGAAGGTTTGTGTAAGACACGCGCAGAAGCAAGGATTCAGCGAAGAGATGGAAGATTTACGCAAATCTGGGAGAGTTAAAGCAAGAAGCAAGCTGAAATCTCTTTGCCCCATGGTAGATAGTGATGGCATCTTGCGCGTTAGTGGTCGGATCCAGAACGCCAAGTTAGACGCAGACACGATTCATCCCATCATTCTACCAAGGGACAATCACTTCACACTTCTTGTGATTGCAGAATCCCACAGGAAAACATTGCACGGAGGTCCCACTTTGGTTCTGAACCATTTGCGCACTAAGTATTGGGTGCTTTCGGCCAAGGATTTAGTTAAAAGGTACGTTCGCAACTGTGTTACGTGTAAGCGATATTCTGTAACGGCTCAAACTCAGTTAATGGGTCAGTTACCGTCTAGTAGGGTGACACCGGCGAGAGTGTTCAAGCATAGCGGCGTTGACTTTGCCGGCCCTATAAGTATTCGCACCTCAAAAGGCCGTGGTCATCAGTCGTATAAAGGGTATATTTGTTTGTTTGTCTGTATGGTCACTAAGGCCATACACTTAGAAGTGGTAAGTGACTTATCAGCACAAGGTTTCATCGCTGGTTTCAAAAGGTTTGTAGGACGTCGGGGCGCCGTAACTGATATCTGGAGTGATAACGGCACAAATTTTGTTGGTGCAGCTAAGGAACTTCGGCATCTTGTAGCAGCAGAGAAGTCTTCGGTAGCTGTTGACATCAAGGAGTGGTTGGGTAGCAACGGCACTACGTGGCACTTCATTCCTCCTCATGCGCCAAATTTTGGTGGGTTGTGGGAGGCAGGAGTGAAGTCCACTAAGTTTCACCTAAAGCGGGTGATAGGAAACTCCACTCTTACGTTCGAAGAGATGTCTACTTTGCTAGTCCAAGTCGAAGCATGCTTGAATTCCCGACCGTTGTCAACGATGCCCGACAATCTTGATGATCCAACCCCCTTAACACCCGGTCATTTCCTCATAGGCGAGCCTCTGATAACGGTGCCTGATCGAAACTATTTAGAGAGTAAAGTTAGTTCACTAAAACGATGGCAGCTGGCTCAGCGAATGTTGCAGGAATTCTGGCGGCGATGGTCTGACGAATATTTGGTACATTTAACTCAACGACACAGGTGGAATAAAAGGCTTCCCGAACCAAACATCGGAGATGTTGTTTTGGTAAAGGAAGACCATTTACCTCCCGCACGCTGGTTGTTGGGAAGAATAGTAGAGAAACACGCTGGTTCGGACAAGGTCACACGAGTTGTAACCCTCAAGTGCAACGGTTCACTATGTAAACGTCCTGTTTCAAGGTTATGTGTTTTACCTGTAACAGAGTAGTGATAAGGTAACGTATGTATTATTGTGTTTAAGACTTTTAGAAGTTATGTCTTTTGTTTGTCACTTAGAAGTTTATGTTTTGGTGTTATACTTTGAGTTTTGTTATGTAATGAGTTTGTGATTTTTAATTGTATGCAGTCCACATCGTGTTAGTTTAAGTATAGAAAAGCTATCATTGTCACATTTTGCTATGTATAATTTTGCGAGTTCACCGTGTTGCTAGTTCTCTTATGATGAACATAAACAGATGTTCATGGCGGGCGATATGTTTAGACGATTTTTGTAGAATATCTATTTAGTACCGTCGGAAATAAACTAGATGTCGCTACTAAAAGTGACCGACGGCTAGATCGCGCTGACGAGAACGAGCGGGTTCTCCCTATAAGGTTGAACCGAATTTTTGTTTGTGAGCTCATTTAGAACGGTAAGGTGTCTTTTACTTTGCAATAAAGTACCATTGCGATTTACAAAGCGCCGTTTTATTTGTGTGGGTTCCATCAGAGGTTTCTTTTGGGACGTAGGCATTCGCTAAGAACGGATTTTTGAAAAAAGGGGGTCAAAGGTCATTTTTATAATAACTTCAGAATCGTAACTGTTGGCCCTTCAAAATTTGTAGCGTAGAAAGATGACTTAAAATTCGTTTCCTTAATTCACACCCTAAAGGTCAATGGTGTGGATTTAAAGTTAGGCCACTCACTGACTACTTAACAAGAAAATCTAGAAAAGACTTATCTAGAAAAACTACGAGACTGAAATTTTGCATGAAAATTTAGTTTAGGACGTAAGCACCTGCTAAGAACAGTTTTTTTAGAAATTTACATTCTTGGGTTATTATGTTCTTACCTAAACTTCTCGGGTTATATTACTCGGATATACATTAGTACTTCTATTAAAGCCCACGCGAATGAAATCGCGGCGGGTCAGCTTGTATGTACATACAAGCATACTGAACCACAAACAAATCAACTGATCTCTAGGTTCGTATTATCCATTACTATTCCCTGCTTTTAGGGTTTTACAAGGTACGGTTGAAATTCGTCTGAATAATCAAAATCGGATATATTGCCAACCACCCCATTGTCTTCCCCATCAATGGGGTGGTTGGGAAATCAATTATTTTACACATTTCGTAGTGATTATTTTACGAAAATTGTTATTGACCATAAACCAAAACTAGATTTGCTCAAATTTCCGACTATACTTACTTATACTCAATTATGTGAATAGTAAACAGTGAGATTTATTATTTCCATCATTAAAAAGTCAGGTTTAGTTTTATCAAGATAATGGGGTGAAAATTCCCATCCACCCCATTGACTAGAGTAATGAGGTAAATGGGATTTTTTTCCCAACCACCCCATTGATGGGGAAGTCAATGGGGTGGCTGGGAATATATCCAAAATCGAGGTCTCCTAGTTGGGGCTCTTAACGATCAACATTGTTACTGGAATGAGTATGTTTTGCAAACAAAATGGAGTTTAAAATAGCAGCAGGACATAGCAAATAGGCAGGCAGCTACCTTTTAAGTGAACGTAAAGCTTAAAGTAGTAAAACAGACCAAAAAATTGTAAAATTGAACAAGGAAACTCAAAATCTCGATTAAATCATAACTCTGATAATTTCTAAATGAAAACCTGCCAAAGGCAATTCAATTGTTTCATTAAATATTCCGTGTTTTAAAACATTTTTGTTATTCTTGGCGAGGTTTGAGGTAATTAGACCATTCTTGTGTAAAAATATACAGTTAAATAAATTAAGTGAAAAGTTTTCCTCACAAATTGCCCTCTTTGCTCGAATGGTCGGTGGTAAGACGATTTGCTTGTTTTGTGAAAGAAACCATTTCAGTTACGAAGAGAATGAGCAATTTAGAAGTTTATTAACATTCTGTTTCTTATATTTGCACTTTGGCGGTCTGCGTTTCGGATAGAGACAGTAAGACGCTTAACTTGTTAAAAATTTAAATTTGTCACAATATTCAGCGTAGTAGAGATACGATAATGTCTTCATAGCCGAGTTTGACCACGTCGGCCATACTCAACGGAGGCTACCCATGTGCGCCGGATACAAAGTGCACAAACACAGGTGCACTCTCTAATCCTACACTCTCATAGTACGATGGGGAGAGGTCAGGCGCAGCGTAGCGCAGATAGTATAAATAATTGATGGCAGGGTGTCGAAATAACGACACATGAAATTTGTCGTTATTTCGTGTGTCGCGCGTGATGTATATCATCATATACATACATGACATAATATATTATATTGATTGTCTTTACACCATCTGCTCTCTTTTCCACTTCTGTTAGATAATATACTATTATATAAAAGTACTAACGTACTTCTGTTGAAACCAGGTATCAAATCAAGCGGCTGGCATGAGTTCTATGGAAAATTAACATAAATCCGTCAAAGAAGCCATGCACAATAATTATACGAGTATATTTTTAAACTTAGTAGTATAGTAGCAAGTAACTACGCTTTCGAACGTACGAGTACTTTCGCTAAATATAATTAAAAAAAAGATTTTTTAACACTACCTGAATGAAAATGACCTACGAGATTTTAAAAAGCATGTCATTTCTCAACAAATACGAAAAGCAGAAAAAATAAATAATTCTATTTTTCATTCCGAAAAATGGATAACACGATTCCCAGCGTCACGGGTCGTACGTCAAATATAACACATCGTTTTTCACCGGTATCGTAACGGGGGACCTATCGGAATGACGAGATTAATTTATCATGTAACAAGTGCTACGGTTTTTGTCAAAATATAGTGTTTTAAATGGTCCTGATGGATTGATAAGTTTGGGTAGGTATAAACTAATTTGCTGTTAAAATGTTGGAGTTATTTATTTTTAGATTGACATGGATTACGGGGCAGTGTATCGCTGCCGATTGTCTTATTGTGGCACTAAATTCAAAGACTACCTACTACCTACGTATTTTAAGGTCTATTTTTGGTGGACAGCGAGAGTGGAAGTATTAGCGGGTTTGGTTAAGCATTAAAAAAATCACGATTAGTGACCAAGGTTCTGGTTGAGAATTAATTATCAAAGTAGTCTCTACTCCAGTTGGCCACTGAAACGCATCCTATGAGTTTATTTAGTCCTCATCAACATCATAGCGGCCTCCTATTACATCCATTTCAGGATTACAGGTCTTTTTCATCAAACCTACCTCCTCTAGACCTTCTTCAGCCATAGACATCTTTTGTAAAAATATGCAATGAGCATGTAGTTTGAAGTCGTAAATTTAGATAAATACCATAAAGTGAGAGCACTGAATAGAAAACTTGAAACGACTTTATGACAGCAATAAATTGAACTAAGTTTAAGTTTAAATGAAGGTTCCTCTCAACCTTCGAGCCCATGGAATGATATGGGTTCAAAATGAGCTGTCTAGAGCCCGAACTCTTGCATTCTATGACATAATTATTAAGTTTGAACCCTTTCGGACCCCCTAAGGAGATGTGAGCCCATTTGATTTCAGTGTTGAACTTTGAAATAAGGGTAATAGGGATATTTAAGAAAGTATTCGGTCACAATTTAAAAGCACGGTAAGCGAAGTAAGTGTCGAATATAACAAGTCACATGTTTATGTAGGCTCTATACGGAGAGGAAGAGTATCAATGAACTCACACAACACAGCCCATTTAAAATACGAGTTTAAGCTTGATAACAACGTAAAAACGCAAACCCTATATTCCAGGATAAATAGCTTCGTTACCGTGATTTACAATAGCTGTATTGAGTAAAGAAAATGTTATATTATGAATAAATGTACCTATTCGCGCGGGAGAGATTCTGAATGTGTCTTTTAATGTTTCTTCGGTAGTTTCCGAAATTCTACTATGAACTTCGTGATTATACCGGATTCTTGAATGTTTTGAATCGTGTTTGTTTGCAACGACGTGGGATCAAGCAGCGTTTTGTTTATTTTCTGTTTTTCTTGAAATCCGCTTAAAATCCGTTTTAGAATCTATTATTCTGGTTAAGGATTAAAATTCCAAGCCACCCAATAGGATGTTGCATCCGAACTTCTCGAAGAAGATCTTAACTTTTAACCCCAACAGCCTCAGACTTTTTGTTTAAATTAATTTAGTCGAAGCAAATTACAAAAGTTAAGGAAGTAAACTCACCATCGCTATCTCAAATGTGAGAAATGAATACGAAATTTCTTTTTGCAGGGGTCTCTAAGGAAATTCTTTGTGAATATTTTATAAGCGTTGAATGTAAATAGGGAGATGGTGCTCTTCGTGCGAGTCACATGTGGAGAAATATAAATGCTTATTTACGAAGGCGGGAAATGAAACTTTTGTTAAATTATTTAGGCTGATATAAATCTTGTGTCTTATTGTTTTGGACAGTCTGAAATTTTCCACATAGATTCTATTAGAACAAGCTGATTTCAGCCATAGTGACAAATAATGGGTCAATGTTCTTGTTATTGTCTATACTAATAATATAAAGAGGATTTGAATTGATTGTTTGTTTGTTTATATTGAATAGGCTTCGAAAGTACTGGACCGATTTGAAAAATTCTTTCACCGTTAGGAAGCTTCCTTTTTAGGGAGTGACATAGGCTATATTTTATCCCGGAATTCCCACGGGAACGGGAACTACGCGGGTGAAAGCGCGAGGCGATCGTCTAGTAAGTAATATATATGACGGAGAAGGACCCTACGTACGCTTTTTAAAAAGGGTGACGTCAGCAGTGCTGACGTCACTGTCATTGTCGTCACTCTGGAATCCATTAGAAGGAAAACACAAAGTTGTTGTGGCAGTAGATTTATTCCATAGCACGACACGAGCAAGAATAAATTCTAGCCCGGCCGACGGCCGTATTTATAGCAAAGCTTAGCCGTGTCGAACGATTACGAACGCGAGCGAAAATCGCCGTCGCGAAGCTAATTCTTTGACTTTTTACAATGTTCTAAAACCTAACTCAATTCTGTGATTTGTATTAGTAGTTTAACAATTAAATAACTATCAAAACTAGATTTTCTAATTGAAATAACGTCTTTGCGCCGATATATATTTTTTAAATAAATTTACGATAAATTCTTCATACAAGTTTCCAGAACTTTATGCCCTTCTATGAAAAGTAAAGTGCTGAATTCTTTACAAGCCAGTTGATCCATTGATCTTCAGACGACGTAAAATTAAACTAATAAAAGTCTTCAGATCTGAAGTACCAAAGTTTTCCCATTTTGCCTTCTTTAACCCATTTCGAGGGTTCCTCAAGATGGGTTTCACTTGTATCGTTCTACTGGTCAAGTGTTCGTAATGTATGGTAGGATTTCCTATAAGTACCTAGCTTCTTCTGGGAAAAGGTTTTGCACACTTCCTACTATTTCTATTGTTGGCAATGTGGAGAGTAGGCAAACAAGAAGATGCCCCAACGCACTTTAAAATATTAATAAATTCTCTTAGTTTCCGAAGTCACCCTGCATCTATTTATAGAAATAAATAAATAGATGCAGGGTGACTTCGGACTTCCATCGGTTGGCTGGATGAGATGCTTCTAAGCTTGTCATAAATTCAAATTCAAATCATTTATTTACCGTAAATTCACAAGGAACACTTGGTGATGTCTATTCCTACAAAATAAAATATTGGTACAAAAAAAATTGGAATAATAATCAGAAAACAATAAAGTAAGATGAATGGCATAAAATGTTTGAAATCTGATTTTTTTTCAATAACCTACAAATCAAAAACCTTTCTGTTCTTCTTTAACTAGGTAAGCAAACTGTGTTTTATTAAACAAAACTGGCATCTAGCATTTCTGCTCCAATTTGCATTTAAACTTTATTGCAGAATAAGATACCAAGTCTATTTAGCTTTTGCCCGTATCTTCATTTCTAACATGATGAACGAGAAGATCTGCTTTATCCAAGCGCGGTACAAACAATCATTTGTTACAATGAAATGTAACACAGCTGACATAGTGCTTTGTAAACAGCTTTTACAGTACGCCTTGTACAATGTAGGGAATCCTCTGCAACACCTATGCTACTACCTACTACTCTGACATTGTTTTATATTGATCCTGTATTTATTGAAAGCTAAACAAACCTATCCAAGTGAAGTTTAACCATAGTTACACGAGTCGCTGCATCCGAACAGATTAAAAATCTCGAGGATGCAGCGACGTAGTGTAATTGCATAATTACATTTCTGTTTCAGTTTATTTGACAATGACCATATACAGCAGCCTTATGTACATGTGAATATAAAATAGTTTTACTTATCGCTGACAATTATTTCATTATTATTCTCTGTTTATTATGTAACAAATGCTGCAGCCAGAAACTAGTTTCTAATATCTTTGCAATTTCTGTGTGGTTTGTTCAGACTTATTAATCAATATATTTAATTGTTTTATCATACTCGCTAAATATCAACCAGCTATTCAAAAAATACTGTTGCGAAGTGGATAAGGCAGCGTTGTTATTAATGCTATCTTCAAAGTTTCAAGATAGTGTCAGTTTTAGTTATGCCTGTCTTTGTGGAACACAATACCGGACGTTTTGGCAAACTAATGTCTTTGAGATAGTACCTTGCTCTTTAGTATCTACCCACTAGATGAATCTAGCGTAGATGAAACATAGTTATATTAACTAGGTTTTTTCCTACCTACGGTGGCGTACCGTAGGTAAACTTCAACTTCTTGGTGAATGGCTTTGCGTGTTGTTCGACACAATTCTGCTAATATACGTGAGTGTCAAAAACCTTTCTGAGCTAAGATTAAAGAAAATATAACGTCAAATGTAAGTCGGACTCGCACACTAAGGATTCCGTAACACCTTGTGTCTCGCCAAATTATTATGATTCTAGGTCAACGGGAAGTAGGTACGGACTTTAGTATTTGACGATGATTTCTCGATACGTCCACGCATTCCTGAGAAAAGGGGGTTGACAGACGGACAGACAGACAGACGGACGACAAAGTAATCCTATAAGGGTTCTTTTTTTCCTTTTGAGGTACGGAATCTTAAAAAGGGAAAAAATGAAAATTTTAAATGAAAAATGTCATAGTAAATTATTATACACATTTCTCATAATATCTGTTGTCAAAAATCTACCCACCTACGGCTGGTGCAAGTGATAGCCTTGCTTTGTTTGTAAGGCTGCTTGCTATGTTCTGGCAACCAACAAAAGTTTTATTCCAGCCCAGCTCCCCCCCCCCCCCCCCCCCCTCCCAAATTGCCTCTAGGGTAAACTGAAATTTAGCCACTTCTTGTGAAAATGGCCTAACATTCCAAATTTGTCACCACGCGAAACTCAAGATTCCAAAAATATTTAGTAAATCTCTCTGAATTATTTAGTTAATCTAAGTTGGTCGCACTTTGTTAACTTTTACAATTTTCCTCTTGGATTTTAGATAGGTAGGTAGATAAGACGTAATCGGGATGTCACGAGCTAAGTTAAATGGAAAAGTTTTGGGATTGGATTAAACAATAAGCGCAGATTTGTCTCGAATCAAAATGCTCAGATGAAATGACGAAAAAATCAAACTTATCGCAATCTCATCTGAAGAACAAATTTATCTTTTTTTCAATGTTTGTACGATTTACTAATATGGTGATCTGGGTAATTTCTATCTATACTAATATTATAAAAATAAATTGATAGATTTGATTGTTTGTTTGTATTGAATAGGCTCCGAAACTACTGGACCGATTTGAACAATTCTTTCATCGTTAGGAAGCTTACTTTTCAGGGAGTGACATGGGCTATATTTTATCCCGGAATTCCCATGGGAACGGGAACTACGCGGGTGAAACCGCGAGGCGATCGTCTAGTGTTTCATAAAAATATTTATCTATGTAGGTAATGTATTGTAAGTATTAGGTAAGTTTATCAGTCATCTAGTACCCTCATTTCCACAAGCAGTGCATTATGGGCAAAATATTTATCTATGTAATGTATTGTAATAAGTTTATCAGTCATCTAGTACCCTTAACACAAGCAGTGCATCATGGGCGTTTTGTCTTCATGGTTTGTTTCTTCATGGGCCGACCCAGCCCGGCACCGATACCGACACCGACACCGACAGTAGGTACTCAACGACACAGCACCGACTGCTACATTCTTCATTTGACCGACACGACACGACGGCTTTGTAATTCCACAGAGACCTCGCACGCACGCCCACAAAGCTTGCGTAGGTACACAACACATACGTACGATGCCAGTACGACACAAGTGGGAGACAAAGGCGGATAACACACTGCCACGCACCACGCTGCATGTTGCGTGTCGACGCACCTACGCCCGTACTTGCGGGAGTGCAGATCTGCAGCATCGTGCGTATTTTTTACGCACTCACGCGCGTAGTTGCGATTTTTGGATTCACGGCGGCTCTGACTCATTCATTCAAAGCTGTTCGCCGCCATTCCAAAATCACGCACGGCTCTGCGGGACTCGGTGTGCCATACCTTATGTGTCTCGCCCAGCACCTACGAGCGTGGGTGCATGTTTCTCCACGCTTGAGCGCGTGGTCTGCATGAACGCGCGTGGATGCATTTTTTTTGTGTTGGACTGTGCGTGTATTCTATACAAACGGAGATACTTACAAGCGACGTTAGAACACGCATTCACGCAACATGCAGCGTGGTGCGTCGCAGTTTGTCTTGTCGGCTCCGGCGTCGTCGGCATGTCGGTGTCGGGCTGGGCCAATGATACAGTTTGCCATACAAATTCATGGAATTATCCATCTACCGATGTCGGTGTCACTATCAGTGCCGGACCGACAAATGAAGAAACGCCCTATCATAAGCTATATGATGCTGTGTAGATTGTCCAGGATTATTTATTTAATTAATTTTACTTTGATTATTTAATGCATTCACTAATTTTCCGCTTGGCGTGAAGGGGTAACAAACATCTATCCATCCATACATCTAAACATCCAAACTTTCGCCTTATAATATTCAAACTTATAATATTAGTGTGATTTGCTTTAAAATATGATATGATAATAATATACTTATTAATTAATACCTTACTGAACTTCTGTATAATTTTTAAATTTCACCCATCTGAATCCTCGAAGTCCTATCTACATTTCGAGCATCTGCGTACTTCGGCCTTTTATGTAGGTACTAGATACTAGAGCAGCAACTTGTTTGACCTTAATAAGGTGATACCTATGAAATGACTCGTAAAAAGTTTTCCACGGGTAGTGTGGACGTTGGTACGTAATATCAAGGGAATGAAACGGAAACTTTAGGTAGATAACAGGTAATACTACCCTACCTACCCAGTTTAGTATCAGTTAGTTCGCATTGGACTTTCCTAGAAATTTCCGAATTGGGTTAATTAATTTATGAATTTAAATAGGAGGGGGAAATATTGAGATAAAATTAAGGGAAAATGGGAAATGGTTTATTTGAATTGGTGATCCTAAAAGAGGTTTTTAGGATTAAAAAGGGCTAATGAATTAATAATGTAGGATAGATCTAAAAGTTTAAACTTTAGGAAAAATATTCTTTGAATGACCTTTGCGAATGTCACGGCAAATGAATTAAATATATCGTCATGATAAAATTATCTTGACAATATTATTTTCAGAACAATAATAACTGCAGATTATTTGTAACAGTCTGCAGGTATTTCAACTGACTGTTGCAATTGTAAATACTAGTTCTATTCATAGTTCTATTTTGTTTCTATTCATTGTAATTTCCTTTGTTAATAATTATTTTAAATAATAATGTTGAGAAAAAAAATCTATACGAGTATATACATACATATATCAAGTACGTGCTGCGTCCCGCGGCTTTGCCTGTGAAAATTATACAATCTTATAGCAGACCCCCGAACCATGGAATAATAATTTTCCATAGAAACTTTACCACCTTTTTCACCCCTGAGAGGTTAATTTTTGAAAGTAATGCTAAGCATTAGACGTTTATGTGTCTTTTTAAAACCCAAACTGTCTTCGTACCAAATTTTACCGAAATTGGTTTAGAAGTCACGGAGATACGTGGAGTAACAAACATTCACACAAACTTTCGCATTTATAATATTATATAATAATAATATAATATATAAATATTATTAGTAGGGTTAAGATGAAGTGGCAGTGGGCCGGCCATATCTCGCGAAGAACCGACAACCGCTGGGGTAAACGAGTTCTTGAGTGGAGACCACGACTCGGAAAACGTAGTGTAGGACGCCCTCCGGCCAAGTGGGATGACGATCTGCGAAAGACTGCAGGCAGATGCTGGATGCGGCAAGCTGAAGACAGGGCGCTATGGCGCTCATTAGGGGAGGCCTAAGTCCAGCAATGGACTAATATAGGCTGATGATGATGATGATGATGATTATTAGTAGGATTAAGATGAAGTGGCAGTGGGCCGGCCATATCTCGCGCAGAACCGACAACAGCTGGGGTAAACGAGTTCTTGAGTGGAGACCGCGACTCAGCTAACGTAGTGTAGGACGCCCTACGGCCACGAATGATCACGATCTACTAAAGAGTGCAGGCAGATGCTGGGTGCGGCAAGCTGAAGACAAGGCGCTATGGCACTTATTAGGGGAGGCCTATGTCCAGCTGTGGACTAATATAGGCTGATGATGATGATGATGATGATAAATATATATAGCCAGCTTCTTCCCGCGGTTTCGCACGCGTTGTTTCTATGGAAACGTTTTGTGGTTATTTCTATCCCATGGGAACTGATTTATGGGATAAAAAGCCTATGTTTGATTCCAGGGTTCGACTTACCTGCATGCAAAATTTCAGTTCGATCCGTTCAGTAGTTTTGGCGTGAAGAGGTAACAAACATCCATCCATCCAAAATTTCGCATTCATAATATTAGTGTGAAGTGTGATGTAATAGAGTTATAAATAAATAACTAATACAGGACAATCCACACAGCATCATCTAGCCCCAAGCTAAGCAGAGCTTGTGTTATGGGTACTAGATGACTGATGTACATATTATAATACATTACATACATAGATATTTTTTTTTTATTATATATAGAAACGACCAGAACACCCGAAACAAATATTTGCAGATCGTACAAATATTTGTCCCAAGGCGGGAATCGAACCCGCAACCTCCTGCGCCGCAGGCGGACCTTCGCCCGCCGCGCCACCGAGGTCGTCAATGTTTATTTAAAAGGTACAAATATACTACCGTGAGTCATGCACTGTCTCGTGGAAGTGATCTTTTATTAACTCATGACGCCTTGTCAATCATCATCATCATCATCAGCCTATATTAGTCCACTGCTGGACATAGGCCTCCCCTAATGAGCGCCATAGCGCCCTGTCTTCAGCTTGCTGCATCCAGCATCTGCCTGCAGTCTTTCGCAGATCGTCATCCCACCTGGCCGGAGGGCGTCCTACACTACGTTTGCCGAGTCGTGGTCTCCACTCAAGAACACGTTTACCCCAGCGGTCAATGCCTCATTTCAATGTTTGACAATGAACCTAACCTTGGTTGGTTGGTTTTCATGAAAATATATTCCAAGAAATTTCTATAATAAAGTGAGAACATTTATTAAGAAAATCCTCAACCCTGTCGGTTTCATTTATTGTTCCACAGATTTTCCAGAACGAGGGTCAACAAAAAAGTTATAAATCTCTTTTTCAGAAACTAGGCCTTTTATTAAATGACCTTCAAGTATGTTACAGGCCAAGCTAAAAAAGAAGTGTTTAGTGGGTTAGTTGAAAAGGGTGTATTATGTATTATAATAAGAATCGGGTCCTTTCAACTCAGCTCGTGAATGTTGTAGAAGGCATCTTAAAGGAGCACGTAGGCACTAGCGTTAGACGACGGTTTGCTGCGACGACTTTTGCTTTTTCAGTGTATCCTGTGTCCACTGTGTATTTCTTATTGTGTGTATACTGTATTTGTGCGTTTGTATTAAATGTGGTGTTTGCACTGTATTGGAAATTAAAAACAAGTGGAAATAATAATAATAAAAAAGCGGTAGCTTTTTAGAATACGCTCAGAATCCGAATTGTCCAAGGGATTTTTTATATTTACTGCGAACAGTAGGTTCCAATCCACCTGCAAAACATGTTAATTATAAGGGTTCCTGCTTCATAAGAAAAAAAAACGAAGAAGAAGAAGAAAGAACTCGAGATCAATTCCTTTTTGACTCTCGATGCCCTTTTCAACAAATCTTCAGATTTTACGATGGTTACAGGGTACCACGGAAAGGTGTACTAAGCCGAAGGGGGGTGATTCTGTAAGGCGCTCAGCGAACTTGTGAAGAATGATTTTTTGAATTTCGATTTTTTTTTTGTTTTTTTTTCCTATTCGTGTTCTATTACACGAACTCTAGCATTATTGCATTAATAACATTACAATAATATTTCAAAAATGTTTTTGCTTGTTTTTTCAGTATAACCAATGTTTTGTCATGAAATTATTACAAAAATAAATTGATATGTAAGCCCTTTGAAATTTGGAAACATTAATTTACAAAAATACAAGAAAAACACGAATATATAAGCATGAATATGTATAAAAAGAACAAGAATATGAAGAAAAAACGTATCTAATTTTAGCAAAAAAGTTAAAAAAAAAACCAATTTAAAAAAAATCATATAACGAACGTTGACCCGCTTGATATACAGAATCATGCCTTTCCATGGCACCCTGTATAACAATGGATGGCCAGTAATATTATAATATTCATTAAGTAAAAAGTAAAATGAAATAGTATCGCACAATTAAATTTTCACGTACATAAATACCGCAAATGATTTGGGAAATCGTACCTTCCTTAAACATAATACCTTCAGCATTCATAAATTATGCAACCACCGTACTCGGTAAACCACAACGCTGCGGTTGGTTAACGTTGTTGTCAGTAGTCGCATTTTCAAACTTGCACAGTAACATAGAATAGGGTTGAGGTATGTCATCCACTGATCACATAAAGCCACTTTGTGGTAAACATGAGTGAGAGAGTGCATGGTCAAATTGTTAAATAAATAAATAATGCCGGACAATTCACACACCATCATCAAGCCCCAAGCTAAGCAGAGCTTGTCTTATGTCTGCCAGATAACTGATATAAATAATACAATGCATAGTTATTTTTTATTATACATAGAAAATGACCGGAACACCCGGACCAAATATCTGCAGATCGTACAAACACTTGTCCCGAGGCAAATGATGATTAAATGATTAAAAGAATCCTACGTAAAATAGAATCAGCATTTTATTGCAGCTCTGTTTAGCTTGGGGCTAGATGATTCTTTGTGAAATGTCCAGCATTATTTATTTATTATTATTAGTTTTACAAGAACTATTAAGACTAAAAGTTCTTTTAGAGTTTAAAAAACAGTGTCGCTTAGGAAACGGAAATAAAAAAGCAGTTTTTTTTCCTACATGACCACTGACTCCATTATGTAGGTATAGCTTGATGTTGAAATTGCTCGTCTGAAATGACCTTATCCAACAGATTATATCCATTGAAGCCGAGGTAAGCCCATAATCAATCACGACGTGGATGAAAGCGATCTAATTTACTTTCCCTAACCCTTTTATAAGATTTCGACGGACCCTTCAAATTATCTTCTTTGTCAGTACATATTTGATCAAAAATGTGGGTCAGCGGTTCAAGTCGCATTTGGTCATTTTTCATTTTCGATTTATGTTTATTTCTGATTCTACCTGATTTCATTTATTTGAATTCGTTGCTTTGGCTGTTGTACGAAAATTTTACATGAAAAAGAAAAAAATCCATCAGACTTTCGTTTATCTGATATAAACGAAAGTCTGATGGATTTTTTTCTTGCATTACCAAGGTTCAAGTACCATCGGAGGCAAAACTTTTGATGAGAATTTTCATGTAACTTGTTCTGCCTTAAGTGTTTCCTTGGTACAAACTTCGGAGGTCCTGTTTTCAAGTAGTAAGAATATTTAATAATATCAAATTAATAAACAAAGCCACTTGTTTTGCATGCATCTGGTACAAAGCAGATGATCAGGTTAAAAGAATACATACAAATAAGTCAAAATTAAACTCAAAATCGGGAGCAAAATACGAGCCGTTTTGTTACCCAGCGTTAGCGAATTGTTTTAGACACGGTTTTTTGCAAACATACATACTGAGTTATTTTCCGTAAAAACAGGGTCATAGCGTGATCACGTCTCGGGCACGTAAGCTCAAGGAAGTCATTTGGCGCCTCCCCGTCGTGGGAAAAAATAGTATCGAAGTAATTCATTGCATCGTGAACGATTTGGTTTTCGGCCAGCCCAACTTTGAAGGCCCATTATTGTTCTAAACATTTTGGAGTCCTAAGCACTGAAGTTAAAAGTGAATTAACCAGATGTACAACATTTGACGAAGTTCAGTTATTTTATTCTTGGCGACAGCATTTCGTCAAGAATAAAATTATATCGATGTGTGTATGTATTATAATGTATTATAGCGCTATGGCGTTCATTAGGGGAGGCCTATGTCCAGCAGTGGACTAATATAGACTGATGATGATGATGATAATGTATTATAATGTATATCAGTTAATATTTAATATAATAATGCTGGACAATTCACACAGCATTATCTAGCCCCAAACTAAGCAGAGCTTGTGTTATGGGTACTAGATAACTGATATACTTAATACAATACACTACATGAATAGATATTTTTTTTATTATACATAGAAAACATCCAGAACTCCCTGAGCAAATATCTGCAGATCGTACAAACATTTGTCCCGAGGCGGGAATCGAACCCGCAACCTCCTGCGTCGCAGGCGGACCTTCGCCCGCCGCGCCACTGAGATCGTCAAAAGTTATCTAGTAGGTACCAATAACATCTCGACCTTGACCTCGAAAGCCTATAACCAATATGTAATGGACCAATATTATTGGTCCACGGCTGGACGCAGGTATCCCCCTGATAAGCGCCTTATTGACTTTTATCTCATGGGGGGTAGTGCCCAAAGTCCCCACGCTAAGCTTGCGGGTTGGGGATCGCAGTTCGGTGGCAGAATTCATTAGTCGCCTCTTATGACACCCGCGGGAAGAATTGGGGTGGTATTAATTCTAAGCCATCACCACACAGCTACCCATAACACAAACTCTGCCAAACTTGGGGCCAGATGATGATGTGTAAATTGTCCAGCATTGTTTATTTATTTTACTAACCCCCGACGCAAAAAGAGAGGGGTGTTATAAGTTTAACGTGTCTGTCTGTGTATCTGTGTCTGTGGTATCGTAGCTCCGAAACGAATGAACTGATTTTCGTTTAGTTTTTTTTTTGTGTCATAGATAATTTTATCCCGAGTGTTCATAGCCATGTTTCATGAAAATCTGTCGGGAGGTTTTTAAAATTTTAATTTCGTTCATGTTTTCATCTCTGTCATCTCTGCATTGGGTAGCTTTTTACGTAGCAAAACAAAACATATAAAGCAGATAATTATATTTTCACTCTCAAAAAAAATTACAAATAACAAATAAAAACAAATTAGAACCAGGTATTTACAATTGAAACAGTTGAGCTAACTGCAGACTGTTGAAAACAATCTATATATTTTACTTAATTCGAATAGTAGCTACTTGAGAAAGGTCGAAGTAAATAGTTTTTGTGGATTTCATAAGAAACGTTATATTAAATTTCGCTCACGTAACGGCAAAATCCAGCCGGAGTGGTTTACTGACAGTGAAAAATATAGTAGACTAACCTTTAGGACATTGAAACAAATTATTCTAAGTAGTGACTCCATTTCTTTTTTTTATGTGGCCAGGTAAGTTGTTAATCAGTTGGTTTACTTTGATAAAAAAATCATAAGTAACAACGACTTGTTATTTGAAAAATAACAACTCTTTGTCACTGTCACTGAAAAAGCCGACTCATTCCTAGCTTTTCCCTTTCACCGATTGAGAGGGCGAAGTCCTATAAAATGTAAGATAAGAACCTTAAACTAGACCAGACTGGTATTTCGATAATTCATTTTTCGAAATCGCTGCCGTTTTGATGCTTCGAGGTGATAAAAAGTCCGCCTTCAACATAAAACACTCGAAAAATATCAGACACGCCTCCACGGATACTAAAAGCAAAAACCTACCTCTATTCTGAGATATGTAACAATTTACTCGAATGTTAAGGAACCCACCTTCCAACATTTATGTATGTATATGAAGACAATAATTAGATCCTATTATTTTAAAAGTTATTATGTTACAACACAGTTTACAAAAATCTAAAGTTATTTAAATACCTATTCTGAAACGCTTTTTTTGACAATTATATATCGAAAAAAAAAAAATTGCTTTAAATTCTATTGCGTTTATTGCGTAAAGCTCATAAAAACACCTTATGTATGTAACATTATAACAATGGATTAAATAGGTTTTAGACTTATGTGGTATAAATAGGTTAATAATATGATCCGATGTTAATAATATGATCTGTTATTAATATGAGATGACCTTCGCACTAGGCTAGGCCGATTTCTTGAAAAATTCCCTGTAATCTGGAGTCAGTTAGCGTTTTTACACCCCCGTGCATCAGAAAGCTCATTAAGCTATGGGTCCGGCCTGCACCTGACCTCTCACCGATCTTGCCGGTCTGTCATGCCATCCGATTATGAAAGTGAACGGAGAGTGCACCTGTGTTTGCGCATACACTTTGTACTATTGAATGTCCTGCGTACCGTTGAGTGACGTGACTCCGTTGAGACTGGCCGCCGACAGCCGCCGTGGCCGAAAATTCGGATAGGAAGACTTCACTTTGTAATATGTAGATTAGCGACTATAGGTTAGGTACTTGAGCAACGTATTCATGATTCAGCTTTTCTTACCTAAGCCAAGGCCGTCCCATTTCTTTTTCGTCAGGTATTAGGATCCATCTACGCCTACGCAAGGTCTTATTGAGCGTCGAACGTATTCGAAATAGACTTTGTGAATCCTATTGGAACTCGATAATCACATAGTTGACTAACTAACTTTTGTGTTATTTGAAAGAACTTTTCAAATAATTTTGGTGAGAGAAACACTGAGTTTAATAAAGTAAAAAGTTTTTTTTGCCTGTATTGTAGACAATTGCAGAAATGAAACGCTTCTACTCTTTAGCATATGCTATGGCAAATCAGACTTGATAATTGGACTCTATCTTTTATTTTACACTAGCTTCTCCCCGCGGCTTCGCACGCGTTTTTTCTATGGAAACGTTTGAGGTTATTTCTATCCCATTAATTAATAGGATAAAAAGTCGCCTATGTTTGGTTCCAGGGTTAGACTTGTATGCAAAATTTCAACCTGATCCGTTCAGTAGTTTTGACGTGAAGAGGTAACAAACATCCATCCATTCATCCATCCAAACTTTTGACAATGCTAAACCTGTAATGATGTTATTCTGTCAATAAGTAAATAAATAAATCAGTAATGGAGATTGTTGTTTTATTTTATTTTATCTGTATATTTGAGTTTTATTTTATAATTTGAAATGTATTGAATCTGTTTGACTTGATTAAGTGTTACCTGTGAATCTATAGTATGAATAAATGAATTAGAATTCTAATTAATCTAGCCATAGCGCCTCGCCTTTCGTGGGGGCAATGAACTTTGAAAATTTTGCTGCATCTAATATATGATTCGAAGCTGTGTCTCCTACATAAATGATGCTGATGCATGGATGTTTCGCAAAGGACAAAACCACACATTATTTATGAATGCGAAAGTTTGAATCTAAACATGTTTGTTACCTCTTCACGCAAAGACTACGGAATGGATCAATGATAAATTTTATGAATAGGTATATTTCTTAGATAAGGCTACTTTTTATCCCGAAAAAACACATGCGAAATCAGTAAGGAAACAAGCATTTTCAATAGTGCTACGAAATGCTACAATTTTGCTACGTCGTAGCAAAGTGCTACGTCGTAGCAAATGCCACGCTTCTTCTTAGGCTTGTCCATAAATAAGCTCACAAATCATTTCTTCTTAGTGTGTATGAAACTAAATACGAATAGCAATCTGTTCTTACTAAATGAAATAAAACAAACACAAAAAACTGGTGCATTTGGCATAAACCATCCGCTAAATGAGTTTTATCGTTCACGCGGGACGGTTTCGTGCGTTCAGCGTGCATTGGTGGAACGCAAATTGGTGCGGTGCGGTCGAACGCGCTCTTTCACTGTAATCAGCTTGGTTATGTTGCTGATTGCAGCCATTGGATGAAACGATCAATGTGTATGTTTTATTTTATTCTGAAACTAGCTGTACCCGCAGCTTTGCCCGCGTGTAATTCACAATTTCATAAAAGTAAAAAAGTATTTATTGCAGCAGAAGACCTTAGTTGCACATTCGTAACTGTGTGTAAAACAAAATAGGTTTAAAAAATAAAAAGATAAATAACTACCTACCTACATCATTTGCAGACAGCTATTAGTACCTAGTATTGTATTTGTCTGTTGATTTCTTCAATAGGCTAATCCTGTACCGAAGAATACAGAAGAAACATAGGTTTTTAATTTTTTTGCGCGGAACCTTAATGCTTTTCTTAAATAAAAGTAGCCTTAGCTACTTGCTATAAAATCTGTCAGTGAATGTTCCACATAAATCGGTGCGGCTGTTTTGGAGATTAGTACCGGTAAAGAGAGACGGACAGATAAAAATTAAAAATGAACTTTTTACTACATGCCTAAAAGGCATGTAGTAAAAAGCTGTTATTTTGTCATTAGAAACAGACACTTCAATGTTTATTTATTTGTATAGATGAAATATTTGAACTTGGTTAGTTTGGAACCGTTTATAGGTTAATTTTAGAAAGTTTTTGAACATTTGACGGGTTGTCGAACATCGAAATTGGTGTTGGTTGTTTGAGTTTGTTTTGTTGACTGTTCGGAAGGCCCACGATTATTAGTTTTATTATTTGTTGTTCGGATATTGTTCCAAATGTTATTTCAGTTCATCTATAGCGTCATATTTACGAAGTACCTACTTGTCAGTAGAGAAAACAGCCACCGCAACATCTTTATGCATAGTGTCAGTAAGAAAAAGAATCAATGGGGTCAATTCAGATGTGGCTAAAACTAAACTTAAATAATTAGACACGATTAAACATGTTGTCGTCCCTTTCATAACAATCGAACTAAAAAGGGTAGCATCATTTTTAGTGCTGTCAAACTAGTTTAGTTAAGTTTTGATGACATGTGATTTGACACTAATGGCTTTCTGTTTTAGTTATCCTACCTACATATTAACCTTTATTCACAAAGAAAATTACAATCAATAATAGAAATAAATTAGAACCAGTATTTACAATTGAAACAATTCATCTAAATGCAGACTGTTGCAGACAATCTACAGGTAGCTCAACTAATCCATACCTACATATGACTCTATGTTCCACTTTAGTGGCAACCGCCCCTTAAAAACGTATTTATCAAAGGGTTATCTTTGAAAAGATTTTTATCATTAAACGCTTCAAAAAGTAACAAAGAACAATGTTCCTAAAAGCTCTACAAAGAGCACACTAAAAAGTGTCGCTAACCGTTGTCCAAAAACCAAGATACCAACGAGTTTTCAGTTAAATTAAAACCACACGCTGCTCTAAACGGATATTTTGCTACTGCATAGTTTTATAAACATAAAAAACGAGGAAACATAGGCTTGATGTAGACTGACCACTTATGGTGTCGACCACTTGCGCTTCAAAATGCAGCTTCAGTAACGAGCGTTGCGGCCACTTTTTACTGTCACCACAACAAATTATTGCTAGTGGTTGAAACACTCGTGTTTGGCTAGTCTGGTTTCTACCTTTTATTACCCCTACGGAAAAAATACTTTCAAATCTATCAAACTAAGTCAAAAAAATACCAATATTATATTGTTCCTAAACCTCATTTAAATGACTTAAGCCTTTATTCACAAAGAAAATTATACTAATATTTACAATTGAAACAATTGAGCTAACTGCAAAATGTTGCTAACAGTCTACGGGTCGCTCAACTGATCCATATCAATTCCAGTCGGAAGCGTCCCCAAGACGCTGGCTGCATTGCTACGCTGTATGGCAATGCTGATTCGCTGTGACTCACCAGCTCTCGGGTCACGCATCGCTTCGACCAGACGCTCAGATAATTTTTTAAAAACCCAAAGCGCCTCGGTTCCCCACGGACCTAGGGTCTCGACTCCAAGGGGAGCAAATGTGTAGGCTCTGTCAAGACCTGCATATTTGCGCCTCTTGTGATCTTCGGCCAAATCTGCCGCCGCACGGATGTCCTAGGAAGATGCCATGGGACTAGTGTCAACTCCCATGGGACTAGTGTCATACCGTCGGGCCTCTTACCATCGTCACGCAACAGACCATTCGGTTCGAGAATTTGAGTCATCATTGTTGGATATACCTGTAGATTGTTTGCAACAGTCTGCAGTTGGCTCAATTGTTTAAATTGTAAATACTAGTTCTGATTTGTTTCTATTATTTGATTGTAATACTGCGTTAATGAAGATTGATTATTAGATATTCTCGGCTTGGACACTGATATTATAATACTATACGCTTGGATATAACATAGAAAGAGTATTGAGTATGTATTGAAGACTGATGTGGCTCGGCGATTGAAGGTCCGCCTGCGACGCGGAAGATTGCGAGTTCGATTCTCGCCTTGGGAAAAATGTTTGTACGATCTGCAAATATTTGTTCCGGGTGTATAGGAATAAAGAAAACCAAATCTATCTATGTAATGTACTAGTACCCGTAACACCAGCTCAGCTTAGCTTGGGGCTAGATGATGCAGATGATGTAGATTGTCCGTCACTATTTTTTTTTTTGTATTATTATTTGAACAATCTAATATTCAAGTCACTCGTACTAAAAGGTATTCAGGTCAATTCGAAGTTTCGCAAACTCTAACTCTAGATAACTTTAGATCTTCATTTCCACATCACCGCACTGTAGCGTGGAGAAATCATTTTTAATTAAAGTTTAAATTAACAACCTAGGGTCGACCGTTAGCGGCACTTGCCTTAATATATTGCGTCAGTTGTAATAGCTTAGTCTAAGCTAGTGATATGCTGTAGTTTTGTTCTGCTGTATTCAGCGTGGATCGGGTTTTGACCACTTTTTCTAATATTTTCCCTACTTTTGGGGATTGCTGACTATTTGGGGATACGTGACAGTTTTGTAAATTCTGAGCTTTAATAAATGTTTTTGTTAGCGGAGTTTCAAATGTAATTGATTTTATTCTGTGTAGAATTCCTATAAAGATTCTTATCATAATGATCCTGGAGAAGTCACTACACCCAAAGAAACCAAGCCAAGGAACCTAACTTCTTCTGCTGTATTCAGTGTGGATCGGGTTTTGAACACTTTTTCTAATATTTTCCCTACTTTTGGGGATTGCTGACTATTTGGGGATACGTGACAGTTTTGTAAATTCTGAGCTTTAATAAATGTTTTTGTTAGCGGAGTTTCAAATGTAATTGATTTTTTTCTGTGTAGAATTCCTATAAAGATTCTTATCATAATGATCCTGGAGAAGTCACTACACCCAAAGAAACCAACCCAAGGAACCTAACTTTATAAAGTATTATATTTTTTTATTATGTATTTTTAATATATAACTTTAGTAAGTATTCATGTGACTAGTTTTTATATTTAATTATGTTTGTATGTGTACATTATTTATGTTATTGCTAAAGACACGAATCATTAAGTGTATATTATTATTATTATTATTTTCTTTAAATTTTTTAATGAATAGCATTATGCTCGCCCATGTACAATTTTTGTGCAATAAAGTTTATTCTATTCTATGCTATTCTCTTTTAACTTTACCTGAAACAAATAACCTGAATATCAGATTAAACGAAACAGTTATTCTTTTACAAAGGCACTAAACTGAATGTTTTTATTTATCGTTGCCCTTAACCCAGTCGTGGACAACGGGAATAATCCAGTAAATTCCATAATTTATTCCAAACAAGAAAAAAATATCGACAAAATAGCTTCAATTTGTAAAAGTAACAATAACCTCCCATGTTTATTTACGCCTATAAAGTTTATAGTCGGCATTTCTGCCATTCTCCCTATCCTTATGAAAATTGAAATAGGTATTTTCACCTTTTTCATCTATAACAAAGGGTGCCTTTCAGTATTCCGTTTGCGTTCCCCATTACCCTATCATACACGTGACAGACAGACGAAAGATAACTACGTGACAAATATGTTTTAACGTAGTGTTGCCAACTGTTTGGAGTAACTTCGTTTTCATGTGAAAAGGAAATTGTGACAGTGATGTTTCATATTTCTTGGATGTTGTTATTTTTTATGGCGTTACCTTTTATTTCCTCTATACATTGTTACAATTTTCTACCTACTGGTATAAAATAATGTAACCTAGATTTAAAACTCTTTCTCATTATTTATTACACAACACAAACGTCAACTGGTAAACATGTCAATAACGTATGATTTCCTGCTATTGAAATAAGCTGAAGAAGACATATTAAAGTGGTTTTTCCATTTTTGTGTAGCGGTCTGTTGAATATCAGAAGTCAGAACCTTGCGCATGAGCAAGATACGTTACGCCGTGTATTCGTCTTGGTGCTCGTTGCGATCGCCTTCTTTCCCTGTACTGACTGCACGTACGCTCCTAGTGTATAGTTGTTCCATCTCACGAAGTCCGTTTACTTACCTCACTACGAACAATTTTGCGCTTAGTTGTCATGCTGACGGTCCTCGCTACCAAAATCTGACGTGAATACAATGAGCACTAGTGACCCGGACCGCGTCTCGGGCTAGACTGATTGCTTCTGAGCTTACGCACACTAAAACAATGTGTACATGCATTCACACATGCATACTTAGCCCAACGGACTTCGTGGAGATAGAACAACTGTTACACGTTACAAGCACTGTAACGCCGGTCAGTAGTTTATGAAAAATAACGTTTTTTACAGAAAAAGGCTTGAGTTGTGATTAATCAAACGAGATCTATGGCACTTAGAGTTTAAAGTTTACAGTTATCAATGTATTTGACTTTTCAGCTGTACAGACCAAGTGCAAAGTTTCTATACTTATAAAAGTTTGATACTGTTGTTTGAAACTTTAGAGGACAAATTCTTATTCTTATCAGAGGTGGAACGGCACTCCAGACTCACCAAGTTTTATATACACTTTTAAAGAGTGCATTCGTACACTTAAATAGGTCTCGGCAGGTGCATTCCAACTGAAGTTAATAGTTACGAAGAAACGCTTTTATGTCTCAGAATGTCTGAAATGTTGCGTTGTTGGGTTTTAATTCGCAATACTCTAAATCTTGCTTTTGAGATTAATAATAATATCAGTTTATGTATGCAAAGGATATGAATAAAGGAATAAATAAATAAATAATGCTGGACAATCCACACCGCATCATCTAGCCCCAAGCTAAGCAGAGCTTGTGTTATGGGTACTAGATGACTGATATACATAATATAATACATTACATAGATAGATAATTTTTTATTATACATAGAAACGACCAGAACACCCAGAAAAAATATTTGTAGATCATACAAACATTTGTCCCAAGGCGGGAATCGAACCCGCAACCTCCTGCGCCGCAGGCGGACCTTCGCCCACCGCGCCACCGAGGTCGTCGAATATTCATGTTCTTACTAGCCCTGGCTAACTAACCTGGGCTTTGTTTATTTGTAGGTTTAAGGCGCTTGGTGTTTACCCTCTTAGCAGCTGTCCATAGATAATTAATAAAATTCACACAGCATCATCTAGCCTCAACGTAATTTATTAATAAATAAATAATGCTCAAATTCACATAATTCTTTCCATCCAAAGGTTGTCTGGAAGAGATCGCTTCTAAGCGATAAGGCCGCCCATTGTACTTGTATCTTATGTAATGTCTCGTGTATAGTATACACAGAAAATATCCGGAACAACCGGAACAATTATTTGCAGATTGTACAAACATTTGTCCTAAGGCGGGAATCGAACTCGCAACCTCCGACATCGCAGGCGGACTTTTTCCCGACGTACAGTCAGCTGCACAGACATGTATACACTTCCAAAGTTTAACTTTTATTTTACTCGGAACTTTTCAAATAAAAGGACATGCAAACGTTTTTCGTACAAAGAAGTCATCGTACTTCGCCAGAATGCGGTACATAAATTATCACAATTACTATACACTTACTATTTAGTCAAATTGAAAACTTGGGAGTGTATACATATTTTTGCAGCCGACTGTACCTCATCGGTCGTAATGACGATGGTTAACACATAAACCTTCTAATTAAGCCAAATATAAAATTATTTCTGGTCTTCCGTTCTGTATCTAAGCCATAAAAATTCTAGGCCTGAACTAAGCAGAAAACAACAAAAATAAAAACCTAAGGTTTTTGTTATTATAGCGCGTAAGCCTCACACTCTGGCTAATTTCCAATTCCTAAGAAATCAAATAATATCGCAAAAAAATTCGACTTTATTTCTATTAGCACATCTCCATAAAGTTGTGTTATTATAGTTCAATTTCATGAAATTGTATTTATACCCATTATTTAATAAACAGTCTTTGCCTTTTTGTGATTTTATGAAATTCATTATAATTTCATGAAAGAAATCAACACTATTTTCATTTTAGGATTGTCAAGCTGACAGATACTGCTTTCTTCTTAGACATACTTTTAATATGCCAGTAAGACCAAGGAGTTTAAGAACGCAATAGCACCTTTATCATAGAGTTTCAATGAGGCAATGAGGAAGTAGCATTTCGAGAAAAGTAAAGTGCACTTCACTCGAGTATGAATTGTTTCTTAGTTTGTTGATATACTAGGGACATACTAATGAAATGGTAAAAATGATAAAAACTAATAAAAGTACAGTCAGCGGCAAAAGTCTTTTGAAAAAGGGTCGAGTATACGCGTTGTCATCAAAGGAAAATAGAACGAACGTACGGGCGCGGTGTGTGTATGGTCGAGCGAATGCTCATTCTGTTGCAGTTTGCCACTTTTTTGCCAGTGTCCAGTACATGGAAATTTCATAGTCATGGAATAGAGTTAGGGTTATTATAAAATATGAGCAGTAAATATAAAAAACACCAATAAGATTTTTACCACGAGCAAAACACAAATAACTTAGAAGATATAAGGAAAATTTAAAAACATTAGGTACATCAGAGACGAGAGGTTGTCAATTTAGGTAGCTGACGATCCCTCCGGGTGAGAACGACAACTTCTATTTAAGATGTTGTCGTTTTTGAAAGTTGACATTCTAAAAAAGTTGTCGTTTTCGGAAGTTGTCGTTTTTGAAAGTTGACATTCTAAAAAGTTGTCGTTTTCGGAAGTTGTCGTTTTTGAAAGTTGACATTCTAAAAAGTTGTCGTCTTCGGAAGTTGTCGTTTTCGGAAGTTGTCATTTTAGGAAGTTGTCGTTGTCACCCTGAGGGTTCGACGAGACTTGAACCCGCATCCTTCCCTCAGTACGGGAGGTGGTTAAGTGCTAACCAACTACACGATAAGTGCTAACAAACTACACGGTGTGGTTGGTCCAATAAAAAACCAAAACAATTATCGCACCATTCAGATCTACTCCAAACATGTAGCCAGATATTTGGAGTAAATCTGAGTAGTGCTAGCTAGCACTAGTACACATAAAATAAAGGCACTACAAAGCACACACTCGTAAATATCTTCCTCAACGCGAACACACCCAATCCATTGAATACCCACAATGCGACAGCCACGGCTTGTTGTACCACGTTCATTACTTACCGCATGTGTGAGGTGCCAGAATTCAGATATAATTTCGGAGATTATGCCACGCTCCCATTGTTCTATGCTGCAGCTAGTTCGCGATTTCAGAGTTTTGTGAAGTGATGAGATTTTAATAAGCTTCGTTTGGTAGCGCAGCTTAGAGCCTCCACGGCTTACATAAGTTAGGAAGTAAGGTATGCCGTGGATGGAGGTGAGATATAGCATAGCTTAATGTTAGTGCCAGCGATGTCATGTTATGCTATGGGAATAGGAATCAATATTTAATTTCATGGCTTGATAGTTAGATAATTTTTTGAGCCTTTGCATAGCTTAATGTTAGTGCCAGCGATGTCATGTTATGCTATGGAAATAGGAATCAATATTTTAATTTCATGGCTTGATAGTTAAATATTTTTTTATTCACAAAGAAAATTACAAACAAATAATAGGAATAAATTAGAACTAGTAATTACAATTGAAACACTTGAGCTAACTAGACTGTTGCAAACAATCTTCAGGTAGCTGATCTATATCAATACTAGTCGGAAGATTTGTGCTACTTAATACGTACTATAGTAGACGATCGGCTCGCGGTTTCACCCGCGTAGTTCCCGTGGGAATTCCGGGAAAAAGCCCATATCTGTCTATTCAGGGAGTGACATGGCGGGCCTGTCACTCCCTGAAAAGTAAGCTTCCTAATGGTAAAATAATTTTTCAAATCGGTCCAGTAGTTTCGGAGCCTATTCAATCAAAATCAAAAACTCTTTATAATTCCATAAATACAATAAATGTACATTTAGAAAGGTCAAAATATAAAACTAAACACTGACACGGAAATAAAATGATATTTTTTTGTTTCTGTCGCTTCGGTACGTAGACTAAAGTAAAGAAGACAAGAAGAATACAAACAAACAAACAATCAAATCTTTCCTCTTTATAATATTAGTATATTAGCTATTCTGTGTTATTGCTTGGATTATTTTGAGTGTGTCTCCACACAGCCATGTCATCGCAAAATAAACTAATTTGCCTAGATTGAAGAGTAATGTCAAAAATCAAGAAAACCGTTTCAAATAGGTAGTTCTGAGAAATGTATCCACTACTCAAAGTGCACTCTTCACATTTAATCCAACAATTGCATTTCAATAAAATCCAGATATTTCGGTGCTCATTTTCGTAGAACAACTTTACATTAATAGACAAACTTGAATATGCTTGTGCAGTATCCCGTATTCATGCCGAAATTATTACGTTGCCGAGTAACTGCAGTGAAAAGCAAATTGTGTTTCACCTGAAACTTATTACGGTGTTTTGGTACAGAATAATGTAATTCGGTTTATTTACGAATTCAAGCAGGCATACTTTTTGTTGCTCGTACAAAGCGCGTGGGTTTAGATTAAACTAAAATAATTTACCAGTTTATACGAAGTTAAACCTAATTCCTTTATTAGGGTTTTCTATTTATTCTTCGTGATTTTGCTTACTGGATTAAAACTATTTGTGGACATTTATTTGGTGCCTTGCGGGTTGTTAAGTTACAACCATATTTGAATTATTTGATTATCCCACGGAAACGTTGCATTTCAGCCTTGTTTTAATCCTGGGCATGGATCCAAACCAATTTGATCCAAATGCGTTCTGCCGTTTGAGCATGAAGGAGTAACAACTATACACACACACACACAACTTTATATTATTAGTGTGAAGTGATCAATGAGTTCTTTAATAAGTTATAATAGTTTATTTGATGTTACTCGTATGATGGTTAGTTTGTTTACCTAGGTATATGTACTAAAGTAGCATAAATATTAAGGAAGTGTGCTAGGCCGCCTGAAGTCTCTGACCTAAAAAAATATTTGATAAGTCCCCCTTTAGCACATGACCGGCTCCAAAGCCTACCTGGCAAGATAAATATCTGGGTCACAGAACCCCCGTCGCGCTATCGGCTAAAGACGGATTACCGCCGAAACTGAGATTAATAATTACGACATCGCCCAGTAAAGACGCCAGTATTGATGCCCGGTTCATTGCCGATAGAAAACCCTGGGTATTAATGATACATTAGGGCATTTGTGTGATGTGTTGGGTGGTAGAATGGAAAATTAAAAATTATCAGTGTGCAGCCATGAGCTATGTGTGGTGAAGTTTATGTAGATCTCATTATTTAGAAGTTTAAGCAATACTTTTATTAACAAACGCAATTAAAATCAAAGAAAATATATAAACTAGAAGTATTTACAATTGAAACAATTGAGCTAACTGCAAAAGGTTGCAAGCTGATTTTTGAATAATGATTGTTATTAATATTTTATCCGTGTGCTCACTGATGGCACTTGTATACAAAGCAATATGTTGCTAACGCCTCTAATATTAAAATTTTTAATTTTATCGTTATCATTAATTTCAAAAAGATCATTAGAAACAAACCCATAATCGAACTTGTTTACATTAAAATGGATGATCCGTTTTGGCCGGTGGATGAAAGCTGTGGCCGAGTGGTGGCCGAAATCAGGCCAAAGATGTCCTGAAGCGTATCGGTTCAAGGACATTGTAAAAGTCGATGAACAAACCGGGATACCCAGCAGTTAGAGACTTATGATTTAAAACCAACCAAAATACCTGACTACCAGGAAAAATTACGAATCTGTAAGAGCTTTTGCATGTTAGAGCTCAAAAGCCTAAAATATATTCAGAAGTCGAAACGCTTTGATAGCCGGAATATTTCAATGTATCAAGTACCAATAATATCGGCTTACAGAAACCTTTGAAAAAGAAACGCCAAATGATCGAATCTATTCATGAATAATATTCGGAGCCGAAACAATGGCGGCTTTAACGACCGTAGGGCCTGTATGAATGATTTTGATAGCATTAAGTGTGTTTGAAAGCAGTCACAGAACCAATGATCTGAGATTATTTTGGAAGCCATTATAATGAGGGATTTTCCGAAAACAAAAATCTTCTAGTTACCATAAGGTACACTACACACTAGAGCATTTGCTTGAGCATTACATTGTTTTAGTGTAATGTAAAGTGTTCTTAAGAACGTTACTAAACATACAAACAAATGCTCAGTTTCCAAAAGCATTTCCGTATATTGTAACGTTCTTGCGAATGCTCGACGCTGTGAGTGAGCATTTACCTGTATCATTTATTTCTACCCTCGGCCTGCGGACCTCGGTCTCTGTCATCTGCCCCGTCACGCGCTCGTTTCTTTGCATGTTACACCAAAACGATCGTTGGTTTTTAAAATCAGGTTTTAACGAAACACAGAACGCGAAATGTTCGAAGTGTGGTTCGAGTAAATTTAAAACTGCGAATGCTCGTTGATATGTTACTAGCAAATGCTCTAGCTAGTTTATACTCACCCTAAGAATTCAATAGATGGATTGGATCTTTTGCGACCGTAAATGCCAGACTGTACTCGGTATATGCCAGGAACGTGGTAAGTACGTACGTACAATGGCCGTATTTGTAAGTTATTTGATCTATGCAGATTTCGTGCCATTTTAACCTTTCAAGCATTCACTTGAAAATAGTAGCGCACTGTCAGATAACATGAGGGCGGAATTTGTTTAAAAAAAAACATTGTTTGTGAGGAATTTTAGGAAAATTGCTCACATACAATGTTTTTTTTTTGTTATTCTGACACGGGTCATTATTGACAGTGACATTTAAAATTGTAGTTCATTTAATTCCAAATCGATCGACATATAGGTTACAAGGTTACAAGCTTTATTGGTTTACTAATATACAGATACGCCCTACGCCAAGGCGCAGAATGGTTGAATTATTTTTACATCTCAGAATTTTTTTCACACCCAGCAATGGTATTTTTTTGTTGCTCAGCGGGAGCGGCTGCAGAAGTTGTTTTTGTCAGTTTTCAATAGAACTTTTGCCCTCCGAACGCCATTATCCTTTTGGAAGCAGTCAAAACTAGCTTTAGCTAGGTACGATGCCATACTGTCTACCAAAAGTCAGAATCTCAATGGTTGATATTTACAATAGCGTACCGTGAAAAAATTGGAAACAAGAATGGTTTTTCTACAAGAGAGACACAATTCGAGATTCTTTAAAAATGCAATATGTGTTTTCTCAGTGGATTGTCCTATCTATTTAATAATAAAGGTCTCGCTTGAAAGGCAAACAAATTCGTCAACTTAAAACAAAAACAGAACGCTTGCGGCTAGTATTTTATGCAACGTAGAAGTTTTGAACTCTGGGATGTTTACGACCACGATAGGTAGTGAATATCTTTCAGTCATATTTCTCGTTTTTACGATATTTTAGTTATACGAGTACTTTGGTGTGGAAATGAAAAGCTTTGAAGCATTTTTATATTTATTAGTATTTTCCATTGAACTTTTTATGGTACTTTGTGGTCCGGTTTCGTATGAAAAGCTACGTACTAAAGGTTCTGAGTATGCAAGACGTCTATAAATAATTTACCTATCTATCCATCTTCATTTCGCCCAAATTTTCGTGCGGATATCCTATACCTATGGTTAACACACACTTGCTCAATTGCTCATAGGGACGAAATGAAACGGGTTAAAAACGGAAATCAAGGCTTGCAGGGTGATGTTTGACATGATTTAGTTCTAACAGGGCACCAGGGGCAAAAGTTTGTGATAATAAGGCTACTTCCGATTTTGCAACCTTTCCATCTCGTAAACCTTTCATCATCAACTAAGTAAACAATTGTTTTTTTATATTAAATAATTTTTATATTAAAGATGTTTTGCGAAGGATTCTAAATAGAAGTCTTCGGGGAGTTTTTAATAATGTCAAACATAGCTAACCATAATAAATGCAATTTAAATCGTCATAAAGGTCTACATTATGTATTACTCGTAAATTAAATACATAACTTAAAACTTAGTCATTAAATAACCCGCCCCTGACCATTCCCGGTGCAAAGGTGCCCATAACAATTAACAATTGTTTTACATTTTATACATTCTGGGGTACCTTTCGTTTCAAACCGTGAGACGCGTTATGGCCGATGACCCATACATACCTCTCTATAGAAAAAGTTGCATATTCCGCAGGTTAATCTTGAAATAACAAATGCGACAGAAGTCGCAAGTATTAGCTAGTTCTTAGCGGAACTATACATTGCTAATAGTTGTAGATATAGACTGTATATCGCATACATCAACGTCCTACCCGTCTCTCTGCTCCATTACACTACTAATCGTATGAGATTCCGTCCTGATGCTTCTAATTAATAGCTGTGCCCTCCCTTCCAGTCTTAGATGGCAGTGGGAATTTAATTCTACCTTGAGGCGCCGTAATGAAAGCGAAGGTGTCAAGTAAGTGACTAGAAGACTTTCGTTTAATGTAATACCAGTATAGAAATTACCGTATCCATATGAAATCTAAATATAATAACTTAGGGGTCGATTCCCGCCTTGGGACAAGTTTGTACGACCTACAAATATTTGTTATGTAATGTATCTATGTAATGTATTATATTATGTATATCAGTCATCCTTGTACCCATAACACAAGCTCTGCTTAGCTTGAGGCTAGATGATGCTGTGTGGATTGTCCAGTATTATTTATTTATTATTTAGGTACTAAGTTTTTTTTGACAAGTTGGCACTAACAAGTTGCCAGGCGGTGTTTTGTTTTTTCTGAATTAAAGAAGCAAACACTATTAATAACCCCCGACGCAAAAAGAGAGGGTTGTTATCAACCTCCGACGCAAAAAGAGAGGGATGGTATAAGTTTAACGTCTCTGTCTGTGCATCTGTGTATATTTGTATCTGTCTGTGGTATCGTAGCTCCCAAACGGATGAACTGATTTTAGTTTAGTTTTTTTGTGTCATAAATAAATTTATTCCGAGTGTTCTTAGCCATGTTTCATGAAAATCTGTTCAGCCAATAAACGGCGGCGGGTTTTTAATTTTTTTAAATTATATCTAAAGTCAAGCAACTTAAGGCGCAAACCCGACCCAAATCAGCGCTACTACCTATTTTATCTTATCATTATGTTAAAGACAGAAATTTTCGAAAATCAAAAATTTGGCCACGATCGGGGACAAAAAGAGCAGAGATGCAGAGTAAAACTTTTACAGAGGCATTAAAAATAAGCCTATGATAGGTATCACAAACAGCAAGATCGATTTTTGAAAATTCCTTCGCTTAACATTATGAATAAGATAAAATAGGCGGTGGCGCTGATTTGGGTCGGTATAATATAGGTTAAACGATGTTAATCGTAAAGCATACCTTGAAGAGTAGTAAAGTCTAGTCATCATAATCGAGATTAGGATGACTAGATTCTATTTTCCAAAGCGCCATCTAGTTCATTCGTAATGAATTTCACTACCCAGACAAGAACGAGCTTTTCACTGGTGGCTTTCCTGAAATTTAACCATTGAAATATGTGTAGGACAAGATTTCTTGCTGTGCGCGTTTCGTAGAGCGTGGTTCTGTCTGGAGAAACTAGATGTCGTGGTTGTCGCTTGTCATATATAAGTAATGTATATTAATAAAAAGGTAGCTTGGTGAAATAATATTATATTACTGATTCCTGTAACCCCCAAAATAAGGTAACTTAGCTTTATTTAAAAAAATAAAAAATAACACGAAGCTAAATTACATATCACACGAAGCAGCCGTATTTTCCTCCTCAGATTCTAAGATGTAAATTTTCTAAGAAGTATTTTTCTCTGCTTTTCTTCTTCTGATTCGTTATCAATCGCTATGAATGCAAGCCCTCTTAATTAATTATTATTCAGCTACCTTCATTCTACATTCTCCATTCATCTCACCTTACCCCATTGAAAGCAAATGACCTTCCCTCGCTGTAACGTCATATTGATAACTTTGCCGACCATGCGCACTACACACGCATGCGCGAGCCAAATGCTCAGTGTTGTGTACATTAGTTTCGCAAAAATCCTGTCAACCTTTAATAATAAGCCTTTTAAAAGCTATGGAACTGTAACTGAGTTTAACTAGGGTGTTAGGTAGTGGTTTTAGTTCAGTAGCTATTTTGTTCCGTAGCTGTAGAGTCACGGTGGTAATTTGCATTCGATTTTGCGATCGTGTAGTGATTTTAGTGATCAAAGCTTATCAGAAGAATTAGCTCGTCTAATTCTTAGTGCATATCTCGAGAAAGGAGTTTCTTAAACAGGTAAGATTCTTGGCTTCTCTTTAGTGGTTGCTCAGTCGTAGACACATAGATGAATAGTAGGTACCTGTGTGGGCGTTACTCCAGACGTCGTAGGCGTAAGGGCTAGCAGACAGATCCACAGTAAATATTCATATTACGAGTTGAGTGTTGTTTTGTTCTTACTAAGAGATGAGGTTTTGGCAATAACCCTCTATCCTCTATCAAGATCTCTATCGATCTATCTTATTTACACCTCATGTAGTAAAACCATTAATTATAACTTATCTTACAGAGTGTTCCAAACATTGAGGCTCAAACAAGTGGGGTGGTGGGTATTTCAATCTGTATCTAAACTTCCTGATAAGAATATCTCGTTTAGATGACATCTAGATAGGAAATGTCAAGGATTTTGAGTCTTTTATATCCTAGTGACTGCAAAAATGACTTTGTATATTTTGACGTACGCCCTTGCGCATAAAACAAGTAACTAGGTATATGAGTAGAAATTACAGTTTACCTACTGAAAGTTTACCTACTGTGTACCTACCGAAATTTCATTGAATATCACTTTACAGAGCTTAATAAGTTTTCTCACTGAAAATATTAATTCTATACCAGCAATAATACCATCTCAGAACTGAATCAATTTTAAATGACTTTGTAACAGTTTAAATTAAACAAATAGCCCGAAAGCGCTTTACTTTCAGAACCAGTTACAAAATTGCAATTCCTTTGTCCTATAGATACACTGCAAACAGGAAACAAACTTGTTAATTGGTTTTCGCATAAAATCAATATGGAGCGACGTGAGCTACGGTTCACTGCGTGTCCTATATACGCAGGACATAGGGACACGGACCCATGATTATGTAGCCAGTGTAACTCGACTTGGGTTTCTCCGGAAGAAAGCCTTAAGCTAAGGATTTTAGCCGGTTGGTCGCTTATTTTGACTTTGGAGAACCTTTAATTCCAGAGATAAACTACATCTTAGTACCTAGTCATAGCATGTAGGTAATTCCTATTGATAAATAAATATGTTCAAATATGTTAAATGCAGGCACAAAATGACAAAAAATACTTCAAAAAGTAATACATACACACACGCTGATACAAGTATTAGCTGCTTTTTTGTTTTCTGTTAGTTATTAATTTATCCATATTATCCGTACCAAAGAGTACCGTACCATACCGGTGATGTATCAAAGGGTGCGAACGTAACGGGGATCCTATTACTAAGCTCAGGCCGTAGCGCAGTCTGTCTGCATGTCCGTCACAAGTTTGTACAATACCTATCTGCAACCAAAATATTATTCCTTGGTTCGATTCACTCAAAACTCGGTATAAATAAACTTTAAAGTTAATAATGAATCACGTATTTTTAGTTCTTACAAATCTACACCTAGGGGGGGTGCAATCAATTTCTGAAAATAGGCGCAGCTAGTACTCAGGTACTCAAATGAAATCGCAATAAGAATGTTATGAAAGATTTCTTTAATTCTTTTTTGTGTAAATGTCTGACCCTAACTTAAACGCCTTATTAAACTTTTGCATCAACCTATTCATGGAAGCCTACATAGGTAATAAATACTGATGCCACGAATAGTGAATTGGCCGAATACCTAATACCGAATATTCGGCAACGCCGAAGCGCCGAATATTCGGAAATGCTAATGATGAGGAGGACGTGGAGAAGAATGCTGTGGCAAACGAGTTGGATTTTTATTTGAAAACAGTTCGCCTAGATCGGAAGGCCGATCCTTACAAGTGGTGGTCAGCAAACGAAAAACAATACCCGAACCTTTCAAAATTTGCAAAAGTTTATCTTTCTTCGCCTGGAAGTAGCGTTTATAGTGAGAGGTTATTTTCTGAGGCTGGTAACGTTTACGATGAAAAGCGCAATCGTTTGCTACCAAAAAATGCTGAAGAGCTCGTTTTAATCCATCACAACTTACCACTGATTAATTTTAAGTACTAAAAAGTTGTACTTTTGAAATAAATACATAATTTTAAGTAAAATAACGTGTCTTTATTACATGATTTGCTTACAAAAAAAGTGGCCGAATAGGCCGAATACCTAATAGTTGCCGAATATTCGTGACATCTTTAGTAATAAATAGACTTCCATAAATAACTTGTTGTGAGAAGCGAAGAGTAAGTGATAGCAGCAACTCTGCGAGCACCGAAAGTTATATCTGTCGTTCGGAAATGCAGTTATTGAACGGCCAACAGTTTTGATGCAAGGAACTTCAGCATCGATGAACTTAGTTACGGAATATCATAACTATTAGTAGTTGCAGCAGTTTGCACTAAGGGTACAGAGAGTTTTGATATAGGTAAGTATTTTTACTTACGCTATACCTACATAAAGGCGAAACGTTGAATTTATCTCCTGCCTATCATCACAACATCCTGCAATGCAATAGATCTCTGCATTTTTTCTGAATACGAATCAGGAAAAACATATAGTCCAATATTTTATCCAATTGTATTTTATTAAATTTTTATATGGGAATATATTTGTAGCACGTTAAGCCACAGGTAGAAGCTGGCTAAAGTATGGGACAGTAACAGTGAACAATTTTAATGGACCGTATCAAAGCGAGTAAGCCAACATGCTGTAAGAAAAAATACTCAACCTCAACAGCCTGTATTGGTCCACTACTGGACGCAGGCCTCTCCCTGATAAGCGCTTTATTAGCTTTTATTACATGGGGGGTAATGCCCATAAGCCCCACGCCGGGCATGCGGGTTGGGGATCGCAGTTCGGTGGTAAAATTATTCTGCAGGAGGAGCGGCTGCCCGCCCCCGGTGGATATCCTTTAGTTGCCTCTAACGACACCCGCGGGAAGAGTTGGGGTGCAAATTCTAAGCTGGCACCACACAGCACAGCAATACAAACATACATCAAGCATATTGTGACAAAACAGGATCGAGACAAAATGCGACCGAGAAATAAAACAGACACAGAACACTAACAAAACATTATCAACGGCCATCCTCTTCGGCCAATTTTTTATGTATCGTGCGTGTGCCCATGACAACTGGCCAAAACAAGGTAGTAGTGATAATTTTCCGTACTAACTTTCAGCCCATATAAAGTGCCACGTTATGGGTGTACTAAGCTGAAAAAGGGCGATTATTGGCCCCGAGGAGATAAGCTATTGTTCAAAGATTTTTTTTTATTACCATCTATTTTCTCTTTGTTTTTATGTTCTTTTAAAAACAGTTTTTAGTCATAGAAATATTAATTGTAGATGCAATTTCTAAGTAATTTGTACGCTTAAAAAGTACGATTTATTGCAAATTTATTTAAAATAAAAACTTTTAAAATTATTATGATTACAATACAATAAAAAATAATAATAATAATGAGTTCAAGAATATTATGAAAAAATTGCTGTGCATTATGTTTCAATTTGTAAATACTAGTTTTAATTTAGTCCCTTTTCTTTGATTATAATGTACATTTTTATTAAGGATGAATAATTAACTACCCCAAAAAAGACTAGAAACCATTTTATTACAAATGTTTTTATTGTATTTTGGGGATATTTGATTTTACAATTTTCGGATTCGAATAAAAACATTTTGTAATAAAATGGTATCCAGTCTTTTTTTGGGTCTCATCAACATTATTTGTTGATACCATGATACCATTTTATTACAAATGTTTTTATTCGAATTCGAAAATTGTTAAAACAAATTTCCCCTTGGTATTCAGGAATCGCTCAAATTCAGCTTTCATCGTAGTCACTTTACACACCTTGTATACAATCGTGAAAGATAACGTTTGTGAAGTAATCTCATCAACATTATTTGATTTGCTAAGGTTCAAACGATAATTCCTATCTCCAATATCTTTTCCTTATTTTCTACTTGATAAAATAGAGGGAAAGCAATTAATACTTGGACCACCCCTCTGCGTTCAGCGTTCATTTCCGATTTCCCGGCAGTCGTCATTTGATCGCCGCCCTAGTCGGACGCAAATTCGAAGTGTAATCAAATTTCAAAGTTATTGAAAATGGATTTAACTATAACGAGGCATTTCAGTTTGGACGAAGTGAGTACCTATTTAATTAAGATCAACAGATACTCGTTATACATTTTTTGATTATTGGAAAAAAATGGAGGAAGCATTTGGCAAACAAGCAGTCTTTTAGCTTCTAAATGCGACATAAATGGTAATAAGTTATTATGTATTTATTTATAAAGTAGGTAAAACTGTTTGTTCTCCAAATAAAATAAATAAAAGCCGTGGGAAATTACATAAAAAAATGCTTTATTTTTATGTTCGTAGATATTTTTGGTTTTAGAAATAAAAATATTCAGTATTTTGGTCAATCAATCCTGACTCTCATCAAGTTGTAAATATAAAGTTTAGTAAGTATTCTACGGTATTTTTTCCACGACAATCAAATTAATTTTTGTGTATATACTTGCTTATGATCGTAGAACTAAATGGATTATGGAATTATTTTCATTGTATTGAGATACTAAAAATATTATTGGTTTTTTTTTCTAGATTCGTGTTTAAATGAAGAGTCTTCCTTGTTTAGTCCGGAACAATTCAACAGGTTTAAGCTGTTTAACCCTGTCTTATTAGAAACATGGTGTAGGTATTTGACTATTATTAATAATAGTCAAATCGGTATATTCTAAACCTTTCTTATCAACTGAGCGACATAATCAAAAGGGTAAATCGGGGTTCGCAGTACCTACCTCTAATTGGTTCTCAAATAGTCACACAGAAATGTTTACCTAAAGGATATGGAATGTGGATGTTCAGTCAACTTCCATGATTTCACGACAGAGTGAACTTTTCACATCAAACAAGGTATTTGTACACAGTAATTACTATTTGGAAATAGCTTCAATTCTCATTCAAAACTCTACGGAAAATTACTAGTGCCTAAAAGTCTAAGTCAATATAATTTGTTGCATGCTTATTGACAAAAGGTTTCGTCATGATAAAACCTTTTGTCAACGGGTCATTATTTATTGACCCGTGTTAGAAAAAAGTCGGACTCGCGCACTAAGGGTTCCGTAAGACCTTGTGTCTTGCCAAATAATCATGATTCAAGGTCAACGGGAAGTAGGTACCCTGTCGGTTTTGGTCCATGGTGAGACTTTTTTTTGTGGACTTACTACTAATTTATGGTTTTCGGATTTTTCCCATTACTTGGGCTATAAGGCCTTGCTGCTCACCAAATTTCATGATTCTAGGTCTACGGAAAGTACACTAGGTTTTGTGTCCATGTGATTCCCTTGGAAATTTCAAAATATTCGGACATAAACGGCTGTAACTTTTGAGTGCGTTGACTTAGAAGTTTTATTTATATTGCGGCTCTAAGAGGTTAGGGACTTGAGTATTTGACGTTAATTTCAACTCGATACGTCCTCGCGTTCCTGAGAAAAGAGGGTTGACAGACGGACAGACAGACAGACGGACAACAAAGTGATCCTATAAGGGTTCCTATTTTCGTTTTGAGGTTCGGAACCCTAAAAACATTGTTTGTGAGGAATTTTCGCAAAGACAGTGCGCAACTTTTTTTCAAGAGAACTTTTTACTTGGGGGCACTTATTTACAAAGCTTTTAGTTTGTGAGTGAATAGATAAGTATGTGAAATGTGTCAAAATCATTTTAATTTGCTTAGTCGCCTTAGAGATCTTACTTAGAAGTACTTTATAATGTTTTTGGCTTACGTATAGAATAATCCCACATATTTAAATAGTTGTAGTTGTTGTAGTAACTTGGCGCAAAGTGTTAGAATAACCAAAGAAAATGTGGATGTTCTCCTAACCGAATTTTCGGCCATAGCGGCTAGTCATAACGGAGACTAGACATGTGCCTAGGACATTATTATAGTACAGAATTGTGTGCACAAACACAATTGCACTCCCTGTACCCTCTCTCTCAAAATCCTATGGTACGGCAGACCGACACGACCGGTGAGAGGTCAGTCGCTAGACCAACGTGTTACCTTACTTTCCGAGGCACGGGGGTGTAACACGACTAGCTTCCTGACTACAGACTCATCATCATCATCATCAGCCTATATTAGTCCGATGCTGGACATAGGCCTCCCCTAATGATCGCCATAGCGCCCTATCTTCAGCTTGCCGCATCCAGCATCTGCCTGCAGTCTTTCGCAGATCGTCATCCCACCTGGCCGGAGGGCGTCCTACCTACGTTTGCCGAGTCGTGGTCTCCACTCAAAAACACGTTTACCCCAGCGGTTGTCGGTTCTTTGCGAGATATGGCCGGCCCACTGCCACTTCAGCTTGCTAATTCTTTGTGCTATGTCGATAACTTTGGTTCTCTGTCGGATGTATTCGTTACGAATTCTATCCTTCAGAGAGTATCCGAGCATAGCTCTTCCATAGCTCGCTGAGTGACTTTGACTGCTACTGGGAATTTCAATCGAAAATGTTATCAATTTACTATCTACGCCTGTGTACGCTTGCCTTTAGTCGGCCGCGCTCGTAACATGTTATGGCGGTCGCCTCAAGTTACTTCCCCATGAAACGAGAAACATTTGACGTGATTTATAAGACCCTTTCAAGGAATTGGAGAATACTTACCCACTTGCTTTCCAGAAACGAGTACGTTGTTGTCTACATTTCTATGAAGAAAAACTTTGGTTCTGTTCATTTAATAAGCGAAATGAAATAAGGAGATTTATTTATATATTCACACTAGCTATGTCCACGGCATCGCCCGCGTAGAATTTCATTTTTTTGTGGGGAACTCTAATTGTTTAATGACTATTCTGCTATCTCGGACAGAGATAAATTCAACAAATCAAAGATCTTTGAAATCGGTCCAGCCGTTCTTGAGTATTAATAAATGGTGTAACTAAAAATACTTGGTTTTATTTACATACTAGCTGCCGCCCGCGGCTTCGCACGCGTTGTTTCTATGGAAATGCTTAAAGGTGATTTCTATCCCACGGGAACTGATTTATGGGATAAAAAGTAGCCTATGTTTTATTCCAGGCTTAAAATTATCTGTATGAAAAATTTCAGCCCGATCCGTTCAGTAGTTTTGGCGTGAAGAAGTAACAAACATCCATCCATTTATACATCCATCCAAACTTTCGCATTTATAATATTAGTGTGATATAAATTACTAGCTTCTGCCCGTGGCTACGCACGCGTATTTTCGTTACGTAGCTTATTATCTAAGTTAAGCTATGTTCTAAATGTGAGCCAAATTTCATCTTGATCTATGCAGCAGTTTTGGAGATACAAGGTAACAAAAAAAATTGGTTGTCTGTAAAGTCGGTTTACTGACGATAGTTGAACGTGACAACGTCTTAAGAAAATACTGATGGAATGGTAGCATTTGATACTCGATCAAAACATGTAAATGTACTATAGTATAGCAGCTGTCCACGCAGACGCATCGCTCACTCAAGTAGGAGAGAGACGGATGTCGAGCGCTCTCGCTTGCACTGCAAGCCTTACATGGAACACCTCAGAGCGAGGGAACGCCTCAGAGCGAGGTAACGCCGCATGACGTCATGTTTTTTCGTGCGTGCAGCCGGCTCTATCGAATTATAAGACGTTGTCACGTCAAAAGCTTAATTCACAAACTTTCGGCTTTATAATATTCGTAGGATTAGTAGGATAGGATAAATAACGCTGGTGGACAGGATGCCCCGTAACATGACATGTGTTGGTACCTCACATTATGAATAATGGTTTTAAATTTTTTTTTGTTTTATTTATTGTTTAGTAAAAAAATATTTTTCTTCTTATTTGCGGTTTTTACTTTGAAAAAAAAAATTACAGCCTCATATTCACATTATTCACAAGTTGATTGCCTCGGGCTCAAGAATCACCCTTTCAGCTTAGTACACTTGTTTCGAGGCACCCTGTATTGGGACATTTATATGTAGGTATGCTGATAAAAAGGATGACCTAACTTTACTACCTACGGTGGAACTAAATACCACCGTGGGTAGTAAAAAGGTGTAGGCGTAAGTAACGATATCTTTTTACCAAGGAAATAACCACTTTGCCTTGGCTAACAGAAATCAACAAAACTTGTTTGTTTACGAATCTGCGCAGCAATCTTACTTGTGTCAAACTAATAAACCTTGTGTTATCAATGTTTGAATATTCATGAATCCGTGATCGTGACTGTAAAAAGCGAATTTACATTTTGATTACGAATAAAATAGGAAAACATGATGTCGTGTTGTTTCTCTGAAAATTACGTTTCCATTCGTTGAAAAACGAAAAAAGTTATTGCGTCTTTTCATTGCAGGAAATTTAATTTTTGTTGCCAATTTTGAAGCTTTGGGATAGTTTGGTATGCTTTATTAATAATAACGTTAATAATTAAGGTGAATTGAAGGGTTATTTCTATGGGTCTAAAGCTTCTAAAAGAATCTGAGCTGGTACTCCACATCGTGCGAGTACCTCTAGCTAGACGATCATTGACCACATTAAATCACTATTCTATTGCAATAGATACGGTAAAATATTTACTTCAAACGATGGTAAACAAAAGTAGACGGTTAGGTTATGGTAGGCTGGTTTGGGATGTTACAATTTGGTAATATGTTAGTAATAAATAATGATAATAATATGGTAATGTGCTGTTAAACTGTAGGACAGTGAACATTTTTTTTTTTAAATGAAAAATGTTTATTACATCTTAATCTTATAGAACTAAACCGCTAAAGTTATCAGTGTAACATACCTATAACATACAAGTTTAAGAAGATACGGTTTACCTGGTAATTAAAATCCAACGATCCACTAGGCGTAGCCTGTATCGCGTGGATCTGAAAAACGATTTCCAACAAAAGAAATCCTCAGCTAAAGGCATGATATTAAAACATGTCATGCAACCTAAGCAAACCAAACGTGGTAAGAGAGCCATTGGTAACAAATCCATTGAGATTTTGCGTGGGCAAGATGCAAAAGATTCGATTATTTTGACTCTTTTAAATCTTTTCTTTTGTCTCACAGACTTTTCTCAGTTTAGCGTTAGTAGTGATATAGGCGTGTCGGGCTTTTAAGGTCATTTAAAAGTAGAGCCTTTGATCGTAAAAAGAATTTCATCGTAACATCCGGTAATTACCAGTATCTCATCCAAGAAGAGGGCATTTTTTTCAATAGAATTCATACTTATCGTAAGCTTTTGTGCCGAAAGTTAATCCGCTTTGGGAGGTCAGCACTTAAGTAATTATTATTTGAATGAGTGGTTTTTTACTAAAGCTTAGCCATTTTTAATGGTGGATTGTACCTACCACTTAATTGATGCCGGTTCTGCGATCTTTGTAATACAGTTTTTCAACGGTATTACAAAGATCGCAGAACCGGCAAGTCGAGGCTAAAACAAAAATGCGCAGACCCGATAAATACCCGTTATGACTTTAATTAAATTGATGGAAGTTTATAAAAGTGGAACGAGGGTAGAACGGGAAAACCCTTGTTTCTATTTCAACGGGTTCGATCTTCTAATTAACAAAAGCTTTTATCAATTATGCTCCCTCATCTTGTCTTGTCTTTTACTAGACATACTCGCCCCATCCAGCTTTGCACGTATTTCTTCTACAGTTTACCCAGCATGACCTTTCTCAGGATACAATCAATATTCATCCTAACGAATCGAAGAGAGTGTGGATTCAACTGGCTCAGGATTTTTGATTATGACCAATGAATCGATCAGTCACAGGCCTTTGCCCAGCATTGCGACCTTTCAGGCTAAATCTAATTGTAATCGTCAATGTTTTGTCCACAGTCGTCAATGCGCAGTGGGGCTTTAGCGGCGATGGAGGCGGAGCCTGACCTCAGCACCTTCGAGAACAAGTCAGGGCTGGCTGAAGACATGAAGTTCTTGGCATCTATGCCAGAGCTTTGTGACGTCACCTTCCTAGTGGGCGATACTAGGGAGCCAGTGTGCGCTGTGAAAGCAGTGCTCGCGGCTAGAAGCAGGTATTCCTAACATACTTTTATTAAAAGTTGTTTTGAGAAAACATCATCAGCTGTTGATCAAAAATCCCACGGCTGCGCCAGTTTAGTTTTTCATCATCATCTTCATGTCATGAATGATTTTACCAATAAAATGACTATCTGACTATCCACTCTAGGAGGTGTCTTCACAGCATGTTTTGTTCTTCTAATCTCTCCGATCAGCATACGACGATCAGTTCTTATGACTCCAAGATTTTTTTAACACGAGGTGGTTAAAAAGCTAATGAAGTACTTTTGCTGTTTACGAATATTTTCACTTCGTTGCCAGCTCTCAACTTTCTGTTAGTTGCGTGGGGTCTTTGAAAGCCCAGGTGTCAGAAAAATGAAAAATTTAAACAGCTAAATACGGCCAACAAATCATCAATCACGGTTAGAATAAAACAAAATTGTGTTAGGTACACTGCACGCGAAGGACAGCCTATTTCAATTGTTGATCAGGACACACAACAAAATTCGAAATCTAATCAACCATTGGCTGAGTCTACTATATACAGACTTGTAGAGAGTAAACTCAGTGATGGTGATATTAAAGGTGCCTCTCGCATTATGTTTTCAAATGACACGATGGCACCAAATGACGATGCTACCCTCATATCTCTTGAGAGTAAGCATCCATCCGCAGGGGCCAATATTCAACTCCCCGATCCACCGGAAGAGAGTGATGTCGCCGTGGACACGACCAGCGAGGATGTGCTTAAAGCTGTCACATCATTTCAGAGTGGCTCTGCCGGCGGCCTGGATGCTGTGACTCCACAGCATCTAAAAGATCTTCTATCTGGCGGGTCTGGCCATGCAGGTGAAGTCCTTCTGAAAGATTTGACATCTCTGATCAACCTGATGTTGTCAGGCCGAGTCAATAGCGAGATCACAGAACTCCTTTACGGTGCGAATCTTTGTGCACTCAAAAAGAAGGATGGCGGAATAAGACCCATAGCCGTGGGCACCACCTACCGCCGCCTCGCAGCTAAAGTCTGCTGTCGGAAAGAAGCCGACTATCTAGGCGACTATTTCCGACCAATTCAGCTAGGCTTTGGTTCGCGAGGTGGATGTGAGGCCGCAGTACATTCCCTTCGTACATTTTTAGACCAAAATTATGGGGAGGTAATTCTGAAGGTAGACGTCAAAAACGCCTTCAATTCCGTAGACAGGGGCGCCTTGCTAAAAGAAATTAAAGACAAAATTCCAGAAATTTACCCATTTCTTTGGCAATGTTACGGTTCGCCATCAAAATTAATATACAGGAATAAAGTCATTTCGTCCGCTGTTGGCTGTCAGCAGGGCGACCCTCTTGGTCCGGCCATATTTAGCCTTGCCATCCAACCCATAATTCAACGTCTCCAATCCAAGCTTAATGTTTGGTATTTGGATGATGGAACATTAGATGGAGAAGTGAACGCAGTTTTTGATGATCTAAAAATCATCACAGACGAATTTCGACAAATAGGTTTGGAATTAAATTTTTCAAAGTGTGAGCTTTTTATTTCGGACTCTTGTGTAGACAAAAACAATATCATTGAGAAATTCAATACATTAGCCCCCAACATTACAGTTGTTGATAAATGTTCACTTCGACTCCTTGGTTCACCAATTCTTGATGAGTCTTTTCAGTCATTTGTAGATGAGAAAATTCAAAATTTCCACAAAAATTCGGACAGACTGCTCAAAATTAATAGTCATATGGCTTTTACAATTATTCGGTTCTGTCTATTTGTACCTAAATTTACGTATTCTTTGAGATGTAGTCAAATGTGGAAACACAGCGAGCTCTTGGAAGGCTTAGACAACATAATAAAGAATACATTATCATCGGTTTTGAATATCGATTTAGATGACAAGGCATGGTCGCAGGCCTCCCTGCCTGTCTAATTGGGAGGCTTAGGTATACGCAAAATTTCAAGTGTAGCCCTACCAGCGTTCTTGTCTTCTGTCTACAGCACTAGTTCTTTAGTTGAAAAATTTTTAAATCCTTCTCTTTTGGTCCCACCTGGAATGTCATTGAAAATTTCATTTTTAGACGAAGCTCGAACGGCTTGGCATAGTGCTTGCCCCGATGCTGCTCCCCCAAAATCACTTTTGTCCCAACGGCAATGGGACGGGCCTCTGTGTGAGTTGACACGGAACTGTTTGTTACAAACGTGCTCCAGCTCTGCAGATCGTGCCCGCCTCCTGGCCGTTTCTAAATGGGAGTCAGGACATTGGTTGCAAGCATTTCCTTCATATAACACTGGTACTTTATTGGATCCCGTAACTTTCCGTATCGCAACATGTCTCCGGTTGGGTGCAAGGTGTTGCGCGCCTCATCAATGCCAGTGCGGTACTGCTGTCGAACAGCTTGGTCATCACGGATTATCGTGCACTAGGGCCGCCGGTCGGATATCTCGCCACGCTAGCCTTAACGACATCATCCGGCGGGTCTTTGTCACCGCTAACGTACCAGCTATTCTCGAACCGAATGGTCTGTTGCGTGACGATGGTAAGAGGCCCGACGGTATGACACTAGTCCCATGGGAGTTGGGGAGGCCCATTGTGTGGGACGCTACATGCGTCGACACACTTGCGCCTTCCCATCTTCCGAGGACATCCGTGAGGGCGGGTGCGGCGGCAGATTTGGCCGAAGATCTCAAGAGGCGCAAATATGCAGGTCTCGACAGAGCCTACACATTTGCTCCCCTTGGAGTCGACCCTAGGTCCGTGGGGTACCGAGGCTCTTCGGGTTTTCAAAAAACTATCTGAGCGTCTGGTTGAAGCGACGCGTGACCCGAGAGCTGGTGAATATCTGGCACAGCGTATCAGCATTGCCATACAGCGTGGCAATGCAGCCAGCGTCTTGGGGACGCTTCCGACTGGTGTTGATATGGATCAGTTGAGCTATCTGTAGACTGTTTGCAACAGTCGGCAGTTAGCTCAATTGTTTCAATTGTAAATACTAGTATAATTTTCTTTGTGAATAAATGTCATACTGTATATTTAAACAGCTAAAACTATCCCAGTCATTCAATATTAGTACCCTCCTAAGTTGGATTATAGTTGCTGCGAATTATCGTTTACTTTTCGCGGGCAAGCGCCGTGAGTTACAGAAGTGTTTTGCACGTACGAGCTTTGCAAGACCCCACGCGACAAACCGCGTTAGTAAAATTGAATATAATAGTCTTGTTCCATTTCTTCTAAACTTGATTTTTTTTTTGTTTTTGACATAATTAACTTATAAAATGGACAAAAAACCACAACTCCGTTACATAAAGCTAGTCAGAACATGAAAATGACGATGTTTATGGTTGTAATGTTGAAGAAGATGAAGGCGGTATACCCGCATGAACGGAGTGAGTATAACACTGACTCAGAGCAGAAATGTGAAGATAAACCTACAGAACAACATGAGGTATCTCCAGACGAACTACCTAAGAATTTAGAATCTGCAAATGACCACCATCGGGTTTTAGAATTGTTGAACAAATGGAGCTGTAAATGCTCACATAATATTTGGTGTGAGTTACTGTGAGTTCGGATAGCAAAATGAAGCGAAATATTAATAGAGAACACTAGCGTTCTAATTGTATCATCCACCATTGCGATCGCAGGTCACCTTTTCAACTTTGGCTCTAGAATTGAAACAGACTATAAGACGATCCATACCTCCTCTTCAGAATGTTCGTTCAACCCAATGAAAATAATTTCGTAACTTTGAGAAATCGTTGTATTCATTTTCCAAGACAAACAAATCGAAATTTTGAATCTGTTTCCAATTTTTGCAAAGATAAATATGCCCAGCATACCTATCCTAAATTGGCAAGTAACGACTGTGTTTAAGGACATTTTCGGCGACTCGCCCAAAATCAGGACGAAGCAAATATTTTATCAAAACCCAAAGAATGGACTATATCGACACGATATCGTGATGTAATCCAAAGGGTAGGGTAACGTTAACGTGCATTACTCGTGATAAGATTTTATCTGAAGAGGAATTTCTTTATTAACTTTCTGCTTTTATGAGTCTTCATCTCATGTTCATTCCTACAGAAAGTACTACGTTTTTAACCCTCGCTCAGTCGCGCATTTTTTGTTTATGCGGTTGGCGTCTCTGAAGACCCTAAAAATAAACAGGCCAAAAACCCCTTTCTAATTAATTGTTCCTAAATTACTTATCAAATGATTGGCCATTAACTTATTGACAATAAAACTACAACAAGTTACCTGGATATATTCTATTATTGCTGCCCTTAATTTAACTTACTACCCAAAAATAGGAACATAAGTTTTCCTCTTTGACATCATAATCATAACAATAATGTTTTATCCCAATTAAATGAAGGAAAGTTTCTTTGTAATAAATCTATATGCGATAACGCTTGAATAGCAAATAATTTTACGTAAAATTAGGAAATTTCCTCCCCCAAATATTACCATTATTTTTTACCAATAAAAATAAGACAATTTAATTTTTTTTTACAAACACGTCGATTTAGGTTTTCGCCGCCCCACAGAAGCGGCGGAATACCTGAGCGAAGACCAAACAAGACTTTTATATTGTTTAAGGAACGGTCAGCCTAAGCTAGCCTTTTGTTTCTCTTTCAAATGTTTTTTTCAGTATCGTAGGTACTAGTATAATAAATCCCTGTTTACGTACTTATGTTATTAATCCGTATTTACCTATTATCGCAGTGTTAATAAATAATTTATTAAATTTCATTTGTGTACGACCCTCGAGGCGCGGGCTAGCTATTTATTGTATGCAATTGGTGCATCACCAGACATCACGCGCTTCGGTCATCTCAATAAAACTTTTGAATCCATCATGTTAATACCACTAAAGTTATCAATAACCTTAATGTTAGAAACCTTCCATCTTTATACCATACCTAATGTAGCATTAACTTCTTTTATTGGTGATTCTTTATTTAATTTCCTAAATTTTCCGTCCAGAAAAATTCTCGAGCCCTCATAAACTTGATGAACGTAAACAATTTCATAAAAGCTGTGAGTGAATTGTTTGGGCAGGCGGAATTCCTTTGACCCGTATCCGTGTTGACATATTACGAAGTCTGGACAGTGTTCGTAGATAAGAGAGAGGAAATTCTACGGAACAGGAAACAAACATTTCCTAAAGGGAAATGTTTGTTTCCGTAGAATTTAATTGCAAGTGGTCACGCTTTGTGTGTCCTACTAGTACGGGTACTACGATATCTTTGTTTGAGATGACATAGCTTTGCTGTCAGCAAGGGTACATGGAATCATTTATTAAGTTGTTTTATGCTGATCACAATTTTAGTTTTATATAAAATAATTTTTAAACATATTCAACATTTGAGTTCATTGAACACTCAAATATTGTGTTTTTGTTATTTCTAGAGTATTTCAAAAGATGCTCTACCAAGCCCCAAGCCCTCAACGTAAGAAGGAGCCAGCACCAAGAGAGAACAAGCTCAGGCTCTTCCTAAAGAGATCTTCAGAACCCCTTCTGAACCTCCAAAATGCGGCACAGCAGGTATATACCGTCAATATTATGATCACTGTTGCAAGAAATGCACGTTGTGAACCCGTTCCATTTCCTGACAAACCCAGATAAACTTTAGATATACCTGAACCTAACAAGCAATACACATCCAACTTAACAACAAACTCAGTCAGACTTTGCCCTTACTTAGATGATGCAATAATATAACTAGACTTCAAAGAACTCCCAAGACTTATCGACATCGTTAAGGACTTTCAACTTTCCTTTGATCGAGTTCGCTACACAGCGTTGTTACTTGCTACTGAGACTTAATATCCACCGGAAATTCATAAACTTATTGGCTATTTTTCTCTTTCCACGCGAGCAAACTTCTTATTCAAAGGAACTCACATTAAACGACTGTTTCCACTTGCATAGAGTTTTATCAAGCATTTGAGTTTATGCATGAAATAACTCTCAAAGCTTTCAGGGGAAACATATTGCGTTCATGCTAAAGTAAATCATTTTTACTGTATACAGAGGTCGACATTCGCGCAGCAATTGGCACCAATTCAAGAGGTAAAAACAAAATTAACGGTACTTTAGGAAAATTTCATTCCGTCGATATTCGGTGTTTCAAAATTCGTTTTTGATATTGTTTACGTAGAATTCGTTTTTGATTGATTTGGACTCTCAATTTGTAAATAAAGGCTACTTTTTGTCTTCTGTGTTGCATGGTTGTTCGTTTCTATGTTCAATCCTATGGTAAGTGTTATTTAAGTTAAAAAGGTACATACCTACAGCATGCATTTTCCAATTTCCTTACCACACTTATTCATTATTTAATACCTAACACTTTCCAGCCACTTTACTTGCTCGTACGCTCTACCACCAAAAAGTCTTAAAAACCAAACCACGCATTGGGCGTAATTTGAATCAACAAAATGCAAATCAAGAATGTAAATAGCTTACCGAATCAATTTCAGGAAAATCTCTCGGCTTTAATGGAATAACGATTTTTTCCGAATCAGTTTGTACTTTATTTATTTGATCTAAGACTCTAAAATTATTTTCTTCGTAAACAGCCATCATCGCAACAGCACCAGACTTTGATCATCGAGGAGTTTGAACCTGACGTGTTCCGTCAGCTGATCGAGTACATCCACACTGGCTGTGTGACTCTGCAGCCCAGGACTTTACTTGGTAAGTCCAATTCATCACAAAATTTTCATCAACGCAAGTCATTAGTTCTGCAGGGGTATTTTGATTCGTCGGAAAGGCTGTCGGATTCGATATCGGAAACGTTTTTCTACGTAAAAAGTTTCCGATATCGAATCCGACGGCCTTTCCGACGAATCAAAATACCCCTTCAGGAGACGGGAACGAGTAGGTCTCTACGCACGAGGTGGTTCGGGAGCGCGAGCAAGACGTTAAGCACCGATTTTGTGACTGGGGTCGATAAAATTTGTTGGTTCTTACCGAATTTTATCGACACAGAGGCAGAATCAGTGTTTATCGATCCGCATCGAGAATCGTAGTTGCGGTCTGCGGTCCAGCCGATACTGGGACTAATAAAAGTTTTATGTGGCCAGGTATAAGAGCAAATTTAGCTGCAATTGTAATTTCCAGTTTTTACGTTCATTTTAGGCGTTGAACTGGAAACTGCGTATAGAACCTTTGATCTTCATTTAAACTTAGTTTAATTAAACTCGAGGCCTTACGCCATTGGCGATTATTGTGCGCGAGACGTATAACGTAAAACAAACAAGAAATGTAGGAAACTGGAATCCAATGCTTCCGGTGACATATACGCTGACAAAACCACATCATCCAATTTCTGCGTATCGTAATCATGTGTGCACGAAACCAGCTTGTACATATTTCGAAGATCCAAGTAATTATTGCACCACCGTAATGAGTCGGTTCCTTTCATCTTATTTCCAAAAACACAAGCCTTTGCTTACAAATTAATATCCTTTTCGGGTGGATTATTTTCCAGTCTTTCCTGGCATGCATTCGTTTTTATTTCTTATTACAGTCTCCCAAAGACCATAATTATTATTATAAATACTAGTTTCTGCCTGCGTTTTCGCATACGTTGTTTCTATGGAAACGATTAAATAACCCTTTTCTATTACATGGGAACTGTTTGTGGGATAAAAATATTTTATACCTAGAACTACCTTTATTCAAAATTTCAGCCATTCATAAAGTAATTTTAATTTGAAGAGGTAACATTTAACCTTGCGTATCGTAAAAATATATATTACAAAAATGAATCCTTATTTCCCTTGGTCACGGTATCACGCGTGAATGGCTGGAACAATTTCGCATTTTTTTTTGTGGAACTTTTTGTTAGAGTCCGGAGAACCTTCTTATGAGAGAAAAAATTTAAAAAGTTTGAAACATAAATTTTGCACACGGTTGAATCCGCGGGGCGCAGCTTGTATAAAATATAAGTGTGTTTCGGCTTATCCTGCTTTACTCTAGGTACCATCCGTGTTCGGTCATCCGGAACAAGTGAAATGGGGACGGGCCCAATTCGATTTGCCCTTACATTTGAGGGCCAACAAAAGGGACCGCACAATATTCACGAATGTAAATGTCGAAGTGAGAATAAGTGATCCCATTATTTGTTCGGATTGGATTTGCGGGGACTGAAGGAATTATTATGGTCAGAATTTTCGCGAAAGGTTTTGCGTTTATCTAAAAACCGTTGGCCTGAAAGCTCAATTCACTATCGCTTCACTTCATTTATGAGAACCCCTATTATTTTTATTCTAAAAAATCCTTCTTTTATACTTAGTTAATGAAATAGACGCGAATAAAATGATGGTACAAATTAAAAGTAATCTGTCTGTAACAAATATTTTACCCTGGTCAAATTGAAATATTTTACGAAAAATATAAGACATGAATAAATAAAATGAGAAAACTTTGCCCAGCAGGGGGATACTAGAGGCATATTAAGAACATTATCCTTAATATGCCTAAATTTCACGACCATAGAAGACCTTTACTGTTTGCTGTAGTTCATTTTTAAATTCAAGTCTCGTTATTATCCTAGCTATTTCTTGCTTCATCTACTTATTTAAACGTGTTACCTTTGGCATTCAGACAAAGAATTTTCTGCCCTTGTTTTCATCTTTCTACATAAACTGGAATGGAGAAGGTATGATCCAGGTTTATTGCTTTCTCTAAGGATACACAACGTACCAACCCGTGCGACGTGTTTGAGCTCAATAACTTCTGACGTAATATTGGTGCACCAATATTGAGACGAGACGATGTAATCAATCTTCAATGTAGACTTTGGCTATGGATCATATTTATATTGCTAACAGCAAGATATTAACTCAAGAACTCATTGAAAGATCGTTAGGGAAAATATTAATATAGGTTTAAAGAACTTTATTCTCATACAAACACAGGGTTTACTTAAAATGAGATACATAAGAACAAATTAATCTAGGTTTAAAAATATTTAAACTAACCTCTGGGACCTAAACTAAGTTAAAACTAAATATTTTCTATAACTAAAATATTGTATATCGAAATATTGTTTATGTAGTGATATTATATAAATACATTTAACAACTAGTAGGAACTTAGTTAGTTATGAAATAGGTATGTCTTTTTTTTGTTTCTATCTATAATATCAATAACATTTATATTCTAAGGATGTCATTTATCTAGTACCCATAACACAGGCTCCACTTACTTTGGGATTAGATGATGGTGTGTGGATTGCCCATCATTATTTGTTTATTTATTATTGCTGTATCTAAAATTTTACTATAGCATTTCTTCTTCACAATAAGGATCGATATTTTTTACATTCTTAAAAATATTTTGTAAAACTTCGATAACGAGAAGTTTCGACAGATTACAGATTAAAAAAAAAATTGGTTGTCTGTAAAGTCGGTTACGATAGTTGAACGTGACCACGTCTTAAGAAAATACTGATGGAATGGTAGCATTTGATACTCGATCAAAATATGTAAATGTACTATAGTATAGCAGCCGCATCGCTCACTCAAGTAGGAGAGAGACGGATGTCGAGCGCTCTCGCTTGCACTTCAAGTCTTACGTGGAACGCCTCAGAGCGAGGTAACGCCGCATGCGGTAACGCCGCATGACGTCATGTTTTTTCATGTGTGCAGCCGGCTCTATCGAATTATAAGACGTTGTCACGTCAAAATTCATTCCTCTGAAAATATTGTTCTCTACGTCATATCTCTGTTTAGGTTATATTATATTCTCCTAGAGATCGTTGTGTTTAAGTTTCGCATGTACAAACACAAATTGATTCGATTACACCGGAGTTCAACAACCGATATTGAATTACCCGTCTTCTTCGTGTCTCCTCCGATAATGCTATTAGAGGTGCATTGCATAGCGTAAAATTTATGGGTTAAGTTAATTTATAAGGTGCTCTCTTACCTCTACATGAATGAAGGGATTCGTCCAGTTTTGGTATTTTACAAGATTCTATTTAGCTTGACCTGTCCGGTATCTGTAATTAAATCTTCCAAGTTAAATTTTGCCCACGTTCCAGTATCTGATTGACCGGTTTGTTTAATTAAAAAAATTGGTTGCCTGTAAAGTCGGTATACGGGCGAAAGTTTTACGTGACAACGAACGTCTCTCTCGCTCTTAGGCGGGCTAACCATGCCCGAGTGGAAGGGACGCGTGCCTCTCACTCGCTCTCATTGTGAGCGCATAACGTGAGCGGAGCGTAACGCGTAACGCAGTTTCTTGAAGTGTCACCCGGCAAACCAATTTATAAGACGTTGTCACGTCAAAAAAAATACATACACAAAATAAAATTAAACTTAAGTTTACTTATTTAAATAAAACAAAAAACTTAAGACACAAGAACAAAATTAAATTTTTTAAAAATCCCCCGACAGATTTTAGTGTAACATGGCTAAGAACACTCGGGATAAAATTTATCAATGACACAAAAAAAACTAAACGAAAATCGGTTCATCCGTTTGGAAGCTACGATACCACAGGCATATGCACAGATACACAGACAGACACATAAACTTATAACAGCCCTCTCTTTTTGCGTCGGCGGTTATAAAAGAGTAAATTAAGCATTTTGATGTTATCAATACATAATATAGAAAAGTACCTGACTTACTGACAGATATTGCACAGCCTAAACCACTGATCCTAGAGGCTTGCAATTTGGAGTGTTTGTTCTTTATAGGTGTAGGGGTGTATTAAGAAAAGAATTTCGGAAATTCGCACTCTAGTTTCAAAATAGGAATGGAAAGTTTAAACGCAAAAGGTCCTGTATAGCAACCGTTAGCAGTAGAAGTGCAAAATTTAGCATGCAAATTCCCCTTCGATAACTATCACACATTTGACCCATCGTTCTCTGAAATAATGACGGTGTTTTCCTTATAACTAAGTTTAAACGAAAAGTTTTAACGAAAATTCTCTGTATCTCTGTATCGTTTTTTGTAATATAACTACAAAATTTTACACGTGGACTTCCCTTACAAACCAAAACACATATTTCATTCATCGTTTTTAATAAATTTGGAATTTTAGAATTTTTAAATTTGGAAGTTGTTTTTCTCATCAATATTATTATGTATACTAAAATGGAGTAACTGACTCACCAATAGACAACGCACAGCCCGAATCACTGGGTCTAGAGGCTTGTACGCATAGCGCGTACGAAGTCGTAGGTTACAGCTAGTGCATTAATATTCAAGCAGCACTGTTTTAAGCCCGACGCAAAAAGAGAGGGGTGTTATATGTTTAACGTGTCTGTCTATGTATCTGTGTATCTGTCTGTGATATCATAGCTCCCAAACGTATGAACCGATTTTCGTTTAGTTTTTTTGTGTCATAGATAATTTTATCCCGAGTGTTTTTAACCATGTTTCATAAAAATCTGTCGGGAGTCTTTAAAAGTTTTATTTTGATCTTATTCAATTTACTTCTCTCTAATAGCTGGATATCGAGAGGTTAAAGTTTTAGCGGGATTATAACGATAAATATTAATAAAAAGAACAATCAAATAAAAAAGAGAACTTAACAGTGAGTAGATATTCGTAGGACATGTAAGCCGGATGACAATGAAATAATAGATTGACATGGAGTTTATCTAATGATGGAACCGGGCGAAGACGTATGCTTGGGGCTAGCTAAAATTATGAATATAGTAGATTAGCATATAAAACGTACTTCTATCCCAAAAAAATTGGTTGCCTGTAAAGTCGGTATACGGGCGAAAGTTTTACGTGACAACGACTTTGAGTTCCTTTCACTTTTTATGTCTGTCTCTCTCGCTCTTAGGCGGGCTAACCATGCCCGAGTGGAAGGGACGCGTGCCTCTCACTCGCTCTCATTGTGAGCGCATAACGTGAGCGGAGCGTAACGCAGTTTCTTGAAGTGTCACCCGGCAAACCAATTTATAAGACGTTGTCACGTCAAAAAGAAACGTTAGCGAAGCCGTGGACAAAATCTTGTATTTTATTAAAATACGATCGTAATCTCTGCCAAATGAAATCATTTTGATATTGCCACTCGAAAATCAAATAATATTTTAGAAGTTAATGAAAAAGATATCAGTATCATTTAGCTGATAAAGTCCGTGATTTGATAAATTCATTTTCATGGCCACAATGAACATTCAATTTCCTATTACGATAGGATAGACCATGAAAATGATAAATCTGGGAGTTTACAGAGCTTCTCTAGTGGAAAATTATTACCTACTTTAGTGACATGAGGGGTATTAAGTATTTGGTGACAAACTAATACATAATACCTGAAAATAATAGGCAACTAAACAAGGTTCTGCGCGCGGCTTCGCTCACTTGGTTCTATTGGCACTTCAGAACAATATGGGTACTATTTAGAAAAAGTAATTCTTTAATTCTTTATTGTACACACAATTTATACAAACGATGAACTTATTTAATAGGATATGTACATAGGCGAGCTTAACCCTGAAAAAGAGTTTTCTTCCAGCAAACCTTAGAGTTATAGGAGAGGCGATGGAATAGGTAGCGGAAGTGTACAAATAACGAATCTATACATATACTTATAATAAACATACATAATATATATATTTAAAAAATGACTAAATAAACTTAATAAATACCTGTGGAATATATAAATATATATATTATTTATAATATATACTATACTAGTAATATACTATGCTTAAATAGATTATATTTATGATAGTAGAAAGTGCTCTTTTACCTTACTTTTAAATATGTTAAGCGATGGACTGGCTCGAATTTCATGGGGGATAGAGTTCCACAATCTGGCTGCTTGCGCGGCAAAAGAACCTCCAGGCCTACTGGAAAGACGGAGTGATATTGCCGTCCTACAAGGCACACCGCGAGTAATACCTACCTACCGCATACTGTTCTTTATTTCGATATGATATAGGTACGTATTTTATTTTTGTTCCAAATGTGTGTGTTGTGTTGGGGCAAATAAATAATAATGTCATATCTATGCCATAGATATTATAATACTATACTAGTATATGCTTATTTTTAATCGACTTCAAAAAAGGTTGAGGTTCTCAATTCGAACGTATGTTTTGTTCTTGATATCCCCGCCATTGAATAACTGATTTTACTGATTCTTTCACTTAACGAAATAAAACTCGAATTTTATCTAGATTTCGACACTTGGGGGATTAGAAGGCGCCTTGTAATATTTTAAAACACGCCAAATTAAATTAGCCTGAAGTATCCTATTTGAATAAAATAACAAACGTGAGTGAAGGGCCATATTTGCCTTTAACGCTGCTACGCACAAAACAAATCTTTTTTTTTGTAACTATTTGGTAGTCTTAAGGTTAATTGTGTATAGTAGTTTAAGGTAAATAAAAATATTTTCTTTCTTCTTTTCTTTTCTTTCAAACAAATTTCAAATCTAACCTCTTTAAAATAAGCCCAACACTATAACTAGAGCACTAATAAAAGAGTAAGTAAGAGTTGTCTGAGTCACTTTCGTCCGTGGGTTCATTTAGTCCATGCACAAGATCATGACTCATCTCCTCGGTGCGAGCGCCGTATGAGGTGACGTTGGACGTTGGAGTACCCTGTATTTTCCGCAATATTTGACAATAGCTGTCATTTTTGACATCTGCCGTCATTTTTTACACCTGTTAATTACATCGGAAATACATAAAATATTTTATTCCTGGAGAACCATATTCACAAAGAAAAAGCAATCAATTATTATAAATAAATAGAGAACCATTAACATTTGTCGGGATTCCGTGCGCGCGATTCCGTGCGTCGCGATAACGTTCATGTTACGTGTTTCTGTCGAGATTCCGTGCGTCGGGATGGCATTCACTTTTTGTTTTTTTGTCGGGATAGCGTGCGTCGAGATGCCGTAGTTCACCCCCCTCCAAGGCCTTAATACTCCTGTTTTTTATTCCAGGTGTAATGAACGCAGCCGATTACTACGGTCTGGATGAGCTCCGTCGGGCTTGCGCCGGTTTTGTGCAATGCTGCATCACTGTCGACACCGTCTGCGCACTCCTGGCCTCTGCTGAAAGATACATCCAGTATAAATGCACGAAAACTCTGGTGCAGAAGGTAATACAAGAGATTTATACTCCAACCAGATTCGATGAGAAAGGTTTGTACACAACCCGTCAATAGGTGACCTAAATTAACTTTGTTGCCTTTATTTTTATGCGCAACTTACATTCCTTGTCGCTTTTAGATCTTTACTTCAATAAAATAATGCTAACAGTGTCTGAAAGTCAACGCCAAGCATACATTTTAATTTTTTGCAGTAGTTTACACGCGTTTCACATTGAATTTAGCTGGAGTGAGTGAATCAATGAGAAAAGGTTACTGCTGTGAATTGACGGAACGATTGGTAGATCTTGGCCTTCGACGTTTCAACGCCGGTGTGGTCTTCGGACCGCCAGGTTTTTCTATCAATACTGTTTTTTTTTTCGATTGCTACCGTCTATTTTGTTCATATAATTATGTCCAGTTCATCCCAAGGTTGCCTGGAAGAGATCGCTCATAGCGATAAGGCCTCCTTTGTACTTCTGTCTAAGTATTTACAATTAAGTATTTTCTATCTGTTCTAGAGATCTAAGGACTGAGTTTATTAGCGCTTTGGGGCTAGATTACTAAACTAATTTTGGAGCTAATTGGCGAAACTTAATGAACTAAAATGTTGCCAAAGAAAAGGACACCGAAATTTTGAGTCTCTTCTTATTATTTGCTTCTAAAGCTGTCCGAAACCGACCCACGAAAAATTAACAGACATGCAGGTAGCAGTTGGCGAAACAAATTTTTATATCTCCTCCTCCTTGTTTTATCACACTACTCCTACCATCTATCTACCACCATCTTCTACCTACCATACATAAACTACCATCTATACCTACAATCCTCCTACGTGCTCCTACCATCGCGGAATATTACTAAAATGCGCGATGGAAGCTGTCTGTCACTGAACTTTTTAGTAAAACTAAGTAAATTCTCTCTTCAATTATCGTATCACTGTTCCAGGTGTTGGAGTTTGTAGACGAGCACGGCAATGAGGTGCTGAACCTGGGATCATTCACGCTGCTGCCCCAACACGTGGTGCGACTGATCCTGGCGAGAGATGACCTGCGAGCTGATGAGTTCACCAAGTTTCAGGTATATTTTGAGCCTTCTGAGGTCATTATTTCGATAGCGATTCTACTACATAGATACAGGAGATTAGTATGCTTGCTGCTGTTATTTCCTATACTTAAACTGTTCTAGTGTTCTGAGGGTGCGTTCGCAAAAACTACATAATGTCAAATATAAATGTAAAGAATCATGTAAAAACATAAATTTCATTCTAGTATCTTTGTAAATGATATCAATTCTGACTCGATCGCAAGTCGAGCCACTACTGGCCTCAGCCTCTCGTATCACAACTTGCTACTTTAATGATATTGTCATCCCAACCTTACAAGCAGACGACCAGGAGCCATATTCTGCTAAATGAATTGCTTTGCAATGACAGTGGTACCATCACAGAATGACAATTTGGTACCTACCGTATTCTACCTAAGATGAAAAAACTACATAATGGAGGGACGCTCGTCAAATTTCAGAGTCGAAACCATTTTCTTATATCTCCGTCCAAATAACGCCACACGTACTATCTACAGTTTTTGAAAAAGTAGCTTGTATTATACTGACAGCTGCTTCTGATCTGCTCCAGGCCGCACTGATGTGGAGCAAGAAATGCTGCGACACAAACTCAAACATCTCTCTCAAGGAGATCATCGGCAATTTCCTCGAGTACATCCAGTTCCACAAGATTCCTGCCAACGTGCTGATGCGAGAAGTCCATCCTCTGGGCTTGGTACCATACTCGATCATCATGAACGCGTTAGCTTACCAGGTGCGTATGTTTTGATGTTTTATCGCTTAAAATAGAATAATGTTTTCTCATTCAACCAGAAATTAACCTAGTACACAAGATATCATCGCATCTGATCTATTTTCATCATCAAGCTGACTTTTGGTATCGAAGGCTTTTGCAGAATTGCTTTCTTCTTCAATTTTATTAAGATACACTATACCATCAACGCATTCAATGTAATCATATTACAAGATATTGCTACGAAACTCGGCTAGTTTCTGTTAGTAACATCGGTCTGGACAACAATAATGTTTGATTATGAAACAGTGCTCTGTCTCTTTGTATTTCCAGAGTTGCGAGAAAATGGAAATTCCCCCAATCCTCGAATGATCAATCCTGAATGAAAAGCAAAGAGAATGCAATTGAGCAGAGTGCTGAACCCGTTGTTGTTGCAGGCAGACCCGGCCAGCGTAGACCCTGGCAAGCTGTCCCCGGCGCGAGTGCGGCGCGCCGGGCGCTCCATGTCCGTGCAGTCTTCTCTCGACCCCTACGGATCCAACACCACCCTCTCCTCCACCGGCTCCAGCGATGTTCCCTCTTCGGACTCTCGGCACAACTAACGCGAGGGGAACCCCCCTTCCCGTCCTCCACCCGACCCCTCCCTTCCCGGACCTTCCTCGGCTCCACCCGTGCCGTACTCCGACAAACCTCAAGAGAAACTTGGACTCTTTTCCTCTATTAAGAGGGCCGCGAGCAAAAAGTTTGGTGACCGACGTTCCCCCACTCCAAAAAATAGGGAGCCGCGATCCAAATCAGACTCAGTGAAACATGCCGCGCTGACGAGGCAGGTCTCCGAGACGGTGGCAGCGTCCGGGGACCCGACCTTCGAGCGGTGCAGACCAAGAAAACGTGATAGTGAAACTGAATTTCCAGTGCGTAAATCTACTTCTGAATTATCGGATAGCTTTCCGTTCGTGAAGCGTGCGCTAGCTGAGATAGAACACGGGTGGAATTTCTTTAGAAGGTCGGTCGCGTCGGATAATACCGAGATGAGAGTGGCTCAGCCGCCAGTGGAGGTGGTGGTTGCGGCGGCGGAAGATGAACCACCAATGTCGCCCCCGCCGCTTAATGTGATGATGGGATTGAAGGAGAGAAGAGGATCTAGGGGTTCTCCGTGTATGAACCTTCCACCGCTGCAGTTGCCTCCGAGTTCGCCAGACCCATCACCGGGTCGTTTATCTCCGAACCGGCTGTCACCGCAAATGGCTCATCCACCGAAGGAGATAAAAGAAGTGCCAGTGACTGCGCCCTTGATGGCGACTCAGTCATCGTTAGTGACACCACCTCGCCGCTCTCGGACGCGCTCTGAGATGCCGCCGGAACCTCCGCCTCGGTCTCCTACGACCCCGCGACCGGCTTCGGTCTCGCCAAAGCATACTTTTGCTTTCAAAATAGTGCTCAAAAAAGTGGAAAGCACACCTAACACATCATTTGATAGACCTGACCAATGAGAGTACCTCCTCTAAGCGCGGCCGTTGTGAACGGTGGGGTACTCGAGGAAAACGCGCGCTATCTCCGTATTCTAGAACAGCTAGCATAGTTTAGTTAGCATTGAACGAAAGCTAATGAAATGGTGATCCGTCAAGAGAGACAACATGATGAACATGATGCTTTTATGTCTTATGAATTCTGGGGCTGGCCCTCTGAAAGGAATGTGAACTATGTGTTTAGATAACTGAGAGAATTTAAGATTCGATATACATACATTTGTTATTTATGTACTATAATTAATAAATAATCGTGAAGAAATATCATATAGAGTAAGGAATCAATGTTAATCTATATCAAATACCTTTTGTAAGATGAAAAGTGTTTCTATACCAACCAAGGATAATTACTAGAATTTGAAATGAGTTAATATGAATATGTTGTAGATGTGATTTTATGACTATGAGGATTTGTGGTTTTCAAAGCATTTTATTGGACGCACTGCAACTTAACAGATTTAATGTGCACTTTTTTTTATAAATCATTACGATAAGTTTATAACCTATGTGTATTTTCGATGTTTTACAATTTAATCTGGTGTAAGTATTTTTATAAATATGGAATGTTGTATTTAGAATGAAGATGTTTGTTGTTATTTTAATGTATAATCTTGCTGTAGCGGCACAGATTATTATTTATGCTTTGAAGAGATCTTTTATTCTTATCTCTCATTTCTCTTCAGTTTTGTTTAGAAATATTTCACTCAAACAATAGCTATATAGGGTTGCATCATTAACGTATATATAACCCATCATAATATTAGTGCCGTCACCACTTTTGTCCTTCTCTGAACAACAAAACAACAGACATCTTCAGAACCCATAACCAAAATAGATGTTGTGGAATTGTGTCTGTGTTTGACTTTTTACATGTTTTATTGGTTTATATTTTGTATTGTAATGATAAGTACCCACTTATTCGAGGCATTATTAACTGATTATTATTTTGTTAACTGTCGGCAATTTGTTATAATTTTTAGCGTTTCTGGGTTCAAGTTAGGGGCGCTTTCATTGGTTTCCCACGAACCCGACTTATTTGCTTTTAGCATCTATTTGGGTTCTCAAAAATCATTTAGGTAACACATTTTGTATCATTATCGAAGCGGAATTCATTTTTCCCGTACCAGAAACTACAACCCGTACCAGGAACTACAACACTATTGCATTTCATTACGATTACTACCTATATACCAGATGTGTTTTGTAATATTAAGTTTTATACGGATTGTCAGTGAAGGTCACCACAACTTTTGAAGTGTCCCAACAAAACTCAGAACATTTATAATTGTACGTATTGAGATTTATTTTACCACCCATGTAAATAATTGAAATGTGTCAAAATGAAATCAGTGTCTTGATTTTCATTTGTTTGATTTACCCTTATACCTCCTCATTAGCCCTGCAAAACTGGTCACCATGTTTTTAAACGACTTCAAAAAGAAGGAGGTTCTTAATTATTCGTCTGTATGTTAATTTTTTTGGTTATTATAATAACATTCTCTACCTTTGTAAACGACTACGGTAAAGCTCCATCTGTTGGTTTGTTACCGAACTTTTGTAGAAGTGAACCCGCGTTGAACCTTTCATGCTGTTATTTTTAATGTCAGTCAACCATTCCATTTACAGAGTAGTTCTGAATTATACCACTGCCATGCGCCAAATGGATGGTTTTATATTATCACTAGTTTATACTCGCGGCTTCGCACGCGTTTTTTCTATAGAAACGTTTAAAGGTGATTTCTATCCCATGGGAACTGATTTGTGGGATAAAAAGTAGCCTACGTTTGATTCTAGGATTATAATTACCTGTATGCAAAATTTCAGCCCGATCCGTTTAGTAGTTTTGGCGTGAAGAGGTAACAAATATCCATCCATACATCCATCCATCCAAACTTTCGCATTTATAATATTAGTGTGATGTGATGTGATGTGATGTGATATAAAGGTAAGGGGAACCCCGGGCCCTGGACGCCGGGATTACTTAGTATAAAGTGTATACTAAGAGACAAAAAAATTAAATCCCCGGCGATGTTCTTTGATCCGTCACAACAACAATATAAGAACAGTTACACCAAAATAACACTCGAAGACAAAACCTTTCTGAGTTTTTTTTGTTTTTAGAGTACTCATCCTCACTGAGTGGAAGATGGAGGTTTCAAGTCCCGTTTAGGTATATAACTAATAAATTTTGGGATCTTATAAGAACTACTCTTATGAGAATACTTTCAATCAGAAAAAAACTATTAATATCGGGGAATCCCTTTCAAAGCTACAATGCTACAGCCAGACACAGACGATAAACATATAAAATAAATAAAATAAAATAAAAAGGACTTTATTCATCAAAACTATATCTAGGTTAAAAATGATCTTGAATCTTTTAAGTACTACTTAGACACTCGATAGATACAAAGAAAAGGACACTTTTAAAATAAGGTTATACAAAGAAAGTACTTACGTGACGTGATGATGTGAAAAGGTTAAGTACTCAGCATCTCTAATTTTTAGTCCCACCTGGAAAACTTCCGCTGTTATAGGCCCTCTTTTAAATAACTCAATCACCAGCCTATCTAGTCCACTACTAGACATTTACCTTCACAAATAAGCGCCTTATTGGCTTCTATCATTTGAGAATCATCTTCTCAGATGTTATAAAGTATTTAAATACGTTTCAGGAAAAAACGACCCGGAAGGTATCTGCCACAGGCTTCGCCACAGGAAACATTATAGACAGGAAAGGTTTTTCCTGTCTGTAATGTTTGTAATCCTGAACAAAACACACTTCAACTCTCTTAATGGACTTGGAAACTGGTAAATGGAGGCCTTTTCATTTTAATACAATCGCACGTCTTCTTTACATCTGTGATGGTACTTGGTAGGTTTACAGCGGTACTACAAAAACCAACGTAAACAATGGTCTTACAAGCGTTTAGCTAAACAGTGTATAAACAGTTAGACTTGGCTTTAACAAGAGTTTAACTCTCGTTTAAACTACGTCTAAGCCGTGTCTAACCGTAAACCGTCTTAAAACGCAGGTTTGTGGTAACGCTTTTGTTAAACACGCGCTCAACAGATGTCTAACTTTTTTGTAGTACCGCTGTAATAGTTTAATTATGAATACGAGAAAGTCTATACGTGAAAGTTACGTTGAATTCCGAAGTTTTGCTAGGAACGAAACTTAATCAGAAGGTGGTCATCAAAATGAATTTTAATTATATACGAATAAATGATGTAGTATGAAGAATTGAATACAAAGATTTACAATCGATTACAAGCAATAACCACAAAATAGCGTTTCAGCAGAGACCATTAAATTATTAACCAAATATTAATTTCGCCTACATTATGGTATGACGCAGAATGATCGCCATGTTGCCGTTCAAAATATAATGAAATTTTCATACCACGATTCCAGCGAATTGAATCCAATGTATTTTCACATCATTTTCCCTCCACGCGAAACCGCAGCCGCCATTTCCATTAGGGTTGTCAATAACGAAACTTCGAAAGGATTTTATAAAGAGTAAGTATAGGTACCTACACAAAAAAGAATACTCACGCACGTCTGATGTTACCAAAGAGTTTATTATAGCTTCGCCGCCGTCTCTTTCTGGAAAGTTTTGCTACGCCATCATTTCATTTACCAGTGCAATCGTTGATTGTGTAAGTATTTTGTCTTTTTGGTAACATATAGTCTAGCTTTTTTATGAGATAAAATTTGATGTGCGGTTTAGTTGCTCTATTTAACATACGTGCATAACGTTTTGTCATTACGGTCTTTGCTATAGATAAAATTCATGGGAGTTTATACATATTTCTATATAATAAGTAGGTATAGGATACCTATCTCTGGTTTGTATGGTTTTGCGTATAGTTTGTTGCATGGTGACTAATAATTAGCTATCACTAAGTGCGCCTGACCTCTACCCAGTCATGTCGGTCTGCCATCTTATTGGATTAAGATAAGATAAGATGAGATAATTTTTATTGGTTCACAAGAAAATACCTACACACATCGATAAAAAATAATTAAAAAGAAAAATTGGTTGTCTGTAAAGTCGGTTTACTGACGATAGTTGAACGTGACAACGTCTTAAGAAAATACTGATGGAATGGTAGCATTTGATACTCAATCAAAACATGTAAATGTACTATAGTATAGCAGCTGTCCACGCAGACGCATCGCTCACTCAAGTAGGAGAGAGACGGATGTCGAGCGCTCTCGCTTGCACTTCAAGCCTTACATGGAACGCCTCAGAATGGAACGCCTCAGAGCGAGGTAACGCCGCATGACGTCATGTTTTTTCGTGCGTGCAGCCGGCTCTATAGAATTATAAGACGTTGTCACGTCAAAAAAATACAATGTGAGACCAGAAGGTTGCCACTCAGCGTGTGCTGCAGGAGCTCGGGGAGCAGCTGCAGCGCTGGTCTTCCGTGGCATCTTAGCGTAGACCGCGTCACTGGCTGTGGACACACTCGATTACGAGAGTGAGAATATAGAGTGCACTTTTGTGTTCGCACTCACACACAAGTTGACTACAATATGTCCGTCCGCATACAGTCTGCGATGAAACTGACCGCTATTTGGCTAGGAGGACTTTATATCAGCCGAAACTATGGATTGGACATTGGTGACGGCCGTTATTGAACAACCCTACAGATCAGTCCATCGCTCAGAAGCGTAAATTCAATGTTTACTTCCATTGCGCATCGATAATAAAGTGCTCCATGTCAGTTAATTAATTTAATGATGGGTATTATCGCAATTGTTACTCAGACATTTTTGAAATTAATAACAGCGTAAAATCGAGAAGACTGATTTATTTTCAAAGTTAATTGGGTCGTCGAAACAGTTATTTGCAATTTGAGTGACCGTCGTAATTTGGAAGACTTTTAAAATTATCATCATTTCAGACGAAATACGTCCATGTTTTATAAAGACCCCACAATGACAGGTCCTTGTCACAGTTTTATTAGATACTAGCTTCTGCTCGCGGCTACGCACGCCTTTTTTGGAATAATAAGTAACCTCTTTATTATTCTAGGTTCCGATCTTCTTATGTGCATATTTCAGCCCGGTCCATTCAGTAATTTTGGAGTTATCTTCGGTCAAACATCTTCACAACGGCACAACTTTATAATATTTATTAGTGGGATAGGAAAACCAAACAAAAAGCGGGCGCTAGTTCTCGGACCTTCATATAACTTCATAGACCATCTTAGCAAATCAAATGTGGTCACCGATTTTATATATAAACATTTTTTTAAGTATAATCCGTTCAACCAATCCAGTTTATTAATTTGCGGTTTCACTCGTTAACTTGCAAAGGGCGCTTCAATTAAGTTTCGCTGCACAAAGTAAGGTCGCTGCACAGTTATTAAACAGTTATTGAATTACTCTGCAAAGCAAATGAACTTGTAATGTAGACCAGTAGTGGATCACTCTGAGATGAGAGCAAAATTTTACCTATTCGCATTGGGTAGGTCCTTTATGTTGGATAGTATGAGCTGTATGGTGGTACTTGATGAATAAGTCATGCTCGATAATTCACACAGCGTCATCTATCCCCAAGCTTAGCAGAGCTTGTGTTATGGGCACTTGGATAACTGATTTACTACATATAATTTTTATTATACTTACTTTGTCTTGTATGTACACATTATCTATCCACACTCGTTTCATAAATTCTCTTTATATCCATAGGTTTGCTGTAAGAAAACTCTTTTAGGGTTAAGCTTGCCTTTGTACATGTCCAGTATTTGTTAACTTTATGTATGAAATAACTTGTGTGTGCAATAAAGAATTGAAGAATTTAGAAAACTGCCAGAACTCCCGAAAAAATTACAGCAGATCGTAAAAGCATTTGTTCCGAGGCGGGAATCGCACCCGCAATCTCCTCAGTCGCAGGCGGAGTATCACCCGCTGCGCCACAGACGTCGTTGTCTAAAACTATTATTAAGATTTTAGGTAATACTACTAATAATAACGTAGGTATCTGAAAAATGATTTTAAGAAGCTTTTCCCCGTTTTGCAGGATGAAAATATCACAAAACTTTTTTCAGGAAAAAATACTTCCTACAGCATCCATCTCTTTGGTAAATATTTGAGGGTAGATAAAACGTCCCATGAATCACTCTCAAGCAATTTCAGCATCTTTGCGAAAGGTATAAACATGAGGAATTGGATTTCAGGCGTTAATACGTTGAAGCAGAGTGGATTAGTACCTATGCTCATAATGATTAGAATGAATCTACTATAATGCAGAGTTGCTTATTGGTATTTACAAAGCTCCGACTTTAATAACAAAGAAAATCAATGAATAAAAATAAATTACAACTAGTTTTAACAAACTACAGACTGTTGCAATTAATCTACAGGTAGCTTAACTGATCCATCATAGCTCGTCATAACAGAGGTTTTTTGAAGAGCTAAGATGGATCAGGCTACCTGTAGATTATTTGCAACAGTCTGTAGATAGATAATTAAGTAAATCTACGCAGTTATTTTACTATACCATAGCACCATCTAGTTCCAAAGTTAGCAGAGGTTATAAACACATAAAAGTTTATATGTCTCTCAGATCCAGCTTCATACAAAATAATGATTCTGTAGCGGGAATCGAACCCGCCACCGTCTGCAGATAAAGGCGTTCACTTTAAATATGTACAATTTATAATCTTCTAACAAAATATGAAAATGTTTAGAATCCTTGCAAATCAATAGGCAGCTCTGGAAGTTTACAGTACCGATTGATTTTCTTTATTATATTTACTGAGCTCAATAAGAATCTCTAACTAGGTCAGTCGTAAAGTAACTACGTCAGAAGCTTTATTTTATTTATTCCGATAAAATTTATGAGCCAATAAATAGCATTCAATTTGAGAATATAATTTAAGTGGTCATAAACTTGATAGTAAAGTGCATCAGTACATCAGTAGTGCAAGTATCTTTGTATAATGTAAGAAAAGCGGTAAACGTTTGGATGGAAGAGTGGGAGGGTGGGGCAATTTGACACAAGTAGCTGAAAATTCACACGACAATCTGTTGGTAATCGAGCATATCGAGCGCTCGAAATGTTCGAGCGATTCAAAAATCGAGATCGTGGGACACGTAAAAATCTATCGAATCAATCAATCATTACATGAGTTTTAGCATTTCAATAATGTCCGGGTAACAGTTTACGTTACCTGCGTTCAAATAGCTCTACTGTGATAGATCGCATAGGTCTTTGCTTTGTCAGACAGAAATACAGTTTTTCAACTTTTTGAGTACCATTTACTTACATAAGCAAGGAAACTATAGGTAGCGTACCTAAAGCTACACCTAAGTTTAAAAATAAAGGTTTCGCATTTCCTTTGTAAGAATTACTACACTCTTTTATGTCAAAGTAAATTAAACTGTGTGGTAGAGTAGAACGGTCGTAAATCTGGTAAAGGACATCCAGTCAGGGTCTAAATGAGACTACTAAATTGTTCTACACTGTTCTTCCTTTCACTTAATGAAAATGTATAAAAGTCCGTTGTTGTCTGATCTTTTTACTCGAGTAGGTATCATAATGAAAACATCTTTTAGTAAGTTTCTTAAGAAATTTTAGTGAAAAAGCACTAGCTATGTCTTGCTTCAAACTATGTGAATTTTGTAGTCAGTACATATTTAAAATCGAATTTCAGATAGTTTTATGAGAAATATTCCTATGCTCTTACTAAGTCTAAAAAATATGCAGCAAGCAACAATAACCTTTATATTGCAGCGAGTTATTTTTAATGTTGCAGCAAGAAACGAACCTAATATCTTAACCAGCTATGTGCCTAATACCCTATAAAAAGAATTCAAAGGTTCCAATATCAATTATGAAGAAAAGGGTAACCAAAGGGTTATCCTTAGAAACGTAATGAAAGGTCGAGCGTAGCCAAAAGTCAAAAGACACCATTATTTTAAAGTTAGAAACCTTTATATTGCAGCGAGTTATTTTTAATGTTGCAGCGAGAAACGAACCTAATATCTTAACCAGCTATGTGCCTAATACCCTATAAAAAAGAATTCAAAGGTTCCAATATCAATTATGAAGAAAAGGGTAACCAAAGGGTTATCCTTAGAAACGTAATGAAAGGTCGAGCGATGCTAAATCGGAAGTCAAAAGACACCATTATTTTAAAGTTAGAAAGCTTTATCAAGAAATTTGAAAGGGCATCTTTTCTTCGTTTCTTTTGGCCAGTTGCCAAGTAGTAAGGCATCACTTATTAATGAACTACCTATTACTATGTTTATTTATCGACATTAAAGTCGCATGCGATAAGAACAAACAACCATAACAGGTGGTAACTTACCATAAGTAATCCTTTCAAGCTATAAAACTAATGCGTAACTCCAAAAGAATACCAACCAAATACTTATCTATCTTACCCACAAACGCAATTATATTTAATGATTTATAATACCCTAGAATACGACGAATTCTCAAGGATAAATTTGAGATTCCTCTTCAAAATTTTGTATAAATTTAAAATCTCTTTCTTTCAATAAACGCAGACTTTATTACATTGCGAGGGCCGTATCCCAATTTATTCATAGAGCTGTCTACCCAAGGAAAAGGATCTCAGATTTATTAAGTGGTCAACATCAACAGGTTGTTTATGGGAGGAAAGTTTACGACGGCAACCTCTTGAGAAATGTATGGGATGGGTATTTCGTTTGTTGTTTTGGTTGAAGAAATTTTCTGGTTCGTGAATGAAGCGTCAGACTTGTATTCATTTGGTTAGGGTCACGAAGATAGAAGATCGTTTTTTTTATTTAAGTTGATATGAACTTCAGCGAATAAACAAACAAGCATTGGTATAATTATGATGTTAATTATTTCAATTATAGGTAAATTACGTGCGATTGTAATATTTTGAATTGCATTACGTGGACTTATAAAATATTTCCTGCGAAATTTTAAGGGAGAACAGATTTGTTTATTTTTTGTTCCAATAACACTAAATATTGGATAGCATAGAGATTAATGAAATTCTTTTCATTACACTTGGCAAAGGCATCCCATTATTCTTAACTAGCTGCCGCCTGCAGCTTCGCATGCGTTGTTTCTATGGAAACGTTAAAAGGTGATTTCTTTCCCATGGGAACTGATTGATGGGATAAAAAGTAGCCTATGTTTGATTCCAGGATCATAATTATCTGTAAAATTTCAGCCCGATCCGTTCAGTCGTTTTGGCGTGAAGAGGTAATAAACATCCATCCATCCATCCAAACTTTCGCATTTATAATATTAGTGTGATAGTGTAATGGGATACCTTTGCCTATAAGTATGACTCTACAGGCTCACTATAATAAGATGATTAATTATCATTAATATTTGTTGGATAGCGCTGTATGAAAGGCTACATAAATTGACTTCTGTGCATGATGAATGTGATAATTTATCGCACGTTTTCAGAATAGCCCCATGCAGAACTGTCACCCAGCATTTGTTTCTGTGTCAATGGGTTGTTGGAACACGTACCGTCTCCACTGTAACTGGATAAAAAGGTTGAAACAAAAGCGAGCTAGCAAGTTTCTCGGCTGATTGTATTTTTCACTTCCACTTTTCGTTTCATTTTGTAGCTAGCTAAGGTTTTTTTTCACTCCTCGTTATAGCTATAGGTATAGTATTCTAAGCTAAGGTTTTTTTACTCCTCTTTATAGCTATAATAGGTATAGTATTCTTACAACCAGATTTCCACTTTAATCTTGTTGTAACAACAACATCAAGCTGGTGGAAATAATCAAAATCTATAAACACAAAATTAAGGACTAAAATGAAATAGCGTAGCTTAAGCTGCGAAGTAGGTACTTCTACAACTTGTTCGTATTTAAATACATGTTCGATAGATACTCAGTACTTACCTACAGGAGTGGCTCAGCGACTACAAGTGATTCTTAACCTCTGACTCAAGACTTCTTCATGCTTCCCGGTTCTGAGCTGTCTCTCGCCAGTTTGTAGCGTCGAGTTCCCGAACATCGGCTTCCATTTTATCGGTCTAACAATACCTAGGGCGGCCGACCGGTCTACACCACGTTGGTCGATAAATAGATAAAAAAGTACTTTTTTGTAACTTAATGGCAAACCATACAATTGACAAGAAACCAAATGAATCATTTAATAGTTCCGAACAAAATTTGCACACTGTAATTTACAGAAGTGAGAGACGCAATAAAAATTATACTATATTGTAAATTTCTCTGGACGATAAATAGATAGATAAAAAGTACTTTTTTGGAACTATAAGGCAAACAATACAATTTACAAGAAACCAAATGAATATTTAATAGTTCTGAACAAAATTGGTACACTGTAATTTAAAGAAGTGAAGGACGCAAAAAAAATTATACTATCTCATGAATTTCTCTCACCATTTTGTGGCAAAGACAAATTTAGGCAAAAATGTTTAACGAACTGTTATAAGGTTTTGCAACCGACCCTCATGAGATATGAAGCAAATGGAAAATTAGATTTGCAAATATGAGTCGTGTAGAAAGAGAGAGAGAGAGTATTTTGTCGAGTCTGTAAGGTCTACGTGTGCTTATCTATACTTATGTAGAGAAATCATTGATGAGCCGTAGAAGAGGTTAGACGTGTCACTAAACTTTTATCACTAACCTTACTAATAGTAGGTCTATATTCATAATGGTAGGTCGTGATGGTCATTCTAGTCCGGGATCACCCAGTGCTATTCATGTTGATTCCTTTCGCTTTTGCCAGCCTTCTCTTTCTCGCTGCTCGTTATGCTCGTTATGGAGTCAACCTACATACCTGACAAGTTCACAAAACACTGTTGACTAACTACAAGAAATGTCGCAATATCGGTGCGCTTTTACCTGCCAGCATCGGCTCATCCACACTGACTGCATCAAACTGATTTTTTGAGCGTCATGCCGTGTTGCGTCTACTGTAACTGCATCAACCGGATTGCCGACGCAACCCCCGAAACGAATTTTCTAGATCAGCAATCCGTATGACGTCATTCTCAGCAAATTGCCGGTATTGGCGACAGTCCGAGGCGTCCGCTCGGTGCGGATCAGAGGACGCAATTGTATGGCGAACCATACCAAGAATACTAAAAGCCGTTTGATGCGGTCAGTGCGGATCGTCCAATGCCGGCAGGTGAACGCGCACCCTAGCCCGCCGAGCTGTGTTGCCGACTTTAGTTCGTAGACTCTATTAGATTCCTAAAGCTAAAGGAAATATAAACTTTTAGATGCCACCCAGTTTCGCGGCAAAAGCTAAACTTCGCGCACAACGATCAAATTAAACGGCCACTCGTCGGCACTTAGATCTTTAAGTTAAAGGTTAAGTGAGCTGCGTTATCTAAGTCTTTGTAAATAACAGGACATCTTATGTTGAAAGTTTTGTGACCCATAAAGTCCATCCTTAGTACCATTTTGACCAGGGTAAAACGAGTATTGACGCACTTCGCATCCGTTTTGAACCCTTCTCCTTTAAGATTAAGATCACTTTGGGTGATAGGTCTGAATTGTTATTGTTATGTTGGCACACAATTGAATGAGATAAGGAAAGGTGCGGTCTTTCAAACGGAATTTAGATTATGTATTTCTATCCTAACTCTATGACGTAAGTACTTGAAAGTACTCGAGAAGAAATCTAAATTTCACAGTAGGTATAAGTCTTTAGGTAATATTTAGTTTCAATTTTTTTTCATTTACGCTGGTGTTTTTTGTACGTTCCACGTAAACGTTTAGATTGACCTTTGCTTTCAGAAAAATGATACCTCTCTATGAATGTCTGTTCTGTGACCAAACCCATTACAGACAACGATGGTTTATGAACCATCTGGGTTTATGCGAGTGCAATTATCCAACCGACCCATTATGAGCTTTTAACTTTACTGTCCTGGTTTGTGTGATGGAATTCTAACGATCTATCATTTCATTGTTTAATAGCCAGGTAGGTATCTAATGGTTTATTCCATGTTGGCACAGTCATCACAAGCCTCATCTTAAAAGGTTCATGGACCAAATCACTTACCTGCCCTTTTTTGGTCATTTCATCAGAGTAGCTTTTTAAACCCATTTCCCCATTTAACGGCCGTTTTCCTGCAACATAACAACTGTTATTTTATCCTGTTAGGTAATTAAATTACCCAACAAATGTGAGCAAGCCATCTGAAATTCCAGATGGAAGACACAAGAACCAAATTAATAAATATAAATACCCCTCGACAGATTTTCATGAGACATACCTAAGAACACTCGGAATAAAATTATGTATGACACAAAAAAAAACGGAACGAAAATTGGTTGATCCGTTTAGGAGCTACGATACCACAGACAGATACACAGATACACAGACAAACACGTTAAACTTATAAAACCCCTCTCTTTTTGCGTCGGGGGTTATAAACGCTTTCTAACATGGTCTGCCGATAGCAGCTGCTTACACTATATTTATGAGCTGAAATGTCGTTCCAACTCGCCGGTGTCGTCCACTTTGGTGTGTAGACTCCATAAGAAGATTGTGCAATATTATCACATCAATAAGCACGTTTGCGATTACTCTGGCAAGATGTGGACGGATCATAATTTAAAACAACTTAAAACTAAGTGTGATTTATTTCCTTTATACCTTACAGAGTCTAGTGCGCTGTACCAAATGGTATGGAGAACTCTCTCACTCCTCAGGACTCTGGGACACGTCAGTCAAATGACGCTCATTCTCAAACTAGTTGGTACTTTCACATAAGATTCCTAGTCAATTATACCCGGAAACTCAGCGCCAAGCTTGTAGGTAAATTTTGTTACTTTGTGTGGTTTGATTGCATGCGTCTCGCATCGGATATGGTTGCAGTATAGATACCTATCAATAGTATAGGTTTTTAATTTCTAAGAAATCAAATAATATCGCAAAAATTTTTTACTTCTACGGGACTTGGACCCGCATCCTTCCCTCAGTACGGGAATGTGCTAACCAACTACACCTCGAGGTCAAGTGACGTAGAAGTCGAAAACCTTTGCGACTTTCTACGGACTCAAGCGTCGCAAAGCTTTTCAAGATAAAGATCTCTCTGTACGAAACCATAGGTAAGCCTAATAAAGAAAAATAAAATAAAAATAAAATAGTCTACGATAACGAAGTCATTTGCAACGGGATATTTACCATAATTTGATTTCAGTTATTCCGTGATCATGGCGCATGAAACTGCGCCGAAATATTGGAAAGCTCAAAACTCAAATCAGGGTAAATAACCCGTTGTAAATGACTTTAGTGTTAATAAACATGATGGATATAAAGTTTTTACGATAACGAAACCATAAAAATTACCTGCATGGAATTTCACGGGTAAATTCATGTAGGCCTTAAAAAAATCTTGAGGAAACATTTTCATCTACGGAGCAACGTAAAGTGATTTCCCTTGCCCCTCGTATACTTGAGGACATTAAATAAAACCAAAATATAAAGTTTGCAGAGCACTTTGAAGGTACTTTTATTTATTCCGCGGTTCAAATTTACATATTGTTCGTGGAAGAAAAGTTTGTTAAATTTTACTTTCAATTCTGTGTCGGTATTTTTATAAAGATTTATTTAATCTCTCTAAATATTCTAAGTCGCTATTATGCCAAGTTTTCTTAACGACGAAGCGCAAACATGCGTTTCATTCGTTACAATCGAACTGGAATTCTGGTAAATTTAAAATCATACAGATTTTCCCATTTTATAGACATCGTCAATGTCTAGAAACCGCTTGTGAAAACCTCTTGTGGTTGTTTCTTTTTCAATTTCATGCAAATTACAGGAAATGCCTTTTCGTTTAGACCGTACTTTAATGTACCAGTTTGCAATTTTAGCTATGCGACTCAGTTTTTCCAAGCGACTGTACGTCGAAGTACTAGGCTCATAATAGAGATTAGGTTCTCGAAATAGATTTCAATAGGTGTAGGTTGCTAAACACTTTTGTTAGTAGCATGTACAGCTACACATTTACAGCTTTAACGAAATAAAAAAAAGAGAAAATAAATAAAAATGTTGATTGGGGATCGCAGATTTTCTGTTAGAATTGTTCTGCAGGAGGCGCTGCTGCCCGCCCCCGGTGGATATCCCTTAGTTGCCTCTTACGACACCGGCAGGAGTTGGGGTGGTGCAAATTATGAGCCGGCAACACATGGCACCACCAGAAAGAAAATAAAAAAGTAGGCAATCTCTTCTTGATCCTGCCAAGCGTTATGAATAAGGCAAACCCTCCTTGTTTGCCAGGCATGTCCACTACTGAGCACAGTAGTGGACAGATATGTGCAGGTAAGGAATCTTACTAATCAAATTATATTTTCATAAATAATTTGGCGTGTTTTAAAAAACGATAAACCGACTTCAAATTCTTCTAGTCGAAATCCAGTTACAATTCGATTCTAATTTAGTTTGATGACACATCGAGGTATTGGGTATACCAATAAAAAAATTATCAAAATCGGACTACTCCATAAAAAGTTATGTGTGGTCAAACATTACAATCAATGAGTGAACAATCAATCATCCCCTTTTTTTCTACCCTTAGAGTTAGATTTTTTTTCAAATTTAAATGAGACCATTTCGGGTTATTCCCTTTCCAATAAAAAAATAATTATCGAAATCAGACTACTCTTTTAAAAGTTATGCGTGGTCATACATAAAAAAATATACGCGTCTACTTGAGAACATTTTATCGTGGGTTGAAAAAACATAACTAATTAGTACGATTGTTTCCTGTATTTGTGTGGTATAATAAAGTGTTTTCTATCTATCTATCTATCTAGTACAAAGTATATCAACAAGGAATCATTGTTCTTTAACTTGCTTACATTCCAGGAACTTTTGTACCAATCTAATTGTAAAAAATTGAAATGTTCTGTTGTAACTTTCAGAAATGTTAATGTCCTCGAACGAGACTCGGAAGTATTATAATTTTTCCGAATAGTACGACGCCATATGTTTCAAACATATGGCTTTCTTATGAAGCCTACACACTAAAGTCGGCAAGGCCGCCGACACAGCGCGGCGGGTTGATGTCAGCCACATTAGTTGCCGACATCAACCCGCCGCGCTGTGGCAACTGTGTTGGTCAACCCGCCGAAAAATAATTTTTAGAGAATTCTGTTGGCCATAGTGCCTGCTGACTTTTTCCGCCATGTCTGCGATAATTGTCCGCAACACTCCGGGATTTGTCAAAACATGACATGATCCAATTCCTGCTGGCGACAATGTTTACCAACGCGGCGACAAAATCCGGCTTGGTGTGGTAACTAATATTATCTGCAGCCGCCAACATTCAAACCGCCGGGCTGTGTCGGTAGCGTTAAAGACTTTCGTGTGTAGACTCCTTAACATTTACCATAACAAATATAAAATATACCTACAATAATAAACTGAACTTTACCGGGTTGTGATAAGAGCTATCCACAGACCCTTGTCAAATAAGGCCGGTCGAATAGAAAACTCTTCAGGTCAGTAGTTCTGAAGGATAGTTTGACGGCGAAATGAAGATCGCTTATTGAATGGCGTGCTGGAAATTTATACTGTGAGGAAAATTGTGTGATTTTACTTAATACTGATTTCCCTTAAGAATCCTACATATAAAGCCGAAAGTTGGTGAAATCTGAATTTTTGTTACCTAGGATCTCCACAACTACTGAACAGATCAACATGAAATTTGGCGTACCCTTAGAGAAAACCCTAACTTAGATAATAGGCTACATAATACACCGAAAATACTCGTGCGAATCCGCGAAAACTTACAGTAGCCAGTTAAGTTCTAAGTAGTTTTAATTTTCATGTTTGGAATAATTTGCATTGTGGTTTATGAGAGATAAATAATAATATTTTATGTTTTTATTTAATTTAATTTTTTAATAGTATTTATGAATGAAGCGACGCGTGATCAGAAAGCTAGTGAGTATCTGGCGCAGCGCATCAGCATTGCCTTACAGCGGGGCAATGCAGCCAGCGTCTTGGGGACGCTTCCGACTGGTATTGTTATGGATCAGTTGAGCTGTAGATTGTTTGCAACAGTTTTCAGTTAGCTCAATCGTTTCAATTGTTAATACTTACTAATTCTGATTTATTTATTTTATTTGATTGTAATTTTCATGTCAGTATACTTTTATCAGATAAGCATGCTATTCAATATTGACAACCTCTAGTCACAGATATTAGAATACTATACTAGTACTCTAGTTATTATTTTAGTTATTATTGACAACCTCTGTGGTGCAATGGGCGATGGTTGGCCTGCGACGCAGGAGGTTGCAGGTTGGATTCCCGCCTCGGGACAAATATTTGTACGATCTGCAGATATTTGTTACGATGGTTCTGAGAATTTTCTTTATAATCAAAAAAAGTCTATGTATGTAATGTATCGTATTAATATATCAATTGGGTATTAGTAGAATAGTAGGATTCGTCGTTTTTTCTTTTGATTCCCTAATACTTTATTAGTAAAATAAAATAATTCTTCTCTAAAAAAACTAATTCTTCATTAACCTTTCTATACCCGCGCCAAAAAAAGTACGAATATACCCGCGCACGGTGCTTGGGACCGAAAGTTCGAGTCCTTGTTTTCCTGTATTTTGAATAGAAAGCTTTACTCAAACTATATTTTATCATTACTTAGGGACGTGTTTGTAATAAATAAACCAATTTTATAGAAAATATTTGCTTTATTAGTAACTTACAGTCATTTAAAACAGACTCTGAAAAATGCCTTGTTTTCTTACTAACTACGCAAAATTGAACAAAAATATACTTATTCTCAAAAAAAAACTTTAAAAAACTCTAAAATCTTAAAGATTACAAGTTGAAGAGCATGATAAAAGTCTTAGTTGTCTGCAGACGTCTCACTATGGCAGTCAGAGCACACCATAATTGCATGCTCCATACAAAAAATTTTTTTGGAAGTAGCACAGTTGTAGCGCTTCTTTCGGTTTTTTTTTTAATCGCAATAATAGCAACGACCTACTTTGCTGTTATTAGCTGTTGCTGAAGAGTCTCGTCCATCTAATTTACATATTTCAGGAGTCCGAAAGTTCGTCCTCCAACATAAGTCTTATGCGATCTTCGTTCATTTTCCAGTGAAATTTTTAGCTAAAAGTGAAATATATAATTATTATATACCATATACAGGGTGGAATTTTGTAATGCCACCTGGAGGGAAAGTACTCTTAATACTGTAGATAGAAAATTTTACTCAAAGAAAACATTCCTTTAATTTTGAAAAGAAAGAAAACTGCATTCAAAGATTTTCGAAAATTCGCTTGCCACACCCGGGAATCGAACCGACTAAAATCTGTAAAAATTACACCCTGTATTTTTATTGCATAGATCGGTCGGGTCAATTATAAGGATGAAATCTCTCTTACAAACTTAATAGATTAAATGAAAGGAAAACCATGAAATCTTAAATTATTTTAATTATTTACAATAAAAGTCAACTAACTACTAATTAGTTCCTCAAAATGGGCTCCATTTTCTTGGATACACAAATTTATTCTTCTTATGTATTTATTTCTAGTAACTTTTAATAACGTGTTGTGGTGAATATTATAAATCGTATTCTGAACTTCAACTCTCAACTCGTTTACATTCGCATAAGTTTTCATGTAAATTAGATTTTTTACATATCCCCACAAAAAAAAATCTAGGGGTGAGATCTGGTGATCTCGCAGGCCATCTGATTGTGCCGTTGGTACCAATCCAGGTATTAAAATGGTTATTAATGTAGGCAGTAGTGATTCTGCTGTTATGGGCTGGAGCACCATCTTGCTGTAGAATTATTTGGTTTCGCTCCGCCTCGGGGAAACCATTTAACTCATTTCTTAAGAGATCCAGTATTTTAAGATAGAAGAGTCTGCATTAGGTACAAACACGTGCAAATTTCAATCGTCATCTAAATATCAATTCGTCATTTTAATGGATAAATGACTTCAATGATAATTATTAATTACTGACACAAGTAAACAGATGGATCTTTAAGTTAAAGTGCTTAACTTGACCCATTCAATTTATAATTTAAGATTTCATGGTTTTCCTTTCATTTAATTTATTAAGTTTGTTAGAGAGATTTCATCCTTATTATTGACCCTAACGATCTATGCAATAAAAGTACAGGGTGTAATTTTTACAGATTTCAGTCGGTTCGATTCCCGGGTTTGGCAAGCGAATTTTCGAAAATCTTTGAATGCAGTTTTCTTTCTTTTCAAAAATAAAGGAATGTTTTCTTTTAGTATAATTTTCTATTTACAGTATTAAGAGTACTTTCCCTCCAGGTAGCATTACAAAATTCCACCCTGTATATAGTTGACATACAACTGTAATAAAAACAAACCCATAATTATATGAATAATAAAGCCGATAGCTTACCCAAAATTGTAACACCTATACTCGCGTCGGTCCCACGCACCGATCGACACCGTGTACTGCGACACGCGCTATCCACACCAACAATCGTGTCGCACTGAATTGAAGATGGCAACGAATCATGCAGCTACTAGGAAGCTCCCAGCGCTAGAGTTGACCTGGCGTCAAAAAAACACGGAAAAGTAATTTGTCGGTCTAATAGACCAACGCGCTGGCATAGGAAGGTTAAGCCTTACTTACTACTTTTATTATATTCTTCATTAATTCTTCATTACTTATTATTAGACGTTTGTGTTGGGACGCCCCAACACAACCTACTAATGTGAATCTAGTCATAGGTAATGAACGTAACCGATTGCGCTCTGGCGCGCCACAACACACCCCGACACAGCAATGTGAACCTAGCTTTAACATTACGCAAAAACACAGCAGAACATAGCTCAAAAATAATAAACTCGGTAATATAATACCGAACCCGTATACAAAGCGTTTACTCTACGGTCTGTACGCTGTAGAGTATTGCAATTAATATTGCTACCTTGGAATGGCGCCGCGTGCTGGTGAGGATTTAATTAATCTGCGAATATATTTTAATCTTTATTTACCTACGGCTTGGGTTCATGTTCTGCTAACAAAATGAGTTGGAGTAATTTTTATGAAGCTTTGTATGTTTTACGTCCTTTATACTATATTAATATAATATTATAAAGAGGATAGATTTGATTGCTTGTTTGTTTGTTTGTTTGTATTGAATAGGCTCCGAAACTACTGGACCGATTTGAAAAATTATTTCACCATTAGGAAGCTTACTTTTCAGGGAGTGACATAGGCTGTATTTTATCCAGAAATTCCCACGGGAACGGGAACTACGCGGGTGAAACTGCGAGGCGATCGTCTAGTCTGCAATATTTATAATGAACCACGTCTTTTAATCAATAAATCACACTAAAGTACGCGTAACACGAACGCGAGTACAACCGTGACTGATGTGAGTGGACCTAAATTGCACCTAATTTGTGCTTTCCACTTTCGAGTAGCTTTTTTACTTACATCGATGCTTGGGAACATAGAAATGTTGTGTGAGAAAAATAGGTGGATGGACGCCTGTAACATCAGAGACGAAACACACACGCTACAGACCCCGTAATTATTTTGAAAGACCCCATACAGTAGTCTGTGGAATAAACCTCGGCAAAGAGATCATTCTACATCCTGAGTATTTACGGAGGGAAGTTCCTCCGTGCCGCATAACGGCTCCAAGATTGTTTACGCCATAAAAAGTTTGAGACTACGGGTGTCTACCGATGCAGCTCTCAAAGCGTACCACGGATATGTCTCATCAACTTTGGCGTACGGATTAATTTTGTGGGGAAACTCCACCGATGTAGAAAAGGCCTTCATAATACAAAAAAAGTGCGTGCGGGCCATCTGTGGCGCTTGGAATACCGATAGCTGTAAACCCTTATTTAAGAAATTTAGTATTCTTCCTTTACCATGCATGTACATAAGGGACATTTGCTTGTTTGTGAAACAAAATCCTCATCTCTTTAAAACTCACGCGAATGTGTTGGAGAGACACACAAGGCATAAAGACAAGCTTTACGCACCAAACTGCAGATTAGAGCTTATAAAAAAGAACGCATATCATCAGGCAGTAAATATATACAATAAATTACCCAGTGACTTAAAAGCTTTATCATTTAATTTATTTAAAATAAAATTAAAATTATGGCTGATGGATAAATGTTTTTATGACATTAAGGAATATTTTAATTTTAAAAATTGACTTTTCATGACTTTATATTAATTTCTTTTTTTTTATTCTCATTTTATCTTATTTTAAATTTTATTAATTATTAGTTATTTTAATATTATATAAAGCCTTAGTTACTAATTAATTTTGCACGCCTAGACGAGGCAGAATGTATTGGGAGTGTTATTTTTATTATTAAGACCTATTTATTGTACCTACATTCCTGCAAATTAATGATTTATGATTTATGATATGGGCATGAAATCTCCACTGATGGCGAGCGGTGTGATTATAAATAAATAATAAATAATTATTGCTGGACAATCCACAAAGCATTATCTAGCCCCAAGCAAAGCAGAGCTTGTGTTATGGGTACTAGATAACTGATATACTTAATACAATACATTACATGATAGATATTTTTTATTATACATAGAAAAAATCCAGAACGCCCTGGACAAATGTCTGCAGATCGTACAAACATTTGTCCCGAGACGGGAATCGAACCCGCAACCTCCTGCATCGCTTTGCCCGCTGTGCCACAGAGGTCGTCGTTTGAAGAAGGGATTCTAGTGGCCTTAACACAAAATTTTCTTTAAAAAGCCATTTAATACTAACTGCTCCACACAGCTGTTTTGTGCGACGCACAGGAGTTTCGTTCAAAAAAACATATTAGGGCTGTGCTGAGTCACAAAGATGTGTGTTTTCTCAGCCGCTGAGCAAGTGCGGATTTACGCCTATGTTGCGTTTCAGATCGTTTGTGCGGAAAATGATTTATTCTGATGAATATCGCTAAAGTCATACACATTTTGTAACTAGCCATACCTTATTCCCGTCGGTATTGGATCTATTCACAGAACAATATGTTCCATTAATTTTATCCAATAGAATAGACAATGCTTTTAGACATCAAAGTGAATCAGAAACAGCGTTGAAACCAAGTTTCAGTCTGAATGGAATAGGATTCGCTACTCCATCCGAAATCGAATGTAATTTTGGGAGAGTAACATTGTTATCAAAGGTACCAATCAGACAATGGATCAAATGCGAGTGATTGGTTTTGATTGATATTGGTAAATTTATATGTACATGTAAATTCGACGATTCTATCTATATCAGGTTGTCGTTTTTGAGCGATAAAACTGCCAATTCTCACGTTATAATTATAATTGTTTCAATTGTAATTTTCTTCGTCGTTGTAAGTGTGCAGTATAAGTTTTTTCTATCTATCTATCTACTCGATGGTAAAACACAAGTTGTAATGGTAATCATGGTGGGTAGTGAAACAGGAAAACTGCCTAGACATATCTGTAATAAAATAAACCGGCCAAGTGCCAGTTTCGAGATACTCGTACTTGGCCGGTTTATTACACACGGAGGGTTTCGTCCCATTGTTCAAACCAATTTCTTAAACGAAACTCTGAAAATCCCAACTGTTTGGAGACCCCTTCATTTTTTTCTCATTATTACATTTTAGTTTTTGTTGTTATAGCGGTAAGAGAAGATTCAACTGTCTAGCTCTTACGGACCGATTTGGATGATTCTTTTGCAATTGTATAGAAAGAAGGTATCACCGGTTCCATAAAAAAATATTCACGAGGGATAGCATGTATCAAAAACAGTTTAAAACTAAGGGATTCGGGGTCGATCAAATTGTATTTATACCTAATTAAATATTATAACTTATTTCGTAGATACTGTGTTTACGGCGTAGGCAGCTACGACAGTATCCATGTAGCAGGGTACGAAAAAAGCGCGTAAATTACCAATAAGAAGCTACGGTGACTACGTCGTAGCGTCGTAGGCAGCTACGTCGTAGGCAGCTACGAAAGTAGCGCGAAGATCACTCGTTTATTCGAGGGGGCTACAGTGTCTACGGCGTAGGCAGCTACGAAATTTGCCACGCAGCTGCCTTTGAAAGTAGCGCGTAGACAATGTAAGAAAAGGGAGCTACGGTGTTGATAGCATAGGCAGCTATGAAGTTAACCTTGTAATAAGGTAAACACAGCAAAAATGCTCTGAGCACGTCAACGAAAATAGAAAATCTAAATCTTTGGTGAGGGTTGACTCTTTTCTGCTATTTATTGGTTGATAATGATTTAGTTTTTCTATGAATTAATGCTGGCCTGAAAGTTTAATCCAACCTTTATGTTTTCCTCTATCTTTGGACCGCAGGGAACACAAAACAGACGAAACAAACCAATTATTTTGTAGCGGCGCGGCCAGGCCATCAAAAATGCATGTGTTCTAATTCCGCACCGAATTCCGGGTAACTCAACCCCAAGAACCTATTAAGGGCAAGCAAATAAAAACTACAATCTGTAGGTCTAACTCCATGTGTGGATTTATCGCTGGCTACTACTATTTATTTATTTGTGACTAGTTTCTGCCTGCGGCTTCGCATGTTGCTTCCAAGATATAAAGAAGCATATACTTGGAAGAAGAAGACACTAGAGAGTTTTTACTATATGAGCCAGGTATTGAAAGCGAACAAAGATCTAATTATTGTTCTATAGAAACGTAAAACAAAAACAAAACTCAAGTAGGTAAAGAATGAAAAATCAATGATCGATGTTTTAATGAAGCAAGAAACGTGGAGGATAAGCCTTAACCTAGGAGAACCCCCATATTACCTCTTGTTACTCTGGTAATATAAACGTGGAAGAAGTATTGCGTTGTGTTTTCTTTTCAATATTAGTTCTCATACCTCCAATGAACTTATGCATGCCTAGTACTTTTTCAACTATGGTACCTTACATTTTGTACTAACAATGTACTAACTGAAGGAGACGAAATAAACCACGAGACGAGATAAGTAGACTACTAGAAGCAGAAAGTGACGTCATAGGAAAGTGACGTGTAAGGATAGGATTTATTAGGGATGTTTTTATCTCTGACTGTACCTTTCCACATATTACATATCACATATATTTTTTAGTTCACTTTGGCTCATTTATAAATTTGTGGGTAGAAACGTCAATCTTAAAAACAGCCGGTGAGAAACGACACAATCATTATTACTTTTGGCTTGTGGTGCGAACAATTTGGTGCGAAACACCCTTACACCCCGTCGTCAGCTAACACCCTGATTGCATCATCTACACGCCGTGGCCGTAATCACAAATAACGTGTTATTATCTAAGTTTTTATATTTTATGTATGTTAGTTTTAAGGTATACTGGACTATTGTTATTTACAGGAACCGCTCGCGCAGTTGCATTTGTATGCATTCGTAGCTTGAAGCAGTAAGGCTCGATTGCTTCATATAATGTCTGTAAATAAAAAACTGTAGTTCTTTGCAGGCACCGGCAAGCAGTCAATACAGACTGCTTCCAGCTTCCCGTGTATGTACGTCATTTGTTTTTTTTTTTGTAATGACAGTGATGTAATAGCTAGATTTACCTTAGTGTTACAACGCTAAAGCACAGTAAAACTATAATTCGAAGCTAGTTCCTAGCTTTTTCTATTTTCGTCTATTCCGCGGCATTTGGTTTCATAAAGAATGGAAAGGTTTTAGACACGCTAAAGTGGCAAGTTCTATTTTGTTGCTATATAAGGGCAAAGTTCATTAGGGATTCTAACATTTCAACTACTTTATAGCATCTTTTCACCCACTAGTTATATTTCAACGATATAAATATTTATGCTAACTACTTTATAATCTATAGATGTTTCTTTTTTGTTGCTTTGGGTTTAAAAGATCCAGTGAGTGTGTGAAGTTTATTTCTACATAGTATTTGAAATTTGTTGAGAGCTTTAAACCACTATGTATCTATGTTTTTTCCAAAAAACAAATCAAATGATCGAAATAAATATTATTCTCATTCGATTATAACGAGTATGATATCAATGAGTGAAAAATAAAATATCTTGATTACTTTTTAAATTTTAATTTCATCGTGATAGTAAAGAGACGCAAGATGTAAATATAAGTTGTACAATACACTTAGGATATAAATTATACATTATAATTTATGAGCATTATTTATTTTAATCCGTTATAGATATGTACACCTTCTTTTAATATTTTTTTAAAGTTACGCACACTTATTTATAAAAGCTACATACATAAGTACTTATTGTGTGTACTACACAATACAAAAACATTTGAAAAAAATTAAACTGCCAATGAGAAAAATTATGTTCGTCAATGAGGCCACGGTTAGTAAAAAATTGTGACAACTCCTGATTACAAGGCCGTTTTTGACTAGGTTATATATTACTAGGTTGTATATTATATATTATTATATATTTTTTGACTAGGTTATATATTATATATTCAGTAAAAAGCCCTTTTTGACAAGAAAAAACATTAAACATTTTAAGAAAATTCAATAAATTATTAAGCAAGCAACAGACTAGGATATTTTCGTTAATTACTAAATAGCTAATATAATTCACTATAATTTTCTACCCATTTAGAATTATTCAGATATAACTGTAAATTTCACTTTATTAGTTATTGGCACGATTCTAAATATTTTAGAATAATTTAGGACCGAACTTTTTAATTTACTAATACTTATTATAATTTCACTGGCCAAGGTTTTGGACTCAGCGTAAACATTTAAAATTGATTTAAGTACGTATTTTTATGATAGCCATAGAACTACTAGTGCTGTCAAACTACTTGCAATTGCTAGGTTCTTTTGGCCGTATTGATAAACAGCAGGAACTTTTAAAAATACGTGATTTTTTTTATTATTAGCCCGTTCATTCTGAACGGGCTAATGTGTATTTTTTTTGAAAACATCTCATTATTTATGAACTATTTCAAAATATAATAGTTGGGAAGATAATATGCAAGGCAATGTCTGATTCGATTTTAAAATTACTACTATTTTTAGAAACCTTACAGACGGCGCGGCGTTTTCAGCTATTAGGGTACATTTCAGCTGTATTATAAGTTGACCTTTATCTGTTTATAAAAAAAGGCTATCTATAAAATACTGGAGGGAATTTAAGTCTTAGCTAAAATAGGGATTATGTAAGGAGTTTTCGATAAATAGTTTATATACCCCGTGATTTGGATTAAGGCTTACTACGACTTAGTTTGTGTGGTCCCCAATCACCATTCCTGATTCATACATACATTTTACAAAGCGAAAGATATAAAATTTTGATTTCGAAGACCGTCTGATTTCTTCAAAAAATTACGAAAACGGATCTAAGTATAGTGCCTTTTACTATTTACATTTGGAAAAAGTAACCAAAAATAAATGTATTTTCCAAAGGAAAATAACATCCATTCTTAAATAGGGCTTATACTTGAATTATCTACATATATTTACTAAATTTTACCGTCATCTTGTTGTTATTCGTACACATTATTAAAATTTTAAGCAAACCTATGCCAAATTTTTTTTTTTTTTGGAAAATCAAACTTTTATAACATTCAGAATTTTGAATTAATTTAACTTATCAATAATGTGATGTTATCGATCTTCGTTACTCTAAATTTATGTAAATTATGTATAAGAGATTTATAGACATTCAATAACTAGTGTATTAAAAAAATACCGTAACAAAAAAAAACGATTCGCTGATATTGGTTTTCATAAGCTCGTCTAGATCATCGTCCTTCGAAACTTGGCTCAATTGAATTGAAATCTGAGAATATGAAGCCCCAAAATATCTTTCATCGAAGACTGATTTATAAAATTGTCTTGGTACTTTTTAACTACTACTTTTAAACTCTAGGAATATGAACTAGGAGTTTAAGACAAGTTAAAATAAATGTAGGTGTTCATATTTGCAATAATTGACATTACAATTTCATATATATTACAGTGAGTTGGGTAAACAAGTTAAAGTATTTACACGTGCCACCAAAATAAAAATAAAAACATTGCATTAAACAATGTCATTCAGGTAGTAAACATGGTATAATTTAAGTAACTATTATCTACAACGATTATAATACGTTAAAGTCAAAATATGTACACACGCTAATTCATTACAAATAATTTAATTTTTCTTCAGAATCTTAGTCTAAACACCATGTGCAGTTTTACATTCTTGGACCAAATTTCAACCTTCAAATCAATTCATAGATCTACTACTCTACGATAATTGATAGCTATTCAAAATCTCACCAATCTACCTTCATATTCCCAAAGTGTATGTAATGTAGGTACTTTAAGAAAAAATTAAGGTACTGCACGCACACTATCAAACTCTTCATCCTAGACCGACATTGCTTATTCACACTCTGTTAATAACGTTACAAGTGGCACTGTAAATTAAAATTATTGTGCATAACTTACATGCTAAAAGTAAACTTTACTGAGGAACACACAAAGATCAAGATCAAACACACCACTATTCTATGGTCCCTTATAAAGACACACTAGAAATAAGAGGAGTTTATAGAATCACTTCATCACAGAAGAGTCTAGAAGCCTAGTCGTCTATCCACGGTAGACTTTGTGCTGGCCAGGGCGGCCTAGTCTCCAAAACATATTTGAGTTGGAAACCTGTGTGAAAATGCTACAGGTACTCATCTATCTGATCATAATCTTCATCTGGAGGAGACGGGCCGGAGACTGACAGGATTGGCAGTCCGAAGTGCTTTACCGTCTCCACACTACCGCTGTCGTCCGATTTGCAGGCTTCTTCGCATATTGTTTCCTCTCTAGGCTTGGCTATGCATAACCGTTCTGAGGAATCACTCATTGTTGTAAGAGGTATGTTGTCAGCCGATCTGAAATGCATAAAATAACCATAGGAAACTATTAATTTCTATAAAAAAAGCCTCATGACGAGACAGGCAATCATAAATCAACTCAGTGTGAACATTGATATAATTAATTTTTCCCCTGTGAAAAAACAAGTTTAAATGGGTCTTATTCAAAAAGCTCCTCCAATCTTCGTCCAGTTTTGAGTATCCCAAGAAGAATAAATGGAAAGCATACTTACCTAGCCTTCCTACAAAGCCTGGACTGAGATCCGTGCCTCCTCAGAAACTCGCCAGCATCGAACCCAGCGAAGCCACCAGCTGGTTCAGCAGACATGAAGATTGCAGAATTGACGCGTGGTCTGTTACTGCAACGGGCCAAAAGCCGCTCCTCACACTCCAAGCTTTGGGTGTGTGTGTGCGACCAACGCATGTGCTGCAACAAGAGAAAGTTTTGTGAGCTGGGAGTTTACGGCAATGATTGCTTGCTATGACCTCCCAGCAGCAAAAAGTTTTGCAACTTAGCCTGCAATTGAACATTATGATTACGAAGCAAACCAAATTAGTGAACCGTATGTTGCATTTCATCTCGCTCCACTATAGAGTAGCGTTTTCCGTCGCGTCAGAAGGTGGCTTCTTTCAAATTTCTACTCCAATGTTCTGTCAAGTCATTTCAGTATTCTATGCGTGGGCACGAAAGTACCTACACGTGAAAGCATTATAATAGGTTCACCATTAATTACTGGAATGGAAATCATTAAAATATTTAAACATTCGTGTAGGAAACAACAGGTGCTGACGTGACGTGTTACTCACGAACGTGTAGTAGTGATAATTGCGTGTGTTGTGGTAGAAATAAAAAACGTTTTGTGACATGATTTTACAGTAAAAAGTTTGTAGTTAAAACTATAAATTTCAGCTAAACTAATAGCCAACCTCCAGTAGATAAGATAAATTATGTGGAAAAAAATAGTATAAACCTTATTGATGCAAAACCTGGGCACTTTGAAAGTGTTTCCGTCAATCTTAAGTACACCTCGAAATGTCATGAAAAAGTGCTACTAATGTTGCCAAACTTGCCCAATACAATACGATCTTTTGGTAAGAAATGCGGAATAAAATTCATTTTGTTTTCTTTCCTATAAAACTTTGCTTTCTCACGACAATTATCAATTTAAACTTTTACTTCCTAGACCGGCAAATCGCGTGTGCAGTTTCTCGTTTACCTTCAGGATCCCGCTGTTTTGTGAAAACTGAGTTCTATTTTGAGGTTGAAAGGGTTTGCTTTGTGCGACTTGTGTTTGAAGAAGAGAACCTTACTGTTTTATGAAATTGAGCTCTATTTTGTTGTAGAGAAGGGAGGATTTTTTTGTGCGGTGAAGAGTTTATAGGTTGATTGAGGGTTGCATGTTCCCGTGCTGTCATGGTGTCACGCGAATGATGAGGCAGTTTTGAAGTGCCCGCATACATTAAGACGACGCTATGTTTGTGACATTGTGAGTTGGGATTAATCCTGACGTCTTTTACGACTGGTTACCCTTTTAGAGCACAGAATAGTTGTAGCAAATTTGGTTAGAGCTGTAGCAAACCGTATGTATTCGGTACTGAGTAACAGGTGCGCCATCTAGTACCGAGTAACTAAACATTTCGTTACTCACATCTTTCGTACTTTGGGTACCTACACTGTTTCAGTTCACGCAAGTACCGTTGATGCGTGTATGAAATGTTTGCTGATCGTATGTTTTACGCATGCGCGCGCTTATTCGGTGAATTTAAAAACGTACGTTACAAGAAACGATGCATTATCTATGAAAAGAGTTTTACGAGTAGACCAGATGTGTGATATCGAACGAATCATGTGAAATAATCGAAAAACAAAACACGGGGCATGGAGACAGCTAGTCTTGTGGCTCACAGAATACAATATTAAATTTATTAGGTACGCTTTTTTTCGTTACTTTTACACCTCTAAATTTTGTAAAGCTATAATTGGATAGCAGTGGTACTGCATTCTAAGTGGGGACCAGGAGCGTAAGCAAAAACGGGTTTCTACTTGGGCGATTGGTGTAAACTTTCCATTGAAATTTCTTATTAATTCGCTCCGCTATACGGGTATACGCAATAACGTAAATATTGAATAGCGTAATTATTAATATACGCAAAAAAGTGCCCTATGAAAAACCCTCCATCGTATAAAACGCAAAAATTTTCACAGGTTTTTTTTTATTTTGTCTAAAAGGAATTGAAATTTTTTATTTGGGGTATTTTATCATTACAGCCAGTAAGTTCAAGCCCGCACAAAACGTTCATACATTATTATTTGTATTCACAAAGTAATAATTTGTAATTTAACCGTTGTAATTAGGCACGAATGCCTCGTGTTTCAATGAATAAGTTAATGGAAAGGCACATACTGGCTGTATGATAAGCTCGATAAACATCTAGACATAGAATTAATAACTTAATTCAACCTTCACTAGTCATTAAGTTAGACTTGAAATTTAATTCAAATTATGTAGAGTTCTTCCATGCTGAAATTGCGCGTGGTTTTGTCGCTTTCTGCTCAGACCTAGTAGGTCTAGCTGATTTGTATACAAATCAGCAATATAAGTTTTAAAAAAAATTAGTTGCCTGTAAAGTCGGTATACGGGCGAAAGTTTTACGTGACAACGACTTTGAGTGGTAACTGAAGAAACTGCGTTACGCTCCGCTCACGCGGAGCGTAACGCAGTTTCTTGAAGTGTCACCCGGCAAACCAACGCGGAGCGTAACGCAGTTTCTTGAAGTGTCACCCGGCAAACCAATTTATAAGACGTTGTCACGTCAAAACGGCTTGTGAGTACTAACTCAGTAGATCTTCCAATATTAAATTGCGCATCCCACTCTCATTATGTGATTTTGGAGTATTATTGCCGAGAAGATTATTGTTAAAAAACGAAAACCGGCTGTCAATACACATATTCAGTACAAAAATGCTTTACTAAAAAAAAAATTGGTTGCCTGTAAAGTCGGTATACGGGCGAAAGTTTTACGTGACAACGACTTTGAGTTCCTTTCACTTTTTATGTCTGTCTCTCTCGCTCTTAGGCGGGCTACCCATGCCCGAGTGGAAGGGACGCGTGCCTCTCACTCGCTCTCATTGTGAGCGCATAACGTGAGCCGGGTGACACTTCAAGAAACTGCGTTACGCTCCGTAACGCAGTTTCTTGAAGTGTCACCCGGCAAACCAATTTATAAGACGTTGTCACGTCAAAACTAACATAGCAAGCAACCTAAGTAAATTGTGAATAGATATTGCTTATCAACTTCAAGCTTTCCGAGAACTATTCAATACATAAATTAAGTGGTTTAGTCCGTCTCTGGAAAGTTTATAGTAACCCGCATAATGCTTGGAGATAATCATTAACACAGAGAGAACGATTATCTTTTGCGGCTATTGTTTCAGCTCAAGAGAAACAGAGGATTATAACTGTGTGAAAAATTGTTTTGTACAAAATACGCATTAAGTGCGGCTTAAGATGAAGAATTTTGATTTGAATTTTAAATGGTCTTAGTAATTGCGTCTACAGCTATTATTAAGTAAGTACCTACTTTCTTATCACAGCCATCATTTTAATCAAAAGGCATCGAAATAATAGACTCGCGTTTAAGTTATTTCAGGACTAGTTGGTTCCTGCAGCTTCGTATTTTTTTAAGTTTATCGCCAGCCAAAGAATAGTTTCAAACATTGTCATATAAAAATTGAACACAATTGCAGCAGTGTAGTGCTAAGGAATCCTCGGCTGCCGACATTAACTCTACCTACCTAATCTGTGGCGCTACCTGTACTCCGCATTTTATTCACAATTCTCTATCATTCATGCCTTGTTGTGACATAATAACTGGTCGCCTACGACCCCCCAGGCTCTTGACCTTTTAACCCCATACTGAATGCGCCCATCGATCATTTGTCACAAGATATGGGTTGTTTAAAGTTTTATTCAGTCGCGTGAACGAAGTGGAACAAGGCTTGTTATTTTTTATTAAAATAAAACGCCCTGGTTCAACTCGTATCCGGAGTAAGGTTAAATATGGCTGGGTATCTTTAAAGCCGGATAAAAAAGGGCATCCTTACACCCTGAGATAAAAAATAATGTCAATTTCAAAAGACCATAATAAGGACCCGTTTTGTTTTAAATGTAGGTACTTAACGTTCAGGGCCCTAATTCTACTAAATTAATCGCTTCACCCAATGTCATCGTCTCAGAATGACACATTTTAACATTTTACTTAGGAGTTGATTGCGGAATGTAATATTAATGTCCTTGATGTGGGCTCATTTCAGAGTGTACTGGCGGAACAAACTTCTGTTGCCGCTGTCACTCTGTATAAGTCCGGGGGATATAGAATACTTGTAAATATTGTTATCATTGTTAGACTAATAATTGTCCCTAATTTAATGAGAATAAAAAAAAAAAAAACACTTTACCTTTGATGATAGAGACTACAGATAGGAAGCGTGTCAAACGTCTCAAGGTTGAAACTATTCTATCAATCTCTCCGTGCAAATAGCACCGCATGCACTAGTTTCTTTCATCTTTGGATGATTCTGCGACGATTTCATTGTCATAGTAAAGTGATTGGATAGCAGGATTCGACCCCTGTCTGTCTGTTATGGGTTAATGTTATGGCATTATTTCAGTTTTTAATATTCATTACTGTCTCTTTACTGAAATTTCATAGGTTAATAAAAATTAGAAGATTAAATTCTACCTACACGGAAGTCAAATGATAAACATTTTCACGAAAAGCTGAAAAATAAAAAGCCGGCTTAGCTTGTTGTTAAATCCAGTTATTCTGGCCACACACGACTCGGTGTTTACACGCTCGACGGTGACCTAGCCTTAATACCACTGCCCTACTTTAAGGGTTATGTGTGACAGAACAAATTCGGGCCAAGCCAAGGATTAGATTGGACTTAAACGTTTTAACTTTTGCCCCTTGTTGACAGTTCTTGCATTTTTTTAATGAAAACTTACTGCATGTTCATTGGTTATATTTAAGTTTCAAAATCGCCGCTATTTTCGCTGCATTACCCACGTGATATTACTAAGAATTTAATTATTGTCGTACTCAAAATCACCGCGAGAACAGCTAGAACCCAGCTAATAACCGTCCCTAATCAAGCACGAAACATTATTATGTAGAATTTAGTTTTGCTGTAGGTAACTTACTTTAAAATTAATATCAAATTTTATTTATTCTATCTCATGCCAAGGCTAGAGACCTATTAAGGCCACTGCTTCACAGTTCCACGGTAACGCTACGCCATTGTTCTTTAGATTTGAATTTTATATTGCTTCTCATGCAATAAGAACTCCTCTTACATTATTCAGCTTTGCAGAGCAAAGTAATTTTCTACGTCGTGCATTCTTAATTATTTGCTGCAATTTATTGCAACGAAAGTTGGTATTGTTCGAAATGTAAGTAATTTATGTCTTGTCGCAAGAAGAGCCTACTTCTTGATGATCCGACAGAATTTAAAGCCGATATCAACCCGCCGAGCTGTGTCGGCGGTGTAGCCGACTTTGGTGTGACGACTTCATTGGGTTATCTATGAGGTATATAATAACGCGACTGTCTAAACATAAAAAAAATTCAAAGAGTCGTTAGTTGTCTATTCTTTAGTCAGAATGAAAATAATGTAAGGGAACGTACTTATACCACGTGATGACGTGACGCATTTTTTTCAATTTTATACCCCCCTTTGGTGACCACCCGTAGTGTATGAGAAGTCCCCCCTCCCCTCTAATTTTCACGTAGTAAGTCATAAATACGGTTTTGCAATATTTTTTGCATACAGAAAGTTTAAAAAATAATAATTTGGCTCTTGTCCTTATTAATACAGTGCTTGCCGCGTGGCGCCAAGAGTAAGTGCATACCCATAGTTACAAGTGAATAAAATATTATCTAGAAAAAAAAATTGGTTGCCTGTAAAGTCGGTATACGGGCGAAAGTTTTACGTGACAACGACTTTGAGTGGTAACTGAAGAAACTGCGTTACGCTCCGCTCACGCGGAGCGTAACGCAGTTTCTTGAAGTGTCACCCGGCAAACCAATTTATAAGACGTTGTCACGTCAAAATAATTACGTAAAACGTATTGTCACAGGAACTTGATTTACAAAAATAAGTCTTGAATTTAGCTCGAATAAGCGCGAGATTTCTCTAGAGGATATTGACTACGTTACGAAAACCTAAGACCCCTTGTTCCACCCTGTGACCAAGCGTGGTATCTTGAACACATCTATGAACGGGTCACATAGTACGTTCCCTAAAACGATATTGCTAAACGAGAGGGGTTTTTAACCGGTGGGTAAGTTCTTGTCAGAGTGGACTTATCTACTGTAATTATCAAAGACAAAAGGTTCAGTTAGATTTGTACCTACCACAACAGAGCTAACGAATAAATAAAATTATTAAAAACTAGTTTATGTATTACTAGTTTTCTATAAACGTTTAAAGGTGATTTTTATCCCATGGGAACCGATTCATGGGATAAAAAGTATCTTATGTTTGATTCCAGGATTAGAATTACCTTTATGCAAGCTAGTCATTTCAGCCCGATCCGTTCAGTAGTTTTGGCGTGAAGAAGTAACAAACATCCATCCATCTATACATCCATCCAAACTTTCGCATTTATATTATTAGTGTGACTAGCTGCTGCCCGCGGCTTCGCACGCGTTGTTTCTATGGAAACGTTTAAAGGTGATTTCTATCCCACGGGAAGTGATTTATGGGATAAAAAGTAGCCTATGTTTTATTCTAGGCATAGAATTATCTACATGCAAAATTTCAGCCCGATCCGTTCAGTAGTTTTGGCGTGAAGAAGTAACAAACATCCATCCATCCATCTATCCAAACTTTCGCATTTATAATATACTAATATTAGTGATTAGTGTGATGCGTCACAGTTTTGTGAGAGTAATATTTATTTTAAAATAATTAGGTTCGTTCGTTCTAACTTTGTTTGAAACTTAAATTTTGAGTTTGTAAGTTGTTCATGTTCCTGAAGCGCAACTTCGTTATACCTTGTTTCAGCCTGGAGTAGTTTTGAACAAGTATCAACTGAAGTTATAGCTCAGTTTTGGATAAGTTTGGAAGATGGGAAGAAAACTACTGTGTAATTGGTCGTCCACTGTTGGCGGTGCCTTCGCAAACGAGGTTTACTTTGTTTGACACGATAGCACGTGACCGGCTATGGTGGAGCGATCACATTTTTTTAGGCGACGAACTTTCTAAACCGCCCGAGAGAGAGGCAAGTCGAGTGAGGCAGAACTTTCGAATCCTATCTACTTACGACACTAGTATCATCGTAGCAAAGCCCAGAAGTTCGCTTTCATTTGTCTCTTGTAAGTTTTCAAAGGGACTCGATTCGTGGAGATTATGACAAAACCCCCCTTGGGTTTTGCTGAATAAGAATTCGGGGAGCTCGTTCAGTAGTGGACTAATGAGTATGAGTGTAGACAAGCAATCCTATGCTGATTAGAATTGAGAGACTAGAGTCATAGAACCGATTTATAGAACCCTCGATAGCTACCTATTTAAACTCAAAGGTTGGGACAGGTTAAATACATTTTTATAAAATTTTAAATGATGACAGAAAAAGTGCAAAATTGAATTCTTCCCTAACAATCCTTTTTAGTCGAGCTTGATGAACGCTGACAATTATTAAAGGCCGAACAAAATCGCACTGTAAGCTTCACACAGCTTTTTGTAGCTTTAATTAAGTGCGAATGTTCGTAATTCAGTTTGAGGTTTTTGATGAGTGACATTATTTACAGTGAAAAGTAAAGATGTTTTGATTTAATAGCTCATAGACTGATTTCTCACCACCTTGAATCAATTTATAAAAGCTGATTAGCTGAGTTTGAGCATTGTTTTAGAATGATAGCTGATTATAAAGATAACGTGATAATGTGCATGGTGAGTTGTATTAAGTTTCCCAGCGATGTTTCGTGCAGTTGCATGTGCCATTGATTACGTTTCGTAGCAGTAAACAGAAAGTGACTTCAGTAGTTATGTGATAACGACCTTCTCTATTATGCCTACGGAAAACGGCAAAATTATGTCTCAAACAAAAAAGGCTGTTAAAATGCACGTTCTGCTGCAACATCATAAAGTATTTACGATTATGCATTGCAAGTTGGACAAAAAAAGTTGGCAACTTCGCATTCCGTACCTCCAATATTTTACATTTATAAAGCGTTGCAGCCTAAAAAGTTATATTTTTTTAGAAACATGTGCCAAAAACGTTGCAATTGAAAAAATAATGTGCTTTTTCTGTAAATTTAACACATCTCTGTGTGTGATTAGTCTGTCTAGTACTAAGTACGGGCTATCTAGTACTGAGTAGTCTTTTATTTCTGTACCAAAGTTTGTTTGTGTGTTGGGCTGTTAAGAAATTTTCTTTTTTTTTCTTTCTGTGTGTGCATTTATAGAGTCGGGCATTAGAGCGCCAGCCAAGTTTGGTCAGAAACCAGTGACACAATAGCAGTCAGTCTTTATCATAATTACAATTCGTCTTTTGAATACTACCGTTGTAAATCATTTCAAACGATTCTTAACCTCAGCTTTATCATTTTTTATCTTTACAAGTTTACGATCTAAACAAAAAAACTAAATTTTAGTAGTCTAGTTCACACAATAGTAGAATGTAGTTAACCGTACAAGTTATAGCGGTTTTACTGTGTAACGCTGCGGCTCACAAAGGCTGTGTGCAAAAAACACCAGTGCTTTATATAACCTAGCTTACTTTTCAACCAGGGGTCAAATTCTGGTAACCACATCGCTATACTATGGCAATGGTATCATCGAAGAACCATCCATAGATGAAAGAAACTCTAACTTGATCGAGAACTAGCGTGCGGTGCTCATTGCACGGAGATATTGACAAAATGGTTCCACTCTTAACACGTTTGTGACGCGTCCCTCCGTTCATGTCCGTACTAATATTATAAAAAGGAAAGATTTGATTGTTTGTTTGATTGTTTGTATTGAATAGGCATCGAAACTACTGGACCGATTTGAAAAATTCTGTTACCGTTAAGAAGCTTACTTTTCAGGCGATCGTCGAGTCAAAGATAAAATGCCAAAATGTGTCATTATAAGACGATACCATTGCTATGGTGTAGCGTTTAATTTAGTGGAATTAGGGCCTATTACAATGCCATAAATCTTTCTGAATTCTTACTTTAAAAAGCCTGTATGTACATATGTGTATTTAACCCTTAACTGCGTTTGTGAAAAACCAGTGCAATGTGTAGCTTCACATCAGTCTCCACTGACATCATCACAGAGAAAACTGTGTGCAATTCCACATCCTGCCTGTGTAAAAAACCAGTGCATTGATAGCGTGCATACTGAGCATTGTAACACACTAGTAAGCGTGATACTGCTTACTTGGTGATCGCAACCGGAGCACTGGCATTGGCAATGGGAACACGCCCGCGGGTTAGCGCGGGCGGGATTGCGCTAGCTACCGTGACCTTCGTCTGGCGCTGCATGCAGCAAGGCAAACTGACAGCCGCAGTCGCGGGCGCTGCGCCGCGGGTATTGGAAGCAACGGTCCAGGAGACAGCAAACATCCTGCGCACGACACGGGTTAAGCAACGCACATGAAGCGTCGAACTCCGATACAATTATTTTTTAGATTTGGAACAAAATTTTCGAAAAATTGGACGATTGTTATGGTCCGTTTACATGTTGGCCGAATCATCAACCGTCGTTTGTTCTGTTTGATTTGACAGTCTGTACCAACCTAAGGACACGGCCCTATTGCAGGATGACTGACTATCGATGGTAGCTTAGTGGGTTGCTTCGAATGTAGGCAAGCGCGTAACTTAGCTTTCAAAATCCGGAAATAGACATCAGCAAGCGTCTATCTTAACTACTCGCTTGGATTTAGCGAGGCGATGTCGGATGTCGGATTTTGAACTCTAAGCCACGTGCCCGCTATCGAATTCACATTCGAACAAGCAACCCGCTAATTTAGTCGCCGACCCTGCAGATCCTGCAATGCGGCCTAAACGAGCCAACTCGTAATGATTCAACCAACATGTGAATGCGCTATAATAACCTGCGTTCTTAAAGAATGGGATTGAGAATTACGTCATCTCTCATACAGTCTCGCTCAGACTGGATTGGAATCTGCGATTACGCAAAAACCACCCAACCTATAATTGACATTTGAAATCCTTCGCGCATGGCCTGCGCGGGGTCCTATCCATACAATTTCAAATTACGAAGGCCATGAAATGCTTTCAAATGTCATTTATAGATGGGTAGTTTTTGCGTAATCGCAGGACGGCATGAGATATGACGACACTCTCTATCCCATTCTATAAGTACGCAGTTTCTACGAATTTATTCTTAGATTGGTAATGTAGCGTTCCAAATAAAAAAAACAATGCTGGGAGTTGCGGCCCTATATCCATAAAACGATCGCTTCACCAACGCAAGGGTTGTTACAGTCGATTTCTGTATCAACTAACCACTTTGCGAAACGAATCGCTCATACATAATATACGGAACCCAGCGTTACCTGACTTGTCTAAATGGAACTGCAGATCAAAAGTTGCATCATGTTATTATAATGTGATAAAATCTGACGAAAGTGCAATGTTAGATAATGTTTGATAGATGTGAAAACTGAAAAAAATGTGTTAAAAATAATGTGTCTACAAATAATAACAATAAGTATTAATAATAATGCCGCTATGTGTAGCTCTCTCCTTTAGATTAATTCTCTTAAAGGACCTCTGTGCTGTTGGCTTCGCACACGACGCCCAAAGGATCGGGTTACTTTGGCCCGAGATCATGGAAATGAGAAACATAATAATAATGCTGGACAATACAAAGAATAATGATTTGATTTTGCAGTAAAATAGTTTCGACCAAATAGTAGAGGCGAGGACTATGATGATGATGAAAGTAGTTAGTAAAATAATGCACTAGAACAAACGTGTAATATCACCGCAACCAAAAACAACAAACGCCCAACTACGACCACATTGGGCACCACGAACAAATTATTTCGGTCACGTTTAGTAGTCGAAGCAAAGGTCACGGAAATGTATTTGAAAATAGAATAAATGCCATGAGAGTGAACTTTTTACACTAATTCCACGTGTCGACCTTTTTCATTGGTGAGTTTAGGTGACAAACTATGGGACTCTTTTGTCCCGATATTCTTTTTTTGAACAACTTTTGATCTGCATTGCCAGTACATATTTAACTACTAGTTATTGTACATCCCATAAGCTTATAGGCACTAAATGAATACACCAACGTCAAAATAAGAAGAGTTTCAATATCAAATTTGCCGAAGCAGTGTGGAAAATGGCCCGAAAATTTGTGCGTTTGGCTTCGAAAATTTAGTTATTCTCTAGTGATATCCAAAGCTCTATGGTAGATTAACGTTGGTGCAGAATATTCTAGAGTAGAAAATAGCTGTGCAACAACTTACCGCTCAACGCGTGCGTGAGGGGAGATACGGGACTAGCACGCTGTGCTTTTAGCTTTACGCACTGGCAGACTAAACGGATTCACTTTAAACCCATGTTTCAATTTACCCCGTGCTCCAATTTATGGCCTGTGTTACAATTTCCAGTTCTGTGTACCAATTTACCCCTACTTCAATTACAAAGTTTAAGTTTATTTTTTACTTGCCAAATTGTTGGGTTGTATTGAATAGTGGATAAGGTGACTTAGTGAATTTCCAGTCGAATCTAAACCTGAAAGTGTCAATTTACTACACACAGGTAGAAATTTATCATCGCGAACATGATAGAATATGTAGCAAATCAATCTGAAAAAAGAAATTTACGATTATGTATTTTCTATAGAAACTTAGTTTTTAACCCTGAAGTACTGACGATATATTTTGTTTCTCTATTTATGTTACTAATTTTTCCGTTTAGTCTGCAGTCTACACCTTACCTCTAGTATGCTCCCCTCACGCACGCCGTAGGTCGGTACTCAACTATGTTGTTGCACTGCAATAATACAAATACACAATTTAATACACAATATGTTGGCTATATGTTATCTTATGTGATTTGTAACATAACGTACATGGGCTGAATAGATTAGATCGAGATCATAAACTGGGTCATGACGGCAGCGTCAAATTCAATGCCCTACTTTTACTATATCTATTTTAAACTTTACTCCATATCTGTTCGTCTATAGAGACGTGGTAGAGGCCACATAATATATAAGTATAGTCCTATAGGTAGAGGTAATGTAAAAAAGCAGGAAGTCAAATTTGAAAGACGAACGAAGTTGACGGATGACGTCGGATCGCACAAAACGAAGGACGAATGATCCGTTCATTCGATGACCTTACTATGATTCTCACATTCATTTCTTAAAGGCCCGAAACGAAAAGTGTCAATTGTTGATACACCCGAAGCAACTTAGTGGTTGTTCGTTTTGAGCAATCGACGTCATCCGTCATCATCGTTCGGTAGATTTCCTGTAACATGTTATATAACTTATGCTTTAAAGCACGCCCAATTTATTTCACTTGCTGTTTTACATTGCGTCCAGAAAAAGGACATGCTTAATAACATGCTCAATAACTAGTTATAGTTTGTTACTGAATCTAGACACACCTTTAAGGTCCGTCAAGATTAAAGGTCTCTGCATACGTAACGTTATTACGTAACGTTAATATTACCCGTCTCGAACGGAACGGCAGAATTTGTAAACATTATTACATACAAAAGTACAGTAGTAATATATATGCGGGGGGAGCGTGGACGGACATAGCTGTGTGGTGCCGGCTTAGAATTAGCACCACCCCAACTCTTCCCGCGGGTGTCGTAAGAGGAGACTAAGGGATATCCATCGGGGGCGGGCAGCAACGCCCCCTGCAGAACAATCCTACCACGGAACTGCGATCCCCTACCCAACGTGGGGATTATGGGCCCATGCGATAAAAGCCAATAAGGCGCTTATCAGGGGGGAGGCTGTCCAGCAGTGGACCAATACATGCTGTTGAGGTTGAGGTTGAGGGAGCGTGGACGAGACGGGGCTTATTATTTTGTATCTAAAAATTGTCCCGTCGTCGTCTTCCATGACGAGTATTATCACGTTACGTATGCAGAGACCTTAAGTTACATGGTTTTGTTACTTAATCTAGACGCACATTATACATCAAAATGTTTTTCCATGATATTTGCGTTCCAGAGTAGAAATTGTTTTACGAGGTGTTTTTTGTTGAAAACATAAGACATGGCCAAAGTATTATTTCAAGCACAGAAAAGACGTCTACACCAGATTCGGCAGCTTTTAGAGGCAGCTTCCGGTACGCTGCAGCAAAGTGCCGGAACAATATTCCACCGCCCTTAAGGGACCTTCAGTGTTTTCACAATTTTTGGGCTAAACTGAAAACATTTATTTTAGAACACCAGAAAAGCACTGAAGATCTCCGAAATTACACCTCTATTCTATAGTGCGAACGCTCAACTCGCTCTTCCACAGATGCATAGTTCACCATCCCGCTAACACTCTTGAATCTGTTTTATGTATCCCTTGTTCGTTATCTTTTCCCCTGTTGTTTGTTTTCATTAACTCTAATTTTGTTTGTTTGTAATAGATTAGCTATCATATGCTTACCTTAATACAATACATAAAACTTACGTAGTTATTAAGAATTTGTAATTGGCTGGACTCTACTGGATTCATTGCTTTACTATACATGTTGAATAAATTTGTGTTAGTGTACGTGACGCCTCATTTAGTTTAGACGGAAGATCAGCGTCGAGAGAACTGTGCCCACCGGCTAGGTTGTCACAGCAAATGCTGAGTCAGACGCCATTTTGCAGCATTTAAGTCTTATCTTTAATTTAACATGGTCTTATGGTGTTTGTATACGTACTAAAGTTAAGCTAATAGATTAAGTTTAAATTGTAATGCTACAAATAAAGATTTCTTATTCTTTTTATTCATAGAAATTTATTTTTGTAAGTCTGAACTAAGCAATGCAAGCAGTAACTTGAAATGTTATCAATTAATACTAACTTATGTTATGACCTTCATTTAATTTTGACTAAAATTTTAGGGTTAAATGTTCTAGGTCTCTTAAACTTTCAATCTCCATCTTATTCTTTTTTCGTTTTATTTGTGTCAAGATGTCGTTTGTTTATAGAGGTAATAGTTATTTGTTACATGACCTACAAATAACCCAACAAAAAACTACTATCCAATAAGCATTTAGCGTAATCCCATGTCAGAACAGGTCAAACAACGACCAGGTAAGTGACACTTGTAATGCCATTGTAATACGGATTAAATTTGCTCGGCAAAGCCATAGAAGTTCGAGTGTCCTCGTCCTAGCCTGGATTATATGGAGTGGGTTCGCACCAAATGAAGGGGCTGTGAGTGCTAATATTCGCTTGACTAGTGAAATTTAATTAAAATTCTAGTTGGAATCTGTGTTTTCATTATTTACTGATCTGTAAGAAAGTTTCTTGTAATAATAAACTGAAACTTAAATAGGGTTACATAAAAAGCGTGACCCGAGAGCTGGTGAGTATCTGGCACAGCGCATGAGCTTTGCCATATAGCGTGACAATGCAGCCAGCGTCTTAGGGACGCTTTTGACTGGTATTGATATGGATCAGTTGAGCTACCTGTAGACTGTTTGCAACAGTCTGCAGTTAGCTCAATTTATTCAATTGTAAATACTAGTATAATATTCTTTGCGAATAAAGGCTATTTGCCCCAAAAAAAAACAGCTAAATGGTTATATAAAATATTATACAGATAAGCGCTATTATCTTGCAGGGGTTTAGAAGGCTATCTTAAAGAATCCGAACGCTATCAGAATGGGGTGAAATTTGTCAAAGTAAAATGTTCCTTCACATAAGTGATTCAGTATTCAAATCCGTGAGTTGTTATATCGGTTGAGTCAACGTCAGAAATTCTTTATTTCCAAATACAATAGTTGTACTGGACACACTTGGAGAAATTTAATCAAATAAAAATAAATTATCTTTTCAAGGTGTCCCACTAAGCTTGTTTTTTATTTTAAAATGGTCCCGTTACATTCTGATTTGCTAAAGAGATTCAATGTAGTCATAATAAATATCAGGTAAGGAATCGCTAGATTGTTTGCAACAGTCTGCAGTAAGGTCAACTGTTTCAATTGTAAATACTAGTTCTCATTTGTTTCTATTCTTTAATTGTTATTTTATTTCTTAATACATTGTGATACACATAATGGGTAGAGCCTATGCTTATGCTTTATAAAGAACCAGCCCAAAAAAGAAGATTGGCGTAAATCGACCCAGTAGTTTGAAGAACCGTACTTGGTCAGAGATATGAAACATGATTCATTTGATTATCGGGTTTTTATTCTGAACATGACAAAAGTAAAAAAATTAAAAACTCGCCGACGTTTATTGGCTAAACAGATTTTCATGAAACATAGCTAAGATCATTCGGGATAAAATTATCTATGACACATAAAAAAATTAAAAGAAAATCGGTTCATCCGTTTGGGAGCTACGATACCACAGACAGATACACAGATACACAGACAGACAACTTAAACTTAACACCCCTCTCATTTTGCGTCGGGGGGGTTAAAAACTCTTGATCTTTAGATATGTTATAATATTTTCAAAAATGTAGCAACGAAACGTTTTCATCGATGCAAAAACCAAGAGAAATAAAATACCTAAGTGATAATAATGGAACGTTCAAACGTCAAACTATGTGTCAAATGTCAAAGTCAGTTGACGTCAGTTGATGCGTGCAACATTTTCATTTCAATTTTGTAGACTCAAGTTATCAATAGCACACCAATAGCAAAGAAGTCAAGTCTTGCGTTCGCAGAGATTTCACAGTGTTCTAAACTGATTTTTATCGATTTAGCCTGTTTCGTGGACTGACGATTCAAGCCCTTTAATAGACATTAAAATTTGTTTCTGCATATTGATTTTGAACGCAATGGACTAAGGTACTTGAAAACAGTGTTTTTTATTTAACCTTATTTATATCTCTCTAAAAGCCAATTTATTTGACTCTTTTGATAGGGTTTGTATACAATACAAACTGCCATAGAATTATACACAAACTCTATCAAAAGAGTCAAATAAATTGCCTTTTAGAGGGTGCCAAACTCATAAGTACATAACCCTCCTCCGTTGGTAGTCGGGTAAAAATATAACCTGCCAATTTATTAATGTAACTTGCACAACATGTTAGATAATAATCATTAGTTATCAATAGGTAGGTACAGCTGTTAAAAGTACCTACCTAGTCGAAAAATAGTAGGTAGGTAGCGCTTTTACATGAAAAGCAAAAGTAATTGATTTCATTATTTTAGATTACTGTAGAGTCATGCTCTAAGTCTTGGGAGTCAAGATATCACAAGAAAAAAGTCACAATTTTTTTTTGTAATTTATTGTCGGAAATGACAATAACTCATTATATAACATAACCTCGTTAATTGTTCTTATAATATCGCTATAACCCTAACTTTTGGAAGGTAAGTTCTAGTATCATTTTGTTTGTCTTGCTAAGTTGTACGAATGTTGATTGATTTCGTTTATGAAAGAGGCATAAAATAGTTGGGGCTAAGATTCAAAGAACTTCGTCAGTATTCTTTACTTCGTACATTAATAAAGTCGCATTTTATTTTCTACCTCCTTCATTCATTGTATTACATTGCGTAGGGATATTTACAAGTAGGTTTATTAAAGAGCTGCCTTTGATCAAGTTCTTTTAATCTTCGAATGGAAGAGCTGAATTGAAAAGCTTCAATAAAATGTAAGGTATGTAATATTTATTTTTTAAGATTCTGTAGATTTTGTTAAGTACATGTCATTTTTATTAAGTACCTCAGTGAGCGTGTGACGTCTGTCCACTGGCATAGGTGTCATCCGTCATGTGAGTCATTAACAGTCTACGTGGTAACGAATGACAAATAAGGTTCTTCTTTTTATAATAAGTCGATTTTTTTTTAGGACAGCCAGTCTCAAGTGTGTGCGCAAATATACATAAGCGTATACTAATTAAGATGAATACTAATGAGCTAGCTAGCAAAATAAAGTTAATTGAAACCTGCTCAATGTTTATAATATTATAATAAGAATATCAAGAAAGACAAGCCCCTTTATTTTTGTTTCCTCACCTCCTCAACAGCCTATATTGGTCCACTGCTGGACGCAAGCCTCCCCACGATTAGCGTCTTATTGGCTTTTATCTCATGGGGGTAATGCCCATATCGTCACGCAGGGTATGCGGGTTGGGGATCACAGTTAGGTGGTAGAATTGTTCTGCAGGGAGCGCTGCTGCCCGCTCCCGGTGGATATGCCCTAGTCGCCTCTTACGACACCCGCGGGCAGAGTTGGGGCGGAGCAAATTCTAAGCCGGCACCACACAGCTTAAAACATTTTTGTTTAATTTAACCTATTTGAGAAGAGAAAGAGACCAAGAGGTAGAAGCCCAATGCACTGGTCAGACCAGATTCGCATCACACTTGAAATCAACATGTCGCTGAAACCCAAAGCAGATGGTTTCGTGATGGGACCCCCAGTATTGGGTAAATAACGTTAGGAGGAGAAACCTATTTGAAAGCGCTTGAGGCAACAAAACCTTATTACTTTTGTAACGATCTTTCCCGAAAAGTAACTGCTACTAGATTAACATAAGGTCATTTTTAATTGGTACTCGTAAAATCCATAGAACTGTCAGTCGTTTGATTTTTCGATTCATTACTCCAACTTGAAACTCAAATACCATTTCTCGCCCAATTTCTGATAAAAAAGCAAAACATCGGTTAGTAATGAACCTATCGCGTGATTCAATGCACAAATTTTCAGAGTTTTCCACGAACATGTTATTTTATCGGTGCAATGAAGACTAATAGAATTTCCGATAGGGGGTGTCGCGGAAAGTAAAAAGCCGTCATTTTTATGCACGCTACAAAATGCGCTGCTGTATACGAGGGAATTTACCTGCCAACGGTTTTGTTTTACAAAATATGGAATCTATCGATTCCCGTAAAGGTTGTTGTGCAAAAAGGTAAAAGTCGGGGGAATTTTCAACTACAAGGTTTCTACACTGACATAGAAAATTATTTTATGCTAAACCTGCTCGGAAAGTTGCCTATTCCTTTTCCATTTATAGAATAGAAAGTATGTCTTTGCAGGCCTATAGGAAACCGGGAGGAAAAACTCTATGGAATTTCATTTCTCACGTGTTTTAGCGGAAGGAAAAAGTGTATGGAAATCCATTTCTAACGTGTTATTTTTTTTAATTTCCTAAAAGATCGGCCGGTAGCTATGGTTATTTTTGTTCGGTAAAACGACAAAAAGTTTTTACTCCAAGTCCTCCAATTTCCGAACAATATTTTGAAAAAAGAAACCAAAGGCTGGCGCGGTCAATGAGGTTTTACCAACATCATTGGGCGCGGTAAGTTCTTCTAAATTTCAATTAATAATTAACTCTGCTTTTTATTTTCCTCGTAGGTGTAGTATAAAGCACTATTTATCACTCGGCAGAAAGTGCGATTCCTACCTCGTGTGTTTTAAGGCCAAAATGACCCACTCGGTAGGAATTGATCACTTTCTCGCCTTGGTGTAAAATGCACTATTATGGGTGTTAAGGTATTGACTTTCCTTGCGGGAAAATTTATCAATATTTTATAATACACAGAATATTTGTTTGATTTTTTACTCTTAGGTATCATTCAATGGGGCAATTCATTTATTACATAAGACGATTTAGGGGGGGAGGGGTCGACCATATCTTATTTTTTCTTACAAGGGGCCGGGAGGGAGTCTCGATAGTTCTTACGTAAGATCACAAAAATGCGTAAATGTAAAATTATACTTTGAAAAAGCGCGGGCAACCGCGCGAGTGCCGAGGCTCGCTCGGATGCGTATAGGTAAACGATTTCCATTTCCAGGGCAACGGACCCGCGCCACTCGCTCCCGGGAACTCCCTGCTTGTGGGTGGACTAGTCGTCACTTGTTTGCGTTAACAATACTCGTTATTGCTATTTAAAACTTATTAGTACCTTTGTAAGTACAAATAAACATTACTAAATATTGATACTTTGAAAAATAAACATTAAACAAACCAAACATATACCTATTTCTTTTTTCCTTTAGATTCTTACGTTAGAGAACTTAAACAGGGGGGAGGGGGTCGGCCTATTCTTATTTTTTCTTATAATAGGGAGGGAGGGGGTCAAAATCAAGCGAAAATCGTCTTACGTAATAAATGAATGGCCCCAAATATGGTGACAGTGTTACAAATGAATCTATTTTTGTAGTCCGGCTACATCAGAAGTGCTCAATTTATAAAATCCGGGAAACATCAATAGGTAGGTCGAAGTATATGCCTTCATCGTGAACACACCTGCCAGAATATATTAGGTAGGAGTACATTCTAGGTTCCGATTTCAGTATTGTTAAATTGGTTTCGATTTATAGTAGCAATCTCTTATTTTCAATTCGTTCGATTCACATTTCGATTTCGTTACAATATGTGTACAAAATATAAGGAGGTAAAGATACCAGTCACAATGTTCGTCTGAAACTGGCCATGTGCGAATCGACTCGCACACGGAGGGTCCCGTACCATTTAATAAAACAATTCGCAAAAGAAACCCTAAACAACGGTATTTTTTATGGATCGAAAAAAAGCTTTTATCCAACATGACGCAGTCGCTCATCCAAGAACGCGCCCAACGTTGCTTAACTTCGGTGATCGGTACTCAACGAGGCAGAGACGTTAGTCTTCTTTTCAATTGTCTACCTTTTACGTTTCACGAAAAACAGCCTAGAAAAATTTAGACCAAAAATAGCCAAAAAATCACGTTTTTTAATGGGAGCCCCCTTACTAGTAATATTTATTTAATACTAGCTGCTGCCCGCCGCTTCGCACGCGTTGTTTCTATGGAAACGTTTAAAGGTGACTTCCATCCCATGGGAACTGTCCCATGGGATGGAAGTCACCTTTAAACGCACTTTTTATCCCATAGATGAGTATTTATGGGATAAAAAGTGGCCTATGTTTTGTTACAGGCCTAGAATTATCTATATGCAAAATTTCAGCCCGATCCGTTCAGTAGTTTTGGCGTGAAGAGGTAACAAACATCCATCCATCCATCCATCTATCCATCCATATATTCATCCAAACTGTCGCTTTTATAATATTAGTGTGATGTGATGTGATTTATTGAGTGATAAAGCGGCAAGAGAAATACACATTTTCTGAAAATTTCTACCATCTACCTCTAATAATTCTTGAAAAAACAGCCCGCTGACTAACGGACAGGCGGACGGATAGACGGACGGACGGACAGACTGCATAGGTTTAGTAATAGGGTCCCCTTTTCACCCTTCGGGTACGGAACCCTAAAAATGTTTATAACTTTCTAGCTAGACGAGAAAGGAAACTGAAAGTTGCCGACTGGAGATATTTTATTTATTTGGTCTGATTTAATTTAATTTCATGTTATTCAATTTAATTAAATTTTATAGCATATTATTTGATCGAATTTAAATTAAATATCCTAGTAGGTAGGTAGACTAAGATTACTTATTCTAAAATTTAATTAGAGGAGATCTCTCTGCTACCAACAAATTATGAAACGTAATAATTATCAGAAATAAAAAATGGTGGCGTTTTGACCCTTTTCTTGAAATAAAACGAAGATATAACTGGAATACTAAACTGTTGTGTAGATCTTTTTTCAATCTCTTGATTGAATGGCTCTTACATTGCAAGCATATTTATTTTTAATAAACAAAATAATTTCACCGGTTCAGCGTATCCGACCGTGACGGTTAAGTTTAGTTAATTTTTCAGAGAAAGTAAAAAAATACTCCTTGCTTAGTCTACACACAGTTCTAGAAAAAAATGCCTTTTTCCAAGAACTAGTGCCATTTACCCAGTCCCAAAACTTGATAAAAGAGGCCAATTCCTTTCACATGCCTATTCTGGATATTTCATGACAAGCATTCCAAATTCGTTTTGTTATCGCAAACCCGAAAGCACCCGAAAGCGTCCGAAAGTCCTACACGTCTTGGTACTTTTGAATTTATTCCGTTTTACCCGACGCTATCTTGATCGGATTTGAGAATACGTCTGACAATTGATATGAGACATGAAATAGGTACAGACGTAGGTTTGCCTCGATAAGATTGAATGAGGCAGGTTGGGTCCTTTTTGTATTTTAGTTTCATTGTGTGAAATACAGGACGACCGGTTTTAGCAAAGCACATTTGAGCAAAGACATGAAAATAGTAAAATTAAATAAAATATTATTTCGTTAACTTAAAAAAGTAAACATACAGGGACTGGAGCCCTCCTTTCAAATTTGATGAATTGTAAAAAAAAATAGAATAATTTCATACTATTGTCTGTGCTAGTGCTAAGTTATTTAAGCACATTGCCAATGCAACCAGCGTCTTGGGGACGCTTCCGACTGGTATTGATATGGATCAGTTGAGCGATCTGTAGATATTTGCAACAGTCTGCAGTTAGCTTAGTTGTTTCAATTTTGTGATTTTCTTTGTGAATAAAGGCTTCAGCTATTTAGTATAGTTACTTAAGTAACCATGACGATGTTTTTCAGGACTCTCTTAACGCAAATCGGCGGAGTCAGAATCTTTTCATCTACTCAACCCGTGGATTAGGAACATTCATGCAGGGGACACCTACGGCAGATTTTATCTGATCGGTCCATCTCATAGGCGATCTACCCCTTGGTCTTTTACCCTCCACCTTTCCCTGCACGACTAGCCTTTCAATGGAGTCATTCTCTCGCCTCGATACATGCCCGAAAAACTTCAAAATTCGAGATTGTACGTTTGTCGACAGACGCTCTTTCACACCGAGTTCTTGTAGGATGGAGACGTTATTAGTGTGGAACTCAGTCCAATGTACATTCATTGTTAAATAGAAAGGGGTCAAATTATAGTAAACTGTAGTACTTCTATACATATTTTTAAAGTTTTATGCTATTTTAAGCATTTTAGGACAATGGACAATGTTTATTTTATACTGGACGCTTTAAAAAATAATGAGATTAACAAATAGAGAGACGACCTAATAGGACCCTAGAGTTTAGCATATGAAATAATCTAAGAAACTAAGACATCGCCAGCCAAAACGTAACTTTCTCTCACCAACGTCGAGACAGAATCATATTATTTTGAATTGAATTATGAGTTTATTATTGAACTAGACGATCGCCTCGCGGTTTCACCCGCGTAGTTCCCGTTCCCGTGGGAATTCCGGGATAAAATATAGCCTATGTCACTCCCTGAAAAGTAAGCTTCCTAACGGTGAAAGAATTTTTCAAATCGGTCCAGTAGTTTCGGAGCCTATTCAATTCATACAAACAAACAAACAAACAAAAAATCAAACCTTTCCTCTTTATAATATTAGTATAGATTAACATAGTTAACAGTTGATTAACTGTATTAATTCTAGTTTAGAGTTTCGAAATTGTACTCTGTCCTGAATTCTGAAATCCTTAGCCTACAAAACGATTTAAGTTCTGGCAAGTTTATTAACCGTTTGAAAAGATAACATCATACTTCATGCATGACTAAATATTCTAGAATATTGTTCAGCCACTGAAAAGCAAGTACGCTGTTTGTATAAATACAATGTTTGTCTTGCTGGATCAACAAACCGAGATATAACTTATGCAAAGTACGTTTTACTAGCAACGAAACGTAGGTATCAACGTGTTGTTGTTCGTGATTCTGCTTAGATATTTTATCACGAATATTCAAACGCAAATCAGATTTGAGCAACATCTCGTGATCATTTATTTATTTCTTAAAAGGTACACTATCCAAAAACATATCAATAACATTAAAAAAAACTAAAATGAGGTCCTGCCTGACCTCATAAATCCTAATAATAGATAATAGCCAATTGTAATAATAGATAATTATTACTTATTCAAAAGGGCCAATTGTATTGGAAAATTAAGTTTCTCTTGTACCAGCGTCGTGAAGATACATTAAAAACATGTATTTACATGTTTTTAATACACCCATTTGTAAGTAAAAAGGACCTCTATAGGAATTTTGCGATTTTTCCGTTTGTTGCCCATGACAGATTTTCATTGAAAACTGTCTAAAGATGAAGTCTAAAGAACTTCAGCGACTTTAGGCATGCCTATAGGTACCTGCTTTTGAGTATTTGGGGGGTTCGAGTCGTAGAACGCGGGTTTATGTCAGGTATTAGGTGGTATTTTCTTGAACACCGTTTTTAATTGCAATACTTAGGTTTGAGTTGGTATGGAATTATGATTTACTATGGAATCGGGGCAGGAGGAGACAACTGTCAGCTTTCCTCTCGCTTAAGTAGTGAGTCCCTTGGTGCTTATAATAATATTCCAAAAGGATCACATGCACGTTGCCCTTGACATTTATTATACCTGTACGATGGTAAAGTAATTCAAAAAAAATTACAATACAGTATCAGTTTTCATTTTTACAATTCGTTTTTTCGCATGAGGCTCTTTGTTCTTATTTTGTTTTTGCTGATGGCACGAGTGCACTCAATTTAGCAGCAAATGTTGACATTTTTCAAATTGAATACAAATGAAAACATTTTAATAACGTGTCAACACTGGCATCGCTTTTTTAAACGTAGTACATAGTCGTTAAAAGGAATGTACAAAAACGTGAAACTGTGAAATTTAAGTTTTTGTAATGGATATCACGTCCCAAAACTTTGTATAGCAACGTAGTTGTTATTTTTGACGTGACAACGTCTTATAATTCGATAGAGCCGGCTGCACGCACGAAAAAACATGACGTCATGCGGCGTTACCTCGTCATGCGGCGTTACCTCGTTCTGAGGCGTTCCATGTAAGGCTTGAAGTGCAAGCGAGAGCGCTCGACATCCGTCTCTCTCCTACTTGAGTGAGCGATGCGTCTGCGTTGTCACGTTCAACTATCGTCAGTAAACCGACTTTACAGACAATAATTTTTTTTATTTTGATGTAAGCACTTAAGTAGCAAGGGCTTTCGTTGTCACATTCCTAATCAATTCAATGCAGAAATGTCAGTTACTACACAGTAATGTATAGAGTAATGCTGACATAGAATTTGGAGACCAAGCTAATACCCTAAAACCAACAAAGGCTTTTGAAGACTGACCCATGATTTAGTATTCAGGGCTGGCCTTTTGAATTGTGTTTGCTCTGACCCCTGGCTTTCAGGTCGGACTTCACGTTATGTTAGTAAAGAGTGAAATTGGGCTCAATTTACGGGCTGAAATGCCATGGGATGAAAGTAAGGTAGAGGTAAGGATTCTGCTTTCAATTGAAAAGCATTTTGTCACAAGAATAAGGTGTAGCAAATCAAGTTTCTAAATAGGTAGCTACAACAGCCTGCAAGTAGCTCAACTGTTTCAATTGTAAATACTACTTTTTATAATTAAGCTGTTTTCCTTGTTAATGAAGATTTTCTTATAATACCGACATTATATAACTATGTGTATGTATGTGTATGAATTTAGTATTAATAACCATGATGGATTTAAATGTTTTATAATACCGACATTCTTTGGCATTTGTTTACAATAGTTGTTTTTGTAAGATAAAGTAGGTTAATGGTTTTCAGAAAATCCGTTATAAAACTGAATTTACTTAGCACATAAATACCCTTTTGCGTTAAAGTGAATACTTCAAAGATAGCAAAAGATGCAATTTTACTGTAAGAGTAGAGGTAATACTTCGTAAAAATAGCAACTTCATTCTAAAATTGACCCGTTGGGAGCGAAGTAATAAAAATAATCTTCACTTGGTAGCGAATACTCAACGAGTATCTTGCCCCACCATTGGTGGTGAAAAAGAATACTCGGAGTATAATCTCATTCGCTGGATTACGCTTTCTCTCGGGGTTTCATTTAGGATGATCGCTTCACTTCCACTACTTTTAGTATAATCTTTTCTCAGCGCAGTCTTATAAAATACAAGGGTTAATGCAAAAGTGCAGACTGAGAAAATAGTATTTGCCGTTGTTTTGACTAATCATAAAAATCAACCAATGCATCAGTGCATCAATCCATTCCCACTGTCAGCAGTGGGAATGGATTTTTAGAAGTTTTCGATGGCATTTCGCGCGTGGCCAATAAAGTTATTCTGTGGCGTGGCTGACAAATGATGACAAATGATGAAATTCTATTGGGTCACAGCCGAAAGTTTTACATAAGTAAAAACTATTTTTTTAAACTCTCAAAGACCGCTCTTACCCAACTATGTGTGAAGTTAACTGTTTAAATACGCAAGTAAAATAAAAATATAATTTCCATATGCCAAGTTATAATCCAAATAAGGAGCAAAAGTTGTGTCCTGATAGAACATTTTTTTCCTTCAAAGAAAATATGTTTCCACCAAGTTGTTCTCAACATAATTAACACGAATCTTGCTCATAAAAACAGGCGTTAATTACAACAGGACCCCACTTGTAGGCAACTTGATTACTTGTTGGATGTAATCCCCTGTAAAATACTGGCAAGATACGGAGTAATAGATATTTATGAGGCTGGATGAAGTCAGCTTTGTAACGGGTGGAATGGGTGAGAATGATAATGATCGAGAAACGAGAGAGAAGAATTGGTAAACGATGTCGCTTTGTGGAACAAAGACGTTACGTTAGTCTTTGGTACGAGTGAAATAAAATTAGATACTTTACGGAAGCTTTTAGGATAGTAAATAAAACTATGAATAAAACGTCAAGTGCGAGTCGGACTCGCGCACTAAGGGTTCCGTTTAATTGTAAGACCTAGTTTCTTGCCAAATATCATGATTCTAGGTCAACATGAAGTATTGTATTTTTTGGTCGAGGGAGAGATTATTATTTTTTTTGAGATCAAAAATTCTTATTTTTTGTTAATAACCTACAAATTTACGGTTTTCAGATTTTTCTCGTTTTTGTGCTATATGACCTTGCTTCTTACACAATTTTACGATTCTAGGTAAACGGGAAGTACCCCTATAGGTTTTGGTCTATAGCAAGACTCAAAAGTATTTTTTTGGTAAATAAACTACAAACTTACAGTTTTAGGATTTTTTCCTTTATTTATGCTTTAAGACCTTGCTTCTTGCAAATTTTTATTATGTATTAACTACAAATTTACTGTTTTCGGATATATCCTTTATTTGTGCTATAAAACCTTGCTTTTTGCCAAATTCATGATTCTAGGTCTACGGGAAGTACCCTATAGGTTTTGTATGCATGTGATTCCCTTGGAAATTTTAAAATATTCGGACATAAACGGCTATAACTTTTAAGTGCGTTGATTTAGAAGTTTTATTTATATCACGGCTTCAAGAAGTTACGGACTTGAGTATTTAACGTTAATTTCAACTCGATACGTCCACACGTTCCTGAGAAAAGAGGGTTGACAGACGGACAGACAGACAGACAGACGGACAACAAAGTGATCCTATAAGGGTTTTTTTTCCTTTTGAGGTACAGAACCCTAAAAAAGGAGTAGATAACATTTTAGGAATTAACAAATTAAAACAAATAAAATGTCTTGCAGAATCAGGGTTTATCCCGGTTTATCACATCCAATCTGTTCATGTCCCACTGTAACACGCCACAATAACACAATACCACGTAATCAAACAACACTGTTTGATTACGTGGTATTGCGACACATTTTAAAATTGACTACAATTTAAAATAAAGCTGTTTAATGAACGAAGTTTTACCGTGACCGGGTGGTTGAAATGTGTCTGTAGGTACTTCATTTCAACCACTCGGTCAAGGATAAAAGTGGACAAGTGATAGATTTTGAAGGAAGTTACACTTTTATACGTACGTGATGTCACAATGTTCTGTCAAATTGATTTACATAGAAATAAACTAGCAGCACAATATTAGAATAGGTAAATTAGAACTGGTGTTTACTATTGAATAATAGGAATAGAAAGGGTAGTTGTAGGTAACCACAAAACTAAAGGAATACTAATATTACATAATAATATTAGAGTGACTATCAGTCAAAACCAGAACCTTGTCAGACAAATTAAACAATTAAATGGAATTACGTAAAGCTTACTATGGTTTCGAATGAACTAGGCACAGGCACAGGTAAGCAGCACTGATACGATATCGTAGCACTTCATTGTTAGACACTTGGTTATCAACATTAATTACGATATCGTAGCACTTCATTGTTAGACTCTTGGTTATCAACATTGATTACGATATCGTAGCACTTCATTGTTAGACTCTTGGTTATCAACATTGATTACGATATCGTAGCACTTCATTGTTAGACTCTCGGTTATCAACATTGATTACGATATCGTAGCACTTCATTGTTAGACTCTTGGTTATCAACATTAATTACGATATCGTAGCACTTCATTGTTAGACTCTTGGTTATCAACATTGATTACGATATCGTAGCACTTCATTGTTAGACACTTGGTTATCAACATTAATTACGATATCGTAGCACTTAATTGTTAGACTCTTGGTTATCAACATTGATTACGATATTGTAGCACTTCATTGTTAGACTCTTGGTTTTCAACATTGATTTCTACTAGAATGATATAACTTTTTCTTCTTTTCTTTTTAAGGATGGTGTGTACTCATTTGTGATTCCATCTGACGAATGAATTGTTTTGTGCCGCGCACTAGGTACAAGACAAAATAAAAATTTTAAAAACCCGCCGACGTTAATTGGCTGAACAGATTTTCATGAAACATGGCTGAGAACACTCGGGATATGCGAAAATAAATTTAATTTCATCCATGTTGATGAAAAAGATATTAAAAAAGCCTTTAAACTTTTAAATATAAAGAAAACTGCAGATATCTGGGGCATTTCCGTTACAATTATTAAACCATTGATTGACACCATTGCAACAGATCTAGCTTTTATATTTAATGAATCTATTGACTGTGGCGTATTTCCTGATCTAATGAACTGTAGTAAAATAATCCCACTCTTTAAATCGGGTAGTAGGTCTGACCCCACTAACTTTAGACCAATATCAGTACTGCCTACATTCAGCAAAGTTTTTGAAAAACTTATTTTACATCAATTGCTTAGGCATTTCAATGGCAATGACCTGCTGCATTGTAAGCAATTTGGGTTTACTCGCGGCAGGTCAACTACTGATGCCGGTGTAGAGTAAGTATCGCATATTTTTGTTGCTTGGGAGAAGTCGCAAGACGCTTTACGCGTTTTTTGCGACTTGTCAAAAGCGTTCGATTGCGTTCACCATGAAACATTAATCAGGAAACTACATCACTATGGAATAAGAAACACCTCTTTGGATCTTCTTACATCTTATTTGAGTGATAGGATACAAAGAGTTGACACTAATGGGAAACGGTCTTCGGGGTCTGTAGTTACAATGGGTGTACCGCAGGGTTTTATCCTCGGTCCTTTCCTATTCTTAGTTTATATTAACGACCTGCCTCATCTTGTCAAGAATAATCACGAGATTGTATTGTTTGCTGATGATACTTCATTAATTTTTAAAATGATGCGACAAAACACAAATTTCGACGATGTGAATAATGCAATCTCAAAAGTAGTTCATTGGTTTAGTGTCAACAATCTTTTGCTAAATGAAACCAAAACAAAATGTATTAGATTTATTCTACCTAATGTTAAACAAGTGAAGGCTGATGTAAACGTTAAAGGAGAAACTTTAGAAATAGTAGAAAGTACCGTATTCTTAGGAATCACCTTAGATAATAAACTTCAATGGGGCCCACACATAGATAAGCTATCGAAGAGACTCAGTTCTGCAGCGTATGCAGTCAAAAAAATCCGTCATCTTACAGACGTGGATACATCTAGACTTGTTTACTTCAGCTACTTCCATAGTATTATGTCTTATGGTATACTGCTGTTGGGAACGCTGCAGATACTAACACCGTATTTGTGCTGCAGAAGAGGGCTGTTCGGGCTATCTATAACATGGGTCCTAGAGAATCTCTACGTGATAAATTCAAAGAAATAAACATAATGACAGTACCATGTCAATATATTTATGAAAACTTATTGTACACTCATAAAAATATAAATCGGTTCCCTAAAAATAGCGATAAACATAATTTGAATACCAGAAATAAACATAAACTCGCTGTGCCCACAACTAGGCTACACAAAATAAATGTATCTTTTAAAGGGCAATGTATACGCTCCTACAACAAAACTCCTAGTGAGTTGCAAAAATTATCAGTAAATAAATTCAAACAAATTGTCAAAACCTTGCTGTGCAAAAATGCTTACTATAAAATATCAGATTATCTAGAGGACAAAAAAGCTTAGGACGGGTTTTGCTCCAACTCGAAAAATAACAACTAACAGGCTAAAGGTTTCTTCGTCGCTTCTTTACTTTAGTCTACATACCGAAGCGACAGAAATCAAAAAATATCACTTTATTTCCGTGTCAGTGCTTAGTTTTATAATTTGACCTTTTCTAAGTGTACATTTATTGTATTTATGGAAATAAGGAGTTATTGATTTTGATTTTGATAAAATTTTATATGACAAAAAAAAGAAACTAAACGAAAATTGGTTCATCCGTTTGGCAGCTACGATACCACAGATTATACACAGCTACACAGACACGTTACACTTATATATAACACCCCTCTCTTTTTGCGTCGTGGGTTAAAAACAGGGCGAAGGACAATTTTGTTGTAGCTCTTTACATAGGATAGTAAAAGATATTCTATTCTACTCGCTTTTGTTTTTTTAAGTTATGTAGTAAATGACTATAGCCCACTGTAGCCCTAAAAAGCATAGCCAGGAGTATATTCCCTTATCAAAATGTTTAAATTTAATGGTTTTAAGAAATCAAATAATATCGTAAAAATTTTCGACTTCGACGGGACTTGAACCCGCGTCTTACCCTCAGTACGGGGATGTGATAACCAACTACACCACGAAGTCAAGTGACGTGGGAGTCGAAAATCTCTGCGACTTCATACGGTCTCTAGCGACGTTAGCTCCACCTACATTTTTGCCAAATTTTTGCGATATTATTTGATTTCTTAGAAATTACCCTTAGTGTGGGGTTACGCACTATAATAACAAAAAACCTTTTAATGGTTTTGTATAATGTTTGCATTTTATAAATAAGTAGTTTTTTTTACTATTACGTGACAGGGAAATAAATTCTACGCATGTGGTTTTTTTAATGATCACTTATTCAAGCCGTTTACGATGAGATGACCACATCAACAACTCTACAAACTTACAAAATCATTAATAACCATTATCATCATTGACCCTAGGTCCGTGGGGTATCGAGACTCTTCGGGTTTTTAAAAAATTATCTGAGCGTCTGGTCGAAGCGACGCGTGACCCGAGAGCTGGTGAGTATCTGGCACAGCGCATCAGCATTGCCATACAGCGTGGCAATGCCGACAGCGTCTTGGGGACGCTTCCGACTGGTATTGATATGGATCAGTTGAGCTACCAGTAGACTGTTGCAACAGTCTGTAGTTAGCTCAATTGTTTCAATTGTAAATACTAGTATAATTTTCTTTGTGATTATAGGCTATTAACTTAATTACCATACCTAGTAATTTTTTTGAAGCGAAAGTACCTAGTTCTTTCTATCTGTCAGTTGTCTTTTCACTCCATTTCATGCAAGCTGAACGGATATTAATGAAATTTGGCATGGAGGTAAACGGTGTCCTGCGAACGGACATAGGCTACTTGAAAAGCACGTGTAAAACCGTGAGCAGAGGCTAGTTGTTCATTATTATTTTATTTAAACCGACCCCAGGCCTACCCTTTGTATATTTTTAGGTCAATTGCCCCACGCGGTCGGCTTGCGATAACTATGCGTGGAAATCGGGGAGCTAGTAACAGTTTCTTTACGGTATAGCCCTTTTGGAAGATTATGGAGTTGCTCGTATTTTGAGTGGCGAACTAATTAAATAAATATAAATAAAATATAAATAATGCTGGACAATCCACACAGAGTCATCTAGCCCCACGCTAAGCAGAGCTTGTATTATGGGTACTAGATGACTGCTTAATATAATACATTACATGGATAGATATATTTTATTATACATAGAAACGACCAGAACACCCGGAACAAATATTTGTAGATCTTACAAACATTTATCCCAAGGCGGGAATCGAACCCGCAACCTCCTGCGCCGCAGGCGGACCTTCGCCCGCCGCACCACATCGGTCGTCAAATAGTAGCACAATTTTCAAAGAAATCAACTAAAAAGAAGCAAGACTTTTTACTTTCGATTATCGCGGCCGAAGGCGTTAAAATATAGTGTACGTTATGAGTTATTCTGACTGGGACGCTTCCGGCTGGTGTTGATATGGATCAGTAGAGCTATTTGTAGACTGTTTGCAACAGTCGGCAGTTAGCTCAATTGTTTAAATTGTAAATACTAGTATAATTTTCTTTGTGAATAAATTTATTAAGTTATTCTGTGCCAATACAACAAAATGCTCATAAAATGGTTTTTTGATGTTTAATTTTGTTAATTAAGGCCCTAAAATCCTTCAAAAACCAAACTACTTTATTACTTTTATTCTGATCTGATCGTTGTTTACATATAAGATGTTTGTACGAAAATATCTCCCGATATTCCAAGATAAAGGGAGAGACAATTATTTAATTTCTGGATTTTGTGTAGGTAAGTAGTACAAAACTTCTCATAAAGTCCACAGATTATCGGAATGCTAGCTTCTATTTCGGTCAACGAATTAGCATTGCCACGTTGAATGGCAATGCTAATTCGGCTTAGATTTTTTGTGTAAAAACTAGTTGTAATTGTTTTATTGAGTTATAAAATTTACTTTAATGCCTCATTGAAATATAAGTAGATAGTGTGTATGCTTAGCCCAACTTTAAAATATCATGAGTCCACTAAATAAGACCGTTCAGACCAACACGTTAGGTATTACCGTGTTGGTATGCGTAATCCTTCTGTCACTAAAATACTTGACGGAATACCGCGGGCCACGCGAGACTCTGAGCAAAAACGTACTAATAAAGTAAGAACAGGCCATTATGTGGTTACCGTTCAAAAATATAAATCAATTTAACCTTTACAATCAAAGCCATGAATAATTTCGCTAGCTTCGAATAATTACAAATGTAATTATCCTCAGGGAATTAAAGCCATAACGGCACTGCGGTTTCTAGCATGTGACGTCTTAACTAGGCAAAGTCATAATGTATTCAATGGATTTTGGGTTCAATCTAAGGAATAATTAGAGTTTATTATTTGAGTTATTAGTTATTACATGTAATCACAAAGCATAGGAACAATTTGAACATAGCAAACCGTTCAACCTTTCATTCTACATTCACTTTTCGTCCGATACCCTGAACTGGACGAAAAGTTAGTTAAGGTTTTGGTCACGCGTGACAAAAATCGGATTTTTGCTATATTATAGGTTCTACAAGTAATTTAGATAACAGATAAGAAAAAAGTTTTGCACTTATTGTAATTTGATAATAGGTACCTACATCATACATATTGCTAGTTACTTAAAAATAACATTTTATGAGCACTTTTGCTATGACCGTAAAACTCAATATCGAAATCAGATAGTGCTTAGAAATTGCCTGCGCTTTTATATCTGCAGCGTATAAAAATGAAGGTTCATGGTTTTTAGAATAATAAAACCCAAGGTATTGAATTACAACAAGCAATGACGCCATATTTAAAATCTTTTTTAGACAACGACGTTCAGAAATCAAAAATAATTCTTTGAAGTTTTAGTGAAGTGAAAACTTTTTGTTTAATGAAAACTTTTTTTGTGCAATATTTTTAAAGCTTCTTTATTTTGCGTTGCCACATTTGGACGTGTAATATCTTTTCTTACTTTAAATAATTCTTCTGTGAGTGTGTATGTCACTGAACTTCTCTCAAACGACTGGACCGATTTTGATGAAATTTTTTGTGTGTGTTCAAGGGGATCTGGGAATGGTTTAGATTCACAATTTTGTCCGCTGGACAATGTTTTTTTAATTAACGCGTGCGAAGCCGCGGGCAGAATCTAGTATTTTTTTATTTCAACTGAATTGCAATTTATTATCAAACATTTTATCAACTTTGAAGATTAATAAATTTTATGAAAATGACTTCATTGGACTGAGCTTTTCCATTTGAAATTTCGTATTCATGCAGCAAAAGTTATGAACGCAAAAGTTAAATCAACAACTAATAATAACCTATCTCCCTTTGATATGACAAAAATTGAACTAAACTCGCACAAATTAATATGAAATTCAGTATTTTATTATGGAATTACCAGAGCTACCGTTCACACATTTTATCAATTAGATACCCTGTATAAACAACTAGCTTATGCCCGCGGCTTCTCAAGCGTATTTTCGGTTTAATAAGTAGCCTATTATCTAAGTTAGGCTTTGCTCTAAGCGTATGCCAAATTTCATCTTGATCTGTTCTGTAGTTTTGGAGATCCTAGGTAACAAAAATTCAGATTTCACAAACTCTCGGCTTTATAATACTACTAGGATCTATTAAAGCCTTTTTCTAAGCTAACATAAGACACATTAGTGACCGGGTTCTGTCAATACAGAGTAAATTATTCATCGTTACAGCTACATCCATTAGGATCAGAGATATTGAGGAGTCAATTAGCGGCCTGTCGGGTATAGATAACGAGCTCAAACAGAATCAATCAGTTGTGTTACTTTACAGATGTGTCAGTTGTGTTACTTCACAGACGTGTCAGTTGTGTTACTTCTCAGATGTTACTCATGTCATAATTATGATTCTCTGATCCATCTTCATATCAGCACACTTATGTGCTCTGCTGAACATGCCTTTCCCCAAACGACGGGAAATTTTCCATTATCACTATATTTGGTTGGCGGATTGGTTTGTTCCGCCCAGACAACCAACTTGACAACAGGTTGTCTACGTGGAAGAAATTTTCCACGGGGACAACCAGTTACATGGGCGGAATTTTATTTCCATCTACACAACTGTTTGGTGTCTAGTTGTCTCGATGGATAATTATCTTCCGTGGAGATCACCAGTACTGGACCTGAACTCTCTGGTTCTTATTATCACACTAATATTATAAATATAACGACATCAGTGGCACAGCGGGCGAAGGTCCGCCTGCGACGCAGGAGGTTGCGAGTACGATTCCCGCTCCGGGACAAAATGTTTGTACGATCTGCAGATATTTGTCCAGAGTGTTCTGGATGTTTTCTATGTATGGATAATGCCGTGTGTATTGTCCAGCAAATTTATTTATTTATTTAAATGCGAATCTTTGGATGGATGTATGTTACCTTGGATGATGTATATAAATCAGTTCCCATGGGATAGAAACCACCTTTAAACGTTTATAGAAACAAAGCGTGCGAAGCCGCGGGCATAAACTAGTTAACCTATATAAAATATTAAAGTGCTTGATTTCCTTTAGACCTTACAGGACTCTGAAAATGAAATACGTTTATTCTGATATAACTCTGTGTCTCTCCTTACAAGCCGTGTGGTGCCGGCTTAGAATTTGCACCACCCCAACTCTTCCCGCGGGTGTCGTAAGAGGCGACTAAGAGATATCCACCTGGGGCAGGCAGCAGCGCCCCCTGCAGAACAATTCTACCACCAATCTGCGATCCCCAACCCGCACGTTCAGCGTGGGGATAACGGGCATTACCCCCCAAGAGATAACAGCTAATAAGGCGCTTATCAGGGGGAGGGGGAAATCTTATTCATAGTTGAAAACACCTTTTAAGCATAATGGAAATACTTGTGATAAGTAGGTAATTTAGCTCTTCCACGTTTTAAATTATGTTTTAGGTTTGAAGGCGTTACACTTAAAAAAAAAACGCAAAACAGTAGAGTATACAGTAATGATAACGTAATAAGCAAATAACGACTATCCTTCCATTTCGACTTCCCGATAGCATAATGATGTAAGCTATCAAAATCGATCAAAATCGATCAAAATCGATCTAGCAACCTTAATATTTGTGTGCATAAACTTTGGTCGAAGAAAACTATTTTCATTCTTACCGCCAACTTCACAAACGTAATATGATTCGTAAATTAGAACCTCACATGAGCTCACTAGAGCTTCATAATAAATTTATTTGCACGACGCGATGCTATTTCTCTAATCTATTCATTTGCTGTCCTCCGTCTCGTAGAATGTACCTACGTAATAATTCAGGCATTCTGCTCTGGCTCTGGTAGGAGTTAAAAGTTATATGACGACAATGGTCGTGTCGACTCTTTACTCGGAGACTTTTTGCGCGCTGTCTCAATTAATTGCCATTCAACATACCTTAATGGCACCGAGTCAAAATCGTGACATTTTTGCAACTGGCCATCCTCTATATAGGGAAATGTAATAACCACGATTTTTAGGACAAAAAGTCGTTGATAGAAAAATGAGAGACGTGGCTTTTCGATATGAGAGTGTATGGCTAAATCCCAAACAACGTCAGAATTAGATAGAATTCGTTTAAGAAATCGAGCTCTATTTATGAGAAAACAATTTTATTTAACCTGCTACTCGGGCGTGAAATCACGCTGTATAATGTTTTCAAATGCCTCTTTTATGTGCTCAGCTAAAAACGATAACAAACAAATGAATGTCCAAGTAGATGAAATCTAACGCTTTATACCCAAATGCAGAATGGCATTTTTACAGCCTTCTTTATGGTACCCGTAAAGCATGAAATAAATGGTTTCACGAGATGATTGGGTCGCCTATCTTTATTTGCTTTAAGATCAGTGATGCTGATTGCACACTTGTCAATTCCAAAGCAAAATATCTACGCCATATAGAAATACAAAAATAATCGCTGTCATCATGGATTTAAGCACTTACTCCCACATTTCACGATTTAGTTACATTTAAAGGATAAAGCATTAATTATTTTGTTTTGTTTTTGACGTGACAACGTCTTATAATTCGATAGAGCCGGCTGCACGCACGAAAAAACATGACGTCATGCGGCGCTACCTCGCTCTGAGGCGTTCCCTCTCTCTGAGGCGTTCCATGTAAGGCTTGAAGTGCAAGCGATAGCGCTCGACATCCGTCTCTCTCCTACTTGAGTGAGCGATGCGTTTGCGTGGACAGCTGCTATACTATAGTACATTTACATGTTTTGATCTAGTATTAAATGCTACCATTCCATCAGTATTTTCTTAAGACGTTGTCACGTTCAACTATCGTCAGTAAACTGACTTTACAGACAACCAATTTTTTAAAGTCATCACCCCACTGACCTCCATGAGGTTCACTTTAAAAAGTAAAAGGGCAATGAAACTCCGATTCGTAGTAAATAACAAGGGAATTTATAAATCCTTGCACAGTTAATGAGTACTGGGATCACCACTTGGATTTTGTACAGATGTTCTTCGCATTGGATTTGCATGAACATCCTGTACTAACATATAAACGACTATACAAGCCGATGCTTGTACAGGCAGCAATAACTAAAATCGAAGCGTTCAGTCAAAAATATAGATGGTCAATAGTGTGCACCGTAAAGTCTTATTCATATCTATCTGACGCTGACTGTACTTATAAGAACTGTGCAGTGTGATAAATAATAAATTGTAATTAATGTGAATCCCTAAGTGATATTTGCAGCGAATCTGCTGACAAGTGTACATTCAGCTCAAAATGATCGTTTGAAATTTATTTCTAAGCGATAAAATGTTTTATTTATATGAGTTTGATTTGTCTTAGCGAAACAAATTGAATTGCTCTTTTGCTTCATAGCTTGGGACGGGTTTTGCTCCAACTCGAAAAATAACAACTAACAGGCTAAAGGTTTCTTCGTCGCTTCTTTACTTTAGTCTACATACCGAAGCGACAGAAATCAAAAAATATCACTTTATTTCCGTGTCAGTGTTTAGTTTTATATTTTGACCTTTTCTAAGTGTACATTTATTGTATTTATGGAAATAAAGAGTTTTTGATTTTGATTTTACAAAATACATTTCTTATTTTGCTTTGCCTACATTTGCAATGTTTTATTGCTTCATATTATATTGATAGATACTACTATAAGTAGAGTGCTTTCAATTCTGATGTTACATGCACTCAACATTTAGTACATGAATTGAATATCAAATATCAATCCAACACATGATTGAAGGAAAAGCTAACACTTTATATTCCTAAATTATATTTGCTATTTTAAGTGTTTTTGTTTTTATTTGACGAATTTAATAGTATTCCATGTGTTTAAGACTGCTGCCCGTGGCATCGCACCTGTTTTTAAGGTTCCGTACCTAAAAGGAAATACCATCAAAAGTAAATAAGGAACCCTTACATGATGTCTTTGTTTTTCGTCCACGTCTGTCTGTCTGTTTGTCCGTCTGTCAACCCCCTTTTTTCAGGAACGCGTAGATGTATCAAGTTGAAATTAACGTCAAATACGAAGGAAAAATAATCGGAAAAGCATAAAATTGTAATTTATTCACTAAAAAAATACTTTTAATGCTCGGCATGGACCAAAACCTATAGGGCACTTCCCGTTGACGTAGAATCATAAAATTTCGCAAGAAGCAAGGTCTTATAGCAGTAAAGGAAACTTATAGGACTTTTTACTTGTGTAAAGAAGGAGGACTTTCCTAAAACCGTAAATTTTTTGTTTATTCACTATAAAAATAATTTTTGATTCTCGCCGTGGCCTACGGGGTACCTACTTCCCGTTGAACTAGAATCATGATAATTTAGCAAGACACAAGGTCTTACGGAATCCATAGTGCGCGAGTTCGACTCTCTCTTGACATTTTATTTGTTAATGAAAAACAGCCGTTACTTTTTTTGTAAACAATTTGAATGATTTTAGCCCAATCGGTTCTAGAATATTGGCGTTGTTCGCGCAGAAACACAAATCTTCAGAAACTTTGCTTTCATATGTTAAAAGAAGAAGAAAGGATGGAATAACGTCTTTGATAATAATCAAAATTAATAACGTATAATTTTCTGTTTTTGCAAAAACTGAAAACCGAGTTCGAATTCCTTTAGATTTACATTGCTTTTAAAGTTTTACGGGTCCTCGGGATTTTAATTTGTACAATACCAAACGAATTATTCAAATTGGTCCGAAATAGACAGACAAATTGGTGAGGATAGATAGAAAAATACATACAGCAGAAAATAGAACCTCCACCTTTTTTTTAAGTCAGTTATAATACCCTTACCCAAGCAGGCACTGTTAGCTTTGTTTTTTTAATTTTATTGCTCGTTATTCGGAAAAATAAACTTCAGGGTAATTAATAAAGCAAATCTAAATATACCTGAGTATTGCAGGATGCCATGGCCTTCACAAGTAAAGCTGCAATGCGGGGTGAAACACGCCAACCTTGTTCTTTGCTAGAGTATGCCCTAGCGTTTAATATTTTCCTCGATAGAGCGTATCATTTCTTTGTGTCCTAGGACGATAGTTCTTTGATACATGATGAGAAGAGTGCCATTAGAAGGCGATGTTTATTTTAAAAGTAAATCACACTAATATTATAAATTTGGATGGAAGGACAGATGGATGGATGGATGGATGTTTGTTACCTCTTCACGCCAAAACTACAAAACGGATCGGGCTGAAATATTGCATACAGGTAATTCTAATCCTGGAATCAAACATAGGATACTTTTTATCCCATAAATCAGTTCCCATAGGATAAAAATCACCTTTAAACGTTTATAGAAACAACGCGTGCGAAGCCGCGGGCAGAAGCTAGTAAATCATAAATTAGCTGTTTTAAGGTTCAGCTCGGCAAAAGCTTAGATTTTTTTAAGTTATATGAATTCATTATTGACAAATAAAATTACAATCAAATAATAAATACAAATTATAAACCAGTATTTACAATTGAAACAATTGAGCTAACTACAACTCTTGCAAACAATCTACGGGTAGCTCAAATGATCCATATCAATAGCAGTGAGTTCTATGGTTACTAATTTTTCGTTTTCTAACCATTTATTTTTATACATTTTGGCCAAGCTGTGCATTGTTAAACATTTTGAATTCATGAAACTTCCTGAAAGTTTATTAAGATAGAATCAGAACGTTTAATCGGGAATCATTTATAAAATTAAAGCCTGGATTATACTTAAACCCCATTGCAATTCAAGCTCCGTCTAGTTGACCTTGATAAATCAAGAAAACCGGCTTGGTAGGTATAATCTGATTAAATTTATTGCTAGATTCAAAATATTACAGGATAAACGTTTTCTTGACATCGATAAAATAACTGACTTGTAGTTGCGGTGTTCTGTTATTGGAACGATGTTTTGGAACGAAGTTCCTTATCGCGCGTTGTGAAAGGGGGCTAGACGGAAAAAATTCATACGAAAAGTTGTAACGACACTTTTTGACGAAGAGAACCGAGGAGAACCAAAGCGACGACCGCAACCGAGTTGAGCCGAGGTGCGCTTCGATTCGAACAATCGTGTGTTCCGCTCGCTCGCGCAACGTGTCATTGGAGTGAGTGGGATATATCAGTTTTCTGCGGCCTCACTGAAGATGACCCGAGGACGCGAGATTAATCGAAAGGAACTTCGTTCCATCCGGGTTTCCCTTGACACCTCTCAAGTTTTTTTTTGTAGACGAGTAAATACATTAATATAGCTATGGAACCAACCTTTTGGCTGTCTTCCTTATTTTAATTTCCTACCATTAATTGTTACCTACTTTTATTATTTGTGTTTATAGCAAAAGTATCTAATAGAGTTGGGTGATTGTAATCCTTATTTGCGAACGTGTAATAAGTAAATCTTACTGGTGACTGTGATTTTTCATAATAATTTCATAAAATGTGATTTTATGTCTAATCATAGGAAATACGGATTTACTTCATACGCAAAACAAAGAAAAATGTACTATTTCCACAACCGTCCTACAATACAGAATTAAAGAAGCCTTTGCCTTACAGTAGGACCACCGGCCCAAAAAGTTTCGACGCATAAAAATAATAGGTAGTTGTATGAGTAAGTAACAATAAAATATAAATACAAGTAAATAAGTATTAAGTGAATAAATAAGATATTTACCGAGCATGCCGATGGAGCAGAATGGGCCCCACACGTTCCTCCCGCTTGGGCAGCTGCTAATGCGCTGCTTCCTGGCACCTAAGGAAAAACAAATATTATTAGGTAGATAAAAAAATATCGTATGTTGTGAAACGTTGACAAGGAAATTAGGGTCAACCGCCCCCCTTTCCAATCAAGTCTCAACCCGTGTCTCAAGCATGGGTTAAGAATGTAAATGCCAGTTTTTAAGGTATGCGAGTTTTGAGAGATTGAGTTTGAGAGAAACATATTTCAAAGCCAGTACAAGCTAAAGCTCGCCAACATGTAAATGGATCAAAACTTGTTGAAATAATAAGAAATAAATAACTTCACTCATAAAAAGTTTTGAGGAAAACCAAATCTGCTAAATTTTCAAGGGGAACAGATTGTATTCTTGGAAAATCAAACTTGCTACTGATAACAAAGAAGTTTTAAGAATTTAGGAACCGTCTTTTGTGCATTATTATTTGTTAACAATTGATGAAATTCGCTACATACTTTAAACCCGCTTTATAGCGAACTTACTTCTTTAACTAAAATAATTTTAGGGGAACTTATTAATAATCAAATGATTTTACTCTAAAAATGACTCTAAAATCATTTACAAACCATTTCTGCGTATTTATTACAAAACAATGGAATAAAGATCTAACAAGATATCATGCCCTCTAACAAAATAAACTAAGTTCGTAATCTCAAACTTAGCATGTAACAAAATCGGAATTACGGTGAAACAGGGTTAGCAAAGTTTCAAGCAAAGTTCAATCAAGTTTCGACACAGAAACCCAATACAAGCGCAGGGTTACTTAGACCAAGAGTAAACAAATTAGGGATTCTTTGAACTGTATTGAGAATATTGATGAGTTAAGTCAGTTCCAGGGAATTTGTAATAGAATAAGACGCAAATTTAATGTAACCTTTGCTTACAAAAGGTTAAATAAAACTGTGTACCCAAAGAAGTTGTTTTCATGGTTCGTTTTCAGTAAAACACAGGAGAGAAATATTGACAGTTCAAGGGATTTTTATTCGTTTGAAAATGAACAAAAATCCACTAATAAATGCCGAAATCCCAGCTCAATACATATGTACATTTGTTACTCTACCTACAACAACACTACGAGATCAAAAGTTGGATTCTATTTATATTTTCGTTCAGTCATGCTTCTAAAGTATAAACAATATCTTAATTTGAAAATACTCGTAGTTATGAATTAATAGAAGAAAAAAGCTCTATCTGTATTTGGTTTTATCTACTCTTATCAACAACAAAGTACAGTATCTACGTAGGTATTTTATAAAGATTAAGTTAAATCTACTGACAATAATCTCCGATTTCAGGTCTTAAGGGATAATCCGATAATACTGGATCAGAACGGAGTTTACCCATTACACTGTGTACGCACGTAAGAATTTACACAAGAAAAAACAAAAACACGGAACTCTATGATGGACTTTTTTTGTAACAGTTTTCCAGTAATAACACTTTGGCTTGTGACCTCTTTTTGTATCCCTAGAGCAAATACAGTTCACATTAGGCTTTTTAAAGCGCGTGCTCTGGTAACGTGAGCGCGCCATTACGCCTTATGTGTACTTGCTCTTAGAAACAACACACACGTACCATAACCACACCACATCGCAGTGACAAAAAGTGGTTAAGCATTGGTTACGTGTGAAAAGTATGCAGCTTTTTGCAGTTGTGTTGTTGTAACAACATAATACAAACGTGGGTACGTTGACGTTTGTAGTTGCGATGTGGCTGGCGGATATTGCGTGGTGTGGCTGGTGGTCGCGTTGTGGTTGCAATGTGGCCAGTACTGATCACACGATTGAATTAGACGGCAAAATGTGATGCGAATTAAACTATTCATACAAATTAGTACCCGATGACGTGTTGTTGTTGACATGTGGTCGTGGTGTGGTTGCGATACATGTGATTTGTCCCTTACGGTCGTTGATATGTGTGGCGGCGTTAGACAGAACAGTGGGCAAACTCCTTTTAAATGGATTTACTTGCAAGTGAATTCAAAATTATTCTGGGTAGTACACAAACCACTGTCGTATATCAGAGGTGCGAACACTGATCCACCTGTTGATAAGGTTGGATGTTTTATCATTTTTATTTTGATAAATCTCAAGCTCCAAAGCGTAGAGCTAGAAACGGTTCCAAAAATAACGAGAAATTCTAACAAAAATTACGGAACTATAATAAATTCTTTAAAACCATTCTAGATATTATCACCAACCATTTCGAAAGTATGCTACTTGGTGAAATACAGATGAAGCTGCATATCGCAGCCTCTACCCGGCGCTAAAGATGGACATGTGCGTCGTGAGAATTGGTATTGTTAAAACTGAACGCGTATTACAAGCAACACACGACGAGAGAGAAGAAAACGTATAAAACGAACGAATGGGATGAACGAATGAATTCTGACGATTCATGCGACTGAGCGCGGACAAGGGTGCAATTCCATTTCTTCATTCCCCTCGGCTCATTCGTCTCGAAACGATATTATGCATTCCACTTATCTACATTTAGCGCTCATTTTGGACTGTAAAACTTATATTCACCTTTTTTGTTCCTATAGATTTTGTATTATGTTGTGTAATCTGTTTTATTCAGTATGTCATCATCATTATCTTATCGTTTTCCTACTTATAAGAAGAAGACCTGTTGTGTCTACCCTACCCGTCGTCGGCACAACGGGTTTTCTTCTTTCTTCCGTTCGCTTCTAGCAGACCTCATCAAACTCATTTCATCTTCTATACAGTTAATCCATCTTTTCTTAGGCCTACCTCTACTTCTATATCCATCTAATTATTACGATACTCTGTTGTAAGTTTCATAATCTAAAGCTTACCTTTAACTGCTCCTGCTTGTAATCGGGTTGGTAAGGCAGCAGCATGCGGATCTTGCCCCAGCGGTTGAAAAACAAAGCTATCGCCGCTACCCACACCAGCAGCACCATCACTACAATGCCGATCTCTACGCCTCGTATCTGCCAAGGAAATAGGAGTAGTTGCAATGGTGTCGGTACGTCTCTATGAGGAAGAGTGGTGGGTATCGGCAGGATTTTATAATTTTACACAGGTAGTTACTTGTTCCATTCGGTAGCACGTATCTTCTACTAATGGAACTTATACATTTTAGAGATCGAACTTCACTTGTTAAGTTCTTTTAATCACCTATTATTGGTTTAATGAATGAATGAACATGGAGATATGGTTGAAGAAAACATAAATCCTCCAGAGCGGAGTAAACAAATTGGGGTTTCTTTGAGCTGTACTGAGAATAAAGATGAGTTGAGTTTCAGGTGGGTTGGCGTTTTTTAAATGATTGTTGCCAGATTTGGGATGCGGCAAGCTGAAGAGAGGGAATGAAGATAATCAGCGCAATGGCGCTCATTAGAGGAAGAAGGAAAGAGAAGTAAAATTGTTGGCTTTGAAGAAAGAAAACCTTTTCTCGCGCCTGCTTTTACATCCGCTTATGTATCAGCTTCCGCATCAGTACAAATTACATACCAAGGAGCCACAGTGCACTTTTACTGCGGGAGCAAGACAGTTTTGATTGCACGTCGGTGGAGGTAACGCTTTCTATGGAGTCGAGAAGTAATTACATTCCACATCGAGGGACAGTCTGGCTCAGCCGTGAATAAGCTTTATAAAAGCAAAACAGATCAAAATATTTAATTTTCCGTAAAGCTACGTAAATAATACCGTAGGGAACGTAGGCGATGGATCGGGGGGCGCTATCGAAGAACGAGGCGTAGCGCCGACAGCGCCGTCCTGCTGTGGCGACGTCCGAGGAGGCTCTGCAACAAATTGACCAGTTCATACCAGTTTTATCTTTTGTCAATTCACGAAAAATGGCAGACATCTTCTTGTCCTTTTGCTAAGTAGACGTCATAAATCCCGGCCTCCAGTATACGAAAAAAGGAAAGTATACGAAAAAAGGGAAAAAAGGTATCATCATTAATTTTGTCTTGTTTGTCTTATTTATTGAGGAGACTTTGAGTCATTGGTGACTATATCAGTCCCATAATTGAACGAACTAACTTGGTAAGTACATTAAGTACTTATGTTAAGCATTTGTCTTGAGAAATTTTTGAATTTTTTTTTATTTTTATTTTACCTTAAATCTATTATATAAAACTAACCTTTTTTTTATACAAGTAAGTATATCTATTTCTTAAAAATCTAAGCCGTCACCAGAAGGCAGAGTGCCCAGAATGCTAGCAGCATTGCCACGTTGAATGGCAATGCTAATTCGTTGACCGAAGTAAAAGCCAGCATTCCGATCACCTGTGGACTCAAGAAGTTTGGTAAGATAGATAGATAGATAGAAAATTCTTTATTGCACACTTATAGATAGAAACAATACAGCAAAACAGCTTAAAAACTAAGTGACAAGTGGCGGTCTTATCGCTCAAGAGCGATCTCTACCAGACAACCGTGTAAGATCTTTATAAATTGCGTGTGCCCCAGGACCCCAAGGACTAAGTTTGGTCACCACGCACTGGCATGTGTCTCTAGTGCAGGACGTGTGTCCCGTCATGGTTCAATTAATGACATCATCCGTCGGGCTTTTACCAGCGTCAGTGTGGCAGCTACCCTCGAACCACGTGGCCTTATGCGAGATGATGGTAAAAGACCTGACGGTATGACTCTGATTCCATGGAAGATGGGTCGGCCTTTAGTTTGGGATGCCACGTGTGTAGATACCCTAGCGCCTTCACATCTTGCAGGGACATCGGTAAGGGCCGGTTCTGCAGCAACATCAGCGGAGTCTCTTAAACGGCGAAAATACGCTAACCTTGACCGAGGTTACCTATTTGAGCCGTTTGGGGTTGAAACCCTTGGTCCTTGGGGTCCTGAGCCACACGCAATTTATAAATATCTTACCAAACTTCTTGAGTCCACAGGTAAAACTAACCTAAATAATTTAATTGCCGCGTCACTTAATGGAGCGGCTAAAGTTATTTGGATAACATCAGTATCCGTTAGGTTCACATCTCGTACAAGTCACTTGATGCTGATCAAGACTCGGTTTTCTCTAGTTTTTTTAATTTTAATTTTGTCTTGTTGTATCGGATTTGCGTAGTTCCATATCCGCACGCTAAAGGCGCTGTACCAAATTCCATAGAAAAAAAATTGGTTGTCTGTAAAGTCGGTTTACTGACGATAGTTGAACGTAACAACTCAGGGCGAGGTAACGCCGCATGACGAGGTAACGCCGCATGACGTCATGTTTTTTCGTGCGTGCAGCCGGCTCTATCGAATTATAAGACGTTGTCACGTCAAAAATTAAAAAAGCTTGTTTGTTTGTAAAGTCGGTTTACTGACGATAGTTGAACGTGACAACGCAGACGCATCGCTCACTCAAGTAGGAGAGAGACGGATGTCGAGCGCTCTCGCTTGCACTTCAAGCCTTACATGGAACGACTCAGAGCGAGGTAACGCCTCATAGTGAGGTAACGCCGCATGACGTCATTGACGCATGTCGTTTTTTCGTGCGTGCAGCCGGCTCTATCGAATTATAAGACGTTGTCACGTCAAAAATAAGACGTCAAGGCGTAGTCTCGTCACTATCGCTAAACCGATCTCAGGGCTCTGCGTAGTGAATGCAAAACAAAAGCCTAACAACGGCTATAAACTGGAAATCATGAAAGTCTCGCTTATGTTTTCAGTGAGTAACAGTTCGAAATTTCGTTGTAGAAGCACTTACGCATCAGTTTAACTTCACTTTGGTTCGCAAAGTAAAACAAATGGACACGTAGATTTCTCTAGTGGCAATAACGTACAATTGTAGGGCCCTATCACGAATCAATCTGTTTTTGCTACATTTTTTTTAATGTATTTCTGCAGTCGAAAAATAGAGATGAGAAGCATGACAACCTACGAGTATATACAGAATTGAAAATAAAAAAAACACCCTCGTTCTTGCATAGTCGGTTAAAAAAGAAGACTTATACGAAGTACAAGTTTTATAGGAAATTTTATATATTCCATAGGTATTTATTAAGTTTATTTAGTAATTTTTTTATATGTATATAATATATTTTGTATGTTTATTAAAAGTATATGTATAGATTCGTTATTTGTACACTTCCTCTACCTATTCCATCGCCTCTCCTATAACTCTAAGGTTTGCTGGAAGAAAACTCTTTTTCAGGGTTAAGCTCGCCTATGTACATATTCTATTAAATAAGTTCATCGTTTATATAAATTGTGTGTAGAATAAAGAATTAAAGAATAAGGTACTGGGAAGTCGTGATAACCCCTACAAATCTAAACAAACAAAGATGATAATTATGTAGTAAAAAGGTATGGCCGGATTTTTTTTCTTATACCTTTGACAAGTGACTGAGGTCGGTGAAGGGTGTATCTACACTAATATAATATACTAGCTGCGCCCCGCGGCTTCGCCCCCGTGGAAATTAATGTTTCCAACTTTATTAATTTTTTCTTTCGTAAGTACCTTCTGACAATAACAAACACAACAAAAAAAGAATTAGCGAAATCGGTCCAGCCATTCATGCGTGATGCCGTGACCAAGGAAAACGGGTTTCTTTTTTATATATATACTAGATTCTGCCCGCGGCTTCGCACGCACAAAAAATTTCATCAAAATCGGTCCAGCCAAAATTGTGAATCTAAACCATTCCCAGATCCCCTTGAACACACACAAAAAATTTCATCAAAATCGGTCCAGTCGTTTGAGAGAAGTTCAGTGACATACACACTCACAGAAGAATTATATATACCTACTAGCTGCGCCCCGCGGCTTCGCCCCCGTGGAAATTTATGTTTCCAACTTTCTTAATTTTTTCTTTCATAAGAACCTTCTCCTGACAATAACAAACACAACAAAGAAAGAATTAGCGAAATCGGTCCAGCCGTTCACGCGTGATGCGATGACAACGGAAAACGGGTTTCATTTTTATATATAAGATAAAGATAGGTTTTTTACAGACTTATTTTTTGCCTTGTGATACGTACGTGAACCGTGATATTTGATTGAGGTAAACAAACAAGTCGGCATCTGGCTTTAATATTGAAAGCCTTAGAGAGTAAAACACTCAGGATCTAGACAAAAGGTAACCTACCTAACTTTCCTAGTTTATTTTTATCTGAGGTTACAGAGAGTTGATGAGAGTTTTTAATTAAAATGTGAATAAGCTTATCGCCTTTGTGTTTCAAAAACATGGAAAGGTGGGATGTTGTGTGCCTTTGACATCGTAGTAAAGATTATGTTTCTTATAAAATTCACACACATTTTTACGTCACTTTAAAATTCATAGATGTATGAATTTCATAATATCTCTTCTGAACACAATCGCTATTATATAGAAAGTCTCTGTGCAAAGTGTAAGCTCTGTAAGCTTGTCTTAAACCTTCTGAAGGATTATGTGCTAAATTATTTATGAAACGACAAAATGAAACTATAAAATTATAACCGATCGAACCGATGTACTTATTTTTTTTTAATGATGGACATATTTTACATTCACACATCAATAACTAGCCCCAAGCTAAGCAGAGCTTGTGTTACGGGTACTAGATAACAGGTTTACATAATACATTAAACTACATAGACAGATATTTTTATATTACAAAAAAACTCAGAAAACCCGGAACATCTGCAGATCGTACAGAAATATTTATTTTTTAAATTTTGTACTAAGTATTTAGTTTTTATATAGTACTCTTTATGTAAGTAGGCGTAGGTCCGTTCGTGACGACATCTGTACGGGTCCTAACGGAAGACCAGCGCTGGCTAGGCCTCTTACGGGAGCTTAGCCAGCATTATGCTGAGTTAGGGCCTTTTTATAACAACTTTATGTACCTATAAGTGTGTTTTCTTTTTTGTTCTCACTGTGTTATTATAAATAAATGTCTTTCTTTCTTTCAAATATGTCCCTAACCGGGAATCGAACCCGCAACCGCCTGCTTCGCAGGCAGACCTTCGTCCGCCAATAGGTAAAATTTTTTAAATCTAGAATAGACCTAGATCTAAAAGACACTCACCGTTACTTTTTGAAGACATTAAGTTCTACAATTGAATAATAAAAAGCTATGACCCACTTTACGTTGAGCTGCGCAATATAATGCACCCTGCTGACTTCAAAATAAACATCTGCTTCTGATTGACAGAGGTTTCAGCGAATAATATAGCCCGTGAAAACGGATACCCGTTCTAACATCTCGTATTACCAACACTGAATTTCGTATAACACGTTTTCTGAGTTTGAAATTGGGTTATTGTGAAGACAGTTTTTTAGACAGTAAAAGATTTATGTATGGCATCTCAATAAAACTAATATCAATGGCGGCCGTTCCGCTGGCACCGATCTTGGCTAGCCTCTTTAACGAGTGCCTGCGCGCTGGGACTTTCCCAACGTGCCTTAAGTCAAGCAAGATTACACCGATTTACAAGGGAAAGGGTAGTAGGACCAGCATGGACTCATATAGACCGGTGTCCATAATACCTGCAATTGCAAAAGTCATGGAGAACGGTATAAGCTCGTGGCTAACAACTTACATAGTTGAAACTGATGCACTGTCGGACAGGCAGTACGCGTACCGTGAAGGACGATCGACTACTTCGTTGGCTCGAGGGGTAATACAAAGCGTCCTGGAGGCTAGGGAGAGGAAACAGCAAGTAGCTCTACTCTGCTGCGACCTCTCGAAAGCGTTTGACGTAACCGATCACGCGGTGCTCGAGGCCAAGCTGGAACACTACGGAGTGCGAGGTACTGCGCTCACACTACTATCCAGCATGCTGAGATCGAGATCGCAGGTAGTAGTGGGAGAAAACGGGAACATTAGATCCTGTCCTCTCACCACGACAATGGGGGTAGCTCAGGGATCTGCAGTCAGTAATATCTGGTTTTCAATGCTGCTTAATGATCTTCCAGAGGCCGTGAGCACTGCGGAGGTATTCATGTATGCGGACGATGTGGTTGCTGTAGTCTCTGGTGTAACAACAGACGCTCTAGAGCTTAACCGGTGGGACGCCTATCGAACAGGTAGTTATGACCTCTTTCTTGGGTTTTGAGCTTGATAGGAGCCTCACGTGGGAGTCTCACATAGATAAAGTGTGCGGAAAGCTTGGTGGTGCGTGCTACGCGCTAAGCCACTTAGCGAGATTCCTGCCAAGGCACGTGGTACGCTCCTGTTACTATGCGACTGTCCACTCACTATTGCAGTACGGCGCTGAACTTTGGGGGCGCGCTGCCGACTGGCAGCGCGCCTTTCGCATGCAGAAGCGCGCCATACGTGCAATAGTGAAGATTCCGCAGGACGTATCCGCAAAACCATACTTTAAAGAGCTCGAAATACTCACCCTTCCGTGTATTGTAATCCTCCAGGTAGCGGTATATGTGAGATGTAACTTAAAATTTTTCAATAAAAATAGCGACAGACACAAGTACTCAATACTCGGCGAGCGGACAAGCTCACCACCCTGCCTCGTACTCTCGCGAAGTCGGGAAAGTTAACGCGCATAATGGGACCGACAGTGTACAACAGTCTTCCAAAAACTGTAACTAAAGCAACAAGCCTGACATCATTTAAAGGAAAGCTAAAGCATTGGCTCACTGACAACAGCTTTTACAGCTACGAGGAGTTCCTAGCCTGTAATAGTGACGCATTACCTATTGATATTTAAGTACTTAGGGTACTTAGGTATTCAATGTGATATAAGATTATTAATTTAATTTCTTTAGAAATACATTTATTCACAAAGAAAATTATACTAGTATTTACAATTGAAACAATTGAGCTAACTGCCGACTGTTGCAAATAGTCCACAGATAGCTTAACTAATCCATATCAACACCAGTCGGAAGCGTCCCCAAGACGCTGGCTGCATTGCCACGCTGTATGGCAATGCTGATACGCTGTGCCAGATATTCACCAGCTCTCGGGTCACGCGTCGCTTCGACCAGACGCTCAGATAGTTTTTTGAAAAATTTATTAATATAATTGTTATTATGGTATTATATATTAATTTAATTGTTATTATGGTAGTACCTACATACGTAGGCACTAACCTATGCATAAAGTGACGTATAATTCTAGAAACATATGAAATAAATGATTATTGATTATTATTATTGATTTACGACCGAGTAGATTATAGCGATTAGAGTGTTGTCTTAACGGCAACTTTGCTCACGTGGTACTTACCTGAATAAAACGAAGCCTATTAATGTTATAAGTTTATAAAGTTAACAAATTTTAAGACGCTGCCTAACGCCGCCACCTATTTTATTTAATAATTGCGTTTAAGAAAGGAATTTTCAAAAATTACGTTAGCCAGTTTGTGATACCTATTATAAGCTTATTTTAATGCCTCTATATTAGTTTTCTTTTGTATAGTTTAGACAGAAATGCGAAAATAGAGTTTGGTGGGCGGGCACCAAGGGCAACTTCGTTCTTAGCGGAAGGTTGTGTAGTATAACTTACCCTCCAAATTACAGCTTTCTAGCTTCAGTGGTTTGGGCTGTGCATTGTCACCAGAATATCGCTTGTTCTTTTTATTAAGATTATGTTAAAAAGAAAATTTTGACACTGAAACTGGTAGTGAACGATTTTTTTGTTTTTGTATTGTGCACTCTTACTTGCCACTGCCGGTCACCATGTTAGTATATTCAGGTCCTTAGCTAACGATAACTAGACGATCGCATCGCGGTTTCAGCCGCGTAGTTCCCGTTCCCGTGGGAATTCCGGGATAAAATATAGCCTATGTCACCCTGAAAAATAAGCTTCCTACGAATGAAAAAAATTTTCAAATCGGTCTAGTAGTTTCGGAGCCTATTCAATACAAACAAACAAACAACAATCAAATCTTTCCTCTTTATAATATTAGTATAGATATAAAAATTTTGACACTGAAACTGGTAGTAAATGATTTGTTTCTTTTTGTATTTGTGCACTCATACTTGCCACTGCCAGTCAAACCGCCGTGGTCGAAATTCGGCTAGGAGGACATTACTATTATGTCGATAGACTCCCTAACTACCCTAGATTATAATACCTATAGCATTAATTTGTCCATGATCTTACATTTTCGGAAGCGCACGTGGATAGCGTTTTGATGATCGTCAACCAATTAGGTACCAACAAACTTCCAAAAACCACTTTATGTAGTACTAGACGATGGCCTCGTGGTTTCATCCGCGTAATTCCCGTTCCCGTGGGAATTTCGGGATTAAATATAGCCTATGTCACTCCCTGAAAAGAAAGCTTCCTAACGGTGAAAGGTTTTTTTCGAATCGGTCCAGAAGTTTCGGAGCCTATTCAATACAAACAAACAAACAATCAAATCTTTATAATATTAGTATAGATGTGTACATGAACTATTAAACTATATGACATTTGAGCTAAGAACAAGGAGCCAAGAGACACAGATGCCATCCACAAAGACCTAGTAAACTAAATGTCGAGTACAATTTTAGAAATCGGTCAGAGCATTCGAGTGTGCATAAACCACGTGGTTATTCTGGTGAAAGGAATGATTTCAATTGGTAGAAGCAAACTTCAACACGAAGTTTCGGGTTTAAAACGCTCGTCAGATTTTTCGAGGAATTTTCCAAAAGCTTTTCAAGTTTCGTTAAAAATTCACTCATAGCTGAATGCTTTACCTACAAGGTAGCGAATTTGTTTATGTTCATTGCTTTGGAAGTCTGCATGAGGGTAGGGAAAGGAGTTGCATCGGAAAAAATCGTAATATCTGTCCCAAGCGTAACAAGGTGGGATTTTGGCGCATGCGGAAGGATTTTTTTTAAAAGGTTATGATTTCCTACCAAAAGCCCTTACCTCCTAATTAGATTTACTAAACAAAATTATTAAAACGATGTAGGTAAGTATTCCTACATTTAGTGAGGCACACTCTATTCTACTAATGCAGAACTGCATTTTTCGGGTTATTCCAGTTTTAAGCCCCCTTAACGAGGAAAACTGAAAATCATTTTTTTAAAGTGGATTTTTCTTTCTTAAGGGTGATTTCAAGGGGGAAAACTGAAATAACCATACCTTTCCATAATGTTGGTGCTCATTCAGGACTCAACTTAACAATATTAATGTTAGTACCAACTAGTGATTTATAATGGTTCAAGAACTAGGTACCTAGCATATCAATCATAACTTAGCATGCATGTAGGAACTAAAAGGTTTTTTCTATCTCTATAGTAACATCTGCTAGTTTGATGTTTATATGCATACTGTGTCGGCCTGTAAGTGGTTGGTACACTTAGCATCTATTTATATGTTATTTATTCCTACCGTACCTAATTATACAAAAATTAAGTGCACTCGCCATGGGCTAACTTTTTAGTGTTTCATATCGGTTTAGAAACCCTTATGGTCTCGCTTTGTCTGTCCTTTTTTCCTTCCTTAATAACTCAGCAACTACCGCAGCTATCAACTTGAAATTTGAAGTAACATTTCGTGCGTCTTTACAGATGTCAAGAAAAATTAAAATGAACATTTTCCATACAAATTGTGATGTCTAAATTTTAAAAGATACCTGCAGAATCAGGTGGGGTATCAAATAAAAGGTATCGGTTTGTACATTTCAAAACAGTTTTTGACATTTCTGTAGGTTTCATACTTTTCGAAATATTTCGAAAAAATAATCGTCCCCGAAGTACTATGCAGAGCGATACATCTAAAATATAGTTTGGTACCGTATATCTAAAATATAGTTTGTGTACTTTTTTTTGGTAGGTATTCATCAAATAGCGATGTCTATATCCTGTCCTTTAGTAGGTACATGTATGTAGAATCGACAAACGTTCGAAACCCTCGGCGGGCGAGTAACACTCGCACTTGACGGATCTTGTTTTTTTATATATATCCAGTGCACATTAATTACTTCTAAAGAATGTACCCATATATATACATAGTAGGATTACAATCTAGATACATTGTGGGCTAATAAGTAATTTAAATTGGTTGCATAGCTTATTCTAAGAACGTGTCAAGATTTATGGGAAAACAATTTGTACCATGGCTGGGACTGTATAAATAAATAAATAAATGTACACAGAGAACTGTCCAGAGTAACCCTTGCAAATCATGTTACTCACGCGCATATCCGGAAGAACAAGAACGCTTTGTACCTACGCACGGGTAAACGAACCGGCTGGAGCTCTGCCAAGTTTGTGAAAGTTTACTGAAGTTACAGGAAGCGAGCACTAAACATCATCTAAAAGTGAAAAGGTGAGTGCGATTGGGTAAAGAAAAGTATGTTGGTAAGGTAGAATTGTTTGTGGGGCAATTTCTACAGGTGAGCTTATCGTTGATGAAAATTAAACAAATTTGGGGGCCTTTGGGGACATCTCGCCAGCTCTAACTGGCCCGCGGGCATGTTGTCCTTTTAGAAATTAGGTGGATCCTAACAGCAAAGGAACAGCATTGAATAGGTGTTTGTTCTCAGATACGTTCGTTTATGTACGACATATTCAGAAGTGGATGTAAGTGCGCTGATAAGGACATGGGACGTAGCATTGGCAGTGCGTCCTACCGGTCATGACCTACGGAGCTGAGACGTGGACACTCACGGTAGGGCTGGTCCACCAGTTCAAAGTCGCTCAGCGAGCTATGGAAAGAGCTATGCTCGAAGTTTCTCTGAAGGATAGGAGTCGTAACGAATACATCCGACAGAGAACCAAAGTTATCGACATAGCTCTTAGAATTAGCCAGCTGAAGTGGCATCGGGCCGGCCATATCTTGCGAAGAACCGACGTAGTGTTGGACGCCCCCTGGCAAGGTCGAATGATGACCTGCGAAAGATTGCAGGCAGATGCTGGATGCGGCAAGCTGAAGACAGGGTGCTATGGCGCACATTAGGGGAGGCCTAACATAGGCTGATAATGATGATGATGATGATGACGTAGTATGGCTATTATGGTGACTTGTGTAATTATGTGCGGCGTAACTATTTGTGTTTGTATCCGACTGATTTTTTCCCAATGAGGAGTTGGTTTGAACAATAGAACCTATTTATTTTTGTTATTTGTTGGTTTGTTATTTCATTTGTTTGTACCGGACCCTGTAACCAGATACACCAAAATCCTGGCTTTACGTTACCTACTAACGTTTCTCTAATAAGCAAAGTAAACTAATAAAAGCCCATAGCGAGAGCATAAGTAACATTATCAAAAGGGAATGTTCTATCAAGAAATTACTTATGAAAATTGCTCAGCAAATTGCTGGGTTAAATTCAGCATACACGTGGAGTCTGATAGAGACTAAGTTACATTATGTTTGTGGCGTTTAATTTCAAAGTTTTGATTGTGTAGTCAACTTGTTACTGGTAGTTATTGGTTGTTTGTTACCTATTTGTTCAACCACAGAACAACTATAATAGTACGACGTTGTTCAACCTTGATGGCAACAATATTGAGTCTATTGTGAAGACCTCTGTGGCGCAGTGGGCAAAGGTCCGCCTGCGACGCAGGAGGTTCCGGGTTTGATTCCCGCCTCGTGACAAATTATTTGTACGATCTGCAGAAATTTGTTCGGGAGGGTCCTTTCGATGTAGGTCGATAGTAAAAAAATATATATCTATGTACAGACATCTGCACAGACATGTATACACTTCCAAGTTTTAACTTTTATTTTACTCGGAACTTTTTAAATAAAAGGACATGCACACGTTTTTCGTACAAAGTAGTCATCGTACTTCGTCAGAATGCGGTACATAAATTATCACAATTCCTATACACTTACTATTTAGTCAAATTGAAAACTTGGGAGTGTATACATATTTTTGCAGCCGACTGTACCTATTATTAATTACCTATATTAATCATCTAGTACCCATAACACCAGCTTTGCTTAAGTACTGTCCAGCATTCGAAAATTCGAAGTCGAAAATTTTTGCGATATTATTTGATTTCATAGAAAATAGAAATTACCCAGAGTGCGAGGCATACGCACTATAATAACGAAAACCTGTCCGGCTTTATTTATTTTAAGTATAATATTTTTATTCGATTGAAAAGCATATTCAGACAAGCGGGATTCGCTACGCAGAGCGATAGATATAAAAGTATTTCGCTTGTTATCCCGCCGGTAATTTTGTAAGTACTCGTACCGTATAACCACTCGACTTTCCCTGCTCTGGGTAGTAAATACCGCCTTGGTCTGAACAGACTTGAACAGAGCCCCGCTGGTCTAATTTTGACATTCTATAGGTGACTTTTTTCACGGCTTATTGGTGGCATTCTGAACATGCACAGAATAATGATCAATGAGTGTTATAGTAGTTAATGATTTTATCGGGTATTTATCGCGTACCTTTTGTTTTATTTCCTTTTGTTTTGTTTTATTTTGGGGAAACAAAACAAAAGGTACGCGATAAATACCCGATATAATCATTAACTATGTTACCAAATCGCGAAAGTTTAAAAAGTTTCAATGAGTGTTGATAAACATCTTGTAAGTTTGCTTATAGATGTCAGAATCTGACACAAGTCGCTGCGATTTGACACGATAATTAGTAGGAATTGAAATATATTTTTTTCATCGTCGATAGACCATCGGTTGACCACAGTCTTACCTGATGGAAAGTGACGATGTGGGCTGACGGTGTAACACGAAGGTCTAAAAGATACTTAATCACTAATATAAACAAGTACCTAGTCAATGTTCAATCTACATTCAGATTCCGACTTGTTCTTAGCATTTGAAACAGCAAATACAGGTAGGTTAGTTAGTTCACCATCAGCCTATAATAGTCCACTGCTGGACATAGGCCTCCCCTAATGAGCGCCATAGCGCCCTGTCTTCAGCTTGCCGCATCCAGCATCTGCCTGCAGTCGTTCCCAGATCGTCATCCCACCTGGCCGGAGGGCGTCCTACTCTAGGTTTGCCGAGTCGTGGTCTCCACTCAAGAACACGTTTACCCCAGCGGTTGTCGGTTCTTCGCGAGATATGGCCGGCCCACTGCCACTTCAGCTTGCTAATTCTTTGAGCTATGTCGGTTAGTTAGTTACATAATATTCTAGTCCAAAAGTAGGTAAAATATAAGTACCTAGTAAAATATCATAATCCATCGTTTGTTTCATATTAAGTTGTGTTTATGTATTACGGCAAAATATTGCTCAAACATTAAAAAATTGGTTCCGTGCTTGCTCGAACTTTTGTGTGTATTTTGTACCCTCATGTATTTCTACCTCCATAAAGTACCTCCCTTTGTATGTGACTCCGTGTTTGCTCTTTCCTACGTAAAAGCCTACATGAAATTTCTAGTAACGGCCTTCCCAGGGTCATCATAACACATTGTCTTCATTAAAATTTCATCAACACATTGTAAGTCAACCTTTGGGGAGCTGTAGAATACAACGTACATACCCTAGAGGATTTCATGCACGCACAGCTTACACGCAACAGGTAGCCGCTTAAAATTGCGCTTACAGTTCAAGTGATTAAGGTATGAAATTAATTTTGTGAAATGTGGAATTGTTGATATGGTTTATGGGTTTATAAAATTCTAAACGGTAAAGTTGCAAACATTTTTGCATAGAAATTCGTGTCGATTTCGCTCGGTTTCATCCCAGTATAGCTACATAATGTTTCACGCGTACCCACACGGTTTTCACTACCGCTCCGATAGCTAATACCGCGTGGGCCTAAAGAGGCCTTCAGGCTGCCATAGTCTCACTCCTATTCAAATATATTGCCACAATTTCCCTTCTCGATTTTACGCTGCACTTGTTGCGTGTCTGTCATTTCGTTTCCCGCTAAATAGGCTGTCGAAACAGACTACAGGGTAATTAATTCAAACGAATGGCTCTAATTATGTCCAATTTATTAGACGCCCCGGTCCATACAAAATGTAGTTGTGTATTTATGGGGCCATTTTCTTTCGTTTAATATGAAGCTAATTTTTACTGCATCAGGTCAGCTAGTAAGCTTCCGCGTCTTGGTCCAGACTAAATTGATAAGATCGCTCTACAACCACAAATTACAAATTTTAAGTAAGAAATATGTTATTCTTGAGCTACTAGCAAATAAAAATATAATAGTAATCACACTGTCACACTAATATTATAAAAGTTTGGATGGATGGATGTATAGATGGATAGATGTTTGTTACGTCTTCACGCCAAAACTACTGAACAGATTGAGCTGAAATTTTGCACCGGTGTAGCTCTATGCCTGGAATCAAACATAGGCTACTTTTGATCCCATAAATCCGTTCATATAGGATAGAAATTACCTTTGAACGTTGCCATAGAAACAACGCATGCGAAGCCGCGGGCAGAAGCTAGTTATAAATAATGCTGAACAATTCACTCAGCATCATCTAGACTTAATCAAAGCAGAGCTTGTGTCATGAGTACTAGTTATTTGTTATACTTAATCCATATAAAGTAATTACAACAATTTCGTAAAATATGAAGTAAGATTAAAAAGTTACATGCTGTAAATGTTGACGAATTTACGAACAAGCGGAAACTCCGAGAACTTTTGAACCCACAACTCGAAGTTCAATTTCATTCATTAATTTCAGCCAATCGAGTCTCTGAAATTGAATTCGTCAGACGAAGAAAACTTTGTTTGTGTGAAAGCGTTTTTATCTTTTCATCAACCTTAATTATCGCTGTTTGTTTTATAAAAATGTTTTCCGTTTTGGATGTCAGATGTGATGAATTGGCTGAATAATATTAGCCTATTTACGAATATTTGTTTGGCTGAACTGTCTTTTATTGTTGAGGAAACATCTGGGTTTTTGTGTTTTATGATATTTTGTCGTATTGCTATCTATAGCGAAACGACAAAATGTCATTGACATAATTATATGACACCTTTGGCAAAGCGTAAGTAATTTAGAAGTAGTGGACTCAAATTTTCTCGTTTTCTGGACAATTACACACACAACACTATTACTGCACATCTGAAATTTTGTATTGTACTTACTGTCCATTCTGCCATTCTATTCTATATCTTGTTAAATATCTTTTTCTCGTGCGTTAGGCACATTATGCGTGTAAATCACAATCCTTACCTGCCTACTACTGCCTAGCCTGCCAGAGAGCTATGTACGTTGACATTTACATAGTAGGTACATACTTCCTGTGGTAAAATATCGGTCTTTGCCCAGCAGTGAGACAGTAAAAGCTGAAAATAATATAAATAACTACCTGTGGTACTTCCATTAGTTATTCTGTGATAAGTCGAAGCTGGGATCCCTCGCATTTTCACACACGGTTACCTTAGTTAGAGCGAGGATTCAAACATACAGGCTCTTATGTTTAGTTATGTAGATAGGTAAGTACTAGAATGTAAGTTTATATGGGGTCTTATTTTTCTGAAAATAAATACATTTTTGTTTGTTTCTTTGTGATATTACCATACACTTTTTAGCGTAGGGATAGGTAAAGCAGTTAAGTAGGTCACTGACCTTTTTTCCGCCCAAAACTGAGCAACACCCGGTCTATCTGACTAACCAGGCATTAAATCATAGACATGACGCCATCTAATGATAATGTGCCCCTCGCATGTCCCATCTGCCGTATTAGTACTCGACACGCGAATCCCCAAAAAAAGGAAAAGCTTAGTCGAAAGGTTTTGGTGCGGAGTTTCGCTAAATAAGTCCTAACAACTAAGTTACTTGTTCTGAGTGTTGAGGATAAATAAGTGCCTACTTACTTTATATAACAAGGTAGGGTAGGGTATTTGAGCCTCTTGGGCCTAACAACAGATCTTTAAGAACAACCATATCCTACACGCGTTTAAAGATATTATAATACCACCCCTTTTAACACCTTTTAGCACAAAATATAGTGAATGTATCACTTCAACAACAGTCGCGTTATTTTTCGTAGAAATGTACAAAAAGGTGTGTTTTTTATTTACTCAGTGAACCTTACTATATACTATACCGTACTAATGTAAAAGGCGATTGTCGAAGTCAGGACTTTGTTAAGTTTATAGCAGGGTCCGTCAAGACATCTTACAATCTAGAAGGTAATCCCATCTTGGATAAATCTGGAATACGAAATATCCGCCTTCTTACAGCTATCAAGGTCGTTGTCCTCTGCGATATACACACTTACTTACACTCTGAAACACAGGATTACCTAGTTCGGGCTAAATTCTTATGCTTATACAGGGTGTCCCATAATGAGTGGATAATCTTGAAACGGCTTGTGCGGGGGCCCAAGGCCAATCCGAAACATTTTTTTGTTTTTTTTTATCTTGACCCGTTCGGAAAATATTTAACTTATTGTAAATTTGGAAAAAATTGTACCTTTGTTCACATTTTTAGACTTGGTGCCTACAATTTTTTTATTTTTTTTATTTTTGTATTTGGAATATATTAAGAAAATATAGCGTAATTGAACACCGTTTGAATAATTTTGGTAACTAGGAGCAGTAATTTTCAAGACAGTATTAAAGTGGAAAATTGAAATTTTTCATTTAATTTTACTAAGTTTAAGCATCTGTGGTTTAAAAAAAAGGTATGAAAACCTAAGAAGCCATGTACATAAAAAACATGTCTATTTCAAGAGGATTCTTAAATGATAAAAAACTACGAAATATTATAGAATGAAACACTGAGATATCGCCACTTTTGTGTAAAAAGGGGCCATTCATACTAGAAATAAAATTGAACCACCACACATTAATAAAACATCTTTACGCCACTCTCGTTCTGAAACGGTAACTTTTCTACTTAAAAACACAGAAAATCTATTTTTTCTTAAACATGCTTCTTATATTCAAAGAAATAAATAATAATCTAGCCGAAAGTAAAGAGAGCAATTAAAGAAGATGCAACCGTATCAACAAGAGATATTCAGCGACAAAGAGGTATACCCAAGTCAACAGTTCACAGGATTTTAAGGAGAAATCAATTTCATCCCTATCATGTTACTCGCGTTCAGACTCTGCAGCCGAGGGATTACCCAGCAAGAGTTACTTTTTGCCGAGACATGTTAGGCAAAATCGAAAGGGATCCTGAGTTTTGTGCGAAAATTCTCTGGAGTGATGAATCCTCTTGCAAAAGAGAAGGCTACTTAAACCTGCACAACTTACATAGTTGGCAGATAACTAACCCGCATTTAATGCGCGAAGAAAGGTCCCAGTACCAATTTAAAATAAATTATTGGTCTGGGATTTTAAATGGAAAAATCATCGGTCCATTCGAGCTACCGGGAAATCTAAATGGATCCAGCTACTTGGATTTTCTAACCAACAACCTACCTGGGTTGTTAGAAGAAGTGCCACTAGCCACACGGCATAGAATGTGGCTACAGAATGACGGGTGTCCGGCACACTACGCCGTACAGGTACGGCGATATTTAGACGAAGCGTATCCAAACAGATGGATCGGGCGTGCTGGCGCAATCCAGTGGCCAGCGCGGTCGCCGGACTTGAATCCATTGGATTTCTTTTACTGGGGCAACTTGAAGGAACTGGTGTACAAAAAACCCATTTCCTCAATAGAGGAACTTCGACGTCGAGTTCAAAACGCTGCGGACAAAATTAACGAACGCAACTACGGAAGTTTGCTAAAAAAATCCTTTATTACAAGATGCAGATCATGCATCAGAGAAGCAGGACACCAGTTCGAACATCTACTGTAATAAAAAAATATAAAATTATTTACAATTATGTTGGTTTAATTTTATTTTTAGTTTGCAATTGTAAAAAAAGCAGTTATCTTGTACCCATAACACTAACTCCTTTTACTTTCGGCTACATTATTATTTGTTTATTTACGTGTTTTCCGTGTGCGAAGCAAACTTTTCACCGTTTTACAACGAGAGTGGCGAAAAGATATTTTATTAATGTGTGATGATTCAATTCTATTTCTAGTATGAATGGCCCCTTTTTACACAAAAGTGGCGATATCTCAGTGTTTCATTTTATAATATTTCGTAGTTTTTTATCATTTAAGAATCCTCTTGAAATGGACATGTTTTTTATGTACATGGCTTCTTAGGTTTTCATACCTTTTTTTTAAGCCACAGATGCTTAAACTTAGTAAAATTAAATGAAAAATTTCAATTTTCCACTTTAATACTGTCTTGAAAATTACTGCTCCTAGTTACCAAAATTATTCAAACGGTGTTTAATTACGCTATATTTTCTTAATATATTCCAAATACAAAAATAAAAACAATAAAAAAATTGTAGGCACCAAGTCTAAAAATGTGAACAAAGGTACAATTTTTTCCAAATTTACAAAAAGTTAAATATTTTCCGAACGGTTCAAGATAAAAAAAAAACAAAAAATGTTTCGGATTGGCCTTGGGCCCTCGCACAAGCCGTTTCAAGATTATCCACTCATTATGGGACACCCTATTTATTCGTTAAGTGCACTTATGTATTCCTTATTTACGAGTTTCTTTGAATAAATATAGATTTTCTTATTGTTTATTACATTATTATTTATATTATCACATACTCAAGACTACAGTGGCAGGTAAAGGCCGTGTTTTCAAGAAGGCGTTTTCTTAGATGTCAAACCAATAGTTTGACGAGACTGAAAATAGAGTGTTTTTTTACGGGCTGTTAAATTGTGGTGGTCTATACAGTGCTTATTTGAGTGACCCGTAAAACAGGTTTTATAAACCTTTCACGGGTACCAGTCTCTTGCAAAACAAGATATCTAGCATATCTAGCTATAAATTATGCTTAAGCTAAAATTGTGAACAATTATCGTCTGTAAGAGAAAATTAATATATTATACAACTTAATTTAATACATTTATTCACAAAGAAAATTATACTAGTATTTACAATTGAAACAATTGAGCTAACTGCCGACTGTTGCAAACAGTCTACAGATAGCTCAACTGATCCATATCAACACCAGTCGGAAGCGTCCCCAAGACGCTGGCTGCATTGCCACGCTGTATGGCAATGCTGATACGCTGTGCCAGATAATCACCAGCTCTCGGGTCACGCGTCGCTTCGACCAGACGCTCAGATAGTTTTTTGAAAACCCGAAGAGCCTCGGTTACTTAATTAGTAACTTAATTTAATTATAGGCTTGGAGAGTGGGTAGGTCTAAAAAAATTTCAAAGATTAAACATGTACAATTTTTTTTTAATTTGTTTGCACTATTGACCTATGTAAAGCCCTGTCTAGACTAAAATGGTGTAGGTAACCTTTCAAATTGTTTTATAAATAAATCTAAATCTAGTCGGTAGCCTAATCTACAAAAAAATGGAAATTTTTAGATTAAGTTTAGCATGATGAGACGCAAACTAGTTCTACAATCACGTTGAATGGATTAGATTTATATCTATAGCTGATAGATAGTATCAGCTATAGATGCCAAATTTTAATTAATAAATGTTTCTCTATCTCTATCTCAAATAATCTAGATAAGACACAGCTCACTCACCCAGCGTGCGGAAGACAATAGGCCTGCTTCTATACTTGTGACCTCCCCACAGCGCAGCCACCGTGACTTGGTACTGCGTGTCAGGCTCCAATCCACTCAGAATGACAGCATCAGAGTTCCCTGCCACTTCCAGTACCACTCTGTAACTAATGAACAATGAGTCAATCTCGACGTTTTGTGTTTCCAAGCTGAAGAAAGAAGAAGAGTGAAGGAACGGAGTCGAAAGTAATAAATGAACATAATTGTTGAAAAAAACAGGGTAAATCAGTAAAGTAACGTTCTAATAGAATAGAAATTAATCGTGCTTAACCAACAAACTCTCAAAAATCAGTTTTTAATTTTGTTTAACAAAAAAAGTCTCCTTTCGGTAATCAATTCTTAGTTTTAAATAAACCTTACATTAAACAAAATCGAAAACAGTTGACAAATGACCGAAGTTCTGGGTTCTGGTTCTGTAACTTAAAAAAATAATTCGCACTGCATCATCAGCGCTTTTATTATGGCTTGTATTGACACTGATATAAAATCAGTTTTTATGAGAACTCCTCACTTCAACGCAACAAGAGTTACGACGTTCAAGGCATTTAAACATATCATAAAGTTCAAAAGGTTGAAGAAGATCTTAAGTTTGTCGGCAGCATAAACCCCTCTGGGGCACTATCGCATATTTTGTTACGAAGTACTGGAATACGCTTGTGGTTCTTGGCAACTATGAAGGCGTGGAGAGAGTTTAGAACTTTTTAAAGAGAGTTCTTTAATTTTATTTCTTCAATGCTCGAAGCGTAAGCAAGGTAAACTATTAAATAAATTTCATTATTGCTTTCGATCTTTTGATTCCGTACACACCAATTTTAGGGGTTATTCCAGTTTTCCCCCTTGAAATCCCCCTTGAGGGGGAAAACTGGAAGTCAAAAAAATTAATTCCAGTTTTCCCCCTTAAGGGGGATTTGTCATGAATTTTAGCCATCTCTCGAAGGATTCGCTAAACTACCATTGCTCCCTCACCAAAGATTCTAACTCTGTCTAGTCTTACAAAAAATTGTATAAGTATAACAGTTATCTAGTACCCATAACACAAGCTTTGCTTAGCTTGGGGCTAGATAATGCTGTGTGAATTGTCCAGCATTATTTATCTTAAGGAAATTTCTATAAAACAGAAAATAAATATCAACTTTTTGTAAGTCATTCATCAACGAAACATAAATTTCACCTGAAAATAAATACGACAACATATTTCCGTCTTTTCATCACCTCAAATCCAATCTTTCGTTCCCCCGTCGATAATCGCCCATTGTGCAAAACTCCATCAGAACAAATTAGGGTTCCGTACACAAAGCCGTACAGCGCACGGCGGGCTTTGTTCAGGAAATTCATCGGTATTACAACATCCTGTTTCGGCCGGCCCTTTCCGTTTCAGTTTTTTCAACGTCTTTGATTTTATTTGGGCTATTGTTTCGGTGGTTTTGCTAAGTGGGAGGTAAATTGACAGGTTTATGGTACACGTTTTTCAAAACTTTTGCGTGGCTAGAGATAATTTAGTTACGCGATCGATAGATAGATATTTTAATAAATGTTAGATTTATTTTAACAGAATTCAAGAGAAATAGAAGTAGGGTCTACGTTCGGCTGTATGTTTTTTTTTCTTTTACGTTTGTTGCCAATTTCTCAATCGAGGATTGATTTTGATGATTTGGTTTTGTATAGAAAATGATTCAGGCATCGCGCTCTCGTATAAATTTTATTTCCGTGGGATTTCTATTTGGCCTGAATAACTTAAACAGTAGGTATTGAAATTATTATTGAAAACCATAATTTTTTTTATAAAATTGAATACTGTTTTTTGTCGGTTGGTTCTCAATGCACACATTCCTCTAATAATAACGTCCGTCAATCGACCACAATGAAAATAGGCCAGGAAGTAAATAGTCCGCAATTGAAAGGGTCCTTCAAGCATTTCACGATCAAAGAAAAATGACATGAAAGAAACCGCTAACGAACCAACAAACAATCAGGTTTGATTTTAGAAATGTTGAAATGGATGTTTTCTATGTATAATAAAAAATATCTATCTATTTAGTGTATTGTAGTATATCAGTTATCTAGTATCCATAACACAAGCTCTGCTTACCTTGGGGCTAGATAATGCTGTGTGAATTGTCCAGCATTATTTATTTATTTATTTTAGAAATGAAATGGTAATCTATTATTATTACTTACTGACTTACCTATTTCTCATGGACGAATAACACCTTATTAATAAATAATAAATAAATAATGCTCGACAATCCACTCAGCGTCATCTAGCCAGCTAAGCAGTGCTTTATGTTATGGGTACTAGATGACTGATATACATAATATAATACATTACATAGATAGATATTTTTTTTATTTATAGAAACGACCAGAACACCCGGAACAAATATTTTGTAGATCGTACAAACATTTGTCCCAAGGCGGGAATCGAACCCGCAACCTCCCGCGCCGCAGGCCAGCGTCTTGGGGACGCTTCCGACTGGTATTAATACGGATCAGTTAAGCTACCCGTAGATTGTTCGCAGTCTGCAGTAAGCTCAATTGTAAATACTAGTTCTAATTTGTTTCTGTTCTTTGATTGTAATCTTCTTTGATAATAAAGATAGTTTCTATATCGAATGTGTTGTTTGATCATCATCTCCGATGGCTGTGTGGGTGTGACACGAGTAATCGAATACCTACCTAGTCTATTGGTATATTCTATTCAGGTAATCAATTGGCGGCATGCAGACCATAAATTGGATTAGATTCCGCAACAATCACAGTATTAACTCACACTAATATTATAAATGCAAGAGTTTGGATGGATGTTACTAATTTGAAAAGTAACGATGGATCTTAAGTACTTTTACGTAGTGCGTAGGTCTAAAACTATGTATGCTTAACTTACATCAAGATCTAATTGCAAAAGTTAAAGTTAGTTTCAAAAGCCCATCACTAGACATTACTTTTTTGTGGGTGCCCTAACTGGGAATAAAATAGGTGCCGTAAATGTGGTACCTTAAAAATCGATGCCTAAATGGGAATACTTCCTTCTTTTTGCCAAAACTACTGAATGAATCAACTGAAATTTTGCAATGATGTAGGTACAAACCTACATTTAAGCAGGACTACTCGGTAAAACTACTGGGAATAGGCCAAAATTTCAGTTGATTCGTTCAGTTGTTTGTGTTTAAAGAAGTAACATCCACCCAGACTTTTGGATTTATAATATAAATAAAGCCTAGGTTTTATTCATATTTATAGCTGGGGTTATAGCTATAACTGCTTTATTATTAGTATTGTTAGACTGTGGGATTCCACAGCAGGGCAAAGGCCTCCCTTTCCTTCATTTATGTCAATTGATCGACAGAGGGACTCCAGGTTTAGGCTTACTGCTCCGTATCCCTAATATTCAATGATGTAATTTACTAATCTTTTTGTCTGTCCGTATATAGGTATGTCTGTCAGTCTGTGGCTTTTTCAGAACTAAATGGTTCGACGACGTGACCAATTGCTCCTTGTGAATTTATGATAAAATAGGCACAGCCCGCGGATTCGCATGCGTTTTTTCACCATAAAAAAGAAGCCTTTATTTTATTCAAGGTCAAGATCATCTGCGATCATCTATGCAAAATTTCAGCCCAATCCGTTCAGTAGTTGCGCCGTGAAGAACATCCAAACTTTTGCATTTATAATAATAGTTTGTGGTATGTGATTTGAATTGAACGAATCATCCTGACGTTTGACAAAAAGACAGTTAACAAGATCTAATTGCAAAAGTTACAGGTTATATCAAAAGCCCATCACTAGACACTACTTTTTTGTGGTTGCCCTAACTGGGAACAAAATAGGTGCAGTAAATGTGGTGCCGTAAAAATCGGTGCCTAAATGGGAATACTTCACTGTTTTCTAGTAAAGATTTTTAACGAATTTTGGGTAGAACCACCGATTTTTTTTTAATGTGGGTTGAAATGATGATATGTTGTGGTATGAAACGGCAAAAATGAAGTTGTGTTGTGAACCTGTGTGTTGCGAAACAGCGCTACACCGAAAATCGCGATCGAAGCCAAGTTACTACTCGCTGACAATTATGGCTGTCGCGACTCCATTGCTGTATTTATCGTACATAATCAATACCTGCGACCTGATTCATGGGGTTCGTGCAATGCGTATCATTCTGTTGTCATTGTTTGCATTCAATCTAGCGGAGGTATCGCACGTTGATCGAATTTCTACAAGCTTTTATTTAGCTTCACTTGTACTATTGACGTTTTAGCTAAGCTCGATACATGTCATGTAAATATGTGAATTTACAATTGTCCATTAAGGCGAATAGTAGGGGTGATAGTGGCGCCACTACATATTTAATTTAATCATTAAGTTACACAAAGGAATTATCAAAAAATCGGACCGCTCTGGTAGACGATACCTATCACAAGCTTTTATTTAATGTATCTGTAATAGTTTTGTTTTGTGTTATTCAATCAAAAACCTTGTTTGGAGAGCTTGGTGGCCACCAATAGGAACGAAACTCTTGAAACAAGTATCTGCCTAAATAATACAGTACAAAACTATTAAATATACATTTAAAAAAAGCTTATGATAGATATCGTCTACGCGCGGTCCGATTTTTTGATAATTCCTTTGTATAACGTAATTATAAAATTAAATATGTAGTGGCGCCACTATCACCCCTACTATTCGCCTTAATTTTTTGGCCGTTTAATATCTGAGCATCTGATCGAAGCGACGCGTGACCTGAGACCTGGTGAGTATCTAGCGCAGCGCATCAGTATTTCCATACAGCGGGGCAATACAGCGAGCGTCTTGGGGACGCTTCCGACTGGTATTGATATGGATCAGTCGAGCTACCTGTAGATTGTTTGCAACAGTCTGCAGTTAGCTCAGTTGTTTCAATTGTTAATGCTAGTGTAATATTCTTTGTGAATAAAGGCTTCTGACTTTTAAATTTTGCACGGTTGTTCAATTATGAAGCAATAGGTATCTCTTTTAAAATGGCAGGAAAACACCAAATGTTACAGTTAGGGCTATGTCTCTTGCGAGGGAACTTCTCAACCGTTTAGCGGTAACGGAATCAATAATTTGGAGATGATCTTGATAACAGTCAGAGATAAATACTTTCAGTATTTGAAAAGCTACGGGAGAGCAACGGGTTCAGAAACATTTCATTTGAACCAAAAAAATTGACGACCTCTGTGGCGCAGCGGGCGAACGTCTGCCTGCGACGCAGGAGGTTGTGGGTTCGATTCCCGCCTCGGGACAAATGTTTTTACGATCTGCAGACATTTGTCCAGGGCGTTCTGGATGTTTTCTATGTATAATTAAAAATATATATCTATGTACCTAGTGTATTGTATTAAGTATATCAGTTATCTAGTACCCATAACACAAGCTCTGCTTGCCGGGCTAGATAATGCTGTGTGAATTGTCCAGCATTATTTATTATTATTTATTTATATATAAAAGTAGCCGATCACAACGTTGCGTAAAATATTAATCTAAGCTAAACAACATTTAAAGTTTTAAACTCCATTCATAAACAAGTTTAAGCGTAGTACTTAACGCAACTAATACTACATAATCTTTACAAACTTCAACCTTTATTATGGGTACCTAACCAGATGAGGAAAAATACAATCCCTATTTCCACCTTGAAGTACCACAATAGTACTCATTTATGTATTAGTGCTCCATAAATCTACTAAAACATTAACAAGTTAATAATAAAGGTGTTTTCCTCAATCCACAGGAGGTTTATTAAACGGGAAACTGTCTTTATTTCTTAAGTAAATACCTATTAACACTTTAGCATTGTTCTCTTACATTTGCTTTGTTTCCACGATGAATTTGTTCGAGCTAAACACGCCAAAAAAGACGCTTAAAATGAATCTATCAATTCTATGATTTAGGTACTTCCAAGCCAATTGGTTCACATCTTAGACTTAGTCTTATTTCCTGTGGTTAATAATAAAGAAATATGCACAAACCACAATTTTTTTAGCAGGTTGGGAGTAATAATCGTGTCACCGCCTCTATAAAACTAATGATATGCTATAGCCAAGCCCTCATCAGCCCGGAAATTATGTCAAGTTCCAATTTCCTCGATGTCAGCGAACTAAAGACGGCTTACTGTCATTATCATATTCTTGTGGTTAAGGTTGTATTTCACCTATCCTTGGCTTGTGAATGGAATTCGGGTAAAAATAGGTAAGCTCCCCCGAAGGTTCGAGGTTCGAGTAAAAATAGATAAGCTTCCTAAGGTTTATCCATTTAAGCTGTTCGTCCACCGGATCAGAATTGGAACGTACGCAACGTTTGTTGCATACGTTAAGCGTACGTAAGCAGCGTTGTTGTCACAATATGAATTTTACATCGCTATCGACAGATATGGCGATCTTGTGCACGCTGTACCATAAAAATCAATACAAAGCAAGAGATACAATGTTACAGGGCAAGTATCTACAAGCTGTCGTAAAATATGTCACCATCGTAATACGGAATATCGAGTTTGCTATTATCTCGTAGATTATATTTAAGAAGTGATCCAAATGCAATGTACTATTTAATTTTACCTAACATTTATGAAAAGACGAGTCACCAACATAAACTGTGGTTTAATGGTGGAACATTGATAAACACTACAGGTGCTTTTCTAAAGAAATATTTTATCTATTTTATTCTAAGTCCTTACGTTCCGTACACTCCGATGCAGTGGACGCGTTACTTTATTCTGACTTGTACTGCGTAGTTAGTATGAGTTTGCACAGTACCAAAACGCGCAAGTTTTCGCTGACTATTCAAAGTTGTACTGCTAAAAAGCAACAAACCACTCAAAATAATTTTAAAACGAACAAAATAATTGGATCGATGTCAATCTATGGAAAGAAATTAATTCGTGTCAGTATTCGGTGGGGCTCTGCGCTGAGCAACAAGACGCTAACGGGAAATCTTTTATTGTTTTCGTAAATTAAGCAAAACTCATCCTAAGGTCTTTGAGCTGTAATTTGACTGTAGTCATAACTGTTGACTCTTTGCTTTTTCTTATTTTTGTACCAAAGACTATGTACCCGCAATTTTTTTTAGCACTATTGTGTACAAATTAAATTAGTTCTGTGCACAGAAACGTTACTGTGGTTCTTTGAAGTCATACAACTAATGGTGCAAAAAGTATCATATTAATAGGTGGTATGGGTGTCTTCTCTATAAATCTCTGTCTGAATGTACCTATCAGGACAATTAAACAAAGAATCGTGTTGACCTAAAAATCAGTCGCAATAGAGCCACATCGAGGCTCGAAGTACCGATTCTGAAATCAAGCTCTAGGTCGTAGCGAAAAGTAAACCCGACAATAGTAGGATAACATTTAAATTTTATCAGTAAACATCTCTGTAGTTTTGTTCAGAATTGGTAGGTACATCGCAATAGTGGTATGGAGTAGACAGCCTAGTTTCACTAGTTAATGAATTGCTAATTGAATTTATAATCTAGAAATGTAATTAAATAAACTAAGGAATCCTGCAGACTTCAAACGGAGATTTAAAAGGTCTTTTTAAGGCAACAAAAAATGGAAATGGTTAAGAAAGAAATACAATTACCAGGACTTTTGCGATTTGTTTGGATAGAGGTCAATTGCTGCCTTTTGTTTATAGACGCGTAACGAAAGATGATAAATTATCGATTATACTTTTCATAATACTGATATACTTTTATACTTGTAGGTACATTACACTATACTATTTATTTATTTATGTATATAAGTACCTAGTCTAATTATTTTTATTCATATATATTTATATACACATTTATATTTGTTTATTTGTTTCTATTTTGTATTCATAATGGTATGTATATTTTTTTTTACATAGTCTTCGGTACACCTTTCTTAAATTCAAATAATTCTTTCCATCCAAAGGTTGCCTGGAAGAGATCGCTTCTAAGCGATAAGGCCGCCCATTGTACTTGTCTCGTGTAATGTCTCCTTGTAATGTTATTTTTATGGTGTACAATAAAGCATTTTTGTATTGTATTATATTGTACATTAAACTTGATTTATAAAATAATCTCTATTTTACAATATTCCCTTTCGAGCGGCGATGAGCTGTACTCTTTAGATCTCGCAGCTGATAAATATTCAACAGCTAGTGGTGTACGGATTTAAATATTGAATATTAAAGGTGGATACTACGCAGTTCACTGAATTTTCAAAGCCTTACCGTGTTTTTTCCAGAGTTAACTCCACTTAAACTTTATAAAATATCCTCCTATTTTTATGTGTCAAATGTTTGTTTGTACTATGGACTTAGTTGTATGAAATAAAAATATATTAATTAATTCATTCATTCAAAGGATAGCTTGACATAACATCACATCAAGAAACTTTTCCAGTTCAGAGCTGGACAAAGGCCTCCCCCATTAAGCGCCTTATTCTTAAATTATTAATAGATGGTCATGCCATCATCCCCACGATGGGCATGGGGGTGCGGGATCGCAGTACTTTGGTGGATTTGTTCAGCAAGAGGCGCCTTTGCCCGCCCAGCTGTGGATTTTCCTCGGTTCCTTCTTATGGCACCAGCGGGAAGAGATGGGGTGGTGCAAACTCAAAACCGACACCACACATCCCAGGTGACATTAGGTACATAATAACACAGAATAATTGATTTGATTGTCCTTGATATTATTTGGCACGTTTGTAGATTTTGCCTATTAGTATAGTCTACGGAAAATTCGACTAAAACAAAAACTACACTACGACTAAAACTAAATTGTCATTAGTCGAAATGTTTTTAGTCGAATTGTGTTTTAGTCTAATTGCTTTAGTCGAATTTTCCGCAAAGCATTAGTATAGCATGTAGTAAAACGATTCATATCAATCATAAATAATTAACATCATACCTGCATACTTGTAAAATACAATCCACGTTTAGCATTTTTCATAAATGTAAAACATGTTAATTCTGCATTTTAATACTATGTTGAAGATAGCATGATTTAACTTTCATTTCATGCTAAAGCTAAACTCTCACTCAACCAATACTTAAAGGAAAACCTATAAACTTAGATTTCTTGTTCACGGAATATGGAAATACAATTTAAAGGATATCAAGTTCTACGATATCTTATTTCCAGGCGATTAATATAGTCCTGTTATGATAGAATGGAAATTTCTACATAACATGAAAGATATGGGATTTCGTAGATATCAGATAAAGATTAAACATTAAGGTTACTAGTAATAGGCACCAACTACCAAGCAAGTGCTTCTTAATTCCAAGTTTTTTACAAAATATTTTGTATTTATTCAAGAAATTACATCTATTCTTACATGTATGACGTATATATTATGACAATTCAGTATATTATGACATAATGACATACTAGTTTCATTTTTTATACATATGAGTACCTACATCTGTAAATACAAAAAGATGAAGGGAAACAAAAGCTTAAAACAGGTATAGTTAGACAAATGTATGCAATAGGTATGTATTTCCTGATCATAACGAAAAACGACTGCTACAAAACATTTTTATTCCTAGAAAAGCAGACTGTATTTTCGAACGAAGACAGTTCCAAGGAAACTCTATTATTTATTTCTTGTTACTGGAAGGTAACATAAATCTAGATGTAATTTACAAATCAGGTGGCTGACTTTCTAGGTCAAACCTCGGGATTTTCATGACGAAATATTCAGAAACATTACGATGGCTAAGGTTGTATACATTAAGGTGATCCTACGTGGTAGCTCGTGCTACGACGAGATGCTACGAAGATACTTTTTACAATAATCTACGTTTGGCCATCATTATCATCACCATTCTAAAAGATCTCGGTATAAAATCAACTCTGGTTACTTTCAACACTCGATTGAATTACGATTCAATCGATCAGGGAATGTAAATCCAAGTTTTTTTCCTCGGTCCCGTGCGAAAAATAAACAATTGATAATAAATATTTGAATTTGATTGACTGTCAGGTTTATGAACAACCTTGTTCAAATCTTGTAATTTCCGAGTTGCTTTAAATACGCTATCAGATTTTAATAACCTTAACGTAAATAGACAATATAAAAACGCTGTCTCGTCATATTTTCTGCATTTCAATAGGATTTTTCCCATGATATTTCAGAAAATTGTGAACAAACGAAATGTTTTGAGTAGTGAATAGCGCTGAATAAAAAAATATTTTTATTTCGAAATGTAGAGTCGAAGCTCCGGTTTTATCATCAGCATAAGATTTTTCAAGTAATAAAGATCACTAAAATGAAAGAAAGCTAGAACATACTGATTTGTCTTAATATTTTCCCAAACCTTGTTTGGAAATATGTCACTGGAGCGGAACTGTAGAATTAAGGCCTCTTCTCTTATCCACAACATACAAAATGAAAACCAAATACCCGAAGAGAATATTGAGTTTTTTTTTCAAGTGAAAGGTCTCTAAGGGGTCAAATTTTATTTTCACAGCAACTTTTCCTTTTTCATTAAATGAACGAATAGGCACTGGGAAAACGAATATTTTATCAATCCCTGCCAGCTAAAGTACGTTAAATATTTAATTGAGGTATTAAGTTCCAAACCGGTGCTTAATTTGCTTTTAAATCATCAATGTAAAATATAAATTCTACTGCTTTTACAATACAGTTGAAATTGGTTTGCTACAAAACTTACCTTGTCAATTAAATTGTCAATGTTTGAGACTTGTTAAAGAGAGTTGAAATGTGTGTTAAAGGTATTATTTGGATTGAATAACCAGACGTATATTAATAAGGTACTTAAACCTAAGATCCATCCAGGATATACAGTCATTCTTTCAAGTACCAAATAGGTATAGTATTCAAGTAGTAGTAGTATTCAAGTTTCAAATAGACGTATGGCCCTTATACGATGCTAAGTAAGGATATACGCTGATTTATGTGTGATAATACATCATCGACATGATCATCAGCCCGTATATTGTACATCTTGATTGAATAACCAGACGTATATTAATAAGGTACTTAAACCTTACTTATCCATCCAGGATATACGAGTACATTTATTTTTTCAAGTATCAAATACATAAATTCGATTCCCGCCTCGGGACAAATATTTGTACGATCTGCAGATATTTGTTCAGGGTGTTCTGGTCGTTTTCTATGTATAATAAAAAATATCTATCTATGTACTCGTATATTATTATGTATTTATCTAGTACCTATAACACAAGCTTTGCTTACCTTGGGGCTAGATAATGCTGTGTGAATTGTCCAGCATTATTTATTTATTTATTTATAAAGTATTCAAGTAGTAGTGGTAGTTTCAAATAGACGTATGGCCCTTATACGATGCTAAGTAATGATATACGCTGATTTAAATGTGATAATGGTAAGACATCATCATCAGCCCGTACACGTCCACTGCTGGACATAGGCCTCCCCCAAACGACGCCACAAATAGCTGACCTGAGCCGCCTCCATCGACTCCCTGCGATGTCGTTGGTCCATCGAGTGGGAGGTCTTCCTCTAATGATAAGATATAGGTAATCTGAACTCGGACATTCCTGGTTTTAAAAAAGGCTTACTATAAAATGTCAGATTATCTAGCTAGAGGATAAAAAAGCTTGGGAGGAGTTTTGCTCCAACTCGAAAAATAACAAATTACAGGCTAAAGGTTTCTTCGTCGCTTCTTTACTTTAGTCTACATATCGAAGCGACAGAAATCAAAAATCTTTATTTCAGTGTCAGTGTTTAGTTCTATAATTTGATCCTTTCTAAGTGTACATTTATTGTATTTATGGAAATGAAGTTTTTGATTTTGATTTTTGAGAGAAAAACAAAGCCGCGAGAAAAAGCTTGTCTCAAATAAATTCCCATCGCGGAATAAAATCATAACAAATAATAATGTAGAACTTATTGAACTCCGAATTCGATACAAATTCAAAGCTCAATATTAAATTTCGGCAAAGCACTGAGGCGGAAAGTTCAATTAATAATGTTCTCGGATTTATCGAAACTTAATAAATTAAAACTTTTGATGATTAGATGAGCTCATTCTCCGCAATACAGGATTTACCTAGTGCGAAGGCCGATGGTAAATTGTAACCTGGATTCTTTATACATTAATAAATATTTTTTTAATTATTTTTTCAAATTTTCATAGGGGAGTCCTAATTCTGCAGTGGACTAATCTAGGTTATTGATGGTGATGATGATATTCGGGGTTTGATAGGTACCGGAAAAGTCCATAACGATCTATAACGAATCTATTAGGACACCTTTTAGACAAAATAAGTACGAGCTCCAGTGAACCAATCGGAAACATAATATTTTTAATTATGACGCAAACTAAACATACAGCTTAGCATGTTTTAATTACCTACCTTTTGTTTAAAAACTCATTAAAGTTTGGGCATGAAAACCGCAGAAAAGTTGCGGCAAACATTCATGTTCTTACAACAGCTATTCTTTAAATAATTCTTGTAGGTCACGCATATTTCCGTGCATTAAAAAGTTATGGAGGAAGTTGATTAAGGTTATAATTTTCCTTAAATTCCGTTCTGAAGCTAATTTGAATTAATATTAAAAGTTGTGTTTTGGTACCACTTGTTAAAGTTGCCATTCTTCTATTTTTTTATTTGACAGTCGCTTACAAAAGTCCTATTTATGCCAGAAGATGCGTAGGTACGTCATTTACAAAAAAGCGCATTTTTTTAGTTGTAATAAAAAAAATACGCTTTTTGGCATCAGCTTAATTTAAACGCTTGATGATCATTTCCAAATTGTAAATGTTCTGTCACCCTCTAGATAAAAAAATTGAACTTGGTAGGTATTCGGAGGTTATTATATTGGTCTAGCTAGACTACAGAAATATTACATTTGAAATGTAATATTATTGTAATATTGTAATAGAAATGTAACATTTCTGTGAGCTAGAACCCTGCGGGCAGTCAACATGTCAAAAAGCCCAACGGGACTATAATTTTGATGTGAATTTATCTAGTTACATAGATTATGTAGCTAATCATGCAAGATTCGCTTCTAGCAAATCACACGAAAGCAACACCAGTCTGGGCGTGCTCGTAAAAACGAAAATCTATGTTTCTGATACATGAACAAATACCTTAGTCTTGTGTAAGTGACATAAGAGTAGGTTTTACACATGTACAAATACCTTAGTCTAGTGTAAGTGACATAAGAGTAGGTTTTACACATGTACAAATACCTTAGTCTTGTGTAAGTGACATAAGAGTAGGTTTTGCACAAAAACTAATCAGAAACTTTAATTTTCGTTTTCCGAGTAGCCCCTCTGCAGTGCAATGTTAAAAGCACTTGCAGCTACGTATCCCTTCAAGTCATTCCAACAAGGTTTAAAATAAAACAAAAAAACACAGACCAACAAAACAAAGAGTGCAGATAGAAATAGACATAGACACAGAGGCATAGAGCTCTTAATCCTACAACGCTCACCTGGCGTCGGAAGGTTTGTATGTGACGTCATACTTTTCGACCAGTTCCGCTGTGGTGGACCAGGATACCCTGACAGTGGTTGGGTTGAGAAAGGTCACGGTTATGTTCTCGGGGATACCCGGGCCCATTGATCCTGTAAAAATGATGAGTAAAAGTATGTGTTCCTTGAAAACTGGACTGAACTAGGGATGAGTTAGCCAAATGACAGCATCACACTAATTACACTTATTATAAATGCGAAAGGATGGATGGATGTTTTTTATCTCTTTACGCCAAAACTGCTGAATGGATCAGGCTAAAATTTTGCATACAGGTAAGTCTTACCCTGGAAACATAGGCGACTTTTTATCCCATAAATCAGTTCCCATGGGATAGAAATAACCTCAAAACGTTTCCATAGAAACGCGTGCGAAGCCGCGGACAGAAGCCAGTAACTAATAAACCCCTCGAAGCAAAGAAATTGAGTGGTGTCAGTATTGGCAAAATTCCTAAGCATAAACCCTTATAACATTATCCTCAGAATTATCCCGTCCAAGTCTTTGGTCCTGCACCTGACCTCTCCCCTGTCGTGTCTGTCTGTCGTCCCATCGGATTAATAGAGTGAGGGATTAGAAAGTGCACCTGTGTTTGAGCACACACTTGTGCACTATGTCCTGTGCATCTGGGTTATCTCCGATGAGACTGGCCGGTGGTCGAAATTCGGCTAGGAGGACATCAACCTCCGAATAACCAAACGGCCAAATTTAATCAACTTACGCCTGAATACTCAAACGCCACTCAGATTTTACCACGTCTCAAGTGAATTTTTGACAGATTTTCATTGAAAACTGTCAAAGAATCACAAATTAAGACGCGATTAAATCTGAGTCGCGTTTGAGTATTAGAGTACAAGCTTAAATTAGTTTTCATCGTCATAGTTTCCTTATATCACTGATTCTTTTAAAATTTCATTCATAAATAAAAATCTAACGATTAAAAAAGTCAGACTATAGGTATTTTTAATTGCAAGTGTTCTTGTTAAACTTTATAGAAACAACTATCTTCAAACTAATAAATCCAATTCACGTTCAGCTATCGAATTTACATTTCTAATTACATTTAGCAAAGTTAAACTAGGAGATCAAATACTGAGAAGGATTTAAATTAAATTCTGTGAAGACAAATACCCGCTTTTAATTATAAGGAGGAAAAGCTCTACCTTAGTACCTACTATTGATATACTTTACAGAAATTTAGATCTAGGTCTTGATCTATCTTAAGAAAATAATAGTTTTAGGGACGTGTTTCAAGAATTCCAGATATTTTTTGTAAACAAAGACTTTGAATAAAAGCATAACAAGAACTTATAACAATAGACGATAAGACCAGGTCACAGCTTGTTAACCTATTAACTTAAACAAAAATTTCAAAAACGCATAATTGTACACGCGCAGCAAAAAAGGTGTTAAAAATAACGAGTTTGAAAACGTAGGAAAGTGAAATGAAATGATAAATGAAAACGGTCAAAACCAAAACTTGTTTCGAATTTCTGTGATTTTTTCCGATTATACGATACCGAGTCGTAAAAGACTTCCCATCAATCAAATTTCTTTGATTTTTCCCCTTTGCTTACACAAAATATCTAGGACTTCTAGAACCGAGTTAAGCCTTTGTTTTATAATATTCTGAAATTGTTGTTTCTAAAATAAACACTGAACAATACACTAAAATATTTAAAATAAAGTGAATTTCCATCGCACATAGTATACCTACTTTCCGATTGCTATGCTACCATGCCCATAGGAATGTTGTATCCAATTTTAATCATGTGTAAGTGGTAAAGTGTATCGCGCATGTAAAGTTATTAAAAATTGTATCGTTTTATAGCCCGTAAACTGTTTATCAAGCATAGAGCGGCATTAGAACATTGTTTTCTTTTAAGGAATAAAAAGGGCAGAAGTGCTAACCACGCGACCATTTTTTACATCGGAAAAGTTTTGTGCGTGAGCTTTTCCTTTATTTTTCTTTTGTTGGGCTAATTATCCTGTCACAACATATGAAAGTGATTCTTACGAACGAACTTTTTATTTTAAAATGAGAAATTCAAGGTTTTATAGGACATTCTTGTATTTTATTCATTTTGAGCACAAGCACGAGCAAATTTCTGGTTATTATACTTATATAATTTCACAAACTTGACTTTGCTCGAGTAGAAACTGTTTTTGTGGTCGGTAAGGTAATGGTGACAAATAAATAATATACATGTGTGTGTAACACATTTCACACCACAGTAAATATCTTCAATCAAATGAACATTGAATCGGTGGAACAAGGGGCCTTTTTAGTTTTTAAGAATAAGACTTGCTAGCCCAAGTTCAGTTTTGAACTTGCAGTCGTAGGATGCGCAGTATAGTTGCCCAGAATATACATTTGGCAGGGCAACTCGCCCGTGGGCCCGTAAGGCGGGTGAGATTATCTCTTACCCGTGTAGGATACGTACCGGCGTGATGGTCGATAGGTATTTAGGTAGGTAGTAGATATCATAGGTACGTATCGGGCATGGACTAGACGAAGGAGGAGTATGAGTGCAAGAGTAAAAGCGGCGGCGGCGTATGTCGCGCCTACCGGACTACTCATGCCATGCCGCTTGTGTAATAGCGAAGGTAGGGTATTTAGACAGGTTGTAGACATCTAGATAGATAAGTATCGGCATGGATAACACGAAGGAGGAGAGTGAGTGCAAGAGTGAAAGCGGCGGCGTATGTCGCGCCTACCGGAGTACTCATGCCATGCCGCTTGTGCAAGAGTGAAGGTATCTAGTAGATAATTTAGATAGGTAAATACGTACCGGCGTGGACAAGACGAAGGAGGAGCATGAGTGCAAAAGTGAAAGCGGTGGCATATGTCGCGCCTATCGGAGTACTCATGCCCTGCCGCTTGTGCAAGAGTGAAGTGAAGGTATCTAGTAGATAATTTAGATAGGTAAATACGTACCGGCGTGAACTAGACGAAGGAGGAGCATGAGTGCAAAAGTGAAAGCGGCGGCATATGTCGCGCCTATCGGAGTACTCATGCCATGCCGCTTGTGCAAGAGTGAAGGTATCTAGTAGATAATTTAGATAGGTAAATACGTACCGGCGTGGACAAGACGAAGGAGGAGCGTGAGTGCAAGAGTGAAGGCGGCGGCGGGGTGCGCGGGCGGCGCGCGCCGCATGTCGCGCCCACCCGACCGCTCATGCCATGCCGCTTCTGTAAAAAAAAAATTCATTATTATTTTACTAAAGGTTATACTAGCACAATGGTTAGTCATCTCCTAATGTCTCCTATGCTTAAAAGGTAAACGAATGGCGACAAATAAATGCGTAAAGACCTTTGATCTTTAAGTCGATGCTAAACATTACTACGTACATTTTGTTTTTTGTAAGCTGCCAGTACCTAATTAAAGCCTTCATGCCGCTGGTGACCAGCTTTAGCATGAGCACCATACCACCATTTCTCTTAAAAGTCGGCTACATCAAAAGTATTGAGGTTGCCCGCACTACGCGCTTTTCTATGCGGCGTATTTTCTATTTTAATCATGACTATAAATTGATTAGATAGTGAAACCTGGCCCTAACTGTTGCAAATTAATTTTACTCCTGCCATTTTACCCTCCAAACACGCACATTGTCGTCTAACACGTGACCTTACCGAACTTAGTTGGAGAGTAGAACTTAGATTAGTTTAGTTGTTGATATGATAAGGCATAGTTCAAACGCGAACTTCGCTGAGTGATATAAATTGAGTTGTCTAATATTAGACTGTGTTATAAATATCTTTATTCACAAAGAAAATTTGAATCAAATAATACAAATAAATTGAACTAGTATTTACAATTGAAATAATTGAGCTAACTGAAGACTGTTGCAAACAATCTACAGGTAGCTCGCGTCCCCAAGACACTGGATGCATTGCCTCGCTGTATGGCAATGCTAATGCGCTGCGCCAGATACTCACCAGCTATCGGGTTACGCGTCGCTTTGATCAGACGCTCAGATAATTATTTTTTTTTAACTCGACGAGCCTCGGTACCCCACGGACCTAGGGACTGTGTTATATTAAAATTGAATGAAATAAATCTGCAGCATCATCCAGTCCCAAGCTAAGCAAAATGCAGCAGAAATGTTATAGTTAAAGTGGAAGTGAAGCAACCATCGACCCCTTCGGTTAGAACTAGTTAGAACTAGCTAACGGCGCTAGAGACCGTAGGAAGTCCCAAAGATTTTCGACTCTTACGTCTCTTGACCTCGTGGTGTTTAGTTAGCACATTCCCGTACTGAGGGAAGGATGCGGGTTCAAGTCCCGTCGAAGTCGAAATTTTTTGCGATATTATTTGATTTCTTAGAACTATTGTATTAATTCCTATGAAACGTCCTCCTCTTAGACAGACACAGCTAAACCTCTTGGCCGTCGACGAGTGGTACGAAAATCCCTACACATTTAGAAATAAATATAAACTAGAATTAACTAAAACACGTACTGATTACGCAGGAAAACAAATTGTATACGAGGGAGTGCAGATAACGAATACTGTGCCCAACGAGCTCAAGGAATGTGCTAGCATAAGCATGTACTACTTCAAATTGTTTAAAAAATACATTTATAGCCTAACTTATACATAAGGTTATAATACCTTACTACTACTGCGTACTAATATTCGCTTTAGCATAATTTTTAAGAACTTTTTGTATCTATAGGTGAACATTTTTTGTTTTATGAGAATAAACATCTTTAAACCGAAAAAGGCGGTGCCCTGCGATCGCCAAGTAAGGGAACTCACGTGTGTGGATTAAGGCATTACCTCCTAATGAGAAGAGCCTAAAGACGCTTATTAGAAGAGGCCTATGTACAGCAGTAGACTAATACACAAACTGTAGGCCTAGCACAAGGATCGTTGTCTTTGGTAGAATAGACAAAAACTTTTTAACAAAAAATTAAACCATCGGAAAAACGGACAAGCAAGAAATAATAAACATTTTTATTTAACCTCAATAACTAAGTTCTTAAACTAATGTAAGTATATCTAATTAATTATGAGTATCGCGAGGCGCGCGAGTTACACTCGCACTTGACGGATCTTGTTTCTTTAACCAACTAGGTACCTAGAGCTCCAATGTAAACATTTTGTGAATTGGCTAGATATTGTTGAATGGGCCCTATAGTAACGTAACTTTTAACTTAGCAAAAATAAAGGCAAAATCAACAATACACAATAGAAAAAGGGATAGGCAGAAAGGATCTTCTCGAAAACCAATTTTGTACAAGTAAAAAGCTGGTACTATACAATAAAACTGAATTTTCATTGAAATTGCAAAGGACAGTTTCCACGCTCCGTTTGTAATCACGTAGCTGTCACTGCACACAATCGTTCATAACACAAAGAGTCTGGGACCGAGTGACGTCACAGAATGATGTCATCCGGACACATTCAAGCTCACTGGGCAAGATGCTGATAATAATTTCAGAAACGAATAGCCAGGTGAAAGATTTTCTATATTAATAATTTCGGACCGGTCCACGGTAGACTCGAACGAAATGCACAACATTAATAACGTTTTGTTGGTATTTGAAACAAACGCAGGAGAATATAACTGCATGTCTCCTGTGTGTTGTATAAAGAAAAGATAACGAAAACAGAAGCGAAATGACAAGTTTGAAATGACTGCGAACTAGTGTTTGCGCTTTGTGTCAAAGAACAAAAGATTGTGCTGATTTCGCTATTGTAGACACTACCGTTTATTCTACTCCCACACGTTGCTATGGGAATAGTAGGTACTTTAACAATAGCTCGAAGCTTTGCACATGTTAAAAATGTAACGTAGAAGAGGAACCTTCTTTGTTATCATCATCATCAGCGTATACCAGTCCACTGCTGGACGTAGGCCTCTCCTAAGTAACGCCGTAGCGTTTTCAGCTTGCCGCATCTATCATCTGCCTGCAGTCTTTCGCAGGTTGTCATCGCACCTGGTCGAGGGGCGTTGTATACTACGTTTGTCGAGTCGCGGTTTCCGGTAAAGAATTCGTTATTACCCCAGCGGTTCTTCGTGAAATATGGCCGGCCCACTGCCACTTCAGCTTGCTAATTCTTTGACCTATGTCGATCTTCTTGGTTATAAATCCTAGTCATATAAAGAAAGCGAAAATGTACAGATGTCTGATTCGCGCGTCTAAACCGCAGTCACCCTGAAGATGTCCCTCGTTAAGGGATGAAACGCTGGTTCCAACACATAAATATAGTTCGTAGTCCCCGCTTACATCCGTGATAATTTGTCAAACTACGATAGTTTTTTATAGTAAAATAGAAACCTCCAATAGTTATCAGATCTACCTATTGGACGACCATTGTGACTCAACCCGCACAGAATTAGGTCATTTCATTGATCGAAACGACTACATTAGCACTCCAATTATGCTCATCGTGGCCCGGAGCGTTTGTTTTGTGTTGCCAAATTGTGTAATTAGATTGAGCAAACAAAAGTAGATGGGTAAACATAAGTAGATTAACCAGGAGTTTTGGGGTAAATTTAGAGCGGGTTCATTTTGCCTGTATTTGTGTGTCACACTTTTATTTTTATTTAAATGGAAAATTTCATCTCTTTTAACAAATTAAATTCTTAAAAAGGTTCTTAAAATCGAATTAAATTATACAATAAAAAATCCCTGAATTTAAAGTCACTTTAAAATCAGGGATTTAACAACTTTTACGGAAAATCAAAGAGACATTAGTCGTAGTAGATAGTAGCTATCGTCATAACCTTTCTTTATACAATTATCTAAAGAGACTGGTATATGGTTGAATCTATTCCCCCAAACAATCAATTGCACTGAACCACTGCTATTTTTCATTGAAAAAGATATTATTTTAGACGACAACCAACCATCTACATTATTCTAGATGGTTGGTTGGGTTGATGAGAGTTCTAGAACTCGAGATATTTCATCAATCATTGGATCAATTCATCCTTGTCATAGCCTAACTTGAGACAAACAATTTTGATGTACCTAATCGATAACTGGATGCCCTGGACGATCCAAAACTTAACTTGATAAGGACGCCAGAACTGATTTCATTTGAACTACATTATAACTAGGACAGTGCCAACCCTAACGTGAAAACTTAGGAGTTATTTTAGCTTAAACCTTTCGTTAGCTGCTTTGCTAATAAGACACTGTTTAAACCATTTTGTACTATAAATTTTGTGCAGAATGCTTGTATTTTTAACTAAGGTAGGAGTAGGATTGTGTTCACTTAGAACAAATTGGATGAATTATTATTACTTAATTAAATATTGTATTTTTTTTGTATTATATATATTTTCAAACTTAAAAGTACATTACATTATAATGTTTCTGCCAAACTGTGCAACAGTTTGTCGGCAGATATGATACATAGTTAGGCAAAAACAAAACAATTGATCAAAAAAAAATTCACATCGTTATTATTTTTAGAAAATAAATTTTATAAACAATAGTCATAGTTTTAACTAAATCTCCCTAAACAGTTATGTTTCGAAAGAAGTGACGTCATTCAAGACGCCATGACAGTCTTGAGCGTTTTTGAATTAAATTGAAATTGTTTTTTTATGCAAATAAATATCTTAAATATTCGGTATTTTTAAATATTCGGTTTTTGGAGAAAAATGGGTATAATTATACCAATTTTTCAAATTACGTGAATTAGCCTATTATTAAGGTACTTTGCAACAAACGACTGGACTCGTTTGGCAGGGGACACGAGTCTCAGATCTAGTCGGATGTGTTAGATATGTATGCGTATAAAAATCATAACATTACCAGTCTTCCTTTTTAAGCCCCGAAGCAAAAATAAAGGGGTGTTATAATAAGTTTGACATGTCTGTATGAATGCGTATATGTGTATCAGTCTGTGGTATCGTAGCTCCCAAACGGATGAACCGATTTTCGTTTAGTTTTTTTTTGTGTCATAGATAATTTTATCCCGAGTGGTCTTAGCTATGTTTCATGAAAATCTGTTCGGTTAATAAACATCGGTGGGATTTTAAAATTTATAACTTTGTCTTGTCTTTTTCAAGCTACATCTGTAGCTTGAAAAATACTCACTTGAAAAATAGAAGTACACTACCAAGTACGTTTATTCTTGTGAAAACTCGCGTCGAGACTTCAGAATCGAGATTTTACGACGACATATTTCAAAGTCTTCTTTGTGTCCATATTCGTTTCATGTTCACTGAATTCTTGAACATTTGCTGGTACGAGTATGTCATGATCTGATATTATTATCTTATCTGGGGATAAAATATATTTGTAGCTTCGGCTTGACACAATAGTTTGGACTTTATTAAATTTCTTTTCCTCTGTCACTATGTTCTTTTATATCCGGTTGCTACAATAAATGATACCCAATAAAGACTTGTAGAAAGTAGGTAGAACTTCCATCGCATCACACTAATATTAAAAACTAGTTTCTGCCCGCGGCTTCGCACGCGTTGTTTCAATGGAAACGTTAAAAAGTTACTTCCATCCCATGGGAACTGGTTTATGGGATAAATAGTATGTTTTATTACAAGCCTAGAACAACATTTATGGAAAATCAGCCCAATAACTCAGTAATTTTGATTTATTTTGTTGTCGCATTACACTATCATTATAAATGCGAAAGTTTGGATGGATGTATGGATGGATGGATGTTTGTTACCTCTTCACACCAAAACTACTGAACGGATCGGGCTGAAATTTTGCATACAGGTAATTCTAATCCTGAAATCAAACATAGGCTACCTTCTATCCCATAAATCAGTTCCCATGGGATAAAAATCACCTTTAAAAGTTTCCATAGAAACAACGCGTGCGAAGCCGCGGGCATAAACTAGTAGTTATGTAATATTTATGCATGATGCGAAAGTTTGAATGGATGCGTGTTTGTTACTTCTTCACGCCAAAATTACTAAACGGAACTACCTGAAATTTTGCAAAAGTACATGTATAATTATATACAATAAATCGGTTCCCATGTGATAGAAATAACCCTAAAACGTTTCCTTTGGAATGACGCGTGCGAGGCCGCGGGCAGAAACTAGTCCCCAATAAAACATTTCTAACGATACCAAACCAAACTATTTTCAGCTGAAAATCCCTGAAACCTTCTAAATCATTCATTCTCCCCACTGGTGTTAGCATTCACAAGTTCACTTCTTGATTTTGGGGTAAAAGGAAGGAATATAAAAGGTTTCTTGTTTGCATAAAAAGCCTTTATAAAATTGTGCCTATGAATAAAAGAACTTGGAAATCCGTTATTCATAATCTCTGGTTTGCTTTTCAAATATAATTTTGGGCGGAAATAATTCGTGCTTTTTAATGAATCGTTTACGATTTCGTTAGATTTCTGTTCTCGAATTGATTCGAAAGGAATAATCACCGCATAATACAGAATACCAGAAAAAGAAGTAAGAATCTTCGACTGTATTTTAAAGCCTCAGAACTCCATCATTTAGGTGGTTTATTGAACGATATAGATCTATTTATTTTTTCAATGGTACCCCCGTCCACTCAAAGATTTATTGTATTTTTTCAGAACTATTCGAGGATAGAATCCTGCTACCTATCAACAATGTCGGTTTTTACATTTTTGTGGACAAAAAGTTTGAAGCCAGTAAAATGGTTAAGCGGTAAGCCATATCCTCTACCTCACCTGAACAGCCTATAGGTATTTGTCCACTACTGGAAACAGACCTCCCCCTGATAAGCGCCTTATTGGCTCTTAACCCATGGTAGGCAATGCCCATAATCCCCACGCTGGGTCAGACTATGGTCAGGTCAGACCATTTCCGGTTTCTTTGGTTGTTGCGATTTTTACGTTCAGCTCAAATCAGTACAATATGTAGAATAAAAGACATAGTACGAAATCGCCTTGAATCAAGTTCAAGTTCAAGTTCTTTATTTCGTAACAATAATTAGGTTACATGTCAAATTTTTATAAATAATTCAAGCCAGTGGTAATACGCAACTTCGCCTTGAATCAAGCCAGTGGTAATACGCAACTGGATTGATTCTGTCCATTTCCCTAACAACACGTCAGACCCAATAACGCCCTGCGACGATAGGGTACGGGAAATATACAGAGATGGAGCTAGAAGTTAATTTTTGTGAACATCAAAACCAATAAGTGTTGCCGTTAATTCAATAACTGTACACTTTTATAAGGTTCCCATAGTAAAGACATTTATTCACAAAGAAAATTATACTAGTATTTACAATTGAAACAATTGAGCTAACTGCCGACTGTTGCAAACAGTCTACAGATAGCTCAACTGATCCATATCAACACCAGTCGGAAGCGTCCCCAAGACGCTGGCTGCATTGCCACGCTGTATGGCAATGCTGATACGCTGTGCCAGATATTCACCAGCTCTCGGGTCACGCGTCGCTTCGACCAGACGCTCAGATAGTTTTTTGAAACTTCCCATAGTTAAGATAACATGAAAAATAGAAACCTGTATTTCATTATTTTGAATTTTTTTAACCCACGAGGCGTGGACTATTTTTATCGGGTGTTTTTATGTGGTTGGCGGACAGTCATTGTTGACTAAAGCATGAAAACGGATAATGCAATTTTGATAAACGCGGTACCGAAATACTCGTCTGGTATTTTTATCAACATCTTGTAGGGTTTCGCCTTCTAATTTAACGAAAAAAGTTTCAACAGGATCCTTTTGAAAACTATAAAAACCGACTCGGTGTTAAACGCAAATCAAAAAATTACTGATTGCACGGCAAAATATTACTGCTTGTACAGCAAAATACTCAACTCAAGATCGGGCTCTGGAAGTAGTTCGCCACGACGCCCCCCCCCGGGGGGGAAGCGGGGGGGGGGGGCCGCTTCGCGGGTGTGGGACGCTTCCAGGTTAGTATGGTATCTGGTTAACTTGCTGTGCAGAAATTGATAGGTGATTCTTTAATTTGATATGCAATTTAAAATATTCCGTTTTCAATTAATCATTTTACTACCCGCGAGGCGTGGGTTTTATATTTCGTATGTGGTTCGTGTTTTTTAACGAATTGGTATTCACTCACACTCCATACTACCAGCCATTATATCGGATAAAGCGATTTTGATAAATGAGCTAACAAAATGCTTGTCAGGTCTTCTATGTGGTTTTTAGCCACATTTATTACGCCTTCGGCCTCACATTTGGCCAAAAAACAGTAAATAAGCGAGGATCATAAGTTGGGTTTTTCATAGCTTTCAATGCTTTGTTAAATGAATATCAGTGCAGTCGTTCTTATGCTTTGATGGTATTCATTAGCTCGGTATGCAAATTTTCAAGTAAATTCGTCGGGGGATGAAACACACGCGTCTTAATGGTTTTAATCCGATTACCTTAATGATCGGATTATAACCAACCGTCTGGACTGTCTTCTTGAGATTGTTCCGCCTTTTAACCGACTACCAAAAGGAGGAGGGTTATGAGATTGGCACCCTACGTATGCGTTTGTGTAGACTTTTTTTTATTGTTATAACCCAGGATACTCAAATGCAACTCAGATTTAAGCACGTCTTCGGATTTTTGACAGATTTTCGTTGAAAAATTTTCAAAAAATCGCGATTGTTTGTATCAATCATCACCCGTAGTGTGACAGGGTAACAACTTGCACAAGTTTACTTTATAAATGTCAACCAATACTCCGCCACATTTAGAGTGGCGGTAATAATCCAGAATCGAATCAATTCAACCTGTAAAATCACCAATCTCATACTTCAACCATTGGCCGAGGACTTCCAAATTCATCCTTAGTCCATTCAATATCTTTACCCAAAGGGCAAATAGATACCCTCGGCCAACGGGGAAAAAGAGCGCTTATAGCTCAATCATTGAGGTAGATTGACTATACGGGCTTATGGGTTATCTGGGACACTGCGTGGAAGATTGTTGCTTCTTAGAAAGAAAGATAATAAAGAAACAAGCCTTTATCAACAAAGATAATTACATTCAAATAATAGAAATATATTAGAACTAGTAATTTACAATTAAAACAATTCAGCTAACTGCAGACTGTTGCAACAATCTATGGGTAGCTCAACTGATCCATATCAATACCAGTCGGAAGCGTCCCCAAGACGCTAGCTGCATTGCCCCGCTTTACGGCAATGCTGATGCGCTATGCCAGATACTTACCAGTTCTCGGGTCCCGCGTCACTTCGAACATACGCTCAAATAATAAAAAAAAAAGTTTTATAGATTGTAAAAACTACATCGATAACAATATTTTTGTTATTATAGTGCGTAAACCCTCCCAGTCTGGGTTATTTCTAAAAAATCGCGTATTATTCGATTTCATATATGATACCTAACAAGATTGATTGCATTGCCCACTAAATAAGAGCTAGCAACACGTTTAAAAAAGGAGGCTTAGATCCAGCAGTGGACTGCTACTGGTGTTGTTGTTATTGTTGCACTAAAATACGAACATTGTCGTCATAAGAGCGTCATACCAATCGAACAAATGTGTATCGTATAGCTATCGTCACAATAGGTATGTTGGTAGGTAGCACAGATAACTCGGGCACGAGGAATGTGGTACGTGTGTAGAGCACGCAAATGGAATATGCAACGGCTGACTGATATTGAATTGCATTATCACCCTGACTTAATCGCCTCAGGCGAAGCAAAATGACCTGAGCTCTGAGTTTAGATTCTCGATGGCATCGAGACTTTCCAATTTTATGTGATACTAGACGATCGCCTCGCGTTTTCACCTGCGTAGTTCCCGTTCCCGTGGGAATTCCGGGATAAAATATAGCCTATGTCACTCCCTGAAAAGTAAGCCTCCTAACGGAGAAGGAATTTTTTAAATCGGTCCAGTAGTTTCGGAGCCTATTCAATACAACCAAACAAACAATCAAATCTTTCCTCTTTATAATATTAGTATAGAATAATAAATTGACGACCTCTGTGGCGCAGCGGGCGAAGGTCCGCCAGCGACGCAGGAGGTTGCGGGTTCGATTCCCGCCTGGCAATAAATATTTGTACGATCTTCAGATATTTGTTCAGGGTGTTCTGGATGTCTTCTATGTATAATAAAAAATATCTATCCATGTAGTGTATTGTATTATGTATATCAGTTATCTACTACCCATAACACAAGCTCTGCTTACCTTGGTTGGGGCTAGATGATGATGTGTGAATTGTCCAGCATTATTGTTTTTTATCTTATAGAAATAATATAATATGTCAAACTTATAAAATTTTAATGTGTAATGTAAACTATGGTATATACATTATACTAATGTATACAGGAATAATTATTTAGGTACGCAAAGTAATATTAATTGGATTACCTACGTCCCTAAGAAACAACCCGTTGGGTTTCTTCGGCGGTTTTGGCGGGTTCGGTTTATATTTGTTCGGGTAGTCCTTTAGACCGATATCAACTTTTCAAAATTTGATGAACAAAATAATGTAGTGAATTATTAAAAATTAATTATGAATCATTTAAGAGGGCGCATTGCGTGCCATTTTGTGAAAGGATAGGTATAGAATTTCGCTTTCATAGGTGCAGAACGGAGCATACGTTTTTAGAACGGCGTAAGCGCAAAAATTATGTTTTTGCTCATTTACAAGAAAACTAAATAGTACTATTTATGAAGAAACTGTATTAAGAAACCAAAGAATTAGTAAAAACCTACAAATAAAAACAAAATGATTTACTATAGACCGCAGGGTTTCTGAGATCTCGATCAAATTAGGTGCAAAAAAAATCGTATGTTTTTTTCGCAATCGTGTTTTCCAATTAAGGAACCGAAGAAAAAATGCTGAAGTTTATGTCAAAAAAAAGCTAGATTTTTTTACTACGGGGATCCCGTGAGTCTATAAGTCAGATCTAGGCCCAGTTTGACAAACCTGCTAGGTTCGTTCTTTAATATTTAGAAGTATTTAACACACAAATTAACTCGTAATGTTATATGTAACAAAATGAAGAATAAATAACATACTGAAATAATCACTCACTTTTATATCTATATACGTAACCTTTTAATTTAAAACATATAATGTCGTTATGCTACTCAGTAATTACACGGAGCACGTGTAATTTGTTCCAGAAGCTTCCAGTCAGTTCCAGAGGAGTTTGAACAACACTTCTATTAAAAAGTTAATGCTTTGTTCCACATTCACTTTGTCAATTAATTCTGCTGCGGGAACCAGAGGGCGCTTCTCCGTAAGTTTTCTTAGCTTGTTTAAATAATATAATAGTCTTGAAGATTTGCTTTTAACCAGATAGTTCTGTGAGCGAACTTATTTGCATTCTTATTCCTATGTTCGGATAGTTTAATTCTTAATTATTTATTGAACTAAATAGAACATAAATATAAAACCCAAAACTAAGAAGGAGTGGCAAAAGCGAGCTTAAACTTAAAAATAGTTCTCTTCCAGCAAAACTTATTATATATAAAATACAATACCTAAGTTCTTAATATATAAATAAAATAATTACAAATGTTTATTTTTGATCAATCCATGTTCCTCACCGCTTTTTAAATATGCAACTGTCTCTACAATGTTTATATGCCTAAAACAAAGAATAAACGATTTAAATAGAGAACATCAAGTCTGATTGGTTGTCTCGTGTAATATTCAATAGATCGTGTCACAAATAGGCAGGAGATTGACAAATATGATTGCTATTGATTACTGTTGAAACTGTTAAGGAAATGCAGCTATATTTTTATTGGAATAAAGTTGAACTCTCTTTTAACAATCTCCTTATCATGCTAGGTTATTTTTTGTACCTAATGGTTTAGAAAATTAGAACAAGTGTTATTTTTATTTAGTTTAAAAACATTGTATGGTTCTTTTCTAGATGACCTCCGCGATACGATGTGAAATTATGTAGAAGTGATAAAGAAAATTACAATCGATTATTAGAAATAAATAAGAACTAGTATTTACAATTGAAACTATTGAGCTAACTGCAGACTGTTGCAAACAATCTACAGGTAGCCCAACTGATCCATATCAATACCAGTCGGAAGCGTCCCCAAGACGCTGGCTGACACTGCTTGCCCCGCTGTATGGCAATGCTGATGCGCTGCGCCAGATACTCATCAGCTCTCGGGTCAGGCGATGTTTCGACCACACGCTCAGATATTTTTTTATAAACCCGAAGAGCATCGGTAACTCACCCCACGGACTTAGGGTCTCGACTCCAAAGGAAGCAAATGTGTAGTCTCTGTCGAGACCTGCATATTTGCGCCTCTTAAGATCTTCGGCCAAGAAGAAGTTATATAATTATTATTTAGAACTAGACGATCGCCTCGCGGTTTCACCCGCGTAGTTCCCGTTCCCATGGGAATTTTGGGATAAAATATAGCCTATGTCACTCCCTGAAAAGTAGGCTTCCTAACGGAAACAGAATTTTTCAAATCAGTGAAGTAGTTTCGGAGCCTATTCAATACAAACAAACGAACAAACAATCAAATCTTTTCTCTTTATAATATTAGTATAGATTGTATTATTAGACTACAGTTGTCAAAAATTATCTATGTCCATTCTATTCAGTTGCATAAAAATATGAACCTACTCCGTCGATTCCTCATTGATCAAATCAAATCTCAGTTATGGCAAAATAAATAATGCCGCACAAAGTTACACAGCATAATCTAGCCCAAGCTAAGCAGCAGCCAAAACACAAGCTGTGTTATGGCTGCTTCGGCTCTTTAGCTTCAGCTTTCAGCTGATCCCGCTCTGAGCTCATCCCACGGGATGAGTTGACTAAATAATTAAATTTTATTAATTTTGCTTTGTCAACTGATCTCGTTGGTCTAGCGGTCAGCTTGTTCAACCTAAATTATGAGTGGGTTATACTTAATTTATGTATAATTTATAATTTGTCAAAAAAAATTCTAGCAAGAAAAATTCACAGTAGCCGCCCGGAGTCAGGAAGTTGGCGGTGTTACACCTCGTGCCTCGGAAAGTACGTTTAGCCGTTGGTCCTTCGCCTGACCTCTCCCCGGTCGTGTCGGTCTGGCATCCCATCAGATTACGAGAGTGAGGGAATAGAGAGTGCACCTGTGTTTGCGCACACACTTGTGCACTATAATATGTCCTGCGCATCTGGCTAGTCTCCGATGAGACTGGCCGCCGTGGTCGAAATTCAGCTAGAAGGGCATTAAGGTGTTATGTGTTTTCTGATATACAATACATTTTATAGATATATATATTTAGGGTTCCGTACCTCAAAGGGAAAAATATAACCTCATAGGATCACTTTGTTGTCGCAGGTCTATCTGTCTGTCCGTCTGTTAACCCAATTTTTTCGAAATTAACATTAAATACTCAAATATGTAACCTCTTAGAGTAGTGATAGAAATAAAACTTCTAAATCAACGCAACCAAAAATTACAGCCGTTCATGTCCGAATATTGTGAAATTTCCAGAAATCACATGCACACCAAACCTAAATGATACTTCCGGTAGACCTAAAATCATGAAAGTCGAGAAGTAAGGTCATTTAACACAAGTAATGGACAAAAACTAAAACCGTAAATTTGTAGTTTATTCACAAAAAAGTATAATTTTGGTTCTCGCCGTGGACCAAAACCTACCTCCCGTTGACCCAGAATCATAAAACTTGGTAAAAAAATTGGTTATTATATACCCTATAGGAGAGTACCTACCTACTTCCCGTTGACCTAGAATCATGATATTCAGCAATAAACAAGGTCTTACAAATTATACGGACCCTTGGTGCGTGAGTCTGACTCACGGAATTAATATCCACAGATCGTACGAACATTGTCCCGGCGGGAATCGAACACTCAACCACCTGCATCGCAAGCGGATGACCTATTTGGCTAATAAAAACATATAGAAATCAGGTCATATCGAAGTTCCACTACTAACAACCGAACTTACCTACAGATATAAATTTAAAACAGTAGTTAAGACGTTTTTTGACACAAGTTTTCATACAACAACGTCTAGTTAACCGACTAACCTGTCAAATAGTGCATTTGTATTTTGGTGAACACAGACCTAAAACAGTCAACTTTCTTAGTTGGTTATAAATTAATAAGTTTTAACATTTAAAAAATCCTTTTTTAAACAAGCTTTTAATGTATTGTCATCCAAACTAAACGTATAAACAAAATGTCAGCTCAATCGGTTGAAGATATCTACTTCAAAATTGAGTTTCAAGATTTCACCCGTACAAACATACATTGCAAGTCAAATAAAAGCTTGTAAAAAGTAAGACTTAATTTGGATTCGTTAATGAAGTGACCGTCCATTATAAAGTTCTTTTAGTTTTGAATAGAACCTCTTCGTACGAGTTGGTTCTATTATATCTGTTGTACGAGTCTCGTACAACATTGTGCGAGTCAATAGCTTGCATGTGCCATAATTCTCTGGAGATCCTGAAGTTACTATGTAGTCCACGAGAGACCTAGTCTTTGCATAACATGAATAAGTTCTAGGCTACCTACGACCTACATGACCCTGGCCGTGCTATGAATATCTTAGACTACCTATATTCAAGTTTAGACCTATTTTTTAAACGGAACTCATGAAATAAGTGTGTCGGTTTTCGAAGTTGACTTGGTTGTAATACGATGGTCTTTGACAACTGACATTAGATGGACGAAGGTTTAAAAAAACGTGGTCGTGTCACTAGCGGCGTAAAGCTTGTTGCACACACCTGAAAAGCAATGCTGTACTCACAGTAAAATGTATCGAAAGATAACGAGTTAAAGCCTATATTTTAATGCACGTTTTTGTACTGTATGGTAGCGGTATTGGATTAATGAGTGAAAGGCTTTTACCAAAGGAGCCTACCGAAAGACGAGCTACATTTTGTTTCTGTGTATTTTAACACCCCTACTGCGATAACCAATGCGCACGCCAAGCGTGGTGGGTGATTATGAAAAAGCCTCCCTTGTTTAGAATGAGCGTGTTCAGTAGATATAGGAGAAGTTCTGATAGGGAAAGGTTAAAAAAATTAACTGCTAACCTACCCCAAATACTACTAGATTCAAACGACCTAACCACCACTTTTTTCCGCCTTGTTTATACCCTCCACGTTCTGGTTTTGTTTTGTCCCGACGCTTAGTGTCCATTTGTGTCGAAATAAATGTTAATTTATTCTATGGAAACCACAATGGGTTCTAAAAATCTATGTAGTGTATTGTATTAAGTACCTCTATATCAGTTATCTAGTACCCATAACACAAGCTCTGCTTAGCTTGGGGCTAGATAACGCTGTGTGAATCGTCCAGCATTATTTATTATTTTATTATTATAACTTTCCCTGAAACCCTTTAAATTGCACTTAAACTCAACAAACTCAACAGTTTACTGGTTTAAAAATGAGCGAAGAATTATTTATTATATTCGGAGTTTGGGTCCCTGGTCAAACAGGAAATGACAAGTAAGAACTACAAAAAAATAAATAACAAATCCTGAACATATTACCAAAACAGAAATTAAGAAAGGTACTTATTTCATCTTTAGTAGAAAGGCATGAAACCTGCCAATTTTCCATTGCAACACCCTGAACGGGTACATACTGTGAACTTAACTTAAACTCACCTAAACACTAAGCACACTTACCTGATTGTATGAATGCAGTAAATAAAATACTGAAATACTGAAAAACGTGTATCAATTATCAAATTGCTTTATTTCCTTTAGACCTTACCAGGACTCTTTAGGACTCTTGGACAAGTCACAAAAGTTCAAATTACATAAGTAAAACTAGGAAATAAAGTTATCACTTTGAGTTCACTTCAATCTTTTCGAGGACTCTTTTTAATGACGTTATACTGCATTCTAAATAAATACATAGATATTCACCATATATTCACACAGCATCATCTGTGCCAAAGTAAGCAGATCACAAGCTCTGCTTGTTTTGAATGCCACAAGGTCAATGTCTAAAATTAGCTTTTTGTTTGTGATAGCGTCAGTGGTAAATTTTGTTTAGTCATAATTTTTTTGGTGATTCGATTAAACCGACGACCTCTGTGGCACGGTGGGCGAAGGTCCGCCTGCGACGCAGGAGGTTGCGGGTTCGATTTCCGCCTCGGGACAAATATTTGTACGATCTGCAGATATTTGTTCAGGGTGTTCTGGTCGTTTTCTATGTATAATAAAAAATATCTATCTATGTACTCGTATATTATTATGTATATCAGTTATCTAGTACCCATAACACAAGCTCTGCTTACCTTGGGGCTAGATAATGCTCTGTGAATTGTCCAGCATTATTTATTTATATTTATTTATTATTAAAACACCTTGAATATTACACTGATTGAAACTTTGAAAAACCCTCATTCTAATAATATAGTTTAGATGAACATAGTACCATAATTTAACCTTATCCGTGCTAAATTAAATACCGCTGTAAAACGCGCTAACCTGACGTTGATGTATGAAGGCGTGCTTGATTCCTTGAACCATAAATAAATGTTAAGGAAGTGACTTTTAGTTCTCGTAAATCTATCATAGTTTTATTTAATTTTATAAAATTACTCAAATAGAAACGCTTTCTTGATAGATTATGCTATACAAAATATATTAAGGTAGTTTTCGTTTAATTTTATTTTTTGTACGAACTTGAAGTATTTCAGTATTTTACTCGTATATAATGCATTCATACAATTAGGTCTTAGTGATTAGGAGAGTCTAAGTTATGATCACAGTATGTAATGTATATATGAAAGTCGATGAACTCAGCGTAATTTCTAAATAAAGGCAAATGACACACTCCGTATATAAAAGCGCTTTTCACCTAGTCAATCAATAGATAGTAATCTCGCAGAGAGATAATCCGGCGAGCCAATTCAATCTCGACCAATGAGGTAGAGGAGACATCACTAAACTGAAGAGATTAACTTTATTGTGGTGCCTCCTATCCGAAGCCCATTCCATTATTTATGTTCGTCTAGTTTAGGTAGACATTTAAAAAAAAGAAAAACATCCATGGAGTTTTTTCTATTTCTATAATTGTATCCATTTCAAACCAGTGAAATGGAATGTCACTTAAAAAACAAGAGATCCGAAATCAATTGCTACGATCACCATAATTAATTAAATATAAAGTTTTCTTGCAAGTAATTTTATACGATGAATTAATTGAAATAAATTGAACATAAAAAGATTCATATTCATTTGTGCAGAAATTTAATTGGGTAGGTTCGAGATAGCACTGTGTATTTTATGAAAGTTATCAGTTTACTTAATTTTTTTGTAAGTAAAACGTAATCGAATATTTTATTTGAATGAGGGAAAAGTGTCGTAGAAATCTTTCAGCTATTAGCAGAGGTTGCTAATAGGTGAAAGATTTCTAGGTTCAGGTTCTAGGTATAAATAAAATAATACCAACCTATGTTCGTAGAGGTACTACGTCCTCGTAGCATATGAGCTACGAGTGCCTACGCCGTAGCACCTACCTTGCATTGTTGAGTCGTTTTCTTTATACCAAACAAGACAAAATTTAAAAATTTAAAAACCCGCCAACGTTTAATGGGTAAACAGATTCATGAAACGTGGCTAAGAATACTCGGGATAAAATTATCTATGACTCAAAAAAAAAAAACGAAAATCGGTTCATCCGTTTGGGAGCTACGATACCACAGACAGATACACAGATACACAGACAGGGGATTATATTGAAACCTAAAGAAACAGAGAATAGTAATAATAACCCAAATTTGAATTAACCAGCCGGGAAAAGCACATGAAAAGGTCATTCTACCCATACAGAGTTCCATTATTTTTTAAGGGTAAATGTCAGAAAGCTCACGCGATGGGCATTACCGATGACACCTTGCCCCCGGAGGGTAGTCGACAAAGAGCTAGGTAACCATTCGTGCTACACGGTTGTTTGGTTTACTCAACGTAAATAGTTAGTTATTCTAGGCAAGTCAACTGTTATTCGAGTTGATCACTGAAAGTTTAGGTAAACTGACTTTTGGCGGAATTTGTGATTTAATCGCTAGCAGTGCCCACCGAAATGAACACTGTGATCAAAATTATTACACCTAAGAAAATCATACCCACAATTAGTGAAATGAGAGGACATTCCAGTTCAAAGTAAAAGTAAAAATATCTGTGAAGTAGGTATAAAATTTTATAGAATACTAGCTGCGCCTCGCGGCTTCGCACGCGTTGTTTCTATGGAAACGTTTAAAGGTCATTTCTATCCCACGGGAACTTATTTATGGGATAAAACGTAGCCTATGTTAGATTTCAGGATTACAATTAACTGTATGCAAAATTTCAGCCCGATCCGTTCAGTAGTTTTTACGTGAAAGAGTAATAAACATCCATCCATTCATCCATCCATACTTACAAACTTTCGCGTTTATAATATTAGTATTTGTAGTAGTAGTATTTATTAGTATTAGTAGTAAGATATTATAAAATTTTATATGTTATTTGAATTTTTTTTTTTTTTTCCTTCGAACCTTCCTTCCTTCGAAAGAAGTTAAATTTTAAAGAGTTTGTAATAAAGAAGAACCTAATTTCCAGATCAACAAATGAAAATAATTTCACTAAAAGTAGATTACGTTATTGTTGACTTCCTGAGTACGTTTTATCTAGTCACCGGAGAATGCGCCGGAAAGTGCCTTAATATTAATATTTAATGAAACTTAATGAAACTTACTTACTTTAATATTTAATGAAACTTAAACATTAGTACAATAACCTTATTCAACGGATAGTTTGTATTTATAGACACGATTCAATCTACATACCTCAGAACAATTGAATGCAGTACAAGATTGTTAGCCTGAATACTCTTGACACGCCAGGCGCTAGCTTTCCTCGGTTATTGCATTGTCAGAAACTCTGAATACATCGTTATATCTTGTGAATTCTGTAGTATGAATTTGTAACTGGTAACACGCTTGAGAAATTTGTTTTAACGTTTTGGAATTGTGCCTATGTAAAGCGGGATGACCTTGTCATAGCAATGTGACGAAAAGTGACATAAAATACTTTAGTTTCAATAAAACCGCCAACCGCTTTCCAGTGGAAACACACCTTAAAGCGATAAAACGCAAGCGGAGTTGGGCGGAGTGATGAGGAGCGGACCGTGAATTTGTCAATCAGTGCTCGAAATCCACTGTGATTGGTTCTTATATCCTTTCTTTCTTTTTGAAATATCGTAAAATTTATAAAAATAAATTTTTGTTTTTTCTATAGGTTTATTTCAAAACTTAGGTATAACTTAGGTAGTATTTAGTAGTGTAAATTCATTAACAAGAAAATTACTATCATCAAAGAATAGACACAAATTAGAACTAGTATAATATAATAATAAACTTTTGTTATTCACAACTTATATAAACTTACTGTAAGATCCGCGGAGCGGGAGCACTGGTGACCTTTAAATAAGTACAGGTTTTTTTACTCTTTTCATGCGCCAGTCTCTCACAAAGCAGGTTAACATTAGAGTTTATCACATATCACTATTCTGAAAAGTAACCTTTGTATTAAATATCGCATAGCCTTTGTGAGAGAATTTTTTTATTATTATTATTATACCTACACTCATTGTTCTCTTCAATCTCGTCTATGAAATACATTTTTTACTATAGAAAATAAAATATTAACGCACACTTAGCGTTTTAGGCTCGTATTGTGAAAGCTTGCTCAGTATTTACCGGTGATGATTGAGTAACGCTTTTCTATGGCATAAACATACAATATCTATGACAGTAAGCTTTCGAATTGCGGGCTAAAGAGTGCCTATCTGTGAAAGGTGGGATAAACTTATCATGAACGATTTTATTTTGTATTGTATTGTATTGTGAACATGTATATAAAGCTGCAGAACTCTATTGTTTTATATAAAACATCTTTATTCACAAAGAAAATTATACTAGTATTTACAATTGAAACAATTGAGCTAACTGCTGACTGTTGCAAACAGTCAACAGATAGCTCAACTGATCCATATCAACACCAGTCGGAAGCGTCCCCAAGACGCTGGCTGCATTGTTTTATTGAATTTGTAACGGTATACATGATTGAAAATTTATTTTGTCTGTCGATGGGATGAACTTGTCACGATTGCAATGTGTAGAAGAGCAGCATATTTATGTAACACATTTCACATGATCCATAAAGCCCAAATGAAAATCAAAACTGTTTATTCACAATCCTACTTCCTTCTTACTAATATTATAAGGCCGAAAGTTTGTGAAATCAGAATTTTTGCTAACTAGGATCTCCAAAACTACTGAACAGATCAAGATGAAATTTGGCGTACGTTTAGAGCAAACCTAACTTAAATAAATAATAAGCTGTATATTATACCTAAAATAACTAGTAACTTTATAAATGCTAAAGTTTGTGAAATGTGATATTTTTGTTACCTAGGAAGGTCTCGAAAACTACAGAACAGATCAAGATGAATGTTGGCATACTCTTAAACGTAGCCTAACTTAAGCATTAGGCTACTTATCATACCGAAAATAAGCGTGCGAAGCCGTGGGCAGAAGTTAGTATTTTCATATCTCTTTGTTTCATTTATTTATTGATTCTGAGAATTCGAATACAAGGTTTCATTATGTCAGTACAACTTTTTCCTTTCCAAATCAAAACACAAAATACAGAAAAAATATGTTTCTTACTGGAGTTTCTGAATTATAAAACCAAAAATTGTCGGTATATTTATCTTGTCATTGCCGAAGTATTGTATAGAAGTTAAGTTAAGCATTCCTGACGACTTCTTTATATTCAGATTGTATAATTACCTAATCATGTATGTTTTACATGAATTATTTATAATGCTCTGTTGATTTAGCTCTACACGTAATGGAGGAAATTATTTGGGTTTATGTTTATTTTAAGTTTTTTTTAATTTTGAGTAATAAGTACCTACTGTTTATTTTCCAAATAAAAGAAAGCATTCAGAAAAATGATTGAATGAAAATGATTTTTTTACTTCTTCTTATTGGTTAAAATTTGATATTATTAAAGCCTCCTTGATTTGATAGTTGTAAAATTTTCCAATGAGATAATGTTAGTGCCCTTTTCAGGCTTGCGGTTTCCCACAAATATTTCAATGTAGAAAATAAAGACTTTCGTCTTTATTTTCGTCATTATATATTGTCAACACAACGTGTGGCATCGTTCTAAACCACAAAGAACATAAAATGAACACCACCTTTCTGTAAACAGATCATGAACTTGTTTTACTGTTGAACACTTTCGTCGTTCTTAACGTCAATGTGTTGGCCCGAGCTCATTCAATTTAGATGCCGCGAAGCGTTATTTTAGGCTTGACTTTTCGAGACAAATTAGTGCAGCCTTATCGATCTATCGTAAATAGATCGGACCACTCATGGACGAGTGTTGTTTGGCCCATTTTCGTCGAGCTTATTAATAGCTTCGAGGTAATGACTTTTGTATCGGTTCTTGGTAACTCAATATAGTAATCTAAAGGTTGTATGATTCATTGTTTTATTTATTCGTTGGGTAATTTGGATAGAGTGATGTCATTAAAGTCATACGCAGAGGCACAATAGTCTATGGATTTTAAGTAGACCACCATTTATTTCGTTAGGAACGAGACGCTGCAAATGTCATTTTAATTTTCCTCTTGTTGCATCTTACTACGGAAAACACAACAAACCACTAGGTTAAGCTTTTACGTGTAAAACTTCAGTTCTCATCCCAGGCATAATTGTGATAAGTAATAATACCTGCACTGGACTTCCTGTCATCGGTTTTGTCCAAGATGGCGGCACATGTGACATCAGTTGTTTGCCTCAGTGAGGCGAGCCACAGATTTGAGCCGGTCTGTTGTTCGCCTCAGTTCGCCACATTGTGGTTTTTAACCTGACACAAATTTGAGTGTACTCAAAAGTTAGGTTATTAAGTAGGTTATTTCATCAGGTTCATAGGAAATGGTTATTTCATCATGTTTATAGGAAGATTAGGCTTCAAATACCAAAATTCAGTGAAATAATGATTTATACGTTCGCCAAACCCTGTCTGTTGCTAACCACCATGTGGTTACTCAGATGGGCATGTGCCGCCATTTTGGACACAACTGATCATATGACGTCAGAAATTTGCCTCATTGAGGCAAACAACAGACGACAGGTAATTCTAAAAATAGGTTTTACTCAAGAGAATAAAATAGGTTATATTCCTAGGGCTCGTGCAGTCGTGCCCCACTGCCGAAAATCCCAACTTCCGAAAGTCGAAATCAGGTTTCCATAGACTAACTATGTACCTTGAGGGCGACTATTCGGACGTTACGCGTTTTGTTGGAACTTTCACCCATCATGTGTTAGAAAATATACATTTGTTTTCCGCCGACCGCCAAGGTGAATTTACCTAAAGGGCTATTTAGACTCTCCGCTACCGAGTCATCGACTCGGAATCTGACACAGATTCGCGCGAAAATCAAATTTTTAATAATATTTTCTGCATTCTACGAGAATCTGAACTACCAGACAAGTAGTTTTCCATAAATAATAAAACATTTCCTATGAACCCATGCTTCAACAAACTTCGATTTAGTGCTATTTTTAGAATTATTAATAACTAGCTTCTGCCCGCGGCTTCGCACGCGTTGTTTCTATGGAAACGTTTAAAGGTCATTTCTATCCCACAGGAACTGATTTATGGGATAAAAAGTAGCCTATGTTTTATTCCAGGCCCAGAATTATCTGTATGCAAAATTTCAGCCCGATCCATTCAGTAGTTTTGGCGTGAAGAGGTAACAAACATCCATCCATCTATACATCCATCCAAACTTTCGCATTTATAATATTAGTGTGATATAATGAGCTTTATTACTAAAAATTAACATATTACCCAAAGCTACATTATATCATACTTTATTGTAACACGGGTTCATGGAAAATGGTCTACAATTTGCAGAACGCAGAAAATATTAAAATCTGCTAAAATATTTGGATTTCGCGCGAATATGTGTAAGATACCGAGTCGATGTCTTGGTAGCGGAGAGTCCTGAATAGCCCAGCTGATCGCTTGTAAACCTAACCTGGCTTCATGATAGGTATGCCACCTATGCTAGGCATTTAAACAATATGACATGACTAGCGTGTGCTAGAACCCATGGGCATAGCGTTCTTTAATGTGTTGTGTAGTTATGTAAAGTGCAAGGTCATAGTTTGTTTACGTAATCCTATGATAACAACTCCCTTACTTATTATGCGCTTATTAAGCATTTTTTTCTTTTATGTCGACAAAAAAAAATAAACAACTTTTGGCGGACGGAGAAACGGAAAGGTTTACTTTTGTCTTCTATTTAGTTGTCTTGTTGATGATCGTTTCTATGTATAATAAAAAATATTATATCTATATAATGTATATCAGTCATCTAGTACCCATAACACAAGCTCTACTTAGCTTGGGGCTAAGTTTTTTTTTTGGATTTGTCAAGGGGGAAAACTGGAATAACCCGATAACTCTGTGTGGATCGTCCACCATTATTTATTTATTTATTTTGTTACTTTTATATTGACACTGTGTCAATTTGCGATTTGCATTGACATCAGGTCATGATATTTTTGAAAACATCCCAGATAAAAAAAGATATTTTATTGAATACAAAAACGTTACTTATTTAAGTTAGAAGAGCTTTATAGCCTTTTACGTGTGGTTTATGAAGCACTCAGCCCAGCCTTAGTATAAAAATAACATTTTCTATAACAACAGGTCTTGAACTTAGAACTTAAATAAAAGTCTAGCTCATAATCTTCTGCTGAATAATTAATTCTTTGTTAATTGCTACGCGTTTTAGACACAGACATGGTCTTTAAAGAAATGAATGGAATAAAATTATCTTTATGTTTCTGATCCCATCTGTCTCCCTGTGTCCCTTTAGGGGGACAAATGGGAAAACAGTTCGATTGGTCTCCCTTTTTGCAACGGTGGGACAAATGAAACTTTTATTAACTGAAAAAGTTCGATCTGTCCCCCTGTTAGTCACGAGGTGACAGATCGAACCAGATTAAAAAAATAAAGTTCGATTTGTCCCCCTTTTTGCAATGGTGGGACATAAATACTTAGTGAAATAAATGAAACTTCTCTGTTGAACTTATCTTAGTTGTTATATACCCCGAATAAATCCATGTAATTTTCAATTACTTTCCCTAACAAATAAACGGATTCCGTTTAAATTTCCATTTCAAATCGAAATGAAAGGTCGTTCAAAAATAAATAACATCACGATGGCTATCGCGTGGCAAATACTGACACAGGGAAAAGTACCTACCAGTAAATGGACAGGAGAATACATAAAACCAGACTTTAGCAGTATGCAAATAAGCATGAGATTCAATGTAAGACAAGTCTATGAAACAGGTGGTCTATCACCAACACTCAATTACAATTTCTATTATAGTGCTACTCAAATAGGTACGTCGTTGGCTTTGTATAATTTAAACCTCGAAAACATCAATTCAAATGATAAGTATAAAGCAAATCGCAAATCAGCATTTGTTAACACTTTTATAGAGCAGTATTTTTCTGCAATATTAGTATTAGCGTTTGCTATAGCACCAATGGTTGTATAAAATGGTGTAGTAAACACTCACATCATTTATTTATAAGTCATATTGCCCTTTAAGCTTAATGAGCCAAAGTGTGTTGTCGAACGCGTTTATACAACACGATGTCAACGCTAAAACCTTAATAACGCTTACACGTCTTTTTAGTGATAAAAGCTTAGATTATTGAACTACTTTGTTAGTTGGCTACCTACGGTAGGTAAGTACTCGTACAAATTTTTCTAAGAAATAAATAAAATTACAGAAAATAAATAAAATTACAGAAAATACCGGTGAAAGTATTTTGCACAATGGTGTAATATATTATGACATTTCCGGCATTTAAATGAATTAAATTTTAAATAAAATAATATCGCAAAAAATTTCGACTTCAACGGGACTTGAACCCGCGTCCTCCCCTCAGTACGGGGATGTGATAACCAACTACACCACGAAGTCAAGTGACGTGGGAGTCGAAAATCTTGATCAGAGTGCGAGGCTTACGCACTATAATAACAAAAACGTTAGAATTAAATTTTGTTTTTCGGTGCTTACGTATGTACGCGATATATCAACAAAATCCTTTCAGTATCTTAAGTTCTGAGTAGTTACATAGTCGAACTTGCGAATTCGAGCGTAATAATCAATGAAATGCTTCGTATAATTATTCGATAAGTACAATGTACAGCCGGCAATGTATCATCAACACCGAAATTACAGTTGCAAAAAATGTATCAGTATTCCGGTTCAATTAAGCAACCGGATTACTGAGACGTCGAGTGACTCAGAAATCCGGTTCACTTATTTGTAACCGGACTACTGAGACTACACCATAATGTTATTATAATTTTAAGTGAAGATAAACATTTTGGAAGCCATTCGTTTGGAAATATCAAATAAACCAAACAAATAATTGAAAAGTTCTCTTATTTGAACTTTGAATCCATTTCCATATAATTTACATAAACCTGTGCTGTGATTTCATGGTAACATCTAATTTGAATTTCAATTTGAATAATTCGAAACTCATTTTTCTTTCACATAAACTTTAACAAAACTTTTTGAAGTGATTGAAAATGTGCCAAATGCCAATAGTCACTAACTTTTGCTAATTATTCAAATAAGGTAGAGAAGTAACTTTTTCCGTAATTGGGAGCAAAATCCACCTGCTAACTTAATTTATAAGCGAGGAAGAATAATTACTTTGGATTTTTTACTCTCAGAAAAACTTTTGATGGGTTAAGTACGAAAGGCACAGCGATTTCTTATTTATATATTAATTTCATACTACCGTCTGTAGAGACGATAATGATGAATTTCTTACAGCCAACTAGCCAAATACCTAGTTGGTCTCTAAGGAATTGTGAGTTGTGCAAATAACTCTAAAATTGTATAGTCTGTTTATTCAACAAATAAGTTAATAAATAAATAAATAATGCTGGACGATTCACACAGTATTATCTAGCCCCAAGCTAAGCAGTGCTTGTGTTATGGGTACTAGATAACTAATATACATAATACAATACACTACATAGATAGATATTTTTTATTAAACATAGACAAACATCCAGAACACCCTGATCAAATATCTGCAGACCGTACAAACATTTGTCCCGAGGCGGGAATCGAACCCGCAACCTCCTGCGTCGCTGCGGCACAAAGGTCGTCAAATCAGGAGAAATGATTCAAGATTCTTCGTGTTAGCACAACTAGGAAATAATTGGTTTAAAATATATTATTGTCTAACGCAAATTATATGTAGACAAAGGAATAGTACATAATATCAATTTGTAAAGTGGTTGAGGTCATTAACTTTGTCTGCCCTTGTCATAAGCTTGCCGTCTTAATGACTTGACACCTTTGGAGTAACCCATGCCCGAAATTTTAGAATGACTCTCATTTGAGCCTTAGGCTAAGAATCAATTTTTGATTTACTTTCATTTGAGCCTTTAGCTAAGAATCATAGGGTAAAAGAATGATAATGCTTGATATTTCCAACATATCACCAAAGTATGATAGGAATGACTGATTTCTAAAACGTCTAGATACCTACCAACCTTTTAATATAACAACGCATATCTTCATTTTCTAAAGAAACCATGGTTGCTAGATAAACTCATTTGATAGCTAGGTACTTTAAGTACTTTGCGACTTCCACGTTGTTTCATCAAAAAATTTCGAGACTGTAGAAGCCTCGTTATCGTACTCATACGATTCAGACACGAATAAAAAAAGTTAAAAATAAAGTAAAAAAGTCTTTATTTTGGAACACATTTAAGGATTTAACAAAAAATAGGCAGCGATGCGACCTGCAGGGGTGTCTAAAAACTTTGATTTAGAGTTGCCACACATTATTAACACGGAAACGGAGAGACATCGCCTAGCACTGTCATGGCAAAGAACGATAACACACAAAAGAGGCTAGACGATGCCGTTCCGTTACTACGTTAGAGCGCGATATCGATTCTCGATAAAGATCGACAAGCACCGATTTGGCTCTTATATCGATAAAAATCGACGTTCGTGAATATTTTATCGACACCAGAGACAAAGTCAGTGCTTATATCTTTTTTAATTTACTAACGTCCGTAATCACGCTCCTGATTAGTGGCTTGTCGATATTCGTTTTATTCAACAACCGGAGCCTATTGGACTTTCAGGACCGTAGTTCATGTGGAATTTAATTGAATTTCAGCACTGTTCCCTCTAGACCTATTATTCGATGGAAGGAAAAAAAAACACAAAGCGTTCTAGCACTTTTTTCTACGGAAACTTGTTTGTTCTAATTGCAAAAACTATCTGTTTGCTGCCAACAGTCACTAGGAAATTTGAGGCAGAAATTTTGCTCCACACCACTCTCTATTTTTAACTGACAGTGCAAAAAGGAGGGTACGGTTTTACGTGTAGATATAGAACTCAATTATTAAATCTATTTACTGTATTGTAGCGTATATTATAGGCGTAGCGTACATTATTATATTGGGGCAGCAGAGACGTCCTTGAGTATTGAAACTGACTTGAGATGACACAGCGGAAATATTGCAAAATCGCTAGATATGCGAAACTTGAAGACTCTTATGTATAGCAAACGGAGTAAGGGCTCTTGAAAGATACTTTTCTATCGAAACAGAGTTGGTAAAGACATTTTTTATCTCAATTATTTGTTGTGACCAGATAAATCACTGTTTTGGTTATTCACTGTGCCATGTTTTCCATGGAAAGATAGGTCAATTTCTTTTTAATGTTTTAGTCTAACCAATAATGTGTACGTAATTGTGTATCTAGTTAGATATATACTAATTAAAATTGTTGATTTGATACATTTGTGTTTAAAAATGAACGTTCTACAGACCTAAATCCTTAGCTATACGGCCTTGCCCCGGTCTCCCCTACTATAATTGAATATCCAAAATGGATACAATTTTTATACATTTTGTAAATTATAGTACCATACCACAATATAGTACATTTTTGTAACTCCGTGTTATTTACAAAATTTAATATAATTGACGTCATCCTCAAAACTGAGATCGCGTACGCACTAGCTTGAAACGCACGCGTAATATACCTCCGCAGTCACCACTTTTTGTATGCAAACACTGATTTCGAACGCAGTGAACCGCCACAAAATTACAGCTAAACGACGACAAACCGCGCGTTTCAACCGCAAGAGTACAAGAATTACTATGTAACATGGGATTGTGGGAGCGCGTTTACCTCTAGCCGTAATTATGAGGTAAAGGTTAATTGGTTATACGGTCTTCATTGCTAACAAAGTTGCAAACAGTGTAAGCACGCTTTTGTTGCACAATGATCATAAACAGCTTGTTAAATCGTATATTGCACCTTGTAAGGTGGATACTTAAATGCTAAGTGAAACTTATAAAACTAACAGTCTGTTGTTCGTACGATAATACTGCTGATCAATTAATCAATTGTGTGGTGTGCTCTGTGTGGTGCCGGCTTAGAATCTAAACCACACCAATTCTTCTCGCGGGTGTCGTAAGAGGCGAATAAGGGAAATCAATGGTTTTGAATTTTAAAAGCTTGAAATTACGATTCAAAACCATGGAACTTTTATCGTATCTTTAATTTATCTCTCGTGTCATCAAAATAACGAAATCGTTACCAGTTCTGACGTGTTATTAAACAGAAATGCAGAATTGATGAAATGATTTGCTACCTACAAAATAAATTACCAATTTTAAAATAAAACTAAAATAAATAATCATCAATCACACAATAAAAAAAAGTACAAAGCGTTGAAAAACTAACAATATGTAAAATTTATATAAGTAAGAACAAGGTCGTTCGTATTTTATTGAATTTGTGTGGTATAAGTGTAGTCTGTGAATGTAGGTAACCATGTATTTTTTGAAAAAAATAAAAATATTTATTTTGTGCCTATTGTTGATAGACCTCATAAGATTGGTATTTCGGTTAACTGTTTTCTATGTATTCTGTAGGTACTTCTTAAAAACTATTCATTGGATTTTCAAGGTTCGGTATTCAGTGATACAGTTCACGAAATCATGAATCTCCTCCATGAGATAGTGTTATCTTAGTTTATTTCTATGGGGCACTGCACCCCACCCAGTTAAATCCCTCAGTTGCCTCTAACGACATCCTAGAGCTGAGTTGGATGACTCTGGAAGCCTTTGAAAAGCCGTGAAGAAACCAAAGACTTAAACCGTTATATACATACTTCCTGACACCAAAAACTGTGGCGTTGTCTTTGAATGCGTGCGTTAACAAAATGCCGACGCACGCACACTAAGAGTAGTTAAAGATTGTGTTTTGCCAATAAACCTAACTGTTGTTATTACCATTTGTTGTGCAACCATATTGCACGAAATTTTGTGAAAAAAGTCAAAATTAAAAATTTTTAAAACACGCCGACGTTTATTGGCTGAACTTTCATGAAATATGGCTAAGAAGACTCGGGATAAAATTATATATGACACAAAAAAAATAAACGAAAATCGGTTCATCCGTTTGGGAGCTACGATACCACAGACAAACACGTTTAACTTATAACACCCCTCTCTTTTTGTTTTGCGTTGGGGGTTAAAAACACACATTATGTACACTGATTCCCAATGAGCAAGCTATCTCATTTCGCTGGGCAACACGGCCCGGTCTTACTACGGAAAGGGTCTAACGATTTAAAGCTTTAGAAGAAACGCAAATTAGGTACGACAAGTTTTCATACCCTAACAAGGAAAGTGGATAATACTAAACTTGCCACTATAGAAATTTCTAATTTAAAATGTAGATTCCGTTTGTTCTATCTATTATTTAGACGTTCACAAACGTACTGTTGATTTAACGAGGATAAAATAATTGTACACAAGTTCATGGACGGACAAACTGTATTTGAGTCGTAATAACATATCGAATGATATTTGTGTTTAGATAATTACGAAAATGGTAAGAGGCTTATAATCATAGGTACCATGTCTTATGGGTTCTAAGGTACCATCAAAAATGATGTTTTTGCTTATTTACAAGAAAACTACACAACTTATGAAGAAACTGTTTAAAGAAGTTGTAATAATCAACGAATCAAAACAAAAATCTTTTCTATAGACCGCAGGGTTCCATTATACCAAATTAAGTGCAATACCTGTGGCAATACTATGCAATTTTATGATTTTTTTATCGTACTAACATTTTTTCGCAATCGTGTTTTCACAATTAAGGAACCGAAGAAAAATTTTTGAATTTCATATATTAATTCTTGTTTATTACCACGGGATCCTGTTAGTACTGAGATCTAGGCCTAGTTTGACAGCCAAACCCGCTAGGTTCGCCTCTTAAATATCTAGGACATTGATTGAAGATTGAAATACCTCTTTGATTTCATAAAAACATATAAGAGCCACATACGAACGGATGTACGGAAAGTACTTTTGTGTTCGTACATAAATGTCATTCTAAAGGTTTGTCTAGAGGTACAGTGGCGGTCAGAAGTGGTGACCTAGATTCTAAAGACATTGTCTTGCAGCCATTCGTGGTTTTTACGACTTTTTTCAAATTTATTAACACAGTCATTTAAACTTAATAATTACCCTTTTTTGAGACTTAATTAACTATATTATTTATTTTATTAGGAAATAAAACAGCAAAATGAAATAACATATTTTATTAGATAATGCTGTGTGAATTGTCCAGCATTATTATTATTATTATTTTAACACCAATAAAAACTATAAATATTCAAACAATTTTTCATAACTATTCTATAATATTTCGGCATACCGTGTTATAATGTTGGGCTGAAAATTGACATTAGATGAAATTTACTATTTTAAATCGTCTCTCTACTAGGTAACGGCGAGTATGAGTATGATCTTTAAGGTATGTCCCTCATTATGACCGCAACACGACGTGACACGTCAGTATGCAGTTAATAAACAAACAGATCTTATGTTTGATTTATGCAAACACAAGTTTAGGTAATAAACAGTGTGTTGACTATTATAATCCTTCAGGATACCTCCCAGAGGCAAAGTTCGTTTGTTGAACCCTGCTAGGTGGTTAATTAACTTTAAGGTGAGTATAGACTAGAGCATTTAGTAACAGAACATCGAGCATTCCCTGTTTTTAAATTTACTCGAAACCACACTTCGAAAATGACGCTCGATATTTTGTTACAACCTGATTTTAAAAATCAAGGAACCATCGAGCAAATGCACGATCGCGGGTGACGGGAGATGTTGGGGAGTGAGGTGCGCGGGGAAATGTATGCAAGGTAGAAAGAAATGTTATAGGTGATGTACTCGCTGTGAGCATGCCGTCGAAAAAAGCGATCGAGCATTCGCAAGGACGATACATTACATGGAAATGCTTCAGAAAACTGAGCATTTGTCTGTATTGCACCATTTGTAAAAGCGTTACATTACATTGTAATGCTCTAGCAAATGCTCTACTCTAGTATACTTACCTTTAAATGCGCAAGGGCGTTGTATGAAAGCACAATCGATGAGCTAAAAGAAAAGCTTTTATCTTTTCTACGATAATGGTAACTTCAATGCATTACGTTGCTATCTGACGAGATTAAGTAGGTATTTATGGAAAATTCTTTGCAAAGTTCGTTCTCTTTGGTTTTGTTTTAGCTTTAACATAGGTCTTATTTACGTTTGTATTTAGATACATATTATGTAGGTACAGACAAAGATTTAAAGAAAAGTTACTAAACATTGTCAATAATCGTCTTATTTATCGTATTATTTTTATTCATCGTATTAGCACAGTATATGTAAAACATGTACTTTTATATGTACTTTTATATCTCATTATAAAATATATTTTTTAATAGAAAATAAAATATTACTATTATTATTATATTATCTGTCGTATAATTTATTTATCGTTCGTACTTAAAAAGGTTGGACCTGCTTAACGGTTTTTGTCTTTGCTACGCAAAAAAACCCTTCAAGCTTTTTTCATGAAAAAAAAACTGCGAAAATGTTTCGTAGAGTAAACAAGGTTCGCCCCAACCAATAATTGAGAGAAACCGACACACCGCGATCGAGATTACCACTGCATCTGCTACCGAAGCCAAACCATTCTATTTTTGTAAACAGACAAATTGGAAAGTTTCGCAACGGAAATTCGGTATCGGTTATTGATTTGTTTGCATTTGATTCCCTATAGTCTAGCTATAGCGAAAAACTGAGTTCGGCAAAGTACCTATTTTTTCTTTTTATACTAATACGAACAGTTATAATCCTTTAGTAATTAATATTTTTATAACTAGTAAGTTATAATAATATTAATTACTCAAGTTTGTGAAATATGAAATTTTTGTTCCAAAACTAATAAACAGATCAAGACGAAATTTTGCATACATTTAGAACATGGTCTAACTTACATAATAGGCTACTTATTGAACCGAACATATACTTGAGAAGCCACGGGCAGAAGGTATATATACATATTTTTATGAATAAATTATGATGACTGATGCACTTACATTTGTTGAATTTTAATAACTTGAAAGCTAGATTCAAAACCATCGAACTTTTATAATATTTTCATTTGATCTCTGGTGTCATCAAAATAAAGAAATCGTTGTCGGTTATGACGTGGTAAAAAATAGAAATGCAAAATTGACATTCTGAATTAGGTCATGCTGGCTTACTTTAGAATCCGCTGAAAGATATATCGGGACAATAAAGGTTATTGCACATCACAGGCGCTCATCTACCACACAGCACAAAAACGTCCATTCCATTATGGGCTTTAACTCGTTATATTTATATGCATTTCATATTGACGGCATCAGATGACATACAGCTCGCGGACCACTCGTTTGAAGCTTTTGGGAATTCATTTTGTCACTATAAAATATATCTAGAACTAATGAGTTAAATCCTATATTTGGATGCACATTTTTGTGCTGCGTGGTAGCGGTGTTGGATTAATGTGTGCAGAGTTTTATCGTGCAAAACCCTACCTACTTCAAGTGAGGCATATTAGTTATTTCCACTAGATTTTGTGAGACAATTTGGCGTGTTTTAAAAAACTATAAACTGACTTGAAATTCTTCTAGCGGTGACATCAGTTCAAATTCGAGTCTTATTTAGTTTGATGACACATCGAGGTATACCCTATCCACTATTTTTTTAAATCAAAATCGGACTACTCTGTAAAAAGTTATGCGTGGTCAGGTCATACATTACAATCAGTGAGTGCACAATCAATCATCCCCTGTTTTCTTACCCTAAGGGTTGGTTTTTTGACGTGACAACGTCTTATAATTCGATAGAGCCGGCTGCACGCACGAAAAAACATGACGTCATGTGGCGTTACCTCGCTCTGAGGCGTTCCATGTAAGGCTTGAAGTGCAAGCGAGAGCGCTCGACATCCGTCTCTCTCCTACTTGAGTGAGCGATGCGTCTGCGTGGACAGCTGCTATACTATAGTACATTTACATGTTTTGATCGAGTATCAAATGCTACCATTCCATCAGTATTTTCTTAAGACGTTGTCACGTTCAACTATCGTCAGTAAACGACTTTACAGACAACAATTTTTTTTTCCAAATTTGTATAGGAACAACTTCGGGCACCCTTTCTAATAAAAAAAGAATTATCAAAATCGGACAACTCTGTAAAAATTTATGCGTGCTTATACAAAACAAAATATACGCGTCGACTTGAAAACCTCCTCCATTTTTCGTGGGTAAAAACACCCCACATTACGTTTGACAATCGATCGTTCAGTCCGATTACGTTGAAATCGGTTCCTAAACTAGTCCCTAAATAGAATAGTGAATACCCAGCAGGAGACAAGTTTTATTACTCCATCTGTAATTCCCAAGATTTCAACAAATGGAGACAAATGAATGTCGGAACGCAAGGGTCGAGATTCGTTGTGATTCGTGAAAAATACTATGTTGGATTGCCCCCTATAAAAGTAATGAAGACGCTTCCGACTGGTATTGATATGGATCAGTTGAGCTACCTGTAGATTGTTTGCAACAGTCTGCTGTTAGCTCAGTTGTTTCAATTGTAATTACTATCGTAATTTTCTTTGTGAATACCTCACTATCACTCAAAACACTTTTGGTTTACAATTTTTTTTTTCTATGGGCGTTTTATTAAATTTCTACTAACTTCAGTATTTTCCGACAGCAAATTTTCAAACCTTTCAGGCACCAAGACGCCGTTGCAGATTTATCATGAATTTCTAAAAATCTGTATGAGCTTACGACAGCACTTTTGGGCTACGAAACGTATTTTCGACTCCCACAAAGAGCTTTAGGTACTGCTTTTGAAAGGGGCTGTTTTGTTGACTTCCGGAACGCAAGTTCCTTTATCGATTTTGTTTCAGAAAATTTCAACTACTATCGAAGTTCTGAGGTAAACATCAGAAACTGGTCCAAAGAATTTTAAAGTTCGGGGCAAAATTTGAAATTGGGAGATTACAAACTTAAGTTCGAAACAGTGTTGTAGAAAACGAATCTTGTTTGAAAGTTCAAACACTAAGAAACGACCTTAAAAATAATATTTGATTAAGAAAACCAATAAACAAGATCATTTAAGGCTGCTTCGCGTACCTACCTAACTTAAGCTCGTAGGTAAGTATTTGATGTAAGTATAGGTAAGTATAAAGGAATTTGAGTGCTTTGCCAAAACCGATTGAGCAAAGTAGGTGTGACACGGACTTAAAAAAATTGTACCTACCGCAAAATTACGCTTCGATATCGCGCTAGCTAACCGATATTCGACTACGTAAATTTCATTTAACTCATTCACTGCCCAACTGGGTACCCATTCGGGTCGCACCACACCTGGGCGAGAACACGTTCATATGAGTCATGGACAATCAAACCTACCTTATGGATCTGTGGAGCCACCGTTTTGCAACATTCTGCAGTTAGCTAACTGTTTCAATTGCTAATACTACCGATACCGGATACAATAATGATTTTAACCTACCTAGATATTTAGTAGTATCATTTCTCTATCAATTAAGAAAGCAATTACAAAATATCCCTTCAATAAACTTTTAAAAGGGATCAGAGGCGTCAGACAATTTAATTTATTCTCAAATTCCTAAATTCTCTCAAATTTGTCTCGCAAAGGATGAAGGCGCCCCTTGTTAGTTCAGTTCGTGCCAGCTTGTAAGTAAAATGGTACGAAATTATGCACTTGTTTGATAATTGGATGGTTTTGAAAAGAGCCTAAAGCCGACCTCAATATCCTGAATATTTACATTGTTTTTTAACTTTCCTGATATTAATCTGACTTAAGCCTTTATTCACAAAGAAAATTATACTAGTATTTACAATTGAAACAACTGAGCTAACTGCAGACTGTTGAAAACAGTCTACAGGTAGCTCAACTGATCCATATCAATACCAGTCGTAAGCGTCCCCAAGACGCTGGCTGTATTAATAGTAATTGGAATTAATAGTATCTAATTGCTCGGGAATGGAATGATATATCTATGGGACCATTCCGAAAAGAAAGTAGGCGGGTTAACTACTAACCTAGTCTATATTGGAAGAACACCAACGTTCCATCCACCACCACTTCACCTTAACGAGGGACTTCTTTACGGAGAGTGCGGTTCTAGACACGTGCGTTCGCATACAAGAAAAACTGTCGAATTCAAGTAACATAATAATGTTAGTATAAAACCTCATTAATATTTTTGGGTTATGTGTCTAGTAGGTTCGTGTATCCAGCCTTCCTAATATCCAGCCACTTTGGGAAAAGACGACCTTAACAAAAGGTAGTTAGATACAATATAATAGAGCAATAATGCGACTATAGGTCTTCAGAAATAATTAATTGGTTCACCTGTCCTATACCTAAGCCTAAGCAGTTAGCATTTACCTACCATTTGAAGTGTCGCGAAGTACTATACTTATTCAGTGGCCATAATAACTTGATTGCCGTCAATTTCATACCGATTCCTTTTACCACCTGTCAGCTTTATTGAACGTTTTCCTTAAGGCTCATGTATGACTTAAACTAGCGCCGCTGCCTTTTCTTTCTTATAACGTTAATCAAAGGATTTTTAAAAATTCCATAGTACAGTTTATGATAAGTTTCGATATTATATGATGATACTATATACTAATTGATACTATGATACTATATGATGATGAAATGCATATAATACTCTATTGCTTTATTTTAATGCCCATAAAATAGTTTTCTTTTATTTCCTTCCTGTAGAATAGCGAAGGTGCTCTTGGTGGCCACCGAACTCTGTTTTCGCTTCTCTGTTTAACTAAATATACGAGACTTAACTATTTCAGAGGGATTAAAATAAAGCATATGATAGGTATCAATGGTATCATAAACTGTACAATAGACTTTTAAAAATTCCTTTGATTAACGTGATTATAAGAAAGAAAAGGCAGCAGCGCTAGTTTGAGTCATACATGCGCCTTAACTTTAAGGTAGGGACTTACTATGTATTTGTAAAAGATACAAGCAATATTCAGCAGATTTGGGCGAGGATCTCAAGAGGCGCAAATATGCAGATCTCGACAGAGAATACACATTTGCTCCCCTTGGAGTCGAGACCCTAGGTTTGTGGGGTACCGAGGCTCTTCGGGTTTTTAAAAATTACTGAGCGTTTGGTCGAAGCGACGCGTGACCCGAGAGCTGGTGAGTATCTGGCGCAGCGCATGAGCATTGCCATACAGGGGAAAAGCAGCCAGCGTCTGCCGTCTCGGGGACGCTTCCGACTGGTATTGATATGAATCAGTTGAGCTATGTACCTGTAGATTGTTTGCAATAGTCTGCAGTTACCTCAGTTGTTTCAAATTGTAAATACAAATTTTAATTTGTTTCTATTATTTGATTGTAATTTTCTTTGTCAATAAAGGTCTACTATTGCAATATTCAGTATATATAATGAATAAATAATGCTATACAATTCACACGCTTGAGTTACGGGTAGGTATTTGATAGATAACTGATAATACTAATTTAATACATTACATACATAGAATTTTTTTAAGGTACATTAAAAAACACGTAGAACACCCTTAACAAATAGCAGATCGTACAAACATTTTTCCAGAAACGAGAATCGAAGGCGCAACCTCCTGCATCGTAGGCCCTCTACACCAATAGGGTCGCATTATAAATGTATGCGGGTAATCTACGAACCTAGTTTGTTATGGAAGAACACTAACGTGTCATCCCTTAACGAGGGGCATCATCAGGATGAGTGCGGTTCCTACATTAGCAATGAATTAGTCAAACGACGACAGTCTTATAAAAGCTACATGTTTATTAGAATAGTCCATTTCGCTCCAATAAATCTGAATCTCTATCGGAATAGTTCAAATTCGGGTCACATAGACGATTCGAAAGGTCATTCCCACAGAATCGACTCCTAAGTGATTACCTATTATTGATCGTAGGTGACTGTTTATACATCTAAATACCGGGCTATGGCTTCAGGGACGGCTCAGAATCGATAGGATATTAAGTATTGTATGTACCATGCGTAGATATAATATTCATGTTATCTACCTACAAGTTTTTTCGTGCGTGGCGTATGGATGTGAAAATCGATAGTTTGTTAGTGTCGATTTGACAGAGGCCGTAGTAAAACGTATGTAGGATTTGACATGTGTTTACTTATTGTTTTGTTATGAAATCTTATTTCCGCTTGGGAAAAAAGTTAAGGTACTTACCTAGAAGTACACTTTCTAATGTTGGTAGGTAAGGCATATGTCAGATTAGACATGTGTTTATTGTTTTGGTAGGAAAGCTAATTTCCGGTTCGGAAAAATTAAGGTAGGCACTTAGTACTACAGTTACTAGCGTTGGTAGGTAAGGCGTATGTCGGTTATGACATGTGTTTATTGTTTTAGTATGAAAGCTGATTTAAGGTTCGGAAAAAAAATTTGGTGCTTAGTATTACAATTGGACTAAGGATACTGCCACTGCTACCAGCCAGGTAGTGTCTTGCTCCAGTATTTCGTTCATTTCTATTCACCCTGGAGCCTCTATTCACGCCGTTTTACGGTATTTAGCTTGGAGGGTATAAAGTTGTGTGGCTGTTGTGGAAACTAGCGCCACCTATACTCTAAACAAGATCCGGTACCGGTTAGAGTTCGTTACTAACGTTGGTTGGTAGGTAAGGCGTATATCGGATTATACATTTGTGTTTATAGTTTTGGTAGGAAAGCTTACTTCCCTCAACCGCAACAGCCTGTATTGGTCCACTACTGGACGCAGGCCTCACCCTGATAAGCGCCTTATTGGCTTTTGTCTCATGGGGGTAATGCCCATAATCCCCACCTGGGCATGCGGGTTGGGGTTCGCAGTTCGGTGGTAGAATTGTTCTGCAGGTGACGCTGCTGCCTGCCCCCGGTGGATATCCCTTAGTCGTCTCTTACGACACCCGCGGGAAGAGTTGGGGTGGTGCAAATTCTAAGTCGGCACCACACCGCTGTCCATTTTTTACCTTTGAGTATTGTTGTAGTTTACGAAATAAAAATATTATTTATTTTTAAGTTCAAAAAAAGATTCTATAGTTTAGAACTTAGTAAAAATAAAATACAAGGTTGTACTAATGTTGGTGGTCAACAAAGTCACTGCTCTCCACGACTGTGAGCAAAATATGCGAATTTATGCAGTACCTAGGTTAGGTAGGCAGGTAGGTACCTAGGTATTGCTGAGCTGAATTATTTTTAGAAACATGTACCTATAGATTTTGGAATTAAATCAAGATATTTTGAAGCCTGTCTTCCTTGTATTTATTGTAAATTTGTTCTACATAAATGGTTTTCCTTTGTTGTTTTTTCGTTTCAGAAACGGATTTTTGCCTGAAAAGTAAAAACGTTCCAATTATAAGGTTGATAAGTACAAAACTAGGACTAGGTAAGTAATAAGACCCGATTTCACAAACCGCGCTGGTTAAATTTTAAACAGTTTTTTTAATGTTTTTGTTATTATAGTGCGTAAGCCTCGCACTCTGGATAATTTCTAATTTCTAAGAAATCAAATAATATCGCAAAAATTTTCGACTTCGACGGGACTTGAACCCGACTTGACTTGAGGGGAGGACACAGACACAGACACAGATGGTAAGATAAAAAATGCTAAGCTGTTGTTTGGAAATTCTTTTAAGTATGTAAATATAGTTGTGCCCATATGTCCTGCTCGTCATAAAAAATGGATTGCACAAATGAACGAAATAAATTATTAATGATTATTTAAATGCAAATAACCTACATATTTCTAGGTAGAAAATCCAAGACAACCTATTTTTAAATTGTAGAGGCATGAGTCAATGACACGTGGTTGCCGCTCGAATGACATTCGTTCGATAAATATTTATTTTTAAACCAAGCGTGTCGAATGTATTTTTTCTGTTTAATTTTATCGTCAGTGACAAAAATATCCGATCTTTTTATGTCATAATAAAGCGCTGCGTCATTCTCAAGAAGTGGGCGAAAAGCTCTTTGATGACTATAGTCCATTAATATTTTAATACTCATATTTTTGTAACTCAATACTGTATTGATTTTCATTAAATACATTTCATGTCGTTAGCTTCCCTCTGCTGGGCAAAGCCTCTCTTTTATGTTCACCTATGGCCTAAGATAGGCAGACGAGGTCGACCAATAAAGAGGTGGTGTGGCGACATCAAGAAAGTAGCGGGAAACACCTGGCCGGAATAGCAAGGGACAGGAGTAAATAGAAAAGCTTGGAGGAGGCTTTCAGGTACCTATTTTAAGCTTTAGCTGGTAAGGAAAAATAAAGCTCTTTTTATTTTTTTATTTTTTATTTCATTACTTTATTATGGCCTAATATAATAGTATAAATAATAATAATATAGTGTAAATATACAACGTGCCATGTAATATGTGTACTAAGCTGAAAGGAGGGTCAGGAAAAATTAGGTTGAACGGGGGTCAACCCCGTTCAGCCCAAGGGTATATATCCTCGCGATTTTTTTAAATAAATGCTGGACAATTCACACAGCATTATCTAGCCCCAAGCTAAGCAGAGCTTGTGTTATGGGTACTAGATAACTGATATACATAATATAAACAAAATATCAAGATTATTTTTTTATCTCTGCCTGTGTAATCGGGATCTGCACCTATCCTATCTTAGAATTTTAAACACAAAGCCTAACAGGTTTTCCAAAGAGAAAATAGCTTCGCGACACGGTGACCTGAATGTCTATTTTAGGTGTATCTAATACAAAAGAGAGCGTGGAAAGGTTGGTCTATGCCCTGTAGAGTTTTAAAATAACCAACTCTATGCATTAAGTTGATTAGTTTCAATTTTAGGTCAATTTTTATTTTCATAATAGCTTCAGCCCGCGGCTTGGCACGCGGTTGATAAAAATGATGATGGTTTGGTCCTCTTTGTCAAATTTCGGCCACGGCGGCTAGTCTCAAGCGCAGCGCAGGACATAGTTATGGTGCACAAGTGTTTGCGGATACACAGGTGCACTTTCTATTCTCTCACTCTTATAATCCGATGGGATGGCAAACTGACATGACAGCTTAAAATCTATGCAAAATTTTAGCTTGAACCGTTCCGTTATCGTTTTGCCATGAAGAATTAGGTAACGACATCACAACATGTAGGTATCTACACTTTCGTATTGTTAATTTGTGTAAAGAAGGTCAAAGATAAATGCAATACAATTTTAATTGAGTTCTGCTAAAATCCCAACCCAACCCAATTAGTCTACCCCGACGACACTCGATCCAATGCGAAAAGTTGTAGTTCGAATGTCATTCATTTGTTTATTTGTTTTGGTAGGTAGGGCCTTTGTATAACCTTCGTACTTAAGGCGAATAGTAGGGTGGATAATGGCGCCACTACATATTTAATTTTATAATTACGCTATACAAAGGAATTATCTAAAAATCGGACCGCGCGTAGACGATATCTATCATAAGCTTTTTTTAAATGTATCTTTAATAGTTTTGTACTGTATTATTTAGGCAGATACTTGTTTCAAGAGTTTAGTTCCTATTGGTGGCCACCAAGCTCTCCAAACAAGGTTTTTGATTGAATAACACAAAACAAAACTATTACAGATACATTAAACAAAAGCTTGTGATAGGTATCGTCTACCAGCGGTCCGATATTTTGATAACTTAATGATTAAATATTTAATAAATATTAATAATTCCTTTGTATAACTTAATGATTAAATTAAATATGTAGTGGCGCCACTATCCACCCTACTATTCGCCTTAAACAATGGGATTGAAAATGAAGTCCTCTCATGCTCGCTCAGATCGGATTTGAACTGAGCAGGACAGAAAGATGATTCAAACTCAATTCCAACTCTGAATTTTACAGTTCTACACAAAACTCAATGAGGTTTTGTGTAGAACTGTAAAATTCAGAGTTAGATTGTTAGATCGCATTGGGATCGATCGAACATAGATCTCGGAGGGATCGACAGGCGGTGGTATTATGTGTATTTCCATACAGCATCATCTAGCCCCAAAGAAAGCAGAGCTATTTTTATAAATAAATAAAATGATAGGTAAAATTTACTCAAAAAACTCGTATATACACGGACAATACATAAGTGCGTTCTTAGCTACATTTTGAAGCCTTTGCTCTCTCATTTAGCGAAAAAAAGCGAAGACCGGGTCGAGTTTTTTTTTATAATTTTCGATAAATCACTTGTTGATAGTAAATGAACAAAGAATACTTATTAATAATTTTTGTATGAAATTGTATGAATCAAACTCATGATAGTCATAAAACCACTTACATTTATCAACAAATTTATCCTTTTCGGACAGACATACCTGCGTTATATCAGGCAATTCTAAACATTAAGGCTGTAGAAACATTATAATTTCGTTGAATCGGAACCGAACCCGCAATATTTTGCTCCTAACACCTAACAGACTACTGCTCCTCAATAATCCTCCATCGATTTCCTCCAATTCTATGTGGATAGAATAAGGTAACTACGTAATTCCATCGTTTCAATCTTATCGCTAATGCATTTATCTATTTATTTTATCCGACATCCACTCCCCTTTGGGATAGATTTATTCAGCTTGGGTTATATCTCAGTCTAATACAACCTGCAATTTTTATGTCAAACACGTTTAAGGAATCTAGCTCTTAAACGACACCCCTGTGGGTGATTTAGAATGATAGTCTATCTACACGGGTGTACCAGAATAAGTATGATACAGTCGACTGCTTGCGAAGATTTATTACACAAATTGTCATCCTAAACAAAAGGGTGCATTTCCCCCTATTGGGCTACTGAGTGCGGCCATCGAGTACCGTCTGCTTTATACACAACGATAGGTATATTATATTATCTGTGCCTAAGTAATAAATAATGAATTATACATAAATATAAGTTTTCTGAGCCATGGCCTAGTATAAGATTTACCTTGTTTATGTTATTTTGTAGTGCCCCAACGAGTTACGTGTTTGGTACTTTAATTTTATAACATAAATATGTACGAGTAGGTATGTAACAAATGAATGACTTAGATTCGATTATAAATGACTTAATTTTTAAAGAAAACGGTAGGTTATTTAACATCTTAGAGCAGTGAACTCCTACTACTATTATAAAGCCGAAAGTTTGTGAAATCTGAATTTTTGTTACCTTAGATCTCGAAAACTTCTGAACAGATTAAGATTAAATTTGGCGTACGTTTAGAGTAAAGCCTAACTTAGATAATAGGCTAATTATTATACCGAAAATACGCGTGCTAAACCGCGGGCAAAAGCTAGTTTACCTGCCGTTATCGGATATGTAAAGGATATCGCAGACAGACGAGGTTAGCTGTGGCGGTCTGTACATTATGATATGACAAATCATGTGTTGGCAAATTATACTAACTGTCATCGCAGACCCTGGCTGTCCGGAGATTTCGTGGACTCGTGTGAGGTTGTACGGCCCGTCACCGTTTTATTGATGGATTTTAAGCAAAGCTGACCATCTTTAGATTTATATAAATACTAGCTTCTGCCCGCGGCTTCGCACGCGTTATTTCTACGGAAACGTTCAAAGGTAATTTATATCCCATGGGAACTGATTTATGGGATAAAAAGTAGCCTATGTCTGATTCCAGGCCTAGAGCTACACCCATGCAAAATTTTAGCTCAATCTGTTCAGTAGTTTTGGTGTGAAGAAGTAACAAACATCCATCCATCTATCCATCCATCCATCCAAACTTTTACATTTATAATATTAGTGTGATAGTGTGATTTTGGTTGAAGTTTTAGCTATTCCTACACCCGCCACCCAAACAAAATTATTTTCAAAAGAGGTATTATTTTATTTTACCAAAACATCCACTCTAAGATATAACATTTCACACATTTTATCTACAAACTATCCTTACGGGTCCCTCGGGGTCAAACAGGATCTTTTTAACTTATTCCATGTGATATAGGGTTTGAAGACGGTCACGTCGACCACCCTATCGCCACGTAAATCTGAACAGTCGTATTGTAGTGTCTTGCAAGGTCGTTGGATTTACAAGGTGGCACAGAATATTTATGTACGAGGATTTAGGTACCTGCAGTCCGCTTAATATTTTTCACGGAGAAAATTACGTTGTTGTGCATAACGAAAACTACGCCATGTGATCAACAGTTTATAGGATACAAGTGGTTGGTGAATTTTGAACCTTATACGAGTGCGTAGAGATGTTAAGAATGGCTTACTTACACTATCATAATGGTCCGTTGGTATATTAGATACTAGCTTCTGCCTGCAGCTTCGCACGCGTTCTTTCTACGGAAACGTTCAAAGGTAATTTCTATTCCCCATGGGATAGAAATCCGCATTCCTAAATAGGGAGGGATGGGATAGAAATCCACATTCCTAAATAGGGGGCTGATTTTTGGGATAAAAAGTAGCCTATGTTTGATTCCAGGCAGAGAGCTACACCGATGCAAAATTTTAGCTCAATCTGTTCAGTAGTTTTGGCGTGAAGAATTAACAAACATTCATCCATCCATACATTTAAACATCCAAACTTTCGCATCTAATACTCGTATAAGTGTGATATAAAACTCAATAAAAAAATCAAAGTCAAAGTAAAGAGAAAAGTGTTTACATGTTTTTTTTTCGATTTCGGCCTACATTAGAAGCAAGTATTAGTCACTATCCAAAGAGTAATTCAATTTATAGAGGTGTGTGCTTTAACCATTTTTTTGGACTAAGTCAATTAATTAAAAATGTTTCCACCATTACAGAAATGACCAAATAAATGTTTATTTCCTTTTATTGAATTTCAGCATCAAAAGCTCTGACAAATAGCCGCTTTAGGAATTTATAAGACTTTATTAGGGTCTCGCTAAATATATCAAGGGGCAATTCCAGTGGCCAGCTATTCTCAACCTGTCTGAACTGTGGGTCGCAGGGAAATGCGGCTTGGGAAACTGCCAAGTTTAAAGAATCTTAATTGAAACAGAATAGAAAAGTATATAATTATTTATTCATGTAAAAAACGACATTACATTTCGGTTAGAAGTCAGAAGTCGAGAGTAGGTAAAATGATCTTAGATGGACAAATGCACTGCGTTGGGGCTATAGATTTTACCATGTCCAAAATGTTCAACTTATGTAGATAGTTAAGTTTAGTAAAACTAATTTATTTTTCCCTATTTTTTTTAATACCTTTCTAGTTGAGGTTATCTCACATTTTTATTTAAATTTGTAAATGTGCTGCACTAAATTAATCTCAATACTTTTGCTGTGGATGTAAAAACGCAAAAAGTTGTTAAGACTAACCTCTTAAATTTTTTATTGGATCACAAGGTTGAGCACCCCTGGCAACGGCCCATGCGTGTGCGTAATTTACGTTTTTCATGTAATTGGGCGCTTAATAAATTGCCTCAGCCAAATAACCCAAAACTGCCGCCAATTTTAGGTTTTCGTCAAATGAATTAAAGTAATGTTACGAATGACTTAGCTGTCGATTATAGTATTTTTGGTGCCAAATATGAACAGGACAACCCGTAATTTAAAAGAATGGGAGCATCGAAGAATATCAATCTCTAAAAATATTTTGAAATAGCTACTATTTTTTTTTAGAAAGTTCGTCCCACTCTGAGCAAATCCCTAAATAAATATGTTATTTCAAAAAACAACAATGCATCTACAATTAAAGGATTCTAAACAACGGAAAACTTTTTTTGCTAGATAAAACCATATACCTACCTAATCTCGTCGTATCCTACGAATAAGGTCACAGTTGCAAAACACCAACTTTACAGGAGACGGTTTTTTCTTATTATTTCGAAAAGTTTCCATTATACGAGTAAGTTTTTTTTTCTAAGACGTTTTATCATGATTTTAGCTAAATAATCATGTAGCTTTCATAAATAAAAAAACCCGTTTTCTCTAGTTTTTGTCGCTTAACACCTTGTTCCGCGTGCAAGTTTCAAAACGACGCTGTTTTAAGCGCCTCTGTGACCTTTTTCCACGACGATTTCGCTTCACGACGTCAACTGAGATGGTAACAATCGCCTTTGTAAGCTTATTCGATGAAATTTGTGGGACAATTACAAGAATACTAAGGTAATATTTAACTTTCCTTCAAGAATTTCATTTGGTATCTTGTTAATTAGCGTCAGAAACTGTTTACTCATGCATGCTGCACAGGACGCTTTACTACCTGGAAAATATTAGATGGATTTAACTTGTACAGCACCCAATCTACGACCTTAGTGGCGCAGCGGGCGAAGGTCCGCCTGCGACGCACGAGGTTGCAGGTTCAATTGCCGTCTCGGGACAAATGTTCGTACAACTACTACCTCTGACTTGTCAAAGTTGTACTGCTAAAATGCAACTAATCGCTCAAAATCATTCTAAAGCTAAAAGTAAAACCTAGTTCGTATGAAAGTGTTGGATTGCTGACATACTACGAAAAATAGTGTTTACGTAAACTATGTATAACTCATCCAAGGGTTTCTGAGTGCTTGATTCAAATAAATAATTGAAACTTATTCGTTATAATTCCTTTCATATAAAACAATGTAATTCAGCATAAAACTTTTAAAACTATTTAACAGGTTATTAAAACTTAAGTCATATAAAATTATTAAGGTAATTGTTCCGTGATCATGGCGCATGAAACTGTGTCGAAATAGTGGAAAACTATCAACTCAAATCATTTTAAATAATCCGTTTTAAATGACTTACAAATAATTCAGTGCAGTGACTAATAAATATAATGTTTTATTTCTCCTTAAACATTCGCATTACATTCGCGTGCATTTCTGCGAATGCGAATGTGAGTATTCGTTACATCTAGTGTGGATAAATGGGTCTATCTATTAGATAATTGTCATAATAGATTGATATGCCTCTGCTTAACGTATTTATTTCCAGTCGGTCATTTAGCCATGAAGGCTATTTATTGAATTTTTTCTGCTAGTTTATTCTAACCTATTTTGTATTTGTATTTCTTTTTATTTCTTTGGAAGACAGGCAGTACATAGATATATAACGAGAAACAATAAGAATTTCAAGCAAAAGACTAAAGGCAAAATAAAATAATTTAAACTAAGCTATTAACTTGGCGGCAGCAATGCCTACAATCTTCTACGCAACGAGGCGGCGGCGGTTGAGTCGAAAATATCAATTTCGTTGATTTTATTGTAATTATTGCAAGCTCTATTCAGAAACATGTTCTGCCTATAATTTGTTCTAGAGGTTGGAGTCCAAAAAGTTTTCTTTTTCCTAGATGAAGCCCGTGGGAAATGCAAATAAATATTATCAAGTAACAACTCGGAGTAAATTTTATTGTTCAGTAATTTATATAAAAAAAGAATGTCTAGATCTACTATAGAGTCTGTAGGAGCTGTCGGAAAGCGGAATAAATTTTGTTTTAAAAATTTGTTTTGATTTCGTTGTATTTCTTCAAAATGTACTTTAAATTTTGGATTCCAGACTGTTGATCCATATTCAAGAATTGACCTGACGAAGTTGTTATATAATAGGATGAGAGTTTAAGGGCTATTAAAGTCCCTACCAATTCTCATAATAAATCCAAGCATTCGATAAGCCGTGGGCGTCATTGTATTGAAATGAGTGATAAAAAATAATGTAATAGTTATAAGATGTATGTAAATTATAAGCTGCAGGCCTTCCTTAAAAATAAATAAAGTGAGTATTTAAATTACAATCATGAAATAAAAAGATGTTTGTCCAGGGGAGGGTGATCTGGTTGTTTTCTATGTAGGTATAATAAAAAAAATAGATGTATGTAATCTTATTGTATAAAGTATATCAGTCATCTAGTACCCATAACACAAGCTCTGCTTAGCTTGGGCCTAAATGGTGCTGTGTGGATTGTCGAGCATTATCATATAATATTATTATTAATCAATCTTCTCAATTTAGTCAACCGTATCCAGATGAGAGAACTCGTCAATGAGCCTTGAGCCTACTGCTGTGGGTTTACTCACGTTATATTATTAGAGAAAACATATATTTTGGTGTTTTAGAGTCTATTTCATAATGGTATATTCTCTACATGATTTAAGTGGGGGGACTAGGAAATACAATGAATTAATATAACTTTAAACGTATTTATTTAGTATGTAAAAGTTCATGGTTTTCCTGTTATTTAAGATACTATGTTATTTGGTAAAAATAATCCTTATGATTGAGCCTTTTCATCTGTATCGTAAAATTACGGGTCTATATTTTACAATTTGGAGGGTTCGACTCCTGGTTCAGACAGGTGATTATTCAAAAGTCTTTCAATGTAGTTTAAATTGTTTTAAAAATCAAAATCAAGTCTTTTTTCAGTAAAATGTTCTATCTACAAAATTTAAGATACTTTCCCTCCACGTGGCATGGCCTTGGGTCGCCCTGTATAGATTCTTACAAGTTCTACAGGCTACAAGATTAGTTCCCCTTGTGAAGCTGGCCGTATGAAGCCCATGTCAGAGAAATAGTTTTCTTCATTGCTGCAAAAATAAAGAGTACTGAATAAAATCAAGTTTTAAGCAGAGGCTCCAATATCAATCTATATTATGACAATAATCTAATAGATATACCCATTTATCCATAAAAGAGATGTAACGAATACTCACATTCGCGAACATTCGCAAGATTTAATACTCGCATTCTCATTCGCAAGAATGCACGCAACGAATGTAATGCAAATGTTTAAGGGCAAATAAAACATTAAATCTATTAGTAACTGCACTGAATTATCTTAAAGTCATTTAAAACGGGATATTTACCATGATTTTCCAATATTTCGACACAGTTTCATGCGCCATGATCACGGAACAATTGACTTAATAATTTGTGATGATAGCCTGGATAATAAACAGTTTCAAATTTATGCTGAAATACCTTGTTAAATAAAAGGAATTATAACGTATAAGTTTCAATTATTTATTTGAATCAAGCATTCAAAAACCCTAGGGGAGTTTTTCTTAGTTGACGAAAACTACTATACCAATAAAAGATTTTTTATATTTTTTTTGTTTTGCTATTAGTCACTAATCAAATCAATCACTAATTTATGTGCCCGCCTCATACTCTACTGCACTGTTTTCCCCTCGCTCGGAGTCGACACACAGCGGTCACCCGCGCCCGCGCGCCTTTTCGCCCGCGGTACACGGTTATTGTGGAGTGTGTAACCATATTCGCCGGGAAATGCCCATGTCGGTTGCGTTTCGCACATGAAAAAAAGTGCCAAAGCTGTTCGTTACCTTATTCGTCGGGCTAAATGCATCAGTGCAATTGTAACCAAATTTTTAAACCTTAATAACTTTTTTGTATTCATTATTTATTTACTTTTTTCGAACTGGTATGATGCAAATGATAATGGAGATTCCAAAAATACAATAAAAATAAAAGGTCACATTGGCGACTGTAACCTTATTCGTAGGATACGACGATCTGTAAGTGAATTCTTAGACAATGACTATAAGTAATTTGTTTCCTCAAAGACGAACCTTTTCCTGATCTCTACATGAACGACGAAAAATTCAAACGAATTTATTATTACTTAATATTTCTACTAAATTTTACTACACGAGAAACTGATAACATGCAACTTTAGCACAACTTCCAGATAATGTGTGTTTCTTTTTCGATAAATATTTTTTCGTTTCAATGCTGTATAAAGAGCAAATGATTTCATCGTTCTACAGCTTTTTAGGGTTTCGAGATCACTTTTGAAGCCCGTATGGTCCCGATTTGTATGTCCTTTTTTCCCTCTTTAATAAATTGTAATTACCGCCGCTATTAACTTGAAATTTAAAAATCAAAATCAAAAACTCTTTTTCCATAAATACAAACTTTATTTCCATAAATACAATAAATGTACACTTTGAAAAGGTCAAAATATAAAACTAAACACTGACACGGAAATAAAGTGATATTTTTTGATTTCTGTCGCTTCGGTATGTAGACTAAAGTAAAGAAGCGACAAAGAAACCTTTAGCCTGTTAGTTGTTGTTTTTCGAGTTGGAGCAAAACCCGTCCCAAGCTTTTTTATCCTCTAGATAATCTGATATTTTATAGTAAGCCTTTTTGCACAGCAAAATAATAGTACATACATTTCGTGCGCCTGTACAGATGTAAAAAAAAAAACGTCAAGTACGAGTCGGACTCGCGCACTAAGGCTTCCGTTTAATTGTAAGATCTTGTTTCTTGCCAAATATTATGATTCTAGGTCAACATGAAGTAGGTACCCTGTATGTTTTGGTCGAGGGAGAGAATCAAAACTTATTACTTATTCTTTAGTTAATGAACTACAAATTTAGTTTTCAGATTGTTATCGTTATTTGTGCTATATGACCTTGCTTCTTGCCAAATTTTATGATTCTAGGTAAAAGGGAAGTACCCTATAGGTTTTGGTCCATGGCGAGAATCAAAAGTAATTTTTTTAGTGAATAAATTACATGCACACAAAACCTATGGGAAGTAAAGGCAAAAATCCGAAAAACATACATTTGTAATTAATTCACTAAAATATTGACTGTTATTGCTCGCCATGGACCAAAACCTATAGGCTACTTCCCGTAGACCTAGAATCATGAAATTTGGTGAGCGGCAAGGTCTTAAAGCACAAATAAAGGTAAAAATCCGAAAACCGTATGTTTTTCGGATTTTCACCTTTATTTGTCGACGCCCGTGACGTATTTGTGTCACCCGTGGGAAGAGTTGAGATGGTGCAAATTCTAAGACGGCCCATACCAACAAACTAGTCAGGTACAAAATGTTAGCACACACCTACCGTTCATAGCTACAAATAATCAAGAAGCTATAAAACGATATTTTCATCAGGTCTGCATCTGTCATGCGATTACCTATCTACTTATTTGCTCGATAGAGCCTAAAACAGCCCTACCTTACATTATACATTCAAATGAGCCGATGTCAACCGCAGTTCAATTCAAATATAACCCGCCGGGGAAGACAATCGATAGATTTCGATGGATTATTTAAATCAGAACAGCTGTGGACATCAGGTTGCTGTACCTCGCTCAGATATTAATCTAACAGCCGGGTGTTCGTACGCTGATTAACTAATCAAAGATCAAATCTGGTCAGTGACAAAAGATTTCAGCTTTGATTACTTAATCAGCGCTGCAGCGTACGAACGTCATAGCCCGGCAGATAGGTTCCTACTGTTTGACAACTGTGCCATGGAAAGCACGTTAAGCCGTTGGTCCTGTGCCTGACCTCTCCCCGGTGGTGTCGATCTGTCGTCCCATCGGATTATGAGAGTGAGCGAATAGAGAGTCCACCTGTGTTTGCGCACACACTTGTGCACTATAAATGTCCTGCGCATCTGGCTAGTCTCCGACGAGACTGACCTCACCTCAACCTCAACAGCCTGTGTTGGTCCATTGCTGGACGCAGGCCTCCCCCTAATAAACGCCTTATTGGCTTTTATCTCATGGGGGGTAATGCCCATAATCCTCACGCTGGGCATGCGGGTTGAGGATCGCAGTTCGGTGGTAGAATGTTCTGCAGGGGGCGCTGCCCGCCCCCGGTGGATATCCCTTAGTCGCCTCTTACGACACCCGCGGGAAGAGTTGGGATGGTGCAAATTCTAAGCAAACGAGACTGACCGCCGTGGTCAAAATTCGGCTAGGAAGACATTATAAGTGTTTGACAACTTGTCAAACAGTAGGTACCCAGGTACCAGCCAATGCGCGCTGGTACCGCGACATTATTTTATCGTCTATTTTGTTGTATATTTGCTTTATATATTCGCACAAATAAGAGCAAGACAAAACAATCGACAAATTTTGTCGCATAATAACATGATAGGCTAGCATAGCATAGTCATCTTAAAGTTGGCTTAACCCCGAATACTCAAACGCCACCCAGATTTAAGCACGTCTCAAGTAACAAATTTTTGTTAATTGTTCATTGAAAACTGTCAAAAAATCGTTACTTTGTGTTGCGTTTGAGTATTCTGAAGTCAGGTACTTGACGACCGCAATCTTGCTTTCAATAAGCGCTCTTTGACAAACAGAAAAGTAAAGTTCGCTGCAAAAGACTCATGAAGTCATGAAATAAAACACCCAATTTCACAGTCAAGCATCATCTACATACGCACCCCATGCTAACACTGCTAGCTACAATACCCGGCAAAACCCTATTTCATTCCATCACCATTGCGTAAATTATTGAAGTTGAAGGAATGAGTTTCAAACATATTACGCATTCGATGACGATGTGATGTAATTTTTCTCTATTCTACCCTAGACGAAAATCCCCGTGCTAGGCCTACAGGCCCCAGTCGGGCCGCGGATGTCCAGTCGGGCGGCGGATGTTTAAATGTTCCCGTGGTTCGGCGAAAATGGCGAGATAGGGACACCGGAGAGGTTTTAGTGGGTATTACGTCCTTTTCAGGGCGTCGAGTCCCACATAATTCTGGTCCCCCCCAGACCAGTTTATTCGTGAACGAATTTCCTCGACGAGACAAAAAAAAAAGGCCTACAGGCTGAATACTCCATGGAGCACCTTCAGTGATAGGAGAATCATTGAAATGAAGGGTACTTTTAAGGTCTCCAATGAAATGGTTAAGTCTGGGATTCAACTTCTTGACTGGTTTTGCAAAAGTCTGGAATTAAGAATAGCAAGTTTTTTTTGAAAACATCATACAGTCGACTGTACAATAATGGACATCGTAATTTTGAAGTATTCCCATTGAGGCACCGATTTTTAAGGCACCACATTTACGGCACCTAGTTTATTCCCAGTTAGGGTACCCACAAAAAAGTAGTGTCTTGTGATGGGCTTTTGATATAACTAACAGTAACGTTTGCAATTAGATCTTGTTATAAGATACACACACATCGTTTTAGAACTACGTAAGCACTAGGTAAGTAGTACTTAAGATCCGTCGTTACTTAGCGTTTTAGTTGACAAGCACTGGTTATATACCTATGCTCAAGGTGTCATTTGTAGCGTGGAAAATTTCATAGAAAAAGTTATGCGTGGTCATACATTTAAAAAAAACGCGTCAACTTGAGAACCTCCTCCGTTTTTCGTCGGTTAAAAATAAATAAATAAAATAATGCTGAACAATTCACACAGCATTATCTAGCCCCAAGCTAAGCAGAGCTTGTGTTAATGGGTACTAGATAACTGATATACTTAATACAATACACTACATAGATAGATATTTTTTATTATACATAGAAAACATCCAGAACGCCCTGAACAAATGTCTGCAGATCGTACAAACAATTGTTCCGAGGCGGGAATCGAACCCGCAACCTCCTGCGTCGCAGGCAGACCTTCGCCCGCTGCGCCACAGAGGTCGTCGAAGAAAATGGCAAAGATATTTTCCGAGTTCCCATTTCCTAAATAATTATTACTATTCGATGAGTAACTATGGTATTATATTCTTAATCTTGGTGTAAAAATTTCTTTCCTCGTTCTACACAAAACTTGAGAGAAAATATTAACATTCGGTATTCCCAAAAGAGTTCCTGCGAAGCATTAGATCAGTATTAGATGGTATTAGCCAGAGGTGTCTAAAGACTTGTAACGGTGTAATGCTCTTAGCTCACGGAATATTAAGCTGTTGAAACAAACAATACCTTATTACTTGCTCCCTAAGGATCTTTTCCGAGAAACAGTAGCCACAGCCTCCCAAATGGAAAAGTCGGACTTGGATAAGTTATTGCCGAGTTGATATCTCTCAACTTTATTTTGCGGGTTATAAGGTTAATAATTGATAAGTTAGCAGGACTTCCATAGCCATCTGGATATGTAGTTTCTTACAATTTGTTTATTGATGGAAATCAGAAATCAAAAACTTATTTTTCTTATGGTTTAAAAAATAAACTCATAGACAAGTAAAATTTTAAACTTATATGTTATGAAATGAAATGTACTCAAATTTTAAATAAAGTTATTATCAAATTAGATAAAGTGAAAATCAAAATAGTATAAAGTGTCAATAGATAATGTTTACTTCAATGTTTTGCCTACTAGTGGAAGAAGTGAAAAGTAAACCACTAGCACGTTAAATAATTTTTATTTATGTTGTAGGTACTTACCTAAGTACCTACAACATAAATAAAAAAACGTAACTCAAGCGTAAAGCGGCGAAGCAATATTAGTCTTTGTAATAAGAAATAAAAACGAAAATCCCACAAATCTGCTTAAATAATGTTAATTTGCACGTAATTCCACAAAATCAATAAACAATATCGGCTAAAACATTTGGCTGTCCGTAATTTATTTTATGTAAATCACTCCAAACGGGAAATCGGAAACACATGGCAATTTCATAGTCGTTTCGTTTTGAATGTCAGACAATAAAGTTTAGTATCCCATAAATATGAGATCTCATTCGAAACCTCATGATAATTTTTTGGATATAAAAATGAAACATATTTCAATGTCCAATAAAGGTTTATTGTGAACTCGTAATATTTTTTTACCTTTTGGTATGGCGATGAATAACTCCAAAATTCGACATGATCATACCATTTCTCGAAGATATGTTGGTATTCATTTCCACAATTTTACGGGCAAGATTAAGACTTATTTTATTTAATAATGATATGTCAAGTAAAATTTCACAAAAAAAACATACAGCCGAACATATATCCTTGTAAAGAGTTAGACAACCTTATTTTATGTTTATGTAAGTTTATTATTAATCTTTGTAGGTATGTAGTGTAAGTATTTGTTTCGTTTTCTTTAAATAGGTCTACATATTTATTCAGTGCCACCGTCTTTTTTGTTCTTTAATTTCCAGTCCATCCCAAGGTCCATCCCAAGGTTGCTTTCTTTATACTTCCTTTTTTTCTAAGCTTTCTCTGTATTGTTTCCTGTATTTGTGTGGTATAATAAAGTGTTTTCTATCTATCTATAACTTCCTTTTTTTAAGTTGTCGGTTAATAACTAAAAACCTACTAATTTTTTTTTAATTTTACTGGCAAGACAAAAATAATCCCTCAAGAATAACATTTCAATGCTAACCATCTCGGGATCATTTTCTATACAATAACATAAACTTAATCAATATACAAATCATATTCAACAAAATCGGTCCACAGTTGACAGAGAAAACCGCGAACATACCTATAACAAGATCCGTCAAGTGCGAGTGTAACTAGCGCGCCGAGGGTTTCAAACGTTTGTCAATAAATACATATGTACTAAAGGTACCGGTTAGAGACTTCGCTATTTAATGAATACCTAAAAATAGTGCCAACCTACATTTCAGACCGATTGCTATGCATACTTCGGTGGTGGGGGGGTAAATTTTTCGACATTTTTCAAGATATTTCAAAAATTATGTACCTTACAGATATAAATAAAAAACTGTGTTGAAATGTACAAACCCATACCTTTCATTTGATACTCGGTGAGGTAGCCCCCCTTTTTGAAAATTATTATTGTCAATTGCCTTATTGTCAATTTTTCAAAAAGTGTTCGTTTTACAAACTTCTCCATAATTTACAGGAAAAATATAGAGAAGTTTGTAAAACGAACGCTGGATCGCTCTGCAAACTTATAAATTTCAAGCTGATAGCTGTGGTAATTGCTGATTTATTACAGAGTGAAGAAAGGACAGACAAAGAGAGACCATAAGGGTTTCGAAACCGATCTTGAAACCCTAAAAACATACATTTAGCCCAACATTCCTCCATTTTTGAAGTCTGCTACAAAACAAGCGATTGTTAAAAAAAAACAAGCCAAAAAGCCGCAACATGTAAAACGCTCACAGCCAAGTCGTTAACATGTGCTCTCCTCTTTTTGTCCTGCAATAAAAGAACTATTACGGCTATAAAAGCAACGTGTAACCGCTTTCATAGCTTTCCAGTTTCACTTGTGCAAACATGCTTGCGAAAATACTGGCGTTTTCCATAAGCGAAAGTTTTAAGAGGGCGCAACGCGCACCATTTTGTGAAAAGGATACCTAAGCATAGGATTTCGCGTTTATAGGAGCGGGATAGAGCAAACGATTTCGGAACAGCGGCGTAAGCGCAAAAAACAAGTTTTTGCTTATTTACAAGAAAACTACGCAACTTATGAAGAAACTGGTTGAAGGAATCAAATAATTAGTAATTACCAACGAATCAAAACATAAATCATCTCAATAGGTCGCAGGGTTCCTGAGATCTCGACCGAATCAGGTGCGAAACAGTGCAGTTTCATTGACTTTTTTTATCGTAATTGTTATCTCAATCGTGTTTTCACATTCAAGTAACCAAAGAAAAAAATGTTGAATTTTATGTAATTCGAGTTTTGCACCACGAGGATCCCGTGAGTACTGAGATCTAAGCCTATTTTGACAACCAAACCCGTTATGTTCGCCCCTTAAGGATTGTGTGCATCTGTCTTAGTTTAGATACTCGTATGTGCTATTTTGGTTACTTACCTATTATAATCGAAAACAATATCTACGAGTATGAACTGAACAAATCTACTCATTTTATGGATATCATTTAAATGTCAGAAAAATTCATTCAAATGTTGGACTAATTCATTCAAATGTTAGACAAATTCATTCTAATGCTAAATTATATATTAGAATCAAATAGGCGTTTAGTGAAATGGCGCTAGCTAAGCAATTTGAGTTAATAGCTGCACTAAATGGGTTTATGGAGCCTGCATGGTTCACGTTATGATAGAATAATTAAGTTTTATAAGTAATTATCGAAATAATTACATACTTACCCTTAAAGACGTAAGAAAGTATTGATTTTGAGGGTTTTTTTTTTCGTGAATAGACTTTTGACCACAATCTCAGTGATGATCCTGATGGTGAATGACAATGTGGCAGGAGATGTATCGCAAAAATTAGAAGACACCTTCACTCTCGTCTTGATACCCAAGATGGTGACTTTTGGTAGAGGAAGAAGAAGTGTGTTAAATTAATGGATATAGACTTAATGGTATTTTTATGGTTAAGGTATAGAGAAATAGTCGAGCCCATTTTTCTTACATTCGACAGACGTTGTCCTGTTCAAAAATCCTAAAAAAAACACAGTAGGATCAGTTTTTCAGATTTTTTTACTTTATCCGAATTTCCTGAAATTCCAAATAACATTAAGAAAATCCTTTATGCATAGTTTGAACTTAAAATTAATGAATATTTTAAAACTAGAATTTATAAAGATACCTATATTAAATTAGCCATCTCTGGCTTAGTAACCAAAAGGTTTTTTATTATGATGGCGATAGTAACATAATAAGTCAGGGTGAAACCAGCAGTGGTATACATTTTTTAATTAAAAGACACTCTAAATCCTTTTGCTTAAAATCCCTTACTGAATAGATCCCCTCGCAAAAATACAAACACTTAATCCCTTGTTATAAAGGTCAAAAACCACTCACCACTCCAAAACAAAAAATTCAGGACGCGCGCTCGAAGATCTCAGCTCGAGAACACTTCAAACTTAGTTATACACTCTATGTACTAGCTGAAAGCTTGATTTCACTGTGAATAACATTCACTACTCGTCACTTCACAAAACACAGAAAAACTATTCGATTAATTCGACTAACAGGTCCCGCCTTCTTTCGAAGCAATTAAAAATTTACGTCGGGACAAATCGGGAAAGGTGGGGACGTGTTATCGCGACGATGGTCGAACGAAGACTGAAGAAAGGTAGAATTGAGTACGCACTGAAACTTTCATGGACGGGCAAGTAAATTCAAATTTCCAAATGTAATAGAATTTATATGATGGTTTTAGGACTTTGCGTAGGATGTAAAGGTAGTCTTGGAAAAAACCTCATAACTATTACATAGTATACTATCTACTGTCCACGACTCCGCGCGCATTAGGTACCTATATACCTGAATAAATTTGTAGCGTGTTCTGATTTTTCCCTCGATATCAGTTCAGTTCACTAGCTTTTTAGTTTTAACAAATTGCACTGCTTTTTGGGTTTCCTGGTATTGTAATAATTAACGTGCTTTCCGAGGCACGGGGGTGAACACCGTTATCTTCTTTATGCACTATAATATTATGTGCTTCTAACTGGCTAGTTTCTGTTATGGCTGACCGCCGTGTTTGAAATTCGGCGGCAGCACCTCATCATTGTAATAATTTTTCATGTTAGCATGATTCCTCCTTACAATTTATTAGTTTTGTTTTCATAGACCTATCAAAACATTGGATTCTAACATTCTAATACAATCAGTTTAACAGTATAAAAATATAAGTAGAACGGTAAATTAAAAATGTGGAAATTTTATGAAGGTTCTTACAGAGGATGTAAAGAAAATTAGGCGCCGCCCGCCCTGACCTTGAGAGTAAAGAGCGGAATATAAATATTTAATGATTTGTAAATATGACCCAATCCCAAATGATATTTCAATGCTAATTTGGAGACTTAGCAGGTATATAACCTACTTGCTAAGTGTGACTCTTCAGATATAACCTTTTTAGGTAGAGTAGGAAGTTATGATAAGTCATGTCGAAATTACTCGGAGTACATAGGTTAGCTTCGATATTAAAGTACGAGTACAAATATATTTTTTATCCTGGCGTTATTTTAAAATTTTATATTCAATAATAAAATGATATCTAGATTTCAATTCGATTCAAAAATTTTATAAGTAGGGTACCGACACAAATGACAGAGTGTCTAGGCAAAGTGGAAAAAACATAAATTTTGTGAGGTTGTTTCATTATTTCGTACCTAAAAGAATGCTATTTTGTGGTTTTATGTATCTAATAGGTACGTAAGTACCTACCGTACTTTCGGATGCGGTTGACATTCTACGAAGCTGCTAATGCCGGTGTCTGTCGCGATCCATTATGGCTCTACTTTGTTCCGGTCTGTAAGCCCCATATGGAGCGAGACAGACAAGTTGCACTGATATTTAGGTTGGGTACCGTGGGGAGCGGTTATTTTAGAGGTCTAGGGAATGAATAAATGATTACGACCGGAGGAAAAGCAAATATTGTAGTATGAACGGAAGAGCAAACTCTTTCCACGTCCGAACCTACCTTCCTACCTAGGTTAAGGTTTAATAGTTACTGAGATAGCGAGGGATTTAAAAAGCACGGAAAATATTTGCCCTCAAGTTAAACATACAACTTTTCACCACGACTAGCGAGGAAATATTTTGTAATTTATAAAAGAGGTCGAATGTCAGAAACTCATTTTGCTAGTGCAGATCGCGTATGTAGTTTTTTTTTCGGCACCGACCATAGAGTATCAATAACTTATCATACCATTGCAAATGAGTAGTAGCATTCTAAATTCAAATTAATTTTCTCAACAAGTAGAATAATATTTTTTATTCCGCATGTGAGCAAAACCCGATTTTTTTCACTGTTTTTGAGCAGCAAAGTCACCGTTTGCAAGAGTGATGAACAGATATTTATTTTCAAAAAGTCACTGACTTGAGAATAGTTATAGAAGTTCTTGTTCGATCTGTTAGTAATTACAGTTTGGCTTAAATGACAACAAAGGTAAAAAAACAAGATCCGTCAAGTGCGAGTGTAACCCGCGCGCTGAGGGTTTCGTACGTTTGTCAATTATACAAGAGGAAATGGGTATTTTTTCGAAATTTTTCAAAATATTTCAAACAACACTGACAATTACTAAAAAATTACAAAGATAATCACAATCAAATAAAAGAAATAAATAAGAACTAGTATTTACAATTGAAACAATTGAGCTAACTGCAGACGGTTGCAAACAATCTACAGGTAGCTCAACTGATCCATATCAATACCAGTCGGAAGCATCCCGAAAACGCTGACTGTATTGCCCCGCTGTATGGCAATGCTGATGCTGCGCTGAGAGACCAGCTCTCGGGTCACGCGTCGCTTCGACCAGAGGCTCAGATATTTTTTTTTAAACCCAAAGAGCCTCGGTATCCCACGAATAATTTCAAGATGATAGCTGCGTTAGTTGCTGAGATATTAATGAGGGAAAAAAGAAAAAGGGACAGACAAAGCGAGACCATTAGGGTTTCGAAACCTATCTTGAAACCCTAAAAACAGTAAGGTAAAATTTACATCATACTTTCTAGAATTTTCCTACGAGTTTAATTTAAATTAATACCGCAAGTGCCTAATTTTATCGAGAAAAAAAACCTTATAAGGTTTGTGGAGGGATCTGTTCCAGCTAAAAACAAACAGTTAAAAATTAATGAGTTATAGGTTTCTTTTTCCATTTATTCACTTTACTAAAAATATTGAAGGGAATAGAATCGTATTCATATTAATACGGCGCGCGCTGTGGTTTTGTTTATTTTTCTGTCATTCATCATCATCATCATCATCAGCCGTTGTTAGTCCACTGCTGGACGTAGGCTTCCCCTAATGAGCGCCATAGCGCCCTTCTTCAGCTTGAAGAAGGAAGAAGTTGAAGAAGGACAGGGCGCTATATAAAGACTGCAGGCAGATGCTTGCATCTGCCTGCAGTCTTTTCCAGGTCATCATCCCACCTTGCCGGAGGGCGTCCTACACTACGTTTGACGAGTCGTGGTCTCCACTCAAGAACACGTTTACCCCGGCGGTTATCGGTTCTTCGCGAGATGCTACTTCAGCTTGCTAATTCTTAGAGCCATGTCGATAGCTTTGGTTCTCTGTCGGATGTATTCGTTACTAATCCTATCCTCAGAGAGACTCCGAGAATAGCTATTTCCATAGCTCGCTGAGCGACTTTGAAATGGTGGACCAGCCCTACCGTCATTCAAAGAGCCCTGAGAACATTATCCAAGTAAAGACCATCCTTACAAGTATGATTATTAGTATATATTTATTTATTTCTTATGAGTAGGTAAACTAGGTATTTATCTTATTTTATTTTTATCGTACTATGTATTTATGTTAGTTTTTTTTCACGTTACGGTTTGCTTTAAGAAAACTCTTGTTGGGTTAAGCTCGCCTTTGTAGGTACATGTCCTTTTAATTGTCAACTTATTGTAATGTTTTATTTGTATACAATATAGATTTTAAGGTTTCATGTTTAGTTTTAAGTTTCTAAACGTACTGTACCTACGATCTTAGGAAAACTAAAAGTACCTAAGTATCTAATTGTAATTCTGACTCTTCGATTCAAACCTCTTTCAGGTAATTTCCAAACAAAGTTGTTATTTTCAGCAATTGCTGAAACATCCATTAAATAAACGATTAGGTAGACCACTGGCCAGTCAACTTAGATCGATAGGTTTGTAATTAGCCTTCTGAGAAAAAGTTGGTAAGTACCTCCTTGTACAGACAAGTAGGTCAAGGGAATTCCATGTATTGGTTGCTCAGGTACCTATTATTTATTCCAGGAAACACTTGTTTGGGGAATTATGTGGGTAATCTAATGCTTTATCTACAAAAGAGCTTTGAATTAAATAAAAGCAAATTAAGTTATATCAACTTATTGTCGTCTGCTTATTGCAAACATTGGGTAGGTACAAAAAAATTGGGTTTTCGTCACTAGATTATACCCACTGTTAGGTTCATCTCGAGTTAATCGATGTGCAGCCGCCGAATCGTAGAATCAGTCTGTTTCTAGAATGGCTAGACTAGACTGATAGCAAAACGTCGAAATTCAATTAATTGTCTATGCCGGTTATTGAACGATTAACGCTCAACAATAATGTCTAGAGGTCACTTAGCCATCTCATCGAATTAAAATAAATCAGATATTTTCATCGATCTAAATAAAATTCGGGAGATTGGTTACCTACTAGTTTCTCGAAAATGGAAGGCTCAAATTAGGTCCAATTAGGTCCAGCCACCTCAGCCACAGTCGGACCGGCGCCGCCGGTGTTCGTGTTTTGCGTGCGTATCTGCATCTGAATCTGAATCATCAACCTATATTAGTCCACTGCTGGACATAGGCCTCCCCTAATGAGCGACAGAGCGCCCTGTCTTCAGCCTATCGCATCCAGCATCTGCCTGCAGTCATCCCACCTGGCTGGAGGGCGTCCTACACTACGTTTGCCTAATCACGGTCTCCACTCAAGAACCCCGCTTACTACAACGGTTGTCGGTTCTTTCAAGATATGGCCGGCCGTCTGCTACTTCAGCTAGATAATTCTTTGGGCTATGTCGATAACTTTGGTTCTCTGTCGGATGTATTCGTTACGAACCTAATCCTTCAAAGAAACGCCGAACATAGCTCTTTCCATTGCTCGCTGAGTTTATTACCACAATACAGGCTATTTGTTGAGTTAGCGCTGGGAGAACGTTTGCTACGTTCTCCCATCATCTAGATACAGAATTTTACTTAGATCTATGGATATTTCCAATAAATCAGCGTTCGTTTTGCAATAGGGCCAACCATTCTACAAGTGGGCCGACTCTATGATCTGGCGGCCACAGATGTACAACATGCCCGCCTCCAGACTCCCGCTCCATGTAGAAACCGCGGCCGAAGAAGCCCAAAGCAACTGAACAGTGAATGCAATAAGCATCTACCTCCCTAAATCCTCAACGGGCTGTTATAGTCCACTACTGGACTCAGACCTCCCCTTGATAAGCGCCTTATTAGCTTTTATCTCATGGGGGTAGTACCCATAATCCCCACGCTGGGCATGCGAGTTAGGGATCGCAGTCTGGTGGTAGAATGGTTCTGCAGGGGACGGTGCTTTCCGCCCCCGATCCCGTCGCCTCTTACGACCCCCTCGGGAAGAGTTGGGGTGGTGCAAATTCTAGGCCGGGAGCACACGGCCTTCCTACTTAAATAGGTACGCATTCCAAATTTTATTTTGAATCCCATGAGTGATGCCAATTTGAATAAATCCCTGAAATTTCAAAATCTATCTTCAAATTTAAATAATCTTAAGAAATTTTCAAACTATCCGACCACAACCCAACTAACATTTTTGAACTTTAACAATCGCACAAGCCAGATGTTTGTTCGTTTGAAGTTTCGACATGGTAAGTTTGGATCCAACAGCCTCCAAGAGCGAAAGTTCTCCGCCGATCTTTTACAATTCGTGGCAGTGTTCAACAAGGTTTTTGCTGTTCGCAGCTCGTAAGCGCAAGCAAAGGTGGTCTTTATTTGTGGACTTCTTATAACACTGGCTCTCCCAATGTTCATTTATGTTTTAAAAGTACTAGAGTTATATAACTATAGTATAGAGTATAGACTATAGAGTTTGTGATTAGATTTAAGAGATAGGAGGCTCAAAAATTGTTTTTTGAATATTTAAATTCATACAATCGTGGTTGGGCAATTTGAGCTTTCATTTACACTCTTACTCTTACACGCTTACACTAGCTATACTCCAGCCTAATTCAATGTGAAAATTTTGTAAACAAACCATATCAAAAAGAACGAAAATTCTCTTGTTTGGCATAATTTTTCATCGTTTTTGACTCATTCCTCAGCTCACCTCACCTGAACAGCCTATATTGGTCCACTGCTGGACGCAGACCTCCCCTTGATAAGCGCCTTAATGACTTATCTAATAGGGGGGTAATACCCATAATCCCCACGCTGGGCATGTGGGTTGCGGATCGCAGTTAGGTGGTAGAATTGTTCTGCTGGGGGCGCTGCTGCCCGCTACCGGTTGATGTCCCTTAGTCGCCTCTTACGACACCCGTGGGAAGAATTTGGGGTGGTGTAAATTCTAAGCCAGCACCAGCTTGCCGCATTACCAGGTGAAAAGTAAATATCACGGAAAACCGCTGGATGTGGGTAGCACAGACCGGTTATTGTTGGAATCCTTGGGTTTAGATAGTCAGATAGTCATGATAGTCATTCTTATCGTTTTATTATTTAATAAATATTTTACCTAAAATCTGTACACACATTATCGTCCGAAACCGACCGATGCGGTCTACAACTTGTTACACAAAGTTCAAGCTTCGGGAAACCTTTTAAGTAGACCTAAATTGCATAATGGAGGAAATTCCGTAATAGGTAATTTTCCGCCCCTCATAGAAGAAGTTGTTCCAACTTCGGAACAACTTTGGCTACGTAGTTTACACAGAAAATTTTATGCTTCTAGCATCATTTGCAGCTTCGTAAAACTTTTCATTCAGATTCAAAGAATCTAGGAAAACACGACAACCTTTATTATGCATCACATCACATCACACTAATATTATAAATGCGCAAGTTTGGATGGATGGATGTTTGTTACCTCTTTACGCCAAAACTACTGAACGGATCAGGCTGAAATGTTGCATATAGGTAAGTCTAACCCTGGAATCAAACATAGGCGACTTTTTATGCCATACATCAGTTCCCATGGGATAAAAATAACCTTAAAACGTTTTCAAAGAAACAACGCGTGCGAAACCGCGGGCAGAAGCTAGTTTAAAATGTTTTAGAGGATGAACAGTATTCTCTTCTGTGAATAAGGCTGAGGATCTAGCTATACAATAAAAAAACTTGCCTTTTATTTCTGGCCATTTCCTAATACATTTTTTCTAATTTAAAGATTTATTAATGTCATACTGTTTTAATATCAATTCTGCATTTAATTTAACAATTTAATAAAATAATCATCTATATCAAGCTCGTGCAAAAACCCCTCATGAAAGGGTGAAGGCCTCCTCCAGACTTCTCCATTTGTCTCTGTCGATAGCTTCTGCTATACAATGCTGAGCGAAAACCATGTTTGCCTTGAGCTCTGCTACGCACAAAATTTAAATTACGTAGCATTAACCATTAACTTTTTGTGTAGTAGTTCGTAAGGTAAATAAAATATTTCATTTCATTTCTATACAACTTTATTCCATACGTGACCGTTCTTAGAATCATCTTAAATTGAATAAACGTCCGTTGTGAGAAGAGTCAGCGGTAATTTGTATTACAACACTGGGAATCTATTGGGCGATTAAGAAGCAACCTTCGCATCATGACAAGAGCCCAAACTGGACACTGTCACCTGCAAGCACATATTCAAACTGGGGCTAAGTAACACACAATCCTGCAGATTCTGTGAGGAGGTGGATAAAACGCCTCTCCATCTCCTAGGAAAGCGTGGAGCACTGATGCCTTCAACTCAACTCAACCATGCGGTCGACGACATCTTTATTTTTTCCACTACCACTGACAGAGTCACTATACATTTGTATTTTAATGTTGCACCAACTTGTTTCCGTTTCTATGGTTGGTCTCGTCTAGGATCTCTGATTCCAAGAAGCTTTTCAAGCACATTCTATTATGTAGGTACAGATGTCTAGCACCTGCGGATGGGGTCGAAGAATTCCCCGCTTCCGCCCATAGATGCACTTGTGCACCTAGGTGAAACCTCCCTTTCCTCTTGTAGCATCTGGCAACAGCCCAAGCCGAGGCTCGCACCTAAGTGGTGGCCCTTGTGCGTGTTGCCCCAACCTAAGTTTTAACCGGCGAGGCGCCCTCTGCGCCGCCAAAAGTCCGGTAACGCTGTCTTGGCCATCTGCGATCAACAAGTACCTAGGTATTTACTAAAGGTACCGGTTAGAGACTTCGCAATTTAATAAATACCTAAAACTAGTAAGTACCAACCTACATTTCGGATGGATCTCTCTGCATGCTTCGGTAATAGGATGTAGAGGTAGGTATATTTTTTTACTTTTTTCATAATATTTCGAAAAATATGAAACCTACAGAAATTTCAAAAACTCTTTTGAAATGTACCTACGTGTGTAATGTGGGGTGGGGACAACCCCACATTACACACGTACATTTCAAAATTATCCCCCCCCCCCCCCCTTTTTTGACCATTTTTCAAAATGTTTTCTTTTTACAGACTCCATTATATTTTTCCTGTAAAATATAGATCCATATCTACAAACTCTCCATACATTTTGAATGGATAGCTCTGCAAACTTCGGAGATAGGGGGAGGGTGGGGGGGGGGGGGGGGGGGGTATATTTTTGTGACTTTTTTCAAAATATTTCAAAAAGTATAAAACTTACAGAAATTTCAAAAACTATTTTAAAATGTACAAACTAATACCTTTCATTTGATACCCCACTTGATTTTGTCTTTTAAAATTTCGACATCTCAATTTGTATGGAAAATGGTAATTTTTTTTCTTTTTTTTTACTCTGTACAAGCGCACGAAATGTATTATTATTATTATTCGACTTTTTTCAAAATATTTCGAAAAGTATGAAAACTATTATGTATATGTATTTGTATGTATTATTATTTTAAAATTCAAGTTGATAGCTGCGGTAGTTGCCGAGTTATTAAGGAGGGATAAAGGACAAAAAGCTTAGACTGGGTGGGAGGATAAAGCTCTGCCCGCGTACATTAATCCAACACCACTACCGCACAGCACAAACATGTGGATTCAACTATGGGCTTACACGTGGCTAAAACTCGTTGTCTTTTTTAGGGTTTCGAGATCGGTTTCGAAACTCTTATGGTCTCGCTTTGTATGTCCTTTTTTCCCTCTTTAATATCTTAGCAACTAACGCAGCTATTAACTTGAATTTTAAAATAATAATATATTTCGTACGCCGGTAGTTCGTACTTAATGAAAAAGGAAAATGGACATTTTCCATACAAATTGTGATATTGAAATTTTAAAAGATACCTACAGGGTCATGTGGCGTATCAAATGAAAGGTATCAGTTTGTACATTTCAAAAAAGATTTATTGTTTCTGCAGTTTTCATACTTTTCGAAATATTTTGAAAAAAGTCGAAAATTTTACCTTATCTCCGAAGTATGGAGAGCGATCCACCAGAAATGTAGTTTGGTACCTACTAGTTTTAGGTACTATTCATTAAATTGCGAAATCTCTAACCGGTACGTTTAGTAGGTACATATTTGTTGACAAACGTTCGAAACCCTCGGCACGAGTTACACTTGCACTTGACGGACCTTGTTTTATACCAAAAGATCTTTGAAAAGACCTTTGTTTCACTTCGATCTCACCTAATGGTAAAAAGTACCGATGTCATCATCGTCATCAGCCTATATTAGTCCACAGCTGGACATAGGCCTCCCTTAATGAGCGCTATAGCACCCTGTCTTCAGCTTGCCGCATCCAGCATCTGCCTGCAGTCTTTCGCAGATCGTCATCCCACCTGGCCGTAGGGCGTCCTTCACTACGTTTGCCGAGTCGCGGTCTCCACTCAAGAACACGTTTACCCCATCATCGGGCCACTTCAGCTTGCGATGTAACACGTTAAATTAATAAATATGTTCCATAGATTTAAAAGTTAGGCTGGAACAGTATGTGTTATTATTAAATATTAGCTGCCGCCCGCGGTTTCGCACGCGTTGTTGCTATAGAAACGTTAAAAGTTGATTTCTATCCCACGGGAACTGATTTATGGGATAAAAAGTATGTTTGATTCCAGGATTATAATTATCTGTATACAAAATTTCAGCCCGATCCGTTCAGTAGTTTTGGCGTGAAGAGGTAATAATCATCCATCCATCTATACATCCCTCCATCCAAACTTTCGCATTTCTAATATTAGTGTGATAGTAATGATGTTCCATAGATTTAAAAGTTAGAGGCATTCCTCGTAGCGCACCCAGATGAATCGCACCCAGATGAACCGCACCTAAGCACTTCCACATAGCGCACCCGTTTTGGTGCGTTTCATTCAGTAGGCATAAATGTTAAGTCGACCGATGTGGCGCGGTGGGTGAAGGTCCGCCTGCGGCGCAGAAGGTTGCGGGTTCGATTCCAGCCTTAGGACAAATGTTTGTACGATCTATAAATATTTGTTCTAGGTGTTCTGGTCGTTTCTATGTATAATAAAAAATACCTATCTATGTAATGTATTATATTATGTATATCAGTCATCTAGTACCCATAACACAAGCTCTGCTTAGCTTGGGGCTAGATGATGTTGTGTGGATTGTCCAGCATTATTTATTATTATTTATTCCTCGCACCAATGACAATGTAGGGTCTAGTGATGGGTTAGGCTTGAACAGTGTGTGTTATTTATTATTGTTCAAATTTACATAACAACTCCTGAACTGTAACATAGACGTGGAAAAATAACTCGATTCGTAACAAGACATGTTGGATTTAAATTATTCATCCCCATGTTTTTCTATTCAATTTGGGTGTTATTTGACTGTTTTATTGAACTTGGAACTTCGAACGTGGAATATTTGAGTTTATCTTCTCGGTTGGTTTATCTTATTGGCAGATATATGGAAAAATATAATATAATAAAACTTACATTTACAGTTTTGCATATACCTAAATACATTTATAAGTACCTACTAATTATTTACAGCCACCTTCTCGCGCAGAGAGGTAAAAATTAATAAGTAAATTAACATTCTATCCGGCATTGTTTTTATGTCCTTTGAATTTTTTTGAATTTTTTGCCCATTGAATTGCGAATCGCAGTCATAGTTTTAGTGCTAATGTAAATGCCCTGAAGCTGCACTGAAGTTTAAAAATTAATAAGTAAATTAACATTCTATCCGGCATTGTTTTTATGTAATTTGAATTCCTTTGAATTGCTTGAACATTGAATTTCGAATCGCACTCATAGTTTTAGTGCTAATGTAAATACCCTGAAGCTGCACTCAAGTTTAATAATTAATAAGTAAATTAACATTCTATCCGGCATTGTTTTTGTGTCCTTTGAATTCCTTTGAATTGCTTGCCCATTGAATTGCGAATCGCACTCGTAGTGAAAGACGCGGTTACATAGTGAATTTTAAGCGGTTTGTTGACAGGTAAACCAAGGGTGCATTCCGAATTACCCCAAAATTGATATGAGCGCGCTCACAAGTGATCCAAATTACTTACTGTGAGCGCGACAACCTTTTCCCGTGTGACGTAATCGATGACGTCATTACATGCGCCATTTTGCGATATCAGCGATCATCCTACAAACTGAAATCACTGTAAGCACTCTGTCAAAAGTAGTCAAAACTGACATTTAGCATTCGTCGTGGTTTTGTATTCTTTTTTTTTTCGTTTTCTTGACCTGACTGACATTTGACACGCGACTCGCGACCAGATCGCGACTAATGATAGCACTCAACTGTCAATATCGTGATATCTGATTTGAACGCAAAATATCGTTGTGATCGCTATCAGCGCTGTAATCGTATTTCGGAATGCACCCTAAGATTCCACATCGAGTTTGTATTGGGCCTTAAAGTTTTAAAGAAGCTTAGGCCACAGCTATGTGTGGGCCCCATTAAAGTTCATTATCTAATCTGATCTGATCTCAACCCGCATGCCCAGAGTGGGGAGTATGGGCATTACCCCCATGAGATAAAAGTCAATAAGGCGCTTATCTGAGTCCAGCAGTGGACCAACACAGGCTGTTGAAGTTGTGGTGAGGTCAGAAATCTAAACACCACATACCTAGTACTGGCTGCTGCAGACACCACACAACCGACAAATCTTGACAATTATGTATTTCCGTGATCCAGCTGGAAGGTTGGCCATACAAGTCGCACCAGCAGCGGTGCGGCTTTTTTATGTTATCTACGTCTAGAACTACATCCATTTAAAATTTCAGTCTGATCTGTTCAGTAATTTATGCGTGAAGGGGTAGGGTACCTAATAGACAACTAAACATCCAAACTTTCGCATTGAATTTAATTAAGTGTTATTTATTATAATCTAAACTAGCAATGAAGTATCCTATCCTACTAATTATAAAGCCCAAAGTTTGTGAAACTTGAATTTGTTACCTAGGATCTCTCAAACTACCGATCAGATCAAGAAGACGTTTTTATAAGCGCCTTATTCGCTTTTATCTCATGGAGGGTTATGCCCATAATCCCCACGCTGGGCATGCGGGTTGGTGATCGCAGTTCGGTGGTAGAATTGTCCTGCAGGGGGCGCTGCTGCCCGCCCCCGGTGGATATCCCTCAGTCGCCTTTAACGACACCCGCGGGAAGAGTTGGGTGGTGCAAATTCTAAGCCGGCACCACACAGCCTCACTATACACATAACTTAGATAACAGGCTTTTTTTAATACCGAAAATACGCGTGCGAAGCCGCAGGCAGAAGCAAAAGTAGTCACTAAAGTAAACTAGTCAACATCGAATAAAACATAACATACAACAACAAAATTAAAATTTTTAAAAACCCTGACAGATTTTCATGACACAACATGATGGCTAAGAACACTCGGGATAAAATTATTTATGTCACAAAAAATTAAACGAAAATCGGTTCATCCGTTTGGGAGCTACGATACCACAGGAGCTAACTACACAGATACACAGACAGACACGTTAAACTTATAACACCCCTCTCTTTTTGCGTCGGGGGTTAAAAACAAACACCTGCATACGCTCAAAAGCATTTTGCCTCTATGCGCCATTTTCAAAAACACTGCAAAGGCACAACACATAATCTACAGTTTATGAATGGCAGCCGGATATTTACGTTCTAACTGCAACTGAGCTGTCGGCGTGTTTGCGATTATGTCAGATTTACTACTTGTGCAGTTACATTTTTAGATTACACTCGACGAGTGATGGCTAACAAAATGATTTATAGAGTTGTTGAACGCACAAGTTGTTTGTTTTGTTGGATGGAAAACAGAGAGTCTATTAAACTAAATCCAAGCTTTGGGCTTGATCTATAATGCTATGGCGTTAATTAACGCGTTAATTAGGGCGTTACGCAGATGTGGCCAAGGTTCAGTTATTAACGGCGTTACTAATGGCAATAGACGCTAAGATTAGCGTCTATTGCCATTAGTAACGCCGTTAAGTAGTTAAGTAAGATTACTTCACTAGGAATTACCTCTTGACGGCGTTGTTAAGTAAATGTAACCAAGGTGCATTTTTAGCGCCTTAATTAACGCGTTAATGGACATTAACACTAACGTCAACGCTAACGCAGGTGGATCCGTAGCTGAAGATGTTGTAATACCTAACTTGCAAATTGCAACGAATGAACGACTCGAACTATACCTACAGGGTTGTTGGTAATTCACTGACACTGCGTACGGTTCTGCCCATCATAACGAACACGTTTGCGCAGACGCCAGGTTCTTGTTATTTATACAGGGTATAATCTCGTTACTTATTAGGTTTATTACCTGTATAAGTAGGCAATGGTGTCGATTCTGTTAGTTTTAGAATTAGCTAAAATTAGGATTTAGGAATGTCAAATAAACGAAAGCTATTCTACATTTCAAAAATTAGACTGTCAGGTTTAAAATTAGGTTGACAGATCTAAACAACTTAACTCAATTGAAATAGTTAAAATCCTATTCTTTGCATTGCATTTTACGAGTAACTATGATTAGAAACGCCTATCTAATTTTAGCAGGCATCTAATTTGGTCGTGATTCAAATTTAGGTACTCTAGTGAAAAACGGGAAGATTCTTTTGAAAAAAGTGAAATATGGTTTTGACGTGACAACGTCTTATAATTCGATAGAGCCGGCTGCACGCACGAAAAAACATGACGTCATGCGGCGTTACCTCGCTCTGAGGCATTCCATGTAAGGCTTGAAGTTTTGATCGAGTATCAAATGCTACCATTCCATCAGTATTTTCTTAAGACGTTGTCACGTTCAACTATCGTCAGTAAACCGACTTTACAGACAGACAATTTTTTGAGGTATTTTTAGGTACTTTTAGGATCTGTACAGAGAATACCATAATTTTAGGTTAACCTAACTTATAAAATTTAGAAATCGTAAAATTTAAGCTGGGAATCCTAAAATAACAGAATCGACATCAATAGTTGTGATGGAGAATACACACAACATCATCTAAGTACCTATCCCCAAAGTAAGCATTACGCGCATATATTGCTTACTTAGCACTAACGTGCATGTGTGGTTAACGCTGACTGCAAAATTAACCTGCAAGCTTAACAGGACTTATTAATTTTACTTTACAATCAGTTAAACAATCATCCAGGTGTCAAGTAGGGAAAGGGGGCCTTCCTTATGGTTTGTTCCGCCCAGACAACCAAACTTGACAACTGGTTGTCTACGCGGAAGAAATTTTCCGCGGGGACAACCAGTTACATGGGCGGAATTTTATTTCCGTCTACACAACTGCTTGGTAACTAGTTGTCTCGACGGAAAATTTTCTTCCGCGGAGACAACCAGTTACCTGGACGGAATTTTATCTCCGTCTACGCAACTGTTTGGTAACTAGTTGTCTCGATGGAAAATTACCTTCCACGGAGACCACCAGTTACCTGGACGGAATTATGTTAGAGAACATTTTTTACTTGTTTTAGTGTCTTCTATCCAAATAGGTACCTATGTTTTATGTTATGCACCGCTAATTTGAAAAAAAAACGAAAACCAAATTGTGACCGTTATGCGATTGACTCCATGCAAAAATAAGAGAAAAATTCATATTATAATAAAGTAGGTAAACATAATCTTTATCCCCTCCCCCGTTTCCCTGCCGATACGATTATTATAACTAGAGCAAACACATTTTCAACCTATTAATCAAACAGTGTAGGTAATTGCTTAGATTTTTATTATGAAACCTCAAATGAGTATTTAAAGCCGTCATCACTTTTGGTAACTACTTAGTAGGTAGATGATCTCTTGATTTTTCATCGCTTCATCTTCAAAGTCTCGACTGAAAATAAGAAAAGATGAGTTAGTTTCGATAGCATTATTCGTAGCTATCGCTGAGTCGCAAGATTTTTTTGTTGCTGTGTAAATGAGACCCAATTTATTTTTAATTAGACTGGTAGGTACCTATGCATGTCTCCAACGCGAATTCTCGCGAAATTCAAAATACTTGTAGATATAATTTGGAATGTCGATATATTTTTAGTATCATATTCATTTTAGTAAACGTTGTCAGTAGGAAAAGCAACCCGTTCAGAGTTATTAAAGAGTTTTTTTCCAATAAAGTTTTTCTTGGTTCAAACTGAAAATTAACGAGTAAAATTTTCTGTAATGGTATTTATATGCAATAACATCGTTTAGTAGGCATGATTTTTATCACCTAAAATAAATTTCCTAGTACCTACCAACTAGTACCTTCTATTCAAGAGACCTTTCTTTTGTCTAGTTTTCTGCAGATCGTGTTCAAAATTTCTTCAAGCGTGAACATTATTTTTAGCCTTTTAAGTTTTTATTGAAATTGTTTTGATACTTGAGACAGCTCCTAAGTAAATATTTTGTACAAATTTCTTGGGCAAATTTATTGCCATCTAACTCAAAAATTATGATAGTTTAGGTTTGTTTGGTATTTCATTCTGTCAATCATGTGGATGGTTTTCAAAATGGTTTAAAAGTAAATCTTAAGAAGTTACCTACTCATTCAAAAATACTCCTATATCCTAAACTAAGTAACAAAATATATTAATTTTAATTTGATCTTTGAAGACAAATGCACCCAATGATTGATGTTCTTACTAATTTGCGTTTTAGACGGTACCCAATAATTTTAGGTAAATTATCTCCATTGTAAGTAGGTACATGATTGAGTTGCTAAGCTAACAGTCGTACCTATAATTTAGTAGGTACATCTTAATGAGAGTATGTTTATAAAATAAAATAAAAATCGGCTAAATATAAACAAAAAGATTATCTTACTTCATCTCCCCTATGGATGGCCAGGAACATGTCGTATTCGTTTGCTCCCAAAGAGATAAGAGCACGGCCGTCGTTACCGACGACTACTGACTTGCCAGTGCATCGGTTGCCGTCTTTGGAGCCGGAGACTACATCGCAGTAGGTACCGGCCGGTAGACAGGTCTGAAAAGGAAGAGGTCCTTATAAAGCTGATAACAAGCTCATGTCGAAATTCTAAGGCCCCCGACGACGATTCATACTTTTATCCATCAAAATTCGAACAACCCTTGTGATTTAACATTGAACCGTCATAACATTTCAACGGCTACACAGATTTTCATCAGACGTAGCTAAGAGGTAGGTACAGTCACTACACAACTAGTAAGGGTGTTTCCTATAGCAGGATAAACCAAACTTTGAGTTGCTGAGACAGCGTTTTGGAAGAGGATTTGTCTGATGTTCCGATGGACCAAATAACTATACATTGCGAGGCTTTACAACCAATATTCAAAGTTACTAAGTCTGGCTACCAAAGCGATAACACGAAACGTAAAACTTGATTTTCTTATCTTCATGCACAGGTACCTGTAGGGTCTGGTTCAGGTCCCACATATCGTTGTTGAAAGCAACGAATCCTTGGCCGCCACGGCAGAAGGCGATCTGATTGCTACCGTTGTCCCACCAATCGTTCAGACCAGTTCCGATAGCAACGTTCCTGAATTGGACCATGGCGAAGATCTGGCGCCAGCGGTGCTCGCAAATCCAGCCGTTGCCGCATGTTCCATCCTAAAAATAAAAATAACTGTATGAGCTACTTGGCTTCGGAATGAAAAGGAACTACCATTTCGGACTTACAAACGCCGGTAACAAAAGCGAATTTACACTCACAGAATTGATCGAAGGAGAGATGATGTTCCCCTGATTATTCATCGGTGGTCCAGCTTCAGTGTTCGTAAAGGCAAAACTGCTCATTATCTGAGGTTCTCCGTACGGATGTGCCAACGTGAAAGCAACAGCTCCTTTGTATGGTTTAGCGTTCTTGTAAGTTAGGATGTCGCCGCCAGCACCGTGGCCTCGTTGGTTATCGTGGTTGTCGATAAATGTTAAGGAGTCTTCGTGAGCAAGTAGACCCCAGGCTGGGCCCCAGTTTACTAGCCATCTAAGTTGGTTGTTACCTGGGGAAATTTTATAAGTTAGTTGTCGATAGTAAGTGTCAGGGGGCTTACGGCCTACTCGAAAAACAAAAAACTAAATTTCTTATTCGTCTTCGTGCGAAACCGACTCTTATGTCTCTTACATATAGATAGCGTTAGCACAAAAACTAATCAGAAACTTCGGTTTTGTTTTTACGAGTAGGCAAGTTCTTAGTATTTCTACTCGTAGTATGCATGCAAATTGAGAAAATAAAATTAAAACAATTGACAGTTTTGGCAATTACTCCAATCTCAGCGTCAGTAGGTAATTCTCAGCATCTTTTTCTCTGGCGGTTTTTCGAAAGAAGTTTAGGTTTCCGTAGTAAAATACCAAAAGAACCGCTTTAAATACCGTCAGATTAGTTCTCCAGTTGCTTATTACAGGCCTCTTTACAATCCAGTGAATAGGCAATCAACTGGACAATAATAAAAGTACGATTTTTTTTACTTAAATCTAAGCTCATATTATTCTGACACCGTTCAGGCAAAGGCCTCCCTTTGTAAACGTACGCAAAAGGCAAACAAATTCAATAAAAAATATAAACAAGAACACAACAAAAAGAACGCCAGATATTTTTAAACACAAAAGGGCGTTAATGCAATAAATAATAAAAGTGCCAGTGTCATAAAAATACCTCTAAAAGCCCGGCTCAGTTCCATCCCGAATTTGAACTCTGTGACCGCTGCTAGAGACGTGTACTCATCACGGCTGATGGCTTCGCTGCCAAGATCGATGACCTCCTGGTAGATGTAAGGACGCGCTCCGGAGGGGAAGCCGTGGTTTGTGTTGAGGTTGCTGAGACGGTCGTAGATGATGCGAAGGTCGCCTGGCCACATGTGTTTGGCTGCGTCGATTCTGAAGAGGTTTTTGATGTTAAATACTTCGTAAAAAGATAATTGTCGGCTTCTTTTATAAATACAGTCAAATTTGTTGGATTCTGGGGATATTTTTGGTGTTTATAATGACATAAACAGGGAATTTTAGGATGTTTTCGTACAGATATCTTTGCTATATTTCATAATTTACAGATTTTAAGGAATTTGTGTCAGGGAATTTCCGACTCTAATCTTGGTTCCTTCCTACAGTAGTTTTAGAAATGTGCTGAGGAAGATGTAAGGGAGTAGAACGCGCTGCAGAGGGGAAGCCGTGGTTTGTGTTGAGGTTGCTAAGACGGTCGTAGATGATGCGGAGGTTGCCTGGCCACATGTGCTTGGTTGCGTCAATTCTGAAGAGGTTTTTGATATAGGCATCAAATTTATCCTCATTCATCACACTTCGTCCACTGCTGAATGTGACTTTTCCAAACAAGGGGTGTTTTGTGATAATCATGCTTGACAGTCGGATAGGTGATAGCGATTAAAATACTAGGGACATGTAAAATTATGCGAGACCGTAGATATAGATGTAAATTTCTTGTAGTTACCCTATCCTTACCACGGAAACAAGGTGTAGGTAAGGTAGTACACAAGGAATTTTTATAAAGTTAAACATTAGAAGGTAATTAAGAAATAGACAGGAAAGGCAAGCACATAAAACTGCAAATAAATTCTGAAAAGAGGTTGATCATAAGTTAGAACTTTGAGTTAATCTCTTTGGTCTCAGTACTAACGAAAGACATAATGAGATCTCTATGCGTAAGGTATAATTACTTACTTTACTTAATATTACTAAACTTCAAACCAATCCTGGTAGTACGGCTGGTAGTGTCGTTGTTGACTGTACAATTTGATCCAAATAGGTGCGGTAGCGTCGTTCATTTGGCAACGACACTACTGGTAGTGCGGCTGGTAGTGTCGTTGCCAGAAAATCAATGTAAGTACATATTATTCAGATACATCGCGGCTAGAAGTTTTATAGAATAAAACTAGGAAAAACTAAAAAGAATCGCCCCCGGGTGGGCTTGAACCACCAACCTTTCGGTTAACAGCCGAACGCGCTAACCAATTGCGCCACGGAGGCCATACGTGTCGACGACGAAGTTACGATACGGCTTGTGTGACCATGTTTATTACGCATGATTATCGATTATGTTTGAAAAACAATCAATTGAGTGACAATGTGAAACGATATAGAGGAGAAGTCCTATCGAATGTATGAAATCTACCTATTCAACGCGTTGACACAACTAATACTCGACGACGACCTCTGTAGCGCAGCGGGCGTAGGTCTGCCTGCGACGCAGGAGGTTGCGGGTTCGATTTCCGCCTCGGGACAAATGTTTGTACGATCTGCAGTTATTTGTTCAGGGGTTCTGGGTGTTTTTCTATGTATAATAAAAAATATCTATCTATGTAGTGTATTGTATTAAGTATATCAGTTATCTAGTACCCATAACACAAGCTCTGCTTACCTTGGGGCTAGATAATGCTGTGTGAATTGTCCAGCATTATTATATATAGCATTATTAATACTTACTAACATGGTTTTTAGCACCAAAACACTATCATTATAATTACGGTACATATGAAGTAGGAGCCTACTTCATCTTGATCGATAAATAATATGTTTTACATGCTTCCTCCCCGACTTTGTGCGGATAGACATAGACTTCCTGAGACATTTCATTTCAGGATCTAACCAATACGTCCTGAATAGCTAAATTATTAAAACCTACTAGAATTAGTAAGTATCTATATAATTTTAGTTGTACGCAACTAGAGTAAATTTATATGAATGAATTAAAATAAAATGAATGAAATAAAACAGGACGGCGTAACTTTGGTAGTACTCAGCTGTAACGGTACCGGTAGGTAAAAACCGGTTGCGGATGATGATGCGTATTATTTAAGTAAGTACCTGAATCCAGCAACACCCAGCTCGATGAGACGGTTCATAAAACCGACTATCTGTCCTCGGACGTATTCCGAGCCTTGGTTCAAGTCCTTGAGGCCGGACAGTTCGCAGTTCCGGACCTGTGAATGGTTTATTAGACCTAAGTTAGATGAGTAAAATTATTGGGGTTAAAATTACGCTTTGTACATAAATCAATAAAAATCAGGTGATTAATATAATAGGAGGTTATATCAAATTATTTAACAGCTGCCAAAAATAATAAGGCTTAACAAATATGGCTGAGATTAAAAAAGAAAAACTCGATTTATCTCGCTCGATAGATACACGCATAGAGATAAAGTCTTTTTAGCCACGCCCGTGCTCCTACTAACAAACAGAAGAACGTACCTACTGTAGTAGAATACATTTTATCAAATTTGACTAACTTCCACTGCTCAGATTTTTTTCATTTGATACACTAAAATGACCCTTACAAAAGGCCAAATCGATTGGCATCAAAAACAAATTATCAACTCGATTGATTTTAAAGCGCTACTCACGCTTGACCAAAAAAAAATTAATGCCAAAATATTTTTCTCCAAAAAGGAGCTAATGTTTCAAATGAAAATGCACCTATATCTCCTCTGGTTATGGGTGCCCCCGTACTGTCCCAGTTAAAAAAACACACTGTATACCTACGTCATCCGTTTGCGAGTTAGATAGGTATTTTCTGTGATAATCATAAGCTGAATTAAAGACGTTAATAATGCCAGACCCAAACCAAAATTGTTCCTTTTTTCTATATATTTAGCAATTAACAACTTTGTCTGGACAGCATCCATAATCATTTCAGCTGATGACTAACACAGTTAAATTGAAGTCGTTTCTACCATATCGCACGCTAGGAAATGATTAAATCTGATACATCACATCACACTAATATCATAAATGCGAAAGTTTGGATGGATGTTTGTTACCTCTTCACGCCAAAACTACACGGATTAGGCTGATATTTTGCACACAGGTAATTTTAATCCTGGAATTAAACATAGGCATTCTTTATCCCATAAATTATTTAACCAAAAAATTCTGCTAAAATACTTTTATAATAAGCACGGCCAAAAAGTCGAATGAGATTCCTGCGTCTGTTTTCCCGCTAGAGTACAATCTTGGAGTCTTCAAATCCAGGGTAATTAGCTTCCTTCTGGGGAAAGCGTGCTCCATCTTAGGCAACATCTTCACTTACTTTAAGTTGGTGGCCAAACGCTTAAACATTATCAATAAAAAACTTGAGAGGTGTCAAGGGACACCCTGATGGAACGTAGTTCCTTTCGACTAATTAGTGAAGGAATTGTAATAAAATTTTACACACGACACCACACTGTTCAATGCGAAATAGAAAGACGAAACGAAAATAACTGGCTTGCTTTCTTTAAGAGAGAGAGAGAGAGAGAGACAGACAGAGAAACACGCGCACGCTGCACGGCTTACAACTATAGCAAAAAGTGTCGTTAAAACTTTTCGTATGAATTTTTTCCGTCTAGCCCCCTTTCACAACGCGCGATAAGGAACTTCGTTCCAAAAAAAAACAATTCCCATGGGAAAGAAATCACCTATCGCGGGCATAAACTAGTATTGCTATATATTAGTGATTAATTTACTCTGTCAGGGCAGCATCCATAGTCATTTCCGCCGATTACACAATGAGGCCAGTTAAAGTCGTCTCTACCATAAGGCACGCCAGGGAAGTGCCAGTTGCCAAAGTTGGCGGTGCTTCCACCAGTGCCGACGTTCTCGCTCCAAGTTCCCGTCATGTGGTTGATGATGGCATCTACGTAGATTCTGGTGAAGAGAGGATTCTGTTATTATTTATTGAACAAAGTAAGAACATGTAGGTTATCTATCTTTCTCCTCAGTACACTGTTAAACAGTTGAGGCTGGACTTAAAATAAATTAGGTAGGTAATAGAAAACTTTCCTCTTCCTTTCTTTTAAAGACAGTTGGATCACAAGCAAGTACAGTTGACATTATAAGCAGGTTACTGTTATTTAACATTGTTGCTGGTCCAAAGTCCGGCCGCGCAGTAATATTTCCTTCAGTTTATGACGTGTAGGAATGACACATCTTTAACAAGCCATAAAGCAACACTGTAAGGCAAAAGGCTAACAGCATTTGATCATAGCTGTTATTTTGTAGTTTTAGAACGAATTTTTGTTATAAACCTTATGTTGCTTTAATTTTAGCTCTCTTTGAAGTCTGAGTGGATTCTGTTCGTTGAAGCTTATCGCAAGGTTTAACTACGTTATAAAATGACAGTTTTTTGATGGCTTTTGCTCATGTTAGGTATGAAATGGCACTGTGCAATAAGTAGACACTTTTACATCAAAGACCAACATCATTGCTTTTGCATAAAATATTCATGCCAAGCTATATTCCAGAGATATAAAGGTAAGAGTAATGAAAAATCTTGTTAGCGTCGTCCCTATGAGCTTTAAACAAAAGCGGTGCAAAAAGTTCACCCTTACGCACCACAGGGCACATGCGATTTTTCATATTTTTTACGTTCGTTTTACATCCTACGCCTTTAGAAATAAGGGATAATATCGATTTTCCCTGAATGCTGGAAAGAATATCGATAGACGTCGTTTTTCTCTGTTAAAAACGTTTGTAATTTTTCGCATGTTGGGTCCATTAGTCTATTCCATATTTTTCCGGAAAACCATTGAGCAGAGTTCTGTGAAACAGAATAGAAAATTGTTTGTATGTTTGCAACGATACAGTGTAAGTAAATATTAGGTATTCGTCGTAAGAAAGTAGGTAGGTACCATATCTAGTTAAGTAATGGGTGAAATTTGGCTTTGCGGAAAATTCGACTAAAACAATTCGTCCTAGTTCCTACAAGTCGAGTTAACTCAAGGTCGAATTGCTTTAGTGGAATTGTCATTAGTCGAAATGTTTTTAGTCGAATTGTGTTTTAGTCAAACAGTCGAATTGTTTTAGTCGAATTTTCCGTAGAAGGTAATTTGAGCTTATCTTATAACCATGCAGGGTCAAACAACATAATTCTAAATCCCAGAAACGTATTTTACTTAGGAGTAATAAAGCCAACCTCGAAAGGGTCGTATTGTGGGATCATTTATAATCCAGTGGGAGCTAGAAGACAAATAGATTCCTTAAGATTCAGTGGTTCAAAGGACTGGCTCAAATGCGTCCCTAATTTGAAGGTTGTGAAACTTTCAAGTGATAAGATCAATCTAGGTTCACAATAAAACTGGAAAGGTTGTAGGTATTGACATGCTTAAAACCCGACCTAAAACGAGGGTTAAATAATAAGTTGAATGTATGAAGTGTCGTTTCTTGCCGTAGGTTTGGGTTCATCTAACCAATTTGGATTGTTTTTTTTTGTTTATTTGGTGACATGAAGATTTTCGTAGTTATATTTGGAGAAATCGGTGTAGCCGTACTTTTGTTATGAATGACTTATGTTATAATTATAACGCATCTAAATAAAATTATGTTAAGTTAAGTTTTCGAGTGTTCGAGTTTGCTTGGGCTCTATTCCGGTTAAAAAATAATAAGTTTGTGTGAGCCCAGGAAAAGAATTATTGGATTGGGGCTTTTTAGTACCTCGAAATACCATAAGTACCTCAATTTAGTCACTAGTGTTCTCGGAAATAACTGATCAATATTCTGAAGTCGACTTAAGTGCTGGTTTCGCCACGTTATTTTCCAAATTACTTTTTTCTAATTTGATGTACGTTGATGCACCTACTTAGTTGCATTTAAATTTGATAAAAACTAAGTTTTACATAAGTGCATCATTGTTGCATTCGGTATTGTGGCCTGTGCTGGCAATACATAGAGATGAATTGACTTTGTTTTCAAAATATTTCAATGCTAAATCAACGCAACGTCAAATGGCACATAATGGTATTCGACACTAACACAAGACTTCTCCAAGCTCTTGTGTTAGTGTGATAAAGTCCACTTTGCATTGCTGAGCCATGCAAGTAAGTATAGTTATTGATTGGCCAGTTATAGATTACTAAGAAATCAATTGCTAAAAAATTTCGACTTCGACGGTATTGAACCGGCATCCTTGCTAACCAACTACACCATGACGTCAAGTGACGTAGAAGTCGAAAATCTTTGGGACTTCCTTCGGATTCTGGCGCCGTTAGCTCCACTTATAGAGGAAACATAGAAGTTTATCCAATCAAGTCAATCAAGTTGTTTGTATGTTTGCAACGATACAGTGTAAGTAAATATTAGGTATTCGTCGTAAGAAAGTAGGTAGGTACCATAACTACTTATGTAATGGGTGTAATTTGGCTTTGCGGAAAATTCGACTAAAACAATTCGTCTAAAACAATTCGACTAAAACAATTCGTCTAAAACAATTCGACTAAAACAATTCGACTAAAACAGTTCGACTAAAACAATTCGACTAAAACACAATTCGACAAAAACATTTCAACTAGTAACAATTCGACTAACGACTAAAACAATTCGTTTAACAACGAAAATTTTCTGTCAACATATGGCTCTGGGTGCAATAATTTTTTTTCAAAGTCATTTTTTTTCAAAGTTATGTTTTTTCAAAGCCAAAGTCGATTTTTTTTCGATATTATTTGATTTCTTAGAAATTAACATAAGTGTGAGGGCTAAATAAAAACCTATAGATTACAAACCTGACACCAGCATTGTTGCACCTTCGGACCATGTTAGCGAACTGTTCTTCATTGCCGGAGCGGGTCACAAGACGGTAGGAGATGGGTTGGTAGCGCTCCCACCAGGGGCGGTTGTGGGACCAGATCACTAAGTTCTCGTTTGCTGGAGAAACCTGGTGGAACAAGTCAAAAATGGAAGTTTCAGATTTTATAGAGTTAAGAAACAACCAATATTAAGGGCTGTTTAAGCTTCAATCGAATAACACAGGAAAAATAAAATAAAAATCACTACATTTCTTTTGAAAAATGGATGTTTAATACATTTTATTCCGACTCTTGCTGATATAAGTTATTTTTAACATGAACGTTTTGGTAGACCTCCAGTAGAAGTAAAAAGTTACTGCAATTAAAGAGTCATACGGAAACGGGGAGAAAAGCTATTAATCCAGTTCTATCTCCAACCTACAAAACATACCTACATTAGTTGTTTACGTTTTTTGTATCAGCATTAATTAGGCACGTAGGTGTACTAATCTTCGACATAGATTAACATACCTACGTTCGAACGACGAGTAAGTAGATTTAATTACGGATAGCAGGATTAAAATCAGCGTACTATTTTGATTAATTATTCGAACAATACCTATTGGTAGTATCAAATAAGATTAAATTACAAAGTCGAATATACGTTGCTTAAGTACGTACCTATTGTGCAATAATTTATAAAGCTGAACAAAACAAGGTAAATCTGCTACTACATTTTTGAAAAATTGATAGTGATTAGCAAATTTTGACTTTTACTCTACGTGCTCTACTGTGAAAATTACCTAAGCCTTATTGAGAAAAATTCTAAATAATTGTTTAATTAGTACAATTTAACGGGTAATTATCTATATATAATTATCTATATATAATAGCGATTATTTAACTATTTTCCCGACCATCCAACAGGTTTACACACTGTCCTAGTCAGGTTCTTAAAAACAAACTGAATCGTTGCTTTTCTCACTAGCCCTTGGTTGCTTGGTTTTTTAACAATCAAGAGGCGAAAGTGGTAGGCTACCTCATCCATCGTCGTCTCGACGATCGAGAGTCGAGACACTCCCAGTAGAACGTCAGCCACGTTCGGAAAGAAAATAACACTCTGCACAGCACCATTGGGTACCTAGTACCTACTTACTTTCGTGACAGCAATAATAAACTTAAAACTTTAACACGTCTAAATAAAAAAGTCACCTGAATCCCTCCGAATCCTCTAGGCCCCAGGAAATTCTCGCACTCGGCCGCGATATCATCCCATTTCCACTCAAAGAGATGCACCATGGTGGTCCTGCCGTTAGCATAGTGCGGGTTTTTGTAGGCGACCGCTGCAGCCAGCACGGCCGTCAGGGTTATGACAAGCCGGAACATTCTAAAGGAGACAAATTTGTGAAAAAAAAAACCATACTTTATGATGTTTTTTGTAAGTAAACACCATGTTCAAAAAGAACCTGAACCTTGAGCAATTCTTTGCCCAGAGCAATAAAGATCAATGTAAATATGTGTGTGTGGTTATGGTTGACGACCTCTGTGCGCAGCGGGCGAAGGTCCGCCTGCGACGCAGGAGGTTGCGGGTTCGATTCCCGGCTCAGGACAAATGTTTGTACGATCTACAGATATTTGTTCAGGGTGGTCTGGATGTTTTCTATGTATAATAAAAAATATCTATCTACCTATGTAGTGTATTGTATTATGTCTATCAGTTATCTAGTACCCATAACACAAGCTCTGCTTAGCTTGGGGCTAGATAATGCTGTGTGAATTGTCCAGCATTATTTATTTATTTATTTATGGTGGAATTATTCTTATGGACTTCGATTGATAAGTAGGTAGGATAGGTTAGTCAGGTAGGTACACAATCAGTATACCATAAACTAGCCCAACTCAATGTAGAATGTTTGCAAACAAACCACAACACATATACCTAAAACTCACTTGCTTGGCGTCAAGTTTCAGATATAAAACTGTAAGCAATATTTATTGAAGGAAGAAGGCAAGGAACTTTTCGTTGGCTAAAAAAGGAACGTTAAATTTAAAGCCATTGTCTACAAAAAATAGGTTGGCATTAAAAAAGTGTCGATTCGTTTGTTTCATTGTACTAAAAACTAGGTAAATATTCGTTATTGTACCTACATTTCTAAAGTAACGGAATTGTCCCCATTATTTATTTATTTGCTTACCTAAGTAATAAATTTGAATCACCTCCAAGCAATGACTGCAATAAGATACTGATTACCACCTGCAGAGATCGCTTATTTATAGTTACAGATAAATATGTAATGCTGTGATTATTCTGTCTTCAGTTTTATCAGTTTAAATCCTTGATAAAGGTGCGAAAACATTCGATAAATATGTTCTACTAGGTTCTTTCTTATTTATTTATTTATGTAAGTCGTCATCATCATAACCATAGATATTATAATACTATACCATAACCTACATCCTAACTTCCATGCTGATCATTTTTCTTGTCTTGAGATTTTTATTTTGTACCAGTGTTGGTAGTCCGATAGCCATCGTAAATGTGTAGAGTCAAGCAGGGATGTATAGTTGTTCTATCTCACGAAGTCCGGTGGGCTATGTAGGTATGTCATAGTGAATGTATGTACACATTGTTTTAGTGTGCGTAAGCTCAGAAGCAATGTTTTAGAATCTGATAGCTGCATTCAAGACCATTCCAAAGATATAAGGTTCTTATGTAGTTTCATACAAAACCATGTAGAAATATTGATTTTTGTAGCGCGCGGTAACTTCGCGCTAAATACGCCAGCAAGTGCTGGCGGATGCTTGCCGGATGTGTCAAAAATTGCAACATGGCGGGCGCCTGCTAAGGGGATATAGTTAAAATTCTAGTCTTATTTAGTTTGATGACACGTGGATGAAACGAGGAATAAAAGAAGGCCTACTGAGGAACAAAATACGAAGTTACGGTGGACGGATCGCAGGAAACGAACCACCTTACTGCTGAACGTGCAAACGTGCCATGCTTCGAATGCGTCACGTCACTAAATGACACCTTTGGCTTCGGATGTTTTAGAAATAAATTATGTCAAATTCATTTTCAAGTGTCATCAAGAAGAGTCATCAAGAACGTATCGGTCATCCTTCGTTTTATGCGATCCGCCATCCGTCAATTTTATAATTTGTTTTTCTAAGTAGGTAGACCTCTTGTTCACGCCCTTCAATGATTGTGAAAACGATTTATGTGATGATGTTAAGATACGTTTTACGGCGCACATATACATTTCTTGAGAATTAAGCTTTTATAGGACCATCTTAAAATCAACTTTTAGACAACAACGAAAGAATCATCAAAATCAATAAAGAATTGGCGAAGATATCACCAAAACTTATGTGATTTTCAAAAGTAGGTATCATGTTGTTTTTTATGCTTGACGGGATAAATACTAATCCCTCGGAAATGACATTTTTATGAGACTAAATCGGGATCATTCATTCATCAGAATTTTCATATTCGGTCCATAAGGTCGGGAGAAATCATATAGAAACATACAAACAGCCAAATATAGAAACTCCTGCTTTTGTGAATTACTGAAGTCAGTTAATGTGTACATTTCTAAGTGTACATTTATTGTATTTATGGAAATAAAGAGTTTTGATTTTGAATAAAGGTTGCCCTCCAGGTAACGTTCGATTGTTCCACCCTGTATGTATAACATAACCTTCCCTTAAAAATTCTCAGTGTTTGGTTAATCTTATTATGATAATCGATTACATATACTTAGAGATAAAAGTAAAGTCACAGCTATGTTGATGGGAGGGATTTTCAATATTATAAAAGACAGGATTAAAGATTAAAGATTTTATTTTCAGATAATTATAAAACATTTATGATGCATAGATAAATGATACCCATAAGATTTAAAATCAGTGACCACTCGGATCTGGGATAAAAATGAAAATTTAGGTGATCAGATAAAAGAAAAATACTACGTATAGCTCCAACAAATTGATATAATTATCAAATCATTGATAACAAACATATTTTTATAAGAGCTGGATGGATAATGATGGATTTATTTTGATTGCATAAAACTTAAGTCGTTGACTTTGGTGCATAATCTCGATAAAATATCGTGTACGAGATTATTATCACATCAAATCCTAGGGAGTGTTCTTTGATAGATATTGGACAATCAACAGCTGTCGTCGGTTAATAAGACCTTAATGTATGGAGAAATCGTCTCTTATAATTAAACTGGCGGTTGTCTTTCAAAAAATGCTAGCTTTATTTTTTATATATATTTTGCTAGCTGGCTGTGCAATGCTAGCTTTATATATATTTAAATCTCCGTTCGATTTTGGTTCTATATCTCGCACACGATATTTTTAAGAGAACTCGTAGGTAAAGTTTGTTGTTCAGAGGTTAGCGTCCGCTGTGGAAAGAAATACTCCAGCGTGACTGAGACTCCGGTACGTTGAGGTTTGACTGCAAACAATAAAAAGAAAATGGTTTAGTTTTATATGAATAGAGTTACGAAAAAACAGTACATAATTCTGTATGACGTGTCTCTTCATAGTGCTTTGCGGATGTACAGTGGCGGTCAGAAGTGGTGACCTAGATTCTAAAGGCATTGTCTTGCAGAGATTCATGGTGCTTACGACATTTTTAAATTTATTATTATTTGGGTCCTATATTCAAATCCACAAAGTCATTTACACTTATTAATTGCCATAACTGCATGCTTAACATGCTTAATAAGTATATTTTATCTATTTCATTAAGAAATAGAACAGCAAAAATAAATAGGTAACATAATTTATTTCAACATAAATAAAAATTATGAATTAAAACAATTTATCATTAATTACTCATTCATAAGTATTCTAAAATATTCCGCTTATCCATACATTGTAGCATACAGTAATAATGATAGGCTGAAATTTAGAATTTAATGAAAATTTATTATTTAAATCGTAGTAACCTTCAAGCGAGTATGATATTTAAGGTATGTCTCCAATTATGACCGCAACTGTACCTACTTATTAGTTTCGCTTAGGCCATAGATGATGATGATGAAGATGCAGAATCTTTATTCATATAACACACAGAAAATATTGTCGTTAATTAAAATTAAAGTTGGTAAATCAACATTTGATTTTTTTATCTCACCTATTTTGTCTCACATTGATTTAAGAAAGGTTAAATTTTTAACTTATCATAGAGTAGCCAGTAGGATTTTATTAATTGTTTCGATTAATTCTACTAATATTTTAAAGGCGAAAGTTAGTGAAAATGTAAGATTGTTATTATAATGGTGACCATAGGTCCGTAGGGTACCGAGGCCCTTCGGGTTTTTTAAAAATTAGAGTGTCTGGTCGAAGCGACGCGTGACCCGAGAGCTGGTGAATATCTGGCACAGCGCTTCAGCATTGCCATACAGCGTGGCAATGCAGCCAGCGTCTTGGGGACGCTTCCGACTGGTATTGATATGGATCAGTTGAGCTACCTGTAGACTGTTTGCAACAGTCTACCGTTAGCTCAATTGTTACAATTGTAAATACTAGTTTAATTTTCTTTGTGAATAAAGGCAATTATAATGGTCAAATTTAAATAATATTAACAGTTTAGTACGCATGTAAAGATTTCTGTTTGTCAACACGAAAACTACTGAACAAACAAACAGTCAAAATTTGATATGAAGTTGCTACTTTTACACATTCCACTTTTTATCCTGGACAAAAACGTACGAAACCGTGACCAGAAGTTTGTTGGCAGTTAGATACGAGTTTTTTATTTAATCCAAAAACAATAAGAAAAAAACAAATAATATCTCAAAATTTTTTGACATCGGACTTGACTTCGTAGTGTAATTGGTTAGCACATTCCTGTACTAAGAGAAGGATGCGGGTTTAATTCAAGTCCTGACGAAGTCGATTTTTTTTTTTGGGATACTACTCGTAGAACAAAAACCTACATAAGAAAAAAATCACTTACCTCAGGCCCCACGTGTATAGCCAGAACCATATCCTCAGCGTTCGCTGGTAGACTGATATCAGCTTTTCCATCTTGGTCTACGCTCACTTTGACACCAGTGCAAGTCTGGCCGGAACGTTTTCCAGAGATGACGTCACAGTACTCGCCTTGGGGCAGTCCCGTCTATAGAAAGAAAAGAAGTAACATTTGAAAGGGGAACTAAAAAGTTCCAAATTAAAAAATCTTTTCATAAGATATGAAGTTCCTCTTTGCATCTTTATTTACTGATGTAACTTTATTTCCTAGTGTAAGTAACGTTACATAAGTATAGTATTTTATTTTTATTTGGGTAGTATTTAAACGCAAATCAAAAAATTACTGATTGTACAGCAAAATACTCAACTCAAAATCGGGTTCTAGCAGGCTTCGTTAGGAGTAAGTTAATGTGATTATGTATTTGGTATGCAATTATTAATATTAGCAAACCTGATGGCCGAAGACCCCCCGGAAGCCTGAAACTCAGATGGCTCGACGGAGTCCAACTAGATCTAAATTCAATTGGAGTGACCAGCTGACAGGAAAAAGCCAAGAAAAGCATTGAATGGCGAAATTTACTAGACCAGACCAAAGCCCACCCGCGGCTGTAGAGTCAGGATGATGATGAATTAATAATATTCGTTTTTATTTTGTGCAGAACTTTTTGCGCAAATGGTTTTCAGAAAATGTCAAGAAGCAAAAAGTCCAACGTTATAAAATCTAATGTTATAAAGTTCTACTTCTCAAAAGATAGAGACAACAAATTAATATTTTTTTTTATCTTGAAAATAGACCTTTGTTTGACCACAATCTCACCTGGTGGTAAGATGGTATGTAAGTGATCGTCACTTACGTACTATCAGGTGGGATTGTGGTATCACTGAGACATCTATTCACTCATGTCTCGAAGAGATGATATGAGACAAAGCTGCTGTGGTGAGCTTGGGGCTCTAGCCCCAAACTCAGCACAGCAGAAATTGTCTATTGTAATCTATGATGCAGCGTGAATTTTCCAGCACAAATTATTTTCATTTAACTCCTTCATGGCCTAAGACGTAGATGGTCTCTCCTTGCCCCGTTTAGTGGCGACACGCCTCTGCGGGTCGCACCGCCGCGGCTGGGCAGTGAATGCGATATCCTAACCTTACTCTTTCATGGCCAAGACGCAGATGATCTCTCCCAGCCCCGTGTAGCGGCGGCGCGCCCCGGCGGGTTGCACCGCCGCGACTGGGCAGTGAATGGGATATATTGAACTAACTCTTTCATGGCCAAAGACGCAGATCATTTCTCCCAGCACCGTGTAGCGGTAGCGCGCCCCGGCGGGTCGCACCGATGAGGCTGGACAGTGGGAGTATAAAACTCACCTGCAATTTCTGGTTCAAATCTCTACCCTCAACATTGAACACCACAAATGCTTTATTCCCGCGGCTGAAAGCGATCTGGTTGCTGCCATTGTCCCACCAGTTTTGTACTTCTGAGCTATTGGCAATGTTCCTGAATTGGACCATTTGGTAGATTTGACGCCAACGGTGCTCGCAAACCCATCCGTTGCCGCAGGTGTCGTCCTGAAAACGGAATATAGCGATGTCGTATCAAAATTATTTTTAAACGACTTTGGAAAAGTTGGAGGTTCTTTGTTCGGATGTATGTATGTTTTTTGTAATGTAGTTTGTCGATTTGTCTGTCATTTATGGACCGAATTGGATGATTCTTTTTCAGTTGTATAGACGATGATCTCGAGGTCCCACAACAAATTTATTCCAGAGGGTAAGGTAAGGTATCTATCCCACAAAATTAAAAAATAACTGTTTTAAACTAAGGGGTTCGAAGACGGTCGTTAAACGGTCTTTTAGTTTAATTATTTGTTATAAAACGGCCGTACTTACATATACTTACCTTGCTAAAAATTTCATTGATTGTTTTTTATAATTTTAATAGGATACCAGATTTTATAGTTTTGTAAAACTTGTAACTTACCGAGTTGATACTCGGAGAGAGGATATTATCACTGGAATCATGAGGAGGTCCTTGATTTTTGTTCTCAAAAGCGAAGCTGCTCATCACTCGAGGAGATCCGTACGGGTGTGCTAGCATGAAAGCTATTGCTGCCTAGAATGATGGAAAAGTGGATGTTATTGTGGATTTGTACGCTGTTAATACAGAGTGTTCTTTTGTAGAGAATCAAATAAAGTAACGTGTTTAAGGGTTACATATTAAGCTTTTCCGATTTGCATCGACTGTAACATAATTCTGCGACTTTCTTCGGCTTAGAATTCATTTGATCATTTTCGAAGGAAACCAGTTCTCGTTGCTGATCGGAACTGCCGAACATACCACTACGTCTGATCGTCTAAGAATGGAACTGACTATATAAAGTTGATACTTGTATTGCTTCATATAATGCTTAAAAATATGCTAAAAACGTGAAGTAATCAAAGCAATCAACAAAATTGGCGCAGTCTGGAGGATAAAGCAAGTGGTGAACGATATAATGATAAATCTATAGATTGGAAGACGTACCTTATAAGCTCTAGATTGCTTGTAAGTCAAAACATCGTCATTTCGCTGCGTGTCGTGGTTATCAACGAAGACCAGTACTTTGTCACTGGGAGAGAGATTCCATTGCTCGCCCCAAGACACTAGATACTTCAAGGGGTTTTGTCCACTGAACAATCTCTTTAGTTCTTGACCGACCTGTTGATAAATCACATTGAAATTTAATAGAAAGTTATTCAAAAGTAAGGGGTGAGGGCGCGACAGTCGCACAAGCAGTTTATCTTCTATCGTAATGAGTGATTTAAAAATATAAACAGTGCATTATCTAAAGTGAAAACCATATAATTACGTTATTAAAGACTCAAAAACAAAGAACAATTGGTGTCAAGGACTAATATAGCGAAATAACGACAAAAACATCCAAAAACTTGCCCGGCGATCATAACCAAAAAATTGTAAACAAAAATCTAAAAGTGTAATGAACTAGAAGGATCTGTGTGTCTTGTGCTGGAATGTGAACATTATTGATCCTTTTTATCGATAGACAGTGCAATTAAGCCTCAAATCAAGGACAAAGTGATTGTGATTATGCGTTGTGATTGTTTTAATTTTGCTTGAAGGTGGATGCAAAACATTCCAAAGCAATCTTTACCGTATTTCGCAATCAATCAGCGCCATCTATGAAGGAGTAGTTGAACTATAAAGTTCCCAATCTAACCGCCGGAGGGCGCTACTTGTACTAAAAATGGAAGAAATAGCTCAACTTTTGAAAAAACTTCAAGAAGACATGGATATGCAAAGAAAAGAAATGAAGGAAATGAAAGAAATAACTTTGTCAATAAATAACAACATAAACGAAAAATTTAAGAGCTTAGAAAATAAAAATAACATTTTGGAAGAAAAAATTGTGGAACAGAAAAAATCGATCGATTATTTTGAAAGATATGTGAGAAAAAAGAACCTACTATTTTTTGGAATTGAAGAACAAGACAAAGGTTATCACGATTTGGAACAAAAAATTGTGAAAATTATAACACACACCCTAAAAGTTAACTGCGATTTAGCTAATATTGAATCGGTGGGAAGACTCGGAAAACAAAATGAAAAATTAAGACCAGTGGTGGTTACGTTTAGCACACTAGGTAAGAAAATAGAAATTTTAAAAAACCGAAAAATACTAGACAACACCACATACTATATCAAGGAGGATTTCCCGCCGGAAGTACTGAAAAAGCGTAAAGAGCTTCAAGAAGAGCTGCTAGGACTGAGAGAGCAAGGACATAGAGCTGTGCTCAAATATGATAAAATCATCATACTTAAGGATACCAACAAAAGAAACAAACCAGACTCAGGAGACTCTTCTAGCGAAGAAATTAAACAGGGAAGGCAACCCAAAAAACCATATATGCAACCAAAGAAAAATAAAACTGAAATAACCAATTTCTTTGGGAAGCGTGGTCAACACCCAAGCACCGCAACCCCAGGAACATCTCCAGCCACCACTAAATGACTCGCAACTGCAGCAATCTCTCCGCGTCCCCCAACCCGGCCGGTCACCGTGGGGGTCAATGACCAAAACCCTCCAGACAAACGAAAACCGCTCTACATCTGCACATATAATGCAAGATCACTTCTCTCTGAAGAAAAATTGATTGAGTTTAAAGATGCATTATCCAACATAAAGTTTGACATTATAGGTCTTTCCGAAATAAGACGTAAGGGCTATAATATTATGGAAGACCATGAATATATATTATGCCACTATGGCGAAACCCAAGGCCACTACGGAGTTGGATTTATGGTAAAAAGAAAATACAAAAACAATATAGAAAGTTTCATAGGAATAACAGAAAGATTATGTATTTTAAATATCGATATAAAACCTTTTGAATTTTCTATAATCCAAGTACACCTACCAACTTGTGACAGTACAGACAACGCTATAGACGATTTTTATCAAAAACTTCAAGAAGTTATAGAACAATGCAAAAAACATATAATCATAATGGGTGACTTCAATGCCCGCATTGGACAACAAGCGTCGGGTGAACATGCAGTCATGGGCTCAACTTGTTACGGAAAGAGAGATAAAAGAGGAGAACGACTCGTACAATTCACCATTGAAAACAACCTTACCATCCTAAACTCAATGTTCAAAAAGAAAAACCAGAACTTATGGACTTGGCTTTCGCCGAAGGGCAATAGAAGCCAAATAGACTATATCCTTACAAACATGAAGAGACAATTCACCAACATTGAAGTACTAAACAACTTTTCTTTCGCTAGCGACCACAGACTCATAAGAAGCACCATGAAAATCGAGATAACTAAAAACAGTAGAGCAAAATATACACAAAAAGAAACCCGATTCAAGACCACACAAGATGAAACAAATTTTCTCGAAAAACTACACAAAAATATAAAAAGCATCATCCACGACGAGTCAGACGACGTCGAATCGTACTACCAAAAAATAAAAACAGGAATATTGTTGAGTCTCAACCCTGAGCAAAAACCGAACAAAAATAAGAACTACAGCATTATTTCAGAAGAGACAAGAAATATGATAAAGAAAAGAAACGAGTTGAAAAACAAACGATTTCTAAGTCACGAAGAAAAATATGAACTTAAATTACTATACAAATCAACAAACAAACAAATTAAAAAAGAATACGAACAACACAGAAAGAAAACTTTTGAAAAACATCTAAGCATATCAGGGAGCCTGAAAAAAGCGTACAAAGAGCTAAATACTTCAAAAAACTGGATACCATGCCTACATAAGAAAACAAAAAAGACTTTCTCTAGACCTGAAATTATACAATCAGCAACAGAATTCTACAGAAAACTATATGAAAATTCAAACACCTCCCCCAACCTACCTGTGGTAGAGCACGTCGAAATCATTCAACACAACAATGTAGAAAAATTTACTCAAGCCGAAATTCTTAGGAACTTGGACAAACTGAAACTAGGCAAGAGCAGCGGACCAGATAACATCTCTAACGAAATTCTGAAAACTGGTAAAACTGTTTTGACAACTCCACTTACTATATTATTCAATAAAATCCTGGAAGAAAGAAAAATACCCAAAGAGTGGGCTGAATCCGACATTATCCTGCTCTACAAAAAAGGCGATCCATGTGATATCAGTAATTACAGGCCCATTAGTCTTCAACCCTGTCTCTACAAGCTACTGGCTACAGGCTTAGAACAACGCCTTTCAAAAATAACTGAACCACACCAACCAGTTGAGCAAGCGGGATTCAGGAAAGGATTTTCAACCACCGACCACATACAGGTACTGGACCAAATAGTTGAAAAATACGAAGAAATGAATCGCCCTTTGTACCTGGCATTTATTGACTACGCTAAAGCGTTTGACTCAATCTCGCACGATAGCATGTGGCGGGCATTAGAACAAAACGAAACACCTCTAGAACTAATAGAACTCATACAGGACATTTACAATAAAAGCGTGAGTAGAGTCAAACTAGACCGAAAGGGACCTGAAATTAAGATATGCCGAGGGGCGAGACAAGGAGACCCGCTTTCTCCAAGAATTTTTATAATAGTGCTTCAGAACATCATGAAACACCTAGATTGGTCTAAGAAAGGAATATTTATCAACGGAAAATACCTTAGTAATTTAAGATTCGCAGACGACATAGTACTTTTTTCTGAAACCGCTCATCAACTGGAATCTATGATTAATGATTTAAATTCGATAAGTCTCAAAATAGGCCTAGAACTGAACTCTACCAAAACTAAATTGATGACTAACAGCATCGAAAGACCTATCACTGTCCAAAGAACTCTACTAGAATACGTATCAAAATATATTTACCTCGGTAAACAAATATCTTTTGGGAACACGCGACACCGTGAAGAGATTGAAAGAAGAGTCAAAATAACGTGGAACAAGTTCTGGGCTTATAAAGAAATTCTTAAATCAGACATTCCTATTATTTACAAGAGAAAGATTTTGGACTCCTGCTTGCTACCGTGCCTATCCTACGCTAGCCAAACATGGATCTTCAACAAATTCACATCAGACAAGATTCAAACAACACAAAGAGCTATGGAAAGGAGCATCTTAAACATAAAAAGAAAAGATAGACACAGAAATGCCAACATACGAAAAAAGACTAAAGTTATTGATGCTCTACATCATTGCCGAAGATTGAAATGGAAATGGGCGGGCCATGTGGCAAGAATGAGTCCTAAAAAATGGTCCAGATTAGTAACAACTTGGAAAGGACCACCCGGTAAAAGAAAAAAAGGACGACCTCTCGAAAGGTGGGTGGATGAAATTTTGGAAATAGGTGGAAAAGAGTGGCAAACTTTAGCGACGGACAGAAAAAAATGGCACAGTCTGGAGGAGGCCTTTACTCGGACAGAGATCATCGAATAATGAAAATATCTAATTCTAATAATGCTCAATATCTAATTTTATAATAATGTTAAATAATTTAAAATTAATTTTGTAATCTTTCTAGCTATAATTTATTCAATGATAATAAATGGCTTAATTATTATTATTATTATTCAAAAGTCAATAAACCAAAACTAAACACAGTTAGTCCTCCATCCAAGAATCTCTCTTTTTAAAACTTTAAATTGAATCGGAGGCATCTGTTTTTGGGCTAAATAATAATGACATAATTATTCAGATCTCGTCCGACCACTTTAAAAAATCTAAATGTTAAATGTTTTATAATCTTATTATTTAAGGAACTGTTAAAATGTAACTTTTACAAAACCCAACGTGGTTAGTCTTTTTATCAAACCAACAAGGTCTTCCAGGAACTGTACTCTACTAAGAATATCTTCTTATAACTGGAACCAAAATGAACCCATCTTTACTCCCTAACAATAATGACTCATAAAACCAACAAGAAACAGTCATCAACCTTAATCCAGTTTATAAAACAAAAATACCTGAACAAGAAGTCGATATAAACGTCCAAATTACCCCAAATTGCTACCAACTTATTAAGTAAAGATGACAAGGCAAGTTTAATAAGCACAAAATCCTTCCGCATAATAAAGTCGTTTACTCACAAAGCTGACTAACAATGCTTCGTCACGTCTTTAGAGTTTGGCAAATTAATTAGTACGTGATTCACGTTAAATTTGGTTAAAGACGTTCATGGCTTACGAAGATTTTTTCAACGGAAATTTCTTAGAAAAAACTTCGTTGATAACATTTTTCCTGATTGAACTTAATTTTAGCATCTTAGGCCCGTATTATGAAAGTTTTGCTCAGTCATCGATCTATGCTTTCGTACCGCTTCTCTATGGCATAATAATAATAATGTCCTCCTAGCCGAATTTCAGCCACTGCGTCCAGTCTCATCGGAGACTAGCCAGATGCGCAGGACATATTATAGTGCACAAGTGCACTCTCAATTCCCTCACTCTCATAATCCGATGGGACGACAGATCGACACCGGGGAGAGGTCAGGTGCAGGACTAACGGCTTTCGTGCCTTCCGAGGTACGGGGGTGTAACCCCGCCAACTTCCTGACTCTGGGCTGGTACTGTGAATTGTCCTTGCTAGAAAAACCCCAATAACAACTATTGACGAGACCCGGGATTTGAACCCAGGACCTCATCAGCGGTTGAACAAGGCCAAGACAGACCATGGCATAAGCAATCATAGATCGATGACTGAACAAGCTCTGATGATACGGACTTCAGTCCACTTAGCGTAAACAAACACAACTATCTTTTTTATAGTTTTTAGAAGAATTTGACCGAGAAAGAGAATGGTGTGATGAACTGGACACATATGACGAAGCTTGGGTCCAGCTGGCTCTGGACCGAGATGCGTGGAGGAACCGGGGGGAGGCCTTCGCCCTGCAGTGGGACACACCACGTTAATTGTAATTGAGGCATAGAATTAGGTCCTGCTAGCTATTAATGCTTTCCATGCTTATAGTGACACTCGATCCAACACCATAGAATCTAGAAATCTACCAAAAAACATAAAACCTCCACCGTATTAGATGATCTACCTGTACGTACAGGGTGAGCTTAGTTGATTTCAATTAATCACAAGGCGTAGGTAACCTTACCCTAAACTCGGTGACGTCACCAAGAGGCGTGTAGTCAGAATGGTGGATTGATTTGGTATTATTAGGGTTCCCAATGCTCTCGTTCGGGGCACGACGATTGCGGATAATCCAGGGATACCAGGGATACCGCTATGTTAAAGTAAACATCTATATTTAAGTATTTCAGAAAACAGTTTCGAAAATCGTTAGTAAATCCTTTTGGTTGAGGGTACAACTCTTCCGAATCTAAAACCAAGAGATTTTAGATTCGGACGAGATGTACTACTCAAAAGTGAAGTGGACATCACGTCCGCGGATCAGTTTGAGATTCGGACCAGATGTACCCTAACCCGTAATTTTAGTAGAAGGCAGAATAATAAATAGGTACCTAATGGATTGAAAACTATTATACAAAAACATGACCCGCTCCTCGCCTGTAAGATATCACTTATTTGGGAATAATTTTGAAAACCAAGTTTTAGCTCTGTAGCTATCGGATGCTCGCAATAGACCACTTCTAACATTAAATCATCTACTACCTACCTACCCATAAAGTTAATAAGCAACCTAGTGGATTTGCTTGTCAAACTAGGCCGAGATCTCAGTACCTACTCACGGGATCCCCGTGGTAAAAACTAGAATTAGGTACTTACATAAAATTCAACATCTTGTTCTTCGGTTACTTAATTGTGAAAACACGATTACAAAAAAAAATGATATAAAAAATCATGAAAGTGCACTGTTTTTTGGTCGAGATCTCAGAAACCCAGCGGTCAATAGAAAAGATTTTTATTTTTATTCGTAGGTTATTTTATTACTAATTCTTATGATCCATAAGGGATTCATTGGGTAGTTTTCTTGTAAATAAGCAAAAACATAATTTTCGCGCTTACGCCGTTCCAAAAACGTAATGATCCGTCCCGCTCCTATGAACGTGAAATCCTATGCCTATGTTTTTCACAAAATGGCGCGCAATTATTATCTGTGTATACCTTCCCGTATGAATTCGGTACAGAATTTCTGTACGATCCCGGATGGACCCCGGAGAACCAAGGATAATCAAAACTACTGAACGGAGTGGACTGAAATTATGTCTTCACAGAGTTTAGAAAAGCATTGGCGAGAAGACCTTAACGCTTTTTTGAGAGATTGATGGGTGATTGCGCGTAACCATACCCCGGGTGGATTCGGGGAAGGCCTTTGCCCTTTGGTAAATAAAAAATGTTCTGGCCTTGGAATTATACGATCCTATAGGATCTTAACCCGGAAAATGCGTGCTATCCCGCGGGCAGTTTGAAAGTTTGATTGTGGGTTCCCGGAAGCTATTTGATTCTTATGGCAATGATTGATCTAGTAGGTACAAAGTGATCAAAGACCGGAGCAGACCCTAGTAATTTCCTTTAAAATTTTCCTAATAGGTACTACGATTTATCTAGGTACCACGTAAGCGAGGCTGCAGGCAGAAGGTAGTCATTTAAAAATTAGTACTTGCTTTGCTTACCTTAAATTCAGTTGTATCTCCAAGAGGAGCATACTCAGATTGTTTGATACCGCCATTTCCTTGGGATACCTCTTGGTAAATGTATGGTCTGGTGTTGGGTTCGAATCCATGTTCAGTATTCAGGTTGTTCACTCTATCGTAGATAACCTTAAGGTCGGATGGCCACATGTGTTTTGCTGCGTCGACTCTAAAATTTAAGTGCGAGATTTGAAACGTAGAACATTTTGAGTGGCGATAAAATCGGAAATTTATCACCGTCTTCGAAAAATGCAGGTTATAATATAAAATTTATGATTTTCAAGACACAAAAGAGAATAATGGTTTTACTTGTAGCTTTAAATACAAAAACGGGAACGGAGAAAAATCAGGGAATAAGAAAAGGCAAAAAACATGGAACAAGATAATTTAAAACATAAAAATGCTTATTAAAAGCTAGGATTTGAATCAGTCTATACTTTATTAAAGCTGGTAGCGCATCGACCAATTTGTGTTACAACAGTTCATAGCCCAAGGAGAGGAAAAATAAGAATCTTACCGAAACCCAGCAACACCCAAAGAAACCAGGTGATTGAGAAAGGCCACAATTTTATCGCGAACATAAGGGTTATGGTGATTCAAATCCTTAAGACCCACCAATTCACATCGTCTAGACTGTAAAATGTTAGTAACATAAACACAATTTAAATAAGTCACAAACATAATTACAACAGATACATTATATACAAATACAAATACAGAAAAAAGTAGTGTAGAACTTTGCGCGGGCGACAAGACAGAGACCGGGTCCCGGGACAAGGGATCGAGACCACATTTGACTTTAGGCTTTAGAATTAAGTTCGCGTCTGAGACCGAGATAAGAGACGGCGACAGGTCTCCGCTTAGACCACCGGAGATTAGACTGAGACATGTGTCTCGATCTGTTGTCTCATTCCCTAGTTTCGGTCGCGGGCCATGGCGCAAACCATCACTGTTCAGTTAGATAAAACAGTAGACTTCTTGAATTAGATAGGTACAGGATTATTTTGGCATTATTTTTGGCCAGTTCTAACTAGCTTTCGATCTCGTTTGTAATCTCCTTAAAGCAACAAACGGCCCAGTAATATATTCCACCCATTCAATGTTCGCTTCTTGTACAGTAACCAAACAAAATGCAGTCTGCTGCATTTTGGCACAATAGGTTATTTCGAATACAGGTAAATAGGGCGGCAGTTTTCGCTTCGGCTACATTTTTAGACAAAACACCGCATTTGTGGAAATATCTATTGTTCTGTTCATTTGAAATATTAAGTATATTTTGTGTTTACTATTTGCCAATTTTGTTGGAGGTAAAATATGGACTAAAATCGTCCTAATGGATCAAAATATGGACGTGAGAATGGACACAAACTCATCAACTGGTTGTGTTATCTTATCATATCGAGTATTATAATTAGCAAACATTCGTTTCGATTTTATGAGCATTTTTGGATATGAAATTTTTGGTGCTGGAATCAATCAAATCAAACATATGATAAAAATAGCGATAAACATAATTTGAATACCAGAAACAAACATAAGATCGCTGTGCCCACAACTAGGCTACACAAAATTAATGTATCTTTTAAAGGGCAATGTATACGCTTCTACAACAAAACTCCTAGTGAGTTGCAAAAATTATCAGTAAATAAATTCAAACAAATTGTCAAAACCTTGCTGTGCAAAAAGGCTTACTATAAAATATCAGATTATCTAGAGGATAAAAAAGCTTGGGACGGGTTTTGCTCCAACTCGAAAAATAACAACTAACAGGCTAAAGGTTTCTTCGTCGCTTCTTTACTTTAGTCTACATACCGAAGCGACAGAAATCAAAAAATATCACTTTATTTCCGTGTCAGTGCTTAGTTTTATGATTTGACCTTTTCTAAGTGTACATTTATTGTATTTATGGAAATAAAGAGTTTTTGATTTTGATTTTGATTTTGATATCAAATAATTTACAATGGTCCCTCGCCGATGGGGCCTTAGGTGATTAAAACAATTATTCAAAAAGTACTTTGTAAAGGCATGTTGGAGTTCGATCGTAACACACAAAATTGACAGACTACGTGACGCCAACAAACACATAGGGAACTACAGGACCTTTATTAAAATTTCTGATTAAGAAACATAGTCAAATTAAAAGAAACGCATGGTTGGTTGTATGTTAGAGCTAGACACAAAATAGAAAACACAGTAAAGTAAACCCTTTACACACCAAATAGAACACCACATAAAGAATACCTGAATCCAGCAACTCCAAGTGCCACCAGATGGTTGAAATACTCATCAATCTTGTTCCTTACGTATTCATTCGTCTGGTTCAGATCTTTCAGGCCTACCAGCTCGCAAATACGAGACTGTTTCAAAAATAAACTTTATGATGTGACAATAAGGATAGTTTTTCTAAGATCTTCTAAAAACCTGCCTACGCATAATAAACCCGACTATTACTCTAAGTGCGTAGTAAAATGTTCAGAAAGTGTTATCAAAGTTCAAGGGCAGTTTTACTACATCGATTTTGGACAAATTTTCTATCATGTCTACGCTAGTTTACGGTATTTACCTACATAGGGCTGATAACTCGTTTTTCTTTGGTGGATAAGTTTAAATAAAAAATATAGGTACATTATCATAAAGAATGTGTTACGCAGAGTTATTCAAGTTTAACATTAACGAAAGATGGTAATTGTATTTCAGTTTGCATAATTATAATTATATTTACATAATCTAAAACCATCTAGATCTGACGAGTATTATAGATACTCAAACACACTACACTAAAATCAAATCATTCAATTTAATCATTTAAAAATTCTTAAAAATAATTGTTTTGCAATCACAAGAGAATCCAATTCATATTTTTGACTAGATAAGTACAATATCTCTGACTGTTTGATCTCAAACGTAACAGGGGGTGACCTATCGATGGACGACACTGTACCTATCCTCCCTGGGGCGTCAATCTTTACGTAAAGGATGAAATAGACAAACCTCAACAGGATCATCATAGTTATTTATAGCGCATGGCTGGTGGAAATGTTCGCGCTCGTAGGGCACTCCGAAATATGATTCCTTGTCGAAGTCGGCGGTGCTTCCCGCGGTACCGACGTTTTCTTTGTTGTTTGCCGTCATATGGTTTACTACCACGTCCACGTAAATCCTGAGAACATTAAAACAAAATTGCCCAATATTTTTATTACAAAACAATTGTCACTGTCCATAAACAAATTATTAAATTGATATTAAATTGATATTATTTTGATGAGATTGAATCCAGGAGCGGAATGGAGTGATGAAACCATGATATCTCTACGCATAGGTACTAGCAACACCGTCTCTCTTTCTCTGTTCACGTTATTAAAATATGAATTTCCTTGGAAATACTTATCACACTGCTCACACTAACACACATAACACACTTCCTTCAAAATCAAAATCTTTATTTCCATAACTACAATAAATGTATCTACACTTAGAAAAGGTCAAATTCAACGAAACACTGACATGGAAATAAGGTGATATTTTTTATTCCTGTCGCTTCATAGAAACTTCCAGCATAGCTATTTCCATTGCTCGCTGAACGACTTGAAGGAAAATACCTAACAGGTAGTAGTACAATCATAGATATAAGTAAAATTCTATAGATATGATACGTTCTCCCAGCGCTATGGTCCGACTATGACTGAGGTGGGTCTAACTGGACCTAATTTGAGCGTTCCACTTTCAAGAAGCTAATACCCAATCTCCCGAATTTTACTTACATCGATGATGAGTACAAACTTTACTTACATCGATGATGAGTACAAACTTTACTTACATCGATGATGAGTACAAACTTTACTTACATCGATGATGAGTACAAACTTTACTTACATCGATGATGTGTACAAACTTTACCTACATCGATGATGAGTACAAACTTTACTTACATCGATGATGAGTACAAACTTTACTTACATCGATGATGAGTATAAACTTTACTTACATCGATGATGAGTACAATAGGTAGTCTTAGTTTCCTTACCTGACACCAGCATCATTACACCTCCTCGTCATATTCGCAAACTCCTGCTCATCACCTGAACGAGTCTTCAGTTTGTATGACATGACTTGGTAACGTTCGTACCAGGGTCTGCTATTGTCGTCTAGGTGGACGATCAGGTTTTCTGATGCTGGTGACACCTGGAGGACAAAACACTATTATGTATCTACCGAGATTATGTACACTTAGATTCGAAAAACAAGGAGCAGTCCTCTGCCTCCTGGCTAGCCTCCTGGCTAGCCAAGAATTAAAGGTTAGGTTACCTTTATCGCAGTGAAGAAGGTAAGCCAGTTAGAATTAAACTGGTAAGGCTAATTCAGGAATCCTGGAGTAAGGGGATTAACTTTTATACAACGATTTTTTGAATTTCGATTTTTTTTGCATTATTTTTTTCTTCCTTTTTGTATTTTTTTACGCGCAATGTTTATTGCTTGTTTTTTCATCAAAACTAGTGTTTTGTTTTGAAATCATTACAGAAAAATTATGTGAATCTTTGAAATTTCTAAACTAATACTAATGTAAGAACACGAATATGAAGAAAATGCATCTCAATATTTTTTCAAATAAGTAAAGAAATAGGTACTCAGGTAATCGAAACTCAAAAAATCGTAGCACAAACGTTGACCACCTCGATGTCCAGAATCAGCCCCTGTCGGCTTAATACACCCTTTCCGTGGCACCCTGTATTATGCTGCATCTTACTTGAACACCTCCAAATCCATGGGGTCCTAGGAACCTCTCGCATTCTTCAGCAATATCATTCCACTTCCATTCAAATAAGTGCACGATTGTAGATCTTCCAGGCAGCATGTTGGTTCGGGCAACATTGCCGTATGCCACCCCAAAGAGAGCAGATACAATGAGGAGGTACATTGTTGGTACTGCAAAACAAATGAATAAAGAATCATCATCATCACCATCATCTTCTGGTCTTTATCCTACGCTAAGTGGGGTCGGCTAAACATATATTTTTCTTCCACTATCCTTTCACAGCTGTCATCTTAACTTCTTTTGCACATGATGTAGCTTTACAAAAAAATACTAGTTTTTTTCTTCATTTTAATTAATATAGTTTTATTAAATTAGTTTTCACACTTAGGTACCTAGTTTATTATAATTCTATTAGCGAATGCCTATTATTAGCTTTTTGTGTCTATTTTAAATTATATTGTACCTAATTAGTTAAGCTGATGGCAATCCGAATTAAATAAATAAATAAAATCTCTGTACCTATTATGGCCTTCCTTAGCCAGAAGAATATCGATACTAAAACAAGTAGTGTTTTTGAGTTTGTGTGTAGGGGGCAATGTCAGGAACTACCTAGTAGTTTTAACCAACTTCGTAAAAATTAAACGTCAACGCGTTTTTTTTTTTAAGTTTGTTCGTCGATTTCTCCATTGTTTTCCCGAGCGGTCCTATAAACATTAATATTCCCGAGTGAATATTCCCTATGTATTTTAGTAATGTAATGTAGTATTGGGTCAAATGACCCAATACTTAATAACAGTGTAAAATTAGTATTCACATAGAAAATCACAATCAATTATTAGAAATAAATCACAATCAAATACCAGTATTTACAATTGAAACAATTGAGCTAAGCTAACTGCAGACTGTTGCAAACAATCTACAGGTAGCTCAACGATCCATATACCAGTCGGACGGAAGCGTCCCCAAAACGCTAGCTGCATTGTCTCGCTGTATGGCAATGCTGATGTTCGCCAGATACTCACCAGCTCTCGGGGACACGCGTCGTCGCTTCCACTAGACGCTTAAATATTTTTTTCTAAACCCGTAGAGCCTCGGTACCCCACAAACCTAGGGTATCGACTCCAAGGGGAGCAAATTACTTATCGGTCCGGTTAACCTTCACACATTAAGTCATGATTTGATATTTAAAACGATTCTACCTATGGTGTAAAATTTTGTAAAATTTCCCTTGCCAAAATAGTTTTACTTGCTAAAAAGACACTTATAATTAACTAATGATCTCAACGAATAGAAACAAATTAGAACTAGTATTACAAATGAAACTCATTGTTGCAAATAATCCAAATCTCTAAGACTTTTTCTTGTATTCCCATAATGGGGGTAAGTAGTATGGATTAATCATTAATCTTGACTAAAAATTAGTAATAAGCAGATACCTACTGAGGTAGGTATGCAATTTAGATTACATATCAATTCATTAATTTCGCAGATAATAAAATAAGTATCTATGTGGCTTTGCTTGTCCAAGTAGGTAGGTACTTACCTTAAAGGATTACCTACAGTACAGTATAAACAAAGATCATTCACACTATGTTCCCCATCCACTATCTAATTTGCTGTTTGGTAATGCATGACTAAGGAATCCATTATCACACCAATCCCGCGGATCCACGGGATTGGAGGGACTGGAAAAATCGTGTTTTTTCCTCTTTTTCAATGTCCATGTTCAAATGTGTGGACTAGAGGGACTCTCTCTCTTGTGATTGTAACTTGAAATTGATCACTTTCGGTTAAACGCCCATAAAAACTCGAATGTGAATAAAATGTCATAAAAATTTAACGTAAGTAGGTACCTATTACAATTCGTTATACTCAATCTACGCATTTACAAAGCCCTTAAACAGCTGCTTCTTTATTGACATTTGAGGATCCGTAACATTATAGTAATTTAAATAGAAATGATATTACTTATATCTTTTTAAATTATCCAAATCGGACCATTACGTACATAATTACGTACGAAATTATGACTAAAATACAAGCGAAGTTTACTGAGTGACCGCCGCGGGTGCGTGTGACGCCGCTTTTTAGTGATTTACTCCGAAACTATAAGTTTAGTAAAAAAAATGACAACCAAATAGACTCAGTATTGAGAGAACCATCAATGAAAAAAAATTTAAAACAAAATTCATTAAGTGTCTCTATTTAATTCTGGACCCAAAAGGAATCCACTTTAGTACTACGATTTTTTGAAATTCGAACATTTTTTAATTATTTGAAAAAAATTTAATCCCCTTCTTGCTTATTCATGTTATTCTAATATATAATTATAGCTATTTTACATGTATTCTTACAGTATTATTATTGTTTTGAAATTGCAAAGTATATAAATATATTTTATACAATAATTTTAAGACAAAACGGTGGTTGGCTGATTCAAAAAAATCGATATTATTATTATTAAGACGAAGTGGGATCGGTTTTGCGAGACAAGGACGAGCGAACGTTGCGCGGGGAAGGCGAGAAAGGAAGGCGAGAGCCGCGGAATGGCCAGCCCGCGCGCAATTTCACTCGTCGTTTTTTATACATTATTATTTTGCTCTAAAATAATACTCTTTCGCTATAAAATAAATCCATAAACGTCTAATCTAAAGTATTTATTAGGGAAAACGTAGACGAAATTTAATTGAAATATGATACTAGCAAATAAAACTGCGTTTTAGAAGTGATTTGTGTAAAAATTAAGATTTAAAGGAAACTGCGATTTTTTTTGTATCGTGTCAAGTTTTGTCAATCGTGTTTCGACTTCCATAACTTACTGACCAGAATCCTAAACTTTTGAAGCTTATCAAAAAATTATAAGAAATTCAATGTTTTAACTAGGTAACGGTGTATTACAGAAGGCAGCGTCTTTCTCATTGCAAGGTACATTGTTGGTAGTCTTAGAAAAATACGGGAAACACACATTCAGTCTTCATTCACTCACCTGTCAACGATAAGGGATCTTCATCATGTGTAAAAAAAAACGCGTGGACGGAGTATAATCTAAAATTACATAGGTAGGTACTGTTTATTCAGTTTAGTCAGAGTTCATTTAATTGGCGATTCTATTGCCAAAGGCTAATTTATAGGCTAAAGGCCTGTCATAGGTATGTTATCAAATTCATAAGTTCCAGGAAAAAGAAATTTAATCGATTTAAAGGCCTGGACGAGTAAATATGCATTCAGATGGTCGTCTGTGTAATTTTTTCTACGATTTCCATATTTTTTCACTCCCGTAAATCCCGCATTTCTGATCCCGCAAATCTGAGGGATCCCGCGTTTAGATTCCCTATAGGTACACATTGTGTACTACACAACTTTAAAGTTTCCGAACAACTTCTACATAAACAAAATCGAATGTCTTAATTATGAATGAATGTCATGTCCCAATGGATGGACATGACCATTTGATTGTCAGTCGAACTAAGTACCTGGGTGCCAAAAAGAAATTAATTTCATGGAATAGGTAGGGATACTAACTTAAAATATTTTGTAATACCTAGGTAGTAGTAGGTATATCTAAAATCAGATAAAAATCAACTAAGTAGATCTTCTATGAAAATAGATAGGTATCTTACCAACCACAACAGCAGATTATCTTCACGGGCAGAGCGTCGACTGATGTTCTTCCAAGAAGGGCGGTTATTTTATACTATTGACCACAATGCTTTTGTTTTAATGTACCTAGATATTATTTTTAGAACGAATGTTGAAGAGAAGTAAGGGCCCAGACACGTATCAGAGACTTCAAAAAGAAAATATGATCTAATTATCAGTTTTTTTAAATAAAATATGCAGGCTTGAATTTGGCTTGAAGAGTTGGTAGGTAGGTACCTATGTATATGCCAAAAAAGTCTATGACGTATCAGTCACCTGGCTCCCTTTAGCAGAAGCTTTGTTTAATTTTTTTGAGGCTATCTAGATGATGATTGTGACATGCCCAGTAAGTATTAGGTAAATACTTACCTAAGACCCAGGACACTTCAAAAATAAAATATGGAAGGTAATTACTAAGTCATACTCAAGTTTTTTTTACAGTATAGGAGTAGGTAAGTACCTAATCATTTGATAAAGTAATAATAGACTTCAAAGTCCTTAGTATTTACCTAATTATTTTGTTATGCCTCCGACGCCGCCGGTGTGTTGGTATAGTAAGTTGTCAAGTATTTTAACAATTCAAAAAGGTAATAAAATAAATTGTGAGATATGCGTGCATTATGCAAAGTTAAACATAATGAAGATTGTAGGCACTTTACTTCCTACATCGTAAATAGGTCTTAGGCATTTAGTGTTAGATTTACTTACTTACCTACTTATGTAAGTGGAGCATTTTCGATTTCACAAAACAAACAGGTAAGGGTATTTTATAAATTTTAATTTTTCCGGAACAAATACCTACTAATCCCTAGGGAATAAGTTTATGGGACTGCCTCGAGATCACTCTCTAGACAAAAGCGAAAGCGCATATTCTAGGTCTACGGGAAGTTTCCCGTAGACCTAGAATCATGAAATTTGGCAAGAAGCAAGGTCTACAATAAAAGGAAAAAATCCGAAATCCGTTAGGAAAATTGTAGTTTATTCTATGTATATCAAAATTACTTTTAATTCTCGCCATGGACCAAAACCTGTAGGGTACTTCCATTTGAGCTGGCATCATAAAATTTAACCTATATCTTATTAAACCTATTATCAGTAGTTTAATTACAAAAAAAATTGATTCTCTTCCTGTACCAAAATATACTTTTATTCCAATCTCAAATGAGTTGGTCTAGTGTAAATGCACCGTTAAAAAGTTAGGTAGGTATTAAACACACCTTCTACCTTATCATATAATGGTACTTATCTGTAACATTGCAGGCGATTTCCTTAGTAACACATCAAAACCACTCACCCATGTAATCCTTTCAAATTTCTTTAGCAATTGTTTCAAATCACGCTTCCACTCAACTACCAATAGTGTCCGATCAAAAGCCTCAGTAAAATAATCAGAGGGAAACTATAACAATAATAATCGTGGGTAAACCCGTTACCTACACTGTTGACATTGGTGTCGATTCTTCAGATGACGCCAAAACTAAACTAAACTAATTTGGTAGGACTAAAAATGTTGGCGTCCCCTTCGTAACGCTCGAAATAAAAAGGACGGCATAATTATTTTTGGATTTATATTTTTTGTTTAGTTTTGGAAACATCTGATTCGACACCATTATCTTGTTTTATCAGGAACATTCTTTACTTTGATTTGACGTTAGATGGGTCAGATAGGACAGACCTACTAAGCAAACAATTTACTCTATTACGAATTACCTATCGTGCAATTTAGTTTGAGATCACCGATACTTTCAACTTTATAAATTTTGTTTATATTTTTTATCTTAGTTGGAAGAAACTCTTTTTCATAATTTGAAGTAGGTACCTAGACAAGTAGTTAAAAATATTGCCGTGCAATAAAATACATTAAAATAGGTTTTGCCCGCGACTTCGCTCGCACTTTGCTGGGATTAAACCTATGTCCCGTTAGCCCATAGCCTATGTCCGTCTCTGGGATATCGTCTACTTCAAGATAAAGATATTTATTTGCAGAAAACATGTGTATAAAAGATGACAAAAATATAGGAGAAACAACATGCTTGACCGGTTACGGTATGCAAATGCAAGTAGAGAGATGGCATGCATTTAATCTAATTAATCAAAAATTTAACAAATAATTATAATTTATTCGTCAAGATTATAATAAAATAACACTTCACAGGCACATTTCATTATCATTAAGATCGCCGTTTAGGCATGAAAAGTTAAACAGACCGACAGAGTTCCTTCCGAATGTATAATATTAGTACCTACCTATAGATTTTATTGCACGGTAATATTTTTAACTACGTCTCGTCTGAGCTTACTGATTTTTTACACAAAACTGACTCATATCTTTATAAGAAAAAGGTCACTATCGTGTTCTCTGGTTGAGGTTATCAAATAGCTAAGAAAATCAGTCGGAGAAAAATAAACAACAATTAAAGTAGTGTGATAAGTAAATATTAAGTACACGTTTTATAATAAAACTATGTTACAAACATTCCTTGAACGTTTTTTGCGTTTGTTTTTGTTCATACACACATCAAAAAAGTCTAAACAACACCAGTCTTCGCTGGTATAATTTTTTTTGATTAGCTTTAAACTTTCATTTCATGGAACAGGTACCTACCAAACCGTCTTTGAATAGTCAACCTCCAAATTAATACTGGCAGTTTTTTTTTCAGTAAATTGATAAATCGTGATGATAAATCAACCACCCATTTTATTTTAAAGATTTATCCGATCAAAAACGCGAGTGATTCACCGGCGTCAATAAAAGTTTGATAGTCACCGGCAAATGAACGTAACCTCCCATTTTTGTGGCAATTGGACAGTGACGTAGGCTTGGGAAGATCTCGGAACAGCATACCTTGTTTATTTGTACCATGGCCCCGCGCTGTATGGCAATGCTGATGCGCTGCGCCAAATACTCACAGCTCTCGGGTCACGCGTCGCTTGGACCAGACGCTCAGATAATATTTTCTAAAGAGCCTCGGTACCCCACGGACCTAAGGTCTCGACTCCACTTTGGATAGAAAGTGATTTTGAACATTAACTACCTTTATGTACCCAGAGCCCGCACATGTGACATTTGATCCAGGTGTCCATATTTGGCATTTCTAACTAATTTAAACTTATATTCATACATTTATACCTAATAAACTAATCCTATAAAATTGCTCTAACACTTTCAAACAAACATGTAGAGGAAAGTAAGAGAAATTATAGTACTTACTCATAATTAATAATGATAACACAAGACTGTTACCATGTAAAAACCAAATATTTGGTTGTTTATCATTACCATTAAAAGTTTTTGATTTTTTATATTTGATTCATTTATGCGTAAAAAACTAAACGGTATTCCATATTTGGTTACTTTTCTCTATTATTATCAGATAAGTACCTACACACAAAATAAAATAAATTAAATTCGACTCCACTAATCTCTTGTTCCGTGCGCAAACTGTCTGCGTCAAAACAAGTCGTAGACGATTTTGAGTGACATTTTTGTAAGGTTCTAGGTATCTACGCGGGAGGCCGCGGAATACCTGATCGAAGCTTAAAATTCATAAAATAATGCCCGGTGACAGATGGACAGACAGCGGAGCCTTTGTATAGGGTCTCGTTTACACCCTTTGGGTAAGGAACCCTAAAAAAATCAAGTGATCAAGTACGTGCGCGTATAATTGCCACACAAGATTTTATAGATGATTTTCTTCGTATGTGTAGTAGAAATCATTAAATGTATCACTCGGCAGAAAGTGCGATTCCTACCTTGTGCGTAGGCCTCAAATGACACTAGATAGAAATCGGGCACTTTCCCGCCTCAGTGCACAATGTACTAGGTACCTATTTAAGTAGGTAGGTAGTTATTTTGTTTAAAAATCTTTTGTAGGTATAAGGGTTTATTAAATTAAATAACATTGTTATTTCGTACCCGTATAATACATAAATATTACTCTATAAGTACATTAATTAAACGATAATTATAGTCAAGATAAATAACAAAAAGGTAAGTAGCTAACCTAACATTATCCGATATCTACATAAGTACATAGATAGCCATAAGATAATCCATATTTATTTTAAACAAGATCAATAGTATTCAATTTTATCAGTTTGTTGTTATTGTTACAAATGTTTTAACAAGGCGGCAAATATTATGACGCAGTGTCTCTTCAGTAAATAATATAACATCAAAAAATATCAAATATCACTGAAATCACTAATTTCTTAGAATTGTTATAATTATAATATTATAAGTAAATACATAAATCTCTTAGAATGTTATGTGAATGGATTTTTGTATGCTTGCTTTGTAATTTACGCTAATACTTATTGATAATATAGCTAACTGGTTGCACATTAAAATCTAGGTAAATAAAGGTGTTTATTTTGTATATTAATATTTAAAATATAATAATAGTTCAGCAATAATAGCCCTTATTCACAAAGAAAATTATACTAGTATTTACAATTGAAACAATTGAGCTAACTGCAGACTGTTGCAAACAGTCAACAGGTACCTCAACTGATCCATATCAATACCAGTCGGAAGCATCCCCAAGACTTCAACGACGACAAAAAATTTAATTGCTATACAATTGGCAATGCAGCCAGCGCATTGCTAATTGTACAGCAATTAAATTTTTTTATAAGGAAAATCAGTTTTATGTAAGTATTAAAATTAATTTAGAAATCAGTCTTTAATCGATATACCTCAAAGTACTCGCTTAATTTTATCTATTAAAGCCAAATATCAAGATCATATTCGTTTTTGCGACTCTTGTCTAATTTTTTTTATTAGACTGTTTCTTTATATACCCTACTAGTTAATGCCCGCGGCTTCGCACGAGTTGTTTCTATGGAAACGTTTAGAGGTGATTTCTATCCCATGGGAACTGATTTATGGGATAAAAAGTAGCCTATGTTTGATTCCAGGATAAGAATTACCTGTATGCAAAATTTAATAAGAGGCTGCAAAAATATGTATACACTCCCAAGTTTTCAATTTGACTAAATAGTAAGTGTATAGTACCTAATTCTGATAATTTATGTAAGTACCGCATTCTGACGAAGTACGATGACTACTTTGTACGAAAAACGTGTGCATGTCCTTTTATTTGAAAAGTTCCGAATAAAATAAAAGTTAAGCTTTGGAAGTGTATACATGTCTGTGCAGCTGACTGTACCTACCTATGGCTCATATTACGCATAAAACACATAAATTTAATAATTATCTTAAATTAAAGTATTACGCTAAAATTGTAAAGAAATACTTTCTACTTCACTCAATTCACTTTCAGATCATCACATTCAGGTAATTCTAATCCTGGAATCAAACATAGGCGAGTTTTTACCCCATAAATCAGTTCCCATAGGATAGAAATCACCTTTAGAAGTTTCCATAGAAACAACGCGTGCGAGGCCGCGGGCATAAACTAGTTTTTTATAAATGTTAAATTGATAAATTACCTACTAATTCATTATCCTCATAATAACAATAGGTACCTCATAATAAAAACAAAGTTTGAATTCCATCGTCCATTTAGATATAAATAATTAAATAAATATTAAATAATGCTGAACAATTCACACAGCATTATCTAGCCCCAAGGTAAGCAGAGCTTGTGTTATGGGTACTAGATAACTGATATACATAATAATATACGAGTACATAGATAGATATTTTTTATTATACATAGAAAACGACCAGAACACCCTGAACAAATATCTGCAGATCGTACAAATATTTGTCCCGAGGCGGGAATCGAACCCGCAACCTCCTGCGTCGCAGGCGGACCTTCGCCCACCGCGCCACAGAGGTCGTCATAAAAATCAAAATACCATTCCCAATGAACCATTCATGACAGTTATTGGATTCATATTCAATTGACAATGTAATCTCATTCGGAGATACTCTAATGTCGTGTCGATCTGTCATAGAAAAACAAAAAAATCGTTGAGGCACTTTCGTTATAAAATAGTTAGCAAACAAGACTAAAAAGAGGGCGATATAGTGATCTGGCTTGTTACTTTTCTGTCGTCTATGCTGTGTTTTGACTGACTTTTGACTTACGGACTGTGTATAGACGATAGCAGTCGCAAAATTTTAAGATCTAGGTTCGCTGTACCCATCATATTCTGTTCTCGAAGTTTATGACACTCCTATACAGACACTGGCAGAGTCGTAGCGAAAAGCAAGCGGCGCCATTAAAAAAGAAGTTGAAGTTGACTCTAATTTGACATCTCCGGCACGCTACAGCGCCCTCTATTGAGATTCAAGGTTCAACGGTTTTTCTGATCGATCTACTAATATTTGTTCCAGGTGTATTGGGCGTTTTCTATGTAGGTAGGTACGTACATAGAATAAAAACATATCCATCTATGTAATGTGTGTTAAGTACTAGCTTCTGCCCGTAGCTTTGCACGCACTTTACCGGCATATGTCCGGGGACACCTTCTACCTCCCTGCCAAATTTCATTAAGATGCGTTCGGCCGTTTAGGCGTTAAAAGCCGTCACACACAGAAGCCGTGGCCGGGCCGGAGGTGAAGGCGTGCGAGTTGTATTATATGAATTTATATGAAAGACTACACACACACCGCAAGCGGTGGCGAAGCGGTGCACGGCCGTGGCGGTCCGGCTCGGCGACACAAACAGTAGGCGTGCGCCATATTAATAGCCCTCATCGAACCTAATACAGACGGTTAACAGTATGTTCGCGTTTGTTATTCACGTGCGTGAGTGATTGAAACCTTATGCTGATGATTTTTGAGTTTATATTCCATTATTTACTCTGAATTCAGAAATAGGAACAGAAGAGAGGAGAGGAAAGAGTCTCGGTTCCACTCATGTTGGCAGCTTGGAATAAACATTTGATGCTCACGTGAGTCATTGAACCTTATGCTGACGGTGATTGAATTCATATTCTATCGTTCACTCTAAATCCGGAGACAGGAATGAAACGTCTGGATCGGGGCCATTCATGTTGGCAGATTGGAATGAACGCTTGATGCTGACGTCGGGATACTGTCTACGCCATTGTTGCACCTGAAGTAAAGGAAATAAGGTTTATTTATACGAGGTTTAGCTTGGTCTTAATAAAACTGATTGTTCAAAGTCTTAGGAAATTAATATCATTCGTTTTAGTAAATTAACTAGGTTGTACTAATACCTGTGATTCTTGGATCTGATCGCAGAAACTGACGTCTAGGAGACGAAGATGTTTGCATTCTGCCAATATCCTGAAATAAAAAAGTCTAATTTAGCTTCTAATAGTCTTCAGAGTTGTAAAACTTTAGCCAGGTTAAGGTATAAGAATCTTAATTTTGAAAAAAAATCTAATTTAGCTTCTTATAGTCTTTTTGAGAGTTGAAAAACTGTGTTTATAGACCATATCCTTGAATACAGGGAGAGACTTTGCGTGTCTTATAGTAGTAGGTAGAGCATTCCACAGCTTTGTGGCACGCCCGGTAAATCTATGTTGGTAAATCTTTATTATAAGTTAAACTAGCTGACCCAGCTAACTCTGTTCCGCCTTAAGAACGGTGCGGATACCTTAGCCCCCATACAAACGTACTTTTCGATTCATTTGGAAACTACATGCCCGGCTTAAATGAAATTTTGTATGCATAACCGGATAAGAAATAGCTATGTTTGTACCGTTTTAGTTTTTCAAAAAACATTATAATCTTTAAATGAGAGCGAAACTAATTTGACATATTTTGAGCAACAAATCGAGGCATTTTCAAGCTATTTTTTATGCATGATAGACACCTTTATTCGAAAATCTGTCCCGCTGCAAACATCCTAAATATATTCAACATTAGAAGTAATCAAAAATATTTCTGAAATCAGTCGTTTATTCAAAATGAATCGGAGAGTACGAAAAAATATTAAAAATGGTGAAATTCCTTCCAATTTCTGCAACCGCTTGCTCACACGCGGGGGGCGATGAGACGCAGGGGGGATGAAATTCCGAATTAGGGCGAACGCCGGCGAATGGCCGACACGACGATGCGACGAGCCGTGTCGTACTCGTACGTATTCGGTCGGGCGTCGTCGGCTATTCTCTGTTGGTTGTTTACTTGTGCTACACTTTGCCGTCTGTCAACACGAAATAAAATGGAGTCTAATGTCAAAATGCGAAAATTGTTTCGAACTTCTGTGATTTACGCCCATTTTACTCCGATAATACCAGTGTCATAAAATATTTTCTACTAATATTTCTTCATCATTTTATAACTTTGTTAAACAAATGAAATAAAATATAATATGTAGCACAAAACCATTGTTATTTTCCATTCTATAGATATGGATTAGAAAATAAACCCTACGTAATTTAACATAAGTACCTATTTAGAAAAAATGAGTAATCTTCTATGAACTTCTATTTCGAAACATTTTTTTTGATATGGTATCACCATTGTTTTCATAAAATATCTAAGTTTCTGAATTAGAGTTTATGTCACTTCACAGTATACATGTCACTTTGTCATCGAATGCGTACCTAGGTAAATTGTTTGAAATTCATTCCTTCAACTTCAATAATTTACGCAATGTATGACGATGCGATGTCATTATTGTCTACTAGCTTCTGCCCGCGGCTTCGCACGCGTTGTTTCTATGGAAACGTTCAAAGGTGATTTCTATCCCATGGGAACTGATTTATAGGATAAAAAGTAGCCTACGTTTTATTCCAGGCCTAGAATTATCTGTATGCAAAATTTCAGCCCGATCCGTTCAGTAGTTTTGGCGTGAAGAGGTAACAAACATCCATCCATCTAGGGTAGGTGCACCCGTTCGCCGACCAGCCCCTCTTGTCGGCCATTGCGGTGTAGGCACTTATTAAATTTATTTTATTAGAAGTGTCGATTACAATTTCCAAACGAAATCAAGTTCAACGCCTATTCAAATAGTTACACTCTTATCTAGTAACCTTGTCAAGCGCGTAAACACATCCTGTAATTTAAAAAAAAAAAGTTAAATTTTGCAGTTGCGACGGAACTGTCAGCTTCTCGGATTTTGAACAAAAAAAATAGTGGCGCGTGTTTAAGTGGAAGACAAGTATGTCAAGTTTTATCGATGTACCCATTGTCATGTGTTGTTTTTCCACTATGGGAATACTTATTTTACGTATTAAGATACGAATATTTATGTTTTTGTATTGAATTACTTAAAAATTGGGGTGGCCGGATAATGGAACCTGAAACTCACATAAAATTTACATGTCGGCCGGGGGGGCCGAAAGAGAGTACGAATGGACCCAGAATACTGTGGTCTTATTCTGTTACTTATCAGGATGTTATTAGAGTATATTTGCATCGTGTTGACTAATGTCGACCGAAGGAATCTAAATTTCCTTTTTCGGCCCCCGTTTTACTGTTACTCATACGAAATTTTGCCATCGGTTTATGTGCGGCCGAGAACAGCATCACGCTTAGAATTGTGGTTTCGTTTTCGGCCAAATTTAATTTGTTCGTATAAATGAGGTGGCCGGATGTTAAAACTAGTTTTTTTTTCGGCTAATTCGCTTTAGATAAGATATATTTGCTAAAAATTTGACACTTTTGTAATGGAGAAAAATAATTAACTTTGAAAAAAATTATATTAAGAACCTGGCTAAGAAGTGAGATGGGTCTTTAATTTTTGAAGAAGGCGTTATCGTATCTTCCTTTAATAATAGAACCACCAAGGTCCCGAAGCATGCCTTTGTAGTTTTCCCGCAATGAAGGACGGAATTTAAAGGGATCTGTACATCCTGTACAACTAGGGCTCCTCCTGCCTTCAGAAGTTCTGAAGTATTTTAGTCCTCACCGGTGGCTTTATTGTTATAATAAGCCGTCTTAAAAGTAACTCGATTTGGTCCTGACCTAAAAAATAATAATAAATAATGCTGGCCAATCCATCATTTAACCCCTAGGTAAGCAGAGCTTATATTATGGATAGGTACTGGTAACTGGCAGTACGTCGGTATAGTGGCGTTTCAGGGTGGCTCTAGAATCACGATCATCTTGTTAAGTTAAGGACCAGGAACATTGGCAGCGTATAAACGGCCGTAGAAGTCTTTTGTCTCAGCATTGATCTCGGGCTTTGACAACGGTTCACCAATCGTGCGTTTTAAGATTCGTCAGGTTCCTAACCAAGCTGCTGAGTGAATACTTTGGACACTCGGTTTCGCTCTATTGCCTTTTTTAAAGCGTGTGTTGGAGCTCCGAAGGCATCGTACCATCTTCGCATTCTGCTTTTTAAGGTCTGACCTCTGACGAAGTCACTTGGGTGGTTTTGGATTTTCGTCTTTTTGTCACTGGCCCAAGAGTCTCTTCCGAGATTTTAGACTTCATGCCTGTGCACTGCTTTTGTCAGCTCTTAATACCCTCATTTCTCAGCGTATTGACCAGATTGTGTAGGTTCTTGAGAGTATGTCGGCGCCTTTGGTCTTTCAAGGCAAAAACCTATCGTCAAAAGGCTTCTGGATATTCTCGGTGCGCACCATTATTTGGATTCGATAAGGTCAGAGCTTGGACCTCAACGTACGGTTTTGTTCAAGCTTCAGGTTGATGTTTAGAGCATGGAAACAGTCGGTGACCAGATCTGGTACTGAACCTGTTGATAACTAAGACATCTCTGAATTCATGCCGAATAAAAGTGAGACCTCAAGTCTGCTTCGACCGTACGCTCCGATATAATTTATGAAAGCCTCGGTACCCCACGGCTTCAGGGTCACGAGTCATGACTCTAAAGGAAGCAAATTCTGTCAATATCTCTGTCAATACCTGCATATTGTGCCCTGAGACGGTTACGAACACTTTGTGAAACATACGCAGCGGCCCATGGACTCGAATCGCTTCTCTTCAAAGCAGGTACGAAGAGCTACTCTGTTCTGTGTACCTCCGGTTTCGCTTTACGGTACTCCTCTTAGTTGGGTCAAAAATTTAAATACCTGGGTCCCTGAGGAATGTCAGACAATGTGGATGTTGAAAGGGAGCGTAGGGCGTTGTCGGTGAGGTGTAATATGGTGGCTAGCATGCATGCGGCGTGATTCGCACGTTCCACAACGCCAGTCAAAATAACACTCTTTAAGGCGTCTTTTACTTCTTTCTACACGTGCCAGTGGGCCAGATATACACAAAAAGCCTACAATGCCTTACGCGTCCAGTACAATAACGGCTTCAGGATGTTTTTGGGGCTGCCGCGGTACTGTAGCGCATCAGGGATGTTCACAGACGCGCACGTTGATGGGTTCCACGTAATTATGCGCAAGCGGGTCGCATCCCTGGTAGGCCGCATGCGCCGCAGCTCCAATAGCTTGCTGGTCGCCGTGGCGCAGGACCTCCGCTCCAGTATCATGGGCCACTGGATGATGATGCTGAAACCGGTATCATCGCTGGTGGCTCAATGATCTATGTATCTAGGCCGCCGCGCCGGCCGGGCTAGGTTAGTGCTAGGCTTTATTTTATTTTATTTGTGTGTTGCCGCAAGTAGCGTCCCGCACCCATTGTGTCCGACGTTCCGTGCGTAATAATGTCGTTAAGGCTGGCATGGTGAGATATCCGACTGGCGGCCCTAGTACACAAATATCCGTAATGACCTAGCTGTTCAACCAGCAGTACCGCGTTGGCATTGATGAAACGCGCAACATCTTGCACCCAACCAAAGACATACCTATTGCGATAAGGAATGTGGCAGGATCTAATAATGTGCCAGTATTATATGAAGAAAGCTCTTACAATCAATATCCTGACTCCTATTTGGACTGGTCAGGAGACGGGCACGATCTGCAGAAATTGATCGCGTTTGTAACAGATGATTCCATGCGATCTGCAGAGCTGAAGCACGTTTGTAAAATCAAATCAAGTTAAAATTAGACAAAATTCATGCCTGAGTATGATGAGATATTGAGATCATGTTGATCCTACAATATAATATCACTGTGACAACTTTTCTGATCAAAAAACATGAAAACTATGTCATTATTTTAGAATTTTGTTCCATAAAAACCTTTAAAATTAGCGGCCGAAATTGGGTTCAGGTCCGGTCGAATACTAAATTTTGTGGCCGAAAACTGAAGTTTTACTCATTTTCGACTAATTCTTTTTTTAAAAAATAACTATAAGATTTTACTATAAAACTCTTCTAGTATATAAAACTCAAATATCTAGACTACCGATTAATACCCTTCTGAACTAGGCTGACAAGTTGGCAATATTTTTTCTGGGACCTTAAAGTTGGAACTTCGCTAATCGGTCGATAACTAGTGCAACGACCTATACATCCATCCAAACTTTCGCATTTATAATATTAGTGTGAAGTGTGATTCTTTCTACCCTAGACAACAATCCCCGCGCTAGGCCTACAGGCATACTTACCTATTCTGTATTACCTACCTATTGTAAATTATTGCATCGACCGACTACGCACTAATTAGTTCCTAATCTGTGGCGACACCGAGCACACGCACACGCTTCACTCCCTACACACACAGCCATAGCTTTGCTTTTGATGGTTAGACGCGCTTTCGCACTCATAACGCGCCCCATTTCATTTGACATGAAACAACAACAAATCGGCATGGGCCGGCCGCTGAGATTTGGGAGAGGTTCGTAGCCTTCTTAAAGGCAATAAATAAGCAGATTTTCGATTGTTTTTATTTTTTTTATTAGATACAAAAAATTAAGTACATTAATCATTTATTATTGTTTCTGCATTTTAGTATATAGGTTGCTCTTTACTTAAGTAGCTTGTGATACACGACATTTTTTGTTTTATTATCAGGCGCAAAAACAAACAACGCAGATGGTCTTCCGACCCGTGAACATGCCACATATAATTGCCCATAGGAAAAACATGAATGTTCTAGATTCAAACCACAAACTTTTATGGATTGGCCATGTGATTTGTTAATGGTCATGGCAAATGCAAGACGGATCAGAAATTGAAGTCTTTTAAATTCAAACGGCATATCGGTTGGGATCATCGGGATCCTCGGAATGAGAACTTCCACACCTTTGAATTTTCCTTTCAGTATCGTCGCGTAAATCACATTATTCATCAATTTTCTAACCACCAAACGCGTACCGTTGCACAGTTTTGGTTGGTTTATGTTTCGAAGCATGATTACTACGGAGCCAACCTTTAGGCGTAAATTGTGCGGTGGTAAGCCAGGCACATCCAAAAAATATAGTAAAAATAGTTAAGAAAAAAAATTGTATCCTATGTCCGTCTCCTGGCTCTAAGCTACCGCCTCACCAATTTGCAGCCATATCGGTAAAGCCGTTCTTGAGTTATAAATAGTGTAACTAACACGACTTTCTTTTCTAAATATCTATTAAATTTACTAGCTGCGCCCCGCGGCTACGCCCGCGTGGAAATTTAAAATTATCACTTAGGGGTATGAAAGATAGATAGTAGCCGATTCTCAGACCTACTGAATATGCATATAAAATTTGGTAAAAATCAGTAAAGCCGTTTAGGAGGAGTACGGGAACGAACATTGTGACACGAGAATTTTATATACATAGATATAAATTGATGTAACCAAGTGTGCTTCATGTACTTACGATGAGCAAATATCAGGTGTGACCGCTCTAACACCTAGCAAGTCGAGTTGCGTGAGATTAGGCGCTCGCGACACCAGCGCCCTCAGATCTCTGTCGCAAACTCCGCGCAACGCGCCGAGGAAAAGTTTCCGAAGTTCGCCGCCCGCTATAGATTGGAGCCACTCGCCGGAACCACCAGCTTGTAAACTGAAGAATAAGTAAATAATTAATGCTGGACAAACCACGCAGAATCATCTAGCCCCAAGCTAAGCAGAGCTTGTGTTATGGGTACTAGATGACTTATATACATAATATAATACATTACATAGATAGATATTTTTATTATACATAGAAACGACCAGAACACCGGGAACAAATATTTGTAGATCGTACAAACATTTGTCCCAGGGCGGGAATCGAACCCGCAACCTTCTGCGCCGCAGGCGGACCTTCGCCCGCCGCGCCACCGAGGTCGTCAAAAATAACAAAAATTAAGACACTAGATTCTCAACTCAACAGCCTATTCTTGATCCGCTGGTGGATACAGGCCTCCCCCTGAAAAGCGCCTTATTGGCTTTTATCTCTTGGGGGTTAGAGTAAATAATCCTCACGCTGAGCATTGGGTTGGGGATCGCAGTTCGGTGGTAGAATTGTTCTGCAGGGGGTGCTGCTGCGCGCCCCCCGTGGATATTCCTTAGTCGCCTCTAACGACACCCGCAGGAAGAATCAGGATGGTGTAAAGTCTAAGCCACCACGAAGCAACACAGCAGACACTAGATATCAAGTTCCTATAACAGAAGCTGCGCTCACTTGGGCTAAATATCAATTATAATTTATTTTTTTGTTAGGTTGTACAGGGCAGCAGAAGAAGAATTGTTCTGCAAGGGGCACCACTGAACTGCGATCCCCAACCCGCATGCCCAGCGTGGGGATTATGGGCATTACAAAAGAGATAAAAGCCATTAAGGCGCTTATCAGGGGAAGGCCTGCGTCCATTTTAAATCATTGGATAAACTTCAATGTTTCCCCTGTAGGTGGAGCTAACGGCACTAGAGACCGTAGGAAGTCGCAGAGATTTTCGACTCCCACGTCACTTGACCTCGTGGTGTAGTTGGTTAGCACATTCCTGTACTGAAGGAAGGATGAGGGTTTCAAGTCCCGTCGAAGTCGAAAATTTTTGCGATATTATTTGATTTCTTACATCAAGTTGAAATTTAGCGCACGCTCAGAGCAAAGCCTAACTTAGATAATATGCTACTTATTATACTCATGATACGCGTGCGAAGCCGCGGGCAAAACATACAATGCAGTGAGTATCCTTGTACCTACCTAAAGTTTTGTGCAAGCACTTCAATCTTACCTGAACTCGACTACCATTGGGTGGGTGTAAATCTTTTTTGGCTTATTTTTAAAATCTACATGTATTACTTACTATGATATCTATCATCGCTGTGATTTACCAATAAATAATAATTAAATAAATAGAAGCTACTTGGTTAGTAACGTAGAGATAGCGTCGCCGTCGCGACGCCGCCGCTTCGACCCTTGCAGTGAGCGGACTCCCTCAGATTCACTTTTGCTCGCTGAGCCACACGAGTGTACCTACCCAAGTGTTTTAATGTGAAAATAACTTACCACCATCCAACATCAAGCTCTTGCAAGCCCTGACACCTTTCTAACTCCCTGATGCCCATCGGCGTCAAAGAGTATGACTTCCAGAAGTCAACTGATTTCAGGTTGGGACAGTGACAGCCAAGCGCGTAGGCTACTAGATCCATTGAGGTTATCATTTTGCAGGACCCTGGGGGAGATATTCGGAAGCTTAGCGTAGTGATTGAGGACCGATGTGGTGATGCTCTCGGTGGGTGAAGGTCGACCTGCGACCCAGGAGGTTGCGGATCGTACAAAAATTGGTCCCGAGCGCAATCGAATGATTGCGCTCGGGACCAATTTTTGTACGATTTGCAGATCGGTTTTGTGTACACAATTAATACATGCCATGAACTTATTTAATAGGATATGTACGAGCTTAACCCTGAAAAAGAGTTTTCTTCCAGCAAACCTTAAAGTTATAGGAGAGGCGATGGAATAGGTAGAGGAAGTGTACAAATAATGAATTTACGATACATATAGGTACTTATAATAAACATACATATATTAAAATAATAATGACTAGATAAACCTAATAAATGCCTTTAATGGAATACATCAATATATATTTATAATAAATACCTACTATCTATGTGGGTATGTAGAATAATAGATATGGAATGTATTTATAAACGTATATCAGTTATTATCTAGTACCCATATCACAAGCTTCGATTACTTTGGGGATCTCAAATCCTATTGATTTTGTTTTAACAATAAAATAAAATAGGTACAATAAAGAACATAATCGCATACCGACATTAAGATGTTCCAATAGCGGGTTTGCTTTTATAATCTCAGCTATAGCGAAGGTTGTTATGTCTGTCCGGTAGACGTCTAGACGTTTTAGTCTTCTCAGTGTTTTTAGAAGCTTCCAATCCATCGGACCCCCTAATGAACGTAGGCAAAGTTCTGGAAGAATAAGAACAAGTGATTAAGAGGGCGCATTGCGCACCATTTTGTGAAAAGGATAGGCATAGGATTTCGCGTTCATAGGAGCGGGACAGAGCATACGTTTTCGGAACGGCGTACGCGCAATAATAATGTTTTTATCTATCTATGTAGTGTATCTAGTACCCATAACACAAGCTCTGCTTAACTTGGGGCTAGATAATGCTGTGTGAATTGTCCAGCATTATTGTTATTATTATTTTTTTTGCTTGTTTACAAGAAAACTACACAACTTATGAAGAAACTGTATTAAGGAAGCAAAGAATTAGTAATAACCTACGCAATAAAACAAAAATCTATTCTATAGACCGCAGGGTTCTTGAGATCTTGACGATATTAGGTGCAAAACAGTGCGCTTTCATGTTTAAAATGTTGAATTCTATGTAAGTCGAGTTTTCAGGTACACACTACTAACTAGACTTAACTTAAAAGTAATATTATCGAGAAATATATTTCTGGCTTTATCTGTTCATTTATGGCGGTTATTTACCAATATTTCCCAAAAAAATATAATAAGAGAAAAATAGGTAAATAAACGTTATAAATACCCGTTAAATAAACAATACTAATGTGCTCAGATCAGAGTTTAAAAATTATTTTTAAATTTGACTGCAATTTCTACCGATGAAAAACTAAAGAAGTGGGCTCATTTCGACTGTACGTTTCTTATTTTTTTAATGTAGGTATGTATGTTACTCGATATCTTCGTCAATTATTGCCCAAATCACATAATTCTTTCGTTTTTCTATACAGAATGATCCCGAGGGAGATCCCACAAAAGATTAAGGCTTGGAGAATTACTAATTGTCAAAATACAGTATAAATAATATATCCCGTATATTTAGAAAGATGTCGGTTTTTCGTTTTAGTTAAAACATCATTATTTCTTCTGTTTTTTTTTAAAGAGTGGAGAAGACTGGCAAATAATAAAGAAAAGTGGATGGAGGAAATCAAGGCCTTTGCCCTGCAGACTCATAATACTAATATTTATTTTTAATTACCTTCTAAATGAGGGCAGCTGTCTACTATAGCTTTCAACGTGTCCGTGTCTACGAATCTACAGCAGTTCATTCGGAGATGGGTCAACTCTCTGCCGCAGTCTTGGAGAAATCTGGAAGTAGTAACAAAATAGGGAATTAAACAACAAATTAACAAATCAGTTACAAGACAGGGAACTAAAGATTGAGCTCTTAGCTAAATATCTTACAGCATTTGTTATAATTTCATCAAACATTTATGATGAAATTATAACAAAAACCGATGAAGAAACAACAGACTATAGCTAGGTAACAGCAAGCAAGGTAACCACTAAAAATAAAACCTTCAACGCATTATTATATACCCACGCACATCTTCATAAAAGTGCACATTGAAATTCGAAAACAGGGACGAAATGAATGAAATTCCAAATGAATTCTGAAAAAAAAAACATATATTGTTTTGTACTTCTGGCATTTGCTCTAATGTTACCAGTGCCGTAAATATTTCCCACCAATATTTCTCTGCTTTTGTATCCTAGTGTATACAAATAAATATCTTGGATCTAGATCAGACTTTAGCCAGTTTTGCTGCAATATCTTTAGCGAGCATAATTTGATCTTTACGTTATTATATCTTTAACTTTTTAAAGTTATTTTCAGATTTTTTTGCAATAAAACAATTATGACTCTGGATCCTAAAGTACACTGTTTTAAATACATACCTATAATAACATATAGGTAGACATACACGCGAGAACCAATCATTTCGCAATCGATAAAAATCAATAAGAACAAAAGACGAAAAAAACAAAACAGGAAAAGATTGCACTTCGCACAATAATAACCAATTCAATTACCTTGTGTTGTGACCTTAAACTTCAAGTTACGCAATTTTACTATACGTAATACGGAATAATTGATGGACTAGAAACGAGTCAATCATTATTATTGTACTAGTTTCTGCCCGCGGCTTCGCACGCGTTGTTTCTATGGCGATTTCATAGAAACAACGCGTGCGATAGTTTTAACTATCCCATGGGAACTGATTTATGGGATAAAACGCCTATGTTTCATTCCACGCCTAGAACTACATCTGTGCGAAATTTCAGCCCGATCCGTTCAGTAGTTTTGGCGTGAAGAAGTACCTAACATCCGTACATCCATCTAAACATCCAAGCTTTGGCATTTATAATGTTAGTGTGAATTAATGTGATGTGATTCAGCGCAGTGCAACTGATGGTAGAGAAAATGTAAGGAAAATTCCGTCTTCCGTCTGTCTTCCTTTGAATCGCGTTTTTCTCATATTTTAATTTAGTTTTTGCTCGCGGCTTAGTACTCGTTTTAGCATAAATGCAGACATACAACCCAGCCAATACTTGGTTCTAGAATCCAAGATATTGTAAATCAACAAAGGTATTGCATGTATAAAAACTTTACAAAACCGAAACCAATAACAAGGTTAAAAGCAAGGTAATCAGTAAAAACAAAAACACAAACTTCAACAACACATAATTGCACAAGCGCACAGAAAAAGGTTCATATTCAGAGTTCGAAAACCGACGAAAGACGAAGGAAATGCTTTCAAAACCAAAACTTGTTTCAAACTTTACTTCACCTTCACAACAATAAATTCGATATCGGAAACCTTTAGTACTACGACTATTTTAAATAACATGAATAACCAGAGGTGGAATACATACATACCTACATCATCGAATAACATTCATTTTCCTTATTTTCCAGGCTACATATTTAGCGTATAAAAACAGGATTACGACTTTCATAAGTGGATTTTTGGCAGTAGGGTAAGTCCGGATATAGTACATCCCAAGATCTTGGGGGTAAATCCGGACTTAACCCTATATGACATTGCGGTTTGAGAACTTCATTTATGCCTTTAAGGCGCTACCCCGACCCAAATCAGCGCCACCACCTAATTTATTTAATTATTATGTTAAACGAAGGAATTTTAAAAAATCGATTGGCCAGTTTGGGCGTCCTATTATAAGCTTTTTTTTAAAGTCTCTATAAATGCTTTAGTTTGTATAGTGTAGGAAGAGTTGCGAAGTTGGTTTTTAGCAGTTATTAGGCTTTTTTTGGTAGTTATTAGGCTGCTCTATAAGGAGATGTCTCTTCGATTTGCTTTTTTCCCACCATGGTGGCCAAAAAGAGCAACTTCGCATCTCTGCTTAAAGTATACTAAATAAAACTTTTACAGGGGCATTTAAAAAAAGCTTATGATAGGAAGCGCAAGCTGGCCAATCGATTTTTTTTAATTCCTTAGTTTAACATAATAATTAAATAAAATAGGTGGTGGCGCTGATTTGGGTCGGGGTAGCGCCTTAAGCCTAATCAGTTTAGTAGCTTTGGCGATGCATAGTTGCGGTTGAACGATAGGTAACCCTCCTGTTTAGTTTAAAGTCAATTTCTATCGATACAGAAATATTTTGAGAATTCGCCTCAACTGATAAGTTTAAATACCTACAATTTAAATTCTTCTTCCAAAACAAACAAGGTTCGTAGTAAGCCCGCTCACATTCATGAATCCGACAAACTAAACTTTTTTTTTAGTTTTCTTTTTAAAAATTTTACTATACCCTACTCCTCAACCTCACCTCTATAGCCTATATTGGTCCACTGCTGGACGCAGGCCTCGCCCTGTTAAGCGCCTTATTGACTTTTATCTCATGGAGGGTGATGCCCATAATCCCTACGCTTGGGCATGCGGGTTGGGGATCGCAGTTCGGTAGTAAAATTGTTCAGAAGAATGTTGCATTGTTTATTTAAAATTAAACTGAAAATGTGGTTAATGGGTAAAGGTTTTTATGACAAAAAGGAATATTTTAATTACAGGATATTTTAATGGGTAACTTAGGTAACAAATGTTTTTTGACTTTATTTGGTCTGTCTGTCTTTTAATTATTATTAAATCTCTAATTTTATTCTACTAATCCTTACATTATCTGCAATAATTTTGCACGCCTTTACGAGGCAGAATGTATTGGAGCTATTACTTTATTATTCTACTCTGCCCGCTGCTTCGCACGCGTTGTTTCTATGGAAACGTTTTGAGGTTATTTATTCCAAGGGAACTGATTTATGGGATAAAAAGTCTATGTTTGATTCCAGGGTTAGACTTGCCTGTATGCAAAATTTCAGCCTGATCCGTTCAGTAGTTTTGGCGTGAAGAAGTAACAAACATCTATCCATCCATACATCTATCCATACAAACTTTCGCATTTATAATATTAGTGTGATTTAAGACGTATTGTACCGACATTCCTGCAAAATAATGATTTATTCATTTAATTATTTATCCCTTAGTCGCTTCTTACGACACCCGCGGGAAGAATTGGGGTGGTGTAAATTCTTAGCCGGCACCACATAGCATGGCTTCATGGCCTTTTGGCTAAAATTAATGTGTCGTATAAGCCACTCAATTACGTTAATCTCTTTTTAATTCATTAATCACTAAATTCATTTCTTAGAAATTACCCCGATTGTGTGGGGTTACGCACTTTAATAACAAAAACCTTATATGCCACTCAAGAAAATATGTAGGTTCAGGTTAAAAATTTGTTCCAGAAAGGTTTTCCTGGAACAAATTTTTAACCTGAACCTACTAGGAAGTAGTAGATAATGTTCACCTTTAAACAAACTTATATCCTAATATTATAAATGCGAAAGTTTGTGAAATGTGAAATTTTTGTTACCTAGTATCTCCAAAACTACTGAACTGATCAAGATGAAATTTGGCTTACACTTAGAACGTAGCCTAACTCAAACAATAGGCTACTTATTATATCGAAAATACGCGTGCGAAGCCGCGGGCAGAAGCTAGTATTATATATAGCTTACCGAACAACATCAGCAGATTGTATCATTCGATGACTGCCACACCAGGACAAATCTAACTTCTGAAGGTGTTTGCATCTATCAGATAGCGTGTACAAGACCTGAAAATAAAATGCTACGTGTCAAGGAAACCACGAAAAGAATTGTTTTCATAAGGCTTTTATGAGCGCCATAATCCTCTTTTGTTTTAATTCTTTATTCTTTATTGCACGAAAAACATAACGAGTATATAGAACATTAAATGACGTCTATGTACAACAAAAAATATCTATCTATGTAGTGTATTGTATTAAGTATATCAGTTATCTTATCTAGTACCCATAACACAAGCTCAGCTTAGCTTAGGGCTAGATAATGCTGTGTGGATTGTCCAGCATTATTTATTTATTTATTAAATAATACTAGAAAGATACTGGCAAAGGCTTGTTTATCAATGGATCCTTAAGAATATACAGGGTTACTGGTAATTCACTGACACTGTGTGAACTGAAGGTTCTACCCGTCATCACGAACAAGACGCCTGGTCTTAATTCTTCACTTTAATCGGTGTCACTCAGTGTCAGTAAATCTATGAGAAATAAACTAGTTTTGTAGACCATGAAACAATAATGTTGCGTTTTCTATACAAGAATAGTTCAATCTTCCTGAAAAGAGGGCGCTTTTACTTGGGTTAGGTTGGGGCAATGGATCCATAAGAATATACAGGGTTACTGGTAATTCACTGACACTGTGTGAACTGCAGGTTCTGCCCGTCATCACGAACAAGGTCGTAAAGACGCCTGGTCTTAATTCTTCACTCTAAATGGTGTCACTCTGTGTCAGTAAATTACCAATAACCCTGTACAAAATCTATGAGAAATAAACTAGTTTTGTAGACCATCACACTAATATTATAAATGCGAAAGTTTGGATGGATAGATGTATGGATGGATGGATGTTTGTTACCTCTTCACGCCAAAACTACTGAACGCATCAGTCTGAAATTTTGCATACAGGTAAGTCTAACGCTGGAATCGAACATAGGCGACTTTTTATCCCATAAATCAGTTCCCATGGGATAGAAATAACGTCAAAACGATTCTATAGAAACAACGCGTGCGAAGCCGCGGGCAGAAGCTAGTTTTAAATATTTTTACACTTACGCGATCTGAGCACCGAGTCCGGGTGACGATACTGTCTAGACACGATCGTGGCGTCTAATTTTTCCATGGGATTTGGCACATCGCCTCTATCGTGCAGGCAGGAAACTACGCAAATCCCACACACAAATGAGACGTCGCGATCAAATCTCAATACTATTGTCAACTGCACTCGGGGCTCCGAACACATTATTATTCTTCTTGAGTCCTATGTCCCCCCGTCGGGGCAGAGGGCAGATACAGTGTTTCGCCATCTTGTTCTGTCGGAGGCTGCATGCTTTACTTCGCTCCAGGTGAGCCCGAGTTGTAGTGCTTCGGCAATGACTGTTCGTCGCCAAGTTTGCTTCGGGCGGCCACGTTTGCGTTTTCCTTGGGGATTCCAGTCCAACGCTTGTTTGGGAATATGGTTTTCGGGGCGGCGCAGAGTATGACCCATCCAGTTCCACTTACGGCGACGAATTTGTAGCTCACCGTGGTTCTCATGGCACAGTTTCCACAAGTCTGCGTTGGAAATGACAGTGTCCGGCCAGAAGAATCCCGTAATCTGTCGTAGGCAGCGGTTAATAAACACCTGGAGTTGTTGCATTAGTTGTTTAGTTTCCTTCCATGTTTCGCACCCATATAGCAGAACCGACTTGACATTGCTGTTGAATATTTTAAGTTTCACTCTGATAAAGAGGTGTTTGGAACGCCATACCGGACGAAGACATGCGAAGGCGCCTTTTGCTTTGTTAATCCGGGATGTTGTCTGAGTCTGTTCCTCCAGTTCCCGACACGACGCCGAACACATTATTATTAGTACGTGATAAATACCCGTTAAAAAGTTGGTGCCGCTAACATGGCCGCATTCGAAATGCCCTATTTTTCAACCGACGAAAAACGGAGGAGGTTCTCAAGTCGACGCGTATATTTTTTTTAAATTTATCACCAAGCATAACTTTTTACAGAGTAGTCCGATTTTGATAATTCTTTTTTTATTGGAAAGGGTATACCCTGAAGGTACCTAGTCCCATTTAAATTTGAACCCTAAAAATTCCAGCACTAAGGGTAGGAAAACAGGGGATGATTGATTGTTCACTCACTGATTGTAATGTTTGACCACGCATAACGTTTTACAGAGTAGTCCGATTTTGATAATTCTTTTTTTATTGGAAAGGTTATACCCCGAAGGTTCCATTTAAATTTGAACCCTAAAACTTTCAGCCCTAAGGGTAGGAAAACAGGGGATGATTGATTGTTCACTCACTGATTGTAATGTTTGACCACGCATAACGTTTTACAGAGTAGTCCGATTTTGATAATTCTTTTTTTATTGGAAAGGGTATACCCCGAAGGTTCCATTTAAATTTGAACCCTAAAAATTTCAGCCCTAAGGGTAGGAAAACAGGGGATGATTGATTGTTCACTCACTGATTGTAATGTTTGACCACGCATAACTTTTTCTCTGTAAAAAGTTATGCGTGGTCAAACATTACAATCATATAGTCCGATTTTGATAATTCGATAGGGTATACCGCGATGTGTCAACAAACTAAATTAGACTCGAATTTTAACTAGATGTCGGCACTAGAAGAATTTAAAGTCGGTTTAACGTTTTTTAAAACACGCCAAATTATTATTGCTGGGTATTTATAAGTACGCTAACAGCTCAAGCCGATAATTGGTTTGGTCGTTAGACGTTTTCTTTGTTTTGCTTACCAACTGGTTCAGACAATATTCGGTTCATTGTCTCTGCATAAAACGAGGAAAATCAGACAGAATTCGTTTTATTGTCACCGCATAAAACGAGAAAAAGAAACATAATGCTGCAATTTATAATCACATTTTGATCCATTTTAAAAAGGTAGTCCCAGCAGTTTACCTTGCGTCAACTTTTAAGATAATAGGTGTTCTTCTTTTTGTGTCACGATTTTAATGTTTTTTCTTTTAAGTGCAGTAAAAACTTTAAGATCCAGTTAATAATTGCAATATCTATTCCTATCACTGGTTATTATTTATTTTTCAGTAAGTACCTAGTAATCATTTTTTTTTAAGGAGTACTTACCATCTAAGAGCAAAACAGAGTACCTACCATAACAGATGCACACAGATCTTACCCCATGTACATATCCGACGATCTTATCCATACCAGGTTGTCTGGCAGAGATCGCTCTTCAGCGATAAGACCGCCAATTGTCACTTAGATTATAATTATTTAATTATCAATTGTTTCTTAGTTTTATGTGTGCAATAAAGTATTTTGTATCTATCTATCTATCATCATCATCATCAGCCTATATTAGTCCACTGCTAGACATAGACCTTCCCTAATGAGCACCATAGCGCCCTGTCTTCAGCTTGCCGCATCCAGCATCTGCCTGCAGTCTTTCACAAATCGCCATCCCACTTGACCGGATGGCGTTCTACATTACGTTTGCCGAGTTGCGGTCTGCACTCAAGAACCCGTTTACCCCCATCTCGGTAGTCGGTTTTTCGCGAGATATGGCCGCCCACTGCCTTTTCAGCTTGCTAATTCTTTTAGCTATGTCGATAACTTTGGTTCTCTGTCGGATGTATTCGTTACGAATTCTATCCTTCAGAGAGACTCCGAGCATAGCTCTTTCCATAGCTCGCTGAGCGACTTTGAACTGGTGGACCAGCCCTACCGTGAGTGTCCACGTCTCAGCTCCGTAGATCATGACGGGTAGGACGCACTGATTGAAAACTTTAGTTTTCAAGCATTGCGGTATGGTTGACGAGCAGATCTATCTATCTATCTAATAAAATGTTACAATGTGAAAACCAAGGCCGAGAGAGTAAGGCAGGATTATCAAGAATAGTACCCAAAATCGTACATCTAGGTACCTACCTAGGTGTACGATTTTGGATGCCTACGCAAGAATTTACGTAGGCATCCAAGAAAAACGGAGGCTGACAAGAATAGAAGCAATATACTTAGATAGATAGATAACTCTTTATTGTACCACACAAACAAAAAACAATACACAAGGAAATGCTGAGAATTAAGGAAGTACAGAGGGCGACTTTATCGCTTTTAGCGATCTCTTCCAGCCAACCTTCGGATGGACAAGCTGGTATGAATAAAAAGACGCCTATAAATCCAGCAGTAAGTGGCAGTAAGGACTGGTTACAAAGATGATCTAGGTTTTATAGATTTTTAATGTAGGTAATACATACCTGGTTATTAACGCAGTGCCAAAAAGGCCTGAGATCTATGCTTCTGTAGAGAATAGAGTCCGAGGCGAGGCGATTGAAGTGCCTGTTGACTTGCGCGCAGCGGCATAGGGACTGCAGATCTAGGTATGACATCACCGTTAGCGCGGTTTCGTCCTGAAATAAATACCTAACTTTTAGACAAGCAATATAATAGGTGAAGCAAAACAGCAACTGGGCCGCGATCACGGTGTGGTAAGGCACGGCATTGCGGCTCAAACGTTAGCAGTTGAAACGTTAGGGTGGGCGTTCACAGGCCGACATCGGACAATGTGCACTGGCCCCATCAATGGTTTGACACAGAAAATCCGTAACGCACGGAGCGGACTGTCGGTAATGCCGGCGAGCATTCTTGAAGGCAACTTTGTCGTTTAATGCGAATGACGTTATTCGGATTGCCGATCAGTGGACGCACTTGTCAGCGGCTTGTCCGATGCCGGCCTATGAACGCGCGCCCTAACGTTTCAACTGCTAACGTTTGAGCCGTAATGCCGTGCCTTACTACACAGTGATCGCGGCCTAGATTGGTGGTCATTATGGGCAAAAAAAAAAAAATTGGACGCCCAGTTGCAAGTGGGTCGACGACATAATACGCGTTGGGGGACGGCAATGGAGACGCACAGGACCGTGGTGGATTTCACAAACTTCGGGAGTCCTATTATACCCAGCATTGGTACTGGTAAAATCCTGCCAAACTATACACTTTGAAGTTGAAAATCTACGTTCAACTTCAAAGTCTATAGTTTCAGACAAACACTACCGGACTTTTAATTCCTAGACACGCTGAAATATCCCAAGAACTTTTCATTTCAGTACGGTAACATATTTTTATTTTTGAGTACAACTTTTCATTTCAGATCACATCTTTTTATTTTTGAGTCAAAGAACTACCTACATATTTTTACCTACGATAGGCACCATACTTCGACTACGAGGAAGTCTAAATTTAAGGGAAAAACCGTGGAAAAATCCCAAATCACAGCTTAACAGAATTATTATCGTTGTACAACAGGCAAGTAAAATTGCATTACAATAAGAGTATTGAAATTTATAAGTACTATGTAACCTTTAATGCACATACATTATTATTATTTTATATATAGGTTTGCATAGATTTATATAAGAACCTTCCTAAGTTTAAGTTTTTCTATTTGTAGTTTTAATAGTAAGTAGGTACCTACCTGTTTGTTGTTTGCTGCTTGTTTCAATTGTTAATATTGTACTAGTAATTTTCTTTGTGAATAAAGGCTAGTAGTACCATGAACTTTGTTTTATATTTATCTCTTACCCACTTTTCTCGTTTAATGTGTAAAACTTTTATGAATAATATATGTCTTTTCTGTTAATTTTTAGGCACCTCTAGTGGCTCCTGACGTGACACGATTATATGGTTTCCGCTGAAAACCAGCGCTGGGTGCATGCATCAGCGTGTACCCAGCACAATGCTGAGTGAAAACCATGTTTGCCTTGAGTTCTGTTAAGCACAAAATTTAAATCACGTACCTAGTAATAACCATTATTATGGTTATATTATTGTGTAGTAGTTCGTAAGGTAAATAAAATATTTCATTCATTCATTCAATATACTATGCCCCAGAATAGGAATGTAGTTATTGTAAAACTTACAAAACGAATCATTCAGCTGAAGTTATAGAAATTTTAAGGGGTTCTGACAAAACTTACATTAAGTACCTACCTATGTAAGATCCTTTTGTCTCTCAGACAATCAGACAACCAATTTGTTTTGAGTGATTAAATGAATTTACAAAGAATTTACGCATAAGAAAATGTGAACGTGAACATTCTTGTAATAAATCGATTCGGAAAAAGATTTTACTTGTAGGTACTATTTACGGGTATATTTCGCCTGCTCGAATATCGGAAAAATCATGTCTATACGGAGAATAGCCAAATCATGTGTTTTGATGGTTATGTTACGTTTACTCTTAGCAAAAATTTGTTTCGATGCAGGTAGCTTCCTTCCATTGTTCTCTCATGGATAAGGAAAAACATAATTAACTAATTATTGCTGCAAGATTGTAGAGCTTCTATGAAACTAAACAATAATGACTAATAACAAATAGATTAAATGGATGAAGAAACTCTCTTACTAGATTTCTACTCTTGCATCAAAGACAAAAGGTTTGTTTTGTAAGGTATACTATTAGTTACAGTTTACACAGAGGTTCACTATCATCATCATAATAGAAAATCCATTTATTTGGCCCAAACATACACACACACAAATAATAAAAGGAATAAAGAATTACATAAGGGGGCCAAAAAGGTCCCTGTCTCAGCATTATGCCGCTACAAGCCACAGCGAGTAGCGGCGCTGATTTTCAGATAATCAGCCTATGTTAGTCCACAGCTGGACATAGGCCTCCCCTAATGAGCGCCATAGCGCCCTATCTTATGCTTGCCGCATCCAGCATCTGCCTGCAGTCTTTCGCAGGTCAACATTCCATTTGGCCGGATGGCGTCCTACAATACTTTTGCCGAGTCGATGGTACCCCAGCGATTGCCGGTTCTTCGCGGATTATCTTGCGTTTACCATATCTTGCGATGGTTCACTGTAACTACTTATAATACCTACTGTTTGCATAGGAAAATTTTGATGTCTACGTCAATGGCATAGGTTTCTGTTCTTACCGGAAGTTTCTGGAAATCGCCATTAGGTGGTCCTGTATCGATGTCTACACCAACTTTTTCATGAAGATTGGCTTCCAAGATCTTGCTCATTAATTGACCTGGCAAAATTCAAAAGTCGTTAAGAACAAATACATGTACATTAACAATAATAATACAGACAAGTCGTAGATAATCGTTATCTTGACAATAATTATCTATGCAATTATAACTAATGCAATACATCTAATAACTAAGAAATCTGACAGATTTGCTGTACGTACCATATGTTTCTCCTTTTGCATGTACAAAATATAAATTTTGGTCAGTTCTATAAAAATATTAGCTAACAGTCTAAAAACCATACGGAAGCGTTCGTCAGTTCTTACGTAGAACTGACGAACATATTAGAAACGGCCCGCAGTTTTCCTTTGTTTCGGGGATCAAAATGAAATCAAATCAAAAATTATTTATTTCCTTAAAAACAATAAATGTACACTTAAAAAAGGTCGAATTATAAAATTAAACACTGACACGGAAATAAAGTGATATTATAATAAAGATATATTTCTGGATAAAAAATACAAACATAAACGAACTTATACGTTATCCCTAGTCAACAAAGATCATAGGCCAAAAAACCTAATGTAAACGGCCTTTAGATATCTATACAATTTGGCTTCAAAAAACCAATGTATAACGAACTTTAGCTATGTACACAATTGGCTTCCTTGACTGACAGGTCTAGCGGTCGCGTGTTCAACCGGGAATATTCGTGTGAATAGTACTTAACTACTTACTTACTATAAAAACCTATCTCATAACATAACCCAAGCTCTTCAGGTTACTATTTCCTACTGTCTTATCCATCTGCATGTAGACTTCTAGACCTACGCATGGACAGATTGGTCCATTTGTACTCTAGTCTAGTTCCAATCCCTAAAACTATTCCCAATTTGCAAGATAATAAAATTAAAGTACTTAAAATAAGAATCAGCCACCATGACTGTAGGTATTATATGGTTTTATCGCGTGAAGCTGCGCCAATAAGATTAGGTTCGCTTATCTGATCGCCGATAATTGAGTGTTCTCGCTTAAGTCAGGGTCAAATAGAATGATTAAGATCAATAAAATAAGATAATTTATATCTATACAGTTGACTTCATACAATTATAGAAGCTATAAAGTATGATTTAAACAATTATTGAAGCTGGAGATTGCCGAGAATAGGTACCTATAACCACAACGTTATTTTCTAGTCGATGTAGTTTTATATATCACCATAAAATAAACCTAAAGTCCATCGAAGATTGGTCACTAGCTTCTCGAAAGTGGAACGCTCAAATGGTGTCCAATTAGGTCCACCCACCTCAGTCACAGTCGGACCATGGTCGGACCGGCGCCGCCGGTGTACGTGTTTCGCGTGTATTGTTGTCTCGATTGCACTTCGGTCTAGGTACTTGGTACTTACGTCTTTCCATCTTTGTTGTTGATTTGGTAGGTATATAGCAAAAGATTGGAAATAACGTGTCTTTGCGTTTAGTTGTAACACAAGCCATTTGTTGAGTTAGTACTGGGAGAACGTGCCGTATCTACAGAATTCTACTTATATCTATGCCGAAAAAGTCCGATAAACTAAATATGCCCCATATTACGAAGGAAGTGGTTTTAACGTTTTCCCTGCTCACAACCTGGAGGAGGATATCTGCGTTTTGGGCCATGAAAGACTAAGTCCCCTACTAAAGAAAGAACGTAGGTATGCATTTTTCTAGAACAGACACTAAAAGACTAAATGTAACTAGGTAACTAAAAGGAACTAACGAAAGTGACTTTTTACATCGGTCATGCAGGACACCACTCTAAGTTATTTTATAACTTACCTTTCTTAACCACCAGTGGCGTATTGGTAAAGAATGGTGAGGTGTAGGTAAAGATGTTTTTCTCTTTGACCTCACTTGGCGGGAACCTTCCCTTCAGCAAGACCGCATCCAGCTCCGTGTAATATGGCAGGAGTTTGTGGTTGAATTCTAGGCGTAGCACCCTGGGAATGAACATAATCGTTTGTTTCACTTTCTTTATTGATTAGAGATTGTGTTCTCTGATAGATAATCTATACTCTATACTAATATTAGAGAGAAAAGATTTGATTGTTCGTTTATTTGTTTGTATTGAATAGGCTCCGAAACTACTGGACCGATTTGAAAAATTATTTAACCGTTAGGAAGCTTACTTTTCAGGGAGTGACATAGGCTATATTTTATCCCAGAATTCCCACGGGAACTTTATTAAATATCCTGTACACAAGGTAACCGAAAAGCCGTTTGAAGGTCTGTGGGGATACGCTGTCAGACCACTGAGTTATAAAAAGATAGATTGCGATGTTGACGTGATAAAATTAATTAGAATATCGCAGACAGTAAGTGGGAAAAGGACAAGAAAATGAGATTAAGATCGGCTTTTCACGTACGACGGCGAATATTCGTGGCGAGGGATGGCCCAAGACTTTTACCTGTTTTTAGATGTAAAACCATAACAATGCTACTGAATAATAATAGTAATAAAAGCCTAAATATTTATACAACTGATGAGCCTAAGGCAAATTACATTCACTTACATAAAAAATAGTTTTTCTTAGTATATGTACTTTTAAAACTTATTTATTATAATTGACGTTTACAGTGCAGTTGTTATAATGGTCGGGTATTGTACAGTAGTATTCTCTAATACATATTTCTTGAGTCTTTTATTCAATACAGTCAAGCTAGCAGATTTTGTAATATATTATTTTGACAAGTTTTTATGTAGTTGAGATGGGGAGACCGAAGATATAGTGCTCGCGTCAGCCTACATGCCCGGCGACGAGATCGTGCCCACGACAAGCACTACAGATCTGGTAAGACAATGCGAACTCAATAATACGAAACTAATAATTTCAGCAGACACGAACGCGCACCACCCCATATGGGGCATGCCCGTTGCAAACAGCAGAGGAGAAGATCTGGTAAACTTTCTCTTTACGACTAAACTGACCATAGCAAACAAGGGCGCGGAACCAACCTTCGTGACGAAACGATGCCGCACCATAATCGATCTCACCTTTGCGTCGGAAAACTGCGCTGACTGCTTGCGCAACTGGAGGGTATCAGACGAGGTCTCCTCTTCCGACCACAGGTGGATCAGATACGAGCTCACGCTAAACAAAACGATTCCAGCACCCACGCGCAACCCGCGCAAAACAAACAAGGTAATGTTCACAAACTCTCTGCAGCAGCACCTTGACGAGGGAGGCCCGGAATCAAACTTAAACAACACTGCAGAGATCGAAACAGCAGTACAACACATCACGCAGAGCCTTACCAAGAGTTTCGAGGTATCTTGCCCTCTCACCGTGGTCAGTGAAGCCGATCCAGGTAGGAAAGGCTGGTCCCGGCGACTGGAGGAGCTCAAGTGCAGAGTACGTAAGTCTTTTAACAGAGCCATGAACACTTACGACGACTCCGACTGGGAAGCTTACAAGAAGGCCCAGGCCGACTAAAAAAACAGCTACGTCGTAGGAGTCGTCTCAAATGGAAAAACTTTTGCAACAACATAGAATCAAACTCTGAAGCGAACAGAATCAGAAAAATTTTAGCGGCCGAACCGAACCGCGAGATTGGTTCGCTTAAGAAGCTTGATAGCACCTACACCAAAACAACAGCAGAAACACACGAACTCCTATTACAAACACACTTCCCAGGGTGCCTCATAGACGGTGAAACAGAGTGGCACAACACCGATCTAGTCACGCCTTCGGCGACGGACTGGGCAGTAGCAAGCTCAGTGGTGACCGAAGATAGGGTAAACTGGGCCATCAACACATTCAAACCGTACAAGTCGCCAGGTATGGATGGAATATTCCCTGGCCTCCTACGCTGGGGTGTGGCGCACATAAGCGGTATGCTGACGGCTATATTTAAAGCCTGCTTGGCCTTCCGCTACGTGCCGCTTATGTGGAGAGAGGTTAGAGTCCTATTCATACCCAAACCAGGAAAAAGCGACTACACTGAAGCAAAGTCCTACAGGCCGATCAGTCTCACCTCATTCTTACTTAAGACCCTAGAGAGGCTGTGCGATCGTTACATAAGGGACAACATACTCACAATAAAACCACTACACCCACAACAACACGCCTACAGCTCAGGCAAATCAACAGAATCTGCGCTGCACTCAGTAGTTAGTAGATTAGAACAAGACATCTCAAACAAATCGCTATGTCTCGCAGCCTTCATAGATATCGAAGGGGCTTTTGACAAGACAAACTTTGACAGCATTAATACATCCCTTCAAAAGCAAGGAGTGGAGCCAACGCTGGTTAATTGGATCATTAGCATGCTCAAGCTGAGGGCAGTACGGATCGACGTACACGGGGGGACCAGGGGAGTTGTGGCAAGGGGATGTCCACAGGGCGGCGTCTTGTCACCGCTTCTGTGGAACCTAGTGGCTAACGATCTAATTACTAAGCTAAACGACCAACGCTTCTTCACGGTAGGCTATGCGGACGACCTTGCGATACTCATATCGGGACACTTTGCCAGTGTGGCATGTAACATTATGAGTAACGCACTAAAAGTCGTCGAAAACTGGTGCATAGACTATGGACTCACCGTGAATCCAACCAAAACAGAACTAGTAATGTTCACAAACAAGCGCAAACTAGGAACCTATCAGCTCCCGTTCCTGTTTGACACGCAGCTAACACTATCCGACACAGTCAAGTACCTAGGTATAACTCTAGACAACAAACTAAACTGGGCAACACATTTAGAAAACAAGATAAAGAAAGCCACTATCTCATTCTGGCAGTGCCGGCGAATGCTAGGAAGAACATGGGGTCCCAGCCCAAAGATTACCCTATGGCTCTACAACACTGTAATCAGGCCCTCGCTGACTTACGGTGCCCTAGTTTGGTGGCCGAGAACAAACCAAAACACTACCATAAACAAACTGCAGAAGTTCCAGAGACTAGCCTGCGTAGCAACTACAGGGTGCATGAGAACTGCCCCCACGGCAGCACTCGAAGCCCTGATAGGCCTAACGCCACTGCACCTACACGTGCAACAGGAGGCAGCCGCAGCAGCTTACAGACTCTGGGCGCTAAGTTTATGGGACCACAACACTAGAGCACAACACACCACTATTATAGATGAGTACGCACGGAGTAATCCCATGCTACTCTCGATTTACGATAGGGTACCCAAAAAACACATATACTCAAAGAGCTTCACCATACAAATGCACGAGGAGCCAAGTGATAGCTCAAACATATACGAAGTAAGAATATACACAGATGGCTCTAAAATGAAAACAGGTACCGGGGCGGGAACGTTCTCGGAAGAACTCAACATACACAGGACAACAGCACTGGGCGCCCACAATTCCATCTTCCAGGCGGAATGCGTAGGTATAATCCAAGCTGCTACCGCGGTACTACGAAGAAAGGTAACTGACCAAAATATCAGGATCCTCTCGGACAGCGCGGCTGTACTACAGGCCCTGAACAGGAGAGAACACAACTCAGGACTCACCCTACAATGCCATCACCTGTTAGAACAAGTAAGTGAGTCCAATAGAGTCACCCTACAATGGATAAAAGGACACAGCGGATCGAGAGGAAATGACGAAGCTGATGCACTGGCAAGGAGAGGTTCGGAGCGGCAACCGACAGGACCCGAACCAATTATCCCCCTACCATTCAGTCAAGTCCGCTCATGGATCCGTCAACGTACAACCAAACAACACCAAGACTACTGGGCAAGTATCCCAGATTGTAGACAGTCGAAGGAGGCCTTCCCGGCTTTAAACCCGAGATTCTCCCGAAAACTCCTCAATCTGAAGCGTGACAAACTCCGACAAATCGTCGGTATTGTCACAGGACACTGCATGCTTAATAAACACCTATTTAATCTGGGTATTACGGACAGCCCCCTATGCAGAGGGTGCATGAACGCAGAGGAGACGGCCGCGCATGTGCTTGTAGAGTGCGATAGCGTTGCTTCTCAACGATTACAACACCTTGGGACACCGAGGACGCCTAGGGAGGCATGCACCGGCGTCAGCGAGCTGCTGGCCTTCCTGGAGGACATCGGGTGGTTAGATTAACAGCCCCCCCCACCCGACACGCAAAAAGGGCCCACCTGATCAAATCAAATCAAATCAAATCAAATCAAATCGTTTATTTGCAAGAATACAAAATTATACAATATGTCAGGTCTTATAACTAGTTTAGTCAATGTATTCAGCCTGCACGCAGGCGTGCAAATATTATGCGAGTCATATTATTAATAGGTAATTATATTAAATTATATTACTTAGTCATGTTAGTAACAATTCAAATTTCCAAATATTCGTTCACCGTATAAAAACACTTTTCAAGTAGCCATCCTCTTATCTTATTCCTAAATATATTTCCATTTAGTTCTTTTAATTCTTCCGGTAATTTATTGTAGATAGTGATGCACATGTTATAAACATTTCTTTTATATATATCTTTATGGCACTGGTGTTTGTATAGCAAATTATTAAATTTACGCCTTTTTTGCCGGGTTATCACATCGCTACGTTTTTGAAAGTAGGTGGGATGTGATTTTACAAATAGACAAATTTCCCTAATATACATGCAGGCTAGAGGTAGGATCCTACAATTCTTGAAGAGAGGCTTGCAACTGTCAAGGAACCAAGACCTGTTTATCACTCTGAGGCATCTTTTTTGAATTCTAAATACTCTCTCGACATCAACTGAGTTGCCCCACAGTAACAACCCATACCCTAGGACCGAAGACACATGACCGTGATAGGCAGCTAGAGCGGCGTCAAAAGAAACAGTCTGACGAACCTTCTTAAGAGCGAATACAAATCTGCTCAGCCGTTGGCACACCTGGTTTACATGGTCCTTCCAATTCAAATGCCTATCAAGTATAACCCCGAGGAATTTAAAAGAAGTAACCTCACCCACCCTCCCAATATTATGGTCAATGTCAAGTTTTAGAGGAATTGTATTATAAGAATTAAATTGCATTATTTTGGTCTTGCAAATATTAATTATTAAATTATTGTTGATGGTCCATTTAATTATGTCAGACAGAGCACTATTCAAAGTGTGCTGAGCCCGATCTTTACTGTCGACTTTAATAATAAGAGTTGTGTCGTCGGCAAAAAGAACGCATTTATGTGATACACAATTAGGAAGATCGTTGATATACAACAGAAATAACAGAGGTCCCAAGATGCTACCCTGAGGGACACCACTGTTGTTCAAGATGTTAGCAGATCTAAACACTTGCTGCACAAAGCCGCCGTTGGTATCTCGAGTGACCTTTGTTATCTCTGTGCATTGCTGCCTATTATGTAAGTAGCTGGTCAACCAGTCTAGTGCGCTACCGCGAATACCATAATGGTCTAGCTTGACCAGGAGTCTGTCGTGATTAACAAAATCAAATGCCTTACTGAGGTCCATAAAAAGTGACAACACAGGACTACTACCTTCGTTTATACTCTCTGTAACAAACTTTATTAAGTTAAAGCATGCGAGAGCGGTTGAGCTTCCCTTTCGAAAGCCGAATTGAGCATCGTTTAGAATTTTGTGTTTATTAATAAAGTTACTTAATTTGCTGACCATTGCCTTTTCAAATATTTTTGATAAAATAGGTACGATTGTTATAGGTCGGTAATTGCCTGGGTCTGTTTTGTCTCCCTTTTTGAAGAGAGGCTTTACAATAGACATTTTAAGTGCTTCTGGAAAAGTACCTTCTAAAAAAGACAAATTAATAACATAGGAAAGTGGGCAACTTATCCATTTGGCACATTTTTTTAGCACAGCGGTAGTGATTTCATCACTACCACTGGTTTTACTATTATTCAGGGACATTATGATTTTAAGTATTTCTTCTGCGTCAGATGGAGCAATAAAAATTGAGTTCATTAACCTGTCCGCATTGTTTATATTACTTTTATTGTCATGTACTATAGATTGATTAGTGGCCTGTGGCCTGTGGCCTAGTTGCGGAAACCAGTCCAGAAACAAGTAAAAGTAAAGTAATGTTCTTTGAGAAATATATATCTTTAACCACATACAAAAATTATTAGGCTAAATTCACCTGGTAGGCACATCAATCTGCCTGATAGTTGGTGTGAAGATCCTTGGCCGTTCCACCACATATTCTGGCTCTCCCTGCCAAAGCAGCATCCAAGCCGTCGGCCCTTTGGCCCATATCCTGACAAGAGCTCCTGGGTTGTATGTCTCGAATATTGACACTTCGAGAGGGTACACTTCTTTACCGAAGGAAACTTCTGTCAAAGGGAACGCTGTTTACGATCATTGTGGTAACACTGTATGGTTATTATTACATTTCTTAGGAGGGAAATATTTTGTAGTTAAATGTAATTTTTTATGGATGCATAAATTTGTTTACAATTTTTTTTAATTCGTTGGACTAATTTATAGGACATCGTAGACCCAAAAAAGCATATTTATTATAGAGCTTGCTTTAACTTTAAAAAGGTTATACAAGTGATTTAAAATAATCAGATATTTGTTCAGGGTGTACTGGATGTTTTCTATGAATAATAAAAAGTGTATCTATCTATGTTGTATTAAGTAAGTATATCAGTTACCTAGTACCCAACACAAGCTCTGCTTAGCTTATGGCTAGATAATGCCGTGTGGATTGTCCATATTTATTATTATTTAATATCTACTTATACATATATTTCAAATTGTTCTTATTCTAGTTGCAAATGCAGTAGCACAAAATCACACAAGGAATCATTATCATACCTACAAAATCTTGACTTGGAACACAGTTGCTGTTGTTCTGCGGCATATAGTTTTCTGTAGCTGATGGCACTTCATCCCACCAGGTCCCATAGGTTCTCTGTTGCAACAAAAATAGATAGAAGAAATTTTAATTATTCATTCTACTTACTTACATACATTTATTAATCCCATTACTTATTATTTTTTATAGAATTAAACTAATATTAAAATCCAAAATTAATGTGCATCTTACACATAAAATATACTTAATGTAAATTATAATGTTAATAAAAAATTATTGGCGCTAATGGTCTCAAATTTTCAAAAGATGTAATTTATAAGAGCAGATGACTTAACTTGAATGTTATTAACAAGAACCAAGCAAGCCCTACCTATTCCTTTGAACTTAGAAGGTGATTTAATTCAGAAGATAATTCTTCTAAGATCTTTAAAGAATAATTTGTTTGTAGATAATTTAGCAAAGAGATTTCTATGCAAACTCAGAGATTTGTGAGTTAGTACCTATCGCAATAAGAAGGATTATTGCTTGTAGATAATTGAGCTCAGAGATGTCTCTCACCATTACAAAAGCTTGTGGGTAGTCCCCATAATCAGGAAAATTCGACGGCGGCCCCCGAAGATTGAAAGCAGTATAAGAAACACTTATTTCGCTTCCGTACTGAGAACTGAAATCGTCTACACTTTGAACAAATTGTTCGAGCACTTGTTCTTCATTTTCTTCTTTCTGTTCCGCCGGTTCTTTGCACCAGAACAATGAAGAAATAACATCAGATGCACTCTGCATTTTACAAATTGTGTTTGATATTTTTAGCAACAAACAACAAACAACGAGAATACATTAACTAACTACAAACAACACAATCAACCGAACCGGTAAGTATTAAAACAATGTTTAATGCATTTCAGCCGGAGCGAAGAGCGAGCGAAGCGGAAGCGAAACGAATCGAAATGAAAATATTTTTGTTTTGGACTTTTTGTTTGGCTGACTGTCAATAATTTGATTTTGACAATGACTGCCTTAGAGCATTCAGAACATAATTAACCCGGACTATGCAGTGTTTCATAAAAACGCATGAACCTATAATAATAACTAACCGAGTGAGAGACCCCAAAGTAGTAGTTTATCTCTTTCTAGTATTATGCCCATAGATCTGTACTATATTGTAATGAAACTACAGCTGGACCGAAAAGAGTAGAAATTAATTAATATGGAACTAAACTACACTACCACAGTAGATAAATGTATACAGTAGAATGACTCAGCCGTCTCTTTGAACTTTATACCTACAGTTGAGCGGAGCGCTAGGGTTGGTACCTACAAAGAGTAATACAAAGGTGTGTATATTTTTATTGAATGTGTGTGGTTTGAGTTCAGGAATGAAACATATTATGTTAATTTAGAATACATAGAAAAAATACCTATCTATGTATAATAAGAATAACTCCCATCTCTAGCAGCGGCAAACGAAATCTGTGATGCGTGTGGCCCGGAGCGTGTTTTCACATGCTCGCGGTCGAGAACCGCACGCGGGCGCAAAAACGCATGACAGGAAAAGCGCCCTAAAAGCGAATATATACCCTACATACATATTACATTAAATACATAGCAGAATTTCCCATACATTTTTAATGATAGTACCTACCTATCATTTGACCATCACCCACCTCCGAAGAGACAAACAAGAAAGCGAAGGCCAATTGCATGTCGACTTCGCACATTTAGGGTTCCGTACCAAAATCAGATCTTTTATATATAATGTAGAATACATTTAGACCGCAAAATAAGTTGGTATGAAAAAATAAGGGAATTTCAGAAAATAATAATATGGAGGTACATCAATATTTGTTAGTAACATTAGCATTACTTATACTTCGGGTACGGAACCCTAAAACGTGGTAAAGACTATATATTTATTTTACCTTTCAGCATTAGCAGGAAGTCGATAAAATGACAGTGTTGGTTTAACGAACGTTGAGTTTAGGCACCCGTAAACACTGCAGTATACTCGTGGTCGTGATGCCGCCATTATTTAATTTGTTATTCGTCGCGCACAACGTTGAGGTATCGAAACGGGTGCGGACAGCGCGGGGGTCGCGGCACAACAAACTCGTCCAGCGTAGCGACGCGGCGGCGCGCGGCGTGACACTGGATAGATGTGCATGCCGAGACTACCTTAGCGGCCGTGTAAATGACGCCTATATGTGCGTGCGTCGAGTCGGGCGGTCTAGTATGGAGTCGGATTACTGTATATTTATGTATTGTGACACTACACCTTTGCTCTGGCAACACGAAACAAACAATGTCAAATCTGTTCAAAATGTCACACACAATTTAAGTAAACATTGGGTACCTGCCTCAACGAAATTTGCATTAAAATAACTGTATTCATGTATTTATGTAATTAAAAATTGAAAAACTAATCGCAATGGAACAAGTTATGTGATTGATAAAGTTTTCATACGTTGTTAAGCCAAATTTCAAGTTGGAAAGCTATGGCCCGATAGTTCAGACAATTATCAAAGAACCTCCGAGATCACTGACAAATACTTACTCGATTCTATGGTCTTTAAACAGTAAAATCTGCCTCTCTCAAATGATTAAACCTGTGAATTTGATTACTTGAGTTATATTTATGTTGTTTTTTTGCATTTGCGTTCATGGTATTTTTAATGTTTATTTCCGTTTGCATTGGAAAAAATATAGAGCACTTCCATATTTTGAGTCCTTAAAAAAAATCATAATAATCATCCGTTTTTGCCATTTGTTGGCCTCAAAACCCATTTGCCACTCTTAACGGTCCTGCGTTACATTTCAGTAAAATTTAAACTTATTTTATTTTAGGTAGGTACCTACATCCGTTATGCGGATTGAAGATGCAAGACTAGCATAACAAATGAATATTCAAAAATTCTGCAGAAAAAGGAAAGAAAGACCTTTTAGCAATTGGACGATTTCAATTTGTGCGCAATCAGAAAACCTGTACCTATTTTGTTAGTTATGTTAGGACTTATGATATTTTATTAGATTATTTTTAAAAGTGGTTTACTAAACTAATTATGATAAAGTATCTATTATTTTTACGAATTAATGATAATGTTAATGATAATAGTAAGAACATTTTGTCTACAAACAACATTCATAAAGAGTGACCAGTATACAGTAAATTTTCGTTTCTTGTTATTTAATTTTACTATTTTTGATCGGATTTGTACCTATTGACGTCCAAGTTTTCAACAATTTTAATTGTTAAACGCAATTATCAACACCGTTTGCGTCGTAGTAATCGTGTTGCCATCTAAACGACAGCAGCGCCCTAATTTATTTTTTAATCTTTTCGGTCGCACTGTAGGTGTGTTGGTAGTAGAAACTTGTTCTTTTGAAAAATAATACCGACTAAAATAATATGTATACCTACATAACCGACCCGAGAGCTGGTGAATATCTGGCACAGCGTATCAGCATTGCCATAAAGCGTGGCAATGCAGCCAGCGTCTTGGGGACGCTTCCGACTGGTGTTGATATGGATCAGTTGAGCTATCTGTAGACTGTTTGCAACAGTCAGCAGTTAGCTCAATTGTTTCAATTGTAAATACTAGTATAATTTTCATTGTGAATAAAGTTATTTTATTACCTACTTATTAACTTGTTAAATAAGTTTATACTTTTAGTATTCACTGTTTGCTAGCCATTATTACGTGGTACTACTTTCATAATGCGCAAAACATTTAAAACATGACAGGTGTAAAACATTCTTACGGTAATGTTGCTGCGTAAATTAGACAACGTTTAAAAAGTACATATTGCAGAAGTCATTTTATTCGAATCTTTGTTCAAAAGCCCTGTGACTTCGTATTGTTTAATAGACACCCTACACTACACCCATGGTGGAACGTGCTAGACAAGGAACAACTACTACTTTCAAGCCCTCTCACTCGGTTCGATTTTCTACTCTGAGCCTTACGGTTAAGGAATTACCTGAACCTTATTTTGAATGAATGAAATATTATGTTCGTGCACGATCCAGTTCCCTCTAAATATTCATGTTTATGCTCTGAGTACTTTTCAGTACTCAGAGTGTTTATGAGAGATTCTCGTTGCAGAGCCAAAGATAAAACAAGGCGAAGAAGAATTTTGAATTATTTCTGTGATTTTGATTATGTCCGTGTCAAGTGTCAAAGCGTAGTCAAGTTATTGTGATGCCAGCTCGTTACAATAAGTGGCGTACTATGGCGTTATTTCGAAGACTGTGTAGACATATTCGGACCATGCATAATTTGACTTACGCCGCCGAGGGCGCCGCCAGAGATAGAATTTATGTGTATCTGATGTGATGTAGTTGTCACAATATTGTTTGTAACAAATTCACTTCACGGAGAATTACGACCCTCAGACATGAAGATATACCTACTATACGAATACGACACGAGTGACGAGGAGGACGTTCTCTGAAGGCACGGGGTGGTAGTATAATGCACTTCTTTCATGTTTATTTATGTACACAAATTAAACACACATTACTTCTTCTAAGGTGCCTACAACCGTTTATGAAACAAATGCAACTATCAACATATTGATTGAATTAGGCAGATTAGGAAAATGAGATAATATTTTAACATCACATTTATTGACTGGTACGCAATCTGTAAATAAAAAAGGCTTATCAACTTCCGGAGACCCAGGGGCGGATCCAGGATTTCATTTTGGGGGGGGGGGCATTTTGACAAAATTCGGAGAAATCACAAGTTAACAAAAAAATATGGTTTTTATAAGCCATTTTAAGAAATAAATAACAAAGTCACGCGCGGGCGGCGCGGGAGGAGGAGCGACGGCGTTGAAAAAAAATCATTCTCTGAGGTAGCGGTTCTCAAACTCTTTACCTTTTGGACATCGAAATATTTGACGGAGCCCTTTTTCATTTAGACAACGAACTTAGTTTGTTAATAAGGAAAAAAAGGAGAGCAAAGCGAGCCTCGAAAACTTTAGACTTTTAGCGAACATTGAGAAATTAGTAAAGAAAAGACAAAAGATATAAAATAGGCGAGCGGAGCGAGCCTAGAAATTTTTAAAGATTTTTTAGCTACGATTGGGCAATTTGTGAGGGAAAAGGAAAAAAAGACGACACAAAAACGGCGCGGCGAGCGGAGCGAGCCGCGAAAATTTAAAAGACTTATCGCCGATTGGGACATTTGTGCAAGTAAAAACTACACATATAAAATAGGCGAGCGGAGTGAGCCTCAAAATTTTCAAATTTGTTTTAGCGACGATTGCGAAATTTGTGAGAGAAAAGAAAGAAAAGACGATACAAAAACGGCGAACGGAGTGAGTAATTATAAAAGCTTCGAAAATTTTAAAGTCTTAACGCCCATTGGCAAATTAGAGAAAGAAAAGACGACATAAAAACGGCGAGCAGAAGGAGCCACGAAATTTTTTAAGATTTTTTGCGACTTTTTGAAATTCGTGAGTGATAATGATAAGGAAGAAAAAACGATATAAAAACGGCGAACGGAGCGAGCCTCGAAAATTTTAAAGTCTTAGCGACGACGATTGGGAAATTTGCGAAAGAAAAGACGATTTAAAACGGGGCGAGCAGAAGGAGACTCGAAAGTTTTTAAGATTTTTTCCGACTTTTTGGAAATTTGTTAGTGAAAAGGAAGAAAAGACGATATAAAAACGCCGCAGCGAGCGGAGCGAGCCTCAAAAATTGAAAAGACAGCACCGATTGGGAAATTTGTGAAAGAAAAGTCTATACATATAAAATTGGCAAGCGGAGCGAGCCCCGAAATTTTCAAATTTGTTTTAGCGACAATTGCGAAATTAGTGAGAAGAGAAAGCAAGGAAGACATCAAATCGGCGAGGGGAGCAAGCCTCGCAAATTTTGAAGACTCTTTAGAGACGATTGGGAAATTTGTGATAGAAAAAGAAGAAAATACGATATAACGACGCTGACGAGCGGTGCGAGCCGCGACAATTATGAGACTAGCGGCGGTGGGAAAATTTGAGAAAGAGAAAAAAGCCAAAGGAAAACCAATGACGAGCGTAGCGAGCCGCGTAGCAGTGACGCAAAAATGACGCAAAATTGCGTAATTTCTAGCGACTGTTGGAAAAAAAACGTATCCATACTAATATTACAAATTCGAAAGTAACTCCGTCTGTCAGCCTATCTGTTACCTTTCACATTTAAACGGCTAAACGGGGTAAAATTTGACAGGGAGCTAAATGGTGTCCCGGACATAGGCTACCTGAAAAGCACTTACAAAGCCGCGGGCTGCAGCTAGTTATAAATAAACGAAATTAATTCTGTACTAGTGAAATGTGACTGGTGATATTTCTAAAAAAAAATTACACATTAGTTTGACCTACTCAGGAGTATTGGCGCGCTCGCGCTGGGCATGTGTCCTTTCGCTTCCTAGGAGCAAGAAAATTATAAGTTGTAGATAAGTAGGGTTGTTCCGTGGACCACTATGCGCCTCTCAGTTCGAATTACAAAGATGTACTTAAAATTTAAATATGATTATTGACTTCATATAAACTAATATATCGTATTATGTAAAATTATCTCTACAACCTTCTTTTAGCACTAAATCTATATTTTTTTTAAATTATGATCAGTATTGTCGCGGTAGTGGCCCCGAGGCTCCGCGGAGCACACTTAGAGAATGGCTGCTGTAAGGGGATAGAAAATGGTTTCTAGTTATGTTTATAAAGAGATTCGGCAATTTTTGGCTTAACTTTTCGATTTAACTTCCAGTTAAATCCATAAAATTTGATACCTAGTATGTATAAGTAGGTAGGTATTTAGCTTTTCGGTCAGTAAATAAATAAGACGTGCTTCAGTGTTTTTGTAAATTTATTCCTTGAGGTATAGGAATTCCGTTACTAAGTTTTGTAGTTAAAGCCATGAAAATTGGTAGGTATTTAGCCGATTGCTTGATGGAAAATTATGTGTTCAGCGTTCTTAGAAATTCAACCCAAGAATGTAAAAATTTGCATTTTTAAGGACTTATGTTCATTTCAAAGTCCCAAGTGGACGTGGTTGTTTGTACTGAGAGTAGAAATTCACCTGTTGTAAACTTAGGTTGTACCTAAAGAAAATATGAATGTTTTCTGTTAAAGGTACCTAACTGACCTACCGATGAATAGGTATGCCGTGTAAAACTGCACCTGAATTGAATCGAAATAATGAGTCGAAACTATGGAATTCCTGGGTCTTTTGGGGGGGGCCATGGCCCCCATGCCCCCCCCCCTGTATCCGCCAATGCGGAGACCCAACCCGAGACGCGGCGACGGCGCGGCGCGGCATTTGTATGATGGTTGTAGTTGGCTACACAGAGCCAAGCCAACCAAACCAACCAAATTTCAATTGAAAAATGGCTGCAGGACCGATTGCCGAAAGAAATCAAGGTACATTATTCAAAAGTTTTCAGTGGTTCTATCCTCTATAATACCTATTTATTGCGTTGATTTGATCTTTGCTATAATTCAGATCATACATTTCAGTACAGTTTTCGCATTAGGTTTGTTGTCAAACAAAGTTTGAGGTTATCAAATTGTTTGGTGATAGTTTCCCACTTTCTAGGAAAAATTATTAATTATTAATTAATTAATTAGGTATAATTAATAAGAGATTAGAATGCTGTATGCCCTCGTAAGAGTAGTAAGTATCGTTTTGTGGCCAGGCTAAGCCTGTACCTACTTTATATGAGTTCCAACAACTTGCTCTCTTTCTTAAGCAAATTTTTATTTTCTGACCTATTTTTCCCTCGAATACTTAAATTTTATGCCGTCAAACACTTTTCACTCCTTCAGTTTATCTGGAAAATAGAAGTGGGTCTACACACTTCTATTTATAATTATGTCTTTGCCAAAATCACATAATGACAACTAAAAAATGTGTGTTTACCCTTACAGATGCAACCATTTATGTGGGAGGTCTTGATGATAGGGTCTCGGAGAGCCTTCTCTGGGAGTTGTTTGTCCAATCTGGACCTGTTGGTAAGTGTTTAAAAACTTGTATAGTTAGGTAAATACTACTAATTGCAAGATATAATTAATATCTAATAACCATAGTTCAGACGGACTGAAATAGGCGTAAAAGTTTGGAGTCTACAATTCAAATAGGTATCCAATTTTTTGTCTAGGATCCACAAGTACCTACTTAGACACTTCACATAAGACATGTTTAATAAACATTTAGCAATGTGTGACCCGAGCACTGGTGAGTGTCTGGCGCTGAGCATCAGCATTGCCATACACCGGGGCAATGCTGCCAGCATTTTGGGGATGCTAACGACTGGTATTGATATGAATCAGTTGAGCTACCTGTAGATTGTTTGCAACTGTCTGCAGGTAGCTCAATTTAAATTTTAAATACTATTTCTAATTTATTTCTATTATTTCACTGTAATTTTCTTTATATACACAATGTTCTTTTCAGTTAATGTGCACATGCCAAAGGATAGAGTGACTCAAACTCATCAGGGATATGGATTTGTTGAGTTTATGGGAGAAGAGGATGCGGATTATGCTATAAAAGTGAGTCTAGTTTGTACAATTATTTTGCTAATATTCAATAACAGAACTTCTGATTTACAAACATTCATTTTAATTATTCTAGCTACAACTTTAAATTCCTACTCATCCTTACATACATACTCACTCTTTATATACATACTCCTAAATGGCTTATTCCACTAATCCCCGTTGGCAATCCCCATCAACGGGGTAAGTGAACTTTTTGATCATTATTCCCTGTTGATGCGAACTTGTAATTAAGTAATTAATTTAATTATTTTTATTATTATGAATCATGTTTTTATTTATTTATAAGGACTCGCTTATTGATGTTTTTGATAATCATTACACAACGATCCATTAACCTTTTTTATAAAATCCGATTCGCGTCAACGGGGAATAATGAACAAAGAGTTCACTTATCCCCGTTGATGGGGATTGTCAACGAGGATTAGTGGAATAAGCCTCCTAAATCTCTTTTGTTATCAAATAAAGTGTAATGCTGAACTGTAATGCTGAAGACATTATCACCTATAATAATATATTATTATTAATTAGATGCTGAAGACAGGGCACTCATTAGGGGAGGCCTATGACTAGAGAGGTGAACTAATATAGGTTGATGATGATGAATTAGATGTGAGTTTCTTCTACTATTTAGTTCTATCTGTCGTCATCTCTACACACTCTCTTTTTTACTCATCATAAGACCTAATAAACTTAATTCCATTTTTCAGGTGATGAACATGATCAAACTCTATGGTAAGCCAGTGAGAGTGAACAAGGCATCAGCCCATCAAAAGAATTTGGATGTTGGAGCCAATATCTTCATAGGAAACCTGGATCCTGAAGTTGATGAAAAACTTCTGTATGATACATTCTCTGCATTTGGTGTTATTTTACAAACGCCTAAGGTAAATTGTTCTTAATTCACTTAATTATCTACAAATCGAGAGGTTGGTTAAAAGAATGATGTAGTGCAGTGCATGATTCACTCGGCATAAATATTCACATTTATAAATAAATAAATAAATAATAAATAATAAAATAATGCTGGACAATTCACACAGCATTATCTAGCCCCAAGGTAAGCAGAGCTTGTGTTATGGGTACTAGATAACTGATATACTTAATACAATACACTAAATAGATAGATATTTTTTATTATACATAGAAAACATCCAGAACCATCCTTTATGCCTCAGATACGGATTAATATTTGTCCCCCCAAAAAAAAATTGGATTTTGAAGTTGGTTTTTTGACAACAATGAAATTATTATAATTAATGATTTTATCGGGTATTTATCGCGTACCTTTTGTTATTATTTCCCCTACGTTTCTACCGCGTTACGTGGGCCCCCCGGGGCGACTGACCACGATCGCTGTAACGTGGTAGAAACCTAAGGAAAATAATAAATAAAAATAAATAAATAATGTTTGACAATTCACACAGCATTATCTAGCCCCAAGGTAAGCAGAGCTTGTGTTATGGGTACTAGATAACTAATAATATACGAGTACATAGATAGATATTTTTATAATAACGAAACGTACGCGATAAATACCCGTTGTAATCATTAATTATGTTAACAAATCGCGAAAGTTCAATAAATGAAATTATTGCTAGTATAGCCAGCCTTACTCCGTCCTGAAGCGCAGAAACTTGGTGGCTCCTGGGGTGTTGACGGTTTGCCCAATCTTCGCCTTTCGTGCCTGTAAGGCGGCACGATGGGCATTGGATTAATTGGATTAAGACACTGTATACTATGAACAAAAACACAAACCTGAGAGGACACTCTCTGAAGCTGCAATGCGGGCCAAGTACCAGCAAACCCAGAGAGCACATACTGCCGAATCGCATAGTGAAAACTTGGAACCGGTTACCAGAATCAGTGATCAGTGCCCCCTCAGTGAACTCTTTCAAAAATAGACTGGACGAATATTTAAAGTGCATTGACAAAGACTCAGATATACACGTATCAGCTTAACAGCTGCCTGTGTATCACAAATAAATAAATAAAATAAATAAATTACTTAGCACTTATTGTTTACTTCCTCAGGTAATGCGAGACCCCGAAACGGGTAACTCTAAGGCCTTCGCCTTCATAAACTTCGCGTCGTTCGAGGCTTCCGACGCGGCGATAGAAGCTATGAACAACCAGTACTTGTGTAACAGACCGATATCAGTATCGTATGCTTTCAAGAAGGATGTCAAGGGTGAACGGCATGGTTCAGCAGCTGAGAGGTTAGTACCTAGTCATTGATTGGTTCAATGGATTAATTAACTCGATCTTCTATTAGTTAGATACTGATCATTGGATTGATTTACTCAATCTTCTATTAGGTCTTAGGCACAGATTTGAGCCCTAGAGCCTACCTATATGTACCCCCCTACTGATGAGAATTCAAGAGATTTTTTGATTAGTTTCTGATCTCGTCTCACTCAATATCGGTATGAACAGGACTTTTGGTTATGCACACTTGTAATAAGGTTTCTTGTTGAGTTGTTTGTCGATTACTTTTGCAAATTCGCTCCTTGTTTACTTCTAAGAATCAACTCTAGGCAATTGCGTTTTTTTATAAAATTTCGATGAAAAAGTGTCGAAATTATGAAGACAAATAAATTAATAATGCTGGACAATCCACCCAGCATAATCTAGATTCTAGCCCCAAGCGCAGCAGATCTTGTGTTATGGGTACTAGATGACTGATATTCTTATTACAATACATACATAGATAGATATTTTTTATTATACTTACTTACATAGAAAATACCTAGAACACTCGGAACAAATATTTGCCTATCGTACAAACATTTATCCCAAGGCGGGAATCGAACCCGCAACCTCCTGCGTCGCAGGCGGAACTTCCCCCGTCGCGTGTCATCTGTATACAATACAAACCGACTCGACCCACTGTCACCGGTTTTAAGCCCTCGCGTCACTCTTATCAAAATATGCAGCCACTGCAGCCACTGTGAAATAAGAATCACGTGTAGTGACACAGTTTAAGGTTACCGCCTCGGGACAAATGTTTGTACGATCTGCAGACATTTGTTCAGGGCGTTCTGGATGTTATCGATATGTAATAAAAAATATCTATCTATGTAGTGTATTGTATTAAGTATATCAGTTATCTAGTACCCATAACACAAGCTCTGCTTAGCTTGGGGCTAGATAATGCTGTGTGAATTGTCCAGCATTATTTATTTATTTATTTATTATTTATAAAGTACGCGGCGCAAACGCGTTTCGATTATTCGGCATTTTTACTGGCTAAGCCGATCGCCGATAGTCACTCCTCCAACCCCTGCCAAGAACATACATATCCTAATTTAAAGATTAAAGATTAACGTTAATGTTATTTCATGTACTCGTGTTTACTGTGTATTGAATAGACTCAGTATAATGCATTAACTCTTTTATTCCAAATAACCCACAATAGATAAAGATACACAAATTAGATAAATACAAAACACGCATTCACTTCCAGATTACTAGCAGCCCAGAACCCGCTATCCCACGCGGACAGACCTCACCAACTGTTCGCGGACGCACCACCAGCAATGGTCGGTGTTGGTGTAACAGGGCTGTTGTTACCACCTCCGCCGGCGCCATCGCCGATGCCGCCGCGGCCTCCGCTGCCGATGACAGCGCCGCCGCCGCCACCGCCCAGTACCATGCCACCGCCGGGACCGCCGCCACCTCCAGGTAAATATATTACCTCCTCTTTAGCACGCATCCACTGTTGAACGTGCCTCCCCCCCCAAACTAAAGTCTTGCAATAATCACCTCGCTTGGTAAATTTTTAATACCTCCACTGTGATAGTGGAGGTGGACAGACGGAAGCTGCTGCTTTGCTCGATTAATGACCAAAATATAAAATGTCCAACACGAATCTAGTCCAATATGAAAATTGTCCAACTTAAGATACATTTTAGTTTCTATGTTTCTTATGTCCTTGTTTTAACTTGTCCAAAAAAGGTTGGACATTTTTATGAGTGGACGATTTTTAGACTAATTGTCATTTTCCATAATTGGACATACTCTTACGACATCTACGGACTGTGCTTACGCCGGGACCGCCGCCGTCACCAGGTAACATTTGATGTTGGACACATCTAGCCTCGAAGTAAAAAGAGCTGGGACCACCTGCAGTGGTCGGTGTTGGTGTAACAGGGCGGCTGCTGACACCTTCGCCGGCGCCTAGTACTATGCCGCCTCCGGGGTCGCCGCCGCCGGTTAATACACAGAAACGCAGATGGTTGTGGTCTCAATTATCGTCGTGGCATCAATGTTGGTTTGAGTTGCCAATAATATTTGTTCCAAAGGTGGTTTTTATGGATCTATCAAGTAAATAAAATAATGAAATAGTGATAATGTAATAAAATCTACTTGGAATATAATAAAAAGTGAGACTGGAAAGGTCAGTACATACGTTAATGATTACAATTTAAAGATCAATGATTGCTCAGTTAAAAATGATGTCGAAGTGGCCCAAGCATTTGAAAACTTTTTTACTGAAATTCCAATCTCAACTACAAAGTGTTTAAACTCTTCTCAGGTAATTGCTGAGTCATTGCTTATAGAAAATGTATCTAAATGCAAAAATAAATTTAATTTCACCCATGTTGATGAAAAAGATATTAAAAAAGCCTTTAAACTTTTAAATATAAAGAAAACTGCAGATCTCTGGGGCATTTCCGTTACAATTATTAAACCATTGATTGATACCATTGCAACAGATCTAGCTTTTATATTTAATGAATCTATTGATTGTGGCGTATTTCCTGATCTAATGAAATGTAGTAAAATAATCCCACTGTTTAAATCGGGTAGTAGGTCTGACCCCACTAACTTTAGACCAATATCAGTACTGCCAACATTCAGCAAAGTTTTTGAAAAACTTATTCTACATCAATTGCTTAGGCATTTCAATGGCAATGACCTGCTGCATTGTAAGCAATTTGGGTTTACTTGCGGCAGGTCAACTACTGATGCTGGTGTAGAGTTAGTATCGCATATTTTTGATGCTTGGGAGAAGTCGCAAGACGCTTTAGGCGTTTTTTGCGACTTGTCAAAAGCGTTCGATTGCGTACACCATGAAACATTAATCAGGAAACTACATCACTATTGAATAAGAAACACCTCTTTGGATCTTCTTACATCTTATTTGAGTGATAGGATACAAAGAGTTGACATTAATGGGAAACGGTCTTCGGGGTCTGTAGTTACAATGGCTGTACCACAGGGTTCTATCCTCGGTCCTTTCCTATTCTTAGTTTATATTAACGACCTGCCTCATCTTGTCAAGAATAATCACGAGATTGTATTGTTTGCTGATGATACTTCATTAATTTTTAAAATGAAACGACAAAACACAAATTTCGACGATGTGAATAGTGCAATCTCAAAAGTAGTTCATTGGTTTAGTGTCAATAATCTTTTGTTAAATGAAACCAAAACAAAATGTATTAGATTTATTCTACCTAATGTTAAACAAGTGAAGGCTGATGTAAACGTTAAAGGAGAAACTTTAGAAATAGTAGAAAGCACCGTATTCTTAGGAATCACCTTAGATAATAAACTTCAATGGGGCCCACACATAGATAAGCTATCGAAGAGACTTAGTTCTGCAGCATATGCAGTCAAAAAAATCCGTCATCTTACAGACGTGGACACATCTAGACTTGTTTATTTCAGCTACTTCCATAGTATTATGTCTTATGGTATACTGCTGTGGGGGAACGCTGCAGATATTAACACCGTATTTGTGCTGCAGAAGAGGGCTGTTCGTGCAATCTATAATATGGGTCCCAGAGAATCCCTGCGTGATAAATTCAAAGAAATAAACATAATGACAGTACCATGTCAATATATTTATGAAAACTTATTGTACACTCATAAAAATATAAATCGGTTCCCTAAAAATAGCGATAAACATAATTTGAATACCAGAAACAAACATAAGATCGCTGTGCCCACAACTAGGCTACACAAAATTAATGTATCTTTTAAAGGGCAATGTATACGCTTCTACAACAAAACTCCTAGTGAGTTGCAAAAATTATCAGTAAATAAATTCAAACAAATTGTCAAAACCTTGCTGTGCAAAAAGGCTTACTATAAAATATCAGATTATCTAGAGGATAAAAAAGCTTGGGACGGGTTTTGCTCCAACTCGAAAAATAACAACTAACAGGCTAAAGGTTTCTTCGTCGCTTCTTTACTTTAGTCTACATACCGAAGCGACAGAAATAAAAAAATATCACTTTATTTCCGTGTCAGTGCTTAGTTTTATGATTTGACCTTTTCTAAGTGTACATTTATTGTATTTATGGAAATAAAGAGTTTTTGATTTTGATTTTTGATTTTGAAAGTTCTCTTTGTTGATGCAGTGTGTAATGTCCGGCATCAGTAGGTTAGGTGACTGTGTCATAGTATTTGCATGTATGTCGTGCGAATAATTGACTGTCATCACATTATTATTCGCAGCCTGATATGACCCACTGCAGGGCTTCCACATTCTTACGCTAATCTGTCTAAATGTTCTGATGAATGATGAATCTAACTAAAAAAACATTCTTTGTCAGCAGGTCCACCACCGCCGCCACCGCCGTTCCACCACTTCCCCCCTCCTCCATTCGGACCCCCCGGCTTCGGCCCCCCGCCGCCTCCCGGCTCGCGCCCCCCGCCCCCCTGGCGGCCGCCGCCACCTTCATTCCGCCCGCAGTTCCCCCCGCGTGGTCCGCCGCCGTTCCATCCGCCGTTCCCGCCGCACCACCCGCCTGAGCCAAACTATAATTATTAAGGATGAAAATGAAATAAATAGTTATACGTCTTGCAAAGGTTGGTCTTATTTGCTTTCTTCTACTAAAGATGTGTCCATCATCATATCAGCCCACAAACTTAAGCCTGCCCCCGTTGGGAGTGGTTTCCGGATATCCGCCAAGTTTGCAGTGCAATAGGTACATCTGAACTGTTTGTAGAGTTTGCAATATGGAATGCGCCCTTACTCAGGCGCCTGAGAGTTAAAAGTCGCCAGAAGTATTTTCCTCTGGCGAACAACATGACAAAGATGCGCAGAACGCAATTCTTAGGCCAAATTGGTGGGCGGTACCTACTGGATAGTCTTCAGCATGCGCATTGATCGATGCTGATTTTCAATGCTGCTGTCCGAGTCGCAACATGACCCGAAGGGGCGAGGCATAAAGCGCATTCTTATACAAATCAGGTAAAAAGTACAAACCTGTTTATTCGTCGCACTACACATTTGCGTCGTCGGGGTGAATACAGGTTTTAGTGCGGGTTCATTCGTATTTCAGATAAATAGTAAGTGCGCGTCTTTTGTTAGTTCCCAGTGGTCTTACTAGTAAGTCTGTTGGGAAGAAAGTTCCCAGTAGTTCAACTGGAAAGACTACTGGGAATAGGGGAAAAAATTTATGTAATATAAAAGCAAATGAATTGAATTCATTATGAATGTAAGCGGGTTAACTACGAACCTATTTTGTGTTGGAAGAACACCAACGTTTTTGAATTGAATTCAATGAATGAATAAAATCAATTGAATTCAGCTCGCTGCGAATGGAACATTACGCCTCGTAACACCGGTAAGTATCTGGATTTAGTCCTATGAGAGCGTGAGAAAAATATGGCTTAGATATCTTTGTGCTCTTTTTACGTGTCCGTCAAGTTAGCAACCCCGCCATGGAATTTGGTGGTTTCAACTATGCCAATAAATGTGTCCTGTAATAGTGCCCACGATGCCCTTAGTAAAATAAATAGTGCCCCAGTACTTTATGAGATATTTAGGTCTTTCACTGTGGCTGCTATCTCGACGTCAAGCTGGCTGCCCCGCTGATTTTGACGAATCTATAGCGAGATTTGAATCATGAACTATGCCGCCTATGATAAGGCCGCCCATTGTACTTGTATCTTATGTAAGGTCTCGTGTTTTGTATATTTGTTGGTGTACAATAAAGTCTTTTGTATTGTATTGTATGCCAATCTGGCTGCTAACTTGACGGACACCTTTTTACTGCCCCGCAACTTAGGTATTTATAAAAGCCAAGAATTTGTAGGTATACCTGATTCATTATCATCAGCCTATACTATCCACTGCTGGACATAGGCCTGTCCTAATAAACACATTTCTTAAAAAGTTAAACTTCTTATTGTATATCCGAAACGGATAAAATTGTGGAAACATTTATTTGATTTTAAGACCCTCATGTAACACAATCGCGGCATTCAGCATCTGCCTGCAGTCTTTCGCAGTCGTCATCCCACCTGGTCTGAGGGCGTCCTACACTGCGTTTGCCGAGTCGCGGATCACTAAAGAACACGTTGCCCCCAGCGGTTGTCGGTTCTTTGCGAGATATGGCTGAACCACTGCGTTTTCTAATTTATTGAGATATGTCGATATTTTTGAAATTAGACGTGTAGATAAAGAATGGGATTGAAAATGGACAGCATGCCGACTGACATTTGATCAAATAATAATCTAAGCGGGACAGCATGCTATCCAGCTGTTTTCTCTACGCCGCTGCAGCCGACTGTACCTACTACACCGCGAAAAAAGCGAGATCGTCGTGAAGGGAATTCAAGCGCGGTCGCCTTTACAACAATCAACGTTACGGGAATCGACGTGGGAAGAACAATTCACTTCTGTACTCGTCTGTACTTTATGCAATGTATGTAGGTGTTCAGAGTCAAATATCTCTTAAACCGCAGGAGGTCTATTTCTGAGCTTTGCAGGAGAACTAGATACCGTAACGTACAGTTAATTGGCATAGTTCACGATTCATATCTTGTTATAGATTCGTCGAAATCAGCGCAGTTGCCAGCTTGACGTCAAGACAGCAGCCACAGTGAAATACCTAAATATCTCCTAAAGTACTGGGGCACTATTTATGTTACTTAGGGCATCGTGATCACTATTTCAAAACACATTTATTGGCATAGTTGAAACCACCAAATTCCATGGCGAGGCTGCTAACTTGACGGACACATTCTACCTACATATACTATTCGGTTTGGCCAGAGTATAGGCTAAAGGTAATGGGTAAACGGGGGGAATAGAGACTTAGAGTGAACAGAAATGGACGAAATACTGGAGCAAAACATCCTTTTGCAGAGGTCAGATCAACTGACACAGCAGGTGAACAGTCACGGACTAAGCATTAAGTACTTCCACTGCTACCAGCCAGGTAATGTCTTGATCCTGTATTTCGTCCATTTCTATTCACCTTGGACCTTTCACCCTCTTTTACGGTACCTTTAGACCAACAAACTAGTACAGCCTAGGTATAAGTTCTCAAATTGAGTCCACTTTATTCATCCAATAAGAGCATGTCAGAACGCACGCGATACTATATTACCGTCCGTCCGACGCAAATGAAGCTATTCAGCTGAATAAATAATGTAGAAGGACGTTTTCGATTGAATATTCCGGGCCCGATGCGGACGGAGTTTTGTTAGGATTTTTCTTTGCCCGGAAAATGGTTTGAATTTTAAGGAATATTTTTGTAATTTTAGGAGGCACCTTAAGTATGGTTTTTTCTGTCTATAGACGGGTTTATTTCAACATTTCGTCTAAGTATCATTTTTCTGTAACTGATGATGGTAATATGAAATTGCCGCTTTATAGCATTCACTGCCCAGCCATAGGGTAACACCGCTTGAGACGACTGGAGATGGACATGTGCGTTGTGATTCATGAAATTATATTATAACTACTGAAAGTGTAAATCCTACTCTTAATAAGGCGAAATTTTGTGAAAGTGTCTGACCAGAGTCTAACAAAACCACTGATCGCATTGGGCTGAAATTTTTGACGCATGAAATTCTAGACCCTATTGGTTTGCCTAGTGGCCTACTCGAAACAAAACCCTAAGTTTTTGTTATGTTATCAAGCATAAACTTCTCTTATAACTTCTCTTATATCACCTACAAAGATAGCGTTTGCGCAAAAACTAATGAAAAACCTCGTTTTTCGTTTTTACGAGTAGGCGGCCCCTGGCTACTCTCCGTACACGATTATCGCGTGCGGGGCGCGGGCAGAAGCTTGTTATTTTATAAATTACTAGCTTGTGCCCGCGGCTTCGCACGCGTTGTTTCTATGGAAACATTTTGAGGTTATTTCTATCCCATGGGAACTGATTTATGGGATAAAAAGTCGCCTATGTTTGATTCCAGGGTTGGACTTACCTTTATGCAAAATTTCAGCCTGATCCGTTCAGTAGTTTTGGCGCGAAGAGGTACCTAACAAACATCCATCCATTCATCTATCCTTCCAAACTTTCGCATTTATAATATTAGCTTAGGTACCTAAGCATAAGTACCTATGCCTTCCATAGGGAAAGGTACAATATCTCTCATTGATTCACGTGCTGGTGAATTTACAACCTTTTCTCTAGAGACATAAATTCGATTCGCTTCTATAACAAGCAAGGCAAGCAATATGGAAACAACAAAACATTTTTAAAAATATTCTATTTCAAAAAGCCGTTCGAGTGCGAAGACGACGGGGCAGTCCTTTTAAAATGACCGTTTTAAACCTTCAATTTTATTGAGCAGGGGCCGAATTCTGCTAACGTATCGCTTTACTATGGCTATGGTAGATACCATCGCGGAATCGTGACACCAAGAATCCTTAGATGAAAGAAACTAGCTAGATAGTGCGTGCGGTGCTAGCAGCGCCCCCTGCAGAACATTCTACCACCGAACTGCGATCCCCAACCCGCATGCCCAGCGTGGGGATTATGGGCATTACCCCCATGAGATAAAAGCCAATAAGGCGCTTATCAGGGGGAGGCCTGCGTCCAGCAATGGACCAACACAGGCTGTTGAGGTTGAGGATGGATAAAAATGTTTCAATCCTGCCACTTCTGACGTGCGTTCCTCCATCTGCTACTATGTTTCGTTCTTCTAAAGCCTTGGTCTGGACTACCATAGACGAATAAACACACACAATAGACTGCTAATAAAGAACAAAATTTTGTAACTCAAAAAAATGTACAATTCCAGGTTATTTCTAGATGGCGCTAGCAAATAGCCTGGGGATCATTCAATCATCATTCTAAGCCAATTAATCTCTTTTAATTCCTTAAAAATAAACATTTAAATTTATAATTTATTTTTTAATTATAAAACTATGCTCGCAAAACGTGTTTTATCGATTTAGTATTTAGTAAAATATTTCCAACGTCATGTCCCTGTTGATAGATGGCGTTATGATAGACTGTAAGGTAGCTTAACTAAGTGATGCTTTAGATGGCGCATAATTAAAAAGTATTTTGGATTGTGAGCCGACTAGCACCCGCGCACGTCTTCGTCTAAATTCTATATTCTAATAGGATTAAACCTTAAGGCAATAATAAAGACCGCTGTGTTTTATTAGTCTATGATCACTACACAGTAGACTGCGTTAGGCACTATGCGGTGCCGGACGAATAATCGTATGAAAACCGTCTAGAGTGGTATTTTGTTCCATCGAAGACGGGAGGGAAGAGAGAAGTGATCAAGGCTTTGGGTAGAATAACAGAATGTGTCATTCTGTGATGATACCATTGCCATAGTGAAGCGACTAGTTTAGCAGAATAGGGCCCCAGACATGTGCTCCATTGTTTCCGCAAGGGGATTCTATTACGAGACAATTATAGGTCCAGATGTCCACTCGGCGATTTAAAAGCTTTTCTCTTGTCGCTTATTTGGCTACACAAATGTATCTCTCTGTGTTTTTGTGTCCAAACAAATAGGATGGGCATTTATTTTTGCTAACGACATCTGGTTAGAAACTTAGATAAATCGTACATAAGTATCACACTAATATTATAAATGCGAAAGTTTGGATGGATGGATGTGTAGATGGATGTTTGTTACCTCTTCACGCCAAAACTACTGAACGGATCGGGCTGAAATTTTGGATAGGTACCTACTGATAATTATAATCCTAGAATCAAACATACTTTTTATTCCATAAATCAGTTCCCATGGGATAGAAATCACCTTTTAACGTTTCCATAGAAACAACGCGTGCGAAGCCGCGGGCGGCAGCTAGTAAAACATAAACATAAACGCCATAGCCTCCCCTAATGATCACCAATCACCATAGCGCCCTGTCTTCTGCTTGATCTTGCATCTGCCAGCAGTCGGTGGACTTAGTGCCTTCCATAGGCTGATGATGATGACGATGATTGTACGTTTTGATGACTAGTTTCTGCCCGCGGCTTCGCACGCGTTATTTCGATGGAAACGTTTAAAGGTTATTTCTATGCTTCGGGATGATTTATGAGATAAAATTAGCCTATGTTTGATTCCCTGCTCAGAGCAACATCTATAAGAAAAAATCAGCTCAATGAGCTAACTGAACAGTCAGTAGTTTTGGCGTGAAGAAGTTTAAACATTCATCTATCCATCCATCCATCCAAACTCCAAACTTACGCATTTATAACGTATAGGTACCTACCTAGATGATTTGTTAAGTAGATAAATAGCACCTATCTTATTTCAACCAAAAGTGATTAAAATATTGTCAAACTCTATTACCCATCTACGAAAACAAACTTGCAAAACTGAAACCTGAATAGGTAGCTAGCTATCTCTTAAACTTCCACAATCTCTACCGAAGTTATTCATAACATTTCAATGAATAATGCAATACTTTTTAGTTCCAGATAAGTTCTCGAGATTCGTCTGAGAAATTACAAACAACGCCTAAGATCTACTAAGTAAATAAAAAGCTCTTCCTAAAGAGCTTTTTATTTTTTTGTCTTAGAACGTTCAAAATTCGGGTTAGGGTACATCTGGTCCGAATCTCAAACTGATCCGCGCACGAGATGTCCACTTCACTTTTGAGTAGGGATACATCTCGTCCGAATCTAAAATCTCTTGGTTTTAGATTCGGATGAGTTAAACCCTCAACCAAAAGTGAAGGGGACATCTCGTCCTCGTCGTATTCTTCATTACTAAAGGTCGTGCCCGTTTTGGAAAGTCTTCGTTGAGGAATTTACCAGCTGCTTCCACGCCACCCTATCTTCGGCTTTTCTGATAGCAGTAGTCACTGGGAGCCCCTTGGTCTCCTTCACTATGTCAGATCAGCGGCTAGGTCGTCCTCGTGGTCTGTTCCCATCCACTTTGCCCACCACAACTTGTTTCTTCAGGTTTTCCGGGATTCGTCTAGCTATGTCACCAAAGTAGTTGAGAACACGCTGGTCAGGCAACTTGAGAACACCGACAAGCTGTCAGACCAGAGTTCGATAAGGAGTTCATTCACATACTTGGAGTCGATGATCAGTGACCAGGAGGCGACAGAGAAATTAGAAGACGCACTCAAATGGCCAAAGCTGCAATGCAAGCTGACAAAAATCTGCCAAGATAGAAAAGTCTCCAACGTGACTATTACGAGACTAGTTGGCATTCTCTATCTCTATCTTTTTGCATGCCTCCGAGTCCTGGACGATCCGGCAGCAGATAGGAAAAAGATGCTTTTGAAATGTGGTACTGGAGGAGAATGCTGCGGACACACTGGACAGCTAAAAGAACCAACGTATCAATTCTCATCCAGCTGAAAATTAAACCGAAGCTCTCTACAATCTGCTACCAGCGTGTTCTCGTAATTAGTACACCAGCGACTATTTTTTTTATAACTAAGCAGTGGTTTCTTCTGTGGTGCACAGTGAAGCAAAAATGTACTCGACCGCGACCAATAGTACCTATCTATCTCGTAAGGACCTATGTACATAACATAGGTACCTAATAGATACATTGTTATTCCTTCCACTGTCGGATCTGCAGCGCAAATTATGACGTAACTGGCATGCTATCTCTACGCAAGGGTACAACACTGAACATAATGAAGTGTGTGCGAATAATTCGTTTACGTTTCGCATTTTCACGTGCTTTGTTTTAGTTTTAGACCCCTAGACCAGAGGTTCCCAATTTTATTTGGCTATGGAACCCTAATTGATCATAATTTTTTTGGCGGAACCCTTGCTGGCTGTTTTGATAACTTAAGTGTATAGCTACCTTGTAGTTTGGATATATTCACGTTAGACTCAGAAGAAAGAACAAATTATAGATGAAACATAATTATTATACCTAAGTCATGCAAAACATTTATTGTAACAAAGATATACAATGTAGGTAGGTAATTGATTACCTAATGCGAAGAATGAAATTTTTTCACACATTTTCTTATGATAGCATTAAAACCAGGCTTTATGTCTGACAATTGAACGCCAAGATCTGGAGCTGCATCCAGTCTGTTTCTGTATTTGTTTTTGGTGTGAGCGTACGCTGAAAAACTCGCATCGGTAAGTCGTCACAAACGGAAGTAGAACCAGGATAGCTTTCTTAACGATTGCGGGGTATTCCAATCCAAAATTCATTCAAATTAGAATCTTCTGCCTGGAATTTTTGTTTTAGAAAGGATGAACACTTAATGTCAATCAAATTCTCATACTCTGCCACAGTTAGCACCGACGGTTTCGTATGATTTGCGAATGGATTCTGTATCCAGTCTATGTCTTGTATCTTCTCAGGGAAATACTCTTTCAGGGATTTTATCAGGTCAATCAAATGTTTTATTACACATATTACACATGTGTATGTTTTTTTACACATCTGAGGTTACTTGTAACTCATTTTCTTCCAGATAGCTATTTACAAGAGAAAAACATTCGTACTTTTTTTGTTCAACACATTCCGTCCAGAAGCTAAGTTTGTTTTTAAGTGAAGATATTTTGTCCTTCACTGTAAACGTACCTACAGTTCTTCCCTGTAGGCTGTAAGGACTTGCAGATTACGTTGAGTTTATCGTATATATCGGCCAAGTAAGCCAATTTCATCAACCATTGGCGGTTATGAGTATTTTGACGTGACAACGTCTTATAAATTGGTTTGCCGGGTGACACTTCAAGAAACTGCGTTACGCGTTACGCTCCGCTCACGTTATGCAGACATAAAAAGTGAAAGGAACTCAAAGTCGTTGTCACGTAAAACTTTCGCCCGTATACCGACTTTACAGGCAACCAATTTTATACGAACGTTTTATTTAAATCTCGGACAGACCGCGGAACCCCTGCGACTCTTCCACGGAACCCCAGGGTTCCGCGGACCACCTTTTAGGAATCGCTGCCCTAGACTCATATAGGTCACTGGACGACCTCCTTGTCAAAAACATTGTTTCCAGTTAAAACTTGCCGTCTAAAATGAATAAAACTTATCCGAGTAGGTGGTTCTAAACTGTACCGTGGAATTCCATTTTCACCCCTGAAACAACTAAAAGCCTCATAATTCCAACTTAATCCCGGGAACAGCCACACAAGCTGCGAATGACGCAAATATTTGCCTTCCATTTTGAGAGTTAACGATGTTTTTAATCCTCGGTATGGCGTGGCCATTATCGAAACTATCACCTACTCATCTACTATGTGGCGAATTGCATCACGTTATAGCAAAGTATGGAGCATTATTATTAAATCTGTGTTGTACGGTACAGTCCGTTTTCAATCGACATTACAGTCGGCATCAAAAGTTCCTTTCGTTCATATTTCAGGGTTCAGTCATGCTCCTATTACTATCTTATTTTTTTATTCGGCTAGGAAATTCGTTTACGAATAAACTGGTCTGGGGAGACCAGAATCATGTGGGACTCGACGCCCTGAGAAGGAAGTACCTACCTGCAATGTGCGGAAATGTCCGAAGCGGAGACGAGAAGAGACGTTTTTCATCTTGGGTGCCTCCCTTGACGGAAACGTGCGGAGATGCGTAGGTACTGGCTAGACTCGAGCGGAGATGTGTCAGTATAGTCAGCGGAATTAAGCTGCGTGCAGCGAGCGTCGGATGTTTGTTGAGATGAATGCACTAGCGGCGCCGCTCACTGCACGCCGCTGAAATCTCTTCTTGTCTCCGCTGCGTGACGTCGCGTCGCCAGCTAGCGAGGCACAACTCGCATCTCCGCCTTGATCTTTCTTGGATTTCTTCGCATACAAATATGATACATCTCCGCTCGGAGCGGAGCGGAGCGGAGCGGAGCTCGCTCGTGAGCGGAGACAAGATGAATAACGACGTTCTATTGGTTGGTTAAAACACATCTTTTCTCCGCTCGTCTCGTCTTCGCTTTGGTGGAGGCCGGCCCTAAGAGACTGCCTATGTATGAGCTAAAAAAATTCAACGCTATTTATGTTTAAAATTTAACTTTCGTCGATGTTGGTAATAAGACGAAAGAGCATTGACTGTACCTTTATGAAGGAATTAAAAATATCCATTTAATACAGTGGCTTTATGCAGATATGCTGAGTGCATTGAAGCCGGAAGTTAGATTTGTTTGCATATTCGTGATTTCATACGAGGATTATTACATTACTGTGATACGTAATCTCCGGATACGTATCACCACGATTGGCAGGTGCCTTGGTGATTGCACTGAAGGTATTCATGAACTCGGGTTATTATTAGGGTATTAAGGGTTATTCTGCTGCAGTTAATGGACCCGATTGTAGAAAGGCTAGGCATAAACTAGTTTAGGCTATGCGAATCAGACCATAGAAAGCACTTTTAAATCTATATTTAATCTATATACAGGGTGGAATTTTGTAATGCCACCTGGAGGGAAAGTACTCTTAATACTGTAGATAGAACATTTTACTCAAAGAAAACATTCCTTTAATTTTGAAAGGAAAGAAAACTGCATTCAAAGATTTTCGAAAATTCGCTTGCCACACCCGGGAATCGAACCGACTAAAATCTGTAAAAATTACACCCTGTATTTTTATTGCATAGATCGTTAGGGTCAATTATAAGGATGAAATCTCTCTAACAAACTTAATAAATTAAATGAAAGGAAAACCATGAAATCTTAAATTATTTTAATTATTTACAATAAAAAGTCAACTAACTACTAATTAGTTGCTCAAAATGGGCTCCACTTTCTTGGATACACAAATTTAGTCTTCTGAAGAATTCATTTCTAGTAACCTTTAATAACGTGTTGTGGTGAATATTATAAATCGTATTCTGAACTTCAACTCTCAAATCGTTTACATTCGCATAAGATTTCATGTAAATTTGATTTTTTACAAATCCCCACAAAAAAAATCTAAAGGGGTGAGATCTGGTGATCTCGCAGGCCATCTGATTGTGCCGTTGGTACCAATAATCCAGGTATTAAAATGGTTATTAATGTAGGCAGTAGTGATTCTGCTGTTATGGGCTGGAGCACCATCTTGCTGTATAATTATTTGGTTTCGCTCTGCCTCGGGGAAACCATTTAACTCATTTCTTAAGAGATCCAGTATTTTCAGATAGAAGAGTCTGCATTAGGTGAAAACACGTGCAAATTTCAATCGTCTTATCTAAATATGAATTCGTCATTTTAATGGATAAATGACGTCAATGATAATTATTAATTACTGACACAAGTAAACAGATGGATCTTTATGTTAAAGTGCTTAACTTGACCCATTCAATTTATAATTTAAGATTTCATGGTTTTTCTTTCATTTAATTTATTAAGTTTGTTAGAGAGATTTCATCCTTATTATTGACCCTAACGATCTATGCAATAAAAGTACAGGGTGTAATTTTTACAGATTTCAGTCGGTTCGATTCCCGGGTGTGGCAAGCGAATTTTCGAAAATCTTTGAATGCAGTTTTCTTTCTTTTCAAAAATAAAGGAATGTTTTCTTTTAGTATAATTTTCTATCTACAGTATTAAGAGTACTTTCCCTCCAGGTGGCATTACAAAATTCCACCCTGTATATCTATTAGAAAATTAGGAAAAATTAAGGAAAAATGTGTTTTTAGCCTGTTTATTTTTGGGGTCTTCAGAGACCCCGTGCGACTAACCGCGTAAACAGAAAAGCGCGACTGACCGAGGGTTAAGTACGGACTGTAGGTAGGTACAAATAAATCAATTTTAAGTGTCTGTATGTTAAATCAGCATATCTGAAGGGTAAGTCTATTTGACATTAGTAATGAGACGTATTGAGGATCCGTAACGTTATAGCAATTTCAATAGAACTAGTATCCACGTTATTCTTTATGACATAAGAATAAATGAATAAATAAATAATATATCTATATCATTCTTATAGTACAATATATTATATTGTAGTACAAGAATGATATATCTTTTTAAATTATCAAAATCGGACCGGAACATTACGTACGAAGTTATGACTAAATTACTAGCGAAATTCACTGAGTGACCGCCGCGGATGCGTGTGACGTCACTGGATCGGTCGCCGCCCGTTAACCGTAGGCAGATATCAGTTTTTAGTGTCATCAGTTAAAAACTGATATCTGCTTACGGTTAACGGGCGGCGAGCCAGTGACGTCACACGCACCCGCGGTGGTCACTCATTGAACTTCGCTAGTAATTTGGTCATAACTTCGTCAATTTTTTTCATAGAACAAAAATTTTTGCACTGTATGTTATAGATTTCTTAGCTTTATAAATCTGTATTCTCAACTAATAACGTTACGGATCTCCATTGTGATGTCTCCTTTTTGTATGGGGATTTGCGTAGTTCCCTGTTCGCACGATAGAGATGCTGTACTAAATTATATGGAAATTAATCATGTTACCTCTAAAAATCCTATTAATCAAGGACCAAGGTATCCACTCATGTTATTATTACGGCACAATGCCTCCTCCCAAAGATCCCGTCCGATCTATTGTGCGCTAACAATGAGTACGGTCTCATCTTGAAATGTGGATTACTGTAAGCACCCTCGACATTCACAATACTTTTGTATTTCTATGGCTTTCTGAGTAGAAAATATCTACGAATTCCTACTTCACAGATTTTTTAGGTAAATATATAAAATAAGGGTGGTGAAGTACATGTTTTCCTGTTGCTAGTCATTCTTGTTTAAATAATGTAGAGTAATAAATCTGAATAAAAACTCATTTTTTCTGCGGCAGTCAAGCCAAAAAAGCTCAAAATTCTGCATACAAAGGAAGAGGAGGTTCTATATTTTATATTATAAATAAATTGAGGTTTTGTAATTATAGTTTTTGGTAGGTGCCTGCTTATGTACCTACCTACTTATTTCGTTTTAATAGTTAATAGTTTCTCTCAATCTTGTGTGCATGTCCTACCGACAATTATGGTGACTGTCGTCTTTAGTTTTTAAAATTTTTTAAATGTATATATTACTAGCTTTTGCCCGCGGCTTCGCACGCGTTGTTTCTATGGAAACGCTTAAAGGTGATTTCTATCCCATGGGAACTGATTTATGGGATAAAAAGTAGCCTATTTTTTATTCCAAGCCTAGAATTATCTGTAGGTATACAAAATTTCAGCCCGATCCGTTCAGTAGTTTTGGCGTGAAGAGGTAACAAACATCCATCCATCTATCCATCCAAACTTTCGCATTTATAATATTTTATATATTATTGGCTGTAAGCCATATTCTTACATCGTTATTTTTATTTAGGAGAGCTGTGGATTTTGTGTAATCAATAAAATAAAATATATGTTCGACTTCTAGAGATTCTTTACAACGATATTCTTTGCATAGTGTACCGAGGGATTAGTACCTACCCATTTTTCCCGCAAACCTAAAATACAGTATAAATAATTAAGGAATCGGAAGTTAGTTTTTAGTTTAACTTTAAAACTATCATGGTTATTAATACTTAAGTCACTCATAACGGGATTTTACCGTATTACCGTACACTTTACGGATTTTAGTTTTTTTTCAAATTAATCAAATTATAATCGTAACGCCGTGTTAGGAAGTAGTTCATGTCTAAATCTTCGACACGAGACTTTCAAGTTATGTGTTAGTCATAATAAATATCCTCTAGCCAACTCTACCTAAAACTATTAACTTTTATTCTTCAAAACTGAATACACCGCATTGAACATAGAACATCGAGGGAGCAATAAATTCATATCTGATACCAAAGTCCGATGAAGATGTTGGTCTCCACTCATAACTCTAAGCTGTTACCAGCTTAAAAAGAAACCGGCCAGGTCACGACAGTCTATCTTTTCGAAACTTCTCTGTATTCAAAAGAACACCTCTAAGTACAGTAGGTAATTAGGTGTTCTTTTGTATGCAGAGAAGTTTCTTTACGGAAGACCAGCACCATGGTATGGTACGGTCTACACCTGCACATGCTGAGTGGAGACCGATTTGTCTGTTTTTCTGTTCATTTTTCCATCATGTATCTTATTTGTCTCTGTGTTTTGGCAAACTAACGTTTTTTTTTACTCCACACAGGTAGGTAATGGTAAAAGAAGTATCTTTTTACAAACTTATATTTAACTTTTTAAAATATTAAAACTTATTTCTAGATAAAAGGCTAGATGTTATATACCTAGGGTCAATTAAATTAAAATAACAAAATGGTAGGATATACAATCTAAACAGCAATATTATGATAATTTGATTGTTGTGAAAAAACTCAAACCGTTATTTTTTATTTTAAATACTAATCCCTCGGGAATGAAATATTTATGGGACCACTTCGGAATCATTCTCTGTATTCTCTGTACAATAGCGATCTTCGGAGATGGGGGGTAATGGGTAAAATTTCGACTATTTTCAAAATATTTCAAAATGTATGAAACCCACAGAAATTTGAAGTTCTCATTATATACCTAGGTATCTACAAACAGGAATTACAAAAAACATGGTACCTACCCAAATATCCCGTTTTGAATCACTTTAGTAATAAGTAAATTAATTGTTGAAAAAAGTTAGTGTTCGCGAGGTCTACTGTTCGTAGAACTACTAGTATTAGTGTGATGGCAAAGGATTGTTCAGAAACCTAAATCCTGCTGCGAATCTTGAATCATTTGTTCTTCACATTTCGGGCTCAGTCCTAGCTGTTGCGTTTATCCCCTGTGCCCAAAGTTTAAGAGTCCGATCGCCGTTCAGATATCAAGAAATGCACACTAGCAACTTGAGCTAAATCATATTTTGGACATTAAAACTTTTTCATTGGCCACTCAAGTGATAGAGAGCTGGACTTTTCGAATTTCAGAAATTAATGGCTGCTTTTTGGTATTGTGGATTTTATTGCTAACCTTAATATTTCTCGCTTTATAGCTTCGTTAAAATCATGTTCTTCAATAGAATTGGTTCGATCGTTAAATAACTAATTCTTATGTAGGTACCTGTCGCCGTGTAGAATTAGCCCGTTTGTAGTATAGCTTGGCCGATTGCAAAACGGCGCAATTAAATTAATTTCCTATGCCGATTATTCGATATAACGATCTACGTTTGACAATATCGGTAAACGTCATAGCGTTCTCGTAGAATGAAATTAATTTCGTATTCCCAACACTGTGAATTCCGGGCCACTGTGACGGCCATGAATGAGCGCATGGAGGGCATCGAGCGTCGACTGGATGTGATGGAGGCGAGAGAGGAGGCATCCGGAGCGGTCGAGGTTGCCGAACTTGAGAAGACTATTATTCAACTGAAATGTGAATTGAATGACCGGGACCAGGAGGCGCTATCGGCCGACCTCGATATAGGGCAATTCCCAGAAGTAAAGGGCGAGAATGCAATTCACTCTGTCACCATTTTAGCAGCAAAACTAGGAGTATCACTTGAAAATCGGGACATTGTTTTCGCCGAGCGTGTGGGACCTCCTGCTCGGCCGGGATCGAGTGAAACGGAGGGGCGGCCGCGCCGACTGGTGGTGCGTCTGGCACGCCGGCACCTGCGGGATGAGCTGCTGAGTGCAGCGCGCGTGCGTCGTACGCTCAAGTCTACGGACCTCGGCCTACCTGCGCCTCCGCAGCGAATCTTTGTAAATGAGCGAATCACGAGAGCCAACCGGCAGCTGTTTCACCGGGTGCGTGAAGAATGCAAGAAGCACAACTGGCGGTACTCGTGGACAAAGAAGGGGCGCCCCTACGCACGTGAAAGCGAGGGTAAACCGGCATACCCGTTTCGTACGGACGCTGATGTCGCACGTATTTTTAAAGTTTAGAGTGTTGTCTAATTATTGTATTATCTTGTTTTTGTCTTATCTAGTGTACATAAACTGCTGCTACTCTACATTCCAAACAGTTCAATCAAATAATAATGCCTATAGTGTGCTCTACATTCTAATAATAAAAAAGGTTTGGTGTTTTAAAGTAATATTCTTAGTTACGTATGTACTAAATTACAGTGTCTTTTGTTTAAGTTGTATCCTGAAAACTATATGTCCAATAACTTTATTTTTTAATAAGAAGCACGCCTATATCCTACCTGTATTAAATAGTGTACATAATTACAGTAAATACTGCTATGGTTGTATTTTAAAAACTACATACACCATTTTATTACTTCATACTTACAACCTTGCTTACATTGCTATAATATCAATTATATATATGTTTTATGTTGTGATGGTATTTAGTTCAAGGTACTTTATTTGTAACTTTTTTTTACACTTGTCTTGTCGTCGGTCTGACTTTCCTATTCTATTGTTTTTAGTATGCTAAAAATTGGTTTGTTAAATGCAGGTTCCCTCGGCACGAACCATGACAACCTTGTTGCTTCAATTTCACGGCTGAACCTGGATGTCCTCGCCATCAACGAGACCTGGCTCAGAAAAGGTGAAGAGAGCCGAGCCCCCGCCGTGGCGGGCTATCGTCTGAGGCACATTCCGCGGCCGCGAGAGGTGCGCTCGCGCGGTGGTGGAGTCGGCTTTTATATTAAGCGTGGCATAACTGTACGCACATGGGTTCACCCGGTTGACCCGTTACACAGGGCAATTGAACAAATGTGGCTCACTATGACTCTTAATGGAAAGAAACTTGCCATAGGCACGGCGTATAGGCCACCTTGGTTGAATACTGATCTATTCTTTGACGCCCTAACGGACTCAATAAATTCATTACCTACCTATGATCACTTGGTTTTACTTGGTGACTTTAATATAAATGTTCTAAATGCTACTGAAATGAAATCGGTCAAATTATCTACTTTTCTTTCGTGTCTGAATTTATGTCAATTAGTTTCTTCGCCCACACACTTCACTGAGACCTCACAAACATTAATTGATGTTATCTGCTCAGATCTTAAAGTCAATAGAATAGCTGTTGAACCTGTAGGATCTCTCTTTGGCCATTGCCTTGTGTATTGTGAATTTAATATTAAAAAAACTAAACCGAAACCTTTTATGCTTACTTACAGGCCCATAAAATATATTTGCATTGATATTTTTAATTCACACTTAGATTCCATAAGATGGGACCTAATTACGACACTCGATGACGTTAACGATATTGTTAACGGTTTCAATCAGAGTGTTTTGGCTCTATTTAGCGTACATGCCCCTTTAAAATCTGTGCTCATCAAGTCGAGTTCACACCCCTGGATCACGGATACCGTTAAGTTGATGATGAGGTTGCGTGACGAGGCGGCAATAGAGTATCATAAAAACAGGTCAGAAAGTAAAAGAATATATTATAAAACCCTTAAGTCTACCGTTAACCAAGCACTCTATCACGAGAAGAAAGCATACTTCAATAATAATATAAACAACAAAATAAGCGATCCCAAACACCTTTGGAAGAATTTAAAGAACACGCTTTTGCCTAAAACTAATCCTGAGCTTCCCCTTCATTTGCAAGACGCTAATAAAATAAACTCTTATTTTTTAACTTTGCCAGGTACTTCCGTGTCAATCTCTGATCTTACTTATTTCGATTTCCATAAATTTAGCAACTCAATCTTTACTCTGACACCTGTTAGTTTAGACCAAATTTCTAAAATTATACGCAGTCTTAAGTCAAAAGCAGTGGGCTGGGATCTGATCAGCTTAGACATGCTAGTGATGACTCTACCTGAGACACTTGGTACTATAACTGCTTTAATTAATAAATCAATTACCACCTCGGTTTTTCCTGACGCTTGGAAACGGGCTATTGTGCTACCTTTGCCTAAGGTAGCTAATCCGACTGCAGTAACCGATCTGAGACCTATAAGTATACTGCCGTGTTTATCTAAGGTGTTGGAAAAGGTGATAAGCTACCAGTTATCAGATTACGTTGAACAAAATGGGATTCTGCCAGAAGCACAATCTGGGTTTAGAAAAGGGCGAATTACCACAACTGCGTTGCTCGATGTTACTGATCAGATACTCTACGCACAAGATAAAGGACTATGTACCTTGCTCGTCCTGCTCGATTTTTCTAAGGCATTTGATTCTTTAAATATAAATTTAATGATATCAAAACTAAATTATTACGGCTTAGACCAGGAAGCTCTGCGTTGGTTCAACAGTTATTTAAGTGACCGCTACCAGTGCACTAAGATAACTCGGAGTGACGGTAGTGACTTGTTTTCGGATATTCTGCCTGTAAGACAAGGGGTCCCTCAGGGGTCAATTCTAGGACCACTCCTGTTTATAATCTTCTCCGCTGACGTGCAAACTGTCATTAAACACTGTAACTTTCACATTTACGCGGATGATATTCAGGTGTATATCTCTTGCAAACCGTCTGAAATTAATAGTACTATAGAAAATCTCAATAAAGATCTGTCTAACATTGCTCAGTGGTCAAAAAGAAACAGTCTTTTGTTAAACCCTAACAAAACTAAATATTTGATTTTTGGTACTGAATATCATCTACAACGTCTCAGCCCCACGCAGCCTGTGATACTGATGAGTGAGTCAGTGGAGCGTGTTTATGAGGCACGAAACCTCGGCCTGCAGATGGATAGTCTCCTTCGGTATGAGAAGCATGTTGCTGACTCTGTCAGAAACTGCTTCTACAGACTGAAGGTACTTTACCGAATGAGACCGTATCTCAGTCCCGACCTGCGCATCAGACTTGTAGAGTCTATTGTCTTGTCAAAGCTAAATTATGCAGATGTGGTAATTGGACCCCGATTACTGTCAAGAACGCAAAGATTAGTTCAGCGAGTCCAAAATGCCTGCGCCCGTTTTTGTTTCGATGTTCCATTTAGAGGTCATGTCACGCCCTTTTTAAATAAACATTTTATTTTGAAAATGAAGCATCGTCGTAAATTACACCTTGCATGTCTTATGTTTGGTGTAATGAAATACAAATCACCGTCTTATCTCTACGAGAAGTTGTCATGGTTGTCCAGCTCCAGATCTTGTGGCCCTCGCCAGTGCTCGAAGCAGCTCGAAACACAGCGGCACAGCTCTGCCTGCTTTAGAGGCAGCTTCCGCTATGCAGCTTCCAAGTGCTGGAACAATATCCCGCCGCCGATAAGGAACCTGCAAAGCTTACATGGATTTAGAACAAAATTAAAGAAATTTCTATTTGATCACCAGAAGGAGCAGGAAAGTATAAGGCACGACACAAGTGTATTATGAATGTCTCTACATTTCTCTATCTTAATTATAGGCACTATTTATTGAGTTTAACTACGAATGGAAACAGCACCTGTAGATCGTATATTTTTTTGTTTTTTTTGTACAATTAGTTCCATTTGCTTAGTGTTACATTTTATTTGAATACGTGTGGATGTGTACCTATTTGATTTGTATTTTATTGATTTTTTATTAGTGTGTTTTGGTTCAATTATATTATTGTGAGTAATTTATCCGTAACGCCAACAAGTGGTTCTGACGGAAGACCAGCGTTGGATGCTAGCTCGCTAGTCATTCAACTCATGCTGAGTCAGGACCAATTTTGTAAACTGACCTAAGTACACATTTTTTCTCGTTAAATTAAGTTTTATGTATATGTATTATTGAGTACTTGTCCTGTTTACAAATAAATATATTTTATTCTTATTCTATTTATTATTCAACAAATCAGCGTTCGTCTTGCAATTTGCCTAGCCTTTCTACAAACTGGCTCATTCTTCGACATACCTACTCGTTATTAGGTTGTTGTATGTCGTGTACAGACCTCTCCGTAAGGTGGGTAGGTACTTTCCCAAGTAGTTATTGTTGAAGAAACTTAGCTCCTTAGGTAGATAGTTCTTCAACCAACGAAACTGCTTCATGAACAAAGTATAGGTAATACTAGGTATGTACTTTTAAAAGCCAGGAAAGTAACGAACTCTGATTAAAAAATGCACCTACCAACTTCGACATTTCTTTCACCCCGTCTTTATTTCAGCTTGTAGTCGTCTATAAAGGGGGAAGCCAAAACCCGTTTACAATCCAAAAACGTCCCAAATGAAATAGTTGAACATAATACGGCCCATTTGCGTTGCGTAATTAGGACTTTTTCTGCAAGCAGCAATGTTTTCTCCTTGTCCACTGGAAATAGGAAAAAAGCAACTGAATTCAAGGAGCGAATGCAACTTTTCCGGAACATAATTCTGGAGATAGAAGCACCAACTTAAATAAAGTTGGATGAAACTGGAGTGGAGAAAAACATTGTACCGTTATGAAATAAAAATGTTATTTGCAAAGTTTGCTATAAAAGGTGTGAGAATGTCGTAAAATCACAGGATTACTGGTGCTCTATTCATAAGTTGGTTGAAATACCTACCTTACTGATTTTATAACGAAAATTTATTTGTAGAACTCAGATTTTATTTTGCTTTTAAAACTTGTAACACCGCCGTTAGGTAACTATTATTCGAGTACCTATGGTAATAAGATTTTTACGGAATTGTTTCTAAATATTTATCATATTAATAGTTTGCAATAGAATTCTGCAAAGTAACGCTTAAATCTATTATTTATATTACCTATAAAAATTAGAAGGTAGGTAAGTTCAGATTTTGACCCATCGAGAGGCAATTGAGAGAAAAGGAGGAGGCTATTGCCCAATCCTGATAGAAACACACAGCTTTATAAATTGTACTTGATTAGTGATTTGATTACCTATGACGGATAAATAGTACTTACCTAGGAAACTACCAAAATCGGATAAAAAATAGCTCCAAGTACTTAGGTGCCTATCTACGAACATGCTAGATTTTCCTATTTATGAACAGAGAAATGTGAGAGAAGTCATTCCACCACAGTTCCGTTATCTCCAGCAATTTCAGGAAAATTCTCGTAGAAATAGATAGCACAGACTCATCCAAGTAAATGTTGGGTCATTCATGGGTCAATCACCCTAGGGCGATGCACGGAGACTTGTTTTCTTGTAAAGATTGTGTCACATTGAAGATATTGTATTGAACACGCTCGTTATTTCTCTTGAAGAAATACGCTGTAAGTTAGTTTAATGATAGGGAATTTATGGCCCTTGTTGTATGAATTATTATCGTTGCAATTTTAATTTTATTCCCAGTAATTTATTTAGAATAAATGCTTTCATGTTACCAATTTTGTTGTATCGTTGGAACAATATAAATAAATATAAATAAATAATGCTGGACAATTCACACAGCATTATCTAGCCCCAAGCTGAGCAGAGCTTGTGTTATGGGTACTAGATAACTGATATACGTAATACAATACACTACATAGATAGATATTTTTTTATTATACATAGAAGAAAAACATCCAGAACCCCTGAACAAATATCTGCAGATCGTACAAACATTTGTCCCGAGGCGGGAATCGAACCCGCAACCTCCTGCGTCGCAGGCGGACCTTCGCCCGCTGCGCCACAGAGGTCGTCACATACAGTGAACATAGAACCTTTTTTCGAAGGCGGTTGGAAAGGAGAATCTCATTGTGAACTCCCCTGAACCGCCACTGGCCATCGTTCACGTGTTATTGGGCCAGTACGAGTTATGTGCATTCCAGGGCCTCTCATAATGGGACCTCCGAGCCTTAATGCCCCATTTTTGAAAATTAGATCGTGTTCCTCTTCCTTATAGCCTTCTTGCAAGTGCCTTAAAATGGTACCCAAGAAGTTGAATTGTTATGCTTAGAATGTTCTAGAACAAAAAACTTAGGATGATTTGGAGAATGCGTCAGGAAAAAGTGAGACGTGCCCAAGTAGTGCCCTTCTTTTTGGCTAGTTTTGGTGTATCTATATAAATCTTTGTATGTTTTTGCAAACCTTTATCACACTTCGTTGAACGAGATAAATTGGTGCTAAAATTTAATGTCCTTGTAAAGCAACAGCTGGCAACAACGCCTAATATGCAGTTATTTTGGTGTCAGATATATTTCTACCTTCATTATCTGTGAAGGGCCTGTAACCTTTACTTACAGGTTTTTCTTATCTCGAAAAGATTGTACTGTAGGACTTCAATCTTATCGAAATAATAAGTTTCTCATAAAAATATCTCAACCATAGTGTCAACATTCCAATAAAGCAATACCGCAATCGGGCGTCATTGCTCACAAAGCAACAGCCAATCACGTAGACCTCAGCTTTGCGGGTTCATGCGGATTAGATGTACGTGACACATGGGTTTACCGGGCTAATGGAACAATCGCCTGTAAATTCTGTGGATATACTCTCCAACCAAAGGGTTAACTGCCAAAATACTGCTACAGCTAGGAAACCTATGGGAAAATAGTAAAGAAATTCGATTCTAGCCAGCGCGTATATATTTACCTATGTAGCCATTGTAGCAACGTTGTAGCAGAAGTCCAGTACGAAACGATGCTACGTCGTAGCAAAGTTGTAGCGACCGGAGTAAAGTCGTAGCACAAGTACAGTGCGAAATGGTGCTACATCGTATTAAAGTTGTAGTGACCGGAGTAAACTCGTAGCACAAGTATAGTACTAAGCGGTGCTACAGCAGCATAGCAAATTTGTAGCTCTTGTCAAGTCCCGTCGAAGTCGAAAATTTTTGCCATACTATTTGAGTTTTTATAAGATAAATTGTTTGGGAGAGACATATTCTGCAGTGGACGCGAGGGTGCTGAGAGGTTAGTTGTACTTATTGCCTTAACTAAATAAAAGTTTTATAAAACTTTGCCTAGCCTCTGAGTGGGTAATCTAATAACGTTATGCACAAACGAAAACATCAGCTTATTGAGTCAAAGGCACTACTTTATTACATTTCAATGTAAAAATAAAACCGCAGTCTTTCTCCTTTGAGTTTCAGCACAAACATGTCTTGCAGTTATAAATCAAATAGCTAGGTTACTCATCACTCGCCTGTATTAATATTAAAAGAGGTAAGTTTGTTACGTTTTTGGGCAGTAGGAGGTAATAACCGGAACTACTGGTCTGATAATGCCACTGAGAAGGTATATAGGCACCACGTAAGCAAAGCCACTTGCAGATGGTAAGGTCCGTGGTCTCATAGTCACTACATGTTTTCACATTTTGTTCCACTAAAAGCGATGGGGTTTTGTTTGATTGGGCGTCATAGTTTTGTTTTATTAAAGGCGATGTTATTTTGTTTGTTTGGGCGACTTTCTTGTATTTGTTTATCGAACAGAAATCAATGCATCGTATTATCGTATTAGAGTTTTTTAAAAGCTGCAATGGGCCGATTGTCTTTTGTCTTTTCATACAATTATCCTCGCTGACGTCTCAAATCCAGTCCTCCAGTATACAAAAAACAAAATAGAATCGCGTTTATTTAACCTTTACACATTGATCTCCATTATACAATTTGCATAAGTTTGGTTGTAGCTAGAAACACACTTTATGTGATGTGGTGTTTTAACGCTGTAATAATTTGTCGCAAGCAATACTAAATGTGTGTAGACTAGAGTACTGGAGCTCCTGCCTCTGCGAAGCGAGCACAACATTATTTGAAACTACCCTCATTTGGTTTTCGAAACTAGGTGTGTCCATCTGCACACTCGAACGACACGCAAGTTGCGTGTCGCAACACTAACAGTATCTGCGACGCACTGTTACTATCAAATAATATAAATAAATAGAGAACCATTACCATTTGTCGGGATTCCGTGCGTTGTGATAACGTTCATGTTATGTGTGTCTGTCGAGATTCCGTGCGTCGGGATTGCATTCGCTTTTTTTTGTCGAGATAGCGTGCGTCGAGATGCCATAGCTCACCCCTGAGAAACCGGTCTACAACGGACGGACGGACGAGTACACTTGGCTATAACCAGATTCCAGGTGATCTGCCTCGTGACTAAGACTGTTTCAGACTCTCTGGAGTCTGAAACAGTGTTTACGATTGAAAGTGTGTAACCTGTTGAAACGTCGAGAAAAATAGGTAAAAAAAAACGATAAATACCCCTTAAAAACCTGTATTAGTCCACTGCTGGACATAGGCCTCCCCTAATGAGCGCCATAGCGCCCTGTCTTCAGCTTGCCGCATCCAGCATCTGCCTGCAGTCTTTCGCAAGTCGTCATCCCACCCTTTAAGGTGTTGGTCAGCAATGAGCGTACAGCTATCAAAATAAACGATAAACACCCGTTAAATAATACTTATAATAATGTGTTTAGATGATTTATGCCATATTCGTCCCTAGTTTTCGGCCCTAAAAAGTCCTAAAAGTCGGCATTAAAAAGTCTTTACTCGTCCCGCAAGATAATATTTGTCCATATTCGTCCCACATACCAATTCAAACGACGTCAAAAATAGAATTTATCACTACGACCAAAACTGTGGTCATCAATCATTATAAGCTGAGGACTAAGAAGTGTGTCATCTCATCTACCACTAAGCACTTATTAACACCACCCAATAGTGATAGTCGATCGCGTAAGTTTGAAATTATTTAAATGCGTGAAACCGATATGCTTCTAACGCGCTTAAAAACACCACAATAGTGTGGTTCAAGCTTGACTTGCGAAAAATCCCAGAGGCATAAAGTTACAGTATTGATGTAGCTGTGATCTGCCGAACTACATGCATGTATGAAGAACTGTGCAGCAAAGTTTTCAGAGCAAATACACTAAATTAAAATTGGCTGTCGAGCCAGGCAGCATGTCTCATTTTACGTAATTAAATTGGTCTTCTATCATGCTTCTAAACATTAAGTAGCTCCTCAAGTTTGTAAGCTCTCGAATGCAATGTGTATCATAGAATATTACATTGTTATTAATTTGGAACGTTTCTAATTATTATACTCCTACGACTTTGAGTGCTTTGTTGTCTGTCGACATGGTATGTTTCTGGATTCACGTTTATTCACATTGAAATGAAATATTATTATAACAAACTTACAAGAATTCATTGGTAAACAAATAAATGATGCTGGACTATTCACACAGCACCCAGTCCCAAAGTAAACAATGTTTGTGTTAAATAACTAAATACATGTCATCATAGATAGTAATTTATTGATATACCTACATAAAAATCACCCAGAACACCTGGAACCTGCAGATCGTACACACATTGGTCCAGAAGCAGGAATCGAACCCGCATCTTCTTGTCGCAGGCAGCAGTTCGTCCGTCATGAATTGAATTCCGTCATAAAATTTTAAAATGAAACTAATCTTTTCAATAGCCATCTAACATTATTACAAATAATTTTCATAGCTAGCTACGAAAATTCATAAATTTTCTTCATAATTATAACCGCTTATGAACAAAGGAAAATTATCTGAGCGTCTGGTCGAAGCGACGCGTGACCCGAGAGCTGGTGAGTATCTGGAGCAGCGCATCAGCATTGCCATACAGCGTGGCAATGCGGCCAGCGTCTTGGAGACGCTTCCGACTGGTATTGATATGGATTTGTTTAGCTACCTGTATATTGTTTCCAACAGTCTGCAGTTAGCTCAGTTGATTTAATTGTAAATACGAGTTCTAATTTGTTTCTATGACTTGATTGTAATTTTCTTCTTAAAAGAAAATATGTTTTCTCGTAGGTATCTATTTACGAAAGCTATGTTACTAAAATAGCTCATTGACGGTTTTCTCGCAAAAATATGGCAACTCTCCCGTGTATTATTTTTATCCTGACTCGTTTAAAAATAATACAAAAGGGTTAAAATCAGCTCGTATGGGAAATGAGTCTCTCGACTCTCGTTAAATTTTCAATCTTCAGCCAAGAAGGCTAATGACAGCTCGAGTCATTACACGAACAGTATGGGTTCGAAACATGTTAAAATAGCCCTTACGGAGACGACTTAAGGCGGGAGTTTTATGCGGATGGAAGTAGTTTTTTCGTGTCTAGACTTAGTTAGATTTTGATATTGAGATTTTCTTGCTTGTTTGAAGTGGTAAGGATACTTTTATAGCAATTTTTATTGCCTCTTAAGGCGTATTATGCTTCACAAATTGATTGACCGTGTCTAGCTTATTTTGTAGTTGACTGTGCCTACAAAACCTATGATTTTTTTTGGAAAGGTGGGGCCAGATCAGTCGGTAATTTTTTATTCGTTTCCATTTCATATTGCATCTACGAGTTTCACTCAAAATGAAATGTCTAAACATAAAATATTTAATTTTAGATGTTTATCCAAAAATATGAAAAAAGTATCTTCATAGGTATTCCTAATTATTATTTGTTGAGCCCCACCCGGGCTAATGTTTAAACTTAATAGTTTGAAAGATTAGGTACCTAATCCTAATCATACGTACAACACTTAAAATGTTACACCCCCGAGCCTCGGAAAGCAAGTTAAGCCGTTGGTCCTGCGCTTGACCTCTCCCCGGTCGTGTCGGTCTGAGATTATGAGAGTTAGGGAATAGAGAGTGCACCTGTGTTTGCGCACACACTTGTGCACCATAATATGTCCTGCGCACCTGGCTAATGTCCGCTGAGACTGGCCGCAGCGCGCCGTGGTCAAAATTCGGCTAGGAGAATATTATTACTATTATAACCTAAAATGATACAAAAGAGACAAATAAATTCAATAGTGAATACTAATGAACCAACGATGTTGGATTTTGGCATTTGCCTCCCCCTTAAGGGGGATTTATCTGAGCGTCTGGTCGAAGCCACGCGTGACTCGAGAGCTGGTGAGTATCTGGCACAGCGCATCAGCATTGCCATTCAGCGTGACAATGCCGCCAGCGTCTTGGGGACATGTAACCATTGTTTCTGTCCATAATAAACGATTTTATTATTATTATTATTATTTGTCAAGGGGGAAAACTGGAATAACCCAATATTTTCTCCACCCGAGTGAGTACGTCTGATATAAAACAACACTACGAGTACACAAGTTCCAAAACCTCATAGATTAATCATTTCCAATCGATAGATGCGTCACGTCGAAATGTCGCCTCACGCTCAACTGGTCGCTCAAAATGTTTCAGTGTAACGATGCATAATTTTTGCGTCAGCCCTCGATGGTTGTGAAGTGCTCGGTCAGAGACGAACATTCCATTAGCGAGTTTTGGACGTGGTCCAGGGTGGATGGGCGAATCTAGAGACTTTTAATTCTGAACAGATGGGGGAAATGCGCAGCCTTTTGTAGAATAACGAGACCGCAGAGTAAAGTCTTGTGCAGTTATTTTTTGTATTTAGAGGTTAAGGTAAACTAAACATTTATTCACAAAGAAAATTATACTAGTATTTACAATTGAAACAATAGAGCTAGTAAGGTAAACTGTATTATAGTGTACTTTATTATATTTATTTATTATATATTTTAGAAATACGCCACCGTTTATACGTATACAACTGCTTCATGTCCACCCCAAGGTTGTCTGCAAGAGATCGCTCTTACCGATAAGGCCGCCCATTGTGTCACTCTGTTAACTCTCTTTTCGTGTATTTTTCATTTTCTTGGTGTGCAATAAAGTGTAAGTACTTATTGTGAGCAAAGCGCTAACTGAATGGCGCCCAAGAACTGGGTACAGAAGCGTTGGACGTCCAGTGGCAAGATGGGCAGATGACATCTCTAACACCGCAGGGCGAACCTGGATGAGATTGGCGCAGGACCGTGTGGAGTGGCACAAAAGTTTGGAGACCTATACCCAGCAATGGGTGAAGTCGGGTTGCGGATGATGATGATGACTTATTGTGAATACACAAGTCAACAAATTTTAATTTAAAATTTGTCTATTATTATTGGCTATTTAGAAAACATCGAGTAAAACGATACAGGCTAGTTAAAAAAATGACACAGACGTTGTGAGGAGTGAAAACAGTGACAATAGATAAAATATTCAAAGTAAGCTAAACTTATGTTCTAAGTTTGAGAATTTTATTGTCTTTCTGTTCTCATACTCTTTGGTCGACTCTCACTCAAAGCAGTGACTGTCCTCTTAATTCCTATGAGTGGACCACAAATAATTAGGAAACTCAAAAGTTTTTCCGCAAATTAAAAATGCTAAGCAAGAATATTATATGAGCAATGGTTCTGTAGAAAATAGACGAAATTGACCAGCACTGGCAGGCAAGTATTTATCTAACTAGGGTTTATTCTGTTAATGTGATTTTCTATGTGCTAAATAAATATATTTCTAACTAGGTACTAATGATATACCGCCCTGTATAATTCTACTTATATTAAGGGCCCTGCCTGAAAACCAGCGTAGTATTGGGCAAATGCTTTAATACTGCAACATGCTGAGGCAGGGATCCATTTTACCCTTGACCACTAACTCTGTAAAACGAAAGATAATAGAAAACTCTTATCGAATTTGCCATTGACTGTATAATTTCTGCCTTAGAGCGATTCTGTCCTAAAACTAATCTGGCCTAATGCTAACCTGCTATAAAGAGAATCTGTCATAAAGCGAACAAGGAAATTATAAGTACCTACCTAGTAAATAAGTCTATTGGACATTAGCCTTTATTCACAAAGAAAATTATACTAGTATTTACAATTGAAACAATTGAGCTAACTGCAGACTGTTGCAAACAGTCTGCAGTTTTTCTTGTTACTAAAATCGATGACATGGTTCCTAAGAAGAGATCTTCGTATGTCTTATAGTTTCAGACTTTCCCATACTGACCGATCCAAATGTGCCACCCTGCATAAAAGATATAAAAAACCATTGATTTGCTTGTCACTTTCATTTGGTTTGAATAAGGTTACAGGACCCAGTGATTTGCTTCTCACTTTAAATTCTTTCAGACTCCGGTAACGACCCAGAGATTATATCTTGTTTCAAACGGAACCCCAAAACCTCAATCGCTATTTTCATAGCCATGGACACATTCATGTTTACTTTGCAGTCCTGGTCACATGGCTTGTTTTGCTTAAAAATCTCTTTTGGAGGTGGGCTAAATAGTGGAGTCGAATTGTTACGTTTTTCTCTGCATTTGTTGAAAACTTCAACTGAACATTTTCAGTCGATTATTACATCGATTAATATTTAATAGAGTAGGTAGTTTAGATGGCTTACACTTAGAGTAGTAGGGCTCCTTGTGTAAGGGGAACAAACCCAAACAAAAAGCTTTTATTCGCTAACCATATTACAGTAGGTAATTTACTTATAGCATGTCATTATACAGAAAGTACGTTTATTAATTAATAAACATACTAGCTTCTGCCCGCAGCTTCGCACGCGTCTTTTCGGTATAATAAGTAGCTTATTGTCTAAGTTAGGCTTTGTTCTAAACGTACGCCAAATTTCATCGTGGTCTGTTCAGTAGTTTTGGAGATCCTAGGTTACAAAAAGTTCACATTTCACAAACTTTCAGCTTTATAATATTTGTAGGATAAATAGAAAACTAATTTTTTTAGCAACCAGTGTGCTGGTCAGGTTGTCCACTGTTGAAGGAATGAATTTCAAATAATTTACGCATTCGATGACAAAGTTACTTAATTTTTCTCTATTCTACCCTGACAACAATTCCATGCTTGCTCTAGATCATTATTTTATTATTATTATTCATAGCACGAGCCATCACTCCAGTTAAGGAAACCATCAATACGTTTCATGGTTTCTTTAAAAATGTAGACGCATTCCATAAACGCATGAGCTTCATAAAATTACCCACCAACTTTTGGCTAGTTTAATTTTATATTTTTCCATGAATAATGGAAAGAAACTCAGCCAAAAGATAACTTGTAAGTTTTAGTGTAAGTGGGTTAGCGTGATTGCCAACAAGATTGGAACCATTTATATACTTGCATGGCGAAACTCTTTTATGATTTTCGCTCTGATAAAACGGGCTGTATCTATTTCCTACTTGTATACACACAAGCTTCGTGTATAGCGCACGTGCTCTTTCAAAATCAAAAGCTCTTTATTTCCATAAATACAATAAATGTACTCTTAGAACATTACATTAACAGAATAGAATAGGTCAAATTATAAAACTAAACTCTGACACAGAAATAAACTATTCGACTTTCACAACAACAGTAGCTTATCAATAAATAATAATTAAAGCTAGACCATCCACACAGCATCATCTAGCCCGAAGCTAAGCAGACCTTGTGTTATGGGTACTAGATGACTGATATACCTGATACAAAAAATTACAGGATATATATTTTTTATTATACATAGAAAACACCCCACCACCCAACATCCGGAACAAATATTTACTGATCATACAAACATTTGTCCCAAGGCGGGTACTGAACCCGCCACCTTCTGCGTTGCAGGCGGACCTTTGCCCGCCGCGCCATATCGGTCGTCTATGACTATGAATCTTTCTGCGAGATGCTATTTATCTCTGCCTTTACAATCCTTTCAGTAGGTTGACGCAAAAATTACCTACTGAAGTGATCAAACTCAAGTTTCATACAGATGTGGTTCATAACCTAGAAAATCATGATAGACGCCCCCTTTTTCAGCAAATACGCATACGACGCTTCTTGCAGAAGCTGTTAGTTATTGAAATTAGTAATTTAATTAGCGAGGTTGGGAAAACTGCATATGACATGTAAATATCGCTTCAGAATCTTCGCTGAAGTTCGTAACAAACTGCCAAGACATAAAACTAAAACGCTTACGCAAATATGAGCAGCAGGGGCGTGGTAAGGAGTCGCTTTTAGGGTATGTTTTCAAAGCACAAGAATCCAATACAACAAAAGGCACCAACAAAAAGGCAGTTGATGCAGAATCTACAAGCTGTTTATTTTAAACTAGCTTCTGCCTGCGGCTTCGTACGCGTATTTTCAGTATAATGAGTAGCCTATTATCTAAGTTAGGCTTTGCTCTAAACGTACGCCAAATTTCATCTGGATCTGTTCAGTAGTTTGGAGATCCCAGGTAACAAAAATTCAGATTTCACTAACTTTCGGCCTTATAATATTAGTAGGATGGTAAGAAATTAATTGTAATGTGTCGCAGAGGGCGAAATAAAGGTTTAACGAAGATCATGGTGACTTTGATGATAGTAGCAATCATTTTCAAAAAATCGTTTTGCTTAATAAAATTAATAAAAATAGCCTTTAATCTCTAACTTTTACAATTTTCTTAATGTTTATCTTATAGTTTTAATAATATCTACTTATCTATTTACTATTTTTTGAAACCGGTTCTAGGTAAGTTAAGTTGTCCTTTGACATAGGCCTCCTCTATTGCGTGCCATTGCAAGCGGCTTAGGCATGCCCTACGCCATCCCTTAGGCAGATCATCTTCCCAACGCGTAGTAGGTCTGCCTCTCCTCTGCTGCGTTTCCCTTCAGGTACCAGACTGTGGTCTCGTAGGACCATTTCCTTCTCGTGGATCTCATGGTATGGCCGACTGCTGCAAACAGTCTACAGGTAGCTCAACTGATTCATATGAATACCAGTCGGAAGCGTCCCCAAGACGCTGGCTGCATTGCCACGCTGTATGGCAATGCTGATGCGCTGTGCCAGATACTCACCAGCTCTCGAGTCACGCGTCGCATCGAAAAGACGTTCAGATAATTTTTTTAAAACCCGAATTTCCTCGGTACCCTACGGACCTAGGGTCTCAACTCCAAGAGGAGCAAATGTGTAGGCTCTGTCGAGACCTGCATATTTGCGCCTTGAGATCTTCGGCCAAATTTTAAAATTCTAGGTTATATTTTTCTTCAGTTCATCCCTGGCAGAAACCTATCCAAATATTCATTTATTCACTGCAATCTCTCATATGGGACATTGAGATGCATTATTGTACAAGTTGGTGCGATCTCGATCCCAACTCGTTTGTGAATTAAACATGAGGTGATACTCTCAATCTGTCGCGCTGCCACCAGTTTTAGTAGAGCTCTGTCGTGTCAAAATCATAAAGCATAGTTATGAGTTATTTTTCTTGATTTCAAGAAAACGTATAAAACGTTAATGTCCAGCGTCTTGGGGACGCTTCCGACTGGTATTGATATGGATCAGTTGAGCTTCCTGTAGATTGCTTGCAACAGTCTGCAGTTAGCTCAATTGTTTCAATTGTAAATACTATTATAGTTCTAATTTGTTTCTATTATTTGAATGTAATTTTTTTCAAACAGGTATTACTGTTTTACTGTTATTTTAACCCTAGTCTTCACCGCAGTCAGTGAATCCTATCCTACTAATTCATATTTTTAGCTTTATCATTAAAGCCGAAAGTTTGTGAAATCTGAATTTTCGTTACCTAGAATCTCCAAAACTACTGAACAGATCAAGATGAAATTCGGCGTACGCTTAGAGCAAAGCCTAACTTAGATAATAGGTTACTAATTATACCAAAAATTTGCGTGCGAAGCCGCGGGCAGAAGCTAGTATATACTACGTTAGTATTATTGATAATACTAACGTAGTGCAGAAGAGATAGTGTAAAAACAACTTCTAGAGACTCAAAACATGTCGTGGTTATTTTGACACCATGCTCTTGATTAGTTTTTCTTCTCAACATGATTTAACCTTGTATTATTTTGATTGAAAATGAAAACTATTTTCTTAAAGTAAATCCAGACCAGAGCAATTTGGGCCAACCTCATAATATAGGTCGCAAATTTTATCGAAATAGCAACCTAGATTACCTGATTAGGTATATAAAGCGAGACCTAATATTTGGCTGACCATGGTGTGCCCAATGAATACATACTCAGTATTAAAGTATCTTGTAAAGAAGCTACTTCCAAGATAGGGTCTTGCAAAACTGGTGTCAGAAACTTTTGTTTTCGTCGCGAAACTTTGACAAATACTTTGCACTGCAGTTTTCAGCTTACCATAATTTATCGTCCTTGCGATATAGGTACAGCTGATTATGTCTGCCCTAAATTGTTTCCACAAAACTTGATTGCGATTTACGAATGTTGGGTCTTTTTGCAGTGAGCACGAATCCCTACTGGGGCGTCAATCCGGGCCCTAGAATACCTACACATTATTGGTTGGCGTTGCGTTTGGCGCGCGTTGTCCATACAAATCTTAACGCGCTTGAATAGACGTGCGCGTTTGGCTGTGTAAGGATGTCGAACTCATTGGTTCTTGGGTCTTTCATTAATCACATGATGTTTTGTATCAATTTTTTAACCCACCATCCCCGAGGTTCCCATACGGGGTGGGGTTATAGAGTAAAACTACAGAACTATATTACAACTGTCATTGCAACCTTGTATTTCGTGATTTTTGCGAGGCTCACGTGATTTATGAACATAGCACAGCACGCATTTTAATGAGTCGCCCTTTAAATGCGTGCTGTGCTATGTTGTGCTGTGACAATTCAAGAAGAAGAAGAGGCTGTTCGATGTTTCGGCTATAAACAAACGCCAATCGAATAACAATCTCAACTTTTCTAACATTTTAATACCTAAATTGTTCGTACACAAACTATCGACAATATAAATCAAATAACATCGCAAAAATTTTTCGACTTCGACGGGACTTGAACCCGCGTCCTCCCCTCAGTACGGGGATGTGATCATCACATCCCCGTACTGAGGGGAGGACGCGGGTGAAACGTCATCGTGCTATCCGCGTCCCGCTCAATCGCGCAGCGCGCCGCTGGAGTGAGCGGGATACAAATGGCACAATGCATTGTGCTGTTTGCCGAGAACAGCACAGTGTGCCAAAGGCATCTCGCTCACTCGCGTCGCTCTCCGCGCGTGCGAGCAGGACACAGGTAGCACAGTCAAGTGTGTTCCCAACGGTGGCGGCGACGGCGGCCACACAACACAATCGTGCTAGCACAGTGTGCCGACTCTTTGAGCGAATGAGCGCCTCGCACAATCCTCGCCAGGAATTCGTGTGCAACCCACCGCTAGCTTGCAGCTCGCTAATTCTTTGAGCTATGTCGCTAACTTTGGATCATGCATGTAGGTATCTAGTCGTACTGCTGGCTTATTTATTGTTAGGATTTATTTATTTAGCTTTCATCCCACTGGCAAAAGCCTGTCCTTCTTCCCATTCCAGGTTTCACGTATACACGGTAACTAAAATAGTGTAGGATGCAAACTAAATTAGATTTCGTTCGTTAGCCTCGACGCATGGAGCCGGAGAGTATTTGTTTGAAGTAATCTAAGCCTGTATTTCGTTTAATGGAACCGAAATTGGGTTAGCGTGTTTTTGAAGTGCTGATAGGTTCGTAATTAAGCTGTATCTTTGCATGCATGGCTGCCTGTTTAATTTATAAACGCCTAATTTAACAGTCAGATAATTACCCTTAGTCCCAGTCAATACAAAAAATATTCGGTAAAAGTAATCGAGAACATAAAGTCTTGCAGGCTTGGAATGGTAGTAGACTCAAACAAGGTGTAGCCAAAAAAATGCGACAAAAAAGTCGCATTTCCTATTCGTATTCGTACGCTCGGATGCGTGGAAGTACTGAAGTTATAAATATGCTTGTCAACTCACACATAGACTAGTTTTTGCCTTCGAAAACAAGGGAATTGTTGAGGGGGAAAAAATAAAACGTTAATCTCTGGAACGATTTTACTGATATACATTAAATTTTTTCTCATTCCGCGACTCTGCTAATGTAGCGTAGGACGCCTTCCGACCAGATGACAGACGATCTGTGAATGACAGAAGAGAAGAAAGACAGACTGAGACAAACAGACAGGCAGATGCTGGATGCAGCAAGCTAGAGACAGGGCGCTATTGCGCTCATTTGGGGACGCCTCATATCCAGCAGTGGACTACTATAGGCTGATGTTGATGACGATTTTCTCATTTATATTAGTGTTTACCCACTTGGTATTCAGAGATTCAACATAAAATTGTATTTTGCAATGAAACAAACTCGATCGAACGTTGCTTGAACTAAATACAAACATTTCTGAGACTCTCTACAGTCAGTCGGATGGTGTGGCACAGTGAAATCAATTTTGCACATCGGTTTTACCATCACCAGCTAAATTTCACCCACTGCTGCGTAATTTACGTAATTTGCGCCATCTACCGGCTTTGCTAGGTCCACGTTTATCGACGCTTCAAGTGTATGTATGTCAGTAATGCACCTCGAAAATACATTATTAAACATTGTGAACTATTTCTGCTTTCAATCGATTTTAAAGGTGTTAAACTCGGCCTTATTTTCACATACATTCTTAATTGTAACTTGGTATATCACTCAAAACTGTGTTTATTTTTTATTTTATTTATTTATCTCCAGTAAGCACACTGGCCGCCACTGTCTACCTACTCGCATAGTAGGTTTGCTCTCTTCTCTTGTGGAGCTTTTGATGAGTCATATTAGTAGCCGTCAACTGTAGATAACCAAGTGCGTGACTTTACATTCTTTCAGGGTATTAGTATAGGAGATAGTACTTACTAGTTCAACACTTTTATTTACTCTGCGATTTGTAATGTTATTGCGTTAAAATAAGGCTTAAGTACAGCTTTACTCCATACTTTTACAATACAATACAATTTATACAATACAAAAAATGGTTGTCTGTAAAGTCGGTTTACTGACGATAGTTGAACGTGACAACGTCTTAAGAAAATACTCATTTGTTTAATAGATATTGTATAGCATAACCTACAATCGCTGCACTAGCACACCGATGCTATTAGACAATATATCACTGAATACATAATTGATATCGAAAGAATCATAACCTTTATCGCTGTAATTATCGTTGCTATAAACAATTGACACCACATTCACTCTTCACTGCACTTGATACTCGATCAAAACATGTAAATGTACTATAGTATAGCAGCTGTCCACGCAGACGCATCGCTCACTCAAGTAGGAGAGAGACGAATGTCGAACGCTGCCGAACGCAAAGGCCGATTGTGCTTCTTTGTCGCTCGTTCCGCGCTCTCGCTTGCACTTCAAGCCTTACATGGAACGCCTCAGAGCGAGGTAACGCCGCATGAGACATGTTTTTTCGTGCGTGCAGCCGGCTCTATCGAATTATAAGACGTTGTCACGTCAAAATGTTTTATTATACACCATAAAAATAACATTACAAGTAGCCATTACATAAGACTTCTGAAGGCAGGTATTCGACGAATCGCTTATTGGATGAAACGCGATATGGACGAATCGCTTTTTGGACGAACCGCTAACAAATCTATTTTAACCCCTCCACTGCGATCACAGATGGATGTTTGTTACCTCTTCACGCCAAAACTACTGAACGGATCAGGCTGAAATTTTGCATTCAGGTAAGTGGAACCCTTTTTATCCCATAAATCAGTTCCCATGGGATAGAAATCACCTTTAAACGTTTCCATACAAACAACGCGTGCGAAGCCGCAGGCATAAACTAGTTTATTATAAATTTCAAAGTTAATAATAGGTATCTTTGATAAAAATATATATATTTTATTATATCACCAGTGGACATATAAGCACCGATAGTTAAGTGCTTTTAAAATTGAAAAATTAGCATTATCTAGCCCCAAGCTAAGCAGAGCTTGTGTTATGGGTACTCTAGATAACTGATATACATAATACAATACACTAAATAGATAGATATTTTTATTATACATAGAAAACATTCAGAACGCCCTGGACAAATGTCTGTAGATCGCACAAACATTTGTCCCGAGGCGGGAATCGAACCCGCAACCTACTGCGTCGCAGGCGGACCTTCGCCCGCTGCGCCACAGAGGTCGGCGAAAGCACGATAGTTTCAAAAACTAACATCTTGTCTTATCCTTTACAACCATAAAACTCCCCATAAATACTTAACGGCCCAATATGACCAGTACAACCCCGCCATTATTCACCTATCGCCCCTGATTAAAAGTTTCCAACCCCTTAATTGGTCCCCAGCCTTTAGTGCGGATGGGATAGTGGCCAGAAAGTACGGTAGGTCACTAAGTCCCATTTATGTCAGCCCCTATTATCCCTTCGAACATATTGGGACGACCTTTAATAGGAAATCGTTATAGGTACTTGTACCAGCTAGGTAGCTGCTTTGTTTTTTAATCATCAAAATCAAAATCAAAAACTCTTTATAATTTTATATTCCATAAACCTTTTCTAAGTGTACAATAAATGTAAAGAAACAACTAAAAGGCTAAAGGTATATTATGACCTTTTCTAAGTGTACAATAAATGTACACTTAGAAAAGGTCATAATATAGAACTAAACACTGACACGGAAATAAAGTGATTTTTTTATTTCTGTCGCTTCGATATGTAGACTAACGTAAAGGAGCGACGAAGAAACCTTTAGCCTTTTAGTTGTTACTTTTCGAGTTGGAGCAAAACCCGTCCCTTTTATCCTCTACCTCTAGATCATCTGATATTTTATAGTAAGCCTTTTTGCACAGCAAGGTTTTGACAATTTGTTTGAATTTATTTACTGACAATTTTTGCAACTCACTAGGAGTTTTGTTGTAGAAGCGTATACATTGCCCTTTAAAAGATACATTTATTTTGTGTAGCCTAGTTGTGGGCAAATCGAGTTTATGTTTATTTCTATTATTGTATTTCATCATGTCTGTATTAGAATTGCGATACGTAAAAAGTCGTGGTTTTGTTTTAAATTGCAATAAATGTACAGGCTCCATTGATGATGATCCTTTTAATCAAATTTTGGCTACGCGGTTGCCAGTCTCAACGGACACTAGCTAAATGCGCGGGATATTATTATAGTGCACAACTGTGTGTGCAAACACAGGTGCAATCTTTATTCCCTTAGTCTCATAATTAGAGAGATCAACTAGCTATCTATCGAGTTCAATAGATAAAAGTGATGTCTTATTGCCAGTAGGTTAGGTACCCTACCTACCACGCTAACGAAATTGCTGTTTACAGCTAGTTTTTACAAAAAAAACGAATTTACCAATTGTCACACTATAGTTATTCGGACTGGTCCATCACGGCCTATCAGAAATATAAAGTAAGAGGTTCGGGAACTGCACACATCAAAAAAGTAGTAAAAAAGCAACACCTACAAATCACATCACACTAATATTAATAAATGCGAAAGTTTGGATGGATGTATAGATGGATGGATGTTTGTTACCTCTTCACGCCAAAACTACTGAACGGATCAGGCTGCAATTGTAATTGTAATCCTGTAATCAAACATAGGCTACTTTATATCCCATAAATCAGTTCCCGTGGGATAGAAATCACGTTTAAAGGTTTCCATAGAAACAACGCATGCGAAGCCTCGGGGCGCAGCTAGTTTTGACTATTTCTAATTTTAAAGATTTATTTTTAATTATGTTTAACCCAGCAGTGGTATCCAACAGTCAGATAAAATTTGATTATTAATTGAATAAAAAACTAAATTGAAACGTCAAAAGTTTGGTTTACAAGTCTATGATTGTGATGCGAGATCAGGACTTTTTTTTTTTTTAAATCTCATTTATTGTAAAGGACTTTTACGGGGTCAAGACTTGTTCCCATATGTTTTTTTTCGCCGTAAAATCTACGGTTTATTCACCCCGCGTAGGCATGGTCGCCAGTGTTATATGGATCACTACGGAAGCTTGTTGACACACTGGTTTTTTTTACCGTAAAAACCTACAAATGGCCGTCCAGCTTCCATAGTGATCCATACAACACTGATGACCGTGCCTGCACACGGCAAATTAACCGTAGATTTTTATGGCAAAAAAAATTTGCGTGTACAAAAAGGCTGGAAAAATTTATCTGCGCGACAAAGGGAATCCAAGTTATAGATCAAGGTAGAGATAAACCATTCTAAAAATGCACGCCCCTTTTACTATAAAAACAATCGCAGTTTGATGAATTCACCACGGATGTAAGGGATGAAACGTTGGTGTTCCTCCAACACAAATAAGGTTCGTAGTTAACCCCCTTGCATCCGTAATGAATGCACACCCCCTCCAGAAAACGTCATAGGTACCTACACTCGGCGTGCATTAATAGAATATGGTTTATCTCTTTTGCATACTTTCAAGTTCATTGTCAAAATTGTAGTTTTAAGTCCTCCTCACCCTCAACAGCCTATTTCAGTCCACTGCTGGAAGCAGGCCTCCCTGATAGGCGCCTTATTGGCTTTTATCTCATGGGGTAATGCCCATAATCCCCACGCTGGGCATGCTAGTTGGGGATAGCAGTTTGGTGGTAGAATTGTTCTGCAGGGGGCGCTGCGGCCCACCCCCGGTGGATATCCCTTAGCTGCCACTTACGATACCCGTGGGAAGAGCGGCGGTGCAAATTCTAAGCCGAAGCGAGTTTTAAGTAACCATGCAATAATTTCTAAATGAGTTGTGACCACGACTCGGCAAACGTAGTGTAGGAAGCCCTCCAGCCAGGTGGGATGACGATCTGCGAAAGACTGCAGGCAGATGCTGGATGCGGCAAGCTGAAGACAGGGCGCTATGGCGCTCATTAGGGGAGGCCTATGTCCAGCAGTGGACTAATATAGGCTGATGATGATGATGATGCAATAATTTCGTTTTTTTTCATTAGTTTCCAAATAAACTTTATTATTATGATTACTTATGATGTTGAGATACCACAAGACTTGTCCAGCTATTCTCCTATTCGCTGCGCACTGACCATAGTGGGTAGGTTGTGATAAGTTATTACTATTAATAAACGTGAGGTTCTTTTTATTGCGAGTCACAGATATCCGAGATTGTCCGGGATAGTGATAAAATAATACGATTTGTTTTGATTTTATGGACGAGGGTAACAAGGGTCTTTAGTTGCCCTTTTTCAAAGGGTAAAAGGAATGTTACATTGAAAAAGGAAGGAAAGAGAATATTGAAGCTGTTTCATATTCGGTTACGACTTACCAAGACGATACAATCGTTATTAAATAGTGATTGAAGTTATTAATGACGAGATATATAATTTGTGTGGTTTTGAGTTTTTCAATATATAAATAATGATAGTTCGGACATGTCATAGAATTCGAACTTTGAATAGACTCCATCCATACTATTATATCACACTAATATTATAAATGCGAAAATTTGGATGGATGGATGGATGTTTGTTACTTTTTCACGTCAAAACTACTGAACGGATCGGGCTGAAATTGAAAAATTTGCATACAAGTAATTCTAATCCTGGAATCTAACATAGGCTACTTTCTATACCATAAATCAGTTCCCATGGGATATAAATCACCTTTAAACGTTTCCATAGAAATAACGCGTGCGATGTCGCGGGCATAAACTTGTACTATTATAAATTTGAAAGTAACTATGTCAGTCTGTCTGTTACCTACCTTTACACGCCTAAAAGGATGGCTGAACGGATCGTAACCAAATTTTGCAGAGAGATAAATGATATCCCAGGAAGGAGTACGACGCCGCGTGCAGCCGCTAGTACAATTATAAACAAAAAAGAATCTACATTTGAAATTTACGTTGGATCGAGTGTTACATTCAAACGAAGAAGTAACCATCTGTTGTGGAGTAAATCTCACCAACAAAAGCAAAAGTAATAAACAAAGGAACACGTAGAGCCATTACGTTGAAAACTTAATCGTTTCGCACATAAAACAAAACCCTTTACGTCTTAATCACCGATGCTACAACGTGAACGTAATGTGTTATTTTGTACTTTCGTAAACATCTACCTACATAAAGGGCCTACCGACGTAGCTAATTTAGTCAACTAAATTGTGAAATATTTTTATAATTTACCTAAATTAATAGGCTAGTTAACTCTTTCTTGAAGTAGGTCTTAAATTATGTACGTGGGTGGATTGAAAAGTACTCGGCCTAACCAAGAAAATAAACACATACTAAATCAGTTATATTTTTATTTTTCTACATAATCACCATCAAGTTCAATACACTTTTGCCACCTCCCCTTCCAAGCATTTAGACCGTTGAAAAAAAATGATTCTTCCTTAGAGTCAAAATATGCGTCTACAGCTGCTTTGACCTCGTCGTTTGTCGAAAATCTTTGACCTCCCAAGTGCTTTTTTAGGTTAGGGAACAGAAAGAAGTCTGATGGTGCCAGATCAGGTGAATAAGGCGGATGCGGTAACAGTTCAAAGCCACAGTTGTGAATTTCAGCCATTGACTGTACTGACGTGTGAACACGGGCGTTATCTTGATGAAACAGGACTTTTCTTCTGAGCATTCCTCGACGTTTTTCTTTTATTTCCTCTCGTAAACGACGTAGTAAGGTGCAGTAGTAATCAGAGTTTATAGTCTGACCCCTTTCAAGATAATCAATCATAATAACACCTTTCGAGTCCCAGAATACTGAAGCCATCACCTTATTTGCCGACAAAATCGACTTAGCCTTTTTAGGGGGTGGTGAATCAGGTCTTCTCCACTGTTTTGATTGTTGTTTTGTTTCCGGTGTACAGTAATGAACCCATGTTTCGTCCATAGTAACAAAGCGATTCAAAAAATCATCTGCATCGGCTTCAAATAACTCCAAACAGTCGCGTGAAATAGTCAATCGCGTCCTTTTTTGTTCAACTGAAAGCAGTCGCGGAACCCACCTCGCAGACACCTTGTGGAAACCCAACTCGTTGACTATGATGTTTTGAGTTCGTTCATAAGAGATGCCTATAATCTCGGCTATCTCTCTAATTTTTAATCTGCGGTCTCCCATTATTAAATCAAGTCCTTTTTTAATATTTTCGTCAGTAGTGGACGTCGAAGGCCTTCCAGAGCGGGGTTCATCTTTCACACTCTCTCTACCACGCTTAAATTCTGCTATCCATTTTTTGACGGATGAATATGACAGAGCACAATCGCCTAATGTACTGACCATGTCATCATGGATGGCTTTTGATGATAGCCCCTTCTTATGGAGGTACTTAATGACGGCACGCTGCTCGATTTGCTTCATTTGCGGAGATTATGTCCGATTGCTTTGTTAATAAATTTATAAAATCACAACTAATTATCGCACACGTTTCGAACTTCACACAATGAACTAGTCTGAACTGAACTAAATAATGTGGGTAGATTTGATTTTTAGAATTGAATGAATCTGTGTTAGGCCGAGTACTTTTCAATCCACCCAGGTATTATTGTCCGATTAAGGGGAAAAATTATTACCATATTTTTTTAGGAGCCAAGAAAACCGCAAAACTTTATTTTAAAATTCTACTTTTAAAAAGTCTACTAGAGGCAAAAAGGGTGCCATTATATATCAGTGCAGATATGCTTTTTTTAATGCCTTTATAATAGTTTTATTTTGTATAGTTTAGGCAGCGAAACGTACTTGCCCTTGGTGGCCACCAAACTCTATTTTCGATTCTCTGTCTAAACTATACAAAATAAAACTAATATAGAGGCATTAAAAAAAAGTAATTTTTGTAAGTAACGTAATTTTTGGAAATTCCTTTCTTAAACGTGATAATTAGATAAAATAGGTGGCGGCGCTAGTGTGCCCCTCACACGCAGGCAGCGCCTTAAAGAAAAAACAGAAGGAATCTGCTAGAAGAATTTTAGAAATTGGAATCTAATGCTCTTCTCGTTAGAACTTCCTCACCTGCCCTCCCCGTTGGATATCCCTTAGTCGCCTCTAACGATTCTCGCTGGAAGAATAAAGGTGGAGCAAATTTTAAGCCGGCACCACACAGCTAACAAGAACAAGGCACATAAACTAAATATAAATTATTGAGTCATGCTATATAAAAAATAATACCAAAAAATACCCGATAAATAATCATTAATCATGCCATGTAGAAAAAACATTAGCAATAAAAAGCTCTCCTAATTGCGTTCATTTTACAGAGAAGTCAAAGAAATCTTCTTAGAATATTTTCTGATTCAATCAGGTCAAGACAGCAATTACTGAATTATTACTCAATCAAAAGCTGGCCTTAGAATTTGATATTGGAACGTCATTAAAATAAGTAACCGGAAGTCCCCTTCATCGTTTCCTTCCGTTGATTCTGTCAATTAATCCCAATGATGGCGTAGGCTGTTACGCAATTTTAGGGTATCTATCAAATGTCTTTCAGAATTCTGTGGAATACCGGATTATTATTTATTATTATTTTAATCGTTCCTATTTTTTATTATGATTTGTTGCATTTTATTTCCGTATCTCATAGCATTATCTGTCTTGAAATCTTTTAATAGAAAAATAGTTAATCTAACATGGTTTTTAATTTATTTTTAAAACAAAACCTTGACATTTTTGACGAATTCAGTGGCGCAGCGAGCAAAGTTCGATGTCTGAGGGTATAGTCTTATCTCGTGTCTAAAGTAGGTACCTAATTCGAAACAAAAAAAAATAGCATATTGGAGAATTGAAATAAATAAATAAATAAAATCTGGACCAGTCAGGTAAAGTAATACCCTGAACCTTGCATACAAAAATACTCTTGCTTGGCTACTTTTTTTATTTCGGTCAGACATTAGCGACAATCGTACTTAGCTTAATGAACAACTTCATTAATATTCGACCCTCTTTTCTAAGGAAAAGCTTGTGCATAGAAACTGTTACTGAATTTATGTAAGTACGCCACTGTGTTGGAAAATTAAATTAAAATTGAAATTTAGAGAGGCACTTAGGAATAGTTTGATACATTTTAATCAAATTAGAAAACTTTAGCAGGCCCGAAGACATCAATGTCTTCTAGGAGACTGGTCGAAGGCAACTGGTGTCCGGAAGATGTATGACGGCGATACTGCGGGAGGCTTTTGGACAACCACAGACATAGCATGAGTTACATAGAAAAATATGACAGTCATTAATGTTAAATGTTTCTCTACGAGTAGAATTTAATGCCAATTTTCTGGCCTGGAAACCACGTGAAAGCTCATAGTACGATCAAGTAACTTTATGTACTTGCTCACTCAACCAACCTTTAGGACGTAGCTGTAACCTGTAACTCAACCTGTGTGCCGTGTGGTACCTACCGTGTATGCAAGGAACGCATGCATGGAACATGGCGCTGATTTAAAATCTACTCCCATCGGGTAGGTGGTCACCGAGGGGTTGGGATACCGGATCTAAGAAAATAAGTATGTTCCTATACTTATATATCATACATTATTCATGGGTTCATACATTATTAAAATAAATAAATAAATAATGCTGGACAATTCACAAAACCTTATTTAGCCCCAAGCTAAGCAGAGCTTGTGTTATGGATACTAGATAACTGATATACTAATACAATACGCTACATAGACAGATATTTTTTTATTATACACAGAAACATCCAGAACACCAAGAAATATCTGCAGTTCGTACAAACATTTGTCATGAGGCGGGAATCGACCTCGCAACCTCCTGAGTCTTATAATTATTTCGTTTCAATACACTGTGAAGTTTTGACTCCCCTCACATTGCCAATGATTACCCTAAGGAAGCTGAAAAGAGTCTATAGGAAGCTGTACAAGATTAGATTTTTATATTTAAAGCGTTCCTTTTATTGCCGGGCTCAAGATGAGAGCGATTTTATTCGAGCGCACGTTATTTTTGATTAAGTACGATTTAAATGAGATATTTTTACTGTTGACTTCATCATAACTTTTATGGAATCTGTATCTATTCTAATTTACAAGAGTTTCAATTTTATTGTAAGTATTTATGAGTATTTACCTATTTTTAACCCCCGACGCAAAAAGAGGGGTGTTATAAGTTTGACGTGTCTGTCTGTGTATCTGTGTATCTGTCTGTGGTATCGTAGCTCCCAAGCGGATGAACCGATTTTCGTTTAGTTTTTTTTGTTTCATAGATAATTTTATCCCGAGTGTTCTTAGCCATGTTTCATGAAAATCTGTTCAGCCAATAAACGTTAACGGGTTTTTTAAAATTTTAATTTTGTCTTGTTCAATACAATAATGTGCCTATAATATGAATTACAATAATATGAATTGTCATGAGGCGGGAATCGACCCCGCAACCTCCTGACATTTGCTCCCCTTGGAGTCGAGACCCTAGGTCCGTGGGGTACCGATGATCTTCGGGTTTTCAAAAAACTATCTGAGCGTCTGGTCGAAGCGACGCGTCACCCGAGAGCTGGTGAATATCTGGCACAGCGTATCAGCATTGCCATACAGCGTGGCAATGCAGCCAGCGTCTTGGGGACGCTTCCGACTGGTGTTGATATGGATCAGTTGAGCTATCTGTAGACTGTTTGCAACAGTCGGCAGTTAGCTCAATTGTTTCAATTGTAAATACTAGTATAATTTTCTTTGTGAATAAATGTCTTCTTAAAAATAAAAATAAAAATAAAAAAATAAAAAAATAATGTGCCTATTCTGAAAATTCTTTCTCTATTGTATGGAGAATAATCCAGAGATTTCCAATGAAAAATGTATTCCCTAAGTTTCTTCAAAACAAAAAATTTATAAAATACATATTTTTTATACCGTGTTTCTGTGGTAATTACTTACGTAATGTTAGACTCTTTTACTTAAACAAGGCTTGAAATGTGTTTATTATTCTAGAACGTAAATAAACATTTTAATAAAGTGAAAGCCCATCTATTGTTAGTCTTAAAAAGTTTCACCCTAAACAGCTTAGCATAATTTAAAACAAAATTTAAATTTTTAACTCGAATGCACACTAGGAGCTTATTGTACTTCGTACGCTTAGTTTCAAAAACTATGGCTTTATTCAGTCCATTGCAAAGGACTTATAAATTAAAGTGCAAGGTGCATCAGAATCATATCAAAAACACATAATTGGAACTCTTTATTTTTGTTACTGTAATCTTCTAAATTGGTTTTGCAAAATTATTGTGTTAGTTTCTCAGAAAAAAACTATGCAAAAAGCGTCTTTGTACTTTCAGGGCTTTATCTCAGATGTAGTAAGAATGTACCAATTAGGAGGCACATTTCGTGTCTTTGTCGAATAATTTTTGCCCACTTTGGGACTCGATTATTTCACAAGTAATATCAAAACTTAAAAATTACCTTTTCAGTTTCCATGAATGTACGTCATCACACTTCACACTAATATTATAAAAGTTTGGATGGATGGATGAATGGATGGATGTTTGTTACCTCTTCACGCCAAAACTACTGAACGGATCAGGTTGAAATTTTGCATACAGGTAAGTCTAACCCTGGAATCAAACATAAGCGACTTTTTATCCCATAAATCAGTTCCCATGGGATAGAAATAACCTCAAATCGTTTCCATAGAAACAACGAGCGTGCGAAGCCGCGGGTAGAAGCTAGTAGGTCATAATTTTTTTTTTTTCTTTTTCACTCGTGCTGGTTTGCTGCAGCTGCGGCGAGCGCGTGTCGTATGGCAGAGACTAGGCAGTGAATGGACTAACCGAAAGGTACTCAATCTACTTGCTCTCGAAAGAAGGGCTATTTTGGGCCCCTCTTCCTTAAGCTTTTTAATTCCACGTGTACAGTATGATTTATATTTGCAAATGTTTACATTGTCCTGCACGGCTGCTTCAAAATTCAAGTTCTTTATACAGTAAGCTCGAGCTTTATTTTAATTTTATTCAGTTACAAGCTCGGACTTTTGTTTTATTGTAGTAGTTTTTCCTGAAATATGGGCTTGTTTTGAAAATGTAAAGGTTATCGTGCAAGCACGCTTTTATTTTTACCTTTTGGATTAGGCTTGCAAAAGAAACTGGAATACAGGCAAATACGAGGAAAACATTTTTGTAATGGCTGTTTAATATTTCAATAGGAATATAAAAAAATATTGCTTTATCTACATTTTACACCACAATCCTAAATCTCCTAAATCTATCCCTAAAACAACCAGCGCTGTATTTATTGTGTTATTTTTAACCCCCGACGCAAAAAGAGAGGGGTGTTATAAGTTTAAACGTGTCTGTCTGTGGTATCGTAGCTCCCAAACGGATAAACCGATTTTCGTTTAATTTTTTGACGTGACAACGTCTCATAATTCGATAGAGCCGGCTGCACGCACGAAAAAACATGACGTCATGCGGCGTTACCTCGCACTGAGGCGTTCCATGTAAGGCTTGAAGTGCAAGCGAGAGCGCTCGACATCCGTCTCTCTCCTACTTGAGTGAGCGATGCGTCTGCGTGGACAGCTGCTATACTATAGTACATTTACATGTTTTGATCGAGTATCAAATGCTACCATTCCATCAGTATTTTCTTAAGACGTTGTCACGTTCAACTATCGTCAGTAAACCTATTTTTTTGTGTCATAGATAATTTTATCCCGAGTGTTCTTAGCCATGTTTCATGAAAATCTGTTCGGTCAATAAACGTCTCGGCGGGTTTTTAAAATTTTTAATTTTGTCTTGTACACTCAAACATTTCTATAAATTAGAATGACACTAGATTATCGAGATGTAGGTACATAGTCGTTAATGATTATATCGGGTATTTATCGCGTACCTTTTGTTTTATTTCCTCTACGTTTCTACCGCGTTACAGCGATCGTGGTCACGGGGCGGCAACGTAGGGGAAATAAAACAAAAGGTACGCGATAAATACCCGATATAATCATTAACTATGTTAACAAAACGCGAAAGTTTAAAAAGTTTTGTACATACCTATGCCCTAAAGCTATGGCTATGGCGCTCATTAGGGTAGGCCTATGTCCAGAAGTGGACTAATATAGGCTGATGATGATGATGATGCCTTAAATAAAAGCTGGTATGGCGCTATACCCAAGCTACAATAACTAAGCCTCCAGCTGCTTACAAAATACTATCCAATATCACATTACCCAGAACTCCCGTTTTTGTTCACTTCATCTGATAGGCATTTCGGCAAAAACAATAACGTCATACACAGATTACGGTGTAGTAGGGGCTATGAACAATCACTTCCATTATACCAAATAGTTACAACACAATGTAATGAATAGCCCATAGACATTCGTAGCCACACTACTTTTTTGTGGGTGCCCTAACTGGGAATAAAATAGGTGCCGTAAATGTGGTGCCCTAAAAATCGATTCCGAAATGGGAATGCTTCTAACTATCACACTATCACATCACACTAATATTACAAACCCGAAAGTTTGGACGGATGTATGGATGGATAGATAGATGGATGTTTGTTATTTCTTCACGCCAAAACTACTGAACGGATCGGGCTGAAATTTTGCATACAGAATCTACGCCTGAAATAAAACATAGGATACTTTTTATCCCATAAATCAGTTCCCATGGAATAGAAATCACCTTTAAACGTTTCCATAGAAACAACGCGTGCGAAGCCGTGGGGAGAAGCTAGTAAGATGATAAAAGTGGCAGCGCTAGTGTGAGTCGGGATAACCTTAAAAGTATGTTAGACTTACCTGTATACAAAATTTCAGCCTGATCCGTTCAGTAGTTTTGGCGTGAAGAGGTAACAAACATCCATCCATGCAAACTTTCGCATTTATAATATTAGTGTGATGTGATTATTGCGTTAAACATAGGCAGAGATGCGAAGTTGCTCTTGGTGGCCAGCAAACTATGTTTCCGCATCTCTGTCTAAACTATCCTACTATTATAAACGCGAAAGTTTATAAGTATGGATGGATGTTTGTTACTCTTTCACGTAAAAACTACTGAACGGATCGGGCTGAAATTTTGCATACTATTATTGTAATCCTGGAATCAAACATAAGCTACTTTTTATCCCATACATCAGTTCCCGTGGGATATAAATCACCTTTAAACGTTTCCATAGAAACAACGCGTGCGAAGCCGCGGGGCGCAGCTAGTACAAAAGAAAACTATTACAGCGGCATTTAAAAAAAGCTTATGATAATTATCACAAACCGACGAACGCATGTTTGAAAAATCCCTTGTTTAACGTAATAATAAGATAAAATAGGTGATAATGTGAGTCGGGGTGTCGCCTTAATCCAAAAACGCGTGTAAATCGGTTTGCAAGAGCTTGTAATATAAAACGAGATTTATATCTTTCTTTGGATTGAAGCTCGCTCCTTCATGAATAAGACCGAGCTGATATTTTAGCAGTGAAGTATCTTTTCTATTCCCGAAAATATTAGACTGATCAAAACCCGATAAACGATTCGGTTGAAGTTAAAGCCACAATGTGTCTTAGCTACATAATAAAACAGCTCATATTAGATAACAACACCCTTACAGTGATATCCAGTAAGCCCTCCTGTATTGTAATAAAGCGTGTTTGGCTACGAAATATTTGATCAGTAAATTGAATTGGATTTGTAATTGAGGTGGATTGAATGTTGAGACAAATAGTTGAGAGATTAATTATCAGCGTATTGTATTAATGAACGAAGCTCAATATTAAACATAGATCAATTAATCTACCTACAATTTTCTGTATCAGGAATTATTCGGTACTTTATATATTATGAATTATTCGGTATTTTATTATTACGTATGTATACTTAAGTATTTATGTGAGTAGCTTACTTTATTATTTTACATGTGTATTTATTTGTCGCAGATGCTTTAACACTCTCGTTGCCTATCGCAGTGAATGTGTTGAAAGGGTTCTGTACAACCTCCTTTCTTATCATGCAATGCGCTTATTATCTATGCGTATCACCAACGTCTATTGTTTGACGTTAGACCAATTCTACGAGAGGACAGAGAACGAACTGCAAGAATCAGCTAAGTGGAATTCTTCAATGATCGTAGCTGAAAGTACTAGGAAGTCATAGAAACCATGTGGAAACGGTCTCGCGATTCGTGTAGTCAAAGGCCCTAGCCTTGTGTCTGTCTTTCGAGCCCTATTTTCAACTGAAATTACCCAATTATGCCCACAAGGCCAATTACCTACTCCGTTATATTTATGTTAATGTTACGACTTATTAATTGTATTTTTCTTTGTTCTTTTCGCACTACCTACTAATGTTGTTCACACTACCCAAATGATAGCAGGTAGAGAATGCTATTTAGCATTATGTTCGCCAATGTACAACTTTTGTTCGATAAAGTATATTCTTTCTATCTATCTGCAATTGATTTATTTGCGGTATTTTTCTATGTTCTTTCCGCACTTTCTTTTCGAACTAACTACTAACGTTGTTCACACTACCCAAATGTTAGCAGGTAGAGAATGCTATCTAGCGTTATAAGGTTTTTTGTTATTACAGTGCTTAACCCCACACTCAGGGTGATTTCTAAGAAATGATCTATTTATATAGCGTTATGTCCGCCTATGTACAACTTTTGTGCAGTAAAGTAAATTCTATGTATCTATCTACACTTCATTTACAAGCATATGTAAATTAAGTGTAGATAGATACCCCAGCGCACAGAGGTCACTGCTGAACATATGCTTTCCCTAACCAGGGAGGTTTTGTTATTATCACCACGCGTGACAGGTGGTTTGGTGATTCCCCTTCGCTGGGGCTTATGACATTATTAGTTATTGGTATAAGGCATCGCAGTGGAGACTGATTCACTAACTTGCACCATGATTCATGTCCCAACTGTTCGACGAATCGTGGAAATGCTATACTCTTGATTCTGCAACTCGCTCCACTTCTAACTCAGGTTAGTTTTAGTACAGGCAGCTAAAATAAAGTCAGTAAAAGGCAAGACGCATATTTTCGATACCGACCTGGCCTTCCACTAGCCACAAGCCACAAGCCTACCCTTATTTTGGTATTGTTATAGACATAAATGACATCCCTTTTACTGACTGATTAATTCGGTCTAAAACACTGTACTGTTACTGGACCTTTTGATGTATACATTTATTATTATTTTTATACACTAATTTATTCTTAAATCTCGGTATAAAATATATGTTTTCATATGGAATTTTTTTATTAGAAATATCTCTTATTACGGTGACACTGATTTTATAAAATGCATTAAAAAATAACTTGATTAGACGTTGCTCTATGCACTATTATTTCAACCATTCCTTAGGTACATCATTCTCCACGATACTTAACTATCTACTGCCTTCCACATTAATAACATCTACCTCCATCGTCTTCCACTGTAATTATCGAGCTAATTAACCACACCACTATATCCCGTGCACCACTCGAGCCGGAACATTTTACGGCGGATATTTCATTATCCGCATGCACTATAGATATTTTACACAAGCGTAGCTTGTTTCGAAACAGCCAGACAAAGATATTCATAAAAATTATCGTAAGGAAAGCTGTGTTTACATAGTGAGTCAAATAAAGCACGTAATAGGGAGCCAAGGATTTGACTCTACATTTGAAAACTACTCGGTCACAATATCTGTGCACCTCACGCCATACAAAATGTTTGAAGTGTTATTTTATTGTCCTTTGTCCTTCGTTTGACCGTAACCTCACGTGATGGAAAGTGACGATGTAGCCGACGATGTAACACGAAGGTCGAGAAGATACCTATTAACGCTTGTCTTGAAGAGACCAGGTTATAATTGGCCGGAAGAACAGCAGCAGGGAGCGTGTTCCTAACCCCAGCGGTGCAAATGATGAAGGTGGAAGAATATCGTTTAGTGCGAGTGGACGGTATAAGTGGAAGGGCGATGGTGGGATCAGGTCATGTAGTTCCTGTGTGCATTCTCCGAAATGTATCCTATAAAAGATCGAGAGACAAGCGACCTTGCGGCGGTGTTCGAGACTTTGGACCATAAAGTCTGTTTTTTATAACTGTAAAGAGAATAGATGAGCTATCCCCTTTTATAATATTGTAAATATTGATCTTAAGCTAATATTGCCAGAATTTTAAACTGTTTAGATTCAAGGAAGGTCTGTAGGTTTTGTAGAACATCTCCTAACGGTATATTTACAGGAACTTGTGGTGTTCTGAGTTTCATGGTGGTCAATACGGTAAAATAACTCCTTTACTGTAGCCACGATTCCACGATAACCACGATTCTTTGAAAAGTAAGCCAGCTGTTCTATAGGCCCTCGCTCGTGGTTCGAGGCTTTATCAAATAAAGCATGTAATAGCTGACGCATTTTCATGGCATGCACCGGCGTTTGCGCCCAGCCTGTAGTCTGCAGGGTTTAATTGAGCGAAAACTCTATATTTTTCGGCAAAATGCTTATGAGATAAATTTGGGGGGGAGTTTGTAGTGGGTTTTAGTTCAGATTTTACCGTACTGCATAACTATTAATTATTTTTCAGCTATTTTAAATTTATTTATGGTTTACGCAAAAAAATTGGCTTCGAAATAGTTATCAGTCAAAGCCATCAGAGATGCTCGGAACGCAAGAGAATTTAGGGATGTTGAACAAAATCACGTTTATATTTTGTTATTACAACAAAACTGATTGAACGACATAATTGACACAACAAAAGCCATCACCTGTCAAGAAACTCAAAGACCCGAAAACAAAAGCCAAGCAATCAAAAACAAAAAGCCATCAGCGAAGTCATTCCTCGCTCATCAGATCTGATCTTTAGTCGGAATTAGGTCAGCGACCTACACCTTTCATGTTTCTCCAAGCAATTTCCTCTAATAAGAGAAGTTCCGGCTGGCTAGGGAAACAAAAGGTGGTCGGGTGAAACGCGAGCATGCTGGAATAGGCTCGTTAACTTTTCAATTTTCCGACGTAAGCCGAGTAATAGTGCGGGCGTAGTGAACCTGATGCAGTAGAAAGGGTCAGCTTAAATGATTTGATGTTTGTAAACTACTTTGGCCTAGAATTTATTGACTGCTTCATTTTGATGCTTACCCTGTCATTTATGCATATAGGTAATATTTTGTAATTTTATTCCGGTTCTGGGTGTTTTCTATTACATCAACAATTATGGACTTACATAGGTACCTTTTATTCTCATCTTATCTTCTAGTACCATCACACAAGCTCTGATTTTTATGGGACAAAAGTTGAATAAAACTTATCTAGAAATCAATTACTATTTGATATTTTTCTAGTAAGATATCTCACCTACAAAACTCTACAACGTAACCAATATTTTCTTCAGATTCGAATTATAAATCTAATCGAATCTTTGAACCGCAAGTCAATTTAAAAGATCTCCTTTGAGATTGGTTGTAGTTATTTGCTGTGAGATTGCGTTATTTGCTTCAGATTAACCAGTTATATTCTCTTTTGAAGTGCTTCTGTAGTAATTTTTAAGTGAAATGATTTTAAAGATATAAATATTGAGCTTCGTAATACTAAATTAGTTAGCTTTTAAAGATATTAAAATTACAAGTAAATGAAAGTTTACCACGAATTCGACGGGACTTCAACCTACATCTTTCCATTTATTGTATTATGTATATCAGTTATCTAGTACCCATAACACAAGCTCTGCTTAGCTTGGGGCTAGATAATGCTGTGTGAATTGTCCAGCATTATTTATTATTTATTTATTTATTTAGGTACATTCACAACGGATACCTTGAAGTCACCAAGACCAAAAGTAGCAATCCTAGATTACTGTTAATGAAACTAGTGAGAATAATACGATGTTTAGAAGTATTGTCTTTCAGAACCCATAACGCAAGGTCTGCTTTGAAGCTAAGTCATGTGATATGACACGTCCAGCATTACGTTTTTTTATCATTGTTCTTGTTGTTCTTCTGTAGACACTAATAAACATTACCCTGTGTCCCGGCGCCTACTATCAAGGTAGTCCCATTATTTACTGGTACATAGTGTAGCACTAAACGACCTGTAGACACGTAGCCCATTTTATTAGCTACGAGATGGTTACGGTGCTACGAACTGCTACGATTCTTGCTACGAACTCCTACGATTGCTGCTACGTAACGCTACGAAACTTGTTCTAAGAAAGCATTCATTTAACGCATTCACTGCCCAGCCTCGGCGGTGCGACCCGCAGGGGCGCGCCGCCGCCACAAGATTGTCGAGAGGCTCGTCTGCGTCTTGGGCCATGAAAGTGTTAACGGTTATTCTACGTCGTGTTCGTGTTGTTATTATTAAGCTACTGAGTCATTATAATAAATGAGTCATTATAGAGCAGGGGAACTTTGATACGAAAATCAATTTCATAGTCACGGAGTATCGGATTGAATTCATTAGATCAAATTGCCGTTTTAAGGGGATGATAATTGCTCGCTCAAATTTTCGCTTGACTGACATCAATGGAAAGCCATAAATATTTGTATTTACGCTTTTGCTCGGCATGTTAATATCAGAAAATGATCCAGAAAACGAATATCTATCTACTAGTTGAGACTTTATTTGAAATACTATTTACTCCATTTTGTTCTCCATAATTCAGAAACAATTTACTTTTTTATATTACTTATTCATTATATAATTAAAAAATAACTTACAGCTAGCAGCTACCAGATACATTTCTTTCAATTTCCGTTCTTCTTAATGATTATTATAATCATTTCTGAGCATAAACTTAACGATTATTTTTGTTGGTCCTATTTTAAGTTACACCGGGTTATACACAATTCAAGTACAAACTTGTTTACAAGATACTTTTAAATGCGTCCGTCCTTTCGTTTTCTAACAAGGAAAAAACAAGTTGAGTGATGTTCAACTTTCTCTACAACACTTAACCCTTAATGAGCTACGTGACATTTCGTCCCAGAATGGACAAACAACCTCCTACTTGACGTTTCTAGGTCTCCTCCCTGCTTCCCGTTCCGTTACCGGGATAGCATTTGCTTATTTTTTTTTTGTAATTATAAACTTTGCAAAATATTTGCATGATTTGCTTTGTGGAAATGTTTAATTAGCCATTAGTTACCTACCATTTCTGTTATTATAGTTACCTAGCTGTTAGTTTCCCTAAAAAAGACTTTTTTAGCAGAACAGATTTTCATGAAACATGGCTAAGAACACTCGAGATAAGATTATCTACGACAAAAAAAAATCTATACGAAAATTGGTTCATCCGTTTGGGAGCTACGTTACCACAAACAGATACACAGACAGACACGTTAAAATTATAACATCTCTCTTTTTGCGTCAGGGGTTTATTTATTTATTTATTTATTGGTTATACAAAATCCACAGCCCTTAATTAATACAAATATTATACATTATCAAGACTTACGGCCAATAACGGATTTACTTTTTATACACTATTATTTATAAAACAGACAGTCAGATGACATAGGTACCCACATTAGTTATAAATAAACTTACACTCTAACTCTAATAACACTTCTCAAAATAAAAACTGATTTCTTATACTTACAGAATAGAGTTACATAAATTGAACCAAGTTTTAAATTAATACAAAAACATGAAATTATGTGGTTAACTTAGGTACACTAGCATCCTCCTCCATCATTCTAATTATTGCATTTCTAAATATTCTCTTTTCATTGTGAAAAATATCTGCTTTATTGAACTCTTTGTTATAATTTTTCTGTAACCTATTGACTATAGAAAACTGCGCATAGTTCGTAGATGATTGCGAGACAGCAAATAATTTAGCACCAGTGTGCCTGGTGCGAAACATTGGGGTAGAAAAACGCAATACTCTACTGGTAAGTTCTGGACAATCGATATTCCCTTTGCACAGACCATGGAGAAATGTCATATCTAACAGGGATCGTCGATTTTGAAGGCTCATTAAATTGTGAAAGGTACAGGACTCATTATAGTTTTCTGAGTAAAAGTGTTTTTTATAATTAATGTATTTAATAAATTTATTTTGTATTTTTTCTAAATCGTGTATGTATGTTATATAATGTGGATTCCAAACAGTACTACTATATTCTAAAATACTTCTTACATATGAAAAATAAAGTTGTTTAAGACACTTTATATCAGAAAAGGGTTTGGTAACGCGTCTGATAAAACCAAGGCTTTTATAGGATTTATTTATAATGCTCTCGATATGTTCTGAGAATGATAACTTGACATCAAGTAAGATACCTAAATCGCGTACCAGATCCACTTTATTAATGTTCATTCCACTCAATTGATACTGGAACTTAATGGGTTTTCGTTTCCGTGTGAATGATAATGTGTTACACTTGCTCGTGTTAACACCTATTCGATTACGTTTATAATATTCTCCAAGTTCATCAAGGTCGGCCTGAAGTTTAATACAGTCAGATATATTATTAATTTTCATAAAAACTTTTGTGTCGTCTGCGTACATTAGAAATCTAGAGTATTGGAAACATTTACCAACATCATATAGGTAGCAAGCATACAAGAGTGGGCCCAGAATAGATCCTTGTGGAACGCCAGATGTTATTTCAATATAATCAGAGCAAGAGCCACCTACGACAACTGCCTGTGATCTCTTCAATAAATACGACTCCACCCATCTTAATAAGTTACCCTGAATGCCCAGCTCATATAGTTTATGTAAAAGTATCATGTGATCTACACGATCGAAGGCCTTCTCAAAATCTGTGTAAACCACATCCACTTGTGAGCCTCCATCCATGTTGGTAGCGACATAATCGATAAAAACACCCAAATTGGTCGTGGTAGAGCGCGCTTTCATAAAACCATGCTGTTCAGATGGAATAGAAGATGAAACAACGGGGTATATATGTGTATGTACTGTCCTTTCTATTAACTTACTCAGCACATTAAGGATTGAGATTGGTCTATAATTTTCTATCGAGGTTTTGGAACCTTTTTTGTGAACCGGGACGATATGAGCTTGTTTCCAATTTTTTGGAAAATGACCATCGGAAAATGACCTACTAAAAAGTAATGCGATGGGAATAGCTAATGTTTTTGCGCAGTTGAAGAAAAATATTGGTGGCAGACCATCATCACCTGAACCTTTGGTAATGTCCAGATTTCGCATAAGCTTTAGCGCTTCAGCTGGAGTTATGTTTATGTTGGTTATCAAATTTAAATGAGAGCTATCCCGTGCGTGTGATTTGGAATTGACACTAGTTGAGGCGGGTATACTAAAATTCCCTTTGAAAAATGTATTGAACGCTGTACATATGTCAACCGGGTTGTTAAGCTGGTTATCCCCATAAGTCATTTGTTGGGGATAATTAGTTGTACTTTTCCTCTTAGCTTTAACATAACTCCAGAAAGCTCTAGGGTTTAACTTAATTTTCTGCTCAGCAAATTGTATATACGATCTGTGACATTCTTCTTGTAATATCTTCTGTCTTTTCCTAAGTTCTGAAAAATCTAGATAATCCCTAGGATTTCCATATTTCTTCCAGTTCGCGTGAACTTTATTTTTTTCTTTAATAAGTTTAATAAGTGCCTTATTGTACCAAACTGGGTAGGAGTAAGTACCTCCACAATGAACTTTAGGTACATATCTATTTATTAAACTTTTAATAATTGAATAAAAATTATCAGTCACGTCATCCAAGCTATTCATGGTGGTAATAAAGGACCAGTCTTGTTCTGAAAGTGACTTGTTGATTTTAGCAAAATCAGCGCGCTTAAAAAGATACTTCGTTCTAAACCGTGTCTTTATTAACGGAATTAATAAATCAGTTGCAGTGATATGTAGAGCTGGGTGATACAAATCCTCGGGAACAACAGAGAAACTAGATTTTTTTATATCAATAGGAAAAGCAGAAAAAATTAAATCAAGTGTATTGTTACTGGCATTTTTAAGTGAATTATATTGTGATAGGCCTATATAACTCAAATACGATAGCAGATCCGATGCGGCAGTCTGTACATCAACACAGCCTTTCTTAATAATCTTAGGTTCATCGGTCGCCCAATCTATACAAGGTAAATTAAAATCTCCAGCTACTATAAATAAATCATTGGGGTGCTTTTCATGTACACAGTTAATTATTTCAATTAAGGAAGAGATCCTAGAGGGTAGTCTTGCATTGGGGGGTATATAAGTTAGGACAATATGAATGTCACTACTACTGCCAGTAGCTCTGGCTGGTATTGTAACCCAAACGCATTCAGGGTCATCACGTTCCCATTCCGGCCTGCGCCGTGCCTGTAGTTCGGGTCGACATAAAACCATAACCCCACCACCCAATGACTTACGATCGCTTCGAAATATATTATATTTGCTATCACACAATTCTGCGTCAAATATACCATCGTGCAGCCAAGATTCCGCTATCATTAATATATCCGAGTCACTGAGTAAAACATTATTATAGAACACATCAACTTTTGTCCGTAGGCCTCTAACATTCTGATAAAAAAGTTTAAGTTGTTTAGGTTTGTTATCCATTGTTATAATAAATATTATAACACAAATGGTAGCTGTGCTTGATAAGAGAGGGGTAAACGATAGTAATATAGTTGTCTCTAATTCCATATTTATGTGATTCTATGTATTTATCTAAGTCAGAATTAGAACAAAGAGGAGCAAATATCTGAACGATTAATAATGCATTAAATATATCATTATAGTAATAGAAGATGAGGATGCAAGTATTATGGAAGAACTTTTTAATTACAAGTAACATAGTAATAACTATTGTAGAGATTAACAAAATAGTACAAATATGAGATACTGGAGAGAACAAAGCAATTGGATTACCAGTTAAGCCGGTCAATACGTCATTTAAACAATTTTGGAGAGATCCGATGAGCACGTAATAGGTATAGGAGGAGATGCCTCGTTTCTTCGAACATATATGCGACAGTTTTTTGTCCACACATATTTGAAGTTGTACTCCCTAGCTCTTTGCTTGCATGTGCTTAGCAACATTTTATTTTCTCTAATTAGGTGCTCATTTATAAATACTCGATGAGGCTCCCCACCCAGCCCCAACTCCCTAGCACAAATATTACGATGTTTACGACCAGCAGCTACAAGACGGTCCTTGATAACACGTTGCTTGAGTCGGACAATGATTGAACGAGGAGCTCGTTGAGCGCTTGCAGCATGCCGTGGTTGCACGCGGTGCGCAAACTCTACATCTGATGCTTCTAAAGGAGCGCCAATATGATGTGCAATTTTTAAAATAATATCAGGTGTAATTTCATCCTTAATCTCCGGAATTCCAGTAACCTCGATATTCTGCATTCTCGACCACTGGGCTTGTTTCATGCTCTCTTCCTCAAGCACCTTGATCCTCGCCGATTGAGACATACTGGCATCTCTAAGGGCTTTATTCTCCTCCTTAGTACTCTTTAGTTCAGAGCTAGTCGAACCAAACAATTTCTTCAATTCAACCAGTTCACTTCGCAATTCATCATACTGCTTGCTCACAAATGACAAGGACTCCTGGTAACCCTTGCCTTGAACTTTTAGTTCGTTGATCTGGTCCGACAATCCATTGACACACGATTCAATAACCAGTCTTAGGTCTTGTTTATCAGCCTTTAGCATCTCCTTCATCTTTTCTTCAGTAATGTATAAAGGACTAGGTGATGGCGATGGCTTTCTTCGCGATTTAACACTCTCAATGTTACTGCCAGACAACAGGGCCTTGCCTTCCGAATCGCTCTTATCAATGGGCTGCAAATTACTAGACGAAGAGGCACGAACAGGTGTATCAGAATTGTCAGTCTTTGGTAATTTACAGATGCATTCCGAACATTTCCATTTACGTTTAGTTTCATCATTCAGACCTCTAAAGCGCTTCGGAGAGAGATTTGCACACTGTAGGTCGTACTTCTGACTACAACACGTGCATTTCATGAATTTTTTGTCGCTTATGACGGCTTTACAGCCCTCACAAGTTGGTTTCTCCATCGTTTAGGAACAGCACCTTAATAAGTTATGTGAGCAAAAGAGCGACCTGCACGAAAACGCACTGCAAAAGTGTAAGCTCAATAAAGGCGAAGCGCGATGAAGTTGACGGCAAGCTGCGGCGGCGGCGCGGCCGATGGTCACGAGCTACGTCACAGAGTGCGATGCGCGAGTTGTCGTAGGTCAGGGACTCGCTTAGCTGCATAGGTTATTATAAATGTTTTTGATGGTTACTCACTGGCTTATCACCGTATTTTCGTAGAAACTACACAACCATAAAGCCCACTTCCTAAGCTTTCGAATGATATAAAATACTTTTAACAAACTGTATTTTGAACACGTAATTTTGAATAATATTCTGCTAAATGTTTATAACGTGGTTACACTCTGACTGTCTCGCATTACGATTAAAAAAACCAATCGTGGTTAAAAACAACCAATCGTGTCTCGAGTAAGTTCATGTCGAGATTGTTGTGCGACTTTATTTTGACACTAGATATTGGTTGTTTTTCACAAATTGGCTTCGGTCCCCTCACTGTTTTTTTGTTAAAGATTCTAATAGCCTACATTCCGTTTGTACTTACCCTTTACGACGAAATAGTTCCTTTCTCGTCCCTGTTACGTCGCTGATAGGTGTGAACAGAGAGTTGAGGGGATATTTAATTTGCGCAGTCATTGTCTTGTTTTGTAAACTGTTTTATGAACACTTTTCCAACTTGGATCTTAACTGTTCTAAGTTTAGTTGTTTTTCGGGCCTTTTTCTTTTCTTGGTGTCTATGTGTTATACTAAAACCAGTTCAAAAAATGATTCATAAATTAATTAAAATTGCACGATTTTTTGCTTCAGTGTGTCTCCGTTACCACAAATAATGATAGACAATCCACACAGCATCATCTAGCCCCAAGCTAAGTAGAACTTGTGTTATGGGTACTAGATGAATGATTATACTTAACTAGCTTCTGCCCGCGGCTTCGCACGCGTTGTTTCTATGGAAAAGTTCAAACGTAATTTCTATCCCATGGGAACTGATTTATGGGATATAAAGTAGCCTATGTTTGATTCCAGGCTGCAAAATTTCAGCTCGATCTGTTTAGTAGTTTTGGCGTGAAGACGTAACAAACATCCATCCATCTACCTATCCATCCAACCATACTTTTGCATTTATATATAGTGTGATGTTAGTGAGATATAATACATTACGTACAAATATATGATTTATTGTATATAGAAAATACTCAGAACAACCGGAACCAAAATTTGTAGATCGTAATGACATTTGTCCCAAGACGGGAATCGAACCCCCAAACCGCGGCAGGCGGATCTTCGTCCGCCGTGATACATCGGTCTTTAGCTACCCACACAGCATCAAAGTAAAAGAAGGAAAAGAAACGTTTAAACAAAAATTCGACATTAAAAAGGAATTTAAAATTATGTCCATTGTCATCCATCTTCCATTGTTTCAAGTAACAAAAGAAGTATTTTCGAACAACCAGCGAATTTTCAATTCCTCCAACTGTTTAAAATCATTGAATTTCACCAATTTTAATTATCTTTATTCAATGAAACAAATTCACGATAATAATGTATTTTCCAAAAAGTAAAAAACCCTATTTACCTTCGAACTTAATAGATGGTGCAGAAAATTTGCGGAAGAATAGAAATTGTCATTCAATTCAGTCCGAAGTGAGACTAACCGGGGGTTTAGTTAAGAGGGATCTTAGACCCGAGTTCACCAACAGATGGTTAAATTTTAAACACTTGTTTTAACTTTTTGACGTGACAACGTCTTATAATTCGATAGAGCCGGCTGCACGCACGAAAAAACATGACGTCATGCGGCGTTTCCTCGCTATGACGTCATGCAGCGTTACCTCGCTCTGAGGCGTTCCATGTAAGGCTTGAAGTGCAAGCGAGAGCGCTCGACATCCGTCTCTCTCCTACTTGAGTGAGCGATGCGTCTGCGTGGACAGCTGCTATACTATAGTACATTTACATGTTTTGATCGAGTATCAAATGCTACCATTCCATCAGTATTTTCTTAAGACGTTGTCACGTTCAACTATCGTCAGTAAACCGACTTTACAGACAACCAATTTTTTTTTAACATAAGTTTTCATATACCTACTAAACGTCAACCGACGAAGCAGCCTAATTGTCCAATCATCTGTTAGTGAAAATCATTCCAAGTTTGGTTGAACAATTTTTAACCATATTTTTCAGAGAGAAAGCAATGTTATCAATCAAACCTTATACGTAGTAATTTTCACGTTTTCCAACAAAACATAATTTACGATTGACATGAAGATAAAACTCAAACATTATCCAAACTCGCATTAGCTTTAAGCTAATATCAGTCCATTAAATTAAGTGGCATTTTTACATGATAAAGGGGAGAACCCACTGCTGTACGACCTCAAACCTCAATCTCAACAGCTTATATTGGTCCAATGCTGGACGCAGGATGAGCGCATTATTGGCGCATATCTCATGGGCGTAATGCCCATAAACCCCACGCTGGGCATGTGGGTTGGGGAAGGCAGTTCGGTGATAGAATTGTTCTACAGAAGGTGCTGCTGCCCGCCTTTCGGTGGATATCCCAATGTCGCCTCTTATGACACCCGCGGGAAGAATTAGGGTGGTGCAATTCTAAGCCGGCACTACACGACAAACGACACTGCTGTGCATCTAGTTTTATTTTCATGGTAGGTACGCAGTTACGGCTGGCCGATTGACAGATTTGAGAGCTCATCTATATAAATCTAGATAGACGAGCAACAATGGCTGCCAAAGCTGTGCTAGCCACCTGAATTGGCCAACTTTAGCCATCATTGTTCTCGAACCACGAGGCTAATACTCCATTGTATCTATCCAACATCTATCAATCGCTGTAATTTAGGCATATTAATTGAGTCAAACAGGTTTTTCGGTTGATACTTGTTGCAGATTTAATCAACAGAGTTATGCATGTAACTTCAGACCATCGCAAGTAACGAGTTTGTCAACGACTCCTGTAATTACTCAGCGGTTTTGCTCACGAAAAGCGGTGTGTATCAACTAAGAATGTAAAGTGTGCGTAGCGTGTGCGTGTGCAGCTGTTGGCTCTCAGCTTAAGTGTTGATTATTCTCTGTCCGCAAAGCCTTTTTGTATGACGAAGGGTTGATTATAATGGGATAGGAAATTAAAATTAACACGCGACTTTGTCACCTTCCAGAAAGTTTTGTTTGTATGAAATAACATTGGTGATAAGATAAAAAATAGGTACCTATTTTAGGCGAAATGGAGGTTAGGTGTTGTGTGGTGTGGGCTTAGAACTTGCACCACCCGAACTCTTACCGCGTGTATCGTAAAAGGCGACTAAGGGATATCCACCGGGGGCGGGCAACAGCGCCCCCTGCAGAACGATTCTACCACCGAACTGCGATCCCCAACCCGCATGCCCAGCGTGGGGATTATGGACACTACCCCCATGTAATAGAAGCCAATAAGGCGCTTATCAGGGGGAGGCCTGCGTCCAGTTGTGGACCAATACAGGCTGTTGAGGTTGAAGAGATTAGGTAGAGTAAAAATTAGATAACAACCTGGTTAGAAAAACAGAAGATGGGAAATAACGGCAAAAAATGAAGTTGCCTGCTCGTAAATCTTAACATATCTACTCGTAGTATAATTGGTTTGAATTAGGTTGTTAGTCCGTTATTATTATATCCCTATTTTTATTTTTCATAAAATTTTATATCTATTCACACGTGAATCAATGGTGATAGAAATAATCTTCACCTTTCCTAATTCATTTACAGAGAATTTGTACCTTATACAGCAGCATAAATTAACCTACGCATAGTACGCATACATACTATAAATAATTCTGTGGCTAAGCCAAGTGTAAGTTCCTAACATTGTATCGACTTCGGCGGTTCCTTTGAAACATTAGGTGAGTACTCGTACGTACTTCGAAAGCTCCAAGTATACCCAAGGTCATGCCTCTCATTTGAAGTTAACTCATTTGCTTGGCAATAAAACCTTTGTAATGTCCCACAATCTGAATTAAGGTGGAAGTACGGAGGCGTAGAGACCTTAGGATGAGTTCTGTATAGCTTACGAAAACTTTAAAAGGTTTAGTTTTTATAGTACCTTGCAGCGCCTCTACAGTATACTGAGAGAAACTATTTTTCATAGTGTTGTAACGGTCCAGTTTATGCTGGTTCGTTTAATTTGCAAATATAGAAATAATTAACACATTTTGATATAGTTTGTAACACTAAAAATATATTCGGAGCTGTAAATGAGTTCGAACGACATGCTAAAAAGAATATCAACCTTCATAAATCATGTTCCGCAAAACATGATTTTTGAATTTTGAGTATTCTAGGAAAACAAATGGGCTTCTGGATAGTTGGTACGGAGATGTCAAAGTGAGGAGAGAGCGAGAGTTTTGAAGTAAAGTGAAAATTTGGGGTTTTTTCTAGATTTTACAGGAAAAGTGGGAATCATGAGAATACAATCCGGAAGCTAGGTCGGCTCAGCCATCGAGCGAGACCAGGGAGGAATTCTAGGATGGATTGCAAATTTCTATCAATCAGATTCAGGTTACGTAAACCCACACTTTTCATTTCTAATAATTCTCCGTATTGTAAACGGATGGTGTTACATCCCAGAACCGACTATTCTAATTTATTATTATATTTATTAAACACATTCTGTCGATACTGCAATGTTCCTGAGTGTGTTGGTGAACGCCTGTGCTGAAACGCCCTGAACTAACCTGATTATTAAATCTATTGTTTTGACCTGCGGTTGGACTGGAATGTGGTTCCACACGTTTACTTCTTAGGACTCCCCGCGTGGACTAGGTATGGGATTAGGTGGGCTAGAGTTTTAGTGAGGTAGGATGTATTTGGATCGCTTGAGATCATTCCCCATCAAACTCTCCTGAGTTAGCGATTTACAAACGCTTTGCTTTTAAATGTCTGGTTATCTCTGAGTACGGGAAGGGCGATAGCCGTCTGCTTTCGACTTTCCCCGAGGAGAAGAAAAGATTAACTTCGCAGTGGGGCACCAACCAGATAAATTTGGCTTATACCTATACGGGATAAAGCAAAGTTCTCAGGTTCCGCAATAGGAGAGGCAGAAGTAACCAAAAAAAGTCACAATGCCGAGATATTATAGGTTCTTCGCTTACTATGTAATTTCAGTTGTTTCAGAGCATGGGAGTATCATGGTTTGAGACGGCCATGAAAGAGGGGTGCTATACTACTGTGCCAGAATTGAAGAATCGATAACTTAAGTAGTTTTAACGTTTATTTCATTTGTCTTAAGCTTCTAAAAGAATCTGAGTTACTACATCACAATGTATGAGTCCTACCGCTAACTAGACGATCATTGGCCACTTTAAATCACAATTTTAATACAAAACTTATAGTAAAATACTTAGTTTTATTGATAGATAATCACTAGTGATCAGGTAGGGTAGGGTACGATATTTCCGAGCGTTACAGTGTGACAACTCCAACAGTTTCGTACGAACTCGATTATTGGTTATCGTCCAGGCGAAGGATGCATCATAGGAAATTTTGTTATAAAGCTGATAAATTTCTTTACAATTTTGGTGCCAAACCCTTTTTACCTATTTCCAATTGTTGTCTAGATATGAGCTCCGAAAAACGGTAAATTTTCAAAGCTTGAAGTCAAAATTTCTGCTTTTGATTTTTCCACCCACCCCCTTGACTGTGAGCACTCATTGACTGGATTATTATCCATGATTTTTATTTTTTTATTTTTGGATGCATGTACAAACATTCATTCTTAGGTCTAAGTGAATGGTTAGTTAAGTTGTCACTAGGTACATGCCCCTTAGAAGGGCACTGCATAGAATTTATAAGTACTTACATAAATAAAATAATTTTGGGTGATTTGTTGTTGGTGGATGGATGTTTGTTTGTTGCTTCTTTAAAAGTACTAGATGGCCAATCCGTTTAGTCCTTAACTAGTCCTTAAATTTTGCATAGATGACGAAGACCTGGAATAACATTTTCTATTCCATATCTTCGTTTCCATAGAAACAACTCTTGCGAAGCCGCGGGCAGAAACTAGTGAATTATATTTAGTAGTGGAATACGGGGTTCTACCTTGTTAGAAAGAGGAATACGTTTTCGGGGAATAAAGGGATAGTGTTGATGGAATAGGCTCTTAAAGGGAATCCTTGTTAGACGATAGAGCAAAACCAAATTTAGGGAAACTGGGTATCTTGTTACTAGTTTCCGTGTTTCGTTTGGTTCCAAGTCGCAGTGCAGGTCAAGTATTTTTCTTAATTTCATCAAGTTCACAGAATTTCAAGAAATTTAGAAAGATACTTGTTGTCGTTATGAATGTGAGCGGGTTAACTAAAAACCTAGTTTGTCTACAAACCTAATATGTCTACAAACCTAGTTTGTGTTGTTCTGTCTGTTACTTCATGTTATGGGCCGGTATTCTCGATGGTGATTTTCTAACCTATTATTCAATTAAACTGTTTACTTAAATTAATTTTTTGGTGGATTGGATAGGCATCTACTTTCGATTTTATGATCTGTAAGCTTTTTATAAATATCAACCAGGGATCAACGTGTAAGGATCGATTTTTTTTAATTTCGTATAAAAAAAATCTAATAATGAAGTTTATTTTTCTTCTCATTCGTGTTCACGCCCGTAGCACACCTCCGCTGCGGAATACAAGTAGCAGGGGCCCTATTACAATTCTCCGCAACCGACACTGTCGAACCCAATGACATGCGGCCGACGCACGCAAGTGATAGCTATTCTGTTTCTCTGTCGGGTGGGCATTTTTCATTCGGGCGAGATCCGGGCACACCCATTTACCTTCGTGAACGATCATGTGAATGAAACCACCAGAGAGCATAGAAACCTTGGACAGATTAAATAAAAACAAGTCAAGTACGAGTAGGACTTGTGCGAGGGTTCCGAACAAACTTATATTTACCCTAATGAAGTCCCTTGTTAAGGGATGTAACGTTGGTGTTCTTTCAACACAAACTAGGTTCAAAGTTAACCCGCTTACATTTATACTGGAAACATACTTGTGAGCCGAAAAATTTACACAGACACACTGCGTTTTTTTTTGGTGATTTTGCTAAAAATGAATGGTTTTCGGTTTTTTCTCTTTACTTAAAGATAAAAATACATTTCCTTGTTGCTGTAAGACCTTGCTTCTTGCGAAATTTCATGATTTTAGGTCAACGGGAAGTACTATAAAGGCTTACGTACAGGTTTTGTTGCGAACATCAAAAATTATTTTTTGTAATTACCTATGTAACTATAAATAATTTATGGTTTTCGGATTTTCCTCTTTATTTGCGCTAGCTCTTTGCTAAGTTTAAACGTAAACGGCTGTCACTTTTGATTGCGTTGACTAAGAAGGATGTTTTTTCACAGCTCCAAGGTGTTACAGACAGTGTTCGATGTTAATTTCAACTTGATACCTCCACGCGTTCCTGAAAAAAAGTTTCTCAGGTAAAAGGTATACCTACAGTCAGGTAGAAAGACTGAAAACAGGGTGATTCTATAATCTATAATATTCAGTGTAGACTCTTTCAATGCCATCCAAAGAAAGAGAATTGCGTCATTAACGTCCTGAGGTTGACATGTGTAAAAACGACACTATTGTAAGCCTGTCTGACCGTCTGATGTTATCGGACCCTTACATACAGACGGAAGGTGAATATTGCCACCTGACGTACTAAGTACTTGCCTACCGTACCTATTACTTTGAATTTTATATTTTAATCTAATAAGATTTTTATTTAACTTTCCTTTTTTATCACCTCAAAAATGGATCTTGTGTCTGAAATAAAGAATTAATATGATAAGCGTTCCCTTTTCCATTCGAGGTACGGAACCCTAAAAAGACCGGTTTTAGCGCCAAGTTTTGGTAAATTAAGAACTTCGTCGTCAGCTGGGGGAAGTTTTTAGTTGTAGGCTTTGCTAAGAGATGGCGGTAGAGCCGCTTTTCTGAAAAATAAGGAACGGAGAGTGATATTCAAATATCATGAGTAAATTTCAATAATTTAGGACGCTACGTGTATAAAATATTTTAACAATCATAAATCTACCGAAATTTTAGTGATAAATGGACAAAATATGGTGAAAAAACATTACGAAAATAAAAAGGTAGCTATGTAGCTACCGTGCAAATTGACAGTGGTTCTTGAAAAAATGCTGTCAAATTTAATGTTTCGTTCGTTCATTTTACCCATTAGAATAGAGGTGGCCGCCGCAAAAGCCGCCTTTTCAAACTTCGTGCCGTAGCTTCGAGTTTTGATGAATTAGAATAGCAATTTGACAAAACGAAGCACGCAACTGTCGATTTCGTCGAAAGCGAATAGACCCCCAGAACCGCTCGATGAATTCCGCTGCGATCAAGTGTAGTTTGAGTTGCGGAACTATAGCTGTGGCTGATGTCGGAGCAGATCGGCAGAGCCGCGCGGGGAAAGAGATAGAATCATAGTCAAATCTATGCGTTAGAACAGGCAGTTTCGCGAGTGTTCCGCTTCTTCATCATACGGACAAGAAATGGCAAAATTACTGAGGTTCCGCTGTTAAGGTTTCGCAGCGGAGGTGTGCTACGTGCGTTACACGCACTCTTGCATAATTTAGCATTACTAGATATTTCACAAATGTTTTTGCTCGTTTTTTCAACAAAACTAATGTTTTACCATGAAATTATTTCAAAAAAATTATGTAAGTTCTTTGAAAAACACAAAGTAATATATAAATTAAACGTAAATTTAAAAAACAATTAAATTTAAATTATTTTATTTCAGATAACTGTGATCTGTTATTTGTTAGTAGATGTTTACTCACTACATACATTATTATTAATAATGTCACAATACATGTAAAAAACACGAATATTAAGATAAACGTGTATAATTTTTTTCAAAAAATGGGAAATCGAACTTAAAAAAATCGTAGAACAAACCTTGACCCCCTTGATGTCCAGAATCACGCCGTTTTTACCCCCTTACCGTGGCACCCTGTATAGCTTTACAAATCATAGAACAAGGAGTCCTAGATAATAGCTAGAAGAAGAAAGCTTAGAATGATACACCACAAACGAGGTGTTTGATTTGATTAGTCACCAAAAAATTGCGACTAAGTAGTCTCAATTTCCTGTTCGTATACGGGCGCTTGAAAGCAGTTAAGTTATAGCTTGTCAAGTCACACATAAATTTGTTTTTGGCAACTAAATCCAGAAAATGGTTGAATGGCAGAATCTCTCTGCTGTGAAAGCTGCGTGTTTTTCATCTATGGCTACGATAAATAAAAAAACCTTTGAAATGACACGTTCGAAATACATTCATAATAATTTATTCCGATTTTTAATTGGACATGGGAATATTCAATTAAACTGTTCCAGCGAATACACCCTCTAATGGCCTCGAATATGAAGCAACCAGATTATAAAGATCTTTCCAACCCCAAGCGTTATTTTAAAATAAAGTTAACTATAGGAGTTTTTTGATAAGGAGGGGATCATTTTGTGTTGGTTTGGGGTCCAAATCTCGAGATTTCATGATTTGATTGGTGATTTTAAATTTGGAAGTGCTGAAGCGAATGCTACAGAATAAGAACAACTTTTCTTGCCTATTGTAATGATCTAAAAAAAAACTTTTTTGCAGCTCATATTTATGTTTATACACGACTGCCAAATGAATGTTATGTTCTCAGGGTACCTATGTATGTGAGTTTATTATTCCAAAATAATTCAAAATAACTGAACAAAATTAGAAGACGTTAGCAATAGCATTCGTCAGCATTCTGACGTCGTTACGAGTGAAACTTCAAATATACATATATTATACATACTTTTGTAATAGCCGTTGTGTATTTTATATTTGTGAAATTTGCTTGTAAAAAGGATTCAAATAAAATAAAACAGTCACAGAATAAGCATGCTTTGCTTCTTTTTTGGTACCATAAATAAGTATTAATGGATATTGAAGTATGCTTCGGTTGAGCTACCTGTAGATTGTTTGCAACAGTCAGCTCAATTGTTTCTATTGTAAATACTTGTACTAATTTATTTATGTTATTTGATTGTAATTTTCTTTGTGAATCAAGTATCTCAGAATAAAAAAAGTATAAATCAAAACAGTGCTCTTTATTAGTTCTTTTTCGTTGAAAAATTCAATGCTCTATCACATTTGATGAAAGCAATTTAGAAAAAACGTCTTTTCAGCACGTCTAGACCGCCTTTTCTAATTCTACTTAGTGGTGGAGCGTAACTTATGGGTCCCTTTTGCCAGACAGATAGACCACTTTTCAAATGATAAGCTATTACAATACATCTTTATAAAACGGCATAGTTTGGTTCGCAAATTGAATTGTTTTTGACTTGGTATATGAGAGTAGCTTTTGAAATTTCAGCTGAGTGGTAAATTCTGAGTTGTGTGTAGAATATCAAGTTTATAAAATTTACGTTCCATATATTTTCTATGTTTTAGATAAGATATAATTGTATCCGATGGAAATTAATAATGAGGTACTTACGTATGTTTTTTCAATTCTTTAGGACTTGGCGTATTAAAAAAATCCTATTATCACCTTAATTAGATTGGGAGTTTGTAAAAACAGTACGAGTATAAGAATCCTTAGCATAACAAAACATTTTCAAAAAATACCGCTCTCAGTCACCCACGTACAGACTTTCTGTAACTTATTTTCATAAATTAAATTGCCAATGTAGGGCATTCATAAGTCATCATCTCTTAATTCATCTTCCACGTAAATTAAATTGCCTATGTAAGGCATTCTTATGTCATCATCTCGTTAATTGTAGCCTAAATATACCGTCCAAATGCAGCCATAATAATATTCCTAATAGCCACGAGAGCAGGGCCGTTAGTTCATTCAATAAGGCAATAATGCATGAACTGTCAACGGAATTTTCATACAAACTAATTTTAATCGATGCTTTAGTTATCACTTTACTACGTATATAGATAAATTTTGAAAAGCTGGTACAATCCTGTTTTGTTTTTCCTATACTGGAGGCCTAGATTTGTGACGTCAACGTGGATAATAGTGTGAAAAAACAAAAGTCAATCGTGTAAGATTTGAAAAATTTATCTATAGTCAACAGTTCAGTCAATGGGTAGTAGAATAGACCGTGAGTCCTACTAGCTCAGAATCGTAGAGCAGCAGGATTAGGAGCAGCCTATGCACTATAGTGGGACGTGTCGAGCTAATATTGTTATAATTGCTAGCTGAAGTGAGTTCTGAAAACTTTAATATTCCGTTAAATCGTTTTAGACACCGTTTCGTACGATATCGTGGTATATGGAAAGGTTGTTTTTTGTCGCAATTAATCAGGTGTACACTCAATACGTGTTTCTACTCGTATTTGTACACGCATCAGAGTCTTTATTATGGGTTGTGTAGTACCTACTACTTTACGATAGCGAAATAACTTTCCGTTTCTTCCATACATTTGGCGCCTTGCAGCGCCTCTACCGGAGAGAGAGGAACTACTTTTCGTAGTTTGACAGCTATTAAATAGTTTCATACGATCTCGATTATAATTTTCTGAGCTGAGTGATTAATTTTGAGAGATTTAACAAAGGCTGTTATTACGGATTATATTTGTCTTATTATTTTTTGTACGTGTAAGCGATATAGAAGCTAGCCCATCGAGGTCACAATTCTTTTTGTAATCATATTTGCATCCGGTGGAGCATCCGGGTGGAGCCATCAACGTTGGTTTTGTCCACCAAAATAATAAAATTAAAAAATTGTGTTTTCAAAATTATAAGCCGACTCACTAAATTTATCTAGTTAAAATTTATATGGGACTAACTCCTTGAGTATGTGTGTCTGGAGTATATCCTTTCCAAGAAAAAAAGTATAATCAAAATCGGACTACTTTTAAAAAAGTTATGCGTGGTCATACATTAAAAAAAATATACGCGTCGACTTGAGAACCTCCTCCGTTTTTCGTCAGTTAAAAACACTATCGTAAATTAATGAAATATTTGCGTAGCGAGTTACCAACGTTTGTACGGAAAGCGCACCGGCCCGTAATCAAACTGGGTCATTCAATTACCACTAATTAGATTCACCGATGATGTTCAGGCTTAAAACCCTGAACATGTCATGGAGTTCGCTGGAGAGTCGTTTATCAGCAGCTGGAGTAGCGACGCGTAATTAAACGTTACACATTGTACACACGGTACTATGGTTTTAGGAACTATTTGGTAGCGTGTTTTGAAATAGGCTAGTGTCTTATATATAACATTCTAATTAGTCCGTCAGTTAGATTATCAGAAGATATTGGGCACGTATTTTTGCCAGTTAAAGTTCCGCGTCACACCTTGCGACACTTTTAGCAAGGTGTGACGTCACTAGCTCCCACTCCCAAACTTTGACGCGCTTTATTTTTAACCCCCGACGCAAAAAGAGAGGGGTGTTATAAGTTTAACGTGTCTGTCTGTGTATCTGTCTGTGGTATCGTAGCTCCCAAACGGAAGAACCGATTTTCGTTAAAATTTTTTTGGTATCATAGATAATTTTATCCCGAGTGTTCTTAGCCATGTTTCATGAAAATCTGTTCAGCCAAAAAACGTTCGGTGGGTTTTTAAATTTTTAAATTTTGTCTTGTTGTCATTTTTGTTTGATTGATAAAAGAAAAAATATGGCATTCCTCGTAGCGCACCCAGATGAAGCGCATCAAAGTACTGCCGCATAGCGCACCCGTTTTGGTGCGCTTCATTCAGTAGGTATAAATGTTAAGTTTTTATTCCTCCTTGCGCACCAATGACAATGTAGGGTCATGTGTCAATATCACTGATGAAACGTAATTCTGTAACATTTGAGTAATGTGAATATGTGTTCAATATGTTTTAAAAATCTAACTGACGGACTAAATAGAATAATATTTTTTTTACCCAGGACTACCCTATTGTCCCCAAGATACAAGTTTATCCTAGTGCAAGATACTTATTCATATTGTAAATACTTGTGTAATTTTCTTTGTGAATTTGCTTCTGCCAATTAAAAAAATAGATACTTACTAGAAGTTTGGGGAACAACGATGTAATCATTATAAGTCCTTCTTATTCTACATCCGGTATTTTCAATTCGATCTCGCTCCGATCGGGTTCGACTTGTCAAAATGAAAAAGACCGATGATTTGCTTTGATAAAGTTTTGAAATAGTGCATCAACACCGAAGCTGCCATTTGTAGAAAAAAGTATATCAAATTGCAGAGCAAAGTTTTGTTATAAATTTCCCACATCAAGTAGGATGTTTTTGTTCTCTTACGTCTGCTGAGGAGTAAAGTATCAGCTTCACAGTTCTTCGACTGTACGGCCAAACCAATGCTATCAATGTGTTGACCACTTTTAGATCATACAACGATCGTTATGTTCACAACTCATCGGCCATCACGTGACCGCTGATCCATTGTAACCTGTGATTATCCTAGAGTTAATTTATGCTCTTATTCCTTAACCTCAACATCAATAGGCTATATTGGTCCACTGCTGGATGCAGGCCTGCCCTTGATAAGTACGTTATTGACTTTTATCTCATGAGGCGCTATGCCCATAATCTACACGCTGGGCATGAGGGTTGAGGATTGCAGTTTGATAGTAGAATTGATTTGCAGGGGGTGCTGTCTTAGTCGCCTTTTACGATACCTGCGAGAGGAATTGGGGCGGTGGCACCACATAGCAATCATTATTAAATTATTGTTGTTTTGACTTAACAATAATATGAGTCAAATTAACAATAGTATTAATATATGTGTCAAAAAATTAATCTAAAATCGGATTTTGGTTGCTCTAACAGCTTCATTGCCCACTTTTGTTCTCACATCAAAATTCAAGAAATCACACGTACGCTGACACGTTGTAAGTGACAATTTGCAAACTTTTCAAACTACGGAACCGTGTGTGCCTCAACTTCCAAACACTGCTCCAGACAAGTGAAATGAAATGGATAGGAATGAAGTCCTGAGATGTCAACTCGAGTGTCGCGTCGCGGGTATGCTCCGGGCTAGGTTTAGGAGATTGCCTGGCAAGTTTGTTTTGATCCTGGATAGCATTGTTTTCGTAAACTTCTTGTCCTTCTCTTGATTTGTTTGCGTCTAAGATAATGTACGCACTAGGTTTTAATTAGCCGCGGTCATCGCTTCACTAAAACTGCTAAACGGATCGGTCTGAATTTTTTCATAAAGAATTCTTCTCTTCTTTATCATCCTAGTCTTTGTCGATAGTCTTTGACTGGTGTAGGCCTCCTTCAAACTCTTCTATTTTCTTCTACATTGGGCAGTTAAAGTCCAGTTGCTGCCCGCTATCTTTTTGATATCGTCCTTCCATCACATTTGTGGCCGTCTCAACGGTCTTTGTTTCCCCCATGGTCTCCACTCCAAGAGTTTCTTGCACGATTATGTCTCTTTGCGGGCTATGTGGCCTGCCCACTCCTACTTAAGTCTACCAACTCTCTCACTGATGTCAAACACTTTGCTTTTTTATCTCAGCCATTCATTTGTTTCCCTGTCTCTCTGTGTTATACCTTCCAGCTTTCTCTCTATTGCCCTTTGAGCAACCTTTAGCTTGTGTGCTATGGAGCCGAAACTTGGGTTTCGGCTCCGTACGTGAAAACTGGTAGGACGCACTGGTCGAATATGCGAGCTTTTTGTAGTCTGGTGAGGTTCAGTTTGAAGGCGAATTCAAGTTTAGAGAAAGCGGTCCAACTAAGTCTGTCAATTTAGTTGTGTTGGTTGTCTTTATCAATTTTTATATATATTGTATACGTACCACACGCTCTATATTGTATTGTCCACCATCTTGGTTTTATTCAGGTTCATTTCCAGACTAATCGCTTGTGATGCTTCATGAAGTTCTTGAATCATGATTTGTAGTTCTTGTGGAGAGAAAAGAACTATGTCATCTGCGAACCTTAAATTATTCAGATGTGCCGCTACGATTGAAATGCTTCGGTTTTCCCAATTGAGTCATTAAACACGTCTTCTAGTACAAGGGCAAATAGTTTTGGTGAGAGTGTATCTCCTTGTCTGACGCCCCTCCCGATAGGAATTGGATTTGTGACTTCCGGTAAAGATACTATTAATGTGGAATTTTCTAGATAATTGCTAGCAGGTCGTTATACTTTTGGTCGATTCTGGCATTCATAAAGAATTAAATTGAACAATATATTTATGTTGTCTTGCAAAAGATAATTGTTTACAATTTTTAGCTTAAGCTTAATCTATATCTAATTACCTTGTTTAGCAACAGACTGGTGCCCGAGAAAGGTTTATAAAACATGTGGTACGGGTCACCAGAAGTCAAGAGTATAATACACACACACACACACTTACTACTTTTTATCCCTTTAATTAGTTCCTATGGGGTAGAAATAACATATAAACGTTTCCATAGAAGCAACGAGCGCAAAGCCACGGGCAGAAAGTAGTTTGTAATAAGCACTTTTGCTAAAATCATGTAAGAAGCAGAAACTTGATCGACTGGTGCGGACAGTACGGGCTACAAATGCAATGTAGATGTTATACAAATTTTCAAGGTATAAAACCAATAGCTATAACCCCACAGCCTACAAATGTTCAATCGTGGATATTGGCATCCCCATACGATGCCCACTTACATCGATGAAGGTAAAATTCGGGAGATCGAGTACTCGGTCGCATTTCGGTCTAGGTACGTCTCTCTTCTCTTGGATCTCGTCGATCTTCATCTTTGTTGTTCATTATGCAATATAGCGTGATATAGCATGCAATTTACCTTATATTTCAAGATTGAAAATAGCGTGTCTTTCCGTTTAGTTGTAACACAACACATGCCATTTATTAAGGTAGCGCTGGAAGAAAGTATCTACTGAATTTTCCTTACATCCATAAATAAATAAATAATGCTGGACAATCCAAACAGAGTTATATAACCCCATGCTAAGCAGAGTTTGTGGCTACTAGATAACTGATATACATAATACAATACACTACATGGAGAGATATTTTTTATTATACATAGAAAAATCCAGAACACCCGGAACAAATATCCGCAGATCGTACAAACATTTGTCTGAGGCGGGAATCGAACCCGCAACCTCCTGCGTCGCAGGTGAACCGTCACCCGCCTCGCCACAGAGGTCGTCAAACCATGGCTACTTATAGCGTCCTGAGCTGCGTTCATGCATAGATTCCTTGCGACCAGAAATAATCTAGAATTAAGAAATCATGCACAGTACTTTCTAGCCTAGATAATGTGCAAAGTCTGGTAAGCTTCATAAATATTGAGCTCCAAGTAATATTTAGACACCTATTCTAAGAAAGTTTCGCCGAGAAATTCATTTACCAAATAATATCACCAAAATATTATTTGCAATAACATTCATAAGATACAGATTCAATCAAAATTCACTTATCCCTCTCTTCCCATCGTATTCGGATCAGTCTCATATTGATCACTCGAGTACTTATCTCGTAAGAAGATTATTGCTTATTGCCTACTTGTAGCTACTTACTGAAGTAGTACTTAATTTATCTGAAGATATCAGATTTGATTTTGATTTACGATATTGGAACATAATTGTTCTTTGTAAGTGATCAATAAGATATTGTGAGGCTTGCAAGGAGGGGATGGTTTCTTATTAATTGCGTTGATGTAATCCTTTTTATTCTCATTTAAAAAAGGGAATTACAATCAAATAATAGAAACCAATTAGAACTAGTATTTACAATTGAAACAATTGAGCTAACTGCAGACCATTGTCTGGAGATTTACGATTGTAGATTTACAGGTGGCTCCACTGATCCATATCAATACCAAATATTTTTTTAGGCAAAGAATCTACAGGTAGCTCAACTGATCTAGCAACAAGCAAAAGCTATAGCAAAAGCTCAGCTATAGCAAAAGCTCAGCTGATCTAGCAAACAATCTACAGGTAGCTCAACTGATCCATATCAATACCAATCCTTTTTTAGTAGGATGATTCGAGGAAAACCTATGCCCAGAAGTGGTTCAAAATAAATAGTAAGTTCAAGAATACAGGAATTTAAAATATTGCATAATAAACTTAGTATTAGAGGTGCGATAAGCAGTTTCTGTTTCCAAGTCCAAGAGAAGATACACACGATAGGAGTTATAAATAAATATATAAATAACAATAAAAAGTATTTATTTCCAAAATAGTTTCTACAGGTTAACAGAGTACTTAAAAGTAATTCGATTATGTCATAATTTACCTTTACGTATGAATGAGCTGATGAGCTGAAAATGCATCGCCTCCTCGCACTAACTAAGTAAAACTTGTGTTTAGACGAGATGGCTACTCTGCCTCACAGACCCCGAGAGTGTGGCTAAAGTACAAAGGTACAGATGGCACATAGATGATGTTGAACAAATCGTAGCAAAGTAATTAACCATAACTAGGAATTCCACCCTTCTATTATTTCGGTTTTGTGGTTCTCCCTATCCCTCAGTTTCGACCAAGTCAAATCATATATAGCTACCGATTAGCTTAAAAACAGTGACTAAGTGACTTTATGTAAGTGAGCCCATCATTCATAGGTTTAGCTTTAGTTTGTAGCTGTACTCATATATCAGATATATTTGGCTGTTTTATTGCTTTATGGCGTTAGTCGCTTCGGCAGGATTTATGATTTGTGCTGGTTATTGCTAAAGTGACCTGACTTCAAGTTAGCTTTTTTTTCTGTGAAAATAGCCTATGACATCAGAGACTATTTAGATCGTTATTGGCGGTCTCAAGTAGCTTTGTATTTATATAGGCTGGATTCAAAAAGCCGAAAGCTGAAGTTTTCGGCTAACCTATATATAACTATATTTACTTATATCATTATGTAACACTTTACGTACTACTTACTGATTGCATAGGTATTCAAGTAACATTATTATGTAACTATCAGAGGATTACTGCCAATAGCCCATAATTTTTTATTGTATCACCCATTTCTATATGGTGTGCTGATGAATTCCCTAAACTAAAGAAATAAAAACAAATAAACATTTTTATTTTATTTTTAAGATGATCACACCTATATCAAATTTACCTTAGTACTTTTCACAGATGTCAAAAGGCAATTTGACTGTTATTCATAGCGATGAATAGATTGAATATTGTGAAAGACAATCAAAGGTTTTAACTTTAACTTCATCAGATCGCAAATCACAGGAATAAAACCACCCGTCTCTCCTAAAACACGGGGAAAATTCCCATGCGTCCTACTCGGCCGTCCTTTATCCCTCCGATAAAATCAGCCGTTGTCACTTGTGAATCATCAAAGGCTCTGAACAGGTGACACTTGCCCCAGGCTAACCCGTTTAACGGAAAGAAGGGCTCCGTTACCGCCGCAAAGTTATCTGTGACATCGATCATTCACAAAGAGCCTTTCGACTAAGGCACATTATAGATACAGACACCTACCAGAAGTGTTGGCTATAAGACAGACACACATACCTTCAGTGCTCTGTACATAGAACCGGTCCCGGTAAGGGAACCGTGGCTGCTCAGTCGTTGAGCTGTAGAAGTTATAATCCTGGTAGTCAGATGTGCGGTTCGACAACTTGTTGTAGGGATTGGTAAGGCCCGATCGGGCTCGTATTTGACGCCTACGGTAGATTCGCGTAAGGCCCGATCGGGGATGTGTGGAATTCCGTTGACTCGCGTTAGGCCAGATCTGCCCACTTGACAAGCACGTGACAGTATCAGCGCAACAAACGGACATTTCGTATATTTTTGTCCGCAAGCCGACCAACTAGACCTATATGAATGAACTAGAAGAACGTCGTCGCCTTAGACCTTTGAACCCAAGGATGTCGCTCTCCTCGTTTCGGTTATTTCATTTCCTCAATAATCTCTTAGCTTAACTACAGGCTATAGGTATCAATACACTGATGGACGCAGGCCTCCTCCTGATAAGAACCTTACCAGCTTTCATCATATGTAATGTCCATAATTCCCAATCTGGGCATGCGGGTTGGGGTCGCAGTTCAGTGGTAGAATAGGTGGATATCTATTAGTCGCCTCCACACCCGCGGGAAGAGTTGGAGTGGTGCAAATTCTAAGCTGGCACCACACGGCAACCTCTTTCCACCTATTTCCTCTGAATGGTTGTTTCTCCCTTAATTGTGCGGTGTACATTTAACTTATATCAGTCTTTAGTAAGATGATGGTCAAACGCTGTACAACTAAAATCTAGCTGTGAATATGCTTATGATATAACTAATGGAGTAAAGTCTTCATTGGTTATTAACACGTCCGTTGCTACTTCTGTCAGTCACCATCAATGCATTATTGCAGCATAAATACTGACTTTGAAATATATGCTGTGCCTGAACTGAACCCTTTAACGCTCGTGAATACTCCCCATAAAATTGTGAGTGTGTCACGATTGTAACTTCCCTTTACGCACACTGAATGAAAGGTTAGTAAACCGTTTTAAAATATAAACCAGCTTAAATACAGGGTGTTTGTGTAAACAGTTTACTCCATAAATATACCCAAATACTGCAGCGCATCGGGCATGTTTGCGGACGCTCAAACAGACGGTTTCCATGCCATCATGCGCAAGAGAGCTGCATCGTTGCTGCGCCGCGTCCACTCCAGCGAGAAATGCCTGCTGAAGGTTTTTGCGAGCAAAGCCTATATTGTGGCGCTTGTCGCAGCTTCACGTGACAGGTAATGACGCTGTGCGAGGTAGGCTACTTTATTCATTTTTACTTTATTCATTTATTTCATTTTAAACTATTAATAGTGTCAGTTATTTTATATTAATTTTAATTGTGTGTAGTCGTAATATTTATTTTAAAGTACTAAATCAATATGACTTTTATTGCGTATTTTCCAATGGTCTAATTTGAATGTAAAAAAAAATGTAAGTGTATATGGTACCTGGTGCTGAAGTAAATGATTTTTATTCAATTTATTTTTATAAATGCTGATTTATATGTTTTTAAATGAAGATTCCGTTTACATAAGCATTTTTGTTTGCTTCTATCCGTACTTACTAAACTTGTTCTGTATGATGCAATGTGGAGCCTGTGAGAGATCAATTGATCGCTGATTTTAGTTTGAATCTCGTGGAATTAGGTACAGTTCAAAGTTTAATTCCACCCCACTGAACGAGACCGCTAAGGCCTTGTTCTTAATGGTTTATGATATTATAAGATAAAGTAAAAGTTAAGTTTGTGATTATATAACGGGACTGGCATATTCGCTAAGCGAATAAAGTCCTCAAAAACAATGAACAAAAAATTAAAGCTAGCGATACCTGACAACTAAATAATTTTGTGTTGCCTTGATTCAAAAATATTTGTATTGAGTTTTGCTATTTGTAATTGTTTATCTGAACAAGCACAGTTTTTAATTCAGGTAGGTAAGTAAATATTCCTAAATAGTTTACCAAAATGTTAAGAGTATTCATCAAATCTTTCGAATCAATACCGATAAACCTTTAGGAAGGTACTTTCCTTTACATCACAAACGTAAAAACAAACTACCCACACCTGCCTTCATTAAAGGCCCCAAAGCAGCTCACAAAAGCCTATAAACGTCGAACACACATCCATATTGAATAGCTCAGGGAACTCAGAGCTTGAATTAGGTACCTATACGCTATACCTACCTAATCAATAGCACATAGCACACCTCCCTTGAATTATTATTAAGAGGTGCCCAGAGTTCCGTGAGCATAATTATTTTCACAAAACGTCGACTAATTGCATGCTCTGCCGGCGACACTTCGGGCACGTGATGCGAGGTAAGCACCTTGATCACAGTGTAAGAGTGGAGCGATAAGCGGTGCGATTTGAAAAGCTTTTCTACTCGGATATTTTAGTAAACCGCCGGAATAACTGAAAAGCGAAAATTTTTATTTAACCCTATTATCTAAGTTCTTAAAGTAATGTAAGTATACGTAAGTATATATTTTTTAAATAATTTTTTATTCACAAAGAAAATTATACTAGTATTTACAATTGAAACAATTGAGCTAACTGCAGACGGTTGCAAACAGTCTACAGGTAGCTCAACTGATCCATATTGATATGGATCAGTTCCAGATGGATCAGACCAGTCGAAAGCGTCCCCAAGACGCTGGGTGCATTGCCACGCTTTTTGTAATTATTTTGAGTTTTTAGTTCTTAAACTAATGTAAATATATCTAAGTAATTTTGAGTCGGCGCCAAACAAGCACGTTCCTCCGTATTTCGTCAGTTAAAAATAAAAAAAATACAATACACTCCCATGTGAGATGTCAGCGCAGATCCCAGTTCCCCCACTTATACTCTCTTGTGAGTTACATTGTAGCATTAGGATCGTTAGGTTGTAGGATTTTTCGTATAGGTCAAACTATCCTAACCTTTAGAAAATGAAAACAAGCACACACTAATAAAATTATAACAAATAGCTAAATTTCAACAATGTTATGGCCATTGTTTAAACTTTTGCTTATACAATGGCCATAACAATGGCCGTTTGACGTAACGATTCAACCTATGATTTTATGCTTCTTGGTAATTCAATAATACTTTTACACAAACCTGCAACTTGTCAACTGTATACCTGTGGCCACGAATTGAGCGATGAGCATAGCGGTCAGTAGTTTAATTTTAACGCAATCACAATGCGACACCCTCACTTTTACGCTCAAGTTTACGGGACGTTATGAAGCAACGCCCGTCGGGACAATGTAGCGAAACAATTTTGTACTATTAGTTTTGACACTTCCTTACTCCGGTGACATTTAATACGGAGTTATGGACTTTGTGGAATTCTGACGTTATTAATAAATCTATGTTGAGCTGGGATTAACAACAAATACTAGACCATTACTCTATTAGGTAGATAAGAAAGCTGGAAACCAACTGAGCCCACGCCACTCAGCGTATTCGCATTGAGATCTGAACGCATGAATTTGTATGAAAACAGATAGCCTAGACTAGAGACACACTTATCGGAAGCTACGCCATTTGACGTTTCTTAGATTTCGTCGCGTACGTTGCGTGGCGTAGGCTAAGTCTGTTTCTAGCTTTAATTATCACGAAAATCATTGATTCGGCTCTCCTGTTACGTATAAATTGCTGTTGTAAGTAATTTTAATTGCTATATGATATTTTACGAGCTTAGTAAAAGTCGAAATATTGTTTTACGACCGCGTTCACAACCACGCAACAAACTGCAATGCCGAATGAATAGATTTGCTCGATATACTCATTACACGATAATTTCCACTGTTGAACACTTTGGTTGAAATCAGTTTGTCAATTTCCTCCTACTGCCAGTTTAAGAATCACTCGTTCATCTCGTCAGCTCTAACTATTTAGATCTGCAACTGTATGGTAATCGTTTACCTTAATTAAACTGATTTATTGATAAGCCTGAATGGCTCTAGCAGGCGACATTTCATGGAAATCTAATTTGGTAAACATCTTGTTTGGATTTGACAACATCTTCAAAATGTCAAGGTAATGGTAATTAAGGGATATTATTATACTAAATCAGCCGGTTGCTCGTACGTTGTTTATCTCAATAATTAATTAATCGATGATAAATTTCTTGTTAACGTCTTGATTACAATAGTGACTTTGCAAACTGATGAATTCAAAACATTTATAAAGTAACTATAATGTCTCAAAGTCGACCGGTATCATTATTTGAAGCAAAGAGATGTAATATTATATTATTATTTTATTTGGCCTATGAATATATTTTATTAAAGTTAATAGATTACAAAATGAGTCTTTATTGATAATTAATTGGCGATTTCTTCCGTCTACCGATTGATTAATCGTGCAAGCACTAGTGGTCTGCAACATTACATGTTTAGCAAACTTAGTGACGATATTATAGAATTAAACCTTGCTTAATTTAAAGATTTTCTTGTGAAAAAGTGCTACAGTCTTTACAGTCTTTCTGAGGCTAGACGAAAAACAGCCGACTGGTTGTCCCTGCGGAATATTTCTTCCGCATAGACAACCAGTTGTCAAGTTTGGTTGTCTGTGCGGAACAAACCGATGTAACTACCGGTACCTATGTTGTTTGTTTACATCCTTAGAGTAGATATTTTATAGATACAATTTAAATTGATATGCATTTTTGTACATATTGACATTATTATTTAGATTGGACAATGCCCCTTTACAGCAGCAAATATTTCGATTAGGTACTTTTTGATTGATTCGTTAGTTAATCCATTATTTTATTCATGTTTTAGCTTATTTTAACAATCCCTTTTAACAGCATCTTTATTTACATTTAAATTTAATATAAATTATTTTCTGACATTATTATCATTATTATTTTCTTAGTTTATTATGATTGTAATATTGTACATTATTTTAATATAGTTTGACAATGCCCTTATACAGCAACATACTTTGACATACCCTTAATTTATTTATTTATTATTCTTAGATTTCGACTAATTATTTTTATTTCATTTTTCAGTCATGTCTGTCTGTTTTTTTTATTTACCTTTGGACCTTATGGTGTTTCCTATAACGAAATACCTATACGTGTTATTGTTAAAATAGTACATAAATATCCCTAGAGTGTAACGACATCAAGTGTAACATCAAGTGTACCTACGATGGAATAAGTACAAATAAATACAAATTATATCGGGTTTTGACTCAAGCTTACGTCAAGTGGATTATGATATTTGTTACTAGACGATCGCCTCGCGGTTTCACCCGCGTAGTTCCCGTTCCCGTGGGAATTCCGGGATAAAATAGCCTATGTCACTCCCTGAAAAGTAGGCTTTCTAACGGTGAAAGAATTTTTCAAATCGGTCCAGTAGTTTCGGAGCCTATTAAATACAAATAAACAAACAAACAAATAATCAAATCTTTCCTCTTTATAATATTAGTATAGATGTTCAAGTATATAGTGGTTTGATTTGACCAGCTTGTCAAGATAAATGCCTTCGAGCAAGTTAGTAACTTATCTTACTATGACCATTTACGTCGAGTTACAGATATCAACATGAAGGTAGCAAAGTCAATGAAAATACGATGTAAACAATTATTCCACTTTGAAACCACTTTGTAAAGTTTCAAACTTGAAGTCCCTCAACAAAACTAAATCAGTAAACAATAATTGTGTACTAAGCCCAGCCTACATCCATAGAAATCATGATGGTGGAATTGTAAGGGGTATTTACCCCTTGATTGTACCTACCCCTGTATTGGCAGTATTTATTAGTGTGACTAGCAAAATTTTCAACGCATTCTCTGCCCACTCTCGAGGAAGTCAAGACGCCCATGTGTGTCATGGGTAGGTGATGAAAGTGTTAACCTTTGCTGTGAATAGTTACCAAGTGCCTAAGGCTGGTGTTCACCAAAAAATAATCGGACTATTAGGCAGCTTCGTCTGTTAACTTTGACGTTTCATATAAATAAAAACAGTCAGTACAATCCGTTTATTTCGGACACAAATTAGGGACCCATACATATTACAAAACATAAAGTTTACTACAATGTTTACAAAAAATATAAGACAAAATATATAAAAACTGCTGTCAAAATCGCCAATTCAAATTATCTTTTTGAAGAACATGTAAATAAATCATTGTTTATGTGTAGTATAGTTGTATGTGTCTGAACCCTTCGGATAAATGTCCATCTTCTTATATCTCCTAAATGTTTTCCCCTATTTTGCTTTTAAACCACCCCTGTATTAGAGCAAACAAAACAAAAAAAATCCGATAAGCCGTTTTTATGTTTTAGCGAGAATAACAAACAGTAATTATTTTTAGTATACAGATGAAGATAGTTTATTTAAATTTATCTTTTGGTTACCTTGAATTTGCCTGACAGTTCCAATATCGATCCCTACATCAAGTTGGTATACATACCCAAAGTTGGTATAATCTGGACCATAATGGGAAGGTTCCGTGTCAAAGTAAACATTTTACATGACATTTCTCATAAACATAATTTATGCGTCAAAATAGGATGGGAGAAACTATATCCGACTTTAGTTTCACTTCGAATTGGTTCTATCCAATTCTATTAGCGCTCGGGTTACACTCGATTACTATCACCATATTACTCGGAAATTAATTCACACCTAAAACCATTTCGTCTTCAAGATAGCAACTTTGGGGGTTATATTAAATTCTAAAACTTCCAAAGATAAGGGGAACGTAATTTCATTTGCACCGTTTAAAACTTTACCTTCTGCGAGTCTGATTAAATTTTTACAAGAATCTTTAATTTATTAAACGTGAAAGTTCAAACTCGCCATGAAATTGTTTCAGCGGTTAATTCTCGTCGGAAGAAAGATTGGGAAAGTGAACGCAAGTGCTTTTATTAGTTAGATGCTGAAAAGCAAGTTTATCGGTAAAAACTTTTCTGTTTGGCCGTTGCGCACGTAGTGTAAAAATCGACCCCCTCAAATCAACCCGTGTATTTAGCCGATTATTAATTAAAAAAAAAATTACAATCAAAAAATAAAATATGTAAGATAGCTCTAACATATTTTATTTTTTGATTGTAATTTAAAAACTTGAGAACCTCCGTTTTGCGTCGGTTGAAAATAGAATTGTATTTTATTAAAATGTGAAATTGATCCGACTATAGATAAGATATGTTTAGTATTTAATAGAAATAAGTAATAGTAGCTGTGCCGGCTTAGAATTTGCACCTCTTCCTCTCATTCCAAGTCTTCCCGCGGGTGTCGTAAGAGGCGAATAAGGGATATCCACCGGGGGCGGGCAGCAACGCCCCCTGTAGAACAATTCTACCACCGAACTGCGATCCCCAACCCCGGGATTATGGACACTACCACCCATGTGATAAAAGCCAATAAGGCGCTTATTAGGGGGAGGCCTGCGTCCAGTAGTGGACCAACACAGGCTGTTGAGGTTGAGGTTGAAGTAATAGGAAAAAGGCCTGGTTTTTCATCAATAAATATTTATTCAAGAACCTACTTCAGTCGTGTTATTTACTCTACAAACCAACGTCATTTCACAGATTTAGCCACTGAGGTATGTGTACTGAGGGGGAAGGATTTGTCCTCCCACCTCAGAACACATACGTACAATGGCGATAATAATAAAAATCGACGTTTATTCTTCAAATCGGGTAAGTACTATTATGTAGATTAAAAAGCTTTTTCAAAAGCTTTTAACATTCTACCTACATGGTTTAATTTGGCTCGACAAAATGTTCCCTGTGAGTATGGAATAAAAAAAAATAATGCTGGACAATCCACACATATTCCTTTATCCTCAAACTAAGCAGAGCTTGTGTTATGGGTACTAGATAACTGATTTTGAATACAATACTTACTAAAAACACTACATAGATAACCGCTTTTTTATTCTATACCTACACAGATAATACCCAGAACACCCGGAACAAATACTTACAGATCATACAAATATTTTTCCCGAGGCGGGAATCGAACCCGCGACGTCCTGCCTCGCAGGCGGACATTTCCCGCTGCGCCACAGAGGTCGTCAAAATAAATAGATCATTTGAATTACTTATTACGGTTATTGTCGGTCTTGATTGTCATCACCATCACCGTGAAGGCAGGTACGTCCAGTCATCCACAGCTGAACATAGGCCACCCCCAAACAACGCCATTATAAGCTATCACGAGCTTAGTTAATGATTTTATCGGGTATTTATCGCTTACCTTTTGTAGTATGCCGTAATGTGAACTTGGACATTCCTGATTCTGAAGACGAATTAAGGGTAGTCGTGGATACTGCCGTCAATTCTCGGCTGTTACTCCGAGTACATCTAGTCGCCCCGTGTCCACGATCGCTGTAACGCGATAGAATCGTAGAGGAAATAAAACAAAAGGTACGCGATAAATACCCTATAGAATTATTAACTATGTTAACAAATTTTAAAAAGTTCTATCACTATCTGCCTCCATCCACTGATGGATTCCCCAGTCGCTACAATGAAGTAGGTCTTGTGTTGCACCTAGGACCACCGTTCACGCACGAATGTTTAGAGTAATAAAAACAGAATTCTCGGATAGGTACGTCCTCCTACCGCCGTCCATTCTTCAGTAAAATTACATTTGGTCAACACCCTCACCTCCAACTTCATCGAAAAACAAAAATAACATTTACTCATGTCCCACAAGAGCAGCCATTTAAGGTTCCGCTGAAAAGCCGGAAACGCACCAATCCATCACAGAGAGTTACGGCACCCCGCTCGTTATATACGGAACCCAAGTGCGGGCCTCAGGGACCCTTGTTTGTTCAGGAAATTATGTTTAATTGAGGTTTCACACGTCCAAAAACAGTATTAAAACCTGCCTAAGTGAATTATTACGTACCTAACGGCCGTATGGTGTTTTTGTGGGATGTTATTAAGTGAAGTTTCGGTTCATTGGACCTGTTTGGGCATGTGTATTATTTCAGGCTCTGTGGTAACATTCTGGTAAGTTTTTAGTCAACTCATCCTAGTGGGATAAGTTGGAGCGGCCTCAGTTTACTAAAGAGCCAGATTTACATGCCGAAATTTCTTATAAAATCATTATAAACTCGATGCTGGGAATAGGGAATAGATAAATATTTTTTAGTATACATAGAAACGAAGAATATATTAGTACCTAGAAAATTTTGTTTTAATTTTATTTTTATAATCAAGGAACGTTGATATTTATTCTAGTAACAGTCGGATATTCCTCCGTTCCAACTTCGCCTTAATGAATTGAAAAAAATCTAACTCAAGCTTATAGATCTGATAAAAAAATATTTTTTATGTTTATCCAGTGTGTGATAGAGGGGGGGGGGGGGGGGTAATAGTCAGATACTTATAGGGAAAGCTATTTCTGGGGCTCCTAATACTGAAGGTACTAATCAATTACCAAATCTTCCAATTATAATGAGTATTAACATAAAAAAATTATATTAAAAGCATGAGCTGTAACCGAATCGTTTTCGATGCTACGAAAGGTAATACCGTTGATTGTGGCCGAAAATAACTTGCTTTCCGACAAATGTATCAAAAACAAAAAGAGAGACATAAAATCACCCAAATGTATCAACATATTCCTCATACAAAATAGACAGTGTTTTTCACTAGCAACTTAGAAGCATCAACAACAAACCGAGTTGGGACGGTTGTTTACCAAACCGGAGGAAAGAAACAACTTCGCGATTAGATGGACGAGAAAGGAAAACGACGAACGTGGATCTCTACGTGTTTTGATGTGGCATAATCTTTAGAACTAAACTATCATTCTTTATTGAAAAACAAAACTGCAATCAAATAATATAATTGAATTAGATCTAGTATCTACATTTTTTGAGGGATACATACAGATCCCTCATGAATAAAACTTTTATAGGATCACCTCGTCACGTGGTCACGACACGCCGCAGACCGTACATTATGGAAATGGATGGAGGAGGCCTTCACCCGAAGATGGGTGTCCTAATCAGAATAATAATATATAAAAATTATGCATGACATTACAATTATAATTTATTTTAGGTACTAATTCAGTTAAAATTTATATTTACTCACACATGTTTAGTAAGATTTGGAAAATAAAGGCTTATTATTATTATTATTAGGATCACCTCGAGATCATTCTCTATACAATACGGATAATTTTCAAAAACGTTCCATAAGCTTAGCTTCCCAACTCTTCCCGCGGGTATTGTAAGAGGCCACTAAAGGATATCCACCAGGAGCGGGCAGCAGCGTCCTATAAAGAACAATTCTGCCACCAAACTGCGATCCCTTACCCGCATGCCGTGGGGATTATGGGCAATACCCCCCATGAGATGAAGGTCAATAAGGCGCATAGCACGGGGAGCCCTGTGTCCAGCAGTGGACCAATAAAGGTTGATGCAAGGTAGCTAAGTTTAGGGGTTAGTATTATTCTACGAGTATGTACATATACTCTCTGCTTAGGCCCTTCCGTGCAGCTGCAGGTAGCATGTTCAGACATTAGCGGTACGAATGATGAATGATTTTATTCTTTGACCAACCTGTAAAGTACTCTATAAGGTATACCAAGGTGCAGAAAGCGTCAGAATTAAGTAACCCCTTAACACAATGCAGGCTAGAATCCGATTTTTTTGATCTAGGTATTCGTTCTGTTTTTGTTACCTTTTAAAAGTAACGTCGAGATTCGGATGAGTTGTCCCCTTCACTTGTGGTTTAGGGTAGGTACAACTCGTACGAATCTAATTCCAAGAGACTTTAGATTCGGACGAGATGTACCCCTACCCAAAAGTGAAGTGGACATCTCGTCCGCGGATGAGTTTGAGATTCCGACGAGACGTACCCTAACCCAATAAAAATACTATACATTTTCGACTTTTAAAACTCCTACCATTAACAGGATTGGATTTAAACCTGCATGCGAAATACAGGGGGGTTACTTAATTCTGTTGCTGTCTGGAAGAAAGTGACGCATCTATATAAACAGCGTCGATGACCAGCAAAGGGGAACGGGACAAAAGTTCAGTCCCCTTCACCCACAATGAGGTAAACAATCGTGCAATCTAATTAAGATAATACAAGTTAGACGCTCTTTGTTTCGTCTTGTGGATAGTGGATTAGCCGACTAATTTGTCAATTGTTGGGTTTCTAGTTCTTTTATTGCTAGTTTGAAGTAAAAAAATATGAAAATACTCGTAGTACTTTTAATTCTTTCACATTATATCTAGGCCAATTTGTTTTTTAAACGTTAACTGAAAAACAGCACTGAACATTTGAAGCTTGTTGACCCACTGACTGAAATTCTACTAAGTTACTTAGCAGTTTTATTCTAATTAGAACTAAACTTCAAGTTCCATCTACCTTTCTAAATTATGTAAACGTTTCCTGAAGTTCTGAGCCCCGATCAATAAATGATTCATTCGTTCAGCGTATTTTGTGATCAAGACAGATTTCGCAGCCTGTACCTTCAAGGCAAGGATCGCTGTGAGTCGGCTTACACGTGGGATGAACTTACAGAACTAGACAGACAGTTTTTACCTATGATGATGTCCTCCTAGTCGAATTTTGACCACGGCGGCCAGTCTCATTGGAGATTAGCCAGATGCGCAGGACTTATTATAGCGCACAGGTGTGTGCGCAAACACACACAAACTCTATTCCGTCACTCTTATAATCCGATGGGACGACAGACCGACACGACCGGGCAAAGGTCAGGCGCAGGACCAACGGGTTAACGTGCTTAGCGAGGCACGGGGGTGTATGTAACACCGCCAACTTCCTGACTTCAGACTGCTACTGTGAACTTTTCTTGCTATAAAAACCCCAGCCCGACCCTGGATTCGAACCCAGGACCTCATAATCAGCGGTTGAACAAGCTGATCGCTAGACCGACGAGGCAGTCGTTGTCGTTGTTGTTTTACCTATATTATACCTACCCAGTACCTACGTATGTAAGTACCTGCCCCACAAAAAAACGTAACCAAAAACTATGACATAATTGATTTCAAGCTTCGCATGTTACAATAAATAAATAAATAATGCTGGACAATCCCCATCATCTAGCCCCAAGATACGCAGAGCTTGCTAACAATAAAATACTTCTATGACGGTAGTAAATCCGCGGACCAAAAACCCATTCCAACAGTGTAGGTAGAGGAACGTTGGTACTCTCGAGCAACATTCATAGACATGTATTCAGCCACTCTTTCCCAAACCCGGATTTGTTCCGGTAGATTGAGCTCCACTATTGCGTGTCGTTCCGATCCGGAAATGTAACATTTCCGACACGTTGATTCGGATGGTTTGGGATATTATAAGGTGAACCTTTGTTTTGTTGTTATAATCATTTATGAAGCAGCGTTCAAGCTAAGGTTGTTAGTTGTTATTTTTTTGAGTTAGAGCAGAACCTGTCGCAATATTTTTTAACCTCTAGATAATCTGATATTTTATAGTAAGGCTTTTTAGCAGATTAAGGTTTTGACAATTTGTTTGAATTTATTTACAGATAATTTTTGCAACTCACTAGGAGATTTGTTGTCGAAACGTATACTTTAAAAGATATATTATTATTAATTTTGTGCAGTATAGTAGTGGGCACAGCGAGTTTATGTTTATTTAATCTAATAATGCGTATCGCTAGGTTTCGGGAACCGATTGATATTTCTATGAGTGTACAACAAGTTTTCATAGATATAATGACATAGTGCTGTCATTATGTTTATTTTTTTTAATCTATCACGTAAGGATTGCAAGTGATACTGGCAGATGGGAGTATTCCCATTTAGGGCACCAGTTTTTACGGCACCACATTTATTTCATTTTATTACATAAAATTGGTAAAAAAAAAAGTAGGGTCTAGTGATGGGGTTTTGATATAACTAACGTACTAATCTACCCTATACCTATACGTTTTTCTTTTGTTAAGATGACCACTACTACCGGTTTCATTATCAAACACAACTCGATCACGACACACTACACTGACGACAGTATCAGAACCGTCAGTGTATTGTGTGGCGTGATCGAGTTAAAGTTTTATGTCCTCAAATACCATACTTACATAAGCCTGTAAGCAATTCAAGTAGGTAAGTATCGAAGTTTTTGTAGTTTATCTTTGAATGGTTCCTTAATTATTAAACAGGCCAAAGCGTGACATGGCGACTAGTAGATAAAGGTAACTACGGTTAGATGCAAATCACAAAATAAAACAACAGTTTACCTTAAACTTGATTGCAAAGTACAAACAAACTTAGGAACCTACGGCCATTCTAAAGTCCCGTCCGGAATCCGGACGTAGTAACTCGCCGCCGGAACACTCAAATACATTACGTGGAAGTTATGTACGGACCGGACCGTGTGCCGACCTTATCGTCGGAAACTTATAATGAGTACGCGACATTTTGGTAACTGTTTTAACACCTTTTGAGGTTGTAATAATTAGTGATGAGTAGTTATCAGAATAGAGAAATGCAAGGGCTAACCAAAGTTAGATTGACAAACCACTTTGTATTAAACCTAACCTAACCTAACCTGCTGAGGCGCGAGTAAATCGAAGACAAAGGATCGAAATACATCGGATATTGATTGATCGATTAGGGATCCTTGTATTTCCGTTTTCATTATGTTACATCGTCCTCAATAAAAATAATAGAAACAGACGACGCGCGGGCTGAAGATATAATAGAAATAATGATTTATTTTGAGCCTAACTTCTGCGCGCGCGATCCAAAATCTTGTGGATTAAAGTGAGACTAACTCATAAAACCATCAACTTTTTTTAATTTTAAAATATCTTTATTTATAATCTTATGTATAAGAGTAATACAAATACAATGTACATTCATCTAAGACAATATTATTCATAAATATAAACACGTTTTTAAGCGCTATGCGCTTTTTCAAACCTATTTAAATAAAAGGAATTAACGAACAGACATAAAACCATCGAAGAGCGAATCGGACTCGCACGGAGTCCCATACAAACTTGTCGTTCTTCTATGTAAATAGTTCAAAGCAGATAAATAATGTATAAAGAAACAAAATGCATCTTGAATCTAAGTACCTATTTCGTAACGATCGTATGACGCTATTTTTAAACCCCCGACGCAAAAAGAGGGGTGTTATAAGTTTAACGTGTCTGTCTGTGTATCTGTGTATCTGTCTGTGGTATCGTAGCTCCCAAACAGATGAACCGATTTTCGTTTAGTTTTTTTTATGTCATAGATAATTTTATCCCGAGTGTTTTTAGCCATGCTTCATGAAAATCTGTCTTGGGGTTTTAATTTTTTAATTTGGTTCTTGTATACCGATATGCTTCTGGTTATTCTAACACATCTGCACTTCACCATATTTGGTAAAAATGGCCCATTATATAACACTTTCAATGCCCACGATACACATGTCAGATATGGAGAGCATTAACAGCGTGTGGGCAGTGAATGCCTTATGGAGAGAAGAAAGAAGTCTGGGGAGCAAAAAGTATGAATATTTTAATGGGTAATGTAATGAGTGACCTATTTTTACTTTTATGATTAATTAATATGTTGGTGTCCCATGTAGGCAAGTTGGAAAACAGCAATCATGGCGTCAAATGAAGCGCGCTAATGATGTTTTTGAATCATCGCCATCGGCCAACCATTACGTTTTCGTAATGAGATGCTCATACAAATTAATGAACAGCTACTACAATAGCTTCCTAGAATAAAAATTGTAGTGGTAGTTACTAGCGACCCATCGCTTCACACGTATGGAACTCTATTGGTTTACGCAGAGCCCACCAGCAAAGCTTCCAGACAAAATCTCTTCTTATATCTATCTTATATCTTTCCTAACGTCTTCAACAATTATCCTCACATTTCAGATAATTTACACAACTAGTATAATTTTCTTTGTGAATAAAGATGTATTCACACAAAACCTTACTTCACTGAGTCACTTCGAATTTTTTTTTAATATCTTTTTTTTTTTTAATTTACACTACTAATATATATTTTTTTTAATTTTGGCGGGTGCAGCGGCAGATTTTGCCGAAGATCTCAAGAGGCGCAAATATGCAGGTCTCGACAGAGCCTACACATTTACTCCCCTTGGAGTCGAGACCCTAGGTCCGTGGGGTACCGAGGCTTTTCGGGTTTTCAAAAAACTATCTGAGCGTCTGGTCGAAGCGACGCGTGACCCGAGAGCTGGTGAATATCTGGCACAGCGTATCAGCATTGCCATACAGCGTGGCAATGCAGCCAGCGTCTTGGGGACGCTTCCGACTGATCAGTTGAGCTATCTGTAGACTGTTTGCAACAGTCGGCAGTTAGCTCAATTGTTTCAATTGTAAATACTAGTATAATTTTCTTTGTGAATAAATTTATATTTTCTTTGTGAGTAAAGATGTATTTACACAAAACCTTACTTCACATACATAAAAACCTTCCTCATGAGTCACTTCGACTATTGCTGAAAATCGTGTGAAAATCCGTTGCCTAGTTTCTGTAGAAGTTATCGGGTAAATAGACCAAAAGACGAGGAAAACGACTTTATATTACCTTGGACGCATATGCGTCAAGCTAATAATGATGACGGTAAGTACCTATTTAACCTGTAGATTGCTTGCAACAGTCTGCAGTTAGCTCAATTGTTTGAATTGTAAATACTAGTTCTAATTGGTTTCTATCATTGGATTGTAAATTTCTTTCTTAATAAAGACGTACCTATTTAACTGTGAACGTATTAATTATTATTTTAATAAAGAGGCTGATAAACTTAAATAGAAATTTCCACAGACGAATTTCTCTGCCCACCAAACGTAGATACTATAAGATAAATGACCTTAAACATACCGCGGGGCCAAACAGCACTAACTGTATTCTGTTCTGTGGTCAAGTCATTTATTAAGTGTATCGCCTTCACCCTTATTACGAACAAAAAATTCTAGCCCATTGTTTGTTATCTATTCGAGTGATAAGAATGATGTGTGGTGTAGAATTCATCATCATCATCATATCAGCCCTTGTCGACCCACTGCTGGGCATAGGCCTCTCTATGTTTATGCCACGCGCTGGGTCGATGACATACGCAAAACCGTAGGCTACACCTGGCCCAGATTAGCACAAGACCGAGGTGGGTGTAGAATTACTGTTGAAGAATTAGTGGTAATTGTAATTTAACTTTTCAGAGATAAGGTGAGTAGGTTCTTTTCACCTTTGATTCCTTACCTCAACCTCAACAGCCTGTGTTGGTCCACTGCTGGACGCAGGCCTCCCTCTGATAAACGCCTTATTGGCTTTTATCTCATGGGGGGTAATGCCCATAATCCCCGAGCTGCTTATGCGGGTTGCGGATCGATCGATTGATTCCTTAATTTTCTTGGAAGGTTTTACATTTTTCTTTTGGTCGGTAGTGAGTATCTACAAATTAGCGGTATCTGAAAAGAATATTTACCTAATTTAATCACACATAAAGGTTCTTTTGATCTCAATGGACAGAGTGAAGTCAATACGCAGATTGCTCACTCGTAAGTAAATATTTTAGAACTTGGGAAACCTAACCAAAACCCCGATAAAAGTGGCTAAAGACCAAACTTATTTTAACGTTTACATCTACAATCTTTGACTTTGTATTGTTATGTAACTTTACCAGTTAGCTTTGCTCTCTTGTACAAGACTGAAGAATAAAATTTATTGCGCATACTTCAATAAAAAAAATCTACCTACACTTTTACTTGCACGAGAAATTATCACTCCGAAACACAATCAAACCGTTCATCACCAAAACGAGATTGCTTGCAAAAAACACGACAAAATCCCTTATTTTTTTGCGGCAAAAATTCCACTAGATTGTTAAGGGCAGACCAGAGTGTTATAATTAATTGTTCCAATGTACTGCTCGGGGGACGTCCTCGTTTGTCCATTTTGGCTTCGAATTTTTGGATGAAAAAATTGAATGACCGTAATGATTTTACAGGCGGTACCCGCAGGGGCTTTAAACCACGTATGGCTGTAAATTTCATCATTTTAACTGTTACTAGTGAATTATTGCTTGAAAATAAGTGAAATACTTTATAGTGTGTATCGAAATTACTCCGAATTCGAAGGAAATTTGTCTGTATTAATACAGAGAGCTGTGTGGTGCCGGCTTAGAATTTGCACCACCCCAACTCTTCCCGCGGGTGTGTCGTAAGAGGCGACTAAGGGATATCCACCGGGGGCGGGCAGCAGCGCCTCCTACAGAACAATTCTACCACCGAACTGCGATCCCCAACCCGCATGCCCAGCGTGGGGATTATAGGCATTACCACCATGAGATAAAATCCAACAAGGCTCTTACCAGGGGGAGGCCTGCGTCCAGCAGTAGACCAATACAGGCTGTTGAGGTGAGGTGAGGAATACAGATAGTAATCAGAGGGAAGAGTCTATTTGAAGTGAACGAGACGTGGTCATGACGTCTCCTTTTGACGTGACAACGTCTTATAATTCGATAGAGCCGGCTGCACGCACGAAAAGACGTCATGCGGCGTTACCTCGCTCTGAGGCGTTCCATTCTGAGGCGTTCCATGTAAGGCTTGAAGTGCAAGCGAGAGCGCTCGACATCCGTCTCTCTCCTACTTGAGTGAGCGATGCGTCTGCGTGGACAGCTGCTATACTATAGTACATTTACATGTTTTGATCGAGTATCAAATGCTACCATTCCATCAGTATTTTCTTAAGACGTTGTCACGTTCAACTATCGTCAGTAAACCGACTTTACAGACAACCAATTTTTTCCATACAATTTGGTACAGCGCCTCTATCGTGCGGACAGGAAACTACGTTAGTTCCCATACAAAAAGAAGACGTCACGATTGTCTCGTTACTAACGGAAAATAGACTCATCCCTCTGAATACTAAAATGTATGGTGTAGTCTCGGTAGTCCGGTTACGTTAACGTCAACCGGACTACTGAGTCGCTCGATGGTATCAGTAATCCGGTTCAATTAAGCAATCGGACTACTGATACCTTTTTTGCAACTGTTGTTTCGGTGTTGATAATACATTGCTGGCTTATTGTACTTATCTAAATATTTGCTTTTGATCAAGTGACGGATGCGGCAAGCTGAAGACAGGGCGTTATGGAGCAACCTAGGGGAGGCCTATGTCCAGCAGTGGGCTAATATAGGTTGATGATGACCAACAATGATGAAAACAGCAAATGTCAATATATCATCGGCGTTATTGTAACTTACCGTCAAGTGAGATTGTGGTGAAACAAAGGCATAACATTATTAAAACAAAAATGCTTATGCAGAAAACAAAAACTGATGAACTGATGAACACCTCGAAATATATCAAAATCATTTGATAATATTGCATCGTTCTTGTTAGATTACTTTACCTTTCAGAGCCTTCGACCAATTTATATCATTGATTTATTAAGCCGCCTGTAACATTATTATTTGCTCCCTGCCTTCGTACAACAATACCTAATTACATTAATTGGAACGTGGCTCGAATGTCACCTGCCAACTAATTACAGCTTACGCTCGGGACATTATGTCCCATATCGTCCCTGAGCAGGGTTATTTTACTGATATTTAGTTGCTAAGCGAAAATGGTTTTAGTGACGTTGTAAGAAAACTCATAGCAGATCATTGCATGACTTGTAGGAAACTAACGTCAACATTTTTGATGACTCAAAATTTCTTTTTTTACGTGTTCTCGTGTTTTTTTTAATGTCAGATAAGAATAACTCCTTATAATTGATAAATTTACCTCACGAAGCGACGCGTGACCCGAGAGCTGGTGAGTATCTGGCACAGCGCATCAGCATTACCATACTGCGTGGCAATGCAGCCAGCGGCTTGGGGACGCTTCCGACTGGTATTGATATGGATCAGTTGAGCTACCTGTAGATTGTTTGCAACAGTCTGCAGTTAGCTGATTATTGATAATTCACTGAAACTGCGAGAACTGCAGGTACTGCCCACAATCACGAACAGGTTCGTGAAGAGTTCTTATTCATATTTTTTTTTGTAAATCAACTTTGACTCAAAATAAAAAAAAACACATAATGTCCGGATGCCAATAAATTGACTGATCTCCCATTCCCACGCCCACTGTTAATCCAAGGCAGAGCCATTTTAAACTTAAGTTTCAAAAAAGTCAGAACGATTATTGAATAAGAGGGCTACCCACTACCAATACCAAGATAAGAATTAAGACTGGGCGGCTATTCCCTATGACCAATGCAAGCGTGTTACACACCTACGACACGACAACGGCGTGGAATCGGACAAAACCGTATTCCGCATGCCCTAGCAGTCATTCCTTAACACGGCACGGCACGATTTGAACTGTCAACTAAACGAGCTCGTTCATAGCGTGTTAAGGCACAGATTAGCGTGTTCCTGCAATAGTTAGTACGGCTCGTTTCGTCGTTCGTCTTTGGAGGTTATACTAAAATAATAACAAACATTATGTAAATAAAATCATTTCTTATATAGGAACCCGTAAGTTACCTATAAATAAATTAAAATATCTACTACGGTTACGGTTCCCGCTCTAGATGTGACAATTATATTACCCGTACCTTGAAAGATTGTGTTTTACAAATAGAATTCCTACAATAAGCAGTGGAAGTCTTCCGGAAGATATACAATACATCAGACCACTGCTCGAATATGGATTCCAAGCTGCCAAGCGGTGCCCCTACTTTCATAAAGACATAAACCTTGAAAGTGTTCAGAGAAAGGCTACCAAGATCCCATGGTCTTTACGACGGAAATCCTATGAAGATAGGTTACGCGCACTACGCCTCACTACTCTAGAAGACGTCTTCTTCGAGGTGACCTCATTGAAACCTACAAGATACTCACCAATACAACCTGCCATCCCTACAAGACATCTACATAAAGAAAGAAGGACGTTCAACCCGTGGACACCACCTTAGATTGGCCCGTGACTCTACTCAAGCCCTTGCAGCGCACCATTTTATAAGCAATAGAGTGGTTCACAACAAACAAACACCTTCAAGAATAAACTTGACAACTGGTTACCAGACGACAAAAACAAACTAAAAAAAGTGACGCAATGACTTATTCAACACTGTGTGTTAAAGACACATTAGCCACAGGCTGCTCGTCTTTAATAAATAAATAAATAAATAAATAATTACATGGTGTTTTTATAGGCGTGAAAAACGTTAGGGAAGGGTAATCATTCAATAATTCATCACAATAGACTCGCATAATGAGGCATTGATTGTTTATTATATTGCATATTAGTGTAGTAGGCTTCTGGAGTATGATCAGCTGCGTGGAGCACAGGCGACATAAGCCATGGTTTTTGGGGATAGCCAGAGTCCCCTAGTAGCCACTCAATTTTTCCACTTCTGTGTTCATCTTCTATGAACCGGCTCAGGGACCATGATCTCCAAATATAGCTATCATGAGCAGCCCCTCCAAATGTTGCACATACACCTATAATTTTTAATCGCTGTCGCATATCTGAAACAAGGCAGAAATATTTTTTATTATTTCAAATAGGAATAAATAGGTAGGTACCATCTTCCTCCCTTGGAGGATTTTGCAGACATCATTATTGGTGAAATGCAACTATGCACTGATATGTGTTGGTCTTCTCACAATGTAAAAATAAAATCATGTTATTTTCGTTCATTTCATGTGTTATTTTAGCTTTTCATGTAACCTCAACTTTATAGTTTTGCGCTACCACTTTGTAACACCATCGTGTTACGGTAGCGCAAAAAGGTGTGCGACTTTTGTAGTGCCCTTGCATAACATTTTATGTTACTATTGTGTCAAAATTCTGGACTTTATCCACACAATGTTGAAACAAATCAATTTTTTACAAGTTTGCAATGCCCTTGTGGAGATTTCAAACAAAATTTAATAAATATAATGTATACATACCCTTTGTTTGATTACGTTCCTCTCTTGTTGTGTGGTAGGAAATTTCACATAGCTTGGAAGCAGTTCATTGAGGGCATGAACAACTTCCTCTACACAGCGACTTACAGACGGCTGGCTGAGGGGCTCTAACCAGTCCTGCCCCACTGGCTTTTGATAGCTACCGGTGGCCAGGAAATTTAGTGTTGTATCTAAAAAAATAAAAGTAATTCTTTGTATTAAAAAGTAGGGTTAGAATAAAGGTAGTATTACAGTGTAGGTAGGTAAGTACAGCCACCTCCCCGGACAGCCTATAAGGAACTTTAACAACAGTCCATAGCTGGACGCAGGCCTCCCCGTGATAAGCACCTTATTGGTTTTTATCTCATGTACTTAGGTACCAGTACCTATTACTAATTTTAATGATGCACTTACTTTGATTTCTGGTGTTATACTTGTGCACCTTTGAGTCACTCCATCTCTGATTTTAAGGATCCCACATAGAAAAGAATACAGTTCTTTGCTAACCCTTTAGCACCGCACAAACAATTTAGGGTCCATTGAAAGAGGGTCCGCAGAACCCCTGGGTAACCTCCTGTTTATAGTCGTACTTTGCTGGTGCCAGCGTCTTACGCGTCGTCTCCTTAGAATAATATCCTTATATAATAGAATGAGTCAGTCAGTCAGTGGCAATCTAGCTTTATTTATTAGAATAATTGATAGATTTTTAGGTTATGTTGTTCAAAACAAACAATCAATGAAAACTACTTATTCGTTCCGAAACTAGTAATGAGTGACTTGAATGTTTATACAAATCATTATTTTTGGGCTTTAAATTTTCAAATCACATTATAGTAGTGTAAGCTCAATAATTTAATGGTTGAGCAAGCTTATAATTCAAAATATTTATTATTGGAAACAAAAAAGAATTTTTAATAAAACCGTAAAATTTCCGAATAGACCGGATGTAAGATTTTGAACGAAGCGTGTGAAATAATCGTAAAACAAAACACGGGGCATAGACAACCAGTCTTGTGGCATGCAGAATACCATTTTTCGATTCCACACATAGGCTCGTTTGAAACGCGTTTGTGTTTAGAACGCGTTGTGACGTCACACGTTTTGGGCATGTTATCTCTTGGGTCATAGGGAATCGGGCCCCTGGAGTCTTCAAAAACGTGTTCATGGTGACGGGCAGAACCCGAGTTCACGCAGTGTTAGTGAATTTCCGATAAGCCTGTTGTAATTTTCTGTACAAAAAATCTCCTAATCATTCCTACCGTAAATTCAAATTGTGTATGTTATGTGTGGGTCATCCCAGTAACAGATAAAATAAAATTACATCCTTAGCTCCAGTGAGACATTAACTAACTTTAATCTGTGGACTAACTCCGATGGAATTATAGACTGTAATCGATATAAACTTTACGACGTTTGAGGACGGTTGTTTCAAACTTCGAAATGGATCTGCAATAACATGGACCTGGTTTTAGGTACCTCTTGTACTAAAACTCGAATTTGATTTGATTGGGACCTAAATGACAATTATTGACGGTCAGTGATACAGAGATCTACTTTCAGGCTAAAAGATTAATGAATTTATAATTACATATTAAGATGGCTTTAATCATATTTTACTTTTTCCTATTTGATCATACAATGCCGATTCTATACCAACATACCACCGAAATACATACATTATATTTCACCAATTTTCTTACTTCATCATTTAATTTAATTTTATCCATTGGATTGGACACAAGGGAACACTATTTATGTCAAAGAATGTGTTGACAAAGGTTTACTGACGTAGTAACAGGAGAAAATAAACTTAAAGTAAATTGATTTATTCTTTATTGAGAAAGAAAATTACAATCAAATAAACGAAACATATTGGAACCATTATTTACAATTGAAACAACTGACATAATGATTTAGTTTCCATAACTTCATTTTATAATGAAGTTTAATTCCATGGGTTATTCCAATTTTCCCCCTTGAAGATAGACTTATTATTTTTAAGCCCAGTTTCCCACCTAGAAAATCTCCCATAAGAAGGAAAACTGGAATTCATTTTTTTAAGTCCAGTTTTCTCCCTAGACGTAATTTGTATCGTAACATCCTGGATAATTTTGAACACTAATATTTTTTTCTGAAAACAAACTCGTCTTGATCACTTACAATTTAACCTATCAAGCCCCTTGACTGCAACTCCGCCTCCTTGGTTTCTAAGCTCCGTAACTACGCGGAATTTAATCAACTTACTAAGATATCGGTTGGGGACATGGAATTAATCACTTCGGTATTCACCCTGACTTTACGTGCCTTAACTTTGACAGTTCTGAGTTCTGAACACACGTGTTTGATATTGTTTAAGTTCACAGTTCGGTTTATGGTGTCCTTGTTCTAAGGGACACTGTATTTAAGGTCCAGAGTGACTAGAATGAGAGCACGTCAGAAGCTCCATCTAGCTTGCCTACTTTTTGGCGTGATTAAGTACAGTACTCCTAAGTACTTATTTGAGAGACTTATCTGGATGTCCAAAACGAGATCTTTGCGCAAATGCTCGAAACAACTATCGACACATGGTCATCATTCGGCAGCTTTTAGAGGCAGCTTCCGGTACGCTGCAGCAAAGTGCTGGAATAACATTCCACCACCCATAAGGGACCTTCAGTGTTTTCAAAATTTTAGGGCTAAATTGAAAATATTTATTTTAGAACACCAGAAAAGCACTGAAGATCTCCGAAATGACATTTCTATTCTATAGTGCGCACGCTCAACTCGGGCGTCTTCCTCTTCTTGTTTTCATTAACTGTAAATTTATATGTTTGTAAATAGATTAGCTATTATAAGTATACTTACCTCAATACAATACTGATGACTTACGCAGTTATTAAGTCTGATGACTTAAGTAGTTATTATATTAAATGAATTTGTGTCAGTGTACGTGACGCGTCATTTGGCTTCGACGGAAGATCAGCGTTGAGATAACTGTGCCTACCGGCTAGTTGTCACAACAAATGCTGAGTCGAACGCCATTTTGTAGCATTTACTTGTCTTATCCTTAATTTAATATAGTTTTATGTTGTCTGTAGGTACCCATAGTTTAAATAAGTTTAAATTGTAATGCTACAAATAAAGATTTCTTATTCTTATTCTTATTCTTAGTATGGGATTGCACAATACCAAACCATTTTTTTGTTCACTGCTTACGGACCTGTCAAAGTCATCAAAGTTGTACTAATATAATGCAAAAAATCATTCGAAAAATATAATCGAGTACATCGCAGGTACTTTTGGATACGAATACGTACGATAGGTACGATCGGATGTTCGATATGTTGCCGCCACAGATTGTAGAGTCTGGAAGAGATTGGTAGAATTCCTAGGTTACTTACAAAAGGAACGGTGTTTTTTGGGAACATCAAATTCATTTCATTCGACATGTTGTCTTAGAGACGTTTAGACATGGTTTTGAACGTTGATCTTTCAACAATTGGAATAGGAATTTAATTGAATGGCGTCCCGTTCTGTAAACCGCCTAGCCATTCTCCAAACAAGCTGATTGTACTATGCAACGTCGACATAGGTATACATTACATACACAGAACTAAGCTACTTAAGGAGTATCAGAAAAAAGGAATCTGTCAAACGCGTCTACGAAACCGAGTTTCATTCATAACCAGATACGTAAAATGATTTTTCTGTTTCACCACTGGGTAACATAATAGAATTTTGAAGTACATATATACTTCAAAATTAAACTAAATACAATCAAAAAACAAATCTAGTGTAGATGAGTATTTTCTCATTTGAAAATTATTAACGTAAAATTAATTTTATTATAAAATTTAATTCGAATTCAAGCTTCACGAGTCATAGCAACGCATGTCAAAAAGAGAACAGTTATAAATATCATTTTGATTATTGGCTAATACGTCGATAAAAAAGCGTTTACCAGCAACCTAATTACAGACATTACGGAGCTGAAAGTTTGACGAAGGGATCACGTTTCAAATATTCATTACATGTAATTCCCCGACAACTATTGACCTTTGAATCATTCAGCTGGTAACTTTCTAAGACAGTGATGGAGAGAAGGTTCCTTATGATTAGATAAATTACCTTTCCTATGAATAAGAAATGTATTTCGATAGATGATGCTGTGAGGATTGTCCAACAGTTGTTTAATTTATTTATCTTAGGAAAAGCAGAGAGTTTTTTTCTAAGGTTTAATTGGTTGCAAGGTGGCCTGGAAGACATCGCTCAAAGCGATAAAGCCCCCTTTGTAAAAAGGTTTTTGTATAAATACTTCCTTGATTCGCAACATTTCCTTTTGTATTGTATTTTGTGGCTGTGTGGTACAATGAAGAGTTATCTATCTATCTTTTCAGTCAATCGGCTATCCCATTTTTGGTCCGAAACGGTAATAAATAAAATATAATTTTATTTGCCAATAGAAATTTTATCTTTTCAAATCTCTCTCTCTCTTTCTTTCTGCCCATTATTCCAGAGAATGTCCTTGCTAATTTCCTACTCCCAATTTGAATGCAGAAATTAAGGTGAAATGTCTTTTATGTTGTTATTATACAACTACAAACTCAGATACAGTTACATAAAACGTTAAAATATCGTTCATTTCAGCCTCCAAACTAAAAACACTGACACTTTCCGGTTATCCTAATGCGTACTTTTAGGCTGTTTTGACATTAAAACGCAATTCCGAAGCAATTTATCATGTTTTTGATAAACGCCAGTCATTCAGACGACGACGAGACACATTCTCCTAATTATAAGGGGTGCGAAAGCTTAAAATATGACAGCCGTCTTTTCATGTTCCCCTAAGCACCCCTGTTTAAATAGAAAATTGCGGTTCCACACTTCATGAATGCATCTGTTTTCTTTTATGAGTTATGCGGGTATTAAAGGCAAGAAGGTCTTAAAGGTATTAAGAATGAAAATATAAAAAATATAAATCATAGAAAATGGTGAGGGGACTGCAAAATTCATTCAATTAAATTTGGAAGACGTGACAGTAGTTGATTATTCAAAAGTAGACGTAGTAGTAAGACTCCGTGTCGTAGTTAATAGAAAAAAAACGTTGTTGGGACACTAGTTTCAACTAATATTTAGCTAAAACACCTCGCAATACGTTTTCTGGATGGTACGACGATTTGTTTTTTTAAAACAATGCAGATGAATGACTGTTGATGATGATAGATAAGTGAGAGCCCTAGAAGCCACTCACTTTAAAGTCAAGTGGCATTGCCACTTAAATCAGCCTGGCTGGGAGATAGCCACACACACCCACCCACTGATAACTCAGTGCTCTGCGTTTTTAGGTTTTGTTTCAAAGAAAACCCCTATAATGAACGATTTTTGAATGGAGGGGGGTACATACTAATATTATTCCCTTTCTAATTTTCAGAAATGAAACCTGGCGTCTTCACGGAGGTGTTCATGATGGTGGGCAGATCCTGCAGTTAACATCGTGTCAGTGAATTACCAAAAACCATTTGTATAGGCGTGACTTCGATGCTTTCATTCGTGCTACGAGACTTGCTGTAGCTTTGTAGCCGTTTGCTACGAGCGTAGCCCTTGTAGCAGTGGCTACGAATGCGTAGCAGGCTCTACGAGGAATATGCTTCAGATATAAAATACTAGCTTTTGCCCGCGGCTTCGCACGCGTTCTTTCTATGGAAACGTTTAAAGATAATTTATATCCCATGGGAACTGATTGATGGGATAAAAAGAAGCATATGTTTGATTCCAGGCTTAGAAGTACACCAACGACGCAAAATTTCAGTTCAGTAGTTTTGGCGTGAAGACGTAACAAAACATCCATCCATCTATCCATCCAAATCCATCAATATTCGCATTTATAATATTAGTGTGACAATAGATAGGACTAATGAAATAAGTAATTTAATAGAGTAACGTTGTTAATTACAAGTTCTTAAAAAGTTTTTTGTTTTACTGAGATAAACGTGCCGCACTGCCAAAATAACCTACAGTAGGTAATTCATGGGCGTTTTTTACGACCGATGTGGCGCGGCGGGCTTAGGTCCGCCTGCGACGCAGGAGGTTTCCGGTTCGTTTCCCGCCTTGGGACAAATGTTAGTACGTTCCGGGTGTTCTGGGTATTTTCTATGTATAATAAAAAGTATCTATGTATGTAATGCATTGTATTATGAATATCAGTCATCTAGTACCCATAACACAAGCTCTGCTTAGCTTGGGGCTAGATGATGCTATGTGAATTGTCCAGCAATATTTATTTATATTTATATATTTTGATTTTATTAGCTAGTTATAGAGCTTACCAATACCTGATTGCCATTTTCAGGAATTGGGCTTTTTGTCTATGTCCCTGAAATTCAGAGGCGTCAATCCGGACTATCTAATTTTTTTATTTAATTTTGTTGGGTTAAAAATCCGGGTACGACCTACCATCTTTCCAACAAAATTATAAAAGTCCAACCAAATCAGCAAATCCTTACCCATCAAAACTGACATCCTCTTATAACCTTTTTCATGTTTATTTACTTCAGATAAACATTATTTTTGTTAGAATAGCGTAAAATAGTTTTTGCCCTCGTCAATGACGTGGCGGGCGTAAATATTTGACAATATGGAATAATAGGACGCTCGTGCATGAAAATAGAAAAACAGAGTGGATTTTTATCTACGCAACCAGTTTAGTACGTGGATTTCCATCACCCAGCTAGATCTTTTTTTGTTCAATTAACGAGAAATACAGTGCTTTTCTATTTTAATTGACGTCCTGGAAGAGATCGCTTTCAGCGATAAGGCCGCCCTTTATACTTCCTTTTTTCTAAGCTTTTCTCTGTATTGTTTCCTGTATTTGTGTGGTATAATAAAGTGTTTTCTATCTATCTATCTATCTATCCTGCATTTGCACGTTAAATTGGTTTATTTTCTAGTGCCAGCTGGAGTGTCCACCATTTTCCTCAGCACACATCCTTCCTCTGCTTCGCATGCCTTACGAGTTTTGCTACAATCACCATGTTTATATGATAACTTTGTTAACATCATCATCTCTGGGTGCTCCAATTGCTGGGAATAGGTATCCTCTTCTCAAGACGAGCCCCATTCACCGCTAACTTAGGACCAATTAAGCTCATTTAAAACTATGTTGTTTAAGATGCCCCATGGACGAAATAAAAACGTCTGTGTAAAAGTACTTCCAACTACGATGAATTGCCCAAAATTTATGATTCAAATGTGCAGCCATAGCCTTTATTCACAAAGAAAATTATACTAGTATTTACAATTGACACAATTGAGCTAACTGTAGACTGTTGCAAACAGTAGTAGTCAACTAATCGTCATCAACTAAAAGTGATATAATAGTGTGCAGCTGTTAGTTCAACAATGAAACTGTGTTAAGTAAAAGCAAGCCTGGGCCGAAAAGTAAATACTTATCCAACTTTTTCTCATAAAGAATTTCTTACGCTCAAATTTGTAAAATTCATGAAACTCGAGGACTTCGTACTCTAACAGCATACCATTTTCGCTCTCAATATAAAAACATGACATCTGTATGGAAGGGTAAACCCCATCATTTGCTCAAAACATTCTTCACTGAGGTATGCTTGACGCCCTCCTGTTTTAATAGAGGATCGTTACTAGGTGAAAGAGTTGAGGCGAGGTTCAAAATACCGCGAGATTTATAAAAAATATGCAAAGAAGCGGACTTTATTAAGTTACGGTTTTTTATTGATTTATGAAACGCGCATAAAACATTGAAACCATTAATTTTGATTGTGGTTATGCATAAAATTCTTAAAAATTTAGTTTTTGTTTCTACACGATTTACTCGTTCGAGCGTAAAAAAATGAGTATAGTAACAAGAGAAAATTAAAATTTTAAGAAACCCGCCGACGTTTATTGGCTGAATAGATTTTCATGAAACAGGGCTAAGAACACTTGGGATAAAATTATCTATGACACAAAAAAAACTAAACGAAAATCGGTTAATCCGTTTGGGAGCTACGATACATACCACAGACAGACACGTCAAACTTATAACACCCCTCTTTTTGCGTCGGGGGCTAAAAACAAGCACTGGTTAATCATTTTACGAGCTGTTATCGATGGCTTTATACTCCAGTTTAATTGATCCTGTGCTAGCCTCGTTAAGTCTTGCGGCTACCTGATATTGATAATAACGTTTGACCATCCAGAAGGTGATCGAGAATGCTTAGCTATGTTTCATGAAAATCTGTTCAGCCAATATAAACATCGGCGGGTTTTAAAATTTTTAATTTTATATTGTAATAACCTTTTCTTCGGCCGTCCACGGCGCCTCCTACTGTAAGTTTTCAATAATTACTTCGATCGTGCGTCGAATGTTGTTTTGTATGAAAATCGCTCATCGCTTTTATCCGTTCCAAGCCTTTCTAGAACTAGAGCGTGAGCCCTCCACGCAGCCTTACACAAATACTGCGTGCCCCAGTTCCATACAATACGCGATATGGTTTACTGCACTCCTAACGAAGTCAGGTCTGGAATTCCACACACTGATGTAGTACGCTCTTTTCTTTTGCTTACCTTTACGCATGTGGGTAGTTTCTTTTCATTATATTCTCGTATAATGCTGGACAATTCACACAGCATCAGCTAGCCCCAAGCTAACCAGAGCTTGTGTTATGGGTACTAGATGACTGATAAACATAATATAATACACTACATAGTTTTTTTTTTACATTTATTATACATGGAAACGACTGGAACACCCGGAACAAATATTTGTAGATCGTACAAACTTTTGTCTCAAGGCGGAAATCGAACCCGCAACCTCCTGCGCCGCAGGCGGACCTTCGCCCGCCGCCGCGACACATCAGTCGTCGCACTATTCTTCAGACGCACTATTCTAGGATAATGTCGTCTTCTCTATTTACTGCAGCGTACAAAAAGAAGCTGGCTTTATACGTCACAGTATGAAAGAGGTAACTTTATCTTTTTTAATCTAGCATAGTTATAAACACAAGAAGCACGCCGCTCAGTACCCAGCATGACTATTCGTGCTGTTAGTGAGGACATACGATTTCGATCCTCATCACTATTATCAGTTTAGTACTTTAGTTTAGTATCTATTGCTGGGCATAGGACTCCCTCGATGCTTTTTTAAATAACCACCTCATCGAAAATATGGAAAATCTCAACCTGTCCTATGTATGTACTAACAACCTATCAGTTGAAAAAAGAAATTTAAAACAGCTGTTACGTCAGCTGTGCCTGGACTAAAACAAGGTTAATCAGGCTTAGAACTGAGTGTCATTAGCTATCGGCCCGGCCAACGCCATGCATATTTGAGCGGGCTTAGCTGAAGTACTTAGTCGAGTTTTCCACTGGATACGGCGATGAGCGATACGTTTTATCGACGTTTTGGGAACTTTCTGATAATACAATACAATACAATACAAAAATGCTTTATTGTACATCATAAAAAAAGCATTACAAGGAGACAAGTACAATGGGCGGCCTAACAAACTAATATAACAGTTGGAAAGGAAGAACTGATTTGACTGACTCTTTGAAATGGATCAAGCGAAAAAATTATAAGATTGCGGTGCGACTGAGTTATATTTTGATTTAGTTTACTTTTTTATGAGTTAAGAAGTGTCAAAAGCCTCTTGCTTGTTGTTAGTTATATTTTACTTAGTTACAACAAATTGGAGAATCGACTGAAAAACAGACAGTGATTAAACCGATAATTAAAATGCATTAATCTTTAAGTGGCAAACGTATGCGGTGTCGGTATCACATAACACTAATAATAACTAATATTATAATGCGAAAGTTCGGATGTGTGGATCGATAGATGGATGTATGTTTGTTACCTCTTGACGTTAAAACTACTGACCGGATCGGGCTGAAATGTTGCATACAGGTAATTCTAAGTAAATCGCCTTTAAACGTTTCCATAGAAACATAGAAACTAGTTTACATTATGCCTATAGGGAGTGCTCAACGTTTCCATAGAAACATAGAAACTAGTTTACAATATGCCGATAGTGCCCACTGCTTTTGACCTCACAACTGTTGAAAAATGATTTTGTCACTATTGGCATGCTTCTGGCAGTGGATTTCTGGCTTAGCCCACACGAACTCTCGTTCACAACGTATTTATTTTAGAGAGGTTAGGTACCTACTAGTTTTAATGCCCTGATGTGATGAGACCCAAAATTGTATCTTTTTCATGAAAATACGAGGCTATTAATACTGATAATAAATATCTAATGTGAATGTTACAATAAATAATACCATTTTATTGTAAAATTCATCAGTAAAAGCAGGGCATAATTTTACTCACAGATACTCATTTTAAATTAAATGGTATCTAAACTAGGACGAAGTATGATAAAATCTAGCAAACTTCATAAGTGCTACGGGCATAAAACTGCTCTAAAACTCTCAGCATCAAGTTATAAAATATAGAAAGCCATCTCATTTTACTAAAACACAACTCGCGCTTATCATCCCTAACAATTTTATAGCTTGCTTCATGGAAATAAAGTTCAAATTTAATCCTAGGTATATATTGTTATGAAAACTCGTGAATAGAATTTCCCAGCGGCGATGTGCCAATAACAGGTAAAAACCGTGTGGAATTTTATTTCGTGCTGAGGTTAAAACCAATTCAAATATTCGATAGACATGACACAAAACCAATTTGGAGACGAAAACCGATCTCGGGTCTATCTGTATTGTCAAATGCCTATTGAAGCACATGGTAGAAATGTAGGCTACAACTATTTTGTTGTGAAAACTCTCGGCGAATATTGCCTAAGTCTATTTGTGTCAAAACCTCACTGCGTAGAAGAAAGAAAAGTATGTGCATGCAGTGTAGGTAGGTTTTTGTGTACCTTAGCACAAGTATCTACTTAGGTACAGGTACATGTGTAAATCTCTGTTTATACAGAAATCAAATAATCACGTGATACAGTCCCTACCAGTGTTATACGAGTATATATATTTTTTATTTCCTACAAAATGGCAGACAAAAATATATGCATAGGTATAAAGTTACCATGTGAAAATGAAACTGCCTGTCAGGCAACGCTACTCATATAAATTCTAATAACTAATTAAATTTATTTTGACGCCCAAACACGTCGAGTTATATTATTGTGTAAATGCGAGACCACAAAAATGTCTCGGGAAGTTTTCCTTGAGTGAACACAATGCTCCTTTCTTGGCACCTTTCCCAAAAGGTTAAAAGAAGCTTTATTTAGTACCTTCTTAGTACACAATCGTTTTGTAAGTTGCCTATACCTATTTAACACTACGTTATAGCCGCAAATTTGCTAACGTAGTCCTGAGATAAAAAATTATATTTTTTTGTTCCAGAGATTACCAAACTTACAAACTACAATCAGTAAATGCATTTACAAATTCTTAGTTAGTGTTTTTTGTGAGTATAAGAAATTAAAGTTACCTATGACTGGATAGGAGAGCTATGGAGAGCTATGCGCGGAGTTTCTCTGAAGGATAGTCGTAACGAATATATTCGACAGAGAACCAAAGCTATGAAATCGACATAAACAATTAGCAAGCTAAAGTCGCAGTGGGACGGCCATATCTCGCAAAGAACCGAAAATCGTTGAGGTAAGCGGGTTCTTGAGTGGATAACTGTAAGATGACGGCCGGCAAAAGACCACAGCCATATGTTGGATGCGGAAAGCTGAAGACAAAGGCTCTCATTAGAGGAGGTCTATGTCTAGCAAAGGCTAATTCTGATGATGATGATGATTCTGGTTCCAAAAACAAACAATAATTAATTTATTGGCAAACCTACAAACACCTCTTCATAGACTCTCTCAATAAAACTTGCAAAATAAAATAACTCCTATAGCGTACAAAGAGGCATACTGGCACTCCCATGAAGGTATTGTACGTAGGTACATCTTTAAGTGCGATCATTTATCTCCTTCGACGCAAGGAAATAAAGAGCCGTTTTGCACTCAACGGATGTTACTAACATAACCAATTCAACAGTTAAGTATGTGAGATACCCATTTGCGATACTATTGAGCTAAGCTGGAATTTCGCCAAGCGTTCAAATTGCAGCCGTAACTACCAAGTAACTATGCACGGTTACCAAGTAATATACAGCGTCACTGTACATGACGATTATAAGTAATCTGAATCTTTATTAGGTACTACAAATTTTCCCGACTACTTGATAATAAAAGCAACAGAATTTACAAAAGAATAAATTAAATATATTAATAAATTAAATAAATCTTTACTTTCAAAAAACAGTGCACATGTACATCAATCAATCTTAGCAGTACCTATTTTAGAATCTAGGTATGGTGAATCTATAGTGTTTTCTAGACTTTTGTAATACATCGACGGCCACATCGTTACTTTCCATCAGGTCAGATTGTGGCCAAATAATGGTCTTTTGATTATTTCAAAAAAGTAAGGTTTTTAGTAGGCTGTGAAAGCGAATTTTATTGTTCTTTATGTTATTAGAACGTAGCCCACGGCTAGCATTTTTATTTAATATGCTGAACATCAGCTTTCGTAGCTCTCGTAGCCAACTGCTGAAAATACAAGTCAAACTGCAAACTCCTTTTCAGATAAAATTCAACAGGAAAGCTGGTAGTGAAAGCAAGAAAGCGGATAAACGGCAATTTGAAATTCTATCACCTTGTAACAGAGATAACGCCATTCAACAACCACATCCACACAAAAGATTTGCGGAATATTTTTACTTTACCTACTCTTACTTCTCTAAAAATAAAGACAACCAGGTACAACATCCCGGAAAATTATCATAAAACAAACACCCAAAACCCCCATCGATAAAAAACTCTTTGAACTCACATTATTTTTGATATCAAAAGCTGAAGTAAATTATAGCTCATGAATATCCGAATGCGGGTAGGTTAGACATTTACGTTCCCTACGGCTTAACGCATGGCTTACTCTCAAAGAAAACCTGTAAAGAAACACGCACAAGTTCGAATGAACCGGTGACCTGAACTTTCAGAGGCATTCAGACTGGAGTTAGTTCAATCGACATAACTATAGGAACGTACGCTGCTTAGAGTCTAATTGACCTCACAGGAATATACCTTATTAATATACAACAAAGAACTTGAGGCGCATCATCTTTACAAACTGATTAGTGTCCTAATCGGGGGGAGGAAAGGTGACGGAAGAATGGGGTCGGCGAGTGTGTGGATCGGTGGGCGCGCCGGCCATGTATAGGAAGAAGAGGGGACGCCAGTCGGGCCGCGGATGTTTAAATGTTCCCGTGGTTCGACGAAAATGCCGAGAAAGGGACACCGGAGAGGTTTTAGTGGGTACTACGTCCTTTTCAGGGCGTCTAGTCCCACATAATTCTAGTCCCCCCCAGACCAGTTTATTCGTGAATGAATTTCCTCGACAAAAAAAAGGAGTAACAGAATAATTGAGCAATTTTCAGGTATAAGTTTTCAAGGTCTTATCGAAATTTAAAATGCCTGAGAAAGTTACAAGGCAGGAAAAGCAGAGGGTCTTCAGTATAACTTTTCTTGAAAATACGATTTAGAAAACATCTGTACCAGACTGAACAGTCTTGGCTTCTGAAAACGCGTAGTTTATGTTACTACCCACACGCAAGGTTCCTATAAATATTTGATAACTCTGAGTAAAGATCCAAGGGAGTTTCTTCCTCCACGATAGTCGTAATTACGCGGATACACGAGGGACTATTACATACCTTGTAAATTTAATAAAAGTAGGTTAAATATTTCTACATTTCCTAAAAATAATGTAACAAAGAGTCTTTGTGTCTTTAAAGCTAGGACCATTAGGGGGATTTTGGACGTGGGTAAGCCAAGAATAAAACAAATAAATAGTAAAATAAAATTCATTTATTTCAGACAACACAAAAAATCATTTTATTTTTTATTTTATCAATTTAGTCAAATACGCTACGCGTGACCCGATAGCTGGTGAATATCTGGCACAGCGTATCAGCATTGCCATACAGCGTGGCAATGCAGCCAGCGTCTTGGGGACGCTTCCGACTGGTGTTGATATGGATCAGTTGAGCTATCTGTAGACTGTTTGCAACAGTCGGCAGTTAGCTCAATTGTTTCAATTGTAAATACTAGTATAATTTTCTTTGTGAATAAATGTATACCTATTTAATCAATGAATTACAATTATGAATTACAAATAGAAAATTAGGTACCTTATTCTTTGAAAGTAGGGTAACTAGCAAGTAAGAATGGATACTTTTTAATTTCAATAACTCTTTTCTACCCACTAAAGAAATTTTTTCGATCACACAAAAACATAAAAAAACTAAAATTTGTAAATAATTGGGAAAATTAATGGCAAATAGAAATACCTATAACACTGTGTTTTGAATAATTTATACTGTTAATTTACTATATTAATTTTAATTAGCACTACTTACAAATTAAGTGAGACTATGTATCATTTGAACCACCTGTACAATTTGTAACTATATTGCCAAAAAATAATTTGTATCTGATTACTGTACTTAGCTTGGAGCTAGATGAAGCTGTGTGTTCTCCAGCATTATTGAATATTTATTTGATTATGAAAGCTTAAGAACCTTTAGTCTACAATGAAGTCTACCCACTTAGACACCATAACTCTTCACTTACCTATGCTACCAGAAAGTTCTCGAAGAGCAGTTCGCTAGGTTCCGCTAGGTGCAAGCACTACCTTGCTAGTGTTGAAGCCGTTCATTAGTTTGAATGGTCAGCCAGATTTGCCAAGTTGTGTAGATCGTTGCCAACTCTGCCCAGAAGACCGTTACTAGGGATGTGATAAAGACCTTCACCTTTGTTCGTACTGTTTTCGAGTTAATATTTTTGTAACATTTAGTGATGAACTTAAAAAATTACAATAGTGTAATTTTCATGACTCTAGTCCAAAAAAAATTTCTTGTTTATTCTGAGTTTTACGCCTGTTGGGCGGTATATACAAAAACAGCATGCCTCAACCGATTCCACCTCCGTTCGGTCCCAAACTGGTACAGACTCGTTTTGCAAGCAAAGGCTGGGCAACAACTATTCAGTTGTAGGTCAAAAATACCAAGTCTGCTCAGGACGGCTGTCGGCGATAGAATGAATCCGGGAGCCGTTGATCGAGTGTTGCCTGGCTCGTCGTGCGTCACCCACTGTGTTGCCAGGCTGATATACAATTTTACCCAGTTATGTTTGATGGTTATTATTTACCTAACAGCTCGGCCATCGGACCGTCAACGAGTGCCTTCGTTGCTTATAAATATTAACATTTAAGTAAACATTAATTTATTTTCCAAACAATCATTGATTTTTCAATTTGAACTTTATCTATCCTTGCGGACAAAATATATATTTCATCAAAAAAAAAACAAAAGGTAACGAATAAAAGACCATATTCTTACAAACGTATGCCAAAGAGATTTAAATCAAAGAGCACGATCCAGCTAACAAAGCTTAGAATCCCTTTTGTTCACATTTAGGTACGGCAACCATTTATTTATTTATTAGATTCGAAATATTTCTAATAATATCTCTCTCTAATGAGCCCGTCAAATAATAACAATATATAATAATAACAAAAATAAGTCTTGGATTTAATTGTCTCACGATCGCTCGAACAGCTCTCTTCTGCATCCTAAACGCTCGCTCCCAGTCAGCAGCTCTGCCCCACAGCTCCACGCCATATTGAAGGGGCGAGTGAACGGATGCAAAGTAACAGCTTCTGGTCATCCCTTCTTCAAGAGTAGCCGATAAACGCCATAAAGCGAAGCAAGCCCTTCCCACTCTCTCGCAGAGTCTGTCGATGTGTAGCTCCCACGTTAGGCTTTGGTTGTTAAGTTCGTCACTGCATTCCTTCTCATTTCTTAGCTTTGGTTGCAAAGCTTATCACTTCATTTGCTTATAGTAAAACTATTAGTGAGAATTACTATTTTCATCAACTTATTGCTTTTCACTGAGCGAAACATGCCCACAATAAGTAGATCATCACTCAGGCTGTTAACTGCTTCTCGCTGGGCGGCATGCCCACAATTAACAACCTGTCATGCCATTTGGTTAATCTTACGCTAGAAATAACTCACGCGCAACATAACCCAATTGCTTTTTATTATTTATAATACCCAGACTGTTAATTGCTTTTCATTGGGCGGCACATCATTGTGCCTGGCATGCCCACAATTAACAACCCATCATGTAATATCATTTGGTTACCCTACGTTAAAATTATTTCACGCGTAAAATAACCAAATTGTTCCCTTTTTCACTGAGTCTATTAACTGCTTCTCGTTGGGCGGCACATCGTTGTGCATGCCCACAGTTAACAAGCTGTTAGTCAATTATATTAATTTCACCTGACTTAAAAATAACTTATCGTTTTTTTCACTCTGACTGTTAACTGAGACTCTTTGGGCGGCGCATCATTATGCCCCGCATGTCCACAGTTAACAACCAGCGGACTAAGTTCGAATTAAACGTGGACAGCATTATTAAGTTTATTATCATGAAATGCATTGCATACCTGACTATTAAATTGTGTGTCAATAAGATGTCATTGTTATCTTCTGCTAAACTATTAGCAAAACGTTTACGTATAATATCCAATAGAATATCATGATCAGTGCAGCAATAATAATGATTTTCATTGTCAATGTACCTACAGCTACAACTTTCAACATCATTGTTTAAATTTACATTAACTACCCTATATTGGATTAGGGAGTTCAAATAGACCCAAAAATAGAATTTGATAGGCCTAAGTCTAGTAAATTGTTACTAAAATTATTTTTGTAAGACATTGCACGACTTCAAGTTATCTAAAAAAAAGGACTAGAAAGTCCCGTTCGACCTATTTGAAGATACTTTAGTATAAAAGCATAATTATTCACCGCCGCTCCATAACGACATATCAACCAATCGAGGATAGCCTAGTTTGCCTTCAATTTCCCTTCCCGCTCAAACACTGGTCAAGATTCCTTAAACCAACACAACTATCCAAAAAGCGCGATTTGGCTGCAGGTAGGAGAACCTTTACACAAGTAAATGAGAAAAGTCGTCGTCACTAGTAAATTAGAAAAATCGTCTTCTAGTATATTACATTTTATAGGTGTTGTAAACCTAGGTGTGTATTTTACCTTTAATTTTATTTATTTGAGTATGGTATTAACTCTGTTTATTTTTAATTGAACCTACTACAGTCCTAAATTCATTTGAAAAGTCGTAAGTAGTTTACTTTGGAAACTCAATTTATTTTATTATGCCAGCAGTAACTAATTCTCTGATCACGGTCACTGACGACCCGTGTTTCAATTGCGTCTGTTAGTAAATATAAATACCTTTTCTATTATCCTATTCGATCCTACTCGATTTTATTCGATTATGTTCGATTCCATTCGATTCCATTCTATTTTATTCTATTTTGTTTATTATGGACCTAAACAACTTACGAGTACTTATATCGTTTTCACCGTTTAAACTCTAATTAACACGTAGGGTGTAACAGTATAATAATATCGTACTAAATAATTTACCTACCGAAAACCTACTCGTACTCAAAGCATAATCAGGCATAAATATGTATGTAATTGATACTCTGCGTATTAACGCATTCGCTGCCCAGCTTCGGCGGTGCGACCCGCAGGGGCGCGCCCCGCCGCCGCCACTACACGAGGGTCGAGTCGAGAGGCTCGTCTGCGTCTCGGGCCATGAAAATGTTAGTTTAAAGACCTACGTGGGAATCTTCCCACAATATTTAGTTTAAGCGTTTGATTTAAGTATATTATTTATTGTTCATTTTATATCATCTACACTACATTATATATTTACACATTCACACACTGTTGACTTTTATGAAAAGTGTGGTTCTCCCGTTCATACTTGCTTAGCGTTCGTACTCTTACATCCTGTTCATACTCTCTACTCCTCTAATCCTACATGTTTACTTCACATTTCTTTTCGCTACCCTCAATGATTTCTATTCGATATTTTATTGCTTCATTTATATGCATTATTTACACGTAAGAAGTTTGCCACCTGAATGACAAAATGTTTGGTTAAGGTTGCATGTGAGTCGCGGGCATCAAAAGTGTTAGATTAAGGAGCTGCCATAAATTGTTTTTGTTTCAATTCTTAGTTTTTATTCCTTGTTCAAAAAAAATTAGTAGATTGCGAAGACTTATCTTAGGTTTTGTCTTCCAGTCGTCCATTGCAATAAATAATAGTTTGGATGATCAAAGAAATGACTTAAACCATAAAAAAAAACACTAGAATTTGTGTTTTGTTTTTATAGGTAGGTACCTTCCTACGCTTTCTACGTAGTTTAAATCGGAATTCCTACAAAGGCTCATTATTATTTTACATATAAATTAAAGTACTTAATGCTTGTCATGCCTCAGGCCCCGAACAACCATCCGGAAATCGAACAAATACCTGCCGCGCCGCGGGAATCGAACCCGCATGTTCTCACAAAAGTCCTATTTTGGAAACCACCGCGAGCACGGCTTCGTGTCATGGTTTTATTAACAGAAAAATAGAAAGTGAATGATCTTTTGCCACCAAAAATACCTATAAATCTTGGAACTACTTATCGAGGTTTTGGTCATCTACAAATCTATAATTAGGTAGGTGAGCATTGTTTCAAGACTATGATCGAGTTTATTTAAATATTATATTTTCTCTAGCAAATATTTCATGAATACGCTGCAATCAAAGGTGCATTCGTGCATTGGTATGTAGGTAGGTAGGTCTAGAGAGAGATAGGTAGCTAGTTGTGTTCATGGGTTTGCAAACTGAGCATGGATATAATATGACGTTGGCATGGCACCTATCCGTTTAGACTACAAAGTTCTTAGCGTAAGTAGCCAAACGTTCGTTATTATCAAGTGAAGTAGCAAATATTTTAAGTAAACTGCTTTGTTTGTGATTAGCATTTTCACCGACAACTCAACCTGAAACTCGTCGCTATCTTGATCGGTTCAAGTGCACTCTGATGCATACCTATGCAACATAGGTACTACGCACAGAAATATATCTAGATATGTTTCTGTGGTACTACGACTCGGAAACGGATCGTAAAACTAAAAAAAAAGTATTACAGCTCCATGATTTCATTTCATGCTTAACTTAGAATTAGTGCCTACGTAGATATATCAAATTTGTCCCTATTCCTTATTATGCTAGGTACCTACTGTAGTTATTCTGAGCGTAGATATTGCGTAGGTACCTGTAGAATGTATTCGTTCCGAAGGTTGGGTAATTTATAAGGTGGTCAGGTCACTAGCAGTAAATATCGAGGTCTTTATTCTATCCCATACCTACATAAAGCCATGAAATCTTCATCATCGTACACCTATCTACATCGGTTAGTACATAACGGAGCTAATCAAAATTTAATAAATGGGTTGGTATTCTTTGGTATCACGATTCGGTGAGGCCCACCAGATTTGGTTAGGGTAAAATCTAAATATTTTGTAGTCCATTGAAGAAGTGAGGCATGGCATGGATCAAAGCCTATCAACGGATTTTGACATAGGTACATAATATCTATATCTAGGTACTAATAAAGTACACCTTCAAATACATTCCGATTCGATTCACGAAGTTCACTATAGTGCCGATTACGACAACGGCTTCGAATGTGAGGCGCAACTAGCCTCTCGCTGCGACGTGCTGTTCTAGGTACGCCTGCTTTGGCGCTTCGATTCTTCCTACTATATCAACGGTTGCGTGAAGGATTTCGAGTAGAATTACACGACTTACCTCGCTTCTCGTTGCATCGTCCATCGTTCGCTGGACGCTTCTCAGCACAGCCATCACGATCACATTACGTCAGCATCTATGGTACCTGGCTGGCTGTGTTCGTCGCGGCTCCGTCGATTGCTACGGCGCTTTGGCGCCTTATGGCGACGGTGTTCTCTGCTACGGTGGTGGTCACGCTAACTGCTTCCATCATTCGCTGTTAAAAATTATCAAGCATCAATGTTCTTCAAGGCATATTTCCATTTCATCTGACAAGTTAATGCGATCATGGATCACTGATAACCAGAATCCAAACAAAAGTTTATAAATTTCTCTTGGGGTTACAAAAAACACGTTGAAAAGGAAATCCAGCCAGTTAAATTGCTGAGCCCGCGTTCAAGCTATCATAGAGTAGGCGACTAGGCGGGTACCTATGTATCTTGGCCAAACGCGGCCACGATCACAGATTCGGTAGGTACCTACCTACTTACTTAACGGTGAACCCGCTACATGTTATCGAGCAATCGCTATTTAGTGTACTTTAACATATTGTCATTAGTATATTAATCAGAATTAACCAGGCACGTACCGGCGTTACCAGGGAGTACCCTGGCCAAATGCCTACACAAATACCGATCACTTGCAAATCATTCCGCCAACACTGTCAGGGAGTAGATACCCTGACCACGTGCTAACAAACAGGCTTTCAAACTAACCAAAAATGCAGGTAGGTATCTAGTAAAATCACTAAGTACGTGACGACATTACCAGGGACGGCATGCCCTGGCCGAATGCCTGCACAAACCCGCACTTCTAAATCAATCTGTTAACACTATCGGAGTTATGTACCCCGATTACGTGTTAACAAGTCAACCCTCAACACCTTGTGGGCAGGGTGATAACAAGATAAAGAGCAGTAATTACGAATAATTATAAGAAATCTTCACTTTACGTACCTTGCTATCGGAATCCCTCTTCTGAAGTTGTTGGGCGGTATATACAAAAACAGCATGCCTCAACCGATTCCACCTCCGTTCGGTCCCAAACTGGTACAGACTCGTTTTGCAAGCAAAGGCTGGGCAACAACTATTCAGTTGTAGGTCAAAAATACCAAGTCTGCTCAGGACGGCTGTCGGCGATAGAATGAATCCGGGAGCCGTTGATCGAGTGTTGCCTGGCTCGTCGTGCGTCACCCACTGTGTTGCCAGGCTGATATACAATTTTACCCAGTTATGTTTGATGGTTATTATTTACCTAACACGCCTTATCTCTGTTGTTCAATAATAAGTTCTTTGAGGTACTTTGGAAACGTGTACGGGTTAGCAAACCAATTTTGTTTTTCTTTGTTCGTTATAAGCTAATCGTTTGCACAACACTATTTATATTTGCTTATTTATTGCTTTTTTATGTATTAAATTTATGACCTTTCATAAAGTTCCTAGCAGTCAACAAAAGAAACGATTCGGGGACAAAAGTTGCAGTAGAGTCGAATCCTTAGGTCAGATGTCAGTTTAGCCCATCCCTATTAAAATTAACAAAACAAAGGCAGTGCAGCGATTACCTCCTTTGTTGCTGTGAATTTATCCGTGTTTATGATAGCAGAAATAAGTGTGGGGCTTGTGGGTCGTTAGTCTTCCTACTATGCTCTTGGAGAACATTCGTGTCATGCGTTTACGACATTCTTGGCTGAACCACCTACGGTTTGGTCTTGGTTTGGCATTCAAAATATAATTATACCTATTTTACTATAAAAATTTCGTAGTTCACCCGCTTACATTTATCTATACTAATGTTATAAAGAGGAAAGATGTGATTATTTGTTTGTATTGAATAGGCTCCGAAACTACTGGACCGATTTGAAAAATTCTTTCATCGTTAGGAAGCTTACTTTTCAGGGAGTGACATATGCTACATTTTATCCCGGAATTCCCACGGGAACGGGAACTACGCGGGTGAAACCGCGAGGATCGTCTAGTAATGAATAATTATAACTTTATAGAGACACTTTGTACAACACATTTTTCCTAAAATTTCTTGGTAAATATGTTACTAAAAAGCCAAAGTTTGAAGTTTCGTTTGTCCTTTACAGACAAAATAGCAGAGATACTTGCATTATTAATTTCTGAGGCTACGTTTTTTCACTTGTAATCACTTGTGAAGCCGTATAAAATCAGAAATAAATAAAGTTTATAAAGTTTATTTTCCATAGGCTTACAAAGCTTATAGACAAATATTTTTTTTAACTAAAATGTATTACTACTTAAATTGTGAAGAAGTCTACTTCATCATCAGCATCATCATATCAACTGATCGGCGTCCACTGCTGGACATAGGCCTCCCCAAGATCTCCACAATGATCGATTTTGCGTTGCCCGCATCCAAATCCTGATAAAAACCGTAACTTCTGTGAAACAATTAAGACAGGGTTATTCTGCAACACCCCATAAACCCGACCACAGCAATAACAATTAAAAGCTGCGTTACTATCAACCCAAGTGATAGCTGCGTGTATAGTCCTTGCAAGAGAGCTAGTTACCCTCTATGTTCCTATGTAAAAGGTATGCAAGCGGCCAGGTCTGTTTTACGGTGCCATTATTTAGTAACTTTACCAAATCAGTGGCTGAACCTTAACAAAAAGAGCTAATTTTACGAAGAAACCAACAGCGTCACATTTTTCGAAAAATAAATAAAGCTTACAAACTTCAAATCATAAGCCCCTGGGGGCCTAATGCGCCACGTTAAGCAGTCGAAGCGTAGTCGAATAAGAGCGCGGATAAGGTCGATTCGTATTACGCTGGCCACTTAGCAGCGCGCGAGAAGTTGAATTTATCCGCGCAGCTTAGCGTATAAGGTCCTCGCATTTGTATGAAATTTCGTATTGCTGAAGCCAATTGAAGTGGAGTTGAGCTGCTAATATCTGTCAAATAAGAAGCTGAACAAGAGTTTACAAATTGTAACTTCTGCAAAACTTCTATCTATTAGGTACTTACGATATTATATAGTTTTTCATATTTTATATATTCCTCGACCGTTTTCCCATTTACTTGGGGTCGGCCTTCCTTGTCCTTTTTCTCCATTCCGCACGGTTTAGTGCGATTTCTTTGTCGAGCTGAGTATCTTTTAGGTCGTTTTCAACCGTCGTCAACCAAGTGGAGGGTGGTCTTCCGCGTCCTCGTTTTGTTGTTGGCAAATTTAGGGCAAGCTTGACCATATGATCCTCCGGGCGTCTCTGTACGTGCCCGTACCATCGAAGGCGTCTCTCTTTGACTTTGTCGGCTATCGGTGCGACCTTGAAGCTTCCTCTTATGTAGTTATTTCGGATCTTATCCAGTAATGTGACACCCCCTGACCAACGTAACATGCGCATCTCTGTAGTGTGCAGTTTACTTAGGTGTTGTTTATTGGTTGCCCAACATTCGGACCCATAGAGAAGAGCTGGTCTAACTGCAGTTTTGTACATCTTGCCTTTTACTTTTACTGGCATCCTTCTGTCACACATTACGCCTGTGAGTTGCCTCCATTTCATCCAACCCGTAGTTGTTCTGTGAGTTACATCGCCGTCGATCTTCCCATCATTGCTTACTATTGAACCTAAGTACTTGAAATGATTTACAGTTGGAACTTGTGTGTCCCCAATATAGACTCTGACGTCATTGACATTTGTAGCGCCGTCGAATACACAGGACATATGCTCTGTTTTCTTCCTACTTATTCTTAGACCGTTCTCTTCCAAGGCTTGTATCCACGAGTTGAAGTTCTGTTGTAGGTCTTGTAAGTCATCAGAGATAAGCGCTACATCGTCTGCGTACAGGATGTTCCAAGGTAGTGGTTTCTGGCAGTCCTTTGTGAGGTAGTCCATGGTTGTGTTAAATAGTAACGGGCTTAGCGTAGAGCCTTGGTGTACTCCTACCCCTATTTCGAAGCGGTCGCTGGTTCCCGCCGGGCATAAGACTTGGGTAGTTATGCCTTTGTACATGTCCCGAATTAGGGTGACGTAGTATTCAGGGGTTTCTTGTTTCCTAAGAGCTTCCCAAATAAGTTCACGCGGGACGTGGTCGAAGGCCTTTTCCAAGTCAATAAAGACCATGTGGAGGTTCGATTTGTTGGTCCTTGCTTTTTCTACCAAGACTCTGATTGTTTGTATCGCGTCTGATGTTCCTTTCTCCGGTACAAAACCACATTGATTTGGCGTTAGAGATATGATGTGTTGAAGTCTATTATTTAGGACACGTTCCCAAATCTTGAGGGTGTGTGACATCAGCTTGATAGCTCTGTAGTTGCCACACTCTCTAACATCCCCTTTTCCTTTGTAGAAGGGTATTAAGAAGCTGTTTCGCCACGAGTCTGGAATAGCTTGGCCTTGTATGAGTTTATTGAAAAGGTTGTATAACCACAGAATTCCGCGTTCTTTAAGGCTTTTCCAGACTTCTACCGGTATTTCATCTGGACCCGGGGATTTGTTGTTCTTCATTTGCTGTACCGCTTTTTTCACCTCTTCCGGGGACACGGCTGGGAGTGGTCCTTTGATTGTTTGGGGGTGTGTATGCTCATGAGCTCTAGGATGTGACACATTCAAGAGACGTTCATAATATTCCGACCATCGTATTTTAATTTCTTTATCCTGTGTTAAAAGTTTATTGTTCGCGTCATTTATGTATTTTACTGTTGTGACGTCCTTTGTTTTATCGTTTCGTGTCTTAGCTATTTTATAAATGTCAATTTCCGAGTTAGCTGTTTCAATGTTTTCATAAAATGTATTATTTGCTTTTGCTTTACAAATTGCAACCTGCTTTTTGGCATGTTTCTTTAATTCTCTGTATATGTCAAGATCTACGCTATCCTTTGAGGCTTGCCACTGTTTAAATGCCTCCTTTTTTGCTTCTATGGCATCCTTTACATCCTGTTGCCACCATTGAGTGTCTTTAAATGGACCCTTCTTGGCTTTTGTTCTCCCTAAGTGCTTTTCCGCAGTGTTTTTCATATTTTGATATCTATAAATTATAAATTAGTTTGTAGGTTTGTATTATATCATTAGGGGAGGCCTATGTCCAGCAGTGGACTAACATAGGTTTGATGATGATGATGTATTATAAAGTGAAATTATAAGTGTCTACAACTAGGTTTCTGAGAATAATGGCTCGATTATGGCTGTGGAGTGATTTATTCAAACGTGCTCGTATTTTTTAAATTGGTAAAAAACAATATATCATCACGATTTATATATTTGATTATCTTCGATGCCAACATTTTGATCACCTGTTTAAACAAGACTAGACGATCGCCTCGCGGTTTCACCCGCGTAGTTCCCGTTCCCGTGGGAATTCCGGGATAAAATAAAGCCTATGCCACTCCTGAAAAGTAAGCCTAGTAAGCCAGCCCTTCCTAACGCTGAAAGAATTTTACACATCGGTCCAGAAGGTAGTTTCAGAGCCTATGCGATACAAACAAACAAACAATCAAATCTTTCCTCTTTATAATATTAGTAAAGACAAAATTAAAATTTTAAAAACCCGCTTACGTTGATTGGCTGAACAGATTTTCATGAAACATGGCTAAGAACACAGTGGATAAAATTATCTATGACACAAAAAAAACTAAACGAACATCGGTTCATCTGTTTGGGAGCTACGATACCACAGACAGATACACAGACAAACACGTCAAACTTATAACACCCCTCTCTTGTTGCATCGGAGGTTAAAATGGTATTGGATAAAACCTCAGCCCCATTGTATATCCCAACCGAGTGTCTCCACTGTTCTTAGGGAAATAAATATTTAAAAAGTATTCTATGCATCACCATCATCACCATGTAACGGTCCAGTTTATGCTGGTTCGTTTAATTTGCAAATATAAAAATAATTAACACATTTTGATATAGCTAGTAACACTAAAAATATATTCGGAGCTGTAAATGAGTTCGAACGACATGCTAAAAAGAATATCAACCTTCATAAATCATGTTCCGCAAAACATGATTTTTGAATTTTGAGTATTCTAGGAAAACAAATGGGCTTCTTGAGAGTTGAAAAAGTCAAGGGTCGGAAGAAGTCAGGGGGAGAAAAGTTTGATTTTCCAAAAACGTTTTATCATTTTCAACAGAAATTAGTGAAAGTCTGAATTAATGGTTGTACCATAACCCTACCTATATCTTCCGTGTTTTTCTTAGCTGTAAATCCGTTGGTGTGTAAAACAACATCAGTATTGACCGTGGAAAGTGGGCCGGCCGAAGGTTCTTCCAATCTTCTTCGTCACACGAGCGGACCTCCCCATCTGCGTCCCGTGTGCGTCCCGAGACCTGAGGTTTTACAGGAATAGTGAATTCTTTTGACGGAAATCGTTCGGCTCAGCCATCGAGCGAGACCAGGGAGGAATTCTAGGATGGATTGCAAATTTCTATCAATCAGATTCAGGTTACGTAAACCCACACTTTTCATTTCTAATAATTCTCCGTATTGTAAACGGATGGTGTTACATCCCAGAACCGACTATTCTAATTTATTATTATATTTATTAAACACATTCTGTCGATACTGCAACGTTCCTGGATGTGTTGGTGAATGCTTGTGCTGTAAGGCCCTGAACTAACCTGATTATTAAATCTATTGTTTTGATCTGCGGTTGGACTGGAATGTGGTTCCACACGTTTACTTCTTAGGACTCCCCGCGTGGACTAGGTATGGGATCAGGTAGGCTAGAGTTTTAGTGAGGTAGGATGTATTTGGATCGCTTGAGATCATTCCCCATCAAACTCTCCTGAGTTAGCGATTTACAAACGCTTTGCTTTTAAATGTCTGGTTATCTCTGAGTATGGGAAGGGCGATAGCCGTCTGCTTTCGACTTTCCCCGAGGAGACGAAAAGAGAAACGTCGTAGTGGGGCACCAACCAGATAAATTTGGCTTATACCTATACGGGATAAAGCAAAGTTCTCAGGTTCCGCAAAATGAGAGGCAGAGTAACCAACCAAAGTCACAATGCCGAGATATTATAGGTTCTTCGCTTACTATGTAATTTCAGTTGTTTCAGAGCATGGGAGTATCATGGTTTGAGACGGCCATGAAAGAGGGGTGCTATACTACTGTACCAGGATTGAAGAATCGATAACCTAAGTAGTTTTAACGTTTATTTCATTTGTCTTAAGCTTCTAAAAGAATCTGAGTTACTACATCACAATGTATGAGTCCTACCGCTAACTAGACGATCATTGGCCACTTTAAATCACAATTTTAATACAAAACTTATAGTAAAATACTTAGTTTTATTGATAGATAATCACTAGTGATCAGGTAGGGTAGGGTACGATATTCCCGAGCGTTACAATTTGGTGCCGTGACCAGGATCCTAAAAATCACTTAAAAATATCAAAAATATAACCAAAATCCTACAAAATTATAAAAACGTGACCAGAATCCTAAAAATCACTTAAAAATATCAAAAATATACCCAAAATCCTACAAAATTAAAAAAAATGTGACCAGAATTCTAAAAATTACTTAAAAATATCAAAAATATGACCAGAATCCTTCAAAATTACTAACAAATTAACAACAAAGGTAACGACAGAGGTAACGACAAAGGTAACGACAAAGGTAACGACAAAGGTAACGACAGAGGTAACGACAAAGGTAACGACAAAGGTAACAACGAAGGTAACAACAAAGGTAACGACGAAGGTAACGACAAAGGTAACGACAGAGGTAACGACAAAGGTAACGACAAAACCAACAACAAACCAACAAACCACACAAACCAACAAACCAACGACAAACCAACAAACCAACAACAATCAAAATAATAATGAGTACCTATCTATCTAATAATGTATTAATCCATAACCATAATCAAAAGTCGCGTAAAATAGTATTGAATAAAATGATCTAATATAGCTATTCGGTTTGGTTAGGTTAGAGTAAATTTAGATGTGAAGTGCGAGTTCGACTCTCGCACAATTTGTTGCAGTGAAATGGAAAGAAGCTTAAGACAAACGGAATAATAGAATAAGATTTAGATGCGAGGTGCGGGTTCGATTCTCGTAAAATATGTTGCAAGTGAAATAATAGAATAAGGTTTAGAGGCTGAAGTGAGTAGAAGGTTAGACAAGAATCGACAAGTTGGGGGGTCGCTTTAAAATAATATTTAATCTCAGTCAATAACTCAATTTTCCTTAATATCTAGCACTGGTGTCGAATGGGCGATGTTGATGATGGAGAAGCTGGACGTGCTGTGAGCAGCGTTCTCCAGGCGTCATCTGAAGCGGTATTGATGATGGAGAAGCAGGCCAAGCTGTGAGCAACGTTCTCCAGGCCTCATCTGAAGCGGTGTTGATGGTGCAGAAGCGGGCCGTGCAGTGGACAACGATCTCCAAGCGTCATCTGAGATAAGCAAGAAATAAAATTATTTTATTAGGGTTCTAGCTACGAATATGTTAGCATCAGAGGTGCAGTGTAGATAGATTATTTTTATTGTACATAGAAACATCAAGTACGCTTTGGACAGGTATCTGCAGATCGTATGAACATTTGTCTCGAGGCGGGAATCGAACCTCCTGTCATCGCAGGCGGACCTTCGCTCGCTGCGTCACAGAGGATTGAGTGCAGAGCAGTTGGCACACCCAGACGTGGGATTCGAGAACATTACGTCTAGCTAGTCACATTAATATTATAAATGCGAAGGTTTGGATGGATGGACGTTTGTTGCCTCTTCACGTCTAGGCTGCTGAACGGATTGGATTGAGGTTTTGCATGTAGGTGATTCTAATTCTGTAATCAAACATAGAATACTTCTATCCCATAAATCAGTTCCCATGGGATGGGAATCGCCTTAAAACGTTTATAGAAACAACACGTGCGAAGCCGCGGGCATAAACTAGTTAGGAATATCTAAGACTTGAAGTCAATTAAATGTACTTACTTGATTCTTTCTTGAGGTATAGGCATATTCACTGCCAGCTTCGACGAAGTGAACCGGAGAGGCGTGTTGCTGGACGGGGCAATGGAGAAATGGAGTACTGTATCGAACGGCTAGCCAGGTGATTGGCGCGTTCACTATTAGCTTCAGCAAAGGAGTCCGGGAGGAGCGCGCCGCTCTGCTAGCTTCGGCAAAGGAATCCGGGAGGGGCGCGCCGCTGGACGACGCGTTGTGGATGGATTGGGTCTGTTTTGACTCGTGAAGGGGTGAGTTTGACGTAGGGGTCGTAAGGTTTATTTCTGAAATAAATAAGGGAAAAATGTGTAAACATTCGTACGAATTGGCATTGCTTGTCATTATCTGGCATTTTCTGACTTCAAAAGGGACTTGGTTCGTCTACATTGAAATGTCGGAGGTTACCAAAAAGTGATACTTACGATTATGGATATCCAATTGTTCTTGCCGGTCAACAGCGGAGCGCGGCGGCGCGGTTTCTTTTAATCACAGGCTTCCGCATAGGATTGGAAACAAACATTAGAAACCTCAATTAACTTGTCGAAATTGTTATTTTGTCTTTTGTGTTTTGAAAAGGGGAGGCAATAATGTACGGCCGGATATTGTACGGCACAATAATTGGTGACAAAATTTGTACAGCCTAATAATTCGTGTACATTGCTTCTGATTTTGGTGGTTGTGCATTATCGTCACGTGACAAGTTTACATAGACTGATATTGCGCGTCGAGATATTGTACACCCAGATAATTGAAACCGTTTTGGCACGGATTGTTGGGGTGAGCATTGTGGAGCCGTGCAATAGATTGTCGTGCATTATGGTGACCCTTGAAAAGAAAAAAATGTTTGTTTGTTTACGTTTTTGTCAAATGTCATGTCGAACGAAACGTCAAAGTCGAATTACTTCAACTTCTTTTTTAATGGGGCCGCTTGCCTTCGATTCTGCCAGTGTCAATATGGAACTACGTTGTAGGTAGAATGTCACGGTATATTAAGGCCGATTTACACGAGGTAGAATAACGGTCGCGTTTTGACACTCGGGGTCGATTAAAAATTAAAACGTTTAAAATAAACTAAATTTATAAACAAAAATTAAAGCATAGCATTGATTTCGCGTTTTGACACTTGGGGTCGATTAAAAATTAAAACGTTTAAAATAAACTAAATTTATAAACAAAAATTAAAGAATAGCATTGATTTCGCGATTTGACACTCGGGGTCGTTTAAAACGTTTATAATAATAAATAATAATCAATAATCAATAATCAATAATCAATAATCAATAATCAATAATCAATAATAAATAATAATCAATAATCAATAATCAATAATCAATAATCAATAATCAATAATCAATAATCAATAATCAATAATCAATAATCAATAATCAATAATCAAAAATCAAAAATCAATAATCAAAAATCAATAATCAATAATCAATAATCAATAATCAATAATCAATAATCAATAACCAATAATCAATAATCAATAATCAATAGTAAATAATAGTAATAATAATAATGCTGGACAATTCACACAGCATCATCTAAAATAAACTAAAATTAGCATTGATTGTCTTAAAATTATAACTGTTAAAATAATATTTAAATTAAAGCATAGCATTGATTGTCTCAAAATTATAACTGTTAAAATAAACTTAATTTAAAACTAAAATTAAAGCATAGCGTTGAACTTTAAACAAAAAAAAAAATAATAAATTAAACGATTAAAATAAACTAAATTTAATACTAAAATTAAAGCATAGCGTTGTTCTTTTTATTTATTTCAGAATTTACATCTTCCTTTTATATTTTTGAGACCATATCGTACCGTTCGATTATGTTGGAACGGGGCCTTAAAATTAACTTCGATTACAATGGAATGGAACCTTAAATATTTCAGAATTTCCACCTTCTATTTTTATTTTGGTTCAGTATGATGAAGGTTCGATTGCGTTGGAACGGGGCCTTATTTATTACAGAATCCTTCGGTTTATTTTTAGCTCTGTATCATAGTTTGGTTACATAAACCATCCTTTGTGGATGTAAAGGCCATTGATGATGATGATGTTGATGATGATGATCATGGGTTGACACAATTCTGCCTTCAGAATATAGTGCGGAAACGCGGGTGGATTTTGTAGGTTTGACAGTGACAGTAGGCCTTAGAATCGGCCAGGAACTGTGAGTTTGACCTTAAATTCATGGACATAGGGTTGGTCTACATTCTGTCCAACAACGAGACGGGACTAATTTCACTCGTCCAAGGTGTCTACCCTACTTACGTGTTCCATAGACTTGGGGTATATGGACTATATTCCTACCGTCCAACAAGTTGGGCTATTTAGCTTGGTTAGAAAATTAGTTATTTGTCAGTCCAGGTAAATGGTTGGCCATCGGAAAAATAGTCGGCAGGAGGAATGAGAAAAATATGAAAACAAAATAAAGCTTGCAACAAACTAATAAAATACTATTAAGAGTCGTGAACAAATAACTAAAAATAATGGAGGCTCTGTGTCACGGATTCAGGTACAGGTTGATTACTGGGCAAGACATGACTGAATTGTTTGCGGGGGTTTGCAAGAAGGAAGAGGGATTGTTATACATAATTTGTACGAGAGGAGTAAGCAGTGAGTTTGTATGAATGTTTAGTAAGTATCAGTAAAATCGGAGTGCAGTGTGCCCTCGTAATTAATCTTATTTCGGAATCTGGGACGGTTTATTGGACTTGAGTCACATGCGCATCACATACAGGTTCTATGAAGAAATAATTCTGGAGTTAGGTTACTGAGATCTTATCAGATTACATTGAAAAATCTGAATCTGAATTGCAGCTTGGACTGGCTTCATAGAACCTCATACTTCACCTATTAGGCCAGAACTAAGCACACTTCACAAACTCCAAGTTTAGAATGGGATTTAAAGCCTTTGTGGGGATTTTGGGGTAAATTGAAATTGTGTTATTGGTCGGGTCATTAAGCAGGTAACAGGCAATTGATCTGGTTTTAGTTGAGTTATGTGTGAGGTCTGGTACCCTATCATAAGTTGACTGATGTTCTATTAGGGATGCCATGATTCACGACCATGTTCCAGGAGCTATTGTTTTTACTCTGTGAAACGTTGATAATGCAATAGAGTTAACTTGACAATTAGATGAAGAATGTGGCGCTGGACCATATTGATTGTTTTAAACCTGGTTTAAATACACAAAACAGTAAAATGTATGTGATTACAAGTTTAAATAAATTAAGAGTTCAAAAATAGCACTATTTAATAAAATTAAATAGAAAAATCATAAAAAAAAACTAAATATATTTGTAAATTATTTGAAATTTTAGGAAATCCTTACTTCTTTGGAAATGCTTAAGGATTTGGGGTCGCTGTAACGGTCCAGTTTATGCTGGTTCGTTTAATTTGCAAATATAAAAATAATTAACACATTTTGATATAGCTAGTAACACTAAAAATATATTCGGAGCTGTAAATGAGTTCGAACGACATGCTAAAAAGAATATCAACCTTCATAAATCATGTTCCGCAAAACATGATTTTTGAATTTTGAGTATTCTAGGAAAACAAATGGGCTTCTTGAGAGTTGAAAAAGTCAAGGGTCGGAAGAAGTCAGGGGGAGAAAAGTTTGATTTTCCAAAAACGTTTTATCATTTTCAACAGAAATTAGTGAAAGTCTGAATTAATGGTTGTACCATAACCCTACCTATATCTTCCGTGTTTTTCTTAGCTGTAAATCCGTTGGTGTGTAAAACAACATCAGTATTGACCGTGGAAAGTGGGCCGGCCGAAGGTTCTTCCAATCTTCTTCGTCACACGAGCGGACCTCCCCATCTGCGTCCCGTGTGCGTCCCGAGACCTGAGGTTTTACAGGAATAGTGAATTCTTTTGACGGAAATCGTTCGGCTCAGCCATCGAGCGAGACCAGGGAGGAATTCTAGGATGGATTGCAAATTTCTATCAATCAGATTCAGGTTACGTAAACCCACACTTTTCATTTCTAATAATTCTCCGTATTGTAAACGGATGGTGTTACATCCCAGAACCGACTATTCTAATTTATTATTATATTTATTAAACACATTCTGTCGATACTGCAACGTTCCTGGATGTGTTGGTGAATGCTTGTGCTGTAAGGCCCTGAACTAACCTGATTATTAAATCTATTGTTTTGATCTGCGGTTGGACTGGAATGTGGTTCCACACGTTTACTTCTTAGGACTCCCCGCGTGGACTAGGTATGGGATCAGGTAGGCTAGAGTTTTAGTGAGGTAGGATGTATTTGGATCGCTTGAGATCATTCCCCATCAAACTCTCCTGAGTTAGCGATTTACAAACGCTTTGCTTTTAAATGTCTGGTTATCTCTGAGTACGGGAAGGGCGATAGCCGTCTGCTTTCGACTTTCCCCGAGGAGACGAAAAGAGAAACGTCGTAGTGGGGCACCAACCAGATAAATTTGGCTTATACCTATACGGGATAAAGCAAAGTTCTCAGGTTCCGCAAAATGAGAGGCAGAGTAACCAACCAAAGTCACAATGCCGAGATATTATAGGTTCTTCGCTTACTATGTAATTTCAGTTGTTTCAGAGCATGGGAGTATCATGGTTTGAGACGGCCATGAAAGAGGGGTGCTATACTACTGTACCAGGATTGAAGAATCGATAACCTAAGTAGTTTTAACGTTTATTTCATTTGTCTTAAGCTTCTAAAAGAATCTGAGTTACTACATCACAATGTATGAGTCCTACCGCTAACTAGACGATCATTGGCCACTTTAAATCACAATTTTAATACAAAACTTATAGTAAAATACTTAGTTTTATTGATAGATAATCACTAGTGATCAGGTAGGGTAGGGTACGATATTCCCGAGCGTTACAATTTGGTGCCGTGACCAGGATCCTAAAAATCACTTAAAAATATCAAAAATATAACCAAAATCCTACAAAATTATAAAAACGTGACCAGAATCCTAAAAATCACTTAAAAATATCAAAAATATACCCAAAATCCTACAAAATTAAAAAAAATGTGACCAGAATTCTAAAAATTACTTAAAAATATCAAAAATATGACCAGAATCCTTCAAAATTACTAACAAATTAACAACAAAGGTAACGACAGAGGTAACGACAAAGGTAACGACAAAGGTAACGACAAAGGTAACGACAGAGGTAACGACAAAGGTAACGACAAAGGTAACAACGAAGGTAACAACAAAGGTAACGACGAAGGTAACGACAAAGGTAACGACAGAGGTAACGACAAAGGTAACGACAAAACCAACAACAAACCAACAAACCACACAAACCAACAAACCAACGACAAACCAACAAACCAACAACAATCAAAATAATAATGAGTACCTATCTATCTAATAATGTATTAATCCATAACCATAATCAAAAGTCGCGTAAAATAGTATTGAATAAAATGATCTAATATAGCTATTCGGTTTGGTTAGGTTAGAGTAAATTTAGATGTGAAGTGCGAGTTCGACTCTCGCACAATTTGTTGCAGTGAAATGGAAAGAAGCTTAAGACAAACGGAATAATAGAATAAGATTTAGATGCGAGGTGCGGGTTCGATTCTCGTAAAATATGTTGCAAGTGAAATAATAGAATAAGGTTTAGAGGCTGAAGTGAGTAGAAGGTTAGACAAGAATCGACAAGTTGGGGGGTCGCTTTAAAATAATATTTAATCTCAGTCAATAACTCAATTTTCCTTAATATCTAGCACTGGTGTCGAATGGGCGATGTTGATGATGGAGAAGCTGGACGTGCTGTGAGCAGCGTTCTCCAGGCGTCATCTGAAGCGGTATTGATGATGGTGAAGCAGGCCAAGCTGTGAGCAACGTTCTCCAGGCCTCATCTGAAGCGGTGTTGATGGTGCAGAAGCGGGCCGTGCAGTGGACAACGATCTCCAAGCGTCATCTGAGATAAGCAAGAAATAAAATTATTTTATTAGGGTTCTAGCTACGAATATGTTAGCATCAGAGGTGCAGTGTAGATAGATTATTTTTATTGTACATAGAAACATCAAGTACGCTTTGGACAGGTATCTGCAGATCGTATGAACATTTGTCTCGAGGCGGGAATCGAACCTCCTGTCATCGCAGGCGGACCTTCGCTCGCTGCGTCACAGAGGATTGAGTGCAGAGCAGTTGGCACACCCAGACGTGGGATTCGAGAACATTACGTCTAGCTAGTCACATTAATATTATAAATGCGAAGGTTTGGATGGATGGACGTTTGTTGCCTCTTCACGTCTAGGCTGCTGAACGGATTGGATTGAGGTTTTGCATGTAGGTGATTCTAATTCTGTAATCAAACATAGAATACTTCTATCCCATAAATCAGTTCCCATGGGATGGGAATCGCCTTAAAACGTTTATAGAAACAACACGTGCGAAGCCGCGGGCATAAACTAGTTAGGAATATCTAAGACTTGAAGTCAATTAAATGTACTTACTTGATTCTTTCTTGAGGTATAGGCATATTCACTGCCAGCTTCGACGAAGTGAACCGGAGAGGCGTGTTGCTGGACGGGGCAATGGAGAAATGGAGTACTGTATCGAACGGCTAGCCAGGTGATTGGCGCGTTCACTATTAGCTTCAGCAAAGGAGTCCGGGAGGAGCGCGCCGCTCTGCTAGCTTCGGCAAAGGAATCCGGGAGGGGCGCGCCGCTGGACGACGCGTTGTGGATGGATTGGGTCTGTTTTGACTCGTGAAGGGGTGAGTTTGACGTAGGGGTCGTAAGGTTTATTTCTGAAATAAATAAGGGAAAAATGTGTAAACATTCGTACGAATTGGCATTGCTTGTCATTATCTGGCATTTTCTGACTTCAAAAGGGACTTGGTTCGTCTACATTGAAATGTCGGAGGTTACCAAAAAGTGATACTTACGATTATGGATATCCAATTGTTCTTGCCGGTCAACAGCGGAGCGCGGCGGCGCGGTTTCTTTTAATCACAGGCTTCCGCATAGGATTGGAAACAAACATTAGAAACCTCAATTAACTTGTCGAAATTGTTATTTTGTCTTTTGTGTTTTGAAAAGGGGAGGCAATAATGTACGGCCGGATATTGTACGGCACAATAATTGGTGACAAAATTTGTACAGCCTAATAATTCGTGTACATTGCTTCTGATTTTGGTGGTTGTGCATTATCGTCACGTGACAAGTTTACATAGACTGATATTGCGCGTCGAGATATTGTACACCCAGATAATTGAAACCGTTTTGGCACGGATTGTTGGGGTGAGCATTGTGGAGCCGTGCAATAGATTGTCGTGCATTATGGTGACCCTTGAAAAGAAAAAAATGTTTGTTTGTTTACGTTTTTGTCAAATGTCATGTCGAACGAAACGTCAAAGTCGAATTACTTCAACTTCTTTTTTAATGGGGCCGCTTGCCTTCGATTCTGCCAGTGTCAATATGGAACTACGTTGTAGGTAGAATGTCACGGTATATTAAGGCCGATTTACACGAGGTAGAATAACGGTCGCGTTTTGACACTCGGGGTCGATTAAAAATTAAAACGTTTAAAATAAACTAAATTTATAAACAAAAATTAAAGCATAGCATTGATTTCGCGTTTTGACACTTGGGGTCGATTAAAAATTAAAACGTTTAAAATAAACTAAATTTATAAACAAAAATTAAAGAATAGCATTGATTTCGCGATTTGACACTCGGGGTCGTTTAAAACGTTTATAATAATAAATAATAATCAATAATCAATAATCAATAATCAATAATCAATAATCAATAATAAATAATAATCAATAATCAATAATCAATAATCAATAATCAATAATCAATAATCAATAATCAATAATCAATAATCAAAAATCAAAAATCAAAAATCAAAAATCAATAATCAAAAATCAATAATCAATAATCAATAATCAATAATCAATAATCAATAACCAATAATCAATAATCAATAATCAATAGTAAATAATAGTAATAATAATAATGCTGGACAATTCACACAGCATCATCTAAAATAAACTAAAATTAGCATTGATTGTCTAAAAATTATAACTGTTAAAATAATATTTAAATTAAAGCATAGCATTGATTGTCTCAAAATTATAACTGTTAAAATAAACTTAATTTAAAACTAAAATTAAAGCATAGCGTTGAACTTTAAACAAAAAAAAAAATAATAAATTAAACGATTAAAATAAACTAAATTTAATACTAAAATTAAAGCATAGCGTTGTTCTTTTTATTTATTTCAGAATTTACATCTTCCTTTTATATTTTTGAGACCATATCGTACCGTTCGATTATGTTGGAACGGGGCCTTAAAATTAACTTCGATTACAATGGAATGGAACCTTAAATATTTCAGAATTTCCACCTTCTATTTTTATTTTGGTTCAGTATGATGAAGGTTCGATTGCGTTGGAACGGGGCCTTATTTATTACAGAATCCTTCGGTTTATTTTTAGCTCTGTATCATAGTTTGGTTACATAAACCATCCTTTGTGGATGTAAAGGCCATTGATGATGATGATGTTGATGATGATGATCATGGGTTGACACAATTCTGCCTTCAGAATATAGTGCGGAAACGCGGGTGGATTTTGTAGGTTTGACAGTGACAGTAGGCCTTAGAATCGGCCAGGAACTGTGAGTTTGACCTTAAATTCATGGACATAGGGTTGGTCTACATTCTGTCCAACAACGAGACGGGACTAATTTCACTCGTCCAAGGTGTCTACCCTACTTACGTGTTCCATAGACTTGGGGTATATGGACTATATTCCTACCGTCCAACAAGTTGGGCTATTTAGCTTGGTTAGAAAATTAGTTATTTGTCAGTCCAGGTAAATGGTTGGCCATCGGAAAAATAGTCGGCAGGAGGAATGAGAAAAATATGAAAACAAAATAAAGCTTGCAACAAACTAATAAAATACTATTAAGAGTCGTGAACAAATAACTAAAAATAATGGAGGCTCTGTGTCACGGATTCAGGTACAGGTTGATTACTGGGCAAGACATGACTGAATTGTTTGCGGGGGTTTGCAAGAAGGAAGAGGGATTGTTATACATAATTTGTACGAGAGGAGTAAGCAGTGAGTTTGTATGAATGTTTAGTAAGTATCAGTAAAATCGGAGTGCAGTGTGCCCTCGTAATTAATCTTATTTCGGAATCTGGGACGGTTTATTGGACTTGAGTCACATGCGCATCACATACAGGTTCTATGAAGAAATAATTCTGGAGTTAGGTTACTGAGATCTTATCAGATTACATTGAAAAATCTGAATCTGAATTGCAGCTTGGACTGGCTTCATAGAACCTCATACTTCACCTATTAGGCCAGAACTAAGCACACTTCACAAACTCCAAGTTTAGAATGGGATTTAAAGCCTTTGTGGGGATTTTGGGGTAAATTGAAATTGTGTTATTGGTCGGGTCATTAAGCAGGTAACAGGCAATTGATCTGGTTTTAGTTGAGTTATGTGTGAGGTCTGGTACCCTATCATAAGTTGACTGATGTTCTATTAGGGATGCCATGATTCACGACCATGTTCCAGGAGCTATTGTTTTTACTCTGTGAAACGTTGATAATGCAATAGAGTTAACTTGACAATTAGATGAAGAATGTGGCGCTGGACCATATTGATTGTTTTAAACCTGGTTTAAATACACAAAACAGTAAAATGTATGTGATTACAAGTTTAAATAAATTAAGAGTTCAAAAATAGCACTATTTAATAAAATTAAATAGAAAAATCATAAAAAAAAACTAAATATATTTGTAAATTATTTGAAATTTTAGGAAATCCTTACTTCTTTGGAAATGCTTAAGGATTTGGGGTCGCTGTAACGGTCCAGTTTATGCTGGTTCGTTTAATTTGCAAATATAAAAATAATTAACACATTTTGATATAGCTAGTAACACTAAAAATATATTCGGAGCTGTAAATGAGTTCGAACGACATGCTAAAAAGAATATCAACCTTCATAAATCATGTTCCGCAAAACATGATTTTTGAATTTTGAGTATTCTAGGAAAACAAATGGGCTTCTTGAGAGTTGAAAAAGTCAAGGGTCGGAAGAAGTCAGGGGGAGAAAAGTTTGATTTTCCAAAAACGTTTTATCATTTTCAACAGAAATTAGTGAAAGTCTGAATTAATGGTTGTACCATAACCCTACCTATATCTTCCGTGTTTTTCTTAGCTGTAAATCCGTTGGTGTGTAAAACAACATCAGTATTGACCGTGGAAAGTGGGCCGGCCGAAGGTTCTTCCAATCTTCTTCGTCACACGAGCGGACCTCCCCATCTGCGTCCCGTGTGCGTCCCGAGACCTGAGGTTTTACAGGAATAGTGAATTCTTTTGACGGAAATCGTTCGGCTCAGCCATCGAGCGAGACCAGGGAGGAATTCTAGGATGGATTGCAAATTTCTATCAATCAGATTCAGGTTACGTAAACCCACACTTTTCATTTCTAATAATTCTCCGTATTGTAAACGGATGGTGTTACATCCCAGAACCGACTATTCTAATTTATTATTATATTTATTAAACACATTCTGTCGATACTGCAACGTTCCTGGATGTGTTGGTGAATGCTTGTGCTGTAAGGCCCTGAACTAACCTGATTATTAAATCTATTGTTTTGATCTGCGGTTGGACTGGAATGTGGTTCCACACGTTTACTTCTTAGGACTCCCCGCGTGGACTAGGTATGGGATCAGGTAGGCTAGAGTTTTAGTGAGGTAGGATGTATTTGGATCGCTTGAGATCATTCCCCATCAAACTCTCCTGAGTTAGCGATTTACAAACGCTTTGCTTTTAAATGTCTGGTTATCTCTGAGTACGGGAAGGGCGATAGCCGTCTGCTTTCGACTTTCCCCGAGGAGACGAAAAGAGAAACGTCGTAGTGGGGCACCAACCAGATAAATTTGGCTTATACCTATACGGGATAAAGCAAAGTTCTCAGGTTCCGCAAAATGAGAGGCAGAGTAACCAACCAAAGTCACAATGCCGAGATATTATAGGTTCTTCGCTTACTATGTAATTTCAGTTGTTTCAGAGCATGGGAGTATCATGGTTTGAGACGGCCATGAAAGAGGGGTGCTATACTACTGTACCAGGATTGAAGAATCGATAACCTAAGTAGTTTTAACGTTTATTTCATTTGTCTTAAGCTTCTAAAAGAATCTGAGTTACTACATCACAATGTATGAGTCCTACCGCTAACTAGACGATCATTGGCCACTTTAAATCACAATTTTAATACAAAACTTATAGTAAAATACTTAGTTTTATTGATAGATAATCACTAGTGATCAGGTAGGGTAGGGTACGATATTCCCGAGCGTTACAACCACCAGCCTATATTAGTCCGCTGCTGGACATAGGCCTCCCCTAATGAGCGCCATAGCGCCCTGTCTTCAGCTTGCCGCATCCAGCATCTGCCTGCAGTCTTTCGCAGATCGTCATCCCACCTGGCTGGAGGGCGTCCTACACTACGTTTGCCAAGTCGTGGTCTCCATTCAAGAACATGTTTACCCCAGCGGTTGTCGGTTCTTCGCGAGATATGGCCGACCCATTGCTACTTCAGCTTGCTAATTCTTTGAGCTATGTCGATAACTTTGGGTTTTCCACTTTGGATTCTAAGCATTTTAAAAAATACAATTTAGCTTCAATTATCTCTTGTCTATCAAAATAAACATAATGAAACGTTAAAGGTTTTACGATTGAAGGTGTAAAAAATCGATATAATGATACTTCGGAAAACATCTAGATTTTTTATATTTAGTAAGTAAGTGTTTTTGTACTCTTTCACGTCAATAATTATTCTAAAAATATTTTAAAGTAGTATTTACTTCTCTAAATATTTTAATTTCAATGTAATTGTACAATAATTTGAAAGATAATAGATATTTTTTTCTATCTGGCTCTCTAACTAACCGTTGAGCTGCGCTGCTCGTTCAGCGTATCCGTTAACGTCTATTGGTTAGCACAATACGAAACAAGTTATCCGCTCAACTTCGACTTCGACTACGCTACAACTCCGGCGCATTAGGCCCCCAGATAATGATAACATTAAACTCCTATTTGGAGAGTCGTGTAATAAATACACGCTTTAAAACAAGGATTGATTTTTTTGTGTGTGGCCAGTATTTTTTTCTCCCCTCGCAGCTGGCATGATGATGTTGTGATGTCCTGCTACCTTAATTTCGGCCTCAGCAGCCACAGTGTAGCTCGCATACCGAGAAGCTGACTAGCTCTCGTGCAAAGACAACGTAGCGAGTAGTGGCGAACTTTTATGAAGCGTTTTTAAGCTCACTATCGGTACTTCCGGGCCAGTGGCGCCGTTCTATTTTATCTACTCTTCCGCACTGTTGGCTTGTCGCATGTTATACAGACCTCTAATTTTACAAGTCTGTTAAGGTTAAGGTTAGTTCCCTTTGGAAAGTTTCTGAAATGTCAGCTTACGGACCTTGAAAGATGAAGTGACCTTGTGAACAACTTTGAATACGATTAAAAGCTTTCATGAAGCGTTATTAAACAGTGATATACAAAACAGGGGTAAAATATATAAAACGACCTTTTATTCATTTTGAGGTCATAAACCTAAATTAAAATTCAAATAGATAATTTGTTCTTTTGCTGGATCGGCAATTCTTGTTTTCTTTCCACCAACGCTGTGCTTTTCTTTTCTGCTTATGTTTAAAAACGCTATATTTTTTTTATAATATATATATTAATTCACAAAGAAAATTATACTAGTAAGATCTCAAGAGGCGCAAATATGCAGGTCTCGACAGAGCCTACACATTTGCTCCCCTTGGAGTCGAGACCCTAGGTCCGTGGGGTACCGAGGCTCTTCGGGTTTTCAAAAAACTATCTGAGCGACTGGTCGAAGCGACGCGTGACCCGAGAGCTGGTGAATATCTGGCACAGCGTATCAGCATTGCCATACAGCGTGGCAATGCAGCCAGCGTCTTGGGGACGCTTCCGACTGGTGTTGATATGGATCAGTTGAGCTATCTGTAGACTGTTTGCAACAGTCGGCAGTTAGCTCAATTGTTTCAATTGTATATATTAATGTATATTTTTAATCCATTATTGTCTGAAGAAGCCCGCACAATTTGCAACCTTGCTTTAAGTTATTTCTGTAGAGATTATTTTTTAGTTTGAATTTTTAAATATGTTAAAATTAGACGACGTGGTTGCTCAGCGACAAAGCCACAAGTGTGGAGAAAAACATTGGCTATTTTATTTTTCGGGAAGGATTATCGGGGTAAAATAGTTAAAAACATCTGCAATGAGAGATAATAACAAAATAAAAATTTAAAAAAAAAACCCCAACTGATTTTCATGAAACATGGCTAAGAACACTCGGGATAAAATTATTTAAGACACAATTTTTTTTTAACGAAAATCGGTTCATCCGTTTGGGAGCTACGATACCACAGACACAGACAGACACGTTAAACTATAACACCCCTCTTTTTTGCGTCGGGGTTAAAAATAAGCATAGCTTTGAGATAGTAAATAAGTTTAGCTTATTATAAATGTGATGTCCAGTTCAGGGCAGGATTCCAAAGCAAAATAACAAGTTCATAACATTTGAATACGATGAAACGCCAAACGATATGCATTATTCATTTAGGGGCACTTAGGTATGGACATCAGGATCCGGGACGGGGTCGGGTCGGAGCCGGCCATACAATTGAAAAAATATGATTATTACTGGCCCGTACTGTCCCACTGCTGGGCAAAGGCCAAACTCCTTTCGCACATCTGACGACCGATGTGGCGCGGTGGGCGAAGGTCCGCTTGCGACGCAGGAGATTGCGGGTTCGATTCCCGTCTTGTGACAAATGTTTGTACGATCTGCAAATATTTGTTGCGGGTGTTTTGGGTATTCTCTATGTATAATAAGAAAATATGTATGTAATCTATTGCATTATACATATATTTCAGTCATCTAGTACCCATAACACAAGCTCTGCTTAGCTTGGGGCTAAATGATATTGTATGGATAGTTCAGCATTATTTTTTAAATTATTTATTTATATCTGATAAATAAAATACTTCGTAATAAATGTAAAGTAATGGCAGAGTCGCCCCTAAACAAAACTTTACCAAAAAATTGGTTTCTGCTACCTCATCTTGTATTAACCACGAATTTGTCCAATAGTAATATAAAAATTTAACTACCTTTATTATTCGCAGGATGATTTCAGTTTTGGAAATTTAAATTCGTTTCAGTGAACAGGATACATTAATTACAATTCCTTATTTTTGCTTTAAAATGGTAACAGCAACTACACTTCTCTAACAGGTACTCTTCTATTATAATACACAATGTATCTACATTAATCTTGATGACTCCAGCCTACCCTCGACCCTGTCACGTCCCGGATCCGTGTAAATTACCCTTTAAAAGTCGACATCCTCACATACATCGTGCGTTTTATTTTTATACTACGGCATTTAGTTATGGGGCAGTAAATTCTTGGTAGTTCGTATGAGCATCGCTTTGTTTAGACCAGCCTTTTTTGGTTTAAATGTATGTGTTTGCCACCGTGATATATTGTGTAATATATTTTCATTTACAATGGTAGTGCGTGTGCTATTGATACAAGTGCAAAAGGGGCTTTTGTTTTTCAGTCAATAGAGCTTATTTATTTGGGTTGGTCTATTTTGTTTAAAAACTATTTTGTCGAGCAAATCGTTGATTCAATACGATTCTTTTGTAGTTATGTTTATTGAGTTTGGTCTAATTAGAATTGTTAGTAATATAAAATAATATGAATGATCCGGAAGTACAGTTGCGGTCATAATTGGAGACATACTTTAAAGATCATACTCGCTTGAAGGTTACTGCGATTTAAACTGTAAATTTCATCTATTTCCAAATTTCAGCTCAATATTATTACTGTATGCTGCACCGAATGCATAAGCGACATTTATCGAATACTTATGACAAATTGATCTAATATATATTAGTGATAAAATATATTATTTTATTAATTTTTGCTGTTTATTTCCTAATGAAATAGCTATAATATATTAAAGCATCAATATTAGGGTAATTATAAGTGTAAATGACTTTGTGGATTTGAACCTAGGACCCAAATTATCATAAATTTTAAAAAGGTCGTAAGCACCACGAATGGCTGCAAGACAATGTCTTTAGAATCTAGGTCACCACTTCTGACCGCTACTGTTTTGTCAATCCTATTTCATAATTTATTAATTTATTATTGTAAATCCTATTTCATAATCATAATTTCTCAATTGGTATTGAATAAAGAAGCTCAATAGCTTCAACCACAGAAGCAACCCACCGTAACAGTTGTTAAATAAACGGGACGCCACAACATTTTGGCACTTCAAGCAATTTGTCTTTTCTATCATTTGTCGGGTTATTTGCTTATTATGTTGCAGTCCTTTTGCTGGCGGATTCGCTCTCTGAATTTATTTTAGAAATCAATAGGTGACAAGAGGCGCAAATATGCAGGTCTCGACAGAGCCTACACATTTGCTCCCCTTGGAGTCGAGACCCTAGGTCCGTGGGGTACCGAGGCTCTTCGGGTTTTTAAAAACTTATCTGAGCGTCTGGTCGAAGCGACGCGTGACCCGAGAGCCGGTGAGTATCTGGCACAGCATCAGCATTGCCATACAGCGTGGCAATGCAGCCAGCGTCTTGGGAACGCTTCCGACTGGTATTCATATGGATCAGTTGAGCTACCTGTAGACTGTTTGCAACAGTCGGCAGTTAGCTCAATTGTTTCAATTGTAAATACTAGTATAATTTTCTTTGTGAATAAAGGCTATAGGTGACACAATACAATACAATACAAAAATACTTTATTGAAAAATACAATACAAAAGACACATTTGTTTATAAAAGATTTTATGTGCTTCTTATATGAGGATTGGTTTGTCAGGTAAAGCATATTCACTTAGGTATCATTGCTTTTCACTATTTATTTTCAGCTTGTACAATTCTACTTCTGGTTGATATTTTTGATTACTTACTATCATTTCTGGTCCCCGTTAACCTCATTGAAATAGTCTTTACATGGCTATTCTCAGCATTTTAGCAAAACCTCTTAACGTAATTAAACCAATGTAGAAAGTGGTTCAACTTATTGAGTAGTAGTTCGTAAAGTAAATACAATATTTCATTTATTCATTTTAAGTTCCCGCCAACCGCTCTCAAACGCAACACATCCCAAAGTTCATCTGCAAAGGACAGACTGGGGGGTACAAAAACAGGCAGTCGCTTGTCGCTCGTTATGATTGATCACGCAAACCTCGAGTGGAAGACACTTCGTTATTCTTAGCTTCACGGATCACCGGCAGATGGACGCTGAGAGGGAGATAAGTTTAATCTAGTGGTCTTTAATAATGTGAGGGAGGGAGTGAAAAATGTGAGTCGTTTGTGGAAACAGAATAGGCTACGTAATATTTTCATGGGATCGCAGCTAGCTGTATGGTGCCGGCTTAGAATTTGCATCACCACAACTCTTCCCGCGGGTGTCGTAAGAGGCGACTAAGGGATATCCACTGGGGGCGGGCAGCAGCGTCCCCTGTAGAACAATTCTACCACCGAACTGCGATCCCCAACCCTCATGCCCAGCGTAGGGATTATGAGCATTATCCCCCATGAGATATAAGCCAATAAGGCGCTTATCAGGGGGAGGCCTGCGTCCAGTAGTGGACCTATACAGGCTGTTGAGGTTGAGGAGGGTAGGCTTCTGACTTTATTTATTTATCGTACAAAAAACATCAAACTGTTGTTTTTCTGTGAAACTCAGTGAGCTTAGCTAAGCAGGGCTTGTGTTATACTACTGGATGACTGGTATATACTTAATACAGCACATTACATCACATCACACTAATATTATAAATGCGAAAGTTTGGATGTTTGTTACTTCTTCACGCCAAAACTACTGAATAGATCGGGCTGAAATTTTGCATGCAGATAATTCTAGGCCTGGAATAAACGAAGGCTACTTATTATCCCATAAATCAGTTCCCGTGGGATAGAAATAACCTTTAAACGTTTCCATAGAAACAACGCGTGCGAAGCCGCGGGCAGAAGCTAGTAGATATATATATTTTTTATTATACAAAAAATACCCAGAAAATAATACGATATTATGTACCACCTACTTTTATGGGCTTGTGGTGGATTCCAGTTTACCCCCTTTCCCCGTTTCCACTTTAGCGAAGAGAGGCGTGTGTTTATAAAAAAAATCAAAGAAACCACAATAATATCAATGGTGAAAAAAATAACGTCGCACAAAAATCACGACGTGTAGTGTTGGAGTCTCCTCATGAAAGTCGGCGACACAGCCCGGCAGAACGGTGCCACATTTCAGTCATTATATATCATCAGAAAATTGTAGGCAGCCGACAGTGTTGCTAAACATAACATGTGTCGTTTCGCTAACGGCCCACCGATATTGGTGAGAGTCCATACTACATAGCAACTTAGCATTACCTCACTTCAACAACTTAAATTCCCCCCAAAGTCAATGGTTAATTTATTGGTAAAAATATAGTTTTACACGTCAAATAGCCTACTATTTGACGTGTAAAACTATATTTTTACTACTTAAGTATATTTTAAGTTGTACTATATCTGTATAGTACACCTTAAAATATACTTAAGTATACAATAACCATAACCATTAACACCATTAACAATTAAAAATGATTAATTAAATTAATTAGACTCCACTGCGCCCTGCCACCAGCAGCGGAGTCTAGGGGCGCCTTTTTGGTTTTTATCTCATGGGGGGTTATGCCCAAAATCTCTAGTAGCATTACCTATGTACATTTTAATGGCTCTGTGATAGATTGAGACTCGAGTTCACCAACAGATGGTGAAATTTTAAACGTTGATTTAACGTTTTTGACACAAGTTTTCATACATTAAACGTCAACGTTAACCGACGAAGCAGCCTAATTGTCCGATTATCTATCATTGAACACAGACGTAAGTGGGCTAACTACGAACCTTATTTGTGTTGGAAGAACACCAAGAACACCAGGTGTTCTTCCAACTCAAATAAGGTTCGTAGTCAACCCGCTTACATCCGTAATGAATTCGTCAAACTACGATAGTTTTTATAGTAAAACAGACGTAAGTCAAAGAACTCGATTGTTATAAGTCTATATTCCGTTATATATTATATATATTGTCTTCCGCACAGACGTCCAAACTCTAATAAATCACACGATCACCACTAGGAGTATCACGCACAGCATGCTAACAATACCTCGATTTAATAACACCTACGGCCAAAGAACTTCCCTCCCAATATCTAATTCCCCATCTCATTAATGAATTACCGTTATATGTTAAAAATAAGATAAATAAAAAAAACAGTAAAACTATCTTAATAAAATATTTTTTAGCAAAAACTTGAACTTGATCTGGAGTAACCTGTAGTTGGTCATAAGCGGCGAGCTTCACGCTGGATGAATGAACCTGTAGCAACATTCCGGTCGTTGATAAGTGAATGCATGCATGCTAAAGACTGCTATCATTGTAGATGGTTTATTTAAGAGCTAGGATATTTATACTTAGGTAAGCGATTTGCCTACAATGTATATTTAGGCAAGTTAAATTACAATGTTAACCAACAGTAGTAATAAGAATTCCTAAGTAAAATAGATGAGAACTCTTTGCCTAGACAAACCTAACATAGGCTTTAAGGCATTACTAACCAACCTATGTAATGTTTTTTTTCTTTATGAATAAATGATATATCCATCTACCTATATCTAAAAATCATCTTACTAAAGTATTTTAGTTAAACGTTATCGTTTGCAGTCGAAAACGAAACGGCGGCCGGCCTATCGAACCTGAACCTTATACACTTAATATTCCCCACTAATCGAATCTAATGTTCAGCTGTTCCCATACAAAGCGAATTGAAAATCAAATTGGCACTAGCTCAATATCCCGGCTCAATAAATACAATTTGGCGCACTTGTGTTCTAGTGAAGAGCCATTTTTGTTGTGCAACTTTATCTAACTTAGCCAAGGACTGCCAATTGAAAAAAAGAACGTTTTGTTTGTAGTTCTTTCTGCAGATTGTAGGAGGAATTGTTGAACTTTTTTAAATTAAGTTGCTTGATAGTTGAAGTAGGTTGTGCGGTGTTTTATTTTTCGGCTTCAAGATTCTCCTTTCCAGGATCCAAGTTTTAGGGTGTTTTTACACTAGATTTACTAATTTTCTTCGAGCGATCTTATCGGCAGTTTTTGTAATATTTCGTCGCTTAGCTTCCCAGCTTAGATCTACTAAAAAGCCAAACAGCCTTTTATGACTTATAGCCAGCCCCTAATTAAAGACAAACTAGTTTCTGCCCCCGGCTTCGCACGCGTTGTTTCTATGGAAACGTTCGATGGTCACTTCTATCCCATGGGAACTGATTGATGGGAAAAAAAGTAGCCCATGTTTTATTCGAGACCCAAAACTACCTGTATGCAAATTTCAGTCCCATCGGTTCAGTAGTTTTGTCGTGTACCTACATCAACCATCCATCTATCCAAACTTTCGTATTTATAATATTAGTTTGCCTAGACTGGTCTGGGTAAGACACCCAGACTAGTCTAGGTTTACTTAAAACCAGGTTGACTAAAGCTCACTTTACCAAAAAGTACGTTCCAAAAAGTTTGACATGCCCTTACCCGAGTTGACACGAAAGAGGCGGACCAGCGCGAACCCGACCGGTAGTCCACATCATTGCCTTTATGTACGTACGGTTCATTGAAACATTTCGGGCTGTCTATAGATCCGGTGATATTTCAAGGAGGTTCTTCATAAAAGGTCGTAAGCCTAGACCTTACTCATCCTTACTCATCATTTGACCTTTAGCAGGTGAATTCGATTTCGCTATTAGGTTTTTTAACAAAACAGCTGTTTTCTACAGATGGTCAATTGTGTTATTATCACACTAATATTATAAATGCGAAAGTTTGAATGTTTATATGTATGGATGGATGTTTGTTACCTCTTCACGCCAAAACTACTAAACTCAAGCTCAAGTTTGGAATACAGGTAGCTAAGCCTGGCATTAAACATAGGATACTTATTATCCCATAAATCAGTTCCCATGGTATATAAATTACTATTAAACGTTTTCACAGAAACTAGTGTTTTAAATTACAGTCGCAGTAGGTTGAGAGTGGTCAGAAAGAGCCGATCATATTCTTAGATGATTTTTATTTAAGAATACCATGGGCTATACATTATTATCTTGGGGTTGGCACCACAATAGGGTAGTGCTCTGGGTAAAAAAATATATTATTCTATTAAATCCCTCAGTTAGATTATCAGAAGATATTAGACATATTTTTTATTTTGTCAATCAAACAATAAATGATACAAATAAAGTGTGTCAAACCACAGATATTATAATACTATACTAGTAGTCAAACTTTGGGAGTGGGGGCTAGTGATGACGTCAAACCCTGCTAAAAAGTGTCGCAAGGTGTGACGTCACGCGGAAGTTTAACTGGATATATCATGATCATTTTTGGTTTAATCGACAAAAGAAAATATATGTTTCATATATCTTTTGATAATCTAACTGACGACGGACTAGTTAGATTTTTTTAGGACACTAGCCTAATAACGGTGGACGGTGCAGAAGTGTCTGCCCTAGTTTAAAGTTGGTCCGTACAGTCGATTTCTGGACTTAGAGGTCACAGCGCCTCCCCAGTAAGTAAGAACAGAGATTTTAGGATTTCTGGAGTTAGAGGTCACAGCGCCTCCCCAGTAAGTAAGAACAGAAATTTTAGGATTTCTGGAGTTAGAGGTCACAGCGCCTCCCCAGTAAGTAAGAACAGAGATTTTAGGATTTCTGGAGTTAGAGGTCACAGCGCCTCCCCAGTAAGTAAGAACAGAGATTTTAGGATATACCTAAGAAAATGACGATTTTCAGTGGTTCAGACTCTCTATGACCTTTACATAAGTACTCAACCCGTGCTCGATCAGAATGGGCTGGAGTAATTGCAAACTAAAACAAAAGCGGTAGGAGTGGGATATTTACCCTGTGAAGGATCCATTTCACTTCGCGAATTATGGGTAATGTGACGTAAAATAATAATAATAAACATCCAGGCAACGTTAAAAAGTACAGGTGGTAAAAACTAATTCTAACGCCCATATAATTAAATGGGTACCTTATAGACTAACACAGATAAAATTATCAAACTAAATTAGGTTAGGTAGGTATATAGAGCCGCGACGTGTATTACCTTATCACGGAGTCAGTTGTCGACGATGCACGGCGGTGTCCCCTTGCAGGCGGCCGGTGAACCGTGTCGGAACTTGACACCCATCAGCCAAAATACTTCGCTCATGTAGGTCGAAAGATATTCAATTGGAACCCTTTCCATAAATGAATTGAAGCTCACATTATGGCGAGAGTCTAGCTTCTCGACGCGCCTCGATGCGCGTCTACTCTCTTTCTCTGTCTCTTTTTACTTTTCTGATAAATTTAATTAAATTTGACAATGTTCTGTCCCATTCTGATTATGTACGGATTATACCTTACTATGTACGTGTACTATGTACGGATTATGCTTTTACCAACATTAGTTGCTTTTACAAAAATATTGCCAGGAATTCAATATGCTTTATTATTATTATTATTATTGGATTATAGACGAGCAGCTGAGAGCTGATATGTCTATATCACAGTGCTTTTAAAGTTTTTCACTACACTGGTTTGTCTCTTGTTGTGGTCAGATTGTGCGTTCGTAACCAGTGGTCGGGTCTGTTTTTGAAGCTGTTCACAGAGGGGGCTGTTACAACTTCTTCGGGAAGCTGGTTCCAATTGTGCACCACTCGGTTACTCAGGAAGTGATGAGCAATGTTAGAGTTTGATGGTGAGCGGGTTACTCTGAGACTATGGCCTCTAGCTGTTTTGAATGGCACCTTGGGCGTGTATATTTTGTGTATGTCGGGCAGGTTGTAGGTGTGGGATAGAATTTTGAATGTTTCTATTAGATCACCACGGAGGCGTCTATCCTCTAGGGTAGTGAGGCGTAGGGCGGCTAGTCTCTCTGGGTAGGACATCCGGCGAAGGCTTTTGGGAATTTTTGTGGCTTTCCTTTGTACACTCTCCAGTAGGTTTATGTCTTTTTGTAAGTAGGGGCTCCAAATTTGAAAGCCATATTCTAACAGAGGTCTAATATAAGTTTTATAGATTTTTAGGAATATCTCCACCGTCATTGTCTGGAAAGCTCTTCTTATGACATAGATAAAGGAATTAGCTTTCTTCACTATTCCTGTGATGTGTTCTTCCCATTTGAGGTTAGTAGTAACAGTAATGCCTAGGTCCTTTTGTTGGAGAACTGAAGGGATAGGGGTGTTCAAAGTGTATGTAATCTTGGGGTTTGTTTGCCCCAGATGTAGAACACTACATTTGGATACATTGAGTTTGATAATCCAGTCTTTAGTCCATGTTTGGATACGGTTTAAGTCTTCTTGTAGTTGACTTGAGTGAGTAATTGGGTTGGCAAAGAATTTCCCATCATCAGCAAAGAAGACTGATTCAGATTCTAGGCATTCAATAAGATCAGTAATGTAAATCCCAAACAGATGAGCCGAAAGGACCGACCCTTGGGGTACACCACTCAGGACCTGTTTTTTCCTGGATAGTGTGTTACCTACTCTTACTTGAAAGGTCCTGCCACTGAGGTAGTTTGCAATCCATTGGAGAAGTTTGCCACGGATCCCAAACTGGTTTAGTTTTAATAGTAGCCGTTGGTGTGGGACTTTGTCAAAGGCGCGCTCAAAATCTAGGTAGATGATGTCCACCGGGGTTCGATTGTCAAGGTCTTTGGTCCAAGAGTGCACACATGATATAAGGTTAGTGGCGGTTGATCTCTTCTCTACAAATCCATGCTGTTTGTGGGATATTATGCATTGTCTATTGAGGTACGTAGTAAAATATTTGCTGATAATTTTCTCCATGATTTTCACAGTTGTGTTGGTGAGACTGATTGGCCTGAAATTGCTAGGGTCCATTTTGTCACCTTTTTTGTAAACTGGAGTCACTACTGCATGCTTCCAACCTTGGGGTATGTAACCTGAGTCAAATGATTTTTGCATGAGTACAGCGAGGGGGGAGGAGAGTGTCTTCGCACAGTTCTTCAGGATGCAGTTTGGTATTTGATCTGGGCCTGGGGAGGATTGAGTTTTCAGGCTGGAAAGAATTTTTTCCACTTCTTCTGCCGTGAACTTGATATCACTCAGGCTATTGTCAAGAAATATGTTTGCTTGCTGGTCTTTTAGTGGTGGTTCCTTTGAGTAGGCTCCTTCAAACTCATCGGCGAAGGTATTTGCAATGTCTTCAGGTTTTGTGACGAGGTCACCATTGGTAGTTCTTACTGCCGGTGGTATGCTTACTTTGCAGGTTGTACAGCGGCGGATATGAGAATAAAAAGCTTTGTCCCCATAGTCTAATATTCTAGCTTCAAAATTACTTCTCTGTTTTCTTGTCAAGGTCACACATTTGTTATTAGCCTCTCTGAAATGTTTATAGTCTATCACAGCGCCAGTGCTCTTATATCGGTCCCAGAGTAGCTTTTTATGGGATACCATTTCTATAATTTCCTTGTTGATCCACCACACACTTTACATTGAATTCCTGGCAACATTTTTGTCTAACCTTCTTTCCCGTTTTCAATTCACCTGAAACAACCCGATAATTTCGTGTACACATTTTTCCGTTTTGTTTTTACTTTATTTACCTTAATAAGTGACAGACGGACAGACGTGCTTCAGAAGAGCGCTTTCACTTTCGCATTTCACTGAATTATTCAGCCGTTTGAATATTTTTTCGTTTTTCTTTAACCCAAATTCACATTTAGGTCTAGTAACGTTGAGTCTAAGTTATAAAAGATAACATTTTGCTCGAAAAGCTTCCATTTGTTTCTCTAGAATCTACATAATCGTAAATTTACCAAGTTATTTTTTCGTAAAACTGTAAGCATCTTAGCGCCTTGTTTCGTACCAAAATCGGTTTTGAGACTTGAGCAATTCGCAAATAATGAACCGGCTAGCTGGGCACGAGTCTCTTTCATTGTCACCACTCTGCTTTTAAAGTTTTCCAATCATTAGTAATAAGCAAAGGGGTTTGCTTATTTTTTTTTTGACGTGACAACGTCTTATAATTCGATAGAGCCGGCTGCACGCACGAAAAAACATGACGTAATGCGGCGTTACCTCGCTATGACGTCATGCGGCGTTACCTCGCTCTGAGGCGTTCCATGTAAGGCTTGAAGTGCAAGCGAGAGCGCTCGACATCCGTATGAATGTGCGAGCATTCGGGGTTGGTTTATTGGGAAATCATCTCGCATACTCTCTTACAGCAGCATTATCGTTCCCGTTGCACAATCCATAGACGAAATGGATGTTGGCCACGTCCTGGCTGGAATAATGGAAATCTTCCATATCTGTTTACTTTCGTCAGCGAAAAATACAAAACTTAACAAAAATTAATCTGACAGCACGCCCTGTTTTTTCAGTTTCAGCACGTCCTTATCTACAACAAAGCACAGAATTGTCTATGGACACGCAATTCCTCGAAACCGTGAGTCCAGTTGCTTATTAGCGGGATATTTAAACTTTCAAGGGTCAGATTCAAATCGTCATAACTTATAAACTATCTTATTCAGGGCTAAGATGCATGACTTATTTTGAAGCACACATTCTGTACTATCGTTCAAAAACAAAAAACATGTAGCTTGACAGATTCAATTTTATGAAATAGCTAAAAATTTAAAAAAAATGTTGAAAAAATAACTTTTTTTTGTTTTATAAATTCTCTTTTCTTCTATTATAAAATAGAAAATGCAACAATGTTATCATTGCTTTATTGCCTACATTATTGGCAATCAAATGAGTCCTCTATCGTCCTCCTAGAACCTCTGCATGGGTAGCTATAGCTTAAACAATACAAGCACCCGTGCTTCGAGGCAAAAGAAAACAAAATGGCTGCCATTTTATCAGGGAGCGAGAAAAAAAAATAAGGATAGTGATTTGTCGATAAAATATACCGTACTTCACCCCCCCAAAGTCTCCGACACCGGTAACCAGACACATTGTATATCAAATACCATTGTATGCTTAGAATCAGGAGTTTAATTTAAATTTGTTTAAAGTTCGGGTAAATTGGCTAAATTTGGGAACAAAAGTGACAAGTACAATGTAATCCTCAGCTAAATTATTGTATTGGCGGGCCATTCGGGTTAGGGGGTTGTAAAAAGAGATATTGTGTATAGGGTACATAATACAATTAATAGTATATAGAGGCTCAGGAGGACCTCTATCCGAACTTGTCATTTGAGGGCGTGATCTCTTACTTTCTGTCTTCGAAATCGACATTTTGAAATATCGAATTCGATATTTTCGGATAATATTAAACGGAGTCGATAACGATCACGGTTTATTACTAATCCACCTTGTTTATCATTACGTAGGCATAACACAATCACAAGTAAAGTCTCTTATGCAAATAGCACAATGAAAATGAAAAATGTAAGAGCAAGTTTCTGTTCAAAGATAAATATCGTCCACAGTTAGTGTCATAATCACTTCACACAAATAAACGTTATTAATTTATTTTTACAGATCGAAAAACACAAATATACAACATTAAAATAAATTAACAATCTATACTAATATTATAAAGAGGACAGATTTGATTGTTTGTTTGTATTAAATAGGCTCCGAAACTACTGGACCGATTTGAAAAATTCTTTCACCGTTAGGAAGCTTACTTTTCAGGAAGTAACCTAGGTTATATTTTATCCCGGAATTCCGAGGGGAACGGGAACTACGCGGGTAAAATCGCGAGGCGATCGTCTAGTTCAAAATAAACACGTTCCATCGCGTTTGTCTGGTACGGCTCGCGTCCATCTTCTCCTTCAACATGCCTCCCGACGTTACGTGAGAGGGAATTGGCCACGTCCATTTATCAGGGTACCATACTTCAAGGGTGAAGTATGGTACCCTGATAAATGAACGTGGCCAATTCAGGAGTTCTGCATAGATGGCGCACCCAGCTTGACGATGCGCCGACACATACAATTAAATATAATCCAATTCATGTTTGTTTCAATAGCTGTATAAATGATTTTACAAAAAAAAATCTTATAGCTTAAGAAACCACTCAACTCCACTCCACTAATGGTTCGTCGAGTCATTACTGTATCAACATGCAAATGTCTCCAAAATTTTTGCTATCGGATCAGTTGAATAATAATCAAACCTCGGTCGGCTTTTGTTTCTGCTCAAAACGCCTTATTTCGAATTACATTTCAATTACATTCTTTCATCGTAATTTGTTTCCAACAAAAGTGGAAACAGTCATCAACAACAAAAACAGTCATCGCCCCATCACTAGACACTACTTATTTGTGGGTGCTCTAACCGAGAATAAAATACGTGCCGTAAATGTGGTTCCCTTAAAATTGGTGCCTCAATACTTCGACTTTACAATAATACTAGCTTAGGACCTAGTCAACTCCTGTAATGACAAATATGTATGCAAGAAGCGGAGGGGGAAAAGTGAAAAAATACCAACTGCTTTCAGGGCTTAGGTACGAAAACAAATACACACTCGAAGTGAGTACTTTTTGTTTTCTGCAAGCGACCTGTATTTTTTTCAGAAAGTCCCTCCTGCCTCGCATATCACAGGAGAATTATTATACCCTTCGATATAGGAGATTAAAGTAGGTACCACAAGTAACCCGTGCTCACAGCACTGTTTATGCATGGTCCCTCGGCAAACAATGAAAATGTTTCGTACTTTTAATGGCGATCAAACAATCATTTTGTTTTTTCGATGCGCGGCCGAGGCGAGCGGGTTGACGAATTTCGGTAGCAAATAGATGTAGCTGTACCTACTAAGTTTTTAACACTGTCTTAAACAACGTAAGTTTTGATTTAGCATTTATTTTGAACAATGATCCAAAAAGCTTTAAATGTGACTTGTACAAAGGTTTTTGTTATTATAGTGCGTAAGCCCCCACACTCAGGGTAATTTCTAAGAAATCAAATAATATCGCAATAATTTTCGACTTCGACGGGACTTGAACCCGTATCCTTCCCTCATACGGGAATGTGCTAACCAACTACACCCCGAGATCAAGTGACGTAGGAGTCGAAAATCTTTGCAACTTCCTACGGACTCTAGCGCCGTTAGCTCCACCTACAAGGGAAACAATGAAGCTTATCCAATCCTGTTCAAAGACTAAAGTTACATTTAGTTCGTTTGACAAGAGGTGTCGCGTTGCTCAATTCTAAGGTTATTGTTATTATAGTGCGTATGCCCTCACGCTCAGGGTAATTGTTAAAAAATCAAATAATATCGCAAAACTTTTTAAATCCGACGGGGCTTAAGTTTCAGGTCCCGTCGAAGTCGAAATTTTTTGCGATATTATTTGATTTCTTAGATTTGTACTGCTGCTAACTAGCTTGGAATCACGACTTCGCACCCGGTTTTCTTTCTCCAGAATACTTTAATCTACATCTTTGCTAAATATCATTATAGAACCGTTCATCGAAAACCATTCAGCGATTAGTCGTGAAAATGTAACAGACAGAGTGACTTTAAAATTGCCTTGCCTGAAAGCAACATTTAATTTTGTAATCGTGATAACCATTTTAAAAATTTACTTAATTTTCTCTGGAATTTTCCTGCCCGGTTCGACACGCATTAGTCACGTTCGCTCATTCAGTATTACTACACATTTTGTCGCGCTGAAGATTATTTTTTTGTATAAAACGGTCCATTTGCTTAATTCCGCCAGTTGACGCAGAATGTTTTTACGTTTCATTACCGCCGGTTGTTACTGATTTGTTTTCCATTTACAAAGTTGGAGTTATGGGAACTTGGAATTTGATTTTGTTAAACACACTTTTAAGTTGCCCGATGATACAAAAACGTTAATTAAGTTATTAGACGTACTTTGGCTAGGAGTAATTTTTTTTCATAACTTTCAACAAAATAGCGTTTGTTTGTTTGTGTTAGGAGTCTGTCTTGGGAGCTATGAGGTGTGTGACCTCATAGCTCCTAAACAGATTAACCTATTTAAATTTATTTTTTTGTTTGAAAGGATACTTTCTTGGGAGAAAATCAGTGCAGCTGTTCAAATTGTAGGATAGCCGTAATGTCAAAATGAAATATTTTCTTCGGAGTTGTAAATTATATTTAAAATAGGCTGTTGTTAATTTTTTACTAGGAATTCATTTGCTCCCTCGACTGATCTGATGACTGGTTTGCTTAATAAATAAGTACCAAAATTTTTATCGCACACACTAAGTACTTACAACGTAGTATGGAACGTAACACTTCTACGATGGAGTCTACACTAAATTCGGCGGACTGCCGTCAAGTTGACAAAATACTGTCGGCTGCAATATCCATATTCTGGCTCCTCATTCCACTAAATAAATCACTTCACCATAGCAATCGTAACCTCTCAGAATGACACATTTTGGCATATTACCTTTGATGAAAAAAACTACAGGGATGGAGGGACGCTTGTCAGAATTGTTAAGGTTGAAACCATTCTATCAATTTTTCCGTCAAATAGCACCGCACGATCTAATTAGGGTGAAGGCAAACAAGCGTAATTTTTTGAGTTGTGAGTCGCGTAAAATGAGTCCTTTCATACAAAAGTTCCTTTTTGTCGTTGTGGCTGAGGCCAAGCGAGCGAAATTTCTTGGACTTTGAGTCTCATAAAATGCTTACTTTCAACATAAATGACTACTCAACGACAAACAGGGACTTTTGTATGAAAGGACTCATTTTACGCGACTCACAACTCGAAAAATTACGCTCGTTTGCCTTCACCCTTAGAGTTTTTTTCATCTATGGTTGTTTCTGCGGCGATACCATCATGCGATGTCATAGTAAAGCGATTGGTTAGCAGAATTCCTGAAATATCGCACAGATCCGCCGGGCTGTGTCCCGACTTTGTTGTGAAGACTCCATAAGACGGTACGTAGCTTAACTGATGAATTGCGAAAGTATCTCATAAAATGAGTTTTTGAAGGACACTTTTATTAATACTCACTTTTAGAGGTTCATATAAAGTTTATGTCAGTTTTTACGACGTGTCTGCGTCGTGTCGTGACGCCCTTATTAATTTTTCCGGATCAAACGTTGACGTAAATTTTATATGAGGAAACGTGGACTTTTTGCACTTTAGGGCTTAGAAAGTCATGACTTTGACAACTTTTATGCATGAGACAAAGAACAACTTGCTGAGAGACAGCTGATAGCCGGGATGCCTGGAGAAGTTTTATGTCGACGCCAAATGATAAGGTTCGCCACATTCATAAATCTGACTTAGTCCACAGACCAGATGTTGGTGTAGTCTTAATTAATATATTAATGTCCTCCTAGCCGAATTTCGACCACGGCAGCCAGTCTCATCGCAGACAAGCCAAATGCGCAGGACAATTATAGTGCGCAAGTGTGTGCGCAAACTCAGGTGCACTCTCTATTCCTCTCATAATCCACTCTCATAATCCGGTGGGAGGACTGATCGACACGACCGGGGAGAGGTCAGGCGCAGGACCAACGGCTTAATATGCTTTCCAAGTCACGGGTAACACCGCCAACTTCCTGACTCCGGGCTGCTACTGCGAATTTTCCTTGCTAGAATAACTCCAAGAACAACTATTGGTCCGACCCGGGATTGGAACCCAGGACCTCATAATCAGCGGTTGAACAAGCTGACCGCGTGACCAGAGGCATAATGTTACTTCTTATATTGATCTGTGCTTAAACTAAAGCGAAAACCTATCGTTACCGGTCGACAAACTTTAAACTTGAAGCAGGAAAGATAACAATAGGTCAACCGGAACTGACTTTTGTTGTTCTATTCCAGTTTCGTTTTCTATTTCATTGATGTTTCTAAGTAGGTAAGTAGATATCAAAGTACTTACAAAATGAAAATTGGATACTGCAAAAAGGATTTCAGTAACGCTATTCTACCAGCAGTTACAGGAATTCTCATATCATTTTCTTATAAGACTACTCACGTAATTAGGGAGGCATTCGTAGTTTAGTAATATCATTTCGCCTTTTGAGTTCCCGGTTTATCAATACATCGATGTTATTACGGTGAAACTCTATAAGGTACGATTTCCTTGGGAAATGCCTTTTATGAATACGCTGGAATTGTAAAGGTCGGCTATTTCTATGGGAAAGGACCCTTAGAGTAGTTTTAAACTGGCTATGACTGAATTTTTTTCAGAATTTAAAGAATCGAAGACAAAACACCGTTAATGTTCCGTACATATTTAAAACTAGCTTCTGCCCGCGGCTTTGCACGCGTATTTTCGGTATAATAGGTAACCTCTTATCTAAGTTAGGCTTTGCTCAAAACGTACGCCAAATTTCACCTTGATCTGTTCAGTAGTTTTGGAGATCCTTGGTAACAAAAATTCAAATTTCACATATTTTCGGCTTTATAATATACTACACTTGCGAGCTTTAAACTGGAATCGCTTGAAGGGTTGTTCAAGACTAATTTTTACAATTTCTTTGCAGTGAACTATGAGTTAAGTTATGTTTTCCCTTACGCAGGATTTATTCACACACCGCAGCAGTGACTAGACAGTACCGACAGACGTCTTCCATGTCGGCATTCCCACACTAGACTGGCCAGCCCTTATTCCTGACTTGAACCCAATCTGGCATATGTGGGACGAGCTAAAACAGCGGATACGAGGGAGAAATCCAGCTAATCCTGCTCCGGCGCCGATAGAAGCCGATAGATGCAACTTCGACCTATTGCAATAATTCCCAAAATTTAGGTAGCCAATTTAATTAATTATAAATCTTCTTGATATCACTTGAAAGCTAACAAAATTACCTTTCAAATGATATACCACAATCTATAGTTCATTGTACATAAATTGTAAAAAAAATGTTTTGATCAACTCGCGCGATGAAGCGATTCCATTTTAAAGCTCGCAAGTGTAGTTTCTGCCCGCGGCTTCGCACGCGCATTTTCAGTATAATAATTGACTTTGCTCTAAACGTACTCCAACTTTCATCTTGACCTGTTCAGTAGTTTTGGAAATCCTAGGTATCAAAAATTCAGATTTCAAAAACTTTCGGCTTAATATTAGTAGGATTAGTATGATGAGAGGATTTCCCTTCATTCCTATAACCCTCTAGCCAAGCAGTGTTTTTTTTTGTTTTTCCGCCTTTGCTTACCTACAGAAGGTAAAGGAGGAATCTTGGCAATTGCTTTATGCTGAAACAGGTTTATAAGACAAGAGAGGTTTCTTTTCATGTTTCTTTTCTAGCCGGTTTTCAGTTCATTTTATTTCTCACTTCACTTTTTCAAGGTGGCATGGTGGCACGTGTGAAATGTGTGGATAATTTTTCTAATGTTAGGTATTTAATTTTCTAGTTCTAAAGCTTTTGGTTTCCTTAAAGTAAATCAATAAATTAGGAAACATTAAAATCCTTGATTACTGTCTTTAGTCTCTGAGAAAGAACCCCCTATTTTACTCGGTCTTTACTCTATGCCAGTATTAACTACCTACTTAAGAACGGTGCGGATACCTTAGCCCCCATACAAACGTACTTTTCGATTCATTTGGAAACTACATGCCCGGCTTAAATGAAATTTTGTATGCATAACCGGATAAGAAATAGCAATGTTTGTACCGTTTTAGTTTTTCAAAAAACATTATAATCTTTAAATGAGAGCGAAACTAATTTGCCATATTTTGAGCAACAAATCGAGGCATTTTCAAGCTATTTTTTATGCATGATAGACACCTTTATTCGAAAATCTGTCGCGCTGCAAACATCCTAAATATATTCAACATTAGAAGTAATCAAAAATATTTCTGAAATCAGTCGTTTATTCAAAATGAATCGGAAAGTACGAAAAAATATTAAAAATGGTGAAATTCCTTCTAATTTCTGCAACCGCTTGCTCACACGCGGGGGGCGATGAGACGCAGGGGGGATGAAATTCCGAATTAGGGCGAACGCCGCCGAATGGCCGACACGACGATGCGACGAGCCGTGTCGTACTCGTACGTAGTCGGTCGGGCGTCGTCGGCTATTCTCTGTTGGTTGTTTACTTGTGCTACACTTTGCCGTCTGTCAACACGAAATAAAATGGAGTCTAATGTCAAAATACGAAAATTGTTTCGAACTTCTGTGATTTACGCCCATTTTACTCCGATAATACCAGTGTCATAAAATATTTTCTACTAATATTTCTTCATCATTTTATAACTTTGTTAAACAAATGAAATAAAATATAATATGTAGCACAAAGCCATTGTTATTTTCCATTCTATGGATATGGATTAGAAAATAAACCCTACGTAATTTAACATAAGTAGGTACCTGGTACCATGACTTGTAATAATTATTATGAATAAAGACTATTATGACTATTATTATGACTATTATTACCTATTTAGAAAAAATGAGTAATCTTCTATGAACTTCTATTTCGAAACATTTTTTTTGATATGGTATCACCATTGTTTTCATAAAATATCTAAGTTTCTGAATTAGAGTTTACGTCACTTCACAGTATACATGTCACTTTGTCATCGAATGCGTACCTAGGTAAATTGTTTGAAATTCATTCCTTCAACTTCAATAATTTACGCAATGTATGACGATGCGATGTCATTATTGTCTACTACGTACTAATTAGTTCCTAATCTGTGGCGACACCGAGCACACGCACAGGCTTCACTCCCTACACACACAGCCATAGCTTTGCATTTGATGGTTAGACGCGCTTTCTCACTCATAACGCGCCCCATTTCATTCGACATGAAACAACAACAAATCGGCATGGGCCGGCCGCTGAGATTTGGGAGAGGTTCGTAGCCTTCTGCTAGTAGCCTCAGGACACTTTTCAGTTTTTCATTATACGTAGTATGCATTTTTGAAAAAGTCTACAGTTTTGTCTTAGTTAGGTACGAACTACAAATTGTCTATGTAGGTATATTTTGTACTGAAGTACCTGCTCTACCTGATCGGTAATTTAGCTTTTGTGTGGAGGTATATTAGCATCGTTTGAAAAAAACTTACACTGCGAGTACAAAGTGAACCGTGTCTTCGAATGCGTGTCAAATGAATTTGAAAAAATTGGATATGCAATTTCAATTTATTTATTTATTCAACAACTTTACAGGACAAACCACTTAAGTCTACATATATCTAACTCAACTTAACTTAAAACTAAAATTAAAATCTATACTAATACAATATCTATCGGTAATCATGATTTACCCTTAGAAGAAAGGGCAGAAGAAACAAGATATTAGAAAAGTATATTATTAAGATAAGATAAATTTTATTGGTTCACAAGAAAATAAACACATCGATAAATAAGAATTACAAAGAGAAAAATAAAAACAACGTGAGACCTAAAGGTTGCCACTCAGCGTGTGCTGCAGGAGCTCGGGGAGCAGCTGCAGCGCTGGTCTTCCGTGGCACCATAGCGTAGAGCGCGTCACTGGCTATGGACACACTCTTTAAAATAATGTTTGGTGTCCAACTACTTATCATATTGCCTATTTAGTAAAATTTTATAAAAGGTACCTAACAAAAGTCAATGACACAGGTGATAAACTATAATAAATTTTAGACATGACACATAAATGGAAATAGAAAAGTAAAAGAAACAAGCACAGAAAAAATAAATAAGCATACAAAACAAACAAAACATAAACCATGATCGACCACATTAATGCGAATTACATTGTAGATTTAAAATATATTTTTTTAGGTGGGTTTTAAAACTGAAAAATGAATTTAAATTTCTAAGAGGAGGTGGAATATTATTCCAGCATTTCGTGGCAGCGTAACGAAAACTGCCACGAAATGCGGTCGATCTATGGCTTGGACATATTAAAAACACCGCCAAACGCGGTTGGCGGCTGGAGAATTTAAGTTTTTCATATAAATATACGGGCGTATGTCTCTTTATTATACCAAAAAGTAAAGTTGCGAAGTGAAGTGAACGGCGTGATGACATATTCAAAAATTTGTTGCTATTTATATAAGGAAAGATATGGGATCTACGAGGGATGGGGAAACAAAATCGTACGCACGCATTTTGAACACGTTGTAATAGCTTCTTCGAGCGGCCGAGAAGACATTCTCCGAAAACATTATCGGCATAATTGAGTTTTGATAGGATAAGTGAATCACATATTATTATGGTATATCAATACAATTTTATGTTCTTAACTGCCCGAATAAAAGTTAAGGTAGAGGTTTGATTAATTTTTGAGTTTTTTTTTATGCTATGGACTGACTGTGGTTGAATAGGGTAATTCAACTAATTAATGACATAAAACGCTTGAGCTTTGTACGCAGTGCAAATAAAAGTATTGTAGGAATACTACACCACCATTATTTGTCGCGGTGTAGATTACACAGTCTCATGCCAACCCAGCAAAGCATTATTATTCCAAGACCCAGACAATAAACTGCACGATCTTGTCAAGTTGCTCCAAGAGCCCTTCAGAGAAAGTAAATTTTATTAAATCGCGACAAAATATTATCCTGAAAGTGACAGCCTAGGGCAGTAGTGAGGATAGTGATGACGTCACTATGGCTGGAACAGCAATAAAAGTCCTTGGACAAAATGTGTTTGGGGTTAGAAGTTATCTTCACAAAGACACCTTTTTGAGTGGTTTATTTCTTTTTTTTTTTTTCATTATTTAAAGAAGTCTTATTAAACGTTTATAAGCCTTTGTCGTGTTATAGAGCTGTAATTGTAGTATTCGGCATACTCACAATACCTACCTAGGTAGTATTAATCACAAAATTTGAAATTCATAGATGACCAATTTTGCACTTGGATCCTACTCTAAGGAGTACCTACTCGCAGTAAAAGGATTAGGAGGAAAGTAAAAACGAAAGGTAAGGCCAGATCAACATTTTTTAAAACGAAAGTAGCAGATGTTTAAAATACACTCCTCCCCTATAGTTATTGCAAACGGGAAACTCGAGGAAACAGAAAATTAGTCCCCAAATGAAAATACATTATTGACAGGCAGATAGACAACACCCATTTAAACTTCTTACCCTGTGTTTTACCGCTCTGAATAATTCATTTAGAGGGTGCGTGAACAAATTCAGGGAACTTTTGTAACGAATGATGGGTCTCTCAGACGGGCGAGGTTGTTGGCAACAAAGTGACCTTATGAAGTTTATTTTATCAAAGTAATGTTAAAAATTTCAAAGTTTGGACGTTTAGATGTATGGATGGATGTTTGTTACCTTGTCACGGCAAACGACTAAACGGATCGTGTTGAAATGCATACAAGTAGTTTTAGGCCAGAAATAAAACATATTCTACTTTTTATCCCATAAATCAGTTCCCATGGGATAGAAATAGCCATAAAAATAATTCATAGAAATGACGGGTTCAGACATAAACTATTTACATATAATATTAATACTGATCTAGAACTATATTTAATTCTAAAAATATTTGTTCTATTCGTTCGTTCTAGTAATTTTGTCGTTGTATTCTTCTACCCTAATATCACACAATGTTACAAACATAAGCTTTCATAATATTATTTATTTAGCTAGGTACTAATTACTGGTGGATTGAGTCTATATTTATATAAGTCGATCTTGACCTCTGCTCTGACACCAGAGAAGACTGTTCTTTATTTTTTGGTATTTATTCATCCTATCTGCATGCTATTTTCCTATAGCTATAGTTGCCAAGTTATCCCTGTCTCTTGTTTAATGAATACCCACATGACTGAATTGATAAACCTGCAAATCGTATTTAATACAGTGTAGTCTAAGTGCACGTGGGTATCGTAAAAATGTATCAAAGGGGCATAAAAATCGCTCGTATAAAATGTCAATTGAATGAAACAGTGATGCAAAACTTTCTCCAACATTTAATTCCGAGACGACCTCTGTGGCGCGGTAGGCGAAGGTCCGCCTGCGACGCAGGAGGTTGCGGGTTCGATTCCCGCCTCGGGACAAATATTTGTACGATCTGCAGATATTTTTTCAGGGTGTTCTGGTCGTTTTCTATATAAAATAAAAAATATCTATCTATGTACTCGTATATTATTATGTATATCAGTTATCTAGTACCCATAACACAAGCTCTGCTTACCTTGGGGCTAGATAATGCTGTGTGAATTGTCCAGCATTATTTATTTATTTATTTTATTTATTTATTTAATTTGGATGTCGTTATGACGTCGTAAAGAGCTTTGTTGAATTAATTTTTAACATTTCTGTCAAAGAGTCTCAAGTCTAATGGGGGCTTATTGAAAATGGTAAAAGTTAGTTATGAGCGAACAGCGCAAGTAAGTTGAGTAGTCTACTGGGAAAGATTTTTCGTGCATAGAGAAAATTCTTTATGCACCAGTAAATTGCTACACTTGTAGTCTTTTGATTGATCTAAGGTAATTTATTAAATGAGTAATGCTAAAAGCCTTTTAACAAAAGATCAGTGAAGGACTTTAAACCCAAGTCAATAGATACCTATATAGATAAACCCCTGTTATTATATAATAGATAAACCCCTGTTATTACGTGTTAATGGCGTTTACAACTGTGCCGAGATATACCTTTTATGTGTTTTAAACATTAAGCTACAATCGTTTTTAGTTTAGTGATTAAAACCATGATTGTTTCAAAAGCTTTGCTAAGTTTTTACACAAAACCAATATTGGGATGAAAACGTCTTTGTTTTTATGTCTAGAACCAGAATCTTGACAAATCTCAGCAAAAAAACAGGAAGTGTGAACCAACAGCCACATTTTACCGAATCTCAGCTACAGAAAGAGCAAGTGACACGCCCTAAAGGTATTTATTTGGATCCTGGGCGCTTGCACTCTCACGTTTAATAACTAGCGGGCCCCTCTTTAATAAAGAACGCGCCCTGGGGAGCCCTACGACCCCTACGTTTAGGGGACCGTAAATTTCTTGCAAACTGTAGGTACCTACAGTGATTTTTTTGAGACAACTGTGATTTTTTTTAGACTTCAGAATGCAGGGATCTTGTTATTGCTTTCTTGTTTATATTGTGTGCACGTTACTACTAGACGTTAACTAGAAGTTAAATTTCGATTTCCGTGATTGTGTGTTCAATAATGAGGTCTATGCGAAAAATGTAAGCACGTCTAAAATAAACTAAGCCGAAGTTTCATTTTACATAACATGCAGACTTCAAACCAGAATCGAATAATTATATATTCGATTCTGGTTTGATGTCTGCATGTTTGTTGAAGATGTACTAACCTGCCTATGTTATTAAAGTGCGTTATAAAGTCACTTACAAAACTTTTTTATTCAGTTAATTAAAACTTATAAAACTATCATGGCTATCAACACTTTGGTACAGAGTCAAAATTAAAAAAAAACTATACTACTGAGAAATATTAGTAAGTCCGCAAATACACAAATTATTGTAAAAACCCGTTTGTAGTTATTTTAGTATTAATAGGTAGGTATAGGTGCTATCTAATAATAGATTCTTCGTGACCTGGCCCACACATGAGTTACTTTTCAGGAGGGAATATTTTTTATTTCCACTTGCTTCTTATGGGGCGAACCTACCGGGTTTGCTTGACAAACTAGGCTTAGATCCACTGGGATCTAAGCCTAGTTTATTATGTATTCTTATGTTTATTATACTACTTCTTATGTTTATTTGTTTACTCACGGGACCCCGTGAGTCAGTACTCACGGGATCCCCGTGGTTAATAACTAGAATTACATAAAATTCAACATGTTTTCTACGGTTCCTTAATTGTGAAAATACGAAGGCGAAAAAAAATTACCCTAAAAATAATCATGAAAGTGCACTAATTTGTTTTGCACCTAATTTGGTCAAGATTTCAGAAACCCTGCAGTCTAAAGAAAAGATATTTGATTTTATTGGTAGGTTAGGTACTAATTCTTTGGTTCTTTAATACAGTTTCTTCATAAGTTCTGTAGTTTTCTTGCAAATAAGCAAGAACATCCTTTTTGCGCTTACGCCGTTCCAAAAACTTTTGCTCCATCCCGCTCCTATGAACACGAAATCCTATGCCTATCCTTTTCACAAAATGGCGAGCAATGCGCCCTTATAAATCAATTTACTGTTTGATTCAAACAAAGTCTGAAGCAATACAATCCACCAGTCCAGAATAAGCCAGACGGTTCCAAAACTTGGTCGCACCAATAAAACCAAGTGAATAAAAGCTACAGCCGCCAGCAAGCAGATCCATTTACAAAATTGAAGGTCAGATGTAATTTGGAATAGTCTCACAAGCGAAGCGATAAAATATTAAATTCCGGGCGACATCCGTCACAATCGAGCTTTTGTGGTCCGATTTTATTGGATTTGGGAATCTGGCCTTATTTTTATTACGGACTTTTACCCGCAGATTCGTTTTCATTGCAGCTGGGCCAGTGATGATCCAAAAAGTTTATACCCGGATAAAAGTAGTATGATATCTGGCTACAATCAACAGAAATTATGCAAATTTTCATCACGTTTTATATTCTGTGACGTCTTGATTGCTATGGATTTATAAACAATTTTATTGTAGAAAGAAATGAATCGAAAAAGTACCTACATATAGTATTGAAAGTATAAAGCGTAGGTACTATTACAAGGCATTTTCTGATTCAACGAAAGAGTTTTCGTCGGCTCTAAGAGGAAGCACAAAGAAAAATTAAATCGATAATTTTATTTTCGACGATCGGTGGTGGTGATGCTTCCAGAATAAATATCAGGCCGCTTTTTCGTGAGTACGAGTTTTGAAAGAGAATGAAGGATATTGAAGAATAAAATCTTGAAAATGAGAAATTGGATTCAAAGCGATTGTTCAAATTCAATTTGAAACTGCCTTTGTGGAATGAATGCTAGGAAAACAGAAAAATGTTTATGCACAGTTTTTGTAGAACTTCATAATTTTGTTTTCAAACTAATAATGGAAGGAGTAGGTACATTTCACAATAGAAAAACTGTTTTAAAATGGGTATCAACAAAGTTCATGGAAGAACTTTTACAGTCACACAGGGATACAGTTTCAAAGGCTAAATTCATGTTATAAGCCTAAGCTCAGCTGTCCTATTTCGAGATAGAACTTTTTTTTGTTTAAAAGAATGGTCGATTCGACCTCGTTGTAAGTTTCATAAATAAGTTTGTAAGTAATACGTAAGCAATCATTTCTGAAAGAAGCTCTAATAAATTAAGTTACCCAATATTTCATTCGAACTTCTCATAAATTTTGTAAGAAAGAAAGAAAGAAAGAAAGAAAAGTATTTATTAAACACTTAGAAGAAGAAGACTTAGAATGATAGTTGACACAAACGAGGTAAGTCTAAAAAATTGCGACGGACCGTCGCAATTTTCATTTTGAGCCGTTAGTACAATACTTCAAATGAGACGGAAAGCAGCTCTCACATAAAAATATAAAAATGATGTGTTGTGCGGTGCAAGGATGTTTAAACACCAGTAACCGGAAAAATAATACCGCAAATATCTCATTCCACCGGTAAGTACTGATATTCTGTTTGTAATTTTGCCTAAAACAGTCATCAAAACTCAAAAATAAATTTAAAAATTTCGTCCACCATTTTCGTGAAAATGTTGCTATGCACTGGGAAAAAAATACCCATGTTTTGTTACCTAGTACTTAGGTATATAAAAATAGTAGAGGAGAGGGTGGAATTACCTCAAGTTAGGACTTAGGCTGAGCGCAGACTTGAGTCACGACAGTTTTAAGACAGACTTTCCTCCCTCACATAGAAAGTCTGCCTTAAAACGGAAACAAAACTGTTTTGTCTTGCATCTTCATACATTTTGTAAAGCAATAGTCTGTCTTTAGTCTGTCTTAAAACTGTCGTGACTCAAGTCTGCGCTCAGCCTTAGGAATCAAACTACGCGGAATATCACAGTTTTAGAATTTTCAGTCACTCGACGATATTCTGAGTAGATTCAAGATGTAAACTCAAATTACTATTTTACAAAGAAAATTACAATCAATCAATGGAAACAATTAGATCAACTTTTACAATTGAAACAATTGAGCTAACTGCAGCCTGTAGCAAACAATCTAGAGGCAGCTCAACTTATCGATATCAATACCAGTCGTCGCGTACCCGTTACGCTGGTTGCATTGCCCCGCTGTATGGCAATGCTGGTGCGCTGCGCCAAATACTCACTCGGGTCCCGCGCCGCCGCTTTGACCAGACGCTCAGATATTTTTAAAATTCCGGAAACCCTCGATACCGCACGGACCTAGACCTCTCTCGGCTCAAATGCAATGCTCAAATGCAGCAAATGCAATAAACTCAAATTTAAAATTGCAATCCATCCCATCACCATAACTGTAGCAATACTTGCACGTGCACATGTTCTTTTTTAGGGTTCCGTAGTCAACAAGGAACCCTTATAGTTCACCACGTTCGTCGATCCGTCCGCAGCTTAGTCCAGAGACTATTAGTACTAGAATACTGTAATTTGTCTAAGTTGGGCATTATTATTTGTGAAAAAAAAATGCTAGTAGTAGGTAGAGTGATTTTAAAAGGAAAGCTTTAGTATGCTTTACTAGTTGAGTACCTAATAGTCATCCTAATCAACTTAAAAAATGTACTTTGGTAGGTATGTGTAAAACAGGTAAATAAGTTGGTTTAGATAGGCCATGAACCGTGCAACTACTTACACTGCACGTGGCCGAACACGCACTTGACCGTCTATTTTAAATTATTTTTCCGAAAATGATCGGAGCCGATCTCATTTTGCAGACTTGGAGTAAAACCTTTTTGTCGTTTGACCTAGGTAGAATGATAGTAACCATAGGCACCGGCTGATATTTCGTAAAATAAAAAAAAAACATGACGTTGGAAATGGATTTTCATAGATTTTTTTAGATTTTTTCTATTTGACAATAAACTATTGACACCTTCATTAAATTGATATAATGTAATATCAAAAATAAAAAGTAGGTGATAAAAACAATGAAGTATTTTCTTAATGGGAACTTTGCTTCAGTTACCCAATTTTTTAGGGAAAATGCTATTCACTTGCAACATTAAATCATACGAATGTGTGAGTGAGGGCACTGTATTTACGAGCTGTCAAAACATGGATCGGTTTTTTTTTGGTTACACAAATTGTCAAATTGTTGAATGACACTATCCCTCTGCTGAGACAGCAGCGAGTTTTTACTCTATGATTAAACACTACAACACAAATAACGTAAAAATATATATATAAAAAAGACTACTTAGTAACACTTACAAGAAACAAGGGAACATTGTACTATCACAATAGGTAAGTAAGTACATAAATTAACACAAGTAAGCATTGGGTTGGTACTAAGTAGCCCATTCAGCAAGCCGACGAACGCGTGTGTGTAGGTCTAACAGGTCCTGACTCAGCTTGTAGCTCCAACACAGAAACCTAGGGTAGGTAGTTTGTGAAAGAGCGCTGGTTTTCAGTCAGGGCCAGGTAGGATAAGTGACGACACGATCTCAGATACAAATAGAAAGGTTGATTTTGTTCGTCCAAGGTTACAACTGTCATGCCACAAAACTGTCAATGTCAACTTTGTTAATGACTGGCGGCAGGAAAAACTGGAACGGTTTTTCAATGCAATTTCACTGGAAAAACTCGCTCGGTGCTACATTCTTCAAAATAAGGATATACCTACTGTTTGTATTTTTAAGTTGGTTCGCTTATGGCCAGTCAGGCGCGCGCGGAATAGGTACCGTTGAGTCGCGTAAGGCCTGACCTGCCCACCCTGCATTTATCTTGTGCCTCCAATGCCGTGTGCTGTGCAACGCTTCGAACCACAATGAGTTGTTACGAAGAACAACTGCCGTTCATGGGACCTTTACCTGCAGGAGCCCTACAGTTCAATGTCAACGTGTATAAATGATCGGTGAGTTCAAGTTTTTGCAATTAAGAGTTGAGTTGAGTTGTAAGTAAATGTCTCCGAAGCTTGAATCTGAAGGTGAATAATGTTTTACATCCACGAATTGGTGGCAACAGAACATTCCAGCAGCTCGAAGCCGCGAAACTAAAGCTACCACGAAAAGCCACGCTTTTGTGCCTTGGCGTAACAAATACTTTGGTACACTCTCTTCTGGCGTACCTAGAACCCTCCTTCGCCCATTCTAGTTTTTTATAAAGGTACATGGGAGTTTTGTTAGCAATCACACCAAATAGTAGGGTTGCTAAATGGAGATTCCGACGTGCACTCATTTTTAACATCTTAGATGAATTTAGAAAAGGAGTAACATGAGTGCGCGGAGGTATGTGAAAACAAAAACGTGCACAAGCATTTTGTACCCGCTGGACGAGGGTTTGGGTCCGCTTTAGCAGGCATGGACCATAGACTATGTCACAGTAATTTAACCTAGATAGGACGAGTGATTCACAGAGACTGATTCGTATGTCCTCGCACAAATATTTCCGGATCTTATACAAAATTCTTAGCCGATAGAAACAGTTACGCACACATTCAGATACATGCTTTTCAAACCGAAGGTAGGAATCCATTATAAGCCCAAGGTTTCTAGCTTCAGTAACCTGAGCAACACCTACTCCATTAACCATAATATTAATTGTTTTATCTGCCATTTTGGCAAGATTTATTCTGGAACCTATGAGCATAAATTGGGATTTCTTAGGGTTGAGAACTAATGAATTTGATTTAGACCATTTGAAAACCTGTTCTAAGTCATGGTTTACTTTGCTTACAGCACTATAGCAGTCAGAAGGCAGGAAGGAAAGATACATCTGTAGATCATCGGCATAAATATGATGTTGACAGAAAGAGATACCCTTTATGAGGTCAGCACTATACAATATAAAAAGTATTGGTCCCAGAATGGAACCTTGAGGTACCCCTCTGGAGACTGGACGGAAGGATGATCGAACAGGCAGGCCGCTAGGCAACTTCAACTCAACACATTGAAGTCTCTGATCAAGGTAACTAGAAAACCATTTAAGTGCATTTGAGTCAAAACCATAAAATGCAAGCTTAGAAATCAGTAACGATATATTTATTGAGTCAAATGCACGTGTAAAATCTAGCAGGACTAACAAGGTACACATTCCATTGTCTTGCGCAGCCAAGAGGTTATCCACAACATCCAGAAGCGCAGTTGATGTACTGTGCCCTTTGCGGAAACCAGACTGAAACTGAGGGAGAATTTGGTTATCTTCAATATATTTTATAAGTTGAATACACACAACCTTCTCCAATAACTTAGAAAGGCAAGAAAGTAAACTGATTGGCCTAAGATCGGTCACAGAAGAGGGCTGGTTGTTCTTGGGTATCGGCTTCACAACTGATACCTTCCATGATTCGGGGAAAACCCCAGTGGACATTGACCTATTTATGATAGAGGTGATGACGGGCAAGGATTGTGGCAAAGTCAATAGCAGCATATCCAGAGAGATTTCATCAATACCACGAGCATTGGATTTAAAGCTCTTTATGATTTTCATGATCGTTACCTCATTCACTGGATCTAGAGAAAAGGCATGCGAGCCATACCTGTGGTGTTCAAAATAAGTTAGATCTGAAATAGTTACAAGTTCATCACCTGGGACTTTAAGGAAATGAGAGTTAAGGAGCTCTGGGTCATTAAATTGTGGGGGTAGTGGAGCTGCTTGCTTAGTATTAGTCAATAGATTACTTTTTAGGTTTTTCCACAGTTCCTTAGAATTCCCAGCATTATTATTAATTTTATGAGTAAAGAAAGCTGCTTTTTCACTTTCTATGGCAGCAGTAACCAAGTGCTTCATATCTTTATATGACCTTTTGAGTGGTTCAGTTTTACTCAGCTTATACTTCTTATGGCAGTTGTCCCTCAGTCGAATCATATCCTTGACTGTGTCCGTGATCCACGGATGGGGAGCAGCCTTCAATAATGTGGTTTTAACTGGTGCATGTAAATCAAAAAGAGTAACAATTGTATTTGTAAACTGTGCGACCAGCTCATTCACATCACCTATATCCATAAAACAGTCCCAGTCAATGGAGTCTAAATCTGCGGTGAATAGGTCTATTAAGATATCCTTTATAGGCCTAAAAGTAATGGAGTAAGGGTGAAATTTATCCTTCTTTATGCTGAATTCAACCACGAGCATAGCATGGTGTCCGAGGTCAGGTGTGTGCTTTATGGAAGAACTACGTACTTGGGCATCCGAACAAACTAAGTCAATCAAAGTTGTACTATGCTCGGTGCAATGCGTGGGCTCACTTATTATCTGAACAAGATTAAGGCTATCCAAGAACTGTTGAATTAATTGAACTTTATTATTTTGAGGGCCAAGCATATCCACATTAAAATCTCCGACAAGTATGATATTGTCGCATTTGGGGAAAGAAGAAATAGAGTCGGTTAACGCATTCAAGAAAGCAATGACATCTTGCCAGGGTGCCCGATATGCAGTACCAATAATGATAGTTTTACCTGCCACGCTTAGCTTCAGCCACATTTGCTCCACCGAGGACACAACTGGGTAAGAGCATTTACGTGCATTTACACCCCTGCGCACATAAAAACCAACCCCCCCACCCCGTCCTTTCTTAATATTACTGGGCCTAGGAGTATGCACAAAGCTGTATCCAGAAATATGTGGAGCCTTGTCATCCTCCCCGTTTCTAATCCAGGTCTCATTAATGGCTAGGATATCAGGACATAACTCCTCCATTGCCACCAGAAGCTCTGCCTGACCTGTATTAAGTGAGCCCGCGTTAAAAAGACCAACTCTAAGATGGCGTAGGTTAATCATAATAAAGTAGAAAAAGCTTTTGTCTGCCAATAATGCACAGGGGTCCACGCAGAACCAGATTAGTAAACTCAGCATTAGAGATTGTAGGTATCAGATGATTAACAAAATAAAGTGTAGAAAAATAATAAAATAATGTGAAAAAATTATCATAAGGCTGGATAATTGTTATGTGAATATATTGATGGTCTACTAATACTAAACTAATTATTTCCAAAGGTAGGCTGAAAGAATATATAATATGTAAATAAATAGAGATTTTATAGTAACTAATTTCAATGATCCATATCAACTCAATGCAGCAACTATTGCGGACTGAACTACTTAGTACCCCCAAGGATAGAGTCAAATAACAAAAAAAAGCCATAAAGAGAAAAGGTAAAATTAACAATAAAAGGAGACATAATTGAACATACATGATAAAAGCATACAACAGAACAGCAAGGGGATCATGGTGAAGATTGACACAGTAGTATTGTGAATTATGATTACAAGATAATGTACATAATAATAAATTAATACCTACACATTGTATTAGAAGTCTTACAAGAACAACTGTTAACCACCAGATACAAAAGACAAAGAAGCTAAAATAGTGCACACAGTTATTTTTAGATACTAGAATAATTTTATAACTTAATAAAGAAACAATTATACATAAAATTGGTTTTGGAAATATCAAAGAAACAAATTGAGCCTGTATCCACACATAAACAAAGAAATAGAATGTATTTTTATGCCCAAAAATAATTATATAAATAAGAATAGTGTAACAGTTGGTTAATATTAAATACAAATAACTACAAACAAAATCGTTTACAGGGTAACTGACACTAATGTGGTTTAAACGCGAGCAGTCCCAAAAACCCTCGCGATGTCAGCATCCGTACGCAGCGGGTAGGCAGGCTTGCCCTCGGCCTCCCTCGCAAACACCCGGCCTCGCTTGGTCCACGAGAACCTCCACTGCGCGCGGCGGCACTCCTCCCGCACGCGGTAGAACAGCTGGCGGTTGGCACGCGTAAGCCGCTCGTTCACGTAGATACGTGAGGACGCAGTCGCGGCTTCGCAGCCAGCGTCGGCGGCCGTCAACGTGCGGCGCACGCGCGCGCCCTGCAGCAAGCGGTCGCGTAGGTCGCGGCGCGCGAAGCGCACCACGACGCGACGCGCGCGCAGCGGCGCTGCGCCCTCGGGCCCCTCGCCCCGCGCCGCGCCCACGCGCTCCGCGAACACCACGTCGCGCTCCTCTACGGCGACACCCAGCTTGGCCGCCAGCACCGTAACGGCGTGCAGCACACTCTCCCCGCGCTCCTCCGGCAGGTTCCCGATCTCAAGGTCGGCTAGCAGTGCATCCTGGTCGCGGTCGTTCAGCTCCTGTTTAAGCTCGGCGACGGCGCGCTCCAATTCACACACCTCGGCGCCGGCGGGCGCGGGCTCGGCGCGGCGCTGCTCGACCGCCTCCAGGCGCCGCTCGATGCCGTCCATGCGCTTCGCCATCCCCGACACGGACGCCCTCAGCTCAGCCATCTCTGTTCGAAACTCCCGGAACTCTGAGAACATGATGTTGAAATCCGTCTTGAAGGAGTTGATCTCCGTGACTAGCTGATCATGCATCCCGGAGAGCTCCGCGAGCATATCCTCCCGAAGGGCGTGCATGAGCTGCTGCTCCGCCTCCGTGAACTCCGCCGTAACCTCCTGAGCCGTCGGTTGCTCCTGGGCCGCGTAGTTCTCCTGGACGAGGCGCACGGGGGTCGAAGGATCCCGGCCCTTGGGCGCACCAGCCTGGCAGGCTCCACATCGCCAGGTTTCGGCTATCTTGGCGCCCCGCGGCAAGTTGACGCATAGGTAATGGCTGATGCTGTTACACGACGGACAGACAGCGCCCCCTTTAAGAAATTTGCCACACGCCACACATTGCGCCATAATTATGGTTTTAATTGTACTACGAGTCGGACTTACCTGACTTGTGAAATAAAAATAAGTCAAGAAAATATTGAGGTAGAGTTTTCTTTCGTGTCATTGAAAAGTTTATTTTACTTTGAATTTCTACGATTGAGCTCGTCGTCAATTCGAAGTTTTAATGAGTAAATAACGAAGCCTGATTCCGAGATTGCTCTCTTTGCGTGTCAGCTGCTTATTTCGTAAGATAAGCAGTTAAGTTTTCCTTTTTATAAGATAATTTATTATGTTTGAAGCGTGTTTGAAGAGTGTAATTCCATTTTCATTATGTGTTAGTGTTGGAAAGTATAGGTATGTTGGTTTTTATTCCTACAGCCGGTTGTTCGTATGGTGATTAAAGATAATTGTAATAAAAGTTTTTGTAAAATGGTTCTTTCTCTTGCTGAAAGTAAGAGAGGCAAGAGTTTTGGTCATTGATTCATAGTATCTTTATTAACAAAGAAAATTACAATAGGAAAGACGAAATACGATTAGAACTAGTAATATTTAAATTGAAATAGTGAATTTAACTGCAGTCAGTTGCAAAAAATCTAAAGGTATCTCTAATTATTAGTTAATTTTATAGATGACCAGCGTACGAACAATTGGCAGTTACTATGCCAGAGTAGGCGGTTATTATTTAGTCATGTTGATATTAAGTTTTGGGTAGTACCTGGACATAGAATTAGGTTGCTATCTACCTGGTCTTATTTTCTGAACCGAATTTCTGAGTTGACATATTTTAGGTAGCTTTTCGCCAAAACCGGCGCTTCAGTCGCCTAGCATCAAAAGTCTAACTTTAAGAATTTTTTTCGATTTAAGTGTAGGATGTCTTTAAGTATAGGAAGCGGAAGAAGCATCCAACATATTAAGTACGAGTAGGCCGAAATGACAAAGCAAGTTTGGAGATTAATTAATTACGGGTAGTCAACAGGCCTAAGATGGATGATAGTGAATAAGTATGGGGTGAGAATGACGCGAAATTATCATCATTTATCATGATTAATTATTTTATCACTGTCAATGATAATTCATTATTTGGTGAGGATCGAGTTGGGAAATTTCGGGTCGCGACTCGTGGTCCCACTAATTTGACCCACTGGTGGGACAGTGTGTCGATTTAATGGGCTCGTGGTCCCACTGTTTGGTGGGACCATCAAAATCCTGTTTTAGTCTGTAGAATTGTTGTCAAAAATAATAGAAATGATTTATTTAATGAAGTCCAGTGCATTTACCGCAGTGATTTTGTTTTTAAATGATTTGGAAGTTATTACAAAAGAGACTAACTTTGGCCACACTAGTTGTGATCAATATTTCACATTGCAAATCGACAATTTGTGTTCGAGTTGGAAAGCGACAGTGCATTAATATTGCACCGTGCATTTTGCTAAAAGGAACTTTTATATGACACGATTTACATGGTTTGGATAATGTATCTATACTATAAATAAATATAAATAAATAATAATGCTGGACAATTCACACAGCATTATCTAGCCGCCAAGGTAAGCAGAGCTTGTGTTATGGGTACTAGATAACTGATATACATAATAATATACGAGTACATAGATAGATATTTTTTATTATACATAGAAATAGAATAGAACACCCTGAACAAATATCTGCAGATCGTACAAATATTTGTCCCGAGGCGGGAATCGAACCCGCAATCTCCTGCGTCGCAGGCGGTCCTTTGCCCGCGGCGCCACAGAGGTCGTCATACTATGGGTATTAGTCTCGTAGATGAAGACTGGGATTTAAAATGTCAGTCTCCCTCTCGTGCTGTCCGGCTTAGATCGCTTCGATCAAGAGAGAGGCTGTCATTTTCAATTACAATATCTTACTATTTTTTTTTGAGAGAAGGAGGACGGGACGACATCATCATTTTTTTCTCATTCTCCTTGAATAGGTATTGTAAATTTTATAATCATCTCAAATTTTATAATCATCTTTCAGCACCTGTCGTTACCAGCACCACCTTATGATGGCTACTTTGAAAACAGTCCGGTTTGAAGAATTTATTCTAATCATAAACTTTACAGTTTACATACAATGAACCTTATTGTTACTTCCTCAGCCTCAACAGTCTGTATTGGTCCACTGCTGGACGCAGGCATCCCCCTGATAAGTGCCTTATTGGCTTTTATCTCATGGGGGGTAATGTCCATAATCCACACGCTGCTAATTATTAAATACTTTTAATTTAACAAAGTTTTATGGTGTTTGTATAAGTACTATAAGTTAAGTTACTAGATTGAGGTCAAATTTTATTGCGAGGAATAAAGATTTCTTATTCATAGTATAAATGCTGGAAGGTCGATTTCAAATTATGCTAAAAGTGTCTTTACCTTAGTTTCATAAAAAGTTATCCAAATGCGTTCTAGAGTGTAAATAATTCTGAGATCAGTTTGGTAAAATTTTCGAGAAAAATCACCGTTGCGACCACTTCGTCTAGCCAAAAGGAGACGATATTATAATGTAATTAATTCCGTGTTCATGTCGTATCGTGTAAAAATATTGTTGCCGAAAGCTGGACGATTTAAATCAATATTGCCTGAGGCAGACGATACTTTGGTACGTGAATTATTTGGGAGCACAGTTTGAGACCCTACAACAAAATGCCTACTTTGTAGAGAAGTCCAGGGAAGGAGTGGAGTTTGTTGAGAGCTTTTGTGACGAGTATTTTCAGACAAGCTTCTTGAGAAATTATCTTTGTAGTGTCTACTTTTAAGGATCATCAGATTTTATTGTTAAGATTTGGGGAAGGCCTTTGTCCAGCAGTCGGACAAAATAGGCTGAGGAATAAAAATTCTATTCTGAAATACTGACACAAGTATCTTCCATTCAACACAAGGTTACTCTCTCTCGGGACAAATGTTCGTACAATCTGCAGACATTTGTCCAGGGCATTCTGGATGTTTTCTATGTATAATAAAAAATATCTATCTATTTAGTGTATTGTATTAAGTATATCAGTTATCTAGTACCCATAACACAAGCTCTGCTTACCTTGGGGCTAGATAATGCTGTGTGAATTGTCCAGCATTTAAAAAAAAAAAAAACACAAGGTTAATTAAATACGGGCTTATTTCCCGCAACTCGCACGCAACCTTTTTATCTCGTAACCATTTTAAAACAACTAATTAAAAGTTTTATGTTTAATACAATTCGTTGCGTTTGGAAACCTTTTTAATAAATAGTGTCCTTGAGTACAGTCACGTTGAAAGATATCACGGTACGGATCCTATTTTAATCAAAGCCGAAAGCTTGTGAAGATCTGAAAATGTGAGTACAGCGAAGGTACTTTGGAGTACGTGTGTTTAGAGAAACATGATTGATAATCCCTGATATTTTGCAGAGACGGAATACCTAAATTATATATTCTAGCTGCCTTAGGCAATTGTTCCTATTCATTGATATTCCGAAAGCATTAAACGTCACACTTCGACGTATTCGCCCTCGATGGGCTTGTATCTCACGTCGCATCAGTTCAAATTATAAACGTGAGTAGAGAAAAGTAGATTTATAGGTAACGTAAAGAGCAAAACGAAACTTGATGTATCCTATACACTCATTTGCAAGGGTGCTTGCTAAAACATAGAATGTTGATTTTTTCCTAGCTGAATTTCGGGCACAGCAGTTTAGTCTCGACGAAGACTAACCATGTGCGCTGGATATATACATATTACAGTGCGAATGTGTTTGCACAAACATAGAAAACCACAAGTCTTTCCCCATAAAATAAACCAACCCATCTTCGTTATTTATTTCCACAGTTAGACACGCCATAAACAGTTTCAGTAATGCCGTTTAGTGGCCAGCCATCGATCAGGTGGAGGAATGACCACCTTCCCACGAAATACGAGCCGGCCTTTCTTTACGAGTTCACTAGTACAAACAAGGTTTGTAGTGAATTTAGTCAACTCTAGACTGACTTTGAATGTGTGTGATTTCTTATAACTATCCACATTAAAGGTCTTTCATAAATGCAAAAGTAGCTTTGTATCTCTGTCTTTCTGTCAATCGATTGCCCGTTCACGATTAACCAAACGGCTAAACGAATCTTATTGAATTAAGTTAGGAGGATACGCTATCTGAGTTCAGCATGAAGTATTTCCTTTCTTTTGAGTAAGAGGTAGATACTGTGGAAGATTAACTTAGTTAAAGCAAGACTTCCACTAAAAGTTTCCGCATAACCACTAAATCTAAATTTTCGCGATTCTCCTCCTTCCTTCACATTTTAAGCTATATAACTGACTAAACACAAATAGATTTGAATATCCCTGTAAAAGCTGGAATCGGGTTTAGCCATTTTACTTTAAATATTCATGAGAGTTGGGTCAGAAGGTCTTTGAGCGTGAATAAAACTTTATTGTTCAATATTGTCGAGAAATGTAGGGTTCCAAATATATTTGTGGAAATTGTTACATGTGTATCCATGTGACTCACATGTGTCTATTTCCCCGATTTTCAAACCAATTATTTGTTTAATCAAATCTTTCTCAAATAGGCAATCGAATCTGCTTAATAAAATAGTCAATACCGTTTTTGATTATATCTAATATTACACTCTAGTTCTATTTTTTATTTCTTGCTCTGAGTCAAAATAAAACCATAAAAATACATAAGAAGTTTTAGTATTATTTATTTTCTGTTTTCTGGTAGTTATTTGCCAAATTTGGAACAAAAACCTTTTAAAAATGTTGTTAATATCCTGGACAGTTTTTCATTATTCAGTATTTAGGAGGATGGACTAAAAGCATTCAGTATACCTTCAGCCTTACATTTTCAATTTTATGATATTTCGTAACGTTACAATTTCCTAACCATATCCGGTATGTTTTCGATATGACTCCTATATCCTTCCTTCGAAAACATACCCAGAGCGTAAAGGTAACCCAATACCTCATAATACAGCACAGTACAGACGGTTCCTTACGTTATTAAGGTTTGTCAGTTACAATATTGATGCCTCGCTCGCGCCAAATTGAAGTCTAGAGCCTGTCTAGACTCGAGAAGCTGGAGGATTTTCACATTATTCAAATTCTCTTGCCGCGATCTTATGGGAGTTGCCTTATGTACTTGCTTGGGACTGAAATGTTGAGGAAATCGGGAGTGCGAATGACAGTGCATGGGTGAACATGTTTTATGAAGATAAAATGATGTATACCTACTTAGCGTAAAAGCAAGAATGACGAAGCAAGGAATTTGTGAGGTGTTTTTTCCGTAATAACACCTGGTAATTTTTTGCTTGGTGTAAGACGTTTTTATTGCAAAGTGTAAGCTTACTCTTTAAATTCATTTTCTTTATTCAAGACAAAAAACAATTGTACAATGCAGACTTGTAAAACTTACTGCTACTTTGGTTGCAAAGGCGGCTATCCGTAAGCTGATTTTTGTTTAAATCAATAGTCAAATAAATAAATAAACAAATAAATAATGCTAGACAATTCACACAGCATTATCTAGCCCCAAGGTAAGCAAAGCTTGTGTTATGGGTATACTTAATACAATATAACTGATATACATAATACAATACACTAAATAGATAGATATTTTTATTATACATAGAAGTCGTCAAGTCTCTGTTGTATATGTTTTTTTCTCTTGTCGTTAATGTTGATAAGAGAGCTGATGATTCATTCGCTAAAAAGAGATTACCAGCATACCAACACCCGGCTGTTAGAATAAATAGTACCTACCTTTATTCACAAAGAAAATTATACTAGTATTTACAATTGAAACATTGAGCTAACTGCAGACTGTTGCACGGGTAGCGCAACAGATCCATAATAATATGAATACCAGTCGGAAGCGTCCCCAAGACACTGGCTGCATTGCCACGCTGTATGGTAATGCTGATGCGCTGTGCCAGATACTCACCAGCTCTCGGGTCACGCATCGCTTCGACCAGACGCTCAGATATTTTTTTTAAACTACCTACATAAAGCAGAAAACCTTATAAAATACAATACCAGTTGACCATATCTATTTTCTTGAGGTGTCAGAGATCTAGATTTGACATAAGCTTTCAGTGTTACTACTAGTCAAATAATTACAAAAAGTTTTAATTATGGAGATGTCATGGCAATTCCACAGTAAATAGTTATCCATCCCAATGCAAACATATAACCCAAAACCACTAGCATTGAAATTGGCCCATTGTAAGATCGATCCGCAGCTCGTTTTCCACAAAGGCCCGAGGGCCATTTCGGAACCTTAACGAGGGCCATTGAAAACTAACAATAGCAAGAAATCTACGAAATCTCAACTTTCACGTAATAAGCGCGTAAGTTCTAATGTGAAGTGTAAGGCGATCTTCTGGTTTTTTAAATATTCCGAACAGCCATAGCGGATTTAAAATTAATAAAATCTTTATTATCAAAGAATCAAATAATGGCAACAAATAGAACTACTTTTCCAACAGTCTGTAGTTATATACCTACTACAAACTGTTGCAGGCAATCTACAGCTAGCTCAACTGATCCATATCCAGTCGGAAGCGTTCCCGCTGCCTGCATTCTGTAGTCTCTAGTTAGCTCAATTGAAACAATTGAGCTACCTACAGACTGTTGCAAGCTTTCTACAGCTAGCTCAACTGATGCATATCCAGTCGGAAGCGTTCGCGCTGGCTGCATTGCCCCGCTGTATGGCAATGCTGATGCAAAACTGATGCGCCAGATTACACCTCTCGGGTCGAGCGTCGCTTCGACCAGACTCTCAGATATTTTCTTTTAAAACCCGGAATGCTTCGTTACCCCACGGACTTAGTGTCTGGACGCCAAGGGAGCAAATGTGTAGACTCTCTCGATACCTGGTTTAAATTGATAATCATTTTGTCGTAGAATATGTATTTTATTACTTGTAGCAAAACTATTACTTATAACATTTTGTCAACAGTGGTCTCCAATCAATTTTCCCATCTTCATTCGAAGTTTTTTTACCCTACAATGTAATCTTAGAAGGGCAACCCAATTGTCCATGAAACTTTTGAAATATTTTGCGCATCGCGCTGCCATAAACACATGAGGTCATCAAAACAATTTACTTTCACAAGTACCATACTTTTATACCTCACAAGCTTGGTGTAACATTAACAACCAATCCGATTCTTGAGAATTGTTCTCGGTTATTGCGAAGGAGGTAATAAAACTCACGTCATTGAATACCCACCCTTTTTCATAATCTGCGGCTTCAATAGTAACTAAATTCTATTCCACGGCACAATTTAATAGAAACTACTGGTGATTCTGTGGTATTATTGCATAATAACTATTACATATTCTTCGCCAACCTAGAGTTATTTAACGGTGGAATATAACCACATTCCATTTGATTTTATTTCTCGTTTCTGTTTTAATGATAGAATCCATTGAGTGCCTTTTACGAGGGTACGTATTGCTTCGGATTCGAATACAATGATTGTTGGTAATCCTATGGCTGAATTCATAAAACCTTTGGGATCAATTATTTGAATCACAATAATAATCACACAAAGGGATGAGGACCTATAACTTTTTACAAGGGAATGCCCCTTCGATGGAAGAACTCTTTGGCAGGGGAATTTAAACCTTCGAATTTTCTAAAATGAGTTAAGGTTAAGACTCCATAAGTACTGGTATATTACGTCGTGGCCATATCCTAGAATTGATCACTTCATGATGTAACTGACCATTTCATGAAATGGAAAATACGCGCTGCCCACATCATGATGTAGTCTGGCCAGATCAATGAATAATGAGCGTTTGACGATAAAAAAGTTAAATGCACGGCTACTTTATGATAATGGTCAAACATTAGTGATCATAATCATGAAATAGTTACATCATGAAGTGATCAATTCTAGGATATGGCCACGACATATACATCATCATCATCATCATCATCATCATCAGCCTATATTAGTCCACTGCTGGACATAGGCCTCATATACATACCTACTATGGAATACAAAAAAAAAATTGACTTATCTGGTTTAGGAAATAGGTGAGCAGTTTATCTTATCAGTTAGTTAGTAGTTCTGAAGATGACCTCAACGCTTCCAGAAAATCTCTTGTAGGTACTACAGTAGGTAAGAGATTTTAGAACTTTCCTGCAATAATTTTTTTTTTATTTTTTTCTTACAAACTTACGAAAACTACCTCAAAGATAAAACTCTAATACTAACCCATTCATGTCACATAATATTTTCACATATTTTTTTTCTACGATTGTGAAATAAAGTTGTACCTTCCTACCAATACATCAAAAAAACCAGGACCCATTTAACAAAAACTAATTTCCATAAATCAGCACTCAAAGCCTATTAAACCTCTTAATAACGGAGCGGCTGTTAAAAATTGCTTTTAAAATGAACCGTATCAAGCTCCCAGTTATTAAGTTAATCGGTTAACAATTAACCGTGTGAATAACGAAACGACGGATATAATTACAGGAGGTTTGTCATGTGACATAATGACTGGGTTTTATGCACTCTTAAGGTTTTTATAGATAAGTAATTATAACACCACTAACTATTAACAGATTACCCCATGTATTAATCCACGGTCTTATCCATTCGTTGTCTGGAAAAGATAGTTCTTGAGCGATAAGCCTGTCATTTGTCGGTTATTCTACAGGTTGCCGCAGTAAGAGCATCTCCTCGAGGTCCAGAACGAGAATCCGTAACGTTTTTAGTTGAGAATGCAGATTTAAAGAGCTAAGAAATGCATAACACACAGTGCAAATTTTTTTGTTCTTTTTCATTCGATGGGTCTCTCAAAACTGAGTCTATTTGATTTTGTAATTTTTTTTCCTAAACTTATAGTTACGGAGTAAATCACTAAAAACTGATATCTGCCTACGGTTATCTGTCGGCGACCGAGCCAGTGACGTCACACGCACCCGTTATAGATACATATATTTTATCCCGGAATTCCCACGGGAACGGGAACTACGCGGGTGAAACCGCGAGGCGATCGTCTTGTAACTGTATGCAAAATTTCAGCCCGATCCGTTCAGTAGTTTTGGCCTGAAGAGGTAACAAACATCCATCCATCCATCCATCTATCCATCCAAACTTTCGCATTTATAATAATATTATAAATGCGAAAGTTTGGATGGATAGATGGATGGATGGATGGATGAAGAGCGTGCCACGGGCAGAAGCTGGTAATCACACTAATATTATTAGTGTGATTACCAGCTTCTGCCCGTGGCACGCTCTTTCAAATAGCCTATGTCCTTCTCCGGGATACCGTACCAATTGCCAAATTTCATTAAGATCGGTTCAGCCATTTAGACGTGAAAAGGTAACAGACAGACAGATAGACCAACAAACAGAGTTTTTTCGAATTTATAATAATTATTAGTTTAAGTAAAGTAGGTAGCCCCTACTCGTGAAATCCGCTTAGGCCTAGCTCTTCAACACTCACTTTTAGGTAATTCCAATGGGATTCTTTCAGTTTCACAAAGAGAAACCAGAGTGATCTTCATCCTAGTTTGTACAAGAAACTCATAAAAGTTATAAGAACATTCACTTTGATGTTCGTTTATGATGTAAAGGCAATCACGGGTAACTTTATAACAAAGTAGCGACTTACCTACTTTAAAAGCATAAAATATGTTGAGTAAAATCATTACGGCGGCGGTGCTGTTGAGTACCAACATATATAGAGGCATATAGATACCAACATTATATGATATATAGATGCGGGGGAAGGTTTTTGAGGATGGTTTTAATATTGTTTTAATTAACTATAATAATGTGCCTCGAAAACACCAAAAGAAAACACATCAACAGTCATATAGATTCTCATAAAAGCTCTCGCTATCTTTCTACTTTTTCATACTTTATTCGTACTGGTTTGAAAACGTTAGATCGATCATTCCATCCTTTGCTAGCGGGTGCTAATTTCTTGACCCTTTTCTATTCAGAGATCATTTCATTGGCGAACATCTATTTGGATCTATTAACATTTATCTGTAGAGTCCAGAAATTCTATGGCTTTAGCCACATATACTTAGCTCAAGTTTAAAGAGGATAGATGATGATTAAGTAATAGGTACCTAACTCAAAAGTTTAGTTAAAACGCTTGTGTTCACAAAGCCATAAGGTAAATTATGCCATAACCCTCGCCCACTGGAATGGAACGAAACCTTGTCAAAGTAAATTTCAGACAGGTTTTGTTTTAATTCGATTTGGTTCCATCCCTGACCGCGCGCGGCATAAAATGGGTTCTGAATGATTATGATTACCCATCGAAAATGGTAGAGTCACGGCGATTAAGATCGATTCACACATATCAGTGAAGTCACAGTTCACACATATCAGTGAAGTCACAGTTCCGACACAGTACCGGCACAGTGCAAAATATTCTTTCATACATTCTCTGCCGGTGTCGGCACTGACACTGAGAGCACTGTGTCGTCACTGACACGGACAAGTGGGGATACGTTCATAGAGAATGTATGAAAGAATATTTCGCACTGTGCCGGTACTGTGTCGGAACTGTGACTTCACTGATATGTGTGAATCGACCTTTAGTGACAATTCGCTAAAAATTGAGCATAGACTTGGTGAGTTTCCTTATCCGTGAACTGAAACGAATACATCTTTATTAACGGGTGAGAACAATGACTCACGACTCATGGTGCAGATCGATCCCCTTTGTTGTCTAATGGCTCTCAGTGCACCGAAGAAACGGTAATTAAGGAGCTTTATACTGTCTTTACATTGCAGGTACTGTCTGCCTGTGCTGGCCTATAGAGTGAAAATAATATACTTAGTTCTGTAACATTTTCGGTGACTTCGAACACGAAATTCCATTGGCGATGCAAAATTTAAGACAAACTCTTTGTTCGATGTTTTTGTAAATTAGGAAATTCGCAATATACACAAGATGTGATATAACATACAGCACTGTATTCAATATAAATAACTGATGCAACTCAAACTCCCCGCCAAAATGGAAAACAGTTGTGCCAATCTAACAAAAACAGAAAAAACAAAAATTTGAATTTGGAACCTAAACAAAACAAATCATCCATTCCCGATACTTTTTCGACATAATGTATTATATTAGTACCTGTTTAAGTCTGAGGGTATGTGGTTTTCGTATGGGTAAAATAAAAACATTTTCTTTTATCTTTTCTTCTAATCTTCTTAATAGTACTTGAATACTCTGCGAAAATTCGTGAATATCACAAAAACTCGTTTTTGTAACGTTCATTGGTTAATCCATTATCCAAGTGTCTATAAGACGCAAATTGAAGTAACTGATATAAAAATATACCTACTTTGTTTATCATTTACAATTTTTATAAGTTATACTTACCTAGAAATAACGACTCCTTTGGTTCAAGGTTATACATATAGCTAAGTACATGCATTTAATTCTCCAAGACCCCATTGACTGCGAAATTCGCAATCTGATTCGTTCACAAATCTCATTGTTTTCCCAAATTAAATCGCCTTTAGAAAGACGTCTGACGAAAAGCCCTTGTCGGCTCGTATTTATTTGTTGCATTAACGAAATAATGGTTATTAATGTTGATGTCTACCTATCGTACTTGTTAGTAAGGGGGCGTCCATAAATTACGTGAGATGTTTAAGGGGGGGAGGGGGTCGAGTCCAATCTCATCTAATCTTACGTTGGAGAGAGGGGGGGTCTCGGCAAATATCACGCAATTTTTTTGAAACAAAAAATAATTGTACTATTTTGGTCCATTTAATCCAGATTGTACATGCTTAAGATTTAATCTTAAGCGTAATCGTAATACGATTAAGATCACTCACTAATTCGTTCGAAAGAAAATAATTTCATTCATACTTCGACGTTAGAAACTCACATTTTGAAAAATCTCACGTGATATTGGGGGATGGGGGAGGGGGTTGAATAAAATCTCACGACATCTCACCAGGGGGGGAGGGAGGGACAGAAAACTTAAAAAAACACCTCACGTAATTTATGGACGCCCCCTAAGGGTTGAAGATATAAATTTGATAGTAAAATTTGCAGTATGCAATGTATGTTCCTATGCCCGAGGAGAAAGTAAAAACAGCTGTAGGTATCGCATCACATCACACTATTATTATAAACTAGTTTATGCCCGCGGCTACGCGCGCGTCCATTCTACGGAAACATTGAAAGGATATTTCTATCTATATTTATGGGATAAAAAATAAATTATAGTTTACCACAATAACTCAATCGGTCTTACATTTTATCACGGAAAAACGAGTGTAATGCCACCGGCAGAAGCAAGTAGCAAACAAAACAACAAATAAATACTTTTATAATATACCTATTGCATATTCTAATTCCAAAAACAAAGTAATTTTGACGCCTGAGTAAAGTAACTCTGACTGTAAAATAATACAAAATGTTGAGCTACAAAAACAAAATCGATTGCAACTTCTTCATAAATAAAATCTACGGTCATAAAAAAATAATCGTAAAGCATTAATTAGGTCGACTGACTATTTGATTATGAGTCCAACTACCAAAAAGAAAACAAATCATGGAAAAGCTATAGTTTTGTTATAAATCATTTGGATTTATTTTGAATCAACTTCAAATAATGTTTTCGCAATTTAGGAATAGCTTTGTAAAAAGCTTTAAACGGGTTAACCTTAACGAACACAATAGGTCTGTAGGTAATAAAAGCTTTTCAGTCAAAATCTGAGTAAAAAAGATCTAATAAAAGTGACAAAACGTTAACCCTAGTTGTAATTCTTTATCCTTTTTATAAAAGACAGGCATTGTGTCAGAAATTCTTTAGAAATTTCATGAATTTTCATTGTCGTAGAATTACTGAGTAATAAAGATGATTGCCATCGCTCCCAATTAATGTAAAAGATTGCGATAGCATAAACGGTAATTTTGCTAATCTGAAAAAATCTTATTTGTAAAATAATTTTTTTAACCTTTATCGCGAACATTGAATTTTAATACTTTTCATTTTCGTCTAGTTTGTCAAGTTAACTTCATAAAAATACTAAACTATCAAAAGTATACGAGTGGGTGGAGAAATAGTAAGCAATTCTGTTAGAACAAAAAAAATACAACAATGCATGTGCTGTGTGGTGCCGCCGGCTTAGAATTTGCAAAACCGCAGCTCTTCCCGCGGGTGTTGTAAGAGGCGACTAAGGGATATCCACCGGGGGCGGGCAGCAGCTCCTCCTGCAGAATAATTCTAATACCGAACTGCGATCCCGAACCCGCATGCCCAGCGTGGGAATTATGGGCATTACCTCCCATGAGATAAAAGCCAATAAGGCGCTTATCAGGGGGAGGCCTGCGTCCAGTAGTGGATCAGTATAGGCTGTTGAGGTTAAGGTGAGGTGTAAAGTTAAATTTTTACCTAAACAACTTGTCACAAATAACTAAACAACATAACTTGAGCTCACTAGTTTCAATTGTAAATACTAGTATACTTTTCTTTATGAATAAAGGCTTTTGCCAGTAAAAAAAAAAAACAACTTATTGTGATCGTTTTGTATTATGTGCTGCAGTGTCGAATAAATCTTTTATCTATCTATCTAACTCATGGTTTCCGTAATAACTCAATACAAACAACAAATCCTAGACATTTCTAATTTTCAGTAATTTAGTAACTATATGGTTTACAGAATCAGCCACGTGTTTTGATCAAATTATCCGTGCTAACGTCAAAAGTTTCCGGGTCATTACGCTCGCAACTTTGCTTTGCTTTTATCGCTTTCATTATGTAAATTGGGGGTATTATCTAGAATTTAATTTCTGAAATTATATCAGCAGTTTGTACCTTAATAGTTATAGATGTTAAGTTTAGTTTACACAGGCATGAATGGTCTCGACTTTTAACCTGAGGATCGTAAAAAAATTAGAAATTCAAAAAATCGTAGAGCAAACTTTGAACCTCTGTCCAGAATCACATCCTTTCTTTACACCTTTCCATAGCATCCTGTATGGATTATCTCTCTTTCTATTTTCACAGTTAATGAGCGCTGAAAATAGATATTGAGTGATACACTCACGAATATTATCTGAATTGACCAGATGACAACCTTCTGGTCTGTCGGAAATATTGCATTATACACGGTGTCCGGTAATTAATGGATAACCCCGCAGGTACTTGTGGTACACCACGGTCTCTCAGGAAAAAAAATCTATCTGTAGTCTACAATTTTATTATTTTATATTTTTAAGTACGTACGAAATGTGATACCTTTGTTCACATTACTACTACTACACTACGGTTACAAATTCAATAATGACGAATTGATTTTCTCTGGGAATAACCATTATTGATTGGCCTTGCTATCGCGCATTACAAAATATTTCTAGCTGCAACTGTTTGTTTTTTACAAATTTTTAAAAATGGAAATTCGTGTTTTTGGTTTTACTATATTATATTTTTTTATAATGATAAAGTTTAAGCACCAGTTGTATAAAATAGTCGTACTTTTTTGATTGGATACTATCATCATCATCATCAGCCTATATTAGTCCACTGCTGGACATAGGCCTCCCCTAATGAGCGCCATAGCACCCTGTCTTCAGCTTGCCGTATATTGTAATATGTACAACATTATAATGTAGATTAGTCTTCCCCATCCAAGCAATCTGCTCAGTAAATTAGGCAAGGTAGCTTATGGCGGCCGTCAGTCAATATAATGTGCTCCCAGTCCCCTTGCTTTAGAAGATAACAGAAATGTTTGGAGCCATTCATTTCATTCAAAACTGTACGCTTTTGAGTTCTATTAGACTTCCGAGCGCTATGATAGTTGAAGACTTCGTTTACTCCCACCTTTTCTGTTATAGAAGTAGACAGTAGTAGTAGTTCTGTTGACAGACCTACTGGGATTTTTTTCCCATTAGTTCTGTGACTTAAAAGTTGATCGTGCCATTAGGTAGAGCAATCTCTAAAGCAATCAAATATTTTTATACCTTGATCAATAAGTCCAATAGGTATCTATATGCGTCGCTATGCATATCCTTGTTATGTTATTATGTTCTATTCTATAATAGAACATATAATTTAACATTGAACATAGAAAGAAACATAACATGTATCAATGACAGTGTTGTTTAGAATGGTCTTCTACATGTCTGTGCCCAATGTGTTAAGTATAGGTATTACAAAGACAACTTGAAAAACTCGCACTACTTATTTGAAGATAGTGTAAATGACAGCATACATTGTTTACACCATAACATTGGGTGGATTTTGTACTAAATTAAACGTCAAGTGCAAGACGCGCTCGCGCACTAAGGGTTCCGTATGAGCTTGTGTCTTGCCAAATTATCATGATTCTACATATATCGGGTAGTAGGTACTGTAGGTTTTTGCAAAAAAAAATTTTTTAGAATAAACTACAAACGAACGGTTTGTAGATTTTCCCCTTTATTTGTGATATAAGACCTTGCTTCTTACTAAATTTTATGATTCGAGGTCATAGGGATGTACCCTATAGGTTTTGAACTATAGCAAGAATCAAAAGTTTTTTTTTGTAAATTAACTACAAATTTTCGGTTTAAGGATTTTTTCATTTACTTGTGCTATAAGATCTTGCTGCTTGCGAAATTTTATGATTCTACTTCAACGGAAAGTACCCTATAGGTTTTATGTATAGGTCCATGGCGAGAATAAAATATTTTTTTAATATAATCAACTACAAATATACAGTTTTCGGACTTTTTCCTTTATTTGTGCTACAAGGCCTTACTTCTTGCCAAATTTTATAATTCTACGGTCTACGGGAAGTACCCTATAGGTTTTGATCCATGGCGAGCATTAGAAGTAGTTTTTTTAAGTGGATAAATACAAAATTATGGTTTTCGGATTTTTCCTTTACTTATGCTATAAGACCTTGCTGCTCACCAAATTTCATGATTCTAGGTCTACGGGAAGTTCCCTAAAGGTTTTGTGTGCATGTGATACTCTTGGAAATTTCAAAATATTAGGTTACGGACTTGTGTATTTGACGTTAATTTCAACTCGATACATCATCGCGTCCCTGATAAATGTGACAGACAGACAGACAGACAGACGGGCAATAAACTGATCCTATAAGGGTTCCTTTTTTCCTTTTGAGGTACGGAACCCTACAAATATAGAAACAATAAAGCATTACAGTTGTTCAGAAATACTAACTGTCGAACCTACTACTTAGTCAATCTAAGTAGTAGGTACTTACTGAGTTCCCATAAAACTTCTCAGCATTAAGATTAATTGATAGGCCCCCATGACAAATGTCCACTGTCACATTGCTCGGAAGTATACTCTGTCTCTATTGGAGACATCCTTTTCAAAAGATCAGAGTTCATAAAGCACGTTTTGCTGGTTTCGATCCTTTCTGATTCCCTTTGTTTACGGGAGGTTATTGCCCGGAGTGTTTGGGATAAAATTTCGGAAGAGTTATGGCGGAAGCTTTATACAGGCTGTTTTAGTGAGCCTTCTAAAAACCCAAAGGCTTTTAAAAAGAACCAACGAGTTTCATTGCCCTTTACACAGGTATAAAAGTAGATGAATTTTGGATTCATCGGGTATTTGTAGGTTCAGTAAAAATTTCATAACTTTTAACTTCCTGTGGTTGATTAAATTCGTAAGTAATCGTTTGGTTAGAGGATTTGTCTGAGGGTTCTTTACAACACCCTGTAGTTATCCTGATTTGTTATAATGCAGCGAATTTACATTTTGGCATCTTGTGCTGGCTTCCGTTAAGATTTTTCCGACTAAAGTTTTGAAATTTTAATGCGAGTCTGTCATCTTTCGACGACCTCTGTGGCGCGGTGGGCGAAGGTCCACCTGCGACGCAGGAGGTTGCGGGTTCGATTCCCGCCTCGGGACAAATATTTGTACGATCTGCAGATATTTGTTTAGGGTGTTCTGGTCGTTTTCTATGTATAATAAAAAGTATCTATCTATGTACTCGTATATTATTATGTATATCAGTTATCTAGTACCCATAACACAAGCTCTGCTTACCTTGGGGCTAGATAATGCTGTGTGAATTGTCCAGCATTATTTATTTATTTATTTATTTATTTATTTTTGTCTTTAGCACAAGACTTTTTGTGAAATCCTTGGACTACAGTACCTACATTGAGCTTCCTTATAACTTGCGTATAAATCAAGCCATTCCAAAGTACAGACTGTCAAAAAAGCTAACTAACTTTAAGTCTTTACATAAAAGATCTAATTCTATCTGAGAAAAATTTAGTAAGTACTTACTAATACTACTTTATTTTTGAGTCAGAAAGAAGTAGTAGTGGGTGGGTACTTAATTACTCATAAATTCCAAGTAGGTAGCTTTTATTATTCAGTAAAAAATATTTAACTTTTCGAATGATAGGTAAATGTCGTATATAATCTTACAGAAATAGCAGATTATGTATGTTATATTTATTCCAATTCCATCTATGTTCTATATAGAATATCCGACAAAATAATATCAGACAATAATTGTCACCCTTTTGCTATGAAACAGAAACAACAAACGATCTAAGTATTCCCAGTTCGTTAAAAACAAATGAAGACATTTCAATCATTCCGTCGTAAATAACAAGAAACGCAAATCAAGAGCGCGTCGAATTAAACCAAACTATAAATCAGTGGATTGGAGAGGTAATAAAAATAAAACATCCCTCTATATTGAAGTCTGCACGTTGATTAGTTGCTAGGGTTGGGCTTCCGGCTTTCAAGCTCCTTGATCCGTTAATCTTCCACTGGGCTTCCGATCTCTTTCTAGAAAATGGTATTTAGGTACCTACTCAAATTAGTTTCTGAATTCACAATAAATGCGAAAGTTCCAACCACATGTTGGCCAAGTCATGGCGAGCTTTGGTTCGCTTGTAGTTATGTATTAGGGATGTCAGATCAAAACCAGTGAATGGATCTTCTGAAAGGGAAATCTACAATAAGGCGTTTCCTCATGTCAAAAAAGGTTCGTCCAGGCTGAAAAGATGGCGCTTTAATTTTGGGCCTGTGAAATTAATTTAGCGTAGACCCTGCACAGTTTGACATGACATCCCATTGGCATTACTCATTTGACGACCTCGGTGTACTACATTTGACGAACTCGGTGGCGCGGCGGGAGAAGGTCCGCCTGCGGTGCAGGAGGTTGCGTGTTCGATTCCCGCCTTGTGACAAATGTTTGTACGACCTACAAATATTTGTTCCGGGTGTTCTGGTCGTTTCTATGTGTAATAAATAATATCTATCTATGTAATGTATTATATTATGTATATCAGTTATCTAGTACCCATAACACAAGCTGCTTAGCTTGGAGCTAGATAATGCTGTGTGGATTGTCCAGCATTATTTATTTATTACTTCTATTGTTCCGCTAAAGATCATATATACTATCTCGTTAATCTATAAAATGTCTGACTAATTTATCCGGCTTTTCAGTCACATCAAGCAACCCTAGACAGTCGCGATCTTTGCATATAAATTGGCAGGTTTTGCATATATTTTTATAGTAGGGTTTAATTGCGCTTGATTCGCGTAGATATAAATTATAAAACGATAACAGATCGTTTCCTTGGTCCATGTTTGTCATTTTATTTCCGTTTGATATCAAATTACAATCATCGGTTAATGTTATTGAATTCTCCTGAGCTCCTGACTTTATGAAGTACCTACCTATGCAATTATTTTAAAAAAATATCTGAGCGTCTGGTCGAAGCGACGCATGACCCGAGAGCAGTTAGCTCAATTGTTCCAATTGTAAATACTAGTATAATTTTCTTTGTGAATAAAGGCGTCAGTCATTATTTTATATTCCTATATTTTTCCATTACAACACGCGATTTAGTGACAACGCCGCCACATGCGTATATTGTCTGTGTTACCTATGTCCACTTCGCATGCTTGACGTCGATAAAAACATAAACATAAATAGGTTCTTAAAATATTTTAAAGTCTTCTTAAAATATATAAAAGTCCAATCTACAAAATACTCAGCTGTCTGAAAAACTTTTTCCAAATCACCAGCACAAAAACTGCTTTATTGAAAACCAATATGTACAGTAACTGTTGATAATATTCGGAACGAGAACGTGACAACGACCCCAGTGAAAAATGTTTTCACTTTTTGTGCAAAGTGTTCAAACACCAAGCCGTCAAACACATCTGGCGCCAAAAAGACGCTAGAAACTGCCTCAAACTTATGTGTTCACGTAGACAACAAGTCAGTTTAACAAAAATAAGAAAATGTGTAAACAATATCACACGGTATTATAAATGCGAAAGTTTGGATGGATGGATGGATGTTTGTTACCTCTTCACGCCAAAACGACTGAACGGATCAGGCAGAAATTTTGCATACAAGTAATTCTAATCCTGGAATCAAACATAGGCTTCTTTTTATCCCATAAATCAGTTCTCATGGTATAGAAATCACCTTTAAACGTTTCAATAGAAACAACGCGTGCGAAGCCGCGGGCAGAAGCTAGTTCCTTTATAAAGCACTTTGAAATTATTAAAAATTGACCCCTACTTATAGAGGGAACCGGCTTCAACAACTGTGTGTCACTGCAAGCAAAAGGTTCTTTACCCCTAGCAAGAGGTAGGCGCTGATATTCTGTCGAAACCATTTTAGTCACGTTTGACTCTAAACCCTTCATTTTCCGTCTACTCCAAAATATATTCTGTGATTCTTACTACAAATAAGTTGGTGGCACTGCAGAAACGTTTCAGGAACTTTTGCACAAGTGTGGATATTGTCAAAACAAAAGAAACGAGCGCTGATAATTCAGAGTAGTTTTGTTTGGAGACACGGAAAGTTTCAGAAGTTTTGTGAAAGGATCTTTTTTATTGTAATTTAACCCAACTTACCGCATTCTAGAAAGTAGTCGTCATTGTATCTATGCATAATAATGCATTGTCTGATCTAGCAGTATTTTCTTCTGTGATTTATCCTAATTTCCATTTTAAACTCCTATTAACCTAGTGTTATGACGAAATTATGTGTAGGTACAATTAATTGGCAAGAAAGTGTTGTTACCATAAGTTCGATTTTTTTTATCAACCCTCCATTTCAATGCCCACCATTCTGGGTATACATACCTACGCTTTCTTCATCGTATCCGGGGTATTCGAAAATCCGGAACCAAACAAAACAATCCAACGAGCTTGATATGCGACTTTGTTAATAGGTTATAAAGATAGCACATTGTGAAAGTGATGAGAATTGAAGGGCTTAGGGTAGTACAATCTGACAAAACTGAATCAACAAAAGGTACGCGATAAATACCAGATATAATCATTAATTAAAGTACAATCTGAATTATCATTTCACTTTCAATATTTAAGATTACAAACCATCGAACCCAGGTAACAAACCATCAAAAAATAAAATTTACGCGTTCTGTATGGTTGTAAATTCGCAAATTACATCAACATGGACGGATGTCGACAGAACGTGATGCCGATTTCAATCATACATACGATTGTTCTTCTGTTTTTATGTTTGAGCACTCCCGATAAAATTCGTTTTAATCCAGGGTTTTGCGTGTTAATTAAGTGGTACGATAATAAAATTGAGTTTTCACTTTTCTATATTGATGGCAAGCAGATCCCAGGTATGTATGAAGTGGTTCTTAAAACCTCTCTTCTCGCAGGGCACTCTAGGAATAATTTCATGCAATTACGGGTGGATCATAGAGGGCCATAACAATACAATGATAGGTGCAGCATTTCATTTCATTTATTTATTGCCAATATGTTCATAGATACTCCGCTTAGGTTCTAATTATAGCTAAAGTTAGTACAATACCCTGTTAGCATTTTATGTTATTCATACAATATTAATAACAATTCATTTATTTCAGACTATAGAAAAGTTACTGATCTTATTTAACTTATTAATAATAATAATAATAATAAAAGCGTTTATTTTCTCTCACAATAGGTGCTTATATAACTAAATAGGAAAACTAAGGCACCTATTACCTTATGACCTGTTTTGTGAGAGAACTGGTGCCTGTGATAGGTTTTAGAAAAAACCTGTGGTACAGGTCACCAGGCCCTTCACTCCGCGGGAAATAAAAGTACATTTTTTGACTCATGCGTGTTTGTGTGGGTGTAGTGTTTGTTGAGTGTGTGAGAGTGTGAAATGTTTGGTTGATGTGTGGGTTGGTGTGATATAATATACCTATAATTATAAAAAATAGAATCTGGTATAAAATATATAAATACAACCTTGTGCGGTCGGGGGATTATTCTACGGTCCATAGTAATATATACTTTAAAACTACCATACATAAGATATAAAAACTTAATACGTCGACGTGTAGATAGATGCCGCAATCAGGGTGTCAGCTGACGATGGTGCACGGCGGTATCCCTTTGCAGCTGGGCAAATCGCATACAATTTCCTTATAATTTCTAGAGCAACCTTCGAACTGTTTACAACCCCTGCAATAGAGAAACTTCTAGGAAAGCGTCCACATCCAAGAAACTCAGCAAGTCATACTTCAAACTTGGTTTGGTTGTTTGATTTAGTTTGTAGGTACTTAAAACAAACTTGCTGTACCGCAAGGCATGAACCAAAAAGATAAATGTACTTAAATATTTTTTATCAGTGGTAGGCTGCCTTTTGTGTGGGTTGTGCAGCATTATTTAGATATTTATTTTATTTATTTATTTTGACTGTTTATTTATTATTTACTTATTTTTTTACACTAAAGTGTTTCATTCATTTTAAGGGTCCGTACCTCAAAAGGAAAAAAGGAACCCTTATAGGATCACTTTGTTGTCCGTCTGTCTGTCTGTCTGTCTGTCTGTCTGTCTGTCTGTCCGTCTGTCAACCCTCTTTTCTCAGGAACGCGTGGACGTATCGAGTTGAAATTAACGTCAAATACTCAAGTCTGTCACTTGTTGAAGCCGCAATATAAATAAAACTTCTTAGTCAACGCACTCAAAAGTTACAGCCGTATAAGTCCGAATATTTTGAAATTTCCAAGGGAATCACATGCACACAAAACCTATAGGGTACTTCCCGTAGACTTAGAATCATGAAATTTGGTGAGCAGCAAGGTCTAAGTAAAGGAAAAATCCGAAAACCATAATTTTGTAATTTATTCACTAAAAAAATTACTTTTTATGCTCGCCACGGACCAAAACCTATAGGGTACTTTCCGTAGACCTAGAAATATAAAATTTGGCAATAAGCAAGGCCTTATAGCACAAATAAAAAAAAAGTCCGAAAACAGCAACAAAAATAAACTTTTAATTCTTGCGGTAGACCAAAACCTATAGGGTACTTCTTAAATAAAATAAATAACGAGAAAAATCTGAAAATCGTATTTATGTAGTTTATTAACAAAAACATTAAGTTTTGATTCTCTCCCATCGACCAAAATATACAGGGAACCTACTTCATGTTGAACTTGAATCAAAATATTTAGCAAGAAACAAGGTCTTACATTTAAACGGAACCCCGGGAAGTGCGCGAGTCCGACTCGCACTTGACGTTTTATTATTTTATAGTTACGTATGGCATCCAATTTTCACCACTGGTGGTGATATGGGAGTAGTACTGTGTTATTTGGTCACTGGTAGTCAGTTGGGATATAGAAATCCCAAGTCACCACCAGTGGCAAGTTCATGGTGGTCAGATGGTCCGGAGGGCACTTACGTGATATCTGGAGACAAAGCATTTTGAAAAGCTACATTTAGTGCCACACCCTAAACGTAACGTGTATATCAGAGTCTTCTGAGGGTTTATTTTTTGCTTTGACCAAACACTACACCGTATCACAAAAAGTCCAAATTTAAAAACTTTCATTTTTTCTAGTCGAAATAAGCCGCTTATATCGTTTCGTATATGGTGCAAAATATTCTTAAAATCACTTCAGGCAATTGCATGGGCATATAAAACTGAACCGTGGGACCACATATTAATCAACGCGTCGAATGGACCTTTGTTGAGCTAGATTGAAGATTTTTTTGGGTCATGTGTAATTAGGCGAAGTGTTATGAAGTGGCGAGTAAATGGGTCGCGCAAAAACCAACCCGGATTAAATGTGAAAATATAAAGCGACTAAATAAATCGGGTAGATAGGTTCCTGAGTATGAAAAATGTACGGCCCTCAGTCGAATATTCGGTCCATACCAATTGTTTTAAAAGAGCGTGTGTAGATGGTTAGCGCTTTCCTTTAAGTTGTTCGTAGTCAAAAAGTAGACCAATAATTTTATGCCATGTCTAGAAATTAAATCATTCAAATCCAGTCATTATCTTTGGCGAGAAAAGTAATAAACGTCAATCCATCGATTTTATTGAGATCGATCATTCTTTCGATCGAATCGAATCAATCGTTTAGCCTACACACATCCCAAAAATCCTGAAACCTACTTATATGTTCCTTAGTCATTACCGCCTCATAATTGTTAAAATTCAAATTCGTGTGGGTATGTAATAAACATCTCTGATAAAATGTAGTTTGTGTGGGTAAGTGCAGTATGGTGCAAGGGTCTTTACTAATTGTGATTCATAATCGAAAACCTTTATAGTCTTTAACAAGCATGAAAGCTTTACTCAGCACACAAAGCCACAAGCAGCTAGTTAGCAATATTGACCATCAGATAAAGCCACTACAGAATAGCAAGCACGGGGAATGTTGTTTACGGTTTCTACCCTGAAGAAATTTACTTCACTTTGTCATCGAATGCGTAAGTTATTTAAAATTCATTCCTTCAACTTCATTAATGTACGCAATGTATGAAATTTACATTTACATGACATTATTGTCTACCCTACCCAAGAGAACAATTCCCGTGCTTAGCCTATAGCACAAGCCCCTTTCTAAAACACATTTTGGCAACACAAAACATTCGAGTGACACCGTCGGTCCAGCCTGTAGACTGGTCAGCAAGTATTGACTCCCATTCACTGTGATTGATGGCAATGACGATACATTTCTGACCCTTGTGGAAAAATGCTGGCTTTCCATTCGTTTCCGTGAGACATAAAATACGGGAGATACAAAAACTTATAATAATATCGGGAGGAAATGATAGAGAGTTGAACGCACACATCCATTATGTGTGAGATAGGTAGGTATTATATTTGTCCAGCTTAGAGTTGGTAAATAATAAAAACTTGTGTTAGATACACCAGTTTTGAAAACATTAAAGTCTGTAGTGTTAGGGTTTTCGCATTACATTATAATAACAAAAATCATTAATGCTTTATTGTCATTTTCAACTAAACCTTTCTCCATTTTGTCAAACAAAACCAAATTTGTGTATTATATGTGTTTCGAAACGGACAGCATGGTTTGAAGAATTGCAATTTGAAATATGGATGTATTTATGTGCTTTTATCGTCTTTTTGTAGTCATGCTGTGTGTTTTTCCGTCAAACTCATAGCAGCAAGTCCCTGTCATTGTGACATTAGTAGTTACTGTCAATGTCAACTCATAGCGTTTGAAATTTTCAGCGGTGTATGCAGAAAATTTTGTGTTTTTATGGTTTTTTTGGTGAAAAAACGATGTTTACGGTGAAGTACAAGCATTTACTTTGTGCAAAATTCGTGCCCATCTCTCCGAGTTATAATCCCGACCACTGACTATGAGGTAAGCGTGGAAAACTCATAATAACGAGCCTGGCACAAAGTTCCCATCGGATGGTAATACTTTGTATAGTTATGTCGCCGGTACCATCAGGCCGGCGGTACACACACGAGTGTGATCCTTTAGTACAGCTTGTCTTATCAAGTTATTGCGATAATAACCCAGGTTGAAGTACATAACCTATAGACGGAAGGTGCGGTGCCACCTTTTAGCACCCTAGATCATGTTAAATCATTTTGCAATCTCTAATTGAGTGTTACAAACATACTTTTGATAAAAAGATGATGAATTAGTAAACTACTATTATAAACAGAGTTATGTGCATGTAATAGGTATGAACTAATTGTTTGAAATAAAAACATCATTGACACCAAAGTTTGGCAGGGCAGGGCAAATGCCTACATAAATAACAGATCGAAATCTTCGTAGGCTACCTGGTAGTACCTACCTACCTGGTTTGGTAAATAAAAAGTTGACACATTAATGCAAAAAGCTGTCATACTAAACACTTGTAGGATTGTCAGAAAAATCCTGCAAAATGAACTACCTAGCACCTGAAGTGCACTTGCCTTAGGCCCATGTGCTTTGTTTTTTACTGGTTTTTTCACAGAGAAGATTTAAACCTTAGCACAATAATAATAATCATAATAATAAGTTCCCAGGTTCGGTTTGTACTGTTCGGGGCAGAATCACCACTTTATTTTGAACAATCAGAATTTAGCTAGGTACTTATTTCATTGTTACTGGCAGACAGAGTACAGAGAGTATATCAGAACAAGAGCTGATTTTTGACTAACTAATCTATATTGTATTGGAAGTTAAATATAATAATAAGAAAATGCCCTAAGTAGGTATATAATTATAGCTTTCTTTTGCTTAAATTATTTAAAGAACAGTACCTACCTTAACCTAACCTTATAACTAATAAGTTAAAAGGTTCTGCAAATTGACCTTTCACATTACAGCTTGTAAATAAAATTACCTGCAGGTATGTTTAACACTTACTCGGAGTAAGGTGCCAAACATAAAAATACTTTGTAGTCTCTCATTATGTTACTTTCATTGTATTGAAACTGAATATGCTCTAGATCATTGTCATGGTGATCTCCGACATTTTGAAGTACCTATCTAAAACATGATTTACTTCCAAGATCTGATGACACCAGTTGGAATGAACATCACATGTCATATTGAACCTAGTTTCACATTCCCAGAATCATAGGTTATTTCCACAGTTGTTACCTATGGCTTTTATAGAACAACTTTATTTAATAGTAAGTACCTAAAATTATTTCTTTTATTGACCCCGCATTATTCTGAAAATCATTTAGACCCAAAGTCTGAAATAATCAAAATTAAATTCTCTGCAACAAACTAAAAATGATCAAGACAAACAGATTACTATTATTAGCCTAGGATGTCCAACAGCAGGGCAATGGCATTCCTTTAAATTAAAGACAATTTCCTACTGCTATTTTGTTTGAGTTAGTGCAACTCACTTCAGGTGAAGGTTAGTGCACACCAACACACCATCAGAATCTGGTATATTAAATTTTTATTACAATATTCAAGAGTGTGTAAGTCACAAGAGCTCAGTTTTTTCTTAGCTTTGTTAATTAAGTAGCAGAGGATCATTACATAATTATTTGGTTTACAATAAATACTTTGAAACCTCATAGATAACCAAACCTTCACAGTTGGTTTCACTCGGATGTGATCCACATTTTGACGAGATGCATCGGATGCACTCATTTGAACGAGAGGTTCCAGTCAGGTGGGCAGTGACCCTATCAAATATCTGACACTCAAGCCAATATGTGGGACTATACCATTTCATACCGGTAAACGAAACTTATTATTTTATGTATAAAATAAGGGAAACTTTATCCTGTCGTCAGAAACAATGTAACTGGAACTAATAATGGTGATGTTCATAAGAGAGTTATGTTATAGTTTGGCCAACTAACAGTCAAATAATCAACATAATACCGGTATGGTACTTATTGCCCCTGGCCTCGGAGGCTATATCCTAAATTAGGGGCCATCGCATGCTTACTTGGGCTAGGCGATGATGTTACTGGAGCTGTCTTGACGACGATTCAGGACACTACTACGGCAGCATGCCTCTCGGGGAGGTATAACGGCATGGCCGTCTGCCAGCCAAATAATCTGAACAGAGTATCGGAACGGTACTTATTGCCCCCGGCTGCGGAAGCTGTATCCGGAACATGGGGCGTGGCATTATAGACATGAAATGAAGGCTATTACAGTAAAATAGTACAATACTTCTCATTATTATATTTCTTCTCATATTAACCAAGTGTGCCTTGTGCTCCTATGGCGAATAAATTTATGAGTATGAGTATTACCCCATCCATGGCCTAGACTCTGCGGTGTGACCCGCAGAGGTGGCGACTCTGGTGCCCCGTTGCTAAACCTGATAGGTTAAACTAGCAGATGGACACTAACAATATTAACTCCAGTGCGGAGGAGATACGGATGCGATTTTTCGTTTAGCCTTCAAAGGCGCGAATGGCTCTTAATACCTTTGGCCTCGGAGGCAAACTAACAGAGGGGAAATGACAATGTTAACTCCAGTACTGAGGAGGTACGGATGGCATTTTTCGCTACGCCTTCAATGGCTCGAATGGCTCGATCATCATCAGGCTATATTAGTCCACAGCTGGCTATAGGCCCTGTTGGCACTTGGTCTTAAAAGCGATACCGCGCTTTATCAAGGTCAGGTCGACTTTTATAACACCTTCAGTCGAAGTGTGATCAGTCTTGTCTGAATATACACGTCGCCCTCGGAGACTGTATCCGGATGATGGGGCATACATACTAGGCGATGGACGCCCCAACAAAGTGCCTGACATTTTGCCAATATATTCGAGCCTGAGAAGATAGCACACAATCTATGATAAATATGATAATGCTTCTGGCTTATACATTTTAAATCTTGTATTGAGGTTCTGTCTGAGCTCCTTTAATGTTCTCTCCCCAGTGAAGTCCCTCCTCAGATGGAGACACTGGAACTTTTGGTAAAAAAGTGGGGGGGGGGGGGGGGAGAAACGGTACGGTGAAGTAGACGAGTGGTAAGACTAGGCACGTCACCCACTGTCCTGTATCAGATTGTCCATCATTATCACCAACCAAGGTACCATTACCCTTTACCGTCGGATATGACAGGGTTCTCCGCAATTAAATATATATCGTCTAGCGGGAACACCATGGAGTTATGGTGTCAGTGGATTCATAACCAAGTATTTTTCATGAAAACAATAACATACCCAAGCAGACACCTGTTTTGGTGTTTTCTGCAACTGGACCTGATTCAAGTACTTATGTTGTTCAGTTCAGAGAACTAACAAGCTATATGTAGATATCATTAACTACCATCTTTATATTAAGTACATACAAATACCTATAATTACACAGCAAGGGTTATAGCGAAATAACCCCTTGTAAATAAGTTATCCATACCATAACATATTTTATTTTATATTTGTAATGTTAAAAGTCCTATTTGAACTAAATTCAACTATGGACAGTTAATTAAGGATATACATAAGAAGTAGGTACCTATGTTCATGTGAATCCCAGATCTCATAATAGCAAGATCAATTAAATTTCTTAATTCTAAAAATGAGCACATTACCAAGCATGTGATCAACAAATAAATCCTGAATTAAATAAAATTAAAACTATCACATTCAAACTGAAAATATTCTACTAAGCAGAACTCCACTCATTGAAATATTAGACCTTGCATTTTAGAGCAGTAATTTCTGATCAGCAAGATTTTATGAATACCATAATCCTATTTAATAAATTGATGAATCTAAATGGTTCATAGTAAAGTTTCAAATAGAAACCAGAACTTTACTCATTTAAATACTGAAATACCTATATTACCTATACATACAATATTTTCATACTTAGATCACTGCCTTTTACCCAGTTTATGACAGTTTTAAACATTGTCCGGCCCCACGAAGCGATCTGCTGTACAGCGACAGAACTGCGGCGTCACCGGCTGCCACTATACAGACCTAAGCCCCAACGAAGTGACCTGCATGACGGCGCACAATACAACTGCAGAACGGCGTCGCCGGCTGCCACTATCCAGATCCATGTGTACCTATATGTGCTTCAGGGGCACTTTGTGTGATGCTAAGTATCGTTGATTTCTGATCAATTAGATTTGATAAACACTCAATATTTTGTTTTACACAACTTTAAAGTCTTAGAAGTTATGTCCTAAGATCTTTGACTTGTTTGACTGTTATTTATGTATTACATGTAAGTACCTACTTAGTTACATGTCATACATTTTATTTTCACATAGCGTTTGTCCGTCTTTCACCAGCAGATAACAAACAGGTCTTCAAACCATGCTGTCCGTTTCGAAACACATATAATATTACCGTTTTGCACAAAAACAAAACGGATATTATGTGAGTGGAGAAACGGACAGCATCAGCAAGGTACTTGCTGGTGTTGATGACACTATGAGTTGACATTGACAGTAACTACTAATGTCACAATGACAGGGACTTGCTGCTATGAGTTTGACGGAAAAACACACAGCATGACTACAAAAAGACGATAAAAGCACATAAATACATCCATATTTCAAATTGCAATTCTTCAAACCATGCTGTCCGTTTCTCCACTCACATAATATCCGTTTTGTTTTTGTGCAAAACGGTAATATTATTAGAACCAATAACTTGCGCCACAAATAAATGTAAATGATAAAATTCAATCAATAACACGGATTTAACCACTCAACTCGTGTGTAAATGAACGAATAGGTATGCTGATGTCAAATACAAAAGTAAGTGTAAAGCCTATGAAGTTAAGGTCATTTTGTAAATGGTGCCTTTATTGGGTAGTTATTCGCAGTAGCAAATGGCTCTCACATCACTGAATTGTTTATCAGGTCCTAAATGAACGTCATTTAAGAGCCCGGAGTTGGATATAATTAATTGACAGGAAGATTGACGGATCGCTCTTTTGTAATAAATACCCAACTACCTTAATTTATCTGGATTGATAATCTAGAAAGGAACCAGCTGTTCGATGCATTCGCGACTGTATCGCCCTTACTATTTTTGCCGCTCATTAATTAATTTTTTTCTGATTGTTATTTATAATCAAAATGCAGCTAATAAACAGTGAAATTTGTATGAGTGATACCTACAGTCACCAATAAATCTGAATTGAACTGCAAGTAGTAATAATTATCTGGACAATCTGTAAATTCATTTTTTTTATTAACCAACTTAAACTAATATTACATAGAAAACTTATAATAATATTATATCACTGAGTAAACCACAGAGGTTTGTAAGGGAGTTATTAGCGAGTCAGCCGAGTAACTACTAATTCTCCCCTTACTTGTAATTTACTCTCAACTAAACAGTTGCAAACATCAATAAATTATTTAAGCAGTGTTTTGTCAGTGTAAACAGAAAGGAAGCAATTTTTTTAACAAACGCCTAGCGAGAGCCTTCTCCCTAAAAATCAAACGCTTGACCATTACTTAGGTACCAATAAAAAAAGTCGCGGAAGTTTATAATTTCTATACTTTACGAAAACCTTAGAATTAAATTTTAAGTTTGCAACTGTTTAGTTGAGAGTAAATTACAAGTAAGGGGAGAATCGGGTATTAATCGCGTTTCTTTGGTTTTTATTTCCGTTACGCAGCAATCCTTTAACAAACAAACCTACGCGATAAAGAACGTGTTAAAATCTTTTCTTTGAACCTAAGTACTTTTTATTATCTAAACCTATGGACTTAGTAAAACCCTAAGTACTTATTGAGTTAATAACAAAGTAAAGGAAAACACTCGTTTTATCAAAAACAATGCCGAAATGAAAATTATCGAGTTCTTGAGGATAAATTCGGAAAACAATTTTGTGATTTTCTTCCGGAAACTCTTCCTGAGTCTTATTGATGTTGTGTTTGGGAGCGACTAAGTCTATGATCAAAAGGGTAAAATCAATTTGATTGAGTTTTCTTTGAAACATTGTCTCCCGCATCGGCTTTTGTTATTATTCTGTAGTATTTTCTTCAATACACTAGGTGCTACCCGCGATTTTGATTGTATTTACTTTTTACTCCACGATTTCTTATGAGATAAAAAGTGTCAAAATCTTTCCGTGGGAGTCGATCAATCGTGTTTGAGTTAATAACTTTTTAAATATCAAAAATCAATAACGTTTATTTTTTCGACTCCCAAAGTAAGTTCATTGACTAGTCAAATTGTAAACTATAAATTGTATTATTGTCAATTAAGAAACAATGTATAAATGTGTCAGTTGTGCTACCTGTAGATTCTTTGCAACAGTCTGCAATTAGCTCAATTGTTTCAACTGTAAATACTAATTCTAATTTGTTTTTATTACTTGATTGTAATTTTCTTTGTCAATTAAGTTCTAAATGTGTTTTTTGATTTTCTCATCACTGATTTTTTTTGTCCACTTGTGGAAGGAAAATTTATTGTCCGCATGAACTGAACGACAAGAACTGAAAAACAAAACTAAATTTCCTATTACATTTTATCGTGCATCTACGAGTACAATTCTTTCAGATTTTCATTACCCATTTTCCATAACCTGCGTAAGCTAAAGCATAAAAAAGACCTATGCAAAAACGACCCTATAAAATCCCGAGAATAAAAAAGAACTAGCACAAAGCCAAGAGCTGTTTTAAAATTCAACAAAGGTAAAATCTCCACTCTCAGTAATAAAAATTCGGACTCCTAAAATCTCAGGTAGGATTTTATTCGCACAATAGCAAAAACTTGGACTTTTGTGTACATCTCGTGTGTGAGAATGAAATCACTGGAATGCTGGCTATAGGGTTAAGCTTTCATTGTACTGGGACGATAAATTCACAGTGGCTAAGCTTTTGGTTCTCGATATCTGGGCAGTTTCGGATTAGTCTCTTAATTGTATACTTTTAAGTATTTTATTATTAAACCTTACCTACTAGAAAAGCTAAGAACTAGGAAACCATTTTAAAATACAAGTTAAATTAAATTACTCACTCGTGGACTGTGTTCCTTAAATTAAACTTAATTTTCAGCTAAGATATTTTGGTGTAAGGAAAAGGAATCAAGCGGCGTTGGCATAGATAGGTCCCATCTGCTTTGTAGGTTCCATACCTCAAAATGAAAAAGGAAAGCTTATTCAATCACTTTGTTGTGCGTCTGTATGTCTGTCTGTATATCTGTCCGTCTGTCAACCCCCTTTTCTCAGGAATGCGTGGAGATATCGAATTGAAATTAGTATCAAATACTCAAGTCCGTAACCTCTTGTTGGAACCGCAATATAAATAAAACTTATAAGTCAACGCCTGTGGGATCTCGCGTTTTTTTGTAATAGTCCCCTTAAGAAATAAAAATAATTTTTGATCTCTCCCTGGACCAAAATATACAGGGTACCTACTTCCCGTTGACCTAAAATTAAGATATTTGACAAGAAAAAGGTCTAACAATTATACGGAACCCTTAGTGCGCGAGTCTGACTCGCACTTGACGTTTTATTTATTTGTATCCATGATTTTTTATACTATAAGCTATGTTTTAGTTTTGCCATTTGTAATAGGTAATCCAATCGTACGTGTGTGTTATAACAAAGTTTCAAATAAATGATTTACTTATTTTATTTACTGACTACAAAATACTTTTTGTTACTTGCACGTCGTTATAATATACAGGTATGTTTCTCAAGTGTTAAGTCTGTTAATACAAGTGTATCTACACTCAATTGTTACGGACAAAATAAATATGAGAAACTTACAAACGCAACTTATGAAAACGTGCCCAGGCAAAAATATACTCCTAATGTCACTAACTAAATTATTGATCTGGAAAATACGGCTAATAAAAACACTTCACTAAAATTAATCGATGTATTGCTGCCTTTAACACCAGTCATTGCAAACGTTTGATAGCGTAACAGCAAATCTAACCTGAACCCTCGGTTTGAAAAGGGGATACGAGAAAAGTTCGTAATAGGAGATGTCAAAAAGCTCATGGAATAGTGGCCAGCGATTGGCAGCGTGATGTGAATAAACCATGAGTTGTTTTCAATTTAGCGTAAAAGCGTTTCGTCATAAAGGCTAGACTGGACTCATAATTAACATTTTATGTGACAAATGTGGATCAATGAAGTGCTTTTTATTGTTTTCGATTCATTTGGATGGCTTATGATATCATCAATCTCAGAATTGTCGGAGTTTATCTACTTCTAGGCGAGTTGGTGCCATCCACCACGTTCGATATGACAATGAAGTTTGAAGGGTATTGTTATTTCATTGATTTAAATTGTTCTACGAAGAATTCACTGGGAAACTTTGAGTTTCGATCCGAGACTTCTATTTTCTGTAGGTACCTGACCAGACACGGTCCTAGGGGCAGGGGGGGTCACGGGGTTGTTGAGGTCGGCTTGCCAAAAACTTTAAAAATCTAACGAAACCATAAAATTATCGCAGCAAGCTCTGCTTACCTCTGATAACATTCTGCTGTTTCGATAAGCTTCTGGCTTGCTCTAGTCCGGGACTCCTCCTTCGCTTAAGGTGAGTTTGCAACTGCAAAATGTCTAATACAAACAAACAATTCACCCGCACAGCCAGATTATAAAAATATTCGCGGCTAGCTTCGCTCGTCGTAAATTCTATATGGGGTCTAGTCTGTTGTCCGCATATTTGGTTGGTATTCGACAAACTTAAAAATTGTTCTTAGCTCATTATTTAGCTTCCTTATCTTGCATGGACGCATGCCACACCAATTTTAAAAAAGGCTGCGGCTCATTTTACTCGCTGTTACTTATTTTTTGAACTAGTTTGTGAGCACACGAGAAAGTAACAAAAATTTCTCCGTCTCGTTCCGCTCGCCGTTACATCTTTTGCGGTATATTTTTTGTATTTCTAATTTTTGTGGATTTCTCTTACTCCGCACGCCATTATTTATATTCATAGCTTTATATCTACCACCGCAAAGTCACTAAAATGTTTCTGGGCTTGCTTAGCTCGCTACTTATACTTACTATTGTTGGGAGTTGAGGGAAGGAATGTCATGTTTGCGGTCAATATGCAAAACACTGCAAAAAATATAACGGAACCATGAGAATCTTGCGGCTCGCTATATTTGGTCTAGTGCTCGACACCCGTTCAATCAAAATCACTTTGCCCACCACCACGAAAAATTTACAAAAATGTAAATTTTTCGCGGCTCGCTCCGCTCGCCGATAACGTTTAATCCTTTCCGTAGGCCCTGCAACCGCCTATAACTGAATTCCTGGATACGGCCCTCACCAAGTGTGACCCCTTCAAAGTCTTGGGCTGCGACCGCGCCTGTACCTGACTGAGGCATAACAGGCGCTGTTATACCAAACCAACCTATAATTAGAATGAGCAAGATGGTACGTAGTGCCACTTTATGGTTAAAATAATGGACAAAAAGGTAAATTGATAACTCAATGATAAAATTAAACTTTTCATAACGTTCTTATAAGTTGCAGTTGGCGTCAGCAAGTCCTGTTTATTCCTGTGCTCGTTGACGGGTTTAGCTTTATTCTACGTAATAACGCTGAAATTGTGCAAGGAAAAGAAATTGCGCTATTCTAGGAGAAAATAGAAGGTAATTTGGTAGTTTCATATTTAATTTCTGATTAGGTAGTGTTGCAAAGCAGCTTGAAAGTTTCTAACAAGAGGACTGGCCCAGACCGGACAAAATTGACAAAGTTTTGATACTTGTCTAACAAACCCTTAGATACCCCCAAACTGAAGTGACTAAAGTGACCTTCTTTTCAAATCGATCATCTAATTATTATACGTGGAATTGCTTTCACCAAGAGGCTAGAGTCAATAATTATAAAAGTAACCTGTATTTCTCGCAGAAATTATTTTTTTATTTCAAGCTCTGCGCACATAATTGTGCGGTAACTGGGCGCCGCTGATCTACGACCACCTCACAGCTGCCTTAAGGGTGCCAGAGAAGGCATTGCGATACCCAAGCTGTTTTTTTTGCTTTTAGAGGACCAATGATACTAGATTATTAGATAATGGAAATACAATAATAACATTAAGGCTGACGTGATAAATTGGTAGATGGGCGACCAACGGCGCCCTATATTGCTTTGGAAACAAAATAGTGTGAATATGACCACCCGAAAGAAGTGAAAACTAACCGAGAAGGTAGCGCCTAGTAAAGAAAAAAAAATCACATACGTGATTCAGCGTCACCGACCGAATGGAGACGAGTATAACCGATTCAACGTCACCAAATCGAGCGTGACAGTCCAGTTTCATCCACTGTTCAGAAAGAGCGCAAAGCACTAAGTTTTACTTCCAACCATAATCGAGTGCAATCATTATTTTTTGGTTTTAAATCAGTTTAGGTTTTTAAACATTTCGTCGATTTCAATTACGGCAGCTTTCGCAGCACAAAGCATAGGTACTATCTCAGATTGACTCCATAAATACGGCCCAAGAAAAGCGACTTGGTGGCTCGGTTTCTAACGTTTCAGCTTTCAGCTCAAATTTATTGGAAGCCGGGAAACGTATGGGCGTGATTAAAGAAGACGGTTTAGCGCTCGCTTTGGCCAGCTTTTATTAATGTTGACCTAAGCTCTATTATTCTTGGGGAACTTACCAAGCAAAGGAAAATGACGGTGATTTTGGAGATGGGAGTGAACTTTTTATCTGACACTGTTTTCTCGAGGGTCCATCCTTCGATGGACTGATGGTGGACAATTGAAAGGATACGTAGTTATTGTTTATTGTATGTGAGAACGAAATATACCTATATGCTGAACATCTTTGACCACATCGTCACTTACTGTCAGAGGAGACTGCGGTCAAACGAAGGTCTATTCACGATGAATTTAAATAAAATGACAACTTATGCTGTGCTCTCCTCACCTCAACAGCCCATATTGGACCACTGCTGAAAGCAGGCCTCCCCCTGATAAGCGCTTTATTGACTTTTATCTCGTGGGGGCCATGCCCACGCTGGGCATGCAAGTTCGCAGATCGCAGTTCGGTGGTAGAATTGTTCTGCAGGACGCGCTACGAGCCCCCGGTGGGTATCCCATCTTTGACTCTTACGACACCTTGACTTGAGGTGGTGCAAATGCTGTGCTCTGCAAGTTGGAAATGGGAGAAACAGCATAGCATTTTAGCCATCCCTGGATTGGCGTGTAGCAGTTTATAAAGCTTATTTTCAATTTTAGCATTTCCAAAAGAAGTTATCAACAAACGGGTCACCAGTCTCGATCACCATTACTCGGACACTTTGCAACTTTAGATCCCACAGCTCAACTCGGTGGCAAGCCACTAGCAACTTAGAGGTAGCTAAGTTTAGAGCCACAGTTATGCAACTGGTGTTGGCAGACTAGCAATTTGGTACAGATAGTATGGGTGCTTAGTTGCAGACTTTGGTAGGAGAACTGAAGTGAATGCTTACACAAACAAATGGTTTCCGTTTACAACCGCGGACGTTATATCTCTCATATCTATCAGCCATCAATGTGAGTAAGTACTCTAGTAGAAAATACACCTTTAGTGCCTATAGGGTGTAAATTTACACTGTTTATTAGCTCTGGGTGGGTAAAGTACCTTATTAATAGAATATTGATATCCATAACCTTATTTTCGGAGACTCCGACGTATCTAACAAACTTACCCACCCACGTTCATTCGGATAACCATGTTATAGGTGATATACTTACTATGAAACCTAATGCATGTGATTTTTCTATTTGCAAGTTAAAATCTTTCCAGTAGGTAAATCCTCACGTTTCCACTGCGGACCGGGTGTCCTACGGGTTTACCACTGGTGGCAGGCTGGGACGAAACCATAGCCAATCATTTATTGCATTCCTTAATCCTACTATCTTCTAATATTTATTATAAATGCGAAAATTTGTGATTTTTTTTTTACCTAGTATCTCCAAATCTTCTAAATAGATCAAGACGAAATTTACTGGCATACACTTAGAACGTAGCCTAAGTTAAGCAATAAGCTACTTATAATACCGAAAATACGCGTGCGAAGCCACGGGCAGAAGCTAGTACAACTATATAATTGACGACCTCAGTGGCGCAGCGGGCGAAGATCCGCCTGCGACGCAGGAGGTTTCGGGTTCGATTCCCGCCTCGGGACAAATGTTTGTACGATCTGCAGACATTTGTTCAGGGGTGCTGGATGTTTTTCTATATAGAATAAAAAATATTTATATATGTAGTGTATTGTATTATGTATATCAGTTATCTAGTACCCATAACACAAGTTTTGCTTAGCTTGGGGCTAGATAATGATGTGTGAATTGTCCAGCATTATTAATTTATTTTATTTTATTTATTTAATTATAAACCTTATACTTGGTACAGAGGTGTTTATAATTAGGTAAGTATCACTGTGGACCTTGCTGGGCACTCAATATGCACGAAAAAAGAAAGGAGGACGTTAGTGTTACTAAGAATACATTTACTCTTTTGCTTAAATATACCCTAATATATGATAAGGCGGGTCCGCAGTGCACTCATCTTATCTACCGCCTAAACTGCTGGACGGAGGCCTCCTCCTGATAAACGACTTATTGGCCTTAATAACATGGGGGGTAGTGCCCATAATACCCACGCAGGGCATGCGGGTTGAGGACTTAGTCGCCTCTTAGGAGACCGGCGGGAAGAGTTGGGCTGGTGCATATTCTAAGCCAGCACCACACGGCCAGTGCACGATTCGTCTCAATCACTTACTTTTTCACGCTCTCTGCCTCGTACAAAGCTTCATCAGAAAATTGCCTTTTTTCTGGATTTTCTAACATTTTCGCACTTATCGCCCGTTTACCAAGCCTCCCGTAAATAGAACGGACATTTTCGGGATCGGATCCAATCGGGAAGTGAAACTTGGCGAGTTGTTGCCGATCTCCGTTTCCGGGTCTAAACGGCAGTTCGGCGGTTTTGCCTGTAGGTGAGGTTCCGACGACAACTCGCTGCGCTTCTGGAATCTTGGTAATCGGTAGAAATTCACGAGTGACTGGTACGGATGATATTTTATTATTTTATTTTATTTTTACAATTTTGGAGAAACTTACAGCTAGGTTTACAAATTTCAGATGAACATTAAAGAACATGCCTGGATAGACCAGTGCATGTCTGTTGAAGGCTAATTACAAGTTTCCGCAGATATACTTAAAAATTGCATGATAAAAAGTAAGTTGACGACTTATTAGAAAAAACAAAAACATAAAAAAATAGAAAAATACTGATGAAAAAACTAGAACTGAGTTAAATAAGTTACTTACATAATTATAAAGTTAGCTTACACATGAAAAAATTTATCGCTAAGTAAGCGTCTAAGCTTATTTGTACTGGTGTTGAATATGTCTACCTCACTGTTTCTATGTACTAAAATCCCCCATATTGGTGCATACCTACCCAAAGGAGTGCACTGAAAGGAAGATATTCACTTTGACGTTGGTTATAGTGAGAATAAAATGTAAGCTTTCAGATTAATTGCAATATAAAATTTATTTGTTTCTTAACAAGTGCTTGAGACAGTATAAAGACCAAAATGTACAAAAAAAAAACACCAAAATATACGACATGAGCGCAATAAACATTTGCATTTCTTATGTCTAACCCAAACGGTCAAGATAACCCTTGAATGTTACAGCAAATTGATTACCGCCATAAATGTTGATAACATTTCTTTGTAAATCTTCCACAACTGAAAATGATATTGATTTGGTACTTATTTAAATAAATTTCCAAAACAAATAAACTAAAGTAAATTATTCAACCGATGCTGTATTTTGTTGTTCACACTCCATTAGTTATGTTTTCCAGTCTCCCAACATCGATACAGTCACTCCGAGTCTGGCACCAACAAAAGACGTAGATCACGCGCCGGACGTCCGTCTCATTCGAACACTGGACATTTTAAAACTTTTATAGAAATGTTGGCGTAAAAATAAAGTTTTGTAGCAATGTTGTCTTACAAACTTTTTAAGGATGAAATGTAAAACTTTACTTTGAGGGACAGGAATGTTGGATTTTTAGCAATGCTTTTGAGTTTTGGGTTTGCGAGGAATCTTACTTTTCTTTATTACTAAATTCAGAAAAATATTCCTTACCTGGAGGAATGTTTTTAAAATGGTTTTTATTCATTCACGCATACGTTCGTGATGATGGGCAGAACAACTTTAGGTACCTTTAACACAGATAAGTTTAATAAGTACATTGTATTTTTCTATGACAAATCTTTCACTGTACAAGCTACCCATCTGTGGAATGCTCTCCCTCTGGACATCAGACGTGCAAAATCACTTCCTATCTTTAAAAAACTGCTTCATCGGCATTATTTATCCTTGTAAAAAGTTAGACAACCTTATTTTATGTTTATGAAAGTTTATTATAATGTTTGTATACTCTACCCATCTATTATTATGTAGTGCTTTAGTACCTACATAGGCTTAGGTAGGTATTATAGTATGTAGTGTAAGTATTTAGTTTCTATAAGTATCTAAATAGATTTTTTCAGTGCCACCGTCTATTTTGTTCTTTTCATGTCCAGTCCATCCCAAGGTTGCCTGGAAGAGATCGCTCTCAGCGATAAGGCCGCCCTTTATACTTCCTCTATTCTAAGCTTTCTTTCTAGATTGTCTCCTGTCTTTGTGTGGTATAATGAAGTATTTTCTCTCTACCTATCTATTATATTTTACCGACCTGCCTACTCAAATCATTTACCTACCTCCTTCGTATTATTATTAAAAAGATAGAACCCGTAATTCAGCTAGCAAATTTTAGCAAACTTCAGTCTACTTATTTGTTAATATAAAGCTTCCGAGAAATAGCTAAACTGACTGAAAGTAAATTTTCGCCAACTACAGTTTTTTTTAATCCATCGTGCCATGAAAATTGGCGTACAACAACCGGTGCGAACAGTTCTCTTGTTTGCTGAAAAATTGCCGATTCAGTTTTGACTACGTATCGTAAAAACAGTTTTTTCGACGAATCCAAACATTGTTCGCGCGGCGGCCGGAACAATCAAAAGTTGCTTTTCATTTAACTTATCGGAGGCTCGCGAAAACAATGTGGGTATCGGGGTAGACGGGGTCGAAATTGGTTTATACCTTTGTCTTGTTTGAAGCAAAAAGAACGGTAGTTCGAACGTTTACAAAAACAATTTATTGCGTCTGCTGGCTGGGCTCAATCACATTCGTATGCTGGTAGGCGCTTGGGATCGCTGCCCGATTTTGTCATGCGTTACTTTTGTACTGTGGCTGTTTTTGTTGCGTTGGAATCAGCTTTATTTGCATGTTAACTGCATGTTAGACGAATGTTTTTGTCTATACCCACTCCATCTCAGTTGCCTGAAAAACAAACGGCAGAACCATTACCTACCTATTTAATAAATTGGCACCTTGTACGAAATACTGATGTATCAAATTTAAATCATGACAGAATTTGAGACTACAGAAACCTATATCAAATTACTCAGGATGTCCCAGGACCACAACTGCCAATACGTTTCAGGCAAAGCTCAAAGGGAGTAACTGGCAGGTGAATTGAATCAGGGTCTCTTTGGCCCCAAAGGGTAGTGGCGGCCACTTACAACTTTGTTCTCAGAATAATGGACGCCAGACCGCAGGTTATGAAGTTCTAACGATCTGCTTTTGTTTCGACGAGACGGAGACGACTTCCGGCAGTTCCCAATACTTAATGTATCACCCCGGTTTTATTGACCGGTAGTGGAATAAAATGTGTCAAAGTCTAAACGACAAACAATGCATATTAATGGAAATTCTCCTTGAAAGGAGACAAAGTGGAACACGTAAGCACTTGGTATAATTCATATATTATGATATGAAATAGACACACTATGGGGATTATATTATTATAGTGGGGATTATGGGCACTCATCTCATAGGGGTACCCCCCTATGAGATAACGGCCATTATGGTGCTTATCAGGGGGTGGCCGGCGTCCAGTAGTGGACCAATACAGGCTGTTGAGGAGGTTAAGGTTATATCCGGCTCGCTTGCTAGTTTCCGTCGCCGTGGCCGAAAAATTCGGTTATGACGACTTATATCCATGAATTGAATTCTAATAAGGATAGACGAACGTGTTCGCATACTCACGCGCGATGATGTCCATCTATGCTTAGGAGTCAAAATGGTGGATCAACAAACTTTTAAAGAACTTGAATCAATCGTCGAAGTTTTGATGAATCGTCTCTAAAGAATAATCTCGTGACAATGTAAATTGCCTAGCATAATAGGACTATTCCATTTAGGATACCAACTTCTCGGAAACGATTATGCCTACACACAGATTTAATGATAAAATATTGGGGACATACGAGTATTAATAGGATGTTACGCTAAATTGCGGGATAATTTAACACTTAACACATAATAACATGGAAAATTAAATACATAATTTTTTTTCTATTCCCTAGTCATCTACTTCACAATCTAAACATCATAATGCACATTGTACTAAAACAACACGCAGCCCTTCCATATGTCACTGAAAGCGCTAATTTAAGGAGGAAAAATAACGTTTGCCCTAAAGAAATCGATCGGAAACATACTTTTTCAAATAAATTTTACAGTATCCTTGGTCCTTTCTTTTATAATAGATTAAATGTGTTAGCCAATATTTATTCCTTAAATTTTATTAGTTGTAAGAAAAAACTTAAGGATACACTGCAATGTATGTCATATGATGATACGGAAAATTTATTGACTGTTTTAAAGTAGGCCAAAAATTGGCAAGCACCTTTATTATTTAAGCTAGTTTAATGTAGGTAGCATAAGTAATTATTTTATAGTATGCACCATCGCCTTGTATAATAATAATTATTAGTAAGTCCATTTGATTAATCTATCTGTTATTAGCACTCATTTTTGCCTGAAAAACAAGTTTTTACTTAGTTCAGGCACACACATTATTTAATACCATAAGAATCTAAGATAAACCTTTTTGTTATCCTTCTAGTCCTAAGTTATTCTGAGTAAATTATTTTATTTATTTTATTTTATTTATATATTTTTATCAATTTCTACAAACGAGAACAACATTGTCACATAACAACATTTTGGTCATAGGTACTTGCGAAATACCGCAAAATTATTACAAAATCTATTTCATATTTGGCCCTGTGGGAATTTGCGCAAACATTGTCCACAAAGATTCCACTCTTCAAATAAAGCCTTGGGTTTTGGCCAGAGGGTAAATAATAAATAGCTAAGTAGTCTAAGCGATGTCGCATAGTTACTAAACCTCATGTTATCATTGTTTATGCGTGTTTTCAATACCGGAAATTTTTCCATAGAGAAATTCTCGCATCTAAAAAGTTTCATAGACACTGCGGAGCACTTGTAAGGAGAGCTCAATTAATAAAACAAAAATTCTCTGTGTTGGAAAGTTTAAAGGACTGTATTACGGAATACGGAGGTCGATATACCGGAGAACGGTTTTCCGAAAGAACACTGACTGTATGACGGAATACCGGAAGTCGAAAATGAAACGAATAAGGTAAGACAATCTACATTGTCACTGAACCTACAAGCAACAGAAGGGTTGGACGAAACACGAAAAGTGATGGATAGCCCACGTCCGCCGACCAACATATTGGGACCGGCCACATTTCCGCTACAAAGGGTATCTGTGTACACAAGTAGGTACACAGGCTGAGCAGGTCAACGCATGCTAAGCTGTAAACTGTTACGTGAAAACTCTTCTGGGTCAGGTAAATGTAGAGTCCTGTGAAATTAGATAAGTATTTATGTTTGTAGTTGATTAATAACTCTACTGGGACACATTATTTTAGATTCATGTGAATACACCACTATTTATTGTATACCGCTACTAAAATACAGCATACACACACACATATAAAAGACAAAAGTAAAATAGGCAGTCTTATTGCTAAGAAGGAGATGTCATTTCGATTTCGAAGCTTAGTGCCGACTTTTGCAGTATTCAATATAGGTAATAACGGTTTGCCGACTTTAGGAAATTTCTATGCAATTAATTGCTTATCGATGACTTTCGAATTTTTTAATCTTTATGCAATCATTAGCCTTTCGACGACTATTAAATTAAGAGTCCAATTTTAAAATATTTTCTTAAAAACTTTATTCTGTCTGCGGCTTTGTTCGCGCTATTCTCAGATAAAAGTTGCCTAATTATTTATGTCAGAGATATTGTTGAGATGTCCTCATGTACTTACGCCAAATTTCATCGTGATCGAGTCTTGACCTGATTAGTACTTTGAGTTACAGATGTTATGCCGCAAATTAATACTATCATTTTCACTCACAATTTCATCACTATGATTATAGGAACGTAAAACTTGGTAGTTTTGTTCCTGAATATATATAATACTAGCTGCGCCCCGCGGCTACGCCCGCGTGGAAATTTAAAATTATCACTTAGGGGTATGAAAAATAGATGTTGGCCGATTCTCAGACCTACTGAATATGCTCACAAAAATTCATGAGAATCAGTCAAGCCGTTTCGGAGGAGTATGGCAACGAAAACTGTGACACGAGAATTTTATATATTAGATGTACTTAATAGTAAAGGTTCCTTTGAAATTTCAATTTATTATTTAATCCGATATCCTTTAATTGGCCTTACTTTAGCATACGTTTTTATACTGTTCTATGTAAAATGTACTTACATAAAGTAGTGTTAAAAACTTATGCTAAAATAAAGCTAATCCTATAATGTATAATATAATTAAAGATATAATTAATATTTCACTTGGCCTTATTTTACCATAAGTTTTTCATACTGTTTTATGTAATAACATTTTACGTAAAATAGTATAAAAACGTATGCTAAAATAAGGCCAAAATAAGGATTACATAGAAAAAGTAAAAATGTTTAACAGAAAGGTGAGTGAAGCTGATAAATAAAAAGAAAATAGTAACATGAAAACAAATAGGTAGTACAAAATAAACAGTAAAGCGAACAATTCGTTTCAGTGGCTTCACGACGTCTGTTTCAGTTCGTATGTTGGTTACTAGGTTCTAGGTTATCATAGGCTACAGAAAATTAACAAAGCAATCAGCAGCAACGATAATGTATCTAGGTATTCGAAAACAAGCACTGCTACTTGTTTGCACTACGGAACAGCCGGTTACATCGAACCGTTGATCCACGTTTAATACAGCGATTGGGAAAGCTAATCGAAATCTGATACAAGTAGGAACCTAGATTGGTTGCTTGTTGATTTTTGATCTGTATAGAGATCTTTTATGTACACTAGCTGAAGCTAAGGAAATAATTTAGGAATGCAAAGCCCTAGAAAGTGTCATTTCTTTGCTAAGCAGTAGCTAACACAAGGTTTGCTATGCTGATATATTTTTTATATTATAAATTATCTTTACTATTATAGTTTTTGAGAATTCAATCTCTTTGGATGCAGGATGATGTTGGATCATAATACTCGTGTAATTATGATCCAACATAAATTAAGCTAAGTTTGTTTAACCTTCAAGTAGTCTACATTCTATAATCTCCATCAAAAATAAAAGGAATTAAATTAAAATAAATCGAATTATTTATGCAGCCGTAACAATGAAGTAATTGGTTGAGCTGTAAGGTCGGATTTAAGATTCATATATATTTATTTACCCATTTTGTTAAATATCTTTGGCAAGGTAGGATAATCCAATCTACAAATGCACGCCCCCTCCTCTAAACATCATACAATCGGCGTTCATTTTTAGAATGGTTTATCTCTATATAGATACATTTTTAAAAGCTGATCTCCTTTTGTTTTGTATACTAGAGACTTAGATTTGGGATGTCAGCGTGGAAAACTATAAAAAAAAAAGAAAACTGCTCCAGCTTTAAAAAAAATTATCAACTACAATCGAATTTCCTTTGTGAAATAATAAATGTATTCGAGATATTGTTTTCTTTTTTATGCGACTAGCTATGAAACTAATCATCACCGGGTTTCGAATAATCGATATCAATGTAACCGGTATGCGGCCATCACTATTATCCATTGTATAAACAAACTGGTGGTTGTTTGTGCAAATCGGAACTTAAATTATTGTTTTAGTTTACACTGCGCACAGCACAATGTTTTAGATAGTAGTAGGTAAACTCGTAGATAGTTAATAAATAATAAATAAATAAATAAATAATGCTGGACAATTCACACAGCATTATCTAGCCCCAAGGTAAGCAGAGCTTGTGTTATGGGTACTAGATAACTGATATACTTAATACAATACACTACATAGATAGATATTTTTTATTATACATAGAAAACATCCAGAACGCCCTGGACAAATGTCTGCAGATCGTACAAACATTTGTCCTGAGGCGGGAATCGAACCCGCAACCTCCTGCGTCGCAGGCAGACCTTCGCCCGCTGCGCCACAGAGATCGTCATAGTTGCTGCATAAGATTGCTTTTGTTTTTTAAAATTCTTTATCTATACTTATAATAAAACTGTAACAGGTCCAATTCTGTACATTGAAGATATTTTAATTTTTTTTTTTGGAGGGCACTCTATTATCGATACTGAAGCCAAAACTGTAATTTTTTTCATTCATGTCTGTCTGTCTGTCTGTCTGTCTGTCTGTTTCTTAAACGCGCATCACGCCGAAACTACTGAAGGTATTGACATGAAACTCGGCATGATTTTAGGTCATACTACGAGGAAGGACATAGGATACTTTTTATCCCGGAATATACTTATAATAAAACTGTAACAGGTCCAATTCTGTACATTGAAGATATTTTAATTTTTTTTTTTGGAGGGCACTCTATTATCGATACTGAAGCCAAAACTGTAATTTTTTTCATTCATGTCTGTCTGTCTGTCTGTCTGTCTGTCTGTTTCTTAAACGCGCATCACGCCGAAACTACTGAAGGTATTGACATGAAACTCGGCATGATTTTAGGTCATACTACGAGGAAGGACATAGGATACTTTTTATCCCGGAATTCAGTCAGGTTCCCCTGGGAGAGAGGATGAAAGTAAAATTCTTTAACCGCTCATCACGACGAAACTGCTGAATGAGTTGGACTGAAACTTGGTATGATTTGAGTTCATACTACAAGGAATACATGGGATACATTTTATCCCGGAATTCGGTAAGGTTCCCCTGGGAGAGAGGATGAAAGTAAAATTCTTTAACCGCTCATCACGACGTAACGACTGAATGAATTCGAATGGAAGTCGGGACGGTAGAAGTTCATACTACGAGGAGAGATATATTTTATCCTGGAATTCAGTAAGGTTCCCATGGGAGAAGGGATTAAAGTCAAACTCCTTCACCTCGCATCACGCCGAAACTGCTGAATGAGTTGGACTGAAATGGTACGATTTGAGTTCATTCATACTACAAGGAAGGACATGGGATACATTTTATCCTGGAATTGAGTGAGGTTCCCCCGGGAGAGAGGATCAAAGTAAAATCCTTTAATCGCGCATCACGACGGAACTACTGAATGAATTCGAATGGAACTCGGCATAATTTGAGTTCCTACTACGGGGAAAGATAGGTACATTTTATGCCGGAATTTAGTAAGGTTCTCCGTGGAGAGAGGATAAAAGTCATATTCCTGGGCCGCGCATCACGCCAAAAGTACAGTATGAATTCAAATGAACAATATTTTTTATCCCGCAATCAGTACGGTTCCCTTAGGTTAGGAGAGTGGTTGAAAGTAAAAATATGCTACTAAATGAATTCAAATGAAACTATGCATGATTTGATCTCATACTACGAAGAAAAACATATGATACATTTTATCTGGGACAGTAGGCACGGTTCTCTCGGGAGAGGGGATAAAAGTCAAAATGTGTAAGTACTTAGTTGTAATTCATTAACGCGTCGTCCGATTTCATGCATTCTTTTGGAACGAAGTTCCTTATCGCGCGTTGTGAAAGGGGGCTAGACGGAAAAAATTGTAACGAAAATTGGAGCGACACTTTTTGCCACAGAACAAATATATTGCCACAGAACAAATATATCCTAACATTTGATGGAAAGTAAACACAATATTTAGTCAGTGTCAAAGTGTAGAACTGTCACTGTAGCGTTTATGATAGCCAGCTGTCATCGCGAATGACATTAGGTTTGCACACAAATTAGAATCGCTCTCCGAACAATCGTGTGTTCCGCTCTCTCGCGCAATGTGTCATTGGAGTGAGCGGGATATAATATAACCCGTAATATATCCCGTGAGCGCGATATATTATATGCGACGACCGCAGCCGAGTTGAGCCGACACATTTTGACGAAGACAACCGAGGAGAACCAAAGCGACGACCGCAGCAGAGTTGAGCCGAGGTGGGCTTCGATTCGAACAATCGTGTGTTAGGATAGTAGGATAGGGTAGTAGGATAGGATAGTAGGATAGGATAGTGGGATAGGATAGTAGGATAGGATAGTAGGATAGGATAGTAGGATAGGACAGTGGGATAGGACAGTAGGATAGGATAGTAGGATAGGATAGTAGGATAGGATAGTAGGATTGGATAGTAGGATAGGATAGTAGGATAGGATAGTAGGATAGTATAGTAGGATAGGATAGTAGAATAGGATAGTAGTTGTAACGACATATTTTGACGAAGAGAACCGAGGAGAACCGAAGCGACGACCGCAGCCGAGTTGAGCCGAGGTGCGCTTCGATTCGAACAATCGTGTGTTCCGCTCGCTCGCGCAACGTGTCATTGGAGTGAGCGGGATATATGAGTTTTCTGCGGCCTCACTGAAGATGACGCGAGGACGCGAGATTAATCGAAAGGAACTTCGTTCCATCCGGGTGTCCCTTGACACCTCTCAAGTTTTTTTTGTTAGAAACAGTGTTGCAATATCGAATTTGACTAAATCAGTAGAAAATCGAGTAAAATAGGTAGATTTATGAAATAATCTGTAGATTGAAGAAAAAATCAGTAGATAAAGGGTAGGTAAGTTTCTATCTATTTATTTTTTGTAGACGCCACCCATTAGTTAGGTAGAGTAGAACCTAACGAATGGGTGCGTCAATGCCTATTTCAGGCAAAGTAAAATGTACAAATGGTCCATGCAATCTTCATGAACATGATATTTGGTGGTTTAGCTGGTTAGTTAACTGTACCACCGAAGTTTGGTTGGAGTAAGTGCTCTAATTAAACTAACTGGACCACAGAACATTTTTTTTTACTTTGATACTCAATCAACTGTACCTACCTACTATCGAAAAAAAATTAAGTCAAATGGATCAAGAGCCCAATTCTACAATACAATTGCTTCACTATGACAATGGAATCGTCGCAGAATTATGACGTAGAATTTCTAGATTAATAAAACTCCAGATAGTACGTGCGAGATAAATTAATGGTTTCAAACCTGTCGCGCGTCTCTCCATCTACATTCATCATAATTTCTTTCATCTAAGGTAGAATACCAAAACGTGTCATTCTGTGACGATACCCCTATCATAGTGAAGCGATTAGTTTAGCAGAACAGGGCCCCAGCTGATCGGAACCATGAGTAAGAAGTGAAACGAATATGACACTTCTTAACACTGACGCTGGCCGAGTCGTAGCTAAAAGTCGTGTGGATAAAGAATGCGATTGAAGATGACAACATGCTATCCCCCGTAGACCCTACCCGATTTATACACAATTTAACAAGGATCCAAATATAGATGCTTTTATTAAAAGCGTAATAGGTCCAATTCTGCGCATCGAAGTTTTTTTGCACGGTGGCGTTTCATATTTTGAGAGAAACTGTGGTTAAATGTGAATTTAATTAGTCGGCAGGAATGGCAATCGCGAACGAAGTCGCGGGTACAGCTAGTTTAACATAAAAGTTTTACATGCGTAGATTATAAACACTGTTTAGAAACTAACTAAGTACAAGACCAGATTAATAAATAACCCAAAAGGCTAAGGACGCCTTTAAAAGTTTTTTGTTAAAATTACTTTTTATAAAAAGTAACACTTAATAAAATCATAAACTAATAAAATTATACAAAAATTTTAGCAGTACTTAGATACATATAAATAGTAGCGTTATATTATGAGCTCTTTGTACAGCGCGCATTTTTATAGATGTATGAATACGTAAGAGGTTACGTAGGTTATGTTATACAGTATAGTGATAGAATCCACTCCGGAACCGTGGTCCCACTGCGATGTCTGGTGGGACAAAACTTTTTCGTGGTCCCACCAAACACACACTTGACCGTTCAACATAATGGCTCTGGGTGCAATTATATATTATATACACACCCTTTCAGTCACAGAGTCGCCACAAGACCGCCCCCCCCCCCCCCCCCGCTTCGCGGAGGTTGGACGAGCTTCGTTAGGAGTAAGTTAATGTTGACCCCCCCCGCTTCGCGGGGGTGGGAGGATGTGGACGATCAAGTGTGTGTTTGGTGGGACCACGAAAAAGTTTTGTCCCACCAGTGGGACATCGTAGTGGGACCACGGTTCCGTCACCATAGAATCTACTGTTAACCTGCTTTGTGAGAGACTGAAAAGTGAGTGCCTGAAAATAGTTCTTGGTTTACTTACTTTTGGGGAAAACCTTGGAGGGAAATGCAAAAGCCGTTCTGAGGCCCCGTGAATTTTTTTGTTTTCTATTTTTGATCTCAGAAAATAGCGCTAGGCTATTTTCGACACTCTGAAATATAAAATATATACTCATCATCATCATCATCATCAGCCTATATTAGTCCACTGCTGCACATAGGCCTCCCCTAATGAGCGCCATAGCGCCCTGTCTTCAGCTTGCCGCATCCAGGATCTACCTGCAGTCTTTCACAGATCGTCATCCCACCTGACCGGAGGGCGTCCTACACTACGTTTGCCGAAAACATATACTATTGACGGATAAAATTTAAAAATAAAACCTTTTAAACCGGCACAAAGTCGATGCCAGCGACCACCTACGACCCAATATTAATATTTCTCGCGAGTGCGTCGTGCATCAGCAACCAGCACTCTAGTAATGGAAACTACCATTATAAATTTCCACTAAAAGGCTTTTTAGACATGGCTCTTGGCCGTGATAGCGTTACATTATATTTTTATTGTTCTATGAGAGATTCTTTTATTGATAGAGCAAAGCTGACAGGGCTCAAACAGCAGCTAAAAAAATCATATTTTCCACTTTCAACAATAGTTTTTTTTTTTAACTTTGATATTTGAACAAGGTATCACCTTCATACCTTGTTCAAATATCAAATATCAAAGTGCTTTATTTCCTTTAGACCTTAAAGGACTCTTGGACACACCAAAAAATTTAAATAACTTAAGTAAAACTAGGAAATAAAGTGATCACTTTGATTTTTCGTTCACTTCAATCTTTTTAAGGTAAAGTTAAGAAGCGAACAAGAAACCTTTACTTTGTTAGGGCGTTAGTTTTCGAGCTGGATCAAAACTCGTCCCAAGCTTTTTTATCCTCTAGATAATCTTGTGAAGCCTAGTTGTGGTCACAGCGAGTTTATTCTTATTTCTAGTAGATATTTATATTATGTATGTCGCTATTTTTAGGAAATCGATTAATATTTCTATGAGTGTACAACAAGTTTTCATTGAAGAAATCCCTATAGCAATAAAAACTTGGCTAAGTAGCTAAGACATACAAAATCAGACTTATCTAATGTGTGTAACCCTTTGGGTGTCACGATACACATGCCGTAGAACGACAACATGTCGTAGCGGCGAAAATGCCCTAAATATATAATGCCTTGTAAAAAAAAGATCTGATTGAAAAAAAGCTCTGTTTGAAATTCTGACTGATTGAAAAAAAAATCTGCTAAGGGTCATAGACCATGGCACCAGACCATACAAAACATTTTAAGAGCTTGTCAGAACGAAGACAAGAGAACATCGATATTTCTCCAAGAAAAATGAGCTTCCTAAACACTTATGTGAGTAGAAAATGAAAATATCTGACTGCGGTTCACTTCTGGCTAATTTGTTAAAGATCTCGGTCATATTTCATAGTGATTTTGTGTCTAATTCATTTTTTTATGGTTAATTTGCTTGAGAAATGCAGTTAACATCTAAGGCTTGATTATTTAGTATTGATTTGGATCAGTTGAGCTACCTCTAGAAATCAATAACGTTTATTTCTGTAGGTAGGCATAAAAAAAGCTGCAAAACATCGTATCCAAAACAAATTCAATAAATTAAGATTGTTAGCAACAGTCTGAAGATAGCTCAACTGTTTCATTTGTAAATACTTATTTGTCTGGAAGTTCTGTTTTGTCCTTATTCGTATAATTTAAAAGACTTTTCAAATGACGACGCAGGAGGTTGCGGGTTCGATTCCCGCCTCGGGACAAATGTTTGTACGATCTGCAGACATTTGTCAAGGGCGTTCTGGATGTTTTCTATGTATAATAAAAAATATCTATCTATGTAGTGTATTGTATTAAGTATAACAGTTATCTAGTACCCATAACACAAGCTCTGCTTAGCTTGGGGCTAGATAATGCTGTGTGTTGTACAGCATTATTTATTTATTTATTTAAATATACTAGAAAAATAGTTTTTATTTAGCCAACACACTCGGTTTTCTACTCTATAACTGAAGAACACGATTACTGTCACGATCCATCATTTATCGTCCAAAAACAGGGGTTCTCAGCCCGAGGTAAAGTGCTGCGACATGTTGTTTAGACGATTTCTAAGAATGGCTGCCAATTTTCCATCCGACTTTTTCGATAAATCAAGCGATAGTTTTAGTATCGACCGTTAGATTCGTTTCAGTCGATGTAACACCGACCATGACAGAACTTTGTCCATGCCCCTCAGATAATACGAAACATGCTTCTTTTATCGCATATTTTGGGCACAATTTGTGGTTGTGGGAAATTGGTGGGCGGATGAAAATGTCTAACGAAACTTTGAAATCAGAATTTTTTTTGGAACTGGAAGGCAGCCCTGTTTTTATGAAAGAAGTCTTCCAGAAAGAATTCCATTAGAGGATAAGGATATTTGTATAGAGAAAAATAGCGTAAAGACTCTTCAGGCTTCTAAAGTCTTTTAATAAGAGTTTGAGTACGAGTACCTAGTTACTCCTTTGTGAAGCTGCGGCCAGGAATAATGTCAAAAATAAAGTAAATTAAAAGTTGCCACCTCTAAAAACTCCAACATATCACTTATCATACACTAGACGATCGCCTCGCGGTTTCACCCGCGTAGTTCCCGTTCCCGTGGGAATTCCGGGATAAAATATAGCCTATGTCACTCCCTGAAAAGTAAGCTTCCTAACGGTGAAAGAATTTTTCAAATCGGTCCAGTAGTTTCGGAGCCTATTCAATTCATACAAACAAACAAACAAACAAAAAATCAAACCTTTCCTCTTTATAATATTAGTATAGATAGTATAGAAAAGCAATTAAAAACCAAAATTTAATCTCACACAAAGCATAATTTACTCGCTTCATTATACACCGCTGGGAGGTGAAGAGCTAATAACAACGTTACATGGATACGAAGTCCAGGGCAGGATCCAATTTTTCATTTTCGTTTGATGAATACATTTTTATCACACCAAAAGAAACTAAAAAAAATTATCTGTCAGACTGATATTTAAACTTTATTTATTTATTTATTTTTACAATTTTGGAGAAACTTACAGCTAGGTTTACAAATTTCAGATGAACATGCCTGGATGGAACTTCGAGTCAAATCGATGATTCGGTTCTCAACAATTTTTTTTTGTAATTTTGGCATGAATGGAGCAAATGAAGATACTTAAAAAAATCTAGCAGGTATTTGAATAGTAAAAACGACCCAGACACGTAACAATCTGAAGATTTAGAAAAACTAATCGCTCATTCGTGAATTTCGTTCTCTCTGCTTTATAATGCTTTATTATCTGAGTTTCTCTTCTGTAGTACATTGTATTGCAACCAAAATCCCTGCAGGAGACCTGCCATTGTTTCTTTTATAAGTACCTGCTGTTTGTTTTGATTCCGCTTTTGTGCCACCCTTATTTCAGTCGTTGGCTTATTCTACATTCACCAAATTTTATTGAAACATTAAATAAATTGTGTAACATACATAATATTATAAAGATTTGGAAGTCTGGGTATTTCTTTTCTCAATATGCTCTTTTAAAGATTTACTTTTGGGAAATATTCAAGTTTCAAGCTTTATTTTTATTCATTGAAATAATATACTAAATCGTTCCATGTTCATGCAACATAAATAAAAAGGCAATACTAACTTATAACGTACATCACACTAATATTATAAATGCGAAAGTTTGGATGGATAGATGTATGGATGGATGGATGTTTGTTACCTATTCACGCCAAAACTACTGAACGGATCGGACAAAAATTTTGCATACAGATATTTCTAACGATTCCATAAATCAGTTACCGTGGGATAGAAATCACCTTTAAACGTTTCCATAGAAAAATGCGTGCGAAGCCGCGGGCATAAACTAGTTTTGTTTATATATTTTTTTTGGTCTCTGATTACATCCGTTTAAAATGCGACCCTAAGGTTTATTTTTGTATCAGCATGTAAAATTGCGCTGAATCATGTCACCCATCTTTTTGAGTACGGTTAGGAACAAGCTTAAGCATTTTCAAACGTAGGTACACTTTTAATCCTATAAGGGCCGTCCCATTATCATTAAGCTATGAGTACTCTGTACAACATATCGAAGAAAGGTTTGGGTTCCGGCACCTACATAATTAATATTCTATGAAACCCTCTCTTTTAGCTAAAGCGTTTTTGGATTTACGCTGATGACCAAACAACTGGGTGTTTTTGGCTGTATTTTCACTGGACAGTGCCCACCGTTATTTATATTTTATCCATAACTAGACGATCGCCTCGCGATTTCACCCGCGTAGTTCCCGTTCCCGTGGGAATTCCGGGATAAAATATAGCCAATGTCACTCCCTGAAAAGTAAGCTTCCGAACGGTGAAAGAATCTTTCAAATCTGTCCTGTAGTTTCGGAGCCTATTCAATACAAACAAACAAACAAACCTTTCCTCTTTATAATATTAGTATAGATATAATCTTATGGCGCTTGCACACCAAAGTCGGCGACATAGCCCGGCGGGATTGTGCGACTTTTCAGTGACATTGTAGTGCGTAGATAGTGCTTTGTTATCTTGTCGCTATCCCGCCGACTTTAATGTGTTGACCCCATTGCTTTACGTTAGTACCTACCTACTTACGTTAAGTAAATATACCTACGTCTTACAAAAATGTTGAGTACGCGTAGGTTCCTTTACCCCTCATTTCAAAACTCCCAAATTTTCTTTATGGTGTAATTAAAATACCTCCTAAAACAGATGAAGGAATCGTAAGACCTGATCCATAAGAGATTAATACTTAGGCTTTTTATTCGACTTTAAACTTTTTATCTCTTCATAATCCATTTCAATTAAAAGTTGAGTGCTTTAATATCAATGTAACTTGATTAGTTAGAAAGTGGATTAAAGAATTGACGACTGAAAACTGGCTTTAGAATAAAATAGTAGGTAGAAAAGCTACCTACTATTTGGGTCTATGTTTTAGGATATTATTATAAATATTCAGTCGGTCAACCGATTAGTAAGATTTCAGTAAGTTATTTTTAACCGACATAAAATGTAGGAGGTTCGAACAGAAGATCGCCTTGCGGTTTCACCCGCGTAGTTCCCGTACCCGTGAGAATTCCGGAATAAAATATAGCCTATGTCACTCCCTGAACAGTAAGCTTCCTAACGGTGTAAGAATTTTTCAAATGGGTCCATTAGTTTCGGAGCCTATTCAATACAAACAAACAAACAATCAAATCTTTCCTCTTTATAATATTAGTATAGATGATCACTTGATCACGCATAACTTCTTACAGAGTTGTCCGATTTTGATAACTCTTTTTTTGGATAAAGGTAAACTTACATTAATTTAAGAACTTAGTTATTAAGGTTAAATAAAAAAGGTTTATTATTTTTTGCTTCTCAGATTTCCGGCGGTTTAATTTTTATTTAAAAAGCTATTATTACTTAATGTTATTGGTTTTAAAGTACCCACATTTAATAGAATTCTATGAATTTTCATAACTTCCCCAAAATTTACGACCTCGACTTAGATTTTAGCTACACGTAAAATAACAAACTATCACACTAATATTATAAATGCGTAAGTTTGGATGGATAGGGATGTTTGTTACTTCACGCCAAAATTTCTGAACGCATCGGGCTGAAATTTTGCAAAGATATAGTAATAATAGGTGGTCCTGAAACAAAACATACTTTCTGTTAAATAAATCTGTTCCCATGGGATAGAAATAAATAACTTATAAACTTTTCTATAGAAACAACGTTTGCGAAGCCGAGAGCAGAAACTAGTTGGAAATAAGGCTGAAATTCCAACACCATTCCGAATCAGCGATAATTTGAACTAACACTTTAAAGCATAAACATTGGTAGAATCAGAATTCGATCTATTGAGCCTGATTCTATCACAATTCCGACATAATCAGTAAACATTTAAACCTATCGACGCAAACACAATTTATCGGCATCTTGATTAGCGTTACGCAGCCTGTTTACTGAGCGGCATATCTCGACACCTCTATCGAAGGAACTCTTATTTCCTTGCGGAAAGGGGAGAAGTATACGCACAGTATATTAGGAATATTTATCAGTAGGCATCTCTATCCAAGTGCCGTAGCATAAGAATCGACCCCTCCAACTCATCTTGTTAATGTCGTATGAGTCGACTGCGGGAACCTACCAGAGGGACAGCTTCTCTTCTTAACACTCCAACTCAGCTTGTGGATGTCATATGAGTCGACTAAAGCAACCTACCAAAGGGACATCTTCTCTTTTTTAACACTCCAACTCAGCTTTTGGATGTCATATGAGTCGACTAAGGCAACCTACCAGAAGGACACCTTCTCTTTTTAACACTCCAACACAGCTTGTGAATGTCGTATGAGGCGATTAAGAAACCTACCAGAGGGACAGCTTCTCTTTTTAACACTCGAACTCAGCTTTTGGATGTCGTATGAGTCGATTAAGGGAACCTACCAGAGGAAGGGCAACAGCTTCTCTTTTTAACACCTATGCTGTGATCAAAATGCGCCTGCTAACTGTGGTTTTTATGGCAAAGTCCGATTGTTTGGGGAAAGCTCGTTCAGCTGCGAACGCATGATGTGTGCTGATGTGGTCGATTAAGTACTTATACCGTAATTGATTCTAAGTGAAGGAAGGTAAACTCTATCTGAGCGATGTACCATGAAGTTGGTATCTTAACACCTCTGTCATCTTAGGATAGGGGACATTTCGTCCGTCCACAATCTGGCTCAGGGATGAGATGTCCACATTCTGAAATACCAGTTATCCTTTGAATGAAAGAGGACAACTCGTCCACAAGGCGATATTGCGGAGTAAACGCCCAGGGTTGATAAATACCTAGAATCTTAATAACTTTTGATGTACCTTTGACCACCACTGTCCAACACATAGACATTCATTCTTCAGCTCTGTTTATCTTATTGTAGCCTCAAACAATAAGCTTGGCCCTTACAGCAAGCAAATACAATAAAATACTTTCTCCAGCAAAAATAAACTCCATTTACCTACTGTATTATTTTCTGCTTTGTACATTTTTATCCATGCACCACACCGTGTTATTGTGAGCTCAACTACTGTTTCCATTGTTCCATTGTAACGAGGAACGCTGAAGGCTGGCCCGAATGATAATAGCCTGATTAAGAAAGGTCACGTCTGTACTAACTCGTGGTGAAAAATACAAACAGAAACAAGCGTAATGCTTTCTGGGAATTCAGCCTAATTTTTCAGACATTTTGCTATTTTTGCCGCGATTTTAAGAGCTTCTCGGCACGGTTGTTACTGTGAAAATAGAACACATTTTGTAATATTTTTTTTTGTGTAAAATGTAATGTTACCATATTATACGAGAACATCAGTGAAATGTAGGAAAATGAGAGATCGTAAAAGCCTATTTCACTCAAAGCTCATAGATAAAGGTGTTTAGAAGCTGTGTTGTTATGCATATTCAACCAAATACTTGATTGATTCTAATTAATTACTTCTTGATAATATTTAACAGGCAATTAAAGTATTACTGGCCTTTGCTCAGCAGTGGAATGAACAAGGCTAATAATAATAATACATTAGAGATGTAGAATAGTTTTATTATATTTTATTTTCAGAAGTAAAAAATATATTTTGATACGAAATTATATAAATTAGATGATATTTAAAATAATATACAGGGTGGTTTTTTGAGAAGGGTGGTGAAGGCCAAGTCCGAAACCACGAGAGTTAGAGAAAAGTTGTGAAAGGAGTCATGCCCTCGATTGATAAGAAAACAATAACGCGTGGTTTCGGTCTTACTTACTTTGGACAAAAAACCAGCCTGTATATTCCTGTAGAGCCTGTATTTGACAAGAAAATTAAAATCAACTGAAACAATGAAACTTTACTGAGAAGCTTCCTCCAATATTATTTAAAATCTGTACCAGCAATAAAACGTATAGAATAGACCATTTGAGTTTTATAGGCCTTTAGCTAATTAGTTACGAATTTTCTTCATAAAAATAACAATTAACAGGACCAATCCCATCATCATTACAACACTATTGGGACATTCAATGGCTAATAAACGAAATTGCTCGTAATTTATCACAGAATTTAATTACTGGAAATCTTTTAGCGCTTTTACCGCGGTTACACCCACACCCTTCGATGACAGGGACCATAGAACTTAGAAAATAGTAGACAAGTTCAAAGACAGTAGTGCTGGGCGTACATTTTGCTATGACTTTCGCCAATGAGGCAATCAATACCCACACCCTGTTTAGATATCGAGTCAGCTATAGGGTTTAGGAAATAGTAGACAGTTCAACGCAAGGTGGAGTAAAAATTGGACTACTAAGAAATTTCTAGAAGCGACATTAATTGCACTGAAAATACAAGATCGTGGTGCGGTACCTAAGTATCAAAAATTTCACGATGTTACGTGTAATGTTTTTATAGTTAAATTAATTAGAGTAGCTGTTTTTTTCTGTTAGTTACCCTCAACACAGAATAACCATATAGGCAGACAGTAATATGACAGAACTCTGAAGTTTTCACAACTTTACGATATTTTAATGTTTTCTTTTTTCCATGGTTTCCCCAGAATTTTAATTACGCCATCGCCACTTTGTGACGCATTCGCCATGTCATGGCGTTTCATTAGCGCTGTAAACAATTTTAATCGCCCGGTGTGGACACACCCTGTAGACAAACTTGGCAAGCGTTGTTCTATTTTCAGCGGCTTTTTTTGTTTTATTGTTGTATAAACTTTAGTTTAGATAGAAGTGAATTTATGGTTAGGAGCTAAAACAATGCAGGCTCTGGGGACAGGTTACGTTATTTTTTTTTGTTCGAAGTAAGAAAATACTACAAACGCCTAACTATTTTTAGTAAGTAATTACCAATCACGCAACACGAATCAATTGGTTCAGTTATCAAAATGTTAGCGGAGTCATGGAGTATCTACAGGCTAAGTACAAAATCTGACCTCTCCCCGGTCAGCGAATAGGAATCATCCGAATAGAGAGTGCACCTGTGTTTGCTCACACACTTGTGCACTATAATGTGTCCTGCGCACACGCTAGTCTCCGTTGAGACAGGCCGCGGCGAAATTCTGCTAGAAGGACATTATTATCATCAAATCTGTGATCAGAATAGTACATTGTACACCTAGGCGAGAAAGTGCCCAATTCCTATCGAGTGTGTCATTTGAGGCACGAGGCGAAGCCGTGGGCCTTAAAACACACGAGGTAGGAATCGCACTTTCTCCCGAGTGATACATAGTGCTTTATACTATACCTTCGAGGAAAATCATAATTTTAGAATCTTCAAAATCACTCGAGTAAATTCAAATTGTAAACTCAAATCTAAAAATAAATACGCGTACGTGCGATTTTCGTCATGGTTCTTTTTTTGAATTATTGTGCCGAATACGGATAAGGCGATATCATATGGCGGATTCGGAGTGAAAACTTTTTGTCGTTTGACCGAACGAAAATAACCATAGCTACCGGCCGATCTTTTAGGAAATTAAAAAAAAATAACACGTTAGAAATGGATTTCCATACACTTTCTCCTCCCGCTAAAACACGTGAGAAATAAAATTCCATAGAGTTTTTCCTCCCGGTTTCCTATAGGCCTGCAAAGACATACTTTCTATTCTATAAATGGAAAAGGAATAGGCTACTTTCCGAGCAGGTGTAGTATAAAAGTATTTTTTGACTGTACCAACATGTAACTGCAATCAAATTTTGTTTCTATCACACTCAAAATATTTGAACACAAATTCTGCAAAATTGCAAAGCTGTCTCTGCAAAAGCTTTTGACTTCAAGCTACAGGGTGCCTCATTAGCCTAATATATCGCTTCATTTCGATTGATTTATTTGTACGATATTATTATGTGAAGTCTTCATACATCGCCGCCCCCTGGTGTCCATATTAGCATTCGAGTGTGGGAAGTATTGTACTTTGAACATGTTATCATCTTGCGTAGGTTTCACTACAATAGGATTTTGGCATGATTATTTTGATGTGATAGATCTAAAGTAGTTTGCGTTCGAGATCTAGCTTTGTAAAGTGAAATTGCAAATGATACCTCCATTCTCATAGGTATATAATACTGCAATTTATTTCATTATTAAGTAACAAAAATGCAACTTACTGACTAAAGTTATTCATTGTTAAATAATAAAGTAAACTTGCAAATAAGGCATGTTTTATATACCTGAAAATATTGTTTATTATCGTAAAAACACGATCAATTTTCAGTTTATTTCAGAGTCAGACAGTCAATTATTAGCCTCTATTTACTTCTTATAAATGAAGCATAAAGCTAATAAAATATTTTGTTACTAGAGTAAGTTAAGATGGATTCATCTTGTCGATTTTATTTTATTTGTATCTATTCTCGTAAACAGGCATTATCGTTTTTAGGGTCGTAAGATATTGGATCGTAAAACCGGCATAAAATAACTGTTGATCCCTTAGTCCAGGGTAAAATCTCTGTAAAACTGATAAATAAAACGGTTATTACCTAGATCATAGTTCGTTAGGTTTACGATAGACGCACTATTGTTAGATAAATAACGCTTTCAAATTAACAATACTTTGTTATTGAATTCTACATATCTACATAAATACTAGCTTATGTCCGCGGCTTTGGAAACGTTTTTCGTGATAAAAACGTTAATTGTTTCCTAGCTTTAGAAGCGATGTGGCACAGTCGAAGATGTTTACCACATTTTAATTGTGTGTGCGTGGGGCGAAAAAAGTCGTCAAAGATTGTTTGATTCTCATCATACATTCTGGAAGTTAGGAGGTTGCAACAGCATCCTCTCAGAACCAGTGTCCCCGGATGCCAGGGCGCTGATAGAAAAATATCGTGCAGTTCTTAAAGAAAGATCACTATCGGATTATTTATGTAAGACTTAATTCTTATGGGTGACATAATTATTTAAAGCCCTGTATAAAAAATATAAAAATTAAAAAAAATATTTCCATTTATAAAAATGGTCAATCGAAAATTTAAATTCAGTTTATACAAACGAGCATATGTTATGGTCCAATAAAACCACAAAATATCGTTTGGAATCATAGAGTTCGAAATCAATGACCACGGCTCGCAAGGGGCCGGAAAGAATAGCTCGTAAAGGGTAAACCTACCAAACAGAAAGCAGTAGGTGCAAATGGGCAGAAAGCATGACCTTATAAATAGGGACCCAAACTTCATACGGCCCATTTCACACTCTAATCTTTAATCTATGGCCATCGCGTTAGAGCTAGTAACCTCTTTTGAGTTTAAATTGGTATCAACGGTATCAAAGACTAATTCTAAGACTACTGGAGTAGTGTCCTAATGCAGCGTCAAACACTGTTTGATGCTCTTTTGTTTGTTTACAGTTCTCCATTTTGTAAGGCGCGCTCTCTACCAACCATTTTTGCTCTGAGCCTTCTGCGGTATGCAAACGGTAAACAAGATGTAAGTAAGACAAAAAAAAAATACTGAAATATATTCTTTTTCTGCAACGGTTCTGTACTTTTAATATAAAGTGGAATCTAAGGTAGATACTAACCTAATTTTCCTTTGACCCTTCTGCTATTTGGGTGGGTGGAAAAAAATACTGGCCACCTAGAAAAAAATAAAATTTCTCTCATCGAACGGAAAATTTACAATAACTACATATTTTTAACGCATTTGACGAATTTACTTTCAATGTATGGAGTATACAAAAATGTGATGAATTTACTTTGTGGCAGATGTACAACAACTCAAAATTCATAAATTTTTCGTATGGCAGCAAAACCAGCCAGTATTTTTTCCCCTCTTGCCGCTCGCATACATTTACCATAGGAGGTGACTAGCTCTCGTGCGTGTTCTATAAGACCAATCGCCGCAAAGTAACGGGTCGACTGAAGCGTCCCTGAATTAATTAATCCATCTTCAGTTCACCTAATGGACTTTTGTTGTGATTCGTCCATTGGAGATATTAGGATCAGGGATCGGAGGGCTTGATGTGTTTACACTGCGGCGCAGTGGACGCAACGACGCAGCCCAATTTTCGTAACTAATGTAGCGTCTGTACTTTACATGCAGTTGTATACAGGGTGCCACGGAAAGCATGTACTAAGCCGAAAGGGGGTGATTCGGGACCAAAAAGGATATACTTGTGAAAAATGTTTTTTTGAATTTCTAATATTTTTTTGCAAAATAATACAGTCTTTTCCTTTCGATTCGTATTCTTTTACACACTCTCAATACAAAATATTTAGCAAATGTTTTTTGTTAATTTTTTTTCAGCAAAACCAACTTTTTGGCATGATTAAATTATAAAAAAAATGTAAGTCCTTTGAAATTGACCCCCTTTTGGCTTAGTACACCATTTCCGTGGCACCCTGTATAAGCCCCAATCAAATGTTGGTTAACTCGTAAAATATTAGGTTTCTTAAAAAAGACAGTCCGATTGAATTTGTCTACTCAGAGAAACAAAACCAATGAGTCGCTTTCCAAAAAAGTACCTTTGAATTAATAAATGGCGGGGATCTTTCGCGGGTAGGGAAGAGAATTATCTCTTCGCTGATTGAAATAACTCAATGGGATTTCATGTCCAAATAAACACGGACTATGAAGGGTCTGTGCCACTTTAATTTGACGGTCCCTAGTAAACAACGCCTTCTTTTTTCAATATTTTTAGTTTTATTTTTATGTTATTATATTACTCTCAATATATGTAAGTAGATACTTTAATCAACAAAGAAAATTACACGCTAAGATTTTTTTTAAGAACCTGACTCATTTGCATGATTTTTTCTAATGTGGTTTGTTTCTGGAGGGAAATCGCCACTTCCTTTTTAGATCGAAGTTTTTTATAAACCCATCCAAAATTTGGACAATCCGCGCGTCCGTTCGACTCCGGGGCAAGCGCACCTGTTTTGAGTAATTACTGCCTATTGATATACGATAATGGTCTGCAATTTACTTGACATGTTCTGTGATTACACTTATTGATAGTGCAAATGTTAGACTTTTGTTCATATAAATATGAAAATACGGTTGTTTTTATAATCAAGAGTATATTACAAATTTTATCTACAGATTATGAAAACAGAGTTGAAATTTCAATTTTTGCGACTCAAAAACCTGAGTTACAGCGAAAGTTTGCTAAGACAAACATACCAGTCGGTCTTTCCTTATTAAGTTAGCTCAAACAGTGTACTGTAGGGCTAAACCTACCTTCACAAGGTAGGTTAACTTTCTAAATTTGCTTTGCCCTACAGTACACTGTTTGAGCTAACTTAATAAGGAAAGACCGATTGGTATATCATAATAATAATAATAATGAGTTTATTTTGAAACTTCTAAAAACTAAATTATTACATGCTTACTTAAAACTACAATTTTGACAATGTATGTAGGTACCTACTTGAAAGTATGCAAAAGAGAATGTAGGTAGGTAACAATTATGTGACAACTAACAAAGATCTTGATCTACACACAAGGATTCCCTGTGTCGTGCAGACCAATACAACAGTCAGAATGGATAAATGTAGTCATTAACAGTGTTCTCGTTATCTTCTTATTTCAACAATAAAACTAAAAACTAATTAATAATCAATGTGGATGAGTGGGTGGATAAGTAATACCTGATAATGATTTTCAGACATTTGATAGGTTTACTCGTAGTTAGCTAAAACAAAAAATAATAATAAAAATAGTAATAGCAATAATAGTAAAAAAGATTAAATTTGTATAGAAATCAGCTTAAATGGTACTATACCTGTAAAATACTACGTAGGTAAGTTATTAAGAGTGAAGTAAGTTACGGAAAAGGAAGTTAAGGCGAAGTGATGGTATGTTAGCCAATGATATTTCTGAAACCTCCTGCTCTAATGGTCCTCAAGTTTCGCATTTCCCTATTGTAGACCTGACAAGGGGAAGTCGAGTCCAACCACTTTTTGTAGCTCGTTTATTTCCAATTTGCAATAGCTATTTGTAACGTTTCGATGGGATCGCAAGAGAAATGACGGCGCTTTGCGGAAACCTTTGGGAGTTTTTGTGTAGGCTTTTTAGGAGAATGTTGGAACGATGAGAGAACAAAAGGTGCACTTGAGGAATGATAATGTTTTATTTACTTACTTAAGTAATTTTTAAATCGTTTTGTATACTTATAAAATTATAAATATTTCCAGGCAACTAGACACTACTTCTTTTTGGGTGCCCTAACTGGGAAAAACAGGTGCCGCAAATATGGTGCCGTAAAAATTGGTGCCCTAAATGGGAATACTCCAATAACTCAGTTTCCAACAGTCTGCAGTTCGCTCAATTGTTTCAATTGTAAATCTAGTATTTCTATTTTGTTTCTATTATTTGATTGTGTTTTTTTTAGTAAAGATACCTAATTCAACTTTGAAAATCGGTCAGGATTCTCTATAAAATGGTTTATGATATTTTATAAGATTAGCAACTAATTGAATGTACTAACAGGGCTGACGTAGTCAGTGTTTGGCTAAAAGCCCTTTAAATATATAAGATTTAAATAAATAAATAATAAATAACTTTGAAAATAAAATAGACAGTTTAAGGCATCAATCTAAACAATTTTTTTAAATTAAATTCAGAAACTCTTAAAAAAATAATCTGTTAAAATCAGCTTCATTGGCGCAATCGGTGCGGAAAGTTGAGCGCTACTCAGCTTACTTATATATAATAAACGTTACTTATATTTATTTTATCTGAGTGTGTTAATTTATAAATAATTCCTCATTGAGTAAACCAGCTATAGTATAACTAAAAGCTAAATCTAACCCACCAGTTGTCGGTTAGATTTAGCTTCTTGCAACCTTGTCAGGTCTGCGAGATACTCCAATCACGCTCAAAACGCTCCCACATACTCGTAGTAATCCAGTTCGCATCGAGCGATCGGCGTTTATCTCAATAATACCTAATTAAATTAGGCATTGACTTAGGTTTATATAGGATAACGACAAGCGTTAACTTAGGTTTGTATCCTCATTAACAGGACGTGCCTACATTAACACATAGACTACGTACGTCAATCGGATCAAAGCTATAATTTTCGATAGATGATCTCATTTATATAATTTAGTATAGTTTAAATGAAATCGAATTATATCGCAATAATTTTTGACTTCGACGGGACTTGAACCCGCGTCCTCCCCTCAGTACGGGAATGTGATAACCAACTACACCACGAAGTCAAGTGACGTCAGAGTCAAAAATCTTTGCGATTTTCTACGGACTCAAGCGCCGTTAGCTCCACCTACAGGGGAAACATTGAAGTTTATCCAATCCTGTTCAAAGACTTAAGTTACGTTCAGTTCGCTGATTTCGCTGACGACCTCGGTGGCGCGGCGGGCGAAGGTCCGCCTGCGGCGCGGGAGGTTGCGGGTTCGATTCCCGCCTTGGGACAAATGTTTGTACGATCTACAAATATTTGTTCCGGGTGTTCTGGTCTTTTCTATGTATAATAAAAAATATCTATCCATGTAATGTATTATATTATGTATATCAGTCACCTAGTACCCATAACACAAGCTCTGCTTAGCTTGGGGCTAGATGATGCTGTGTGGATTGTCCAGCATTATTTATATATATTTATTTATTTCTTAGAAATTAGAAATTATCCAGAGTGCGAGACTTACGCACCACATATAACGCACAATATAACAAAACCTTAGTTTTAATATAGTTTATTGAATTTTAAACTATGTTGTGTCCGACTATTATTAGCGTATATATTAGAACCTGCTTAGATAAGTTAACTTTAAGAATGCTTTATGTATACGCTATTGGCGTTCATCACATCACATCACACTAATATTATAAATGCGAAAGTTTGGATGGATGGATGTATGGATGGATGTTTGTTACCTCTTCACGCCAAAACTACTGAACGGATCGGGCTGAAATGTTGTATACAGATAATTATAATCTTGGAATCAAACATAGGCTACTTTTTATCCCATTAATCAGTTCCCATTGGATAGAAATCACCTATTAACGTTTCCATAGAAACAACGCGTGCGAAGCCGCGCAGAAGCTAGTTTTTAATAAATTGAGAAATTAATTTTGTATATTACCTAGTTCGACTCTAGCGCATTCACTGCCAAGCTTAAGCAATGCTACTCGAAGGGGGTCGGTGGCAGTTAAGGTATTAAACCGGGTACTGACCGTTAGTCACCATTTGCAGCGAGCATGATACATAATACTATAAATAGATAGAAAATACTTTTATTGTACACTTAAAACTAAAAAAACAATTGATCCATATCAATACCAGTCGGAAGCGTCCCCAAGACTCTGGCTGCATCGCCACGCTGTATGGCAATGCTGATACGCTGCGCCAGATACTCACCAGCTCTCGGGTCGCTTCGACCAGACGCTCAGATAATTTTTTTAAAACCCGAAGAGCCTCGGAACCCCACGCACGTAGGTTCTCGACTCCAAGGGGAGCAAATGTGTAGGCTCTGCTGAGACCTGCATATTTGCGCCTCTTGAGATCTTCGGCCAAATCTACCGCCGCACCCGCCCTCACGGATGTCCTACCTGTAGATTGTTTGCAACAGTCTGCGAATAAAGGCTTCTGCCATGTTAGAAAGATAACCTGGTATGGATAGGATCGTCGGATATTACATGGGCTAAGATCTGTGAGCATCTGTTATGGTACCTACTACTTTAAAAAAAATGTTTACTAGGTAGGTACTCAAAAATAAAAGAATAGCTTCAATAAAATTACAAAAAAACATACATACCTACACCTATTCCTATAAATTTATAAATATATACACGTATATCTCGCGAAGAACCGACAACCGCTGGGGCACGGTAATATTATCCAACAGTATTTGGACTCGGCCGTATCTTTGAAATAAATGCCTACAGCCGCGCGGTAGGTAAACATGCGATAGGGCTGCCCGCCTCCACCATTTTAATTACATTTGCCTACTTTGTGTTTCCATTTAGTTTTGTGATTGTAAATATAGGAAGGTACTTTTTTTATATAAACAAATAAAATACTTTGTGAATTGAATGGGAAGTGTTCAATAAAAATGCGTGTTGTTTTTTGATTGGTAGATTTAATTAAAAAACCTGTTTATGTTTGAATAACAAATCGGTCTTATAAATTTGCGACCGAAAAATATTTGCGCCTCGACTGAGACGTACCTACAAAATGCTTTATTATTAAATTTTAGGAGATTTTTTTGGAGAAAAAGGAATATCTTTTACTTGGTTATAGATACCTGCAGCTACTTTATTAAATATGTACCTGAACTTATTTTTAGAGAAAAAATCGCGCGGTTATTGTTAAAAAAACATCACACCATCCGTTCGTCACTGCGGCACACCCGCGACTGTCTGCATGCTGAGCGCATGCCGAGATCGAAGCGCGTAGGTATAGCTCGCGTTTCGCCCGTTTGTATGAAGTCGGATTACTTATAGGATAATATTACCTTGGCTGGGGTAAACGTGTTCTTGAGTGGAGACCACGACTCGCCAAACTTAGTGTAGTTTGCCCTCCGGCCAGGTGGGATGACGATCTGCGAAAGACTGCAGGCAGATGCTGGATGCGGCAAGCTGTAGACTCTCTGTGTAACACGTTATATTTCAGCAGACACAGCTAACTTATGGCAAGCGGAATGATGATTGCAGTTGAGACTCATTCTGGCATACTGAGGTCCTTTGGCATTAGAATACAATTACGAATATGTCACCGAGTATCAGGAAGATTCTAGAGAGTTTAGGCATCGTGGGAAATGATGATTATTACCAACCGTCACCCAATCCATTCGGCCTCCTTAGGAGCTAAGGAGACCGAAAGGATTGGGTGACGGTTGGTCCAGCTAAAGCATAGGTGGACAGAATTGCAAATTATCATAATCTTAGCCTTAACATTCACTGCTACACTCGCCTCGAAACGACGCCACGAATAGCGAGCTTAAAGCTCTGTTCATATAAATCCAATACCGTTACCACACAACACTGAAACGTGCTCTCAAATATGGGCTTAAACTCCTTATCTTTAACACTTAACAGGGACAAAATGGCTTCCCACAGTGGTTCCCCAATTCAAACGAGTGGTCCATGAGCTAGTCTGTCACCTGGTGTCGTCAATATAAAATGCATGTAAATGTTACGAGTTGAAACCCTTATTTTAATGAACATGTTTGTGCTGTGTTGCAAAAAGGTTTAGTTTGCAAAAACTATTTGAATTAACATTTTAATTCAATTAAGAATTTTACAACCAACCATAACATCTAACCATTTTCCTTATCAAAGCAAGCATACAGCCATAATGAAGCACCCCATAAGCCCAAGACGCTGAAATTACATCACAAATTAAGACTCCATCAGGATATTACCACGTATCAGAGATCTTTATGCAGAGCGCGCCAATTATCGCGAACATCAAACCGCGTATGATAATCAGAGTAGTCAATTGAACCCGAACTCGTCACAACTTGGGCTTATCTGCGGTAACGAGGTAACGATTGTAACGCGACGAGGTGAGACCGGATCGGGAAGGAAATTAAACTTTTCTTTCTTTTATGGATAAAAAAATATTAATGCTCTATTAGTACCAATGGTATGTTTTATCATCGTAGTATTGGATTGTGGAATATCGAGGTTTCTTTTGTCTCGTAAATGATAAGAAGATATCCAAATGCATTGTTCTATTTAAAACTATACTAACATTTATCTATAAGACGAGTGTGAGCACCAACCTACTGTGGTTTAATGGTGCAACATTGATAAACACTGTATTCCTTCTAAATAATAAATATTCTATTCTATGTTATTAGTAAGTTACAAAAAACCTACATAATCAGATGACCTGCACGCACGGGCACATATGTATCTGCGTGCCTTGCTAGCGGGATAACGTACAAGGCGCGCAGAGAACTTGCTAGGTCCGACCGAGTCAATGAGTAATATTTAGCTAAAGATGTGCAGAGCGCACCGCAAACCGCGTATAATAAATCAGAGTAGTCAATTGAACCCGAACTCGTCACAAGTTGGTCTTATCTCCGGTAACGGGGGTGATTGTAACACGACGAGGTAGGAACTAATCGGGAAATCCCATTTGCTTTAAATTTACACTCAACTGTGTTATAAGCTTTCGGTCTGAGTAAAATCTAAATGCAACTTTTGAACCTAACGATCGCTTAGCCAAACACTGGAAATAAGTGCTGGTTATCCTTGGTCGGTTTTCAAATTTAAGTCGGACGCATTATATCTTATACCTACCCAAGCCGATCGAACCGAAAAAATATTGAATAAATCGAATAGAAACAAATGAATTCTATCGATACTCTTTTCTTGGCGGGAAAAAAATTGCGGTGAGTATTAAAAACTCATTTTTTGGCTTAACCAACAGTGCTAACTATAACACTATGGTTGCTCATGACGCTCATACAGAACTACCATCCCATGTGGCTTCGGCCCATCCCTGCGAGTCGCGCCGCGGAGGCTAAGCTAATTAATGCCCTACTTATTTACACTTTGGGTACCCACGACTGACAAGCAAATCTCAACAATTCCGAAACACAGACCAAAGGTCCCTTCTATATCCGACTATCCTATCATAATTGAAACAAAACATCAACCTTCCCTTTCTCGTGTCGGCTGTACTAAATGAACCTTACCTACGTACAAGTAAAACGAGTCGAGGGCGGCGCCGATAACCGATCTCCAACGTCATTAGTTAATGTTGCGGCCAGCTCTAGATCTAATCAGGCGATTTGCTCACAGGACTGATTATTGTGGACTCGTTCCCGCTATGAAGTTGTTAATGATTTTATCAAAGGAAAGTATGGAAACACGTTGGAGTTGACAGCAAATTTTTTAAGAATTAATTAGTTAATGTTGCGGCCAGCTCTAGATCTAATCAGGCGATTTGCTCACAGGACTGATTATTGTGGACTCGTTCCCGCTATGAAGATGTTAATGATTTTATCAAAGGAAAGTGTGGAGACACGTTGGAGTTGACAGCAAATTTTTAAGAATTAAAAAGTTAATGTTGCGGCCAGCTCTAGATCTAATCAGGCGATTTGCTCACACACACGCTGGACTGATTATTGTGGACTCATTCCCGCTATGGAGTTGTTAATGATTTTATCAGGGTAAAGTTGTAGCATAGCAGCTAGCAGCAAGCCGAAGCCGAAGAATTGCTTCCAGAACAGCTGCAGCGCGCCCACCACTGTTGATACAAACTGGTGACACAAAGTGCTAAGGGATGGAATGCTACACCAAACCAGTCGGAAGCCATGGCCGCATTGGTAGGATGTTAGGTAGGCGACGAGGTTGGCGGGCTGCGGGCTTAGAATGCAGCTTCGTATCGCGTGAATGCAACTAGCACAGCACAACATCATCCCTTAGGTACCACACATCGATCTAAGTAAAAAGGGTAGATGGAGGTACAAGCTTCTCGAAAGTGGAAGGCTCAAATTAAGTGCGATTAGGTCTACCCACCTCAGTCTTAGTCGAACCGGCGTTCGTGTTATGCGTGCTCTGCTACGACATATTTTAATGTGGTTTATTGACTTAAAGACTACAGTAATACCTTCATGGTTGTTCATTAAAATGATTGCACGAGATTGGAAATGTACCTGTGAGCAAGTGTTTTCGTGTAGTTGTAACACAGGCCTGTTGTTGAGTAAGCGCTGGCGCTGGGAAAACGTACCATATCTCCAGATTTTACTTAGATCTATGGTATCACCTGATAAACTTACCTATCTTACTAACCAAAGTCATAAGATAAAGTTTGATCTATCACTATTCCTCGATATGTACAAGCTCAGCCTAATGAGAAATCACATAAATAATGCCCAACTAATTAAGCAAAGCAATTATGCACGTCGTATCTTCAATTATTTTATGAACAAAGAAAATTACAATTAATGAACAGTAGCAAACAGCAATTACCTTTGTATCTTCTAGGTTAGTTAGGTTCGCCTTTATGTAATTGCTGCAAACAAACACTATATTTTCTTTAAATGCTAGCTTATAACCGAAGCGCGCGATTCGCGTATTTTTTGCGGCCTCGCATCGCGTTCGTATTTTGCCTCGTTCCCGTATTTTGTAGATTTTTTGTCCCGCAACGAAGGGTTTATAAGGTGTGCGTGATTCGCGCGCGAGTGTGGAGGGCCTTGGCAGTTTTACCGTGATTCGCACCGCGATCCGCGCCGCGATATCACGAGTGTGAAGAGGCTTATAGACATAACTAACTCTCGGCGATGACTTTCCTCGTCGCTTTCTACCCGCTTCGATGCTATCACTGATCATTACCGGACACGATAACGCCCGTGGTACATCTCTTAGGTTGAACAACTCTATTACTGGGCTTTATTACGTCGCATAAAAGAGCGCTTTCAAGTTCTTGGTGCTGAATTTATTCTATCGCTGTTTGGAATGATCGAACAGTGGCATTAATATGAGGAAATTTCTTATATCGGTTTGTGTAGGTAGCTATTCGTAACAAGTGACTAAAAAGTTTTACACGGGCCTAGTGTATAGCTTGACGGCTTTGGTGGCGTTTTTTTATCCTGTTCGTTCATCACATCACACTATTTTAAGTACGAAAGTTTCGATGCTAGATGTTAAGACATCATAGGTCTAGATGTTCCTCTTCACGCTTTAACTAATAAACGGATCGCCCCGAATGAAAATATATAGGTACTTTTCTCGAAAAAAAGCATTCACTGGTTCCTTAGGTGGTTTTTTTACGCGCCGTACTTTAAACTAAATGCACACTCTCCAAGCCATAGAAATCTAATTTTAGAATTATTTACATTAAATTAAATGAAACATCAGAACACATGCACACTTCGTCGTCGGAATTCATTTCGATACCTTCTGTTTCCTCTCTTTTCTAGTGCTTCATAATCATTAATTGAACAGTAAAAAACCGCATATTCCAATAAAAAATAACCTGCTCCTAGTGCTCCTATAAAACGGTTGCATAACTACAAGCCTTAGGTGTCGGTAAAAGAGATTTTACTGCTTCCATTTTAAACAGCAATTGCATGAAACCATTTTGAATTTCTAGATTCTAAATTAATTCTGCCGTTAGTCTGTTCCATTTGACGGTCAAGCAAGAGTATATCATGTAACGCCGACCGATCTCATAGCTCTTGGAAAATAGCTAGGATCGTTTGTTATAAAAAATGTTTCAACCTACTTGAATTTCCCTAGTTTCAGACAAAATATCAACCAACGGAGGGCCGTCTACATCTCCCGCAGAACCGATAACCGATTAGGAGTAAACGTGTTTTTGAGTGGGCACCGCGACTTGGCAAACGTAGCGTATGACGCTTTCGGCCAGGGGGGATAACGACCTGCGAAGACTGCTGGAGGCTGGCAGGTCGAGGAGGAGTCCATGATGGAGGATGACGAGTTTCAGACCAGCACGTGTTTTTTGACAGTTTGGAGAGTTCCGTGGGTTTAGAATTCAAGAAATTTTAGTAAGGAAGTTCTATTGAAAAGTTTAAACGTTTTATCGCAAAATTCCCAGTATGTCAGTGGCAGAGCAACTCAATTCAGGTGGGGTGGACAGGGGAATTATTCTCAAAAATTCAGTCTAAATCGACCGAATTCATAATACCGACTACAGGTTTGGCATAAAACGGCAGGATTTAGACTCCATCATTCACAATTGCAACCATTTTACTTCCTGAAACCTTTCGAGTGAGCAAGCTTCCATCTGCACTAGTACCACAGCGACGGGAATAAAACGAAACAATTAACACATTCCGTCCACAAATCTGGGAGCGCAAACCGACCGTTAATTTAAAGCACGGGTGGTATTTTAAATTACAAATGTGCTGCATTATAGCGAGCCACAGAATAGTGAAGATACAGAGAGATACCTATTTACCCTCCAGGGCAGGAAAATATTCGGGAAACAAGCCACCGGGGCGCCTTGGGGTCGAATCCCCTCTGAATAGAAATAGTTTCCGGCCCTCCAGAAATTACGAGCTCCGGGTCAACGGAATGAATTTTGATTTTGCTTTTTCTATCGAACCTACCGGATTATAGTACAATGTTACCCCAGCCTTGGGTACTTATGCAAACCCACCTGGCTCAGCTTGTATAAATTTGAATGTTTAGAAACCTCTACAATTTTTATCACATTGCGATTTTGATCCTCCTAAATTATTTTTCTTCATACAAAAGACTTTGCTTTTAAGGAATTTGTATTAAATAATTCCGTGAATAACGGAAAGGAAATTTCGTGAGTTGGGTAGATTTTTACTTTTGATTGTTTAATATTTATGAACGGTTCTTGCTAATGAGAGGCGGAGGAAGTAAAAATGGGAATTGGTAAGCGACCCCAAACTGTTCTTGAGGGTGTAAATTATACGGAAAATGAAACAAAATGTATTTGTTGAAAAGAGTTGCTTGAATCATCTTTGTACAAATAAAGGGTACCTATCTCCAGTACTTTATGACCCTCAAAACTGTGAAACTACATAAGAAAAATGTCGATGGTTCTTAGAGAAATATATCCTTAGAAATAACTATACTTATTGCACTAACTACTGAAAAAATATGAAGCGTTTTTGCAAAGACCGCCTTTACGTATTAGAAATGGTGCTCAAAACTAAATATACAGTATGTAATAAACAGTTCCCTCCGTATTGCCTAATCAGTGCCATTAAAATATTGTCTGAAATCAAGCAAAACTTTATTAATTTCGTAAAATTGTGAGATTTTATGTTTATGTGTATGCTGTGACATTTATCGTGCCATTAAACCAGTTGGTAAAGAATTAGCTGATATTTTTACTAGCTTTGTTTATGACTTGGCTTGCGTGTACTGAGGGAAGATAAAATGCTAGGTTTTATCACAGAAGAGCAATCCAGTAGAGTCACTCAAATGACTCTGAACCAAACTTTATCTTAAACTACCTCCAAGCCCAAAACGTGGTTGATGTGAATATTTTCAAACAATTTCTCTCTATTAAAGTTCTCTTTGATAATTTCGGTAAATTCATTGCGATGCAAGCTTCGAAAGGTTCATGAATTAACTGCAACAGAGTTACAGGGTCCACGTTTCCCCAAAAAACAAATGACGACACCAGACGATGCGGTTGTTTCTTTTCATCTCAAATGAAGCATTCAACTGGAATGAAAATATACCGAATGAGGTTCTATTAGTCGAATTAGAATAAGGTGATTTCAAAATGTATTTCTTGAATAGATTTTTTTAAGGTTTCAATTTAGTAAACGACTTCAAAAAAGGAGGAGGTTCTCAATTCGTCTATATGTTTTTAATTATTATTTATTTAAGAGAATTTGGTATCATGTTCATGATCTTTCTGATGGCTTTATGATGATGTCCTCCTAGTCGAATTTTCGGCCACGGCGGCCTCAGACATATTATAGTGCCCAAGTGTGTGTGCAAACACAGCTGCACTCTCTATTCCCTCACTCTCATAATCCGATGGGACGGCACACCGACACGACCGGGGAGAGGTAAGGCGCAGGACAATTTCTGAGGAACTGGGATGTAACACCGCAAATTTCCTAACTCAGGGCTGTCACTGTAAATTTTTCTTGCAAGAAAATCCCAATAACAACTTTGGCCCGACACAGGTTATGAACCTGGGACCTGATTATCTGTGGTTGAGGAAGCGTCCGCTTGACCAACGATAGTTTTATAACACAGCTACTGCTCAAAAATGCCTCATAGCAGTTGCGTATTCAAATACTCTATGTAATTGCCTCAATTAACTATTATAACCCAATATTTATTAGTAATAAAGATACAAAAAACACTGATTATTGTATGTTGCGTGACGTCATTTCTAAATTGGGAATAATATATATGTAGCTGCATTTTTATTGGTTGCTTGCGTGTTTGTAGTTTGCTAATTTTATTGGTGACTTTTATGAAAGCTTTTATTAATTGTTATGATATAAAAAGGCTAGGTATTTTTTTCTAGGCTTTGGGAAAAATTACGAGGGCTATATGTTCATGAAATTCATGAAAAGCTTTCCAACCTTGAAGCAATAAATCATGTGCCATGGTATTTGCCTACAAAGTTGTCAAGGTAGTAAATTTTCGCACAACATAAAATTTTACCAGAACATCGTAAAAAAATCTTTACGAGTAGGTGCCGCAGTGGGGTGAAGGATTTATTTCAACGAGGACAAAAAACCGTCAATTGTATATTGTGGAATTAATACTACTTATAAATTCGTCAATTAATTTGTAAATGCTTATTTTAATAGAATGACAAACCATCCTTCAAACTTTGAATTCAAAATACCAAAATGATTTTGAAATTACCATGGCAAGCTTATAAAAACCTGTTGGCCACCATCTTGTTGATTGTGATTGATTTGTACATAAAATAAACTAAAATATAGGAATTAAGGTGACCCTATACCTACTTTAATAATTGAGTTACTAAGATTCTATCTAAGAGGTCTATTTTAGTAAAAAACTCTAAAAGCTGGGTAGCTTTTAGATATTTATCAAGAATTAAAATAGAACATTTTTTTTTCATTAGACACAGAAAAAAATACAACTTCCTGCATAACGAAAGCAAGCATCCTGCATAACGAAAGCAAGCATCCTGCTTTCGCCCACGCCCCTAGAACACCCTGTAGTTTTTATGTTTCCGCAGGCAGTAATATATCGTTCAAGTGTGGGGATTTCTCATATTTTTATTACGCACAGCGTTAAAATGAAGATCGAATGTTGTAACCCTTGGTTATATTGCATTCTGTTAAGGGGCTTGCACACAACGGGAAGGGGTGATGTACCTTATTGTGAGCTCAATTTGGGCCAGATGCGCAGCCGTGTAGAGGCTCGACCAATACCAAGCTGGTCGTTTGCGGCCAATAGGCAATTGCTGGTTCTGGAGTCCGATCTAGTGTCTAGTGAATGTCTGGTGCAACGACGAGTGCGTTTCGTTTTGTCTGTATTTATAGGAAACAGCAATTATGTTATATATAAACTTAGTAAAATCTCATTGGGAAGCAGTAATCTTATTGACAAATTTATTCAAAATATTTGGGTTGGTTTTAAGGTTACTATCTATAATATAAAAATGAATCGCAAAATGTGTTGGTAAGCGCATAACTCAACAACGCCTGGACCAATTTCGCTAATTCTTTCTTTGTTGTGTTTGTTATTGTCAGGAGAAGGTTCTTATGAAAGAAAAAATTATGAAAGAAAGTTGGAAACATAAATTTCCACGGGGGCGAAGCCGCGGGGCGCAGCTAGTTATCTAATAGTTAGTGATTACAATACCAGATTTCCCGGAGTTATTATATTTCCAAACGTCGGATTAGTTACATCCAAGTATTTTATCTATACTTACTAATATTATAAAGAGGAAAGATTTGATTATTTGTTTGTTTGTATTGAATAGGCTCCGAAACTACTGGACCGATTTGAAAAATTCTTTCACCGTTAGGAAGCTTACTTTTCAGGGAGTGACATAGGCTATATTTTATCCCGGAATTCCCACGGGAACGGGAACTACGCGGGTGAAACCGCGAGGCGATCGTCTAGTAGTTAATAAAACGAAACTTAAATATTGTGCTACGGTGTCCAGAACAGAATACTTATTTTGAACATTTGGTCTTGGAGCAGCCCGTCTGATGAAGTTAATATGGTGTCGCTGTCTACGTCGTCGCAGTGCCTTTTTTTTGGTTTATTTTACATTCTCACATCTCACGCCTTGCTGTGTATCCGCTCCTTTATATTTGAGGGTATGACAGGATTCACGCACACGATTCCTATAAAGGGATTGGAAGGACTGTAAACATTCAAAATATTCATATTTATAGCTAAGAAGAAAGTAATGCCACCGGATCAAACTTTTTTATGTTCACGCGTGTTTTTAATTTCTAATCTAAGACTTTAAATCTTTTGAATCCCACAGCTGGACAAAAGGACTATAAGATATAAAAATAATTACCTTCTAACTATAATAATAATAGAGCACTTAAACTAATAATAATAATAAAACCCGAGAGCTGGTGAGTATCTGGCGCAAATGAAAAATGTGAAAAATGTTACAAAATTGATCCAGTAGTTAGTCAAGTGGTTGGCAAGTCTATCAATCAACTATATTCTTTTTACATTCTCACTCAATGTATCGGGGGCGGGAAAACTCATTTCCGGTCACGTGACTGACTTCCGTCCCACTGCGTAACACAACACAACCGAACTCATGTGACATTCAGACATAAGTACCTACTATTTTTTTCTATATTCATAATGTGAATGTGTTTAGCTCGTTTTATAGGTAGTAGGAAATAGAAAAATATTAAAGGCTACCGCGATTTTAATGAATTTCTTCACAACACTAATATTATAAACGCGAAAGTTTGGATGGATGGATAGATGGATGGATGGATGTTTGTTACCTCTTCACGTCAAAACTACTGAACGGATCGGGTTGAAATTTTGCATACAGGTAATTCTAATACTGAAATCAAACATAGGATATTTTTTATCCCATAAATCAGTCAGTAAAAATTACATTTAAACGTTTATAGAAACAACGCGTGCGAAGCCGCGGGCATAAACTAGTATTTAATATCTCACCCCGAATAATTAAACAAAACTCAGATTTTGGCGAATTTTAAACAGACTTTTATTGAAAACAGACACTAAAATCGGAATTTGAGACTTGCTTTCAGGTTTCGGGGGTATCTTTGATAGATTTTTTTCTTGGATTTTATCACAGAAGGTTTTGCGCGGAATCGTGAAAAATTAACTTTATCCTTAAGTTTTGCAATGCATTTCCACAAAGTTACGCCTGAATCTATGACTTAACCTACACTTATTATACAGGGTGCCACGGAAAGGAAGCCGAATGTTCGCCATTGCCATGTTTAACATCATTTTTCTTTTGTTTTAATTTCATGAAAATGGTTTTTCTGAAAAATCAAGCAAAAAACATTTGTGAAATATTTCGTAATGTTAAATGATGCAAGAATGCGTGTAACGTGATCAGGAATATTCATAGTATAATAGTATAGTATAATATAGTGAACAAGAATAGGAAGAAAAAAAACTTTATTTTTTGCATAAGACGTAAAAAAATTCGCAATTCAAAAAATCGTTATTCACAAGTGGATCCCCACGAGGTCCCACTTTCAGATTAGTACACCCTTTCTGTAGTACCCTGTATATGCTAAAGTTTAGATGTCACGAGAAAAAACTACTGAAAGGATCGGTCTTAAATTTTATTTTATTTTGACATATGTACTTACCTTATAATTAAATTTTTAATATTTCTGACATAATACTTAAGATAAACCTACTTCTAGGTGACGAATTGTGTATCTTTTTCTGTATCTTAACTAACAAAATGTTTACGAGAACTAAATGAATAATACAAAATTGTAAACCATTTATTTTATACCTAAGAACTCTAACCCAGAATGTTGCAACGCCCTTACAGGGTTCATATAGATTCTACCTAAAAATGTTAACACCTTGTAATGGACATGAATGCAATAAATAAATAAATAATTTTTTTATTGATGTAGGTACCTAGGTATCTAGGTTAGATCTGGAACACACATGGAATACACAAATTTTATTCCTTAGATCAGTTACCTACCATGGGAAATAAATAACCTTGAAACGTTTCCATAAAGTTACAATTAGATCTTTATTGATTTTGAATAACTTTTTATCGTAAAACGCGTGGGTAGAGAAGAAAAGTAGTCTCGGGTAGAAAAGTAGTTAACTCTACATGTTGATTTGGTCTGTCTATCTAACCACCAAAAACAAGATAAATCCGGTTTCCACTTAAGCTTAAGTTACACGCTTACTTTGAACAATTTAAAGCAACTACACCACGAGTGTTCTAAATCCACTTCATAAATAAATCAAATTATTACACGGGCCTACCATAGTAACCAAACTGAAACAATTGAAACTAAACCTTGTGGGCTTACAAACAAGTCTGATCTTTGTTTGTGGTTTTGTTACCGTAGCACCTCTACGTAAGCTTTATGTGGCTACGGTGTCATTTATGCGAAAGTAACATAATAATGATTTACTAACAAAATGGCTCCTTTGTTACTTTACACCAAAGAGTTAGAGGTTGCCATCAAATTATTTATTACTAAAGGCACAGGTATTAATACTATATGAGTATTATAGGTAAGCGAATAGCGGTGAAAATCATCAAAATTGACGTCGTACTACTAAATGTGATAAGTATTGTTGAAGTTTATGAAACAGTGTATATACAGATACATACATTATACAGAATAGTTGAGTATTTTCCTAATACGTCAAGATTGTTTCAGCGAGAGTATAAGAACTCTTCTTGTCTCTCTCTACAGTCTTGTCTAAAAAATAATCATCATTATCATCATGGTGGCCTTGTCTTGATCAAATTCATCGACTTAAGCGTATTCCCTTCTTCTGAACTTAATGTTATAGAAAACTATATAGATCTAAGAAATCAATCTATGAGGCGCCCACCTCTACCTTCTTTTGTCAGGTGATTTCAGTTTTTCTATTACTTAACTAAAACATACCTTTATTTAATTACGACGTGTGGGGGATTTAATAGAAATAATTACACATTATACATCTTTCGGACTGAACAGCCCTTGTTATAATCCTAATCTAGTTCTGTGGGGACGACAGTACGATGAAACAACAATTCGGGTAAAAATTCCAAAAAATATGACTGAAATTTTATCGTGGGTTGAATTGACAATGTATTTTGGGTCGAAATAACAATTTTAAATTCGTGGGTTGAAAATTTGGGTCGAAATAACAATACACCGAATAATCGGTGTAGCGGTGTTTCGCACCACAGGTTCTCACCACAAAATCATTTTCGGCGTTTCATACCAAAAAATGTCAGATCCTACGTGAAATCGTAGTTCCCAAATGAAACAACCAAAAGATTCGCTTTAATATAAGCAGATAAGAGATTGGAACAAAACGAAAAACTGACCATTAGCGCTCGCAAAACCAGTAAACAAAAGCAAAAAGCTGACCAAATTCCACGTGAAAAACTGAAAAACGCGCAAAACGCAAAAAGTTCATTTACAATCGTCGGTTTGTCTAATTAAGAAGTTAGGTCGCGTCGTTACTATCTAGTTAAGGCGAGTTCGTTAGCGGAACTCTGTTAACGGTAGTTGCACGCTGATTGTCGGCGAAAGTGAGAACTCGAAAGCGTTGTAACTTATTTACTCACTGATGCCCATCAAAGTTACAGAATACCTCGTTCTGCTTCTAGAAACGTCGATATGTTTTGCACTAAATCGTTAACTGCTGGGATGATAATGAGCGAATAACTGCAGGGACTAACGGTGAAGACCTACCGCTTGACATAGTGGAATGATGATTCTATAAAAATCAATTGAATTGTTGATCGATTTCACTGGCCAGAATGATGTTTCGTCTGGAATCACACTAATATTATAAATGTGAAAGTTTGGATGGATGTTTGTTACCTTTTCGCGCCATAGCGCCTGAACCTAAATCGTCATCGGGCCAAAATATTGCATGGATGTAGCTCTAAGCCTGGAATCAAACATAGGCTATATACTTTTTATCCCACAAAATAGTTCCCATTTCTATCCCATGGGAACTAGCCAGATAGCCTATAACATTTTTATAGAAACAATGCTTGCGAAGCTGAGCGCAGAAACTAGTGAGAAAAAAAACCCACCATTGACTTATTCTAGGTCTGAAATTCTAAATGTGTTTTTGGCTTTTCTATGAAAATGGTACGAAATCCCAAACGACTTATCTGTCTACTAGGTACTCATCTAATGTTATATGTGATTTCCAAGTCGAGACATGGCAACACATTTTTTAAAATGTTATAGGCTATCTGGCTAGTTCCCATGGGATAGAAATGGGAACTATTTTGTGGGATTAATAGTTATAAGTTTTAACAAGCTCTCCTATTTTAGCAATAATTTAATTCAAAAAATTCAAACTTATCAAAAGCATAAGCAAATATTCAAATAAAGCCGTGCATATTTCGCTGAAACTTTCACATACATAACACATTAGCTATTATAAATTCAACGACGAGCCAACTGAGATAGGGGTAGGGGGTGTCTTATCAATGTTTGTTCAAAGCGACTGTACGACATGGAACTAAGAAACATGACTATTTTGGGGCCCCAAAAATATTCATGTAAAACTGGGCCAAGTTTGAGAAAGCGGCGTGCACGATAAAAGACTTGAGTCCAAAACGGGTGCCAAAAGTCATAGCACTTCTTATCTTTTGTTGTTTCATGCACTATCGTGCGTGTGTCGTGTGTGTCTAAAATATATAAAACTAGAAATTTCCATTTTAGATTATTCGAATATTTAAACTTTCGTACTCCAGGGCTAATTCAGTGTGGAATACATAACAGAGCAGTAATCCATGCTAATTACTAGGCTCGTTTAGGTGTTAGTACTGGTGCTAAATACGGCACGGAGGCGGGGTGCAAATGAATTGGTTACATTTCGCACTGCTTGGACGATTTTGGTGAACTTGGATCGATTTGGTAAAAAGACTACAGCTAAATTTCACAGCAATAGGCTAGACTAGAGTCCTAAAAAATTATAATTAGTCCGTCAGTTGGATTATCAGAAGATATCGGCGGACACGTATTCTTTCTCTTGTCGATTATACAAAAAATGATGAAGATAATAGCTAGATAACGCCGTGTGAATTGTCCAGCATTATTTATTTTGATAAAAATTAAAAAAAAAGTTCCGCGTGACGTCACACCTTGCGACACTTTATCAAGGTGTGACGTCACTAGCCTCCACTCCCAAACTTTGACGCGCTTTATTTTTGTCATCTTTTGTTTGTTTTACAAAAGAAAAAATAGGTGTCCAATATATTCTGATAATCTAACTGACGGACATTCTATTTATAGAATGATTTTTTACACAGGACACTGCCCTATTATCAATTTTATTGTTACGAGTGATCGTTTTTGAAAAACAAATGACTGTCACGAGAAGAGTTGTGCTATCCCAAAGAATTTTTATGGATAAATAAATGATTGAGAACACTCTATTCCATATAAACTAATAGAAACATATACTCCTTTTCTAAACAAACATTTCACAAAGACAAACATAGAATGCTTCTTTTTGTCCTGAAAAGAGCCTTAGCGAATTTATTATACAATTTAACAAATTAGTCAGAGCAGTTTTCAGAGCCAACGCGAAAGCTCTGCATATTCTGCAACGCGACTGTAACCGCAGGTGATATCACAGAATTCACGGGCTCCGTCGTTAAATGCGGTTGGCGGCTTCTATTTACGTAATCGCTGTTTACGCCTACATTTATAGTTTAGTTGAAGCAAATTGGGTGCTTTTAATGAGTAATATAAGTAGGTATGTATAATATGTAGGCGCTTATCAGGGGGAGGCGTCCAGTAGTGGACCACTGTTGAGGTTGAGTTTGAGGAGGTATGTATATGAATGTTTAGTTACTACCTATTTTTTTTTCTATTTTGTTTATATTATTTAATTGTAATTTTCTTTGTGAATAAAGATTGTTAAAATTGAAAAAAACCTAGTAACAAAATTTACGCCTGACCTTTCCCCGGTCGTGTCGGTCTACCGTCCCGTTGGATAATGAGAGTGAGGAAATAGAGAGCAACCTGTGTTTGCGCACACACTTGTGCACTGTTATAATGTCCAGCTCACGTGGCTGGTAGCCAAAATTTGGCTAGGAGGACTTCATCAATATATTTTTTTTTTTATACCACCTATAGACTTCCAATCATCACGATCTTTGCGGCCTCCTCCCACTTCTGGCTAAAAGATATGATTATCGTCCCACCACCTTTTATGACCTAAAGACAGCATGAATAAATAAAATAACTAGTGCTGAAAGAACTTTCACAAAGCATTATTATCCAGTCGCAACTTTGATTGCTAAAAACGCACTGGTACACAACCAGTTGTGAAACAAAATATGTGTAGAGCTTCCAAACATTTTGTCTTCTTGAGATGTAGTAAGAATCATATAGCTACCTATTTATTTATATATTTTAGAGGATCTTTCAGCACAATATACGTAACAGCGATGTGTGACGAGACAGATGACTGCTAAAAGCTAAGTAAAACAACAGGACAACCTTTCTTGTCCTTAAGTAATCTTTTACATAACTGTTACTCAGGCCAAGAGTTTTTTTGAATCGAATAGAATATATTTACTTTGTTTATCAAGACTTACACAGAAATGCACAATAAACTTAGACTAAGAGGAAATATAATATTAGGATAAAACAATATTTAGTAACAATTCCGCGCAAAGTCTTCTCTGATAAGCTCCAACAAAATGTAATCCGTGTGTACCGCCCGCCCTGTAAAAGAAAAGACCACACCAATTATAAAATGAAAAAACTCATCAAAAATAAGTCGTCGACTAGTTTCGTCTCTCCACGAGACATCATCACGACGCTATGGCAATACTCGACTTTGACACTGAGAACGCCAAGCAACAACGACGGAGACCTGCCAGTGATGTTGCCTCTCTGAGCTTAAAGCTCTCCCTGCTTAAAGTTTACGCAGGGAGCTCAGAGAGGCAACATGAAGATATTGCGCGGAATTGTTACTAAATATTGTTTTATTCTAATATTATTAATGGATTTCCGCAAAGTAAAGCCAGAATCTATTATTTAAGAGGAAATACATTGAAATGGTCTAAGACTCAGGCCTATCGAGATCTAATCCGAAAGCTACTTTCCGGTTTTCATACCATATTACTTGTTGACTTAAAAATATTCTCGTGATTTTCTTTAAAACGATTTCTCTACAGCAAAAAAGCTAGCTCAATTCTTTACAAAGGGCCAATTACCGGTTTTTATCGGGACAGTATGATACGGATGGTGAGTGCTCTCGAGTTGATTTGATGAATAATTTTCCAATTGAATTGACAAGAAGAACTGGGGAAAGCTTGGGTTCTTGGGGTTTATTGAATTGTGGTGTCCTTTTGTGCTAGAATCTTAACAGAGCTCTGTATTTTTAAATTTTCTGTGATACTGATCAAAGAGCACCTTATGAGATCTTATTAATTATAAATAGTTGACGGAGAAATAATGATTTTGAGTTTATCATTAATATTCATTGACTATAATAGATCCATGTTAAAAGGTAACTCGTATGATAAACATGTAATAAGTAAAATTAAATTAAATAATATAATATATATAAAATGACCACATGCCACTGTTTGAAATTTGATTTGACTGTGTGCTTTTTTTCTCACTAAAGAAATAAACGTTATTGATTCTGATTCACAAGATTGCAACAAAAATATTCATAAAATATTGATGATGATTGAGATGCATCATAAAGTAAATTTGTTTTTATTTTACTTAAAGCTAACCGGCCATACCTACCTCGTTCATAGGAAAATACTCGTTAATATCATAAATGTCTGCGAATGTTTGTATTCATAGATTATATTTAGGTAGGGTTTATGTTACCTTCTTTATATTCCTGGCACCCAAGTAAGCTGTATCATCCTATTTTATCAGATTTTCCAATATTCCTCTATCCTTTTACTTCCCGAAATAGAAACATCCGCCTTATTGAGATGTTTATTCACACCCGAACTTGCTTACTTTTCCTAAAAACCTACGACCTTCATAAAGATTCGGTAAATCTAATATAAAACAAATCAGAACTAGTATTTACAATAATTGTAAATACTAGTTCTGATTTGTTTTATATTTTTTTCAGTTTTTATTCAATTATTGAAACAGTTGACCTAACTGCAGGCTGTTACTAATCTAGAGGTAGCGCAACTGATCCATATCAATCAAATGTTTGTACGATCTACAGATATTTGTACCGAGTGTTCTGGTCGTTTTCTCTGTGTAATAAAAAATATCTATGTATGTGATGCATTGTATTTAGTAATTATAGCAGTTATCTGGCACCCATAACACAAGCTCTGCTTAGCTTGGCTTAGCTTGATAATACTGTGTGAAATTTCGGGCATAATTTATTTATTTATTTTATTTATTTATCAATACCAATCGGAAGTGTCCCCAAGATCCTGGCTGCGTTGCCCCGTTGTATGGCACTGATGATGAGCTGCGCCAGATACTTACCAGTTCTCAGGTCACGCGCCTCGAGGTATTAGGTGTATTGGGTACGGAAATCTTTGTTCTTACTGTACATTTGTTTGTAAAGGCTTCTCTCCAAAAATACTGGTAAATACTAGAAAGGCCTTTACCCAGATGTGGGTGATCCTGGGCTGTGATAATGATGATGTGGTCATCATCATCATCATTATCAACCACGCCTTGTGAGCCTGTGAGCAAGCTAGTCGATAAACAAACTGGACCTATAGAGATCCAGATGAAAACTGATCGAAACATTGTTACATTTCATTTACATTCGTAAACATTATACCTACCATTGTGACTGACGACCTCGGTGGCGCGGCTTGCGAAGGTCCGCCTGCGGCGCAGGAGGTTGCGGGTTCGATTCCCGCCTTGGGACAAATGTTTGTACGATCTACAAATATTTGTTCCGGGTGTTCTGGTCGTTTCTATGTATAATTAAAAAATATCTATCTATGTAATGTATTATATTATGTATATCAGTCATCTAGTACCCATAACATAACACAAGCTCTGCTTAGCTTGGGGCTAGATGATGCTGTGTGGATTGTCCATTATTATTTATTTATTATTTATTGTCTCATGATAGTTTTTAGCACATTTGTGTTTTTTCAGTACCTAAATAACAGTCGCGGTACCTTAAATAGAATAATTTATACGGTGTCATTTTTATAAACGGTGCTAGGTAGCTACAATTTACACTAGCATAATCCGCTTTGTGAGTTCCATAAATGGCGTCAACGCCACCGCGCTGCAAATTGGCCCGCTCCAAACAAGTGCTGCGACTAACGAGACGCGACTTATAATTACCAAACTTAACGTGAAGGAAACACGGTGAGAAATATCATGGAAAAATAACATAAACTCAAGTCGGTTAGTTTTTTAGGGTTCCACAGTGTGACGGTTTCGCTTTATAACAAGGTTTAATGAGAGAATCGGTAAGATATTGTGAGACAAACTATAGGTACAGTAGGAAAAAGCATTGGGCTACAAGTTTTGTGCATCTTGATACGAATAAAGTGGATAGCAGCAACCCTTCAGTTGCTTCCTCATCCTCAACAACCTCATTTATTTATACACAACTAGCTTCTGCCCGCGGCTTCGCACGCGTTGTTTGTATGGAAACGTTTTGAGGTTATTTCTAGCCCATAGGAATATCGCCTATGTTTGATTCCAGGGTTAGACTTACCTGTATGCAAAATTTCAGCCTGATCTGTGCAGTAGTTTTGGCGTGAAGAGGTAACAAACATCCATCCATCCATCTATCCAAACTTTCGCATTTATAATATTGGTGTCTTAGAAGAAGAAGACTTAGAATGATAGTTGACACAAACGAGGTAAGTCTAAAAAATTGCGACGGACCGTCGCAATCTTCATTTTGAGCCGTTAGTACAATACTTCAAATGAGACGGAAAGCAGCTCTCACATAAAAATATAAAAATGATGTGTTGTGCGGTGCAAGGATGTTTAAACACCAGTAACCGGAAAAAAAATACCGCAAATATCTCATTCCACCGGTAAGTACTAATATTCCGTTTGTAATTTTGCCTAAAACAGTCATCAAAACTCATAAATAAATTTAAAAATTTTGTCCACCATTTTCGTGAAAATGTTGCTATGCACTGGGAAAAAAATACCCAGGTTTTGTTACTTAGTACTCAGGTATAAAAATAGTAGAGGAGAGGGTGGAATTCCCTGAAGTTAGGACTTAGGAATCAAACTACGCGGAATATCACAGTTTTATAATTTTCAGTCACTCGACGATATTCTGAGTAGATTCAAGATGTAAACTCAAATTACTATTTTACAAAGAAAATTACAATCAATGAATGGAAACAATTAGAACTAGTATTTACAATTGAAACAATTGAGCTAACTGCAGCCTATAACAAACAATCTAGAGGCAGCTCAACTTATCGATATCAATACCAGTCGTCGCGTCCCCGTTACGCTGGTTGCATTGCCCCGCTGTATGGCAATGCTGGTGCGCTGCGCCAAATACTCACCAGCTCTCGGGTCCCGCGCCGCCGCTTTGACCAGACGCTCAGATATTTTTAAAATTCCGGAAAACCTCGATACCGCACGGACCTAGACCTCTCTCGGCTCCAAGGGGAGCAAATGCAATAAACTCAAATTTAAAATTGCAATCCATCCTATCACCATAACTGTAGCAATACTTGTACGTGCACATGTTCTTTTATAGGGTTCCGTAGTCAACATGGAACCCTTATAGTTCACCACGTTCGTCGATCCGTCCGCAGCTTAGTCCAGAGACTATTAGTACTTTAATGCTGTAATTTGTCTAAGTTGGGCATTATTATTTGTGAAAAAAATGCTAGTAGTAGGTGGAGTGATTTTAAAAGGAAAACTACACAGCTTTAGAATGCTTTACTAGTTGAGTACCTAATAGTCATCCTAATCAACTTAAAAAATGTACTTTGGTAGGTATGTGTAAAACAGGTGAATAAGTTGGTTTAGATAGGCCATGAACCGTGCAATTACTTACACTGCACGTGGCCGAACACGCACTTGACCGTCTATTTTAAAATTATTGTTCCGAAAATGATCGGAGCCGATCTTATTTTGCTGACTTGGAGTAAAATCTTTTTGTCGTTTGACCTAGGTAGAATGATAGTAACCATAGGTACCGGCTGATATTTCGTAAAATTAAAAAAAAAACAAGACTTCACTGAAAAGGAAATGGATTTTCATAGATTTTTTTTTGATTTTTTCTATTTGACAATAAACTATTGACACCTTCAGTAAATTGAAATAATGTAATATCAAAAATAAAAAGGTACCTTGGTGATAAAAACAATGAAGTATTTTCTTAATGGGAACTTTGCTTCAGTTACCCAATTTTTTAGGGAAAATGCTATTCACTTGCAACATTCAATCATACGAATGTGTGAGTGAGGGCACTGTATTTACGAGCTGTCAAAACACACATTGATCGGTTTTTGGTTACACAAATTGTCAAATTGTTGAATGACACTATCCCTCTGCTGAGACAGCAGCGAGTTTTTACTCTATGATTGGTGTGATTCAACATCATCTACATACCTAAGGATCTACCCAAAATTTGTACTTTCGAAACTTATCCCAATCTTCTTAAGGAGCAGAAAAATCGGAGCTATCAGTACTTACCCGCAGCACACTAGTTAAATATCTCAAGTGTTTTTGTCTTCGGACTCTATGAAATTAAGAACCATCGTTAGCAACCAACACGAACTTGGCCGAATTTATTATTAAGATAATAAAACTCTCAAACTGCACCTCTGAAACTTGGTCCGAGTCTTGCGGGCACGACGTAATTTTAATTTGAAAAAATCTGGTTGAAAGTGCCTGAGGAAGTTCTGAAGTTCTGCTTGAATCGCTCGCCAGTTCGATGCTGTAGCATACAGGTAGTATTCTCGTGCTGTGCGAGATTTGTATGCAACATATAGGCAATAATGCACAATTGCTCGGTGCATTCGCGCATCGGGCTGCACAGCCACACAGAAAATGTAAATCCAATCAAACCACAGACGTTACCTAAATCGTCTCTTTATACGGAACAAGACCGATGATGATGATGATGATTTAAGCACATGCTTGCACACACCATTGACTTTTCGCAAGAACATTGATGTTATGAAGAAAACCAAAAAATCAAGTTTCAGCCGCAGTTTCGGTTTCGGCGAAAACTGGGCCGAACCTTCGGCCGCGCCATACCTTGTTAGAAAATGGCGGTTTTATGTCCACAAAACAATTAGCCATTACCATTTCATTTGCATGTTTTTTTATTAATTTTAGTTCGCTAAGGACTGGTTAGTAATTAATAATGCATTTTGTGTCTTGAAAATTACTGGGCGTAGTTATCAAAAGTGATTTAATGACTATTCTTAAATAGAATTCATAAGAAACCCTATAGTTTTTGCTTAAATAGTGGGCCACTTGTGTAAAAATTTGAACGAGGGTACGAATTCTTCCAAATTTCCAAAATATAACGTTTTTTGTTTTTATGTCTGATCAAGTGATCAGTGATCAGCCTTGCTCCCAGGATTATTCACTCAATATGGGACACCCTGTGTACCTACGTTTACATCCACGTCAAAACAAGTCCTAAAACTTTCACCACTCGTTATTTTTGAATAGCCCCCAGCCATCGCCTTCACGGACCTGCGTGCCGGTACAAGAGTTGGAATGAAATTTAAAATTTCAGCAAGAAAACTTAGATTTGCAGTAGGTACTAAGTAGGGAATGCAATCTCGTACGAGATTTCCGCCTAGCGAGATCTCGCGAGATTGGGAGAATCGCATTTAAAACATATGCAAATGCTTGTTTTAAGAACTAGTAATTGACATGATATGTAATTAAATAGAAACTGCGTTGCTTAGTTATAAAAATAATGTAAGTTTTATTTTAAAAATCAACAGAGTACTTATTATTTTGTCTCTAACTCTAATAACATTTGTTTATGTCTATAATTATTATACCTACTGTAGCTAATCAGTTCAAATTCTTACAATATTTCTTACAATATAACAAAACAATAATTATCTATATTTAGTCTTTTGTAAATTATTACTTTAGTTTCAATAATTAAGAGTAATAGGAACATTACTTATAATAAATAAAAACAACAAAACAAAAACTTAACTTTACAAGTTCTTAAATAAATGTTGTGAGATCGTATTAATCAAATAAAAGAACTTTAAAGTAGAAGTCAGATGAAGTTATGAAGGTACGGAAAGGCAAGTTAGTTTGTCTGAAAATGGCTTCTCAAAAAACACATCATGTCGAGAGTATCATCTGACAGACGACTTCTGATTTTGCATGCCAAATACCCTGCTGCTGAAATCGTTCTGCCTCAACACTTGTGGGCCCCCGCAAGCCCGCCTACCCCTCTCGTCCTGTGCCCGCGCCAGGCGCGGCCGCACGGCCGGCCAGGAATCAGTTCGCGCGCAGCCGCGCTATGAAATACACGTCTCGTAATCTTGTTATCTCGCGAGATCTCGTGCGAAATTTGACGAGATACAATCTCGTAAAATATGGCCGGGATCTCGGCGAGACGAAATTGCATTCCCTAGTACTAAGTATGACGAACATATTTTTCTGTCGATAGCCTAGCTGGTCAAAGTTTGTCTTGTAACACCTACTTAAATACATGATGGGGACATTAAAGTTTTGAATCTTTTAAAAATCGGTTACTCGAACTATTATTCTACCAATAATCTCGATTTTCCTCTAGATTGTTTACATAACAGTTAGTTCATCTATTTCAATTGTAAAACCTAGTTCTAATTTGTTTCTTGTCTTTGATGTTAACTTTCTCTGTTCATAATAATGTCGATATAAACACTATAATAGTAGTGGTGTATAGTGTAGTGGTTAGAGTTTAGGCACCGACGACTCGGACCAAGGAAAATTGAGATTTCAAACCAAAAAAAGCTTTAAAAACGTTTTGAAAGGTAAAAAAGACATCGAAATGAAGATAACCAATACGAAAAGTGGCTAAAAGTTCGCCAGCACGCATTAGGCAAAACACTTCGCTATTGAGGTTAGCTCCTGCTTTTCATAATGGCTTTCAAAACTTTCTTTGTCGGGCTTAAAAGCTCTGTTTAAAAATAGCCACGGAAATACGAACCACAAATTGCTGTGTGGAATGAGAAGACTTATTTTATTTCGGAACTTAGCTTGGGAAACCACTGAAGTGACAAAATTTCGGTAGCGTTATTAGACTTGGAAAAATTTTCTATGTCCGCTTTAGACTTAAATCACTCACACGGCTTCTGTTATTCCACCGTAACTTTGTTTTCGTGGATTTCCATCATCCTTTTGTAGATTATGAGCAAAATAAGCATAGAACCACAAACAAGGTATTCAAAATAGATATTTTTGTCGAGCTCAACGTTTACGGTAACCAAATAATGCGTATAAAATAGGAAAAGCAGGAATCCTTTTGAACAATCCCATTCATCTCTGCCATCTTTTGAAACTATCCTCACATGGAGAGTGTTCGGACCAGCGCCGATGTTTGTCTTTGTCTGAAAGGGTTCTTTGACAGATGACTAATGCTGTTTGTCTGAGGAATGGTCCAGGGTAGACTGGAAGCTGTGATTGGCTGGTACAGTCTTTCATGAGAATTGACGTCTATGCTTACTTCCATTGAGGCTAGTCAGTTGTTGCTGAGAGAAAAGTATCCCCAGTTTTTCCTATAGTGCTCTAGCAAGAGCTAGTCTCCTCCTACGTAAACAGAATAAACCGAGGAGGTGTAACAATGGCTACTTACAAAATCGAATTTTTGTAAGTACCTTTTTTTTCTAAGTCTGCGAACTCGGCTAATGATATGCTCCACTTCTTTTCTTCATAATATGTGACTATTTCTAGTGCAAGGACTATTTAACTTATGCTGTTTAAACGAATGGTTCCCCTATGATACCGAGACGTTGCGTAGCAAATTTATTTAGAATAGAACAGAATAGAGTTATTTATTCAGGTAGAAAACAACATGTCATTTCGGTTAGGTTAACACGGAATTCTCACCTGGTTCAATAAGAGGTATTATTAGATACTTTTTTGACGACCTTAAGGTCAACAGTACAGTCGGCGCGATAAATGACGAACGGTTTCAGTTTCAGTGTAGCCGTATCTGTATCCCAATTGTTGTTAGCCGATTTCACAGCCTTAGAAAAAAACGCTTTCAAATGTGGCATATCAAAATCATATTCAGATCAGATCTTCGATGAGCTAAAGAGATGATTTCTCTCGTCCATGGCAGGTACGGATTTACCAAGTGTTCTTTCACAAGCTGTGGCCTTCCTTATTGTTTACTTTCAATAGGTGGCCGTGATTAATGATAAAACTTTGTTATGTTATTTGAACCTTCGCTAATTAGGGTCGAGATTGTTAGCAATTGTATTTTGTTACTGGAAACTACAGTTTAATTATTAGTATCGATTAAAGCATCTGGCATGGCTCAGCTGGCGTTTTGCCAAAATATTTTATTTTCTAGAGAAGAAAAGAAAGGCATTTACTGCAGATTATTATTGGATAAAGAACTGCGCTTACCCATTGATTTCATAAGCACTTTAAGGTACACCTTAATTTCAACCGAAATGATAGTCCCAAAGTACGATCAAATGAGGCAGAATATATTTTCATAACTCACATAATCCGATATCTAACAAGACGGTTTCACCAAATCTTGTGGGATCAAACGGCAAAGTACTACCTACGAGTAGGTCCTTTATTATAAGTCACCGGAGATGAAGTGGTTTGGTTTTTTAGCAAGAAAATACATACTTATAGCAGGATCTTAAAATTCTCTACAAACAGCAAGTACCTACTAACAAAGAGCAAGAAGACTACTTCTCTACTATAGCTGGTCCTCCATCTAGATAATGTGTAAATATTTTTATTGTTCCCCTCGGGAGGTGCACATTTTGGGTGAACTCATCAATCATAATTTATTACCCCCATTGTTATCGTGGCCCTGAATAATCGCTCATATCCGAAACACCTTTATAAAGCTGCGATCACACTGGTAAATTTAAACAAAGGAACCTAAGGATACTCTTGAAAAAATTATTCCTACAGTACTATATGGTAGATACAACTGTTTACTTTCGATTGTAAGTATTTTGGTCTCAATTGTAAATAGTCACAGGTTCCATTCTTAATTCAACTCAACCTCACCTCAACCTCAACAGCCTATATTGGTCCACTGCTGGACGCAGGTCTCCCCCTGATAAGCACCTTATTGACTTTTATCTCATGGGGGCCAATGCCCATAATCCCTACGCCTGGGTATGCGGGTTGGGATCGCAGTTCGGTGGTAGAATTGTTATGCAGGAGGCGCTGCTGCCCGCTCCTGGTTGACATCCCTTAGTCGCATCTTACGACACCCGCAATTATACACCACCCCAAGATTTGGGGTGGTGTAAATTCTAAGCCAGCACCACATAGCTTAATTTATAAGAACCGTTTAATTAATTGACTTAGATACTTGCCTAATTTTAATAATAAAATTAACCGTCTTACTTGCGCAATCGGGTAAAACAACCTACTCAACATTTTATTCTCTTTCCCAAAACTTAGTTTTAAGATCTTACTTAGAAGGTATTATCAAACCATTCGTAGATTTACAGTAAATTAATTCCATTTCATTGCTTCTTTAGCCTTTAAAAGGCACTAAGCAAAGAGCTCTCAGCTTAATCAGGTTAGTTATCGATGAGGGCTTCCGATAATTCATCCGACAGTCTTATCGGATTTATTTTTACACCTTTTTAACGAATTTGAGATTGCCTTTTTATCGAAAGAAATAGGATAACTAAAGAAAAAAATATACAATGTACCTACAGAAAACCAGATTGAATTTATAATACGAGTACGTCTTGTGAAAATTATAGGGATTCTTACTAAGCTCAAATATAGGTAGTATTTTTTTTCTACCAACTTTAGATGTTGTTCTTAATACAAATGTTACTTGGCAACCGCATAAATAAGAATTTGTCCCAGTGTGAACACACCCTCCCGAAGCTCCTCGTCCCTCAGTAGGTATGTAATGCAAGCGAAGGAAATTGGATTTTTCTTTATTCGCGCGGGTAACTTGATATTGTGTGAATTATGGAAATTGCCAGTGAATTGTTGATTTATTACAGACAATTGGTCCTAAAAATGTGGGAATATTTGTCACAATTACCTTCTCTAATGTTGTGAGAGTATCTACCTAATCGGAGTCTGGGTCTGAGTCTGGTTGACGATATCGAGACGTGATCGCGACATCTCTCTTTCTATGGGATCTGGTACAACAACGCCTCTATCGTGCGGAGAGGGAACTACGCAAATCCTATAGGTTCAGGGCTCATCATCATCCGCAACCCGACTTCACCCACTGCTGGGTATAGGCCTCCAAACTTTTGTGCCGGTCCGTGTGGAGTACACGGTCCTGCGCCAATCTCATCCAGGTTTGCCCTGCGGTGTTAGAGATGTCATCTGCCCATCTAGCCACTGGACGTCCAACGCTTCTGTACCCAGTTCTTGGGCGACATTCAGTAAGCGCCTTGCTCCATCTGTCGTCTTGTCTCCGTGCAAGGTGTCCTGATAAATCCCAACTATGATAAATGTCAAGGCTCAGGTATTGAAAATAATAATAAGGTAATTTTTGTAAACGTTACGTTATACGTTTTTATCGATTCTTGACGATTACCTATCAAGAAAGTATGCACACAAAATCTTAAGTAGGTTGGTATTAAACTACGTTGGGGAGGCCCATTGTATGGGACGCAACGCGTCGACACACTTGCGCCTTCCCATGTTCCGAGGACATCCGTGAGGGCGGGTGCGACGGCAGATTTAGCCGAAGATCTCAAGAGAAGCAAATATGCAGGTCTCGACAGATCCTACACATTTGCTCCCCTTGGAGTCGAGACCCTAGGTACGTGGGGTACCGAGGCTCTTCGGGTTTTTTATAAAATATCTGAGCGTCTGGTCGAAGCGACGCGTGACCCGAGAGCTGGTGAGTATCTGGCACAGCGCATCAGCATTGCCATACAGCGTGGCAATGCAACCAGCGTCTTGCGGACGCTTCCGACTGGTATTGATATGGATCAGCTGAGCTACCTGTAGATTGTTTGCAGTTACAGTTAACAGTCAGCAGTTAGCTCAGTTGTTTCAATTGTAAATACTAGGGTAATTGTTTTTGTGAATAAAGGGATAACCCACAATAATTAAACTACGTAATCCAAGTACATATATGTAGGTACCAAGGAAAATAAAATCTACCGTAAAGTAAGCTGAAAAGTTTAAATAAACCAAAGTTAATGAGGTGCACCTTCAGATAAAGTTGGAGAAAATTTATTATTTACCTGTACAACGTGAAATTTTGCGCCTAACAGGACCCCTAACATAATGTTAGGGTTTCATTGTGATATCAAGAGTCATACTCTTCATATCACAATGAAAATACCAAGAGTATGACTCTTGATACCACAAGAGTCATACTCTTGATATCACAAAAAAACGCAGTACGCATTATGCGTTTTCATTGTGATAATGAAAACGCACAATGCTTTGAAAGAAAATTTTTAAACGTACGATATAACGACACCAAAACAAAGACTATATAGACGAGATGGCGTAATCATGGCGTTATCCTATTGCAAGCATAGCTGTGCAGTTACAAATTGAGGTAAAAAATATAGCGCCTTCAAGGATCGAGTTCTCAGCAAGCTTGTTACTTTCCTATCTCGCGCATTATTTTAGACACAGCTGAAAACATCAGCTAGGTCGAAACTAGTCTTTCGATAAAATAATAGAAATACTGCGAAGGATACTGCTATTATTACCCGATGGTGGTTAAGTAGGTACCTACTTGTATTTATAATTAACCTATGGTTATCGGCCGAGACGGTCGCGGCGGTGGTATATATACATAATTATGACATATGAAATGTCTTTTGTATTGTATTTTTGTTGGTGTACATTAAAGTATTTTTTTTGTATTGTACATTTAAAATCTATGTTTTGCGTGAAGCTCAGCCACTTTAGCAGTAGTGTACTAGCTGCTCTAATCTAGGTGTAAACTATTGCTATAAACCAGCAAAAGGCTAGTGTTAGTACAAGCTATGGTACTAGCGCCACAGTAAAACTATCAAGCCAAGTCTCACATTACATTGCCGCATTATACAGTTACCTAAGTATATTCAGTTACCCAAGTACGGTACATTACGGGTATTATGGACGCATTCGTGTTAGTATTTGAATTTGTTGTTCTATGCGTCCATAAAATCCTCCTATTTTGTTTCTGAATTGAACTCCATTTAGGGTTGTCGCGCACAAATCAACTCTGGAACCTATCCTCAACCTCAACAGCCTGTATTGGTTCTCTATTGGACGCAGGCCTCCCCCTGATAAGCGCCTTATTGGCTTTGATCATATGGGGGTAATGCCCATAATCCCCTGGGCATGCGGGTTGGGGATCGCAGTTCAGTGGTAGAATTACAATTCTACCAGGGGGCGCTGCTGCCCGCCCCCGCTGGATATCCCTTAGTCGCCTCTTACGACACCCGCGGGAAGAGTTGGGGTGGTGCAAATTCTAAGCCAGCACCACACAGCCGGAACCTATCATCACTGCCTTACTAGGGACTACTACGAATACACTGTTGCTACTAGAGCCGTCGTTCAGAATAATTTGCAGAAACACACTCAGCACGGCGGCGGCGGCGGCATCGTATAGTGTCTTTTTTAATGCACTTTATGCAGTGACAGGCGATGAGAGAATGCCCTATCCAAGTTACTAAAACAAAATTCCGTTTAGGAATGCGATCCAAAGTATTATTTTAAAGAAACATCCATCAATGATTTTATCGGGTATTTATCAAGTACCTTTTGTTATTATTTCCACTACGTTTCTACGGGTTAGGGTACATCTGGGCCGAATCTCAAACTGATCCACGGACGAGATGTCCACTTCACTTTTGAGTAGGGGTACATCTCGTCCGAATCTAAAATCTCTTAGTTTTAGTTAAAGCGTTATAGCGATCGTGGTCACGGGCGACTGTACTACCTTAGTTGTTATAATCATTAATTAGGTGTAGTCTCAGTAGTCCGGTAACGTTAAAGTGGACCGGACTACTGAGTCGCTCAACGTATCAGTAGTCCGGTTCAGTTAAGCAACCGGATTACTGATACGTTTTTTGCAACTGTTATTTCGGTGTTTATGATACATTAAATAATAAATAATGTTGGACAAACCACACAGCATCATCTAGCCCCAAGCTAAGCAGAGCTTCCCAACAAACATTTCATAAGTCGCCGCAACGTGCCGATTCTAACTTTTGGTTTCAACTCTGGTAGTAAAGACGTCGCTATCACGTTAACACAACCCAGAAAAGGCCCATTTTATACGAATTAGTGTCGTAATAGAGTCGTGTAGCAGTCGTTTTAATCACTAACATGGTCGTGTAGTGGCCGTATAGATGTCGAGTTATTCACTTTTAATCGAGTTATGGTGTTTATTACCGCTGCTTTACGACATTTTGTCGATTATGTAGTGTTAATGACGACTTTTTCACGGGATTTTATTCTGAAGTGAACTCAAAGATATCGTGTAAAACTAAATCAGACAGTTTATTTTTAATGTGATATCATTTTTATCTTGTAAGGTAAGTACAGCCATTTTATTTTATAATTATTACGTAAGTACATCATTGAAATTCGTTTTCAAATAAATAATTCAATTGCAAATTGTAATATGCGCTACTAATCTCAATATAATTAATGCGCCTTACAAATTATTTAATTTTAAACAATTATTTTACTTTAATTTGACGAATGTCATAAAGGCTACCTTAATACGACTTAGAGTTTTAGACACGACCGTAATACAATTTCTTAACGACTTTTCACTATTTGCGCTTCTTTTGTTATCTGCCATATTGACGTAATTAGGGTTCAGTCAAATGAATCTTATGAGAAAAACCATTTTAGTGTTTATGAAACTAGGTATAATTATGACAGGAAATATTTACCGGTAAGCTATTTTCGTAATTTGATCAGATAATCTAAACTTTCTCCTACCTACTTATTTATGTATGGTTTTTAATTTTTAGAAATTTCAAAATAGGTATTTTTCCAAAACTATAATCCCACAAACGGACACCTACCTAGTTCTTTGGTTACGAGAAGATACCTTTGTTTTTTACCGCTCCAACCGATAATTCTAAAAACTTTTGCGCTTCGATAATCCTAAAACAATAGGCTCGATAAAAGCAGTCGTACTAAGTAGGTAATTGTATACTACATAAACCATCCTTCGTGGATGTAAAGGCCATTGATGATGATGATGATGATGAATTGTAATTGTAATTGTGTATGTATGTTGTAGGCAAGTAACGTGGCTGAAGAAGCATCCCCAATGGTGGCGGCTGAAGACTCATCTACAGATATAGTAGTTAAAGACTCATCTTCAACGATGATGGCGACAGATGATGCATCCTCAGCTATGGTGGCGAAAGACTCATATTCCATGGTGGACGCAGAAGGGACATCCTCAATTGTCATAGTAGTTGAGTCTAGGAATCAAATCTCCTGAGTTCAAAATTAAACTTTGTATGGAACCCATTGCAGTCTCTTTACAGTTTACTTGTCGTGTAGAAATATTTGGTGTAATAAAGTTGGAACTAAGAAGCGCAATATAGTTTTTTTTACTTTTCTTTTAAAAGCACCATTTTTTTATCTTTGACCAGCTTTGTCTGTTCATTTAAATGACTTACAACTGTTTTTTTGTATTACAAAAATATGGTAGCTAGTCGTTAAATAGTAGGATAAAAGGGTTCAAATTTACTTAAAATAGTATAAGAGTGAAAATTACCACTCTTATATACACAATCGTCACGTAAAAGTGGATCTTGCGACTCTAACACGATTAATCTAACATAATATAAAGTCGTATAAGGGTACAATTTATCACTTTTACACGAACGTCACGTAAAAGTAGTTCTCGCAACTCTAACACGATTATTCACGATGTAAAAGTCGTATAGACGTTACTAATATTTCAGCAGTGGTTTTACTACTGAAAGTTGTATAATTGTCGTATAAACAGTCGTATAGAAGTTAATAATGATGTCTATATACGACTAGAAGTTGTATAAAGATAAGAGGCACTAAGTGATATAACACGCAAAAATTACTTCAATGCGATGTTTATACCACTTTGAGTCGCGTAACTTGTACTTATATGACTGAAATGTTTGTTGGGTTGTGTTATGGGTACTAGATGACTGATATACTTACTTAATACATTACATAGATAGAATTTTTTTATTATACATAGAAACGATCAGAACACCCGGAACAAATATTAGTAGGTCGTACAAACATTTGTCGCAAGGCGGGAATCGAACCCGCAACCTCCTGCGCCGCAGGTGGACCTTCGCCCGCCGCGCCACATCGATCGTCAAATTCATTCATCCTTCTGACAGTGCCAGCTTATTGTACTTTGTGCTAAACAAATCGCGAAAGCTTAAAAAGAAACATGAGCATGTTTTTTTACAGCACTGTAAAAAGTACTACCATTCAATTTCACTGTTCTGAGTTACCATCTCAATAACAACACAACTAACCTACCTAAATCGATCTACCGACATCTCGTTACATAGATTAGACGTCGGTTGAGACCCTTGGCCTGGCAAGACAGCTTTCAGCAAAGACGGTAGAGCCATGTTATGGCCCACAAAGCGAGAGACCGAGCTAAGTGATTGTGGGACTGAGAATGGCTAAGCGGTTGTGTTGTGATCTTGCTACAAATAAATGGATGGACTTAGTTGTAAGGCTAGACCTGCAATGGAAATGAAAGAGGATTTCATCGCATGAGGTCTTCTATCTAGTTTAACTTTTTTAATTTGATACAGTGGTATTACAAAATAGTTGTCATCTGTTGAACGCGTGTATAACAAAAGCGTTACCATAAAAATACAGTTTACGACGGTTTAGACTAAGACACGGCTTAGACACAGTTTAAACGAGAGTTTAACTCTTGTTATGCCATGTCTAACTGTTTTTTTTTTATTTGTATCAAAATAAAGGGACTTTGTCGCTTAGCGACCACATCGCCCTATGAAGATAATATGAAATTATATACCTAATTAAACAACAATTTACCTAACAACAACATGAACAAAAATAGTGTAAATAGGAAGTACCTAACTACATGATAAAAATTTCAAAAAATTAACTTCTTAATTTAAAGCAACATTCAGCCAGATCATACAGCTGTGCTGCTTTGTCCCATCTGTTTAGACCTCCTCAACCTCAACAGCCTGAATTGGTTCACTACTGGAAGCAGGCCTTCCCCTGATAAGCGCCTATTTGCCTATTTGGCTTTTATCACATGGGGGTATTGCCTATAATCCCCACGCTGGGCATGCGGGTTGGGGACCGCAGTTTGGTAGTAGAATTGTTGTGCAGGGGACGCTGCTGCCCGCCCCCGGCGGATATCCCTTAGTCGCCGCTTACAACACCCGCGGGAAGAGTTGGGGTGGTGCTAATTCTAAGCCGGCATCGGAATAGGTACCGGAATAGGTACCTTTTATTAAACTTTTCATGACCTGTTTTCTTTGTTTATCAACTTTAGGAAGTTATATCGCAGCTTGACAGTTTCATGAATTAAGATGTCTTTCGTGTTGGTGATGTTAAACGTTTTAGGCTTAGCTCCCCTTATTTGATGGGTTGTAAAATGTAAGAAGCGATTTCCATAATTACTATCACAAATCAGAATAACGATGCAACACACAAAAAACGTGCAAACCCCTCGGCGCATCACTTTGAACAAAGCGCGCGAAGTGTAGCCAACCACACAAACATAACCCAACTAACCAATACTTGCAAGTGAGACTACGTTACATAGATTAAACGTTCGGTTGAGACCCTTAGCCTGGCACGACAGCTTCCAGCAAAGGCGGTACCTAGAGCCACTTTATGGCCCACACGAACTATGTCGCGATAAAACCCGTTGATGTGCGGCAATTGAACTGAAAGAGATGCTCATAAAAAAATTGTTTTATGAACGTCAAGTTCATAAAACAAATTTTTTATGAGCATCAGACTTTTCAACTTTTCTTTTAGCGACTCGCAAATTAAATTATAAGTTAGTTAAGGTAGGTTCCATATAGTTCATCTTTAGTAGAAAGGTACGAAACCTGCCAGTTCTCCATTGCGACAACCTAAATGGGTACATACTGTTAACTTAACTTAAACTCACCTAATCACTAACACCTGATTGTATGAATGCAATAGATAAAATACTGAATACTGAATTTACCGACAGGCGGTGCGAAGGGCATTCGTGTTTGCTATGATGACTCGCGAAAGATCAAATTGCATGTCTAGACTTGTCGCGACCGCGCAAATATTCGCGTTATGGCGATAATGTGAGCGTAGCATTAAAGACTCCTTGAAAAATGACATAGTTCGTACAATCTCACAAACGCTGTATGTCTTATTCTATTTCCAAAAACGTACTATCAAAAGCTGAATTCCAAAAGACAGGCTCAAAGGACCTTTTTTTGAACTAAATGTTCAGTATTTTCCCCTACTATGATACGGCCAGTTTAGTCCACGCTTCGGCGATATGTTAGGCGTGTTATCTCGCTCGAGTGGCTCAACCACTCGGCTGCCGGATTACTGAGAACTTTTAAACTGGTACGAGCCTGCCTGAGCTGTGTTACTTCTGGATGTTAATGTTTAAAGATGTGTTAACCCTTCACGCAATTGTCAAATGTCTGCCTGCGACGGAAGGTTCTATTTCCCCGCTAGACAATGTTTTTTTTTTATCTCCGTTGAACTCCGATTTAGAGTGCGATAAACGCACTTCAGGAAAATTCAAAGTAACAATTACTTTACACAGCCAAACGCGATAAATATATCGATTGATTCGTCGCAAGAATAGTAAACGTTTCGTAAAGATGATTCTATTTATCTGTAAAGTTGCTTATGCATGCTTAAACTAAAAATTTTGTTCACCTAGGTACTTTTCATCATCATAACATTCGCATTCCAAAGAACAGAATAATGCTGGACAATTCACACAACATCGTCACCAAGATGTAGCTCTACAGCAAATGGGCCTTGCGGTTCCGAGACGGTACATGGCAGGCGCAGTAGGAGCTGTCGGCCCGCGACGTCGCGTCGGCCGGTGCTATTTGCGATACCACCCGGATATCGGACGCATGCCGGGGAGAGCGCTCCCACCCCTAGAGCACTTACCCTCCTAAACGAGTTCCATGATGTTTTCCTTGACAGCATCGCCAAATTACACTATTTGACGCTATCATTTTTCAGTTCTACTCTTTGACCTTGTTATTAGTACTATTATTTTGACTATTAGATACTATATTTTTTGTTTTTAAAATTGTGACATTTCCATTATGTATTATTTTATATAATTTTAAGTACCTACCTACTCTAGATTTTATTATAATGTTTGACGTTTTGGAATGTATTCTGTAAGTCAAGTTTGAGTAAAAGTCATTCATTTTTTGCCAAAACAGGATTCTCCGTCCAGAACTTAAACGTTCGCGACACCCAACATTATATCGAAGGTTCAGAGCATGTTCCCACTTTGGAATAGGAGTTCCGCTAAAAAGTTTGCGATTTATTCATTGGGAACTCACGCACGTTTGCATCAAGAAAATATGCGTGCAAGGACTAGATTTATCGTTTAAGATAATGCTTTAGTTCTTTTGGGTTAATACCCTCGATCTCTTATGATTAGGTTACGTATTGTTGGGACACAATCCTCTCGATAGACCAGTCCGTAAAGCGTACCTATAGCGTATAGCGGTCCTTTCCTGCGCCGCTGTAATATCGTCATTATAGCGGCACAGGGAAGCACCGCTATATTTGTTGTGTGGGGGAGGCATATGTCCAGCAGTGGACGTGTGAGGGCCAATGTGATGATCACACTTACGATATTTCTCATCTTTAACGTATTCTAGGGTCGAACCTGTTTTAAAAAGCCCACTAGCTGTGCGAACAAAGCAGCTGAGACACGGTTGGTTGGTAACAGATGGTAGATAGCTTTGTTTTATTGTTCACCTGATTGACTACGTACCCTTACGATAACTAGGTCTTTTTCTAAAATTTACAGATCGTGACTTCATTACGCTTTATTATAATTATAGAAATATATTAGCATTTAATTAAACGAATTCTTTAGACAAACAGCACCTACCATTTTATTTTAGACATTTAATAAAGTAAAGAAAACATATGAAAGGCGTCTGTATTAATTATCATTGATGTAAGTAAAAATTTACATATTTCTATGGTTACTAATCATTAATGTTGATCTAAATTAAGACACTGACATTTTGGAGTCCATTGTTGTTTCGATCTCCGTAGAACAATGCCTCACGTGTGGTTGATTGACTATTATAACATTGCAGACATTCGATATTTCTTAACACAAACAATTATTAGTTGAGCGAGCGTGAACTCAATTCAAATCAAAACTCTTTATTTATATAAATTCAATAAATGTACACTTATAAAAGGTCAAATAGCTTGTGCAATAAGTTTAGTTATTTTCACATTCTCCAAAACATTTCCAAAATGTTTTACAAAGTCCTTAACGACAAGAAAAGTCTAGACAAAATTAACTTAGGTAAGGGGCCATTCATTTATAACGTTAGACGATTTAGGGGAGAGGGGGGTCGACCATGTCTTATTTTTTCTTACAAAACTACTTACTTTGAAAAATAACCATTAAAAAACTAAACGTGTATTCATTTTTCCTTCAGATTCTTACGTAGTAAATATTAAACAGGGGGGAGGGGGCCTGCCTATTTTTATTTTTTCTAATAACAGGGGGGGAGGGGGTCAAAAACTAGCAAAAATCGTCTTACGTAATAAATGAATGGCCCCTAAGTTTGACAATTACTCCTACATCGAGGAAACCCAGCCAAGGCAATGTCAAAGATAATATTGAAGATAAAAATACCAGAATCCATTGCAGTGGAAACAGTTTAATTAAAGCACAACGTAGTTGGTACCATACAGTCTGTGGTACAACGTCCATATACCCCACTCGCACCCATCGTCTGAGAATGCCCTGCGAGGTATTTTTTTTTTTTTTTTTTTTTTTTTTTTTTATTTGTAGGTTCACAAAACTGGTTTTTACACAGAACAAAGACAAGGATTGACTTAAACATTATGTAAATTAGAATGAGTGTAAGACCTACTCGTTGTGAACACGGCTTGCTTATTAATGAGTTGTATCAATAAGTACCTACTTAATAATGAAGTGAATGAGAAAAACATAGGTATACAAATAAAAGGTAAACAGAACAAAAATTTGTTGACTTACAGGCTAGGGAGTCTCTTAAGAATGGAAGCTGATACATAAAATATGTCTACAGTTTGACAGATTGCATTGTAGGAAGAACACATGCGATTAATTGGAGAAAATTGGCTATACTTGGAGTGGCACTGAGGAATGTTAAATGTTTTTCGGTTACAGAGACGACTCGAAGAACGAGGAACAGCTAGTAGAACTTTGTTTACGAGTTGAGGGCTGTCAATTCTACCACTAACAATTTTGTGCAGGCACACAATGTCAGCAACGTACCTCCTATGTTCTAGCGTAGGCATTTTAAAGTGACCGAGTCTACATTGGTAGGAATCTAGAGAACGACAGAGATTGTTAGCATAGGACAGGTGGTAAAGAAATTGCTTTTGAAGTCTTTCAAGTCGGTTAGAGTGGACAGCGTAGAAAGGGTTCCAGACAGGGCTGCAGTACTCGAGCAGGCTACGAACATAGCTGTTGAAGAGAATGACTGACACATCGGGGTCACGAAAGAATTTTGTTTGCCGGATGACAAATCCAGCGAGACGCGATCCCTTTTTGGTGATGTGATCAATATGTTCCCGAAAGTCGAGCTTCTTGTCCATTATGACACCGAGATCAGTCATGCTCGACACCTCTGCTATCGTTGTGCTATCAATTGTATAGGATGCTTGTGTAGAATATTTTTTCCTGGAAAATTTGATATGAAAGCATTTGGAGGTATTGAGTAACATTTTATTTATTTGACACCAGTCGCTTATAGAATTGAGATCAGTTTGGAGTGTTGTTATGTCATCTTGTGAGTTTACAGTTCTATAAAGCTTAAGGTCGTCAGCAAAGAGCTGGTAATTTGATTTTATGTTACTGCAAAGATCATTCACAAATACAAGAAAGAATAGCGGACCGAGATGCGAACCCTGGGGCACACCCGACGGTACGACTCTAGCAGAAGATTTGTAGCCCCGCACAGTCACTAACTGAGAACGGTTGCGAAGGTAAGATTCGCACCAACGAAGTAAAGATCCACAGATACCAGCGTGCCCTAGCTTACGAACAAGTAGTCCGTGATCAACGAGGTCGAACGCTTTTGAGAAATCAGTGTAAATTGCGTGAACTTCTTTACGGTCTTCGAATGCCTGCGTAATGTCACTGACATAAGTAAGCAGGTTTGAGACGGTAGATCGCCCTGGAAGAAAGCCATGCTGCTGTGGGATAAATAGCGGTTTCAAGTGGAAGGAGATTATTTTCTGGACCAACGACTCGAAAAGTTTCCCAAACGCCGAAAGGATGGATATTGGCCTGTAGTTTGAGATATCGCCTAGGTCACCTTTTTTGTGAATTGGAGTAATGTGCGCGAGCTTCCATTTGGAGGGAAAGAAGCCAGAGTTTAGTGATCTGTTGAACAGTATGTGTAGGGGAGTGACCAACTCTGAGGCACATGATTTGAGAAACAAAGGAGCGATAGAGTCGGGACCGGGTCCCTTGTTGGTGTCGAGCTGCTGGAGTGATGTCTCTATGTCAATTTTAGAGATTTGGCATGAGCCAAGTGATGTAAGTGGGTCGTTGAGGTGGTCATAGTATTGCATTTGAGAATTATCATTGTGATATATGGAATTGAAATAATCTGAGAATAGCTCAGATATGTCTCTGCCACCCTGTACCTTTCTGTTGTCAAAATACATTTCATCTGGGATGTCATTGCAGTTTGACCTAAGAGATTTAAGGAATGTCCAGAAATACTTCGGGTTATTTTTAATATGACTTTTTGCATCCAATTTAATTTTGTTTAAGCATTCAGTCATTAGTTTATCACAGCGTTCACGTAGTAGTCGGTAGGTCAGTTGATCTCTGGGGTTAGCATGCAGTTTAAACTTACGGTGATACTTGGCCTTTTCTTTGAGAGCTTGTCTTAGACCTCGGCTGAACCAGAATGGATATTCATTATGACCTTTTCTTTTTAGTGGAGTGTTCTTTGTTATTATTGGAGTGATTAAATTGTAGAATACATCAACAGCTTCATCTATAGTGTAGCTAACTTTTAAATGTTCATGCCAATTGACTTGGTTCAATTCTTCTTTAATTTGGTTAAAGTTGGCTTTAGAATAATTAAGGACTGTGCGTTTCAGTGTTTTGGGAGGTTTTGTTTTAATAATTTTCATTTTAATATACAAAGCTGGGTGGTGATTATCAAGACTGACGATTGGAGAAAAGCTATTTGACACTGTTACTGAGTTGGTTGAGTTGGTAAGTATTAGATCCAGGAGGCGTCCATTTGTATTTTTAATAGAGTTCATTTGGTGCAGCCCATTAAAAGATAGGGTATCAATTAGCAAGTTTTCAGTTTGATTTGAGGTACTGCTGGGAATCATAGAGTTTGAGTTGGGATCATGGTGCCACTGTAGATATGGAAAATTGAAATCACCTGCGAGCAGTAGCATAGATTTTTTTGGAATTTTATGTTGAACTACATCTGTAATATTAGAAAGCATGATTTCAAGTTGGCTAAGTATTACAGGGGGTGGTAGGTAAAGATTACATAAACAAATATTCTGTGTACAGGTGCCTTGTTTGAGTTTCATAGTAACCCACAAATCCTCTTGTGTGGACTCCCATTTAAATTTTCGTGTTGGTGAATGTTTTTTTAGTATAGCTATAAGCACTCCACCTCCTTCCTGTTTGCAACTGTAGCTAGAACTGCGGTCACGTCTGAATACTGTGTATCTGCTATCAAACAGTTCGCGGTCATAAACTGAGTCGTTCAGCCAGGTCTCCGTAAGCAGAATAACATCCAACTCTTGCTTTAGGGCATTAGTCAAAACAGTAGTTGTTTTGGTCCTGAGACCCCTAACATTCTGGTACAAGATTTTAAGATTACATTGTGATGTAACATTACAAGTTAAAACCATAAAAAGTTAAAGAAACTTAAGCCTATTTGAGAATTAGAAGTAAGCACAAATAAAAAATAAAAGTAATTAAGAATAGTTTAAAGATACCTAACGGAATAAAAAATCCACAAGCAGAAATTATAGAGAGTTCAGAACTTCGATGGTAGTTACAACAAAACTCTTCGAGTTAGCGTCCTTCCGCATATGAATCTTGCCACCGCGGACCCAGACGAACTCGAACCCTTTTTCTTTGGCAGCCTTACGAGCGGCCGCGTGAAGCAACTTGTTTGCGGGTGACAGGTGCTCACACACATAGACCGGTCGTCTCTCGCCAGCGAGGCCTAGATGTGCCGAATTTAGCTTGTCACTGTTGTTACGGGTTTTGTTGTAAGTTTTTACTGCACCTAAAACTATATCGCGAACCAGTGGACTGGAGAGTTTGATGATTATGGAGCGAGGTCTGGTAGATTCTTGGTTGATTTTTGGTATACGATGGTAGTTGAGTATTTCATGATCAGCCAGGTCGCAGCCGACGGTTGCTGCCAATTGCTTTACGACCGCCTTCAAGCTTTCGCCTCTATGTTCTGGTACACACTGGATCTCCAGATTGCTTTCACGACACTGTTGCTCGTACCGGTTCAGTCTTAAGCTTAGGTTGGAAACCTCCATATGCAGTGTTTTGTTTTCAGCATGCAGGCTATCGACAATTCTTGACTTGTTATCAAGTTCCTCTTTGATACTATCGTATTTCGCCGAGATGAGATTCACGCACTCTGTCAGTTCCAGTATTTTGTTGCGGGTGTCCGTGCTCTCTGCAGTGAAGTCTCTTCTTATATCAACAAGCAGCCGGGACAGGGAATCCTCCAACTTTTTGTCGAAGTAATGTTTGAAATCGTCAATGTTGTTGATTGCGGGTGACTCGTGAGTCGGGGTTGCCGCGTCGGTTCGTCTACATTCGTTGCACCTCCACGACGCTTTGTATGTTTTCGACTCCTTGTTAAAATTTTCAGGAGCAATTCCCACGCATTGGTAGTGAAAAGTAGATTTGCATTTAGTACAGCTTTTACAATCGCTGGCTTTTACTTGTTTATCGCACTTACTGCAAATGCTCATTTTAACAATTTCAGGCGAGTGTGGCCAAATTAAACCAAGTTGGTAACACTTTTGGCTTGTCAAGCCAAGTTGATTACGATTTTCGACTTTGAAGTTGTCAGTTTCACAGTGACGCTGTCAAAATGAAATTGGCAGTCGTCGATCAGGACTTTGCGGGTAGATGTTGTAATATGCGTGCCTGGAGCGGAGAAATATCGAATGGACGGTAGAAAAATAGAAATTTCCTGGTCTTGTTTCTTCAAAATCCGATGGTAATCAGCCGTGAAAACAATATCACGGGTTCTTCGGGGTATGAATTTCACTGTTTGTACACTGTCGCTACAAATTACTACTGTTTTTCCAACAAATTAAGTAAAATGATACGGAGCTCGATACGTAAGGTTGGCAGGGTTGCCAACATCGCTAGGTATTACATTTCTGTGCCCAGACAATGGTCGTTACTTGTCTACAACTTTCATATTAAAAGCTAAATTGATGAAACTTTGTAATAAAGGATAAGGCAGGTTTTATTTTTAGATGTAGGTGGAAAATGGTACATGTCTCGCCTTGATGCTATAAAATTTAACTTTGACTTTATACATTTCAGAAAACTGACACATAAATCACTCGGAAAAATGTAGGTATCCTTCCTTCAGCTAAGTTAACCATAATGGTAAGTAGGGTATTAAAAGCTAATTTTATTTAAACTCCTTTTTTTTAAGTTCCTGGTTAATCTCTGAAACAATTGGTCCGAATCTAGAATATATTTGACTGGTAAATTATCCCTAAGTAATTGATAAGGCTATGACATTTATCCAGGATCCACGTGAGCAAAGATACTGGCAGGGCAGAAGTATATAGGCAACAGCCTACACAAAATAATATAGGGTTTTCTAGCCAGCACAAACATCAAAAGTCTAGAATTTAGAGTAAGAAGTTTGACACGCGTACTCATTTCCACGCAATTTTTTTAGTTAATAAAAGTTAATTTTCATGACTATCCAAACAAATCAAACAAACTTTAAGGAACTCTCTATCTTGAAAAGCATTTCATTTCTTACTCTTCCAATTCACAACACCCCAACTTTATCTAGGCTAGTAAGTAGAAACTAACTCCCGAAACATAATCTTCAAGAACATACAAACTGCACAACGAAGCAGCATGTCACTAATAAAAGTAAAAACATTTTCATGCTAATTCACACTCTTGTGAAAGCCGGGGTGCTTGTTGCCTTTACATTTTCACACCAAGTTTGTGCCAACTACCCCGAACCGTGTACGAGCTAGCCTGTACCTAGCTGTGATGTTTCACAAAGCACTGGCTAAATTTCGCGAAAACAGGGTCTTATTCAGGGAGTTAGGACACACTTCTTTTTATTGGATAGAGAGCAGTGTTGTTCTACTCACTTTATTTGAATAAAACTGCGTGCTTGGTTTTTTTTACTTTGTCAGTTGTTTATTGACTCTACTGAGATTTCACTTCTTCACTTTCGATTTCACGTTGACCGTACTTCAGCAGATCGCTACGCGCCGGGAATGATTCGTATAAAATTTTACGTTTTCGTTTTTTTATTTTATTTTATAAAATTCGCTACGAAATGAGCTGTTTTGTCTGAGTTTAAGAAACCATTCATCTGTACTTACCTGAAAAAAATCATTTTTCAAACCTCTACTTTTATCAACAGATTATTCGCGAATCAGACCAGACAATTATAATAAAAAATTAAAAATGGTTCGACCTTCTTGCAGAAACATCACTACATAACTGTCTAGTTTTAATTACCAAGTCCTTACCCAAAATCTGTGTTCATTAAATTACTGACTAAGCTAGTAGGAGGTATACACGTGCCGTTCTACAGGATAAGTTTAATTACGCACTGAATAATTTATAAAGCTATGAAATAAAGCGTTATCTTACTATATTCTATCCCATTTTTAGGTCTGCGACAATCCGAAGTAGCTAATCATGTGAGTTCACCAAACTAAATGTACCGCAATTTGGTCGTCCTAAGTCAAGTCCTTTCCGACTTATCCCTGAATACTCAAACACAACTCAGATAGCACGTCTCGAATGACGAATTTATGACAGACTAGCTCCAGCCCGCGGCTTCGCACGCGTTCTTTCTATGGAAAAGTGCAAAGGTAATTTCTATCCCATGGGAAATGATTTATGGGATAAAAAGTAGCCTATGTTTGATTCCAGGCTTAGAGCTACACCGATGCAATATTTTAGCTTAATCTGTTCAGAAGTTTTGGTGTGAAGGCGTAACAAACATCCATCCATCTATCCATCCATCCATCTATCCATCCAAACTTTCGCATTTATAATATTAGTGTGATTTTCATTGAAAACTGTCAAAAAACCACGACTTGAGGCCTGCTTAAATCTGAGTTTCGTTTGAGTATATTCGGGGGTTAGGCACAATCCTCCCCTGCACACTACACACTAATTCGAGCAAACTACACCATCTACCAAGGTCTCCACTACCCTCATTTCCATTTAGCCCACAGCTCTGGTTATTTTGTAAGATGTTCCTAAATTGCAACGCTGTTGTTGTGTTCAATAGCTTGGATAAACGCTTCCTTTGTTAGTGTTGACCTCTTTCTCGTCTGAATTAATTTCAGGATATAAACGTAGCTTTTCAACTAATATTGTTAAAACAATCTTGACTGTAGTTCTGAATTTTGATAATGGAAAAGCAAATTTTTCGCTAACGCCTTCGTTATTCTGGCATCTCTGTTTGTTCGATTGTTCATCGGTATTTGATGCCTTTGTTTTATCACTCAGACAATTTCTTATTAAATGTTTATTAGTAGTAATTTCTTATTAATTGGTTAGTATAGCTAAATAAATAAAATAAAATTTATTTTAAGTTTTACTATACCTACCATTCTTTGGGTTTTGTATTGAATGTATTATGCAGTGTGGTGGTAGCTTAGTATTTGCACCACCCCAACTCTTCCCGCGGGTGTCGTAAGAGGCGACCAAGGGATATCCACCGGGGGCGGGCAGCAGCGCCCCCTGCAAAACTATTCTACCACCGAACTGCAATCCCCAACCCGCATGCCCAGCGTGGGGATTATGGGCACTATCCCCCATGAGATAAAAGCCAACCAGGCGCTAATAAGGGGGAGGCCTGCGTCCAGCAGTGGACCAATATAGGTCTTCTTATTTCTTATGGTCGAGGTTGAGGTATTATCTAAATGCGTGCGCAGCTATGGGGGGTCGCTAGTCAATTTACAACTTGACTACTTAATTGAATAAGTAGGTAATTTTAAAACTAGAATCTTTCGGTAAAATATAATAACCAGCCGTTTTATATAAAAACAAAAATTTAATCAAATAAAACCAAAATTGAAGTATATCGAGACTTGGAATCTGCCAGAGAGATCAGCTAACCATGAACGCGACTGTACAATACTGCCTCAAAACGAGACAAACTCTTACTACCAAACTAAGTACAAAATAGTCATTACTCTACTCTGCCCTGTCATAAAATCTCATCGATAGTTTATTAGTTCTAAAGATTATAAATTATAACCATTCCTGTAGTTGGTCATAAGCGGCGATAAGCGGTGAGCTTCACGCTGGATGAATGAACCTGTAGCAACATTCCGGTCGTTGATAAGTGAATGCATGCATGCTAAAGACTGCTATCATTGTAGATGGTTTATATAAGAGCTAGGATATTTTATACTTAGGTAAGCGATTTGCCTACAATGTATATTTAGGCAAGTTAAATTACAATGTTAACCAACAGTAGTAATAAGAATTCCTAAGTAAAATAGATGAGAACTCTTTGCCTAGACAAACCTAACGTAGGCTTTAAGGCATTACTAACCAACCTATGTAATGTTTTTTCTTTATGAATAAATGATATACCTATCTATCTATCTATCTATCCTAGACCCTTAGTGATTGAAACTGATTCCACAAGCGCCATTGACAGCAACTCTGAAGTCTACAAGAGAGCTAACTTGCCAGCAAGTAGCTCCAATAGTTTCACGTGTGACAGAGCCTCTACTACTGAATTTATTATATGGACACCAATATGGGTTAGCCGTTATTCGACCGTCCAAATTCTGGGCTGCGGGCGAAATGTTCACATTATGAAATGGAGGATGGTATATTGTCCAAAACAAAATTTAAAATATGACCATTGTAGTCAGTCCACTACCACTAGGTAATGAAGAGAACAGTAAAAGACCAAATTATGTCTGACACAAGCATTTGTTCGCCTACAATAAACCTTTGACCTTAAAGTCTTAGCTAGTCGACCAGAATTACCTATCCATACGGGCCTTACACGAATGAGGGAGTTAAAGTTACCAAACTCTTGCAGGCAACCTTTGGACGACCAGTCCTCTGTGGCGCAGCGGGCGAAGGTCCGCCTGCGACGCAGGAAGTTGCGGGTTCGATTCCCGACTCGGGACAAATGTTTGTACGATCTGCAGATATTTGTTCAGGGGTTCTGGATGTTGTTCTATGTATAATAAAAAATATCTATCTATGTAGTGTATTGTATTATGTGTATAGTTATTTAGTACCGATAACACAAGCTCTGCTTAGCTTGGGGCTAGATAATGCTGTGTGAATTGTACAGCATTATTTATTTATTATTTTATTGCTAAGAAATAAAATGCGCCAGCGTTCATTTGTTTCTTGGCTTCCTCAGCTCGAGTATATCTATCTTTCAAAGGCAGCCAATAGTAGGGGCGTCTTGTCAGACTCGATGGAGCTTGTGTGAGATTGGCCCGGCTTACCGTCCGCTCCTGAGTCCAGACACTTCATTCCAACGAGCTCAAATTGCACTCTTCAAAAGTTCGAGAACAGTCAACATTCCTCGCATGATTTGTTTTAATATAGTTTAGTAAGGTATATCTATATGTTAATAACTTTTACACACAACAATGTACCTACTTAAGTCCATATAACTATTGTTTAGTTTAGTCTTAACAAGTGCTCTCCTGACACCCATGACACAAGCCTAGTGCTTAGTTTGGGTCTCACTAGAAATCCCTCCTCAACCTCAACCTCAACAGCCTGTGTTGGTCCACTGCTGGACGCAGGCCTCCCCCTGATAAACGCCTTATTGGCTTTTATCTCATGGGGGGTAATGCCCATAATCCCCACGCTGGGCATGCGGGTTGGGGATCGCAGTTCGGTGGTAGAATGTTCTGCGGGGGGCGCTGTTGCCCGCCCCCGGTGGATATCCCTTAGTCGTCTCTTACGACACTCGCGGGAAGAGTTGGGATGGTGCAAATTCTAAGCCGGCACCACACAGCTCCCTAAGTTTGTAGTATATGTATACTTGGTGAATAAATGATTTATGATTTATCTAAAGCCTGGTCCTGACCGGTGTAAAGGGGCGTGTGGGTGTTGATTCTTCTTATGTGTTAAGGACACGCAAGTTTTTGGAGACATGAACTGTCATGGTAGAGGCTGCAAGTATAATAAATTCGGTTGGTAATTTATGAATTGCTTTTGCGCTGAGCTAAGACACACATTTCAGTTTTATTAACTGTTTCGGCAGTGATAATTGAAATTAATAGTAGACTATTTTACGGCTTCTGGGTTGATAACGTCATCATCTGGTGTATCCCTTTAAATAATTATTCGTTTCTGGACTTACTAGTGAGAACTGATAAGTGTCACTTATAGAATTTCCAATAAAAACAGAATAACAAATTCTGTAATGAATAGTTCTTTTAAAGGGATACACAGATGATGACGTTATCAACTCGGTAGCCGTTTATTATTATCTATTGCACAAGATAAATACCGATAATGTGATATAACGAAATGCGATGTTTTATCCCATCCCATAAGTCCATTTGCCCACAAAATTGATTTCACCTATACGTACCAAAGTACCGTAAACTCATGACTCATCATAGTATTAAAGACATGATGCATGGTTAGAAAGTTCAGTCCAGTCTTCAGTAGGTACATCAGCCAACTGAGTAAAAGGTTTTTGTTTTTTTATATTACTACAAGCCTTTATTCACAAAGAATACTAGTATTTACAATACTAGAATAACATCTTTATTCACAAAGAAAATTTTTTACTTGTATATACTAGTATTAGTATTAGTAGTAGTTTATACTAGTATTTACAATTGAAACAATTGAGCTAACTGCTGACTGATGCAAACAGTCTACAGGTAGCTCAACTGAACCATATCAACACCAGTCGGAAGCGTCCCCAAGACGCTGGCTGCATTGCCACGCCGTATGGCAATGCTGATACGCTGTGCCAGATATTCACCAGCTCTCGGGTCACGCGTCGCTTCGACCAGACGCTCAGATAGTTTTTTGAAAACCCGAAGAGCCTCGGTACCCCACGGTCCTAGGGTAATACTAGTATTTACATTTGAGACACGCGTATTACGCGTATGGGTACTTACTTATGTACATACTAAAAGTTGACGGATCATCACCTAAATTCGAGCTATTCAGTCTTCTTTATGAAAGTTTTTATTTTAACGTACGATAACCAGCATTATACTCGTATAATATTGCCTTCAGAACGCCTTCGCTTTTCTTCTTATAATTTTTTTAACCCTATGTATTTACCTGACGTCGAGTTGATCAGGCCGTTACGTGTGCAATCATTTAGTTTCACAAAAATCTGTGTATTTTAAAACACTTATAATTATGAAGTTGTTTGACAAACACGACCGTGTATTTGTGTTTTGTGAAATCCGCCCAGACTCAACAAACTGCGCTAATAGCGGCGAGTGAGCCAAAAACGTTAAACTGTTAAGCTGACAACACATGAAATATCGAAACTTTCGTATCACTGTTATGATGCTGGAGTTTTTAAAAGTGCCTAGATAGCAAGAATACAAGAATTTATACATAAAATAACATTTTACACGACCATTGTTTCTTATTTACTACCTACTAAATTGTTGTCCACACCAAAGGTTAGCAGGTAGAGAATGCTATCTAGCATTATGCTCGCCCATGTGCTACCTTTTGCAATAACGTATTTTTCTATTCCATTCTATTATTATACAACATTACAATTAGTGAATTATTAATATTATGATTCACCTTGTGAAACATTATAGTATTTTAAATATTGACAATACAAATAATATTTGTATTATAAATAAATAAATAAATAAATAATGCTGGACAATTCACACAGCATTATCTAGCCCCAAGGTAAGCAGAGCTTGTGTTATGGGTACTAGATAACTGATATACATAATAATATTCGAGTACATAGATAGATATTTTTTATTATACATAGAAAACGACCAGAACACCCTGAACAAATATCTGCAGATCGTACAAATATTTGTCCCGAGGCGGGAATCGAACCCGCAACCTCCTGCGTCGCAGGCGGACCTTCGCCCACCGCGCTACAGAGGTCGTCGAAATTATATACCTAATAGCTTATTAGTTTCTACTAACCCCACCTTCCCCCCTCCCTCCGGGGGGTTAGTCCTTTACAGTTCGGGTCAAGGAATTCACCACCAACCATGTCTTCAGACGACCCTTAAACGCTTGTAGATTGCCGAACCCGAGATGAACACCGATCTCTTCGACTTGTGCAGCCTGTGCTAGCAGCTTGTGCCTCGGGACAAATATTTGTACGATCTGCAGATATTTTTTCAGGGTGTTCTTGTCGTTTTCTTTGTATAATAAAAAATATCTATCTATGTACTCGTATATTATTATGTGTATCAGTTATCTAGTACCCATAACACAAGCTCTGCTTACCATGGGGCTAGATAATGTTGTGTGAATTGTCCAGCATTATTTATTTATTTATTTGTGCGTTGGCGTTACCAGCCTGTGCTGGTTTTTATTGCTGCGGAGGGCGCGTGCTGCGATAACCCTCGGCACTGGAACAGGTTCAAATTTCGATGCGTGAACAAAGCCGCTTGGTATATTTGTTCACAGTGTAGAGTCATGATGCCCAGTTTTAAGAGTTCTCTGCATGACTCGTTCGTTTGGGATGCCCACGTAGGTATACAGGTTGTCGCAGATCAAGGTTGTACCGCTACTGCACAAAGATGTGCATTATTATAAATATTGACCGCATCTATCTGATGCGGTCAATATTTATAATACATATAGACAAAAATCTACCCTATACGTACAATATTTAAATCCACCCTGTATAAATAATAGCCCAGCCCTAGTAAAATTACTCTGGCCACGACTCGTTCAAAATTTAAAACTGCCACAAATGTTTTCGAATTCCAGTTACCTACAAAAATAAACCACGCGAGCAACAAATACATTGTCGGATAAGTGCTGCAAAATAATTAAGAAGATGGAGAATAGCACAAAATTAACCTCCACACTCAAACTGTCAATTAAAATCGTTAACCCTAGTTAGCCGGCATGCACCTCCCCTAACCCCAACGCCGGGCAGCGCAATCGAAACCGAAACCAATAAAATGCTGTACCCTAAAACGTTTCCATGTAGTTGGAACCCTCTGGCCACTTGACGAGGGTTGTCATAAGTCTTCCCTTTTCGCACTGACGTGACATTGCGTGACAGATTTTTATATTACATGTGATTTTTACCTGTGTTTTGTTCCCATAGTGGTAACGCTTGACGCTTGGTGACTGATGATGAGATGAGATTACCTCATCAAATGGGCATGAAGCGGGACCTTTTTTCCAGTGAACCGTTAGATTAAAAAAAAAGTTTTTCCATATTAGTGTGGCCAAGACTGACTAAATAGAGAAGAATGAGATGCTACACCTACACACACTACACAGACTAAATTATAACTATACCTTGATAGGTGAGTCTAATTTTCCATATGGAAGGAAAAATTATACAGCATCCATCCTTCTAATATTGTAAAGCGGAAAGTTTGTGAATGCATGAAATTTGGCGTACATTTAGAACATAGCCTTACTTAGTTAATAGGCTACTTAACATACCGAAAATTAGCGTGCGAAGCCGCGGGCAGAAGCTAGTACCACGGAAAAGGCGTACTAAGCCGGAAGGGGGTGATTCTGGAGATCGAGTACACCCTTTCCGTGGCACCCTGTATATTATAATATTATGAAACTGAAAGTAACTCTGTTACTGTGACTTAGGCCACTTGAAAAGCGCATGCGAGAACTCAGGCAGAAAGTAGTTGTCTAAAACGAAAACACCCTAAAACTAAAATCTCTGGTCACGGCTTAACCAAAACATTAGATAAAGGGTCACAAATATTTGTTTACTTCTAAATAATCACCTTATAGTATTAGCAAGGTTTAATTTATGGGCCGTACCTTTCATTAAAATAAATCATCCGATCCTGCTGAGCCCACAAAGGAAACCGCACTCCGAAACTAGATGCTCATCCTTTACAATTTTCATTCACAAATCTTCCCCAGTGGCCTGGTGTTAGCTATATGAAGGTAGTAGTGTAACTTGGTCAGTAGACCGTAAGTTCAAGTTTTAGACCTGGTGAATTCAGATGTATTAACCAACCTGTGAGATGGAAGGCATTCTTGAGTGTATCAAGCGTTCTATATTCGCTGCTCATTGACTGCATTCAGAATAGATACGAGTAAACAACAAATAGAAAAGAACCAATGAGGGGCGAACATAGACTTCGTGTAACATCCACATGTGATCTAACCAGCAGCCGAATATGTATCATGAAGGTTTAGAAGGCACTCTAGTCTTGAAGAAAATCTACATTAAAATTTATTAGCACAAAAAATAGAGACAGACAGAGAGCCATTCTGTACCTATTCAGCCCTGACCTGAAAGATTTTTCTGTCAGTTTACCTTTGAGCTTTTAGAATGACAGCACAAGCTATACCTGAAATAATTGCTCGATGACCTGTAAAAGTGCCGTGGTCGCGCGGAAAATATCTAAAAAAGTTCTTTAAAAACTTTTTTGTATTAACTTTTTTGTCCTACTTCCATGTCTAAAGTTTTGGTTTTTTTTTATCAAAAGGCCTACATTATTTTACGGACATAAAGATTTATAAAAAAGTAATTTTCAACCTCGCCAATTAATTCGCCTTGTACAATTACAAGGAGTATTGTACCAGGCTGATTGATTGGCAATACCTAGATACGAATTATACTAAATGCCTTATGGTTTCTGTTAAAAAAATAACTTTTTATGTTGAAATAGAGCTGTAAAGTCATTAATTTATCACCTTACTCCACTGTGGCTGAAACACAAGCCGTTGAAAACGGTCACTTTACCCCAAAACGAGCATTAACTCACTTGACATTCAAGTCTGGCGTCAGGTGGTTCACTTTCTTGATGTAGGTTTTTGGTGACACAGCCGGAATTTATTATTGAGGCCTGGGCTTCCCTTGAAGGTCAGGCAAGGTAGGGCAAGATATGTTACTGTCACTGCGAAACAGGGCAGCTTAAGCTAGGATTTAGTAAGCAAGAACTGATCTGGGTCTGAACTTCGGTAAACAATTTTGAAAACAACTGAAAAATTATAAATAGAAAACGCAACTTCCAGTCTTCATTAATGTGTTTATCTATGAAAAGATTCCCTTCAGGAACTCACGACACGACTGGGGAGAGGTCTGTCGCTACTGAATCTCGCGAGGAAATAGAGAGTGCGCCTGTATTTGCTTACACACTTGTGCACTATAATAATGTCTGGCTTTTCTGTTGAGACGAGCCGGCGGTCAGTGGCCGCAATTCAGCTAGGATAATAATAATGGATTTCATTTTATTTTTATTTTTACGTTTTCTGGTTAGGTAGTAAAGGTTATAAGTTGGTGAGATTGGTTTTCTTGTAGAACTAATGACACTGATTATTTGTGAAAAAGGAACAGACATTTCAAATGAATCCTTGGCACTACAGTTCCCACAACACATGGCTGAAAAGTATACCCATTTGAACTTAATATTTCATGAGGATTTCAGGAGATTGCGTTTGAGTCATATTTCAGATTTCACAAGGCTAAGCTAAGATATTAAAAAAGCCCGCCCGATTATAAGCCGGAAGCGGCGAGGGCGGGCGGTGACGTCAATTTCCGCCGCGGATGTGCGAACATCCACCACGGTTTATGCGCGGGTAATCGAATTCTATGCTTCACAGCATTCTCTTCGGTGAACAATAATAGTGGGTATAGGACATACCCACTAGAGAGATCACTACCGGCCGATTGCAGTCCCTTTGAATTGTTGTTGCAGTTATTAAAGACAACATAGTTTGTAGTAATAATAACCCCTTTGTACCAAATAACCTTAGAACTCAATAGTTAGTGTGGATGTTTCGCGGAGACGAAAACAGTCACTCTGAAAGTATGCCCATTCTATATATCTTCTTCACCTTCTCCTCACCTCCGTAGTCTCCCCAAATTTAAAAAACTAGCTCTATTTGCTCTGCGAGCAGAGTGCGGTAGAGATTTCGATTCAGAATAATTTAGGTATGTTAATCTTTAGGTAGGTACTGTGCAGTGTAGTTTTTCTTTTTTGTTGTTAATATTGTCTCCTCAATTTAGACTCTGTGACTTCCAAGTTCTGTAAAAAAATATTTTATTATTGTAAAATTACTGTACTTGTTATATTTATCATTGTAGTAGGTATTATATTAAACATTTTACTGAGTTTTCAACATCTTAACTTCATTAGTTCTTCATCGTTGCTTTTACTGCTCTATGTTTAAATCAAGTTGAGCATGCATGTTTAGGAATTCAATCTAGCATAATAACCTTAGTTATAATTTTTACATAGATGTCATGTCAATAAAGAAAATGAAATGAAACCTCAACAGCCTATATTGATCCACTGCTAGACGCAAGCCTCCCCCAGATAAGTGCCTTATTGGCTTCTATCTCATTGGGAGTAGTGCCCATAATCTTGCTGAACATGCGGATTGAGGATCACAGATCGGTGGGAGAATTGTTCTGAAGGAGGCGCGCCCGCCCTCCGGTGGATATAGTCGCCTCTTACGAAACCAGCGGGAAGGGCTGAGGTGGTGCAAATTCTAAGCCGGTACCACACGGTGTTTTCTACCTACAGGGTCAATTCCACTTTGATTTCACAGCCATGACAGCAAAGCGCCCTCTTGTCAGTCTAATCGATTTTTTTTATAGATAAACAAAACACATCATTCAATGTTCAGTCAACAACTAACTCAACCTTCCGATTCTGATTCAGAGCTCAGTCTAGGTTTCCCGGGTAATTACCGGCTAACGACCGCGATAGCGATCACATCAAACAGTATCACGATGGCAATGTGCAATTCCAGCCATTTCCATAATTACGTAACGCGAAAGCCAAGAAAAATCCAATTTCCTTCGTCAACATGGGCACAGAATATTATAAATGTACATGGGTTGGTTGAGTTATGTTGTCGTGTTTGTACTTTCCAGCGTTATGGCTTTTACATAGACAGGATAGGTGGGTAAATATTTTGCGAAGTAAAAGGATGCTCGTAGGGTTAAAATAAATGGTGTAGAATTTTTGGGAATAGAATAACAGAAGGGGTAGTTCTATGGGTAAAGGTAATGTGCGTTTTCTCTACGTTGTGATAATAACTGTTGTAAGCAATGAAATATTATAGTTATTTGTAAAGTCAGTTTAATAATTTCCTTCCTCAAATTATTTTGAAGTTTATGCCTACAGTGAAATATTAACCACGTCGTTTTTGTTACGACATTTACGAGTATGAAGCCTTATTAGCCCTGATAGATAGTAATTATGTTTACCTTCAAACCAAAAAAGAACGACGTAAAAACAAATATGAAAATTACGAACTGCTTTTATTCCAAATAACTAACAATTACCCACAAGTTTCAATTGCCGACATTATTTTCCGTGTCACGGCAACTTTTTACGTATTTCTGAAGGTAATGGTTTGATGTATTTTAATAAAGTTTCTCCATTCTACCCAAATCACAGTTTTTAATCAAGTCAAATACTAACAGAATAACGCCAGCGTAGACTTGTTGATCAATTCCACTTGAACGCGATGATCCATTAAAATCAATCCATCAAGTGTATGTATGTAATAGATGTTCTAAGTTTTGATAATGGTGTGCCAGCATTATCAAAATTCAGGACATAATACCTAGAATACCTAGTGACTTCAGCGTGGCAATGCAGCCAGCGTCTAGGGGACGCTTCCGGTGTTGATATGGATCAGTTGAGCTACCTGTAGACTGTTTGCAACAGTAAGCAGTTAGCTCATTTGTTTTAATTGTAAATACTAGTATAATTTTCTTTGTTAATAAAGGTTTTTGAGTGACTTCTGACTTTATACAATTTTACTAAAAACCAGGCCAAATAAATACTTTAGCTCTAGCGTTACTGCAACTTGGTTGAACACTTTTTGTTTTTTAGAACTGAGTTCTCACGGGTGGGTAATTCGCGCTTCCTCTTTTCGTGGAAATTTGTGATTAGCCTTCAACATAAAGCTATTCGCTCAACTCATTAAGTAAGCAGTTAATTTCCTGAATTTCGTTGAAATAAGTTAAGCATATCATACATCCACATGAGTCCACTGCTGGGTCCACTGCTGGCCTCCTCTAATAAGCGCCTTATCGGCTCTTATCATTAAGGTAAATGCCAAAACCACACGCTGGGAATACGGGTTGGGGATCGAAGTTAATGGTGTAGGTATCTGTTCAACAGGAAGCGCTGCTGCCCAACCCTCGGTGCTGCCCAACCCTTGCTGCCCATCTCTCTTACGACCACCTCGGGAAGAGTCGGAGTCTTGCATATTTTGCATAAAATAATATCCAAAGGGAAAATTAACGCAAGAAATTACTAAACTGGCCATGGATAACGAAGAGCAATAAATGTTCTGACCGCGTAGGCTTAACAAAATAAACGATATTCCATCTGAAAAATTAGGGTCTAAAAATAGAGATAACAAAATTGAATAAGTGTAGGTTTAGAAAACTAAACATAGTTCCATCTGAATAAATCGGGTCACTAGGAAAGAAACGGAAGGAAGCTTTGTGCTCTCGTCACGTTCGCAGAACCGATGTGGATGGGTGCTGCACAGGGTGATAAGGCACGACCGCGCCCACTGATGAATGTTGCCGTGACGTGTTGGTTTAGTGCCGCCGATTAAACAATTCTAGGGAGGCAAACTAAATTTGTTCATCCATCTTGGTATTTTAAGGTTCCGTTTATCTAATCTGTGGTTCCGTTTCGTTTTCTAAAATAAAAGTAAATTAATAGGACTTAATCGTTGTGTCGTGGCATTGTAGTATTGTTGATTTTGTGCCTACGTAATAATGTATACACAAAATCAACAAAACGACAATGCGTAATAATTTTTGATCCTAATTTTTTTTTTAGTATATATCAAGGTATTTGTCATTTATAACTTAGTCAATTTTTATTGACTTGTCTTCAACTCTTCCCGCGGGTGTTGTAATAGGCGACTAAGAATATCCACCGGGGGCGGGCAGCAGCGCCCCCTGCAGAACAATTCTATCACCGACCTGCGATCCCCAACCCGCATGCCCAGCGTGGGGATTATTGGCATTACCCCCATGAGATAAAAGCCAACAAGGCGCTTATCAGGGGGAGGCCTGTGTCCAGAAGTAGACCAACACAGGCTGTTGAGGTTGAGGTTGAGGATTGTCTTCATAGATCGGGATCGTCCCTATCGATTAGTGTCTTATATATGCAGGTATTACCCTGCATTTTTATTTTAAGTATTAGTGGGTACGGTAATCACAAGCAATTTATCAATATTCAGTGAACTATTAAACTTATTTCTTAGTAAAATAATGTTTCGTATTTGGGGTAGGTATGGCCCGTTTGTTCCATCCACCCTTCCCTTCAATTTAGCCAAGTTTTCCGATAAATTCACTGGTCCGATGCCCCTACGTGTAGATTACCCCGTGTCGAATAACATTGTCCATTTTCCGATCGCCGAAAACAATATGCTAAAATTGGTAATGCAGCTTTCACCCTACGGTAACTTGCACCACCCCATATTTCAGGACTCAACGTGCGGATGCCAGATAACAGCCCATCCATCACTATGCTATAAACAGAGTACGCCGACGTAGACTTGTCGATCGATATCTTTTTATTATTTTTAGCTATAAGTGGTTGTTTGGTTATTGAATATATTTTTCAATAACCCTGTGTACTCTGTAGGTATGTCTTAGATTTTATTGACGTGACAACGTATTATAATTCGATAGAGCCGGCTGCACACACGAAAAAACATGACGTCATGCGGCGTTACCTCGTCATGCGGCGTTACCTCGCTCTGAGGCGTTCCATGTAAGGCTTGAAGTGCAAGCGAGAGCGCTCGACATCCGTCTCTCTCCTACTTGAGTGAGCGATGCGTCTGCGTTGTCACGTTCAACTATCGTCAGTAAACCGACTTTACAGACAACCAATTTTTTTATTTACTAGCTGCGCCCCGCGGCTACGCCCGCGTGGAAATTTAAAATTATCACTTAGTGGTATGAAAAATAGATGTTGGCCAATTCTCAGACCTACTCGATATGCTCATAAAATTTCATGAGAATCGGTCAAGCCGTTTCGGAGGAGTACGGGAACGAACATTGTGACACGAGAATTTTATATATAAGATTTTGCATAAATAGTTATTTGACGAGTGACTGATATAGGTTTCTTGTACCAGGTGAATTAAGGTTTCGTGGGTGAGAGCTTGTAGGTACCTAAGTTCGTAAAATCCTACTATTATTATAAATGATAAGTTTGTGAAATGTGAATTTTTGTTACCTGGGATCTCCAAAACTATTGAACGGATTAAGATGAATATGGCGTACGTTTAGTACAAAGCCTAAGTTAGATAATAGGCTACTTATTATACCTAAAATACGAGTGCGAAGCCGCGAGCAGAAGCTAGTCTATAATAACCATAGGCGACCTCTGTGGCGCAGCGGGCGAAGGTCCGCCTGCGACGCAGGAGGTTGCGGGTTCGATTCCCGCCTCGGGACAAATGTTTGTACGATTTGCAGATATTTGTTCAGGGGTTCTGGATGTTTTTCTATGTATAATAAAAAATATCTATCTATGTAGTCTATTGTATTATGTATATCAGTTATCTAGTACCCATAACACAAGCTCTGCTTAGCTTGGGGCTAGATAATGCTGTTATTTAATGTGTATTATTATTATTATTATTATAGAGTTAACAAGGTTTCTTATTTAAAAGTTAGAAGTGTTTATAACATAATAATAGATTCAGGCGTTAAGTACTTAGCGGAAATCCATTGTATACTTAGTATTAGGAAAACAATATTAGGTATAGAGGTTAGAACGCCAACGCCGTTGTGAAAATATCTGTCTTGGTTGGCAGACAGAAAATGCCTCCGCATTAACCCACCCTTTGGACTTTATTGAAATAAAGTTTTGACGTGACAACGTCTTATAATTCGATAGAGCCGGCTGCACGCACGAAAAAACATGATGTCATGCGGCGTTACCTCGTCATGCGGCGTTACCTCGCTCTGAGGCGTTCCATGTCAGGCTTGAAGTGCAAGCGAGAGCGCTCGACATCCGTCTCTCTCCTACTTGAGCGAGCGATACGTCTGCGTTGTCACGTTCAACTATCGTCAGTAAACCGACTTTACAGACAACCAATTTTTTAACAAAGACAAGTACCTAAGTACCTACTATAAATAATAGGTGAAGACACTTAGTTCAAGCTGAAGACAGGGCGCTATGGCACTCATCAGAGAAGGCCTTTGTCCAGCTGTGGACTATTAGAGGTTGATGATGATGATAATATTAGTATTATTAGTATTTATTTATTTATTTTATTCTTACAATTTTGGAGAAACTTACAGCTAGGTTTACAAATTTCAGATGAACATTATAGAACATGCCTGGATAGACCAGTCCATCATAAACTCACAGTTTCCATTAGATGGTCCGTACGCTATTCAAGTGTTCGAGATGAGATTAGCAACGTCGGGTAAAAATGAAGAAGATTGATGACGTCACGTCAGCAGAGCCTGTTCCAAGGGAATACTGAGATACTACCTTCAGTAATTATATAACTAGATGGGTTCTTCTTGCCATGACCTGTTTGGAATACTTAATCCCAAGCGAGCTTTTTTTCTTTGCCCGGGATGTTATGTTAGTTTGCTTTATAGATGTTTGATCTGACCTTTGTCGAAGTATTTCTCGCTGCAGTGGTAAAACCTAGAGTGCATTTTTGTTTGACAACGGTAGCGTAAGTATTTTCAGTCTCCTGTGAAGAATTACCGAAAATCCACCCTTGCTCATCGGAAATGAATCTTTATCACTATGAAAGCGAGTCTAATAGATCTACGAGAGAGTCCTAACAACATTTTGTCCCGGTTTGGGTGTTTTTCTGTTGTTTAAGTATTGTGATATTGCATTGTATAGTGTATTTAATATGTATAGGTATTGTGTATTATATATATTGTGTATTGTATATTTATTGTATATTAGGTATATTTAATATGTATATGTATATTGTGTATATTGTAATTTTTTTATTCTGTTATTGTATTCTTATGTTCAAAAAAGAAATTATCGTACATCATAACAAAAAGTATTGATATGGACCCAGTGCGTTGAATACGCACTGGGTCAAATAATGTAGGTTCCTACTCGGCGAGTATTATCTACTATCTGTTACCGTTTTTGACCTTTAAGTAGTAATTGTTACAGTTCGTGGATAACGAGGCTGTTTATGCTTAGAGTAAGACGACATAAGTTTCAATTTTGTTTACATTAACGACATCTGTAGCGCAGCGAGCGAAGGTCCGCCTGCAACTCAGGAGGTTGCGGGTTCGATTCCCGCCTCGGGACAAATGTTTGTACGATCTGCAGATATTTGTTCACGTTCTGAATGTTTTTCTATGAATAATAAAAAAAATCTATATAAGTAGTGTTTTGTATTATATATGTATGTATTTCAGTTATCTAGTGCCCATAATACAAGCTCTGCTTAGCTTGGGGCTAGATAATACTTTGTGAATTGTCCAGCATTATTTATTTATTTATTAAGACCTGAGTATACCTAATTGTTTGCTGTCGTGAATATATGAAAAAATAAAAATTAAGATGACAGAAGCCTTTATTCACAAAGGAAATTACACGACTATTTACTATTTAGCTAGCGTCTTGGGGACGCTTCCGACTGGTAGTGATATGAATCAGTTGAGCAACCTTTATATTGTTTGCAACAGTCTGCAGTTAGCTCAGTTGTTTCAATAGTAAAATTCAGTAATATGTACCTTCAGTATATAGTAGTGTCGTCGACAACAGATTAGCGCACAATCTGTTAACAACCAATCTATTATGTAATAATTACCTACTACTACCTAAATCAAATCAAGTCCAGCCATTTCTCCATCCGAAGTAGGTCGTAGTTTCAGGTCAGGTAAAGCCCTGGCAAAGCTAATTGGTCAAAGCCACGATATGTTGGGTAACCAATACCTAGTTCTGTATGAACTATTTCATAATACTCCTGTGCAATTAATTTGTAGGGTACTTTAGCTTCGTACTTAACATACCTTTGTTTGTACTATTAATATACTATTGTACTATACCTATGCTCTACTTCAGTACGTGATAAAGCTTTATGTGATCCAGATTTTGATTAATTTTTCCATTTTTACTGTGAAATTTTTTCACGGTATATCTCTACGAGGTGACATCTTCTATTGGAGGCCAAGACACGGCTAGAGACGCTATGCAATGAAGGTACCTAAGTAATATGTGTAGAGGTTTGTTTTCAAGAACTTTAAAGGAGGCCTTTTATAACGGGTGGCGCAAAAGTAATCGCATAAATGTGAATGTGTTATAATTATAAGACTTATACGTTAATTACCAGCAGTATGTGACATAACCTACCTTAGGGTGTGGTCTTTTTTTTTAGTTAAGGCCGCTACGGTATGATGCACCATAATTGAGTATTTTTTACTATAAGCTTATTAGTAAGCTTAAGTATTAAGTACTATAGGTATAAGCGAGTTTGCCTTGCACTAAAGTGCAAAACAAGTTCACATTGTCGTTTTGCTCCTTAACTGAAAGCCTTCTAAATTGGAGCTTAAAGCTAGCCTGTTTCAAGTACTCTCATTGACATTATAAATTCTAGATATTGCACCCATCTGCAGGCTAATGACAAAAGGCATATTGCAAAAGGCATATGCATGGGCGTTCTTAAGAGAAATAAACCAACCACCATTTCGGGTGTTACACGTTCAAAGCTGGGCGGGCGTTCCGATCCTTGGTTTCGAAGGTTACAGAATTCGTTAGCCTCTCGAATTGATTGGACTGTGGCCTTACATATTACACGAATAAAATATGAGACTTTTTTGGTTCAATACCACGAGGTTGACCGTTGAACTGGTGAAGGTAACGGGAAAACGCTGGATGTGAGCAGCTCGTCAGGATCGTTCATTTTGTGGCGATCTTTGGGGCAATGGCCTTTAGGGCATGCCTATGTCCAGCAGTCGAAGTCCAATACCTAAAATTATGATGATGATGACGGAGAATAGTGTAAGTGAAGTCATCACTTCACTTACATCACAGAATCCCATTTACCGTATATTCGCCCCGATTTTACTAAGCTAAAAACGTTGCTAAACGAAAATTGGTCCTGAGTTTTATGAACAAATTCGACAAAGCAGACTTCGTACAAAATCTAGCTGTCCGTATTGAGCCAGAACCTACAGCCAACAACAAAGTGTTTCTGAAATTGTAGTGGCAATACGGCGGATGTTCCAGAGACCTTTGAGCTGAAGGTAACAGAGGTACTTCGTACCGTTCCTCTCAATATGAAACCGAGAGACAAATTTCTATACTTATTGCCTGTAGACGTACTTTCAAGAGCGACGTTTGAATTTCAATGTTGGAAATTGCTATGAAAAGAGCATAGCTACATACATCCATGCTCTGTATCAATTTCTGAAGGCTTGGAAAGGTTCGGTTTCATTTACTACCGGTTTAGAAGCATAAAAGCGTTAAAAAGTTTAAAACACCTAACGTGTTTTGATTTGAAACGTAGGATATGCATAACTAGTGGATTAAGTCTAGCGGTTTTTTAGGTGATTGTTAAGCGGACGCTTCCAAATATAATATTATTTACCAAGATCACAGTATAATTATATAGTACTAGACAGACATAACTATTCTTTAAGTAGATACGTAATTTTAGCAGATATTCATTTAGATTGGTAGGTAACTGATTATATTTTGAGTTTACCATTTAATATTGTAAAGTAGATAATAGTACTTTGAATAATCTTGATATGTGTATACTTTGTTTGCTATTCTTTTGATATGTACCTAGATATGTATCTAGGCACATTTCAAAAGTTTTATTGACTTCATGTGAAGTCAATAAATTTTAATTGCTTATTACTTAATATGATTGGTACCAAGGTACTTTACTCCATAACCGAAAACTCATTAGTCACCTCTCGATTACAATCGTCATTTCATATTTCGACGTCCATTTCAATAATCATAATACTTGGATAGCGAAAATAACTCGTCGAAATGCGAATCGGAATCTCCGACGGGCGTCGATGGAGCGGCGCAGTGGGTCGGAATTCCGCAAGATTATGTCTGAGTCGGATGCCTTCCCCCTGCTGTAGCCGCAACTGCTGGCTGTATGGCAACGTTGTCTATTTATTTATTAAGGTTTACCAACAGTATACATACTTATCACATCACACTAACATTATAAATGCAAAAGTTTGGATGGATGGATAGATGGATGTTTGTTACCTCTTCACGTCAATACTACTGAACGGATCGGGCAAAAATTTTGCATTCAAGTTATTCTAATCATGGAATAAAACATAAGTTACTTTTTATTGCAGAAATCAGTTCCCATGGGATAGAAATCACCTTTCAACTGTTCCATGGAAAAGCGAAAAAAACACGTTCGAAGCCGCGGGCATAAACTAGTAGCTTATATTTTACTTAATGTAATGACAGTCATGTTTCAATACATATACCTATGATATGTGGACACCAGTCACCACATTCTTAAAAACTTTGCTTAAACCTTTTTCCAACGTTGTTAGCAACGGAACCTCAGATAGTATGATTTTGTTCTTTGAGAAGCCAAATTTTGCGCAAGATCATAAACAAGAGGTTTTTATGTTATATCTGTATTTATAAATAAAGATAAATGTATTTGATACCTGCTGTTTCTGGAAAGGAGTACTTAAATTAGAGCAAAACACAAATCATTTTATATAAAGCTTGTTTATTTAACGTCATGTTTGCAAAATAGACAAATATACACTTTGAAAATTGTCATTTCACTTAAAAATCCGCATAACATTCAACAATAATTATATTACAGTAGTTACACACATAAATAAGGTATCTTACAAACATACTTTACAAACTTATTTTTAACTTATCATTATAGATACATAACTAGTTTACATAACAGTTATACATTACTTAGTTTAACTTAAATTAGATTCGATAGATGATATTTTAGAAGGTACAACTTAAATAACTAAATGTTTTGTTCGATGCCTCTTGTAGGCCAAGCTTTTTAAATTAAGTTCTACAAGTCTAATTATTGTCGTGGGTTTAATTTTGATTCAATTAATAAAAACATCACTATCGTGCGTGCAACAGACCAAATAATTTATGGATGGAAGAGATATTTTCAAAATAAATAACGACTGTAGGTACCTGGCGACTGCATATAATTTAAAATTGATATTATGTTAATTATGAACTGACATAAATTAATGTGTAAAACAGGAAAAGTCACGCACACAGTATCAGAAAAGCTACATTACAGCATACGCGATATATTAAATTACGTATTCGTTTCATATTCATAGCAGTCTTATCCAGAACATTTCAATTTAGTGCCGATAGCAATTCCAATTAATTCAGTTTCAATAAACATATTGACAGTGTTATTTATTCAACCTGGTGAACCAGTTCAATGATATTGAAAGTTAATTTGATTTATATAGCTATAATGCATTTGATTCCTGTGTTTTGTTTTGTGGTATTTTATTCATCGTATATTAGATGAGACACGGAGAATCATCTAAGCTTTCGACTTATTTATAAAGTTATTGTAACCTTCAGATTTTACAGAAAAATGGGATACAATAGTTAAACTTTGGTAACAGACGCAACAAATTGCAGGAATCATTAAAAAATGTTAGCTTTAGATATTGTTAGCTTTTTTAAACTTTTAGTATGTTTACCAACTAGTCTGGTAAAACGTCCACTAGCCGGTAAAAAAAGATCTTAATAGAATAATAAACTTTTTACATATTATATCTATATATGAAAATAAATAACTCTATTATAGCATCCCTTATTTACATAATTATGACTAGCTCTCATAAAAGAAATGAAATGCACCACGAATGTTTTACACACTTACAGCTCAGATGACACAAGTTTAGAAGTTGATTCATCCAGTGATTAATATGGCACTACAAATTCTATGTATGTGAATGGTTCTAGAGTCAGCTAAGTAACGCGTACATAAAATCATTATTTTATTGGTCATGCGCGTTTACAAAAATACATTTACTTACACTTTACAATTATCAATTTAAGCTAAAGGATTTAAAGTCTATTTTAACATTTCACAGTAATAATATCAGAGTAAGCGAAGGCATAGAGCAAGCCATCGTATTTACACTTCGTCAGCTCTGGATGCAAATTAAAGTCCTTACGCTTGTTATGCTTGCAACGTAACGTTATGTATTCACTGTTAACTACCCTTTTAATTTAAGGCGAATAGTAGGGTGGATAGTGGCGCCACTACATATTTAATTTTATAATTACGTTATACAAAGGAATTATCAAAAAATCGGACCGCACGTAGACGATATCTATCATAAGCTTTTTTTAAATATATCTTTAATAGTTTTGTACTGCATTATTTCGGCAGATACTTGTTTCAAGAGTTTAGTTCCTATTGGTGGCCACCAAGCTCTCCAAACAAGGTTTTTGATTGAATAACACAAAACAAAACTATTACAGATACATTAAATAAAAGCTTGTGATAGGTATCGTTTACGCGCGGTCCGATTTTTCGATAATTCCTTTGTATAACGTAATTATAAAATTAAATATGTAGTGGCGCCACTATCCACCCTACTATTCGCCTTAATGAAATGCAACAGGAATAAAATAACCAGTTTATAATACAGGCTAAGCGGTGGACAAAAATAAACGGTAACTTACACTCTTTATGTGAGTTAAATATAAACATTTTGTTAGTTATAAACAAATATCTAGCGCTATCACAGGAATGAAATCATGGAAGAAGTTTGTATCGGGAAGGCAATGTCTAAAGACCTTGAAGTCAATGTGTATTTTACACGCAAGTAACGATAACATTAATGGTTTTACAAATTGGATATCCAAAAACATTGAAACTTCGATGTTTTGAAATAAAAAATTAACCTTTAATTCAAAAGAGATGTAAACAAAGGAATGTGACAAAGATAAAGTATCATTAAAAACGGATACAAATTAAAAACGAATGAATAAAAAATACCCATTAGCTATCAATGGTCGCCCAAAGTCGTTAATTTGAATTTAATGTTCAGATACAATTAGAAAAGGCATCTAATAACCATTTCACATTCTGACCTCCAAAGTAGTTAATACTGTTACCATTATCAGTCTCAGCATGTTTTATTTTTAAATTTATTGCTCTATGCATACCAAGCAGACAAAGCGTAACTGGTTTCCAGTGCGTATTGCGCTAGCGTCCTCTCTATAAATGTCACCAGATATAAGTAACCCTTTTAAGATGAGCGGATTTTTTTATCCGCTTGGTATGCATTGAGGTTAACATAGGGGTTACACTACACATAGTCCCTTCTACCGGGTCCTATAATGCTGTTTCTTTCACTTACTACAGATACTTCCGATCCATCTGTTTTCCTGCCACAGTTACTGAAGAGTTTTGAGTTCTAAAAAGAAAGTTGGAGGTTAGATCTCAGTTCGTCTATAAATTATAATGTCAAACTGTGGGGAAGTCGTTTAGAGAAGATCGATGGACTTAGATAATTAAAAGTAGATAGGGGTGCTCCCAAGTCCTCAATGGAATGAATCAATCTCTTTTGTAGTCGGGTAAATGAAACTATCTCATTGAAAAGCCACAATAAAAAGACAGTTTGTCAAAGAAATCGACACTATTATAGTTGCGAAGTATAATGCTGTGTTCGAATTCTAAAATTCCACTATAAAAAGACAGCATTGGGTTCCAGTGGGCTGGACCCACTGGATCTCAATCCTAGGTCCTACTTGTTTTTTTTTGCTATTTTTCAGTACATACCTAGTTATAAGGCAATAAAATTATGTCCTGCGCACATAGCTAGTCTCCGTTGAGACTGGCCACCATGGCTAAAAATTTGACTAAGAGGACATCACCTGGCATTTAGCAGATTAGTTCAAAATCATATTGTTCCTAAAAACGTTCTAGATATGTTTACTATGTATAATTTAAATAGCTTACCTTTACAAAACTCCTGACAGGCTGCTGCAGCACGAATATCGCGAAGATGACGACACCTTGCAGCGCGTTGATCAGATCAAACACGGACCAGACAGACACCGCGCTGGAGCTGCCCGCCGCCCAGGAGACCACCTCTAGCACCCAGGAGAGACCCATGATGAAGGACAGCATGCAGCTTGTGCGAAATCTATGAAACAATTTATTTGATTTCATTGATGTTACTTTATCTATACGTTCGGATACTATTCTTGGACAATTCACGAGGGATCGGCATCCAAAACAACAAGGCAGATCCAAAGGATTACAGGTCATTAGATGACTTTTTGAAATAATGCCTGCTGTTAATTCAGTAAACTATATCTTTTTACGGGGATATTCTGTAAAATACACGTCTAATTACGAAAATCTGTTCCGGATTTTTGTTTGAGTTGCTGCTATCCTACCGTGATAACTTTCTCATAATTTAACCAAAAGATAACATCCATGAGGGCGGGTGCGGCGGCAGATTTGGCCAAAGATCTCAAGAGGCGCAAATATGCAGGCCTCGACAGAGCCTACACATTTGCTCCCCTTGGAGTCGGAGACCCTAGGTCCATGGGGTACCGAGGCTCTTCGGGTTTTTAAAAAATTATCTGAGCGTCTGGTCGAAGCGACGCGTGACCCGAGAGCTGGTGAGTATCTGGCACAGCGCATTGCCATACAGCGTGGCAATGCAGCCACCGTCTTGGGGACGCTTCCGACTGCTATTGATATGGATCAGTTGAGCTACCTGTTGACTGTTTGCAACAGTCTGAAGTTAGCTCAAATGTTTCAATTGTAAATACTAGTATAATTTTCTTTGTGCATAAAGGCATTTGCTATTTTACCAAAAGATGGGACTCGCTCTAACCAGCAAGGGTATTATGACTTACATTTTCTTATACTTCTTTAGCCTCTGCGTGGAGTTGGTGGAGGTCTCCCGCGGCGACGCCGGCCGCTCCGGCGCTGCAATGGGCTGCCCCAGCACCGTGCCAAGTCGCAACCAGTCGTCTGACGTACTGAAGTCTGAGTGCACCATGTCTAGAGCTACAATAAATAAATAAATTATGAATAAATAATGCTGGACAATTCACACAGCATTATCTAGCCCCAAGGTAAGCAAAGCTTGTGTTATGGGTACTAGATAACTGATAAACATAATAATATACGAGTACATAGATCGATATTTTTTATTATACATAGAAAACGACCAGAACACCCTGAACAAATATCTGCAGATCGTAAAAATATTTGTCCCGAGGCGGGAATCGAACCCGCAACCTCCTGCGTCGCAGGCGGACCTTCGCCCACCGCGCCACAGAGGTCGTCAATGAAATCCAACAATGGAAGAAGATGTTCGTAAGAATAAAGGCTTCGCAGATCTGGACCACACCACAGCCGCAGAGCATAAAATGTGCACTGTCCTAAGAGTTAATTCTCTTTCATAACTTTGATCGTGAGTTTTATTTTTAACCCCCGACGCAAAAAGAGAGGGGTGTTATAAGTTTAACGTGTCTGTCTGTGTATTTGTGTATCTGTCTGTGGTATCGTAGCTTCCAAACGGATGAACCGATTTTCGTTTAGTTTTTTTTGGGTCATAGATAATTTTATCCTGAGTGTTCTTAGCCATGTTTCATGAAAATCTGTCGGGAGGTTTTTTAAATTTTGTTATTTTAACTTAAAACACCACCGTATGTACGCGCCCAGAGTGACGGCGGCGCATCGCGGATACGGACGTGGATGGTACAGAGGCAAAAAACTTGTATAAGTAATAAATATTTGATCAAATAAACTGCATGCATCAAATATTTATTGCACATGCCTGTGTCACTGTCATGTTCTACATACGGGATATACCGTCAGGACACGCACTATAATATCTCTAATGCATAGTTTAAGATGTAGGCTGTCAAGAGATGAAAACAAATGAAAACGAAAACCGTCAGCCATGCCGCAACTACCGAATAACTAAGGCTTTTATCGTTCAAAAGTTTTTCAGTAGAATCAAGTGAGCATTCACCGTCGATTGTTCTAATATATTATTGTAATCACAGAAACATTCCTATGTTTTGAAAATAGAGCAAAGGTTTTCGTGAATAGTTTTAGTAATTTGATAGCCCAGTTTTGATAAACCGTCAAATCCGGTTAGTATTGAAAATTCAAGGTTTTGTTTCTAGCAATAGTCTAATTCCATAACTCGATCCCGACGTTAAACAACTTTAAAGGTAGAATTTAAACATTTAAAAACAATAATGAGTTGGTAGTAATACCTGCCAACTCATAACAACCCATAACGTAACAGCCAAGTAACAATCTACCTTCAGATTTTACGACACAATAATCACTATGAGTTGTGTGTTGAACGACACACAAAAGGCGTGTGATATCATAGGAATTCTCATTATGAATAATCACGGATCTAATGCATCATCGGTTCGACACAAACTTGCATCCTTATCCGAATCCGTTTGTAGCAACAAACCTAAACATCAATTCAACCAATATTTTGTAGGTATTTAACTACAAGACTGTAGGTACCAAATTCTATACACTAGTTTTTACGAAACGATGGTAGTACTCTACAAAACTTAGCTTTGACTTAGCTAAGCGCTGTTTGGTAACCAACTAGGTAATGTACATCACTAAAATGGCTGAACATTGTCAAAAATTACAAAATACGTTTACACCACCACCAATTGAACTACTATGTTTACTCATATTTTTGTAGACTGCGCCATCTTATTGGGAATCTCTAGTCAATCAATTGGTAAAAGTTTTCCTTACTTCCGGGCAAAGATCCTATGACTACGTTCAACTATCTTAGCTTCCGGGTAAGTCCTTTTAAAGAGGTACATCACACTAATATTATAAATGCGAAAGATTGGATGGATAGATGAATGGATGGATAGATGGATGGAAGGATGTTTGTTACCTCTTCACGCCATAACTACCTGAATGGAATTTGGGGCTGAAAATTTTCATACAGGTAATTCTAGTTCTGGAATCAAACATAGGCTACTTTTTATCCCATAAGTCAGTTCCCACGGGATAGAAATTACATTCAAACGTTTCCATAGAAACAACGCGTGCGAAGCCGCGGGCATAAACTAGTAGATAATATAAAATGACTCACGTGTGACGTCTTTCAGCTTATCGTAGTGTTTAGCGAAGGCGCGTGAGGTGAGGAAGAATATAACTAAGTTGCTTAGAAGAATTATTGCGACGGGGCCGTAGAAATACGGCAGTGCTGCTTGGTCGGCTGTGAACAAGGAGATATTTATTTATCGTACCATCAACGAAAGAAACATCGTAAATTAAAAAAAACAGGATGAATGAGTAGGTACCAACTTAAAGGCTAGTGCTCTCACAATTATAGGTGGCTTGGCTATACAAGGCGATACGAAGGCTATAGAGTTATCACCTATTCCACTAAGTTCAACTATAAGTTCAACCGTTGAACTAATTGCACCAAAAAATTCCAGTTCTTTCAACTTTGTTATTTCGGCTTAGAATTAGCACCACCCCAACTCTTTCCGCGGGTATCGTAAGAGGCGACTAAGGGAAATCCACCGGAGGCGAGCAGCAGCGCCCCCTGCAGAACTCTTCTACCACCGAACTGCGATCTCCAACCCGTATGTCCAGCATGGGGATTGTGGGCATTACCCCCCGTGAGATAAAAGCCAACAAGGCGCTTGGCCAGGTTGAGGTTGGCTATACAAACGACACAAAAATATGGTTAGTTATTTCGTAAAAATACACAATTTCTTCATAAACCTTAACCCATTGATATTATTTATTACTTATGCAGGGGTTTTTTTTACTTTAAAGAAAAAAATGGAGGGACTTTGTCGCTAGCATAAAAATCATAAGAAAAGTCCGCTACGCTTTATCCGCTTATGTGAATAAAGATGCTTGAAATATACATTATCATTTACTAGCCCCAAAGTTCATAAACTATACAGAGTTTATTTATATGGGTATCATAACGAAACGAGAACTACATTTTCTTCAAACTCTACAACTAGTTTACAAAAATTAAATAACCATTTCAAAACCGTTTTAGACTAAGTATTTTTTATCTCGTTCAACTTTGAAATAGTACTTACTTTTGAACCAACAACCCACAACTCCAAAGTTAGGTTTGAGATACGTGCTGGGCACCGCTGGAGACAGGTCCATCGTCATCGTGATGATGAGGAGCAGCAGTGGTAGAAGCACCGCGTAAGCGCAGTACCACGCAAACCTCCTTCGCATACTTCGTCTTGTTACTGATGAGTTTATATACCTCCTGAAGAAAAAAGGTTTGTTAACTTGGATTAGAAGAGTCATGGTGGTACTTGAAATTCCGCGGGAAATCCAGAAATATGAGTAAAACAAACTTTGATTGAGTTAAACGATCCTGAAAACTGCAAAACGTTTCGTTTACTTCTTTAGTCCGTGAGGTACCCAGGCGCACCGGGTTTTCTTTCAAAACTTTATTAGAGCTTCTGATAAAGAGAACATTTCCATACAGCTGACGACGGGACAAAGCACCCAGCGACTTGGGGACGCTTTCGATTGGTCTAAACATGAATCAGTTGGGCTACCTCTAAATTATTTGCAACAGTATGCAGTTAGGTCAACTGCTTTGAAATTCTGCCAGAGGATATTCATACTAATTGGTAGAGCATGAATGATGAATCATAATCTTTTTTATATCCATCCAGATATTCTATCTAGACTTCTTGAACCTATAAGGATAATTTAATACATACGTATTCAGTAAAGAAGATTGATATTACACATAAATCTCACGAGATTTCCTAACTTTGATAACAATCTTACCCATCTATTTCTAGCAATTCAATTGTTATTGCAACGATAACAAATTGTAAGATATAAAAACACTTGATAAAAGGAACTCACCGCACATTCAGAAATATATCAAAACACATCACGTTGAGCCAGAAAAAACAGGATACGAAGGAAAATTGGATGAGATACGCTGAAACAAAACAACAGAGTCAGCTTTTCATGATATTTGATCGTGATTGAATAGGGTATAATAAAATGACTGATAGGAGCACTTATGTTGAGAGAGATAAAGCTGATAATACATTGGACGCATCGTAAATTTGGGTCAACAATGTGTTCATAGCATCTTTTGTTATCCTTTCGAGATAATCGTATCTACAAATATGTAGTTCCCTTGTTGCCTCATATAGGACTCAATTAACACTTTTACCGCCAGACGCCGCAACGCGCTCTTCAATACCAGCGATAGCTGGCGACCAATTTGTTAATGCTTGTTCATCATAATCTTTAGCTATGCTCTGCACTATGCAATCATTAAGACATGCCTATGATAAGTACACTGTCGTAATGATCGCCATAGCGCCCTGCTGTCTTTAGTTTGCCGGATAAACCATGTAAAACGATCTCATTCATTAAACTGATAAAAATACACACTTACCCATTATCGTACATGCCACAGCTGGGAACGCATGGCCAGCGAGCTGTGTGGTAGCTAAACAGCAGAAGGCTACAGCCAGGCATAAAGTGTGGCAAGCCAGAGCCTTGCCATGCGTGTCTCTTAGCTCTGTGATGAAAAGGTACACGCAAGCCGTCGCCAGGAGAAATGGGACCGATATCAGTAGACCTGTTGAGTTGAAAGGAAGTGTCAGGGATTATATCCAACGAATTGTTGTTTTCGCTTGCTTTCCAAATTCAGAGCAAAAAAGGTCATATTTAATCGTCATTGTATAAAATTACGAAATTTTTGGGCATATAAAATCAATTTATTACTGTCCGTGGGGTACCGAGGCTCTTCGGGTTTTTAAAAATTAACTGAGCATCTGATCGAAGCGACGCGTGACCCAAAAACTGGTGAGTATCTGGCGCAGCGCATCAGTATTGCCATACAGCGGGGCAATGCAGCCAGCGTCTTGGGGACGCTTTCGACTGGTATTATGGATCAGTTGAGCTACCTGTAGATTGTTTGCAACAGTCTGCAGTTAGCTCAGCTGTTTCAATTGTAAATACTAGTTCCAATTTATTTCTATTATTTGATTGCAATTTTTTTTGTGAATAAAGTTATTATTAAAAAATATATAGGTATATATTATTTATATACCTTTACCAAAAGTCACGTTAAAATGGCAGGCTTAATTCACACCAGTATGGCAGCGGCCGGCTGTGACCTGCGGCGGTACCGCAGCCGCGTGACCAAGTCTGTTAAACGAAACTGATAGGTACGGTAGATAATGCTTTGCCACCAATTTGACACTGAAAATGCTCGCCACTTCGCTACCGATCGCTGCCATCCCGGTGTGGATTGAGCCTCACAGTCCATTGCGGGACATAAACCTCCAAAACTTTATTTATTTCATTATCATTTTAAACTTTATTACAGCTAGGAAAAACTATTGCACATCGTCAGTCGTATTTTGACATTCACGACCAAGAATACTAATACCTATTGTTCACGAGCTAAAAATACTATTGTGAGGCGTGGAAATATAAACAATGTTGCTTTTGAATCTAATGGAAGAACAATACAAGTACTAGGATTGAGGATGTTAAACAAACAATAATGAAATTAACTCTGACCTGTAGCATAAACAATGAGTGTTGCTGAAGTAGTGACTGTCTCCAACGGCGTTTGGAAGCAGACCATCGGTAACGTCTCACCAGCAGGCTTGGTCTCATTCCAAAACGTCTCCATACAGAAACTCTTCGTGCCAAGCAAATATGGTCTGCTATACGGTACGAATAGAGACCCATTTACTAGCAAGTAGAATTCATCTTCGCTGTATTTTTCTGGCTCGAGCTTGTACCTGAAACAAACGAGAATTTGAAGGACTTCTTCAAGGAAAACTTTGTTTTCACAAAATATTTCAAAGAAATTGCTGATATAAATCCAAGCCAATTCCCAATTTCTAAAGCTCGGATTGTTTTGATCGTTGAAAATTGAGATTTCGTTTTTGGTCATGTCGAAATACTAGCCATACCGGTATCATTATCATTATTATATAATAAACTACTGCTGGACATTAATATAGGCTTCCCCAAAGCAGCCACAATGATGGGTCTTGCTTTGCATACATCCAACAGACGGCAGCTTATGAAAGCTCTACTTAAAAAGCATATCAGAAGAAACCATAAGAGTCTAGTTACATGTTCACCACCTTTCGTAGACGCAGGGGTTGCCGACAATGGTCTCGTAGACGTTGCTGTCGAAGCTGAAGATATGGGTCTCGTTAGCCTGGTGGAAGATCGGGGCGAAGGTCAATGAGGAGCGGGAACAGACAGTCTTGGCTGTACCGTTCTCGTAAGTGAAGGTTAGATTCTGGCCGCTTGGACAGCATTTTGGTACTACTGGCAGTTGTTTTACTTCTTCTTCCTGGGAAAAAAGAGAAAATTACGTATTAATTCTCAAATCTTAGCTTTATTGATGTACTTAAAATTATGAAGGTAGAGTCAGTAACAAAAGTCGTGTTTTTTGGAACCACAACTTTGTAATATTCATGTCATCATTACCTACTAAAGGATTTGTGCACCACTACTGAACACACGACTTCGACTACGTCGTTTATGTTCAACAATTTAAATAAATAAATAACAAATAATGCTGGACAATTCACACAGCATTATCTAGCCCCAAGCTAAGCAGAGCTTGTGTTATTTTACAAGACACATTGATAGTGGTCTTAGCATTCGAGAATATTTGAACCACATTGTCTTAGCATTCGAGAATATTTGAACCACATTGTTTATAAATAATCCATTATCGTTAAATTCTGTAAGACCCATGAGATTTATTTACATCTGGATACAATGATCAAAAATAAAAACCATGTAACGACCCTTTTTACCCGCAACGCTGCCGGCCTATCCGAAAGAAACGTGAAAATCCCCATTCACAATTTAATTTATTTGGAATCACAATGAGTTTTCGTCGTTAAACGAAAACCCGTGTCACAGTGAAGCCTTGTGACGTCATACTTTAAATGGGTCACACCAGCATACAAGGTAAGGACATACTAATTACGCATGTCGTCCAAACAATGATGGATGTGATTGTATGACAAGCTAATCAGAATTCAGGAGCTGTGTTTGAACTTTGCTGGTCATAAAATAAAAACTGAGGTTGCTAACAAATTGGTCACGTTCACTTCTCAAATAAAACTGTTGGCGCAATCTGCTAGCGCATCAAAATTCAGTAAAAAGTCCTAACGAGTTTAGTTTTGGGGAGGATTTTTTGGAACAATCAATTTGTAATAGATTCTGTTTTTCGGCGCTTGAAACGATTTTATAAACTGCAACTAATATTTACTGAACTTCGTATGATAGCGAAAATTGATTTGTCAAAAAGTGTGTCCCCATTTTAATTACCATTTTGTGTTGTCATGCCAGCAAGCAAGCAATTGTTAAATTGACTTCAATTGACTTATAAAAATATTGAATACCATCCAGACAAATAAATTGATTGTGATTCATAAAGATAAATGACTAGAGGTAAATTAGAAATTATTTCTCCGAGGTCAATCAAACTCGGGAACCGTGTTTAATAAATTGCAATCAAATACCTAATATCAGACCAAAATAAACTAAAATCTAGTCAATCAAGTATTAGGTTTAATAGGAAACAGAAAGTTTGAATGACTGAATAGATCAGACTAGATCTTTGCAAAGATATAGTTGCAATAACTTCGGCTACTTTTAACCAGGTTAAAAGAAAGGAAGCCAAAGCCGAAGCTACAGCCCAAATTGTTTTAAATTAGAGTTCAGCTCCCCACATGCAAGATATTGAACAAAAGCTCAATATTCGTCATGTGCCAGTCACGAGTCTTGTTATCTACGTGCTTCCGCGTAATGAGATACTGTCGGGTCCTCACCTATGGAAATTGACGTACAAACTGTCAAATTTATTTGCTGCCTGCTCCAAATGATGAGCCGTGACATTGGAGGGTAAGTTGATAAAGATTACGCATCAGCGAGGGGAACACAGGGGAATGTGGCGGGTGACACCTGTATCTTACGGGATCCGTAAAGGTAATCAGCAAATTATTGAATGACATCGCATTATTTACTCGTGATATCATTGGGTGATGGAATATACCCAATGTATAATCAAACAATAATATGTATGTATCTATATTTACTCCCGTTAACCATGTTTTTTAGATAGATAGATAGATAGAAAATTCTTTATCGCACACTTACAGATAGAAACAATACTACAAAACAGCTTAAAAACTAAGTGACAAGTGGCGGTCTTATCGCTCAAGAGCGATCTCTACCAGACAACCGTGGTTTTTTATTATTTTTAAACATACATATTCGTTACATAAACATATTCATAATACATAAACATATTCGTTTAGCTATCTTTTCGCAAATTCTGCTCATGGTGCTGTTTGAAACGTCCCGCTTTTCAAAAGCTCACAACATCGCTAAAGCTTTTAAAACACTCCAATGGTGTGTTTTCTCTACCTACGTCAAGTAAATTATCGTATGTGAAATCTGCCCTTCAATGTTTTCAGTGACGCACTTGTTTCGTGGGAATGTGAACGTTACGTCATCGAGTCGTAACTTGTATAATGAGCTCGTTTTCACGGTTCTTGGAAGCGTTCATAGGTTTTATGTCGAAAGTTTTCCTTTTCTTGAATACGTTATTAGTTGCGGTAATAGACAACGCCGTGATGGTAATATTAATAGCTTAATTTGACTTTTGATAGGTAAATAAAAGAATTCTAAGGGTTAGAGAAAATCAAAGAAAAACATAACTTAAAACACATAAAAAATAAATAAATAAAATAAATAATGCTGGACAATCCACACAGCATCATCTAGCCCCAAGCTAAGCAGAGCTTGTGTTATGGGTACTAGATGACTGATATACATAATATAATACATGACATAGATAGATATTTTTTATTATACATAGAAACGACCAGAACACCTGAAACAAATACTTGTAGATCTTACAAACATTTGTCCCAAGGCGGGAATCGAACTCGCAATCTCCTGCGTCGCAGGCGGACCTTCGCCCGCCGCGCCACATCGGTCGTCAATATTTTCAAACACTAAGTTCGATCGAGTCCTACGATTGAAATCAAAAGATTTTGGTTTGTCCCACGAAACATTTTCAGATATTTTCGCTGAAGTCAACTGAGCCAAAAACAATAGCATACAGCTTTAAAAGAAATCAACCCCAGGGATATAGTGATTTATTTCATAGATATGATAGACAGCAAAAAGGCTTTGAAATTTAATCTTCACCCCCATTCACCCCTTTTCATTATAATCCTTTCCTAAATACATATTTAGGAAAATAGCCAAAGAACTTGTAAACCAGCATTGCGAAAATGCATCTTGTTTGTATATTATTCTCAGTTTGGCAAAAGCACCTAATATTTTCCAAGAGTATTGCAAAGTTAATAACCATAGAGAACTACTGATTCTCACCTATACCCGTATCTATAGTATTATAATATCTGTGCCCGTATTAAGGTTGCCAATCACTGACGTCTATTATACAAGTACGCAGTGCTCCCAATCCATTCCCATGCATAAAAATATTGGAACAGTGTCATGGCAACTAAAAAGTTTTAATATGCAAAGCTTTCAGCTCCGATAATAGTAAAATTATTCTCTGGGGTCGAAAAACCGTGTAAAAATGTTTCACATTTTCTCAGTGCGTCCTGAAATGCTTTATTTTCGAGACAAATTACTCATGGCCTGCCAAGCCCGATAACAGCGCCATTGTTCTTAAGTTTGACGTGTACTCAAAGTTACATTTAAACTCCCTAACTCTTTGTATAAGTGGGCGATCACGTTCCCACGTGTACTACATTGTTATGTAAATTGTTTATGAAGATGGGGGCTGTGAAACATGGTTTTTCCTTAGCGGTAAATAAGTAAGGTGTATATGACTCGGAAAGTCTTTTGTCAGAGTCTGAAACTTGGACGTTTTTTGGGACAGTGGAGGAAAAACTGTTTATAAGAAGTAATGTTTTCAGCTTTTCTTGGCTTCTTATGAAGACATAAATGACATTTATTCACAAAGAAAATTATACTAGTATTTACAATTGAAACAATTGAGCTAACTGCCGACTGTTGCAAATAGTCTACAGATAGCTCAACTGATCCATATCAACACCAGTAGGAAGCGTCCCCAAGACGCTGGCTGCATTGCCACGCTGTGAAAGTTCTTATGAAGAAAATGTTTGGAGTGAAATAAATATTTGCGGACCAAAGCTGACCGAATTATTGCTATATGTACATATATGCACTTAAAGCAATTTCTTTATTTAGTAAAAACTCTAATTTCTAGACCTCAAACATAATCAGTTACTACAAAAAAACCAAAGTGACAAGCAAAGGTCGTCGCTTAAAAACTTGTAACAAAATTCAAAATAGAAAATTAATTTCAACATCACAACGCCAAGAGTTTAGTTTGACGAGCTACGTAAACATTTTCAGGCTTTGTTTTCCAATCGACGATGACGCGGACTTAAGTTTCTGGGTTTTCAGCCGAAAGCCTTGTAAATGAAATTAGAGAAATGCTGGGAAATGTAAATAATTTTGAAGACTTGTTACTTTATTACAATCTCATTAGCAACAGCCATTTGTACCATAGATTATCATAACTCTTGATTTATTTTGAAATACAATACACAAGAGGTTCGTAAGTAAAAGAAGAATAAAAAATGCTAGAAGACATTACATAAAACCTTCGACGGTCTGTAAATTACTTGCCTACTTACTACTAATTCTTCTAGAATGTTAGAATTATCTGGTTATTGCATTCAAACATGCCACCTACCAACTAAAATAATTTTGTATAGGCGTATGCTGCTTTTCGACGAACGTTTTTGAGCTTTCCTGGTTTACCTATAATCTTTGGGTATCCAACAATCGCGTGAGGTCCGATCTAACTTACAAGGCAAACATCTGACACAAGCGTTGTTTGCACACGAAATAAGAAACTTTCTTCATTCACGTATGGTTACACTTAAGAGCAAATTGAGAGACTAATAGCGTGATCGCCCAGTTAGAAGTGGGCATCGACAATTTTATTTCATATACTGAGATCACTGAGGTACATCGGAATTTACCAAGTTTTATTAGTGTTTATAATCATGATAGATTGGTAGTGGTTAGTAGTGGTTCATACTTTACACTTACGTCACATAAACATTATGTCTGAGATATAATAGTTCACCACCAAGTGAATAATTGAAAACCGGTAGTACTAAGCCGCAAATAAAAAAATTACCTCGCCCTTGCTTTACAGGGGGGAGGGGGTGGATCGGGCAGCAATTAAACACACCCTTTCAGTGATAGAACCGCCAAGTCAGTATATTTGTTGTGTAGAAATTGATAGGTGAGGTTTAGGTTTAGGTGGAAGTACTCTTATTTCCGCATTTAGACTCGTGTTTGGTCCATTATGCGTCTCATTTGCTAGCATAGCCAGCCTAACTCAGTCCAGAAGCGCAGAATCTTCCTGGGATCTTCACAGGCTTCGCGGAGTGACCTCGGCAAGTTGAGGATTTCTGTTCGTTGTGTTGTTACTTGATAGGTGTTTATTTCATTAATAATAATGATAATGAAATTAATAATATCCCATTGAAAACTTGAAAAACCCGACTCAGTACTCACTTTTTCACTTTTTTCACCAAATGAGAGAGAGAAGGCCTACAAAATGTACAATATAGGAAACCAGGCGAGTATATTGATACCTCGCTTCAGCCGTTTTCATCCGTGACGTAATACTGTCCGCCTACCACATAGAAACACTCGAGAAAAATACCCCACGCCTGACGGTTTAAAATAAGCAAACCAACAGTATTGTTCAATACGAACAAAATTTAGCGTAGCGATAGATTAGGTGTACCTACCCAAAAAGTCTAATAATATGATTCAGTGAGTTACTTGCTCATACAATCTTCGCCGTTCATTGCTTCTTTTTCTCCGTGTACTTATTCAGAATACAGTTAAAGAGCGGCGATACTTGAATGGGCATATCATGTACTGAATTTCATGGAAAGTCAGGCTGGCTGTCCCTTTGAAAGATTTACCTTTTTCTCTGCAAAAGAAAATATTTGAATCAGGGCGTTAATATGCTACTGTAATTAGTGATTTATTGGTAATTATCAATTTATGTTATCAACGTTGAGGTTCCCAGCCACGATTAGCCGGGTTTTTATAAGTATCAGATTTAATTTTACTATCTACTATTTGATACGAGTAGCATAATTATAAAAATACCTAGCATTCATTCTCAGAAAGGTATGGCATTCTCATAATGCTTGGAATGTTTGAAAACGTCTTGTTTGTAAGTAACGTACTTATATAAATTGGAAAATAGGTACCCATCAAAATTCATTTTGAATGTAAGTGGGTTAACTATGAACCTAGTTTGTCTTGGAAGAACACCAACGTTACATCCCTTAACGAGGGACTTCATCAGAGTGAGTGCCCATCTAAATTTATGAACAAATGTAAATTAAACATTGTAAATTTTTTATTTACCCGTAAATAAAAATCTTACTTATCGCTATTGTAGATGTAAAATAACCGGGCACAGTTACTTCAAAAAACCTTTTAATAATTTAACTATTTTGTTATCCAGTGCTAGCTAGTCTAAAAAGCCTGAATGCAAAAGCTCGTGAACCGTTGCGAATGCTCTACAAATTACTGCTATGAATTAGCATAAACATGCAATAAACCAACGGGATTTAACATTTTTGTATACTTAAATCACGTAACCGTACCTGCTGGACTTCACGATATAATTTTAAGCAACAGCATTTTTTTAAATATTAATTCTCAATGGAGGAGCTTCAAATTATTTTTACTGTATGGTCTACACATTTCCTAAACTTTTTAAACTTTAGAAGGACTACACATTAACTTTTGCTTTTAGCGTTCCTTTAGTATTTAAAGAAAATCTAAAAGCAATAGATGCGGTTTAGTGAAACATTTTAAGGAAATCTATGCAGCAAAATTTTAAGTTTCTGGTAGTTATTCCGGGTTACTAATAGCAAGTTATTTTGGTTACAAATGTTGTATGCAAAATTGCAGTCCGGCTAACCCGCTCCCGATTTAGACTACCTCGAACGCTCACATGAAATTTTCTATGGTAGTACAGTTAGCAAGAAAAGGATACCTACGCGAATTGAGTTAAAGGCCATACAAGTAACGGTGGAAACACTTATTGGTTTTTGTATCAATTCGAAGTCCGAATTGTATTCTTTGTTATTATAACTGTTTGTTTCCTAAATAAATACAAAACAAAAACAAAACAAAGTAATTATTTCATTTTCAAATCGAGTTAAGCAACATTTTTTTAAACTTTCGCGATTAATTGTTGGCATAGTTAATGATTATTACGAGATTATTACGATCGCGGTCACGATCGCTGTAATGCGGTAGAAACGTTGGGGAAATAATACAAAAGGTACGCGATAAATACCCGATATAATCAACTGAGTTAAGCAACGTAAATCACTGTGCAACGAAAGTCACTAAACACAAATACATTTTGATAGAGCCAGGACATCTTTTTCTTCAGAAGAAGACCTAGAGTTCAATATTTTCAGAATCAACCCGCAGGATTATCTATACAATTATTACAATTGCAATTTTTATATTAACTGATTGACAACTTTTGAAACATAAAGATGCTCGGAAAATATTGTAAGTAACCTTTGTAATATGGTCAGTGAGGTAGGTATTTATGGGGAGAGAGAAATACTGTTCAAACTATAGAAAAAACTATTCATTATAACTAGTTATTTAGTTACTTGAACCAGTTTCTTCATAATTTGTGTAGTTTTCTTGTTTTATTAACAATAACTTGATTTTTGCACTTACACCGTTCCAAAACCGTATGCTCTGTCCCACTCCTATGAACGCAAATTCCGATGCGCGACATTTTGTATCCCTATTACAAAATTTCGTGAATTGCGCGCTTTAGTGGTTTTTGTTGCTGACGGTACCTAACCTACACACGGGGGGAGAATTGAAAAGCGCATTAGGCCGCTACGAACTCGACAGGTAATAGAAAGTAAATATTTCAGCGACAACCCGGTCCGTGTACAGAATTTATGGCTTGCGTTTACGTAGACGATACACCGGTTCGCCGTTTATCTAGTGAAAACATGCACTTGTTTTTATATTCTCAGAGATCATTTTGAGGTTTTCATCACATCATAACACATGTCATAACAGTATAATTGTGTGGCGCGGCGGGCGAAGGTCCGAGGTCCGAGGAGGTTGCGGGTTCGATTCCCGCCTTGGAACAAACGTTTATATGATCTGCAAATATTTGTTCCGGGTGTTCTGAGTGTTTTCTATGTAAAGTAAAAAATATCTATCTACATATGTAATGTATTCTCAGTAGTCATCTAGTACCCATAACACAAGCTCTGCTGAGCTCGGGGCTAGATGATGACGTGTGGACTGTCCAGCTCCTTTTCTAAGTGTACATTTATTGTATTTATGGAAATAAAGAGTTTTTGATTTTGATTTTGATTTTGATTTCAGCATTATTTATTTATTTATTTTAATCTACAATTAATTAAAACGTCTCAAGAGCAGCTTTTCTTTGAAGTCAAAATATCAAGAAAATCTTAATTTTAAATTGTATTTGCAAGAAAAGACAATTGCCTACCCAGCTAGTTATAATAAGTTCACTCTTTATGATTCGCCTTGCAATTTTAACTTTACCAACTTAACCAGTGTGAAATATCATACCTACCGGTTATCCACACAGACAGTTCTAAAGTTCTACAGAGTTACAAAAGCCCCGATACAGAACAGGCGGGCCATAATAGCCATCAATTAAGAGCGTATGGTTTAGATACAACTAAGCTGTAGGTATATCCTACTTCAAGCCTAAAAGGCGTCATTGAGAAAAGGATAAGCACCCATTCTTACCACAGAGTATAAAGATACACTCTGCAATAGACGCGCCGTACTTAAAGATATTTATTTCGGCTCAAGGGGCAGTATTTTTTAGAGAGAATGCTCATATTAACCGAATCCTATTCCGGGAATGTGCTGGCTCCAAGGCAATCTCTTAAAGTGGCTTCTTTTGAGAACGGTGTCTTATCGGGGGTTTATTAGTTATTTATTCGCGCCTAGCAACTACAGCTTATTCTGCTGAAGGCCGTGCGATGTCCTTCATGTAATCCGTTTTGTTTTTTCCAGCCTTGACATGGATGAAACAATGGGTTTTCTAAGAAGTTCGTAATTACGGGTTTATGGGAATCTTGATTTGATTGTTCCGGGTAAATTTGCGAATTTAGGTTACCTTGGCACGCTACGGAAATCGTGTTTACACCTACCTACTTTGGTAAATTTAAAAAATGGCGGTCTAGCGGCCTTTAAAGTCCTGAACCAGATGATGCACCAAATAAACGTAGATCAATTGACGATAAAAATTCCTTAATTTTAAAAAATAAGTAGGAATCTACTTTGAAATTTTAAGCACTTAGATCAAATGAGACCATAATCATAGCAATGATTACGAGGCATAATTATGATTTCAAACTACAATTTTACAGAACTTTATTTGAAGATACGCTGTACTCTACATTTCACTTATCGTTATTCAACGACTACCTTACTCTCAAATTATTATCTATTTGTGAGGAGACAATTTTATAAAAGTAGGCAATATCCTGCGTAATAATCTAAAATGATAAGTGACACGTAATGGCCATCAACTGCTCCCGCATACAAGACCCGTTTCAATCTGCCGACACGACAGCTAGTGCACGCCCATTGACAGAATAGGAGAGGCAGAATAAAGAACAGAGATAAAATATAGAATCACACTAATATTATAAATGTGAAAGTTTGGATGGATGGATGTTTGTTACCTCTTCACGCCAAAACTACTGAACGGATCGGGCAAAAAATTTGCATACAGATAATTATAATCCTGAAATCAAACATAGGCTACTTTTTATCCCATAAATCAGTTCCCATGGGATATAAATCACCTTGAAACGGTTCTATAGAAACAACGCGTGCGAAGCCGCGGGCATAAACTAGTGTATAATATTATAGTAATGCTGAGTGGAGGCCATGTTTACCCTCAAACCTGCGACGCACGAAAAATAAAACACCATAATGTACCTACAAAGGATTAATTAGTGTCTTATGTTATTGTCCTGTGTAGTAGAGGTAAGTAAAATAAAACATTTTCATTCCATCATTATAGCTGTTAATAAGGCGAGGTTATCCCGAAAACCACAGTTTTATTAATGACTATTTTATGCGTTGTTTCTATGGAAACGTTTAAAGGTGATTTCTATCCCATGGGAACTGATTTAAGGGATAAAAAGCCTATGTTTGATTCCATGATTACAATTATTTGTATGCAAAATTTCGGCCAGATCCGTTCAGTAGTTTTGGCGTGAAGACGTAACAAACATCCATCCATCCATTCAAACTTTCGCATTTATAATATTACTTAATGATTTTTGAATAGATGAAATCCAATGTCGTTCGTCTATTTTTAATCATAGTGCTGAGCTAACTTCTTTTTCGGGAAAGGTTTGGGCCGAATTCGATTTGACTCTATAGCGATTGGGTCTATGTTTTTGTTTATTTTGTTTTGTACCTATGCTCTCTCTCCGCTTGTATCGAAGTAAGTGCTTTTTTCAACTTTATTCTATACTAGCTTCTGCCCGCGGCTTCGCACGCGTTATTTCAACGGACACGTTCAAAGGTAATTTCTATCCCATGGGAACTGATTTATGGGATAAAAAGTAGCCTATGTTTGATTCCAGGCATAGAACTACACCGGTGCAAGATTTCAGCTCAATGTTTTCAGTAGTTTTGGCGTGAAGACGTAACAAACATCCATCTATACATCCAAACTTTCGCATTTATAATATCAGTGGGATTTTTTCAGATATCATCTACGAATAACATTACATCTGAAATGTGAATCGATTTATTATTAAAATAGTCTGTTACTTCTGTGTTTCTTACTTGCAGTATTTTGGACTTTGAGCTAAGGTTCATACTTCTCTGGTCTAGCTCGCTCTATATTCTTGAACACGCCTATCTCAAATATATCATTTTGAGTAGGCAGGCACAGAAGACGAAGAGGCTGTCACGTCACTTCTTGCATATCCATTAATCTTTGCACATTGATCGATGCCTACGAGTATCCATTAGGTATTCAATTTGTTGAGGAATTTTTGGAACAGATGGGTGAAGAAAGGGTAGCTGTGTTTGCGAATTCCGAATCCATTGACTTTTCTATATCATGCAAATAAAAGAATAATGTGTAAGGCGTAACCACTGATAGGTATCATCATCATCATCATCAGCCTATATTAGTCCACTGCTGGACATAGGCCTCCCCTAATGAGCGCCATAGCGCCCTGTCTTCAGCTTGCCGCATCCAGCATCTGCCTGCAGTCTTTCGCAGATCGTCATCCCACCTGGCCGGAGGGCGTCCTACACTACGTTTGCCGAGTCGTGGTCTCCACTCAAGAACTCGTACTGATAGGTATATCCAGTCAGATTGTCTCTGTCCTAAATAAGGTTTGCTTGAAGAGAACTTAGCGTTAAGCTCGCCTTTGCTACAACCTCTCTAGTTTTATGTTTTACATATATTTGTTTATTGCAATAAATAATAAGAATTAAGAATATCCAGAGCGCACAACGTTGAACTACTGTATCGGAGGGAACTGAACTGTATCATCTCAAAACGCTACAAAATATTTTCCTGAAAATTCGGCTAATAACCCGCCTTCTTGCGCAGTCGGGTAAAAAAAAATAGTTATAAACTAAAAGTCGTAAAGTAGTTAAAAGTTGCTACTAGCTGTAATTTGAAATACGGTTGTTTTTAAAACGTTTCAAAACTGAAAGCAAATTAGACAACAATTAATAAGTAGTCTTAAAAGATTTTCCCAGAGTATATTTGCTATTTTACTACAATAGTTTTCGTTTAAAAACCAAATGATAGGTCTGAAATGATGAACAGGGTGTGTTTGCAAAGTAAGGGCATTTATCGTGCTTCTAGATCTCTTTGTTTAAATATTTGGTTTCATGATAATTATTGAATTATGTACCTCATTTTCAGAAGCTCTTTCCATTGTTTTTTTACATCGAAAACTTCTAAATTGATCAATAGTTAGATTACATCACTTACAGGCTCGCTATAGTGGCAAAATTTCCTAAAACCTAATAACTTATTTAGCAGAATTAAACCCGGAACTGATTACAAATCTGTTCTCATTTGCTTAATATAATTCCAGCTCGTATATCAATATTCGTATCAATATTTCTACGTTCGCTATCTTGTAATAATTCAGTTAAACTAAATATCGAGACAGGCGTATCATAACTGCCAGGTAAAGTGGGAACAGGAAGAGATTACTGATTCCGTCCCAGCTTATCTTAGAGAACTTCCATTAAAATGAATTAAACCTTCTAACCGTTCAAATAGAGATGGAATTTGATCTAAGCTATTTTAGATAAGGTATTCAATTTGGGCATGTAGGTATCATAATTTGATAATCTACTGAGGTGTATCCTTAGGTAAAAGGTTTTGATAAAACTGTTATGTATAAATGTATCCATTACGTTCGCTGGTCTTTAAGTCGTTTCGTTAACATAATGTCCAAAAAAAAATTGGGAATGACACAAAAAAAACCCACTGTCGCTCTTTCGACTGTACCCTCAACTATTTAAAAATGTGGCCTGTTTATTGTCATCAGTACTTATTTAGTTATTTCCGTCTACTTTTTCAGTTCTGAACTTGTTCTATCCATCCAACTTTACATTGTACAGTAAGGTGGGATAAACTACTCTATTTAAGTCCTTTAGGCTATTATTTTCCCGTAAAGATGTCTTTATTACCACATAACGAGAGGCCTTTGTTATTTCGAGACGGGAATGGCCAATGTTAAAGGTTATTTACGAATTATGGGCTAGTGGGCAGCTAATTACCTGAGGAAAGTGAGTAGTAAAATAGAAATAAAACTAAATTAATAGGAAAAGGAAAAACAAAACAATATCGGTAGAGTAGCTGAAGTAGATACTGATTAAAAGTGACGATTTGGGTTAATGAAACCGACCGAACAAGATCTCATCAAAAAGGATGTTCAAACGCGGATGATGACTTGAGCTGACAAACTCAAGGTAAATAACAGACTTTCACATTGCTTAATAGATCATAGAATCATAGTTTAAAAGTACCTCATCCAACTAACAAAAGTAAATCACACTTATTTTATGTATTAAGGGCAACCAACTAAAAGTAACACAAGAGATCACAAAATTAATTCGACAAAACTTAAAAACTAGCGCACTCTAAATTACAGGTAGCCACACCATGAGCAAAAAATATGCAATTCAACTAAAGAACTAATCGTAGATAACATGACGTGTGTAATAAATTAATAAATGGTTAAATCAATGTACATAATTTATATAGGTAAGAACCTATGATGCCTGGATATGTGAATCGCAGGTTGTACAAGTTAGAACTTTTAAATCCATTATGGTTAATAACACTAAAGTCATTAACAACGAGATATTTACCATGATTTGAGTTTTGAGCTTTCCAATATTTATATAGCTCAAAACTCAAATCATGGTAAATATCCCGTTGTTAATGACTTTAGTGTACAAGTTAGGTATAATAAATATAATAATAAAAATGAAAAATGAGAGATAAGTGATGGATGGAAGGGAAGGGAAGTAAGGTGCGAAAATTTGGATGTTTGATAGCAAGGTAGGAAACGAATCGGTCAAAAAATCTGTGTACTTAGGTAGAAGCCTGAGAATGTTTGCCTGAATTAACATAAGGCTACTTTTAATTTAAAAAAAACACGACAAAACGCGTGCTAAGCAGCGGCCAAAAGCTTTTTTATCATAAACTAATTGTTGTTCGCGACTTACTCCGCGCGGAATTTAGTGTTCTACCGTTTTGGCTTCGGTTATCGCTCTACGTCTCAGACCTATTTGATCTTTCTGATCTGACTTACTGTACGCTGTTATATAACACTATTTGTTTTATTAGAGGAACCTAAATACGTAAAAAAACATTATTTTACTAAGGCCTTAACCCTGTCCTAAGTTTCACCCATCACGATCACTTTCCAATAAACCTTAGTATTTAATAGCGTGTTCGGCTATCTGGACATGACGATATCGTCGACGGTAGTGACGGTAGCTCCTTTCTGACGGGTGAAGATAAGATACGCCCACGACCATTGGGCCATTGGATACTTACGACGTTACGGGTAATTATCGTCCATTCTGTGAGAGGCTGGATGTTTGTTGGAAGATACTTCTGACATAGTAGGCTTGTAGTAAGTAAAATACTTCTTGAGAAATGTGCATAGTTTGGATGTGAAGATTGCAAGTAAATTATTTGTTTGTTCCTTTTATGAAACTGTACAGCTGTGAGTACTATTGATATGACAGGCAGGTTTTTAGATAAATTTGAACACGCGCAGAAAATGCCGTACAGTAAACACACAAGTGTCGGGTGTATCCCACTATTTCCATTAGAAATACTGGTACTGATTCTCCCACTGTTTCCATTGCTGGCGGCGGAGGCAAAAAAAACTCTGCATCACCTAATGACGGCTAATTTAATTTTATTGTATATGTCTAAATTCTCAATATCTCTTTAGAATTTTATTTATCAGGCCTTCATAAATATTAGAGTGGAAACAGATTCTCAAGTAACGCAACTGTGTCTTTTTCCGCAATATATAATTTGGAAAATACGCTTGTTCAACTTTTTATATTTTTTATTTCCATGGAAATAGTGGGCTAGACCCCAAGTATCGAACCATAAAATTCCACGCTTATCATGAGCACCGGTAGAGAGTGGAATGGGCTTCCTCCGTCTATTTTTGCATTTGAGTAGATCCTTATTCAACAATCTTGGAGTCTTTTAATCCAGAGTAAATATGTTCCTACTGAAAAAGCGTGATCTATCTTCGGCTACAGCTTTACTTACTTAAGTGAGGCCAAACGCTTAAGCATTTTCAATAAAAAGAATATTTTGTAAGCTAATTACGATTATTTCAGTCAACGAAATATCGTGGATGGTCTAAAGCAGCAAGTTTGACTTTAGAACTTTGTTGGGATTAGTTAGATGATTGTTGATTTTTTGAGTTGAGCAACTTGCGATGGGCAATGGGGAACAAAATAAGTTTGATAAGGAAGGGTCTCATTTCTCAATTTGCTCAACTGAGTTGTGCAATTGAGTAGCACAAAAGAGACCTCGCTAGACAAAAATATTAAAAGTCCCTAGCCCTGTAAGGTGAGGCTTAGGAGGGGGGACACAAAGAACGTCTCGTTTTTTAAAAGACTGACTTCAAAAAGAAGGACGTTCTCAATTCGATTGTATGTTTTTTTTTAAGTATGTATGTTACTTGATATCTCCGCCATTGATTAACCGATTTTGCTGATTCTTCCACTGTTGCATAGAAAATGATCCCCAGGTAGTCTCACAAAAATGGTATTCCCGAGGCGTGACCATTTATCCCGTCAAGCTTAAAAAACAACATAATAATTTTGAAAATCACGACTAGCTACAACAATTTTGGTGAAATCTTCGGTAAATCTTAATAGATTTGATGATTCTTTCGTTATTTAGTTTTTTGCTTACATCTTGTGAATACAAAATCAAAGATTTTAGTTGGTATGTTCGTCTCGTAACTAGTCAAACAAAGTTCCAGAGTCAAACGTTCTGATTTATTAAATAAATAAATGTCCTGCATAAGTGTGTACACGCAAACACAGGTGCACTCTCTATTCCCTCACTCTCATAATCCAATAGGACGGCAGACCGACACGACCGGGGAGAGGTCAAGCGCAGGATCAACGGTTTAACGCGCTTTCCGAGGCACGTTGATATGCATATCTACATATGATGGTATTCCAACCGAATGCCGCGGTAGGGCGTTCGTAGGGGAATTGTAAATGATTTCCATTCGGAATACTTACTACCATTAAAAGTAGTAGGGCCAACGCTGGGAGATTGTTGTGATATTTGCGTCATAAAATATTAGTTGGCTGTCCGTTGGCTCGCTGTAGGCAATTTCACTACTATTTCCCGACCTGATCCCAACCGTTGGCATCAGGTCCCCAACGTTGGCCAACACAAATTGCTACTAGGGTAATAGGGAAGTAATAATGTAAATATCCACCCTACCGCTAGAAACAGCAAACTGCTTGTAAATAAACCCGACATCCGACGTATTTATTTGCGCGTGCGTAAAATTGAGGGTTTTATGGAGTGGTGATACTGGTTCTCCCAGTCTACTGTGCCACGATGGGTTTGTAAATAACTGGTTTCGGAATGACCACCATTAGTAAATAATTAATTCGACATCACCGATGCATGGGTAATTTTTCGGATAGCGATTGTAGACGATTACAGTAAATCGGTTCCAATTTATTCTTAGATTGACCGTTTAGTTTTAATGGCTAGGCTTGTATGCCTTGAAGCTCATAGCTTAAACGTGGGTTACTTTAAACCAGTTGGTAAGAACTAAGGTTCTATGAGCATTGTGTCGAGTTGAATCGGTCGCATCGGTTTAATCAACGGTCAAAAAAATCTACACCGTCGTAGATAGGTTGCTGCTTATTTTTAAAGTGAGTACAATATTATAGTTAAATATCTTTATTCACAAAGAAAATTACAATCAAATAATATAAATAAATTAGAACTAGCTTTTACAATTGAAACAATTGAGCTAACTGCGTATTGTTGCAAACACTCTACAGGTAGCTCAACTGATCCATATCAATACCAGTCGGAAGCGTCCCCAAGACGCTGGCTGCTTTGCCCAGCTGTATGGCAATGCTGATGCGCTGTGCAAGATATTCACCAGCTCTCGGGTCACGCGTCGCTTCGTCCAGACGTTAAGAGAATTTTTAAATTTTTTTACAGTTAAATAAAATAAATTTATAAACTAGTTATTTTGTTTCAGTCTATATTGGCTTTTTATTTGTCAATAATAATAAATAATGTATAATTCATACAGCACCATCTAGCCCCAAGCTAAGTCAAACTTGTGTTAATGGGTACTAGAGAACTGATATACCTACTTTTATACAATAAAAGCATAGTACATTACAAATGGTAAGATATTTTTGAATTAAACGTCACACTAACGGATGTTTAGATGTATGTATGGATAGATGGATGAATCTTTGTTACCTCTTCACGCCAAAACGACTGAAATGACCGGACTGAAATTTTGCATAGATGTAGCTCTTAGCGTAGAAGCAAACATAGTCTACTTTTTATCCTACAAAATAGTTCCCATGGGATATAAATAACCTGTAAACGTTTCCATACAAACAACGCGTGCGAGGCTGCGGGAGAAACTAGTGAAAAATAATCAAATATGGCATAAACAATGTAACAGACTAAAATTTATTTGTTGTGGGTACTTTTTATACAATCTCCGCTCCAAATTTTGAAAATCTGTAAATTCAATCTTGAAAATAATGTAGCGTTCACCGATAACAAAACACTTCAAAGCTTTTAAGGATGCTTAGGGCTAAAATAATAGAGTCTAGACTCTAGACCAAGCTTGTTTATGGGTTAGACCTCGTACCCAAGAGCCTATTTTGTAACTAGTACAATCAAAGACATAAACCATTGGTGCTTAAAGACCGCGTTTCATTACAAAGTTAACTAACGAACACGATTTATAAAGTCTTATAAGTAGAACTCTAGTGTCTAGATAAACCTTTGTTAGGATTTAAGACGCTATTAACGTTAAATTGTAACAACTTTGAAACAAAAAATAATTATATATGTATCTTATATTTTACAGGCATTTTTGCGTTTATTTAGTTCTGATTTATCCGGTTACTTAGGTACATCGACACGATAAAAACCTGTGAATATTAAATATAATTGTATATATTAAAATAAATAATAGTATAATTATGTTTGTATAATGAAATAAATAAAAAATGTTTTCGATTTATGTTTCTACTCTTCAAACATTATCTATTGGTCCGTGCGCGATCGGAATGTGTAACAACTATTTCGAACTGAAACAAGCGTGGTCAGATATTTAGGTACATTGACAAGGTACCATCCCAACCCGCGCCTTTATACTAGAAATGTGACGAAAACATTTACAGGTTTTTTGCATCTACTGATTGCGATTGGGTTACGCTTACGCTACTGCAGAGAAATTTAAACGTCAATAATATTTTTGTAGACGACTGTTCAACAAGCTAGACGTTATTTTCAAAGCTTTTTCACAATATTAAATATCGTTATAAATAAGATTGCTTTGCTCCAAGTTTGGATTTATCCATCGACGAAATTTTATAATTTTACCTTAGTACTATGCTAGTTTATGCGTCAGTTAGATTTTACAATGTTCTTGTCTAAATGCCAAAAATTATTCGTCCATAAATAGGAGACCAAAGCTTGTCCGCTCCGAAATTAGTTTCTAGCAGACAGAAACTTTGAAAGTAAATTATCTAGAAACTGATCAGAGATAATACGTACTTATCCCGACTTGGCTAAAGTTTTTTAATAATTAACTAGTTATAAGGAATAAGTGATGATTATCTCCTGGCCAAATTTTGGCCACGACGGCCCTTCTCAACGGAGGCTAGCCAGGTGTGCAGGACATTTTATAGAGCATAAGTGTCTGCGCAAACACAGGTGCACTCTCGGTCGGCAGACCAACACGATCGGGGAGAGGTCAGGCGCAGGACCACCGTGCTCCGAGGCACGAGGGTGGAACACCGCCAATAATACTCATTAAGTAGATAGTAAGTAGAACAGACTAAAATTATTTAAACCAAAAATGGGCTTTGCAATGAACTAAAAGGAAAGAATGAAATAAACTAACCATGGCCCACAGAAAATAAAACAGGTTTATTCCCAAGCAACCTTCTGAATAATAAAAGCAACAACAATAAATAATTCAATATGAGAAGCAAGGTGCCAAGTAAATAACTCACAATAATATTATTCAGTTGATAAGCGGAACCCTAACGAGTCTTATTTATAAGCACTTCACGTCAACACCAGGGTTCCGTAAATAAATAAACAGTCTCAGTTGTGTCACTTACTTTTTGGGGTTCTTGTGGCTAATGAGAGAACCCGGACAAGATATGCGGCTCGGTTGATTAAAATGATGTTTATTTCGTAATGACTGATTCATTAAAACTAATATAATTCGTTTGACTAAAGGTCTACTTTTTGATGTTTCTGGAAGTGGTTTCTGGAAGAGATCAGAAAAGATTTTTTTAGATGTGAAATTAAGTTATGACGTAGTTGAACATAAATATCCACAAAAAGCCCATTTCAAACAAAGAGTAAAACAATTTCATGAAAAAAAAATGGTTGTCTGTAAAGTCGGTTTACTGACGATAGTTGAACGTGACTACGTCTTAAGAAAATACTGATGGAATGGTAGCATTTGATACTCGATCAAAACATGTAAATGTACTATAGTATAACAGCTGTCCACGCAGACGCATCGCTCACTCAAGTAGGAGAGAGACGGATGTCGAGCGCTCTCGCTTGCACTTCAAGCCTTACATGGAACGCCTCAGAGCGAGGTAACGCCGCATGACGTCATGTTTTTTCGTGCGTGCAGCCGGCTCTATCGAATTATAAGACGTTGTCACGTCAAAAAATTAAATCCAGGAAATGTAAGTAAAGGTACAACCCAAGACTCATCTTAAACTACAGATTTTCACTCTGCATTTTTGACTGGACAGTAAACAAAGCTATGGGACCCTACCCATTTCAAGCAACTCCCTCAACATTTTCTCTTAACTTCTCACTATCAAGTTTGATGTGTAGTACGTAGAAACATTTTATCTGGAGATAAAGGGACAAACTACTTGTAATCACGGGGCTTGTAGGTGTCTTAGACGTCATTACGAGTGTGTGTCGTTTTACGAGGTAGGAGTGGCGAAGCTGATAGAGAAATTCCAATAGGTTTTGTCGTAATTGGAGGACGTTTAGCGAGTTCTTCTCTTGGCTGCCTTTTAGAAATCTGACAGCAGTGACAGTGCTTAGACCGTGTTGTCACTATAACAAATTTCATTCAAAAATATAGAACCAGCGAGGAAGAGCGAGAGGAAACGCTTAATAATACAATTTTGACGAGTCAGTAGTTTAGTTATTGAAATAATAAATACTACAGAACCCTCTTCATCTCTAGCAACTCCCTCAACATTTTCTCTTAACTTCTCACTATCAAGTTTGATGTGTAGTACGTAGAAACATTTTATCTGGAGATAAAGGGACAAACTACTTGTAATCACGGGGCTTGTAGGTGTCTTAGACGACATTACGAGTATGTGTCGTTTTACGAGGTAGGAGTGGCGAAGCTGATAGAGAAATTCCAATAGGTTTTAGTTTTTAGACCTCGTTTCGTAATTGAAGGACGTATAGTGAGTTTTTCTCTTGGCTTATAATGATGTAGGTACAATAAAAAAATACAAAATGCTTTATTGTACCCCAAAAAGACAACATTCCAAAGAGATATTACATAAGACCAGTGCAATGGGTAGCTTTATCGCTTAGAAGCGTAGGTACTGTTAAAGTACCAAAAATTTTCACGTTTTTGCTCGTAGCCAAAATTTTAGGTGTTTCCTGACGTAGCGCTTAAACCGGATCATAACTATACCAAATAACATTCAAAAACATAGAACCAGCGACGAATAGCGAGAGACACTCAATACAATACTACAATTTTACATTACAATTATTTATTTTAATATTACAATTTTAATGACTCGACGGTTTTGTCATAGATTTTTTTTCCTATATTTTTTTGTAGGTAAGAAAATTTACATGCTTACCTTTGTAGAACTAAGGTTAATACTCAGTACAAAAGTCTTTACCTAGCTATGCATAGTTTGATGCTAGATGATGACGTGTGAATTATCCAGGATTACTATTTATCCATACTTATATTATAAATTCGAAGTAACTTTGTCTGTCTGTCTGTTACCTTGGATCTTAACAACATTTGGCAGGAAGGTGAATAGTAGGTGGGATGAATCTCGGAGACGGACATATGTCACTTGAAAAGCGCAGGGGAACCCGCGGGCAGCAGCTTATTTATTTATGTTCCTAAATGGTAAGGTAGTTACTGGGTATCCTTTACGTCAACAGCCTATGTTGGTCCACTGCTGGACGCAGGCCTCACCCTGATAAGCGCCTTATTGGCTTTTATCTCTTGGGGTAATGCCCATTATCCCCACGCTGGGCAGGCGGGTTTGGAATCGCAGTTCGGTGGTAGACTTGTTCTGCAGGGGGTGCTGCTGCCTGGCCCTGATATCCCTTAGCCGCCTCTGGCGACACCCGCGGAAAGAGTTGGGAAGGTGCAAATTCTAAACCGGCACCACCCGCTATTACTGGGTATCCACGTAGGTTTGAATATTTTATTTTCTATATTGGATAAAACCCTATTCGATAACTTAGTTGATAGCAAATACAACAAGTAAAATCAATATCAATAATGTAAACTCTAAATTAGACTATTCCGAAGATTAGATTTGAGTCTTATCTGGCTAGAAACACGTTTCAATAAATAATATGTAAGTACCCATGTTTTATATTTAGGACATTGTCCTTATTGTTTTGTAATGAAATGCACTATCAACATTCTTTGGGGCATTGGTACCAATTTCTGAGTATTGATTTCATAATCTTTCATTATTTGAATGATAAAAAATTGGCGCCAGTATTTTGAGATTAGATTACAAAAGATAGGTGCATGTGGTAACAGACCTATTTCATTTCGACCTTAACGTACTTAAGCATTGTATTATGATTATGTATGACTTATGTATGAGACTATGCTTAGTCATCGATTTATTCTTGAGTAACGCTTATGCCATAGAAAATCGTTACTTAAGCATAGACGACTGAACAAGCTTTTATAATACGGGCTTTAGAGTCGTGTTCTTTGAGAGATAATAAGATAATTAGTTGCCGCCTCGTCGGAGGATATTTAACTTTCATAATTATGATTAGCGAGTTGTCAAACCATATAAATACGTCAAAGTTAATCAAAATTAGACTTTTAAAAATCTTCACAGCGATTTAACAGCTCACTAATCATAATTATGAAAGTTAAATATCCCTAAGCAAGCCGGCCTAAATGTATGAAAACTTCTGTCAAAAACTTTAATATGTAGTACTAGACGATCGCCTCGCGGTTTCACCCGCGTAGTTCCCGTTCCCGTGGGCATTCCGGGATAAAATATAGCCTATGTCACTCCCTGAAAAGTAAGCTTCCTAACTTCCTAAGAATTTTTCAAATCGGTACAGTAGTTTCGGAGCCTATTCAATACAAACAAACAAACAATTAAATCTTTCCTCTTTATAATATTAGTATAGATTTATAGGTAAGGAAAGACGAGACGAGGCAGTATGGCCATAATGGCTTTAGCCTAATTTGTCCAAATAGGCAAATTAAAAAAAGAGCAATAATATTATGTCGAATAAAACTTTCATCTATCTATCAATATTTAATTGTCTGGCTATTTATACAAAGAACACGTGCCTCAAACAATACAAAAAAAAAACAATCATGATCGATCAACAAATACTAAATCAACAATTCGAGTTCCAAAAATTACTAGCTCATATATGACACCCGAAAAAATATATAGTAGAAAATACCAATACATAAAAACTCTTTATTCATTATTTTATTTGTTAGAATGAATGTCATTCGACCCTAGGTAGTTATCCAACTTCTCAAGGTGAAGTTAACGGTCTCATTATCAGATAATAACTGTGGAAACTACACGGACAATTCACGCAATTTTGTTTGCCTAGACGTAGACACAGTAAATATTGTCTTTGAAGATAACCACACTTATCTATGTATGGTCACGTAAAATCAAGGTTAGGTTTTCATTATCAGATTATACGACAAAATTCTAATAAGAGAAAGGTCACGGGTGGGGACACAGGCGGAAATCACATTGCACTAATCACACTAATATTATAAATGCGAAAGTTTGGATGGATGGATGGATGGATGTTTGTTACCTCTTCACGCCAAAACTACTGAACGGATCAGGCTGAAACTTTGCATACAGGTAAGTCTAACCCTGGAATCAAACATAGGCAACTTTTTATCCCATTAATCAGTTCCCATGGGATAGAAATAACCTCAAAACGTTTCCATAGAAACGCGTGCGAAGCCGCGGGCAGAAGCTAGTATTAAATAAAACGAAACACGAAAGTTTGGATGTTTGGATGGATGTTTGTTACCTCTTCACGCCATAACGATTCAATCGATCGGGTTGAAATTTTGCATATATTATCTCTAGCTAACCCTGGAATCAAAAATTGGCTACTTTTTATTTTATTGTCATTTCTATCCCATGGGAACTGATTTATGGGAAGAAATGTTTGATTCGAGGCCTCAAACTACTATAAGCAAATTTCAGCCCGATCCGTTCTGTAGTTTTAGCGTGAAGAGGTAACAAACACCCATCCATAAATCTAAACATCCAAACTTTCGCATTTATAATATTCGTGTAATAGTATGGATGGATAAATATCAACTGCTGCCAGTGAGATGGCATAATATAAAATAACACGCTTGGCAGAGTCAGCAATTGCTTTGCAAGCTCCATTAAACTCTAACCTGCCTCAAGGCAGATTGCGAAGTGGAGAATCAATAATGTTTTGATTGTTGTAGAGATTGCTGCATACCCCGAGGGTTAGAAACTATCTGATACAAAAAGCATAATGCTTTAGCTTTAACTTTATCAAAACCAAGTCAAATGCGAAAGCCTGTTTCATATACTTTCATCAAAAACAAATCTAATTCGAAGATATAACAATGCGCTTATTTTCTCATAACTATAATACAATACATAAATCTTTATATTACACGGAATAAAACATCATAGACAATAGGGCGCTATGCAGACAGAGCAACTGTTGCGGGAACGGGCAACTCGCAACTACCTGTTTACTTTCTTATAAACTGCTTATACGAAGAATATTATTTTACGATTGATTGATTAGTTTACAGTTTATTCAACTAAATTTGCTCTGTCTGCATAGCGCCTAAAATGATATCTTCTTTTTTATGATGATAACTTTGTGGATTCTTCAAGTTATGAAAAACTAAGTGCATTGTTTGCGCATAGATGATTACCTAGGCTAGCGTTTGGCCACTGTCTTATATGATGGTGACCAACCTGATTTTCTTCAATGAGGCTCTTTCGTAGATAATGACAAAAAATAGGTCAACCAGACTGAAACAATGGCGCGTTTAGTTTGAAATTATATGGCACTCTACCACAACCTTTATTCTACCGCGAAATATCCCTACCCTCTATTGAGATCTAAGGTAAATAGTTTTTCTTTTCGGAAAACGCCTCACATTATTGAGATGACATCATGGGACGCGCGGTCCGAAGAGTAAATAAAAATATCGATTTATTACATTAAGCCCTCGCGCGATCCAAAACTCTCGGTCCGCAGTGTAACTGACTCAAACAAAGTACTTAAAAGATTCCTAGCTTTTAGGTAAGTATTTATTGTAGATCTAACCATCAAACCTTATTTTACTTTTCATCCGACGTAAAACGGAGAAGGTTGTCAAGTCGACGCGTATATTGTTTTTTATATATGACCACGCATAACTATTTACAGAGTAGTCTGATTTTATAATTCTTTTTTTATTAGATAGGGTATAACCCGAAGTTGGTCCCATATAAATTTGTCGGCTTATAGTTGTTCAAAATACGCCAAATTATAATTTGTGTTATATGTCACTGTCACAGTTTCAATAGTTTTATCAAAGCTTACTGTCTAAAACTAAGTAACTAAAAGCTTCTTAGCTTTTAGGTAAGTACATTAGCTAACAAATTAACGATAAAATAAGGTAGAGACTAGTCACATCATGTTCATAGTCTTTTTATTCACTATACCACCACCTGTCCGTGAAAACCTTCAATAAGCTTTCTGGTATTTATCAATTTGTAATTCTATTAATTGTAGGCCTAGGGTTTTTCCTTAAAAAAATATATGACATTAGTTATTGCGTATTTATGGTCCAGGCAACTGTGCTAAAAATATCACAAAACCCCACAAATCAAGTTCGATAAATGTCCCGTTATTATGTGCTAGACCGATAATCGATTTAATGGCTCAGAACGATTTTAAAAGTCCTCAACCTATTTGCAAGTTAAGCTCTATTATCCGACAATAATGTTAAGACCAAAGTCACAAGCTTTCAACAAAACCTGAAGCAATAATTGGCTTACGGCAAGGCACAAATTGAGAAAATATTTATAATGGAAATGAGAAAACAAGCTGAATCCCTCGGCTTAGACAAAGGAATCAGCGCTATAAAAAATTGCTTTGGTTTACAAAAGGCGGAGGAATGAAATTAGTTAAGACGGTTTAGGGAATGCCCTTTTTAGGTACTTCTCGAGAAAAAGGTTAATTTTTTGATAGGCGCTCCTAAAAACGGAGGCACAATTTTTAAAGGGGGAAGGTTAGATGCTCAATCTAATAAATCTAAGGCAATGGGGAGTGGGTAAGGGAAGAGGTATGTGATAGGCACTTATAGCTCTTTTATCTTAACAAAGCTAGAATAGTTTACATTTGTCACAAAATAATTAAGTGCACTACACACTTCCTTATTTGCCAGATTTTGTAGAAACACTTGGATTCCATCGGGTATCGGTAAATATGTTACAAAAGGTGTTTCGAATTGTAGATTTACGCGGCACCGTAAAAGTTTGAAATTTTGAGATTTGTTCTAAAATTGTCGAACCAAAATGTATATTAACACATGTTCGTATTATTAATTTTTCAAGATTATAGAGTTTTTAAATAAAAAAATAATGCTGGACATCATCTAACCCCGAGCTAAGCAGAGCTTGTGTTATGGGTGCTATATGACTGATATACTTCATACAATACATTACATAGATATTTTTTACTATACATAAAGAATACCCGGAACAAATATTTGCAGATCGTACAAGCGTTTGTCCTGAGGCGGGAATCGAGTCCGCAACCTAATGCGTCACAAGCGGACCTTCGCCCGCCGCGCCACATCGTCGTCAAAACAAAACAAACAAAAAACCTTTATTAGAATGTTCTATGATTTTACATGTGTTTTTGAAAGCCGAAACTATAACTAAACCATGGTGGAGTTAGCCATCTCGTTTGGCGCACCCTGTACAGTGCAAACAAGGGCAGCGGGGGACCGCAACACCCCTGTGTTGACAGCCCGTTTCATTTCATTTCCCATCTGCTGTTTGCGCGGTCAACACTCAACTCTCGTTTCTTCCTTTGAATAAATTGCTTTGCCATTTCGCGGTCGTACCTTCCCGGATGATTTCTGTTTGTGAGTATGTATGATTGAATTGTATTGATATATACCTACTTAGGTTATGCTGTTGGTAGGTCATAGACATAGACAATCATTTATTTGCTACTTAAGTACACAGGACAAAACAGACATAAAAAATATTACATAGTTAACTTAGGTAATAATACTTTATTCACAAAGAAAATAACACTAGTATTTACAATTAAAACAACTGAGCTAACTGTAGACTGTTGCAAGCAATCTACAGGTAGCTCAACTGATCCATATACATATACTCGTAATATACCCAAGTATATTACGAGAAAAAAACAATAACACAAAATATTTACCAAAAAAAAGAGACTGTACTGTCTTTTACAGCAGCAAAAAGGTCTCGGCAAAAACGCCTAACCATTCAGGAGTAGAAAGCGCTGATTTTCTGCCGAAACCATTATAGTCACAAGATTCTGTGAGGCTTACGGTCAGAGTAAGTAGTGTCGTGTATTTGATAAATAGTAAATACATAGTATATTTCAATAAATACGATATTAAATAGGTAGGTACGTGGATACATTGTAACTAAAACCGTAAAAAAAACGAAGGGACTTCCGCAGTGGTTTGACCAACATGGCTGAATATGGTAATTAAAAGTTTGAAAGGTCTTGAAAACCGATATATATTTAGAAACTTGTTAAAAGGATAATGTTTTCAAGGTTTTGGTATTTGTTCCACAATTCGTCGATTGGTGGCTTAGAAGCCTTATTTAGAGTCAGCGAAGCATAAAATCAGTCTTTTACTCGTAGGTCTCTGGGTGGTTCTACTTATTTCATACCACGAAGAACATAAAATAATACATCAACCCCTATTATAACAAAAACATAAATGGATTTAAAAGTACCTGTACAGTATAACTCTGTTTAGTATGGTACCTACTCAAGAGATATTTATTTGTATTGAACTCCATAGATTCTGGAGTTTTCTGCAAAACTCTAGAAATATACTCGCATCAACAGCGTCTATTTTCAAATCACGCGTGTAAATAAATACCTTACCAACAGCCTCAATCTGTAATCCTTTTCAGATCCAAAAATAACAAAAATAATTACAATCCAGCAAAAAACGCAAAAAATTGGGAGATTAAAACGCTTAATCCAATCTCCCAACTCCAATTTTCTCGCCCTAAGAACATCAATCATCGGATTTTTATAAGACCTCTTTAAGCAATCGGTTTTGTTTTATAATCGGCCCTATCAAATCGAATTTGAACCTTCTTCCATAGAGATAAAGGTTGTTACAATACTTCTATAGCCGAAGGCTAGGTGCCACGTGTTCGTAAGAAACGTGTCTTATCAACAGTTTCTACGTTACAACTGCATTTACCTTACAAATACTTACCTGATTCATCCCGAGAGGCTATCAACCTGAATATGCCTACATACTTAGTTGCTTTACTATAAAAACTATCGAAGTTTGATGAATTTATTACGGATGTAAGCGTTTTAACTACGAATCTTATTTGTGTTGGAAGAACACAAACGTTTCATCCCCTAACGAGGGACATCTTCAGGGTATTTAGTTCTTGATTGAATAGGTAAGGTAGAGCTCTTCTACCTTTAACGCATTCACTGCCTAGCAGTGGTGCGACCCGCGAGGACGCGCCGCCCCGCCGCGATACGCGGCTGGAGACGCACGTCTACGTCTTGAGCCATAAAAGTGTTATTGCGATGGGCTTCCTTCATGACATCATAACCTAACTCATTGGCTGATACTATAATAAATTACCATTACCAAAGATATCGACATAGATCAAAGAATTAGCAAGATGAAGTGGCAGTGGGCCGGCCATATCTCGCGAAGAACTGACAACCGCTAGGGTAAACGTGTTCTTAAGTGGAAACCGCGACGCGGCAAACGTAGTATAGGAAGCCCTGCGGCCAGGTAGGATGACGATCTTCAAAACAAAGCAGCCAGATGCTGAATGTGGCAAGCTGAAGACAGGGCGCTGTGGCGCTCATTAGGCATGAGGCCTATGTCCAGCTGTGGACTAATATGGGCAGATGATACTGATTATAATAAATAAATAAAATAAATAAATTAATAATGCTGGACAATTCACACAGCATTATCTAGCCCCAAGCTAAGCAGAGCTTGTGTTATGGGTACTAGATAACTGATTACTTAATACAATACACTAAATAGATAGATATTTTTTATTATACATAGAAAACATCCAGAGCGCCCTGGACAAATGTCTGCAGATCGTACAAACATTTGTCCCGAGGCGGGAATCGAACCCGCAACCTCCTGCGTCGCAGGCAGACCTTCGCCCGCTGCGCCACAGGGGTCGTCGAATAAAGGGACAGAAGTTTTTTTTTTAATCTCTCCTTTTTTTGCTATCTGCCAATTTGGGCATTGGGTTGAGAGTTTTGTATGCTTCTTGCTGCCAGCCATGTCATGTATGGTATATGCCCATCGGCATATCCATTTCTTTAACGTTTTCATATTAGGTCTTGTGGGGTCTCTTAAGTCATCTGGATGTTGTGTCTTTCTTCATGAGCTCATTTGGGTGGATTTCCAAACGTTGAGGATCTCAGATTGATGGCGATATCTTACCTAACTGTCGGTGTGTGTAGGTCGTGGACTCATGATGCAGTTAGTTGGTCATTTGTCACGAACCATGGAGCGTTTGATATTAGTTAAAGAATTTTTGATTGGAAGCGTTGCAAGATGTCCAGGTTTGAGTTAGCCGCAGTGCCACATAACTCAGCTCCATAAGACCATATCAATTTCAATATACATTTATAGATTAGGAGTTTGTTGTCTAGTGACAGATTAGATTTCTTCCTAGAATCCAAAACAGTTTTTTCAGTTGCAGACCCAGGGCTTTTATTTGGTGAAAATGTGCTTCTTGTTAGTTAGGCGCCTGTCTAAGGAAATACTGAGGTACCGCACGTATTCAAACAGAAGTAAATTTTATAGATCTAGGTATAAGATGTATATTAGTAGGACCTGCAAGGCGTTTTATTAATTTATTTATTTTTGCTTGCATGTACATTCATTCTTAGGTTTAAGTGAATGGTTAGTTATAGACTAACCATTAACCATTCTACTAGCTAGGTACATGCACCCTGGAAGGGCACTGCAAAACTGAGTTCGCACGTACTTTATTTACACCATGTCAATTATAGTTAAAAATACTTAATTAAAACAATAACATTAGTGTCACACAGAAAAATAAGATTCATGCTAATAGAATTGAGTAAATTGAATCTAGAAGCCAGAATTCTTATATTATAGTCATTGTTTCATCATAGGTTAGTGTCACTTTAGTCTGTCCGTAGCGAATTGGTCAACAGAATAATAACATTTATCAAATAAAAATAATTTTATCTTTTTACAAAAGGTTTCAATTTTATCTCATTTTTTAAATATTCAGGTATTTTATTGTATATTTTTGCCAATCTATGGCTAACCAGTTTAAGTTTAGTTGGAGGTAATACTAATTTGTTCTATTTTTAAATAATTTTCTTCGTAAAATCAAAGAAGTAACAAAATCGCGCACAGTTTTAGAATAGAAGAACTCTACCTACTTACCATACCGACCCTAATCTTATAATGGAATACGTAACTTTACGCTTACGAAACCGTTACTGCATCTAATGTCAAATTAAATTGACAGCTTGTCATTAAAATGTCAGTTGGTAAATTGTGCCATGAGTAACGTGTTCTAAATCGAATAATCTTGATCGTTGCTTCGAAGAAAACCATCATTCTATCAATGCTCCCTTTTCTTAGTAACTATAACGGTTATTTTGTCCTTCATCATTAATATCAATTGTCATTTCGAATTGAACTAAAACATTGTATGAGTCAGCAAGGTGTATTCTGTGACAAGTTGAAAATTAGGCCAGACATATTAGTTTCAACCACAAAGTTTGTTTCACCACAACCACAGCGCAGCGACCTAAATCAATGTGTGATAGATTAACCTACCAAATTTTATTTGATAAAAACTAGCTTTAGTCCGCGGTTTCACATATAAACGTGAGAAATACATTTTTTGTCAAAACGTAAATAATCCACACTCGACTCAGAAAAAAAACAGCGTGGCTACCCATTTAAAGCATATAGGAACTGCACAAGTTAACCTTTTTATTTAAAGAAGGAACCAAACGACTACTCATGGATTCTTAATCGTACCCACAGATAAAGTTATGAATCATCCATGTAGTGTGTAACACAATAGTACAACAAAAACCCATTACATAACATTATTGACGAGTTAGAAGTCGTTATAGTGCACGATTTTAGTCATTGTACTGAGAATTATCAGAATTCGATCCGGTTTTTGACATTGACAATGGGAACTGACGTCATCATTTCAGGAAATAACTATAGAATGACGACGCGGTTTTACGAGGTTAGTAACTTACAAATTAGAGCACAGCTTTGAATAAAATTTCAACTGATAAATAATACTTTCACATATACTTTGCAAACCAGATCAAACACTATTTCTTTGAGAGCGGGAACATACTCGTAGATAAAAAAAACGTCAAGTACGAGTTGACTCGCGCACCAAGGGTTTCGTATAATTATAAGATCTTGCTTCTTGCCAAATTTTATGATTCTAGGTCAACAAGAAGTACCTTATAGGTTTTAGTCCATGGCGAGAATCAAACATTATTTTTTTTACTTGAGTTAGAAGATCTTGCTTCTTGCCAATTTTTATGGTTCTAGGTCCACGGGAAGTATCCTATAGGTTTTGTGTGCACTTGATTCCCTTAGAAATTTCAAAATATTTGAACATAAATGGCTGTAACTTTTGATTGCGTTGACTTAGAAGTTTTATTTATATCACGGCTCCAAGAGGGTACGGAGTTGAGTATGGTTGTGAATTTCAACTCGATACCTCCACGCGTTCCCGAGAAAAGGGGGTTGACAGACGGACAAACAGACGGACAACAAAGATCCTATAAGGATTCATTTTTTCCTTTTGAGGTACGAAACCCTGAAAAGAGAAAAAATGGAATGCTCCCTAGTTCAGATTTCAAGTTCACTCTACTAAACTCATTTGACTTAAAACAAACAGTAAGTACGTAAGAAGAGCATAATTAACCATTAACTCTAGTCGTTACTGGAGCAGTAGAATCAAATTACAGAAAGTAGTAGGTACTCTACTGTACTTAATTCAATCAAGGTGTTTTTGCCATCACAAGGTTTTGTAGAGTCAAGGGCAATTCTGAGCGTTTGTTAGATCGATGTATTATTTAGGCATGTATCGACTACATAATAAAATGTTATAAATTAATGATTCCAGATTGATATCACGTCATTATTTTCTTCGTTTGTATCTAACGTTTTCTTATGAAGGTTTTTAGTCAAACATTTTTGAATATGACACTTGAATATAGGTAAGTACCTACTCTTTTCATAGATGCTTAATATTTTAGCTCTGCCTGTACTTATACCCCGTGTCTGCGATAGATCAATCCTTTTGCGCTTAATTTTCTTGCTTTTTTGTCTGTCTCTGCGACATGCTTTATCCCTATTTTACTTATCTTACTTTTTAAAACAGGTATTATTATTTTTTATGGTATAGATTGTCATATTTTCTATTTTGTGTTTATTAGTCTGTAAGCCGTGCCAAGGTCCTGCCAAAAAAGCAGCGTTGCTCAACTCTATGTTGAGTAACATAAAGCTGAGGCAGTATCTTTTTAGTTTACATATAATTAATACTTTTCTATATTTTAAGATTTTTTTTATTATTATTTTTGTATTTTTAATGTGTGACCCAATAAACTGATTTTCTTTCTTTGCTTTCTTTCTTTTTATTTTTGCTACACACGAAGAGGTTATTTATTTACGTTCCTCTCCCATCTCCCAAGAATTTGTCTCAAAAGTACTTTGCATGTCACAGGTGATTCGTAACTGGTTATTTTCGTCAGCTCACCGTGTACCGAGCTAAGTGTGTAGGAGTAGCATCGCGCGAGGCTAATACAATTAGAACTAATGGACGGAGTTGTTTGTTCCCAGTTCTTACTTCACTTGCCTCCGACTTGCCTCTATTTTGAGAACGTATTCTGTTTAGAATTTGATGTATTATGTAAGTATTTGTTTACTTTGTGGAGAATGAGCTAGCCGTCATATTTCTTCTGTTTTTTGCAGCTGATGTTTATAAGAAATTCCATTTTCAACGCAATATCATCAAAAATTACATTTTAAATATTTGTTTAAAATTTAGAAAACTGTAGGTAGATACCTACCTACTAAAATTTCCTAGATTTGTCGACTGTATAGGTAGGTAGGTACCTACCTATCATCATCATCATCATCAGCCTATATTAGTCCACAGCTGCACATAGGCCTCCCCTAATGAGCGCCATAGCGCCATAGCGCCCTGTCTTCAGCTTGCCGCATCCAGCATCTGCCTGCAGTCTTTCGCAGATCGTCATCCCACCTGGCCGGAGGGCGTCCTACACTACGTTTGCCAAGTCGTGGTCTCCACTCAAGAACACGTTTACCCCAGCGGTTGTCGGTTCTTCGCGAGATATGGCCGGCCCACTGCCACTTCAGCTTGCTAATTCTTTGAGCTATGTCGATAACTTTGGTTCTCTGTCGGATGTATCGGTAAGTACCTATGGCGAATAAATTTCAAATTTTCGAAATGATAACCCAAAAGCAAAGCTTACGTTTTCAAAATTCCCCTGTCTCGTTAGTTATGCTAGTAGCTGAAAGTGTCTGTACCAAAAGCCACTGCACCCAACATACTAAGTGGTCGTACCACCCTGTGCCGTACACCCGTACCCACCCACAAACTCGGCAGAAAAACAGCAAAAAGACTTGCTAATCTAGACACGAATTCCAGTTTTTCACGGAAAAGGTGGCAACAAAGAGATTTCATAAATAAAGCCGGTTGAAGGTAATTCCCTTTCGACGATACAAATAAGTAAAAGCTCAACGGAAGAACCAAATTATCACTAAAATGTTTCAAATTCATATAATTTCTGGAGAAAATCGAAGAAAATTCAAACGGCACTTATTTGATGCGAAACTTGTAATAAATCTAACAAGAAACTACGGTGAGCTGCTCGAAGGACAACGAATTAAAAAGGACGAAGATACCGAGAAAGGGAAAAGTAGAGTACCTCCTCAGTAGCAGAGAATAATCAATAATAATTTATTTCATACTAGCTTCTGCCCGCGGCTTCGCATGAGTATTTTCGTTAAAATAAGTAACCTTTTATCTAAGTTAGGCTTTGTTCTGAACGTACGCCCAATTTCATTTTGATCTGTTCATTAGTTTTGGAGATCCTGGTAACAAAAATTCAGATTTCACAAACTTTCGACTCTATAATATTAGTAGGACAGTAGGAAGTAGAATAGTAGGATATTTCTAGAACTACAAGGCCCTTTTTATGCATAGGTTAGTACGTTTGTCGGTACTATTTTAATAAAAATTAAATAAAAGCAATATATAATAATACTACCGTAGCTAACAACTTAATCTAAAGCAGATCATATTTCTAAAGGCATCATGTAAAACAACGGATCTCAGGCATATAAGGCATAAACCATTTCTGCAAATGCAGAAACCGCAAGTGGGCTCATAAGTCTCATTCTCAAAGCACACTGTCAGAATTGTCGGCTCCTTGTTTACCATGTAGGTACATATATTGTTCACAGATATTTGTATTACATCATGTTATGCATGTAACCGGCTTCCGAGCCACTTGAACACGTCTTTTGTGTTTGATTTATTAATTTGTTCGTGTCTGTTGATACACCGGATGCTGTGGATTTTGACGGAGATGTGGTCTTCTTCAAATATTTGTGTAAAGCTAAATTTGGCTTGATTCCAGGATTTGATGCAACAAAGTAGGGCCTTCATCTCTTGACAAATAAATAAATAATTTTACCATATAAACTATCATAGTTTGACGAATTTAATATGAAAGTAAGGGGGTTAACTAAGACCCTAGTTTGTGTTGGAAGAACACACGTTACATGCCTTAAAGAGGGATATCATCATGGATGAGTTAAAACGTTGGTGTTCTTCAAACATAAACTAGGTTCGTAGTTAGCCCGCTTACATCATTATGAAATAAGTAAATGTTCGACTGTCCACACGGAATAATTTAGCAGCAAAGTTAGCAGAGCTTGTACAGTCAGATGTTAAGATACACTTAAACATATAACGTATACATACACTGCCAAGTTTTCGCTTTCATTTTACTCGGAAATTTTGAGATAAAAGTCCACGGACACATTTTTCGTAGAAAGTAGTCATCGTACTTATCAGAATGCGGTATATGAATTATCATAATTCCTATACACTTGCTATTTAGTCAAATTGAAAACTTGGGTGTATGCATATTTTCGCAGCTGACTATGCCTTTTTTTTTCTGCGAGGAAATTCGTTAACGAATAAAGTCGTCTGGGGGAAACCAGAATTATGTAGGACTTGACGCCCTGAGAAGGAGGTAATACCCACTAAACCCTCTCCGGTGTCCCTCTCTATCCATTTTCGCCGAACCACGGGAACCATTAAAACCTCCACGGCCCGACTGGCGTGCCCTCGTCCTCCTATACATGGCCGGCGAGCCCGTCGATCCACACACTCGCCGACCCCATTCTTCCGTCACCTTTCCTCCCCCCTATTAGTACACAGATAGGATGGACACAGTTGGAAACGCGAATGTCCACCTATGTCCCCAGATGGGCATTGTCGCCCCAAGCTGACTATACCTACCTACTAGATTTACTTGATGATTTTAAACTGCCTACTAGATGTAGGTACTTCAAGATCTTAGAATCTCCAGTCTATCAATCTATACTAATATTATAAAGAGGAAAGATTTGATTGTTTGTTTGTTTATGAATGGACGTCCTAAGTTCTTAACCTATTTCCTGAACAGTCACCTACTTAAATGTTCTAGTATTGAATCTAGTTAGTTCGTCGGTATTCATGCAACGTATGATATTTGATTAGGATCTGATGAACTCCAAGATAAACTGCCTACGTTTTGGGAGTTGAAGTTATCTAGTGGCTTGCATACAAATGGATAAAGCACTGTATGTCGTTCGACGCTTGACTTTCTACTTTCACATTATATATTTGATGTTTTATTATTTATATAAACATATTTTGATGTTTAGCTAGAATACTAATTGAAGATCTGTCTTCTAAGAATTTGTATGGGTACTTATATCAAAAAACACAGCCGTGTAGGTGTAACCTTTATGTAATGCATTATAATATATCAGTTATTGGGCACCCAAAACACAAGCTCTGCGTAGCTTGGGGCTAGATAATGCTGTGTGAATTGTAAATTTTTTTTTATTGGAATACGTATACACTCTATATTTTTTCCCTAAGTGTGGATTAACAATATAAAAACAAATATTTGCTGGTCCAAACGGACATGAGGAAAACACATTGGGGCAAATATTTAATAATATATTTGTTTAAATCGGTTAAAAGGAAAACTCCTTGTCAAATTCCTACTATCAAAATATAATAAGCTTTATTAATAGCTACGATTATTTATGGTCAAGCCCATATGAATACACATTAAAAGTAGGTAACTAAGTTTTTTTTTATTAATTGCCCAGCAGTGGGATAAATTTGGCTAATAATAATAATAATAATAATAATTGTGTACCATCGTTGTGTACAATCAGTTATATATAAGGTTATGAATAAAAGTATCTATCCAGTTTATTTCTATGACAATCTCCAAATTAAGAACATTTGTTGACATGTTCAAATCATCTAAAACGAGACCATTTAAACTTGTGTTCTGATTGCACACAATAAAATTCCATTAATCCGAGCCTCAAATTAGGATCATGCATAATCAACATAAACATGGTTTCAGAGTTAATGGCGATAATTAGCCAAAACCACAAACATTGCTCGTAAAACTAATGGCTCTAATGAGCGAATGTTTGGTTTGATTCATCGAATCACCATAAAGTGCTGGTTTAGCTATGATTATATGAGATTCAGTCTTGTTTAGATATGCAACGAATATTCGGCAACTATTCGGTATTCGGCCTTATTTTTCAGTATTCGGTATAGTTGGCTATTCGGCCGAATACTGAATATCCTACTGATGCTAAGAAACCAAAAATTTGTGAATTGTGAAATTATTTTCTTGTATCTCCAAAACAACCGAACAGATCAAGATAAAATTTGGCATACATCTAAAACGTAGCCTATCTTAAATAATTGGCTTCTTTTTTTGGGCTTCGCTCCCGAAGTCACAGATGTATTTGCTTTTTCTATGCAATTGTTTTTTCCGTTTACCGATGCGCATGGATAGATGGAATTATAGAAGTTTAATAAATCGGAGATCTCCCCCGCGTGCACTATCATTTACAACAGGCAGTAAGTAAATAAACACAGTTGTTGAGATTTGCGATTTGCTAGCTATCGAGACAATTGATAAATTGTATTTGCAGTATATCGCGGCAATATTACGGCCTTGAGGAACAGGGATCCTGCAGTTTGGAGACTTTGGTAGGGAGAGTTCATCTACTTTAGATTTGCGCGTGGATTTAAAAAAAAATGCTGGACAATTCACACAGCATTATCTAGGCCCAAGTTAAGCAGAGCTTGTATTATGGGTACTAAATAACTGATATACTTAATACAATACACTACATAGATAGATATTTGTTACTTTACATAGAAAACATACATAACGCCCTGGAAAAATGTCTGCAGATCGTACAAACATTTGTCCCGAGGCGGGAATCCCGCAACCTCCTGCATCGCAGGCAGACCTTCGCCCGCTGCGCCACAGAGGTCGTCAATTTGAATGCTTTTTAAATAATAAAATCGCTGTATTTCGGATGACCATGGTTTCTTTTTTAAATTTTTGAGAAGTAAAATAAAAAAGAGACTCGCACTAACGGAAAATATTACTGAATTGCGTTTATAATTTTAACTCGTCTAGGTATGAGTTTAGCTAGTAAATTCTAAAGGCCGCGCAAAATATGTAGAGTACCCATAAGAACACTACTTTAACAGAGTATAGCGTAATAAGAGCGACGTCTTTAATTAAACCTATTATAGTAATAAGCCTTTATTCACAAAGAAAATTATACTAATATTTACAATTGAAACAATTGAGCTAACTGCTGACTGTTGCAAACAGTCTACAGGTAGCTCAACTGATCCATATCAATACCAGTCGGAAGCGTCCCTTAATTAATTCATTCGTCGTTAATTAAACTCATTTAAGTAAGTTTAGCTAGTAAATTCTAAAAGCCACGCAAAATATGTAGAGTACTTACTTATAAAAAGACTAGGTAGGTACTATACTCGTAAAAGAGTAACACACGATAAGCGCGTGTAATTCAAAGTGGCCCAGTTAAAAAAGCGGAACCTAGTATAAGTGGAATCTTGGACCAAACCCCAGTTTTACTTTTAAAAGAGGGCCACTTACCTCGCCCTTGATTAGCCTAACCCCCAAAAGCCAAGTGATAATAAAAAGCCAGTAAATGCTATCGCGCTGCAAACAATATGTCCTGACCTGACCGTCGAAATAAGCTTCGTTTTTCCACCAGATTAGAAGGGCGTTGTTAAAGAAAAGTGCCTATTATCTTAACGGCAGTTTTGCTGAGCATAGCTTAGCTTTAGGCGGAGATGGTGGCGGAATTCGTCTTTGAATCATTAATTTGTAATTGCTCCTTTCAAGGGTTTAGAAGGTTTACCTTCTTGGTACAGAGATGACGGCTTGTGGGCTATAAATTTGGCTTTTGATGGAAGTAGGCAACTTCTTGTGCCGACCTTACTTAGTTGTAGGTTTAGGGTTAAGTACTATATAGTTATTCTGTGGTTTAGGTAAGCACAATTTTGAACTTAACATTAAAATTGTAGGACTCCGGTCAAAAAGTTTCAGAAAACAACATTGTTATCAAAGATGCCTTTAAAACAGTCTTTTAAAGGTTTTATTTCCATTGAAACCATTTATTAAAAACTATTTATTTCTTGGATTTGACGATAAAATATCTTAAAGCTTCGTGAAAAAATTTATTGATGTAACTATTTATATCTTGGATTTGACGATAAAGATATCTTAAAGCTTCGTGAAAAAAAATCTAAGAGAAATTTAAATTACCTTTGCTGGTTGAATTTTTTTACTACGGTCAACAGAATTCCTAAAAAGCTCTAAGATATTTCAAAGACGTTGTAAAAAATATGTAAAATTGAGTTTGATATAAAATATTCAGAACTAGACGATCGCCTCGCGGTTTCACCCGCGTAGTTCCCGTTCCCGTGGGAATTCCGGGATAAAATATAGCCTATGTCACTCCCTGAAAAGTAAGCTTCTTAGCGGTGAAAGAATTTTTCAAATCGGTCCAGTAGTTTCGGAGCCTATTCAATTCATACAAACAAACAAACAAACAAAAAATCAAACCTTTCCTCTTTATAATATTATATTATAGTATATAGTATAGATAAAAACCTTCTACAACAAAGAAACGAAAATTATGTAATGAAAAGTTAATAGGAATATCAAATGAATCCTCTTCCAATAGTATTCAGACTGTGAATGGAAGGAAATAGGACCACTTTAACACTTCGGGTCATTAATTCGAGCGCGACGTAAAACCGTTTTGTATCGGATTCCAACCACTTCGATTTACATAAGTATCGGTGTATTCTACCCGCTTTTGTCTGCGGTTTTGCTTGCACTTACCCAGATAAAAAAATAAGTACTTCTGTCTGCTATTGGAATCGGATGTATTTGTCTGGTGCTATTTTGTTTGGAGCAATTTAGTTTTTTCTTGGAATCAAGGAATTTGTTTCTAGCTTGATGATGTGATCTTTAAATTTTAACTGTTTCAAAAAAAGGTGGAGGTTCTCAATTCGTCTGTATGTTTTATTGTTCTATTATTTGTTATACTTAATAAACTTAATAGGTTCAATTTACTTTTTAATAAAATGAAATCCATCATGATTATTAACACTTAAGTCATTTACAACGAGATATTTACCATGATTTGAGTTTGGAACTTTCCAATATTTCGGCACAGTTTCATGCGCCATAATCACGGAATAACATGAAAAAATACAAGGGAATAATCATGGTAAATGTCCCGTGTCACTGACTTTAGAAATATCTTAACATTCATTTACTGCTTACCTAAATGAAAATGGTCTTAGTTATTAATCTCTTTATTATTTAAATAAAAGTTCTATTGGTTGTCTAGTGCATACCAACCAATACAGTTTTATGAGGAAGGTACTCTTATGAATGAGGTATAAAATAGCAAGATCTCATCTGTCGTATTATCGCTGGAAGGGCCGAGGACGGAATCTTGCTAGCTTATGTTTATGTTTATTAAATATTCCAATTTTTATCGATACTTTACTCTTAGCTCATTCGCATCTTGCATCAGCCAAGCCAACATGGCGACCTCGAGTGGCTTCCACAAGCTGTCAAATCAAATAAATCAATCGGAATTTGTGATGACTCAAGTAAATTTTTAGGCGGACCATGCCTAACTTTTTTGCCTTTTGCAACTGGCGAAGTACCAACTCATAACTTTTACACTTTACTTTTTACCACTCTGGACAACGACATGGTTCTCACATTCATAGACTTTACCTTCAGGTCGTAAAGACTTGCACTTAACCCGTTAAGCTGCACATTTCCAATTACTGATTCACATTTTGCTGGCACTTCAATTCCTAGGTGCGCGTGCATTGGAGCGCAAAACCGCTAATGTCTGTAAAGGGTTAAATGGTGTAAATAGTTCACGGAATGTATGATTTGTGTATACTTTCTTACTATACTGATAAGCGACAATACCAATTTTATCTATCGTGATTATCATTAGATATTGCCAGATTGCATATTGTCATAATTATATGACAATATGCAATCTGGCATTGTATATTGCGATAATAAATACTACCGACGTCGAATTTAATGTTATGACTATTATGCTATTTCCCGTTTTGTGTTATAGTCGTTAGATACTTTTTATTTAGAAAACACTAGTTTATGCCCGCGGCTTCGCACGCGTTGTTTCTATGGAAACGTTTAAACACTAAATCTTGTAAAACACTATCACCTGTAAATTACATTTTATTCTACAAATCAGTTTCCATGGGATTATGGGAACTGATTTTTAAAATAAAAAGTATATTTATTCCTATGTTTTATTCGAGGCTTAGAACTAACCGCATGCAAAATTTTAGTTTTGGCTTGAAGAGGTAACAAACATCCATCCATCCATCCATCTATATATCCATCCAAACTTTCGCTTTTATAATATTAGTGTGATAGTGTGATTGCCACAACGATTCGTATTCTAGCTAAAAATGTATAACAGTTTTGCGAGAAAAAAGTCTAAACATCCGTCACGAAGATACGATATATACATCTATATTCACGATTATACATGTATATTATTATAGTAAAGAGGAAAGATTTGACTGTTTGTTTGTTTTTAACCGCGAGGCGATCGTCTAGTCTCCTATAAATTACTTTTTATTCTACAAATCCGTTTCCATGGCCTCATGGGACCTGATTTATAGAATAAAAAGTATCTTTATTCCTATGTTTTATTCGAGGCTTAGAACTACCCGTATGCAAAATTTCAGCCCCATCCATCCATCCAACCATCCAAACTTTCGCATTTATAATATTAGTAATTATAAATGCGAAAGTAAGCGTATTCTAGCTAAAAATAGATACTTATCAGTTTTGCGAGTAAAAGTCTAAACATCCGTCACGAAGACACGATTTATACATTTATTTTAAAGTTGTAATCACAGATATTGATCATGTCCCTACGTCCGAGCTTCGTCCAGTCCGCTGCGCCCCAATACACGCATACATCAAGTGTTATCTCAGACATTGGAAAACATAAACAGAACGCGCTGCACTCGCAAGACTCGCAACATACGGCCCTCTCGAGACCGAGAGAGATATTGCCTTAGGTCATGACAGCGGTACCAACTTTAATAAATCAAATGCAATAGGAACTCAGTGTCCGCTGGTTATAATACCCGGAACTTCGTTCGAACCTTGCGGGTTCCAAAATTCGTAGTGTACCCCGACCCAAATCAGCGCCAACATCTATTTTATCTTATTATTATGTTTTATTATTTCAATTGTAAATACAAGTTCTAATGTTTCTATTATTTGCACAAAAAATACAAAATACAGAATAATTTATTTGCCATTAGGATAACAAACTTAATATCTTAATGTTACCTATAGATGTTACATTTGCATGATGTAATGTGAGAGCATTGATTAGGTACCTATGATCCCCGCACTAGGCTAGGCCTGTTTCGCGGGTTAAACGAAGAAATTTTCAAAAATCGAATTTGCAGGTTGTGATACCTATCATAAGCTTATTTTTAATGCCTCTGTAGAAGTTTTATTTTGTGTAGTGTAAGCACATCTCTCAAGATGCGAAGTTGTTCTTTTTGTTCAAGCATATAGGTTTTTCCGGTTTGGGTTAGAGCGTTAGCAAAAAAAGAGCATGGCAGTACTTCGAGAATAAAAACAGAACAATATTAACTGTGCTCGGTGAAGTTTGGTTTTATGCCACTTAAAATCATTCCTGCGATATAAGTAACTCGCTCATAATAATTTCCGCCGCTTAATGAATCTATTTATACGAGTAAGTATTCCAATTTTTTTTTTTTATTGGTAAAATGATAAATATGGTTCTTCTAAGAATGTTGTGATAACTTTGGTTCTTATAAGAACCATAGTTACCACCGCCGCAACCACAACTAGATTGAGTTCCAAAACATGCATACCTACCTACACAACAAGATTTTACAATCTAGCAGTAAAAACATTCAGAGTTAAAATTATTTATTTATTTAAAACTTTATTGCACTGCCGAACAATTCTACCACCGAACTGCGAACCCCAACCCGCATGCCCAGCGTGGGGATTATGGGCATTACCCCCATTACAGGCTGTTGAGGTTGAGTTGAGGTTATTGCACTGAGGTACAAAGGGTGGGCTTATTGCCATTATCTACCTGCCGACCAGAAACACATGTTTTTACGGGGAGTTGGCGTGCTATTAAAGATTTAACAGATATCTTTTTTTTTTTATCTAACCTATTTTGTCCCACTGCTGGGCAAAGGTCTCCCCCAAACTCTTCCAGGAATCGCGTTCGTTGGCCAGGTCCCACCAATCTACCCGGAATGCGTCGAAATCGTCACGCCAGCGTCTCCTTGGCCTGCCTCGGCGTCGTCGCCCGTACTCAGGCACCCACTGTGTGACGATGCGAGCCCACAGATATCTTTAAATAACTATAATAACAAATTATAAAAATGCATCTAAGAAGCGGTGAAAATTGTAAAAAACGAGTTATCCGACGGAATGCCATAGATCGCGGCGAAGTAGTCTACTTGTACTACCGATTACAGGTATACTTGAGTAAACAAAAGGTAAAGGAAACATCTACCCAACATGTTCAAAATAAAAGAAATAATACCTACAGGCCGCGTTGGCGTTTCACAGTGCGTCACTGAGACCTTTCATCAAAACATCGGAAAGTATGGCGTGATCGCGATCCGTCAGTCAGTCGTCCACAAAATATGGAGCACGACTCCTCGAGATGACGAGGGTCTGGCGCTTTCATTCCGAGCCGTTGCGTTTCAGGGCTGGCGCGAGATGGTTGTTTTATGCTGTTCGTTTTTGGATGTGGTTAAGATAGATAGTGTAGGACGCCCTCCGGCAAGGTGGGATGACGACCTGCGAATGACTGCAGGAGTGCAGGCAGATGCTGGATGCGGCAAGCTGAAGACTGCGCTATGGCGCTGATTAAGGGAGGCCTATGAAAAGGACGTAATACCCACTAAAACCTCTCCGGTGTCCCTCTCTCGCCATTTTTGCCGAACCACGGGAACATTTAAACATCCGCGGCCCGACTGGCGTCCCCTCTTCTTCCTATACATGGCCGGCGAGCCCACCGATCCACACACTCGCCGATCCCATTCTTCCGTCACCTTTCCTCCCCCCCGATTAGAACACAGAGCATTTGCATACCTGCCTATGAGGTCCGTAGTTATATCCAGCAGATTACATAATGTCTGTTTGAGAACTTCATAAGTAACATCATAGAAGGAAATGTAGAAGGAAGAAGAGGAAGGGATAAATCAAGAATTACTCTCACTGTCATGTATTATAAAGAAGTAAAAGAAACCGCACTGGAAAGAAATTGCATCATTGCACCGAGAAAGCCTAATTTATAATAATATGTCTGTTTATGTAAATCATTTTAATTATGTGGAGAAGAAAGAGGTCCTTGCCCAGGAGTGTGACCCGAATGGCTCTTTTTCAAATAAATCAAAAAGCCTCAGAAGGTTTTTAAGAATAGGCTATAGCGCTTTACATAGCTTTCCTTTTCCTACAAGCAAGGCCTAATGACGTAATGACCTCAGTAGCAACCTGAACACACAAACAAAGCTGTGACAACCCTAACTGTAGGGCAGGCTTTGGTTACATAATCGTCACAGCCGCAGGGCATTGGGACTCTTAACTCCAACTTGACATGGCCTATTTTTGCGGAATTTGACATCTATGCCGCTTTGAATGCTCAAAAGAGCGAACTTGAATAAAAGCTCGGCAAAAGAAATCGTAAACAAGTCGACGAAGATAGTGTCAGTGCTTTTTTTGCTGAGTGAATAAAAACAATCCGCTCGTGAAAATGAATTGTCTACAAAGTAACAAGGTGAAAGAAGGTAGTGGGTACTTAGTTATCTACCCTTCCTACGTTTTCTAGTGGGAAGTAGTTGAATGTTGTTGGATTTATTTTCCAAAGAGACCTACCGTTTCGATCTTTTTACTTAGTCTAATGTAATGAACCTCTACGAATTGCAAAACCTTTATAGGTTCTTCAATACCTACGTAGAAGTCGTTTTGACTGAGTAAAAATTGGGTAAGAAAAATGGGGGAGCACAGATGACGCAAAATAAATAAAAACTGTCACACTGCATCATCTAGCCTCAGGAGCCTAAGCCTATTGATTTACGACAAAGTAACCACATATTTTAACATTCTTATTAACCCTCTTTATAAAAATAAACGATTAATTTAAAATTACAATGTAATCTCATTACGCACCTAGGGTTTAACAAAAACAAATCGTTTTAACAAAGCCGAGTGCCCTGCGCTGCGCACAAACAATAAGTTAATTCTCCATTAATTTGGGGTGAATTTGCGGTTGGTTTCTTGTAGAGCAAGAAGCTGTTGTAGTTTTATTTTCGTAAAGGAACCCAACGACAGTTCAAAAAAGTATTTTACCTTTATTGTATGGTCTATGGACCGCCCGTCTTTCTATGTTAAGTTCACAGCTAATCTCGTCTTTGCCAAACTTCTTTAACGTTTAAGTTTGTACATTTCTGTCTCTATGTTTAATATTAGTGCAATTGAAAATAAACCGTCATTAACTTATAAAGAAGCTAGTTATAAAATAAGCGTCAGAAAATCATACCTGACTGTTGCTACCTATATAGGAAATTTAGATGTGTAGAGCATTTCAGTTAAGTAGAGCCAATTTATAGGTAGGTTTTTCATAATCGACAAGCCTACGTTTGACAACAATACCAAAAAAAAAGTTACCACTAGCTCCTGTGATTCTGGTTGCCAGCATCTAAATTCCTTTTCCAATGCGAATGTCACCAGTTTATAATTTATAGCGCTGCAGGCTTACTGGCCCTGATTATGGCAATGATTCATTGAGGATTATATGAAGAGTACCTACCTACATAAGTACCTACACAATGGGGTCAACTATGACCCCTTTTCTGGACAGCTGTTGGTACATACCTGGAACAAAACAGTAAACTTATTAGTTTATGAATATAAATATTAAAATAATAAATAAATAATAAATAATGCTGGACAATTCACACAGCATTATCTAGCCCCAAGGTAAGCAAAGCTTGTGTTATGGGTACTAGATAACTGATATACATAATAATATACATATACATAATAATATTGTATATATAAATATTATTAAATAACACAAGCTCTGCTTAGCTTGAGGTTAGATGATGCTGTGTGAATTGTCCAGCATCCTTTATTTATATAATACTAGCTTCTGCCAGCGGCTTCGCACGCGTATTTTCGATATAATTAGTAGCCTATTGTCTAAGTTAGGCTATGCTCTAAACGTACGCCAAATTTCATCTGGATCTGTTCAGTAGTTTTGGAGATCCTAGGTAACCAAAATTCATATTTTACAAATTTTCAGCTTTATTATTAATTGTCCAGCATTATTTATTTATTTATTTATAATATTAGGAAGGAGGATTAGTAAAAACTAGGATTGTATTTTATTTTCGTAATTCGTCACAATAGGAGACAATCAACCAATATTTTGTGCACTCAGTGAGATCCGAGACGTTGGATTTTTTACCACAAAATTTTATCCACTCTTCTTTGTGAAAAAAAAATGGAGTGTAGGTATGTATGCTTTTCATCAATCTACTTATTCACACTGTATTTCCAAAGCATAAAAAAAAGAAAAAAGCTCGATGTTAATAATAAATCCTGCCCGCGTAATTAAATCTTATTCGACGGCAAAGTCTTCTATTTTAATCAATCTATTTTTAAGTTAATTCCCATAGTCCAATAATGGCTCTTCAACAATTGGTCTCTTCATTAAAATCCAATAAAGCCGATCCCGACGTACCTACAGAATAAGTCAGAGCCTAGACCAGGCTCAAAGCTATTGTTCCCTAGGCCTCTCGAGAGGAGGCCTATGGAAGGCCTTATTGTTCTGTTAGATCGGACGGCTATGAAGCAAGTCGATTAGTTTGTCAATTCGAAGGATTAGGGCTGTCTGTATTGTTGACTGGAGAATGGATTTTGGACACTATTCAGTCTCATGAAAATGAAATACGTGATTTATTAGGTGATGCGAAAATTAGAAATGAACCGTTATTATTTTTCATCATTTTGTAACTGGATATTGAAAATATTACTTAGGTCTTTTTTTTACGGTAAGCCAAAGCTTTTATTCACAACGAAAATTATACTAGTACTAGCTGCGCCCCGCGGCTTCGCTCGCGTGGAAATTTATGTTTCCCACTTTCTTAATTTTTTCTTTGCTATAAACCTCACGGAGCCCGAGACCTTTCCTACGAATGCAAAACCGTGGAAATCGGTTCGTGCGTTCTGGAGTTATAGCGTCAGGAAGGAAAACCAGACTTATTTTTATATAGTAGACTAGCTGCGCCCCGCGGCTTCGCTCGCGTGGATATTTATGTTTCCCACTTTCTTATTTTTTTCTTAACTATAAGCCTCACGGAGCCCGAGACCTTTCCAACGAATGGCAAAGCTGATGCGCTGTGCCACATACTCACCAGCTCTTGGGTCACGCGTCGCTTCGACCAGACGCTCAGATAATTTTATAAACCTTACTTAGGTCTACAAATTGTGAAAAATATAACTTGAAGAAATGGTAGGAAGTTGTAAATACCTAAGTATAAGGTACTTTCTAATGTTTGAAAGACATGTACTAAGCTACATAACTGAATAAGTTGGCAAAATCGTCACATACCAGTCGACAAAATCAAATCTAGGCAATAAAGCACCTACGTACTATGTAATGTAGCACCCCTAATAAGGACTAGGCGGTTCGTATAAATACCTCACCATTGTTTACGTTACGGCTATTGAAACGGAAGACACCCGGTGAATAATGCTTGTACAAGATCCTAATCTGGTAACACATGTGATCGGGCTGGTAACACTGAAGTTTAGATCCTAATCGACATAATCGGAGTTGTATGTGATTGCCACGAAGTTGCTTGTTACCTTGGCTTTATATGAAAAGTTGAAAAGGTTATTATGGTGGCACACGCAGGAAAGCAAATTGTTTTATTTCAGGCATAAAAGTCATTGCGTTTCCACGGAATGGTCGCACAAATGGGTCAAGTAAAGAATTTTAACCTTAAAAGAAGGAGAAACTCACTCTTTAGGTTTAATAGCTGGATATAATTTGTGTTTCTTAGACTAGGTACAGTGTTGTTCATAGACAGGTAACCCCTCTGGCAGGTTCAAACTCTCGTAATTACATTCGATTTGGTTTTATAATATTGAATTTGCTTTTGTTTTTGTATAGAATAGCTCGCTATCTATATTTTACTGGAAGAAATTTCTACTTTTTAAATATTTCGTAATTCATAGAAAATTACTTCAAACTTAACAGGGGGGTACCTATCGAAGATCGTCATTGTTCTTCTTAGAAAATAATGTTTGTAAAGACAAATACACTGAGAGTGGTGAAGATAGAAATTGTCGAAACGGGCTGAATAAGACCAAAACCTGGCAAACGTAGTGACTGAGTAACAGAACGAGTCCATTACGGTTGTAACGCTCGGAAATATCGTACCCTACCCTACCTGATCACTAGTGATTATCTATCAATAAAACTAAGTATTTTACTATAAGTTTTGTATTAAAATTGTGATTTAAAGTGGCCAATGATCGTCTAGTTAGCGGTAGGACTCATACATTGTGATGTAGTAACTCAGATTCTTTTAGAAGCCTAAGACAAATGAAATAAACGTTAAAACTACTTAGGTTATCGATTCTTCAATCCTGGTACAGTAGTATAGCACCCCTCTTTCATGGCCGTCTCAAACCATGATACTCCCATGCTCTGAAACAACTGAAATTACATAGTAAGCGAAGAACCTATAATATCTCGGCATTGTGACTTTGGTTGGTTACTCTGCCTCTCATTTTGCGGAACCTGAGAACTTTGCTTTATCCCGTATAGGTATAAGCCAAATTTATCTGGTTGGTGCCCCACTACGACGTTTCTCTTTTCGTCTCCTCGGGGAAAGTCGAAAGCAGACGGCTATCGCCCTTCCCGTACTCAGAGATAACCAGACATTTAAAAGCAAAGCGTTTGTAAATCGCTAACTCAGGAGAGTTTGATGGGGAATGATCTCAAGCGATCCAAATACATCCTACCTCACTAAAACTCTAGCCCACTTATTCCCATACCTAGTCCACGCGGGGAGTCCTAAGAAGTAAACGTGTGGAACCACATTCCAGTCCAACCGCAGATCAAAACAATAGATTTAATAATCAGGTTAGTTCAGGGCCTTACAGCACAAGCATTCACCAACACATCCAGGAACGTTGCAGTATCGACAGAATGTGTTTAATAAATATAATAATAAATTAGAATAGTCGGTTCTGGGATGTAACACCATCCGTTTACAATACGGAGAATTATTAGAAATGAAAAGTGTGGGTTTACGTAACCTGAATCTGATTGATAGAAATTTGCAATCCATCCTAGAATTCCTCCCTGGTCTCGTTCGATGGCTGAGCCGAACGATTCCCGTCAAAAAGAATTCACTATTCCTGTAAAACCTCAGGTCTCGGGACGCACACGGAACGCAGATGGGGAGGTCCGCTCGTGTGACGAAGAAGATTGGAAGAACCTTCGGCCGGCCCACTTTCCACGGTCAATACTGATGTTGTTTTACACACCAACGGATTTACAGCTAAGAAAAACACGGAAGATATAGGTAGGGTTATGGTACAACCATTAATTCAGACTTTCACTAATTTCTGTTGAAAATGATAAAACGTTTTTGGAAAATCAAACTTTTCTCTCTCTGACTTATTTTCGACCCCTTTACTTTTCCAACTATCCAGAAGCCCATTTGTTTTCCTAGAATCCTCAAAATTTTCAAATATAATTTTGCTCAACATGATAAAAAAAAGGTCCCTATTCCTTTTACATGACATTCGAACTCCTTTACAGTCCAGAATATACTTTCAGTGTTACAAGCTATATCAAAATGTGTTAATTATTTCTATATTTGCAAATTAAACGAACCAGCATAATCTGGACCGTTACATCGACCCCAAATCCTTAAGCATTTCCAAAGAAGTAAGGATTTCCTAAAATTTCAAATAATTTACAAATATATTTAGTTTTTTTTTTTATGATTTTTCTATTTAATTTTATTAAATAGTGCTATTTTTGAACTCTTAATTTATTTAAACTTGTAATCACATACATTTTACTGTTTTGTGTATTTAAACCAGGTTTAAAACAATCAATATGGTCCAGCGCCACATTCTTCATCTAATTGTCAAGTTAACTCTATTGCATTATCAACGTTTCACAGAGTAAAAACAATAGCTCCTGGAACATGGTCGTGAATCATGGCATCCCTAATAGAACATCAGTCAACTTATGATAGGGTACCAGACCTCACACATAACTCAACTAAAACCAGATCAATTGCCTGTTACCTGCTTAATGACCCGACCAATAACACAATTTCAATTTACCCCAAAATCCCCACAAAGGCTTTAAATCCCATTCTAAACTTGGAGTTTGTGAAGTGTGCTTAGTTCTGGCCTAATAGGTGAAGTATGAGGTTCTATGAAGCCAGTCCAAGCTGCAATTCAGATTCAGATTTTTCAATGTAATCTGATAAGATCTCAGTAACCTAACTCCAGAATTATTTCTTCATAGAACCTGTATGTGATGCGCATGTGACTCAAGTCCAATAAACCGTCCCAGATTCCGAAATAAGATTAATTACGAGGGCACACTGCACTCCGATTTTACTAATACTACTAAACATTCATACAAACTCACTGCTTACTCCTCTCGTACAAGTTATGTATATCAATCCCTCTTCCTTCTTCCAAACCCCCGCAAACAATTCAGTCATGTCTTGCCCACAGTAGTCAATCCGTATCTGAATCCGTGACACAGAGCCTCCATTATTTTTAGTTAATTTGTTAGTTATTCACGACTCTTTATTAGTATTTTATTAGTTTGTTGCAAATTATTTTTCGTTTTCATATTTATTCTCATTCTTCCTGCCGACTATTTTTCCGATGGCAAACCATTTACCTGGACTGACAAATAACTAATTTTCTTACCAAGCTAAATAGCCCAACTTGTTGGACGGTAGAAATATAGACCATATACCCCAAGTCTATGGAACACGTAAGTAGGGTAGACACCTTGGACGAGTGAAATTAGGCCCGTCTTGTTGTTGGACAGAATGTAGACCAACCCTATGTCCATGAACCTATGGTCAAACTCACAGTTCCTGTCCAATTCTAAGGCCTACTGTCACTGTCAAACCTACAAAATCCACCCGCGTTTCCGCACTATATTCTGAAGGCAGAATTGTGTCAACCCATGATCATCATCATCAACATCATCATCATCAATGGCCTTTACATCCACAAAGGATGGTTTATGTAACCAAACCATGATATAACGCTAAAAACAAATCGAAGAATAAAGAAGGATTCTGTAATAAATAAGGCCCCATTCCAACGCAATCGAACCTTCATCATACTAAACCAAAATAAAAATAGAAGGTGGAAATTCTGAAATATTTAAGGTTCCATTCCATTGTAATCGAAGTTAATTTTAAGGCCCCGTTCCAACATAATCGAACGGTACGATATGGTCTCAAAAATATAAAAGGAAGATGTAAATTCTGAAATAAATAAAAAGAACAACGCTATGCTTTAATTTTAGTATTAAATTTAGTTTATTTTAATCGTTTAATTTATTATTATTTTTTTTATTTAAAGTTCAACGCTATGCTTTAATTTTAGTTTTAAATTAAGTTTATTTTAACAGTTATAATTTTGAGACAATCAATGCTATGCTTTAATTTAAGTATTATTTTAACAGTTATAATTTTGAGACAATCAATGCTATGCTTTAATTTAAGTATTATTTTAACAGTTATAATTTTTAGACAATCAATGCTAATTTTAGTTTATTTTAGATGATGCTGTGTGAATTGTCCAGAATTATTATTATTACTATTATTTATTATTGATTATTAGTTATTGATTATTGATTATTGATTATTGATTATTGATTATTGATTATTGATTATTGATTATTGATTATTGATTATTGATTATTGATTATTGATTATTGATTATTGGTTATTGATTATTGATTATTGATTATTGATTATTGATTATTGATTATTGATTATTGATTATTGATTTTTGATTATTGATTATTGATTATTGTTTATTATTTATTATTATAAACGTTTTAAACGACCCCGAGTGTCAAATCGCGAAATCAATGCTATGCTTTAATTTTAGTTTATTTAAACGGTTTAGTTTCCAATCGACCCCGAGTGTCAAAACGCGACCGTTATTCTACCTCGTGTAAAACGGCCTTAATATACCGTGACATTCTACCTACAACGTAGTTCCATATTGACACTGGCAGAGTCGAAGGCAAGCGGCCCCATTAAAAAAGAAGTTGAAGTAATTCGACTTTGACGTTTCGTTCGACATGACATTTGACAAAAACGTAAACAACCAAACATTTTTTTCTTTTCAAGGCACAAACAGACAAAATAACAATTTCGACAAGATAATTGAGGTTTCTAATGTTTGTTTCCAATCCTATGCGGAAGCCTGTGATTGATAGAAACCGCGCCGCCGCGCTCCGCTGTTGACCGACAAGAACAATTGGATTTCCTATGTTTATCGTGAGTACACCATTTTCTATCAATCCTACGCAAATCAATCCGCAAAATAACCTTTTCGGTAACCTCTGACATTTCAATGTAGACGAACCAAGTCCCTTTTGAAGTCAGAAAATGCCAGATAATGACAAGCAATGCCAATTCGTACGAATGTTTACACATTTTTCCCTTATTTATTTCAGAAATAAACCTTACGACCCCTACGTCAAACTCACCCCTTCACGAGTCAAAACAGACCCAGTCCATCCGTAACGCGTCGTCCAGCGGCGCGCCCCTCCCGGATTCCTTTGCCGAAGCTAGCAGAGCGGCGCGCTCCTCCCGGACTCCTTTGCTGAAGCTAATAGTGAACGCGCCAATCACCTGGCTAGCCGTTCGATACAGTACTCCATTTCTCCATTGCCCCGTCCAGCAACACGCCTCTCCGGTTCACTTCGTCGAAGCTGGCAGTGAATATGCCTATACCTCAAGAAAGAATCAAGTAAGTACATTTAATTGACTTCAAGTCTTAGATATTCCTAACTAGTTTATGCCCGCGGCTTCGCACGTGTTGGTTCTATAAACGTTTTAAGGCGATTCCCATCCCATGGGATCTGATTTATGGGATAGAAGTATTCTACGTTTGATTACAGAATTAGAATCACATGCATGCAAAACCTCAACCCAATCCGTTCAGCAGCCTAGACGTGAAGATGCAACAAACGTCCATCCATCCAAACCTTCGCATTTATAATATTAATGTGACTAGCTAGACGTAATGTTCTCGAATCCCACGTCTGGGTGTGACAACTGCTCTGCACTCAATCCTCTGTGACGCAGCGAGCGAAGGTCCGCCTGCGATGACAGGAGGTTCGATTCCCGCCTCGGGACAAATGTTTATACGATCTGCAGATACCTGTCCAAAGCGTACTTGATGTTTCTATGTACAATAAAAATAATCTATCTACACTGCACCTCTGATGCTAACATATTCGTAGCTAGAACCCTAATAAAATAATTTTATTTCTTGCTTATCTCAGATGACGCTTGGAGATCGTTGTACACTGCACGGCCCGCTTCTGCACCATCAACACCGCTTCAGATGAGGCCTGGAGAATGTTGCTCACAGCTCGGCCTGCTTCTCCATCATCAATACCGCGTATACCGCTTCAGATGACGCCTGGAGAACGCTGCTCACAGCACGTCCAGCTTCTCCATCATCAACATCGCCCATTCGACACCAGTGCTAGATATTAAGGAAAATTGAGTTATTGACTGAGATTAAATATTATTTTAAAGCGACCCCCCAACTTGTCGATTCTTGTCTAACCTTCTACTCACTTCAGCCTCTAAACCTTATTCTATTATTTCACTTGCAACATATTTTACGAGAATCGAACCCGCACCTCGCATCTAAATCTTATTCTATTATTCCGTTTGTCTTAAGCTTCTTTCCATTTCACTGCAACAAATTGTGCGAGAGTCGAACTCGCACTTCACATCTAAATTTACTCTAACCTAACTAAACCGAATAGCTATATTAGATCATTTTATTCATTACTATTTTACGCGACTTTTGATTATGGTTATGGATTAATACATTATTAGATAGATAGGTACTCATTATTATTTTGTTTGTTGTTGGTTTGTTGGTTTGTTGTTGGTGTTGTTTATTGTGTTGTTTGTTTTTTGTTGGTTTGTTAGTTTGTTTTTGGTTTGTTAGTTTTTTGTTGGTTTGTTAGTTTGTTTTTGGTTTGTTAGTTTGTTTTTGGTTTGTTAGTTTTTTGTTGGTTTGTTAGTTTGTTTTTGGTTTGTTAGTTTGTTTTTGGTTTGTTAGTTTGTTGTTGGTTTGTTAGTTTGTTGGTTTGTTAGTTTGTTTTTGGTTTGTTAGTTTGTTTTTGGTTTGTTAGTTTGTTGTTGGTTTGTTAGTTTGTTGTTGGTTTGTTAGTAATTTTGAAGGATTTTGGTCATATTTTTGATATTTTTAAATGATTTTTAGAATCCTGGTCACGTTTTTATAATTTTGTAGGATTTTGGTTATATTTTTGATATTTTTAAGTGATTTTTAGAATCCTGGTCACGTTTTTATAATTTTGTAGGATTTTGGTTATATTTTTGATATTTTTAAGTGATTTTTAGGATCCTGGTCACGTTTTTATAATTTTGTAGGATTTTGGTTATATTTTTGATATTTTTAAGTGATTTTTAGGATCCTGGTCACGTTTTTATAATTTTGTAGGATTTTGGTTATATTTTTGATATTTTTAAGTGATTTTTAGGATCCTGGTCACGGCACCAAATTGTAACGCTCGGAAATATCGTACCCTACCCTACCTGATCACTAGTGATTATCTATCAATAAAACTAAGTATTTTACTATAAGTTTTGTATTAAAATTGTGATTTAAAGTGGCCAATGATCGTCTAGTTAGCGGTAGGACTCATACATTGTGATGTAGTAACTCAGATTCTTTTAGAAGCCTAAGACAAATGAAATAAACGTTAAAACTACTTAGGTTATCGATTCTTCAATCCTGGTACAGTAGTATAGCACCCCTCTTTCATGGCCGTCTCAAACCATGATACTCCCATGCTCTGAAACAACTGAAATTACATAGTAAGCGAAGAACCTATAATATCTCGGCATTGTGACTTTGGTTGGTTACTCTGCCTCTCATTTTGCGGAACCTGAGAACTTTGCTTTATCCCGTATAGGTATAAGCCAAATTTATCTGGTTGGTGCCCCACTACGACGTTTCTCTTTTCGTCTCCTCGGGGAAAGTCGAAAGCAGACGGCTATCGCCCTTCCCGTACTCAGAGATAACCAGACATTTAAAAGCAAAGCGTTTGTAAATCGCTAACTCAGGAGAGTTTGATGGGGAATGATCTCAAGCGATCCAAATACATCCTACCTCACTAAAACTCTAGCCCACTTATTCCCATACCTAGTCCACGCGGGGAGTCCTAAGAAGTAAACGTGTGGAACCACATTCCAGTCCAACCGCAGATCAAAACAATAGATTTAATAATCAGGTTAGTTCAGGGCCTTACAGCACAAGCATTCACCAACACATCCAGGAACGTTGCAGTATCGACAGAATGTGTTTAATAAATATAATAATAAATTAGAATAGTCGGTTCTGGGATGTAACACCATCCGTTTACAATACGGAGAATTATTAGAAATGAAAAGTGTGGGTTTACGTAACCTGAATCTGATTGATAGAAATTTGCAATCCATCCTAGAATTCCTCCCTGGTCTCGTTCGATGGCTGAGCCGAACGATTCCCGTCAAAAAGAATTCACTATTCCTGTAAAACCTCAGGTCTCGGGACGCACACGGAACGCAGATGGGGAGGTCCGCTCGTGTGACGAAGAAGATTGGAAGAACCTTCGGCCGGCCCACTTTCCACGGTCAATACTGATGTTGTTTTACACACCAACGGATTTACAGCTAAGAAAAACACGGAAGATATAGGTAGGGTTATGGTACAACCATTAATTCAGACTTTCACTAATTTCTGTTGAAAATGATAAAACGTTTTTGGAAAATCAAACTTTTCTCTCTCTGACTTATTTTCGACCCCTTGACTTTTCCAACTATCCAGAAGCCCATTTGTTTTCCTAGAATCCTCAAAATTTTCAAATATAATTTTGCTCAACATGATAAAAAAAAGGTCCCTATTCCTTTTACATGACATTCGAACTCCTTTACAGTCCAGAATATACTTTCAGTGTTACAAGCTATATCAAAATGTGTTAATTATTTCTATATTTGCAAATTAAACGAACCAGCATAATCTGGACCGTTACACGGTGAAACATGGGAAGAGAAAGTATTTCTCCCTCGTATGGTAAAAGAAATGAGCACACTTAATAGCAAGAATAATCTTAACCGCATTAGGCCATGGGGTGTAATTTGCCTCACAAATGTTCTGTATTTTCTTTTTGAGGTAAAATGAAGACTGATGTTCATATTTATGTAATTTTTATTCGGTGAGGTGTTGACGACGTGGGTTATTATGACAAGCATAAATTACCATTCTCTTTTAAATTCTGAGAAAATATATGAAAAAACTGAAATAGGTGTAAAAACCAAATTTAGTGTGGTGGTGGGTGTTTAGATTGGAAAAACTCAACTAACATAAGATTATATTACATCAGTTAATTATATCTTTAGGTAGGATGGTATATCATACATAGGTTTATCAGGTGACCTACAAATTCTGCAATAGCTTTCGAAGAAAGTGCAAAACAGAACTAAGTACCTAAATGTTAAAAAATGTCTGTTTGGTAGACCCCATAATCTACTTTCAAAATATAATTAAACCTCCCTTGATTCTAACACAATGCTTCACAAACTTCGTATGTCGTATGAACACAAACCAAGGGTTGTAAATAGTATGAAACCGCTTCTAATGAATATTTCATCATGTAATTATTCGTTAACATAAATATGTGTGTCATGTTTATTCACGCAGGCTGCAGGGTAAATCAGATGTGAATTTTCATGAAAATTAAGTTTACAAACCAATATTTTATTCCTTTAAAAAAACCTAACAGTTTATCATCAAAGGAAAGATAAAGCTAAAAGTTACATTTTCCTGCCTTCCTTGAACTTTAAAAGAAAATCGGTTTCCAAATACGAAAATCAACACCTCAAATGTATTTTTAACAGCAAAAGTTACTAGAATCTTTATTTTACCAACGTAATTGCAAGGCCGTTAGAAAGGTACTTTTACTTTCTTAAAACACCCAAAGAATTCCACGAAAAATATTCTAAAGAGTTTTTATTCCGTGAATCCGAAGAATGACCCGTGGAAGGAAAAAGGCCAAATTAAGGAAATTAACTTTTTATAATAGCAGCCGCTCATTGCAAACGAAGGTCCATTAATTGTGTTACTTATGTAATTAAGGTCGAGAATGCAAAAACATTCGGCGAAAATCTGTGACCTAGTAAGGTACTTAACTTGTTTGTTTCTTTTACTGCCAATGAAGAAATTAGCAATTTATCTATAGTTTTTTTTCGGGTGAAAGGAATTTGTATTACATTTCTGGGCTCATAATCAAATAGGAAGGCATTAGAAACGAGTTGGTAGATATCACATGCCGTGGCGGTCACGGACAAAGAATCGACCTTCAACTCAGTTCGTGGATGTCGAAGGAGCCGACTATGTAAACCTAACAGAGGAAAAGCTGTTTTCTTCTCTGCATTTTCACACCTTGCGCTGCCGCACCGATTCGCCTAGGAAGCGTGGTGATAATAGCAAAATGCCCATTGATTGAGTCAGACATTTTCAGCTAATAAGCAGTGGACGTACTATATTTGTTGTGATGAGGATGAGGATAGGTCGTTTTTTTTCCAAACATTATAGTTTGTGTACTATGTTTTCGACATACTTTATCATATTTAACGTTAAGTTAATCGCATAGAAAATAAACAACGTGGCACCTAGCATTCTCCCCTGTGGTACACCACACACAATTCGAGTGCTGGTCACCTTGAGGAACAATCAACAACATAAACCTTTGTTTGCGTGTTGTTAATATCTTAATACCAAGTTCATACTCTTTTTTTTATTGATATCAATAAATTAAGTTTCATTTATGAATAAGTAATTTCTTCCTCATACTTTCTCGATATTTATAGCCTTGAGGATATCGAAGTATTTTTGCATCAAAATCAAGTTATGAAGCTACTTTGTAATGAATTATATGTTAATTTATGAGCCATAAGTACTTACTTTTTTAACTCCATCGATTCGGATATTGGAAATAAGGATCTACCTTAAAATTAATTCGATTTTTTAGCAGACTTTAATAAAAGCATGTACTATCTATGTTCGCTTGTGTGTATTTTCATATTATGTTCTCCAGTTTCTTCGTCAATTGTGGGCCGATTTTAAGGATTATTTTACTATTGTCTAGAGAGTGATCCCGAGATGGTCCATTAAAAATGTTATTCCCGAGGGATCAGTATTAATCCCGCAAAACATAAACAGTGTAAATATTAAGGGGGTACCCTACCTCGTTATTGTGTGAAGAGGATAGGCATAGGATTTCGCGTTCACAGGAGCGGGACAGAGCAAAGCGGCGTAAGCCCAAAAATCAAGTTTTTAGTAGTTATTTGCTCCCCACAAACATTAGAATAGTTAATTGAAAAAAAGGCAACATATAAAATGTTCTTTATACTTAGCTCAATTACTATGCTTAATCTCAAGATCGTATCATCTGTATTTATTGAGAAATTAGGGTTTTAGTAATAAATTAGAGGTAACTTTGCGATTTTTTTCAATCGAGAAAATTTTATGGAATCGTGTTTTCAAAACATATGATCGATAGAATAAGTCCTGAACTTTACCATATATAAATTTCAAAGTTAAATATTCAGCAGTTTGGAAGATATGGAGGTCCGACGGAGTTGAAAATAAGCAATTTGAGGGTAGGTACCCCCTTAAGGTATTTAAGGTCAGTTTTTAGTTTTATAAAACAATCAAAATTCATCAACAGTTTACAACAGAAATCACTGAACAGTTATGTCAATCTTCCTAATGTATGTATATTTTCCCTTAAATATTATACCAAAATTGTTTTACTACAAAACTATCGTAGTTTCAGGAATTAATTATGAATTTTCGTAGATCGTGTTCAAGGTTCAAGGTTTAAAGCACACTATCATAATAAATTTTAATTTCATTATTTTAAGTGTTTTGAAATAAGGAGGAGGTTCTAAGTTCGGCTGTATCTATTTTTTAAGCGTGTTCGCCGTTTTCTCCCTCAATTCTCCGAAATTATTTCACTATTGTAATGATCCAGAGGTGATCCCATATAAAAATTATTCCCGAAGGATTTATACCTCAAAACTTATGTAGTTTACTGTGACTCAAGAGGCTCTTTAGCCTGTAAGTCCCTTTTATAGATATTATCTTAGATTTTAATTTCATTATTTTAAGTGTTTTAAAATAAGAAAGAGATTTCAAGTTCGGCTGTATCTATTTTTTTTAAGCGTGTTCGCCGTTTTTTCCGTCAATTCTCCGAAATTATTTCACTATTATAATGATACAGAGGTGATCCCATAAAAAAATATTCCCAAAGGATTTATACCTCAAAACTTATGTAGTTTACTGTCATTCAAGAGGCTCTTTAGCCTGTAAGTCCATCTTTCAACATATTTTCGTTCTGTTAATCTATTATCTGTAAGTATACTTATCTATTTTTTCCATTAACAAATATTGATACCTACAACTCATTGTTCACAAGCAAGCAGTTGTTAACAAAGAGTAGGTTTTACACTCATTCTAGTTTATCTATTGTTGAAGTGAATCCTAGTCTTTTGTTCTGTGTAACAACCAGTTCTGTGAACCTATCAAGAAAAATAAAAATGTAAGTTAAGTCTCAACCTAGATTCATATCACCTCTACACGAAGGTTCGCTATTGACCCAGTAATAGCAGAGGCCTTACCAAATAAAATTCCATAGAAAGCTCAGCAAACAGGCTGATGGAACACGCCATTAGGGCGCATGCATAAATTGTTGGTTTTGTGACGGCAAACACCAGCGTCCTGCTGGTTGTTGTTTTTGATGATGATGTTGTTTTAGTTAATCTACTGGGGAAGAAGAGGGAGGAGATTGTTCAGCATTAAATGGATCAAAATAGGTACCCACAAAACCTACCTAAAAAAGTTAATAAATATCTATAAAAGGCTTTACCTTTATAGGTATTTAATAACTTTTTTATAGATAAATAATTGGCGGGTAATGCTATAGGAAGGTATTAAGAATTAATTATTAATGAATAAAATTTGAATAAATTCTATTGTATCGATACTAAAATCCACATCCTAAAAATTAAAGCCGTCACCTCAATGCAAGAGTGCCCAGAATGCTGGTAGCTTTGCCACGTAGAATGCTAAAGCCAAGCCTGAAATTCTTATCAAAAGTATCGCGAAAGTAATAAACTCTACCGTATGTACCTACACTAAACTCAATAACCGCTTCTGGATCTCTCTAGAGCATAATGTATTAAATGTCGCCTCCGACGGATTTCATGCTGATGCGACATGCTCTTCGGCCTCAAATTCGTTAAATTAGGTCGGCAGTAGGCAGGGGCTTTCCGTCAGCCGCAAAACCATGTCGATGCTTTCGCGTATAGAATAGAAAAGCATTTATTTCGACACGCACATAAGTACTTTTAAAACATACACAACTAAACAAAGAACAAGGAGGTTTATACTAAATTAAACAAATGGTGGGCGTCAAATCGTTAAAATCGTCAAATAGTTTAGCCCCCATGACCCTGTGCCGAAATAGGTGTTGGCTCAGCCGCTCAGCGCTGTTTTTCAGCCAAAAACCTTGGTTTTGGCGTAACGGACGTCTAGTCGACGACAAGCTTAGGTACTTTATTTAACAAAAACAATATTAAATAAGGTAGGTGGTAGGTCTCGGTTAATAGTGGTACAAATAATTAGAAAGGTAAAACAACCTTAATATAATAAGGAACGGAAAATAAATGTAGTTATAAATTATTTAAAATTACATAATATATATTATATATTTGAAAGCTTATTCGTAATTTTTCGTTACATCATACATATAAACTTACACGCACAACGCAGTAAGATATCTACTTCCTACAACTTTACTACGAAAGATCTCAGATATTTTTGTTGTGAAGCCACTCAACTTTTGTAGTGAGTGCAACCGAAATTATGAATTCATCGACAATATTTGATCTAGCCTTATTCGTCCTGCTGCTGGGCAAAAGCTTCCCCCAAATCTTTCACTCAATGCGGTCACTCGCGATCTCCCACTAATCTCTCTCTCTGAGGAAGGCCATAAGGTCATCTTGCAACGCTTTCGTGGCAACCTCGCATAACAACAATATCAAAACAAAAATATATTTAATCGACACGGGAGTCTATCGCACCTGGAGCATAGCAATACATTATTATCCGACACGAAGACCTTTACAATAACGTGTGTGTTCCCATTATTCAAAAACAATAGTGAAAACGACAAGTTTTAATCTCCATCTCATAGACCGAGAGACCAAATAACACCTGCAGTTATATAAAAACCAGAACTAAGGCTGTCAATTCACACTTACTCTCTCGTTGTACTAAAATAGACTCCGCTAGCGACAGTCGAGTGAACAGATAAGTTTGTGCCACTCTCGTTCGGTAGAACCTCCGAGGGCGTTGAATATAAATCATTTGTTTTAAATTAAACCACAGATGCTTCGTAACATCTTCCGTCCAATAGTTAAGAAGAAGAACCTACGGGGTTGTTCACTGTTTCTATCCGAAAATGAAGTATTGAGAAAAAATTATAAAACAAGATCTCTTATAATTTATAATTCCTAAGAAATCAAATAATATCGCAAAAATTTTCCACTTCGACTTGAACCCGCGTCTATAATGTTATATTAGGCGTATCTCTTAAAATGTTCGAGTTTCCCAAGTTCGAATCCCGCTGCGAGATATTTTGTTGATACTATTCAAAACATTATTCGGTAGAATATACGGTTGGGTTATGTAAAGGTACTTCAAAATCAAAAATACTAAAGAAATTTTGAAAAACGGCCAGTTTATTAACGAATCATTGTTATCATATTATCAAGAAACATGTACAGTGGCGTTCATAGTTAGCTGACCCCCCCTGGTAGGTTCTAAGTCTCGTAATTATTTCAGTACTAGCTGCGCCCCGCGGCTTCGCCCCCGTGGAAATTAATGTTTCCAACTTTATTAATTTTTTCTTTCATGAGAACCTTCTCCTGACAATAACAAACACAACAAAAAAAGAATTAGCGAAATCGATCCAGCCATTCACGCGTGATGCCGTGACCAAGGAAAACGGGTTTCATTTTTATATATATAGATTGGTTTCAATTTATTATTTTTATATTAAATATTCTATTTTAAAATAATTCTGTACTCATAGAAATTGACGTCAAACGGTCAGCTTATAATGAACGCCACTGGTACAGTGGTGTTCTATCTATTGGCGTACAAAGTGACAGCAATTAGGCAGGTAAGTACTCTATAAGTACGATAGCAATCAGTTGGAAAAGCCCAGCAAACGAAAAACATCACGCAGACTGGAAATTATGGCAATTTCTGATAATAATCAACAATGACGTGTCGAAGTGCCCAAGTAAATTGTAATTACCTCTGTCAATAATTTGTAATGATATAACCCTACATATCCTTCTGTACCTGCGAGTAGAACAACTCAATTCAAAGAACTATGAATTATTCCATTATTCCCTGGATTATTAAAGAAGTGTCGTAATTCATTTTCCATACCTCGATAAAATGTTTAATAATGTGCGAAGCGATTCATGGACCGTGCGATAGAGAAATTATGACTTAAATCCCAGGCTTTTGGTATTCAACTCGATTAAAATATGTCCATTGTTTCAATGCAGGTTGGAGCATTAACACGTAAACCATTTAAAATTTATCAACCCACGCACAGCAAGCTGACTCTTCATTAGCATTATCAATTATTGGACTGCAATCAACATAAATGCACTAAATATTGAAGATTTGCATAAGAAATTTATTAAACCTACTATTCTATATTATTTTAAGCCTTTCTGCTATGTGAATAGGTTAGAAATTCCAGTGTAAAAGTATCAATGGATCGTTAGGATGGCGATCAATCGCCCACGCTCGTCCGAACTCACAAGAACTTAATTAGTTGCTTCTCAACAAGTCGCGACGTTATTTATTGTTTGACGTTACAATTCAGCTGATTGTAAAGCATTGAAATACCTCCTAAGTCGACAGTATGACATCTGCTTACAGAGATGGAATAAGGTAGGGGGTTTCTATTTTACAACATCCCATAAGCATAAATTATAAACTGACTGATGCTTAATACGTAGAGACTGTTCTTATCTATGAGAGAGAATTCGTCAACTTCTATATTTTTTTTGTACTTTACTCACATATCTACGATACGTAATTAATTGTAAAAGTAATAACACTAAACACATGCATAAGACGTGCAACGTATAAATTACTTGCTAACAGCAAAAAACATTTTATCATTCCTACTCAAAGTTAAAAACCCTAAAAGTTCAACACACTAAATACAGAACCTACCAAAACTTCCATGAAGACCCGAGGCTTGAAATAAAAGTTTTGATACAATTTATCCTATTCAATCAAAGAAACACTTCTCCTCGCCTTAAGGCGAGGATTCCCGGATTTCGGGATTTTTAACTGTCCGTACCTCAATAACTATAAGGCCTATAGTATTGAAATTCATACATATTATAGTTGAGGATATTTTCTAGTGCATCACTAGACAAAAACACGATTGGTGATATTTCACCCGATAGAAAAAAATTACAAAGTTACCTCTAAATAAAACTTTGAATGATCAGTGTGAATAGAAAAATGAATAAAATGGCACAAAATGTATACCGAAACATTGCAAACGTTATTACGCAGTGCATCACTAGAAAATATTTTTATATGCCATACAAATATTTTTCAAAACACCTAAATACCTACAAAATCGTGCTCGGCTGCCTGCGTACCGTCTTGCTCACTTACTCGCAATCATCGCATCTCGGGAATCCTCGCCTTAAAGGGGCGCGGCGTAAGTATCGCTCAAATTATTTAGAAACTTTTTATATTTAATTTCATTAGATAAAGTTGTTAACTAGTATATTTTATAAGTAACTATAGTTCGTGCAACTTATCTTACCCTAATCCCGGAGGTGGGCGTTGCGATTTGCGACACAGTATTTTACTTCTGCAGGTCGCATCGCTGCCTATTTTTGTTATTTGCCTCAATATGTTCCCAAATAAAGACTTTTATGTTTATGTTTAATTAAAAACGAAAGAAGATTGTGCTATTTTTCAGTTTCCCGCATTGTTTTATCCAAACCTTTTAAAATTTCATGAATTCTCGCAAGCTTTAGTTTTTCTCCATTGTATATTAAACACCTAAGTAACTATAATAAATATTACCCTAGCCCCCGTCTTTAGTCCGTCCGAGTCATCATCATTCAAAGAAAGATAAATGCCAGCGACATTGAGAGAATAATTACCACCGTGCGATAGATCACGTCACAAAATGAACGACTGAGTTTAACTCTTAATTTATTTCCTGTAAACGCCGAGATCGATTTATTTTAACTGCAATTTAATATTATGATAATCCGGATATGTTTATAGGGGATTTTTATTTAAAAACTGTTTATTTATAGTTGATTAAATCAAGCTTTACCAAAGTTATGTGGTTCCGTGGATGCAACTGATAGTTTTGAAAGATTTACGGGCTACAAAACATTTTAGTAAATAAGTAATTTACTTACCTACTGTATAAATAGGTAGGGAAACAATTTTTTTCGTATATCTCGTTCTAAAATGTGCTTTTGATGTTAAAAATCGAAACATTTAAGTTATTTACTGCGAGTATACAAAAACTGAGTAGGTACTTACGTGACTTTTTGTTCAGAATGTTATTAAGTTTATTTCATAAGATAATTTAGTACCTGGCCACATTGAAAGAAAAGTTAACATATCTATATCGGTGAAAAGTCATTGCATTTACTAAATAATACATCATTAATATATCATAGGTAAGTTAGTTATAGTAACTAAACTCATTGGTGAAAATTAATAACTATGTTTCAGACGTAGATAGTAGGTTGGACTTGTACCTATTCACCGATGATAGGTCATACGAGTATTTTTTTTGTCAATTTAGTGCTATCTATATATCCATAATACATACATGACACATAATTCATATGCACTCTATTATATCGGAACAGTGGCACCCACCAAAACACAGCTCGGCTCATTTGTTGAACAAATAACTATTGTCTAATTTTTCTAAACAATAACATTTCATTTTATCCATAATAGTAAATAAATTTTGTACAAAACCGGTCTCGGGCTAGCTCATAACGACTTCATTGAAACTAATGTCGATTTTATTGATCACGTCATCATCAAAAATGATCGCGTCATTATTAAAACTTATACCCTCAAGTTTAATCATGTACCTTTTTTAAACGTAAGTAATTTTATAACTTTCTGGTCCCTAGCTTTAGAATATCCATGATGCATCAACCAATATCATGGGTTTGTGGTTGGTTGATAGTCAATTGTTTTGACGCCCACTCGGGATTTGATAGAGTCATTTTCATTTCAATTTAGAATAACATGTGAATGGAGGTGTTTATTGAAATAATGTTATATTACGCCTACATCATAAGTGCGTTTGCCGTGTTTTTGTTTTACAAATTATAGAGCTAGATAATGGTCATGAATAATCAGAGCAGGTAAGAGTTATTTTATTTGAGAATTGAAAGTAGTTTTAGAAGAATATACTGTGGAACGTGTAAGCAAGATAAATAAATATAGGTTTATTACTCATTGAGTTAAAAGTACTTAATAATTAACTCCGTGTTTTCCTTTATTACCTTATGAAGGTCTTAAATACCGATACGGTGTCTTAGACCTAGCTCACTAGTCTTAGTTTTAGCTCCTAGCTCGAAGTTCTAGACCTGTACCTAATATAAACGCGAGGGATCTCTTGGCAATTTACTACTAGGTACTTTATTACTTTGGGATTTTTTGAAAACTGCCGGGTCACGCTTTTTACCAAGAATGAAATTATAAAATTTACCTACTTCACTCGCTCTATGCGATGGTGGTAGGAATTTAGAAACATTTTAAAGAAATCATAGTTTACTTTCTACTAACCCCTAGCAATTAAAAATAGCTATGCTATACGCAGGTAAATTATAGAATTCCGTTGATATTTCGGCTTAACAACATTTCTAGTTAAGCTGTCGCGTGTCTGAGGGGCCACTAGGAAAGGCGTTGCAATCTATTTTCTTCACTTCAACGTTCCTCCATAAATCCAAGACCCCCATGTACCCGATGTTGCAAATTAGCTGGTTCTCGTAATCCCTACACCGAGGGTTCGGGAATATACGAACAGAGTAGACTTTTTGTCATCCGATACATTATTGGAAATGTTGGAAATGCTCTTGAATAAAATGTACTTATAGATGTAGAGATGATTGGATTCTGTTTTGTAAAGAGGGGTCTGGTTCAGCGAAATGTTTACAAAGGGAAGGGATATTGTGTTACATAGGCCTTATGTAAACCTGAAAGGGACTAAAAAACATCAGCTTATGGGGTGGTAGGACAGTGTATTCTTGGCTATAAACTAAACATAAATGCACCAAACCAGTTGTTTTGACAAAATCTTGGCTTTAAATTTCACAACCAATCAAAACGACGAAGAAGTGAGGACCAATTTTGGACCCAAATGAGGAAAAATAGTTTTAAAACATAGGACACCATCAGAGAATAAAACGAATTATAGAAGTGACTTAAAACAACAAAAAGTTTCCTAAAAAGAGTCGTTTGTACAAAATTAGAACGAAGTTAAGAACAACAGCAAGGACTAAAAAGGCACAAGCAAAAAAAAGAAACTACTCCACACGTAAAGAGCGTTTATGAATGAGCAAAAAGCACGGCTAACCGACCAAGTAGCATTGTCAGCGTACATGGCACTCCCCATAGCTCCTGCCTCTGCACCTAATTAGAACACACACGACCAAGTGTGGAAGTTTTCTTTTACATTCTACCGTTTTTACGAAACTTATTATTAACTTTAGCGTCGACTAGGGCAACTTGGCAAGTTTTCAATGCTCCTTTTCTAGTAAATTGTTTATAAGGAGTTGGTAATGAATAGAGCTTTTTGCAGTTGAACAGTACCATAAGTAAAATAGTGAATCTATTATGCAGGATCTAAAATTATGCAGTTAAAATAGATAAGGTATTCAAATATTGTCTGTCTGTCTATTCTATTATCTGTGTGTCACCTTTACTGGTAGGTAAAAGATAGAATCGTAAAAACATATTCAGTTATTGTTATGCTAAACCTCATTGTAGCTCTATCTAGAGTCCTTTAACGTGAAAATAACAAAAGATTCCATGTACTAAAGCCATAATGCCGAACAAAGGGTCACGCGAAGTATTTTAATAGTTTTTAACGCACTTTCGTGTACCTGATAAAGGGGGAACCAAAAGATCCCATTTCACGATTATAGCCTCAATGTGAACGTGCCGCATACAGCCTATACCTATAGTTAAATTATGCTGTATAGTGTAAAATGATCTCTATAACGATGTAAGTACTTAGGCTCGAAATTTCTATAATTTTTAGGTTCTGATATAAATTGTATCTGTTTATTAATTAAAAATTACCTTTTCTTCCTTCTTTACTTAATTATTTTCTTCCTTTTTCAAACTTTGGTAGCTCTATAAACGCGCAAGTAAAACATCATCTCGTAATGTCCCACATATTCATAAACTGTCTCATATCGTGCGTGGAGTAAAACCGAAGGCAGGTTATCTCCCTTGTAATATAACCACAAATGTGCCCTTACGGTGCAATATGGGAGCATAATTACACACTTGATCCCTTTATTACCTTTCATAATTAATTAAAACCATGAGTGATGAATTTAAACGCTTGTACGGCTAATTGGGTACATTATTCTGGAAGTTAAGGGTGGAGTTTAGAACAAATCTTTGACAAGGGTTGGGTATTTTATTGAAGGTATTATTTCGAGAGTGAAAGAAGTTTTGAATTCTATGTGGAGAGGGGACGGGGACCTAAAGGAACATTGACTTTTCATTATAAAGGGTTATTAGAAAAATAGTGAATGTTTTGACCTAAACTACATAGGTTAGGCGGCTCTAGATAAAGAGCGCGGCTTTGCCTTTGTTGACAAAATTACAAAGTGAATTGAAATGTTGTTTCAAGTTACTTGTCGGTATAGTATTTTATTATCTGTGTTGTAAGTAAGTACCTACTAAAGTAGAAGAATTTCTCGGACCCAAAAATTTTGCATATCCTGGTCTTAGTTAACATAGTTTTGTCTACCAAAAGGATAACATCCAAAATCCTTTAGTGCCCATAAATACCGTGACGTCGCGGAATACCTAGTAGAACAATAGCCGGCTTAAATTTTAGGCCTAGACACTATAATGTTCTGTTATTTTTATTTAATACTCGTAAGTACTTAGTTAAATCTAGTTAGATGAAGTGCAGCTTTAATTAATGTATAGGATAAGTAGTAGATTATCCGTCTCGAAGGCACAGAAAACACGTTTGCGACGTCAGACGAGATTATGCACTGGAAATTTTTAAAAAATCCAATTGGAATTCCAAGGCCACTACAAACTATTTCAGTGACTGTGAAAATTAGTTTGAGTGATTGTGTTACTAAGTTCAACCAAAATAATAACCTATTCAGGTAGCGCAGTGAATTCACGTCGCGACCCATTATGAAAATGAAGGCTGTATGAGCAAGCTATGACGTACCACCGTGCAAATGTTTTCGACGGGGATTGATGACCTGTCTGTGCAGTCAATCAGACTCTATTAGCGTCTGTGCTGGGCAGTATTGGGAAATTATTGATTTGCGACTAATTTCCGGGAGGTGAGAGTCGACGGCAAACGGGCGTAACGCGGTAGCCCAGCGCAGGTGAGAAATAACATAGGGTGGACGCTTTGCTAATTGCCGGAACGGATTTTGATTGGACGAGTTAATGTTATGGCTGATTCATGGTGAGTCAATTTGATGAATTTGATTTATCTTAGATGTAGCGTCTGTACGTAGGTACTGCAGGTAATTACTCTAGTTCGTAGTAGCTCGAGTACCTAATAAGTCGAGCCAGACACCCCAGGTGTCTAGTCGTGTCTAGTATCTCTTTTTATTATTTTTGATATTGCCTTTCTGTTGTTCTACTAGGTATAAAATTTACAAATTTCTATCCGAACCGTTCCGGACCTTTGACGTGAAGGAGTAACAAACATCCCACCAACATCCAAACTTTCCCGTTTACCTTTATCAGTGTGATTTGGTGATGAGCAAACGAAATACTCTGTTTATTAAAAGACGAGCAAAAGTGAATTTTTATGAAATGTGAAAGTCCAAAATGAAATCTTGAGTAATTTGCAGGTGTGTGTGCAAAAAAGAAATTAATAGACGAAAAATAAAAAATAGAAATGTCTATGCTTGTATAGAAAAGGCCGAAAAGGTCTGGTCTGAGCTGCGCCTATTATCCGGAAAAGCGGCGCGACGCGACGGCCGACAGGCATAACGCGGTAACCCATCACAGATGAGAAATAACACACCGACATGCGGGCAAAGCGACGGACTGCACTAATTGGCGAATCGAATTTTGAATTGCTTGGGGCTATTTGATAAAGCGTCTGCCGGAATTTACGTGTGGAAATCATTTATTTTAAACACCTTCTTGGTGATTTATTGATTAAACAGTGGCAGCCTACGGCGAAGAAAAATATGCTATGAATGACAGTAGGTAGAGCTTAAGGATCGAACCGTCTATTCAATCTTCATTAGTAGAATTTTGTAACTTATTTTTTAATAACATTGATAAGCGAGACAAACTAGTCTCGCTTATCAATGTTTTAAAAAAACAAGTTGAAACCAATATTGTAATAAAATTAAAAGAATCTGAATACAAACTTGATAAATAAAATGAATGAAAACGAATTTAAAGAAGGTAGAAACCTTTAATGTTTTAAGAGTTCGTGGTTACCGGCCGTCTGTTTGAACCGCTTTTTATGATTTACCAAATTGATACCTCTAAGAAGTTTAATCGCATATACCGATTTAATATACTATTATATTATACGACCTCTGTGGCGCAGTGGGCGAAGGTCTGCCTGTGACGCAGGAGGTTGCGGGTTCGATTCCCGCCTCGGGACAATTGTTTGTACGATCTGCAGACATTTGTTCAGGGCGTTCTGGATGTTTTCTATGTATAATAAAAAATATCTATCTATGTAGTGTATTGTATTAAGTATATCAGTTATCTTGAACCCATAACACAAGCTCTGCTTAGCTTGGGGCTAGATAATGTTGTGTGAATTGTCCAGCATTATTTATTATCATTTATTTATTAATATAGGAAAATAAACCGTATGTCAGGTGCAGATCGAAGTCCCTACTCCGAATCAAAAAAACCTTAACAGTTTACCAACCAGAAATAGACCTACCCCTATAGCGAAGGGATAAAGCGAAGCTCCTTGCAAATTGGTGAATTTGATTTCAAATAGCCCGGAGCAAATTGTCCAGTTAGTGGCAACATGGGGCCGACTACGTCTGTAATTAAGTAATAGTTTTTGAAGGTATTTTAGCATAGTTGTTCTATGCTAAGAATACCTTCAAAAACTATTACTTAATTACAGATAGGCATCTTTTGTTTCACTTCGGATGGTTGTATTAAAATTTCAAAAATACGAATAGATATCCAATGGCACTCCACATACCTAATACCTATTGATTGATACTATCTAACAAGGAAGATTTCTATCACCCATATTATATTTGAAGATGATAAAATGGTCGCGAGTTTTATTTAACTCCATGTTGTGTTGATAGTTTAATATTAGAATGCATTCACGACCTAAACCTTAAGTGCCTTTTCATACGTTCAGGTTGTCGGGTAGCCGGTGCTGGGTACCCGGCGGCAGTGTGTGTGTGTACATTATCTTTCAAACGTACCTACCGGCGTAATTTACATACAGTTCGCCGCCAGGTACAGTAAAACGCCGTAAGAATCCGAGACTACCGATGGTTTAGTACATAATAAGCGCCTGTTTGTTTCTGTTTTGTTACATTGGTATTCAGAATCAATCAGAATATTTTTATTGTAAAACTAGCTGCGCCCCGCGGCTTCGCCCCCGTGGAAATTTATGTTTCCAACTTTCTTAATTTTTTCTTTCATAAGAACCTTCTCCTGACAATAACAAACACAACAAAGAAAGAATTAGAAAAATCGGTCCAGCCGTTCACGCGTGATGCCGTGACCAAGGAAAACGGGTTTCATTTTTATATATATAGACTGTTTGTACAATTAGGTGTTCACATAGTAGGCATAGTACAAGTTTTCACAGTTTTGTCAGAATTAGAAACGGCTACGTAGCAACTAAAAGTGGCTTTCTACCTAATGTAATATACTGTGTAAACACACGTTAGCTTCGCGTATAAAGAGGGGAATGCAGCACGAAGTTACCTTCACTAATTGGCAGATCAGATAACACGATCTACCTACTCAGGAAATAGGTCAGGTAATATCTCTCAACTTTGATGTTTTAAGGAATAACAAGCAATTTTTCCGTATAGGGGTGAAATTTTGAGGGGGTGGCTGATATTCGATTTATTGATAGGCTTTCGTATTTTGTACAGGTGCGTGCTATATTTAGATGGTTAGCCAATGTTGAAAACGAAAAGTATATATCTGTACTTACGTAAGCCTTATTTATCATTTGGATGTCTTGTAGTATTGATTGCTAGATCTGAGTTAGAATTGAGAATATTAAGAGGTAGGGAAGTGTACCTAAAAGTGGTAGCAATGTGTAAACTAAGATGGGAAATGTAATTCTTATCGCAAGTATAGATAACTTTTAGTCTGGGATAACTCGACAATGTTGTGTAAATAAAGAATCCCCACCTGGCTTACAAAGTTACGTCTCGAAGAAGACAAGAACATAGCGGTACAAAGTGTGGCAGGGTAAGATATTACTTTTGAAACCCGGAAGGAAAGTAGGGTCAGAAAAACACTTTTTACGAACATTGAATAAGTCGTTTGTTCCTCGTTCTCTCGTTTAATTTCATTCAGTTAGAAACGGGTACAATTCTTGAAAAAACGCAAAAAGAAGACTTAGTAAGTAGGTTGGTATTACGAACTGTGTTCCACTTGTTAGAGCTTTTGTTGTACAGAAGTTTGTTCAACAAAAACCTCAAAGCAAATCTTCTTTAACCGGCTAGAACGCCTAATTTATTCACTTCACTTGCCTACAAATATTCATCATTTATTCAAGTTCGAGATTTGTATTATTTATTTACCTCGAACCTTTAGTCTCTGAATGTAGTTTACGCACATAATATTTGTCGGTACTTAAATATAATTTGAATAAAGCAACGAGCAAGGTCTTAATTCCTCCCGAGATTTTAATCTCAACAGTCCCGAGCAATTTAAACACAACAGTCACAGCGCCGAGAGATGCCTGTGAAAATACATAATTAAGGGTAGTCAACCCATGGCGGGTCTCAGTTAGTTTTGCGAAAAGGTTAAATATTCGGGGGAAAGGTCGAAAGTTAAAAACCGGTCATGTATGACACTAATTTATTTGTCGAGGGAGCGAGGCGACGAAGCCACTAAAGTTTTTAAAAGCTGTTTTGTTTTTACAAGCTTTTTATGATGTTGAACGTTTTGATGGCGTAAAAGTCTTTTGACAATAATCTTATAGGCCGAAAATCAGATAATTCTACTCATAGAAGAATGAGTACCTAGGCTGTCGTTTTTGTTTCACTAAGATACGTACTGATATTTGTCACCAGAGGCATCGATTAGTTAACAAGCACCGATACCTCACCGATACGGCAGGCGTCCTAATTTGGCAACATAATTGCCCCAAGTTGGAGTAGGGCAAGGTATTGGAAAGTTTGTAATGCACTTCTTTGTTTTGTACTTTTTCAACGTTTATCTCAATGTATGGCAGGGTCTTTATTTAATTTTAATTATAGTTTGTAAAAGCGGAAGTCTCCACTTCCTTATTAAATGGCAATCCGATCGATCAAGTAAATTTTAAGAATTTATATATTCCGAGGAAAATAAAGGTAGAACGTAGCTCTACAGTATTGAAGTAACGATAAAAATGCTTTAACATTGAAATTCAAGTAGGGACTATCGATACCCTATCAGAGACTGATAAACTCATCAGTGAATCACGCAAAAATATCAACAGATAACGATGCACAAGAGCCAATCCCCCTGAAAATAAAAAGTATTTTGCGCTCGCGTCCAAGCGTGATACAATCTACATACAACCGGGCAGAAAATATTTTAAAAACAATGAAGGGCATTCACTTTTATCAACGCATCGTCGCTCGAGGGTGGATCTGAATAGGAGCTGTGAATAGGAAATCCCCACGGCAACGCCGGTAGGCTATCAGTTCAGTGAATGGCTATTAACCACCTCGGGCGACGATAACCGTGAAAGGAGGCGTTATATTACAGAACAGTGTTTGCCCTCGCTCATTACCTCGTCCTGGGGCTGCCGGAGAGTCATGGGGGGCGACACGTCCCGCGGATTCACTTCGTCGGGGCTTCCACTGGTATCACTCACTGCACTGCTATTCACCGATCCACTGGACTCGATCACGTTCCACGGGGTATCGTCTTCGTACACCGCGACGTTGACCAGCTGAGCGCCGGAGTGGAACCTCCACGGCAGGTCGGAGTTGGTCTGCCGCGGCCGGCGCCGCTTGTGCCGGACCTTGTGCCGGGTGAAGCGCCCGTAGCCACCACCATGAGCCTCCTGCAACATCGCGTCGAAAAGAGAGTTCTCGTCGACCCTCAACTTGTGGTGATGAACGCTTCGAACAGCGGTGTTGGGAGGTTTAGTGACCGGCTCCCGGCTCAGCCCCTCGGCGTCCCACAGTTGTATCCTCAGAATATTATCGTGCGAGGACAAGTGAGCGCGCGCGGTTGCGAGCGCGATCACCGCGAGCGAGAGCGCGAGCGCGCGCGACGCGTCCATCCTTGCCGGCGGTCGCAAGCCTACTGAGCGAATACTGACGATTTTCCCGCGCTTTCCCGATAACGCTACGCGGCCACAGATTGGGTAGCAGTTGGTTTGCTACGCTAAGTACTATGAGCTTGCACGCGAGTACGTCGGCGGTTTTCCGCACTTATCGGCAAATGATTTATGCGATAGCAGCTAAATATCGCACTTAGGTACGTGCGCTATTTAACGAGTATTACTTCCGTAAAGGTACACCTTGCGCGATAACAATCAATATTAATACAACTTGAGTTGTTGAAACATAACATTTGACTATTGATACTACCTACCCAATGATAATTTAAGAAATTATTTGCAATTCAAATGAATCTAACACCAAACTTCGAATCTAAGGGAAGGTATAGTATTCTACCTACTCCTACTAACTAACCTATACCATCGTACAAATAGATTTTAGTAGGATAATCACAATTTATCAAAGGTAGGAATATTCTATAGGATTTGTAGGTAAAATTTTATCAAATAAAACTGCTGTTCACAACTAAATAAATTCTATTTCCCAAATTACCGCCGTATTTTAATAGCTACGAACAAAATTGCTTTTGTACTACATAATCAAATATTTTGTGAAATGCCTGTTATTTACATGAGTGCAGCCAAATAGGAACAGAATGCCAGAACAAACATTTCCAATTGAAATTCTGTACCCATCGGGAAATTTGCAAAACTAATTAAAACTTTAACCACAAAATTATATAATTATATACACAAAATTATATAATTATATAATTTTAATATAAAACAAATCATAAATTAGAAGATGTGATATAACGCTTTGACCGTTTTTTACAATTTTGTGGTCACACAAAGCGCACTTTTAACAAATTAAATTGTTTTGACAAAAATCTAAATGGGGCAATACGAGGCATTTTAATAATTTCGTCATTTTATCGCATTTTCGTAGGTACTTAAGTCAAAAAAGTTTTCTCACTTTCTCTCCTCTCTTCTTAATTCACAATGTATGTAGCTATACAGCATTAAGAACATATAAACTATAGAATTTTCTAGTGTAAGCCTATTTTTGTACCGTAAAATGCCACAATAAAATAAAAACTTAATTTTAAACACGCATTTTAGTCTAAGCTGATATTAAACGGCAAGAAGGGATTTAATATAATCTCAATTAATTCATACATTTGCTAAGTAGGTAAGTACATTTATTGCATTCTAAGAACATAGGTATATATTTTAGTTAATTTCAGTTAATACTGATTTATATCAATAAACGTTCATAAAAATGTTCTTTAAATTCGATAAATACATGAAAGTACACAGGCGTTCATCGTTAGCTGACCCTTTGTTTTTTTATGCACAGGGTGCCACGGAAAAGGTGTACTAAGCCGAAAGGGGGTGATTTTGGACCCCGAGGGGATCAACTTGTGAATAAAGATTTTTTAAATTTCGAATAGGCATAAATATTTGTTTTTCTTTTTGCAAAGAATAAAGTTTTTTCTCTTCCTGTTCGTATTCTTTTACTCGTAATAATTATTTAATATTACAAATTATTTCACAAATGTTTTCTATTTGTTTTTTCAGCAAAAATAGTGCTTTGTCATGAATTACAAAAAAAAATATAATTATGAAAAACGTCTGTAATACTTACTTAAAAAAAAGTAAAGAATTACCGATATTTTTTAAAAAATCGTGGATCAGTCGTCGACCCCATCGATGTCCAGAATCAGCCCCTTCGGCTTCGTACACTCTTTAAGTGACACCCTGTATAAAACTGCTTAATTTTGCCAAAAGACTGTACATTTAAAATAGTTCTTTATTCATAGAAATTGACTTCAAACGTAACAGTCAGTGTCAGTCAGCCAGGTCAGTGAACAATAAACGATACTGTACTAGTTAAGAACTTTTTTGTATTTATGATATTAATGATTCAGTACAACTTTATATGGTCACAGATATTATAATACTATACATATGGTTAGATAATAATGTATAGCATATAAATTTTAATTTTTTTTTGCTTTACAATAACAACAAAGTAAATTTTTATATATCTACATAACTTCTATTAAGAATTCTTACAATAATAGTAGGCTTACGTCAGTAAATACATACATGTTGTAAGATATTAAATTGTGATACAAAATCGGTGGTTGATTATTAATCTTTCAAAAGTATAATCTTAAGTTATTATTATCTAGTATTATTTTTTTAAGTCAGAAAACCTGTTGGTACATAAAATAGCATAGCTTGTAGGCAACACGGGAAAATGCTGTGTCGTTTTTTTACATTGATTGCATTAAAAGTTATTAACTAAATATTTAAAAAGTGCTAATAGGGGACGGGAATCATAATCACAACACAGAATTTCAGAATATGAGCTAAGTATTTTTTTATTTACTGTTTTAAACATTGAGCTATATTCTTCTGAGTCAAAGTTAAATTACCAAATTGTGATTTTTGCCCATTCAATATTTTAATAAATTAGATGGAATTGGAATCTTTGTTAGTCTAATTTTAATAGCAGCAATAAAATAAAATTATGATTTGAAAGTTTTTTGTCCTATAAAATAAGACATAACAAAAATAGGAACGCAAATAATGAAAAACTAAAGGTATTTATATAAGTAGGATATATACTTTACTAAGATCCTTTGGTGTTTTAAAGGAAACTAACGAAGAAAATTGATTTACCTAATGTTTTACTTTCATTATTTCTATGACTTCGATACAAAGGTATATAAAATCTTTGATTAACTGTGAATTCTTGTAAGTGACAAGAATTTAATTTTAAAAATTTAGCTACGGTAAACAGTTTAGCTTACCAAATATTTATTTATTTACAGTTGCATACATCAGATTAGTTACAATTTTTAAGTTAAAGCCGCCTTCCCGCAGCGAAACACTAGTAACCAATTTGACTAATATGAACGCGAATAAACATACTTAAATATTAATATTTTATAACCTGACTAGCTTCTGCCCGCGGCTTCACACGCGTATTTACGGGATAATAAATAGCCTATTGTTTAAGTTAGGCTACGTTCTAAGTGTATGCCAAATTTCATCTTGATCTGTTCAGTAGTTTTGAAGATTCTAACCGGATCGATCCGATCGTAACAAAATTTTCACATTTCACTAACTTTCGCTTTTATAATATTACTAGAACTATAACGTTTCATTGTTATTAATCTACCTTTCCATACATAACTACTTGATTATACATACAATGTACTTTAAGACTATGTTACGCAAAGATTATAATTGTACTAAATATAATCACATTTACTACCGTCGATTTCTAATTTAGGCGCTCTATCATATTATTGTCCAAACGCTACAAGCCAAATAATTAATAAATAAAATATATATACAAAATGATCTCTTATTCCTAAAAATTGCGTTCCAAAATCAAACACAACTTAAAAAATTAAACCTATTTTTTATAAATATATTTTAAGTTAAGTACTTTTTTTTTATTTTAATCATTGTGTTTAATAATCTGGATTTTAGGATACTGGGTTATTTATGCCATAACAAAAGAAGACGTCCCGCTCACGGTAACAGACATCTTAACCTCTAAACACCGAACTTTCGGATTTATAATAATTAGTGTGATTACAATCAAAGCAGCTACATTAATTATCAACTACATTATAATAAAATCAATGACAATTAAATCTCACTAACTAGGTAAGAAATATTTTTGTTAAACTATTAAAACAAATTCGAATGAAAGATGGGAATAGTATTAATCATATATTTTTTATATTTTAGAGATTAAAAAAAAATTTTATTTTATGTGTGAGCCAATAAATGGCAATAGCCTTTATTCACAAAGAAAATTATACTAGTATTTACAATTGAAACAATTGAGCTAACTGCAGACTGTAGCAAACAGTCTACAGCCAATAAATTGATTTTCTTTCTTTATTTCTTTCTTTATATAGATCAGTTCAGCTACCTGTAGATTGTTTGCAACAGTCTGCAGTTAGCTCAGTTGTTTCAATTTTAAATACTAGTGTAATTATCTTTTTGAATAAAGGCGTTTATAACAAAAAAAAAATATTTGATTGTATGTTCTTTGTGAATAAACATTTACTAAATTGAAAACTATAAAAATCAAACTGTGTCCCCGTTTTACCTATTTTTCTGCTTTAGGTTATTATTTTTTGCAGAATAATGGTAGGTAAAATAATTATGGTATACGAAAAGTAGCTAAGAATATAATGCAATTCAGACGAGTGATTTGATACCTCATTTGTCAATATCCCATCAGTTTTGTTGCTTCGTTGTAGAGCCCGAGAAAACCCACAAAGATAATATCATAGATAGATACGCGCGAAAAACATATAACTATCCCTGCAAAAAAGGACAACGAATTGCCCATCATTAGTAGGTATATAGTTTCGGTTTCTTCCAACGGAATCGACACCAAAGTCTCAAAATAAACGAAAACCAAATTCAAAAGAAAATCAAGCTCAATTTTGGAACGATTTCATTAGCACGGCGCATTAGAAGCTGAATTATTGACTGTTTGGTCACAATCACAATAGTATTTATATTTACCTTTCGCCAACACACACAATAGTACCTATTTGTTTATTATAGTTTAAGGCGCATACCCGACTCAAATCAGCGCCACATCTTATTATTATGTTAAATGAAGGAATTTTCAAAAATCGAACTTGCAGGTTGTGATATCATAAGCTTATTTTTAATGTCTCTGTATAAGTTTTATTTTGTACAGCGAAAATGCTCTCTTTGGCCGCGATGGTAAGCAAAATGAGCAACTTCGCATCTACACACATACACACACAATAGTACCTATTTGTATATATAAAACATTTATTCACAAAGAAAATTATACTAGTATTTACAATTGAAACAATTGAGCTAACTGCCGACTATTGCAAACAGTCTACAGATAGCTCAACTGATATATTTGTATATATAATAGGTTCGTTTTATATATTTGTATTTTATGCGGGTGTCGTAAGAGGCGACTAAGGGACATTCAACGGGAGCGGGCAGCAGAACACCCCTGCAGAACAATTCTACCATCGAACTGCGATCCCCAGCTCGCATGCCCAGCGTGGGGATTATGGGCATTACCCCCCATGTCGTAAAAGCCAATAAGGCGCTTATGGGGGAGGCCTGCGTCCAGTAGTGGACCAATACAGGCTGTTGAGGTATTATATAAGTTACTTAGTAGCCATACCCAACTCAAGCACTGCTTAGTTTGGGATTAGGTTGGATGATGCTGTGTGGATTGTCTAGCACTGTAAGACAGAAAATGTAAAAAATTAAGGTAAATATAAGTTTGGTCAAACAGCGATAGCAATAATAACAAAGAAATACATAAGTATTGTCATTTATACATAATATACCTAATTACACAATACTTACAGCCCAATAAACACTGCGTAGTACATGTTTTTTACTAGTCAAAGCTATAAGAAAATATATGGGTGCTACTTCTATCACATATACTTTGTTGCTTACACTTTTTCTAAAACTACTAATTATTCTACATAATTAGTTACACTTCAATAACCATATTTCACCATTAAATGTTCTGTCATGTCCTCACTTTTGAACTACGTATGATACGCGACCGGAATAAACTCTGTAGCACTTCATAGAAAATATACAAGAGACCAACGATTGGCCCAACCAAGGTAAAAGTCATATAAGTTACCAAAACTGCCCAGGTTTGAACCAAATAGCGACTTATCTTATACAAGGGTATTGATAATTTACTGACTCTGCGTGAACCTGAGGTTCTGCTCATCATCACGAACATCTATGTGCAGATGCCAGGTCTTAATTTTTAAATTTGGTTTTGGTGGTAGGTACCCCCTCCAGTCAATAAATCGTTCTTTAGATAAGCTTTATTTGAAACTAAACTTAAAGGGCTATGCCTTGAATTAACAGAGGGTGTGGGAGTAGAAGATCGGTCTTTAGCAATGAGGATCCGTAACGCTATAGAAATTTCAATAGAACTAGTATCTACGTTATTTTTTATGACATTAGAATGATTTATCTTTTTAAATTATCCAAATCGGACTATTACGTACGAGGTTATGACTAAATTACTAGCGAAGTTCAGTGCGAGTGACCGCCGCGGGTGCGTGTGACGTCACTGGGTCGGTCGCCGCCCTTTAACCGTAGGCAGATATCAGTTTTTAGTGATTTATTCTGAAACTATAAGTTTGGGAAAAAAAATACAGAACCAAATTGACTCAGTTTGAGCCACCGACCCCTCAAATAATAAAAAATTTAAAAAAATCCATTCGATGGGTCTCTCAAAACTTGCATTCTCAACTAAAAACGTTACGTATCCTCGTTCAATGGGTTACGGACAAACGTGTTTTTTATCAGAAGCCATTTTGTATCAGAAGTTATTTATATTTACAAAAAATTAGAATTAAGACCTGGCGTCTTCACGAACGCGTTCGTGATTATGGGCAGAACATGGAGTTCACGCAATGTCAGTGAATTACCAATAACTCTGTAGAAGGCTAAACCCACTTCGGTTCGCTGAGTCATAGAAGTACTAATCAAATTTACTAGCTGTAAATGTAGAAAGACAGTACCTATTTTAGAAAAGCTCAACACATTGTTTTATGTTGAAATGCGACCTAATATAAATCTTACTCAAGCTCTGCTTATATGAACCTAGATGATGCAGTGTAGATTGTCCAGTATAATTTATTACGTTATATTAACTACGCGAATCAGCGAATTCGCTAAAAAAACAACTATAACATACCTTAACACTTAACCCTTGAAATGCTACAGACGTTTACATCCTTAATGATTCCGCCTGCCGTTGAACGGTGACCCAGGCAGATAAGTCTTTAGTCAGTCAATGCTGAGATCGTTAGAGAAATGCCGGGAAAGGTTGGCCACGTCTAGACCGGTAAAGTCTGTGAATATATCGGTGGTGGCTGTTGAGGGTTTACTCCGGCTGGGCGAACTTCCACTGGCAGCGGATTCAAGCTCTGCGGATAGTTGCTGCTCCTCTTTACTGCTTACTTCGAATGGCTGGGATATGCCTGTTGGGGAAAATAAAATATTAGAATTGTAAAGAGAGTGCGATACAGCACGTTTACTGTTGGGTTTTTCTGGAAGTATGATATTTTCTTAAAAGTCACTCACACCACCTCTTTCTTTCTATGACAAATCTTTCACTGTACAAGCTACCCGTCTATGGAATGCTCTCCCTCTGGACATCAGACGTGCAAAATCACTTCCTATCTTCAAAAAACTGCTTCATCAGCATTATATATCCTTGTAACGAGTTAGACAACCTATTTTATGTTTGTGTAAGTCTATCATTAATCTTTGTAGGTATTATGGTAGGTAAGTAGTATAAGTATTTGTTTCCTTTTCTTTAATTATGTATCTATATATTTATTCAGTGCCACCGTCTTTTTTGTTCTTTTATTTCCAGTTCATCCCAAGGTTGCCTGGAAGAGATCGCTCTCAGCGATAAGGCCACCCGTTATACTTCCTTTTTTTCGAAGCATTTTCTCTGTATTGTTTCCTGTATTTGTGTGGCATAATAAAGTGTTTTTTATCTATCTATCTATTTTCTTCATCGTTCTGCATAGCTGGATTTTACCTACTACTGCATTTCGAAGTTTCCACCATTTTCTTAAAAATAGTCAATCAGATTATCTAGAGGATAAAAAAGCTTGGGACGGGTTTTACTACAACTCGAAAAACAACCGACAGGCTAAAGGTTTATTCGTCGCTTCTTTACTTTACATACATACCGAAGCGACAGAAATCAAACATATCACTTTATTTCCGTGTCAGTGCTTAGTTTTATAATTTGACCTTTTCTAAGTGTATATTTATTTTATTTATAGAAAAAAAGGGATTTTGATTTTAAGTGTAGATAAAGAATGAGATATACATCGCCTCCCTAGAGGAGACCAGTTAGGTAGGTAACACTGTATTTTTTGATAGGTTTGGAAGTCTAGGTAATATATACCCTTCCTTATCTAAATGGCAATGAATAGTTTAGGTGATACGTATCTTAGGTGATAGATTAGTTTTTAGTTAATTTATTTAAAAAGTTTGCTTGTATATTATAATAAAATGTTATTGTAATAGGTATGTCATCGATTAGTTTTTGATAATTTTGATAAATTAATTTTGTTGGATGAATAATTTAGATTTTGATAAAGAAGATAGATCGAGGAGAATCTGATAGACTAAATTTATGTTAGGTTTACTTTGTTTTGTTACATAGAATGTATTTTTTTGTTGGATTAAGCACAATTGTTATTTAGAATTACGGGGGTGACATGCCATTTTCGGCAAAACCCTCATGCACCAAATAAATGATTTAAAAAAAATTAAATAAAGAATGAGATTGAATAAGAAAGCAGGACAGCCAGCATGCTGTTCCGTTTAGATCATATTTGACATTCCCATTTTTATCTACAGAACTCATATTGACTATTTTTAGTCTTTTGACAGGATGGGCATAAGTTAGGCTTAGAACCAATATTCTGGGTCTAGGTCACTATTAACTTTTGAAAGTATGTAAATATTTTGCAATTCACAAACCAGTTTTATAACTCTGACTTTGTAGGCCAAGTGAGAGCAAAATATACCTTTTGACAGTTACAATCTAGACGCGCGTTAGAGCGTCTGCCAAGTCCGGAAAGGAACTGGCGACGCAATGGCAGTGTTTTATATTCACAAAAACAATTGAGCACACATTTGTTCCTTGTGTATATCACACATTATCAGACTTAGTCTTTCATGTCTATTTGAACTTATATCTGGCACCTTTAACGTCATTATTCGGCTGGCTGAAGTAAATAAAAGGATAGAATAAATGAGAATGAAGTTCTAATCACACTGCCCAATGGGAATCTCAGTGTGATGGTCCTGCAGACTATTAAAAAACCTTGTAGAACGCAGAAAATATAAAACCGATAAATTATATGAAATTCGCGCAAATATGTGTCAGATTCCGTGTTGAAGACTCGGTAACGGAGTTTCTGAATAGCCCAACTGGTATGTCCACTGGTGGTGGCGTGTTAGGCAAAACAATATATTTTGAGGGCTATAATAAGAACTTACCTAGCCCACTTTAAACGTCATTATTCGGCTGGTTGAAGTAAATAAACCGATGGAACCCTAGCGTTCTAATCCCACTGCCTATTGGGAATCTCAGTGTGATAGTCCTGGTCAGTCCACTGGAGGTCGACGTGTTAGGCAAGAATAGACCTTTTAACGGCTATCATAAGAACTTACCTAGCCCACTTCAAACGTCATTATTCGGCTGGTTGAAGTAAATAAACCGATAGAACCCTGGCGTTCTAATCCCACTGCCTATTGGGAATCTCAGTGTGATAGTCCTGGTCAGTCCACTGGAGGTCGACGTGTTAGGCAAGAATAGACATTTTAACGGCTATCATAAGAACTTACCTAGCCCACTTCAAACGTCATTATTCGTCTGGTTGAAGTAAATAACCCGGTTGAACCCTGGCGTCCTGATCCCACTGCCCAAAGGGAAGCGATGCCCATGGGTTGCCCACTGGCAGTCGATGTGTTAGGCAAGAATAGACCTTTTGATATCTATAATAAGAACTTACCCAGCACACTCTTGACGTCATTATTCGGCTGGCTGAAGTAAATAAACCGGTAGAACCCTGGCGTTCTTATCCCACTGCCCAATGGGAAACGCAGTGTGATGGTCCTAGGCTGCCCACTGGTGGTCGACGTGTTGGGCATGCTGACTTTGGCGAGGTACTCGTAGGCTATGTAGTCGTCTAGATTGTGGAAATCAGCCTGTGAATAGAAGATAATTTGATTATTTAAAATAACTAAATAACAGTCGGTTTTTTCACATTCTTAACTAAGTCTGTCTTTAAGTTTTAGACATTCTATACTAATCCCTCGAGAGTAAATTTTTTATAGGACCATCTCGGGATCATTCAAATCATTAAGATCAGTCTAGAATAGACGGAGAAATCGACGAAAATGGGTACATAAAAATAATATGCAAATCCGTATAAGAACCAGAGTAACCGACATAGCTCTATCAGGCTGAAGTGGCGATGGGCAGGCCATATATAACTCGCAGAACCGACCGTTGGGGAGTAAAAGTTCTCGAGTGGCAACCGCGATGCGATGCAAAACGGAGTGTGGAAATACCTCCCACTCGATGGACTGACGACATTGTAGCGGTCACAGAGTCGATGGATGGAGGCGGCTCAAGACCGGTATTCGTGGCGTCGTTGGGGGAGGCCTATGTCCAGTGGACGTATACGGTCCGATGATGATAATGAGGTACAAAAAACGTACATACAGCCGAACATAGAACCTCCTCTTTTTATGAAGTGGGTTAAGAATACATACCAATATTAAGAACACATCAATTTCAGTGCGTGGTGATTTGTAAATTTAAATTCGCTAATTAAGACGCGTGACCCAAGAGCTGGTGAGTATCTGGCACAGCGCATCAGCATTGCCATACAGCGTGGCAATGCAGCCAGCCTCTTGAGGACGCTTCCGACTGGTATTGGTATGGATCAGTTGAGCTACCTGTAGATTGTTTGCAACAGTCTGTAGTTAACTCAATTGTTTCAATTGTAAATACTAGTGTAATTTTCTTTGTGAATAAGGGCTTTGGTCTCAACAATTTCTAAATAGCTGCAAAGGTTAATAACTACTATCTAACGACTCTTGCATTAATTGCATTATTCAGTTAACTACTTTTACATAGATATCATATGTGTCATCAAAACGCTTTAGAATTCAAAGAGCCTATTATAAGTTTAGGAACATAGTGTTACTACGTGTCTATCTAATAAGCGATTCTATCTTTATTATGTGTCTATTTACTGTGAAAAATAAATAAATTCTCTTTTTGCTGGGGAAAATAACTATGTCTACATTGAACAGCTCACCACTGCTGAACATCCCCCCACCAAAAAAGGGGGGATTTGATGAAATGTCCACGCTTGGCAGGCGTCGACGTTATTCAACGTCTTTACTGTGAAGACGTTATATAATACATAGAAGGAAGCAGGTTTCTACGGTAGGTTCCCTAAGAGCGCACTCCATCCCGGTTGCGCACCGAACCCGTGAAAATACGGATGTTAAAAACTTGGACTGAATTCGGATATTGGTTTGGGCACTGCATCGAATTCGATCCGATCCGAATCCGTGAAAATACAGATACTAAAAACTTGGATTAAATTCGGATATTGGTTTGCGCACTGCATCCGATTCGAATCCGTGATGACTTGATGGCGGATCAGGGTCTCAAAAAACTCAGACCGAATTGGGACCATCGTAAAATCCGAATTCGGTCCGAGTTTTTTCAGACTCCCTTTTACGACTTTACTATATATACTTTTACAAATCCGATATCTGAGCTGAATCCAAGCCCTTCAGACATTCAGTCCGAAATCGGATGACGTAAAGAGGATGTAGTGCGTAAACTACCATACAAATAGTTTTATGATTACTCCGAAACGTATTTTCACGGATTCGGATCGGATGCAGTGCGTAGAGTCTGTGCAAAAAGAGAAGCATCTTAGGCAATGAGGTCGCCCGTGTGCCAATTTACTACTTTTGTTGCGTTGACAACACTGCTCTGTCATTGCCAGGACGATTTAAACTGTTTGATACTTGGGAGACGTCCTAGACACCAACTGCAACAACACAACTGTTAGAACTAGAAAATGTTAATGTTAGTTCTCGGTAACGCCACGACGGTTCTCTTTTAGCACAGACTCGCTCTAAGTCGACTCTTCTTCTTCATCCACAGGCTGAGTTGGGGTATTTGTATTTTTTATTTACCATTTTTAACATAGGTCGTTATACAAGGCATGTCAGAAATTGTACAATTTGAAAAGACATAATTCACTAAACAAAATTAAAAAATCCTAAATAAAAACCAATTTCAATTATTTCTAGATTTACTAGCTGACCTGGCGAACTTCGTACCGCTCTCGCCTTTTAAACTTTCCCTGAACTTACACAAACATTTCAAGACCAAAATTAGCCAAATCGGTCCACCCGTTCTCGAGTTTTAGCGAGACAAACGAACAGCAATTGATTTTTATATATAAGAAGAAGAAGAAGATAAAATTCAATGTCATGTTTTATTATTGTTTAAAGAAAGGGATTGAAATAAATTAGTAATCATAAATTCACTGATGCTATAGAATGCATGGCTTTCAAAGAAATGCTTGATTTAGGTTTTAGAATGTTCAATATTGACAATGTTCGTTATGTTAATTGGTAGTTTATAATATATATCTATACTATAATATAATATTATAAAGAGGAAAGGTTTGATTTTTTGTTTGTTTGTTTGTTTGTATGAATTGAATAGGCTCCGAAACTACTGGACCGATTTGAAAAATTCTTTCACCGTTAGGAAGCTTACTTTTCAGGGAGTGACATAGGCTATATTTTATCCCGGAATTCCCACGGGAACGGGAACTACGCGGGTGAAACCGCGAGGCGATCGTCTAGTTTTTTAATATGGCAGAAGCCTTTATTCACAAAGAAAATTACACTACTATTTACAATTGAAACAACTGAGCTAACTGCGTCTGCAGTTGTTGCAAACAATCTACAGCTAGCTCAACTGATCCATATCAATACCTACCAGTCGGAAGCGTCCCCAAGACGCTAGCTGCATTGCCATTATATAATTGTATTTTGATATATTCTCCCCGCTTTTGTACCTTTACAAGGCGTACCGTTGCTTTGACAAGTTTTTACATTAATACGAGTAATAATTTATGACAGTCTTTTGTTGAGGCCTGATTTTTATGCCGCTATTGCCACGACTAATACAAGAATACTTACGTCATAAATACCAATCCAGTCGTTACTGTTCACTTCAACGTCAGGCGAGAGCGTGCATTGAGTTTTGAAGTCCGCATCGCCAATGTACCAAACCTGGTTGTTCGTCGCAAACTCTACCGTCTTCTCAGTGTAGTTTGCGAATGCCTGTGAAGAGATATAGGGTTTATTTTGAGGGGTTAGGGACGCTTTGCGGAAAATTCGACTAAAACAATTCGTCTAAAATAATTCGACTATAAACATTTCAACTAGTAACAATTTGACTAACGACTAAAACAATTCGTATTAACAACGAAAAATTTTGTGTGAACATATGGCTCTGGGTGCGATTATACAAATACACACCCTTTCAGTCACAGAGTCGCCACCCCCCTTCGGGGGGGTGGGAGGCCTAAAAGTCGGGTCAACTCAAGGTCGAATTGCTTTAGTCGAATTTTCATTAGTCGAAATGTTTTTAGTCGAATTGTGTTTTAGTCTAACTGTTTTAGTCGAATTGTATTAGACGAATTGTTTTAGTCGAATTTTCCGTAGACGGTTAGGGACAGGTATTGCTTCAACAGGCTTTTTGATTGTTTGTTTGTTTTTAAATGTTAAAAAGTTAGAGCCAATGTGTACCTACTGAGCTTGATAGGTTAGATATTGGATAAGGCTCAAAAGACTGCAAAAAATATTGTAGTGTGTCTGATTCAAATGTCTACCATTATTAAGCTTTGAACTAATGAGCGATAGAAGAAGTTAAAATCCTGTCTTATTCATTAACATGTTACAGTTCCATATATGTTTTTAATTTAATTAAGTATCCGAAAACATGCGTACCAAGCGTTTAATTTACATTCGTAAGTAATACTCACGCGTTGGGGTGATTTCCCATCCCGACTGGCGCAGGATGCGCGATCATCATATCAAGCTAATAATTTACAAAGTATAGCAAAGAGCAACTTACACTATCAGTGACGTCATTAGCACTAGTATCAGGCGCGTTGCTAGCTTGCTCGTTCCCATCTTCGACCATTTCGGTCGCCACGATCATAGCGGAACGCATCCGAACGGCGGACCGAGCGGAGCTCGGCGGTTCGGCTACGACAGCGCGGGTGAATCCGCAACGTATCTACGTGCAACATGCAAGCTAGAGTTAGTGCTAGTTCAAGCCAAGACACAAGCTTCTGGTGGTAAATATCGGCAAGGCATAGCAAATTTAGTACGTAAATCTGGGGTATAGGTAGCGGCACGTAAGTTTAGCGCTGAGCAAATGGTGGGGGGGATACTGCGCACCCTGTGATACCTAATTTTTGACTTCTGCAATAACGGTCAGCCCAAAAAGTTTCGTGCCGCTACTTGTAACCTAAAGTCTCATCACATTTATCGACGACAGATTGGCTTATAACGTTGACTTGAAAAACTATCATCATTTACAATTTCTTGTTGTAGAAATAACTATTTTCTGCCTGCATTAGTTGATTGTCGATAAAATTAGTAGGACTCCTACGTAACATGCCAATGCGAGTATGTAACTGAGTGAGTAAACATTATACTTAAATAAAATTAAAAGACTTATTCTTTCAACGCCACCAATGAACCTGCTTTTTCGTGCACGATTTGATTCCCACAGATTGAGGAACCACACGCATACAATATTTGATTGTGATCTACATATTCTAATAATCTTAATGGTTCAAGTTATTTAAAGCAGGTATACGTGTCCCCCCTGAATAACTGTAATCAACAAAATGGGTGAAACTGGATGAAAAATTATCGACTAAATATGTTTGCGAAAACGAAAGATTCGCGGCATTCGTTTTTCATTCCGCCTTTTGAGAGGTTAGTTCGAACTTCGAAGACGAATTCACTGTACGTTTTACACGTCCTTGGTAAAAAATTCACACACATTTTGATGTTCCAAATTCAACCTCATTATTCTCTCTCTTGGTGGTTATGAGATTGAATTTGGAACCTCATAATATTTATGGAAATGTCGACCGAGGAAACTCGCACTAAGAGAACTCATTCGATTTGTTTGAATTTGATAAAACCTTCACCTTTTTCGTCCAATAGGGCTATAATCACTTACTTTCGATTGAGTTACATGACTTATAAAGTGTTATTTATGAGTGTAGAGTATGAATATCTATTAGTTTATTGATTGAATATACCATCGGCTGTTACCTTGATATTGAACTGCGCAATGACCGGCTTGTGGTCGCTCAAGGTGTAATGCGGCATGTGGTTGTAGGTGACTAGGTCGGCGCGTAGTTTGATGTTCTCGTAGTTATCTGCTATCACTTTGTACAGTATTCTGTCAGTCCAGGATGGTTTCCTCCTGAAAAAGTAGTTGTTGATGAGTTTTTGAGAATACTAAGCAGAAGCTTTTGTCTTAACCAAATCTTGTAAACTATCTCCTATTCTAAGATGTTTATATCATTCCCCCTTTAAATGCTTATTTTATTCACTGAAAAAGTGAATAAAAAGCAGCTTTTAATCAGTATTTTGGCGTTTGAATTTAGAACACACCAATATATATTCATTTGACCTCCATCTCAATGCTATACAACCTAGTCGCATAAAATACTCGATACAAACTCCTTGTGCAAATAACTCCTCGAGATTTGATTAGTTCTTTTTCTCAGTCATGATACTATGTATAGTAGGTATCCAACTCTTGAATAAAACGGATATATATCATGAATCACTTACGTCGCTTGGGATTCTAACAATTGAATCACTCCCGTTGTTAGAATCCTTCACTTGCTCGTGATTCATCTATAACCCTCGCTTTAAATCCTTCCTTTATTCACTAATTGCATAGTATACTATTAATTTTAATGTGATAGTAAAACTATTTTCTGTTCGCGTCTTCGCACGCGTTGTTTCCGGGATAAAAAATAGCGATAAAAATATAAGCTAATCCAGGTCAACAAAAATCTGATTATTGTTCCATGGAAACGTTCTAAGGTTATTTCTCTCCTATGAGAGCGCATGATTTAAGGGATAAAAAGTTGTATCCACCGGGGGCGGGCAGCAGCGCCCCCTGCAGAATAATTCTACCACCGAACTGCGATCCCCAACCCGCATGCCCAGCGTGGGGATTATGGGCATTACCCTCCCCCCCATGCGATAAAAGCCAATAAGGCGCTTATCAGGGGGGGTCCTGCTTTCAGCAGTGGACCAATACAGGCTGTTGAGGTTGAGGTTGAGGCAACAATAAGTACTCACTTTATATCATACTCATCACCACCCATCAAGAATTTATAAGTCGGCGGGAATCGAATCTCCGACTCCGAAAACTCTGCGAACGCTTCACCGCTCTCCATAACCGCTTTCAACTGATCGTGTTCTAGCAAAGAGTTGTATTTGTCCTTTTCAACCTTTTGCAGTGTGGCGACTATTTCTTCGGATGTCGGACTGTTGCCGGCGGGGTGGTCAGTTCGGAAGTTCAGGTCACCAATCCAGAAGACGTAACTGAAAAATTAATGAATAGATAATTAATATTTTTTTCTACGATTTACATATTTTTTTTAAGTTCCGCATATCCCGCGGATCCTGCATGTGTAATCCCGCAAAAATAGTGCGGGATCGCGCATTTGCGGGATTGGATTACCAAGTAAATAACAATAAATAAATAATGCTGGACAATCCACACAGCATCATCTAGCCCCAAGCTAGCTTGTGAGCTAGCCCCAAGCTAGCCGAGCTTGTGTTATGGGTACTAGATGACTGATATACTTAATACAATACATTACATAGATAGATATTTTATAGTATACATAGAAAATACCCAGAACACCCGGAACATATATTTGCAGATCGTACAAACATTTGTTCCAAGGCGGGAATCGAACCCGCAAACTCCTGCGTCGCAGGCGGACCTTCGCACGCTGCACCACATAGGGCGTCCGAATACCTAGTTTTAAAATCGTTTTTTGTTTATAATACCTACTAATAATATGAGGTAAAATGTGTTTGTTTGTATGTTTTGGTAAGTTATTTATGACCAAATTACTATTAACTAGCTTCTGCCCGCGGCTTCACACGCGTATTTTCGGTATAATAAGTAGCCTATTATCTAAGTTTAAAATCAAAATCAAAAACTCTTTATTTCCATAAATACAATAAATGTACACTTAGAAAAGGTCAAAATATAAAACTTAACACTGACACGGAAATAAAGTGATATTTTTTGATATTTTTCGAGTTAGGCCTTGCTCTAAGCATACGCCAAACATCTTGATCTGTTCAGTCGTTTTGGAGAACCCAGGTAACAAAAATTCAGATTTCTCAAATTTTCGGCTTTATAATATTAAGTAGGATATTAGTAGGATAACTAAAAATGATTCAGTAATAGGTAGCCACGAACATTATCCTTGAGTGAAGTGCTTTAAGGTTGATCGTTTTGTGTTAGCGCGAGATTATTTTTTGAGAGATGGTGAGGTCATTTCTCACTTGTTGTATTGTATATAGACGACCTTAAACTATTTGCACCGAATAAAACACAGTTAGTGGCCCTTCTGAATATCACACAGATATTCAGCAGTGCTATTAACATGGACTTCGGTGTTGATTGTGTGAGAACTGAGAAGTGTGCGGTCGTACAAATACAACGAGGGAAAGTTGAGAATTCTAATAATTTACAACGTTCAGAGATAATAATGTCTCTCAAATCTCTCTCAGAAGGTGAAACTTGCAAATATCTTGTTATTGGGTATAGTGGACAGGGACATAAAGCAGTCAGTGAAGGAACGCTTCTTTTGTCGCCTTACAAAAGTGCTAAATACTAACACAGCAATAAATTCATTTATCATTATTATTATCAATCACTTAGGTACAACCTTTTCGTATATACTCGTCTATTTGAAGATCCATCTATTAGAAGAAGAAGTATTGATCTTTGGAATTATTAGTGAGATTCTGATAATAAATATATTCATAAGTAGGTAAAATACTAAGTGATGCGTTTCATTGAGTTAGCTACTTTATCACGTGTCAGAAGCCACTAACAAAATCTTTTAACAAAACTACCTAAATCTGAGTAAAATTATTAATATAAAACGCTACATTATACCATTTCATTATTAACAGGTTCGTATTTAAGGACAACAACAATCGACGTCATCTATCTGAGTCGAGTTCACTTGAGTTAGGTATTGCTAACTCGCTGTCCACTTCAATGCTACATCGTTATCCGCGTTTCATTATAAAAACATTTTAAGTACAACAATTGTATACTTACATAAATTGTAGGTAGGTACAGTGACGTTCAACGAAAGGTTACCCCCGTGATAAGTTTGAAGTCAATTTCTATTGAAGACTGGTATTGATATGGATCAGTTGAGCTACCTGTAGATTGTTTGCAACAGTCTGCAGTTAGCTAAATTGTTTCAATTGTAAATACTAGTTCTAATTTATTTCTATTATTTGATTATAATTTTCTTTGTGAATAAAGAGTACTTCTATTGATACAGAAATATTTTAACTACTTATAAACTATTCAGCTTTCGGGAAAATGAGGTTAGTACAGGCCGGTTTTTTTGAATAAAAGCCACAAAGTAAATAGTATAAAACGAATACTAATATAATTACGAGACATGGAACCCGTCAGTACATACTCTACAGTCAAGTAATTTATTTTTACAAACTGCGATGCGAGAAATATGTGTGACGTCGTCGGTAATAGTCGGTATAAAATCACAAACCGGTTGGTTACACAACGCGATACATAAGTATAGTGAAATAAGACGTTAATTGTTCATATTTTAAAAAAAACTTAGCTGATTAACCTCGCCCTTTGCATGTTATCTTGATGTTAGGGTGCGTCTAGATTAAGTTACATGTTAAACAAGGTGGCGCTTAAGTAATGTCATAATATACATGTGCTTTAATTTTTGTAAATGGCGTCAAATGTCACTGTGCTTTGACATTTATGTTGTAGACGGATAGAGAATTGGTTATCAACAAGCCACGGAGCGATACACACCTGAAGAACCTTTGGGGCTGTTGAAATCTCGCGTTTCAAAAGCAAAACAAGAAACTTTGCAAGTGATCTGGCTCCAAATTGCCGATTTCTTCACCAGTGAAAAAAAAATCCATGGCATACAAAATACACAATCATTACCGAAATCCATTTTAGAAAACAAAGGAATGTTATTTAATAAAGTGTTAAAAGAATGGCTCGTAACACATAGCTTTTATACAGTCCAAGAGTTTTTGACATGTAAATTTTAAATTATTTATTATTCTATTATTGACATTTAATCTGACTAACATATTTTTTTTTGCTTTATATAGCATGACATTTTTCTAAATTTAGTTGTCTTTTATAACTATTTTACTATTTATGCACGAGAATTATTGTTTGAAATATTTTTTGACGTTTGTGAACCCTATTGAGCACATTCTATGTATGTAGGTGCTTTGATATTCACATGAGAGTAATGTGGCGAGATAATGTCGATCAACTTATTTATAATACCACCTGTGTAATTTACCATGTCTGATATGAATAAACTATTTGAATTTGAATGTTAGCTTTCAATAATCGCAAGGTTCGTAGTTTGTTGTGGTAAACGGGAGACTTCATTTTTGAAGTCTCCCGTTTACCACAACAGCCCCATAGGAAAAAATCACCCCGTTAGATCTACGATCTGGACGGCCAGTTCAAATATCCATGGAAAACACTCGGCCTAGAAAATGGTATTTCCGAAAATTTCTTCAAGAGTATATCGCTCGCTCTATGGCTTGTCGAAAACCAATTCTCTATCTATCTACAAACTAGATGTAAAAGCACAGTGACATTAATGACGCTGTTTGCAAAAATTAAAGCACATTCACAGTATGACATTACTTTTGCGCCACCCGTTATTATAACTTAATGTTCTACGTATAACACTTCCACATTGTAAACATTTCAAAGAACTATGTTTTATGCCGACTGTTTGCAACAGTCGGCAGTTAGCTCAATTGTAAATACTAGTATAGTTTTCTTTGTGAATAAATTTGTTTTATCAAAGATTAAAATGGTCAGATAGGCTCTTCCCGTAGTGAGACCGCGTCGTGTTGTTGCCAAGCGAAATGAGATAGCTCGCTCATTTGGAATCAAAATGTTTGTGCAATATGATTGCACAAAAAATGGTAATAATAATAACAGTTAGGTTTGTTGGTAAAAACACTATTTTAATATTTTTAACTAGGTACTCATAATGTGCGCGCGTCAGCATTTTGTTAACGCACGCATTCAAAGACAATGCCACAGTTTTTGGTGTCAGTGTCAGGGCGTATCTAACGAAAGTAATCTTTGTGTTTATAGCATGTTTTGTTACTTAATCTGGACGCACCTTTAGAGTTCATTCCGACAATGCACATTATAATAACGCTGGACCTTTCACACAGCATTATCTAACCCCAGCCAGAGTAGGTAAGCAGATCTTGACTGTGCTATGCACTAGAAAGTTGATAAAATAAAAGAAAGTAGGTATAAAAGTTAACATTAGCAGGATTTTTGCTTGTTGCTTTGTTACATATTTCAAAACCTAGTGACTAGCCCAGATTTGCACAGGTAAACTCCGATATGAATCTAAATCATTTTATCTTTTTTTACTACTGACTGATATAGGTACACGAAAACTTTCGAAAAACAAAATTACTTACAACATAAATGGATACCTACTGAACATTACATACCGATCTAATTCGTAGGTATCGTTTGATTTTACCGTACATCTTCGAGGAAAGGTGAATCGCCTAAAAGATAACCAGCCCTAATTGATAAGCCTACTGACTGATAAACAGAACAAACATGTGGATCGATTTACATTGCCCGGGAGTTTCTAATTTGTATGCGATTAATTATTTTTTTGCTTTCTACAAGAAATAAAATTAGCGCAAAACTATTTTGCCGCATATCATAAATCATTATTTTAATCTATGAACCCACGATAAAACTAACTTCGATTCAATGGTACTTATGAAGCATTTAGGAATATTAGAGATATTGAACTACAAATCGGCATACATCCCCAAATGATCCCAAGAATAGGTACCAGTGAACCGTAGGTTGCAACAACATGATTTCATAGAAAAAAAAAATCCCGTGCTATGTAAATCGAAGGTGCCGCTGCCGCCTCACGTTTTAACTGGAAGGACTCGGGTTATCTGATAAGAAAAACCCATGAAAGCTATCAGACTAATCTGAACCCTGACAGTTGATTTTTTTATCGTGGAGGTAAATAATGATGAAAACTGGCAAGTAAAAAATAAAATTATCTTCAGTAGGTACCTACCTATAGTTGTAGGTATAATGTACTTAATTAAAAGTCAGAAAACCAAAACGGGTGTACGAGTACAGTCCGGTTACCACATCGACGACGATTAACTCAGGGCCCGTAAACTTCATTTTTGTGCAAAAAAAATCGCGAAATTTGATTTTTTTAATAAAATATCATCTGAAAACGAGTCCTTATTTTTTTTCAAAATCAAAAACTCTTTATTTCCATAAATACAATAAATGTACACTTAGAAAAGGTCAAAATATAAAAGTAAACACTGACACGGAAATAAAGTGATATTTTTGATTTCTGTCGCTTCGATATGTAGACTAAAGTAAAGAAGCGACGAAGAAACCTTTAGCCTGTTATTTGTTATTTTTCGAGTTGGAGCAAAACCCGTCGCAAGCTTTTTTATCCTCTAGATAATCTGATATTTTATAGTAAGCTTTTTTGCACAGCAAGGTTTTGACAATTTGTTTAAGTTAATTTATTCAAGTTACTCACTCATGGTAAAGAATATTCGCCGTCTCAGACACATGGTACTGATGCTGCTTTATAATAGTGTTGTAGTCGTTGATACGATCGGCTAGAAGATGCTCGTGAGCGGTTAGATGCGAATTGACGAGGCAGACCGAACAGCCGTAGATGTTGAACCGTATGCTGATTGCGCCTTTGTTACCCTGGAATAAGGTTGAGATTAAAATATTAAACTTGATGGAAGAAGTCTTGCAGTTGGATTGGGAGGGATCCTGGGATCTTTAGATTAGATAAGGTGTAGAGTTGTTTGTCTTGTTTATGTTTGTACGATCTGCAGATATTTGTTCCGGGTGTATTCTATGTATGTCGATCTGCAGATGTACCTACTTATTTGTTCCGGGTGTTCTGGAAGTATATGTATCACCTCAAACTAATAGTTCTTTATTTAGTTTAGACTTTATGGGACTCTTGGATACGTCAGAAATTTCAATATAAATATCTATCTATGTAATGTATCTAGTACCTACCCATAACATAACACAGGCTCTGCTTAGCTTGGGCTAGATGTTGTATAATTATTATCCAGCATTATTTATTTACAAGTTTCTGCCCGCAGCTTCGCACTTATATTTCCGGTATCACACTATATCATATCATCACATGAATTAGGAAACACTCAAAATCACATGAAATCACATGAACCAGTGTGAAAAATTTCAGCCCGATTCTTTCAGTAGTTTTAGCGTGAAGAGGTAACAAACATCCATCCATCCATCCATCTATCCTCCATCCAGACTTTCGCATTTATATTATCAGTGTGAGTGATGTGATGTGATTAGGACGGTTGGTAATAATGCCAGCGATTACTTTACCTTCACATGAGGAATATCAGCATGATAGACTTAGAAAGCGCACACTACGAGTCAAGAAGTTTATTTTTTATTTCACACCACACAAAAGGCTTTTTCGCTGAGCGACCACATCACCTACAGTCAAGAAGTACCTAAAAACGCAATGTGAATAAGGAAGGACGGAGGATGGTGTATGATGGGTGCATCGATCGAAGTAATTTTTTCTTGAACACCTTTTGCAACATTAAAACATAACGATATTAGGTAGATGCGACTCAAATTAATATTGCTAAGCTTTGCTCACCAAAAAGTACTTGACTTCAGCGTGAATGCACCGTAAGAACTCGTGAACGAACAAACATAAGAACCTGTGGCAATAAAGTTCCCACAGGTTCACGAGAGTTAGTCTCAATCGTTTAAATATCTAAGTTAATTTTGTTTTATTGTATGATACCAAAGACACACATAGGTACGTTTTAGACCTTGAAGCCTATTGACAAAGCCCTATCGAAGAAAATCAAACACGAGTCGACACGACGCAAGTCGACTGACGTCAGGCCACCGTTTCAAGGCTATTAGTCAAGGACAGTCGCAATCCGTATAAAGTATTGAAATGAAACCTATAGGTTCTACTGATATGTAAGCGTGACCTTCATGGTATAGGGTACAAACTCATACAGAGTAAAGTAGGTACCTACCTAGATAAGCGAACGACGGACCTACCTGATACCTATCGATTCCGCGATATGGCATTGGCCGCACTAGATAGGATTGTGTTACATTAACAAATGATTCGATTGTGAAAAATTGTAATTTTCATGCGATAGGGAAACTCAAGCTTTATACTTCAATGCATTTGTTTTTATAATACGTAGCTAAGTATACCTAACTAGAATTTAGCGAATGTCTACCGTAGGCACGTCCATAATCTACCTTTAACTTTGCTAGATTTGGGTTTGCCATCATTCAATAGGTACGGTAGTAATAATAATTGCCAGTGCGATACTGTTGTCCAACAGATTGGTCATCACATCACGGATTATTGTGTACTAGGGCCGCCGGTCGGATATCACGCCACGCCAGCCTTAACGACATCATCCGGCGGGTCTTTGTCACCGCTAACGTACCAGCTATTCTCGAAACGAATGGTCTGTTGCGTGACGATGGTAAGAGGCCCGACGGTATGACACTAGTCCCATGGGAGTTGGGGAGGCCCATTGTGTGGGACGCTACATGCGTCGACACGCTTGCGCCTTCCCATCTTCCGAGGACATCCGTTAGGGCGGGTGCGGCCGCAGATTTAGCCGAAGATCTCAAGAGGCGCAAATGTGCCGGTCTCGACAGAGCCTACACATTTGTTCCCCTTGGACTCGAGACTCTAGGTCCGTGGGGTACCGAGGCTCTTCGGCTTTTTCAAAAATTATCTGAGCGTCTGGTCGAAGCGACGCGTAACCCGAGAGTTGGTGAGTATTTGGCGCAGCGCATCAGCATTGCCATACAGCGGGGCAAAGCAGCCAGCGTCTTGGGGACGCTTCCGACTGGTATTGATATGGATTAGTTGACCTACCTGTAGATTGTTTGCAACAGTCTGCAGTTAGCTCAATTGTTTCAATTGTAAATACTAGTTGTAATTTATTTCTATAAGTTGATTGTAATTTTCTTTGTGAATAAAGAATATTACAATAATTGTTATGATGTTATAATTGCTTGAACCTTGAATTAATAAATTATTAACCAATAGTTTCTTATTTATTTTGGTCGATAGGTACTATACCATGCGGCAGCTGTGTGGTGCCGGCTTAAAATTTGCACCACCACCCCAACTCTTCCCGCGGGTGTCGTAAGAGGAGAATAAGGGATATCCACCGGGGGCGGGCGGCAGCGCCCCCTGCAGAACAATTCTACCACCGAATTGCGATCCCCGACCCGCATGCCCAGTGTGGGAATTATGGGCATTACCCCCATGAGATAAAAGCCAATAAGGCGCTTATCAGGGGGAGGCCTGCATCCAAAATGGATCAATACGGTTTACGGTTTACCGACCAAATTGAGTTTGAGGTGAGGTACTTACCTATACCTACCATGCAAGGCAGCAAACATAGGAAGGTTAAAATATACTTACTAAATTAAGCCTATTTTAACAACTCCATTTGCGTGTTTTCCATAGCCCTAAGATAAAATAAACCATAGCTCTCTAATAAACCATGGTTTATTTTTACTTAGTTAGGGGTATGCAAAACAACAAGTCAACAAGACTTCACATTTCGAAGCAAACCGATCGAAAGATACGAGAATATCAAAGACTTATCTAGATGAGTGAATCTAGGGCAACCCTAGGCTAAGTTCGAATGCTCTGGATCGATCCTGACATCGAATCGGGGCGTTGTTGTCCTGACGTAAGTAAACCGTTCTCATGGCGTTAATCTTAAACACTGTTATTAACTATGCTATTAACTCAGTGGGCGAATGAACTTTAGACCTCTTTATGTCTTTACTCTTGTAGAAAAACAAGATCGCCATTGCTGACGCTTGGTCAATGTCGCGAATAGAATTATTTTTTTTTTATTTCGTTATTACATTTGGCAAATGAAACATGTTGCTTTTGTTTTTTTGATATCAGGGTTGTGGTATTTTATCAAAGTTTGGGTTGACCACAAGTTCACATTATTACATACCTGTTTCTTTTTTATGTAAAGTGACACACTTTAATAGCTACTAGCTAGGCAGACTTTAGGGGGGATGACTTTGTGCACTAAACTATAGACAACTATGATAATGTCCTCTTAGCCGAATTTCAGACATGGCGGTCAAACTCAATAGAGACTAGCCATGTGCTCAGGACAATTATAGAGACAGATGCATGCGCAAACACGGGTGCACTCTCTTAATCTAATGGGACGCCAGATCGACATGACCGGGGAGAGGTCCACCACCACTACACAGATAGTATAAGAGTATAGTTTATCTATCCTACTAATATTATAAAGCCGAAAGTTTGTGAAATCAGAATTTTTATTATTTAGGATCTCCAAAACTACTGATCAGATCAAGATGAAATTTGGCGTACGTTTAGAGCAAAGCCTAACTTAGATAATAGGTTACTTATTATACCGAAAATACGCGTGCGAAGCCGCAGCAGAAGCTAGTTTGAAATACATACAAATATTGAGTACATTTCTCCTTTCAAAACTTTTTTCTAACTCTCATGACTTCGGATTTAATCACCCACTGCCATCAAAAAAAGCCAGGAAATCAAGTTTGTTTATAAAGATCACTTACCCACATCCCACCAAGCCCTGTCTTTGTGTACTGAGCCTCGATATCCCTCAGATGTGTGACATGCTTCATTTGAGTGTACACTAGCAGCAGAAGTCCTTGTAAGCGTGTTAGCTTAGCCACAATGTACCCTTGTCGGCACAGGATTTTGTTGAATGTTGACGTCCATGCATCAGTGAATAGAGAGTCCATGATCATATTCTGTGGTTGTGATTTGACTTCTTGTAAGCTAGAACAGAAGATTAGTACATATTTCATTTAGTTATACGAAGATTTATACAACAAGCAGTAAAGACATTATAACAAGATATTTGCTAAGGACAAGTTGAAAGTGAGTTGATACAATTTTGTGTGATGTGAGGTCAAAATAAATAATTTTAAATGTATCATTTTTTAATTTGTCACGTGTCACACATGTGGACAGGCGGCGATGAAGATAATGATAAGGTATACTTTTTAATACTAACTAACCATATTATTATTCTAATATTAACCTGTCAATGCGGATATGGGCACATATTGACCCATATCTGAACGTGAGGTGTATGAGGTGACCATAACTAACACTAAACAAGCACATAACAATTAACATCATAGTTTCATTACCAACATTGTGAAAGCATATACTTCTTACATCACTTACTGACCCACAAAACAATTAGGACACATCAAACATTAGCAAGGTGATCCTACTGTATAACATCTGCTAGTGGTCTGTGCCTCAAGCACCTTATTAATCTTAGTGAGCAAAAGGTCAACAAATTACCAACTTATAACAACAGCTTTATGTACCTATTATCAATACCGTCTTTACCATAAGGGCACACGGGGCCCGTGCCCAGGGCCCCCATTCTCAGGGGGCCCCGAAGGATCGACAATTTCTCTTACACATTTATTCTCAAAACATTTTTGTCGGGCACATTACACTTTTTTCACAGATCAGTAATCTTAACAGAAGGTATTTACCTACTACGCCATTATATCGATGACTGCGCCTATTCCTACTGTACTAATTATTAATATTTCCGAACGCATCCTACCTAATGTACTAAGTACACCATCTAGCGATCACTCACGCAATCACTGGAGATTCCAAAGTCAAGCTGCGACCATATCGTCGCCGTAGAGCGAAAAGTCACTAAGTAGGTCATTTGGTGTTTTGAGTTATGAAGGTTTAAAGTTTTGAAAAACAAAATAAAATCATAACTTTTTTTCGGTATGGGATATTTCTAATTTTATGGTCTCATATGTTAGGAAATATAAAAGCTCTTAAGGTCAATTCACTACAGTCAATGAATGACTGATATTTTCAGGGAAAATGAAAAAAAACTGACTTAGTTACTTTTCGCCCTCAAATCTTGTACTAACTTTGTGAGACAATGATTTGTTAAAAGTCACCAACTGACTTTTCACCCGTGTTTGGATAAGTTTATTTAGTGTTTAAGTAATTTTTCTAACGCTCTTATCTGCTTAATTTTATATAATTTCTATTTCTCGAATCAGGTAATCAATAAGAAAATGATAAATAATCAAATGCAGTTGTCATACTTCCTTGAAAAATACAAAAAAAAACGCATTCACAACAAGTTATAAGTAAATTAATGTTTTCGACGTATTGTTAAGATTTTAAATATTGAAATCCTATTAAAATGATTAATGATAGCATTCTGGTCCAGTGAGTCTTAACATTGTGAATGTCGTATTTCTTGATCATGATTATCGCTTTTCCATGGCATAATCGCTTCTCAAACATAGACCGATGACTGAGTAAGCTTTCACAATACGGCCTTATAGTGGCATCGGGCACCAGCAGCTTTTCTGCAACATCTTTGTGTGTAGCTGTAAAGTAGAGAGTACTCGTACAATGAATGAAGATAACGGGGAATGGTCCAGTTCAGACGACGAACGCATATCAACGGGTTTTTTTTTTCTTGGCCTCTGAAATACATTTCAGTGTGGTACAAACGAACATTACCTGGACGGAGGGCAGTTACCCGAAATATTCAAGTTTTACTGAAAGGAAACATTCCTTTATATTATTTAAACTGCTGGACTACTTGAGAAGGCAACAACAGCCTGTAGTGGTCCACTACTGGACGCAGGCCTCCCCCTGATAAGCGCCTTATTGGTTTTTATCACATGGAGGGTTATGTCCATAATCCCCATTCTGGGCATGCGGGTTGGGGATCGCAGTTCGGTGGAAGAATTGTTCTGCGGGGGCGCTGCTGCCCGCCCCCGGTGGATATCCCTTAGTCGCCTCTTACGACACCCGCGGGAAGAGTTGGGGTGGTGCAAATTCTAAGCCGGCACCACACAGCGAACTACGCTGAGTCCTCGCCGAGTCATCCATTCTTTACGGGAGTGACATGGTAATGTTGACAAAACTCCTTTAAAATAAATAAAGAAAAAAAGATTCATCCATACTGCAATGCTTGAAAACGAATGTTTTCAATCAGTGCGTCTTACCCGTCATGACCTACGGAGCTGAGACGTGGACACTCACCTTAGGGCTGATCCACCAGTTCAAAGTCGCTCAACGAGCTATGAAAAGAGTAATGCTCGGAGCTGTTCTAAGGGATAGGACTCGTAACGAATACATCCGACAGAGAATCAAAGTTATCGACATAGCTCTTAGAATATGCATGCTAAAGTGGTAGCGTGCCGGCCATGTCTCGCAAAAACCAACAACCGTGTTCTTGAGAGGAGACCGGGACTCGGCAAACATAGTGTAGGACGCCCTACACCCAGGTGGAGACGGCCTGCCAAAGACTGCAGTCAGATGTCGGACGCGGCAAACTGAAGACACGGTGCTATGGCGCTCATTAAGGGAAGGCCTATGTCCAGCAGTAGACTAACGATGTTGATGAACCAGCGAAGACGTTTTGGACAGGTGGCTAGGGCCTTATATAAGTCACTAGCCACCGAGTAAGCAAAATCAAGAGCGTAAAAGTAACTAAATTGCACGTTTAATTGTCTATTATTGACTATTACTGACACAGACGTACGAAAGTTTGGCTTTAATAAATCAACAAAACACTTTAGCTATCATTCAAAACCAAACTTTGTAGTCAAAATGTTGGGGCGAAAACTAACTTAACATGTTAAATGATTTCTTGCTTTAAAATTATGAAGTACAATTATCGCAAATAGCGATCTAGAAGACACTAAGTCGACTTGGTTAGTTTTCGCTTTCAAGTTGTGTATCAAACCTGCTACCACATAACTAATCAAGTATATTTAGTTATTTCTCGACTAGACTGGGTCCTAGCAACAAGTTATTATTTTAGAAAAGAAAGTAACCAACCCGACTTAGGTTTATATTTTGCAATTCTTTCAAGTAGGAAAAAAGTATCTAAGCCTACTTAGTTGGTTTTCGACTAAAATGCTGTAAGCCAAATGTAGAGTTAGTGAATTTTTTGCACAACCTAAAATGAAAACCGTGATAGCTAGGGATACGGTTGTCAGACTGAAAAATGCAGAAAAAATCGGGGATTGTGATGGCACATCTAACTCGATTTGGCCCAAATAGCGAGTTAGTGACTTTTCGCTCTACGGCGACGATATTATGGCCTATTTTCCGATTTTTTGACGTGACAACGTCTTATAATTTGATAGAGCCGGCTGCACGCACGAAAAAACATGACGTCATGCGGCGTTACCTCGTCATGCGGCGTTACCTCGCTCTGAGGCGTTCCATGTAAGGCTTGAAGTGCAAGCGAGAGCGCTCGACATCCGTCTCTCTCCTACTTGAGTGAGCGATGCGTCTGCGTTGTCACGTTCAACCTATCGTCAGTAAACCGACTTTACAGACAACCAATTTTTTTTTTGTTGCTTTTTGTTTCGACGAATTTATGTACTTAGAGTCAACTTTTCAGCCATTTCAATGTCTTAAAAGTTGACTGACAGTGTCAAGCTGACGTTAAAACCATAAACTAACCAAGTATAGAAGAAATTAAAAAAAAATCGTATATTTAAAATTGAAATCCGACACCCGCGACATTTTTTAATCGTTTTTTCTGAATTAAAATTTATTTAAATTAAATGGCTTGGAAATGTGCTCTTTTTTGTGTTTAGTGTAATAATATGTTGGTAAATCTCTAAAATAAAACTCAAACTGGACATAAAAACGGTAAAGTTTTTTTTATGTTTTTTTTAATATTAAAATTTTACCATTTTATCGCAATTATAATTTAATTTTAATCAACCTCATTAATTACGTTATACAACATCATAATGTTTCCACGCTGTTTTGTAGGAAATTTTATGGAGAATCCAAATATATATAGATGTTACGAGGTATTAGTAGATAATAATCAAGAAATCAGCGAAATAATGCATTGTGATGCATTTCCGCGGATTTTTGCGGAAGTACCTGCCACACAACGGCGGTAGCGGAGCGCGGGGCGTGCCACTTGAGAGGTTAATGACATTATATCATACTATATTTTGATTACCTATAATAAATGGTCATAGGTACTTGGTAAAAGATGTTATATAATTCGCTTTTTTACTTTCCAAAAGGGCCGCGAATTCTTGTGTGCCCAAGGGCCCCGAATTCTTGTGTGCCCAAGGGCCCCAGCCTAGTTTAAGACGGCCCTGCCTATTATAATAACATGCGCTGTATGAAATTAATATATTGTGTTTGTTAGTGCAATAAAAAATACATAAGTAGTTAAGATGTCTATCAGTCAAGAACTTTATCAAGAGAACTTACCCAATGACATAGAAGTCTGGCAATGGCTTATTTTTGTTGAATTGTGATGGAAAATCCAGAAGGGCATTCAAATCTTGACTTGGTGACTTGGTTGCCACATTCCAGGTCACAAAATAGATCCTGAATAAAAATAGGCAAAAATGTAAACATGTTGAGTTGCAAAAACATTCAGGTAGAACTAGTGTGCCTTTTTCACCTTGACTCCGTTTGACGTAGGAGCCTACTTACTTCGCAGATTATTTGAGAAATATAAAAACGCTACGTACCTGAGTGTATCCATTTTTTAATGTCGGAATATTCTGTTGTGAATTGGAGATTCTTGATAGATTATTCGGTACGAGTTGTTAACTGATAAGATAAACAATCGCGAAAAATATAAGTTCTACGGCAAGTATATGTTTAAAAAAAGACAACACTACACACGTTGAACAATAAGTTGCTAAATATGGACATAAAATTAAATTAAATTGAGCGCAAATCGATTATTTTAACAATATTTTTCTAACGACGAGCAGCATCTCCATCCAAAACTCTGCATGAAACTGTTTTTTTTTTTACGATGAAATGAATGAAGTTGATTGAACGTGAAGGAACTTCTCGTTGACAGTGACATACAATAAACATTATTATTTTGACAGTTACGTAGGTAATGCGTGCGACACTGAAATGAAGACCACCACGGAAATAGAAGGGGGGGGTCACGGGGGTCATGACCCCCCCCAAAATCTTAGTTTAGGTACCTATAAAATTGCAACCCACAGCTTGATGATTATATTGTCCAGTTTACTTCCGTTACATTGATTGTGGTTACCAACTGCAGCAATAAAAAAAATCGCGGCTCGCTCCGCTCGCCGATATTACTGTTGTTTATGCTCTGTATTTTGATTAGCACAGAGGCAACGTTCCCAATTTTATTGGTCTGGCTGGTCCGCTATTCTCAATTTGTATCAATCCAACCACCACAATAAAAAGCACAAAATAATAACAAATAATCTGCGAGGTCACTTTGTCAACCAGTACAAAAAATAAGTAGACAACAAAATTTTCGCGTTTTGATCTGGTCGCTGCTGATAACATATTTTGTTCCTTCTGACTATGATCGAAAGCTCAAAACCCGGCCCGCTTTAGGTCACTTTGCCAAATTTTCTAAAAAGTTGCCCAAAATCTAACAAAACCAAAAATTGTCGCAGCTCGCTCAACTTGCCGGCAACTTTACACTGTCTGCCTCTGGTCATGGCGTCATCCCTCGTTTGAGGTCAGTTTTCCAAACACTCCAAAAATCTAACGAAACCACTAAATTATCGCAGCACGCTCTGCTTGCCTCTGATAACATTCTGCTGTTTTGATAAGCTTCTGGCTTGCTCTAGTTCAGGACTCCTTCTCCGTTTCAGACTGCAAAATATCTAATACCAAACAACTCACACGCACAGCCAGATCATAAAAATTTTCGTTGATTCTATATAGTGTCTGTTCTGTTGTCCGCATATTTGGTTGTTAAACTTTAAAATTGTTCTTCACACTAATATTATAAATGCGAAAGGTTGTATGGATAGATAGATGGATGGATGGATGGATGGATGTTTGTTACGTCTTCACTCTCGCTCAAGCTCTGGAATCAAACATAGGCTACTATTTATCCCATAAATCAGTTAGAAATTACCTTTGAACGTTTCCATAGAAGAAACGCGTGCGAAGCTGCGGGCAGAAGTTAGTAGCTCATAATTTAGCTTCCTTGTCTTGCATGGACGCTACCTCACCAATTTAAAAAAGGCTGTGGCTCATTCAGAGATCGCTCCACTCGCTGTTATTTATTCTCTGAAACAGTTTGTGACAACCCGAAAAAGGGAACAAAAATTTCGGCGGCTCGCTCCGCTCGCCGCTACATCTTTTTCGATGTCTTTTTTGTATTTCTAATTTTTTGTTAATCTCCTTTGCTCCGCTCGCCCCGATTTATATTCATAGCTTTATATCTACCACCGCAAACTTCTTAAAATTTTCGGGGCAGGTTTCGCTTACTTTATTTTGTCATAGGCTCTGGCTTACATTTCCCCAAACATCAGAAAAAATCTCCAACTTTTTTGAGGCTCGTTTCGCTCGCCATTACTTATACTTCCTATTGTTGGGTTGGGAGTTGGGGGAAGGGATGTCATGTTTGCGGCCAATATGCATTTTGCGGCTCGCTCCGCTCGCTGATAGTATTTTGTCCTTCTCTGTACTTGGTCCAGTGCTTGACACTTGTTTAACATCATTTTGCTCGGGTAGTTATCCGAAAAATTAACAAAAATTTCGGCGGCTCGCTCCGCTCGCCGTTACATTTTTTCCATGTCTTTTTTGTATTTCCAATTTTTTGTTGATGGGTTTGCTCCGCTCGCCCCTATTTATATTCATAGCTTTATGTCTACTACCGCAAGTCTTTAAGATTTTCGGGGCTTGCTACGCTCGCTATCATTTATTTTTTTATAGATACCTATCAACAACAAAATAAATGACGCGGGCGAGAGTAAGCAAGTGGACCTACTCTTGCTTACTTTTGCCCAAACTTCAGAAAACATCTCAACATTTTCGAGGCTCGCTTCGCTCGCTATAACTTATACCTACTATTGTTAGGAGTTGAGTATAAATTTTCCACGGCTCGCTCCGCTCGCCGATAAAGTTTAGTGGTTTTCGGTGGGGTCTGCAACCGCTTACAAGTACATTTGGTGCTACGGCCCGCACCAAGTGTGACCCCCCCAAAGTCTTGGGCTGCAACCGCGCCTGAAACAATGCGCCATATCACGTAAGCAATGAGGTTTATGAAGTGGTTAGACGTCTACCCGTTTTTATCTAACCTATGCTTAGCTTTTCAGCGCGATTGTGAAACAAAATAGGTAAGGCGGGAAAACGGTATGTCACTAGTGTCAAAAACGTCAAATCAAATCCGACCGAACTCGACACAACCAAACAAACAAGCAAGTGCGGCCCATTGTGTTTTCGTCAATAAATTCTGAAATTCTCATGAAAGATTCAAATTTTCGGTGAGAAACTGTAGGCGACCAATATCGTTCGTAATACAGTCTAATACAACATTCAAAATGAGCCAAGAGGTATGTATATTGTGTGGTTTGAACGAGTTGTGCTTTTGCGCCGGCTTATTTACTTTGATGCTTTTCACTTTCAGGGTCAGAATTTTGGTATGCTGTACTAAATCAGTAACAACACTATTGTTTCAGGATAGTCACAGAACCACTAGGCGATCGCTCAAGACGCTTCAACATGCTGCGTCAGACCGAGAAAATTTAGTTGGCAGGCCAAACAAAAATTTGAAGCATCAACTGATCCAAGAGTCTCCTGTGTAAGTCTACTTTGATGCTTTATTTCGACATTCCAAAGCTATTGCTTTTTACCTACTCTTACCTCATTTTCATTAGGAATTACTGATATCTATAAAACACCATAATAACGGTTCCTGTGAATCTGTTTTAGATGAGATAGGTACTTGTGGCGAAAGCTGAGTGTTTTGAATTGTAAGCTATTTCTTAATTTGCAGTGGTGATGTAACTCCTGAAGTAAAAAGGAAGAATTTATCATCAAAGGAAACTCAAGCGAGCAATGACAATAAAGTCACAGTTGAAGACCTTACAAATCCCAAAGGTGCCTCTGAAAAGTATTGGGAAATTTTAGCAGGAAAGCGCCAGTGAGTATTAGGAACTTGCATATATACTTACCTTGTGGCCTCGCTGTTTTATGCAATTTCACTAACCTAATAGTCCACTTAGCCATGAATCCACCAATAACAATATCTTATACCTTTTCCTGAGCTTACTTTACCAATAAAATCCCTTATGTTACAGGTTGGCCCTGAAAGATGCCTTAGATGAGAATGAGAAGCTTCGAAAGATCATTGATGACCTCAAGGAAGAGAACGCAATGATCAAACAGATGTTGGATGAGGCTAATACCTTTGTTGAAGTTATCAAGGTATGTTTTACACAACGATTTAGGAGTTTGAGATGGCTTTGTTAATTCTAGTTTGGTAATTTTTTTATAGAAGATTTTGTCAATTATAATAATTTGCACACATACATTAAATTTATTGTGAAATTTAGTATCAGTGTTCTGAGGTAACTTGTAACACCAAAATAGAAAACATACCTATTTCATAATTAACTAAGTTCCGACTAGACGTGTGCGCCGCGCCGACCCGCCGCCGCCGCCGGCAAATTTTCCACGCCGCGCCGCCGCCGCCGATCGGCCAATCGGCGTGAAATCGGCGTGGAACGTATTCTTTTAGACGCTTTGAAAACTCCCTTATTTTATTGATTATTACATTTTCCGACACCTGCTACCAACAACCAAGTTGTAGTCAAAGAAGAAACCGCGCCGCGCCATGATGTCAAAGGGTGCCGCGATGTCAAAGGGCACCGCGAACCGAACGGTATTACAAATATTCAGACAGATACAGGTGCCGATATAGACTTGGAGGGGGACACCGTAGGAAAATAAACTTTATCAGATATCAAGACAATTCCACTAGAAGGATTCAGACTAAATTTATAGTGCATAAATTGCATTTAATTATTTTCAAAACCTTACGAAGTTACCACAAAGGCACAAACACTGTAAGGGATACGAAACGTCAGGGTTTTAAATATTTTTCAATTTCGAAACTGGCTTACTAAATTCGGAACCTCAATTTCGAAAGTTCGAAGTTTAAGACAGAAAATGTAACTTTTATTCTCCTGTCCCTTTACACATAGAGTTAGAATCGGAAAAGTGATTTACCTAATACAAAACATACGAAAATACTTGATTACGTACCACATTAAGTGTCACCGACGCGCTTGCACTGCACGTATGCAACGAGCGCCCGTCCGAGTCGTATCGCTGAAGCCTGGCAGAGAACTGGTTAAGTACTTCTATAATTTTACGTTGTTGTAATTATCACAGATCATGATAATTACAATTGAAACAAATGAGCTAACTACAGACTGTTGCAAACAATCTACAGCAGGGCACGAGGATTGTTGTCTAGGGTAGAATAGAGAAAAATTACGTCACTTTGTCAACGAATACGTAAATTGTTTGAAAGTCATTCCTTTTACTACTATAATGTACGCAATGTATGACTATGCGATGTCGATTATGTCTATTCTACCCTAGATAATAATCTCCGTGCTTGGCCTAGAGGTAGCTCAGATGATCCATATCAATACCAGTCGGAAGCATCCCCAAGAGGCTGGCTGCATTGCTCCGCTGTATGCCTATGCTGATGCGCTGCGCCAGATACCTGCTCACCAGCACTCGGGTCACGTTTCACTTCGACTCAACGCTCAGATAATTTTTATGAAACCCGAAGAACCAGAGCTCTTGACTTCAAGGGGAGCAAATGTTGTAGGCTCTGTCGAGCGAGACCTGCATGTTTTGCGCCTCTTGAGATCCTCGGCCAAATCTTCCCCCGCACCTGCCCTCACGGATGTCCTCGGAACATGGGAAGGCGCTAGTGTGTCGACGCATGTAGCGTCTCACACGATGGGCCTCCCCAACTCCCATGGGATTAGTGTCATACCGTCGGGCCTCTTACCATCGTCACGCAACAGACCATTCGGTTTGACAATAGCTGGTACGTTAGCGATGACAAAGACTCGCCGGATGATGTCGCCGGCTGGCATGGCGAGATATCCTACCGGCGGCCCTAGTACACGATAATCCGTGATGATCAAGCTGTTCGACAGCAATACCGCACTGGCATTGGCATTGATGAGGCGCGCAACATCTTGCACCCAACCGAAGACTTGTTGCGATACGGAAAGTTACGGGATCCAATAAAGTACCAGTGTTACAAATGTTCTGACTTCCATTTACTTAATTAAATGTATTACATTTTACGTTCGTTGATAATAAACCCCTAAAAAAGTTAGGGCATCCAGCGTTTTGCCGCTGAGAGAGCTCCTCAGGCGATTACAAATGTAGCCAGCCGCTGAGAAAGCTCTCTCAGCTTCATAATGTACTCGTATATTATAATGTATATCAGTTATATATGTATAGCTTGGGGCTAGATAATGCTATGTGAATTGTCCAGCATTATTCATTTATTACGCGCCGATTTCACGCCGAAATCACGCCGCCGCCGCCGATTTCAGGCCGGCGCCCGCCGCCGATCATTTTAACGTCGGCGCACACGTCTAGTTCCGACTAGTTGTTATAAATCTTTATTCACAAAGAAAATTACAATCATCTAATAGAAATAAATTACAAGTAGTATTTACAATTGAAACAATTGAGCTAACTGCAGGTTGTTGCAAACAATCTACAGGTAGCTCAACTGATCCATATCAATACCAGTTGTTGTATTCATATAATATTATTGCATAATATTTAGATAAAGATAATATTTAGGTATTATTTGTCCCAGAGGTTAGTTTAAAATATATTGTAATACCTAGATTAATATTTTCTTATGTATCTCATTGTAAGCAAACCCTGTGTTTGTATGAGAATAAAGTTCTTTAAACCTAAGTTAGGTTGTGTGTTTATATTATTATTATTAGGCTAGAGTTTCTGACTGCAGGGCAAAGGCCTCCCTTTCCTATAAGTTTTATTTGGTGTTTAATCATATTATCATTATAAATATCGTTATAATCATACGAATCCTGAATGCTGTTCGTTAGAATCAATAAGTGTAAATTATTATCTTTTGTTTCAGGAGGAACTGAATGGGACCAACAATGACACTGGTATTGATGTGAATGATGTCAGTACCGCGGACGAAACAAGCAATGTGGATGATAATGATGATCAAGATGATTCTACAGCAACCAATGAGTGATTACTGATTACTGTTAATAGCATCTTAATTTTATGTGGTTTCATGTCATCTGGTTATAGAAAATGGAACTGAATATTCAGCTTTGAACTGAATATTCTTGCATAAAATCTATGTTACTGTATTTCTACAACTAATAAACTTAGCTGCCCCATTGACAGCTCTAACACTATAGTGCAATTAGTTAGAATTGCAAAGGTGACTAGTGAAGTAAGTATCATCTTTGTGTTACAATTAGTTATAATATCTTTAGTATATAATCTTCTGTTTTATCCTCTTAACAATGAGTGCCTTTATTTATCAGATTTTGTATCTTAACTTAATCTAAGTAATTAAGAGCCATGTCTTGGCTTGTGAACTGATCCTATAGTTAATCTTATGAAGTGATAAATAAAACTTTGTTCTTGTATTTCTAGTGTGATCAAAAATAAATAAAACTTGAATCAATGTTAGCTTTTTATTTGTAAAACAATGCTGTCTTATTCATTTAGTTATTTTCAATCTAGTATATGAGTATAAAAATAGGTGGATTTTTTCACTACAAATAAGCTTGAATTATTGCTTGTAGCTCAGGAGTTATCTGCTTTTAGAAAAGCTTGGAACTGTTCATCAAAATTAGTCTCATAGGTCCATGGCATCAAGTCTGGATACATAGTAATCTTCATAAACAAATCTGTTCTTGAGTTTTGTGGTAACACACTCCTTACTTTCTTGTTGAGACAGCCAGTCGCATGAATGTAATGATTGACTATCAAATTGTAAATGAAGTTTGCATATTTGTGGTCCAGATTTTCTGATGTGTTTGGTAGGTTAATTTTATGTGATTGAATCTCTTCTATGTATCCTGGGGTTATGATGGGTACTATAAAATCAGCCTGAAATAAAATGAAGGATTTAATATGAATAAAATTAGCAAAACCAATTTGAGGTCTTCGTGGGATGCTAGCTAACATGTTAGGTTAGGTACTTACTTTTTCAAAATATTCTCTGATAAACTTTTCAGGGTTCTGATATATTTCATCTTTTCTGCTGTTGAGGGTAACTACTTTTACATCTTCAATATCAGTCCAACCATCAACATATTCTTGTATATTGATGGCTGTTGGCAAGCCATCTTGAGCAAAGGTCAAGAACAGGATTGGGGTATCATTTTTGATAGGCTGCTTTGTGTTTGTAGCTGGTTTCATTGTAGGTCCCTTAGATTTATCCAGATCTTTCTGTTTTAAGACCATATTCTTATTCAATGCAGGTGGTAAATCATTTGCCAAGTTTTTTAACCTGACTATTTCTCTCTGCCCTGAGTTTTTTTCACTACTCTGATATCCACTGTCATCTCTGTTAAAGTACTGAGCGATATTACACAGTGGATCTTCAAGTGATTTCAGAATATCATATCTTTGTAATTTTATGAAAGCATCAATTATTTTATCTACCGTTGCCTTCTCCCCCTGCCTGAATACTTTGAGCACCATGTCTGTCTGATCATCTTTTACTTGTGCCATTATAAACTGAAACAAAAAAGAAAATTGAGATGAAACTGACCTATCCATTGCAAATACTTAACTTCCCTTTAGAAACATTAAATAGAACTTACATCTAAGTCATCCTGGCCAACTCCTAAGGCATATCCAAGGTCTCTCCAACCATTTGCAGTTCCTCCAACTTTCTTCATTATTGCTCTCCATGCTTCATAACAAGATGCTCCGAGTTTAGAGTTTTCTTTGCGGTAGTACAGAAGGTCAGTGTGTAAATAGCAAACTTTTTTACTGAGTAAATTAAGCTGGGATATTTCAGTGGCTCTTGTTTGCGTAACTAATTCTTCTAATGCTAAAGTATCGATGGAGACAGTTTCTGCCTTCTCGTGGTATTTTGCCTTTTCCCTGTAACAGAATATTCAAGCTAGATTATGTTGAAATAGTGCTAAAACAGGTTCTCAGAATTCCGTCGGTGTCGTTTTACTTACATTTTGGAGCGTTATTAGAGATGGCAAAGCAAACAAACCATAATTTTTGACAGACTAATTCAAAATGAAATCAGGGATCTTCTGTTTTATTAGCTCAAATCTCTTTAAAAACTATTTCGTACATTTTCCTGTTACTTTGCAAGTTTTTGACCTTTTTGTTTTCGTTCGTTTCACTTCAGCAGAAGCAGATCAGCTGGTGATTTGACTGATTTTTGTTTGTCACTGTCAACTGTCAATTTTGCTATTGACAATTTGCAGAAATTGAAAAGAACGAATGAATGTACGACAATATATGTTAGGCTACACTACACTACGCTAGTAGTTGGACTACTAAATTACTAGCCATAGACTAGTTACTAGCGTAGTGCGAACTCAGCTTTAATTTACAGTTGAGCCTAAACCGGAAACAACACTATATCCGGTTCCTTTTTTGTCTATGACTGACAAAGATTTGCGCGGGATGTTATGAAAAAAAAAAAATCCGCTCCTTTTTACCTAGAACTTCACGAGAAAGAATGGCTTTGAATGAACTGTGAGTGAAGTTATTATTATTTATAAAGATCTTCTGATTACGTGTGTACCAACCAAATAACGTGTGTTCAATGCACGATCTGCAATCTGTCTACATTATGTTTCAGGGACGGGTTCACAGACGTCTTTGGAGAACCCGAAGAGATTTGCGACTCCCAACCTTTATCGCTATCGCCAGATGAAAATTATCAACGCCGCCATAGCAGTGATGGTGGTAGCGCCATAGCCTTGCAAGTTGCAACAGATTTTGACCCAGGACCAAATCCCAAACCTAGGCCTGCGAGAGGAACTGGCCAACGCGGTGAATTTCGAAGTGCTGACGAAATAGGTTAGCTAGAATTTCAAATCTTATTTTCTAACGTAGAATTTAGTTACCTATACCACATACTTACCTACCTACCTAGGTCCTTCTACATTGCAAGTACTACTATGTATCAGGGTTCTTGCTGATGCAGTTTTTAGACACATCAGCGGATGCTGATGCTGATGCTGATTTTTAATCTAGACATCAGCGGATGCTGATGCTGATTTTTGCCAAGTATCTGTCTGACTCGCAAACCGAGTTTTCCGCGCTTTATTGTAGACGGTCCTTCCATCATCGAAACCGAGTCTCGATAAATTATGCCGTTTAGAGTTCAGTCCCCAAAGGGTGCCAACTGGACCCTATTAATAAGCTTCCGCTGTCTGTCTGTCTTTCAGTTTGTCAGGGAGCTGTATCTTATGAATCGTAAAATGTAGACAGTTGCTATTTTCACAGAGCTTCTTATACAAAATTCAACATAATGTATATGAGTCAGGTCTGGTTAAGCCTATACCTAAATAAAAAAATACTGGAGCCTCCATCCCACAGCCGCAATTTTGATTTCTAGACGCCGCGCGCCTCCGCGCCCCGCCGCCGCCGTCCCCCCATGCAAAAATCGCAAAACGCAAGACGCAGCTGTCACAATACATAAATATAATTTATCTACTGTGCAGCTGTAGTAAAGCTAGGTTCACATTGCTGTGTCAAGGTGTGTCGTGGCGCGCCAGAGCGCAATCGGTTACGTTCATTACCTATGACTAGATTCACATTATTAGGTTGTGTTGGGGTGCCCCAACACAACCTACTAATGTGAATCTAGTGGCGCGCCACGACACACCCCGACACAGCAATGTGAACCTAGCATATGATGGCATGAATCTTAGTACAAAATGTTTTATGAACAATTAGGTACTTACCGCAAAATCGCAGGACACGGAAAGGCGTCGGACAACTTCTATCGCGTCGATAAAATCGCGGCAGTGTGTAAGATCGTATGCGTCTTACCTACTGCAAACAAATATCGCAATAAGTCGCGCGACACAAGCCGCGCTTCAAAATCGCGGCAGTGGGGTGGAGGTTTGATAGGTCTTCACACTAGCACTTATCACGCAATGTGTAGTGCGACGATTAAACAGGTTTGGGCTGGTTTACCTACCTGATTTGTACAAAAATGCGCTTTAATTAAGCCTTGCCCCTTCGGGTCTATGTCTATGCGACTACTTGCGACTCTAACATCAGCATTGAAAATCAGCATCGATCAATGCTGATGCTGATGTCTAAATCAATGCTGATCATCAGCGGATGCTGATGCTGATTCGCAACAACCCTGCTATGTATGCATATGCACTTCTAACTGGAACATTAAAAAATTGATTTCTTTGTTTCAGATCTCAAATACAGAAATGTATTTACTTATCCATTCTTCAACTTGGTCCAATCCAGAGTTATTGATGATGCTCTTTACTCAGGTAAAGTACTACAAAAAATATGTTTTATATAAGTGCACCAGTTATCTTTCCGAATCCTCAACAGCGCATATAGGTAGGTACAATTATATTTTTATTAATATTAAATGAGAACTTTGTAAATACTTAAGCGATATCCGCAGACTGGAGTGGTCGATTCTTATTTACTTATTATTTATCTTTATCGCATTACGGTACAAAGGGGGGGCTTAGCCGATTTTCTACCTGCCGACCAAAAACACAATATGTTCTTACGGAGGGTTGGCGTGCATTAGTATTTTTAGTTAATATATATTATTATTTATACATATTATTAGTTTTACAAATAGGAAACTACAAATATCTTACGCCGTGACCGCCTAGCTAGACCTTCCCGGAACTTTAAATAATTAAATGAATAAAAATAAATTATTTATTTCAGATAAATCTATGGTGGTATGTGCACCTACAGGGTCTGGCAAAACCGTTGTGTTTGAAATGGCGATCGTTCAACTATTAATGGAGCTGGAAGACAAAAACGAAACCCATGATTTCAAAATTATTTACTGTAAGACTAATTTATTTACAGTAAGATTATTATCAGGAATAATTATTAGTACTATTTAACAGGTATTTATTTAAGGGTTACGCGACAAAGGACAGCGGAAGTCTGCGGGTTCGATTCCCGCCTCTGGACAAATGTTTGTATTTTATCAGGTACTAGCCGCCCGTCCCGGCTTCGCACGGGTAGACATTTATTTTTAAACACTTTGGGATAAACGTAGAGTAAATACTGCAGGACACTTTATACTTTACGCCCGCTGCGCCACTGAGGTCGTCGAATAAATCACTAGAAATACTACAAAGCATCACTTGGCCCCAAAGTAAAGGTACTATAATGACTGCTATACCTACATAATACACTAGCTGCATTCTTACTACCCGTTGTCCTATTACCCGTTTTCCCGTAGGAATGAAGCATTTTCCCGCGGTAAAAAGTAGCCTATGTTCATCAGGAATAATGTGGGCTTCTAATGGTAAAAGAATTTTTCAAATCGGTCTAGTAGTTTCGGAGCCTGTTCAATACAAACAAACAAACAATCAAACTTTCCTCTATATAATATTATAGTATTGATAAAACTAGAGAAGGAATGGACTAGTCGAGCTTAACCCTAAAAAGAGTTATCTTCCAACAAACCTTATTGGGAGAGAGAGACAACGTTATCTGTCATGTGCATAATTTCTCAGTTGCCTTAGTTTTAGCTAACTGGTCACATAATATTTGATAGATAATGCTGTGTGAATTGTCCAGCATTATTTATTTATTTATTTAATTACAATGAGAAACTAGGACAATCCGATGAATATCGGGTGCCTGTTGAGGAATACTAGCTTCTATTCTATTTGCTACTATTATATTCTATTCTAATTGCTACTAGCTTCAGCCCGTGTCATTACACGCGATAAAAAGTAAGACAGATTGAGTTAATGTGGTAAGCTATAATATATTCAATAATTTATAAAACGGTAAAACGGTTTTCAGTGGCTCCAGTAAAAGCTCTATGCACAGAAAGGCTATCAGAATGGTACTCGAAGTTCACGAAGCTCGGTCTTCTGTGCATCGAAGTAACAGGCGACACCGATGTGGAATTTACACAACTGAAGCCGTTCAGGTGAGCTGGTACAATAAATGGAACAGAGCTGAATCAGAATTAGAATAATTTTATTTGTAAAACTGTTTGTTTTATTTGTAATTATGTAATTCTTCATGAACTTTTTTATCCTTTTGAGCAACACGCCACAAACGCATTCTCGTATCCTTTAAGCCAAGGCGCAAAGTGAACAATAATACCTATGCGCTGAGGACTTGCAAGTGCAGTTCACATTGGTAACTGTGGCGTCAAAAGGTTACTTGGAGTTTTCTTCCAGCAAACCTTAGAGTTATAGGAGACGATGGGATAGGTAAAGCATGTGTACAAATAATGCATCTACACTATAATGCAATGCTTTTGATAAACATCCTCCTCCTCTGCTTGCGGGCGTGGCGGCCTACCGCATTAATTTCCGATGCTAGCTTATGTAAATTATAATTAAGTAGTACGTAGAGAACTCTAGTGTCTAGATAAACCTATGTTAGGATTTAAGACGCTATTAACAAATCGTAACGACCTTGAAACAATAAATAAATATTATCTATCTATCTATCGTGTCGTATATCCTCATGTCTGAGGGTCGTGATTTCCCCGTGAAACTTTGTCACGGACAATATTGCGCCAGCTGCGTCTGTCCTTGGCGGCGTGTAGAGTGTTGTAGAGATTCGTGTCCAGGGTCGTGCGGATTTGGTCCATCCATCTTAGTGGGCTGCGGTCTCTTGAACGCTTGCCATCAACCTTCTAACGATTGATAAACATCAATTCACACAGCATTATCCAGCCCCAAGCTAAGCAGAGCTTGTGTTATGGGTACTAGATAACTGATATACATAATACAATACACTACATAGATAAATATTTTTTATTATACATAGAAAAACATCCAGAACCCCTGAACAAATATCTGCAGATCGTACAAACATTTGTCCCGAGGCGGGAATCGAACCCGCAACCTCCTGCGTCGCAGGCGGACCTTCGCCCGCTGCTCCACTGAGGTCGTCAACACGTCGTACATAAATTAAATAATTCATTTAATTGCAAAAATATGAAATTAAGGGGTATCCCCTATCTATTCCACAAATGATTGATCGTGAATTATCAGGGCTTATGTACCTACCTACATGACGCTCAAAGGCCTTCTTCCGACAACTTCGATAGTGCGCGGGACTTCGATGAGGATAGACGAGCACCGATTTTATATTTGGTGGTGTCTACGGTGGTGTTGATAAAATTCGTTAAAAACGGTCTGTTCTTGTAAAAAGTATTTTATCTACCTACACCAGAGACAAAATAAGTGCTCGATTGTTATCGAAGTCCGTATCCTACTCCATGCTCCATACGTCCATGCTCCGCTCGCGCTCCAAGATCGTTAGTTATAGTATGCAATTCGAGGCCTTTGCCCAACAGTGGGACCTTTAAATCCAGTTAAAATAAATAAATAGTAATTTGTAAGTTTCTTTATAACCTTACGATTTCAGCATAATAATAACAACTCCCGAGAAATGGGACATGCTGACGCGTCGATGGCGCGACCATAGACAACTGGTGGAAGTTATAAAACTTTTTCTGATAGATGAGGTGCATATTCTGAACGATAACACTAGAGGACCGGTGTTGGAGGCTGTTGTTAGCAGGATGAAAACTATAGAGGTAGGTGTTTATACTCTTCCCGCGGGTGTCTTAAGAGGCGACTAAGGGATATCCACCGGGGGGCGGACAATAAGGAATAGGCTTGTCGTTACACTTTTGATTGAATCACGAGCAAGTGAAGGATTCTAATGACGAAATCATGACCGTAGGGAGTGATTCAATAGTTAGAATCCTGAGCGAGTAATTCATGGCCCTCGATATACATTCATTGAATAAAATAAAATTTTTAGAGGGGGAATGATATAACAATTGATCAAACAAATTGCAGATTAAAAAAAACTCGAAAAATAGGCATTAAGTCACGTGACCGTGAACACCAATCAGAAAGTGTGACGTCACTTCTTTCAAAATATTATTGTTGTGATGGATCATAAAGATCGACACCGGCAACGTGCGGATCTTTTGGGTCCAATAGAAAGATCCGCACGCTGGTTTTAACTAAATCTCCCTACACAAACGTTTCGAAAGAAGTGACGTTATTTAAGACGCCATGACAGTCTTGAGCGTTTTCGAATGAAATTGAAATTGTTTTTTTAAATGTAAAATCAATATCGTAAATATTAGGTTTTTGGAGTAAAATAGGTATGAAGGTACCTATATTATTAACCAAATTTTTCAAGTTTAGTTGACTAGCCTATTGTAGCCCCTAAACATTGGCCTTTGGGGGAGGCCTATCTCCAGCAGTGTAGGTCTGTTTTTCGGCTACGATGTAAAGACAATATATAATTGTGCTAAACATAGGTTTTACCTACGCGTTGGTAGAAATACATACATCTAAAACGCATACAACACAACACGACTGTACATCTCGGGTAAGTGCTCGAAGGTTAACTAAAATTCAACTAAAATAAGACCGAGTTATAGCTTTCAAGAGGAAAATATTTGGTTTTCCTGCATTTAATTAGCCTTTAGGTATGTTATGAAAGTATAAAGTCTGGACTCGACTATAATTACGCAAGGAATTATAAAACATCAGTAGGTAATGGCAGGCTTACAGACTATAGTGGCCAACTTAAGGTAAACCGGTCGAATCGTGGGAAAAAATAGCTAAATAAACGCGATAAATACCCGTTATAGTAATGATAACGTGCTCAGATCGCGTCAGTGTAAAAATAATATCACATAATCGAATGCAACCCAAATCAATTAAAATTAACATTTCTCAGCTGTAAATTTTTCTTTCAGTCTTCAGTCCAGTCCACCCACCGTATAGAACAACTTCAACAACAATACCAAGGCTCTGAGAGTGCATCTACTATCAGGGCTCCTAACATCAGATTCATCGCAGTCTCCGCGACCGTTGGCAATCCCGAGGATGTGGCGGCCTGGCTCGGGACACAGGGAAAACCCGCTGTTTATTACAAGTAACTAACAACCTATATCAGGGCTCTGAGAGTGCATCTACTATCAGGGCTCCTAACATCAGATTCATCGCGGTCTCCGCGACCGTCGGCAATCCCGATGATGTGGCGGCCTGGCTCGGGACACAGGGAAAACCCGCTGTTTATTACAAGTAACTAACAACCTATATCAGGGCTCTGAGAGTGCATCTACTATCAGGGCTCCTAACATCAGATTCATCGCGGTCTCCGCGACCGTCGGCAATCCCGAGGATGTGGCGGCCTGGCTCGGGACACAGGGAAAACCCGCTGTTTATTACAAGTAACTAACAAGCTATACCAGGGCTCTGAGAGTGCATCTACTATCAGGGCTCCCAACATCAGATTCATCGCGGTCTCCGCAACCGTCGGCAATCCCGAGGATGTGGCGGCCTGGCTCGGGACACAGGGAAAACCCGCTGCTTATTACAAGTAACCAACAAGCTATACCAGGGCTCTGAGAGTGCATCTACTATCAGGGCTCCTAACATCAGATTCATCGCGGTCTCCGCGACCGTCGGCAATCCCGAGGATGTGGCGGCCTGGCTCGGGACCCAGGGGAAACCCGCTGTTTATTACAAGTAGATAATTAATATATATATTTTTTTACAATTCATACCTCGCAATTTAATTCTGTGAAAAAGTTATCTACATCACTAAATAGTTAAAATTTCATAAAAAGGGCCGTGTGGTGCCGGCTTAGAATTTGCAGCACCCCAACTCTTCCCGCGGGTGTCGTAAAAGGCGACTAAGGGATACCCACGTAGTAGGGATATCCACTGTAGACGATTAGGTTTCTTTTGCTATCTTTTTAATAGAGGGAAGGTGCTAATGTGGCCCCCATTTTGCTTTTAGTCTGTAAATTTTGAAATACTTACCTAGTCTATAAACGAACATTAAACGTTAAAAGATTCAGCAATTATCTGTTTATTCGTGTCTGAGTCTGTATTTAATGAAATCCAATTGTTTTGTCATGAACATTTTTTTATACAAGCAAGTACCTACCTACCTAGTCTAAATAATTGGTATCTAAGGAGAGTACAATGGCCTCCCTTATAGATATTTAACGCTAACTACGTCATAAATGTCTTAAATTAAGAAATTATTTAATGATAATCTGCTAAAATCCAAATCACGACGTTCAACACCATGACACCACGTAGAATGGGGACACATCGATGATGGGGACCAAAATATTTGCATCAAATATTGGTATTCAATTATTACTACTGCAACATTCAATATTAATTCACAATACTAAATCTATTATAGATTTGGCGATGAATGCCGGCCGGTGAAACTGAAGCGTGTGGTCGAAGGATATCACTGCGCAGAAGGTTCCAGTATTTTCAAGTTCGATCTCATTCTCAATTACAAACTGTGGCCGATAATACAAAGATATCATAATGGGAAGCCTACCTTGGTAAGCCGCAGTTTACATACTTTTTGATATATTATTTTCCATTTAGGTATAGACAGCGTCAGAATTAAGTACCTGCATAACATATGCAGCTTTAAATCTAAACCTGTTAATCGTAGGAGTTTAAAAAGTCGAAAATAAATTGTATGTTAGTTGATTGTAATTTTCTTTTTGAATAAAGACGTTTTATTTAGTTAACTTAAAAACAGAATGAAATAGATATAAAAAAAATTGGATTATTTAATTTTCGGTATAATATTATTGTATAAGAAAGGCTACATTCTAAGTGTAGGTATGCCAAATTTCATATTGATCTGTTCAGTAGTTTTCGAGATCCTAGGTAACAAAAATTCAATGCTTTATAATATTAGTAGGATTCGTTTAGATATACTTACGTACCTAATTAATATATTTATTTTGACATTTTTATATTTTTTAGATATTCTGTAACACAAGAAAGAGCGTAGCACTAACCGCCGAGACACTTGCAAGAGACATAACGATCACTTTCAATGAGGAGCAGAAAGCGAGATTGAATGCTTTAGCTTCTACGATAAAGACTAAGAAACTTCAGGTAAGGTAATCTCTATAACCCTGACTAAACCGCTTTATCCTGTGGCTTTATCGCATGACTCCTGCGGTTCAGTAGAATAAGGTCTGTCTACGTGGGTCGCGGATTCGATTCCTGGGTTTGGGCAAATGTTAATAATGGACCGCAAATATATTTTCCTGGTGTATTTAATTTACACAAATTTCTTATTCTATCTGTTACTCATAATTATATTCATAACACAAGCTCTGCTCAAATTGTGAGGCGAAGTGATGCGTAAAACGTGCAGAATAATCTTATTAAACAACAGCCTTAAATTAACTAAACATAGAATGAATCAGGCGTTTTAGACTACTTGTGAAGGTAAAACAAATGATAAACTCGTGTCGACCCGCAGCTTCGTACGCATTCGGGATAAAAAAATTAACCTATGCCAGGCCTAGAACTACCACCATGTATAATTTTCGTTTACTCTCTCCCCACTCCTGTTGACAGAACTACTGGGATTTTTTCCCATTAGTTCTGTGACTTAAAAGACTATGCTTTACACCTGACTTTTATCTCTACTATTCCCACGAACTACTGGTAATTTAGCCCAATCCGCTCAGATGTCAAAGAATCCAGATTACAAATTGACTATCGGGCTCCGCACTAGGCAAAGCCTATCGCGGATACCAGTAATGAGAGTGTAACGTGAGTAATTACGGACTTTTGGAACAAACATTAGAAAATGAAAATCTTTATGAAACAATGTAAATGTGGGATAATTTTAACAATTTAAGTAAGCCATTTGACCTGAATTTATTCTGCACAAGTGTCAGCTCGGCCAGGCGATCGCTCAGCGGAAATTTTTGGTGCCATTGATGATAATATTTATGACTAGTTTATGCCCGCGGCTCTGCACGCGTTATTTCTATAGAAACGTTTAAAGGTGATTTCTATCCCATGGGAACTGATTTATGGTAAAAAGTTGCCTATGTTTGATTCCAAGGTTAGAATTACCTGTATGCAAATTTTCAGCCCGATCCGTTCAGTAGTTTTGGCGTGAAGACGTAACAAACATCCATCAATCCATCTATCCATCCACGCTTTCGCATTTATAATGTCTCGTTTTAAATTTTGTAACGTAGATCCTTAATAGGCATGGAAGTTATAGCTACTTTTATTTCACTATCACGTCGCGAAGTTATTTTTTTCTGTCACGGTTATATCACGGGTGATAAATCACGGTCGTTATATTTCATTAGTGATGATTATTATCACAGTGGGTGCATTTTTTCCGCCTGTTACATGTTGCAGTGATAGTGATATGATTCAGAATTATCGCTTAGCTAATCGGCGATGTTTTTTTTGACAATAAAACGTTTTTTCTTCAATGAACTTTTCCTCATACTTCGACAGGCTTGGGACTGTCAATGTTTAAGTACTTAATTACAAAACACTAGGACGACAACTTTATTTCTGTACTTATTAACAGACAATCTCAGGTGAGCTTAGTTTAAAATAACACGCGACTCAAAACGCGGCATGCACGTGCAGCAGCAACAAGTAAAGATTACAAGTGAGTGAAATGAAGTGAAACTCTCACAACGTGATATCACTGGTATTATAAATTTCAAGTACCTACATGTACCTAAATTAAATGAGCACCTTAACGTCTCTAAAATAAGACTCATTTTCATATGAAGTTTTTGTAACGGAGCGTTATTTATCTAAGCAGTAAGCAAGTTTTAAAAATACTCCAGATAAATTAAGGCCTAATGGTGTTGAGAATAAGATGCAATTTCACTTAAACGAATTCTCTCTTCTCGCTAGTGGCACGGTGTCGCTACAGTCGCATGCTGTAGCTTTGTCTCTCTCGCACGATAGAATTCTGCGAATTGTAATGTAGCTTAGCCCGCGTGAAAAATCACGCTCGCGTTATAAGTAACTCACGGTTTCGATGCATGTAACTGGTGTGGCACGTGATTTATGTTGTCACTAGTGATATAACCAGTGATGCGTGAAATCTTCCATGCCTATCCTTAACTAACTGAGTTTTAAGATGACGCAAGACTAGTCACATCATGTTCGTAGCCCTTTTCATTGTAGGTACCTACTATTCCACCACCTATCCGTGAAAACCTTCAATAAGCTGTCTATTATTTATCAATTTGTAATTCTGGTAATTTTAAGCCTTTGGTTTTCCCTTAAATAAATATAAATATTTGATTTTATCAGGCGCTGGTATCGAGTGGAGTTGGTTGTCATCACGCCGGTCTACTGTACGAAGAAAGAACGAACATCGAGAAAGCATTTCGGAACAGGGATTTGCCTATTCTGGTCACTACTACTACTTTAGGTAACTTTTCCTACTTAATCATCTACTTCCCTTTGAAATACCTAAACTATAAATACTTAGTATGACGCGGCGGGCGAAGGTCCACCTGCGACGCAGGAGGTTGCAGTTCGACTACCGTCTCGGGACAAATGTTTGTACGATCTGCAGATCGGCAGCCGTTTCTAAGCGGTTCCGGGTGGTTTCAATGTATAAAAAAATATATGTATTTATGTATGTAATGCAAAGATTCGCCAAATTAATGACAAAAAAATCGGGTTTTTTACAACTTTCTAGGTTCCACAAGTAATATAGCAGATAAGAATAATTGCGCACATGGTAAGCCACCACAGAAATCTGAACAAGCTATTCAGATTTCTGTGTAAGCCACCCTATAACCATCTACAATTCAATCATTTTGTAATTTATTGACATTTAGTTTAGTATATTTTAGTATTATCGCATTCACTACCCAGCCTCAGCTCAGTGGAGCGGCAGGACGACATCTGCGTCTTGGCCAATGAAAGTGTTAAGAGATTTTTACTAAAATCAACATTATGTCGATATACTCTAAAACTACAATTGATTCAAAGTTTCTATTAGCAAAGATTCATATCAAATAGCTCACCACGTGCGTAAAACTTATTATTTGCTATCTCAATAACTTGTAGAACCTAGAAAATAGTAAAACCCCGATTTTTTTCGAGCTTCACTAACCATTTTAAATGTGAGTTGCGTTTGAGTACTTTTTTGTTGTTTTGAGTACGGTACGTACGGAGTAAGTGTATCAATTTTCTAGTACCCATAAAACTAGCACACTTATTTTATTTCCTTATTAATTTGTAGGGGGAACTTAATTTGTAATAGGTAGTAACAATAAATAAATAATTTAAAAAAATGCTGGACAATTCACACAGCATTATCTAGCCCCAAGCTAAGCAGAGCTTGTGTTATGGGTACTAGATAACTGAAATACTTAATACACTACATACTTAGATAGATATTCTTATTATACATAGAAAACATCCAGAACGCCCTGGACAAATGTCTGCAGATCGTACAAACATTTGTACAAGAATAAATAAAGAAAATTATACTAGTATTTACAATTGAAACAATTGAGCTAACTGCCGACTGTTGCAAACAGTCTACAGATAGCTCAACTGATCCATATCAACACCAGTCGGAAGCGTCCCCAAGACGCTGGCTGCATTGCCACGCTGTATGGCAATGCTGATACGCTGTGCCAGATATTCACCAGCTCTCGGGTCACGCGTCGCTTCGACCAGACGCTCAGATAGTTTTTTGAAAACCCGAAGAGCCTCGGTACCCCACGGACCTAGGGTCTCGACTCCAAGGGGAGCAAATGTGTAGGCTCTGTCGAGACCTGCATATTTGCGCCTCTTGAGATCTTCGGCCAAATCTGCCGCCGCACCCGCCCTCACGGATGTCCTCGGAAGATGGGAAGGCGCAAGTGTGTCGACGCATGTAGCGTCCCACACAATGGGCCTCCCCAACTCCCATGGGACTAGTGTCATACCGTCGGGCCTCTTACCATCGTCACGCAACAGACCATTCGGTTCGAGAATAGCTGGTACGTTAACGGTGACAAAGGCCCGCCGGATGATGTCGTTAAGGCTAGCGTGGCGAGATATCCGACCAGCGGCCCTAGTGCACGATAATCCGTGATGACCAAGCTGTTCGACAGCAGTACCGCACTGGCATTGATGAGGCGCGCAACACCTTGCACCCAACCGGAGACATGTTGCGATACGGAAAGTTACGGGATCCAATAAAGTACCAGTGTTATATGAAGGAAATGCTTGCAACCAATGTCCTGACTCCCATTTAGAAACGGCCAGGAGGCGGGCACGATCTGCAGAGCTGGAGCACGTTTGTAACAAACAGTTCCGTGTCAACTCACACAGAGGCCCGTCCCATTGCCGTTGGGACAAAAGTGATTTTGGGGGAGCAGCATCGGGGCAAGCACTATGCCAAGCCGTTCGAGCTTCGTCTAAAAATGAAATTTTCAATGACATTCCAGGTGGGACCAAAAGAGAAGGATTTAAAATTTTTTCAACTAAAGAACTAGTGCTGTAGACAGAAGACAAGAACGCTGGTAGGGCTACACTTGAAATTTTGCGTATACCTAAGCCTCCCAATTTGACAGGCAGGGAGGCCTGCGACCATGCCAGAATAAATAAATAGGTATAATTAAATAATAGATTTGTCATTGTCACCTTTCAGCAATGGGCGTAAACTTACCAGCTCACCTTGTGATCGTCAAAAACACACAGCAGTACGTCAACGGAGCTTATCAGGTAAAAAGTTAGCGTACCACTTTCCTCCTTACTCGTCAATATCACTAATTCATCAGTTTGCTCATTAGGCAGTTTCTGAATTCGCCAATTTCCTTATTTGTCAGTTTCAATAAGAATTATCTTAAAATCCGTGTCTGTAAGAGGGGGTAACGACATGGGTAAATTTTTCTCTCTTATAATATAAACTTACGCTAACTATATAAACTTAACGCTAACTAAAAATAAGAAGAACATTTACCAAAGACTCGCAATATTTGAGTATAAATAAGAAAAGTGAACAGTAGGTGATAAGGTCATCCATCCATCCATACATTTAAACATTTAAACATCCAAACTTTCATATTTATAATATTAGTGTGATTATTTACAAATATTTAATTCCTTTTCCCAGGAGTACAGCATTAGCACTATACTCCAAATGGTCGGTCGCGCCGGTCGACCACAGTTCGACACTGAAGCCACTGCTGTAATCATGACGAGATCGATTGATAAGGTGAGTTTTATTGTTGACTGTACGATCGCCTCGCGGTATCACCCGCGTAGTTCCCGTTCCCGTGGGAATTCCGGGATAAAATATAACCTGTGTCCCTGAAAAGTAAGCTTCCTAACGGTGAAAGAATTTTTTAAATCGGTCCAGTAGTTTCGGAGCCTATTCAATACAAACAATCAAATCTTTCCTCTTTATTATTTTAGTATAGACTACCTTCCGCCCGCGGCCTAGCTAGTTATTTAAAAAAAAGAAGTCTGGATGCGATTTTAGGCCCCCAGATCTTTATGTGCGAAACATTTCAGCCCGATCTATTCAGTAGTTTTGGCGTTGTCTTCGTCCAAACATCTTTACAACGGAACAAATTTTCGCCTATAATATACTCGTGGATGCAGAATCTTGTGAAATCATACTTATATTATATTTTAATATAAGTAGGAAAACCAGCGCTTGGTAGACACACCAGGTCTACCCAACACAATGCTGTGTGTAGGCCATTATTTGCCCTAATCCTGTTACGCACAAAAATTGGATTAAGATTTTTGTTTTTTTAGTGTTTAGTTACTTAGTTAACGTGTTGTGTAGTAAATTTAAGGTAAATAAAATTTCTTTCTAGGAGTTCACGAGATTCTGTACTTGTAGGTACTTTACAAGTTTAATAAAATGCTAAGCTTGTTTTAAACTACAAGTTTAACAAAACCTCGGGTCTAGTTTAAATGAAAACGTCGTTTTCCTGCATAAAAGTGTGGACTTTTCTGCAGGGAAAACGGCCTCCTTCCAAACCTCATTTCACTCGTCTTTGTTTTCCGCACAGAGGTCTCTTAAATGTTTTATTTTATTTACAAATGTTTTGAATCTTAGAGTTAGTCCACAGAATAACTTTAAAGTACTACGTAGCTATTCCCAACGTCTCGCGTGAGACGTGCCCATTCCCAACGTCTCACGAAAAATACCTAATCCCCATTTCTCATGAGAGACACTTATTGGCAATGCCTCACGTAAATTGTTCCCAACGTCTCACGAAAGTCAGAGCATTGTGATTTTAGACGGGAAGATGATGAACTACTTAACTACCTACTAACTAAGGTGATGAATCAAATATAAACAAACATCCAATTTAATAAAAAATCGTTTATCAAAATATAGAGTTCATTACAAAGTAAAATTAATTCTAATGGATACAGCGTATAAAATATATTCTTATCGTTCATTAACTTTAATGGCAATTAACAGATCTAATTAAACTTTTTGTTTCATCACAGAACTGGTAACTTAACAATTAAAATAAAACGGCTTTGTTAGTATGAAGAAGAAATAAGACTAAAATAACGATTCACATGTTGATTTTTTAACTACTTTTAGTGATTTGTAACAAAATTAGATGCTATAAATGCCTGATATAACTTCGCATGTTAATTTGTATCAAAATACTTTTGTTAGCTTTGTCAAAGATGAATGAAGAAAAACTCAAATTGGACGAATGAGTGAATTTACGTAGCTAACAGAAATTTAGAGTTATCGAGAAAAGTCACGATTTAGTTCAGACGGGAAATGCCAGAATTCCACTAAAGGTGAGTATAGACTAGCTAGAGCATTAAAATCTAATTTAACGTTCTTACGAATGGTACAATACAGACAAAAGTTCAGTTTCCAAGAGTATTTACATGAAATGTAATGTTTTTGCGAACGCTTGTGAATTCTCGATGCAACACAGCGTCGAGCATTCGCTCGACGTTATGTTTGTTCGTTCGACGTAATGCTCACGGCGAGTGATTTTCCCGCAGCCCGCGCATCTCTCACCCAGCCGTCCGCCATCACCCGCGCTTGTGCCTTTGCTCGATAAAATGTTACACCAAAACGCTCGTTTTTGTTTTTAAAAGATTTTGTAACAAAACATCGAGCATCATGTTCGAAGTGTCCTTCGAGTAAATTTATAAAAACAGCGAATGCTCGATGTTCTGATACAAGTAAATGCTCTAGTCTATACTCACCTTATGACTTTAGGTCGTTACAATGTCTCTTTGATTCGTTTTCAACGAATTTCTCCGGAAGAAATAGGTAAGTTAGTAAAAAAATCATCGCAATAAATCTAAAATCCATCCTATTCGATCTCAAACTTTACTTTCCCTTGCCGAAAGGATTAGCGTTATCCTCGAAGCTGATCTTAGGTACAAACCCGCTGTCTCCTTCGACAGTATATTCCACGTTCATGAGACGACCATCGGGAAGAAGGACTTTGTATCCTCCGATGACTTTTCCTTGTGCGTCCCCGGCTTCGTTCGCGCCGAAGTAGAGGAGCTTTTCTTGGTCTTCAACGTCGTATTTGTATTCGTACTGGAAAATAAGAGTTAACTTGAAGTTAGGCTTATGTATGACGACTTTAGTGGCGCATTGGGCGTTTGTGACGCAGGAGTTTGAGGGTTCTTTTCCCATTGCGGGACAAATGTTTGTATCTGCAGGAGTATGTTCCGGGCATGGGTGTATAAGTATAAGGTATGTATATCAGTCATCTCATCTGGTGCCCATAACACAATCTCTGCTTACTTTGGGAGCAGATGATGTTACGTGATTAGCAGCAGATAGGGGTACGTTATTCTACGCATTGGTAGACCAAGCCGTGTTTTGTTTTCGCAGTATTTTTTCTGTCTTCTAGAACGGAGATAGTTTTATCGGGAACTTAATGATAACTAACTCTCTTTTGTTTTATAGAGATCGTCTTTTGCGTATGGGTTTCGGAGGTGTTGCGCAATTTTGAGTGACAATGGATGATAATGTAGTACCTACTGTGAAGTATTCCGTTATTAGGGCACATATACACGGACGGCAGGTTGCCGACAGACAACTGCGACGGTCGACGGCTGCAGTTTCCTTGCCGTCGGCAACGTGCAGTTCGTGTATATGAGCCCTTAGATTCCGTCAGTTATCCACGCAGTGGAATAATAGACACCGAGTGATTAGTAAGAGTCTTGAATGCGACTGCGTTGTCTTAGAATAATCTCTGATACCGGGGGCTGAGTACGGGCTGGATCCTATTGTCACGGCAAGCGTGCAATGCTTAGTTTAAACTACGTTTTTTGGAACGAAGTTCCTAATCGCGCATTGTGAAAGGGGGCTCGACGGAAAAAATTCATACGAAAAGTTGTAACGTCACTTTTTGCAATAGTAAGCTATTGTAAGCCGTGCGGCGTGCGCATGTTTCTCTGTCTGTCTCTCTCTCTCTCTTATGAACTTCGTTCCATCCGGGTGTCCCTTGACACCTCTCAAGTTTTTTCTAACAAAATATCCCATCCCATCTCGAGATAAGGTATGGTATCTTTTCGGAAAATATTTTCCCGATTTTGGAGTAGCCGTAGTTACTCACAAATTGACATTGTGCAACTACATAATTATTATTCTACAAACTATACTTTATCCTACATACAAACAATTCTAAGTATTTTGATACGCCGTATCATGTTCAATGGCCGTATAATCCGATACGTGATACTCAAGATATTATGACCGTAATCTATACGAGCATCGTAAAAATTGAACCTGTCTATAGTGCAAGTGAATAAAATTAGACAAATGGTCATAACAGCCTCAAAAGGTTTAAGTTTTTGCAAGAAGTAAGTAAATCGTAGTTTTATAAATCTGCACTGTAAGTGTAGGTATTGCCTACTTCTTCACATTATTTATATACTAGCTTCTGCCCGCGGCTGCGCACGAGTATTATCGATATAAGAAAGCCTATTATCTAAGTTGGGCTATGTTATAAATGTACGCCAAATTTCATTTTGATCTGTTCAGTACCTAGTTTTAGAAAGACTAGGTAACAAAATAAAATTCACATTACACAAACTTTCGGCTAAATAATATTAGTAGGATCATCATCATCATCAGCCTATATTAGTCCACTGTTGGACATAGGCCTCCCCTAATGAGCGCCATAGCGCCCTGTCTTTAGCTTGCCGCATCCAGCATCTGCCTGCAGTCTTTCGCAGATCGTCATCCCACCTTGCCGGAGGGCGTCCTACACTACGTTTGCCGAGTCGTGGTCTCCACTCAATAACACGTTTACCCCAGCGGTTGTCGGTTCTTCACGAGATATGGCCGGCCCACTGCCACTTCAGCTTGCTAATTCTTTGAGCTATGTCGATAACTTTGGTTCTCTGTCGGATGTATTCTACGAATTCTATCCTTCAAGGAGACTCCGAGCATAGCTCTTTCCATATCTCGCTGAGCGACTTTGAACTGGTGGACCAGCCCTACCGTGAGTGCCCACGTCTCAGCTCCGTAGGTCATGACGGGTAGGACGCACTGATAGTAGGATAGGATAAACTAATTCTTCTGGCATAATAACGTATCATGATGACATCGCGGTGCGATTTGCAAATTTAATTGAGCAAGAACAAATGAATTTGCATGAAGTGGAATTTGACTTTCATTATATTTTCAAATATACTTACGTTGGTATATTTTCTGTAAAATAAAATAGAATCCGCTAGTTAGGTAACTTATCTATGCTAATTTGAAGATTGAAATCTGCTCAAAATATAAAAAAAAACTGTTGTTAATTCACGAATAGACTGCTACATTTTTTTCAACATTACTCAGGCCTGGCTACGTTAAAATGATTGAAACATAAGCGAGACAGAATACAAATTATGTTCTCCGTTCCACCCAATCATTTATCTCCGAGATAACAGCATCTCTCATAGAGTAAACGCAATTGCGTCCAATTAGAAGCATTTGCGCGAGTTTGTTCAGTTCACATCGTTAGTATAATCATGTATACTGAATTATCGTGTATATTGTGTTTAATGGTCGAGATGCGCCGATACCGCGATAACGTGCACTTTGAATAAACAATACCGCTTTACAATGACATAGTTTTGTAATTATATTGTTTAAAAATATCATCATGGACGAAATTGTCTCATATCTACCTCTTGTAGAAGATTAGAAGTTTTTCGTACCGTAAGGAAATATAAGAACGTCTGTTTGGTACCTCGAAACGCAAGGTTTTAACGCGCGCGCTCTCTGCGAATCCTTCTATGTATCAACATAAAAAAAATAACTTTAATACGTATATGCTACGTTTGATAAGTATTTTTTTGTACATGGTCTTTAATAATCAATGTGTTTTCATTACCAATAGTCAATTATTTATTGCATAAATCACAATATCAAAAAAATATTTCCTAAAAGTCTGACTTTTCATACAAAAGATTTCAACGCGCTCTTTATGCTACGAAGTTTTTCACTAAAACAAAAAATGATGGTAAGTACTTTACATAGTAAGTTTAAATAGGTCAAATATTTAATTAAATTGTGAGGATGTGCGCTTTATTTATTACATATTTTATTAAATGATTAAAATCATTGTTATTTAGTAAACATTTCAGCGTAACTTTTCATTATAATCTCAAATGACACGGAAATAAGTCATGATATTAATTATCTATTGTTTAGATCCACGTTGACTGTTATTTATTAGTCATAAATTAATAATTTATTTCATATAAGCTCACCTATTATAGTTGATAACATGACCCTCGCTTCCTAAGGGCTACGATGCGGGTGTCATTGTTCAAGGGTGTTATTAATTATGGATAATACGACTCGATAACTTATGAATTTTCTATCAGTTCGATACTAAACATATTTTGTTAGTTTAAAGCATTGAAATCGAAGGTTCAATGTTATATTTTCAAGATTAACATTGTAGTAAACTGACCATGACATAAGAACAGAGAAAACTCGAACAATCCTTAGTATATATAGGGCCTTTGCCTCCCTCTGTAAATACTAACACTTTCATGGCCCAAGACGCACTTATTCATGGAGCACCTACCGGCATGCGGCAGCGGCGCGTCTCTGCGGGTCGCACCGCCGAGGCTGGCAAGTGAATGCGTTAAGAGAAAATATCCTTTCCTTTATGAGTGGGTATTTTAATCCCAAATTATCTACTGTTAACAAGGTTAGACCACTCACGATTTCAAAAAGATCACATGCGGTTTATTTGTAATTCCTTTTACATATACCCAGTCCATACTAGTATAATGAGTCGTATTTGTAAATACTTTAAGGTCAGTAAGGTTAGATAGTTAAATTATATGCGCTGACACATCTTTGGTTGTCGACACTTATTTATGTTAAGGCAGACGAGTCGTAGATGCATCTAATAACTGCAATTTTAAGATTTAATGTATATTTAATTATGCAAGAAGACGCATTAGTGATATTATTGTGTAATAACTAGAAATAAACATGAATAGCAAATATTATCTATTTATTTAATCCAAGAGCTAGGTAACTACATTTGTATTACTGACTACCTATCTTTAATATTGTTTACACTGGCTGTATTATGTGTGAAGATTGTAAAATAATGCAAAATGCCTAAACTTTTTAAATAGGTACTTTATTGACAAAGAAAATTACAATAGAATAAAATTAAAAGTATTTACAATTGAAACAATTGAGCAAACTGCAGTTGCTTAGCTTGGGGCTTATAATAATGGACAATCTACACAGCATCAGCTGTGTAGATTGTCCATTATTATTTATTATTTACATATCTACGGGTAGATCTATAGATTGATTGCAAAAGTCTGTAGTCTGCAAGAGTCTGCAAAAAAGTTGCATAATCATAATAATATTTGACGTTTTCTTGTTTCAATTACTTAAATCCTGTCAATCCAGCACTTTCTGGACTCACACATACTTAGGATTTTATTAAATGTAAGTAGGTATACTCTCTTACCTTTACGCTGTAAGCTAACAGGTGTTTGTTTTCTTCAGATGATAGAGAAAAATATATTTATATATATAATATATGACAAAAACGAATCTAGCATACGAACAAAGCGAATTTCCTTAATCATTTATTTTGTCCTCTCATTAGACTCGTAACTATTCTTCAACTAAACTGATTCTTTAAACTTAGTTACTGAAAGATAAATTGGACAGTTAGCTTCTTCGTCGAGTAACTTTCAAGTATAATGTATGAAAATTTCATTCATGTAATATGTATTTGTTCGATTATCTTTTCGAAATCAGCTTGAGAGACCGTAGAATGGAGCATACAGAGAGACCTCACTAATAAATTAAAATAAAACCATCATTATAATGACTCATCTTCATCTGTATCACGACTTTGATGACCCGGTACTTCATTATCCCAGTTAACTTGTACTACGCATAACTAGAATGTCAACAATGTACAATCAGCCTTTTACAGTCCACATGCCTATTGCACGTTAAAGGGCAAGGTATTGAAGACGCATCTCGAAGCCATGAGAATCGTAAAAGGATGCTAAGTACAGATGCGGTTATTTTAATAGGTTACATAATATATAGATAGACAGAAAATTCTTTATGGCACACTTATCGATAGAAATAATACAACAAAACAGCTTATAATGTTTGGCAGGCAGAAAATGCCATCGGCATTATGGCCATTTGTGTACTTTTTAAAATATTGTGCAATAAAGTATTAAAATAAAATAAATAAATAAAATCTAAGTGACAAGTAGCAGTCGTATCGCTCAAGAGCGATCTCTACCAGATAATCGTAGATGGATAGGATCATTGGATAGTACTAGGGGATCTGTGTGCTCATGAAACTACAGTAGGAATGTTACTTTAAATTTAAACTTAAGACAAGACTTAAACTTGTTGTAGAGGGTTGTACATATATTGGGTAGAGCTGCTTTTTCCCTTACAGACTTACAAATAAAATAATAAAACATATTTGCTTATACAAAAACAGTTTGTTCTAACGTAAGTATTACATTAGGTACTTATTTTAGTTTTGTCTATTGGTATTTTGAAAAAAAAATCTGATCAGAGTAGAACTTCATTAACGAAGTACGTATAGATTGAGCCTAGTTAATCTTGTAAATACAGATCAATCGATCCCAATTTGTCAAGCTCTTTAGAAACTGTTTGATTTCTTGTGGCCATGTTTTTTTAATTACTAAAACGCTTTACTGTATTCAATCTATCTATCGTTTTGGATTTTCTACAGACGAATTTTGACACATTTTTCAGTTTTTCAAGAAATATCTAACTCAACTTCATCATAATGAGCCCACGCAAGTCCACTACAGTACATAGGCTTCCTTCATACGACGCCACAAATAGCGCCCCTGACCCGCCTGTATCCACAATAAATTTAATGAAATAATATACTTACAGACATTTAATATGACTGAATATGAATATGAACTTATTAGGTCAGATTCTGATCATTGTTTTGGTTTTTGTATTAAGTTTTCTATTATTTTTATCACAATTTTAAATACGAGCACTTTATGATTTCTCATACAGAAGGTACCTGTTCACATTTAAAGAGCTAATTCAGTTTCTATCAATGAATACCTATTATTAGCTCTCCGTAGAGCTCTATAGACATTGTTCTAGCTGATGGTGTTCCGAAATAAAATATTATGAACATTTAAATAGTGGCACTTACTGGCATAGGTGGGTAGTTTTCTTCCTGTGGTGCCGGCGCCGCCATCGACTGTCGTATGCTCACGCACACGATAACGAAGGCACACGCTACTAGTTTCATTGAAGTCATCTGAAACAAGATACGTCTTGAGTGTTTCATTCAAAATCAAATTTGTTTTATTTACGGTTTCTCAACCTCAACCTCAACAGTCTGTATTGGTCCACAGCTGGACGCAGGCCTCCCCCTGATAAGCGCCTTGTTGGCTTTTATCTCATGGGGGTAATGCCCATAATCCCCACACTGGGCATGCGGGTTGGGGATCGCAGTTCGGTGGTAGAATTGTTCTGCAGGGGGCGCTGCTGCCCGCCCCCGGTGGATATCCCTTAGTCGCCTCTTACGACACCCGCGAGAAGAGTGTGGGTGGCGCAAATTCTAAGCCGGCACCACACAGCTTATTTACGGTTTTAGACCTTGGTTTCTATAATGGATATAGATAGTTTCTTGGAGGTCTTTATTTATTTATTTTTAAAGGGCTTTTAGCCAAACACTGACTACCTCAGCTGTTAGACATTCAATTAATTGCTAATCTTATAAAATATCATAAACCATTTTATAGAGAATCTTATTTATTTATTTAAATAATAAATAAATAAAAATCTTGGTCGCCATGTGAAGCGGGGCGGCTAAGATGCTTTGAAAAATGCCAATATCTAACAAATTTAATTCAAAGTGCATTTCCAAATGTGATCATAAAGAAAAAAAAGACAGAGGTCTTTATTGGCATGTTCTGTTTGAATTTTCGGAGAAATGATGCGCTCAAAAATAATGAATGACTAGCTGTGGAAATGGAATATTTTCATGACTTGAAACATAAAAGCCTTACGTGTGTATAATTAGGTTACAATACATTTTGTCGTAAATCTTTTATACACCTACTGCCAATTTACCTATTAAATGCGTGATTCTCATTTCAATAACCGAAAAATTATTGCAAAATAATCCAGTAAACAATCAAGCATCCGCATGATAATATCTGTTATCAAATCAATCAGCAAGAAAAACTAATCAATAGATGCTACAATGAAGTGTTAATGACTTTAATTACTATAAGTTTATGCTGTCCAATCACGATACAAAGCTTTGTTATAAAATGACATAAATTCCGACACAATAATGGGTCTAAACTATTAATGAGATTCAATAAAAACTAAAGTTATACTTATGTAACTAGTTAAGTTCTTGCAAAACCACATGCAACGTTCAACAAAGCCTATTTTATAAAAAAATCGAAATTCCCCGGCGGCCACTATTTTAATTTTAACCATACATCATAATCATAACATAACACTGAAAAAGAACGCTTCACTGCTATGAATACTCGACGAAATCATCTTTAAAAAAACTTACTTAGTTTGGAAGCTACGATTGGTATCGCTATGTGTGGCCACACTTAAACCTAAACACTTCAAACTTTTAATACCCTCTCTTTTTCCGGGGTTAATATTAATAAATATTCAAGCTTTAAGACACCAATGTAGAGTCGGCCAGCACAAGTTACCTGCGTATTGCATTTTTCTCAAATTTACTGTCAACTAGGTAGATTAAATAGGTACTATGTAAAGTGCAAGTGTTATATTTATGTAGTAACAAGGTAGGTAGGTACTTATCTACCTCATTACCAAGTTTAATTAACCTGAAACAGAAACCTATTGCTGATAGATAATGGTGGCGTGATAGTGATGTTTAAAATGCCTAGATAATGGACATTTGAATCAACCATCAATCAATGACGACTGATCCTTGATTAGGTATTCCGCGATAACCTATTCTACACAATACTTTGGTTTTATCTATCTTGTATCTACAGCCCTAACTAAGGATCTACCTTCGAAACTTTTATTCAACATTGTTTCACTTGCCTTTAGAAGAAACCGATTTTATGTAGTAAGAATTTGTACCCACAAATCTGTTTCAGTTTCTTAGTTTTATCGTAACATGAGATAGGTAATTAATAACTAGTATTTGCTTGAACCACCGCAAATAATAGAAGTAATTAAAAAAAAGTAAAGAGTACCTACTACCTACTTTATAACTTTGTATTGTCATTCAAATGTGGTACCTACCTAGTAGGTATAAAGTTACCTGTATTTATCAAGTGGGTAGGTACAACCTACCTACTTGATAAAGGTTAAATAATATTCGATAAAAAGCTCCTAACTGGACCTCCTACCTCTTTTTATCGAATAACATAGGCTGGAAAAGTCATAATAAGGTTCTTTTCACCTACTAGTAGGAACGTAAAGTCACGGTAGTTAAGCCCGCGATTTCGCACGCGTTTTTTAAGTAGCCTATTTCCGTCCCCGGCATACCGGCATCCTTGCCAAATTTTAGTAAGTATGAATTATGTTTTTGATGTTGCATGCATTGAATTAAGACAGAATCTTAGCTTTCACGGCTCACTACATCTGATTATGAATTCAGACACCATTGGGCCAATCTGCATAAAAAATTATAATTTAATAATTGAAGTTTGCCTGGCCTCGCGTGATCGATTCCTGGGGAACGGCTTTGTTTCGAACCGCAGACATGTGATTGCGCACTTATTTTATGGGTTTTGTGAATGGTGCACAAATGACATGCAATAAATAATTTGGTGAACCTTCACAGATCTTTAGCAGAATAGTTTAAAAGCAATGAAAATCTCCCGACCGTCGTCGTTTCGAAAGGCCTGTCGGTACCTAGTCTCTTTATCCAAAGGCTTGAGGCTTCTTCATGTTATGTAACTCTCTTTCATTACAGATCTGCAGTTTAAATTAGATTTTGTTTCATCAGGGCCATAAAAAAGCATGAGTTACGATGCGGTGCTTTCCTGGGTGGGAAGATATTAGTCAACTAAACTATGCATAGTTTTAAAAATCATTTACTCATTTCGTAACGCAACAACCCGAAGTGGATATTTAGAAATGTATTGATTGAAATAAATAAAATTAAAAAAACTCAATTTAAACATATCCGTCAAATTATAAAAAATCTATCAATATGTTAACCGTACCGGATAATATTTCAATCACTTCTTGCTAGCACTTTGTAACTGACACCAAAATTACTTACAATTTATTGCACCTGTTTTTCATGGGCGCACAAGAATCGTGAGAGAGTTACAGATTCTATCAATTTGTGAATGTATGAGATGAAGGTAACATTGCAACTATTTTCCAATAGTGTTGTGTTGCTAATGGTATGCAGTCAATCAATATTTTTTAGGCTTTTCTCACGTTTTAATTCCGATGACAATGAAATTAGCGAAACTCACTTGCATGACTGACTGCATGTTGCCCGTTTTTAATTAAAAGAACTAATAATGGCCCAGACTCAGGGCCGACTCGAATGGCATAAACATAGAGAGACCTATGGCCAGTATTGGGTCGACAAGGGCTGACGGTGATGGTATTTTCAGACTAGGTCAGCATACCTTTTTTTTCAACGAACGTTAAGGTATCCTAAACGGCATCATCGACTATCTAACGTTTTTACTTTTGGATAACTTTAATTTAATACAACTCACCTTTTCGAGAATACAGAACACAAATCTCACGACACTGCACTGAACAACCGTAGTAAGGCAATGATAGATGTATGTCGTATAAAGTGTAAAGCAGGACTGGTAGCGCGCCCCGTCTCGTCCTTTACTTTATACAGCACCCCTCGCGAAGATGCCGTAATGTCGCCCTATCGTATGTCTCTTTACCTTCAATACAAATACCGATAGCCATGACTAAACACAATAATTATCCATATTGTACCTCGAATGCGATGAAGACATGCCTATTGTAAGCGACCATCAATAAGCTCAGTTCTGTCGCGTGTCCAAACTATGCCAAACACATTTTCGTAATATCATTGGCATTGTAGTACTAATTATTTCATAACGTTTGATGCGTTCACTTTAACCAATTAAAATATTATATTCTGACCGTGAACCTTTATTTTAAAGAAGCTAAGCTCATTAAATATCGTGTAAATTGGAAGTGATTTAAACATTTTTCAAATATTTCTGAGCATCGCCGTGGGAATCTGATTTATCGAATAAGGAAATGCCTGAATCGTTTCGTCTAAGCTTATGCGAGGATGATATGAATAGCATTATTAATTGCATTGGACCAGTTACCCGACCCTGTACCAATGTAGCCTAAATGTTTTTTGCAAAACATCTTTTAGACGTTCCGCCTACCGTTACTGTTACAGTAGTTTTGATCCTTTATAGGTACGTATTGATAAAAATGTAGAGTTCATCATTGCATAAATTAGAATTAATTATAAATAAAAAAAAAAAAAAAAGTATTTATTTCCAAAATTGGTTCTACAGAACCTGTAGAAGACAGGATTATTGATTTATACTGCTCTCATTTCTCTAAAATGCAGGCATTCTAAACTGCCAGCCTGCTCATTCATAGGTAAGTACCTATAAAGTCGATGTAGAATATTGTGTCATCAGAATATTTCGTTGTAAAGGTACAATTGTACATTTCATCCTTTTATCGGTTTTTGAAAGCGATTATCTGTCATCCTCTTCATGATGAGGAAATGCATAATCTGCTCTTTTGTGATCTTTAGCACGTTCTTAATATTTATGTCTCTATCTAGTCTATCTTTGAACTCACGTTTTATTCATTCGGGATAAAACGACTCACTTTAGCTCTCTTTGATCTGATTACTCAAGTACGGCTGACATATTTTAAATACCTCTTCCTAGAATTACAAAATGAACCCAATCAATCATACACAAGCTCTGCTTGCTTAGTGGCTAGATGATGGATTGTCCAGCATTATTTATTTATTATAACCAAGTATATTTTTTAACTTCGATTGATCATCTCTGCACCTAGTTTTACCCTCTACGCCCCATCCATAACCATACCATAAACTATTAAACTATACCAATTCTACATAATATTATACATACTAGCGGCCCGTCCCGCCTTTACACGGGTGGACATTGGTTTTTAAACATTTTGGGATAAACGTAGAGCAAATGGATCTCTATGCAGGACACAAGTAGTTATTTTTTTTTAATTACATTCTTTTTATATTTTTCTTTTAAAATTTTATATTTAGACACCTCCCTCGCGCGTAGCGCTTCGCTTCGGGCCACACGGTGCAGCGGTGCGGCGGCCTTTATTTTTGTATTAGTATTTTGTTTAGATTGACATTTTTAATTTCTTATTATCTTTTGAATGGAATGTCCGATTTGAATATCTCAAAAAGCAATTCGCAAGATCGTCATCTCACAACTACACAACGTTTGCCTAGTCGCTGTCTCCACTCAAGAACACGTTTACCCCAGCGGTTGTCGGTTCTTCGCGAGATATGGCCGGCCCACTGCGCCACTTCAGCTTGCTAATTCTTTGGGCTATGTCGATAACTTTGGTTCTCTGTCGGATGTATTCGTTAGAGGGAAGAGTTGGGGTGGTACAAATTCTAAGCCGGCGGCACCACACAGCTGTGGCACACTCTGTCTATCTACCTATTCACGCATCAACAGCTGAAAGGTTCTCAATGAATTAGGCAGGGAGGGAGGTAGATGATATCCCGGGGACAGACATAGGTTACTTTTTATCCGGGAAAAGCGCGTGCGAAATTGGGCTAGTAAGTTATATTCTATTCAGTAATATTCAATTTCAGTATTTAAATAAAAAAATTAAGTTGAATGTGAAAACAATCATTCTCCGTTTATCTTTTGTATCAAATCTAATAGATACGTTGAAAACAGCTGTAATTATTTATGTGATGAAGCCAATGTATGAGCTAAAGCAGGTAACGTTACCTTATCGGGTAGGTTGATGATCAATTCAATTTTAATTGTTTCAAGCCTTATGCGCCCATACTTGATTCTTGTATCTCAAGCTACAATTAAAACAACAGCATTGCCATAAAGCAGGTGGGGCAATGCAGCCAGCGTTCAGCGAGCTACCTGAATAGAGCTTGAAATAGTCTGCAGTTAGCTTAATTTGTTTCCATCATTTGATTGTAATTAACAATCAACCAATTGTTCCAATTGTAAATACTAGTTTAATTTTCTTTATGGGTCCAATTTAAACTAAGTTTTCAACCCTGAACCCTCAAGGGGGGGGGGGGGGTTCCTCGTGGTAACTAGAATGCCTAACTGAATATGACACGAAAACCCAAGGGGACGGAGGGCGTCACTGTAAGATATTACTTAGTATATGAAAAGTGTAATTTTTAAGGTTCCGTACCTCAAAAGTAAAAAACTGAACCCTTATAGGATCACGTTGTTTTCCGTCTGTCTGTCCGTCTGTCAACCCCCTTTTCTCAGGGACTCGTGAAGGTATCGAGTTGAAGTTATCATCAAATACTCAAGTCCGTAACCTTTTGGAGCTGTGATTTATATAAAACTTTTAAGTCAACGCAATCAAAAGGAACAGCCGTTATGCCCGAATATTTTGTATCAAGGGAATCACATGCACCTAGAATTATGAAATTTGGCGAAGCAAGGTCAAATAGCACAAATAAAGGGAAAAATCCGAAAACCGCAGATTTGAAGTTTATTCACAAAAAAAAATCTCGCCGTGGACCAAAACCTGGGTACTTACGTCCCGCTGACTTAATCATGATATTTGGCAAGAAAAAAGGTCTTACAATTATACCGAAGAACCCTTGGTGCGTGACTCCGATTCGCGCTTGATCTTTTATTATAGCTGGTGAAGTGGTGATACTACCGACCATATATGGCATAAACAATTCTTCCGAGCAGCAACGTAAAATATCACTGCTTGTGGAATTAAAATCTTGGTAATTGATATATAAGTAGCCATCATCACTAATTCATATCCAGATGGTTCAATAACAATCTACCTACCTAATATTTTTTACATCCCTGCCTGGTTTTTTACAGCCACCGCTGCTGTGAGCATTTGTAACTAATTAGCCTTTGTTAAGTCGAACGTTATAAAAACTACATTATGAGATTATTATAATAAAGACAAAAATTTTGATTGCGAGAATCAGTCCGAATCCTTCGTAAGTTTACGTGCGAAAGCGATTATTAACACAATAGGCTGTCATGTGTTTCATTCAGTCTTCACCTACTTTGAGCGTCACACGATGAAGTACGAAGAGCAAGGTATAGTCTTGATATGGCACTGGCACCAGTGGCACCCATGACAAATTGTACGAAACGTAGAATTTAACACATAATGAACTTGGATTTACGATTATGGTATCTACGTTACAGTCATGTACAAGTCAAAAGAGAATAGTTAGGTGCCTCACTAACAAACTTGGGACTACTAGGTATTACTCGTAAGCTTTTATATTATGCTAGGTGCTGCCTGCCGCACGCACTTTTTAAGTAGCAAAATAGTTAAGTAATGCCAAGGTAATATTATCCTATAAGTAATCCGACTTCATACAAACGGGCGAAACGCGAGCTATACCTACGCGCCTCGATCTCGGCATGCGCTCAGCATGCAGACAGTCGCGGCTGTGCCGCAGTGACGAACGGATGGTGTGATGTTTTTTTAATACCAACCGCGCGATTTTTTCTCTAAAAATAAGTTCAGGTACCTACATATTTAATAAAGTAGCTGCAGGTATCTATAACCAAGTAAAAGATATTCCTTTTTCTCCAAAAAAATCTCCTTAAATTTAATAATAAAGCATTTTGTAGGTACCTACGTCTCAGTCGAGGCGCAAATATTTTTCGGTCACAAATTTATAAGACCGATTTGTTATTCAAACATAAACAGGTTTTTTAATTAAATCTACCAATCAAAAAACAACACGCATTTTTATTGAACACTTCCCATTCAATTCACAAAGTATTTTATTTGTTTATATAAAGAAAGTACCTTCCTATATTTACAATCACAAAACTAAATGGAAACACAAAGTAGGCAAATGTAATTAAAATGGTGGAGGCGGGCAGCCCTATCGCATGTTTACCTACCGCGCGGCTGTAGGCATTTATTTCAAAGATACGGCCGAGTCCAAATACTGTTGGATAATATTACCGTGGTAATGCACTAGCCAATGTGCCACCAGAAGCGCGAGTCTGGTAAGGCGAGGGGTCGACGACGACGTCTCGATCACGTCTCGACTGTTGGTAATCCGGTAGCTATCGCGAACGTGTCGAGCAGCCGTCGCGTCGTCGAGCAGAACGGCTACTCGACACGTTTACATAAAAATGGTTCTTATCTAAGACGCAGCTCATATATCGCCATTGACATTCAACACCTGACAACTCAAAAGCAAGATCTTATATATACAATTCTCGTGTCACAATGTTCGTTCCCGTACTCCTCCGAAACGGCTTGACCGATTCTCATGAAATTTTGTCAGCATATTGAGTAGGTCTGAGAATCGGCCAACATCTATTTTTCATACCCCTAAGTGATAATTTTAAATTTCCACGCGGGCGTAGCCGCGGGGCGCAGCTAGTTATGATATACTAGACGATCGCCTCGCGGTTTCACCCGCGTAGTTCCCGTTCCCGTGGGAATTCCGGGATAAAATATAGCCTATGTCACTCCCTGAAAAGTAAGCTTCCTAACGGTGAAAGAATTTTTCAAATCGGTCCAGTAGTTTCGGAGCCTATTCAATTCATACAAACAAACAAACAAACAAAAAATCAAACCTTTCCTCTTTATAATATTAGTATAGATAATTGCTTATTTTATTGTTAAACAGAATAAGTTGCCCGTAAATTCTTCGTTATTTTATTGTATTATTATTCCTACATGTTAAAAATAACAAAATATAAATAAGCTTTTTTAGTGCCATGTTTTGGTAAGTTAAAGAACTTCACGGTCTATGAACTTAGGGCACAGTATATTTATGTATTGTGCTTAGGGGGTAGTTATAGTTGCATTACCTACTAAGAGATGGTGTTAGAGTCGTGATTCTGCAAAAATATTATTTATACTTACCTACGCCTTATTTTAGATACCTACTACGTTACGTGTTATTTATATCTTTATAACACTCCGACAAAATTGAGATACCTACCTACAAATTAATTTATCCCTAAACATTGGTTACAGGTAGGTAAGTGTAGATATTTCTTTAGGCAAGTACATAGGTACCTACCATGCACCTACGAATATAGCAAGGTAAGAATTCTTAAAATATTAGTTTCCTTTTATACAGGAGGTCAGGTAGGTACATTCCTCATGTATTTTTTCAGAATTTCGTTGTATCACTTTTTCGGCATGATTAATTATATTTATATATTTATATTATAAGATTATTAAGTATATTTATATATATATTATACATATTAATATATAGTAATAGGTGTAGGTATGTATGTATTTTTGTAATTTTATTGAATATTATTTATTTTTGAGTAAGTACCTATATAGTACTTAATATTTTTTTTATAGTTGTACCATCTTAGAGCATAACAGAGTACCTACCATAACAGATGCACACAGATCTTACCCCGTGTACATTTCCGACGATCCTATCCATACCAGGTTGTCTGGCAGAGATCGCTCTTGAGCGATAAGACCGCCAATTGTCAATTAGATTATAATTATTTCATTCTAAATTGTTTCTTAGTTTTAAGTGTGCAATAAAATATTTTCTATCAATCTATCTATTAATATGACATGTATTGTATGTAATGGGAATACAATAGACCGAGAAAGTCAAAGCCAAAAACAGCTTCCTTATAAGTAGGTAGGTTACCTATTAAAAGTCTCTGAGCTAAGCCGCGGAAAGAGCCAGACAGGCAGACAAACTATCTACTAATACTCCAAAACCCTAAAAACTGCAGTTTCTTATTACAAAAACCTTCGATCAACCACAAAAACAAACACGTCACTGCCTTTGCTTTTGTTTTTTTAATAACAAAGGAGGTACAATAAAACCATACAAAATATATAATGCTCTACCTTCACACAGCATCGTCAAAAGCCCGTATTATGAAAGTTTACTCAGTCATTGATCGACAGCGTTACTCAAACACAGATCGATGACTGAGCCAGCTTTTATAATACTGGCCTAAAATATAATGTAAGAGTAGGTTTTACAAAGAACATTTATAAAATAGGTAAGTAGTTCAAAAAGTTTTAAATAGTTATATAAGAAATTTGACGATCTCCGCGAACTCGACGCCCATAGCTGGCGAGAGACAGCTCACAACCTAAATGCCTGGAGAAGTCTTGAGTCGGAAGCCAAGATCCACTTAGGGTCGCCGAGCCACAGAAGTAAGTATAAATATAAAATAAATAACACCTAAAACGCTCGTCGCTTCTTTCTTGCACTGCAAATAACAATGTGGATAAGGTCAAAATGGCATCACTTGCGCCTCGCTAGCAAGACTACTCGCTTTTGTCATTGCGAAACATGCGCGTCTCTTTACGACTAGGTACCTAAAGAATAAACCAGACAAGAGCTTAATAAGCGATGAGCTTTATCGTGACGTGATGTATGAAAATATTATTTTGTTTTTCTACTTTCCAAAGTTCCTTCAATAGCAACAGGTTTCGAGACAGAAACCTTCTTTTTATCGTGCGATTGCTTTATGCATTCACAGATGTTAAGGGTGTTCTTTTTTTCTTTTTGTTCTTGTATTTCGCACTCAAAAGCTGCATTTTCTTGTATGAGTATCATTTTTTCGCGCAATAAAGCTCTTTTAGTCAACTCCACTTTAGACACTCGTTGCCAAAGTCTTGTCAGCCCACAGGTGGATGAAACTGCGCCAACGATTAAACAATCATCCAATGTCTCCCGACGAGCTGAACTTTTCATTTTATATGAAGTTGATGACACGTAAGAACCGTATGGCATGATTTTTTCTTGCCGTGTCTCGAATCTTCTGCATAAGGATGCCATGCGCATTATCGTTTCACATTTTTTATAAGCGGCATCAATCCATTTTACTGCGTCACCTGAAGACTTTACAAGTATTTCTAATTGGCTCATGTCGAAAGCGACAGTGGCGCATAATTTCTTTTTTAATCGAAGGCAAGCTTCTTTATGCCTTTCCCGGCGCTCTCTAAAAGCAGCGTGCTTTGCACCAGATTCGTACGTTGCTAACTCTGATTGAAGACGTTTTAGCTTTTCATCACTTTTAGAAATTTTCTTACTTTGTGCTGCGATGATGTCAGCCATTAGATTCTCTTTGCGTCGCAACTTCCGCACTTTTTTTTGGTTGTCAGCTGTGCTTACAACGTATGCTTTCAGAATGTTTTGGTAATTTTCCCACATATCGTTGTAATTATTTTCAAGAATTGTACGCAAGAGAAACCGTTCGTTTCCAAACTTATTTAAATCCTCATCTTCTCTAACAAGATTGTCACCGCGCCTTGTCCATAATGAATTATCACAAGTTTTCTGTCCGTGAAACAGAAGCAGCTGCAAATGTGTTTCAGCTGTATTATTATCAGTCATTATTTGCTTATCAATATCTTCGTTAAATTGTTTAAGTTCTCCAGCTTTCCTTTCATAATCTTTAGACATTCTTCCCAAATCAGCTAGGAATGTTTTGATTAACTCGTCTATTTGATCACAAAAGTTAGATACTGAGCGCTGGGTTTGGTCATCAGCCACGTCACACAGATGCAAAGTATACTGGATGAGGTGATCTTTTTTATTGTATACTCGTTCAAAAACGTGCCACATGACTTCGATGTCCTGTCGAAAGACAGGTTCCTTGATCTTGAGCATAAATTCTCTCCAATATTTATCCAGCACTCCTTTGCTTACAGTTTGAGCGGTTATTTCACGTTGTAATTCGTCACGCTTTGCTTTTCTTTTGGCTTCGAGTTCCTCTTGCACTTTTGCGAGCCTTTTTGCTTCTTTCTTAGCCTTCTTTTCTTCCTTAGTTAATCCCATAATTATAAAGTGAACAAGAAAAAAACGATGAGTAAAAAATAATAAAAAAAATAACCTCCAATTCTAATAATTGCTACAAAATAATATATGGATAAAATAACAAAAAAATGCAAAAAAAATTTACTTCAACTTCTTGTAAATGGAACAAAAATTATCGAGTTAAATCATATTGTCTCTCCCTGATCGAAGACAAAAAATAGTTAGAGTAATACCCAGGAAAATACGTCACTACATGTCAAGTCAATCAGGTACAATTTTTAACCGACTTCAAAAAAGGTTTTTTAAAAGGAGGTTCTCGGCTGTATGTTTTACGAGTATGATATTGTACTTGATAATCTCCGCCAATGATAACCTGATTTTGCTGATTTTTACTATATTGTAGGGGAGAGGTCGGTATTACCGCGCGGTTGATAATTCCGTGCTTCATTATATCCCGCCAACTACGCATAGCAACTGCCTGGCGTGCTAATAATATCGTAGCGCAAGACACACAACCCCCCCTGCACGCCACGGCCTTCCGCTCCGAGCCCTCAGAAAAGGAACACGTCCGTTGCAAGATTTTCGGGTTACTCGCTATATCTTTTCGACTGTTTTTGATAAGAGGTGAGTTCATTACTTTTACATATTTTGTTATTATTCAAATGCATTTATATGTTAAAAATACTGTAAATTTGATGTGTGCTGTAGTATTCTCCATTGTTTTTACTTTTGTTTGTTTTTTTGTGCCTATAAAACAAAATGAACAAGTTCGATAATTCCGCGCCCAGGGCGCGGTATTATCTAACTGCCGCACGGAATTGCCATGTTTGAAAGGGTATTGATATTTTCGTCGGGTTACAAAAACTTAACACTCAATCATCTAATTTTAGTTAGTATAATTTATTTCAATTAGGTAATTACTATAATTTTCAATTTGATTTTAATTTGATGTAACCTATCAATATTATACTTCTCAACAAAAATTTTAATACCTGACACAACGTTATTTTACTATAAATTTATATGAAATAAAACATTGAGTATAAAGTTACATTCATTTTAAATAATTTACCAAAGATAATATTAAACCAACCCACTACTTAATAATAGAAATATATTCTCTTCACAGGATGAAAGATCAAGAAAAGAAAAAGGGGTCGTGGAATCCAATAATAGTTTTCATTGTTATTTTAAAAAATAGTTTTAACGTTAAAGTTATTTTAACATAAATATTTTATATAAACAGTTATAATAGTTATTAATTTATACAGAGACTGGTAAACATTTTGTTGATATTTTTTATAATATTACATTTTAAGACTAAAACACAGCTTTTCATACATATTTTTTTGTAAAAGACTATTATAATAAGTAATATTAGTAGAAAGTTTAATTTATTATAAAAATATGGTGTATATATATCGTTAATAACAAGTCATTTGCATACGCACGGTATTATCGAACTAGCGCGAAATTACCAAACTCGAGCACGGTATTAACGTACCAGTTCGATAATACCGTGTTTTCCCATTTTTTGGTTTTTTGATTATATCTTTTCTCTGCATTTGATTTTGTTTGTTTTGCGACGCTATACAAATAGCTTAATAAATTTCTCTTTATTATCTAAAAACTATTTTATTTTAACCCTATCCTAAGCTAAGTTATAGGCATTCTCGCTTGGGGGCGCGGTACTACCCGACTCTCCTAGAAAACGATCCCGAGGCAGCCCCGTAAAAATATTATTCGCGAGGGATTAGTATTTATCCCGTCGAGCTTAATCAAGATCCGTCAAGTGCGTACTTAAAAAATTGCAATCCACAACTTGATCATTATTTTTTCCTGTTTACTGCTGTTACTTTGATTAAGATTACCAACTGCAACAAAAACAATCACGGCTCGCTCCGCTCGCCGATATTACTAATGTTTTGGTCGGCGCAGTGGCAACGTTACTTATGACGATGAACTTGAGTGTTCTGGCTGTTCCGCTATAGCCAGCTTGTATCAATCCAACCACCACAGTAAAAAGCACAAAAATCTATAATCTGCGTGATTGCTAAGTAGATAACAAATTTGATCCGCTCGCCGATAACATTTGTGCCTTCTGACCGGTCCAGAGCTCGAACCCCGCTTTAGGTCACTTTGCCAAATTTGATTAAAAAATACCCAAAAATCGAACTACAACCAAAAATTGTCCCGGCTAGCCGGCAACTTGCAATCAAAGTTTAAAACTATATTCAATATTTTTTTGCTGTAAATACTACGTTATTTTACAGCTGTATCGGCATCGCCTAATTTGTTCGCTCTAAATTCAAATTCTGGCGCCAATTACTCGTATTCAACAAAAGTACCAACTTTTTGTGTTATTTTAAGAGCTAAGGAACTCACAAGTTTTTGAAATTAAATAAATAAATAATGCTGGACAATTCACACAGCATTATCTAGCCCAAGCTAAGCAGAGCTTGTGTTATGAGTAGTGAGTACCTACTAGAGATAACTGATACATACATAATCCAATACGCTACATAGATGTATATTTTTTGGTAAGGTTAGGATAGGTATAAGTTGTGGTATAAGTTTCAAGTAAAGTAAAAATTTATCTCAAACAGAACTTTTTTTTTTCGTGATTAAAATTTGAGCTACTAGTAGTGAGAATTTTGGTGTTCAGTGTTTTTACAGACGAACACTCATGCTAGCCATGCTAATAACAAAAAAATAAGAAAACTAAAAGAATCACTTCTCAGAAGAAATTATAGCTTATGCCGTCCAAAATTAAAAAATCTGATAATAAAACTACAAAAAAAAAATCATATCTCGAAAACTACAAAAAATCGCGGAACATACATGGGGGTCCAATCAATAGGTATTGTAGTTTTTTCAATCACACCAAATTATCATTAAAAAAATAAAAAAAAATATACATTTATAAATCTGTGTTTTCATTATTCAAAAATTTTAAGGAGACGAGAAAAAACTAGAGATTCAAGAAGGGTTCTTATGCTTTCGAAGTTCGATTCCCGCCTCGGGACAAATGATTATACGATCTGCAGACATTTGTCCAGGGCGTTCTGGATGTTTTCTATGTATAATAAAAAGATATCTATCTTTAAAGTGTATTATATTAAGTATAATCAGTTAGGTATCTAGTAGATAGATATATAGACTTTTATTGAGTACACACACAAACAGCACAGGAAAAATAGTACATAACAGAAGTATACCTAGTAACAGTAGATAAGGTAGGTACACATATTAGGTAGGTGAGCGAGCAGGTACACAGTTATACAATTATAAATTTAGAACACATAAAGTAAAAACACAAATAACGTCATTTAGTTTAAAGTAGGCACCTACCCACTAATAGTGCACTCGCCGTAACAATGATGGTAGGTAGTTAGGTAGTCACTACCCAAACAGGGCGGGGGCTACATACGCGATTCTGTGCTGCCGTGGTCCACCCAAAATCTCTCAGCTGTCTGTCTCAGCTTTATGCTGTTCTGCACCAGGATAGGTACAGAACAGCGCTGGTTTTCAGACTGGCCCAGTTTGTGTGACACCAGGAGCCGAGACGAGAGGTATCGCTCTCAATAATGATCTAGAAGAGATTTTTACCAATTCACTATGTCAATGCCAACGCCAACCAAAATCCTTATGTCAACGTCAGAAGCAAAAGAGAGGTTATGTGCACATTATCTATACGTCACCAAAAGTATTGTCTATGTGGCAAAAACAAAGTAATTAGGTACACTTTTCAAAAGCTTATAACAGCAAAGAAAGGCAGTAGTTTTCCTTAACCTGATAGATGGAGAAAAAACAAAAATCTAGTACCCATAGCACCACAAGCTCTGCTTAGCTTGGGCACAGATATTATAATACTATACTAGTAGCTTGGGGCTAGATAATGTGTGAATTGTCCAGCATTATTTATTTATTTATTATTTTCACGTTTTTCAAGTTCTTAATTTATTTTTATCCCAGCGTACCACAATCCGCACTATGTGCTCTAGTTTTATAACCGTTAGGGCAACAAAAGTTGTACCTATAGAAAAATATGTGGTACTTACAGTATTTTGTATATAATTTGTAGATATAATAGCTTTTATAATTATGCTAATATGTAGGTAGGTACCTAACTATAATAACAAACAGAAAGGAATTAATCAATAAGTTTACTGACAAAATCTTAAAAAAACTTACACAATAAAATAAACATAATGTTGTCCACATAATGGTCAGGAATCAATAAAAAGTAGGAATAGATGAGAAAATAACACCAGAATCACTCCTCGCACTCCTTGCATCACAAACTTCGCTAGGTAGTCTTGTGTCATTGTGATGTTCACGAGTACAGACAGATGCACAGTGCGCATATCTTTGCGTAGGTATGCAACAACAACACAACAGAACTCCTGCGAATGCAACCCCAACTAAGTACTTAATAATATATTTCTTGTCTAGATCTGTAGCGAAATGCACCGTGCATAATGCAGGAATATACTTTTCAGATGTCGAAATTATTTTGCATTCTTCGGCAAAAATTTGTTCATTTCCAAAACTCCTTCAACAGCACATGGATGCCAGACTTTCTTTTTCTTATCCGATGAACCGCAAAGGCATGGGTGTGTGTCAGGGGTCATGTTATATTTTCCATCCTGGTATTGTAATATTTTGCGCTCAATTGCATCATTTTCATGTAAGAGCATCATTTTTTCGCGCAACAAAGCTCTTTTAGTTAGCTCAGCTTTAGATATGCGCTGCCAAAGTCTCGTCAGCCCACAGGTTGATGACAATGCATTTACGACTTCTGAATCATCGAGTAGCTGGCGTCGAGCAGCAGTTTTTGGCAGGACTGGAGAATGAGGTATTGTAGAACCGTATGGCATAATTTTTTCGCGTTGCGTCTCGAATTTCCTACACAAAGCTGCCATACGCATTATCTTTTCACATTTTTTATAAGCGGCATCCATCCATGCCAGTGCATCATCCGAAAACTTTACTAATGTTCCCAATCTTTTCGTGTCGGTAGCGACACCGTCAAGCAATTTCCCTTTTAATTGCGCGCAAGCATCTCTATGTCTGTGTCGGCGTTCTCTAAAAGCAGATTGCTTTGTGCCAGATTCGTAAGCTAACAACTCAGATCGAAGACGCTTAAGCAGTCCATCACTGTTTGCTATTTTCTTGCCTTGTGTTGCAATGATGTCAGCCATTTGATTCTCTTTGTGGCGCAACTTTCGAACTTGTTTTTGGTTTTCAGCTGTATTGACAACGTAAGCTCTTAGAATGGATTTGTATTGTTCCCACGTAGCGTTGAAATTATTCTCTAGAAGTGATCGTAGCTGATCTCGTTCATTTCCACTTTTATTTTTTTCTTCGTCTTCTTTAACTAGGTTTTCACCACGAGTTGTCCATATGATGTTCTCGGCAGTAGTGTGTGCGTGGAACAATAGCAGCTGCAAATGCGTTTCAGCTTCGTTATGTTCAGTCATTATTTGGTTAGCAGTATCTTCGTTCTGCCTAAGAAGCGTCGCTGTTCTCGAATCGTTATCTGCAGACATTTTTTCTAAATCAGATAAGAATTTATTGATCGTCGAGTCTATTGTATCACAAAAGCTGGACACTGTGCGTTGGAATTGGTCATCAGCCAAGTTACACAGATGCAAAGTATATTGGATAAGGTGATCCTTTTTATCGTATGCTCGTTCAAAAACATGCCACATTACTTCGATGTCCTGTCGAAAGACAGGTTCCTTGATTTTAAGCATCATTGCTCTCCAAGATTTATCAAGCTCTCCTCTCCTTACAGTTTGAGCTGCTATTTCACGAAGCAATTCGTCGCGCTTTGCTTGTCTTCTGTTTTCGGTTTCCTGTAAGAGTTTCGCGAGCTTCTTCGCTTCTTTCTTCGCCTTCTTTTCCTCTTTCGTTAAAGCCACCATTATGATACAATTGAAAAAAAACAATATGAAACGCTCTTCATAAAATTAAGAAAAAACACTTATGTAAATCTGTGCGTAAAACACCAGTAGTTATTTATAAAATTTATTCGTATTACTACGATTTATCTGCAATTCACAAAGACCGAAGGCGATTTCTAATAACGCTAAGTCACCAAACGTCATTCCTATAGTCTACGCCTACGCAATGAAAAACGAGATCCCCTTTGTCTACGTAGTTCTTTTAATCTCTTTAGTCTAGTCCTTGGACGAACGAAATCACCTCCCCCCCCAGGTCTACTCCGACGGGAGTATTTGTGTTCCTTGGTTTAGCCCATTGATACTGAACACTATGGATATAGTCTATCTCCGTATACTTGTCTCTGTATTATGTGTCCATCGAGTACCTACCTCTCAGACCTACCTACATAAAGTCGCCTTTGATTATTGACAGGTAAATAATCAAAGATAGTCACTTATTCCCAGTAGTTTTGTGCTATATTTCTCCACAGAACAACTGGGAAAAGCTGCTATAGTGACAAAAAATCTAGTAGCCTAGAATACCTACGTTCCTATTTCCTATATCTACTTGTTCCTAGGCTGATGATATCGAACTGACAATAAATCTATCTATGAGAAAACAAATAAATAAGAAAACTATGAACACTCTCAATAAGAAAACTCCATGAGAAAACAAATCAATAAGCCCCACTTGCGCCAGGCTAGGTTAACACGGTTAACTCAGAACTAAATACTACTTTGGAGTTAAATTCGAATTATATCTTGTACCACCAAGAGTTAAGAGTAACCTTGTGTTAAATACATCAAACAAAAATTTCCGGCCGGCTCCCCTTAGATGCACAATGCGCGCCCTGAAAACGTCAGTATCAAAAGGTATCCCATTTGGCATTTTGGGATACCTTTTCAACAAGTGTCGGTTTACTGACGATAGTTGAACGTGACAACGGCTTAAGAAAATACTGATGGGATGGTAGCATTTGATACTCGATCAAAACATGTAAATGTACTATAGTATAGCAGCTGTCCACGCAGACGCATTGCTCACTCAAGTAGGAGAGAGACGGATGTCGAGCGCTCTCGCTTGCACTTCAAGCCTTACATGGAACGCCTCAGAGCGAGGTAACGCCTCAGAGCGAGGTAACGCCTCAGAGCGAGTTAACGCCCCAGAGTGAGGTAACGCCGCATGAGTCATGTTTTTTCGTGCGTGCAGCCGGCTCTATCGAATTATAAGACGTTGTCACGTCAAAATGCAATAATCGACCGACCAAGCAACAGAAAAAGGGTGGAATTTCTTATTTTCAGTAAGTATAAATGTAATTTTTACCTGTGTTGTGATATGAGCCAATTGAGCCTTATATACTTGAGAAATCAGCATTAAATATTGTTGTTGGGTTTAGAATAGAAAGAATAGAATAGAATATAGATTTATTTAGCACACAAAACACCGAGGGAAAGCAAAAACAAAAAAAACAGAAAAAGTAATACTAAACACAACAATAGAGACTATAAAACAAACAAACATCATAAAAGATTTAAAAAAAAGATCTATACCTACGTGTAGAGTCGATGAATGAAATTGGTCTTTCCCTAGTGCGTGGCTAAACAGGTCCAGCCTCAGCTTAATGTCGCTACCGCCTGAGGACGGAAACAACGCTGGTTTTCAGTCTGAACCTCTGGGTGACGTCACATTACAAGTCTATAGCTTACATAATCAATAATGAGTAACAAATTTTAACAAACTGGAGTTTAGGTAGGTATATAACTACAAAGATAAATTAGTGTATAAATATGTGATGTAAAAGTAGTAAAATAAGTAAAAACGTGGTTGTTACAAGTTTAAGAGAAAAACTGAATAGCATGCCTAAGTAAATAAATATAAATATACTAAATAAATATATTACGTTCTGATATGAAGCAAATAAATATAGGCGTTCAGAGATGTATGTAAATTGGGTTTTCTAGGAACTTTTTTGAGTTGATAATAGTTTTTTTTTAACTTAGATTTGAACGAATGTAATGATTTAGTAGTGCGGAGTGGCGGAGGTATATGTTTAGGTTTGCCTATGTTGTTTATTTCGCGTCGCAAATTTATAGTCGTATCAATAAATGATTCGTTATCTTTACCTGAATTCTGTTGATTTTTTATTCCTTATAAAAATTAACAGTGTATAAATTATTTTTAGGTACCTTCCTACCTACTTACAAAATAAAATAAATTCGACTCCACTAATCTCTTGTTCCGCATGCAAAAAACGTGACAGGCTCTGCGCAAACTGTCTGCGTCGAAACAAAACGTGGACACTTTTGAGTGTTATTCTTGTAAGGTTCTAGGTATCTACGGGGGAGGCCGCATACTTGATCGATGGTTAAATATTGAAATTTTTAACCCACTGATGTGCAAGGGTTAGTTCATCTAACTCTGGGCTAGTAATGTCAAAAATATGAAAAATGCGATATTATATAATATGTTAGTTAATGTTGGTTGAGTTTGTCATATCGGTTTTTTTAGTCTTGAACAATAAATGACTATGAAGAGATCATTGAATACGTTAGTTCGGACTTTTATACCCTAATAGAAGAATTGCAGAATGGTCCAATCATAATGAAAGTATCTAATCACACTAATATTATAAATGCAAAGTTTGGATGGTTTATATGTTTGTTACCTCTTCACACCACGGTTTCTGAACGGATCGGTCATGCTGAAATTTTGCATTGATGCAGCTCTAAGCCTGGAATCGAACACAGGCTTTTGATCCCATAAAACAGTTCCCATGGGATAAAAATGCCCTTAAACGTTTCCATACAAACAAAGCGTGCGAAGCCGCGGACAGAAACTACTTAAAAAATAAACCACAGTCAGTATAATGCGATCAAGAACCACATGTCATTTGAAATCTGACATAAAGGAATAGACTTATTCAAATTACTGTAGAGCGAGAGAGAGCAGTACACTTAAATCATTCAGCATTCGTCCTACTATGTTTGGCCGGATATAAAAGGAATGAATGAACATGACAATAACCTCGGGTTCGTGGACTCTGGGTTAATTTCTACTGGTGCAATATAAACTGTGAGCTAAAAATTCAAAACATTAACAGTGAGTTAGTGAGCCTCGAGTTATTATTTAACTCCAACTCTTGGCACAAGTAGGCCTAAGAAAACTAAATGACAAAACATAGCAACAAGACTGACCATGCAAAGCTGGTTCCTATATTATAATAGGGTACCTCATTAGGGTTCTCTTTTCTTAAGTGAGCCTGAGGTTTTATTGTGGACGGATGAAATCGCTATTTGATCAGGTTTATTTTTCACTAGACGATCGCTTCGCGGTTTCACCCGCGTAGTTCCCGTTCCCGTGGGAATTCCGGGATAAAATATAGCCTATGTCACTCCCTGAAAAGTAAGCTTCCTATCGGTGAAAGAATTTTTCAAATCGGACCAGTAGTTTCGGAGCCTATTCAATACAAACAAACAAACAATCAAATCTTTCCTTTTTATAATATTATCTTAGTATAGATTAGCCTAATTCGTCCCAGGCACTGACTTCTATTATACAAATACAAATCAGTGGTCCCAGGGTTAATATCAAAGACTTACAGCGACGAATTTGTAGCTCAACAGGGTTTTCATAGCACAGTTTCCACAAGTTGTTACCGTTGGGGATGAGTCATGTCATCTCCAACGCCAGAAACATATATGTGCATATAAAATAAGGTCATAATCAATCAGTAAAAATTCGCTCCTGTGTCAGGTATGGACAAAAAATTGTCCATGATGTATGTTAACGATTATTTAAGACGTAAAGGTACCTTTTCTTTTTATTTCCCCTACGTTTCCATCGCGTTGTAGCGATTAATAATCGTTAATAATATTAACATTTCAAAAAAAACTTTTGTATAGCCACCTTTTATTCAAAATTCACTCAAAACCCGATGAGTTTACGTTCTTTCGATTAGTAGTTCCTATGGCCTCCCTCCGGCTCCACCATCAACCTCCCTGGACCTGGTCATCTACTAGGACCCATCTAGGACCAAACTGCTTGGGAATATAAATCCAACGAACCCAAACTTGACGGGGTTACGTCGTTTCGATGACCACCTTCTCGTCATCCATACCGCATTGCTTGAAAACAAAAGTTTTCAATCAGTGCGTCCTAGCCCGACATGACCTACGGAACTGAGACGTGGACCACCAGTTCAAAGTCACTCAGCGAGCTATGGAAAGAGCTATGCTTGGAGTTTCGCTGAAGGATAGGATTCCGTTTTAAGGATTAGTTAAGTTAATAAATCGTGAAAGGTTTAAAAGTTTTATAAAGGGTGTCTCACGACCATGGGACATGGAGGGCGAGTACTAGAAATATTGAAGATGAAGACATAAAAATTTTTGTTTTGAAGTGACTGTAATGCTGTCGACCGCAGATGGGCATGACAGCGTTACCGGACTTTTGGCTGGCGCAGAGGGCGCCTCGCCGGTAAAACTAGGTTGGGGCAACACGCACAAGAAGCACCACTTAGGTGCGAGGTCTATCCTCGGCTTGGGCTGTTGCCAGATGCTACAAGAGGAAATGGAGGTTTCGCCTAGATGCACGAAAGCACCTATGGGCGGAACCGGGGAATTCTTCGACCCCGCATCCGACGAGGTCGGTTTTTGGTTGGGTGTGTAGTGTGCGGAAGCGAATCGGGACTTGTTGCCATCACCTCTAGGTTAGCGGCGGTGATTGAGTCAACGGGGCCACCGAGAACGTGTCTCGGTCTACGGAGGAGAGAAGCTATAAAAAGTGCTTCGTCTCCGAACTTTCAGCAGATTTCATGGTCTTCCTATAATTTAATAATAATAATAATAAATCATTTATTGCCTATAAATTACTTAACCTAAACTAGAATTAAAAACAAAAATTAAAAAACTAATCATAGGCCAAGGGAGTAGATTCAGCTTTGTGCTGAATGTAAGAAACATGCAGCGCTGATTTTAAATCTACTCCCCTCGGGTAGGTGGTCACCGAGGGGTTAAGGGATAGCGTAGCGTAATTTAATATGCAATGTTTATTGGACAGATTTGATTCTAATGATTAACTCTGCCGACAAGTACAATAAAAATACAGATTTTAGGGGGTTCGATTACCGGATAATCAGGTAATTAGTAACAAAGCTCTGTGATTGAACTTTCCTTATTTTTAAAAATAAAGGGATGTTTCTTTTCTGTAAATCTTCAATATTTCTGGTATTCTGGAGAGTATGGATGGATCCATGACCCATGTACGCTCGTGGAACACCCTGTTTAATGTAAATGTATATATTCATCGTAGTAATTTCTTTTTGGTATTCGTCGCCGCCGCCGCCTCTTCCGAATACCTTGATAGATGGCATTCCTTAAAAAAAATCTTTATAATATTTCCCTGGATTTGACGATTTCTCTGTAATAGATTCCTCTTTACAGCCCCGGTACCAGGCCTTGGTGGGCGGCAGTGAGCCATTACAGAGTTACCTCCACAAACGCTTGCCTGAAAACCTGAACAGCGAAGCTGCTCTAGGAACTGTGAGTGACGTCGCACAGTGCGTACAATGGCTGCGCTCTACTTTTCTATCCGTGAGGGCAGCAAGAGATCCTAAAAGGTACGATTACCTACCAGCACTACGCGTAAATCTTTATGAATTCTCGAAAGTACGGGCGAGTTGCTGTGCAGTAGCTTATTTTAAGGTGTCAAAAGGACTGAATGATTACGCACTCTACTGTAGGTACCTTGTGCAGTTTCGCATTTGCGGCTATGTTCACAGAATTCATGAAGATTTGCGCGATCTATAACTAGGTAGTATTAATAAGGTAAGTAAACAACTTTCAAAAAGGAACTTCTTAAGATGTTTGTTAATTTACAGGTACCTGGGGTTGCCGCCGAAAGCTCCATCGAATCAAATCTCGACTAAAATTGAAGGTAGGTTTAAATTTTAGACTTTAGTTGGGTACTAAATTTTAGCAACGCCGGTAGAATAGTTTAGGGTTCCGAAAATACCGTAATTATTGCGGTGTTTGCTTCGCTATTATTAAGTACCTATCTACCTTATTATTATGCACACAAATTTTATTACGAAGGAAGGGAAGGAGTAGGTACCTACAATATCTATAGGATGATACCACATGATACTAATATAACAGACAAAGAACAAAGGTAAAGTACCTCGAATAATAAGAAAACAATTTTCTCCTTCTGATGAACATACCCTCTTCCGTGGCAGGCGTCCAAAATTTGGACGGTTGAAATTCTCCGTTGAGTGGAAAGCGTCTATAAATTGGACGATTTTCGTCGAAATTAGGGTACGGAGATTCAACCTCGGAGCCAAGTCAATATCGTTTATTGCAAGCTACCGCGTATTGATTTGATAGTACTGTTGATAGTAGATCTTAGTTTTTATTTGCCATTTATAACTCGTACGACATAAATTCACAGAATAACTAAACTGGGTGAGACAAACAAACGTTAATAGAGGGCCGAAATTTTCAAGATCTTTCTTTAATTTAATATGCAATGTGATTTAGACAGATTGGATTAGAATCTTACAATTGACTCTACGGATCAATGCAGTGTTGTTTTTTAGATTTTAGTTGATTCAACTCTTGGGGCGCAACCCCGACCCAAATCAGCGCCACCACCTATTTTATCTCATTATTCTCTCGACCCTCGTGTGGCGGGCGGCGCGCCCCTGCGGGTCGCACTGCCGAGACTGGGCAGTGAATGCGTTAAACGAAGCAATTTTCAAAAATCCATTGCCCAGTTTGTGATACCTATCATAAGCTTTTTTTAATGCATCTTTATATGTTTTAGTTTCACATAAAAAAAATTGTTTTGAATAAAACTTTTACAGAGGCATTAAAAAAAGATTATGATAGGTATGACAAACTGGCGAATCGATTTTTGATAATTCCTTCGTTTAACAGAATAGTAAAACAAAATAGGTGGTGGCGCTGATTTGGGTCGGGGTAGCGCCTTATGGAAAGTATTTTTGTTATTAATTTATCTAAGTAAAGAAATGTTTCCATATCTTGAATATTTCGGGTGTAGTAAGTATTTTTATAAAGTACCTACCTTGGTAGTAAGAATTATTTCTTGATCCTAACTATGCCCAAACTAAGTTAAATTTAAGTACCTACTACTTATTGAAAGTAGAGTGGGTAAGTTACGTAGGACTACCTACCTACGTAAATCTTACTCTAATATAATTTGTAAGGTTAGTAGGTATATTTATTTATAACAGTAGTAACTGTATATTTACAGCTACCACGAGGTCATGGTAGGTCCGTATTTATGATAGACATAACTCATATAAAATTATCAGGTAAATCCTCATAAAAACTTAATAATTCTTGATTTATACAACTGTTAAAGTTTAGTTTTCTATATTCTTAAGATGAACGTTTAAACGTTTCCACGTTTCAGAGGATCTGTAGAGAATATTAAAATTGCTTCTTTTTTTACCATTCTAAAATTATCAAATACCTATCGATTATCGTATAATACATGTAGGATTAAGACATCTACTGTCTCTACCATCAACAACACCAGCTACTAGTTTATCCACCCTTGACTTTACTCACTTTATGTATTTACCAATTGCTCTGCTACATCCAGCACACACTTTCTTTAAGCGGATCGATGTTTCTTGTTCCTGTGTTGTCCGCAAATCTGCAGGTATATTCAGAAATTTCGATTCTGACACAGATTCGCGTGAAATTATAGTAGGCATAAATGACCACCGTTCAAGCATTATAGTTTAGGGAATTATCAATAAAACTTTCTGATAGATACCTCCAAGCTGGGTACCTAGTTCCAGTTCGCCGTCCGCTTGTGCGTCATAAATATTTTAGCGTTTTTAAATACAATACAATACAATACAAAATGCTTTATTGTACACCATAAAAATAACATTACAGGAGACATTACATAAGACAAGTACAATGGGCGGTCTTATCGCTCATAAGACAAGTACAATGGGCGGTCTTATCGCTTTAAATACTTACCTACTTTCTGCGTTCTAGGTACAAAGAATATAAATAGCGGAAAAGTAGTTCCTGTACATCGAAAAAAACATTTTATATGTCTAGCGACCTGCTTAAGGCTCTACCTCCCAGAACAGTAGCGCCGCCACATATTTTATCTTATTATTACGTCGAAGAAAGGAAATTCCAAAAATTACGTTGGGCAATTTGTGATACCTATCATAAGCATTTTTTTAACGCCTCTGTAATAGTTTTATTTTGTATAGTTTAAACAGAGATGCGAAAATAGAGTTTGGTGGCCACCAAGGGCAACATCGTATCTCTGCCTAAACTATAGAAAAAACTTGAACTTTACTTAAATCAAACTTTTTTTCACAAGATAATAAATGTAATTGAAGTGAGGCAATTAATACAGCATTTGCGATAGTTCATCCGAGTTCCGGAACATGATTGATGGATGCTCTTCGAACGCCGCACTCTCGACACATGCGATCTCTTCAGTCCTTGACGTGGTGCAAGTTAGAAGCAGATCTCCTGATTTAAATTAAACGTTACCAGAAGTAAAAAAATATATATTAAAAACAAAAAATACACAAGCTCTCATAATTAAATTCTGTGTGATTTTTCCAAAATAGCTGTATAAAATAAATTAATGTATAGTTTATACCGATCTGTCTAAACTAAATATTAAATTAATTTATTTTATGCAATGCAGCCAGCGTCTTGGGGACGCTCCCGACTGGTATTGATTGATATGGATCAGTTGAGCTACCTGTAGATTGTTTGCACTGTCAACTGTATAAACTAGTTCTAATTTATTTATATAAATTGAAGACTGTTTGCAACAGTCAGCAGTTAGCTCAATTGTTTCAATTGTAAATACTAGTATAATTTTCTTTGTGAATAAAGTCCGTACTAACCTAAAAAAGAATGAATTGAATGTAATTTTCTTTGTTATTTTTTTACATTTTGAACATTAGTAATTTTTGGAACAGGTGATTTTTAGGATTTCGAAAACCTTATGGCTTCGCTTTTTATGTCCTTTTTCAACCTTTAATATCTCAGCAACTACCGCAGCTATTAACTTAAAATTTAAAATAATAATACATTTCGTGCGTCGTACAGATAAAAAGAGTGAAATAAATGAAAAACAAAAATGATAATTTTTCATACAAATTGTGTTGTGATGTCGAAATTTTAAAAGAGACCTACAAGATCAAGTGGGGTTTTAATCAAAAGGTACTTACCGGTTTGTACATTTCAAAACAGTTTTTGAAATTTCTATTAGTAACATACTTTTTAAATATCTTGAAAAGTCGAAAAATTTACCATTACCCCCTAATCACCGAAGTATGCAGAAAGATCCATCTGAAATGTACAATCTACATTTCAAATGGATCGCTCCGCATACTACCTATTATTTTTAGGTATTCATTAAATAGCGAAGGCTCTAACCGGTACCTTTAGAACCTACATATTTATTTGTATAATTGACAAAAGTTCGAAACCCTCGGCGCGCGACATAGACTCGCACTTGACTGGCAAATGTCTGCCTGAGACGCAGGAGTTGTTCTGTGGTACCTATAACTTATCAATCTCAATACCTGTAGATTGTTTGCAACAGTCTGCAGTTATCTCAATTGTTTCAATTGTAAATACTAGTTCTAATTTATTTCTATTTTTTTTTTTTACAATAAATCAGACATTTATTCACAAAGAAAATTATTATTTGATAATTTCTATTATTTGATTGTAATATTCTTTGTGAATGATGTAAATTTATCTAAATACCTATCTATTAAAATAACAGCGTAGAGTGTTTCGCTTGACCCAGTCAACATTTCATGCCCTTTACACATATATAAAATATGTAATTCTTATACAAATGGTAGGTACAAGGTATATGATCGTGCTAAATTGTTATAAACGTAAGTAAGTAAATATCACGCCATTGGAATGGCAATGATGTTTATTCTCCCCGGTTATTGTGTAATTGCTTAGATGACCCTTCTTTCAATTACCTGAATCAATGCCATAACTCGATCCTTCAAAGTTTAAAGGTTGTCGCTTTATCTAAGTTCTTGGCTATTGAATGTCGGCGTACATTTATGTACTTAGCTTGGCATTTATGTTATGTATAGGTATTATCTATAGGGTTATTTAATCACCTTCAAGTATTAAAACATAGGCGCATACATACTGCAGGTAGTATCACCTACTTAGGTGTTAAATAATAGATTCAGGCGTTACTTTGCGGAAATCCATTGCAAAATATCAGAATGAAAGTATTTAGTAGGTACCTAATAATCCCGCGTTAAAATTAAAACGAACGTTGCGAATTGCATTTTGTTGGATCTTATCAAAGAAAGTTTAACGCTTAATTGTTACTAAATATTTTTCATCCTAATTCTTACTTGAGTGTTACTTTGAGACATACAGGGTTATTGGTAATTAGACCGGATCCTTTTAGGGGGTGATGGGGGAGGCCATTTGCAACTATTTTGACCCTATATCGTATTATGCAAAAGTTAACCATTTTTGAGATATTCGCAAATTCTTAATTTTTTGGGAAAACCCTGATTTACGTCTTCAAAATTAAATTAAAAAAAAAGTGATCATCCAATTCAAATTTTAGTGACTGATTTAGATAGCCTGAAGTCTAATTATTAATAACCACTAACACAATCGTATGAATCTGTACCCATATGGAAGCTAAAGGACATGTTTATAAAAACAAAGTTTATTTTTTTTGTAAAGTCCTTACAAAAACCCCATTTAAAAAAAAAATACTCCAGTGAATTTGGTCGGCATGTTATTTAAAAAACATCTACACATCTTTAGCTATCCAAAGAGGTATAAATCAATGCACTTTGTAACACAATTGCAAAAAATACGGGTAAATGTAATGACTTAGCTGGTGAATAAGTTTGGATACATTGCTTTACCAACATCTTTTTTGAATTATTGTTCAAAGTTTTTCAAAGTTTGATCAAGATGGAATCACAAATTACCCTAATATTTATTTTTGGTCTAGAAAAGCTGATCTTAATCCCAATAAAAAGAAAGAGCAAGGGTCGCAAAGACGATTCTCACTTAATGTATGGATGGGAATAATTGATGATAATTTAATTGGTTCCTATTGCCTAATTATTTAAATGGTGACACATACGAAGAGTTTTTAAGAAACGAAGTTTTTGGCCTTCTTATTGAGGTAGGTACCATTAGCAACACGCCAAGGTATGATTTACCAACATGATGGCTGCCCCGCTCACTACAGGACTAGTGTGCGTCAATGGTTCAATCAGCATTTTCCGAACCGATGGATTGGTAGAGGAGGTAGTATTCCATGGCCAGCAAGGAGTCCCGACCTTACCCCATGTGATTATTATGTTTGGGGTCATATGAAGAGCCTAGTCTTAACGATTTGACGTCACCTATCTCATCAGTGGATGAATTAAGACGCCGAATAATAAGAGCTGCCGAAAAAATGAAAATAAATTTGACAACAAGGGTTGTTAAAACTGAGTTACGCCATCGTATGCGGCTTTGCATACGGAATAGAGGTGGACATTTTGAAAAAGAATTGTAAATTGTAAATTAAAATTTGTAAATTGTAAATTAATAATGTAAATTGTAAATTAAATAGTAAATTGTTTTGATAGTAATAAATTTTTTGTTTGTTTTACAAAATTCATAGTTTGATTTATTGGAAGTTACTACCTGCTTATGGTTTATCCTTTTTTCTGCAATTATGTTACAAAGTGCATTGATTTATACCTCTTCGGATAGCTAAAGATGTGTAGATGTTTTTTAAATAACATGCCGATCAAATTCACTGGAGTATTTTTTTGTTAAATGGGGTTTTTGTAAGGACTTTACAAAAAAAATAAACTTTGTTTTTATAAACATGTCCTTTAGCTTCCATATGGGTACAGATTCATACGATTGTGTTAGTGGTTATTAATAATTAGACTTCAGGCTATCTAAATCAGTCACTAAAATTTGAATTGGATGATCACTTTTTTTTTATTTAATTTTGAAGACGTAAATCAGGGTTTTCCCAAAAAATTTAGAATTTGCGAATATCTCAAAAATGGTTAACTTTTGCATAATACGATATAGGGTCAAAATAGTTGCAAATGGCCTCCCCCATCACCCCCTAAAAGGATCCGGTCTAATTACCAATAACCCTGTATATTTAAAGATATTGTATAGATATTTTAATAAAGTTGACACAAAGCTTTGAAACTCAGAACTTATCTAGTTACCTAAACATTAGCATCGGTAGCTCACAAATTCTTTTCATGCAAGCTTTAGTCCAGTTGTTACAAAATTTGATATAAAGATTTATAGTTCGGTGTGTTTCTTGTATATAAAATAAATCTATGTATCCTACTAATCCTACTAATGGCGAGGGTGGTCGACTACGCCGCCCAGAACAACGCCGAACTTCTCGTTGGATGCGACGCCAACGCACACCACACAGCGTGGGGGAGCACGGACGTCAACGCTAGAGGTGAGTTACTTTATGACTTTCTTTTAGCTAACAATCTAACCACCCTTAACATAGGACGCGAACCGACCTTTGTAACCCGGGTTAGACAAGAGGTTCTGGACATAACTTTCGCTACTAACAACCTTGCCAGGCATATCAAAGACTGGCACGTTAGTAGCGAAAACTCCATGTCCGACCACAAACACATCAACTTTGAGATAAAGGCCTCCCTTGACACTCAAACCACAACTTACAGGGACCCCAGGGCAACTGCCTGGGATGTCTTCAACGACAAACTAAGGCAAACGCTCGAGGGTTGCCCAAAAAGTATAAAGACCCGCGACAGTCTTGAGATAGCGGTTGCCGTCCTTTCAAAAGGCATTTGCATGGCCTATGAGGAGAGCTGCCCGCTAAAGTCCAAGACCACGAAGCGACAAGTCACATGGTGGAACTCTACGCTAAGCAAGCTTAGAAGTAAAACCAGGAAACTTTTCAACAAGGCTAAAAGGACTCGCGTATGGGAGGCCTACCATAAAGCCTTAACGGAATATAACATAGAGATTAGGAAGGCTAAGAGGGTATCTTGGAGGAAGCTCTGCGAGGAAATCAACAGCCTACCTCAAAGTGCTAGACTTCACAAACTTCTCTCTAAAGCCAAAACTAATCAGATAGGTCTCCTCAAAAAAGGGGACGGCACTTTCACAACAAACGAAAAGGAAACCCTAGAGTTGCTGGCTTCGACCCACTTCCCTGGCTCGCAGGACAAAAGCACGCACCGACCGATACCTGCCAATCCCTTTAAGCCTCGGAACGAGGACTGGAACAGGGCGGCCAGGATTATAAGACCGAACCAGGTAAGGTGGGCCGTTAACTCTCTCAAGAAAAACAAAGCGTGTGGTGAGGATGGCATACTCCCGGTGTTCCTACAACGGGGAATCGACGTCCTCACCCCATATCTGGTAAAAATCTTCAGGGCGAGCCTCGCCTGGGGATGCGTGCCAGAACTATGGACTAATGTCAAAGTTGTCTTCATACCCAAGGCTGGAAAGAAAGACTACAGCCAGCCAAAGTCTTTCAGACCAATAAGCCTCTCCTCTTTCCTTCTCAAGACCATGGAGAAGGTGGTAGACAGACACATCAGAGACGTGGCGCTAGCCGCGTCTCCCATCCACCATAGCCAACATGCCTATCGCAAGGGCAAATCCACAGAGACGGCGCTGAGTAGCCTCATTGACAGAGTGGAGAAGGCTATGGAGGACAAGGAAATCGCACTTTGTGCTTTCCTTGACATCGAAGGGGCTTTTGATAACTCACCTACCTCTTTGCTGGTGAATGGGCTGTTAAACAAAAATGTCGACCCGACCACCACCAGATGGGTAGAGGATATGCTCACAAACAGGGGAGCAAAACTAGCCCTTCACCAATCAACCATTGAGATATCCACGGCCAGGGGCTGCCCCCAAGGCGGAGTCTTATCGCCTGTCTTATGGACCCTGGCAGTGGACCAGCTCCTGTGCAGACTGGCAGACCTCAATATCGACGCGCAAGGCTACGCAGATGACCTTGTGATAGTTGTGCGAGGATTCTGCCAGTCCACCATTTCCAACATCATGCAGCGAGCTCTCAACGCTGTCAGCGACTGGTGCAGTAGCAGCGAACTCTCAGTCAACGCTGACAAAACCGTGATTATACCCTTTACCAATAAGCGAAGGCTAGACAAGCTTGTAAAGCCTAAACTTAACGGTAAAATCATAACCTTTTCTACAGAAGTAAAATACTTGGGCGTTACCATCGACCAAAAACTGACGTGGAACACACACCTAGCCAACGTCTTGCAAAAAGCTAAGATGGCACTAGGAGCAAGCGGCAGACTAATGGGCAACAACTGGGGCGTCAACCCCAGGATTGCCCTGTGGCTGTACACTGCCATTGTGAGGCCGATTATCACTTACGCCTCCATGGTATGGTACGACAAGGCCCTCCAGTCGACCGCAACCAACAAACTAAACAGCCTACAAAGGACTGCCTGTCTTATGGCCACGGGAGCCATGTCCACCTCCCCCGGACTGGCACTAAATGCATTGCTGGGACTGCCTCCGCTCAGCTTGTATATACATAAGGAGGCAAAGACCAGCATGTATAGGGCCAGCATACTGGGTAGAAGGAACTGGCTCTCCCAGAAACTGAGATCTCTACAAGACTCAACTCTGGAATCGCCCATTTTGAGCATGACAACTGATGTCAGGCTCCCACGACATGTGTTTGAAAAACACTACACAGTGGAACTTCCTTCCAGAGAAGACTGGCTTAACAGCGAGCCACTCTGCAAGGACGGGTGCCTAATCTGGTACACGGATGGTTCCAAAATGGGACTGGATGTAGGCTGTGGAGTGTATGGAGAGCGACCCAGGTTTGGCAAAAGCATTAACCTGGGTAACCACGCCTCCATCTTCCAAGCAGAGGTATTCGCCATTCTAGAATGTGCCGATATAAATCTGGGAAAGCGCTACACCAATCAAACTATCTACATCAACTCTGACAGCCAGGCGGCCCTCCTAGCACTGGATTCGAAGGTTATCACGTCCAGGCTAGTCGAGGACTGTCTGTCACGCCTAAACGCGCTGGGCTCGAACAACAGAGTCGTCCTAAGATGGGTACCGGGGCACGCGGGAGTCAACGGCAACGAGTGTGCCGACGAACTCGCGCGTTCCGGGGCCAAGGGGACTCAGCTGGGCCCCGAGCCGTTCTGTGGCATACCGAAAAGCCTGGCTCTCAGAACTCTCTTGGATTCCTGCTACGAGGAATCTTCCAAGCTCTGGAGGATTTCCTCGGGTATGAGCCACTCAAAGTCATTGATAAAAGCCTTCGATAAGCGGTGCACCAGCCGAATCCTAGCGCTAAGCAGAGGCAACCTTCGCATCATGACAAGAGCCCTAACTGGACACTGTCGCCTCAACAAGCACATGTTCAAATTAGGGCTAAGCGACACACAATCCTGCAGGTTCTGTGAGGAGGTGGAGGAAACGCCTCTACATCTTCTAGGAGAGTGCGGAGCACTGATGCAAAAACGTAGCATCCATCTGGGCAAGCACCTGCTTAGTCCAGACGAGCTAAAAGACTCCACCCCGAAGAAAATCCTACAGTTCCTAGCAGCTGCAAGGGTTAGCGGCGAACTGTGAACGCCGCTGCTTCGAGGTTGAACACACAAAGTGGCGATCACAATAGGCCTGTCATGGCCGCAGTGATACGAAAGCCACCAAAAGCAAATAAAAAAAAAAAAAAATCCTACTAATGTTCTAAAGCCGAAAGTTTGTAAAATCTGATTTTTTGTTACCTAGGATAGTATAGTATTATAATATCTGTGCCTAGGATCACCAAAACTACTGAACAGATCAAGATGAAATTTGGCGTACATGTAGAGCAAAGCCCAACTTAGTTAATAGGCTATTAAATTAATTATGGCGAATAGTAGGGTGGATAGTGGCGCCACTACATATATAATTTTATAATTACGTTATACAAAGGAATTATCAAAAAATCGGACCGCGCGTAGACGATATCTATCATAAGCTTTTTTAAATGTATCTTTAATAGTTTTGTACTTTATTATTTAGGCAGATACTTGTTTCAAGACTTTAGTTCCTATTGGTGGCCACCAAGCTCTCCAAACAAGGTTTTTGATTGAATAACACAAAACAAAACTATTACAGATACATTAAATAAAAGCTTATGATAGGTATAGTCTACGCGCGGTCCGATTTTTTGATAATTCCTTTGTATAACGTAATTATAAAATTAAATATGTAGTGGCGCCACTATCCACCCTACTATTAAATTAGCTATTATATCGAAAATACGCGTGCGAAGCCGCGGGCAGAAGCTAGTAAAATTTTAAAGCCGAAAGTTTGTGAAATGTGAATTTTTGTTAGGTAGGTACCTACTTGTCTTCAAAACTACTGAACAGATCATGATGAAATTTGGCGTAGGTACATTTAGAACATAGCTTAACTTAGATAATAGGCTACTTATTTTACCGAAAATACGCGTGCGAAACCACGGGCAGAAGCTAGTGTAGTATATTGTATAAAGTAAATCAGTTATCTAGACCCCATAACACAAGCACTAAGCTAGCCTCAAGTTAATAAGTCTTAATAACTTGGGGCTAGCTAGATGATGCTGTGTGAATTGTCCCTTCCAAGGACCGAACTTTAGTTAGTAGCTAGCTAGGCAGTGAATACCTTCGATTTGCTTCTGCACTTTTAAAAGTGTAAAGACGATGTTTTTGGGGTAACATTATGTAGGATATTTTATAAAGAGTCGATATTTTAACTACCCGCATTGCCTTTATTAACTTTTTTGACTTTATTGCCTTTATTAACTTTTTCAAAATCAGGAGCGGCGTACCTACATAATGTTTTTTTTTATGTTTCTCTTTTGTGTGGTGAACAATAACGTATAATCTATCTTTATTTTCAGAGCTGTGTGTGAAGGCAATGAACGGTTTAGCCACTGCCGGTCTCATAACGATGGATGATGCTTGCTGCATAGAGTCGACTGAAGCAGGACGTCTCATGTCTATTTACTATTTAGATTTAGAAACCATGAAGCACATTATGAAGGTAATTTGATTAAGTAAGGTGCTTCTTACCTAGGTTAGGTAAGTATAATAATAAATAATCGACAAACTTCTTGTCCTCTGGTGAACCACGTGACAAAGTTGCACAGAACGCAATTCTTAAGCCAAATCGGTTATATGGCGGTTACCTTCTGCAGAGGGATATTTTGATTCGTCGGAAAGGCCCCCGGATTCGATATCGGAAGCTTTTTACGAAGAAACACGTTTCCGATATCGAATCCGACGGCCTTTCCGACAAATTAAAATACCCCTGCTGGACAGTCGTGTGAGTGGTTGTCGTTTTTGTTCTAAACAATGAAAGAGCGATATACGAAGCTGTACCTATCTCTTTCGCCTGCTGAGTTGTCAGCGGCATATGAATTTACATGCGTGAGTGAGTGTACCTGCGCAAACTTTACACTCTCGCTGCCCGTTACCGGACAAGTTATTTAGCGCCAACTAGGTATAAGTACTAGTAAAGAAATCTATTTTACCGTCGCCAGTTTTATTTGAATTATTTAATAAAGTACTACTAATATAAGGTACTATGTATTATTTGAAAATATAGGTATGTAGTTGTATGTAGGTAATTTAATTTTATCTTACTCAAACATGCTAATGTGTTGATGACATGGTAAACAAGTAGGTAGGTAATAACCACATACGATATTTTAGTTATTCTGTTTATGTGAACGAAGCGTAGGAACACTAACATTATGTATAATGTTAAATTTATACGATCTACCTGGCCAGATATAACGCTAGGCAGTTAATATACTAGGTACTTGGAATTTGTCTTTGACATCAAAACGAATTGAATTTACTTTAAGATTCAAGAAAAGAGGATTGCGTAGTTAACCTTCCTAAAGTCAAATAGGTAGGTAGTCATACAAACAAAACTCTTTTCACAGATCGACGGCTCAGAATCTCTAGAACGTCTCCTTTGGATAGTTTGCGAGTGTCACGAATTAGCTGACATGCACTTGCGTATGGACGAACGAAGGTGTCTGAATACATTGAACCGAAACAATACAGGTTCAACAATACGGTTTCCAATGAAGGGCAAGATAACCACAAGGCAGATGAAACTTAACTGGTAAGAAATGAAACATGAGATCATCAGGTGTGTGAACGAACAATATGAGGGGTCCTAACATAGACCCTTGCGAAACACCCATTAAGTAATAGGTAATTAATGTAATTATTAATCGGACGAATAAAAAAAAAATTGGCGAATATTATTGTGTGTGATACTTTAATGCTAAACCGTTCCCTTCTTGCTCACAGAAGCTAAAATGTGACAGTAGGTTTCATTTTATATGTAGAACAATCATCGAATGTGAAATGTAATTATTAAAATTGTCACTAAAATTTAATAGAAAAAAGATCGCTCAAGAATTATTATACCTACTGATCGTATTGAATACTTACTTATCTAACTAGTAACTCAAATTTGTTTTTTCAAGTCGCCATTTTAAACATTTTTATTCGTTCACTGCTTGTATTTTAGTAAAGCACTCGCTTTCAATATTTTTGACATCTTTAATTTGAATTTATTTTCGCGTGTAAATACTACCCCGACATAACCACATATAAAACTATCTAAGAAATATAATATCCTCCATTTAACCGCGGGGGCGACGATGCTCGGAAGGGCATAGAGCCCATAGTAACCATTGATTAGTAAAAATTAAACAACAACCTACATACGGGTTGTTGTTTAATTTTTTGTTATTTAATACGTATGTATTTTCGTATGTATTATATTTTTTGTCTCGATCGAAGATTGTTTAAAATTTTGTTATGTTTAACTGCTGCCTAACATGTAATTCCATTATTTGTTGTGTGCATGTATATACTATAGGTTACGTTTCAAGCCAGATCAGATTTAATATTTTTAGGGTGCCGTACCTCAAAAGGAAGAAAGGCACCCTTATAAGATCACTTTGTTGTCCGTCTGTCTGTCTGTCCGTCTGTCAACCCTCTTTTCTCAGAAACGCGTGGACGTATCGAGTTGAAATTAACGTCAAATACTCAAGTCCGTAACCTCTTGAAGCCGCGATATAAATAAAACTTCTAAGTCAATGACCATAGGTTTCTAATGTAATGATATATATTTTTTTAAGTGTAATCCAAGCCAGTCTTGGCTGCCTTACCATTCCTGATCCCTCCCTCAACCAAGAAGCGACGAAGATTATGAGAGTTGCTGATAGAGTTTGTAAATGTAAGTCTTTTTAATAATATCCACTTGAATAAAGATCTACACATACACCCTATTTTGTATTGGATAATATTTTTTTTTATTTTTTATTTATTTGTGATACACAGGCAGCTGTTAAGCTGATATGTGTATATCTGAGTCTTTGTCAATGCACTTTAAATATTTGTCCAGTCTATTTTTGAAAGAGTTCACTGAGGGGGCACTGATCACTGATTCTGGTAACCGGTTCCAAGTTTTCACTATGCGATTCGGCAGTATGTGCTCTCTGGGTTTGCTGGTACTTGGCCCGCGTTGCAGCTTCAGCGAGTGTCCTCTCAGGTTTGTGTTTTTGTTCATAGTATACAGTCTTTGATAAATTTGGTATACTATATCTGTTGGTGAGGATTTTGAAGGTCTCTATAAGGTCTCCGCGCTCTCTACGTTTCTGAAGGGTGGTTAGCCCTAGTTCTTGCAATCGCTCTTCATATGGAAGTTCTTTAAGACTAGGGACCATTTTTGTTGCCCTCTAATGGAGAACCTTTATCCACAAAATGTTAATACTTGATGATGTATGTAACTAAATATTAATATTATTAATAACTAGCTTCTGCTCGCGGCTTCGCACGCGTTTTTCGGGTATAAAAAGTATGCTTATGTCCTTCCCCGGGATATAATCTTTCCCCTTGTCATAGCAGACAGGCAGAATTTCTTTCGCATTTATAATATTTTTATTTTTATTTATTCGGGGTAACAAACAATTACACTTTTAGCCTAATTAAACATAAATAATCGAAGTGTTATTCTATAAGTGCAATCAACACCGTCACCCTCTTGTAGATATATAAAAATTAACAAAACAATATAATATAAATGTGGTTTTTCACTAAGTACAATCCCCGCGTTGGAAAAAGCTAGCTTCGGCCCGCGGCTTCGCACGCGAATTTTCGGTACAATAAGTAGCCTATTATCTTATTTAGGCTTAGTTTTAAACGTACCTACGCCAAATTTCATTTTGATCTGTTCAGTAGTTTTGGAGATCCTAGGTAACAAAAATTCAGATTTCACAAACTTTCGGCTTTATAATATTAGTAGGAAGTAGGATGTTACACGCAATTTAATTACTTGTAGTTACTAGGTCTTTTCTGCTATTTAAAAATATATTATAGGTACCTATGGACTATAATGACAGAATTTAAAATCTGTAAGTATTCAAAATGTTTATTTTAGACATAGAATAGAATAGAAGATCAGAAATTACTTATCACTAATAAAATTTAACTTAGTTAAACACCAAACGGCTCAGCTCAGCTTAGTGCTGCTATGGCACAAGGGCCATAGCAGCGCTGGTTTTCAGCGGTGCCGGGTGATAAGTGCAGCGCTACTCGCTACACCAATCTTACAAACATAGCTCATAAATACCTTATCTCTAATAAAATTTTAATTAAAGATAATAATAATACTAAATTACACATTTATGCAAAAGTTAGTCAATAGATTTCTATGTATAAGAGATAAATAAAATAACCTACATTCAGTGTTCTAAATATTAATTTTGGTGGGTGGGTGGCAAAGTACCTACCATTAAATCCTCAGAACAGAGACAAAAATCTACCTAATGTATAAAATCGAAGTTAGTTTAATCATTGGTTCATGAAAATGGTTTAGGATGTGCGGCAAATTACTTTTCCTAATTTTAATCTCTCGCCATTAACTTGATTTTCAGGTCTTGTTGCTTACGTGACCCGACCGGCACTGATATCCCAACAACCCAAGTTCTACTCAGCCGTGCTAAACAGTATTATCCTAGGCAAATGCATAGTAGCGACTCTTTGGGAGAACTCCCCGTATGTGTGCAAACAGTTGCGGGGGATTGGACCTACGTTCAGCACACTGCTTGCTACTGCAGGGAAGAGTAATTTTATGCTGTTGGAGGAAAGTCATCCCAGGGATTTGGAAAGGGTATTTATATAAAGACAATTAACAGTTAGCATGACTATATAAAGACAATTAACAGTGAAGATTAGAAATGTTAGCTAAGTTAGTAGAGCATAGGATGTTACTTTCTTATGACATGTCATGTCATGAGTGAGTATCATTAGGATCAAGACTGATCTCAAATAACTAGAAAATAAGAAACAAACTAACTTTCAGAATTCAAGGATGAGAAACGAAACAATTATTATCACTTTTAGCTTGTGATGCGAAAAATATACTTACTTACTGCGAAACAGCGCTACACCACTAATACGACGATTTTTGATAATGTACCTACGTATGTGCATTTTTTTTCAGATAATGAACAAAGGTCCCCCAGCTGGTAACATAATCCGCAAACAAATAAGTCTGTTACCTAAATACCAGCTCACAGCTACTCCCGTTGACGAAAAAGTTGTTACTATAGAACTGAAACTACTGAATCACCACGACTTAGCTGAGAATATGGGGAACTTAACTGCGGGACCCACTCACAAAAGCTATATCATTATTGGTGATTCCGAGAATACTCTATTGCTGCTTTCTTTGTTCAAGTTAGTAATAGTTGCTATTCATTAGCAGAAATTTCAAATTAGCCATGTTTATAATAACAGTCCCAACCTACCTACTTATAATAACTTATAATATATTATTAAACTTATATTATAGTAATCAACTTTTTTAGGGAAACAGAACTGATCAGTGTCTATGACGGAGTAATTACATTCCAAGTAACTAGAAAATACGGATTCGAACACAAAATATACGCCCACTGTGTCAGTTCAACTATTGGTATGGATTCATTATAACATTGGTTTTTGATAAATATTTGACGGCATGTGGTTTCATAGACTTTTATTTCAGCCGGTATAGACGTAAACTGCGAATTTTTGTTCAAAGATATTGAGCCTCTTATTCATCAACAACCAAACTTTAGCGAGGATATCATCGTACACAATACACCAAAGAGACAAACCACAATAACTGACACATTCCGAGAGCGTAAGAGAAAGAATACAGATAATGAAATAACTCGCTCAAAAGAGAAGAAAAAAAGAGAAAACTCTATGTTTGAGAAATTTAAAAACCTTAAACAATCTTTTGGTAAAACATCCAAGGTATTAAAGGACGACTTAGAAAAATCATCAGTTATGTCGAAAAAAATATTACACGACCTCACTCACCTGGAACATCCGGTGAGACAGAATATTGTTACGAGTGAAAACATTACTTCAGTAGAAAATTATGACAAGGGCTATCAATCGTTAAAAAGTACCTTCTTTGAAGAACCTCCGACGTATGAGATACATGACGATGACTTAACGAATGATTTTATTGATGACGACAAAATAAACAATATTTTATGCGAAATAGAGTGCGAAATATCGAAAGAAAGTAAAAAAATCATACCAGATAAAACCAAAATATTAAATCAACAAAATGACTCTACACAGAAACCAATTGCTTCAAAACCGGTTTGTACTATGTCTATTTTAAATAGAAATACTTATCTTAATGCAGATAGCCACAATACTGTAAATTACAACACTAAGCGCATAAAAAACATTCCGAAAAAATCGAATTTCAACTTTATCGATGAATTAGAAAAGAATGGAGATCAAAGTAAAAGTGAGGAGTCAGAAATTAAAGAGCAAAATGGTTTCTCGGACGCCATTGGAAAACATATGGAGAAATATCTCTTGAAAGCAAAGTCCAATGTAAAGACTTCAGATAGAGTGTTAAAAGATCTTTTATACGACGAGCCTATACCAAAAGAAGACACCAAAGAAATGGATTCAATTGTTATAGTAGAGGATTCAGTAACAGAGAAAGATGCCACACTGGATCATAATCTGCAGCTGGAACTTATAGATGATGAAACTGAAAACTCATTTATCCACAAGAACGAAGTATCAGAGATGAATCAAATAATGAAGAGCATTGACCTAACCATTAATGACGAGATTATTCACTGTCACACACAAGAATTTTACGAACAGGAACTACCTGCTGTGGATCTAGGCAAGAAAAAAAATGTAGCAGAAAAAACAGATGATAGCAATACAGAAAAAATTAATGCGTACAAAGAAGAGAACAACTGTGAAGTTAACAGTCAACTGATAGAATTACATAATGAGGCAGTATCAGTGTTAATACCAACGTCGAACAATACTGAACGTATTCATGACCAACTGAATTATGAACCAAAAACGAAAAAACCGAAACTACTTTCAGAAATCTGTAAAACCTCGCTAGTTCTTTGGGTTGAACCACGTATTGATGTTATTAACAAAAATCACTCAACCAAAGAAAACGATAGCGTTATTGCTTTTGAAAATATTGAATCCTTGTCTTTATCATTAGAAGAATACCATGAAAATACAAATATTGAGCGCTCTAAAGTTCTGGAACCCAGTGGCAGTGAAAATTGTGTAGCTGGTATTGAAATCCCACCAAAAGTAAACGTCATCGCACCGATGCCTCCTACTTCACAACTGAATAAGACACAAGAATTTCCATTGCTAGAGTTATGGAAAAACTATATCAAAGAACTAAAACCTTTAGAGATAAATGGAGAGAACAAGAACAAAAGTAATGATAATGCATTAGATAATGCGAATACTTCTACAGAACTAAAAATACTATCGAATTCGTTAAAAAATTCAAACCAGCTTCTTGAAGTTAAAGAGAACGTAAGATTAACAGCTATACATTCAAATAAAAAAGGCATTTTTACTACGCCTTTCAAACACAATAACACTGGGACTGTTGAAAACCTCGAACCTTCCAGTCAACTAGACAGCAAAAATAAAGAAACAGCTTTGTTTGCAATAAAAAATAATCAAATCGATATACAATCTGAAATGGAAAATTCAACAAATGGAAACTTTATGCAAGTTGCAAAACTTTTAGTTCCAACGCCCACTTCTGATTCTCTATTGCCTAATGAATTAACTTCGGCGACCGGAAGTAACAGATACATTGCAGGCAATTCAGAAACTAACAGAAGCAAAGATAATATTGAAATCACCACATGCAACGATATCTCAAGTTTGGACTGTCAACCTTTACATACCCCCCAACAGAAAAGTAGTAAACTGCATAGTGTTGCATCAACTGTGAACCATCTCATACATTCAGATAAACAACTAAATCTTCCAAAGTTGACAACAATAAATGACCAACAAAGTAAAACCGAAAATCTTTCAAGTTATCCAGAATATCTACTACAATTTGCGCAGCAAAACTGTGATGATAATATGCCAAGGACGTCTAAAATACTCGAAAAACAACAAGCTGTCGAAAATGAAACATTTAACGAGTGGGACGACAACGTTACAATAAACAAAAACAAAAACAAAAATACTACCATTTGTGCTTTAAATGATCAGATATCCAGTCAAAAAAATAATGAGCATTATTCGAAAGATAATTGTCAAAAACACTACATCAACCAATACTCATTCTCAACTAATCAAATCGGAGTATCAACACAAGAAACAGCTGACCACGTTGTGCGAGTCATAAGAAAATTAAGAATTGATTTAGTTGTAACTGAAATAATTTCTGAAGCAGTGAAAAAGACAAAACTTCTAGATGACAATACGAAACTTGCAACCGTCCCAAATGTTGAGACCTTCAATGTAAGAGAAACAAAACCAGACTACGATTCAACAATAGGAGAAACAGAAAGACCATTTGTTAAGAAATGTAACCACATAAAATACCTAAATAAAGGGAGCAAAGATGACGCTGGCGAAGAAAGCAAAACAGACGGAAACGAGAATGAACAAGACTGTAATATATCTTTATCGGTAGCAGAAAATAAACTATTAGAAAAAGAAACTATAAAAGAAATACAGAATAGGAAGGACGATAGTCTTATTGAAGAAGACAACATTGAGAAAACTATGTTTAGTAAACATAAAATGGACGATATCCGACTCGAAAAAAAAACTAACAGCGTAGAGAGTATTTTACAAAAGTACAGTGATTTAATGAGGTAAGCCTTGGTCACTCTGATATAAATTTCATTAAAAATTTGCTGTAGAATTTGTAGAGAAATCTGATCGTGATCATGATCATGCCTTTCTATTTTATTTCAGACTAAGAAATTCGGAAACCATTGACTGTTCTCAGTCTGTTATGAAAGAAAATTGTTTAGCGAGTATAAAAAAAGATAAACCAAATAGACCTTTTAGGATTTCGGATGTACATCGGCTCAGCCCCAGTCCATTGCCGGAAGTGGTGATAGAGAAGCCCAAAGCTATAAATGTTACAGAATGTTTCAATCAATTGAATCCTCTCGACAAACAAGCTAAATTAGAGGAAAATAAGCACTTTAATGTTTGTGAGACACTTCCTACGCAAAAAATGCTTGAACAAGAATACATTGGCTCTAAAGAACTAACGGGTCAAAGTGCAATTGACAAACTTGAAGACCTTCCAGATTTTAACCAACCATACATTGACTATTTGGAAGAAAAGGACATAGTCTCAGACATGGATCAAAGCATGTTTAATCCCAAAGCGCTCCTGCAATGTTTTAGAAAAGATACCCCTGAAGATGAAGCTTTTATACCTGAATACTTTATCCCTCCTCCACCAGAGTTCAGCGATCATTTGAATGAACCAAATACGACTCATATATCCCTTCCAACAGATTGCTATGAGCCAGTGACGTGGGAAGAAACCGTATCCCATCAAGAAATACCCAACACAAGTATTTTTCAGGACTCGCAAGCTGAATTGACACCGTCAAAAGAAATAGAGACATGGAATTTGTCTCAAGATGAGGGGTGGCAAATTCATGCTTTCCCTGGTGCGAGTCCATATTCATTCACAATGATGCGTAAGCAAAAAAAGCAAAGTGTAAAATCGCCATCGAAATCAGTGGAAACCTGGAGTTTGTCTCAAGAGGACAAAGAGCAAGGCAAAATGTATGGTACACCTGGTTTAAACCCTTACTCTTTTACAATAATGCGTAAGAATGAATATGATGGCAAGAGAATACCCGAAAAAAATGAAGAGCAAACTCGGACTCAACCAAGAAACAATAAATTAAAAGCCTTCAAGTTCATTCGTAGAAATAAGTACAACATATAACTTACCTATGTTATGATCATTAAAAAGATATTTTTATGATTACCTACGATTTTTGTCTTTCAGCAAGTTTTAGTTAGGTAGGTAGTAGGTACCAGTAATATTCTGCAAGAAGCTCATTACTTTCTATTATCCATTGCCGGGATTTTAGCTAAACAGCTGTCCCAATCTGTTTTAGCAAATAATAAATTCCTGTAGTTAGAAAAAAACTTAACTATACACAAGCCAAACTCGATGTAGAATGTTTATAAACAAACCGCTCATACTTAACCTAAAATTCAATGTTTCCGCGTCTTTTTATACGCAATTACATTTATACTTGTTGATTTCAGAATCTTCCTTCAATAAATATTACTTATATCTGAAACTCGACGCCAAGCAAGTGAGTTTTGTTTGTTTAGAAACATTTTGCCGAGTTTGGCTAGTGTATAGCTGCTGCCCGCGGCTTCGCACTCTTCCGGGATAAAAAGTTGCCTATGTCCTTTTCCTGGATAACATCTTCCTTCCGGTCATATTTCATAAAGATCCGTTTAGGCGTGAAAGAGTAAGACAGACAGAATACCTATCTGTAGTATGGATGTATAAACCTACATACAACAGGTCATGTCAATGATTGAATAGTCAGGACAATACTTTCAAGTTATTTTCACCACTCAGTAATGAAAAACTAAATGCTATAATACAAACGTCTTTCAAACTATGAACGGACGAATTTTCTATGAAGTTTAAATTGTTCTTAATTTAAATTACTTTAATCACAGATAATAAAATACTATCATCATCATCATATCAGCCCTTGTCGACCCACTGCTGGGCATAGGCCTCTCTATGTTTATGCCATTCACCCCGATGCGCGATGTTGTGCTAATCTGGGCCAGGTGTAGCCTACGGTTTTGCGTATGTCATCGACACATCGCGAAAAAAAAAAGCACTGACTGAGTGGTGGCCAAGAGACTGTTGTAGGAGTAGAGGGCGTCCACCGGCGCAATGGGTCGATGACAAAATACTATACTAGTACTTTAATCAACAAGTTGCATAATATTATTTTCAACACACTTGCTCATAAAGTGGCTCTATGGTCATCGCAATTAGGCACAGAATGACACCCATAATCAAACTGTGACTTTTTCATTGCTATAACTCACTAGTGAGTTATAGATTTTTTTAAATTTTATTGGTTTAGTTGCTTTGTTCTTAAAAAAGTTTTTATTCAAGAAAAAGATCGTGTTCAATAGAACAAATAAATTAATGTTCCTATTGCTAGCTCATTTCATGCAACTTCTTATTTAAATAGATAATTTTAACTCGTACGTGTTTAATAAATAAAACTTTCACTCAAATGTAATTTTTGTTTTCTCTGTAATAAAAGAAAACTTTAAATTCCCCATTTTGTACGTGGCAGAATAGGCGCAAACCCTATGCGCGGAAAATAAAAAGAAAACCTCATCCCTTTAGTCTGTGGTCGATCGCAATGAGTTTTTATTGTTATTTTATTCACAAGTGTGTTGAAAAACGTCGTATGATACACGTGTGTATTGATGATTACCGTTCTCGGCTCTCTTAAGACCCTCGCCTACGGCTCGGGTCTCAATGGCGCCTCGGCGGTAATCACCAATGTTACACACTAGTACCATAATGTACTATTATTCCATATGTGAGAGCAAAATCACTATTTTCATGCCAGAGTGGTAAAGTGTGAATGGTGCTCAGAACCTCGCTCTTCAAAAAAGTGTGAAGAGGAGACAGACAGAGTTACTTTCGCATTTACGCACCTAGCAGGATGCTTAGGTTCTTGCTGTCATAGTGAGTGTACGTTTTGCACGAACGCGATTATTAGAAACTTAGATTTTTGGTTATCGAGTACCTAGGCCCCAAGAGGAAGGGCTGCAGCTTTCTTCTGTGTATTTCAACATGTTTACTGCGATCAACAATCTACCTGCCAGGCGTGGTGATCAGGGAGAAACCATTCAGCAGTGGATGTGCAAGTGCTGATAGGTACAATACAATAAAAATAGTGTCTACAATGCACCATCCACAACGTAATAAATTTGCTTTTTAAATTTGAACGGCGCTTCAAACTAAAAAAAATCTCGCAGCAACTGCAGGCGCTTTCAACTGGCGCGACGTCATCAAAGTCGACTTAAATAACGCACCGTTCCAATCCTCATATGGGTGAGCTGAGCACGCGGTTTGGTACCTATAGCTCGAATCAAAATCGCTCTTAACTCAAAATGGCACTTAACTCTCGCGCGGCGTAAGCTAGCGCGCTGTTTTCACACTCGAGGTTTTGAAGAGCGAGCTTCTGAGAACTATTCGTGATAACAATATTCTAGTGTGAAAAGATTCTTTGTTTATCCTATAGAGAGGATTATTAACTCCTGGATAACAGCAGGCCTTCCTGACGGATTTCGCATTTTATCTATACTAATATTATAAAGAGGAAAGATTTGTATTTTTGTATGTTTGTTACGAATAAACTCAAAAACTACTGGACAGATTTCAAAAATTCTTTCACCATTAGAATGCTACATTATTCCTGAGTAACATAGGCTATATTTATTTCTCGAAAAAATTAGGGATCCCTACTAAAACTTCCAAGGTGTAAAAAAATTGGTTGTCTGTAAAGTCGGTTTACTGACGATAGTTGAACGTGACAACGTAGACGCATCGCTCACTCAAGTAGGAGAGAGACGGATGTCGAGCGCTCTCGCTTGCACTTCAAGCCTTACATGGAACGCCTCAGAGCGAGGTAACGCCGCATGACGTCATGTTTTTTCGTGCGTGCAGCCGGCTCTATCAACTTATAAGACGTTGTCACGTCAAAAATTAGCCAAAAATGATGATAGAACAAAAAAAATTTCTACAATATTAAAGACTGTATAAATATCTACAAAAAACTTTACAATACCATATGTCCAACTATTGTAGTTATGTCTATTTTTATAACTATTTTCTTACTTTTTAAAAGTTGATAGAAATATGACCAAAGTCTGACCATGTTATCCATGCCTCTGTATTAATCCTTATCCAAATAAATCATTTCATAATTACGACTGGTTCAATACCTCTAGATTACTTTTTGAATTATTCACATCAGACATTCCATTCAAAAGATATTACGAATTTAATAATGTCAATCTAAACAAAATACTAGTAGAAAAATAAATGACGCAGCGAGGGAGGTAGGTAAAAATAATTAATGTTCTCCTAGCCGAATTTCGACCACGGCGGCCAATCTCATCGGAGACTAGCCAGATGCGCAGGACATATTATAGTGCACAAGTGTGTGCGCTGGTGTGTGGTGCCGGCTTAGAATTTGCACAACCCCAACTCTTCCCGCGAAGCGACTAAGGGATATTCACCGGGGGCGGGCACGACCGGGGAGAGGTCAAACGCAGGACCAACGGCTTGATGTGCTTGCTGAGGCACTCCCCCGTGCCTCGGAAGCACGTTAAGCCATCTAACACCGCCAATTTCCTTACTCCGGGCTGCTACAGTGAGAATATTTCTTGCTAGAAAATACCCAATAATAACACAAATCTTGGGCCGACCCGGGATTTGAACCCGGGACCACATTATCAGCGGTTGAACACGCGACCGCTATACCAACGGGGCAGTCGGATAAAAGTATAAAATGTCCTGCCCCAGAAATATTAGAAACCTACGTTTATCCCAATTTTTTTAAAAATTAGTGTCCGCCCGTGCGTAGCCGGGACGGGCCGCTAGTTCAATAATAAGATAAGGTAATAGGTAAGTAATTTTTCTAATTGAAAATAAAGACTAACGGAAGTAAGCAACACCAATTTATTATATGAAGTTAAGAGCAGAAACAATGCATAGCAAAAAAACAATACTTTCTTATTTTATAGATTATGTATTTAAATGGAGGCGAGTGTAAAAAATAATTTTATGTTAGTGACAATATACTATGATTAATATCTATTATTCTTGAGAATAATCACAAGAACAAGTAAAACCAAGACTCACTAAACACAAAATAAAGTTGAAAACAATGTCCCATGTTTAGAGACTTTATTTAGTTGGTCTTGGTTGAACAGAACTCCAGTCCTTTACTCAAGTAGTCTTTTCTAACTTGAACAGTGCGATGTTTTAAAATAGGGCAGGTTGAACTCACACCATTCAATTTAAAAGAAACTTGGTGTGTGCAGGATCCTCGTCATTGCCTAATAGGCGCGCACGCGCAAGCATCGACGACGACACTGTACTAGTAAAAACGTTACAACCTCTATACTTTGCATTAAAATAATGCCCATTTTCACAGGCAAGGGATCCTAACTTCGCGACCACCAATTCCAGTGATATATTTATCCTAGCTCAAAGATCTCAGCTTCCCTGCAAAGTTCACCATCTTGTACGCAAAAGAAAACCTAGGTATCACTGGTACAAAAATAAATAACAATCTACAATCCTGCCTCTTACAATCCACATCATCCTCATGTTTCCAACCCTTGCACTTTGTAAAAAGTTCTTTCTATGTTCAAGTGAGTCGACCGCGACTTTGGAGCTTGTTACAAAGCAAAGGTCGGGCAGTTCGTCAACAAGACAATACTAGCCAAGAATATTTTTTCCGTTTAATGCTCAGCATGTTAAAAACTTCATTTATAACACACACACCACTTAGGTAACTAAATTTATCAAACAAGTTGTTACATTATATGCCTGTTTAAAAATAATAAAATGACCGGCTATGCCATGATTACAATACATGTAGTACATTAAAAGCTTAGACTTGATTTCATTTAATTAGATAAAATAGATATAATTTTATCATCGTTAAATATGATTGCAAAACATGCCTAGATAATGCTGAATATTAAACTGGAAATATAGTCCACACATTTTTTTTTATTTTTTGTTTTATATATTTTTTTGTTTTTTTCTATATTTTATTCAGTAATTTCCACGCTGGGAAAATTACACTAATTCTATGCAAAGTATAGCTTGTATTATTTTATATGACCACTCCATACTTTGTTTCTTTTATTTTTACGGGCTATGCAAATTTATGCTCGCACATTGGCAGTAATAGTACAAGTGAAGAGTCACTTGCTAATGTTAAAGAAACTAACACTGAAGACTTAAGTCAAATAAAGAAGGAAGAAATTCTAATTAGAAGTGTTCCAAACACTCAAAATAAAAATAATCACAAGTAAGATACTGCAAATATGCCAGTTATAAAGCATAGCCCGAAGTGCTGCTGGCACACAGGCAAAATGCCATTTCAAATGGGTAGTGGCGATAAAGATAAGTTTTGGCTCAAGACCTGGCGACATCAAAAGCTAACAGCGAGAGATTTTTACGATTGCTTTTTAGCACGTCATGTCACCTGATGTCGCGAGATGGTGAGTTACTCACTTCTTGGTCATGATCTTGAGGTACTCAAGTGCATTCTGAGCAGCAGAGGACTGGGCTTCCGTGCTGGATGGCCCAGCTCCCTGGCACACAGCCACTGGCAGTGTAGATAGCTGCACAAGGCACTGGCACATGCCTGTCATGGAGCGCTCTTCAATGTCCACGTAAGTCACTTCAAATGCCTGCTCTGTAGCAATCTCTTGCAAGAACTGCACAAAGTTAAAGTCCTTGTTGTTCAGCGGAGTAGACTGAAAAGAGTTAATTGGATATGAGTCACTTGAAACAACAGAATGTCTAAAGTTATAAAGCAATTTCCTATGCCCCATGAACAAAAAACATTGTCCATTGCTCAAATCAAATATAACATTTATCATATTACCACACTTCATTGTTAGTGTATGTTAATTAGATTATCAAATCACAAGCATATCATACTTTAGTTTAGATTATATTTCATTATTAATATTTCAAGTTTTTTGTAGTTGGTCATGGTAGTAAATAAAATGATTCATACCTGCAACTTGGCCAGATGGGGGCCGACAGCTGACTTTAATTGTTTGTGAAACATCGACACCTTGTGGCTGTGACTTGTAGTCAGCGTAGAGATTTTACTATCTTTCAAGCTTTCGTAACGAGCCGCGAGTCCAGCCTAGAAAACACAGGATAAGTTATGTTATGAAGTAAAATGCATGGAGCAATGAAAGTCACGCCTGATAGTGTGCAAGTCGAAACTAACGCTCAATCAAACCTGGCGGTTTGAAAGATAGTAAAATTCCTGGCCAAGTGCTTTCAAGAAAAAATAAGTAGCCTCAGACAGGGACAGCCTCAGATGTAATCATCTGTTAGGATTATAAATCAAGACAATGTAATGAAATATTTGTTATAACTATAACACATGTGGAAGGGGGCAAACTCTCTTGGCAAACTGCCTATTCAGTAAAGTTCCCTCAAGCATGAATCAACAGGTACAGACATATTCTAAGATTTTACTCCACAACCTATGGGCTGGTTATTACACTACTGGTTATTGACCTCCAAGGCGCTATTAACACTTCTGTAATTATTCTTTGTTCTTTTCTGTGCATAAACATCTGTGCCGGATTTTTAGGTTGAGGCAAAGAAAATAAAATATGTGAGAAATACCTCTGCTCCAGCTTCAGCCTCCTGCTGGAAAGATTCTGGAGGGTTGTCCTGCAGAGCCTGCCACATCTTGTAAGCCGCCTGGCGCTTGGCAAGCTTCTTGGACTTGCCTGTGCCGACCTCTCGGCGCTTGAGCAGAGTGCATACGAGAGTAAACTGACGCTCATGTGGCAGACCTGAAAAGAGTAAAAATTTTTTGTCATTCAACAGATAAAATTACCACCGAAATTCAGTGATCTTATCATGAAATACTATTTACTAAGTTCCTTGCTTCAGTACATTTTAATAACATCTATACTAATATTATAAAGAGGAAAGGTTTGATTTTTTGTTTGTTTGTTTGTTTGTATGAATTGAATAGGCTCCGAAACTACTGGACCGATTTGAAAAATTCTTTCACCGTTAGGAAGCTTACTTTTCAGGGAGTGACATAGGCTATATTTTATCCCGGAATTCCCACGGGAACGGGAACTACGCGGGTGAAACCGCGAGGCGATCGTCTAGTTTACTAATAAGGTCCAGATAAGAACATGTCAACTTACGCCTGTTCATGTTCTCTTCATTTTCCGCATGGTAAGAGGGCGGAGGCCAGAAGCGAGACATGCAGAGCTCTTGCAGCCAACCTACTGGATTGCCCATCAGCTTGTCTTCAAAGGAGGACACGACAGGAGTACTGCTTTAAAATAAATCATGCTTAGAAACTTATTAACAAAAATGTCATAGTAAAAGCTCTTAGATGTATTGAAGGGATAAATACAGTTATGGCAGACGCTTAGAAAACATATTTTAGAAAATATGCATTTAGCCAATGAGTTACACTCCTGTGATTTAATTTGTGGCACTAAATGGTATCTTGAAAAGCCTTGTAGACATAGTAAGTGAAAACTATTATTGGCATACTTACGCCTCAGGCACAGCACCATTAGTGTTCTGGTCAGCAGGAACATTTCCAGTAAGTTTGTCCAGCAGAGCTTTGGCAGCAGAGTGCTTTGCTTCCTTCTTGGAGCGCCCAGTCCCCATAGCTGTGTAATTAACAAAATGTTTCTACAATTTATAAAAAATATCAGGAATACAATAACATTTACCTACCAGGTTTAGCAACCGAAAAATTTGCATACCAAGTACACTACTAAAGTTATTGTTAAATTACTTGCATTAAAGGGTCATCAGCAGATGAATGAAGTAGCTAGGATATATTGTACCTCAAGTCCATTAAAACAACAAAAAATAGTTGGGCACAATAAAAAAAATTAAAACAAAATAGTTTAGTAAAAGATACTAACCAACAAGATCAGCAACTGTAACTTGGTAGCGGAATGTTGGCTCATGGATCATTCCCTCGATCTGAACCAGCTCATACTTGGGCACCGTGCCACGACGAGCAAGAAGCTCTTGCAGCACCGACACTGGAGTCTTCATGGGCAGAGCTTCCATCTCCTGAAAGTTAATAAGTTAATTGTGTCAGTAAGGGATGGATGGTTGGTTAATTTGGTTGTGAATAATTAAGTACCCTATTGTATTAGGTGTGCCTGTAACGATAGGTGTACAATATTTTTTTTTTTTTTTTTTTTATTTATTTATTTGTGATACACAGGCAGCTGTTAAGCTGATACGTGTATATCTGAGTCTTTGTCAATGCACTTTAAATATTTGTCCAGTCTATTTTTGAAAGAGTTCACTGAGGGGGCACTGATCACTGATTCTGGTAACCGGTTCCAAGTTTTCACTATGCGATTCGGCAGTATGTGCTCTCTGGGTTTGCTGGTACTTGGCCCGCATTGCAGCTTCAGAGAGTGTCCTCTCAGGTTTGTGTTTTTGTTCATAGTATACAGTGTCTTTGATAAATTTGGTATACTATATCTGTTGGTGAGGATTTTGAAGGTCTCTATAAGGTCTCCGCGCTCTCTACGTTTCTGAAGGGTGGTTAGCCCTAGTTCTAGCAATCGCTCTTCATATGGAAGTTCTTTAAGACTAGGGACCATTTTTGTTGCCCTCCGCTGCACACGTTCGAGAAGGTGACTGTCTTTCTTGAAGTACGGATTCCATATCTGGAATGCATACTCCAGCAAGGGCCTCAGGTAGGTCTTGTACAGCTTTAGGAACAGTTCCTTGTTGATGTATGAGAAGGCCTTTCTTATAATGTACATTATAGAGTTTGCTCTTTTCACTACCTCTACAATGTGGTCTCCCCATTTTAGGTTGCATGTGATGAGTACTCCGAGGTCTCTCTGTTTTTCTACCTTTTCCAGGGGGCTACCGTTAATTGAGTAGTTGCATTTTGGGTTTTTTCTTCCAACATGCAAAACTGTGCACTTCTTTTTGTTGAGTGTGATTAGCCAGTCTTGGGTCCACTGGTATATTCTGTCTAGGTCTTTTTGCAGGATGTTGTGAGCGATCAGTGGATTTCCCATGATTTTGGTGTCATCAGCAAACAGTGATAATTGGGATTCAATGTGCTGATCTAGGTCTGTTAAAAATATCCCAAAAAGGATTGGTCCTAGCACAGATCCTTGTGGGACTCCACTGCTTACATTGTGAGGTTCCGACTGAGCTTCTCCCACGCGTACTCTGAAAGTTCTATTTGAAAGGAACCCTTCTATCCACTTCAAGAGTTTACCTCTTATACCAAAATGTTCCAGCTTGAAAATTAGCCTTTTTATTGGGACTCTGTCGAAGGCTTTTTCATAGTCTAGGTATATTATATCAGTTGGCTGTTGTTTGTCCCAGGCTTGGGTCCACATATCTATGCAGCTGAGTAGGTTGGTAACAGTTGAGCGACCTGGTATGAAGCCATGTTGTTTCTCTGATAGTACCTTTTCCTGAGATAGAAAGCTTCTAATTTCTGTGGCTATTATCTTCTCCATTGTTTTGCAGATCAGACAGGTAAGGCTTATAGGGCGGTAGTTGGCTGCGGTTCGCTTGTTTCCTTTCTTATAGATGGGTGTCACGATAGCTTCTTTCCAGTCTTGAGGGAGTTCACCTTGATCGAATGAGATTGTCATGATAGTCGCCAGCCTAGTACAAATAGCTTCACTGCATCTCTTCAGCAGAATAGCTGGGATCTCATCAGGGCCCATGGCAGTCTCATCTTTAAAGGTCAGGATGGCTTTTCTGACTGAGTTCGATGAAAAAACAACCGTATCTATGGATTCTGTTATTCTTTGTCCTTGGATTTGTGGGATTGGTATGTGAGGCGGTTCTCTGACATATGACCTATCAAATTGTTTGGCAAATATTTCCGCGACTTCTTTGTGGTCTGTTGTCTTGTCACAGTTCCAGTTTCGTCGTCCAATAGGGATGGCGGCACTGATACTTTGGATTTCAGTTGTTGGCGGATGTATCCATAAAAGGACTTGGGTCCACTGTGGACCACCTGAGTTTCAAACTTCATTCTTGCTTTTCTTACTTCAGATGTTAGCCTGTTGTTAATTTTACGGTACTTTTCATAATTGCTCTGAGTAGTAATGAGCTGGTATGATTTCCAAGCATGAGCTTTTTCAGTAGATTGTTTAAGGATTTCTGGTCCTATCCAGGGTTTGTCTTGCCTCTTCTTCGTTTTTATTCTTTGGAGGGGTATGTGCAATTTTATAATATTCTGTGTTAAAGATTTGAAGCAGTTCCATGCAGATTCAACTGGAGTACAGTCTGTTATTTCATATTCTGAATTAACAAAGTCTTCTTTGATAGCGGTGTAGTCTGCTTGGAAAAAGTTATGTCTGGGGAGTGAAGTAGGTTTATGCCGTTGGTTCTGTGCAGGTAGTTGTAGGGTTGCAAAAAGTACTTGGTGATCACTTTTGCCAATGTTAGGAAGATGTTCAATCATAGTGCATAAGTTTTCTTCGTTACATAGAATAAGGTCTAACAGGGATTTTTGCTCATTTCTTTGTCTAGTTATTCCTGTTACTAATTGGCGCAGGTTACTTTCAAGAAACATTTCAATAAATTTTTCATGTAATTGGTCATACCCATCCGTGTCTGTAAGGGGCCACTTAATGCTTGGTAAATTGAAATCTCCCATTATGAGGACGGTGTTACTTGTATCTGCTTTCAACATTGTTTCAAATAGCACTTTATCAGTGTCTTTATAAGAGTAGTTTGTGGGACGGTACACTCCGGCAATAAGTAGTTTGAAAGTTCCATATGTCATATCTAGCCAAAGTGCCTCCACCTGAGAGTTGTTGTTATAGGTGCTGTGGGGAGTAATGTGGATAGGTATACCATTGTGTTGATGTGCGGCATAGATTGCAATACCTCCCCAACCACCTCCTCCTTCTCTGTCCTTTCTAAAAAGGCTGTAGCCCTTAATGTCAACTAGACTGTTTGGTATACTTTGTTTGAGATGTGTTTCTGTTAATATTATAAAGATGAGTTTTAGTTTATTAATTTCAATCATAAGTAAGTCTCTTTTTGCCATTATCGATGCCAAGTTGGTGTAGAAGAATGTGAGTTCAGTGAGGTCGGTGACTAGTTTTTTGGGGGGTCCCCTTTTTTAATGATCTTTGGGGTGTTGCTTACATACTTGATGGTAAGGTCTGACTCACCATTTTGTGTCCTGCGCTCCAGCTCTTCACGCAGCCCTTGGAGGTACTCCCTTTGGTAAGGGGTAAGATCATTTTTTACCTTGACTCCCACCGGAAGCTTCTTCCCATTCTTCGAGACAGTTATAGCGGAACTTCTGCGAGTGAAGATCAGTTTCATCGGCCGCGGTGACTGACTTGGTTTTCCAAGACGGATGGCCGCGACAGGCGCTTCAGACTCAAGAATGTTGGCCAGAGCTCCGTTTACCCTCTCAAGATCATGACGCTTGCAGGCTTCCACATCACTTCCGTTACTCAGTTCCGGTATTCCGAACATAATGACGTTCTTTTGTCTTTTTTCACGTTCACTGATTTCACTGATCACCGATTCCACATTGAGACCTTGACTTTGCGACTTTTTCAGTTCGTCGATTTCATCCTTCAGTTGCGACACAAGTTTCCTGAGCGCTGGGAGCTGCCGAATTCCGAGCTTGCAATCGGGACACAAGTATTTCAGAGTTGGTGATTGCAGCATCACCACACGCAACTCTGTGGCACATAGACCACTGCACTTTACGCATATTTGCCGATCGCAGCCGCCACATACTATTTTTGGATTTTTTTCATCAGTTTTCGGTATAATTGGGCAACTCATACATGACGCCATTTTTGCGAACGAATTTTTAGTTGGATTATTTTTGGCTCAAAAGTGTTGTTTTTACAGGTTTTTATACTGCACCACAGTAATTAATTACTAATTTATCAAGTGAATAGGTCTAATTTATCAAAAGATCACTATAAATATTTTATTCACAGGAGAAAACGAGAGACGCGTGTGCACTGACAAGTTGCGGGTAGGCGAAAAAAAAACCAATTAAATAAATAATCTTATAGGTAAGGTTTGGTTGTAATGTTTTTTAGGGTTCCGTACCTCAAAAGGAAAAAAGGAATCCTTATAGGATCACTTTGTTGTCCGTCTGTCTGTCTGTCAACCCTCTTTTCTCAGGAACGCGTAGAGGTATCGAGTTGAAAATAACATCAAATACTCAAGTCCGTAACCTCTTGAAGCCGTGATATAAATTAAACTTCTAAGTCAACGCACTCAAAAGATACAGCCATTTATGTCCGAAAATTTTGAAATTTCCAAGGGAATCACATGCACCCAAAACCTAGGGTACTTCCCGTAGACCTAGAATTATGAATTTTGGTGAACAGAAAGGTCTTATAGCACAAGTAAAAGGAGAAATCCGAAAAACATAACTGTGTAATTAATTCACTAAAAAAATTACTTTTAATGCTCGCCATGGACCAAAACCACACAAGCACAAATAAAGGGAAAAATCCAAAAACCGTAAATTTGTAGTTTATTCACCAAAACAAATACTTTTAATTCTTGCTATAGACCAAAACCTATAGGGTACTTCTCGTTTACCTAGAATCATAAAATTTGCTAAGAAGCAAGGTCATATAGCACAAATAACGATAATAATCTGAAAACCAGATTATTATCGTTATTACAGATTTACATCTGTAGTTTATTAACTAAAAAAAATAACTAAACAAAATAACTAAAAAAAAATAATTCTCTCCCCCGACCAAAGTATACAGGGTACCTACTTCATGTTGACCTAGAATCATAATATTTAGCAAGAAACCAGGTCTTAAAATTAAACGGAACCCTTAGTGCGCGAGTCCGACTCGCACTTGACTTTTTTTTTGTCACTAAATTCCACAATTTACTTTTAATTTAACTCATTCCCACAAGTACCAGAGAGAACAAGTAAGAACTGTTCAGTTAAACACATTCCTAGTAGTTTACTTGCCCATCAGTTCAGTTCTCGGAATGACTGATTCACATTTGAATCACTATTTTATATGCCAGAAAGTTTAAAATCAAATTCATAAGCCGCGGAAGTTAAAGAGACAGAGATATGCATTTTGTTGTCTAGTTCAGTTGTACTAATGTTTCCCACAAAATTTTTCCCGATCGAGGTATGAAGTACTAATAGGACTAGAAGTCCAAAGTATTGTACTAGTAGGGATTGATGCCTTTACTGATGGAGCGAGAACAAGCCTAGTGGAATTGTACTTAGGAATACTTTTTAAGGAAATTTAAGTTATGCAAAATTTTTATCTTACCCATTTCTGTAATAGCAAAAATAGGAATATAATTGTAAATTGTTTAAGCTGATAAGCAAATAAACCTACTTATATAGGTAGACTGTGCGTGCAGTGCACATAGGTAGTTTAATATGGTGCATAACATGCACCACCTAATACATAGACTCACAACATACATGACATGACTCACTAAATAATACATTGAATAAAGAACATTCTTCTAATCTAAAAATTCAAATTGAACTTCACACAAATATTATAAATTTGAAAGTTTGGACACTTCTTGAACATTGAACAACTTCTTCACATCAAAACTACTGAACGGATATCCGTTCTGTTATACCATGTCAATTTCTTCCAGGCTGAAGAACACATAATGTCACTATTTATTACATAAATCAGTTCACATAGGATAGAAATAACCTTTAACTGTTAAAAACAATGTGTGCAAAGCAGGCAGAAACTAGTTAAAAGATAAAGATATAGAACGAAGCTGAATTAATGTGCATTAACCCTTCGACTCGACTGTCACCTGTAATGGCATATACCAGTAAACTCGCGCCCTGTCATGGCGGCGAGGTCCAATATTTGCCGACTTCTACAAGAATGACGTTATTTCTAAACCTACTGGGAATTTTTACTTGAAACAAAATGTAGACTATTCTATGATAGTACAGCTCTAAATTTCAACAGAAATTCCGTATGATTTGTTGCCGCATACACTTCCAATTCTATCTAAAAATGTACAAATTGAAAAATTAGACATGTTCATGTAAACTAAATATTTTTAGGAATATTAGGCAACTTTGGAAAAAAATTGTATGCCTATTGTAATCTTGAATATAAGTCTAAAAACCTATGTAGTAGTTTTAGTCTTGTATACAACATTATGTACTCTAAATTCCTTCAAGAAAACAGGCCCTATACTGAGAGTTAGTTACTCACATTTTGTAATGACAAATAATCTATGATGATAAGTCCAATAGAAAAAAAAGTAGTTGCATTTGAAGGAAATATGTTTATTTTGTTGAAACACATACTGATTTATAAGAATATTCAACAAAAAAGAATAAATGAGGTAATAATGAAATAGGCATCCATTTTTCTTTCTTTATGTAGAAAATAAAAAAAAAACGTAATTATAGCATGTCCTGTTCAATTTATGGTAAAATTGATTACGTAAAAGATCAATATATATTTCTAATTTAGAATTTTATCAATGTTCACTCTCCTTTTCACAAAAACATTTATTTTTGTAAACAGAAACAACACACACTTCGACGTAAAGAACACCTGATTTCAAAATGGCAGTGCTTGATGCCAAAGACAACAAATCACATGTATTATACGCCAAAATAAAGAGCACATTATCCTCTCTTTCGTTCATAAACAAACCTTTAACAGACAGAGCAAGACAGAAACACTAGAATGTACTTTTTGAAATGTTGGTGTATGCGTATAGATTCATACGCATTCCGAGTCAACGGTAGTATGGAGTCATGCGTATGAATTCATACGCATTCCGAGCTTAAAGGTTAAACTGTATGTTTCCACAGGAACTTATATAAGTGAATGAAAGCAATGCTTACCCTTTTAGCAGCTTCATCAAGAGGGAGTCTCTCCAGGTTGTTGGTAGGCTTGGGACGGTTCTGGTAGCGACGGCGCTGGCCCTGAGGACCTGGGTGCTCTCCATCCGGGCCACCTCCGTGCACTGGCATGCCATGCAGGGGGACCCCGGGAGGCATACCTGGCCCGACCCCTGAGTGAGGCGAGTGCTGGTGAGCGTTATCCATCTGGGAGTGCTGATATGAAAAAGAATAATGCTGATGAACCAAAACTCGTTTTTAATGAAATACTCTCAAAGTAGCTAGATAAGGAGGCATTTGATTTTGCTTTCAAACATTAATTCCGAACGTAGGCTGCTACAATCTTTGGTTCCTAGTTCCAATGACAATCACAAAGGAATTCTTACATGTCAAAATCAGCTGATGGTACACATATGTAATGTAACTTCTTTTTTTGGATTCGGAATGGGAATCACCTTGTGTGCCTACCATGAAATGACTTAGTTCATTAGTACAGTCTTGGAGAAGTTAGAAAAGTCCGTGCCGGAGCAAATTAAAATACCTAACACCCACCCGAATCATTTGCAGGGCGTTGGACCTCATGTGCCGGTAACCCATCAACTCAATCATTGCCAAATGAGGGGTCTGATTTACATCACATTAGGTAAGTACTTACACAAAATGATCAAGCAACGGGGTATTCAACAGCAAAAGAAAAATTCACCCGGCTAACTTGCTTATTGGAACATGTGATCAGATCAGTGACATGGCGGCCAGCCATTACAAGACTCAAAATGGCTACGCGGCGCCGCATGCCGGCTCGTTTTACAAGGGATAATGGTTGTTAGGGTACCAGAATGAAATTTAATTCCGTAGAGAATCCTATAAGTCAAAGTATTTCACCATAAAACAGTACATATTCGTACAACCGAAGCCGATGGAAATCAAAATCGATCGTAGAGGTACATTCTACACGTACCGGGAGATCTAGTTTCTTACCATATTCAGAAAGTGATTGAGATGCAGTTGGAACTTATCCAAGGGTCAAAAGGAAATAAAAACCTAAAAATCAGTGTTTGAGCCGAACAACTACAACGATAATTTTGTAATCTATCACATCAAGCAAAACCACACTCCACAGCAAGCAAAACGATCCGCAAGCACAGCACGGCCGGCACGCACGGCGGTAGTGATGTGCCGAGTACGGCTTGACTCGAGTCAGACTCGATTCCTGCTTAGGACTCGCCTACTCGAATACCAATTTATTATGATTCGAGTACGCCGGACTCGATTCCGGTACTCGAGTCATACGAGTATCATGCGAGTCCAACTGACTCGAGTCTTGTATTCAAGTTAGGTTGACTCGTTCATACTTAATCTCTTTTTACCTAAGCAATGAAGTAACGCCTTTTGATACAAGTTTGAATTGAACCTGCAACTTTTAAGGCCTTCACAGTTCCACACACAGACGCCGGAGGCGTGGTGGAGGCGGAGGCGTGCGAGTTGTATCTCTTATTGTATCATATGAAAGACTACCACGCGGATGCTAAGCGGTGCACGGCCGTGGACTCGAGTCCATGACCCGAGTCTTGGACTCGAGTCTAGAAATTCGCGTCAACATTCGAATACCAAAAAATAGAACTCGAGTACTTGGCTCGAATACCGGAATCGAGTCAGGATTCGAATACCGTTTAAACCGACTCGAGTCGACTCGATTCACCAAAACAGCGACTCGGCACATCACTACACGGCGGCACCAACCGCTGAATGAATGAATGAATGTAGATAAATCTAATCAAATGTCAAAGTCAAAAGTGACAGCTAAGGCCTTTATACACGAAGCCAGTAGAGGGAGTCGTCCATAGAGTTAAATGGAGTCGTCACGTCAATCCACAGAACCTTAAGCCGTCACACACAGAAGCCGGCGAAGCCGCCGGAGGCGGAGCGGAGGCGGACGATGGCCGAGCCAGGCGTGGCGTTCGCGTTGCGAATGTCTTCACACTGCAAGCGGGCGAGAGCCGTGGCGTCGCGGAGGCGTTTTTAAGCCTTGTGTGTGTAGGTCACGGCGGCGTTGCATTATTGTAAAGATGTCCTTTTTAAATCATTTTTATAATCTATTGTACGGCAATCGTATAAAACAACGATGTGGTTGGAATAGTAAAATCAAATTTTCGGTATAATCCATTTTATTTAGCGCCATATTCGGGTTTTTGTATTTATCTTTAATGTCTAACTTTAACTATGTGGGTTGGTTGGAATAAAAGATATTATTGCACTATACTGAGTCTATTCAATACACAGTAAACACGAGTACATGAATTTACATTAATGCTAATCTATATATTAGGATCCATAGATTAGGATATACGTATGTTCTTGGCAGGAGTTTGAGGAGTGACTACCGGCGATCGGCTAAGGCAATAAAAATGCCGAATAATCGAAACGCGTTTGTGCCGCGTACTTTATGTTAAACTGTGTCACTACATGGTCATAAGCTTAAAATTTTCTAAATAAATACAACTCGTAACTCCGCTTACTAGCGGAAGCGTGCTACTGCACGCCTCCCCGCACCGCGACGCGTGGCGTGCGCTCTGTGTGAAGACACTCCATAAACTTGCTGAAATACAACGCTCCCACGCCACGCCTCCGCCTCGCCACCGCGCCACGCCCCGCCGCCACGGCTCCGCGCCGCGTCGTGCACGCCGACTGTTTGTGTCGCCGAGCCGGTCCGCCGCCGCCGCCGCCCGCCACGGCCACAGTAGATTATATTTATCTATTGTGCCACGGCCGTGCACCGCTTCACCACCGCTTGCGGTGTGAAAAGAAAATGTGTATAATTTTCAGTTTATTATCTAATGTTAATAATAATTTTATTATAGTAGGTATGTCCGAAAGGACAAACTGCTGGACAATTTATAAGTAGTTCGACCAACTATCTACACAGTATAAACATCAAATGTTTCTTATTATTACATAACATCAATCAACAGAACATAGGACCAATTCTGCTAAACTAAACGCTTCACTATTTAATATTATTGGATAACTGTTTTGGTATTCTATCTTCGCTGAAAGAAACTACAGACAGAAAGACGCACGTCAAAAGTGTCAAGACAAACTATTTTATCAATCACTGCGTACCTATCTATCACTCCTGTGCCTCGAAAAGCACGCTAAGCCGTTGGTCCTGCGCTTGATCTCTCCCCGGTCGTGTCGGTCTGCCGTTCCATCGGATTATAAGAGTGAGGGAATAGAGAGTGCACCGGTGTTTGCACACACCACAGAAATCTGAGATTTTTATATATAATATCATTGAGCCAGATGCGCAAGACATATTATAGTGCAAGTGTGTGTGCCACAGAAATCTAAATAGTGACTTGTTATTTAGATTTCTGTGGCACACACACTTGCACTATAATATGTCTTGCGCATCTGGCTCAATGATATTATATATAAAAATCTCATTGATCTGGCTAGTCTCCGATGAGACTGGCCGACGTGGTCGAAATTGGCCTAGCAGGACATTAAATTATTACATTAGGTACAGTGCGCGTCAGAATTAAGTATCCCCCTTGTCTACAAAATATTTTCTATTATTTCTACCACTGTACCTATCTGGCGTTTCTTTCATCTAAGAATTCAATGTTCTTCATTCTCCGATGACACCATTGTCCTAGTGAAGCAATTGGTTAGCAGAGTTTGGCTCCATGTATCTGAAAATACGTAATATAAAGCGAACGGATGAATGTCATCATTTAAAATTCAAAACACTAACCCTCGAGGCGTGTTTAAAATAAACTAGGTAGTAAATCTGAATCGCGCGAACTGTTATGATATTGATAGATTTATATAGATTGATATTTTCTACAATCTACTGATTTTCTACTCTACCTTCTACTGATTTAGTCTAACTAAGTGATCTTGCAACGCTATTTCTAACAAAAATAATGAATTAAATCGGATAACGCGTTAACGAATCCTACTAATATTTTATGCGAAAGTTTGTGAAATGTGAATTATTCGTTAGAGTGATCGCAAAACTCTGTGAACTTAGGCACGGAAGGAAAATTGCGCAAGTACAATCAAATAGAAAAGTGATAATTACCAACTAACGACCTACCCCGGCTTCGCGCGCCTGTGCGAAAGATAGACCTTAAAAGTGGTGATGTGATGTCACACTTAGGAAACTTAACGTCTGTGGTCTTGTATTTTTGAGTTCATAGTTACTATGAGATAGATACTAAATTGATTGAATTTTTTTTGATTTTTTTTATAAACCAAAAACTATGCTTAGGTCACATGAGTACAAACTAAATACTTACCTTACGTTTTTGTGGCATATCTAACGTTTAAGGGCGTTTACGCCCGGCGCCCGATGTCAAGTTTAGGTAATTCAAACCCACACAGAAGCGAGCGTGTCAGTGTGAGCGCTGCTGGCGCGTTCTATTATGCTATAGTCAAATTTACCCACTTTGATCCATTCGAGTGAAATTGTTATAACAATTATTTAATTTAAATTTGAACTTAAAGAGCTGACTAAGTTACGAGTAGGGAGAAACAGCTTATATCAGAAAATACCTACCTACTCCACAAAATCGCAAGAACAAACTATCAAATGAACGAAACTAACAAAGTTTTTCCTGCGTCATTGTACTCAGAAGTGACTCAGAAGCATTCATTCGACAGTATTGCCAACTAGATTATTAATAAATTTGCTACATTGTAATTATTTTATTTTCGAACTTGGGTTAATTGCGTTATTAAAAAGTTTAATTTATTCTAACCTTTTAGGTTTTAAGTAATCCGTCATTGAGTAAAAGATGTTTTTATATATTAAATAAATATTGAATTGAAAATGAATAAAATTAATGTAGAAAAAAAAGTGCTACACAAAATAAAAATAGGTACGCAGTAAATTTACGTAGTAATTGCATTGTAAAAATGCAAAAATCAAATACTTATATATTTTTTTGTGAATAAACTACAAATTTACGGTTTTATGATTTTTTCCTTTAATTTTTTTTTTAGTACTATAAGACGTGATAAGACCACGAATTTTAAGACACAAATTTTATGATTCTACTTCAACGGAAAGTACCCTATACGTTTTGATCCATGGCGAGAAGCAAAATTTTTTTTAGGAATAAACTACAAGATTACAGTTTTCAGATTTTTCCCTTTGCTTGGGCCTTGCTTCTTGCCAAATTTCATAATTCTGGCACGGCGAATATTCTAAGTAAGTTTTTTAGTGAACAAATTACAATTTTATGGTTTTCGGATTTTTCCTTTTAGTTGTGCTTTATGATTATGAGCTTGCTGCTCACCAAATGATGCATGAATAGTATCTACGGGAAGTACCTACCCTATAGGTTTTGTGTTGGAAATTACAAAATATTCGGACATAAACGTCTGTAACTTTTGAGTGCGTTGACTTAGAAGTTTGCTATCACGGCTTGTTACGGACGTGAGTATTTGATGTTAATTTTAACTCGATACCTCCTCGCGTTCCTGAGAAAAGAGGGTTGACAGACGGACAGATAGACAGACAGACGGGCAACAAAGTGATCCTTTTTTCCTTTTGAGGTACGTAACCCTAAAAACGGAAGGATAAAGAGTGGCTTTATCGCTGGCAGACAACCTTGCCTTGGGATGGATGGGTTTATTCACACAAAAAAATATTTTTGATTCTCGCCATGCACCAAAACCTACAGGGTAGATACCTACTTCCCGTTGACCTAGAATAATGGGAATTTGCAAGACACCCGGTCTTACGGAACCCTTAGTGCGCGAACCTGACTCGCACTTGACGTTTTATTTTCTAAGCATATTATCTGTACCTATTGTTTTTCCTGTATTTGTGTGGTACAATAAAGTGTTTTCTATCTATCTATCTTTCTAATCCGCCTTGTCGAATTGTACCAAAATTATTACATACATCCCAGCTGAAGCAATCACCTGAAAAGATAAAACTCTGTTAACAATGAAAAGTTACAACCTTAAAAGTTAAAACAAATTGACATAAGAAGTTCCATTTTTTCATACAAAAGATTTCAACGCGCCCATTTAAATAACGCCGCCGCCGTTGTAAATTTATAAAATAACCTTTTTTAATTCCTTAGTCAACAGACCTTCGTTTGACCACAGTTTCAGCTCATGGAAAGTGACGTGGCAGAAGATAATAAATAAATAAAATAAATAAAAATCTCTTCAACAAATAAAAAAGTTTTAAGGTATACATACATTTTAAGTAGACTTAACTTAGAAGTAATATTACCGTGAAAGATATTTCTTGCTTTATTGTATGTAGGTTTACCTAAGCAGAGCTCTGTCCCTCGCACTAGGTCTCTGAAGAGACAGTGTGGCGAGGTGACAGTGATTCGCTTTAGGCTCTTAGCCTATTATCACATTATAGAAGGTAATATACGGAGTGTTTGGTGGAGGGTTGCACAAACTCGGTGGGTGTGCAGGTCGGCTTATTTGTAAAATACAAATTGAAGTAGAAGACCCTAACCGTTTACAATTTTTATTAAGTAATCCTGTTTTTGTATTTTTTTAAGATTTTCCGAAATTAATAATAATAAGTTTATTTTGAAACTTATAAAAACTAAATTATTACATGCTTACTTACAACTACAATTTTGACAATGTATGTAGGTACCTACTTGAAAGTATGCAAAAGAGAATGTAGGTAACAGTTATGTGACAACTAACAAAGATCTTGATCTACACATTAGGATTCCCTGTGTCGTGCATTTTACCTCTCTAACCTTACAATTTTTTTGGAACATGTTTTCGATTGAAAGTTTTATTTGGTTTTGATCCCAGATGATACATCTATTGTACGTCTATTGAAGGCATTATTCATTGAAAAGAACGAGTAATTAATTAGTTATTAAGCTCTCGAAGTTAAAAAATAAATACTCAAGAAGGTCACATTTGCATCGTTTAAAAAAATTGGTTGTCTGTAAAGTCGGTTTACTGACGATAGTTGAACGTGACAACGTCTTAAGAAAAGAGCGAGGTAACGCCGCATGAGGTAACGCCGCATGAGGTAACGCCGCATGACGTCATGTTTTTTCATGCGTGCAGCCGGCTCTATCGAATTATAAGACGTTGTCACGTCAAAAAAACTAATAACGATCACGATCGATTTACCTATTTTTCCCGACGTTTCAACAGGTTTACACACTGTCATCCCGTGACCACGACAGTGTGTAAACGTGTTGAAACGTCGGGAAAAATAGGTAAATAAACGCGATAAATACCCGTTAAATAATACTAATAATTATGTGTTCAGATCGCGCAAGTTTAAAAATATTTAGCGATCATATGGTAGGTAGTATTTGTTCTACACAACAAGAAAAAAAAAAAGTATACTCAGATTGACAACAAGGAACACTATCTACTAATGTCTATCAGGAAGGTCTAACTGAGACATCTAAGGCCCGTATTGTGAAAGCTCAGTCATTGGTGCTAAAATAACACAAAGCGTTACTTAGGTAAGCTTCTTCCTAAACATTATTTCTTTTCTTTTTTTTCACGCCACCGCACTATTTCGATCACTTCTTGTCCATCCTAAGGTTGCCTGGAAGAGATCGCTCTTAGCGATAAGGCCGCCCATTGTACATAATCTGTACTCATTTGTTTTTATTCTGTGTTTTTTTTTATTTCTTGGTGTGCAATAAAGAATATTTGTATTGTATTGTATTGTAAGCCTAGATTGATAACTGTGCAAAGTGTGCAAGCTTTCATAATACTAATTGAGGAAAGTTTTCTAAATTCGGGTAGACAATTCAAGAAAGGCACTCATGCATGAAGTAGGTATAAAAACCTCACAAGAATCGCGTTTCCAAGACAGTTTTAATTTTAACGGTAATGGATGGGTTAGGTATAATTTTGATAATTTTGAAACAGGTACCTTAAACATGAGGGAAGCATCCAATGGAAAATAGCCGAAGACAGTCAACTCCGTGTCGGGAAAAGACATCATATCAGACAAATGCTGAACCTAAAATGATAAATCAACAAAACAGTTCAATCTAGGTTAGTATTCAAGTTTGAAGAGCCATGAAATTATACATACCTCCAAGAAAAATTGTATGTCTTGTTTTTCCGTTGGTATATTATGGATTGATCTGCATAATTGTATTGCCTGGAAAAAATAACTTACTGTCAAATCACACTAATATTATAAATGCGAAAGTTTGGATGGATGTATAGATGGATGGATGTTTGTTACTTCTTCACGCCAAAACTACTGAATGGATCGGGCTGAAATTTTGCATGCAGATAATTCTAGGCTTTTTACCCCATAAATCAGTTCCCGTGGGATAGAAATCACCTTTAAACGTTTTCATAGAAACAAGGCGTGCGAAGCCGCGGGGCACAGCTAGTAGGTCCATAAGGACGTATCTAAATTTTACTTTTATCCTTACACCTACCAAAGCTCATACGTGACAGAAAATTTGTTAGGTTTGAGGTTCGAAAATATACAAAACCCAACGAAATTTTGGATATGACCGAACCTCTTTAGTTTGGTGACCATTTAAATGATAACCCTTTTAATTTTTAGCATATACAGGGTGCCACGGAAAGGGTGTACTAAGCCGAAAGGGGGTGATTCTGGACATCGAGGGGGTCAACGTTTGTTCTACGATTTTTGAATTTTGAACATTTATTATCTTTTTTGAAAAATATTAGAGAAGTTTTTCTTTAAAAAAAACTTCTCTAATATATTTTAACTAAAAGTAAAAGAACACTTTTACGTGTATTCTTACATTAAGGCGCTACCCCGACCCAAATCAGCGCCACCACCTATTTTATTTAATTACTAGCTGCGCCCCGCGGCTTCGCCCCCGTGGAAATTTATGTTTCCAACTTTCTTAATTTTTTCTTTCATAAGAACCTTCTCCTGATAATAACAAACACAACAAAGAAAGAATTAGCGAAATCGGTCCAGCCGTTCACGCGTGATGCCGTGACCAAGGAAAACGGGTTTCATTTTTATATATAGAGATTATGATAAATGAAATATTTTTTAAGAAAACGATCGGGCAGTTTGAGCTTCCTATCATAAGCTTTTTTTTAATGCCTCTATAAATGTTTTAGTTTGTATAGTACAGGAGGAGATGCGAAGTTGCTCATTTGTCCCACCATGGTGGCCAAAAAGAGCAACTTCGCATCTCTGCTTAAAGTATACAAAATAAAACTTTCACAGGCACATTTAAAAAAAGCTTATGATAGGAATCTCAAACTGCCCGATCGTTTTTTTAAAAATTCTTTCGTTTATCATAATAATTAAATAAAATAGGTGGTGGCGCTGATTTGGGTCGGGGTAGCGCCTTAAGTAATTATTTTTGTTTTGAAATTTCTTGCTTAATTTTTTTTGATAATAATTTTAATAATGATATTATTTTTTGTAATAATTTCATGAGAAAACATTGGCTTTGCTGAAAAAATATACCAAAAACGTTGTACAATATTTTGTAATATTAAATAATGCAAGCTTTCGTGTAAAAGAACACGGATGGAAGAAAGAAAAGAAGAAAAGAGACTATAATTTTTTGCGAAAAAAAAACAATTGAAATTCATGAAATTGTTATTCACAAGTTGATCACCTCAGGATCTTCCAGAATCACCCACTTTCTACACCCTCTTCGTGGCACCCTGTATAAAGATGAGACATTTTTAATAATTTGTAAAGGATGGTAGATATCATAACAAGGTTGCGAGTTCGATTCCCACCTCGGGACAAATAAATAATTAATAATAAATAATAATGCTGGACAATTCACACAGCATTATCTAGCCCCAAGCTAAGCAGAGCTTGTGTTATGGGTACTAGATAACTGATATACTTAATACAATACAAAAAAAATGTTTGTACGATCTGCAGATCGTTCAGGGCGTTCTGGATGTTTTTCTATGTAAAATAAATATATCTATCTATATAGTGTGTTGTATTATGTACATCAGTCAGTTATCTAGTACCTACCCATAACACAAGCTCTGCTTAGCTTGGGGCTAGATAATGCTGTGAATGGTCCAGCATTATTTACTTATTTATTTGTATAGACTACATCTCTATCCTACTCGAGATAAACCATTAAAAAATACACGCCCCTCCACTAAACGTCATACAATCGGCGTTCATTTTAAGAATAGTTTATGCCTACCTACCTCGAGTTTGAATAAGTTCCCAGCATTTGCAATAGTGTATATTTTTAATATTTGAAACACAATCCAAATTACACAGTACACCATCTCATGTATACTAAGGTCCATCTGTATCACGACTCCGTGGTATATTATGTGCGCTTCGCTCACTATTGCGTGAAAGCACTGCATCATCGTTATCAGAATAGGCAACTCAAATATCTGATTCACAATCTGTTTTACGTCAAAAGCTTCTATGTAAATGAGCTCTATCTCCCGCAAAGTTAGCTTTCTCAAAACTGCTTTCGTTGTTATCTTTACTGTGGATGTTGTTATTTGCTCTCTGACACTTCTGAATATCTCAATAATTGCCATCAGAAGTGTATGGAAGAAAGCTATGGATGTTAACTGGATTGTATGAGGCAAGACGAAAGACATCATAACAAGAGTCATCTTGTATAAGCTGTCGTTTCCGCTAAAGTTGATAGATAATTGTAACAACAGGAGAAAACCGAGAGATCCTACCACAATGTTTACTTGACGGTGTAACTGTTTGAGAATCCTCTCTTTGTTGATATTGGAAGTCTCGATTAGGAATGAAATTTTGTTTAGTATCTTCAAATATTTGAATCTATCGAGATAAAAACAGAAGTAGGCGACTGTACAGAAGAGGAAGAGAGTAAGCAGTTCTATAAGATAGTTTAACTGTGTCATAATCGCTTCCGTGACGGCTTCTTTCGACTCTTCGATGAGTTGTCTTATATGCAACACCAGAAAAAAAATCATAATACCGAAGTAGAAAATTGCACACAGAAAGTTAAGATAAATCGATTTCGGAATAGTCGTGAAACCGGGTTTGACACTGTGTAATTGAATACTGTAGGGAAATAAACCGAGTAAGGACATTATTATGTACAGAGGTTTTAGCACACTACGCAAGTTTGCGTTGGACGTAGTATTTATCGTAAAAGTATCGTCAAGCCTTGAAATCATTTTCACGTTTACTGTTTCCCGTGAAGTTCACGCGAATGGAAGCCATAGCTAGCATGAAATTTCTATGTTACGATAGGTACTTTACCTATGTTCATAGGTACCTAATTAATTATTTATAGTGAAAGTGTCATTGGTGGAGTGTGTAATTAAGCGGTATCATTATGGCATTCTTTAATGCCGCCGATGAAATCTAAATTAAATGGTGTTCTACGTACCTACCAACATAAAGCAGAAGGTCGGTAAGTACCTAGGTACATTTCTATAGCAGTTAAAACCCCGCCGTAGACTTAATTCACTTGGGTTAATTTACCTAGGTGAATTAAATATTCTTGGTATTCAGTAGATTTAAATACTCTTAGGTGTTTTGAGGAGATATAGTACCTACGCCAATTTGTAGACATGAGTACCCTCACTAAATCACCTACGAAAACTATAAAAACGTATAGTTTTACCAATAGTAGTATGTCATTTTTAATAACTATACAGAAGGGTGTCGCTTGAAACGGATAAAACTGGATACAAAATAGACGATAAAATATTGAAAGAAGAAGAGGCTGCTACCTTACTTTTTTTATTGATCGTTATTCAAAGTTGGTGTCGATTTTCTATTGTATCGTTGGTGTTAAGAGGGCGCAATGCGTGCCATTTTGTGAAAAGGATAGGCATAGGTTTTCGCGTTCATATGAGCGGGACGAAACATACGTTCTTGGAACGGCGTAATCGCAAAAATCAAGTTAATGTTTATATACAAGAAAACTACGCAATTTATGAAGAAACTGGTTCAAGGAACCAAATAATTAGGGTTCCGTACCTCTAAAAGAAAAAAGGAACCCTTATAGGATCACTTTGTTGTCCGTCTGTCTGTCTGTCTATCTGTCCGTCTGTCAACCCTCTTTTCTCAGGAACGCGTGGACGTATCGAGTTGAAATTATTGTCAAATACTCAAGTCCGTAACCTCTTGAAGCCGTGATATAAATTAAACTTCTAAGTCAACGCACTCAAAAGTTACAGCCGTTTATGTCCGAATATTTTGAAAGAATTTCCAAGGAAATCACGTGCACACAAAACCTATAGCTAGCCTATATCGTCGTTGTCGTGCGAGAAGTCATTATGTAAGTAACAATTTTGACCAAAATGACTTAATGATGCCATAGTATTTTTACACCCATTATGTACCTTATGAGAAGGTAAAAGAGAAATCGGGAAATACAAGAATGTCAGAACTACTTATCTGCTTCTAATTTCTAAGAAATCAAATAATATCGAAAAACTTTTCGACTTCGACGGGACTTGAACCCGCGTCCTCCCTCCCCTCAGTACGGGAATGTGATAACCAACTACACCACGAAGTCCAGTGACGTGGGAGTCGAAAATCTTTGCGGCTTTCTACGGACTCAAGCGCCGTTAGCTCCACCTACAGGGGAAACATTGAAGTTTACCCAATCCTGTTCAAAGACTAAAGTTACGTTTAGTTCGTTTGACGAGAGGTGTCGCGTCAAACGAAAATTTTTGCGATATTATTTGATTTCTTAGAAATTAGAAATTATCCTGAGTGCGAGGCTTACGCACTATAGTAACAAAAACCTTACTTATCTGCTTGTTGAGGCAAAAATCTGTCTACAAATACGTACCTAGTAAGGGTACTTAAGTAATTTATTTCAATCGTTTACTAACATTTCTTTCAATTACTGGGGTTGCACTGCTCATTAAAGTCACTTAGGGTGATGGAACCAGTAAATGACACTTTAAGGCATACGTGTCAATCGATTTCAAATAACTTTTTTTTAGAGAACGATATTAAATCAGGTTTTAGTTTAAACTGTAGGTGTTTTTATCGGGAAAGATGTGGCTGTAATAAGATTTTCAGAAAAGCTACATGATAGATATAATGAGGTCAAAACCAAAATTACTCAAAATCTCCAGTAATGAACACCGAAAATCCAGTAATGAACCCCCATTGAATGACACTACCCAATTATGAACATCCAGTATTTGACTCTTACCCGGTAAATAACACCTAGTAATTGACATGGTTTGTCAATTTATAAACCAAATATTAAGGTAGTAAAGGCTGTAGAAATAAATAAAAAACATGAAAAAAGTAAGACATTATATTAAATAAAAGCTATACTACTACTTGATCGAAGGTACGTCACACATTTTTGTGCAATCAAGTCTTTAATAAGCCGTTAAAAATTCAAAACAGTCAAAAACAACCTAATTATAAATCTAGTCTCAATCATCAGTAGGAAATATTTTCCTCCGCGTACAGCTTCCATTGCCCTCCCCATCTGCTCCGGCGTGTATACCTTTCTAAGAGCCATCTAGAACAAAATCAGTGAGAACCAGTTAATGACACTTTTGTTACCCAATGATCGACATGTTGTTCTTTACTGGTACTAATGTTTCAATCGGTGTATTTCAAATATATACTTAATTAGCAAAAAATTTAGAGCTAAGTTTGCTTAGCAACCAAAAAAATCGACAAAAGCGTAAGAATGAACAGCTGTCGATATTAGGAGTAAGTCACATTCTCAGTACCAGTAATGAACATCCGGTCTAAAATAAACAAAATAGTGTCCCGGTGCAAGACTCATTATAAAATTATATCTACATTCTTTTAACTTTACATAAAATCAAACCAAAATACAATAATATTTATATTGATGAAATTGTAAGCATAATTGTGTACTCACGTTCTTATCGATTTGATGAAGCAATTCGCATTTATTTTTGAGAACGGCCCGGCGACACGTTCACTCCTCCATGGTTTTTGTAACGAACTGTCAGATTGACGTGACGGATTAAAAACTGACAGCCGGAAGTGAGTTCTTTATGATTTAGTGTAGCCATGTGGTAAATTAAATTAACAAGGCTTATTCCAAACAAACAAAAAAAAAAGTGTCGATCACTGGCGCTTGTCGATTACTGGTTCCATCACCCTAGTGACATTTCGCGTACGCGAAATTGTATTTTATCTTTTGAACTCACATTTAATATGTCACTAATTGTAACATGGAAAGTTAATTAATTAACATAATAACATCTTATTGAGTTTGCTAGAAATAACTAACTTACATTTCACTAAGTATCTCAGTAACCATAAAAATATATACATAATTTATTGAACGATAGGGTGTATGGTAGAATTATCTATATTGTGTTCATAGAAATAATTTTTGTACCTATAAGCCTTAATGAGTTACAACGATTACAAGAACAAAAAAACTTTAATCTTGATTATCTCGCAACTAGCTTATTGCACTTAATGACTTCTCGCACCACAACGACGATATATAGGATACTTCCCATAGGCCTAGAATCATGAAATTTTGTGAGCAGTAAGGTCTTATAGCACAAGTGAACGGAAAAATCCAAAATACATAAATTTGTAATTTATTCACTAAAAAAATTACTTTTACTGCTCGCCATGGACCAAAACCTTTAGGGTACTTTCTCGTAGACCTAATATTATGAAAATGGCAAGAAGCAAGGCCTTATAGCACAAGTAAAGGAAAAAGCCGAAAACAGTAAATTTGTAGTTTATTCACAAACAAAAAATTTTGAATCTCGCCATGGACCAAAACCTACAGGGTTCCTACTTTCCGTTGACCTAGAATCATGATAAGTTGGCAAGACACAAGGTCTTACGCAACCCTTAGTGTACGACTCGCACTTGACGTTTTATTTTTCTTAAACTTCGTTTCATATCCAAAGAACCAAAGAAAAAACTGTTGTATTTTGTGTGTTTGGAGTTTATAACCACGGAGGTTCCGTGAGTACTGAGATCTAGGCCAAGCTTGATAACCAAACCCGTTAGGTAAGGTTCACCCCTTAAGTCATAAGTATGTACAGAGTATAGCGTCTTAGGTTTATACAACCTGTTATGCTATACCATATAATATTTCATATAAAAATTTTGTAAACCTTCTTTGTCTTTATTTGTCTTACGCGGTGTGTCAGCTGCTGCCGCTGCGCCCTCTAGGTGTCGCATAAAACCAGCGCACAGTAGCGCCATCGTTACTGTGCATCATGCTGAGCGACGACCTTTTTTGATGTCACTGTTTATTTGTACCAACTTTCCATGTAATATTTGTGACACAGAATAAATACTTTTTACTTTACTTTACTACTTTACAATAAATAAAATAAACATACTCTGCACTAAATGTCATTTGAAATTATGCTTGCTGATATTGGTTATGCTCGTACCTTCTTAATTCGAGGTAATTATGTATAATCCCTAACCAGAAGTGCTGCAGAATAGATCTACCACCGAAGTGAAATAAATGACGTTTAGTCGAATGACACAAAATAAACACTTTAATGGCTGAATTTTAGTTCGTATGATTTCGTTTGATTGATCATATGACCTAATCTCACATTAAATAATTTCATAACATCTCTAGCCAGAGAGATTTGCTGATAATTATGTTACATAAGTACATTACACATTTGTGCTGCCACGTTAACATTTAGTAGCTCCTTCGCTTCGCTCGTGAGTTATTCTGGAATCCCGAGTTGCGCTCGGAATTCAATATGACGCCCGTGGCGTAAAACATTGCTTTTTTTTGTAATATTAAATAAGTAATTTACTATAAAGCTCTCACTAATGTGAATGTGATAGTACCTACAGAGAGTGAATTACTGTAATGTACCTGAGGTTGAGTAAGGAGTCAGGCTAAAAACGGTTCTTCGGATTAAAAATATGTATGTAGATATACTTTTAAGTAAAGCTCTGTTTAACCACGGTGTTGGTTAATTTATTTAAATTAATAGGATATACAAAAAATTGGTACACCTATAGGTACCTATACAGTATACCTACTCGGTTCTAGAATCAAAAATATTTTTTGTAAGCAAAGGCGTTACAAAATCAAAGAAAAATTGGTAAAAATGCGGCAAATCGGAGCAAATTACAGGAGTTCGAAACAGTTCGAATTGAATTGCCACCTGCGCCAGCGCCTGCGCTAATGCTGTTTTCTGTTAATAGTTACCAGTTTTGCTAAGATTTCATACATGTCATTGTTTACAATTTTTTTTGTAGAACCGAGTACATGTGTTAATTACATTAATTAAATTTTTACCTACAAGTATCGTGCTATCCTCGCTGTGCCACGCGATAGTAAATTACAGCGTGGTTCCCCTCATGTTTACTGGTAAGTAGGTAGGTAGGTACCTACTTAATTGGGCAAGTAGGCAATCCTTCAGGTGAGTACTGACCGGCGTTACGGGGCATAAATAACGTGTTACACAGAGAGCGTTCGTGCAGTCAGTACGGGGAAACAAGGCGCTCGAAACAAGCAACGCGACGGATTTTAGATCACGGCCCGCGGCGGCGGCGGTGCAGCGGCGGCGGCGGTGCAGCGGCGGCGGCGGTGCAGCGGCGGCGGAGGTGCAGCGGCGGCGGCGGCGGTGCAGCGGCGGCGGCGGTGCAGCGGCGGGCGGCGGCGCAGCGGCGGCGGCGGCGGGCGGCGGCGGCGGCATAACATATCATGCTGGTTCATTACGCCCCGTCACCGTAACACCGATCAGTACCAGGCTTTATAGAACTCAACAAAAAACAAAACGTGATCAACAATATGAGGGGGCAACAGTTTTTTTTAAAGCAATTGATAATCTGGCGCAGCTCTTCAGCATTGCCATACAGCGGGGCAATCCCGCCGGCGTTTTGGGGACGCTTCCGACTGGTATTGATAGCTCAAGTTAGCTCAATTGTTTCAGTTGTAAATACTAGTATAATTTGTTTCTATTATTTGATTGTTACTTTCTTTGTGTTATCAAATTAATTCAAACATCAATCTCAAGCAATACATTACTTTAATGATAATCTGTTTATCGAAGAACATTGGCTTTTATCATAATTTTCCTGTGTTTTACAATATAAATTCTCTTTTTCTAGTTCCTGCTAATCAATTCAAAAAAATCCCCCCATCTGATCTCCCCTCTTCAACTTCTTTTCTTTTAGTCCCTGTCTCTATCATTGACAGTGACATTTCGGATCGTTTCACTTATTATTTGCAAGGAAATATTTGGTAGAGGTATTTAATGATGCTAATAGTCGGCTGTCCTGAGTACGGAATGTCCGCAGTCCGATCCGGAATGTACTCGGTACAATCCGGAATGCACTCAGTCCGATCCGGAATGTCCCCAGTCCGATCCGGCCATTAGATATTTATGTTGTATGTCCTCATACATGTTTTTTTTTTAAACCATTACACAATTTCTTCTTACTCTCGGAATAAAAAAAAAGAAATTGTAAGGTTAAAATATAACAAAAGTGGGTAATTATCTTGACGCAATGGCAATGGAGAGCTCAGCAGGCGATCAGAGACTTCAAAATGATAACAGCATCTGCGTGAAAGAGAACAAGAAAACGTTAGTAGAGTTGTAAAAACAATAATTATTTATAACATGTTATGAATAGTATACAGGTATAATAAATATGATGAAATAATTATTTAAAGTAGATATTATTTTAACTTCAGATTATCTGAAGAATTCAAATTGTAAATTCTCATTATCTCATAATTGAGATGACAGAGTGATTAAATAGTAAAATTATAAACTGTAAATGTTACCACCATTTGAGTCCATTATTCTGTTTTGAGTCCTCGTAATCGGGCAAACTCACAAACAGTTATTTGAGTCCTCGTAATCGGGCAAACTCATTATTGTGTTTTGAGTCCTCGTAATCGGGCAAACTCACAAACAGATAATATATTTGAGTCCTCGTAATCGGGCAAACTCATTTATTGTGTTTTGAGTCCTCGTAATCGGGCAAACTCACAAACAGATAATATATTTGAGTCCTCGTAATCGGGCAAACTCATTATTTTGTTTTGAGTCCTCGTAATCGGGCAAACTCACAAACAGGTATTTGAGTCCTCGTAATCGGGCAAACTCATAATACTTGAATCTGTAAATATTAGAAAATATTATATAAAGACCCACATTTATTTATTTCAAGTAATTCAAGGGGTCTTAGATGCCGCTCCATTAACAATTATTTAATCGGTTCCCTTTCCCTCTGCAACAAATTGTGGGAATAGGATCTATCCATGCGTATACATAAGATATCAGTGTAGTACTTTACTCATTATTATTTTTAGTGCGGTAAAATGCGAAAAATGGATATAATATTGTGTTCATAACGATAATCACTTGTTAATTATTACAGTGTAAATGTGATATAATAGTGATTTACATATATTTATGAAAAGAAATAACATGAGCAGGTACTTTGTTTACCAATACTGTATACTCCAATATAATGAAATTTGATGTATATTAAGCTCACTTAAGCAATTGTTATTGGAGCTAGTTCTTTACAGTATAATTATATTTTAATAGTGTATTTGGGATCAGCTATCATCATTTCGTTCGGTCATCGCTCATGCCCCAATGAAATATTATTATCATTTTAACTTTCACTTTTCAAGTTATAAATTATCCCCTTTTGTTACTGTTGTTTTTTTTTAACCTCGAAGTAGTCGGTACTCCATATCGATCGTTTGTTTTGAGTATTGCTGTGACTTTACAAGGTTCTTTGATACAGCTTCTTACTTTACCATCACAAGGACAGTGTTGTGATAAGAGATCTTATAAGGATCATCAGTATTAAGATGTATGTAAGTATGTATTTATTTTATTATTTAATTCAGATTAATTTCTTTCGTTTGTATGACCGTCCTTCACTTATTGGATAAAATAATTGAAATTGTTATCTTCGTGCAAGATCCTTTTATAAAGAGTTTGGCTATAATTATTGCTGTGATATTTATTATTTCAAATCAACACGCATCAGCCAGACTGTGCAAGTTAGTGCTCGGGATCGGGTTCTATTAGTAGCAACCCCATGTATTTGATAACCATGTCGATAATGTAATGTAATTCGTTATATAAATACATATTTATTATATTTTTTCATTTGTTACTACATTTCTAGTCGATTAGTAGATATTTCAACTAATAGCTATATGTGTAATAAATAACTGTAATTTATTATGTTGGAGCATAGATAAGTTCGTCAACCAGTCGCTAATTAGGTACACTTGGTACATAACACACTCAAATGCATTGTCTATTCTATGGTATGGTTCTAGTCTGACGGTCCGACCACTGAGCAAGAGACCGACAGACACCATTTTGATTTGTCGCTACCGATATTCTTATTGAAATCTTTGCTTTTATTTAAATCTAAAGTAATTAGGTAATGATATTGTTTTGTTATTGTTCTATGTAAATTATATTAAACCCCTTATGGGTGTTTTTGATGATGTACTGTTTTTTTTTTAATGTAGGCTATAATGATGATTTGCAACTCCCATTAAGAATGGTGTGGTGCTAATTTTTGTAATTTATCTCACGTTCTTGTTGTGACTTCGACGGCATCGTGAACATTTAATGCTTTCGGTTTTTGTGCTGCCGTGGGAGCTCACCATACTTTGAAGACAACAGGCGACGACAAAACTATTTGCAACTCGTGGCTATCGTGGAAACAATTCTTGTGTTTTATTAATGGTGCTAAAATGTTTAATAAAGCATCTAGCAACTAGCCTTGAGCAATGTGATAAACATTGTTTAATTTAACTCCAAACTTATAATGATTAAATAAATACTTAACATATTTTACGGCTTGCATAACTATTTTGGCGCAGTTCATATTTATGGAATAGGGAAATATGTGAAAACTTATTATGTAGTAAGACCAGAACCACATTTTTTAAAATAAATAAATGATTTAATATATTTCATTATTATGTAGTGATCTGCATGTTAGGTACTTCACATCGAATTTGTAAATACATTATTTTCAATTCACCTATATATTCTTTACTTTTTAGGTTTACTATTATTAAATTTTATTAATTGTAAATTTTTTTTATTGAATGTAAAATTTAAACGCCTAATGGTAGATCACAGTGTTCTTAAATTTATGAGTGAAAATCTCTGTGATACCTGTATGTCACAGGTTTATAAACTTATAAAGACGTGGCAGTAATGCTTTCACGCGCGTTCCAGGCTTTGAGTGGCAAACTTCGTTACCCGCATGACTTCTTAATAGCTGTCTCTTTTGGATCTGGACCCCCAGTACCTACTTGAATCCTTTCGCTGCTGCTGCACCCGCAGTGCACTATAAGGATAGTACTGCTCTTTTTCTTTTTACTGATAGCATCGGCTGCCTCAAAGATTGAAAGTACCACCATCTGGCCGCTGAGTTAGATCTTAACTACCTACTTTGATTGATGTAATCGATTCTCATAAGAAATGTGTCTTTATTTTTATGGAGCCGATCATAGTTTGGTTACCCCCGTGATTTATAATACCAAGAAGTCACTAAACCCGGTAGGTACTCAAAACTTAGCCAATACTCAATAGAAAAACTTCATTCTTGTAGAATGGCAACCATCATCTAGCAATTATGTGGTAATCTCATTTCGTCAAAATCATATTGTTGATCTAAAAACATTGCATGCTGTTCAACTTTAACTGGAATCGTTAAAGTTGATGAGATGATACAGTGATTTTCAGGCAGGTAATTAACTATCTATTATTAGGCATTTTTATTTATTTATGGACTGCATGAAACTACAGGAAGATAATGGTTGCTTAGAGCAATAATTATGTTGTCGATCGTTTTGGTGCTTAAATTATTATTTGTATTATATTTATTAATTGAGCGACTAACCAATTACATTAGTTACTTGTATAAGACTAAAAGTTAAATAAAGTATTAAAATTATTGTTACACGTTTAAATTAGTCAAATAAATTAACTGAATTATTAAGTGATAACATTTAATAAATAGATTACACAAGTCAAATTCAAAATTACTTAGTCGAACGAAGCACATAATTAGATAGGTATCAAATTCAAAATAATAAAAACTAGGTACATCCATTAATGTTCTTATTATTTCTTTTATTATTAAAGTTTGTCTCATCGAGTCTAACTACCTAATTAAAACTTGGTTACTAAATAAAGTACTCTCGGTAAGGAACCTAGTCGTGATTATGGGCTCAAAAGGACTGTTCTTTGAACACAGAGCTGCCTTCATTAATAAACTATATAAAAGTCTTGGGTTTATCTATAGGGTAAGTCGTCCTTTTTCTAATGTAGCTTGTGTATAAATTCTAAGCTAAGAATAATGTAAAGAATATTTTAGAGTATTGCACCGTTGCTTGGACCCCTGCCTTTATAAAATACATACAATAACCTTGAACGAATTCAAAGCAATTTAAGAGGGAGCAATGCGTGCCACTTTATGAAACGGCTAGGCATAGAATTCCGCATTTACGGGAGCGGGACGGAGCACACGTTATTGGATTGTGTGAGCGCGAAAATCAGCTTATTTACACTAAAACTACATAACTTATGAACAGACTGGTTCAAAGAACCAAATAATTAGTAATAACCTACGAATCAAAACAAAAATGCAAGTTTCCTGAGATATCAACCAAACCATGTACGACGCAGTGTACCTACTTTCATTTCATATATACATATTTTTTTTAGCTGTTTTTATCTTGTGAGTACTGAGATCTAGGCATAGTTCTAGTTAGGTTCGCCTCTTAACTGTAGATGCTAAATGGATTTTGATGACAATCAAGGTACGGAGGGTTGTAGGTAATATTTGTTTCAATCGCTGATAATGATAATGTTAGGTTAGGTACTCACTTAGACTTAGTTTTAATGTGATAATAATGTTTATCTATAATTTTATGCCAAATGTGTGGCAATACGCTGAAAATTATAAAACTAGACAAACCTTCGATGGTTGAAACTATTAAAGTGTCGTATAATAGAAATAAAATTTATAAATTTAAAGATAAACTTAAAGTCTTTGATTAATAATGACACCAATACAATGAGCATGTGTTTACCGTGTCTAAACAACCCTCGAAGTCCGAGGAGTTATGGCAGACATGAAATGTCTTTGGTATATAATTGTATATACAGCTGTCAAGATTTATCATCCAAATTGCTGCCTGAATACACTGCAGACCAGGACTAGACATGCAGCAACAACTTTATGCCAGGTTAACAAAACTAAATATCCACAATGGTGAATACTCACCTGACATTTGATTCGTAGAAGCTTTTGTAGAAGCTTTAACATTATATTAAATTATTATTTTTATTTTATAGATTATACTTTTATCAGTGATATTTTTAATTGTCAGATCAATTTCAATCAGATACGAGTAGCGCTTTATAAAGTATTTATCTTTTGAAGTCATTGTAATGAAAGTTTTTTTTTTTTTTTTTTATCATTTAAGTAAGTTATTAAGCAACTACCTATTATTAGTATTTTACAATTGACGAGAATTATGACAAATAGCGAATTGATTTAAATTAATATTATTATTTTATTAAGCTACACCTACTTTACTTCTTTTAATTTTTATTTCTGACACTAGAATTAATTCCCTATGTCAGTGTGTTATTTTTATCTGTTTTTTTTTTGTCTATGTTTGATGTTCAAATTATAGATAGTAGTTATATAGTATAGTCCATGTAAATAAACAAAGTATGCGCCTTTAATGGGCAAATTACATAGCTTGATCATTATATTTACCATCTTTTAACGTGTAATTAAACATTAACATACTTTTAATTTAGGTAGGTACGTTACTTTTACTTACTACTAATTAATAATTTGTATATATAATTAATTTGTATATTATGCTGATAAAGTTTACTTAAGGACTAAAAATGTAGATATTACATTTTAGTCCATCTAAATTTCGAACCGTAATGTGGTGTGAATTAGTAAGGGTAACTGGATGACCTAGGTACATTTGGCAGATCGTTTTTTTTTATTATTATTATTATAATGTACATCCTTTTATTGGTTCTTAGTGATATATAGGCAAAAAAATATATTTCTAAGAGCTGCGGTTTTTGTTCATGAATAAATAAATACCTCAATAAATAAATAAATCAAATAATGTACTTAAATGTGTAATATGTACGTACAAATTCATTTTGTTTTTAACTATCAATAGTTTTAGTTACTCATTCAGCAAAATATCATCACTATTATGTTGAGGACCTTAGCAGAGAGAAATAAATGTATAATCTCTATCTCTTTTATTATCGCGATATGCGCTGTCCATCTCTGATCTTCCTTATTCTTTTGTCTTGCAATTCCGTCGGATTTCAAATATTATGCGGTGAACAATAGTGATTCAGCTGCAGTTTATTCTTTTTATTTTATTTTATATGCAGTGGTTCCGAAATTTCGTGATTAATGGGAGAGTGAACGAATGTTTATGAAACAATGAATTAAGCTGAACAGGTGGTTCTAGTTCACTCGTAGGATTTTTGTTTTTTGTTTGTCTGTTTGCTTGGTGTACAAGTAAGTATAAATAAAAACAATGTAAAGTATCCAAACACCAGTAATTTGTATAATATTATAATGGTGCATAATCTATACAGGAATAAAACGAGTATTTATTTTATATAATTACTATCGTGTTTTATGTCTGAGTATTAAATGTGATCATGATTAGGAGTTACTTATTATACAGTTTAAATTTATGCGCACATTTAATAAATTCAATTATTGATCATAAAGGGTTAATTAAATAATGTGCAGCATATACTTAAAGGATGAAAATGCTGTGCACAATCAGAGTTAATGTGGCTAATTGATGATATAAATATTCGTAATTTAGGGTTAATATAAATAATATGCACTAGTAGGGGTTAACATAATATTTTGATACTAAGTAGTTATTCTTAACCTTTTTTTTATTTTATTTTTTTTATAAATCTTGTTCAGCATAGAAGTGAGTGATAACATAGATAATTTACGGAGGTTAAGGTTCCTACAATGTTTTTTTTTTTATTCTTGGTTAACCAAAAATCATAGTTAATGCTTTGGTAATGCTATGGATAGAGTTATCTGAGATAGTAGGTACATACATACCTCCATCACAATGCATGAGGCTATTAATTATAGACAGCTTTTTCATTATTATTAGCATAATAAACTCTCTTAAACATGTAAATTTAGTTTATTTTATTTCTTTTGAATGGTTATTGAATACATAGTAGGCACCTACAGCCTTTCAGGATAAGGATAGCAGTTTGAAAATCATTGATGATCATTTGCCTGGCAACATCTATATACTGGTACAACTATAATGGTAATAAGCGCTTAATAATGTTGTAAATTAACTCAAGTGATTGGTTTGAATGTGTAAGTAATACAAGTTTATTTAGGAAGGTAGTTGATTAAACAATATCCATAATGGATAGGTTTTAAGATTCATGATCTGTAAGATAACTGTAAAGTTGTTTTGTCGTTGACCGAGTTAAACCAAAGTTAGTTTTGAGTTGATACACTTGAACGGAAGAAGATTGCTTATCATATACATACTTATAATCATAACATTCTATCATAAATTATAATAATTAAGGTTTTGTTTAAGATTAGTCTTTATACAGAATTTATTAGGTACTTGAGATGGCAATATTAGTGCTGATGTAGGTAATGGTGAATAATTTGAATATTTATTGAAGTCCATGTCATAGTGCTTGTTCAGTTTATTGTATGAGTGGATAACTGATCTTGAGATACTCAAAGTGGTAGACTAAATATATATATATATTTTTTTTTGTAATGATATGGATGTGTTGTCGGTGACTTTGGAAACTTTTACCATAACCAAAAAAAATTATCTTTTCAATACTATCTAATCTGATCAGTAGCATAGATATTAATGGGTATCCTGGTTATTGCTTTATAGAAAATAGTAAGCAAAGTACAGAATCAGTATGTCCTCAGTGAGCGAGCCACTTACTGACAAGTTTTGAAGTTGCTGGTATTATTAGATTCTTATTATTACTATAACATTTTCGTAATCCTGCACAGTATGTGATGAGTTTTGTGTTTAGGTACTCTGTAGGTACGTAAGTTATTCTCTATGAAGAGATCAAGTAAGTACCGTGGTATGGATTCATTAGGTACCTTATTTATAGGTCCTCTGGCGTCTTGCTATCTCCAATCATGTTGGTAATAAAGGAGTAATAGCGTGACTGTTTACACAGAACACAAAACTACATAAGTAGGTATGTTACTCATCCAAACAAAAGGTAGGTATTTCAAAAGAATTGACAAGTTTCTCAACGCCGAATTTACTTGAGATACGAGCCGTATGGGTGTTTAACTTGGATTAGGTACCTCTAACCATGTCGTATACAATGAGTGCGGGATCATTCATTCATTATTCAACAGGTATCAAAGTAAAAACTCTACATACCAAAGATCCAGTGGGCGTTAGTTTTTTCTACTTCTGATTTGTTATCAAATTAATTCAAACATCAATCTCAAGCAATACATTACTTTAATGATAATCTGTTTATCGAAGAACATTGGCTTTTATCATAATTTTCCTGTGTTTTACAATATAAATTCTCTTTTTCTAGTTCCTGCTAATCAATTCAAAAAAATCCCCCCATCTGATCTCCCCTCTTCAACTTCTTTTCTTTTAGTCCCTGTCTCTATCATTGACAGTGACATTTCGGATCGTTTCACTTATTATTTGCAAGGAAATATTTGGTAGAGGTATTTAATGATGCTAATATTTGTCATTAAAGGTTATATAAACAATCAATATCTGCTCTATGACTGCTAAAAAATAGAATGTTTCCACAAAGCATTTATTTACGTGTGTTCGGTCGCAAGTTCTACCTGCCGTATAATCCACTACTATGTACCAGACCATCTATGTTATAATGGACAGTTATTCTATTGCTAATTTTTGTACATAATGCTGGATATTGCTATTATAACGTCCTAATAACTTCCTTAGTAGGTACTAGAAATAGTGTGGTGGAACTTTTTTAACTTAGGTTAAAGAAAACTAGTTTAATAACATAACAATTAATAGTAATTAACATTTAATAGTTTGATATGGATCAGTTGAGCTATCTGTAGACTGTTTGCAACAGTCGGCAGTTAGCTCAATTGTTTCAATTGTAAATACTAGTATAATTTTGTTTGTGAATAAATTTGTTTAATAACATATAAGATATATCCACTTATGAAACGGAATATATAGGTAATTTGCGTTCAGTTTATGTCGTATTGTCGAATTGTACCAAAATTATAATATACATTCCAGCTGACGCAATGATCTGAAAAGATAAAAGACGATAAAGGTAATTAAAAAATATTTATCTTAGTTATCAAATTCAAATTTAAAAAAAGTTTTCAAAGTACATGAAAATAAGAAAATCTAAAGACTTAGAAATTTAGTGTCATACTCATAAACAATCGGCCAGTTTGTGCCTTCTATCATAAGCTTTTTTTTAATGCCCCTGTAAAAGTTTTATTTTGTATACATAAGGCAGAGATGCGAAGTTGCTCTTTTTGGCCACCATGGTGGGAAAAAAGAGCAACTTCGCATCTCTTCCTACACTATACAAACTAAAACATTTGTAGAGACATTAAAAAAAGCTTATGATAGGAAGCAAAAACTGGCCAATCGATTTTTTGAAATTCCTTCGTTTGACATAATAATTTAATAAAATAGGTGGTGGCGCTGATTTGGGTCGGGGTAGCGCCTTAAGTCACTTTACGCAAGGAGCTCAGAGAGTAGAGTAAGTTACTTTACGCAAGGAGCAGAGAGATTAAAATAAGTTACTTTACGCAAAGAGCTCAGAGAGTAGAGTAAGTTACTTTACGCAAGGAGCTCAGAGAGGTTATCACTGTTATTTTGTTATGGGTGAATTCTGGAATAAAATATATAAATATACTGGCAGGACTCTGTCGTTGTTGCTTGGCAGTCTCAGTGTCAAAGTCGAGTATTGTGGTGTCCCAATAATGTCTCTGGAGAGACGGAACTAGTTGACGACTTACTTTGATGGGTTTATTCAATGTTTAGTTAGTGTGGTTTTTTCTTCTACGATTAAATTATGTGCTTGAAGTTGGAGAGTAAGTGACTTGGCAATTTAATATTGCGGAAGTCTGTTTTTTACCTTCTCTGACTGCATGGCATGTTAATTTGTGGGAGAGAGGGTGCACGCGAATTGCTTAATTTCATCGTAAAAAAGCTTCACTAAAAATGTACCTAAATATTCTTTATTTCCGCAAAGAGGCGCCTGAATCTGTTATTAATTAGAAATAGGTATGTAGGTACCTACCTTAAACATAAGGGAAGCATCCAATGGAAAATATCCAAAAACCGTCAATTCCTTGTCGGGAAATGACAACATAGCAGACAAATGGTGCACCTAAAATCATAAGATAAGTTTAACTCAACAGTTTACAATCCTATAAAATCATCATCAGCATCAGCCTTTACTAATCCACTGCAGGAAATAGTTTACCCATCAATATCATTATTTTTTGTAGCGAATATGTAAAATAAAGTACTATGTAGGTATGTAGGTAGGTACCTCAATGAAAAAACGTAGCTCCTGTTTTTCCTTAGGTATTTTAAGTATTGATCTGCATAATTTTATTGCCTGGAAAAAAATATTTCTTTATTCTTTATTGCACCATAAAATATACATGTGAACATTTAACTACAAAAATTAAGCACACTGTTTATCTCCACGTTGTTTCCTGTACCTATAGGTAATTCATCTCAATATTAAAAAATAATTATTGTAAACTAGCCTCAGCCCACTGCACCACTGTTTCGCTATCAAATTATGATGAAATGCAAAAAATGTCTTTTCCTTTTCGAACCGACGAATAATTTGATTCTATCAAATTATTCGTGGAAAAATAACAAACAAAAAACTAGAACTTCCACCTATTGAAATCATTATGTATATACGTAGCAGTTTGAAAGGAGCCACCTGAATACCGTATTGTCATAGCCGAAAATCTCTGCCAAGATAGAGGATGTCCATGACCGATTTAACGCTACACATGCCCATCGTTACCGACGAGCTGACCTTGATTCAAGAGCCTCCCAGAAACGCCACTATGCCGACAAACTGCCAGTGTCCAAAGTCATGCACAGTGGAAGGACTCCAAAGGCGTGGAGCGAGAGTTTGGTGGTGCTCTTGTTGAAGAAGGGAGATAAAACCCTTCTTAAAAACTACAGACCCATCTCACTCCTGAGCCACGTCTATAAGCTGTTTTCACGAGTGGTCACGAACCATCTCGCCAGAAGACTCGACGAGTTCCAGTCACCAGAGCAGCTGGGTTCCAATAGACCACATTCACACAGTTAGGCATATTATACAGAAGTCCGGAGAATATAATCAGCCCTTGTGTCTGGTTTTTGTGGACTATGAGAAGGCCTTTGTCTCCGTCGAAACCTAGGTTGTTCTGGATTCCTTACAGCAATGCCAAGTAGACTATCGTTATATCGAGTAGCTAAGATGTCTTTACGAGGCCGCCACCAGAGTGTCCAAGTACAAGGCTAGCAGTCTAAGCCCATCCAATTGCGCAGAGGAGTGAGGCAGAAGGATGTCATATCCCGAAAGCGTTCACAAGCGCATTGGAAGATATGTTTAAATAACGCGACGTGTTCTTGAGTGAAGACCGCGACTTGGCAAACGTAGGTCGCCCTTTAGCCAGGTGGGATGACGACGTGCGAATGACGGCAGGCAGATGCTCGATGTGGCAAGCTGAAGACAGGACGCTAAGGCGCTCATTTGGGGAGGCTTATGTCAACTAATATAGGTAGATGATGAACATGATGATCTATTTAGTTAGGTAGTAGGATTATGGATTGGTGCAAATGTACCTATTACTTTACCTCGAGTTTGAATAAGTTCCCAGCATTTGCGATTGCGTATACTTTTAAGATTTGATAGACTATCCAAACTGAACAGTTCACAATTTCATGTATATCAAAGTTCATCTGTATAACCACCCCGTGGTATATGATGTGCGATTCGCTCACGATGGAGTGAAAGCACTGTGTCATCGTTATCAGAACAGGCGCTTCAAACATCTTATTCACGGTCTGTTTCACACTTAACGCATCTATATAAATAAGCTCTATCTCTCGCAAAGTTAGCCTTCCATGCCTTGACATAACTGTTGTCAAACCAACGGTTGTGATCTTCTCCTTTGACGTTGTAAGAATTTGCTCCCTGACATATCTGAATATCTCAACAACAGTTACTAAAAGGACGTGGAAGAAAGCTATGGATGCAAATTGTATCATTTGAGGTAGGTTGAACGATACCGTAACTAGAATCATTTTATATACGCCATCGGTTCTGCTAAAGTTGACGGCTATTTGCATCAACAATAAAAAGCTGAGAGACCCTACCGCAATGTTCACCTGACGGTATAAACGTTTGAGAATCCTCTCTTTGCTGATGTTGGAAGTCTCGATCAGGTTGGAAATCGTGTTCAGTGTTTTCAAATATTTAAATCTATCGAGATAAACGCAGACATAGGCAACTGTACAGAAGATGAAGAGATTTAGCATTTCTATAACGTAGTTTAATTGTGTCATAGTCGCTTCCGTGAGGGCACTTTCTTTCGACGCTTCACTGAGATGTCTTATGTGCAAAACAAGAAATATAACTATGATAGCGAAGTAGAACAAGGCACACATAAAATTAAGATAAATCGATTTCGGGATGGGCGTAAAGCCGGGTTTTTTACTGTGTAATTGAACACTATAAGGAAACAAGCCAAGCAAGGACATGATTATGTACAGAGGCTTAATCACGCCACGCAGGTTTGCAGGTACGTTTTTCGTGTAACTATCGACGAGCTTCGAAATCATTTTCACGTGTACTCTTTTATGTGAACTCACTGAGAATGAAAGCTTGCATTATAGAATTGCCATTTACGATAGGTATGTGTGGGCACTTAAGTTCTAATTTATTATTAAAACTTAATGTGAGAGTGGCATTTGTCGACTGTAATTAAGCGGTATTATTATGGCATCTTTTTATGCTGTCGATGCGATGTTATCGAAATGAAAACGATACCAAAGTAGCATTAAATGGGGTATGTATCTATAGCAGCTATAATTGTAGCAGTGGGACAACTTACACTTACTGAGTAGGTATCTAATCTACTACGAAAACCATGTAAACTTAGATCATAACGATTATTTATGTCTAACAGTCATTATGTCTCGATTTTATACCAAATTATTATGTAATAGGCCCTTACGTTGACTCTACCAGGCTATAAACGTACTCTTAGCGTACCTCTGCCTTTTTTCTTCTGTGTATCCAAGGAGATCGCGAAAGCTTTGAACTTTGTGCTCTTAAAAATTAGCCGGCGGCATCAAAACTGCATGACAGTTGCATAAAAATTATCAAAATTTCAGCGTTTGCTATGATAAACAATTAAAATTCTAAAAATCATGAATACAACCAAAATACTTTACAATCGGAGATGTTTAAAACTGAGTCATAACCTTTTACAAAATTCCTCATGCTTGTGTCAACAACCCTTGAGATTTGGAAACCCTTCCAGTAAAAGTCCTAGAAGTTGGAACAGGGCAACAAAAATGTTACCTCTCCGAAAGTGTTTCGAAGCAGGGCAACTTTTAAAAAGTTCCATATCCTCGTGTCATCACTCCAGATTTGAGAGGCCCTACAGCACATGCCCGAGCCCTTGCGGCATGAAGGTCACCATTTGTGGAGCTGCAGGATCCACAGGTTTGCAATTTATTTACTTTACTTACTTTGATGTGGGCTTAGACCTAGAGTAACACTGTTGCCTCAGGTATAAGGCAACATAATAATTAAAATTTGGACTGAAAGCCTGACTTGCTGTGATATTGAGATGTGGAAAGTAATAAATAATGCGTATAGTTGTTCTATCTCTCGAAGTCCGTTGGTCTATGTGTGTCATAGTGAATGCATGTACACATTGTTTTAGTGTGCGTAAGCTCAGAAGCAATCAGTCTCGCCCGAGACGCGGTCCGGGTCACTAGTGCTCATTGTATTCACGTCAGATTTTGGTAGCGAGTACCGTTAGCATGACAACTAAGCGCAAAGTCACTACTACAACCAGGGCTAAACGGACTTCGTGAGATAGAACAACTGTTCCTACCTACTTCTTTCCATTATGGCGTGAATATCCTTTTGTACAAACGCCGCTGTGAGGTAAGGTGGCCATTCAAGTATAATATAATATTATAGCGGAAACAACACATACTTTTTATCCCATAAATTGGTTCCAATGGGATATAAATTACCTTAAGAAGACGCATTGGTTTTGCTTATTTACAAGAAAACTACACAACTTATGAAGAAACTGTGTCAATGAACCAAATAATTAGTAGGTAATAATAACTAATTACCTAAGAAAACAACATAAATCATTTCAATAGACCGCAGGCAGGGTACCATATATTTTTTCCCCAATCGTGTTTTCACATTCACGCCCGTAGCACACCTCCGCTGCGGAACACGAGTAGCGGACCCGCTACTCGTGTTCCGCATAAATTCCGCAGCGATCAAGTGTAGTTGCGGAACTATAGCGGAGGCGTGGCTGACGTCGGAGCAGATCGGCGGAACCGCGCGGGGAAAGAGATAGAATTATAGTCAAATCTATGCGTTAGAACAGGCAGTTTCGCAGCGTTCCGCTTCACCTACATACGGACAAGACATGGCGAAATTACTACGGTTCCGCTGTTAAGGTTTCGCAGCGGAGGTGTGCTACGGGCGTCAAGGAAATAGAAGTAGATTTTTTTGAAATTCCAGTTTTTTACCACGTAGATCGTGGTACTCACAGGGTACTGAGATCTAGGTATAGGAATATCCTATGCTTTCTGTGTCTATTTTAATTTCTATTGTAATTTGATAAGCTGATGGCAATCCGAATTAAATAAATAAATAAAATATAAAATATGGTGTAGTTTAAAATTAAAAAACGTATTGAGTACCTACCAAAGACATTTTAAACTCTTTGGTACATTTTTGGTATTTACATATAATGTTAAGAATTAAGACCTGGTGTTCAGGAATGTGTTTATGATGATGGGCTGAAACTGCAGTTCACGTAGTGCCAGTGTTACCAGTAACCCTGTAAGTAAAATATTTCTGTATTTCAACTTTTTTGTAAACAGTTTTTTTCAAAAACAGGTCAGCCTTTGGCTTTGCTGCTGAAACAGTGTCCCTTGCTGGATGAAATAGCCCTTTATGATATTTGTGCGACCTGCGGTTATGGCATGGAGCTGAGCCACGTCGATACGAAATGCAAAGTGACTTCGTTCTCCGGCCGTCACATGCTTTGTGATGCACTGTGTGTAAGTACGTTGTTTGGCACAACGTTTGTGATATGGAAACTGGGGTAGGCTGAAATCAAGTGCAATAACTTGGCTTTTGTAACCCTAAAAAACCTCATGGCTATCATAAAGATTTCTTTAAAGATTTTTCATTGTTTTTTTAAAGATTTTTCGCTATATGGTTTTGACACAAGTGGCATACCGTTGGCATGGCCATAACTTTGTTTTCTTTTAAATTCAATTTTGAACTTTCAGTTTTCACCTTTCAACAGTTTGCATGCCCATAGCTGCTTTATTTACCCAGATCTCACGTAAATATTGATTTTATTAGTAAAAGCTGACATGCCTATTAATTAATTTCAAAAAATGCAAGCAATGATATTTCGAACAATAAAGTTTATAGCACAAAATTCGCAAACAATCGAAAAATCTTATTTCTTAACACTTGGACCTACCTACCCCCAGTTTCCATATTACAAACGTTATTCCGAAGACCCTGTATAACGTTTGCCCGTATGCCCCGGGCTTACAATTTGCACCACCCCAACCCTTCCCGCACGTGTCGTAAGAGGCGACTCAGGGATATCCATCGGGGAGCGGGAGGCAGTGGCTCCTGTAGAACAATTTTACCATCGAACTGCGACCACGTACCCGGCGTAGGGATTATGGGCATTAATAATAATAATAATAATGCCGGACAATTCACACAGCATTATCTAGCCCCAAGCTAAGCAGAGCTTGTGTTATGGGTACTAGATAACTGATGTACATAATGCAATACACTACATAGATAGATATTTTTTTACTATACATAGAAAAACATCTGGAACCCCTGAACAAATATCTGCAGATCGTACAAACATTTGTCCCAAGGCGGGAATCGAACCCGCAACCTCCTGCGTCGCAGGTGGACCTTCGCCCGCTGCGCCACAGAGGTCGTCTTTGTCATTACGAGTACCTACTAAGATAAAAGCCAATAAGGCCTTTGTCAGGAGGCCCTTGTCCAGCAGTGGACCAATAAAGGCTATAGATGTGATATAACTTTTGTACCTAGAGGTAGTTTGTAAAACCGCGAAGAAACGTCTTAGCGAAACAATTAAATCCCGCCCAAGCACTTGTCAAAGTCTTTATTGGATCTCACGTAGGGTAGTAGCACAAGTTGTATTGATTTTCTAGGTTTGAAGTATAATACTGGCTGTCGCTATTCTCCCTTTATGAATGTTTTAATCGATTTCCATTGATCAAATGACTGGGCAAAATGCCCTGTTTTGGGCCATAGTGATTCATCATTTCGTCTGGTTCTTTTATAAAATTCAGGGATTTTTTTTTTTGATCCTACTAAGATCAAGCCGAAAGTTTGTGAAATCTGAATTTTTGTTGCCTAGGATCTCCAAAACTACTGAAAAAATCAAGATGATATTTGGCGTACGCTTAGAGCAAAGCCTAGCCTTAGATAATATGCTACTGATTATACCGAAAATATCCGTGGCGCGGGCAGAAGCTAGTGTTTAATAAATTCTTATTTGAAGATGTTTGAATAGAATAATATGAAGAGCGGTTTATCGAAGGTTTCTCCACTTGCAGTTTACAGCAGCTTCTTGTTGTGTATTTCAACTTCACTGCAATCATCAATCTGTCTGCCAAGCATAATGGTCATGACAAACCCCTTGTGTGTGAGGAATGTTCAGCAATGGTCGTATATTATGCAGATGAAAAAACCCTTATATGTTCGAATTTTCGTTTCAGGGAGCGAAAGTCGTCATAATAGTAGCACGAAATGGTGCGGATACCTTCGAGTGCAGTGCTCCCATCGTTGCTGAAATAGCACTGCAGATAACTAACGTCTGTCCCACGGTAAGTCTTTTTATTTGATTGATCGTTGTTATCATAAGCCGAAGCTACACACAAGTTACATAGCTGAAAGAATTAGCAAGCTGAAGTGGCAGTGGGCGAGCCATAAACTCACGAAGAACCGAGAACCGCTTAGGTAAACGAGAACTTGAGTGGAGACCGTGACTCGGCAAACGTAGTGTAGGACGCCCCAGACCAAGTGGGATGACGACCTGCGAAAAACTGCAAAACATCCAGCATCTGCCTGCAGTCTTTCGCAGATCATCATCGCACCTGGCTGGAGGGCGACCTATACTACGTTTGCCTGGTCGTGGTCTCCACTCAAGAGCACGTTATACCCCAGCGGTTATCGGTTCTTCGCGAGATATGGCCGGCCCACTGCCACTTCAGCTTGCTAATTCTTTGGGCTATGTCGATAACTTTGGTTCTCTGTCGGATGTATTCGTTACGAATCCTATCCTTCAGAGAGACTCCGTGATCATACTTAGAACAACTTGTTTAAATTGTTCCAGGCATTTACAATAGTAGCAACAGAGCCCGTCGAAAGCATGGTGCCCCTGATCGGCGAGATCCAGCGTCTGCGCTCCGTGTACAACCCTCGCACCCTGCTCGGCTGCGTCGAGCTGAACTGTGTGCGAGCCAACACGGCCCTCGCTGACTTCCTGCGGGTCCCGCCCGAGTCCGTCCGCGTGCCTGTTATAGGAGGTGCCAGCAGCGCGACTATGGTGCCAGTCCTGTCCGCCGCTGTGCATCCTCGGATTATGACACAGGAGCAGGTAAACACATACCTATACTCGTACGTACGTTCTCCCAGCGCTTACTCAACATCTGGCCTGTGTTACAACTACACGCAAACACTTTTTTTTATTTGCCTTTGGTGGCTTTCGTATCACTGCGGCCATGATAGGCCTATTGTGATCGCCACTTTCTGTGTTCAGCCTCGAAGCAGCGGCGTTCACAGTTCGCCACTAACCCTTGCAGCTGCTAGGAACTGTAGGATTTTCTTCGAGGTGGAGTCTTTTAGCTCGTCTGGACTAAGCGGTGCTTGCCCAGATGGATGCTACGTTTTTGCATCAGTGCTCTGCACTCTCCAAGAAGATGGAGGCGTTTCCTCCGCCTCCTCACAGAACCTGCAGGATTGTGTGTCGACGCAAACACTTACTGACAGTTACATTTCCGATCTTGTGCAATAACTATAAAACAATAAAGACGTACCAAGACTGAAGTGCGACCCAGACAACAAAACGCACGCGAAACGCGAACGCCGGTGGCGCCGGTCCTACTATGACTGAGATACACACCTAATTAACAGACCTAATTGCACCTAATTTGAGCCAACCTTCCACTTTCGAGAGGCTTGGTGCCTCATCTCTCCTTTATTACTTAGATCGATGGGATAACAGCTGCTTGCTGCTGCTTTTTCAGAGATAAAATTGCTGCTGGGTATAAACCTCTCTATTATGAAAATATCTTTCACCTGTTTCCAAATAAAACAAGATCCGACAAGTGCTAGTTTGACTCGCGCACCGAGGAGGGTTTCGAGCGTTTGTCAATTATACAAATACTAGTTTATGCCCGCGGCTTCGCACGCGTTGTTTCTATGGAAACGTTTAAAGGAGATTGCTATTCTATAGAATATTAAAAATTAATTAAAAAAACATTGTCCAGCGGACAAAATGGTGAATCTAAACCATTCCCGATCAGATCCCCTTGAACACACACAAAAAATTTCATCAAAATCGGTCCAGTCGTTTGAGAGAAGTTCAGTGACATACACACTCACAGAAAAATTATATATATAAAGACACAAAAAATACAATACAAAATACTTTATTGTACACCAACAAAAATACAAAACACGAAACCTTACATAAGATACAAGTACAATGGGCGGCCTTATCGCTTAGAAGCGATCTCTTCCAGGCTAAAGATGTGCTACAGGTACTAGTAGACTTCGCTAATTAATGAATACCTAATAACAGTACCTAGTACGTGAAATGACATGTACAAACATTTCATTTGATACGCCCATTTGACTTTGTAGATCTCTTTTAAAATCGACATTACATTTTGTAGTGAAAATTTTCAGTTTAATTTTTAATATATTTTCTTTCAATCTGTTTAGATCAATTGCAATGCAAGATATATTATTATTTTAAATTTCGTTAAGTTAATAGCTGCTGAGATATTCAACAGGGAATAAAGGATAGACAGAGCTTGCAAATCGCTGGTGGGAAGGCCCACTATTCCCAATTGAACCAGTCGTTGCACCGTAACTTTTTTGTATCAAATTTCGTAGCAGTGCGTAGATAATAATATTCAAAGCATTCGTAGCGTGCGTTCGTAGAATTCGTAGCAATATTCGTAGCAGTTTTTTTAAATTTGTTGGACGAAATAGTTACATTAAAGTAGTAAAGATTAGTATCGGGTACTCATCGTTTACTTAAACTGGAAACAAAACAGAAGTTAGGGGTGACGACGCGATAAATACCTATGACTTCACAATTGGCGATTCTAATTTACTACATAAATATTGAACATGATTTTTAACCCCCGACGCAAAAAGTGGGGTGTTATAACTTATAACACCCCACTTTTTGCGTAACTTATAAGTTTAACGTGTCTGTCTGTGTATCTGTGTGTGGTATCGTGGGAGCTACGGCTCCCAAACGGATGAACCGATTTTCGTTTAGATTTTTTTGAGTCACAGATAATTTTATCTCGAGTGTTCTTAGCCATCATGAAAATCTGTCGAGGAGTTTTTAAATTTTTAATTTTGTTCTTGTAAAGTTTAAAAAGCGCTTAATACCTATAACTTCACGATAATTTACAACATAAATTTTTAACATGATTTTAAAGTTTAAAAAGCTTCACCCATGTTTGTTTCAGATCGAATGTGTAACGTCATGTATAATGTGCGGTAACGAAGCTGTTCAGGCCTCTAAAGGTTGCTACCTAGAGACCCCTTGCCTGGCCGGCGCGTACGCAGTGGCGCGGACAGCCATCAACGTGGTCAAGGGTCTGCGCGGCGCGAAGAACGTTATACAGTGCGCTTATGTGGATAATTTGGGAACTTGCGCTCCATGCTGCCAGTATTTCGCTAGCGATGTGAGAATTGTTTTAGTTTATTAACTAGCTCAACTTGCGGCTTCGCACGCTTTTTCCAAGTCAAGATAAGTATTGAGCACCCTAAACATTTTGCGTACGGAAAGTATAGTAATAAACCGAAACTATTGCTTACGCATCCTTTTGTTGGCATCTGAAAAAGCTTAAAATGACCCAAACCGCATTCAACAATAAAACACCTGGGTGCAATAAAGTTTGTCATTTTAACGATTTTTGAAATTAATCATCAGTTCGCTACTGTCACTCGTCGTGTAGCAAAATGTTTAGAGTGCTCTATTCTTTTGGCCAAGGCTGTAGGTATTTAGCATCATCAGCAGTTTGACCTAAGTAGGTTACTAGTCGTGTGGTGCCGGCTTAGAATTAGCATCACCCCAACTCGTCCCGCGGGTATCGTAAGAGCTAAGGGATATCCACCGGGGAGCAGGCAGCAGCGCCCCCTGCAGAACAATTCTACCACCGAACTGCGATCCCCAACCAGCATGCCCAGCGTGGGGATAACGAGCACTTACTCCAAGAGATAACAGCTAATAAGGCGCTTATCAGGGGGAGACCTGCATTCAGCAGTGGACCAATATAGGCTGTTGAGGTTGAGGAGGTTACTAGTGCCACCAGTGCGGACCGGGTGCCTACGGAGGTCAGTGCATCAGCTGTATCCATTTCAATCCCTCTCATTAACATCTTACTTTTATACAATATAGCAGCTATTGTTTCTTCCGCGACTTTTATATCAACGTCCCAGGAAAAGCTACCGGCGATTCCTAAACCAACAAAAATGTGTGAATAGAGACTTGAATCTCTGGAAGCACTAATCCGTTTTTGAAAAATCTTTTACAAATAATAAAGGTACATTTTCGTTGAGAGACATAGGCTATGTTTTATCCAGATGCCTCAAATGCGGAGCTGTCAGCAAGAGCTGGTTTAAACCAAAATGTCAGTAATATCTGTTCACGATACTCAATAAAACAGATTTTTGACTCGTATTGCATAGTAGATGATCCGCTAAAATGACCATGGTAACTACAGTTACCAAAAATTCAAAAGGCTAAAGTGACCATGGTACCAAAGCGAAAAAAACAATGAAAAAAAAGGTTATTCAAAATTAATTTTTTATCTATTAATCAGTTTAGTCTGTGTCTGATTGGCGTTTAGGGGTGTGTTTCTGTGTGTTCCCAATAATTATAAATAAATAAATAAAATAATGAATAATGCTGGACAATCCACACAGAATCATCTAGCCCCGAGCTAAGCAGAGCTTGTGTTATGGGTACTAGATGACTGATATACATAATATAATACATTACATAGATAGATATTTTTTATTGTACATAGAAAGGACCCGAACACCCGAAACAAATATTTGTAGAACATTGGTCCCAAGGCGGGAATCGAAGCCGCAACCTCCTGCGCCGCAGGCGGACCTTCGCCCGCCGCGCCACATCGGTCGTCTATGACTATGACTATGACAATGACATCTAGGTTGCCAATGCAGGCGGTTATTGTACTTTTTCGTTTTTTTACGTCGGTGCTATCACAGTGTCTTAGTTAATGTAAAATGTAACATTTCAGGTTGCGTTAGGTCCATCAGGAGTCGAAAAAAATAAGGGTGTCCCCGAGCTGTCCAAGTTTGAAAACTGTCTGTTGTGTAACTGTTTGCCGTACGTCCAAAACGAAATCGCAAGAGCTATTTGGCTGGTAAGCAGCTGTTGCAGAAATAACTATGCATACAGGTGTAATAAAAAGTATTGTTCCTTATTTTTTGTTACACCCTGTATCCATATTGTTTAGTTTTAGGAGTGTTTCGGACTTGAATCAAATACTTAACACAGGAAAATAAGAAAAAAAACTTTGCATTTCTTTTAAATAACTCGACTTCGGCGCGTTAACTCCATTACTGTACTTTTTTCGCATTTAGACTCCATTGGAGTTTGTTTTGCTAGCAGTAGTTTAACCAGCCTTTCTACAACCAGAAGCGCAGAATTCTCCTGGCGTCTTCACAGGCTTCCTGTAGAGTTCGACTACAATAATGATTATAATAGTTTTGATATATTTTTTGCTGAAAAATAATTTTATGATATTTTATTTCTATAGTATGTATTTTATAAGGAGATTTAAGAATAAATGAGTGTTTAATAATAATAAATATTGCTGGACAACCCACACAGCAACATCTAGCCCCAAGTTAAACTAGGTGGATCAATGCTTGTAATCCAATCTAGGTCATTCTGTAACTACCCCGGACTGTTATTTCCATTCCAGGTATACACAATATCTAGGTCATTCCGTAACTACCCCGCGCTGTTATTTCCATTCCAGGTATACACAATATCTAGGTCATTCCGTAACTACCCCGCGCTGTTATTTCCATTCCAGGTATACACAATATCTAGGTCATTCCGTAACTACCCCACGCTGTTATTTCCATTCCAGGTATACACAATATCTAGGTCATTCTGTAACTACCCCACGCTGTTATTTCCATTCCAGGTATACACAATATCTAGGTCATTCTGTAACTACCCCGCGCTATTATTTCCATTCCAGGTATACACAATATCTAGGTCATTCTGTAACTACCCCACGCTGTTATTTCCATTCCAGGTATACACAATGTGTCAGCAGTGCTGCAGCGCATCCTGCTACGCGCACCCCGGCACTTGCTACGAGCAGCCGTGTGGGCCCTGCGTGCCGCCCGTCAACTGGACCTGTGACTTCCCAGACGCCTGCCGAGATGAATACCTCGCTTCGGTGAGTCACCACACTAGACTCTTTAAACTGCGATTTGTTAAGATAGTTAATGATTTTGTCGGGTATCGCCCCGTGATCACGATCGCTGTAACGCGGTAGAAACTTAGGGGAAATAATAACAAAAGGTACACGATAAATACCCGATAAAATCATTAACCACTAGACTCGTTGTGATAAGTTCTAGTGCCTAGGAAACAGCGTTGCCAGATTTTTTTTTGCCAAGTCGGGATTTAGTAACTTATTGAGTGAAAAAAGCGGGATTATTTCGTCGAAAGCGGAACATAGTAAAAAAACGTATATAACCAGAAGTTTTTATATATTTATCATTTTATTTGATATCAAATTACGTTGACGTGACAATAGATAGCAAAACTAGCCATAGAAAATGTATTTTAAATAAAATATAATATTTTAAATCAGATTAACCCTAGGTATCGTTAAATAGTTGTCTTATTCGTCTTCCGAAAAAAATATATAAAAAAAACAGTTATCAAGTTATTTCCGAAAAGCGGGACTGAGCCTGTCCCGCGCGGGACATTTAATTTTGATATAACAATCGGAGTGTCCCGCCAAAATTGGGACGTCTGGCAACTCAGCTAGGAAAGCACGTTAAGCCGTGGGACCTGCACCTGACTTCTCCCCTGTCGTGTAGGGCTATGTCAATATGTCCTGCGCACATGGCTAGTCTCCGTTAAGATTGGCTACCGAGGCTGAAATTCGACTAGGAGGACAACATCATACGTAGATAGATATAACAATATAGAAGTTTACATTTTTAAAGATCAAACCACTCAGCGTCTGGTCAAAGCGGCGCGTGACCCGAGAGCTGGTGAGTATCTGGCACAGCGTCTTGGGGACGCTTCCGACTGGTATTGATATGGATCAGTTGAGCTACCTGTAGATTGTTTGCAACAGTTTGCAGTTAGCTCAGTTGTTTCAATTGTAAATACTAGTGTAATTCTGTTTGTGACAGCTTTTGCCACGTTAAAAAACCACTAACTATCTTAAATGCTTTTTAATTTCAGAAATAAATAAACTTGATTATAATGTACTAAAATATTAACTTATATTAATTTAATAATAACATTTACCTTGTCGTTGAATGGGTCGACTTGCTGGAGCTCGTGAACGAATTTTCAGTAGGGTAGTGCAAGAATCGTAGGTAGGTGCGTGGTTTGCGTGTTTGGTTCGCAGGGCGAGTCATGGGCACTTCATGGTGACTCGCTTTCACAAACATCCACTGATGAAATAGCCTTCCCCAAATGAAAATGGTTTGGCCAAAATCCCCACGCTTGGTGATTCTGGCAAAACATTGGTGATCGCAGTGCGTTGTTAAAATATACACGTGAATGTGCTTCCCCCAAATAAGCCGCGGGCAGGAACTGGCTTTTGTAAGAATTTAATACCTACCTAATCTAAAGCTGTGTGGCTGTGTGGTGGCTTAGAATTTCACCACCCCAACTCTTCCCGCGGGTGTCGTAAGAGGCGACTAAAGGATATCCACCGGGGGCGGGCAGCAGCGCCCCCTGCAGAACAATTCTACCACCGAACTGCGATCCCCAACCAGCGCGTGGGGATGTGCTAAAAGCCAATAAGGCGCTTATCAGGGGGAGATCTGCGTCCAGTAGTGGACCACTACAGGCTGTTGAGGAGGTTGAGGTAATCTAAAGTCTTCACTCAAAGATTGCCTTTGCACGACTAATGTCCAATTATGAAAAATGAGAAATCCATTCATAGAAATATCCAACCTTTTTGTATGAAGATAATATGGCTCTGGGTGCAATTATACATATAGAATAGAATAGAATAGAAAAGCATTTATTTCGACACACATAATATAAAACATACAAAACCAAACAAAGAATAAGGAGCTAAATTAAAAACAAATTTTGACCGTCAAATCCAGCTTTGCCCCCATGACCATGTGCCGAAATAGGCTTTGGCTCATCAGCATGTGCTGAGCGATCGCATATACACACCCTTTCAGTCACAGAGTCGCCACGAACAACCCCCCCCCCCCCCCCCCCCCCGCTTTGCGAGGGTGGAACGCCTACAAGTCGGATTAACTCAAGTAGGAACAAGTTAAAACAAGGACTCCTTTATATTCATGAAACTAAACATAGAAACTGAAAAGTATTTTAAGTTGAACAATTTTCATATTGGCCAGAATTCGTGTTGGACAAAATTAGTGTTAGACATTAGTCCTAGTTGGACATTTTGTATTTTGGACATTAATCGAGCAAAGCATTGACAGATGTTCTGTCGCTCGATGTCCATGTTCAGTTCATGTTGTGTCTCTTCACATTATTCATTCAATTCCGTTCTGCAAGTCCTCCTACCATTTTACTCATAATGAAATTAATATGATTCCTCGCTCTTCCAGATTTGTCGCGACATGACGTGCAAATGTGGTTCCACGGAGCTGTGCTGGCGGCCGCGAGAGGTGGACTACGACGCCGCGCGCGCCTCTAACCTCACCCACCAGATACCCAACCAATCGCGAGCCTGCATCCACTGCAAAGTTCCGCGGAGCGTGAGGATAGAAAAGGAGCTGAGAGAGAAAGCAAGGGACCCGTGCCGAAGCAACAACTAACGATCTGTGCTAACATGCCGTGTGATGCTGCAGCCTATCAGCTCGCACCAGATACCTAACCAACCGCTAGCCTGCATCCATTGCAAAGTGCCACAGAGCGTGACGATAGAGCTGGAGCTGAGACTGAAAGCAAGGAACCCGTGTCGAAGCAACAAATAACGGCCTATGCTAACTTTCCGCGTGACACTGCAGCCTATCAGGTTGCACCGTGCCCCGGAGCGTGAAAATAGAGCAGAAGCTGAGAGAAACGACTCGTGACTTTCCACGCGACGCTGCAGTCTACCCAAAATTCTTAAATTCGCAGGCACGTTTTGGTATGCAATTATGAGTAATCGATGATCACGTCGCATCAGATACCCCAACTAATTCCTAGTCTGTATCCACTGCCAAATGCCCAGGAGCATGAAAATAGAGCAGGAGCTGAGAGACAAAGCAAGGGACCCATGCTGTGGCAACAAATGACGACGGATACAGATGAAGATAAGTTGACGCCCACCGCTACTTAGGCATCTTTTACACGCCAGCTTTCTCAGCCCTTTATAACAGGTCTTCCAGCTATCCCGACGATATCGTGATTATCTATTGGTGAAAATCGCTTAGGGACAAATCAAGAGCGGCCAAATTCCTGTATTTTTTTTAAATCTATTTATTTATTTTGGTTTATTTTTTGGCATTCAATTCCTCTGATCTCGTGAAATTATTTTTGTACAATTTTATCAATGGGTGATGCGTTTAACTAATCGTCAATGTTCTGCTCAGAAGTTGGTTTATAATAAGCCAAATATCTGTTAACAATTTTGTAAAAGCTTGTATTCATGATCGTTCCAAATAAAAGTACTGTGTTTAAAACTTGTTTATATATAATGTAAAAATAGGTACAGAAACACAAAAATCAAATACATTTTCCATTTTGTAAAAATATTAAACAATTATCTGACATAATTATACCCGATAATCTCAATTCTGTATCTGTATTATGTCTTTTATAAAGACTGTCGCACTTGATAATTTGTTCTTCAGCGTTCCCAAGAATGTATCTCGTGTAGTCTGAAACAATTTAATGTTTTTTTTTATATCGATAATTTGTTCTTCAGCTTTCCCAAGAATGTATCTCGTGGAGTCTGAAACAATTTAATGTTCTTTTTATATGTGTTGAAACGATCGCTACGTGTGTACCACTTTTAGTATGTTTGTCTCATAACTAGTCCAAATAATGTTCTTCTAACACAAACTAGGTTCATAGTTAACCCGTGCTTACATTCATAATGAATTCCTCAAACTACGAAAGTTACTTTTATTAAAGGAAGCAAATCTCTTATTGTTGGAAGTAAATGGGAAGCAATATTTGGATAGCATTGCAACGTTAAATACGACATGTGACTCATCATCCTGACGGTAACGAAAGTTTTATAGTAAAATAGTCCAAACAAAGTTCCGAATTCAAACTTTCTGCTTCCATCCACAGTTCGTTGACTGGACTATAAGATTAAGAAATATATACTTCAAGACAAGTTTCTACTTATGTTGCCTTTGTTTAAGTTTTTGTGCTATCTGAATTAAGAAAAGCTTAGTTCTGGTGGAAAGTCGACCTTAAATTAAACTTATTACGAAACGTGCACATTTACTAATATATGTATGTAGGAAGGTAGGAAAAGTAACTCACCAATTTTTGTTTGGTTTCTGAATTTCCAACATTTTTCTTTATATCCAGGGACCTCTGAAAAATACGAATTTGATTACTTAAATACTGTGTCTATTTCGTGATTTAATAAATTAATACTATGCAAAGATACCTTGGAAATTGAAATGTTTATAACAGACTGGTGTTGCACGCTACGTTCGCCCATTTGATTTTTCTGTGTAGTGAAAATTTATATTAGAAGCTGCTTCAGATTCGAGTGGTTATGTCCTTACACTCTGTTCAAGGAGTATTTATACCTGCCACTCGAATCTGAATTTAAGATTTTACAGATAATGGTGCACGGGTCGCGAGTCGCTAAATGCTGTGAAATGTTTGTTTCAACCAAAGAAATAAAATGGTATGGATAAAGTGTTCTCAAATCAACGGGGGCCATGGCACCCCTGAAAGATACCCCTGGTTGCATTTTCACAATACATTGCTGATTTTGCGTTCCTACTTCAGTTAAGCCGACCTGTAGGCCTCGGGGGAGCGGGGGGGGGGGGGGGGGGGGGGGTCTTCAACGTTAAACTTACTCCTAACGAAGCCCGCCTAACCCCCGCAGCGGGGGGAGCGGGTTCGTTCGTGGTGACTCCGTGACTGAAAGGGGTGTGTATAATTGCACCCAGAGTCAGAGGTGTGTATAATTTCACCCAGAGTCATATGCGACACATGTCACACTGTGACATAACCATAACCAGCAATGTATTGTGAAAATGCAACCACGGGTATCTTTCAGGAGTGCCATGGGTTCGGAATAAAATCAACCTGGCATTTGCTCTTACCCTTGGCATAAACAATGCAATTCCCGAAGGACTGCCGAGAGGTGTCGACGATCGAAAACACGGTCCAAAAGAGCTCTTGCTATTGAGCAGAGCGTGCTTTCTTTCACCATGTTTCTGTAAAATACTATTAGGTATATTTTGATAAGAGTTAGGTCTTTTGTGATCATGATGACGTAGGTAGGTAGGGAAGGAAACACGTGTAGAAAAAGCATAGAAATTTCTTACATGAACTCTCTCTCTTTCCAAGTCTAGAAATGGGTCGCTCCTTTCTCTCCTTTTGTTATCATATTTACGATCCTGAAATAATTTATGAGTCCTTAAATGACTACCAACAGAATAAACGTTTTGTTAATTTATCTACCATCTCAAAACAAGCTTGTTAATAAAACGAAAGCCTAAAGAACTGTCTAAAATAAAATAAAATGTTATTAACCATACTTTAATTTGAAAATACAGAAATATTTTCTTAAACCACAAAATAAAGCTCAGAAATTTAAATCTGAATTCATACAGGATGCTCACAGCCTGAATAAATATCTATCAGAGATACATCGTAACATACATCGAGAGTATATAAAATTAAGAGCGATACGGACCGGTAAATTCGTGAACTTCACATTTAATTAAGTAATCGTATATACAAAGCTAGGTACATAATATTTAAGTATTATATGATTTTCAGCCGGCCATCCCCAGACGTGGATTTTCGAGTAACCAGTCACGGCTGTCACAAATTATTCTGCAGGCTCAGGCCAATTTCACCAACTCCACGAGGTCTCAAAAAGATCAATGTCACAAGTAACAGAACCAACAAAATCGCCAAAAATGTGACATGACATCTTATATTTTTACATTACAGGACGTGAGTCATCCCTGCCTGTTTGCGTTCGTACAACAGCCGAACCAGGCTCCAGTGATTCCTGCATCCGGGAATGGCCAGCCGCGCCGACTTGTGCGGCGGCGTGTGCGCAGGGGAACATCGAAAGAGGCTATATGCCGTCGAAGCGCTGGGGGGACAGGTTGGTCTCGGAGGGAGCTTCCATACGCACGCCGCAGCACAGCAGCTGGCGCATGGCTCGCGACACACGCGAGGCGCGCGACGCGCTGCGCGGCAGCCCGCCCGCCTCCTCCTCGTCAGACTGTAACAACCACCGCAACGATAAGCCTTGGTCTCTGTTAGGAACGCACAACGCAGCGGTAAGCGGTAACTCGGACAATTAACGCCCGAATACTCAAACGCAGATTTGAACACTAGTCGCGATTTTTCGACAGTTTTCAATGAAATTCTGTCGTAAATTTGTCATTTGAGACTTAGGTACTTCAAATTAAGTTGCGTTCGAGTATAAAAAAAATTCGAGAGTAATTCTGTGAGAAAGTTCTGAATTGTTATTCTGTTACGTCGCAATATGTGTCAGCGACAAGGTGGTTGTTATATACGCTGCGTTGGAAGCATGCACCGTAGCGTTGTGCGTTCCGATCACGAGACCAAAGCTTTAGGCTGACCGCACACCGTGAGCGATAGTTGTCCGGGCAACCTTTTCGTTGTTTTAATAAATAAAATCCTAAAAGCAGCTTTGCTTCAGTATTCTCATATCAGACGCAATCAATCAAATGGCAAAAGGTTTTCCAGTACCCATCAAATAAATTACCCAAGTTATATGTAGATGAGCTGTGGTTACACGGATTTAATTGCAAAGATTTTTTATTATACAAAACATGTGATAAGTAAGGTAACATGTAGTTCCATTTTGTGAATCAACATGCTTGGGCTGTTCAGGTATTTTTGATACATCTTAGGAGCCACTAAAACACTTTTCCGCATTAGTGCTGTGTTAGCTTGATGCGTTTATAGCCTAAAAGCGATTATAGCGTGAGGGCTGCCGCGGCGGCGTATGGACTTCCGCTTAGCGATAGAATAAAATGTCTCGATTTATGCAGTGATAATGTTATGGATACTGACGTATTAATCCTGACGTCCTTGTTTCTAAGTACTTATAGCTCTACCTAGATATACTAGGTTGATTCGAGAGGGCTCAGTTGAAAAAACTTCTCTGGGTGGTAGAAAGATACAAAATAATTAACTTACCCAATTGGAAGTTTTCTTAGCCAATTCGGGGGTCCGCAACTCTGCAATTTCGTCGGTTATGCTGTCTTCGTCCTCGGCCTTCTCGAGGGGTTGCTTTGGGGTGGCAGCCGGCGCCTCTTTCACAGAGGCTACTTTTGGCGGAATCGGTACCGGTGATGGCATCACCGTAGATTTCTAGAATGCATTTATTTAAATTAGTAAAATGAGACAGGATCAGGAGACGACGTCAGCGAGATGATATCGACTCATGCTGGGTCCCACCAATGTCCAATGGGACCTTTAAACGCGATCGAGGTGCGTTTAAAACGAGCGTAATTCCTGGAAATTCGGGGGGTATTTTAAGTAGGTAAGACAAAAAAAAGTAAGTTAGTGTAGGTACAACAAATTTCCACCCATTAAGCAATCATGCATAAACACAATTAAAAGCACTAGCTATATCAAGCCGCAGGCTTCCATACTGGCCAGGATATCATGATCAAAATAAAATGGTCGTAATACATGACACTGCAATAACCAGGGCATTGACCTCACCTTGCTGACATCTATTGTCGCTAGTGTGATTGATTCCGGGGAAGATGCACGTCTACTCGCCTTTGATGACAGTTTTTTCGCGACGCTGTGGTGAAATGACGTATTTTCAGATGTAATGTCTAAAAAAATAAAAACAATTACCGTTAAACATTGGTATGAGGTTCAGATCATTGTTAATTAGAAAAAAAATGTACTAAATAATGTATTATATATTGACTACCTATAAGCCCGCAACTTCGCATGCGTTTTTAATGGAAAAAACGAGCCTTAATATATTTTATTTCTGGTCATTCTTGCTCAATTTTCGTATGATCCCTTGTGTAGTGTTAGCGTTGTTTGCACAGAAAATCACTTCAAAATCTAGGTACTTCAGTAAACTCAACCTGTCAACGATTCTTTTCAAAAAACCTTAAACCTTATTTATACTATAGAGACAGACTTAGACACCAAAAAACGTTATAAACCTTGCTTTGTGATCTCACGTTGGATGTCCTATTTAAATAAATAAATAAATAATATATTAATTATGACTAGGATAAAATAAAATTATAATTATTTCAAATCTCACCTCGATCGCGTTCAGGTTTGATCTTCGTATCGGACTGTACATTGTCTCTGGCATCGTCTGCAACATCTAGAAACAATATCAACAGTGTATCAACAGATTGTTGAAAATTACGTGTCTGTTTATAAAGTTTTCACCACTGAACAACTTCACGGATCGGATAGTTTTATGTACCAAGCAGTGAAATTAGACTTATTATCGTACATGGAACGGCGGGAGCTCGCGAGCGCTTGTGATGCAGCTCTGACTCCTCTTCCTTCACTTGTTTAGGCCCAAAGGACTGCTTCTGCTTGCTGGCAACAGGTTGCTCCAGCAACACCACAGGCGATTTCTCGCATTCCTTTTCTTGCTCGGACATCCTCTTTACACATTCAAAGACCCATAAGTATTTTTACCCTATAACACACGAATTTTTCACCAAAATGTGATTTGCGTTTTTTTTTGATGGCGTACACGAATAATACGTCAAGTCTAAATATTTGACGTATAACTTTATTATATTTGTTCTATTTTCGAAACGATGCAGTAATAAAGAGGTTTATATATTATGTTACTTCATTAACAGGTTTTAGCTTTCAGAATGGTTTTTACATAGAGATATTATACACTTGCGTGCAACTTAATCGACTCAAGCCACGGGTACATTCGCACATGAATCAGATTTTTCGGGAAACGGCTCTTCCGATTTACATACAACTTTTTTTATTTTAAAACCTGATATTTTTTCTTTAAAATGACATCTAGTCTATGGTCCTTACTTCAGTAGGTACGGTGGGTGGAGGCTGGAGGTGTGATCAAAACATGAGCGTATCACAATGAGCTCGCTGCGGTACCCACTTGTTGAGAGACTTGAGGTCAACTTGAAGGCTCAGGCGACCCATATTTCTTATCAGTAACTCGTTCGACTGACCGCAGTCCACCGTCAAGCCAGGCTTCAATTTGTTCGAGAACACCTTAAGGCGCATACCCGACCCAAATCAGCGCCACCACCTATTTTAATTTATTATTATGTTAAACCATAATAATATAAAAAAAAAATCAAAAATTGAACTTGCAGTTTGTGATACCTATCATAAGCTTATTTTTAATGCCTCTGTAAAAAAATTGGCTTGGTCTAATAATCCCCTTAAAGATTCCCCTGCGAAGGGGATTATTAGACTTTTTGTCTACAAATCCCCTTACAATTGGATTTAGCTGAGGCAGGGGATTATTAGACAAAAAGTATAGAAATCCCCTTAACCGTAATTTATGTTGGTGGAAGGGGGTTATTAGACATGAATAAATAAATACTTACTCTTAAACCATTATTTTATTAAATGAAATAAAGTTAATTCGTATAGGCCGGGTGAATTAGCCATAACTAGCCTACAATTTATTTAACGTGACATCTGACCCACCGTGGCTCACTTGTGAAATGCCCACCCTCAGTCACCTATCCAAGGCCTGGCCGGGCCTGGGGGGTATGAAACACCTAAGCCAGCTGCGCTATGAGTGCTACTAATCAAATAAAAACAACGAATTAAATAGTCACAAAATCTAGAGATCCTCTTGAACGTTTAATTTATTTTAATAAAATCATATACCAACAACTAATTTAGTAATCAAAAGTCTTTATTTCTTTGTATACCTAATCATTTACCATGTCTTCGTATATTTTTTATTTGTTGTGAGTTCTCAAATCTCAACTCCCAGAATGGCAACCGAAATTTTTAAAGTGCAATTTCGAAGAAGCTGCAATAAACGCAATGAGGAATACATTTGAAGATGTCTCAGTCAGTGGCTGCTATGTCCATTATAGAGATGCGATTTGGCGAAAAGGGAAAGAACTAGGACTTACTAAACAAAAACTGATGAAAAGACAGGTAGCCCTTAGTGCAGTTTTGCCTATGCTACCACAGGACAAAATTCTCGAGGGCTGGTTTTATGTTGCGTATGTTGCGTAACATATATGTTAAAACAGTGGCTAAAAGAAGATTTGATCAAAATATGGCGCACATTCAATCAGCAACACCGTACAAATAACCTGGTGGAAGCCTGGAATGGAAAAATCAAGAAACGAATAGCTAGAAAGAATCCCAGCCTAATACGGCTACTCGCTGTTTTGTCGGAAGATGCATCTTTCTACAATATTCGCGCTAAAAAGTTTTATGATAACGGAGAAGGAATTTCAAACCGATTACAAAAGAGCATTGACTACGATCAATTCATACAGGAAGTCCAAATGGAACTCATTAACGGTGCCATAACGGTTGGGCGCTTTTTAAAAAACTTCGTTGATTTATTGTTAACCTTATGAAAATGTAACTTCGAAAAACTTGAAGAACGAAAAATCTTCATTTTATGATATTTTGATTATTAAGGTATAATTACTCAAAAACTTGATTATCGTGATTTTCTATGATATTTTAATCACTCAAAAACTTGATTATCTGTGATATTTTGATTACATAGTTATAACTTTATAATATTTTTTAATATTTATAGTACTTATTTCTAGGCACATTATTGTAAAAATCTTGATTTTCAGTGATATTTTGATTACCTATGTATAATTACTCAAAAACTTGATTATCTGTGACGAGAACTTACTCTGAAAATTAAGATTCTTACACTAATGTGCCTAAAGCACATTACTGTAAAAATTTTGATTTTCTGTGATATTTTGATTACTTAGCTTATAACTTTTCAATACTATTGTAACAATAACCAGTTTTTTTACATTATTATAAAAACCACGAATTATTGGGCATGTTTACAAAATTCTCTATTTCCTACATCATTCGTATTAATTTAAAGCTAGCTGTAAGAGAGTACACAATTTTTTTGTATATATTTTGTTGATTTTTGTTGTTATACCTACCACTAAATTATGTAAAATAAATAAAGATTTTGTGATTATTTAATTCGTTGTTTCTGTTTGATTGGTACCACTCATAGCGCAGCTGGCTTAGGTGTTTCTTACCCCCCAGGCCCGGCCAGGCCTTGGATAGGTGACTGAGGGTGGGCATTTCACAAGTGAGCCACGGTGGGTCAGATGTCACTTTAAATAAATTGTAGGCTAGTTATGGCTAATTCACCCGGCCTATACGAATTAACTTTATTTCATTTAGTAAAATAAAGGTTTAAGAGTATTTATTTATTCATGTCTAATAACCCCCTTCCACCAACATAAATTACGGTTAAGGGGATTTCTATACTTTTTGTCTAATAATCCCCTGCCTCAGCTAAATCCGATTGTAAGGGGATTTGTAGACAAAAAGTCTAATAATCCCCTTCGCAGGGGAATCTTTAAGGGGATTATTAGACCAAGCCAAAAAATTATTTTGTATAGTGTAGGCAGAGATGCGAAGTTGCTCTTTCTGCTCACCATCAGCCGAAGATCAGAGAGTTTGGACTTTTTGCCAGTACGCTGTTTTTGGCAGAACTTAATGCCCTCGTCTTTCAATGTTTCGACCAGATTGTGTAGGGTCTCATGAGCGTCATCAGTGGGTTCCAAGGCAACAAATCTATCCCCGAGAAGCTGCTGAAAGTTCTCGGTGCCCGCCATGATTTGGATTGGGTTAGGTGGCGTGGACGGTTTCTCTCAACCTTCAAGTTGATATTCAGAGAGCCTCGGAGGAGTAGGTGATCAGATCCGGTTTTGCACCTGTTGATCACTGAGACATCATTATGTGCTTGGTGTCCGTCATGATGGAGTCGATCTCATTTTTAGTCACAGTGTCAGGGCTTCGCCAAGTCCACTTCCTTTGAGACTGTTTCTTAAAGTCATTAAGAACATCCCCTCTTTCTCAAGGAAGTTGACAAGCATTTGCCCCCTGTGGTTCCGAACTCCATAACCATGCGGGCCTATTCGGAAGTCGTTGCCAGTCTGGGTTCCCACCTGGAAATACTATATCTATGTAGGTCTTATTAATAGAAGACCATCTTAAAAGTCTATGCAGGTCCTCATAGGCGCGCCCAAAATTTTTTGTGATTTTTCCTGATTTTTGGGGAAAGTAAGCAAGGTAACCTATTACAAAAGAAATAACAGCCAACAAAGCGCGTCGCGAAAATTTTTAAGACTTTACAGGGATAGATAAAAAGCTATCATTATAAATAACGGCAAAAGGTCGGTTCGCAAGTAAGACAAGGAAGCTAGGACGACGGCTAGCGGAGATAACCGCAGCACTTTTGTGATTTTTGATAAACAACAAAACAACCGTGCAAAACAACCGTGCCCTACAGAATCAGCGAATTTTTTTAAAATCTGGCTGTGAGCGTAAGTTGTCACTGTGACCCTAAGGGGTGCCGAGATCCAGACCCTTTGCAGCTTGGTACCCCCTTATGCCGCTAGTGGCACGGACTTATTTGTCATCGGCGAGCGGAGCGTCCTGCGATAAATTTACTTTTCTGTAAACTTTTCGCGGCCGTGGAAATAAAACGTCAAGTGCGAGTCAGACTCGCGCACTAAGGGTTCCGTTAAATTGTAAGACCTTGTTTCTTGCCAAATATTATGATTCTAGGTCAACATGAAGTAGGTAGCCTGTATATAAGTATTGAGGTCGAGGGAGAGAATCAAAACTTTTTTTTTGATAATTATTATTACTATTATTTATAATATTATAATATATTTATAATATTATTTAATAAACGACAAATTTACGGTTTTCAGATTTTTATCGCTATTTGTGCTATAAGGCCTTGCTTCTTGCCAAATTTCATAATTCTAGGTCTACGGGAAGTACCCTATAGGTTTTGGTCCATGGCGAGCATTAAAAGTATTTTTGACGTGACAACGTCTTATAAATTGGTTTGCCGGGTGACACTTCAAGAAACTGCGTTACGCTCCGCTCACTTCAAGAAACTGCGTTACGGTCGTTGTCACGTAAAACTTTCGCCCGTATACCGACTTTACAGGCAACCAATTTTTTTAGTGAATAAATTACAAATTTATGTTTTTCGGATTTTTCCCTTTACTTGTGCTATAAGACCTTGCTGCTCACCAAATTTCATGATTCTAGGTCTACGGGAAGTACCCTATAGGTTTTGGGTGCATGTGATTCCCTTGGAAATTTCAAAATTTTCGGACATAAACGGCTGTAACTTGTGCGTTGACTTAGAAGTTTAATTTATATTACGGCTTCAATAGGTTACGGACTTAAGTATTTGAAGTTAATTTCAACTCGATACATCCACGCGTTCCTAAGGAAAGAGGGTTGACAGACGGACAGACAGACAGACGGACAACAAAGTGATCCTATAAGGGTTCTTTTTTTCCTTTTGAGGTACGGAACCCTAAAAATGATCTTAATGTGAGCACTTGAGCATACAGACCACGACAAGATAATACCGGTGAGCGGAGCGAGCCACGAATATTTAGTGGTTTCGGTAGATTTTTTGCATTATTGGACTCAAACGATAGTTCAGCCTTGGACCACAACCAAAAGGCGAAAATGATGCCTGCAAGCGAGCAGGTTTTTTTATTTTTCTTTTTTTCTAGTTTGGCAAAGTGGCCCATAGCGGGGGTTGAGCTCTGGGCCAAAGGACGAAATGTGTGAGCGTGCCACGACGTTTTGTGTCGTTCTTAGATTTTTTGCAGAGTCTGGCATGGCCGACTACGTCAAAAATGCTTCGAAAATGTTTGGTTTTCATAACATTGTTTTATATTTTTAGCAAATTTGAATTGATAGAAAATGACGACCCCATGATCCCCCCCCCCCCCTTCGGACTGCACCTGTCCATAAGAAGAACATGAACAGAACTATTTGACTATAAATCACAGAAAAGTATGTACACAGAACCATAAACAAAACTTCTAAAATTATTTTTTCTATCTGTCAAACATGTGCCAATGAAACTTTCTGTCGGAAATTCTTTTTGTACGTCTAAATTTCTGTGTTATCTTCAGTGTTTTTGGAATTTTATAACTATGCAGGGGAAGAGGAAAATAAAATGTGATGGAAAATAAACAGTCCCTGTCTAAAAAGAAGTTGATATCCATCCAAGAGGAAAGGTTGATTCGAGAGGTGAATTACGATTACCTAGCTGCGGGGCCAACCAAACCATTCAAAAAACCTCTACTTCTTGGTATGTCATTTGAACCTTTTGACCTTTGATACGGAAGTGGATTGGCTATATTATTCTACAGACCCACTGAGTTGATACTGTGGCGGTAGTTCGAAGTTATACTTCTGGTATTGTTCTGGTTTTTTCCGAGGGATTGGTCTTAGTTTTTTATTATTAGGTATATAATGATTACTTAATTATTGTTTTATACTGTCTTTCTTTTTACCTCTTCTAAATTTCCAAGGGCCATTAACACAGGACCGAGGCATAGAGAGGCCTAATGCCCAGCACTGGGTCGACATGGGCTGATGATGATGATGGTGATGATTGCACACAGCATTATGTTTTTTGTTTTAATATTGCTTCCCCATTAGAACGAGAAACTAGAAGCATTTCTAAGGATTTTTTCTTTTCGGGATATTATTTGGATTGTGTCTTTAGGGTTCCGTACCTCAAAAGGAAAAAAGGAACCCTTATAGGATCACTTTGTTGTCCGTCTGTCTGTCTGGCAAACTCGTTTTTTACTTTTAATGCTCGCTATGGACCAGAACCTATAGGGTACTTCCCGTAGACGTAGAATTATGAAATTTGGCAAGAAACAAGGCCTTATAGCACAAATAAAGGAAAAAATACGAAAACAGTAAATTTGTTGTTAATTCATTAAAAAAGTACTTCTGATTCTCGCCATGGACCAGAACCTATAGGGTACTTCCCGTTGACGTAGAAACATAAAATTTGCCAAGAAGCAAGGTATTATAGCACAAGTAACGGAATAAATCCAAAAACCGGAAATGTGTAGTTTAATCACCAAAAAAATAAAATTTTTAGTCGCTATGGACCAAAACCTACAGGATACCTACTTCCCGTTTACCCAGAATCATGATAGTTTGGCAAGACACAAGGTCTTACGGAACCCTTAGTGCACGAGTCTGACTCGCACTTGACGTATTTTTTTTCTATTTCAGATTTAGAAATCTTCAAAAAGAACACAGCCTCCCGGCAGGGTTCTCAACGGGTCCTTGTTTCCATTAAATCACGCGCCCCAGCGATAAAAACTTTGTACATTGCTGAAAAAAGTCGGTATCGGTATAGGAAGGTTAGTTACTGCTATGTTTTACAAACAACATACCTATTACTATTTTTATTACTATTATATTATCATTCATGTTTCTTTAAATCACATCTACATGAGATAGATCTATGCATTTGGTTTATTTTATATGATTTAGTTTGGAGGATGTGATCTTATTCTTCTTCTTAATATTCCTTATTAAATTTTATTTTCCATCTCATTGTTAGCAAGTAGTCGGAAATTTCGTTGAGTCAAATTACTGGTTTTCACGATACAGGCTTTGCCTAGTGTGGAGACCGCAGGAAAATTTCTGTAAGATTGTTATTACTAAATAAATATTACGATTTCTCAATGCGTGGTTTTACAAGCAACCTATTGGATTATCTAAGAAACATAAATAATTCGGGCCGCCCCCCATAGATAATACCTTTGCCTGGCAGCGTGACGAAGTGGGCCAAATAAAATAAATTGAAATGGAGTCAAGAATTGGATTGGACTAAAATATTGCTGTTCTATGGCTGTATTTTATTTTTAATTATGTTCATCGATCACTTCCTTCACCACGTTGGCTTTTAGTTATTATATTACACATTTTTTGTTAGGTACATGGAGTGCTCCCTTGTTTTGGTAAAGAATCCATGAAATCATTAAAAAGTCTTAAAATGTTTTGTTATATAAATACTAGTATTAGCTTATATGCTTTACTCATTTGTTTATTGTATTTTTAGGGTTCAAGCAAATCCGGATCACGTCTCGCAATTGGAGATCATTCTTCTATTACAACTCGTAAGTATTAATTATTTTTAATTTTATTAGGCAGGCACAGTCATCGCCAACGCCGATAAGCAAAGTAAGCATTCTTCTAGCGTTTATACAGGGTGTAACAAACCGTAAGGACTTTCAGGGGTGGTTGAGGTATCAAATTGCTTATGTTCAGTAATATTTCTCGTTCTAGATCTGAGTGAAGATGAATCGAATGTAACATCAATCGCATGCGGTACAGAAACCTTTGTTAAAAGAGAATCAGGAAGATCTTTACTAACTATTGTCGAACAAAGGTCCACATTTGATTCGAGATGCCCGCATGGAAAACTGCCAACATCAAACATATACAATGATAACACAAAACATACCAAAAAATGCTTTTTATACACTCAACCACAGCTGAATATACCTAAGCTCGAAGCAAAAGCAGACACATCAAAGTCTCCCAATAAAGTAGACATAGCAACATTGATAGTCACAAACACATCCTCTGAATGTTCTATGGCCCCTATTTCTAAGACTGTTGAAAAGTTGCATACACGAATCAGTCATCTAGAACGTAAGATTTTAAGACAAGAGATGGTTTTTCGTTGCTTAAATCCCGATATTGATATCTCATCATCCGATGAGGAAGCCAAAGAAAATATGAAAAAAAGTTCATCTGGAATTGGACGACCCGGATGCAGCTACATACAGCAATACAGCCACGTGCCGGAAACGTCAGCGTTTCAAAGATACGCTCACCAAGCTCCGCCCCTGTCACCGAGCAAAGCCACCACCATCGAGAAGGAACACAACTCCGAGCAATATGGCCGTGACTTCACCGCGTACGACGGAATTACGGCGCGGGGCCGCCGTCAGTGCGCATCGGTACCCTGCAAAAGGGACGACATCCCAAAACTGGCCGCTGAGCGAGTGCATAAAATAAGACATAAACTAAATCCCGTGCGTGATTATCGCCTCATGGATACCGTTCACTATTTAGCTCAAGGCGAATTCGCACCACGAGATGATGGAATTAAACTGACCCCTTCAAGAGAAGCCGTGCTGAGTGACATCATCTGGGAAGACGTGTGTCGCACGCACTGGCCAAACACCAGGCTGGGCCGGCGGATTGCTCACTCGGAGCGCGAGCGGTGCGGCACGCGGTGCGAGCTGCAGCGGTTGATCGACAGTCTGCTCAGGGAGCGAGTGGCTCATGTAGAGCGGAGGAGGCGACGACATTACAGAATCGTCAAACTAAACCACAGACACGAAAACTGCAAACCAGTCGGTAAAACTGGGGATATTATTGTAGCCAGTCATAAAAATAGGCCGGGCAGCGAAGAAACTACCAGTGATATCAATGCAACGCGAGTGCCAGGGTCTTCTAGACAATCAGAGAGAAGTCAACGCAGGAGCCACAGAAGTCATGGCCAATTAGAGATATCAGATGTACGACCGAGACACCGGCTCATGCAAGATGACTGCTCCCCGGGGCCAAGCTACGTATCTCGTAGAGAGCCGACTTGTTGTTACCAAACCTCGACAAAACCTGAATCAAGCAACAGTGAAACACGGTATGAAAATCAAGGCGCTGTGTCAATCAACCACGACCTCACGAGCGGCACTAGTTGCTCAACTTGCAAATCCCAAGCGAAGAATCCGCGGCTCGTCATAAGGAAGGATACTAGCTTTCGTAAACACCTCAAGGACGAACCGGATTTGGAACATTACATAGTTCTTCCTACGCTGGTTATCCGAACGCCTTCCAATATGAAACGACAAAAGAAATTCAATGAGCTGTATCACCGAATTTTGAATACGCAGATAAATGAAGGTACGACGGCACGTTTTGATATGGTTGTAGCTATGTAGGCTATGTTTATAAAAGTACTAGATCCTCTCGCGGTTTCACCCTCGTAGTTCCCGTTCCCGTGGGTATTCCGGGATAAAATATAGCCTACTCGTACGTAACTTCCTGAAAAGTAAGCTTCCTAACGGTGAAAGAATTTTTAAAATTGTTCCTGTAGTTTCGGAGCCTATTCAATACAAACAAACAATCAAATCTTTCCTGTTTATAATATTAGTATACATAAAAATTTAGGGATAGACATTTTAGATTATTTGTATGGCACGGAGACTATGCCAACGAAAAACCTAGGTACCTATCTGAAGTCATCATGGAATTCTAATAACTATCTATTTATTTTCCAGCTCAGGGTGAATTGGCTCAAGAAGATGAACCCAAGGTCCAAGAACCTGCCCAGAAGGATATTGGTTTCAACATTAATATCACTTTAGCAAACAGCAACGAAAGTTTTCCCAAAAGTTCTAAATAATTTCGCACCTAACCATAGAATCAGTGTTAGGTCTTTAAGGAATGACGATCTGAATATTTATATTTTCATTAATGATTTTACATTCGACTAATTTGGTTTTTACTTAAGTATACCTAGCATAAATTTGGTTGCAAATCCTTAGGACCCTTAGATGCATATATGGGAACTCCTATATTGATAAAATATAAGTGGCACTTCTTAAGGAAAACGAACTATTCATTAATAAATTAGTAAGTAATAAAGTATAGAAGTATAAAAGTCTTACGCCGGGGATGCAAGGGGAGCAGACGGTGCAGTTATGAGTTTTTAGATAAACTAATAGCTTATAAACATAGAAGAGTTCCATTGAAAGGATTTCTATGTATTATGTTTACCTACGACAGGACTGTGCACCTATTCAACAAGTATCGACGATGTGGCGCGGCGGGAAAGGTCCGTCTGCGACGCAGCAGGTTGCGGGTCCGATTTCTATCCTGGGACAAACGTTTGTACGAACTACAGAATTTGTTCCGGGTATTTTCTATGTAATATCTATCTGTGTATATAATGTGTTAATATTAGTTGTCTAGTACCCATAATACAAGTTCTGCTTAGCTTGGGGCTAGATGATGCTGTGTGGATTGTCAGTATTATTTATTTATTTAGTAAAACTTGCTGCGCCCCGCGGCTTCGCTCACGTGGAAATATCAGAAATTAGTTGCACTAGGGAAAGTTTTGGAAAAATAATAAAATACTTGAATCATTATTTACTTTATAGATTATTCACACAAAGTTTTGAGTGCATCGAACCAAGGAATAATAATTTTCCATAGATACTTTACCACCCTTTTTAACCCCCTCAGAGGTTATGAGTAAATTAAATTAGCCTATGTATTATCCTTGAACCTAAACTATCTACACATTTTATCTAAATCGGTTAATTAGGTATGGAGATACAAGGTAACAAACATTCACACAAACTTTCGGCTTTATAATAAATAATTATTATGACGGAAGAAAAACTCAGTAGATAAAGTAAGTAGGTAAGTTCCTATCAATTTTTTTCCAAGACGCACCCATTAGTTAGGTTATAGAAAATATTTAGTAACAATTCCGCGCAATACCTTCTCTAATGAGATTCAACAACATGCAATTCACGGTGAACCATTGACATGCCATGCAATCAGAGAAATAACAATATAGAAGAAATAACTTCAAGCACACACACAATTAAATTGTAGAAGAAAATACCTTACCAACTACACAATGGAAAAATCTTTTGAAGTAGTCGAACACTAGTTTCATCTCTCCAGAGACATCATCAGAACACCACAATTCTCGACTTTGACACTGAGACTGCCAAGCAACAAGAGCAGAATCCTGGCAGTGACGTTGCCTCTCCGAGCTCCTTGTGTACAGTAAGTTTCAGGGACGGAGGGTGATGCACAAGAATTGCATTTTGCTGAATGAGTTTTTGCGCGTCATTGTTACAAAATATTTTTTATCCTAATATTTTGCAATGGATTTCCGCAAAGTGACGCCTGAATCTTTTACGTACAAGACAAAATTAAAAATTTTAAAAACCCGACGACGTTTATTGACTGAACAGATTTTCGTGAAACATGGCTAAGAACACTCGAGATAAAATTATCTATGACACAAAAAAAACTAAACGAAAATCGGTTCAAACGTTTGGGAGCTACGATACCACAGACAGACACGTTAAACTTAACACCCCTCTTTTTTTGCGTCAGGGGTTAATAATAGGAGGTTTATTAACACGCTAAGCCACGGTCAGAAGCTAGTCGGCGTCTACGATATAATAAAAGCTTTTTTCAGTTCTGGCTTTAATTTGTACGCTGATATATAAGGATGGCGCATCAGTCTATCATTAATTACGCTGTCGAAGGCTTTGTGTGTCGATACCTTTATATTCAGACCGTTTCGCTGAATCAGGTACAGTGATCGTATCAAGTTTTAATGAAACAATTAACTACTAATACTATTTTAAAATGTATCATTGAGACGCGTGCAAGAGCGTCCAGCCAAGGTCGGAAGGAAACGGGTGACGCCATAGCAGTGAGTATCATTACACGAACCAATCTTTTTGACCTTATAATAAATAAATAAAATAAAAATAAAAAAGCCTTTATTTCTTCCAGAAATTGCTAGCTTACAAAGTTAATGAATATTGTTAGTATCAAAATTTTTATTCATTAATATTTTATTATTTTTAGTTAGTAGTTACAGTTTTTAACAAGATTTTTAGACACGTTAATATTATAGTGTAGTTATTCTGTAGGAACCCCTCTGCAGGTAAAGACCTCCTCCAAGTTGAAGTGGTTTTTGGCCTTAGTGTTATGTATATTTTAAGTATTTATATGGAAATTGTAACGCTGTGGTTTACCATAGTATATATAAAAAAAAAATTGGGCACGCTTTTGGTCACTTCTGTATCTCATACATTATCAAACCTACCGGCTTGTCCAAAATAATTAAACAGTGGATACAACTTGCCAAGACACAAAATTTTATAAAGAAAGAACGTAAGAAATTAAGATTAGGAACTGCTATGAAACTTGGCACCTAAGAATTTATAATGATCTCAGTTCTTTTATCGGTTTTATCTGAACGAATTTTGCTAGTTTTGGTTACATTTATGTTTTTGATTAGATCATCTTTCACAATAACTTCAAACTCGAAAGATCGAGGAATATTAATCTACCACGAAGCTTTTCTATGACGGACAGAAAAAAGTTACCCAATGATAACTGTAATAATGACCGAGCCTATTTTACTTATACTTTTTGTTTAACAATAATATTAAATAATGCTCGACAATTCACACAGCATTTTCTAGCCCCAAGCTAAGCAGAGCTTGTGTTATGGGTACTAGATAACTGACATAATTAATACAATACACTACATCTATACTAATATTATTAAGAGGAAAGATTTGATAGCTTGTTTGTTTGTTTGTATAGAATAGGCTCCGAAACTACTGGACCGATTTGAAAAATTCTTTCACCTGCACCGTTAGGAAGCTTACTTTTCAGGGAGTGACATAGGCTATATTTTATCCCGGAATTCCCACGCGAACGGGAACTACGTGGGTGAAACCGCGAGGCGATCGTCTAGTAGATGAATATTTTTACTATACATAAAAAACGTGCAGACACCCGATACAAATATCTGCAGATAGTACAAATATTTGTCCCGAAGCGGGAATTGAACCCGCAATCTTCGACCGCTGCGCCAAGCAGGTCGTTGGTTTAGATCACATTTTTCATATTATTTTAACTTTCGTTGTATCCAAAAATCTTTCGATAGTGCTTATCGAACCATTTTTTTCGCGACTGTACATTCAATGTGCTTTTAATCATTGCATTCCTTGATACCGCGATGTCTCGTCAACTACGAAGGTGTTCTTCGATCGAATTGGTGTACCGTTTATTTAATAAATTCTAGGCCTTCGCACTATAATAGTTTTCCGATATTAGGGCAATAGAACGTGCTAGAACTGTGCCAGTTACTAACTGCTCTTAAATATTGTATTAGAAATCTACTTCCCACATGGTACCTATCGAAACCTACTTTCCGTCTTTATTTCAGTTTTAGAACACTGAGGAAACTTTATTAGTTCATCATAAAGACATTGAAGTGAAAGTAAATTAGTGTGGTGATGGAGAGTGTGAAGAAATGGCTGTCTGAAAGAACAGCAAAGAAGAACGGCATCTATGTTCACTACAGCCCTCCAAAAGGTAACTTGCTTCTTAGATCAACAATTTGGTCCTTCCATTTATATTTATATTTGTTCAGGGTGTTCTGGATGTTTTCTATGTATAATAAAATTTATTTATCTATGGACTGTATTGTATTAAGTATATCAGTTATCTAGTACCCATAACACAAGCTCTGCTTAGCTTAGCCTAAATAATGCTGTGTGAATTGTCCAACATAATTTATTTCTTTCCATTCCTTTCGTTGGCACAAACTATATGGACAAAATTCATTTTTATGGCGAACAAGCGATCTTTTTAATAAATTTTGCAGGCAGACTGATTTAGGCCTAGATGTATTCTGTACGAGCATCAATTCAGCCAGACAGCGACTGACCAGAAGTTACTTTAATAGTGACATAGGTACTTAGGTTTACATAAATTTTATGTAAGTACATAGTTAATTGCTAATCTTTTTATTTCACGTCATTGTCGTTTGAGCTGTTTTCTATTAATGTTCACATTTCATTAGTTAAATGGTCACGACACTTGAAAATCTTTAATTCGCTCTCTGATTTTATTACGTAATTTGATCAAGTTAGTGAAAGCCGTTGATTTTCCAATAAATTAAATAAATAAATAAAATAAATGCAACCTGCTTCTTGAATCCTTTAGTTAGTACTTTTGAAATCATGATGAGTTGTTATGATTTTCACTAGAATCACTTTTATTTAACGCATACTTACCGCACTTATGGCACATGCAAGTGTGCTAAAATTTAGAAAAGCAATGGCGTCCATAATCGTTTCTAAAAAGCAAGCTTAGTTGGGTTGATGAGGCGAGACAAGGGAGTATCCTTGCGTGTGCCAGCAAGAAGGAAAATAACAGGTTCTCTGATCATCCTGCCAACTGCCAGGATGTAGACAGTATGCAAACACCAACGTGTTTGGAAGGAATGGCGTGCGCTCCTTTAGCGAATTTTACACAAAATTGCTCGAATTTCGTATTTTTTCAGCAATAACATGATATCGGACTATGCATTGTGTGCATAGCGTAAGTGGTCTAGGTAATTTCACGGCATTATTGACCTATCATGAAATCACTTGAGAAATTGTGACCCTGAAATGTCTGAGAACGTCAATTATGGTAGGAAGGTAGGTGTACTCTTGGACCTATCAATTTTATGTTAATAAACTCAATGAAGGTCAATACACCACCTGATTTCGACCTTCCATTCACATAAAAAAATTATTAATCATTCATTCGATTTATCTTCGATAGAAGCATAATCCTGTCTGAACGAAACCTATCTGAAATAAATGAGTAGATAAATAAATAAAAATAAATAATCAAAGAAAGCTTATTTCAATAGCTTTCAGAAAAGTAACCTGATTCAACCTAATCAAAAGCATTCTATCGCTAGACGTAATACGACGTTTTTAGCTAAACATCTCTAAAAACATCACAAACTGCAAAATCGATTTTTGAAAATTCCTTCGTATAACATTATCTTATATATAAAATTTTCGTGTCACAATGTTCGTTGCCGTACTCCTCCAAAACGGCTTGACCGATTCTCATGAAATTTTGTGAGCATATTGAGTAAGTCTGAGAATCGGCCCACATCTATTTTTCATACTCCTAACTGATAATTTTAAATTTCCACGCGGGCGTAGCCGCGGGGCGCAGCTAGTAAAAATATAAAATAGGTGGTGGCGCCCTTTCGGGTCGGGAATGCGCCTTAATCAAACTGAACTTTGCAAAACAGCATAATAAATATAGCGTGTCTAAGAAATCATTAACCAGGGAAAGTCCCCACGACACTTGAAAACGACCTTAGCGTGCTATCGTGGGATTTTTTGCACAAAATGCCTCGAGCATTGCAAGCAACCAACACGGCAAGCACCCACCACGTTATTAATTATAATTAATCATTCCCAGCAATTAAAGAAAATAGGATTAAAGTAAGCGTGAAGCAAAGGCGAGTCTTTGGCAGAGAACATTTCCACATGTGTCACTTTTTCTTCTATTTTACCTTTTGTGTATCACACAATCACACTAATCACATCACATCACACTAATATTATAAATGCGAAAGTTTGGATGGATGGATGGATGGATGTTTGTCACCTCTTCACGCCAAAACTACTGAACGGATCGGGCTGAAATTATTGTATACAAATAATTATAATCCTGGAATCAAACATAGGCTACTTATTATTTCATAAATCAGTTCCCATGGGGAAAAAATCACCTTTAAACGTTTATAGAAACAACGCGTGCGAAGCCGCGGGGCGCAGCTGGTTATAAATACGAAAGTTTTTATGTTTAGGTGTATGGATGGATGGATGTTTGTTACCTCTTCACGCCAGAACGACTGAACCGATCGGGCTGAATGGGCTTTTGCATAGATGTAGCTCTAAGCCTGGAATCAAACATAGGCGTACTTTATTCCTAAACAGTTCCCATGAGATAGAAATAACCTTTAAACGTTTCCATAGAAACAACGCGTGCGAAGCCGCGGGCAGAAACTAGTTAGTATATATTTTCTGCTTTTGGTAGCCTCCTAAGGCATTTTCCTAAGGCCTCCTAAGGCCCCCTAAGCCTCCTAATCCTCCTAAGGCCTCCTAAAACATTTTGCCACAATAGCAAAACTTTTAATCAAACAAGGGCAGAAGAAGATAAACTAAGGGTTTAATATTTTTCTTTGTAACTTGCACAAATGATTTACTTATTTGAAAAGAAAGAATAAAACTCGATTTCAATTCGACATATTTACACGGTTTTTAGTTTGATGGGACAAATCTTCCGGTAATAAAATCACCTCGGGGTATCGGCGAGGCCAGTACTATGTCCAGCAGTGGACGTTTTTAGGCTGATATGATAATGATGATAAAACATTAAAAAAAATGAGAAACTCCAAGTGCTTTGCCGTCTCGGTAAATATTATTTAGAAGTCATACCGCTCCTAAACTTCTAGGTACGCAAATAACGTGCTAAAAGTTTAATTTGTATGCACACGATAAATGGAATAACCCACCCATGTGACAGTAAACAAACATGCTAATGTCGCGTGGCATAACGTATTCAATATTAATAGGGTTCAGCGACCATAGGCTGTTCACCTCTAATAACCTGTCGAAGTGTCAATACACATCTGGGCTACTTAGAAATCGATCTGTGTCGATGTACTTAGTACTTGATACTTAGTTTACAAAGTTAGTGCTTGTGTTGTACATAGTAACGAATGGGGTAGCAACTAGAAGGCTGTTAGTTTTTTTTTATAATTGTACATTATTATTATTTTAATTTTCTTGTTTCTCTGTAAATTTTTGAAGTGAAAACTTCTTTAGCGGCGCTGAGCACTTTTTTTGTATGGGTAAAAACTTTCAAACTCGCGTCAGGGTCACGTGATGCTGATCGAAAAAGCGTAAGATGTAAGTTTTCACTTCTGCCGGCACTCCCGGAGTGCTACCTTTTTAATCAAGCACTACCTACTAAATTGTTGTCCACACTACCCAAAGGTTAGCAGGTAGAGAATGCTATCTAGCATTATGCTCGCCCATGTACAACTTTTGTGCAATAAAGTATATTCTATTCTATTCTATTAAACTTAGTGCCCTAAAGAACCTGGAATTATGGTCTACTACGTTTCTGCCGGCGGCTTCGCACTCGTTGTTTCTATGGAAACGTTTTCTATCTAATGGGAACCGATTTATGGGATAAATAGTAGCCATGTTTGATTCCTGGATCAGAATTACCTGTACGCAAAATTTCAGGCATACATCAGATGTATGCCTCAAATTTTGCGTAAACATCCAAACTTTTCGTAAAATATTAGTATGATCAGTACAAAAACTACAATACCAACTACTGATCATAGTATCGTCAGTACAAAAATTAGAACACCAATCTTTATGAGCTATAATATAGCTCATAAAGATATCATACTTATATTTTCACATCACACTAATATTTTATTTGCGAAAAGTTTGGAAAATAATATACAAAACAATCTGTAGCACATTGAAGTTCTATTCTCTACAGCAGATTGGTTCTATTCTCAACAGCCTATTCTGGCCACTGCTGGACGTAGACCTCTTCGTGATAAGCGCCTTATTGCCTTTTATCGTGGGGATGATGCCGGTAATCCCCACGCTGGGCATGCGGGTCAGGGATCGCAGTTCGGTGGTGGAGTTGGGGTGCTACAAACAGTAAGCGTGTGGTGCTGACCACACGGCTGGATTGCTTTTATTAATATTATATTTCAAAAACATTGCATAAACAAAACATATTAATTAAAAAAAATATAATTTAAGTACTTCACTGAATGATGACTTGTCCAAACAAAAATCTCCTATGAAAAAGTTTTTTCTTTCAAAAAGTCTTTCTTTTATAAATAATAGATTCAGGCGTTACTTTGCGGAAATCCATTGTATAATATTATGATAAAACAATATTTAGTAACAATTCCGCGCAAAACCTTATCTGATATTTATCTTATCTTATCAGATAAGGTTTTGCGCGGAATTGTTACTAAATATTGTTTTATCATAATCTTTCTTTTATAGAAAATCTCAAATATTTCCAGAGTTTAGAAACCAAAAATCGTCCTCACTTCTCAACTTAATAAACGCACATAATGATTGAACTAGCTAATGATTAATCTTAGGATTTTCCTTAACAACTGTCGGCACCTAAATGTACCAATTTTAAAATAGCTGCCATTTACATAAAAAAATGCCATGAAAATGACGAATGTGAGCTACGGCCATTTGCATAAATATGTTACAAAATATTTCTAATGCCACTCGTACTGGAAAAGACCTATAAGCTCCTTTGTTTAACAAATAGGTCAGTAAGTGCAATAAGCTTATACAGGGATGGACTGAGTTCCTAGTTCGAATGTAAGAAGATGTTTCGAGAAGAAGAATAACGACATGATTGATGGACAATACAGCCTTGATTAAAAGTATTGAGCACCCTTAACATTTTGCTACACGACGAGTGACAGTAGTGAACTACAAATTAACTGAATAATTACAAAAACCGTTAAAATGACAAACTTTATTGCATCCAGTTCTTTTGTTGTTAGAAGAGGTTCGGGTCATTGTTTTAAGCTTTTTCAGATGCCGACAAAAGGATACGTAAACAAAAGATTTGGTTGATTACTATGTTTTCCGTACAGTAGCAAAATGTTAATTTTCACTGTCGATTGTTGGTCCATCACCTTAAAGACCTCTTTTAATGGCAACGGAATAAATGGTTTTATCGTTTAAAACGATTTCTTCCAGGCATGAGAGATGGCAAGATATCTGTAAAAATAGGTCCTGTTATCTATCCAGTTTGGGCCCATAAAATGGGTTCAAACTGGGTGTCCGTTACGACTGAGAAGTACTGAGGGAAGGATGCGGGTTAGTCCCGTCGAAGTCGAAAATTTGTGCGATATTATTTGATTTCTTAGATATTACCCTGAGTATGGGGTTACACACTATAATAACAAAAAACCTTTGGACACATGGAGCTTAACTTTTCGCACTAGATACACATCTGGTTTAAAAGCATATGTTTTCCAAGCTTGTGGTAAACGGCATGAAATGCAAGCCCGTGTTGAGGTGTAAGGTCAAGAGATGGGCGATAACCGGCCCATGGTGTACCGTATAAATCTTTCACGCAAATCTTTACGGTGAGAGTGCTTTAAAATTATATACAGGTGGTTTAAATACATAAACTGCAACTTTCTTTTATAAAGATACGGGTTAACATTTTCTCGATTAGGTACAGTCATCGCCTTAGAGAACCATACAGATGAAAACCCCCAAAACCCTCTGGAGTCGAGCGGGTTTAGAGGCTTTAAGTCAAAGAATATTATAGTTACTAAAACTACATACTACTAAAATTAATTTCATTGCTTTAAGCATGGTGTGGTTTAGTGCTTTCTACGGCTTTTTGAGTACAAGGGTTTTTGGAGTATTCATCTGTATAGCCGTTTTAGGCGGTGACTGGATCCAATAGACAAAATTTTGACCATCTTTATTTTGAGAGGAAAGCCACAAAAATAAACATCGTCTCGAAATTATTTTAACTAGTTTGTAAGTTGAATATGATCTCGACTCATTCCGGATCGATGGCTAAACTTGGCAAACGAGCGCCATTCCAGGAAAAGTTTAGAGGAGTCCTCTGCCAAGCATTATCGAGTTACTTTAGTCATACTCATGTATTGTGTTTTTCAGTCGCACTCACTTATCACAATAGCACGTTCCATATCAGCTTTCATTACATATTTCTTTATACTGTGCTAATATTATAAATGCGAAAGTTTGGATGGATGGATGTTTGTTACTCCTCACCCCAAAACTACCGAACGGACCAGGCTAAATTTTTTCATAGATGTAGGTCTAGACCTGGAATAAGACATAAAATTAATTGGCTACTTGTTACCCCATGAATCAGTTCCTATGGGATAGAAATAACCTCCACACGCTTTCACAGAAAGAATGCGTGCGGTACAGCGGGCGGAAAGTAGTAGCAATAAAATGATTTATTTATCTATCTCAGTGCAGTAAAATAGGTTAACGAAAAACATCTAGCCTAACAACGACCTGTATAAGCTCCAAAAGTAGGTAATTTGCTAAATCAGCAGCTGACATCGCAAGGAAGTGATAAGCGGAACACGGCCAGCAGTAGCGTATCACTATCGCTGACGAACGCCTTTTGTTCGCTTTCTACAATTATTCAAGGATAGGTAGTGACGTCAGACTGAATAGAATGGACAGTGTTTGTTTTTGTACTTTAGATAAATCCTTTAGTCATAGCCATTCCTATAGTAAGTATTAACAGCTTCCAAAAAAGTTACAAAAGTTTTTCCAGAGCTCAAGTTAGATTTTACTTCCCTCAACATAACCTCATTCAGAAACATTCAGTGAAATCTGTGATGGACTTGTGTAGAAGTGTAAGAAAGTAAATTATTCTGGATACCCAAATATAATGAAGTTTATAGATAGTTGTTAAACTTATTGCATAAATACTTTAGAGCAGATGGAGTATAAGCACAGCAGTTCCTAGCTTATGCGACGCATGCAAAGGTAAGCCAGGAAGATAGCTTTAGTTGTCTTTAAAATGTCCTATAATTTACTCGTTAATGACGCCCTCCATCGCAAAAGCTTTAAAAGTCTACCCCCACGAGATTCGGACAAGTTGTCCCCTTCACTTTTAGTTGAGGGTACAACTCATCGGAATCTAAAACCAAGAGATTTTAGATTCGGACGAGATGTACCCCTACTCAAAAGTGAAGTGGACATCTCGTCCGCGGATGAGTTTGAGATTCGAACCAGATGTACCCTAACCCATTTTTTTTTAAATCTTAATATTTGGGGGTAGACGTCGCGACGACGTCTCAAATCACGATTTTCTAACAGTTTTCCGTAAAATTCTGTTAAAAAAAATAAACGTGGCTTGAGACGTGCTTTATTCTGAGGTGCGTGTGAGTGTTAGGGGATAAACATCCCACTTCGAGAGAACCATCCGAGAGATTTTCTTTTTCAGTAGTGGGTGTAGTATCAGCAGCACAACTGCGTCAGTGGGCGCGCGGTGGAACCGACAGCAAGCTGGAGCGGCTGGTCCTAGCAGGCCAGGGCAGACGGTTGCTGGCCGAGGCGGAGGCATTACCTCTCTCGCACCATCTGCCGGCCATCGTGGCCAAGTGCGACGCACTCCACGCCGCTGTCGAGAAGGGATCGCTGTTAGAGCTTCAGGTAAATAACAATGGTGGTCCACAGGTGGACATAGACCCGGCTGGCGGGCAGGTGGCTGCTGGCCGAGGCAGAGGCAAGGCCTCTCGCATACATGCCACCGTCGAGAAAGATTTTTGTTAGAGCTCCAGGTATCATCAAGAACCATCATCAACACCGTTAACGCGAGGAAGGATAGACAGAAAGTATATCCGTAAGTATATCACTTTTTAACGGAAATTCCATCGACTCTTTCGGAGCTTAATCGACCAAGGTCTGCTATTCTACGATAATTATGATCGAAGATAAATTAGTAACAAATTATCACTCTAATTTTATAAATGCGAAAGTTTGGATGTTCAGATTTATGGATGTTTGTTACCTTTTCACGCCAAAATTACTGAAAAAATCCAAATTTTGCATACATATACTTCTAGGCCTAGAATAAAACATATCCTTCTTTTTATTCCAAAAATCAGTTCTTATGGGATAGTAATAACCTTAGAACGTTTCCGTAGAAATATCGCGGGCGATGCCGCGGTTAGAAACTAGTTATGTATAGTTTTTAAACTACTAACTTCGTAACCCTACAAGTGGTATGAAAATCGTAGTGTTAAAAACAACTACGAAAATTGTAGTACTACGAACTGCTACGAAAATTGTAGTGCTACGAACTGCTACGGAAATTGTAGTGATACGAACTGCTACGAAAATTGTAATGCTACGAACTGCTACGGAAATTGTAGTGATACGAACTGCTACGAAAATTGTAGTGCTACGAACTGCTACGAAAATTGTAGTACTACGAACTGCTACAAAAATTGTAGTGCTACGAACTGCTACGAAAATTGTAGTGCTACGAACTGCTACGAAAATTGTAGTGCTACGAACTGCTACGGAAATTGTAGTGATACGAACTGCTACGAAAATTGTAATGCTACGAACTGCTACAGAAATTATAGTGCTTCGAAATGCTACGAAAATTGTAGTGCTACGAACTGCTACGAAAATTGTAGTGCTACGAACTGCTACGAAAATTGTAGTGCTACGAACTGCTACGAAAATTGTAGTGCTACGAACTGCTACGGAAATTGTAGTGCTACGAACTGCTACGAAAATTGTAGTACTACGAACTGCTACGGACATTGCAGTGACTCAGGGCTCAAATCTTATCCGTGTCTGGCGGTTAATGGATGTATCATTTAACTTATTACTTTTATTTTAGGACCTTCTAGAAGCGGACTACAACCGGCGCAAGTTCGTGATGTGCCGCGACGAGGCCGGCGTCGGTTTGCTCCACAAAGCGGTGTACTACGACTTTATGGATATCGCCGAGTATCTCGTCGGAAACTACCCACAGCTCGTGCATATGAAGGATTCGGTAATGCTGGGTATCACACTAATATTATAAATGCAAAAGTTTGGAGGTTTAGATGTATGGATGGATGGATGTTTGTTACCTCTTCACACGAAAACTACTGAACGGATGGGGCTTAAGTTTTGTATACAGGTAATTAGGTAATTCTAGGCTTGGAATCAAACATAAAGCTACTTTTTATCCCATGAATTAGTTCCCATGGGTAATATAATAAATAGTAATATAATAAATAATAAAATAAATAAATAAATAATGCTGGACAATTCACACAGTATTATCTAGCCCCAAGCTAAGCAGAGCTTGTGTTATGGGTACTAGATAACTGATATACATAATACAATACACTACATAGATAGATATTACATTAGCTTGGAGCTAGATAATGCTGTGTGAATTGTCCAGCATTATTTATTTATCTTATTTATTTATATTTTTTATTATACATAGATAAACATCCAGAACCCCTGAACAAATATCTGCAGATGGTACAAACATTTGTCTCGAGGCGCTTGGCAGACTAATTGGTTATCGCAGTGGAGGTGTTCTATTTTTAACACCAGAAGTAAGATACTTCCTTTCTTCTGGGAGGTCCCTTACTCGGCTCCTATCACATCCACAGGCGTAGTTGGAGCGATTCCACGACTACCACAGTCAATAGGATTGGTACAAAAAATCTGTGTTTGCAACTTACTCACGGCCGAAGTTACGCGCGTTTATGGCTATTTTTTATCCACGTATGGTGGTGTCCGACATCGGCATTTCCGTTTTAGCGAGAACGGCATTTTGCAGATTTTCTGCCTTGGTATGTCATAAGATTTACAACATAGACGAATGTGCAAATTTTAAAAGTGTCTACGACTACATCATCATCAGCCTATATTAGTCCACTGCTGAACATAGGCCTCCCCTAATCTATACTAATATTATAAAGGGGAAAGATTTTATTGTTTGTTTGTTTCTTTGTTTGTTTGTATTGAATAGGCTCCGAAACTACTGGACCGATTTGAAAAATTATTTCACCGTTAGGAAGCTTACCTTTCAGGGAGTGAAAAAGGCTATATTTTATCCCGGAATTCCCATGGGAACGGGAACTACGCGGGTGAAACCGCGAGGCGATCGTCTAGTTCCATATAAAAATAAAACGTCTAGATGACGTCCTGTAGTAAAGATTATTATCAATCTATAGATACTATCTTTATTACACCATCAAATATTGTATTGTGCCTGAACCATACTAGCTATATTATTTCGTTTAGTGCACTTTTGTAGATAGATATGTATATTGTAGATAGATAGATAGAAAATACTTCATTGCACACTTAAAACTAAAAAACCATTTAAAATGAAATAATTATAATCTAAGTGACAATTGGCGGTCTTATCGCTCAAGAGCCATCTCTGCCAGACAACCTGGATTGTATTTGTATTCCTTTAGTTATCAAAACTGTGGAGAAACCAATTCAGAGTTCTGTTCTTATATGATCAGGAAGGTCGAACCCCGCTGCACTACGCCGCCCTGTGCCGCGACTCGGCCCGCGCCGCCCAGCTGCTCGAGGGCGCGGGCGCTGCGCGGGGGGCGCGCGACGCCGCCGGCCGCCCGCCCGCACACTACCGCGGGACGGCTCGCGCTCTGCTAGCGCTGCCAAGTGCTGAGGACATGGCGAAGAACAACCCTACCGGTAAGTGGATTTTAAAACTAGATAAAAATGGGTCGCAATCTAGAACTTCATAATCTAATCCGTTCCCTTTTGGCAATGATGTAAGACACATTACTATACATTATTTAGCTTGATGATTTATTTAAATAATTATTTTGATGACTGCTCTATTGTATTAGGCCTCACCTGTAATAATAAATGATTTGAATAAATGCAAATAAAATATACCTACTGAATAGATAGGTACCCTTTCAGATCCGTTGACAGTTCCAAAATAACATTATGTATTAGTTTTGCATTAGAAATAGAAATATTAATTTGTAACTCTCTAAATTTAAGATCAGACACGTGCAAAAGTAAAAAGGAACAGAGACAAGAATACCTTAATCTATCTTATAATGACAGTTTTCTCAATTCTGTTATAAGTATAATATTAATATATAATAATATTAATAGTTATAAGTATATAAGAATACTTATACCAATAACTATAGTCAAAATATATTATGTAGAGGATTTTTGTTGCACTAAGCTTTTATATTTCTATTTCTTTTGGTAGGAGCATAATTACGTAATCACCATATTTTGAAAGACCTGTAAGGGCTGTTTAAACGTAAGAAACTTTGTAAACATATAATATTATAACTGTTGGTTTTTAAATAAATAAACATAAGGCTGAATTCACTAAAACTTTCAAAAGGAGTAGCACAAGTCGAGGCTCGCCTAAACTATTCTGTTAAAGTTTGAAATCACAAACAAAAGCTTATTGAGGAGCTTTTGCTATGTTCAATGCTTCAATTGTACAATACGGAAATAAATAGTACAATACGGGGTTTTCAAAAAACTATCTGAGCGTCTGGTCGAAGCGACGCGTGACCCGAGAGCAGGTGAATATCTGGCACAGCGTATCAGCATTGCCATATAGCGTGGCAATGCAGCCAGCGTCTTGGGGACGCTTCCGACTGGTGTTGATATGGATCAGTTGAGCTATCTGTAGACTGTTTGCAACAGTCAGCAGTTAGCTCAATTGTTTCAATTGTAAATACTAGTATAATTTTCTTTGTGAATAAAGTTATTTTCTTACAAAAAAAAATACGGAAATTCCATTTGAGTTTACTTAACTCAAAAGGATCGATGTAGACTTGAGTTCAATTTCTTCCGCATTAATCAGCTCCATGCGAAGATTCGCCAATTTGGCTTCTTCCTATGGCTTTTAACGCGTTTTTCGCTATAAAAAAATCAATATCTAGAATTACAATTCACTAAATTAGATGGATCTGTATGATATGGGATGCGATATGAATAGTTGCGGAGTTTTTCCCACACAAACACACTTACATTTTCGTTTCTCTCAAACTTTTGAGTGGTACATTATGTCCTGCCCAATTATTTAGTACCTATCTATGTATCTATCACTCATAATAATAACTAGATCGAAGTCACAATGAAAGTTTCTATCAGTTATTAATCTAGAGCGTAGTTATTATTGTTAACTATGTCACATAGATACCTGCCACGTGTCGTATGTCCATCGAGCGTATGTCATAGCATGGAAAAAGGGTGGGGAATATCAGGTCATAAAGTCTATGACCCGATAGGTATACCACCCTGTTTAGAGCCCTTTACAATGTGGTGAAAATGGAACGAATCTTACCACACCTCGCATTACGAAACTTTGGACGATCGTTACTTTATAATGACAGTGTTCATCCCTTCTTTTCATCACTTTATCTATATATATGATTTTTACTGGAGTCTCGAAAGCAAGAGTAATCTTTACCGTTAATAACGTGTGGTTTGGTTATGTTGGTGAAATTAAAATGTAAAATCGTTATATACAATATTTTAATGCCTTAGTTTAATGTAGATGATCTCTTCTCACGTTCATTATCCAGTGCGATGTCCCTTTTTCCTGTCCTGTCGTACATTACATTTTATTGTTATGTTTTATTGAATCTACTTAGTCTATAAGTGATTTTCCATAAGGCAAGAGTGAAACCCCTTAACACAAGTATCTCTATACTTAAAAGGGGATTTCCAAAGCAATTTAAAGATTTGTATGGATTACCTTTAAAATATACCTTAACCATTTTTTTAATTAAATATGATGAAAATGGTTTTACAATGCTCATATGTCATGAAAATCTATGGTCGCGAAACTCACCACTAGCTGGTTTTATATTCCACATTTTAAGGCATAAATTAACCGTGGCGTTTTCGTGAGGACAACGACGACAGTGTCCAGTTCAGTTACTTTATAATACTGTTGAATAAACATAGAAAAGATAACATGTTCTAGTTTTGTCTAGACTAGATTCAAACTGCAGACAAAACGGATTTTACTCTGGTATTCTACAAATATTTTTATGTATCGTATTCTGAAGAATTCGTTATTAACGTAAGTGGGTTAACTACGAACGTTGTTTGCGTAAAAACTATTTCCAACTCAAAATTCTTTATGCTAGTAAAGAACAACTAACCAAATCAACATTTACTCCAAGTTTTACAACAAATTACATAGTGTACTCAATCATCTTCTTGGTTTTATTGAGTTTGCTGCAAAAAATACTGTAACTTTACCGTACAATATATACTTTCATGGTATCAACGTAGCTTATCCTTTACATTTACAGCTTTATATCCTATCGCTTACTTATGTTTTAACAAAGTAAAAGGTTAGTCCGGAAAAGTACCGCAGCGTTGTTTTACAATGCAATTTGATAATTTTCGGGCTCTACTTTTCTAAAGGTAGTTATGTGTTCATATTTAGTACAGATTTATAGCCTAGGCATGTTTCCACTAGCGTGCAGATAAAGGCTTGGCCATAGGTGGGGTTCGGTTGCGTGGACATGAATATTCACTTTATAGTCCGCTACATACTGGACTACACATTAAGGTTCATTTTTCGGGGAACGGTTAGGAATTTAATGTTTAATCTACATGGAATATCAAAATTATTTCGTAATAGTTGTCTGTCTATAGATATAGTCATTTTAATTAAATTAGATAGAAGTTTTATTGACAAAGATACCGGTTTAGGCATGTGTGTCAATCAAACAGCATAAAATAACAAAATAACATGATTTATGCATACTTTTCATGCCATCCTATGAACATTTATCTACAAATTTTTCCACATACAGCTATAAAAAAATTCAACACGAAATAAATCTAAACCAAATTAACACTGTCCAAAAATAAGTTTAATCACAATAAAAAATTACTTGATTTCCGCTATCGAAGCGCGTTAACTTGAAAAATTCCGTAATAGCTTTTATCGCGCTATCAAATTTTGTTTTGGAGTGTTTTAGATTTGTTTCTGAGTACTTGGGTCCCGTTATGCTAATCTGGTGCTCGGCACGCAAACTTGTTGCTTCTTCCCTCGCAGTATTTACTGTCTTCATTAAACAATTTGTTGAGCAAATGTAATAAAAGAAATACAATTTTTCTGGTCAATAAAACACAGGGGCGCTCGTTTATTTCCTAGCTGTAGTTTGTAGAGTTGCTAGAAAATAACATAAAGCTTGGAGATTACTAACAAGCTGTTAATTTTAGACCAGTACTCAATCCTTGAGCACCACTTCAATGGGCAAAAATTACTAACATAGAGAAACCTTAATATTGTGTATAATGTGTGTTTTTCGTTGTATTTTGAGAAATAAAACAGCACAGTCAGATAACTGTGCAAGAGTTTTTTTTTCTGTCTTGCAATAGAGTCCTGGCGAATCTTAGCGGGATAACCATGATTTTTAGAGTTTTGTGCTTCCCAATATTTCTTTGCCACTGCATGTGAATCATTATGATCACTTGCAAGTAGGTTTTTATTGGCTGAATAAAAAAATCATTTTAAGTGATTTTATTTAGTAATATAAACATGATACCTTTGATCAATAAAATAAAACAATATACTATAATAACAAAGAAAATTACAAATAAAGAATAGAAACAAAACTTATGACCAGTATTTAAATTTGAATCAGTTAAGATAACTGCAGACTGTTGCAAACAATCTACAGCTAGCTCAACAGATGACAGAAAAGGACATTATTTTCTTACTGCAGGTGCAAGAATACACAATAATCAATATTCAAAAGCATTATGAATGCCCTACATTGGACATCAAATACTGAAATCGAATGTCTAAGGCCATCAGGTGTACGCCATCGATCGAAGACATTAAATATTAAAATGTGTATGTCTGCCTTCGGATCTAAATACTAGGTATAGGTACTATACATTCTACGGCCTTGACATAAACTTGAAGAGTTGTACATCGGACAGGGAATCGCTTAACGGCTTCACATTAGGTATAAACTTCTCACTAATAATATAAAAGTGAAAGAAGAAATTGGATTACCTATGCCTACATATATGTAAGTACCTAGGTCCTAGAGGTAATATGTAATTTAAACATTATTGACGAATAACTTATTCTCATTGTAAATAAACTTTTATAATTTTTATGAGAAAATTAAGATTATTTAACCACAAAGTTTGTAAATATGTGAATTGTGATTTTTGGGCGAAGACAACGCCAAAAGTACTGTACGGATCAGGCTGAAATTCTGCACGTATGAAGTTCTAGATCTGAAGTAACATATCAGAACTTTGTAACCAGAAAAAATGCTCAAATCGCGTACAAAGCCACAGGCGGAAACTAGTTATTCATAATGTGTCTAGGGACTGCGGCTGGACATGTTTGCTTTACCCATAATGACCCAAATAGTAACAGGGAGGTACCAAATAACATGTGTAACAACAGTTGTCTAGGTAAGTTATACATACATCTTTATATATATAATTCTTATGTGAGTGTGTATGTCACTGAACTTCTCTCAAACGACTGGACCGATTTTGATGAAATTTTTTGTGTGTGTTCAAGGGGATCTGGGAATGGTTTAGATTCACAATTTTGTCCGCTGGACAATGTTTTTTTAATTAATTTTTAATATTCTATAGAATAGCAATCTCCTTTAAACGTTTCCATAGAAACAACGCGTGCGAAGCCGCGGGCATAAACTAGAATATGTATAGTTTATAGTTTATATAGCTTAGCACTCATATACCAGTACTCTTAAGATATTACCAACTAACCCTCAAATACTCAAAGCACGTCTCAAAAGACTCGGTGTTGCACCGAATAAACAATTCAGTGGCGTGGCTACGACATAAAAAATAAAACGTCAAGTGCGAGTCAGACTCGCGCACCGAGGGTTCCGTATTATAAGACCTTGCTTCTCTCCAAATTTTATGATTCTAGGTTAACGGAAAGTATATACAGGCTTTGGTCCATGGCAAGAAACCATTTTTTTGTGACTAAGCTACTTTACAGTTTTCGGATTGTTTCCTTTACCTGTGCTATTTTTTCCTTTACCTTGCTAAATTTCATATTCCTATAGGTTTTGTGTGCGTATTCCTTAGATTCGGGCATAAACTGCTGTAACTTTTGATTTCGTTGATTTAGAAGTTGATTTATATCACGGCTTCAAGAAGTTACAGTCTTGAGTATTGGATGTTAATTTCAATTTGATACCTCCACGCGTTCTTGAGAAAAGAGGGTTGACAGACGGACAGACGGACATCAAAGTGATCCTATAAGGATTTCTTTTTTCTTTTTTACGGAACCCTAAAAATAACGGTATCGGACATTAATGACCAATACTTTCGACCTCATTACTTACCAATAAAGATTGTGTTACGCGATAAAACTTTTCATTTATCTGCTAATCTTAAAAGCAATCTACCAAACTCATTTATTATTACTATGCATTCCGGTATGATTTCGATCATCCTTCAATACTACAGTTTTTATATCATCATCATCAGCCTATATTAGTCCACTGCTGGACATAGGCCTCCCCTAATGAGCGCCATAGCGCCCTGTCTTCAGCTTGCCGCATCCAGCATCTGCCTGCGTCTTTCACCATCCAGCGTCTTTCGCAGATTGTCATAATTATATCTAATATTATAAAGAGGAAAGATTTGATTGTTTGTTTGTATTGAATAGGCTCCGAAACTACTGGACCGATATGAAAAATTCTTTCACCGTTAGGAAGCTTACTTTTCAGGGAGTGACATGGGCTATATTTTATCCCGGAATTCCCGCGGGAACACGAACTACGCGGGTGAAACCGCGAGGTGATCTTCTAGTCATTTATATATTGGTATGGTTTCAGTATTTCTCTATGGAGCATGGAGCATTGTCCCTCAAAAATCAGCAAACTATAGTAAATATTTCGCACGAAAATTTACGAAAAGTTCATATGCATATCATTATGCAAATGGTTTCTTGTGATGCTATTCCCTTATGAATCCAGAAACTTTTTTAGGGTTCCGAAACCGAAGGTGAAAACGGGACCCTATTACTTAGCCTCCGCTGTCTATCTGTCTGTCAGCAGGCTGTATCCCATGCACCGTAAATATAAGACCGTTGAACTTTTCACAGAGTGTGTATTTCTCCAATACATAATAAAAGTTAAATCAATATTGAAATTAATCAAAAGGGGCTCCCATACAAAGAAAATGATTTCTTCACATTTTTTTATATGGTCTGTTCTTGGATGGGTGACCGAGTCATGTTGGTTGTTTGCTAGTTTTTTCTATTAATTAAAACATTTCTGTTTGTGAGGGTTTACTTATGTAAACCCTCACACACCTTAGACCTGATTACGATGTTGGAACCCTTCGTGTGCGATTCGACTCGCAATTGGCCGGTTTCATTAAATTAACATCAACAGGCGGCAACTAGACGAGAATAACATTTAATTCCACGATTTCCATATGTATATTTAAAAATTTATCGTAACCCAATTACGTCAGGAATCGATTCTAGAAATGAGGACATACCTACTACCTGATACCTGTTTACCCTCTCTCCAATTACTCGAACGTTCGATTGACAGGTCGAATGGTGTCATTGCCGAGGTAGCGGGGTGACACATCGTTACAAATATTCCCACTGATTTATTTAGATGGGTTATACTTAGAATGGAGGTAATTTATGTTAACATAGAGTTACGTGAATAAAATAAATAAATAATGTTGGACAATTCACACAGCATTATCTATCCCCAAGCTAAGCAGTGGGTACTAGATAACGGATATACAATATACGGATATATAATACACTACATAGATAGATATTTTTATTATACATATAAAACATCCAGAACACTCCAGAACAAATATCTGTAGATCTTACAAACATTTGTCCCGAGGCGAGAATCGAACAACCTCCTGCGTCGCTGGCGGACCTTCATCCGCCACGGAGGTCATCAATTTTGATTTTACTGGTTTAAATTTTAATCCAACTTCCTACTAATATTATAAGGGCGTAGGTACCTAACTTCGTAAAGATAATGTGTTTGTCACAAGGCATTTTTTTTATAATTCCTTTTGTGGCCGACAATTTATCACCAAGGTCTAGAAGACACATATTAGCATTGTCAATGCCACAACGCTAGAACTACTAAACGAATCGGTCTGAAACTTTAATCGACCTGGAATAACATAACTTTTTATCCCGAGAAACACTTAAATACACCAAGGGTCCTGCCAGAAAACCAGCGTTGCTTTTTTTTCTGTTGAGCAACATTAAGCTGAGGTTTCGGCTCTTGGTTCACATTGTGGACAAGATGTTTTACATTTAAGTTTTATGTTTTATTGTTTATGGTACCTACATATTTTGTGAGCCATTAAATTGATTTTCATTCTTTATCCTTTTTATCTTTCTTTAAAAGCTAGTCTTTCATAACATGAGATGGCTATAATAATAATATCTAGCGAAATAATATCTAGCGAAACATATCTCAAGCTCTGCTTAGCTTTGGGCTAGATGATGCTGTGTGGTTTTTCCATTATTTATTTTCAAACCATTAAAAATGATCAGTCAAAACTAGTGCCTCCCGGACCAAAGGATGTTAGATAATCACTTAGTCCATCTGTTGTCTTTTATGCTGGCAACGTGTCTAGCCCACCGCCCACCGTGGTTGGCAACTATTCGATTTTAAATCGATTTTCTTTCTTTACTAGAGTGTATAAAATTGACCTTCAACTTTCGATTCCTATGAATCATAGGGTAGAGACTAACATTTTTACGTGGAAATACATACACTATGTATACAGTGTATTTTTTTTGGTCGTTGCAGTAAGGTCGGTGTAGCTACAGGAAAATGGTTTAAAGAGACCATCGATATTTTTTAGAGAAGTTTACTATCCATATTTTTTAGAGAAATTTTCATCCCCTTATACAGATTTTTATAAAAATTTATAGTTAGCAAGAAAATTGACAGATAGACGAAAACTTGAAATAAGAAGGTCAATAAGCGCTAAAAACTTCCTGCCGGAAAAAACTTTTGTGTTGATATTTTTAGGATATCACAGCGGCGTAGGCACATCGCAGCTGGCTACGGCGTGGCATATCATAGCTAGCTACGGCGTAGGCACATCGTAGCTAGCTACGGCGTAGGCACATCGTAGCTAGCTACGGCGTAGGCACATCGTAGCTGGCTAGGACGTAGGCACATCGTAGCTGGCTAGGACGTAGGCACATCGTAGCTGGCTAGGACGTAGGCACATCGTAGCTGGCTAGGACATAGGCACATCGTAGCTGGCTAGGACGTAGGCACATCGTAGCTGGCTAGGACGTAGGCACATCGTAGCTGACTACGGCGTAGGCACATCGTAGCTGGCTACGGCGTAGGCACATTGTTTCGTTACCGCGCGCCATCTCTCTGCATTTCCCGGTACATCATTTTGTTTCAATCAATGTTTCTTGCCAGAAATGTTGACTTTGCTAAAGAATTGGAAATGAATAATTCTAATACGATACGTTTCTAATTTCAATACAAACTTCTAATCAATGTCTATTTGGGAATCAAGAATTATCTTTTTAGGTAATTAACTAGAAATTATCCAACCAACTAAGCTCAAAGCAAACTACGATGTTTTTACATCAAAACAATTAACGAGAAAGTGGAGAACAAACTACAATGAACTATTTTATTTTCCAGGTCTAGTAATAAAACGTCACAACATTCGGATATGGTGCCACGACTGCGACATGGCGCGGCTGCAGCGCGTCGTGTGGGAGGGACATGGCACGAGGCTGCTCAGCGAGGTGTCCAGCCAGCCCATCGTCAGGAAGTTTCTAGAAGCCGTGCCTTACATCATGGTACGTGAATACGCTACTGATGACGTCACGACATCCTATTTACATGTCACATTAACTACAATGATTACGATTTGTTAAAATTAAAATGACGAAAGCAATGGTAGTGTATGACACCCTCCGGCCAGGTGGGATGACGATCTGCGAAAGACTGCAGGCAGATACTGGATGCGGCAAGCTGAAGACAGGGCGCTATGGCGCTCATTAGGGGAGGCTTATGTCCAGCAGTGGACTAATATAGGCTGGTGATGATGATGATGATGAAGCAATGGCTGAAACCATAAATGAAAGTAAAATTCTGTAGATATGGTATGTTCTCCCAGCGCTAACTCAACAAATGGTCTGTTTTGTATTACATTTACAACTAAACGCAAAGACACTATTTCCAATCTTTTGAAATATACCTACCTAATGAATATATCAACCGACAAACCAGGTTGTTGGTTAAGAAAACTAATTACTAACCATCTAACTAGGTGGACACCGTGGTCGGTCGGTTGGTAAAAGACGCAATAAAGATGGAAAGACATACATAGACCGAAGTGCAACCGAGACAACAATACGCGAAAGCCGGCGGCGCGCCGGTCCGACTATGACTGAGGTGGTCGGACCTAATTGGACTTAATTTGAGCGTTCCACTTTCGAGGAGCTAGTACCCAACCTCCCGAATTTTACTGACATCAATGGCTGTAACCTACATTATTATAATGTTCAGGGAAACAAATCGTGATTTATTGCATCAGGGGTCTCACCCAGTTCTATTTCTTTGAACATAACAACTAGTAACCTTATTTATTTCCTTTATTCCAGAACACGATCCGAGACCTCCACACAGCAGTGGTGGAGAATGATCTCGAAGGAGTGATGAAGCACTCTGGAGATCCGGTCCCTCCACAGGCCCTGTCTAGCCGGGATACCAACAACATGACTGTGATGCATAAGGTAAGGTTCTCTGATATCCTCTGAAGAAGCTGGAAGGTCCAGTTTAGCTAAGCATTCATCAGCAAGTTTAGAGACATTGACTCTTCACGACTCTAAAGAACGATCTCGGAAGAGTGATGCTGCACTCTGGAGACCCGTTTCCTCTACAGGCGCTGGCCAGTAGAGATGCCAACAACATGAATGCTATGCACGAGGTAAGGTTCGACCTTTGCCGAAGCTAGCGTTAACTACCTGGTATAACCTGCTGCTTAAAGAATATAGAATACAGAATGGGATTGACAGTGAGGTCATTTCTATGGCGGTACTGCTCAGTTCGATTTAGATCTGAGAGTGTGCTGAGAGCTTGAGAGATGACAGGAGAAACGAGAGCACTTATAAGCATACCGAAATATTTTGTTTCTGATTTTGCCGGATCGGAAATCGGGTTGTAGATGATGCACCATAGAAATAATCAATTATGGCGGCTACGTAATTTATAAAATTATAAGAATTCTCATTTTTATGGGACTAGTTAACACGTGCAAGTTTTAGTTGATGAGGTTCAAATATGTACATAATCTTAAGCAAACAACATTAAACAAATTCACATAGAAATGATTCATGTGTTGAATGTAAGTTAATTCTTTGGAGCTAGTTTCGTGCAGAAAAGTAGAGCTTTGTTGCATGCTCTTTTTTAGTTTGCAATGTTGTCTGCATTAGGTGTGTTCTTACATGAACCTGCCCTGTGTTGACTATGGTTTTAATTAAATCTACATACTAAATTGTTTTCTTTAGCTTATTTTGTAAGCATAATGAAATAAAAAATTCTTGATTTTGATTTTGACGTAGGATTTTATTGCTCATTATCATCTATTACCAGTCCAGTGCTTGACCTAGGACTCCTCTGACGGGCGCCTTTTTGAATCTTATAATATAGTGGTATTAGATATGTATAAGTATAGAGTAACTTTTGTGTAAATTGTATTGCACAAACCCTCCAAACTTAACTTCAGAACAACACATTGCTGCGTGACGGCAGAAAAAGGCATATGGATACTTTCCTGGACCAGCCTTTGCACTGGGAGCTTTACTCACTGCTCTTAAAATAATGGAAGAGCCTTTTTACGAGAAGCAAATAACGTCGGACATTTTTACATATCCTCAGCCTCATCTAGCCTGAAAGTGCGTTTGTATGTGTCCCTACACAAATTATAGGCTAAAGCTACACAAATTATAGGCTAAATTGTAAGCTACACAAATTATAACCTAAGTAGGCTCCGATTTCTTTAGGGCTGAATGATGCTGCGTAAATCTTTCCATAATTTATTCATCTTTTATCCTTTCAGGCTGCAGGTCTTGGCCACGTCAGCATAATGAAGTACGTCGCAGAGAGGTACCCTCAAGGGGTCAACGACATAGACAACGATGGCCGGACACCACTTCACTACGCTGCGGCAATGCGGGACGATCGACACACGTACAACACCCTCGTTGGATTGGGAGCTGATGAAAGTATAGTTGATAACGTAAGTCAAAATAGCCAAAACTTAACCACAGCGGAGCGGAGATGAGCAATAGCATAGTGTCAAGATTTGTATTCAAAACGATGTACAGTCGGCTGCAAAAATATGTATACACTCCCAAGTTTTCAATTTGACTAAATAGTAAGTGTATAGTAATTGTGATAATTTATGTACCGCATTCTGATGAAGTACGATGACTACTTTGTACGAAAAACGTGTGCATGTCCTTTTATTTAAAAAGTTCCGAGTAAAATAAAAGTTAAACCTTGGAAGTGTATACATGTCTGTGCAGCTGACTGTACATCGGTCGGGATACGCCATAGACCTGCGATAACCTACTTTTAAAAATCAGACAACTTTAAGCAATGGCTAAAACTCGTATTTAGCCATTGCATAAAGTTGTCTGATTTTACTACCTATGACTATATTGACATAAGTTGGAATGACAAAAATACTAATTTTTGTCATTCAAGTCAAGCAATGGCTAAAACTATTTAGCCATTGCATAAAGTTGTCTGATTTTACTATATGACTATATTGACATAAGTTGGAATGACAAAAATACAAATTTTTGTCATTCCAACTAACATAATGTATGTCAATAGAAAAAAATAAGCGATTCCTTGCTATTTAGATTGCCAAGAGATAAAAAGGTATCTCCAAATTCGGAAAACAAACGTTGTTTTTACACATCTTCGCTTCTCTTGGTGAAATTCCATCCCCGAGCAGTTAACGGCTAAGCTGCAGTTGTTAAAACTATACATACATACATATTTTTTGTTAATAAACTACAAATTTACGGTTTTCAGATTTTTATCGTTTTTTATGCTATATGACCTTGCTGCTCACCAAAATTCATGATTCTAGGTCTACGGGAAGTATCCTATAGGTTTGGGTGCATTTGGAAATTTCAAAATTTTCGGACATAAACGGCTGTAACTTTTGAGTGCGTTGACTTAGAAGTTTTATTTATATCACGGCTTCAAGAGGTTACGGACTGGAGTATTTGATGTTAATTTCAACTCGATACCTCCACGCGTTCCTGAGAAAAGAGGGTTGACAGACGGACAGACAGACAGACGGACAACAAAGTGACTCTATAAGGGTTCCTTTTTCCTTTTGAGGTACGGAATCCTAAAAAATGGGGAATTATTAACCGCACACCAGATTGAAATATTCTTACATCAAATATTTACACGTAACTAGCTGCGCCCCGCGGCTTCGCTCGCGTGGAAATTTATGTTTCCCACTTTCTTAATTTTTTCTTTACTATAAACCTCACGGAGCCCGAGACCTTTCCAACGAATGCAAAACCGTGGAAATCGGTTCGTGCGTTCTGGAGTTATAGCGTCAGGAAGAAAAACCCGACTTATTTTTATATAGTAGATAATCTACATGTACACCAAAATAAATGATTGTACTACTAACTAACTATTGAATATCAAATCTTGATTACATATCCAAAACAGTTTTAGAGATTACTTGTGCAAACAAGTTATTAGGCTTGCAATAAGGTTGAAGTGTGCCATACCTCCTACTGACAACAATTAGTTTAATAGATGAAACAGAATATTCAAATAAAACGGTGTTTAATTTGAATATTCTGTTAGACATAGACGTTTATTTTTGGTCCATTTAATTAGCTATTTTTGTTATTGTACTGAAACATTAGATAGTCATTCATTATACTAATGTTTTGTAACACATTAAAAAGACGTTAAGTTTAATTTGATGTGCAAATTTTGGTGCGCAAACATTATTTTTTATGTACCTACGCATAGTAAATTCTGGTGGCGATTATTGAAGTGCGTTTAAATAGTGCCCATAAACAATGGAAGAAGAAATTAAATTATCAAAGTTTATTTTCTTTTTACATTCTGGGAAGGCCCTATTAAGTGTATGTAACCACGGGAAAGAAAGCCAATATTTTTTAAAGTCGTTAAAACATTTATGTAGAATGGAAACCATTAATCTGCATGATTATTTTGTTTTAATTTTTAGAAAAACAAAACAGCAGCTTTTTACATTAACCGACCACAAGACATAGATAAAAGTTTATTCAAAACAATACCGGACGCACCAAGAACACCATCCAGTGCGTATCCAACTACTTGGGATTGGAAACTGCTAGATACCGAGGTTATAGCAGAATTAAACAAAAAGTCCAGGAGGAGACATTTGAGGGCTTCTAATGAAAATATTTCATCTAAAAATAATACGAACACAATTTCTGAAAGCACAGATAATAGGACTGGTACCATGAAAGCCAGTAGCACACATGAACTGATTAAGGACTTACCTGAGCTAGATGAGAACAAAACAGAAACTGTTCCGGATGAACCGCAGGAAACAAAGGAACATAGCAAAGTATGTTTAAGAATACTAGCATGTTTTTTTGTAGAAACTTATAGTTGGTTTGCTTCGCTTATTGATTTACATTGCATGAATCGTTATTTTGTGGATTTTAGGAAGATGAAGAAGAAGAAGCAGAAGAGGTTTCTCAAGATGATCCTAAAACAAATGAAGAGACAGGGGAAAATGAAGACCAAGTAGAAACGGCAACTGAACAAGCCATATATGATGATAATGAACAGAAAGCACCTGAAGTATCTGAAGATGGGCAAAACGATAATGCTGATGTTACTAAAACTGAACCCGAGGCTGAAGAAACCGTAAACGATGGTAACGATGTTGAAATCAACGACACACAAGAAAATACTCCTGAACATGAGGAAAAATCTCATGAGGCAGAAACTCACGAGGAACATAAGTCTAATGACGAAGCATCTGAAGGTAACGATGAAAAACCTGAAGAAAGTCATTCCCAGGAAATTGAAATAGATGGAAGTTTGCCAAATGACGTCCATGAAAGCGATGAACCGATTGAAAACTCTACCCTAACAGAACACAAAGATACCGCAGAAACTAATGAAGATACATTAGAAACAAATCATAACGAAGAAGATGATAAAGATGACCAACATCACAATCACAAAGAAGATGGTCAAGAAAGCGATCATGAAGTTACGTATATTAATGATGGTGATAGAGTTGAAGGTCGTCATTCCGCAAAGCACGAAGGTAATAACAGTAGTGACAACAGTGAAGATGACGATGATGTACAAGTTCCGGAAGGCACTCAATCCGAGTATAGCGACACTAATCTTAAAAGCACAGCGGAAGTATCTAGCATTGGGAGTGTCCATATAGGTAAAGATGAAATCTCTTCTGGCACTGCACACGACACTCTCAGAACTTAATTGTAATAAATAGTAATAATCAATAATATAAGAGGGTCCCAGACAAGTTCAATATTTTTGATTATTTTGCTAATAAAGGAAGCGAGAGCAACGGACATAAAACACAAGAAAGTCTTATAGAAGGCATTGTGAATGGTGAAGCAGAACAGGACTCGCAGGATGCAAGTATTACTCAGATAGATGAGTCGATTCACGAGGAAGTGCTTATTTTAGTAAGTATATTCGTACTGTCCTCAATTAACCAACCGGCTAATGAAGGTAAACGTAAATTAATTAGTTGATTGTGGTGTTCCTTAGACTAGATTAGAAGAGCATCTTTGTCGCACATTATTTCACACTAACACCTTGTAACACCACTGTCATGATTGATTTGCTAGCTTCTTAGTATCTGTTGAACTAGAGCAAAAGCCGATACACTGTATTTTCTTACATCAAACATTACTATAAGCCCTAACAAATAATTACAGGACAATGAAGTTGATTCTGAAGTAACTGATTTGATAAATACGGCTAATATGGAAATGCTGGCTGCATTAGTTTTGAATGGCGAAGGATCGAGATTAGTAGGCAGACAGTCAGGGAATTCTGAATTACAGGGTTTTCTAGACAATGTAGAGTCATACATGGTAAGTTTCTTTGAACAAGTATAATAAATTATAAAGAAGAAGAAAAAAGGGATAAAGGGAGTTGAATAAAATCCATTTTTTCCAGCAAAAGATAAACATGGTACATGAAGCGGCAAAGGAAGGGAATATCCCAGTCATGCAAGCCGCATTGGATCGAAGGAAATTTGCGATAGCGCGTGACCCCATATCACCGAATGGAGCCACTCCTATGCACGTCGCCACGGTGTTCGGAAAAACGAATGTCATAAAATATTTAGGATCAAAGTATGTAAACACTAATTAACTCTTTACATTAGTTGAAAAATCTGTAAAAGTAGCTTAATAAAGGAGTCATTTGCAGGTTTCCAGAAACATTGTCAGCAGTGGACTTTGAAGGTCGAACAGCATTACACTACGCAGCTGTTTTGCCCGATAATGGGCACTATTACAACCTACTACAGCAACTCGGTGCCAATTCTAAGGATTTAGATGATGTAAGCGCTTGCATAACGTTCTTGACTTTTAAAATTAAATAAAAACGTAATTAATAAAAAACAGATTAAATCGACATTTGCCGCTCGTCAATACGTAGCTAAGTCTGCACATATTTACAATAAATTAAATAAAATTCTAAACTTTTATTCCATGAACAAACTCGAATGTAAATCTAGTATAACTAAATATTTACTTGATCTTAACTATGATAAAACTGAATCCATTCTAGAAACAGATAAATAAAAAAAATGTGTTTTATTTAATGTTAAAATTATTATATATATATATATTATAATAATTTAAACTTATTATATATAAATTTAATGTGTAAAATTTATTTAGTTACAAAATTTAACTTACCATCCTTACAGTACTTGCACACAACACACTTACATCAACAAACCTACACATGCATTACACAAACACACACTACTCACACACTAAGTAGGTAGCTTCTGTTGCCCGGACTCTTAAGAGACCGGTGTCCTCAGAAGCACCTCAACAAACACACATTCACTACACAAACACAACTCGCTTCCACTTACACTTGTACCACACAACATCATGAACTTACTATAGAATAAGGCCTACAGAAACCTACCCTCAACAAATTTCTAAACAATATTTACTCATGATTCTATTACACTATTTCTTAGAAATGTTTTTGAAATAACATTAATGTAACTCATAATGTATGATAAGGAAGAGCGTTACCTCCTAATACAGGTATTTTTATACTTAAAAGGAGGTCTCGAACACTGAACAATGTATAAAGTAATTTAAGAGAATGATAATAAACATTTTGTATTGTATTTTTGTATTTGTAAAATATAAATAACTGGGTCCTTAACGGATAATTGTTTTGTGTGTTTCTGCTTCAGAATGGGAAGTCCGCAGAGGATTATCGAAATAATCAAAGTTTCCTTACATTCGATCAACTTCTAACAGACTTTGGAATTAGCGATGAAGATGCGCAAACTATGTTCGCTGATAAAGGTATGTAATGATGACAAAAAGACATAAGTTAGATTTATTGATGTTGCTTTAAATAGTTTTGATGAATCTGCATGATTTAATATTCGAGTATGTGTAGTGCCCAATGACCAGGTGTCATCACGTCGAGATTTGGATATACATGAAGCTATGGACACTCTGGACCGATGCTATCGTCTGTTGGCCTCTGCAAGACCGAGTAGGACTCCCTTGTCGGCTACATCTAATAGCGCTACACCACCTTTAGTCCTAGGACGATTCTTAAAAAAACCTGTCTTCGAAGCAATTAAACGGAGAGTTACAAAACTGGATCATGATCTCTTTGACGTCATTTGGCCGGCTGTAAAGAAATTACCAGATAACAAAAATGTAATTCAAACAATAGAAGAAGATTTTCCAGGTGGTATTACTGCACCTGACTACTATGTTTATGAAGTGTTTCATGAGTTCCTTACCCCACTCATAAAAGATCTTCACAACATAAACATAAACTTTGATTTGCATTTACACCCTAAATCGGATTTCGAGAAGATAGCCACAACAAAACTATCTGTTGAACCCCTTGTTGAGCTAAATATTGATCCAAACGATGAGTTCGTGTTATCTGGAACAATTGAGTGTTCTAGAAATCTTGAGGGGTTCGAACTACCGATAAACCTGAAAATTGGAAAATTGGAAGCAATCGAAAGAACCGTAACATTGGTGTTGATGCAAGAGGACTTCACCAAATTCAGTGAGCAGTCCAATCCTGAATCAGATCAAAAAGGCGGGTCGTATTATACGCTGAATGAAGTTATGGAAAAACCTTCAGAAATAGGTGCCGCTTTAGCATCTAACGGTTTGCTAATAGCGTTATGTGACAGGGAGGAAATTGATGATAGCATGCGATTACATGGCAAGCACTGGCCATACGGTCGAGGAGTATTTGTCAACGAGGATAGGACTATAGCTGTTTGGATTAACGTTCATGATCACGTACGAGTGCTGGTATCCACGGCAGCTGACGCACCTGGAGAGATCGGGCTGCCATTCAGTAAAATGACTCACATCATGACATACCTTCACGGGAAGCTTAATTTTGCTTGGAATGAAAAGCTGGGATATTTATCTAGCAGACCGACGTTTCTAGGAGCAGGAATACGATTGAGTCTCATTGTTAATTTCCCTGGACTTTCAAAAGACCCGGATAACATGAAATATCTGTGTACGATGAGAGGTCTGCAATATCGAGAAACGTTGAGTCCCGAGATAGCACGCATCAGCAATTACCAATGCTTGAATATAACTGAAACTAACTGTTTCAACGACTTCGCTACAGCTTCATCAAACTTGCTGCATCTTGAGAAAGAGTTGTCGATGCAAAACTCAGCGCACATTGCCACTATGCTGAACAACATTTTCAGAAGGAAGAGAAGTAGTATCGTTGGAGTGGATAGTCCAGAGAAACGCGAAAAAAATTAGCTCTAATTATTAGTGATTTTTTGTTTTTATTTCATTAGCTGCTCTCACACTATGAATCACTTTCACAAAATGTTGGAAAGATTATGCCTCGACTCCTGACTAAGGCTGCATGATGAGCTGCAAATAAATTATAAAGAGATAATGTAGGTCAGTACGAAAACCATATTAAATTGTGTGTCGTTTTCGAGTGTTTCACAGCAACATCAAGTTTTATGAAAGCTATCACGCTAACTAATAAACGAAAAGCTTCATTTATTGCACGCTCATCACCAGCCCGCTGTGTGTCTTTCCAACATTAGATAGCTCACGTGTTTTTTCTATTAATATTGGGCACATTTTGTGACGTCTAATGTGTTTTTATAATATCAAAACTATATTTAGAATAGAAATAATTAACCAGCCACGCTATAATCAAATAACGTTGTGTGGAATTATGTCTACGTAAAACATCAAATAGAACAAAAGACCTTCATGGCTAATAACCGGTCGATAACAAACTGGCCATATCAATCATGTCACACTAATAGCTTTCGACCATTTTTCCATTTATGTACATTTAATAGCACAACTGCCACCCCACCAGGTGTCCGTGTTCGTGTGCGAACACACATGTGCTTGTGCCCACACACACCGCTCCATTGAAGGCCGCTGTTAATAATAAATCGGTTTCAGGGCCGCCCGACCCCGACACCGGACATATGGACATTCCCATCTTTAGAACCGAAGAGGGCAGATACCTCGCGGAGTGTAAGACATTTTCTAACAAAAATGGAACGTGTTAATAAGAGCAAAGAGGTTTACGTAAGCGATGTGTTCACAGCTCTCGGCGATCCTTTGATCAAAGGTCTGACCGAAGTGGCTAATGTAAAGCCCAAGGATCCGATTGCGTTTCTCGCGAGTTTTCTCCACAACTTCCCTGAGAACGAGAAGCCTCATATTGGCACGCAGGTAAGTTGTGTTTATTTTCACTCGAGGCACAAGATTGCCCTAAAATTGCTTGGCATATTTGAGCTTTGCTTTTCAGAAAGTTGCCTGTAAAATATTTTTCCATGGAATCTGCAGGAATCAAGTATATTGGTCACCCAAGAAGCACCAGAGGTGGAGAACGAACAAGCTGTAGTTCCAGCCCCATTGGGCGCCGTTCCGAGGTTGGCCCGAAGTGCCACGCGCACCGCCACACGTCCCAACAAGCCCATCGACGTCATCGCCCTGGATCCGCAGCCGCTGCATAGCCCTGATGGACCGGAGATTGCATTCAGCAGTGCCAAGAGGGTGAGAACATTGTAGCAAATTGAGCGATTGCGATAGGATCTCAATGCATTGCAATGAATGGGTTGCAATTGCAACTTGCAACGTCCTTAAACAAAGCAGCAGAGGTTGTGAATAAGACCTGACGAAAAAATAAAACGTCAAGTGAGTCTTACTCGCGCACTAAGGGTTACGTATAATTGTGAGACCTTGTGTCTTGCCAAATTATCATGATTCTAGGTCAGCGGGAAGTAGGTGCCCTGTAGGTTTTGGTCAATGGCAAACAATTTTTTGAAGTGAAAACTTCTTTAGCGGCGCTGAGCACTTTTTTTGTATGGGTAAAAACTTTCAAACTCGCGTCAGGGTCACGTGATGCTGATCGAAAAAGCGTAAGATCGTAAGATGTAAGTTTTCACTTCTGCCGGCACTCCCGGAGTGCTACTTTTTTTTTTTTTTAGAATGAGCTACAAATTTTGCGGTTTTTGGATTTTTCCCTTTACTTGAGCTGTATGACCTTGCTGGTCGCCAAATTCCCAAATTTCCCTTTTTAAAATATTCGGCTGTCACTTTTGAGTGCGTTGACTTAGGTTTTATTTATATCGAGGTTCCAAGAGGTTACGGAGTTGAGTATTTGACGTTAATTTCAACTCGATACGTCCACGCGTTCCTGAGAAAAGGGGGTTGACAGAAGGACAGACAGACAGACGGTCAATATCCGTCAATATCCAGAAGGGTTCCTTTTAAGAAACGGAACCCTAAAAATCGTATAGATATATTTTTATGTAAAAGTGAGTCCCTACCTATTTAAAGTTAAGTAAAGGAATGGGGGAAAAGTAAACCAAAAAGTTTTGGAGATTTTGACCGTAACATAAGCTCTGTTTTATTTTTCAAAATCGCCGCGCTCAATAAAAGTTATATATTTGGATAAAGGACACTTAAAAAAAAAAGAAGTCTCATACCATAATGTCCGATGTATGCACAGGTTTTTGAGATATACACACAAAAAATGAGAGCAATAGGTATTTTCATCTGTGAATATCTCAGAAACCTGACGCGTGACATTCTACTTTTACTATTTACTGGCACCAAAGGGTAGACAGACTATCAACATCCTGTAAAAAGTCCGAGTTAAAAATGATCACCGATGTGACACAAACACACTTACAAAATATTTTTTCCTGGCTGATGAAGATAGTGATACTATAGATTCGCAAGTAGTTCTGTTTCTCTCTTTGTGTCTGTCTGTTCTGTTCGTTACACTTTAACGGCTGAACGGATCTTAATAAAATTCGGCAGGGAGGTAGACAGAATCTCGAGGACGGATATAGGCTACTTTTTATTCCGGAAAAGCACGTGCGAAGCCACAGGCATAAGCTAGTAATTTCATATTTGTTATAGGACGAGCATGGCCAATCCATGCTGCATTTCGCAGCAGCTCGGACGCACAGTCGCAACGCGCTGTTTCAACTGCTTCAAGAGTCGGATGTCAGCATCGGTTATCGAGACGAGCTTTATAGGACCGCAAGAGATGTCTCCACGCAAGCCAACGTGCCTGAAAACACGGTCGAGTTCGATAGATACATGCTACACTTAGCTGCGAGAGGTAAACAATTGTTATGAATATGAACGCAAGATACGAATTCTTCTGAAAAAAGGCGCCGTTTTCGACTGAATATTTTCTCGCATAGAGATGAATTTAAGATAAAACCGCTAATAACAATACAATCTTCTATTGGTTTCTATTGTAAATTGTCACCGTATACACTGTAAATCAAATAGATAAATGCTCTTTCAGGAAAACAACGATCTAAAGGTGCAAATATCATACTCGTCTCTAGCACAGTTGATGTTGCAGGTCATACAGAGAAAATAGCAGAGCTGCTAATGGAAGGCTACGATCATATCCTGGATGTGACCGACGAAAACGGGGCCTCAATAACAGACGTCATTTCCGAACGTAGCGACGCCGAAATGATTAAAATTCTCGCATCGATTCCGCCTTTTGAGGTAAAGTTGAACTATAAAACTATTCTGAAAGCAAATCATAACGCACCGACTCAAAATAGTTATCATGCAATGCATGCAATGCCTTATGTGTGGAAAACAGGCGATAGAAAGTGGAAAACATGCACCTAGGTGATTTAAGTGAGACAAACAATTCACAACCTTACTTCAGTTATGCAACGGTTAACCTGCATAGTAGGAAATATAGTTGGGATTTGTTTATCAAAACAGATAATTCGCTTTTCAGTTTGCCGTCCGCACCTACCATAAGCCAGTAGAAACGAGGTTTTGCGTTGGCTGAAAAAATGGTTCAACCCCTATTCCGGCACCGTGGTAATTTTAAAGACCTGTCGAATTTCGAAGAAATTCCATTGTGTTTCAGGAAAAACGTGACGTCCTCCATAGCGCAGTGCGTCGAGGGGATCTATCAGCGGTCGAAGCGGCTTTAGCGTCCGAAGGTGGCCGCAAGCTAATCTGCTCACAGAACTCCTTCAGTAGAACAGCGCTGCACATCGCTGTGTTAGCACAGCACGAGGACGTGGTGGCGTTTTTAGCGCAAAATGTACCGGAGTTGTTGCGGATTGGAGATAATGTAAGTACCTACCGGTGCAGCGGTGTAACAAAATAAAGGAAGTCTAAAGGCGTAGGTACTTAATTATTCCACAAAAGCAACATCTCCATCTTCCTATTTCACCCCAATTAGAGATCGAGGCAACTTAACAAAGAATTTTCTAAGACTAGGTTCAAACAAACTGGACAATATTCTATTCACAAAAGATTACAATATTGTAGTCGTATTATATAACTTTGATAGAAAAAGATTGTACCTACGCCAGAATATATCGTGGAAATCATTCCGCCCATCAATGGGTAGAAATAATGCGCGAAACTAAACTAAGGACACCGATTTCCTACTATTACCTAAGGAAGCGGTTTAACTACGAACCTTATTTTTGTTGGAAGAACACCAACGTTTCATCCCTCAAGTCCCTCGTCCCTCGTTAAGGGATGAAAAGTGTTCTTCCAACACAAATAAGGTTCGTAGTTAACCCGCTTACTTCCGCAATGAATAAGTACACAGAGTTTTGTGGTCCAAACAAAGATAATTACGGATAGGAAGTACCTTCACTGATATTGCAACTGGAAGGCATGAAATTATAAGCGTTTATTTTCTTTAAACCTTAAAAGGAAATTTACAGATTCAAAGTAAATTTGAAAGCTAGAAGCATGATGCAAGACGTTCACATTTCAGCTGGAACGTACTCCGCTCCACTACGCCATGGGAGTCGAAAAGATGGAGTCGATCAGTCGGGTGTTGATCAGGGCTGGTGCGAAACGAGTGCTAAAAGACTTAAAAGGACGGCAGCCTTCCTACTACTTCATGAACAAATCCGATATACTGCGGCTTCAAGAGGAAGAAGAGATCTATTGAAACTTTTGAAACCCAGTTGTACCAAGGTCAAAGGCTATCCCTCAGAACCACTTTAACCGTAAAGGTGGAATGGAATGCTCATTATATAGGTACCTATTTACCCACTCTGTTAAATTCGTTTTTGTAAACAGAGACAGACTATTATTTAGTTGTCATATCTCTGTTCGTAAAGTTTAAATAAGAAGATAGCAGACAACAGTTTAAAAGAGACTTACTTTGAAACACGAAATACGAGGTTTCGTTCGAATGACTGAACGCACAAAACGAACAACCCCACTCCGTTGCTTTAGACGCCTTACCAACTAATCTTTCGTTTCGGATCATGAAGTACCTACTTAATAAATGTCAATCATTTTCGTAGTACAGTCATTGATTATTTATCTATTTATATTTAACGGATTCATCATACGTCAACTTCGTTATTCGTTTTTCAAAGACCTCTAGATTTGAGCATTCGCATAGCATAGCATATTCAACATCAGCGAGTCACTTAGGCCTGTATTATGAAAACTAGCTGAGTCATCGATGCTTGAGTAACAATATTGTACGGCATAAGCGTAACTTAAGCATAGATGACTGAGCGGGCTTTCATAATAGGAGCCTTACGTCTGTGTTCACCAATAGATAATCGAACAATGAGAATCCGTAACGTTATAGTAATTTCAATAGAACTAGTATCCACGTTATTCTTTATGACATTAGAATGATATATCTTTTTAAATTATCCAAATCTGACCATTACGTACGAAGTTATGACCAAATTACTAGCGAAGTTCACTGAGTGACCGCCGCGGGTGCGTGTGACGTCACTGGGTCGGTCGCCGCCCTTTAACCGTAGGCAGATATCAGTTTTTAGTGATTTATTCCTATAAGTTTGGGAAATGATATATGGTCATAACTTCGTCAATTTTTGTCGTCGAACAATAATTTTTGCACTGTGTGTTATGAATTTATTAGCTCTATAAATCTGCATTCTCAACTAAAAACGTTACGGATCCTCGTTAGGCTGCTTCGTTTAAAATTTAACCATCTTTTGGTGAGCTTTTTTCTTAGTGAGGCAGAATTGTAACGTAATGCTCAGATCGAATATTGGGTATTAGAATAATTACTTTGTGATACTTGTTGGTTAGGAAGGATGTTAAATCCTAGGTGGTAATGTAAAACACATTATGAAACAGAATAATGATTGTACAGGACATTAAAAACGTTTATGTAGCTTAATTAACGACGGTTCCTGTAGTTAGTGGATACAAGGTTCGGTACCTAGTTAAAGTTTTGCCCTATCTGAGGTATGGTAAGATATTTTGTGTTTTTTTTCAGTCAGAGGAGTAATTTACTGTATTTTACCACGATCAAACAAAGAGAATAGTAAAGCGAGTCAATGGAGCAGGCTAGAAAGATGTAGCAAAGAAAGCTTTTTACGATGCACGTTTTTGCAATCTGCAAATTTGTTTCAATGTTTTTTTTTAGATTTTCATAAAACACTAGTTGGTGTGTCGATTTTTTTAAATAGGTAAATGTTAGATAGTATAGTAATTTTCATAAAACACTAAGAGGTAGTATAGTGATTTTCATAAAACACTAGTTAGTGTCGATTTTTTTTAATAAGTAAATATTAGTACCTAGTTACATGTTAGTTTTGTAAGTACATATAGCTTGAAGGGACCCTAATAAAATGTAGTAAATTTTGTTGATTCAATTAAAAAATATAATAAAAATAACACATTTTTTTATTTAAAACCATTTTCGTGTTTAGAATACATCATTAGTTTTGTGAAACAGCGTGACCACAAAAATAATACTCTAAGTAAATAATACTCTAAGGCTTTATATCTAAAATATAATATGCTTTAAACTAAAGAACTAGCCTCATCAGAGTCATTAAACAAATAAAAAAAAAACCTGTAGTAATATGTAAATACCTACTGTCTTCATATTAAGGATTTCCACGGGACGGGGTTGACGTACATCTGCGAGACCGATCCACGCATGCCTGGAGAAAAAAATACCTTCAGATAATAATCAATCATACAAGGTAAACTACTGAAAAATTCGTTTACGTTTATACCTTTCTTGGCACTTTGACTTTCCATCGGGCAGCGTGACAGCTCTACGAAAATACACGACAATACACCGTAGCTACTACGCAGCTACTTGTATTGTATTGTGTCGTTGTTGTATTGTGTTGTGCTGCTACACCGTAGCATTACTACTGATTGGCGTAGCTTCTAGCAGAAGTTATTAACCGTAGCTAGCTTCGAACTTTCGAGGCATTGAAGCTACGACGTAGCAGCTACGGCTTGTTAGTGTAGTGTAGATACATTTGCGGTATACGGCATCAGCAGGAAAAGACGAAAAACGGATTTATTGGTAGCTTTCTAAGGAAATATAGTTTACAGCGAATAAAAATTGCAACTTGCATATATCTTATGTTTTATTTCCCTGATACCAGATACCTATCTACTGAAGAAAAACTAGTAAAATATCTTTTGTTGGGAACCTTTGAAGAAAATCCTAGTTCCTTGCAGCTGCAAGGGTTAGTGGCGAATTATGAACGCTGCTGCTTTGAGGCTGAACTGGCTGAACACACAAAGTGGCGATCACAATAGACCTATCATGGCCACAGTGACACGAAAGCTACATATACATATAAAAAATTGTTGGGTCACTTTTTTGTTACAGTGTTTGACCTTTGTTACTTAGATTGTTAAACGCCCTAGAACTACCGTAGGTAAGTAATAATGTTTTTTAGATACCAATGCTTTATTTTACACTCAAAAAAGAACAAACAAGTCCACCACTTGTTTGTTCTTTTTTTAGTTTAAAATAAAGAAAACAAATAATATCTCAAAAATTGTTAACTTTGACGGTTAGCACATTCCCGTACATACTGAGGGAACGATGCGTGTTCAAGTCCCGTCGAAATCAAAAATTGGGATATTATCTATTTGATTTCTTAGAAATTACCCTGAATGTGATGGCTTAAGCACTTTAATAACAAAAACCTTATAAAATAAAGATATTTAAACCGAGATAGAACTTACTCAGCACGCCCTGGTTGAGCGGCACGGGCAAAGGTTTGTTCTTGCTGGTTCGCAGCCAGTCCTGGTAGGCTCGCTCGCCTAGGGACCGACGCCTTTGGTTCTCGATCTCCGCACGTGCGGCTTTTCGCTCTTCGCGGGTTTTCATTTCTGGAGAAGATGTAACAAGGTGGTACAGTCAGCTGCACAGACATGTATACACTTCCAAGGTTTAACTTTCATTTTACTCGGAACTTTTCAAATAAAAGGACATGCACACGTTTTTCGAACAAAGTAGTCATCGTACTTCGTCAGAATGCGGTACATAAATTATCACAATTACTATACACTTACTACTTAGTCAAATTGAAAACTTGGGAGTGTATACATATTTTTGCAGCCGACTGTACATGCGACTTGCAGAAACATCTCTGTGCAGAGGTCGATGACCCAAACCAGGCTAGCTTGCATGCATGCTAGCTTATGCATGCTAGCATGGTTATGCATAGCTTAGCATGCATGCATGTTAGCTTAGCATGCACGCATGTTAGCTTAGAATGCATGCATGTTAGCTTCGCATACACGCATGTTCATTTTGCATAGCTTAGCATGCATGCTAGCTTACCTTATAGAGCATACAAAGTCTGAATTAATCATCATTACTTAGCATTTAATAACTTAACTTTAAGGGTGTATACACCCTCAAATTGCTTATTTTCAACTCCGTCGGACCTCCATATCTTCCAAACTACTTAATATTTAACTTTTTTTTTTTAACTTTGAAATGTATATATGGTAAAGTTCAGGACTTATTCTATCGATCATTTGTTTCGAAAACACGATTCCATAAAAAATTCTCGATAGAAAAAATCGCAAAGTTACCTCTAATTTTTTATTAAAACCCTAATTTCTCAATAAATACAGATGATATGATCTTGAGATTAAGCATGGTAATTGAACTAAGTATAAAGAACATTTTATATGTTGCCTTTTTTTCAATTAACTATTCTAATGTTTGTGGGGAGCAAATAACACCAAAAACTTGATTTTTGGGTTTACGCCGAGTTGCTCTGTCCCGCTCCTGTGAACGCGAAATCCTATGCCTATCCTCTTCACACAATAACGAGGTAGTATGGGCCCTTAAGCTATAAGCGTAGGAAAATTCAGATTTTGTATGGTCCTCCTCGGGGGAAAATTATTTTATGATCTGCAGATATTTGTTCCGCGAGTTCTGTGTTTTTGTTCGGTGTTTTCTATCTAATAAAAATATCTATCAAATGTATAATAAGTTAAATAGCTATCTATACCAGTTATCTAGTACCCTTATCACTAGCTCTGCTAAGCTTGGGGCTAGATGATACTGTTGAATAGTCCAGCACTATATATTTATTTATTTAATAGTAAGCATCGTAAATTAGTAGTAAACAGCAGAATTAAATTTTGGAATGGAAGTTCAATATATTTTGCTAGGGCAAACGATTAGATTGACGGAGACGCCGAGATTTTTTTTAGTTGTCTTTTTTAGTTCGTTTTAATCCTTGCAGAACGCAGGAAATATTAAAATACCTACTGCAAAAAATTAAAATATTGGCTAAAATACAGAACTTTTATAACTATCCGCTAAGTATTAAAAGATAATAACAAGTATGAATGGCTGAGACAAAAAGCAAAGTGTTTGACATCAGTGAGAAAGTCGGAAGACTTATGTAGGAGTGGTGCAAGAAACTCTTGGAGTGGAGACCATGGGGGAAACAAAGACCGGTAGGACGGGCATAAACCAGATGGAAGGACGGCATCAAAAAGAAAACGCGCAGTAACTGGACAGGAACGGCCTAAAGTAGAAGGAAGTGGAAGAGTTTGAAGGCGGTCTACACCAGTTGTTTGTCTTACGCGTGTGTCAGCTGCTGCCGCTGCGCCCTCTAGGTGTCGCATAAAACCAGCGCACAGTAGCGCCATCGTTACTGTGCATCATGCTGAGCGACGACCTTTTTTGATGTCACTGTTTTAACTTTTATTTATTTGTACCAACTTTACATGTAATTTTTGTGACACAGAATAAATACTTTTTACTTTTTTACTACTTTTACTACCAGTCTACTGGTCGACAAAGGCTACGAAGAAAGAAGATTGGACTACCTTTCATTTTCTCTTCTTTTTTGCGAATCCAGTCTGCCAGCTTGCTCTCCTTGGCTTCCTCCTTGTTCCGACGTTGCCGTTCGATGTCTTCATTCTGTCTGTACTGGCGCAGTACATCCTCTGCGCGTCGACGCTCATCTTGAATACGTTTTGTCTCGAGCCAACGCCTGTAAGACTCTTCTCGCTTTTCTTCCGAGATGGCAGGGGCAGGTTGAATCTTAAACTTTGCATTGCGGGTTCTTTTACGTTTCTGAAAACAATGCTTTTGGTAGAAATTCTTAGCTTTGAGCAAATCAATGTGAAAATAAGTAAGTGTCGCTTTTTAGTTTTCGATCGGATAGGATCTTTTATGGTCTCGCTCTGTCTGGCCTTTTTCCCTCTTGAATATCTCAGCCACTCCTCAACGTCAACCTCTAAACTGGTCCACTGCCGGACGCAGGCCTCCCCCTGATAAGAAGATCTCAATGTACTTATACGCTTCTACAACAAAACTCCGAGTGAGTTGCAAAAATTATCAGTAAATAAATTCAAACAAACTGTCAAAACCTTGCTGTGCAAAAAGGCTTACTATAAAATATCAGACTATCTAGAGGATAAAAAAGCTAGGGACGGGTTTTGCTCCAACTCGAAAAATAACTAACGGGCTAAAGGTTTCTTCGTCGCTTCTTTACTACTCTTGTCTACATACCGAAGCGACAGAAATCAAAAATTTCACTTTATTTCCGTGTCAGTGTTTAGTTTTATATTTTGACCTTTTCTAAGCGTGCATTTATTGTTTTTATGGAAATAAAGAGATTTTGATTTGATTTTGATTTTAAGCGCCTTATTGGCTTTCATCTCATGGGGGGTATAGTGCTTATAATACCCACGCTTGGCATGCAGCTCAACCTGCAGTTTGGTTGTAGGATTGTTCTGCAGGAGGCGCTGCTGCCCGCCCTCTGTGGATATCCCTTAGTCGCCTCTTACGATACCCGCGGGAAGCGTTGGGGTGGTATAAATCCTACCGGCACCCCAGGCAAGCCACTATTAAAGCTATTAACTTGAAATTGTGATGTCAAAACTTCTTGAAATTGTGCTATCAAAATGAAAGGTTTGTACATTTCAAAACAGCTAATGAAATCTGTCTAGGTTTCATAATTTTTGATTATTTTGAAAAAAGTCTAAAAATTGATCGTTCACCCTATTTCCAAAGTTTGAAGAGCCATCCATCAGAAAAGTATGTACCTACCTACCTACTGTTTTTAGATATTCATTAAATAGCGACCTATTTGTATAATTGATAAAAATTCGAAACGCTCGGCGCGCGAGTCACATTCATACTTGACGGATCTAGTTCACCTCATGTTCTTTACGCGCTAGCCATTGCTCAAAAGCCGCCTGCTTTTTCGTCTCGTTCTGATCCCGGGCTTCCTTGTCTGTAGTGGTGGTCGATAGCGAGGCGACCGAGAGTCGAAAAGTGTCCATTGCCACCGTTTCATACTCGCGGTAGGTCCGATCAAGCCGGGGCGTTTCATCCCCCACCTCCTCGTCAGCTTTTCCCGTTTTCGGAGAACCGACATCCAATTTGCAGGACTTTCTCTTGATGCTGGACGAAGAAGTGGTAGAGGCGCGGCCACTCAAGAACGGAGTGGAGTTACTGCGATAGGTGCTGTGCGGGTGAGGAGTGACTACATTCGCCAGAGAATCCGCCTGCAGAGAGGTAACCGACTGCGAAGATTCCACAGTCTCTACGTAGATAGCCGGATTGATGTAGCGCGTCTTGCTGGCTCTAGACCCAACTGATTCGGAGTCACTGTGATAGTGCACGTTCTCTCCTGCTCCGTCAAAAACATGTTGCGAGACCTTCCCCTCTGGACCGCCCCAGTTCTGGTCGTTATCGCCGAAGTTCCCTTGCCTGAGGTTACTGGTCATCACTACTTATATAAAAAATAACTATTTACGAAAATAAATGTATGTGTGTCAAAAAATTTTACCCAAGACAGTTTGTTGTCAATTTAAAATTTTCAAATTCAATATCTTTATATAGCCAGAAAGTCTAAGCAGGTTATATAGGTATATATAAACAAAGAAAATTACAACCAAATAAATAGGTTGCATAATAAGGTATCTAACTCTATGATCATAGGGTAGGTCTTTGTAACATGCCTGGGGGGCAGTGGGGGGTGATTCACTATGGCCATTGGCCATTGGCCAATCCAAACGCGTTACACATATAATTACCTACGACAAGACAGCGGCGTGGAATCGGACAAAACCGTATTATTGTATTTTTGTAGTATTTTTGTCGGTGATGTTAAAAAAATGATGATGATGATGATGTCCTAGGCGAATTTCGTTCGCGGCGGGCGATGGCGGCCAGTCTCAACGGACACCATAGGTAGAGATAAACCATTCTAAAAATGCACGCCTCTTTTACTATAAAAACTATCGTACTTACTTTGACAAATTCGTGACGGATGTAAGGGATAGTCTTTGCGCAAACAAAGGTGCACTCTATTTTCCCCTCAGATTCTCCCACTCTTATAATCCGACAGGACGGCAAATAGTAGGTACCTATACCTAGTTGGTAACTAAGAAGTAACTACATAAGTAGGTGAGGTGCCTAGGTACTACCTGCCATGTACCTACTTACTAAAATATTAATAGGTAGGTACTCAAAGAGTTAGAGAGAGAGAGTACCTACTTATCTATAGTATATTAAAATAATTATAATAATATTATCATAAAGAGGAAAGATTTGATTATTTATTTGTATTGAATAGGCTCCGAAAATACTGGACCGATTTGAAAAATTATTTCACCGTTAGGAAGCTTACTTTTCAGGGAGTGACATAGTCTATATTTTATCCCGGAATTCCCACGTGAACGGAAACTACGCGGGTGAAACCGCGAGGCGATCGTCTAGTTCTCTATACAATAGTGAAAGAATCAATAAATCGGTTAACCACAGGCGGAGATATCAAGTAACTTACATCCATAAAAAATAAATAAACACGACGAATTGAGAACCTCCTACTTTTTGAAGTCGTTTAAAAATATAAAGCTGTTAGAATGTGATTTAAATAAATATAAAATAAATAATGCTGGACAATTCACACAGCATTATCTAGCCCCAAGCTAAGCAGCTTGTGTTATGGGTACTAGATAACTGATATAATATACTACATAGATAGATATTTTTTATTATACATAGAAAACATCCAGAACGCCCTGGACAAATGTCTGCAGATCGTACAAACATTTGTCCCGGGGCGGGAATCGACCCCGCCACCTCCTGCGTCGCAGGCAGACCTTCGCCCGCTGCGCCACAGAGGTCCACGAATTTGACCTTTAACTACATCTTAATTTCCCGCTTTTGGTCCGTTTTATGGGTGAAGGTTAGAAATGTGGGAGCGGTCGCGCAAACCACGGAATTAAAGGCGCAAACGAATGATCTTGTTTCATCGAGATTCGGGATTCGTTTTCACGTATCAAGTCTAGATGTCGCTAGTATAAGTGTACGAGCGATAGATCGCTCTGACAAAAACGTGCGGGTTGTTATGTGGTTTTTTTACACACAAAGGAAGGTAGATCAAATCTACCTACCTTACAATATCACATTCAGAAATAAGGAACACCGTTGTTTGGATTCATAGAAACATTTTATTCAATAAAATATTGGTTACCTAAAATTAACATTGACTGTAAGTCTAATAATCACTTATCGGATCACACGACACGGTCGGGTAACCAAAACTTATACTATTATAATGGGAATTATGAAGATTATCTTGCTAAGATTGGAAGGAACACCATGTATGTGTCAAATAATTTGAATAAGAATACAAAACCACTGGTATCAATAACTTCGAATATTTTACAGCAAACTTTTTAAGTTTTATACCTACTTTTTAATCTACTACACATGATACGTGAACTGCAGATGGAAAAGCTCATGTAAAGGGGTTTTGAAGATTTTAGTATGGGAGGCCTGAGATATTCAAAGAAGAAAATACTGTTAAGTACATACAATTGCTCTAATTTTTTTTTTCATATTTGAATATCTCAGAAACCTGAAGACATAATGGTGTGAGTCATTTTTTATTTGCATAACTGCGCGGCGATTTTGAAAATAAAAGTGTGGTAGCCGATGTCAAGACCAAAATCTTCAAACTCCTTTTTCTTGATACAATGAATAAATGTTATCTAGCATTTCAATGCATCTTTCTTAAGTTATTATACATATTATTCCATGTCTTCTGATTTATACAAAACGAACGTGAGTTTACTTTGGATTGAGGTTAGTTTAGACAAATCGAAACATGTGCAAGTAGCTTGTTCAATCCAGATAAGAAAACACTCAAGTCTCAATAAATTACCGATCCAATAATCCATTGCTATAGAACTAAATAAGAAAATGAGCCAATAATATAGTTTGAAAATATAGCACCTCGGCAAGTCACTACGTGAAAATTGTTTTAAAAAGCAGCATATTTAAGGATGTAAGGTATAAAAGTATTACAGGACCTCGTCAATTGTAATGGCACATCATACAATAAGAGTTTGCTAATAACTTAAGATAAATTAAATATGTATTACAAATTTACGAATGTAAGCGGGTTAACAACGAACCTGGTTTGTGTTGGAAGAACACGTTTCATCCCTTAACGAGGGACTTCGTGAGGGTGAGTGCGGTTCGAGGTGAATTCATCATACGAAAATTTGTATAGTAATATGTTTTAAGAACTTAGAAGAACGCTTTGATTTTAAAAACGATGTTAACTACTTATGTATATTGCATTCCATTCTATAAATTAGCTTCAACCACAAATTAATTTACTAAACGTTAACACATTGAAAGCCGCCGCACACAGAAACCGTGGTCGGGCCGGTAATGTGTGCATCTATGAGACTACACATACACCGCACGGCGGTGTATGTGTAGTCTCTCATATAATTTCGAATGATACAAACCTGCACGCTAACGCCTCCGGCCCGGCCACGGTTTCTGTGTGTGGCGGCTTTGAAGTATATTTATACAAGTCCAGACTCTTTTATAATAATGCGCCATTTAAATCTGAGCTAGATCACACGTCTTTTATTACTCATGGCAAATGGTTATTTACACATAGATGGGTGAACATAACAGTGAGATTGAAACAATAACTGCATGACAAGTTCCTATTGTTAGTATAGAGAGGCGGTGTTGGTCGAGCGCGGCTTTTTTATTTTCTCCAGGTTCTTGATGACGATGTCGTGGAGTGAGCAGTAGCGGTTGCGGATTTCGCACATCACTAGCCATAGAGACAGGTACTCCTTCTCATCTAGTTCCTGGAACAAATCAATGTAATTTTATGTTTTTTACACGAAGTAAAAACGCATATCTCGCAAAGAACCGATAACCGCTGGGGGTAACGTGTTCTTGAGTGGAGACCACGACTCGGCAAACGTAGTGTAGGACACCCTCCGGCCAGGTGGGATGACGACCTGCGAAAGACTGCCGGCAGATGCTGGATGCGGCACGCTGAAGACAGGGCGCTATGGCGCTCATTAGGGGGATGCCTTTGTCCAGCAGTGGACTAACATAGCCTGATGATGATGATAAAAAACCGAATTCCTAAGATGGCCTGGAAGAGATCGCTCTCAGTGATAAGACCGCCCTTAATACTTACTCTATTCTAAGAGTTGTTTGTATTGTTTCCTGTCTTTGTGTGGTATAACAAAGTGTTTTCAATCGCCCATAATCTCCCCGCCGGGCATGCGGGTTGGGGATCGCAATCCGGTGGTAGAATTGTTCTGCAGGGGGCGCTGCTGCCCGCCCCCCGTGGATGCCCGGTGGTGCTTGGCCTACTAGTGTGAAATCATGACTCACTCTGACAGCTCTTCTGTAATCATCAATGTGCGGGTACTTGGCGACCTTGGAGACGATCTTGGCTCGCGATATGAAGTACCGTGAGATCTGGTCGAAGAAGGCAGCGGCTTCAGATTCCACGGACTGGATCTCTGCCAGTGTATCCTCTTGTATTGACACACCGAAGTTGTTCCCGTCTTCAATCTTGGGGATCATGAATGAGATCCACATTTTTAGCTGGAATAAATGAAAACATTATTTGACTGAAGGAATATGATGATTTATTTCAGGCTATCTATACTAGTCCACTGCCAGCAGTGTTCAGACCTAGGCCTCCAAGAATGAGCGCCATAGCGCCGTCTTCAGCTTGCCGCATCCAGTGTCTGCCTCAAATCACACTATCACACTAATCACACTAATATTTTAAATGCGAAAGTTTAGATGGATGGATGGATGGATGTTTGTTACCTCTTCACGCCAAAACTACTGAACGGTTCGGGCTGAAATTTGTAGTTAGTAATTTGTATACAGATAATTTTTAATCCTGGAATCAAACACAGGCTACTTTTTATCCCATGAATCAGTTCCCGTGGGATGGAAATCACCTTTAAACGTTTCCATAGAAAAATGCGTGCGAAGCCGCGGGCATAAATAGTAATATATATGCGAAAGTTTGAAAGAATGGATTGTTTCACGCCAAAAATACAGAACGGATCGGCCTGAAATTTTGATAAAAGTAATTTTTATCCTGGAATCAAACATGGGCTACTTTTTATCCCATAAATCAGTTCCCATGGGATAGAAACTACGCGTGCGAAGCCGCGGGCTGAAACTAGTTATTCAATAAATTTTATTCAATTAATTAAGGACTAAATTTTAAAATATTGTATGATTGTTGGATCGTCAGACATGTATTGTTGGATATAGGTATTATCATAGAGTAAAAACTCGCTGCTGTCTCAGCAGAGGGATAGTGTCATTCAACAATTTGACAATTTGTGTAACCAAAAACCGATCCATGTGTGATTTGACAGCTCGTAAATACAGTGCACTCACTCACACATTCGTATGATTGAATGTTGCAAGTGAATAGCATTTTCCCTAAAAAATTGGGTAACTGAAGCAAAGTTCCCATTAAGAAAATACTTCGTTTTTATCACCTACCTTTTTATTTTTGATATTAGATTATTTCAATTTACTGAAGGTGTCAATAGTTTATTGTCAAATAGGAAAAATCTAAAAAAAATCTATGAATATCCATTTCCAACGTCTTGTTTTTAGGGTTCCGTACCTCAAAAGGAAAAAAGGAACCCTTATAGGATCACTTTGTTGTCCGTCTGTCTGTCTGTCTGTCTGTCCGTCTGTCAACCCTCTTTTCTCAGAAACGCGTGGACGTATCGAGTTCAAATTAACGTCAAATACTCAAGTCCGTAACCTCTTGAAGCCGCGATATTAATAAATCTTCTTCAACGCACTCAAAAGTTACAGCCGTTTATGTCCGAATATTTTGAAATTTCCTAGGGAATCACATGCACACAAAACCTATAGGGTACTTCCCGTAGACCTAGAATCATGAAACTTGGTGAGCAGCAAGGTCTTATTATAGCACAAGTAAAGGAAAAAATCCGAAAACAGTAAATTTCTAGTTTATTCACTAAAAAAATACTTTTAATTCTTGCTATAGACCAAAACCTATAGGGTACTTCCGCTTTACTTAGAATCATAAAATTTGGTAAGAAGCAAGGTCATCTAGCACAAATAACGAGAAAAATCTGAAAACCGTAAATTTGTACTTTATCAACAAAAAAATAATAGTTTTTGATTCTCTCCCTCGACCAAAATATACAGGGTAAGTGGTACCTACTTCATGTTGACCTAGAATCATGATATTTGGCAAGAAACAAGGTCTTACAATTAAACGGAACCCTTAGTGCGCGAGTCCGACTCGCACTTGACGTTTTATTTTTTTAATTTTACGAAATATCAGTCGGTACCTATGGTTACTATCATTCTACCTAGGTTAAACGACAAAAAGGTTTTACTCCAAGTCTGCAAAATAAGATCGGCTCCGATCATTTTCGGAACAATCTTATGTATAAAATTCTCTTGTCACAGTTTTTGTTGCCATAGTCCTCCGAAACGGCTTGACCGATTCTCATGAAATTTTGTGAGCATATTTAGTAGGTCTGAGAATCGGCCAACATCTATTTTTCATACCCCTTAGTGATAATTTTAAATTTCCACGCGGGCGAAGCCGCGGGGCGCAGCTAGTTCTTTACATAAAATAGATGGTCAAGTGCGTGTTCGGCCACATGCAGTGTAAGTAGTTGCACGGTTCATGGCCTATCTAAACAAACTTATTTACCTGTTTTACACATACCTACCAAAGTACATTTTTTAAGTTGATTAGGATAACTATTAGGTACTCAACAAGTAAAGCATACTAAAGCTGTGTAGTTTTCCTTTTAAAATCACTCCACCTACTACTAGCATTTTCTTCTTCTTCTTCTTCTTCTTCTTCTTCTTCTTCTTCTTCTTCTTCTTCTTCTTCTTCTTCTTCTTCTTCTTCTTCTTCTTCTTCTTCTTCTTCTTCTTCTTCTTCTTCTTCTTCTTCTTCTTCTTCTTCTTCTTCTTCTTCTTCTTCTTCTTCTTCTTCTTCTTCTTCTTCTTCTTCTTCTTCTTCTTCTTCTTCTTCTTCTTCTTCTTCTTCTTCTTCTTATATACCTATACTAAACAATTAGGTGTATCTACAGTTATCTTACCCCCCGGGGCGGGCGGACATACCTTTCTATTCTATGGCAGCCGCGAGCTGCAAGCCGAACAAATGATGAGATGAACAAGATCCGTCAAGTGCGAGTGTAACTCGCGCGCCGAGGGTTTCGAACGTTTGTCAATTACTTGTACAAATATGTACCTAGGTATATAATGTGCCTACCGGTAAGAGACATATTATTCTATATAGTAAGTAAATCTGGCTAATTATGTATCAAACTACATTTTAGATGGATCGCTCTGCATAATTCGGATATTAGGTTAAATTTCAGATGGATAGCTCTGCAATCTTCGGAGATGGGGGAATGGGTAAAATTTCGACTATTTTCAAAATATTTCAAAAAGTATGAAACCCACAGAAATTTGAAGGTACCTACAAACAGGAACTGGAACAAACAGGTACTGTTCGTAGAACTACTAGTGTATGTTTAACTACATCATTCTCAAAGATTCATCTAACTAAATTGGAAAATATCTTCCAACAAGTGCACATTGTGTACTACCTTCAATTCATTTGAATAAGCTACCTATTATAGTTTAGTTTTTGACTGTTTAGTAAAAACATGTTCAACTTGTTCCTGCACATCGTCACTTGTATGGCAAAGTCACGAAACTGCAAAAACCAAATTGTGCAGGAGCGCAAAAAAACAGAAAAAATAACGTGTTTTTGCACTTTTGAAATAGTTTCCAAGGACCTATTTTGAATTTTTATATTTGTTTATACAATAAATTGAAAGCATAATCAAATATTATTAATGATTATTACACAATAATACTGGATAGCGTAATAATGCAGATTCGCGACTTTACAACTTAGTAGAAAAAAAAAAATCAACTCCTTTATAAGCCATAGTAAACTCACGTATGTGTCATATTCGCTACTTTGCATCGTAAAAATGGCTCTTCGTTCCATTATTTAATAGCAAACGAGTGAATCTGAATAAAAATTAGTAAAACAATTTGCAATTACATTAAAAAGGTTTTATTTGTGGCGATATTTTACAGGAGTGAATACAAAAATCTGTTACATTATAAATTAATATTAAATAAACAGTCAAGTATGTGTCAAGATACGCATAAATGGTTCCGTAGTTATTTAGCTTGCCTGTATCTACTTACAATTTATGGACTTCCGTCCATAAATTGTGGTGGTTAAAAATACACGACGAAAGAGGTGGTTAAAATGGTGTTATTAGTTTATGGTGTGTATCTGTGTAGTCAGACAGGCGTCTCTTTATCTACCTACTGATTTTATTCTTCAATCTACAGATTATTTCATCAATTTACTGATTTTCTACTCGACTTTCAACTGATTTAGTCATATTCGATCTTTCAACACTGTTTCTAACAAAAAAGAATGCATGAAATCGGACGACGCGTTAATACATTTTAACTTTTATTCCCTCTCCCAAGGAAACCGCGCCTACTGAAATCCCAGATAAAAAGTATCCTACGTTCTTCCTCGTAGTGAGCTCAAATAATGCCAAGTTTCATTTGAATTCATTCAGTAGCTATTTTTACCTTCATCCACTCTCTCAAGGGAACCGTACTGATTCCGGGATAAATAGTATTGTTCATTTGAATTCATTCTGTACTTTCGGCGTGATGCCCAGGAATTTTACTTTCATTCCCTCTCCACGGGGAACCTTACTGAATTCCGGTATAAAATGTATCTTTTCCCGTAGTATGAACTTAAATCGTAAAGAGTTCCATTCGAATTCATTCAGTAGTTCCGTCGTGATGCGCGGATAAAGAATTTTATTTTCATCCTCTCTCCCAGGGGAACCTTACTGAATTCCAGGATAAAATGTATCCCATGTCCTTTCTTGTAGTATGAACTCAAATCGTGCCAAGTCTCATTCCAATCATCAAGCAGTTTCGGCGTGATGCGTGGTGAAGGAATGTTACTTTCATCCCCTCTCCTAGGAGAACCTTAATGAATTCTGGGATAAAATGTATCTTTCCTCGTAGTACGAATTCCAATCGTGCCGACTTCCATTCGAATTCATTCAGTAGTTCCGTCGTGATGAGCAGTTAAAGAATTTAACTTTCATCATCTCACCCAGGGGAACCTTACTGAATTCCGGGATAAAATGTACCTATCCCATGTCCTTTCTTGTAGTATGGCCTCAAATCGTGCCACGTTTCATTCCAACTCATTCAGCAGTTTCGGCGTGATGTGCGGTGAAGGAATTTTACTTTTATCTCTTCTCCCAAGGGAACCTTACTGAATTCCGGGATAAAATATATCTTTTTTCGTAGTACGAACTCTAATCGTGCCGACTTCCATTCGAATTCATTCAGTAGTTCCGTCGTGATGAGCAGTTAAAGAATTTTACTTTCATCCTTTCTCCCAGGGGAACCTTACCGAATTCCGGGATAAAATGTATCCCATGTCCTTTCTTGTAGTATGAACTTAAATTGTGCTTGTTTTCAAATCAAATCAAATCATTTATTCGCAGGAATGTAGGTACAATTCATTCCAAATCATTCAGCAGTTTCGGCGTGATGCGCGGTGAAGGAATTTTACTTTCATCCCCTCCCCCAGGGGAACTTTACTGAATTACGGGATAAAATGTATTCCATGTCCTTTCTTGTAGTATGAACTCAAATTGTGCTTGGTTTCATTCCAACTCATTCAGCAGGTTCGGCGTGATGCGCGGTGAAGGAATTTTACTTTCATCCCCTCTCCCAGGGAAACCTTACTGAATTCCAGGATAAAAAGTATCCCATGTCCTTCCTCGTAGTATGACCTAAAATCGTGCCGAGTTTCATTGCAATACATTGAGTAGTTTCGGCGTGATGCGCGTTTAAGAAACAGACAGACAGACATGAACGAAAAAAATTACAGTTTTGGCTTCAGTATTACAATTATTATTCAGTATTATCCACAAGTATTAGCAACAGACTTCAAACCTTCAGATTGACACGACGAGAGTTCAATTTTGATGTCGTTCGTGAATATTACCTGTGGTGAAAACCTAATTCGGTAATTCGGCCTAATTACAACATTAGCAAGTACTCGAATCTGACACATACACTCATTTCCTACGTTCAAATTAGTGCTCTCTACAATAAAATAATGTTAGCAAAACGCGAATCTGCCACATACACTCATTTCCTACGGTCAAATTAGTGCTTTCATCAATAAAACAATGTTAGCAAAAACGCGAATCTGCCATTTACGCTAGTTTACCGTGGTCAATTCAATGCGTACTATCAAGAGAGATGGCATCAAATACACGAATAGTTCAACATTCGCTTGTTTGCAGTGGGCATTTTTGGTATAGAACACAATGAACTCGGTAGTAAAATGTTTAATCTACACTTACGAGAATTTACCATGGTACAATATAAAAAATTGCTAAAATTCGCTCATTTGCAGTTATCGTATCTTAAAAACTACAAAAGCTAGAGATACAATTATTTGCCACAGTGTGTATCAGCGCAATAGAAGCGGTTTGGCATTAAAAAGTCATTTTCGTAAAAAGTGCAGATTCGTGAGTTTGCCATACATGTGACGACATCACATAATCATAATCAAGGTAATATTAGGTATCCTTTACGTAATCCGACTTCATACAAACGGGCGAAACGCGAGCTATACCTACGCGCCTCGATCTCGGCATGCGCTCAGCATGCAGACAGTCGCGGCTGTGCCGCAGTGACGAACGGATGGTGTGATGTTTTTTTAACAATAACCGCGCGATTTTTTCTCTAAAAATAAGTTCAGGTACATCTTTAATAAAGTAGCTGCAGGTATCTATAACCAAGTAAAAGATATTCCTTTTTCTCCAAAAAAATCTCCTTTAATAATAAAGCATTTTGTAGGTACGTCTCAGTCGAGGCGCAAATATTTTTCGGTCGCAAATTTATAAGACCGATTTGTTATTCAAACATAAACAGGTTTTTTAATTAAATCTACCAATCAAAAAACAACACGCATTTTTATTGAACACAAAGAAAGAAAAATTTTTTATTGAATTCAATTCACAAAGTATTTTATTTGTTTACTATATAAAAAAAGTACCTTCCTATATTTACAATCACAAAACTAAATGGAAACACAAAGTAGGCAAATGTAATTAAAATGGTGGAGGCGGGCAGCCCTATCGCATGTTTATGTGCCGCGCGGCTGTAGGCATTTATTTCAAAGATACGGCCGAGTTCAAATACTGTTGGATAATATTACCGTGTCATAATGAAGCAAGTATTAACACATTAAGGAAAAACTTTGTGTTGGTTGAGCAACAGTAGTGCTGAAATATAGGGTAAGTTTATCATGCCTGAGCATGGAAATTACCTAATGTACTATGAACAAGATAAGTACAAAAATATGAGGCCTATTACAATAAAACTGAAATAACATACCCATCCTAGGCATTTTTATTAAGAGTAACAAATTTATTGAAAATTTTGAGTTATAGAGCGACAAATCTGTTGACACTGGAAGCCTACAAGTTCTTTTTTCATCCGCAGCAAGTTAGGAAGTATGGCCGCAAAACTCAACATGCTACTCTTCCTTACGGAAGGGATGTTTTGTCTCTTTCATGAACTCTCCTACCCAGAAATATTGGAGATATTACGAATATATGCATCTTCACAAGATTTTTGGTAAAAACTGCAATAACCGATGAAGTGCCAGGTTAGTGTTTGTTATGTGTACAATATAACAACACCTTCATGATGTGGTTTTCATGCCATCACCTGCAAGTAAACCGCCTCTCTGCTGCGCGGAACATGGGGCAGTACCAACACTATCCTACAGATTGTTAGCAGTAGGTTTGCATTGCCCATCATGCAGTTATTCAACCAGATCCTAACCCTTTACTCTCTTTACCAGAATCCTAACCGGATTCTGTGGAATGGCTGCTCAAGTCAATATTGTAAGTGACATGTGACGTTGTACTTTTATTTTATCTTCAGCCATCTTGAGAGCCCATAGGGGCATAAAACCCATCCACACCTATAGAAAAACTGAAACGAAGCTGTTAAGCGCCTAAAGTCCTGCTCCAGTACTTCAAGGAGCTGGGCTGGTCAGGAAGGGGAACAATGCACAATATACTCCCATGTGAGATGTCAGTGCAAATCCCAGTTCCCCATTCAGAATTAGAATACTCACCAGATTTGAATCTTCAACTAATTCCCGAATGTGTGGCTTAACCATATAAATGAGGTCACAGAGTTGCTTGTTGCATGTAACAGATCCATTAGGAAGGGCATACACTCTGGATCCTTCAATACTTGAGTTGCTTGAAGTAACATCTGAGGATTCAGCTGTCCGAGGTCGTTTGGCACTCGGCTCGCTGGAGGCTGGTGGAGGCACTGGAATGTTCAGATCCTGGAATACAATAAATAGGTACTTTAACCCCTCCACCCTGGGGACTTACCAATTGCATTGAATAGTGAGCCCATATGGGCTGTGACCAATTGCATTGAATAGTGAGCCATATGAATGATTTTATTGGGTATTTACCATAACAAAAAGCAAACGATCAAAAAGTTTTATTAATTTACAGAAGCACAAGCAGCATACATAGGTTTTTTTTAATGTCTTTCCAACACTTGTTTGTTGTTGTGTGGCAGTGTTGTTCCAAGTAAATTTTAGTATTGCCGTATCTCAACCTAAAAATTGCCGTATTCAGGGGAAAATTTAAAAAATGGGCCGTATATTCTAAGTTTTTATAATAAATGTTTACAAATAAAACATACAGTATTAAAAAATGGTAAGGTATTAAATTTAATCGTCTCTCTCCCACTGTTTCCTATACTTATGTTTGGTGTGCTTAGTTTTGATCTTTTTTTTGGTGTTGATTGAACGTCTTAGTCAGAATTGCTATACTCATTGTAACAATTCAGTTCAGCAACGTTAACTTTAGAAATAATATAACTGAAAACTCAAGCAATAATTGCGGAAATATTATGTTCAAAAGTCAACAAATGAATGGGTCGTAAGTGTTTAATCTATTAAAGAAACAAAACTTTACACACACTGTAGAACAATACAACATTCATAACTAAGTTACTAAATTAGAGAGTCGCTAGGTGTGCGAACACTAGTAAGGTCCATACATGCCGTCTCATTTTATCAGGTTATTTTATGTCTACAGCGGGAAACCCTTAGCCAGAAAGAATCCAGTCTGTGCTTTCCGTTACACGAAGAAATTCAGTTTTGTCAGCGCTTCCTATACCGGCCGTATAATTTCATATAAATAATATACGGCTTTGAAATGTCTGCCGTATGCAGTATACTTGACGATTTACCCCCCCCCTCCCCCCCCCGAAAACCGTATAATACGGCAATTGCCGTAGCCGGCAACATCACTGTTGTGTGGTCAGTTTGTGCATTTGATTATTTTCTATTTGAATAAACACCTTTTGGCAGTTTATCTAAAACTATCTGTACTGACCTCTAGGCAAGAGTTCTGTTCATTTTATCAAGGTTTGCACTAAATAGTTTTAAATTGCGAATAGTAATAACATAACTTAGCTTTATAACTTTTTATTTTAACATTTTCCAGAGAAAACGAGGTTTTTGTAAAATGATGACTTTTTTATTTTTATTGGATTTTTTTTTTGTAACAAACATCTTAGGTTTTTTTATTTTGCCTGAACTGAAGTCCTACATTAAAAAATAATATCATTCAAGACAATGAGCATACCTGGTGGACCTCAGCCAAATCTCTATTGTGGAAATGTGCTGTATCCAAAAGATGGTTGAGCTTGACTATCTTCTCAGGAAAACCTCTGATAATCAGATGTTCTGCCTTAACCTTAAGGGAGTCCTTGTATTCTTGAACCTAGAAGCATACGTAAGCATTTTACAGACAACAGCCATTACACTGTAACAGCTAAACCCACGGCCGCAAAGGAGTTGAGGTTATGTTGACTTGTGCACAAATAACTTACAGTTGCCATTATTGAGCGTTGGGCACTTGATAACACACTATCACGTCTGAGTAAATCCTTTTTTTAGTATAAAACGCGAAGAGACACAGTAATAACAGGTAAAAATCTCAATAAAACCGAAAAGGTAAAATAAAAAGGAAAAGGTAAAATAAAAAGGCACACAATCAACGACGATGCTCGTGTCAAACCAAACAACGCTTTTGCGGTTCAGAAAACCTCTAATTTACCTTTCTATTGTCAGACACAGACATTGTTTTTAGACTTATTCTATCGGTATTTTATTTGAGTACCTTTACCCCTCAATACTGCAAAAAATACTAAATATATAATCAAATTGGCGCAATGCTGAAAAAAATTAAAGACCTCCACCACTACCACAACCAAACAAATCACTATGAATGAATGAATGAACGAATTTCCAAAACGAACGAATTATTTTGGAACGAACAACGATTTTTTTTTCTCGTTTAATTTGTCCCTTTGGACAAATTAGGCTAAAGCCGAATTATGGCCATACTGCCTCGTCTTTCGTTAAAATACTACGTAATATTGTCTGTTTGTTATTACAGTTTCTAAACTTATTTATCTAGGTAAGTAATACATAATAAGTTTGACATTTTATATACACAAATTGAATTGAAATGTACATATTTACAAAACAAAGTTACAAATTAAATTTCACCTATGGTAGATTTTATAAAATTAAACAAATGACGGTATGTCGAAATATTTTGTAACAATTCTTGGGTGGAATGCGGGACCGAATCAGAATCACCGAAAATCTCTATGAGTCCATCTATCAACACAAGGCGCTGAATGTTGAATGATGGACAGTTAAGAAATATGTGATCTAGAGTTTGATCTCCAGTGTTACAATAATCACAAGAAGGCGAATTATCAATTTTCAAACGGAACAAATGGAAATTTAGACGACAATGGCCAAAACGAAGACGACAAATAGTTGTATAAAATTTTCTGTTGACAAAAAACTTACTTCGGCAGAACCATGGCTCAGAATCAATTTGGGCATCTAAATAAGCATACCAAGTGCCTTTGTTCTGTACCTGAGTATAATGATAAGAATGCCCACCCCAAGAGTGACACATTCGTTGTTTTAGAAGACTTACAACATCTGTGTAAGGTAAATGGACATTTGTATCAGTATTCTCAGGGTCAAGAATGTAATTAGCCTGTTTTACAATAGTATTTGCTAAATAGTCTACTTTTTCGTTGCCAACTACACCTTTATGTGATGGCACCCATGCAAAATCTACTGTTATATTAGATTCCACTAATTACACCCATAACTGTTTTATTAAATATATGATGTAGTTAGTGTTAGCATTCAGTTTATGATTTTCCAAGTTTTTTAAGACACTCATGCTATCACTAACCACGACCCAATCGGTGTGTCCAAGGTTACGACATTGAATATGTTTCAGAGCACTCAAAATAGCAACAGCTTCAGCTGTAAAGACACTAGCATTTTTATCTATTTTATGACCAACACCAATATTCAAAGAAGGATCAAATATGGCAAACGACACAGCGTTGTCATCTTTTGATCCATCTGTGTAAACAAATTTATGACTTGTCCACTCAGACAACATCAAATAGACTTCTTCTTCAGTGGACAAGTCATTGATAATAACTATATTCATTCCTGGGAATTTACTTACGAAAGATCCTTCATAGCAAGGTAAAATAAGGTCTGATTGATAAATGTTTAAATTTTTAAGAAATTGTAAAACGTTTTGAAAATCTTGTAGCATAAAAAATGGCTTAGAAACGGAACCAACGCTGGACAAATTAACCAAAAGACTGTTGCTAGAAAAGCTAAAAAGTTTCAGGATGAATCTTTCTTTTAAATAATTCAAACGAATACTGATTGGAGGAAGTCTGCACTCAATTTGCATAGCGTTAATAGGAGTACTTCTAAATGCTCCCGTGATTAGACGCAAACATTTATTTCGAAACACATTCATCCTATTTACTATTTTTATATCTGCAGCGTTACAAAAGAAAGCATATTCAAAAGGGCTTCGAACTAGAGATTTGTACAAAGTTAGTAAAATTTTAGGGTCTGCTCCCCAATAAGAGCCAGACAAAGACTTTAATATGTTAAACGCTTTTTGAGCTTTGTTAATGATTTGTTTAGAATAATTATTCCAAGATAAATTTTGAGAGAATAATACTCCCAAAAATTTTACCTCGGATGACACGGGCAATGGAGTATTATTATAATGAAAAAGATGCATATTGGCGTGCTTTTTCCCAAAAACCACTACTTTTGTTTTCAACGGAATAACATTAAGATCTAGGTATGAAAAATATTTGTTAAGCTTTATTAACGCATCGTTTACAATTTCAGCAGTTTGAGCCAAATTTGTTCCTGATGCATAAACAACTAAATCATCTGCAAACTGCAGATTTTTGACATGTGAACCTAGTATTAAATATAAACGACGTTTATACAAAATAAAAAGTAAAGGCGACAAAATACCGCCTTGACATACTCCTACAGAACAATGTCTTGGGCCATAAAGGTGTCTGTTATATTTCACAAATACTTCTCTGTTTGTTAAAAATGTGTTAATCCAAACAACATTTTTTTCCGGAATACCTATGATTAACAACTCTTTGCAGAGAATTTCAACGTTGACGCTATTAAAAGCACCGGTAATATCAAAAAATACAGCAACTAAATTATTATTTACCGACACTGAGTTAAAAACATCAAGATGTAGTTGACAGATACTTTCACGAGCTGAATAATTTCGACGAAAGCCAAATTGATTGGAAGGTAAAATTTTGTTTTGTTCTATAAAAAATTCCAAGCGCTGCTTAAGCAGTTGTTCAAATATTTTCCCAGCACACGATGTTAATGCGGTCAGATTCTGGGCATAACTTTGGTTTTAAAGGTTTCAAAATTGGTACTAAACAATCTTTTTTCCAATCCATTGGTATAGAAATAGATTCCCAGAGTGTATTTAAAACTTTCAAAAGTATCTTTAGATCAGAATTACTAAGTTTCTTAAAAATTATATAAGGTAAGCCGTCAAGACCAAAGGCCGTTTCCCTTCTAGAAAAAATTGCTGACTGTAGTTCTTGCAAAGAAAAAGGAACAGAAAGATATTCATTATTAGGATTTTTATTTGAGTTGTTAGTTAAACCAAGTCTGTTTACAACAAAATCAGGAGTATATTTTGACAAAAAAATTAAAATCCAAGAATCATCCGCATCGCTACTGTTAGCATACGATTTATTGAATTTGCGAACGAATTTCCAAATATGAGATATAGGTGTACAACGATTGAAAGTTTCACACAAAGAAACCCAGCTCTTTTGTCTTTCTATTTTAATTGTACGTTTCTTAACGGCTCGAAGCCGCTTAAATTCCAAATAGGATTCTTCGGATGGGTTGTTTTTGAAAATTAAATAAGCATCTTTGGAATTCATGACGGTTTCAGAGCATTTTTCATTCCACCATGGAAGAGGAGGCCTTTGATTGTTGTAATTTTTAGGATGACAATGAGTATGATTATTAACGGTAGATTGATTTGAACGAACAGAATTTGGCAAAGATTCCTAAATCGATGACTGTAAAATTTCACAAAAACTACTATACGATTCCAGAGGTTGACTGGAGTTAATTTGAAAATTGACTAAAAAATTATCAATCACCCTACTAAACACTTTCCAATCCACCAGCTTATAATTTGGGTAGATGGGTAAGTGGTGACAAGTTTGTTGGGAATCAGGACTAATGTTATTACTGTCGATAAGTACATTAATTAAAACAGGAAGATGGTAACTAAAACCAAGAGGACTGTCGTGAACTGACCAATCACAATTCATTGCAAGGGACGGCGAAGCGAAAGACAAGTCTAATGCGTTTGGACGCCAGGTCAACGAACCAATAGTCGTTGATCTGCCGTCATTAAGTAAAACCAAATTATTGTCGTCGATAACCTCTAAAACTTCTTTGCTACGAGTCGAGTCAGAGCCACAGCCCCAATGGGTATTGTGGGTGTTAAAGTCTCCTGCAAATATAAAAGGACTTGGGATGGACTTTATTAACAAATCAAATTTACCTTTTTGAAAAACTGGACTGCTATTTGTGGGACTGTAAAAACGAACAATAGAAATTCTTTTGTTATTAATAGTTAAAGTAACACATATGTTTTGTAGTGAATTATCGAAATAAGTATATATTTTAGTGTATAAAATACTACTGTGAATGAGAATTGCGACACCGTTGTGATCGTTGCCGCAATCGTTTCGTACTATATTAAAATTTTTAATTTGAAATAATTTATGAGGTTTTAACCATGTTTCTGATATTATTGCTATATGAATATTATATGAATTAAGAAAATATATGAATACATCTTTGTTACTATATAAACTTTGTGCATTCCATTGCATAATGTTGATAACAACCATTATGCAGATGGAGGTAACTTGTTACTTAAGGTTTTTTGTAGTGCGTCTTTTATTGACGCAAAGTTTATAGGTACATCTTTATTATTGATACATTTGGTGATTGTTTCGACGAGAAGGGTGATGAAAAAATCAGATTTCATTAAGTTTTGTACTTGGGTGTCCAGGGATCTTGCTGTAAGTGAGGGAAAAGCTTTGGTGTTAAATAATTCTGCGTAAGTTGCTGAGCGTGACTTGACCTTATTTTCTTCTATTTTTTGTTTTTTAATCGGGCAAGCGGAAGAGATGGCAATGTGATTGCCACCACAGTTCCTACACTTAGCATTTTTAGGGTCCACCTGACACTGTCGGAAACTATGTCCCTCGGCACAGATGGAGCACACCTCTTGATTTTTACAAAATTTGGCAATGTGTCCGTACCTCATGCACTTTAAACATTGCTTTACGGGAGGTACGTACACCTTTATTTCGTGTCTCCATGAGTCTAGAAAGACATGCTCCGGCAATGTGGTTGACGCGAACGTTACCGCAACTGCCTGAGTAGGTAGGAACTGCGGTGGACTTGTAGGACCAGTACGAACTCTGCGCATAAAGCGCCTGACCTGAATAACTTTGCACGAGCTACCAATTAGCGAGAATATTTCTTTATTCGATAGCTCGGCAGGGACCGAGGACAAAACACCAGTAATTTCAGCCTCTTTAGCGGGAATGCTGGCACGTAAGCACAGCTGGTCTAATAATTTTTGGCTTTGCAGGAATTTATTGGCATTATTTGCCATGTCAAAAGTAATGCCGACTCTATATTTATTAAACGTTTTGAGGTGTAGAACACCCGACACACCGTGCTCCCTCAAAGCCTTAGAGAGAGCCATGCGATCTCGATCATTGAAAGGGCGGTCCTCGTTGTTCGAGAGAAAAACAACGTACTCACCCTTTTTTGAGTCCTCGGGGTATCGACGCGAATACCCAGGTAACCTGAAAATATTGTACCTCTCAGATCCCTTGGGCGAGCTTTTGCTCAAGCCCTTGGGCAGCACCTCGGTTACAGTCGAGCAAGACGCTTCGGAATCAGAGCTGCCCGACGAGGACGGCCGCGTCTCCCCATCCGGCGGTGGAGGCTCCCTACGCTTCCGTTTTTTCTTCATTTTGGCTTATATTAAGCCAAAACAATTAGATTTTGCGAATAAAATTTAAAAAAAAATTTCAAAGCGCGCCTTTTCAAATCGCAGGTTCCCGCCGAAAAAACGGAACGAACAACGAACCGAATGAAAAAATACAAATAAATCGCATCGCCTTCGCTGATTGGTCCGTTCATGGTAAAATTTTACATGGTATGCTACTCCGAGATCTTCCCAAGCTACGTCACTGTCCACTTGCCACAAAAATGGAAGGTTATGTTCATTTGCCGGTGACTATCAAACTATTATTGATGACTGGCGTTATTGATCGGATAAATCTTTAAAATAAATGGGGTGTTACTCTATCCGTAACTGTACCTAAGTGTAGGTACAGTTACGGATAGAGTAATCACCTCACTGGTACTGGTACCCCTTACGCATTATAACAACAAAAACCTTAGATTTAGAGCAACGCGACATAAAAATACATAAACATATAAAAACAACATAAAATACTTATAAAATCTAAATAAAATGTCAGCCTCAGGTTAATGTACCGTACCTGAGGCTGGACCTATATCCGTGCAGCAAGTTTTTATGCACGTAGGTACTTTCCATCTGTATTTTTTTGCGTGTGCCAAAAATAATACCTTTATGGCATAACAAGAGTGCATGATCTTTAAGCGCCATGAGCGACGCCTTGGAGACATGTACCTACCTCGGGCTGCGATCGGCCAGCCCTCTGCGCCCCATGAGACCCTGCGTGGCCCGTGGCTGCGCCCTTGTGTAACGCTATCGCACGCCCGCTAAAAGCGCCCCTGCCATCTCCACCCACTTGTACCTCAACGGTTTCTTCGGGATCTAATTATGGCCGGCCCACGCTCTGCCACTTCAGCTTGTTCAGTGAGCTATGTCGAAGACTTTGTTTCTTTGCCGTAGAATTTTGTTCGCTAGGATCACGGAATTGCTAGGATCATTCCTATACCTAATTCAGAGAAACTCCGAGCACAGCACTTTCCGTAGCCTGCCGAGCGCCTTTACACTGGTTGACCAGCCAACGAGTGTCCACGTTTCAGCTCAGCTTTCGGCCTATCTAACATGACATGTACTTACCTACGTATTTACTGTTTCTAAAAACCTTAGCTAGCAATATTCTACCCACACTACGTTCTACCAATAATTCAAACTGCACCACCATACAGTACCAGTAACTATAATACTTCTTTGTATAGTACCAACATTCATTCTTATGTAGGGCCTTACCTTTACCAAATTTTCTTCTAATTCAAGATCTTGATCCATCTTTTATTTATTTACCTAGTTTGTAGAACTGTCATGTTTACTTTTAATTTTTTTCTATAGAAAGTTAACAAGTTCGTACTCTAGCGCATAGATCGTATCGTAGAGTTTAAAGTCGTCACACACAGAAGCCGGAGGCGGAGCGGAGGCGGACGGTACCTAGCCGAGCCAGGCGCGTGGCGTTCGCGGTGCGGATGTCTTCACACTGCAGGCGTGTGATGGCGTGTGGCGTGGCGGTGGCGTGGCGGAGGCGTTTCGAAGTCTTGTACGTGTAGGTTACGGCGTCGCATTATTGTAACGATGTCCTTTTTTTAATCATTTTTGTAATCATTTATACGGCAATCGTATAAACAACGATGTGGTTGGAATAGTAAAATAATTTTTTCGGTATAATCCATTTTATTTAGCGCCTTATTCGGGTCATACTTATGCTTAAAATTTTGTAAATAAATGCAACTCGTAACTCCGCTAGTAGCACGCCTCCGCACCGCGACGCGTGGCGTGCGCTCTGTGTGAAGACACTCCTTATACTTGCTGAAACACAACCCTCACACGCCACACCTCCGCCTCGCCACCGCGCCGTCACGGCGGCTCCGCGCCGTATCGCGCACGCTTACTGTTTGTGTCACCGAGCCGGCCCGCCACGGCCGTGCACCGCTTCGCCACCGATTGCGGTGTGTGTGTGTGTGTAGTCTTTCATACAAATTCATATGATGAAACTCGCACGCCTTCGCCTCCGGGCCGGCCACGGCTTCTGTGTGTGACGGCTTTTAGGTAGGTCTCTACCTACCTAAAAGTACTACCTAGCCCTAGTGTACCTAAAGTACACTAGGGCTGCGTTCCGTTTCTCGCTTAAAACACTCATGCGCGCATGAAGTCGTTCCTTTTCTACCTTCAGCGCGCTGGGAAACCGCATGGGAACGCCCACTTCGCCCCGCCCTACACGTGCGTGCGTGAGGGCGCATGAACTGCCTCACCTTTCGAGACAAGGCAGCTCGTGCGTTCCTGTGAACGAAAGTGTGGAAAACTGGACGTGTTGATTTCTTAAGGCGAATAGTACTATTACAGATACATTTAAAAAAGCTTATGATAATATCGTCTTCGCGCGGTCCGATTTTTTGATAATTCCTTTGTATAACGTAATTATAAAATTAAATATGTAGTGGCGGCGCCACTATCCACCCTACTATTCGCCTTAACTGGGACGCCATTGTTTTCTCGCGTAAACTCGTCGAGTCAAATGCACTAATCACCACGGCTAAAACTGGAATTTGGACATGAAATAATCGAATTTTTGGGATTTAACATCGTAAGAAATACCCCAAGTGCGAGGGTTTACGCACTATATTAATAAAATCATTATTTCAAGATACGATCATTTACTTAAACTATACTTAACTAACAAACCTCAGTGCCTCAAACGAACGCTAAGTTAAACAAAGGAGCGTTCCCACTCTACCTAGTCTGTGAGCGTTCCGTTTCAACGATCGCATCGTGCGCACGAGTGCGCTCAGACGAAAAGAAACGCACCCTCCTCGTTCGCGCAAAGCTCGTGCAGCGCCTGAGCGCTTTAAGTGAGAAACGGAACGCAGCCTAGAATCTTTGGCATAGTTAATAAAAGATACAAAGCGATAGATAAGTTGAAATTTTGGGGCTGCAAATTTACGGTTGAAAGATAAGATTGACATTCGCGTGATAGGTCGACCATCGACTGCTACTCGATTAGGGCTGCACCAGGTAGCACATTGAAGTACATTATCGATAGATAGGTACCCGATTCAAATCAAATCAAATCATTTATTTGCCGAATACATTATTACAGGTTAAATTTTTTAAAATTTTTTGTTTAATTCGCCAAAATATAACTTTTTGGTAGTTTATTTACTTATTTTGCACACAAAGAGCTGTATATTTTAAACCATTAATAAATAGACAAAGACAGACGGGTAAAATAAATTTATTAGCATTTCAGTCTTTTTTTAAAGTGAAAGTTAATTTTCTTAGAAAAATGATATTACGCCCATAAGACAGTTTATAGGCAAATTTGGTCAGGCATTTTAAGTTTTGGGAGACATGTCGTATATCGTTACAAAGAGCATTTGGTAGAGCACTTTTTAAAAGCATTTGAAATTCATAAGCGGCTTTAATTATTTATTTAAGCTGCTGGCAAGTTGAGGTGTTCGATATTTTTTTCCTATTTTCATATCTTTAAAAGCCCATAAGTTTTTCGTTCGTTGTTCTTTGCGGTTTGTATCATTACTTTTAGACCAGGAATACATTACAGATTGAAGATAATGAAATTTAGATGAAAGAAACAACACAAATCAAAAGTTATTAAGTCTAAAAGGCACGGTTTTGAGAATTTCCTAAAAAAAATAAAAAAATTCGTATAAAAAAAGTGTTGTCTTAGGCAAAAGATTTATATGGAAAAAGTGTTGCAAATGACCCCAGCTAACTGCCATTTTTTTTGGTCGGACCATCCACCGAACACCCTGTATAACTTAATTTACACATTAACATTAAAATTAGAAATTAAAATTGAATTTCTTATTTCTTGTATCTGAATTGAGTAGCGAAGAATAGAATTAATCCAAAATCAATTTTATCTTAATTGCTTATGGTTGATTTTGACTAACCCTTCTATTAAATTATTGACAAATTCAAATAAAATAAGATTTTAATAAAAAACAATAAAAATAGTTCTTACCGATGGTACGAAACACCTCCATTTTGAAGATTTTTTCTCCTACTATCATTTTTACACTCTAAAATCGAACAATGCGGCATGATTACGGAAAAAATGAATTGGTTGCGAGACTAGCTACTCCACGCCATGTTAGAGCCCGACTGGGATGGATGGGATCAGCTACATATGTATGCGTAACAACGCTTACTTGTGGCACGCGTGCCACGCCCACTTACCATTTCCCTTTAATTTCTAGTTTTCTAGTTACGTGATTATGACACACACTCCCACACAGACACTGGCAGAGTCGTACGCCGTACGTAGCGAGAAGCAAGCGGCGCCATTAAGAAAGAAGTTGAAGTTGAACAAGTGCAGCAGTGATGTCGTGCGTGTTGCTTGTTTGTTTTGTTTACTTAATTTTTAGATCGCCAGCCACTCACTCAAAATAATGTTCGCTTGAACTTCAAAGACTGTAGCTAAGAAAATAATTACCTTCTCCTTTTGAGCGACGCCACATTCTATGTTATTGCTTTATTAGAGCAGATTTCCAGCGTTGCCATGCCACCATGTCTTCTTTTAGATTCAATTTTTCTGGTGTCGATGAAAGGAAACCTGATTCAGGTTAGGTTAAACTAGCTTTTTTATCTTGCTTCTTATGATAAGGACTAGTTTCTGCCTGCGGCTTCGCACGCGTATTTTCGGTGTAATAAGTAGTTCTAATTGTATGCCAAATTTCGCCTTGATCTGTTCAGTAGGTAGTTTTGGAGAACTTAAGTAACAAAAATTGCTCATTTCACAAACTTTCGCATTTTTAATATTAGTAGGATATTTACTTACTGCCGCTCTGCTTAGCTTGAGGCTGGATGATACTGTGCGAATTGTCCAGCATTGTTTATTTAGGTATTATTAATTATATAATTCTCAAATTACATTTACATGACAATGTGCAGATACAAAAGAAGAAATACAGTGGCTTGAAAGTGTGGAAGTTGTCCCAAAGAACCAGATAAAGGACCTGGACATTATTGTAAATCATGCTCAGATGGTGACTTGTGGTGATGTTGAAATTGGGCATGTTGTTGTAAGTGAAGCTCTCTCAAATATTGAAGATACTGGTTTGAAAACAGCTGTCAAGCTTGCTGAGAATGAGCACAGTGATCTTGTAACTGGAAAGTACGAAGGTAAGAATTTTAACCCATCAACAACCCTTGCTAAGTCTACCTTTAAGATTAACTTCCATATTAATAATGTTACCTTCTGTCATCAGGTGGCTTAAAAATTTGGGAATGCACAAATGATTTATTGGATTACTTAGTGCAAAATGAAGAAATTGACTTTGAAAATAAACAAGTGCTGGATTTAGGTTGTGGTGCTGGGATCCTAGGCATTTATGCCTTTATGAAGTCAGCACATGTCACCTTCCAAGATTATGTAAGTCAAGTGGTTCAATATTGATGTTGAACGAGTTGCCTATCTCATAATCTTCTATAATATAAAAATGAATCGCAAAATGTGTTGGTAAGCGCATAACTCAACAACGCCTGGACCGATTTCGCTAATTCTTTCTTTGTTGTGTTTGTTATTGTCAGGAGAAGGTTCTTATGAAAGAAAAAATTAAGAAAGTTGGAAACATAAATTTCCACGGGGGCGAAGCCGCGGGGCGCAGCTAGTAATACATATAACTAAGACATTGTACATACATATGTCTTAAAATAAATGCCTACTGATACTAACAGTCAATAAAATATCACAGATAAACTTGTAATCAGGTTATTTTATATTGTTTCTATTAGACATACCCATCTTTAAAAGTAGTCCTAAGTACTTTTCTATTTTTAATGTAAGTATATTCCACAAAATGTAATTTTTGTTGCTTAGTGAATAATTTGTTTTTTTTTTTGTTTTAGAATAAAGAAGTACTAGATTATGTTACAATACCTAATGTTCTTCTGAACATTGAAGAGGAGGAAAGAGAATCAGGCATAAAGAAATGCAAGTTTTATTCAGGCGATTGGGCTTCATTTAATAAGAAAATAGATACTGTATTTGATGTAATTGTTACATCAGAAACTATTTACAATGAATGTAACTATGATAAGCTTATCTCATTATTTAAAGATAGATTAAGTAATAATGGAGTTGTTTATGTGGCAGCAAAAACACATTATTTTGGAGTGGGAGGGGGAACTAGACAGTTCGAGAAAGCCGTTGAAAAGAAAGGACTTTTGAGTAAAGTATGTTGGAAAAGTTCAGGTGGATTTCAAAGAGAAATTTTAAAAATAACAAAGTAACCATGGTGTAATATAACTAATTAAACAATTTAATGGACGACATTTTCATTATTAAAATAAAGCCTTTAGAACCAAACTATGGGCATAGCCGCTCATACACCCAGCCATCATCACCTTTGTGCAGTAATTTTCCATCTGGATGTTCACACTCATTTGGTTTCCTGAATCTAATTCTATCATGAAGACGATTAGTTTGACCCTGCCAGAATTCAATACTATTTGGACAAATTATGTATCCACCCCTAAAATAGAATGAAGAAATATAAGTATCATTATTATCTATTAAGAAATTACTGAGCAAAAAATTTTGTCACTTTACCAATAATCTGGCCTAGCAATTTCTTTCCCAGATTCCTTAAATTGAACTTCAAACAAAGTTTCTCGCTTATGCAGCTCATCTCGTGATGAGACTGGTTTGCTCTGCTGACTGGTGTGCGCTGATATCTGGCTAGGAGGTGGCCGAGACTTCCAGTACATATCTGACAATGCAGGGTCCATCTTTTTAACTTTTCCTTCAATCCTCACTTGTTTGTTAATTCCTGGCCAGTAGAATACAGCTGCAACATTAGGATTTGATTCCTGAAATAATAGTAAATACTTTAATATAATTTATTTGTCAAAGTTAAACTTGGTATATCACAAAGTAATTCTTTACACAAAAGTGTATAGGTACCATCTCTATGCCTTTTCGACTTTCATAGTTGGTGAAGAATTTGAAGCCATCCTTATCAAATTCTTTGCAAAGCATAAATCTAGCTGAAGGTAAGCCTTCACTGAAACCAAAATGACCCAATCAATTAAGTACATATTTTTATTCAATGCGCCAAACCGTTTGAGTGAGGCCTCCAGCTTGGGTGGAAGACGGCTTCCCTTCCCGGTGACATGACTTTTCAGGATGAGACAGACCTATGATCGGCAAGAGTGAATAAGAAGGTAAGAACAACAAACATAACATTAACATGGTGGCCTCATCTTGATCCAAGATTGGATCAAGATGAGGCCACCATGTTAATTATACAATTTGACAGAATTATTTATTATTTTTCTGTTTAGCATAGTGGTTTCTTCTTTCACGCTAACTTTCAATCCGAAGACTGTTCCAATTACAAGTAAATACCTAGGTACCTACGTAGGTACCTATCTAAGTAGCTACTTAGATTTAATTTTATCTACCTATATTCTAAAGTAGGTAGGTAGGTACGAGTAGGTATTTATTTCTACCTACTCACTCAGAAACAGTAGTCAAGCACATAGCATTTGGCTCCTTCACCTCTGTACTTTTTACAGCTTCTTCAAACCAAGCCTGCATCTGTCCAATTGGTTCTTTGGAAAGTAAATTTTCTTCCAGAAATAAGTCAGTTTCGTCCTTGTATTTCATTCGCATTCCTGTAGACATCCCAAGATAACTTTATGGTGCTAATAAATTACTTGGTAGGTTACTAGGTACCTACCTACATATTGTACCTACATTATGCAAACAAAGATTACCTACCTATGTCACAGTAGATAAATATTGTGCCTATGTGGTATAAAATAAAACGTCTAGTGCGATTCGACTCGCGTTTTGGTTCATAAGGCGAGAATCGTAAATAGGTATTTTTATTTTTCAATTTATTTGTGTGTGCGAGTAAGTACCTATACCTACGCGTAGATGTTATATTCAACTCGATACCTCCCTCCACACGTTCCCGAGAAAAAGGGGTTGACAGATGGACAAACAGACAGACGGACAATAAAGTGATCCTATAAGGGTTCCTGTTTTCCTTTTCAGGTACGGAACCCTAAAAAAGGCGTCAACGAGCTAAGCTTAACTACCTAGTAGTTCTACCTACAAGTAGATCTCGCGAGCACTAACTTTTTTCAATTCATGGTCCGTCTCCGGCTCTACGTAGGTACGGGGCAGGCGGCGGCGCGCGCCGAGGCTGGGCAGTGAATTTAGATTTTGAAAACCCCGCCGCCAGGACATTGACCTTGACATTGGCGTCAATGAACTTGAACCCTCTCGGGTTCATTGTCATTGGATGCCGAAAATCGATAATGCTGGATAGATAGTTCAAAGGAGACACTTGTTGGTACCTAGGTAGGTACCTACGAAACTTAACTTGGTACATTATGGAATGGAAAAACAATAGATATGTTTATCTACTGTCATGGAAAGCATAATGCTTTAGGTAGGTAAGGTACCTACCACAGAAATCTTAATAACAAGGCACTAGAAATGCTGAGTACCATCCGATCTATCGGGAATGCGTGTCGCCGCCGGCTCGCCCCCTCTACTACCTTACCACTACATACACAGACAATAACTACGGAATTACGGCTACGCCCATCCAAAAATGCAGTGCAAACCAAATTAAGCCTTATGCGTAGTTGCATACGTTCGCTTACTCACACATTAGTGACAAGTTTGCATTTGTTGTCGTTATGACGTCATTTTAATGTAATCTACCCTAGTGCTGGGCACGAAATATCAGGTCACGTACCTATCGTACTGTTATTCTATGACTAGGGCATTGTACTAATAAAATAAAAATATAGTTTGTACTTCAATATTCATTTATTATTAACTAGCGACCCGCCCCGGCTTCGCACGGGTGCAATGCTTATACTAAATATACCTACTGCAGAATTGGTACTCCGGCCGATACCGCAATCGCTATGTCCCTGTCATTTTAAATCTGTAATATCTTCGAAAATATTCATTCAAATTACATGCTGTAAAGGGCAATATTAATCTATATTAAATGCACAATGTATCTAAGTTACTTAATTGGATAAGGATTAATGCTGTACTGCTTAAAATCGCCTCGTAAATAAGCCATTATTTCTCGTAAAAAGTATAGGATAAAAAATGGTCATTGTGGGTTATCCCTAAGAGATAGACATATACTATCGTAGACTTTTTTGTAGACCTTTTTAAGTTGTAAAATACTGTAGTACATTATTCTGATCTATCTCGTAGGGTTCAGCCAGCGTTTGCAATGTAAGGCATCCGGTAGCACTCTCAAAAAGGGGGGTCTTGGGAGGAACGGGGGGGTAAAATTTTTTTGGAATCGAAATCATATGACCCCCTCTATACAACCCCCTAAAAATTTTTCATCAGTGTGACTCTGCTTGGCGCCCCCCTGGGGGGCGGTGGTTCCGGGGGCAAAACTCAAAAAATCGGAATTTTTCCTAGGTCCCCCGGACACCCCCTACATGATTCTGCAAAAAAAAAACATACCTCCCCCTCCACCATCAAGGAGAACAATTATGTCAGTCAGTCAGTCAGTGGTAATCGAGCTTTATAGATAGTTAGTTCTTATGATAATAAATTAGAGGTGTAAAAGTAACGAAAAAATGCGTACCCGTATGTATTCGTTACTTTATGTATTAGTACTCGTTACTATCGTATCGTTACTCGGTACTTCTGATACCTCATCATAACATGCTATGTTAGATCGTCGAATCGAGTCGTATTACGTACGCGTACAGGGCCACCATTCTCATGACGTCACAAGGGGCTATTCACTTATTATTATTACGTAAGACGATTTAGGGGGGAAGGGGGTCGACCATGTCTTATTTTTTCTTACAAGGGGGTGGGAGGGAGTCTCGATAGTTCTTACGTAAGATCACAAAAATGCGCACAATTAAAATTATTATTAGGTATACTTTGAAAAAGCGCGGGCAACCGCGCGAGTACCGATTTCGCTCGGATGCGTATAGGTAAATGATTTCCATTTCCATGGCAACGGGCCCGCGCCACTCGCACTAGTCGCACTGCGCCTCCCGGGAACTCCCCGCTTATGGACTACTAGTCACTTGTTTGCGTAAACAACACTCATTACTGCTATTTAAAAATTATCAGTACTTTTGTAAGTACCTAGGTACCTACAAATAAAAATTTCTAAAAATTGTTAGGTACTTTGAAAATAAACATTAGAACAAACCAAACGTGTAGGTATTATAATATATATTTGTAAGTACCTAGGTACCTACAAATAAAAATTTCTAAAAATTGTTAGGTACTTTGAAAATAAACATTAGAACAAACCAAACGTGCATATTTTCCTTTGGATTCTTACGTAATAAATACTAAACAGGGGGGAGGGGTCGGCCTATTCTTATTTTTTCTTATAATAGGGGGGGAGGGGTAAAATGAGCGAACATCGTCTTACGTAACAAATGAATGGCCCCCAACGTGTTCTAAACACAAACGTCTATGCCCCGTGTTTTTTTTTCGATTATATCACATGATTCGTTCAATATCATACATCTGGTCTACTCGGAAAATTCTTTTCTTCGATCAAGCATCGTTCTTTGTAACGTACGTTTTTAAATTCACCGAATAAGCGCGCGCATGCGTAAAACATACGAACATTTCAATACACGCATCAACGGTACTTGCGCGAACTGAAACAGCGTAGGTACGCAAAGTACGAAAGATGCGAGTAACGAAATGCATTCGTGTGTAACGTTTCGTTACTCGGTACTCGATGGCGCACCCGTTACTCAGTACCGAATACATACGGTTTGCTACAGCTCTATAATAAATCATAAATAAACAATTTTAATATAACATCGTATTCCTAAAATACTATGTTAAATTATGCAAAGTTGTTTACAAATCACAACCAAGGTAATATTAAGGATAATATTACCGTGTCACAACACTAGCTCGCGACCGAGTTCTGCGGCCGTACCACGATAGGAAATCGAGCGCGCAACGTTATCGTTCACTGTGCAGTACATTGCTTTTTGTAATGAGGTACCTGCCCGATGTTGACAAAAATAAGAGGCAATGTATAGTTAAACGTGATAATTTGAACGGTCGACTGTGACGTTCGTATTACTTTTAAAGATTCTATAATTTTAAGGAAAAACGGCATTATTTAGAAAAAACAATACTTACCGATGAAAGTTATTCCTTTATTAATATAATTACAACTTGTGGAAGAATTTCCGCAATGGGAAATGCTGCAACACACCATTTTTACACACGCACGTTTCGAGAGCAACTGAACAGCAACGAACGCACTGGTGGCGTGAGAGTCACCTGAGCGGCGACAAGGTCACGCGCGCTTACGATTTCTAGTGCCTTGTTATTCAGATTTCTGTGGTACCTACCTATTTATAAATAAACGGCATTATTTCAAACTTATTACAATGGGCAAGGCTTATTTTACCTAGACGGTAAAATGCTATCGATTCTTACTTTTCTTTTCTTAATTTTATATCTACTTACCAGCCACGACTGAAAGCACGAATGAGAACATTGTAGGTTGATCTGGCCTTCTATCAAACGCTTGATATTTTTCGTAGTAAGACTGAAGGGCCTGTCTCCAACATGAGTAAAATAAAGGCCTGTCTTTGATAAATACCCTTAAAAAACTACCTATATAGGTACATGTAGGTAGGTTAAAATAAAAAGAAATGTATAATCCGTTAAATTTTTGGTTTGAATTAGGCTTGTTCTTGCTCGGTCAGTAAAGGGATCGCTCCGAACTAGTACAATTGTACTGAAGTACTAGTTCGGACTTCTAGTACTATTAGTACCCTGCTCGGCAAAATTTTCGAGTCGATTTAATTCTCCGAAATACGCAATTGTTATGTTTTGTTACGTTTTTTTTGGGCGGGAACAACAACGGCTGGGGTTTCCTTTGGGAAAACTAAAATATATCTATAACCTGGGTTTTTTTCTGTAAGCAAATATTTGATTTCATTTTTGATATTTGATTTTTGATTTATAAAAATACTTTTCATATTACTCTATACTCAATGATTTATTAAAAACAAAGGAAACAAACAAGAATACGAACGAAATTCGCAAGAAAAGTCGTTCCTTCCCTGCTCGCAACAAAATTCATACAAGGTAAATTAAACAGTTCACTTACAGTTGAAAACATAAAATAAAAACAAGGAAAAATGATCTCTACGCTAAACAAACAAAGTTCATCTTTCTATTAGTTACCGAATGTTTTTAAACTGGTACCTTTGACCCAATGCTGACAAATTACCAAAAATAGCAATCCAGTCGAGTAATGTTGACACCCTGATATGAGACTAATTATAAGGAGTTTGAGCTCTACAAAATTTTGCAGCATTACATTACATGGCCGAAGCAAACAAATGCATATCTCCGTCTCTTTTACTACAACGGATTATGCGCTGTCTATCTCTGTTCTTCCTTATCCTTTCTTTGTCTTGCAATGCTGTCCGACATAATGTAACAGTAACCTAAAGGAAACATGAGTACTACTGAACTAGAGAACTAGATGTATAACTCTGTCTCTTTTAGTACCGCGGATTTATACGTTTTCTATCTCTGTTCTTCCATAATGATTCCCTAATAGTTCTTTTCTTCTTGCTTTTAGATTTTAAACTTTACGGCATACAAAATAAGATCTTTTTAGTTTAGTTGTTCCGAGATTTCGTGACTGATGAGCAAGTGTACTAGTGTACTGCTAGGAACGAGTTTAGCTGAATAGCTCCTATTAGTTCACATGTGGGAACTAGTTCTTTTTAGGACATTGTGTCTGAACTACACAAGACTAGTTTGAATCGCGACTATTTCACTGGATTATTTTTATTGTTTGGAACAAAAGATATTCTAACGTAGTTTTTGAGAATCAAGAGGTTCAACTCGAAAGAGAGCGCTAGTGCTGCCAAAAATATCGAGTTTGCCTATCGTCGTCGTCAGTCACCTTAAAAAATTTAAAAATTAGTAGATACAATAACTCTATCGATAGAGTGACGACGTATCTACGATAAACATCTTGCCTTTTTGTAATGCTACGGCTCCACCTGCGTCCTAACGCGTTAATTAGGGCGTTACGCAAATGTGGCCAAGGTTTTAACGTGTACATATTTTACTCACGGAATTAAACATTTCCGTGATTTTACTAATGACATTAACGCTAATCCTAATTCGCTAGGAATTACCTCTTGACGCGGCGCGACGTTGATACGTAAGTGTAGCCAAGGTGCATTTTTAGTGCCTTATGCAACCGCTTGGTGAAATATCTCGTCTTATTACGGCGGATTGTCGAGTAAAAAAAATAAAAAATTGGTTGTCTGTAAAGTCGGTTTACTGACGATAGTTGAACGTGACATCGCAGACGCATCGCTCACTCAAGTAGGAGAGAGACGGATGTCGAGCGCTCTCGCTTGCACTTCAAGCCTTACATGGAACGCCTCAGAGCGAGGTAACGCCGCATGACGTCATGTTTTTTCGTGCGTGCAGCCGGCTCTATCGAATTATGAGACATTGTCACGTCAAAACTCAGATTAAATATAGGCGTCAAAACATAAAATTAAAAAAATTTAAATAATTTCGTAGCGGTTGAACTTAGGTAGGTACCTACTTATTTTCTTATTGCACTAAAATGTGACCCGTCGATGGTTTTATCTACCATCATTATCGATTTGATTATTGTTTTTATATTTTAGAAGTTTTGATTTTGACGTGACAACGTCTTATAATTCGATAGAGCCGGCTGCACGCACGAAAAAACATGACGTCATGCGGCGTTACCTCGCTCTTTTCTTAAGACGTTGTCACGTTCAACTATCGTCAGTAAACTGACTTTACAGACAACCAATTTTTTTTTAAAGTGTTTATCTGGTAAAAAATAATCATTTTTAAAAATTAATTTCTCAGTAAATATGATTAATAGACACGCGGGAGTTTTACTCTCGCATTTGAATTGATTCCAACTATAGGAATCTGCATTAAAAAAGGGATTTTACAAAATCGGCTCCCATAAAACACTGAGTTGGCAACATTGATTCGTTGGACCATTGACTTCAGTAAACGTGCTAAGCGCTTCTATAAAAGTGCAAAGTTTTACCTATTTTTTTAGCCACTTTATACAATTTCCGAAGCTTACACAAATAAAAATACAAAAATTGGGGTAAACTAGTTCTTGAGTGGAGACCACGACTCGGCAAACGTAGTGTAGGACGCCCTCCGGCCAGGTGGGATGACGATCTGCGTAAGACTGCAGGCAGATGCTGGATGCGGCAAGCTGAAGACAGGGCGCTATGGCGCTCAGGGAGGCCTATGTCCAGCAGTGGACTAATATAGGCTGATGATGATGACACAAATAAAAGTTGAAATTAAAGAAAAGTCATAATGTGCAATTAATTAATTTATTAATATTAACTAATTTAGAGGAAGACATTTTATATTATACTAACCCATTTCCCATAGCTTATCTTAAACATGCTAAAACTGGCTAAGGTGACAGACGTTCAAAAACCCAACCATCTTCACCTTCATGCAAAAATTTTCCATCAGGCGTCTCTCCTTCTTTAGGTTTCCTGAACTTGATTCTATCATGTAGACGGTCTCTTTGGCCTTGCCAGAATTCCACAGCTCTTGGACGAATTATGTACCCACCCCTAGAAAGACGTTTAGAATATGTTAGTTTGACTGGTCTGGTCAGCGATTAAATGAAAATAATTTAATGTGTAGTCATGTCAAAAAGGTCTTACCAAAAATCAGGTTTTGGTACTTCTTTTCCTGGAATCATGTATTCAGCTTCCAGCACAGATTCTCGTTCGCACAGGACATCTCTGGAAGTGATTGGTTCGCTCTGAAAGCTGGCACAGGCTGCTATCTGGCTAGGAACAGGCCTTGAGTGGAAGTATTTTGTTGACTCTACTGTGTCCAACTTCTCAACTTGACCTTCAATCCTTATTGATCTGTTTAGAACTTCCCAGTAGAAAGTAGCTGCAACGTTAGGATTTGACTCCTAGAACAAAAGTTAAAATTGCAGGTCATCTGATGGATTTATGATGACTGAATTCTAGACCAAAAGCTAAGCTAACTTAGTTAAGCTTACCTCGCATAGCTGACACAGTTTTTCATACTTGTGTGTAGGGAATGCAATCTCGATCTCGCTAGATCTCACCTCATTTTTAGAGATAAATCTCGAAGCATAAAATGACGAGATCTCCCGAGATTGACGAGATCGAGCGGCAGTAGTTGCTCATGCTGATACCAACTGACATTAGATGCCATTTATCCGACAGCACTCTTTTTTTTTAAGAAGCTATTTCCAAAATCAATTTTAATTTACTTAGAAGCGATCACTTGTAATCAGTCCTAGTTTAGGAGTGATTTTGGAAATAGCAATTTTTGTACATACATATTTATTTTCACTATCATTATCTTTGTTAGAATAATTACTTTCTTTTTACCTTTCTAGATTTTACGGGTCTGAATTTTTGTGTTCACTATCATAAGTAAAAAATTATAAAAAAAAGGACTATTTTCAATAATTGTTGTCTCTTACTCGCATCATAATCACAACTGCTAAGCAGTTTCAATCATATTTCAGTAATATAATTAAAAGGATACAAATTCGAGATCTCGAAAATGCCGAGATCGAATTTCTGATCTCATGAGATCTCGACTTAGCGGTCTCGTCTCGAGATTGCATTCCCTACTTGTGGGCAGACTGCAAACTATGCATTCAAGTATAAAAAAATGCATCAGCTATACAAGCTAAGTTAGCTGGGCCTGCAACCTGCATTAGAGAGAATTGATTTTTTACCATCTCTTTGGCTTTCCGGCTTCCATAGTTGGTAAAGAACTTGAAGCCATCCTTTCCATATCCTTTGCACAACACAAATCTAGCTGAAGGAAAACCTTCCCTGAAAAGTAGTAATAAATTGGTATATTAATTTTCTCTATGAAATAATTATCTACTTATCATTTCCACTTACTTGGATATAGTAGCCAAGCACATAGCATTTGGTTCCAATATCTCTTTCTTATTGCACGCCTCTTGGAACCAGGAGTGGAACTGTCCAAATGGTTCTTTGGAGACCAAATGTTTTTCCAAAAATGTATCATCTTTATCCTTGTATTTGATGCGCATTCCTTTACGGCAAAAATTGAATAGGTAAGGACAAGGCAATGAAATAAAGGTAATTAATAAAGTGTGTTTGGTGAGCAGTATTCGAAAACAGTACGTAGGTACTATAGTAGTCTTACCTCCGATATCGATACTCATGTTGCGTTTCGCACAATTATAGAACTTAACTAAATAATTTACACACCGGTTTGTATGTGGTGTAAGCATGTGCCCAAAGTCAGTAAATACCTCCAGATAACTAAAAAATATTCGCAGAAACGAAAGATAGGTGAAGGCAGGGTATTTAGCTTTCTCTCCTCTGATTTATTGTTCGAAAAAGAGTACCTACTAATTCTAAATAAAATTAGATGATTCTATTCTCCGTCAATCCAGCCGAGCCGCTTTTGTATTGTGGCTCGCGCGCGGCGAGCGAACTGACTTGACTGACTGGATGGATCGTAGAAAGAGAACTGAGGGATGGATTCTCTCTCTGTCTGACTATTTCACCGGACACTGGACAGATTGATAATGTTATCACAATATGGTGGTTATCATTATTATCACAAACCAAATTAGGGTAAGCGGCATAGATCTAGGCCGTTTATGGAAATTTGCTCACGCTTTTTCGGGTAGTTATGCCTTTGTTAGGTTAGGTACAGATAATTATTATTCTACCTATTTCACGAAATCCTATAATGATTTCCCGGTGAATCACTCGCGTTTTTCATCGGATCCATCATTAAAATAAAATGGGCGGTTACTCTTACTCCATCCGTAACTGTAAGTGTGAAGGGCGGTAAAATAAGGTTCTATAATATTCCCGAAAAGAGAATCTGTGGCTGAAAAATGTTCCTGCGATTAGATAAATTTCCTTTCATGGGAAAAATTGATTTATCCATGTGCAGAGCTTATTTTAGCGTTACTCAAATTATGGAAACTAAGTTTGAAAAATTTCATGGAAAACCTAAAACCTAGATCTAGATCTCGAATCTCCCAAAACTAAAAACTGTGAGAACCACCGTAGCGGATATGACGTACGCTTGGGAAAACCCACGTGACCTCTGTTTCTTGGAGTAGCATACCTTGTTTATTTGTACCATGATAATAATTTATTAAATAAAAATACTCGTTGAAATTAATATAAAATGGATGACATGTGACTAGGGTTGCCACCCGTACTTTACAATAAAGTATTGTACTTTATTTCGGGCTAACATACTCTATACTTAATGAGCTCAATAAAGTACGCGAAACCACTTTATTTGGCTTTTCAAGTTATTTTGACGTGACAACGTCTTATAAATTGGTTTGCCGGGTGACACTTCAAGAAACTGCGTTACGCGTTACGTTCCGCTCACGTTATGCGCTCACAATGTTTTACCACTCAAAGTCGTTGTCACGTAAAACTTTCGCCCGTATACCGACTTTACAGGCAACCAATTTTTTTAGAAGAAGTTTTGAGTGTAACAGAAAGGATGGCATGCTGTTATTCTTTACGACTGCGTTTTAGGACCCAACATAAAACATCAAAATGTCAATTATCAAGTTGAATATTTTGCGGTGCAACCAGTTGGCCAATTGCCACTTAAGTCTGAAAAATTTTCGCGGCTCGCTCCGCTCGCCGTTATATCTTTTAAGTTTGCGTCTTTATTATTTGGGATAACTACCGCTCTTAATTATAAAAAAATTCAAGACTACGCTTGGTTATGCAACCTTTACCTACAAGAATCACACAGTAGAATCAGGATTCCTTCCTTTTATATCTTTTAACTTCAGGAGGTTCTTGGTTCTTCATTTGCAGTTTCTAAAATCGCATGGTCTAGAAATTCCTGTTCCTTCTCCATTCGGGGTATTCTTACTTTTCATCCCAACTCAACAACTTGCGGATAACGGGGCTGGTCATACTTTTAGTACCTATTTAGTTTACTTAAGATAATCTGTTAATATTTAAGTAACCTCAACCTCAACAGCCTGTATTGGTCCACTGCTGGACGCAGGCCTCCCCCTGATCAGGACCTTATTGGCATTTATCTCATGGGGGGCAGTGCCCATAATCCCCACGCTGTACATGCGGGTTGGGGATCGCAGTTTGGTGATAGGATTATGCTGCAGGGGGCGCTGCTGCTCGCCTCCGGTGGAAATCCCTTAGTTAGTCGCCTCTTACGACACCCGCGGGAAGAGTTGGAGTGGTGCAAATTCTAAGCCGGCACCACATAGCTATATATTTAAGTATGATTGTTTGTTATCCCCAAAGATCCTATGACTACGTTCCGGTTATCCCTAAGAGGTAAAAAAAAGTAATAAAAAAAATAAACTTCGACGCATAACCGGAGACGGTAAAGTACGGCGGGGGGAGCGGAGCGCGGCGCGAAATCGCGCTTACAAAAACGCAGCTGTGTGTAAGGAATCGCTCTACAAAGTCGCAACAAATCGCGCGACACAAGACGCGCTTCGAAATCGCTGCTGTGGGTTACAGGGTACAGGGCTTTAATGTGATGTGACTTGAATCACTTGCATGGCCAACCACCAAATGGCGACCAAATTAATTATTACTCGTCGCTTTATCATCTTACCAACAGCTATTTTACCCTCGGAAACGGTCTTCCGGAAGTTGCTGGTTTTCACAATTCAATTCAATTCAATAACTTTATTGGCAGACAACAATGGTCCATAGACAAAATAACAGAAATAAATTTTACAAATGTGTGGTTAGATGGGTACCTAAATCTAAATAGAGAAGGTATATAATAGGATATATAATAGGTATATATAATAGAGAGACTATACCTAAATCTAAATAATAACTAGTTTCACCCAGTGGTGAAAAATTGGACAATCGTACATTTCTGATATTATTTTCAGAATGCTGTTGCTACTACCTCTCACTCTGCTAAAGATTGATGTTAATCGTTCGTTTCCGCATAAACGTCCTGTGCACGCCTCGGCAAAATTGTGTCAAGCCAGACGCAGAAGCCATCAAACAAGAAGTTGAAGTTGAAGTCGCGTCACAATCACCATCACTCACATTCACATGTGACGTCAAATCAATCAGCATCACTTTCATTCATTTACTTACGTCTACCTAACAGTGTTGCCACTTTAGTGGATTTTCCACTAAAACTGGTGGTTTCGACCCCCGCTTAAGTGGTGAAATATTGCTTTTAGTGGCTAGTGGATTTGTTTAGTGGTTAAGTGAAATTCACTTTCAATTGGGTCATTCTTCGGAAACTCATTTTTTGGTTGACTTTCCTGTCACATTTTTTTTGTTGAAATTACACTTAATGATGAAATATTCTGATTAAAGATTGAATTTAAAATTTATTGGTAGCAGAGGGCACTTAATTGGCTCAATGGTTACGAAGTTATTCAATTTTAAAAATATGGTGTCCACGGAAATCAGCATTCATATCACCGAAATCAAATATATAAAAATATTCGACATTTATATTTTGAAACATACATTTTGTGTGAATTAGCATATCATAATCATTGTAAAAAGGAATTTCGGGATGGTTTATAAATAAAATAATGTGTTTTCAGTAGAAAGTAGATAAAAATTTCTTAAAATTGAGGAACAATTGTTTTATAATTGTAGTTTTCTTCTAAGAAAGTATAACAAACAAAATTTAACATCAGAAAAACACTCTTAATCACTACTATATTTACTTCTTAATCAGTTTTTGAGTTTAATTTTGTTTATTAGAGGAGAGTTTGCTTTTCTCTAGGAATTCATTACTGACGAGGATCTAATTCACTAACTGATTTTATCATCCCAGAAGGGAAAGAAGAAAGAATTCGGAAGAAGAAAGAATTCTTCTTTCGAAAATACCGTTGCCTATCTTTTTCTTTCTGAACGGAGTATATTTCTCTGTATTATGCTTGATTTGGGCGGAAGTGAGCAAAGTGTCCCAGAGAACATGGATAGCTACAGGGAAGTATCGATCATACCAGCTATTGCGAAAGTTCTCGAAAACGGGCTGAGCAGTCGTCTGGTGGAGTACTTGCTGGCAACGGACGACGCCCTGTCGCCTCGGCAGTATGCGTACCGCGCCGGTTACTCCACGACGTCGCTGACGCGCAAGGTGGTGCGGCGTGTGCTGGCGGCGTGCAAGCAGAAGTTGCAGATGGCCGTGTTGTGCTGCGACCTATCTTAAGCCTAACCTACTTGCTGCCAAAATTAGTCATTATGGGATCGAGGGAGCATCGCTCGCCGTACTTACGGAGATGCTGCGTGAGCGATCACAAATTGTTATCGGTGGTACTGAGCGAACAGAGCCCCTCTCCCCCACCATGGCGATAGCGCAGGGTCATCTGTCTCCAACATAATGTTCTCGTTCCTATTGAACGATCTACCCGGAGCGGTGACCTCCGCGAAGACCCTCATGAATGCAGATGATGTGGCCGCGATCGTCACTGCAAAGTCCGTAGACGCTCTGGAGGAGAAGCTAAGCGAGACGGCCGGCCTATTGTCTGGATGGTTCAGGATGAACGGATTGGCTCTGAATCTAAGTAAGATCCACTACCTTCATATCTGTCTATCTGGCAGTGACGAAACGGCTTGTAAGTCTATGTGAACGAGCGACCATTAGCCAATCCGAAGCCACGATGATTCTTGGTTTTGAAATGGACATAGCCCTTAGGAGCCCTGGGAGAGCCACATAGACAAAATATGCGAAAAGATACGTAGCGCATGTTTTGCGCTCCGACGGGTGGCTCGTGTGGTTCCGGCGGAGGTGTCACGAAGCTGTTACTTCGCAATTGTTCACTCGGTGCTACAGTATGGTTACACATAAGGTACAGCTATGGGGGTGCGCCGCTGACTGGGAGCGTGCCTTCCGGATGCAAAAACGAGCCATACGCACCCTAGTTAACATACGTCGTGACGTCTCCGCCAGACCACATTTCAAAGAACTAGACGTACTTACACTGCCCAGCATTGTGATAATGCAAGTGGCGGTGTATGTTCGTCTGAACCTAGATAAATACATGAAGAACGGCGACACCCACTCGTACGGGACGCGGAACGCAGGAAAGCTCTCGACTATCGCCCGCTCCCTCACGAAGTCCTCAAAGTTGACTCACGTTATGGGTCCGGCAGTATACAACAAACTGCCAGAAGCTGTCACAGCTGCTAGCATTCTAACTAGCTTCAAGTTCCGTCTAAAACGTTGGCTTGTCGAGCAGAATTTTTATTCTGTACCAGAATTACTCGAGAAAACGGAGACTAATGTTAATTAATTCTAATATTTTTATGTGGCTTTTGACTTTTTAATGACTTATTCTTGATCATTTAATTACAAATGTTTTGTATTGTATTTATGTGTAATTTGAATTATTTAAAATCTTGTATACGCTGAGTATATAGGTACAAAAGTTATTGATATGTAAATTTGCTTTATGAATAAGCTGTATTTCTGTATTTGTATTTCTATTTTGGGCTCTCCTCCGTCTTTCAGCCAATCTTTTTGCAACTAAGCGATCTTCTCGTGAGTAGACCATAGAGGTGGTCGTTTTTACTAACATCGTTGTTGACCAACGATGCCAGTGTACGTTGTTCCCATCGGATGGCGAATAGGTGAACAACGGATGCCTGCGACAACGAGATGCCGAACCGAGTAATGCCGATTGCCACCGACAACAAACGAACGTCACACCGACATCGGAAAAGCGGGGAGGTTAGTGGCGCGGCATCGGATGGCGAACAACGATGTCAGCCGAGTAATGCCGATTGCCAAACCTAAGCAACGAACATCCATCCATACCTCACCGCCCGCATGCCTGCGTGTGTGTGAGCGAGAGGAGAGGATGCTAGAACATAGAACTGAACGTTTTATTATATCTAACTAGATATGGCATGAACCATGTACCAATGTTATTTATTATTTAAAAAAATACGATATCAATTTTTTTTATCAAATGTCTCGTTTTAATATAAGTATTATGAAATTTTAGATTTACCCTACTACTAGGAACCAAGTTAGATATTGAATTATTTTTATTTGTTCAAATTCCGTAATTTAGGACCTACCCGTCTAAAACGCTCATGTCACTTCCAGTAAGTTTCATATGCTCGTTATTCTTGTCGTTTGTTTGGATTTTTTGATTGAATCCTTATAATTATGGTACCTACTTGAGTTATGTATGTAGTAATATACCCAAAGCCTTAACTATGGCCGCGCCGCCGCGCCGCGCCGTCTGTAAATACCTTGTTGGGAATAATCTAATATTATTGTTCTGGATACTTTATACGTGAGATATCGAATTGAACCTTCCTACTTACAAAAAAATATTCCCTCGAGTAGGCTAGGGACCTAATAGGTAGGTAGGTAGGTACCTACTAATTTAATTGTTTGGTTTGCTTTTGATAGGTTTAATAGGTCTAATAGGTAGGTAGGTAGGTACCTACTAATTTAATTGTTTGGTTTGCTTTAAATAGGTTTAATAGGTCTAATAGGTAGGTAGGTGCCTACTAATTTAATTGTTTGGTTTGCTTTAGATAGGTTTAATACGTCTAATCGGTAGGTAGGTAGGTACCTACTAATTTAATTGTTTGGTTTGCTTTAGATAGGTTTAATAGGTCTAATCGGTAGGTAGGTAGGTACCTACTAATTTAATTGTTTGGTTTGCTTTAGATAGGTTTAATAGGTCTAATAGGTAGGTAGGTAGGTACCTACTAATTTAATTATTTGGTTTGCTTTAGATAGGTTTAATAGGTAGGTAGGTAGGTACGTACCTACGAATTTAATTGTTTGGTTTGCTTTAGATAGGTTTATTTAATAGGTCTAAAAGGCAGTTTTGTGTTAGCAACCCGGCCGACATCGTTGGCGGCAACATCGACACCCTAGTGTCAGTCAGTGTTGTGTTAGCAACCTGGCCGACATCGTTGGCGGCAACATCGTTGTTCACAACGGATGCCATTCTGACAAAAACGATGCGCATCGTTGTGGAAATTCAACGACAACGCCCATCTCTAGTAGACCATATTCCCAGTGAGTAGTACTGATAAAACATTATAAAAATTAGCCATATAAGAATGTTAACCAACATGCAAATTTAATTTTCATGGTTTAAATTGACATTGTGTACTTTTTGCCCACGGAAAACACGAAAATCAATACCACGACAATCAAAAAAGAGTACAAAATCCTAACTAATTTCCTAAATTGCTGGTATATATTACTTTGGCGTCTGCAGTCGGTATTAGGAACCCAAAAGGCATCTATTGTTACAATCATTAAAACAATAGGATAAGTATAAACGAATTTACAGTCTACAATCATGGTAATCAACATTTGCGGTATACCAAGCCACGGAAAGTGATTACTTACCTTAATAACAGAGCGACGCGGAGAGATAGAGAAGTGTTGTCCACACCACTGACGGAACGTAACTGATAGTTTGTCTCGGCTTAACAACTATTCACGTAATTACTAAAGTACAGTATATATGAATGAATTAGTGCGCGCCAGGGGTATCAACGCCAAACGTCGGACGCGAAGAGATCTAGTTTTTACTTTTCAAATAAAGCTTATTTTTGTGTAGTAATAGTGTCAGTTAAGCTAGTAACTATCTGGTTATTTGTGAACCTGTGTGAAATAGTGCTATTAATCATAGGAAATATTTTATAAATGTTTTAACAGTGGAACATGAGGTCCGGACGCACCACGAAAGTCAATATTTCCAAGGTTTTTATTTATTTTTACGTATTAAGAATAAGAAAATTAAAAAACTAAAATAGGCCTCCCTAGTATTTTCGTCTAATCTACTATACAAAAAAAAATCAAAGGGCTAGGGATACTTTTTGTATGTTTTTTCGAACCGGACACGTATTTTTGAGCCCTGTGAGAATTACCCAATTACTTACTGAAAATACTATAACTTAACCACTAATAGCTGAGTGATACGCGTTGAAATGTTATTATTTCTACCTACTTAATTTAATTTGTGGGAGTTTTTACATCTGTGTAGGCCACAGTGATCATCAGAATAACTGAGCTCCAGAATACAGTAAATACAGTCTATTTCAGCTACTTCCATAGTGTTATGTCTTATGGCATTCTGCTGTGGGGGAACGCTGCAGATATTAACACCGTATTTGTGCTGCAGAAGAGAGCTGTTCGTGCAATCTATAATATGGGTCCCAGAGAATCCCTGCGTGGTAAATTCAAAGAAATAAACATAATGACAGTACCATGTCAATACATTTATGAAAACTTGTTGTACACTCATAAAAATATCAATCAATTCCCTAAAAATAGTGACATACATAATATAAATACTAGAAATATGAATAAACTCGCTGTGCCCACAACTAGGCTACACAAGATAAATGCATCTTTTAAAGGGCAATGTATACGCTTCTACAACAAAACTCCAAGTGAGTTGCAAAAAATATCAATAAATAAATTCAAACAAATTGTCAAAACCTTGCTGTGCAAAAAGGCTTACTATAAAATATCAGATTATCTAGAGAATAAAAAAGCTTGGGACGGGTTTTGCTCCAACTCGAAAAATAACAAATAACAAGCTAAAGGTTTCTTCGTCGCTTCTTTACTTTAGTCTACATATCTTTATATTTCATCTTTTATAACATCATTTATCATACTTTTATATTTTGACCTTTTCTAAGTGTACATTTATTGTATTTATGGAAATAAAGAGTTTTTGATTTTGATTTTTTAACACTGTGCACAGGGATTCCTTGTAGGTAGAATATTTTCGGTAGAATGTAGTTAGTTTACAACAAACAAAACTGACCGAATGAACTCTGTCTCGTGTCTCGTCTCGGACTGCTCAGTACGTCTTAGAATATTATGGCGAATTTATTCGATGCGTAATTATGCTAACACCACAATAAAGTAGGTACGTAAATGTTATTAGAATCTTGGCTTCAGGACCCACGTTTAAAAGACTGGCTCCATTTAAAGTATCACTCGTCAAATAGCGAAATGTAAATTTTGTCCCCTTAAGTGCCATCTGCCGGCCGGCCTCGTTGTAGAACGTAAAAAAATATTAAAATATTTGAATTTCGCGCGAATGTGTATCAGAATCCGTGTCGAAGACTCAGAAACGGAGTTTCTGAATAGCCCTGCTGTTGTGTTGACGGTTTATTCTGATAACAGTGATAACGGTTGCTATCTTTCTTTTTTGTATGGATTATTGAAGATGGAAGACAAGGTTAGTTAATGAATGAATGAACAAAAGTTTCGTGTTATTGACATGAATGAACTAGATCTTCGTCATCGTTAAAAAAAAGTTTTTTTAAATGTTTTTGTTGTAAATTGATTGGTTAGTTTAACATTTTTGTTACAATACTTACCTAGGTAGTTCATGTACTGTTACCGGTTATAACTAAGCAGCCTAAGATTCCTTAAACCAGAGCCCGTCGGAAGTAAAAAACCGTCCACGATGGTGCAAATCAAAATGATTCACCTGAAGACTAATTAATATAAAATAGTAAGTCGTTTGGTAATTAACTTGAATGATGTTCATGTTGATTTATTAATTGTTAGTATTTCATTACGTTATAATAAAGGTCATTTACTAAAATACATACTGTTTTCATTCTAAAAACTAAAACAAAATGGTTTAGTGGAAATTTTAGTGATTTTACAGTAGGACGTTTTTTGTCAGTGGTTTTCGGTTTCAGAGATCGAATCTGGTGGACAGCTAGTTTAGCTGTTGGCAACACTGCTAACGTACCGTACCTACGTCGCACTTTGGTTGCGCTGCGCAAGTGCGCACAATTCTGATTCTGACCTACCTGCTAGTGCTGCTAGTCTGTTCCTACGTTGCCTTGCAGCTAAATTTACACGAAATACTATTTGGTTAAAGCCGGCATACTAATCAATAATCATGGATTCAGAAGTTATCAAAGAAAAAATACAAACAGAGCCCATGTTGAACGATCCTCGATACATAACCTTACTTAGTCTGATTGTGCTGTTTTTCACCCTCGGTAAGTCTTTGTTTTGATAATCACTATAATATCTTGGAAAATAATGTTAATCAGACTGGCTGTGGCTTGTAAAGAAGTGAAATAATTACATACTTATTGTAAACAACATTTTTTGCTCTTTTTTTCTCAGTATTTTGGTGGTGCTTCTCAAGAAGACGACATTCTCGCAAATCTGTTCTTGTCACTGGTCTCTCAGACTCTGGGAAAACTTTGCTGTTTGTAAGGCTAGCATACTCACAGTACAGGCAGACTTTCACATCGATGAAGGAAAACTTGGAAGAGTATCCGACTGCCAATGTAAGTATGCTACATGGTACCTACTGTGTTTCTATTATCATATACAGTGTTTCACTACACTAGTTTGTCTTTTATAGTTGTCAGATTGTGCATGTGGTTGTGTCTGTTGATGCGCCAGTGGTTGAGTCTGTTGATGATGTTCACAGATGATTTGGGGGAGGCCTTTGAACAGCTGTGGAAGGAATCAAGCTAGTGAAAAGTTTATGCTAAGTTTGTAATTCTATGTACATACTTAATAGTTATGTACCTATCTCTGTGTTCATCTTCCATCATCTGAGATAGTGAGCCTTATTACATTGATGATTTGCGAGTAATCTCAAGGTAAGTGCACAGCAAGCTCCAATTTTTTAATTGCGGCGAGCCCGCTGCATGCCTTGTCGTTGTGGAGAGCTTGCTGCACACTCTAAACTTTATACTATTAATTTATAGTTTTAGAAAAGTTAGGTACAGGTTTATTTATTACGTGTCCCATTATTTATCTACAAAGCCTATTGTTGCTCACTGACAAAAGACCTGGGATCTCACAGTCTATAATTTTTATGTACTTAAATAATGAACTCAAGTTTTAATCAATTTCCAGCATCAATTAAGGCTGGTGGACTTACCTGGCCAAGAGAGATTGAGGAACAAGTTCTTCAACCAGTACAAGAACAGTGCTAAGGCTATTATCTATACAATTGATTCAGTCACCATTCAGAAGGAAATCAGAGATGTGGCCGAGTAAGTATTTCACGATATTGTTGGTACATACTGCCACCACTTTGGGTATCAATATGGAATTAATGGTGTGTATAGACTGGTGATATGTAACATGAAATGTATCATGCAATGAAAGAATTTGCCTTACATGTTGCTGCAATGTATCAGGAAAGGTAACACACTTAGTTACTATCTTTGATTATTTAATGATTGTAACAATATCTCATAGTTCAGATGTCTTGCGCGCGCGAAATGTGCATTTCACACGCATGCTACCAGCATTACACAAGCCACATGCCTAGTGATCCGTGAATCCGTGGAAACAGACTTAGGTACGCAGGCTTGGGAGGTTTGTAGTGAATGCGGGTAGAGAGCGCGCTACGCGTCCACACTTGCAGTGAACATGCAACAAAAGGCAGAATTAATGATATATTTCATGCTACGTTTCACCAGTCTGTACACACCTTTACCTTATTTCCATTGGTGTGTTGAAGCTATACATTAATCTTGTTAACCGGTATTACCGGTTAACAAGATAACCCATAATATAGTCCGGCCAAACACAAGCAAGATAGGTACAATGTAAATATTGTCTGTCGCCATAACTTTAAAATCCCTTTTTGTTGTAAATTTTTAATGAATTTCAATTACAGCTCTTCCTTACCATGCTGACAATTATTTATCAAACACGATGCCAAAAAGAGATTTTTGGATATTTGTGTTGTGAGTTGTTTACTAACTTGAGAATGGCATAAGCATGTACCTAAGTTATTACAGTTACAAGATAAACCATTTTTGAGGGATCAGATGCACTTACCCTAGTGCACTAGTGCAATTTGTCCTGAGCCCATCTCAAGATAAATAAATACCAAATACAGATCAACGATACAGCCTATCAAGTTTCTAATTGTTTTCAGGTACTTGTACACAATCCTCGCTGATCCAGTGGTTCAGAGCAACAGCCCTCCAGTCCTAATTCTATGCAACAAACAAGACCAGCCCATTGCCAAGGGAAGCCAGGTCATTAAGGATTTGCTTGAGAAAGAAATGTAAGGGTGACATTCATAGCTTGGAGCTAGATGGTGCTGTGAGAATTGTCCAACATTATATATTTGAAGTTGACACAAAATATAATAATAGTGGGCAACAGAAACGTTTGTATGGTGGGTCGATGACATGGTACGCGTCGGGGGGCGTCAATAGAGGCGGCACAGGACCGTGGTGGATGACACAATCTACGGGAGGCCAATTACCCAGCAGTGGGTAAAATCCGGCTGTGGATGATCATACAAAATATTTGATTGATAATGGGAATAGCGCCATCACCTGACGACCGATGTGGCGCGGCGAGTGAAGGTCCGCCTGCGGCGCAGGAGGTTGCGGGTTCGATTCCCGCCTTTGGACAAATGTTTGTACGATCTACAAATATATGTTCAGGGTGTTCTGGTCGTTTCTATGTAAAAAATATCTATACATGTAATGTATTATATTACGTATATCAGTCATCTAGTACCCATAACACAAGCTCTGCTTAGCTTGGGGCTAGATGACTCTGTGGATTGTCCAGCATTATTTATTTATTTGCTTACCGATCATCATTGCATATCTCTCAGTCGAAGTTGCTACACCAATTACCTTCCTTGGTTGTGATTGTGTTTTAAAAACAAGTAATAAATGAATAAATAATGCTGGGCAATCCACATAGCATCATTTAGTCCTGTAGGCGACCTCTAGGCGACATCGGCCGTACTACAAGGCTAACGTGTCAATAGAGGTGCTAACACCGAAAAACTGAAGCTAGTAAAAACCTACCCAAGTGCTTCAATTAACATCCGCTAGATGTCGTTAAACACAATCCTAGATCGTGCAAACGCTTGATTCAGTTACAACTGACCATATACGACTCAACCTTAACCTCAACAGCCTGTATTAGTCCACTGCTGGACGCAGGCCTCCCCCTGATAAGCGCCTTATTGGCTTTTATCTCATGGGGGTAATGCCCATAATCCCCACGCTGGGCATGCGGGTTGGGGATCGCAGTTCGGTGGTAGAATTTTTCTGCAGGGGGCGCTGCTGCCTGTTTGTATGATCTGCTGATATTTGTTCTGGGTGCTCTGCATGTTTTCTGTGTATAGTAATAAATATCTATCTTTATAGTGTTGTTGGTTTGTTTGGCTTAAAATGATATTTATGTAAAGTAACTTAGTATAATGTTGTTACTTCCAATGGACACATATTAATCTACACTAATATTATAAAGAGGAAAGATTTGTATTGTTGTTACGAATAAACTCAAAAACTACTGGACCGATTTCAAAAATTCTTTCATCATTAGAATGCTACATTATTCCTGAGTAACATAGGCAATATTTATTTCTTGAAAAAATTAGGGGTCCCTACTAAATCTTCAATAATGTAACCCAAGGTGTAAAAAAATTGGCCATAAATTGTCTATCATCGCATGCGCTACGTAAACTATTGATGATAGAACAAAAAAATGTTCTACGATATTAAAGGACATAATTATCATTAACTACAAAAAACTTAGCGATACCATATGTCCAACTATTGTAGTTATGTCAGTATAACTACTTTTTTACATTCTAAAAGTTGATAGAAATACTGACCAAAGTCTGACCATGTTAGTTATCCATACCTTAGTATTAATCCTTATCCAAATAAATCATTTCATAATTAAGACTGTTTCAATACTTGTAGATGACTTTTTGAATTATTCAAATCGGACATTCCATTCAAAAGATATTACGAATTTAAAAATGTAAATCTAAACAAAATACTATTAGAAAAATAAATGACGCCGCACCCGGGCAACGCAGCGAGGGAGGTAGGTAAAAATAATAATAATTAATCCTAGCCGAATTTCGACCACGGCGGCCAATCTCATCGGAGACTAGCCAGATACGCAAGACATATAATAGTGCACAAGTGTGTGCGCTGGTGTGTGGTGCCGGCTTAGAATTTTCACAACCCCAACTCTTCCCGCGGGTGTCGTAAGAGGCGACTAAGGGATATCCACCGGGGGCGGGCACAACCGGGGAGAGGTCAAACGCAGGGCCAATGGCTTAATGTGCTTTCTGAGGCACGCCCCCGTGCCTCGGAAAGCACGTTAAGAAAATTCTCACGGTCAGAAAATTATGTAAGCTACTTTTCTTTTACAGAAACCTCGTCCGAGTCACTAAGTCCAGCCAGCTTCAATCAGTCGACGGGCAAACAACGAACACCTACATCGGCAAACCAGGCAAGGACTTTGAATTCTCCCATATTTCCTCCCGAGTAGAGTTCGCTGAGGGCTCAGCTAACACTGGTGAAGATGACAGTTCTGCAGAGATTCAAGCAGTTGAGGAGTGGATCAACAAACTGTAGATTGTAGTCCAGACTGTATTTGAACGATTTTTTTATATTTTTATAGCTATTTTTGTGTCTTTTATACGATGCACTGAAAAATATGAGGCCCAGTAGGTACAGTTACTTGGCGTTTAAATTTAAAAGTCTCAGCTTATTATGCTTTATGTGCCACGACGACTTAACTAAAGTTGTAGTCGTCCAAGTTTTTATACTGAAACAGTAATCGTTTCATAAATTTATAACAAAAAGCTTATATTATAATACATTTAAGTACTGCTAAATATATATATATTTTTTCGGCATTCCCTTATTTAAAAACCTATATTGGTTAAATTAATATTACTTATCCTATGACTGCATTTAATTTCATCTCTAGAATCTTATTTTAATCCGTCCCTGAATAAATCTCTCATGTTATGATTTGCTAAGTTTGGACTGTACAATATTTCGTTTTAAAAATAAGAACAAATCAAAGTTGGTTCACTTAATTTGAAAGTAAATTAAGAGTATTTTAAAAGAATAAAAATGATAATTTTATAAAAATTCATTACCATGAAATGAAAATCCTAAATTGTGATAAAGTGTATGTCTTTCTTGTGCTTTTAATGTAAGTAAATGACTTTTGAAGAGTCGAGTGTTTATAATAAGTATCGTAGTCATATGTATTTTCGATAATAAAATTGACTGGTTTTTTAAAACGATTTTTCTTTAATCAAAAATCCTGTTTTGGTATTTAGTTTATTATATTCTTCTTCTTCTTGTTTGATGGCTTCTGCGTCAGGTTTGACACAATTTTGCCAATATCCGTCTCATCATCTCATGACAGCATCGCAAGCTTTATGGTATGAACAATATTATAAACTTTTATGTATTGTAGGTACAGTATTTACAAAAAAAGGAAGAAACCCACAAAACTACAAAACAAGGAAAATAACTCAATTGAATTCACAATAAATAAACACATATAATGAAAAGAACCTACTACTACTACTACTAATTACAACTTTATATCATTATTATATATAAATTTACACAAGGCATAGTTAACTTTAGGAGAAAAGCAGAGTGATAAAATACATTTCATAGAAGTTGGAAGAGGAACCTCAGGGGGAAGGGAGTCGTATAATGAGAGAGAAACAATAGGGCAGCTGAAAAAAATGTGATCCACGTGACCTTCATCTAAGCCACACTCACATATGGAATGGTCCCTGATCCGAAGTCTTGCAAGGAAGACAGGAGTGCAAGAGTGACCCAGCCTTAGCCTACAGACGGTCGAAGACGTAGTTTTATTGAATTTTCGAAACTTAAAAAACCACGGAGATCGAGGTATGTCCGGCTGGACATCGGCATAATGTTTACCTTTAACAAGTTTTGAGGAATTCCAGAGATCAGTCCAAGATTTCTGGACATAACTTTTAGGAAGGAGGCATAAGTCGTGGCAAAAAGAATGAAAATGCTCAAGTGAACCTAACAGAGCCGCTGCTTTTGCACAAGAATCAGCAGTTTCATTACCTGGAATCCCAGAATGACCTGGGACCCAAGCAAGAACTACGTCGATGCAGAGATTATTGCACTCATAAAGGGCCTGACGAATTTGAAGAATCAGTGGGAATCGCGATATGTCTCTGAAAGGATTAGAAATAATTGATTGGAGGCAGCTTCTAGAATCAGAAAAAACTATAGATTTGTTTAACTTATGAGACTTAACAAAGAGGATAGCTTCTAATATAGCAACAGCCTCACCAGTAAAAACCGATGTGGTAGAAGGGCATTTAAAACTTAGAGTAATATTTGTAAAAGGCATCCAAACCGCTGCCCCAACCACACTATCTGTTGATAATTTAGACGCATCTGTGAAAATGGAGTGCCACCCACTATATTTTGTATCTACTTCCGAATTAAATATTCCTCTCGCATCCACAGAATTTTTAAATATACCAAAACGCAATAAAACCTGTGGGCGGAAAACTAGGGCATCATATGGAGTGGTATATAAAGGATGAGATGGAAACTGCATAACGGGATTTGGAAATTCTGAAAATCTTTTGAAGCTACGGAGTAGACAGGGGACTTTATCAGTATATCGGGATAAACTAAGGAGATGATTTAATTTTGGGAGAAGAGGGTGATTAAAGTTTTGGGCCAATTTGAATAAAAATCTATCAGAAAGAAATTGCCGGCGTATAAATAATGGAGGTTCGCCACATTCAACCTGCATAGCATTTATGGGCGAAGACTTCATGGCACCAATAATAATACGTAAACATTTATACTGGATTTTATCAATTTTATCAAAACCTGCTTTGTTGCACATGCTAAGAAGGAAAGAACCATAATCGAAATGGCTCCTTACTATCGCATTATACAACAATTTCTGGGTGTATGGGTGAGAGCCCCACCATACACCGGATAGAGACCGGAGGATATTAGTATTTTTCTCACATTTTTGGGCAATTGAAATAAAATGCTGGCAGCCCGTCATTTTGGAGTCCAACGTTATGCCTAAAAATTTTGCATGACTGGATGTAGGAACAGTGTCATTGTCAATAAAAATACTTACAGGAGGAACTACTCGTTTTTTAGTGAAAATAACGGCAGAACTCTTTGAAACAGACAGAGACAGACCATGATCTGTAAGCCAGTCACTGAGGTATGATAGAGCTGAATTTAGTCTGGTGCTTGCCTCATCAAGGGAAGAGGATGATATGTATAGAGTTAGATCATCAGCATACTGTAATACATTACAAAAAGAATTAACAGTTTGGTCAAGATCATATGTGTAAAGGCTATAAAGAAGAGGACTTAAGACAGAACCCTGAGGTAAGCCCTTCCAGACTAGCCTAGGGGGAAGGAGTCCATGGCAAGATTTAATGACCACTGATCTTTCCATTAGAAGGTTACCAATAAATCGAACTAGCTTCTCAGGAACACCAAGTTGAAGAAGCTTTCTCATAAGAATTGGAAGTTGGACGCTATCATACGCAGCGGCAATGTCGAGGAATACAGCTAAAAGGTATTTTTTTTCTTTGAAAGCTATATGTATATCTGAAATTAATAAACTAAGGTTATCTAGAGTTCCCATGCCTTTTCTAAAACCAAACTGAGTTTTAGATAAGATAGACCCATTCTCAGACCACCATTGTAAGCGGCGATTGACCATCTGTTCCGCCACTTTGGCCATAACTGACGACAGCGCTATGGGCCTACGACTGGATGGATCCGAGGGATCTTTGCCAGGCTTGAGGATAGGCACAATAATTTGGGACTTCCACTGATCCGGAACTACACCAATATCAAATAACTTATTAACAAGAGACAAGTATACCTGTTTAGAGTCGTTGGAGGCTTTAACAAGAAAGGAATAAGGGATTCTATCTATGCCAGGAGAAGAGTCAGTCAGTCCGTCAAGAGCAAGAGTCAGTTCACTGAAAGAAAAAGGGGCGTCTAAGCCGCTAGAGGAAGGAAGGAAAGAAGGGGGGGTAGGAATAGAATTAAAAGAAGGGGCAGAAGGGGGAGCAAGTTTATCTGAAAAGGCCTCTAGCCAAGAAGAAGGATCATTAGCTGTCAGATTATCAATAGCACAAGACCCTCTAAAGCGCCTTATTTGTCTCCATACAAGTGATGGAGGAAATCTAGGAGACAAGCTTTCACAAAAGCCTATCCAGCCTTGCTTTTTCTTTTTAAAAGACAGCTTTCTAAACTTTGCCGCTGATTTTTGATAATTCAAATAATTTTCAGTGGTCATAGAACGACAATAAGCAGTCTCAGCCGCCTTACGCTCAGCAACCGCCGCTGTGCATTCTGAATCCCACCATGGGGTGGAAACCTTAAAATCACGTGAGGGCTTTTTTATAGGGACATGTCGGTCTGCACATGCAATAATACAGTCGATAAATTCACTGTAGGAAGAAGCAGGGGAATCTTCAGATATAGAAAAAAATTCCAAACTAGAATCCAGTGAAGATGAATAAGAAGACCAGTCAGCATGAGTGGGGATGTATTTTGAAGATGGAGCTGGGTTAAGAAGAGGAGTGACGCTATTAGAGTGATTAATGGAAAGAACTATAGGGAAGTGATCGCTACCAAATGTGTGAGATAAGACTTGCCACAAAATATCGGGAACAAGTAAAGAAGAGCAGAGGGAAAGATCAACAGCACTTTTGGGATTTTGATTAGGAAGAACCCTGCGGGTAGGAGACCCATCATTAAGAATGCAGAGGTTAGCCTCATCAATAATTTCTAGAAGGGAAAGACCAAACAAATCAGAGTGACTGTGACCCCAGACAGAGTTATGCCCATTAAAATCTCCCATGATAACCTTAGGAGAAGGAATCGAAGAGAAGAGGAGAAGGATATCCGCAATCATAGTGGAGTTGGGATGAGGAATATATACAGATATAAAAGATATACCAAAAGACTTGACACCAACAGCGTTGATGTCAACGGGGAGGGACGGCAGGGTGATTTGAGAGAAGGAAAGGGAACGCCGTACTAATAGAGCGCTCCCGGCATGCCCGTCAGCTCTGTCCGCTCGGAGACAAGAGAAACCCGAGATCCGGAAATGGGAACCAGGCCTCAACCATGTCTCCGAGACGGCAATGACTGACGGGCTATACCTATTAATTAAGTGAGTGAGTTCATGACGTTTGGCTCGTATGCTTTGACAGTTCCATTGCAGAACAGTCAGAGGATTCATACTGGGAGGTTAGTGAAATTAATTGTGACAATTTTGAAGCAACGTTGTTCGGTAAAGGAAGTGAATTTGAAAGAATAATGTTTATGATCAAATTTAAAAGAGTTTCTAACATGTTATTATTTTGGGAAGGTTGATTGAGTGCACAACCATTAGGCACCAAAGAGATTGGCGTAGAAACAATATCTCTATGGGCGACCTTATCGTAGGTCCTAACTTGTGAGGATGAAGGTTTTGGGGAGGCGTAAACAGTTTTAACGTATGATCGCGTAGATTGAGGGACAGGTCTTCGAGAGGGTTGGGGAGGAGATTGGGAGAAAAGGTCTTGAGAGACTAATTCTTGTGCAACTTCAGTATACGAGCGCGAAGCTCTTGGGAATTGGGTAGAAGCCTCTTCATAAGAAATACAATTTTGTGCCATAACAGCCTTGATGGACCGTTGCCGCACTTGCTCCGGACAACCTTTGCTGGTAGCAAAATGCCGCCCCGAACAGTGCAAACAGGAAGCTTCCACCTCAGGAATATCACAGCTGTCTCCAGGGTGTTCTTTAGAACATCTGAAACATCGTGGGCGCGATCTGCATTGCATTTTCGTGTGACCATACCTGCAGCATGAATGGCACTGGATTGTGGGATAGGTGTATAATTCAACTGGCAAGGAGTTATAATATAGGAATACTCTAGATGGAAGGGATTGACCTTTAAATGTTATTACAACTGTTTGAGTTGGGATCCATGAAGCTTTACCGTCGTCACCCAAAACTTTTCTACTTAAGCGCCGGGCTTTGAGGATTATCCCACATCCGGCAGGAACAACCACGTCCTCTACAAACTCCTGCATTGGTAAGTCAGTAGGGACCTGGCGAACCAGTCCCATGCGTGTAATGTTATATGTCGGGATCGATGCGATCATCTTTGACGTAGGGAGAATTGTAGAATCGATGAATCTATTAGCGGCCTCAAATGATTTAAACTGTACAGAAATTTTATTACGGCCTACCTGTTTTATGCCTTCTGCGCATATACCCTCAATTTTATTATTAGCAAGGAACTTACCGAATTTGATAGCCTTAAAGATAGTGCCCGCAGCAGGATCTGACTCCTCGCGGGAAACAGTAACAATAAATGGGCCTTTATCCGTTTTACAATAGGAGAGATTATTAGCACCCACCACAACAGATGGATGAGTGTATACTGTCTGTAAAGATGGTACCGTAAGGTTTGCAGTAAATTTTTTCGCTGGGACAGCGGCCTCGCTGTCAATCACCGTCTTGCTGGAGTCAGCCTCAATCCGTCTCTTGGTCCCTTTTGAATCCCTAGGATCAGGGGGTTCCGGGGGGATGGGAGGGACGGGACTACCCCCGTCCAGTTCCATGACGGACAGGACACGAGCAGTCACAGGATAAAATATATATACTTATATTTATACTATACTAAAATAGATAAATTTTTGAAAAATAAATAATCTAATTCTAACTGAACCAAATGAATTTTCTTTGTAAATAACTGAAAATTGAAAAATTAACGCAAATTTTTCTGTTCACTTGTTCCGCTGTCAATCGACAAATCTTTATTATATTCATGAATCATGAAACATCAAAGACGTAATGCGCGTTCAAAGACGGGGCTAAATTCGTTATCTGTAGATACATTTTACAGCATGTATCTACAGATAACGAATTTAGCCCCGACAAAATAGCTTTCCGCAGGCTTCAAACGAGTCCGCGATCTGTCTGTCATCTGTTGCCGTGCCGTCTATTAGGTACCTACTTATGTATGATGCATCTACATTAGATGCTCATTTTTGCGCGGTATGGTAGCGGTGCTTTCCAGGTGTGCAAAAAGCTAAAAGGTACGGTAATACGCAGCCCGTCCGGATTTCGTCGATATCGATTTTATCCTACTATTATTATAAACGCGAAAGTTTGTAAGTATGGTTGGATGGATGTTTGTTGCTCTTTCACGTAAAAACTACCGAAAGGATCGGGCTGAAATTTTGCATGCAGGTAATTGTAATCCTGGAATCAAACATAGGCTACTTTTTATCCCATAAATCAGTTCCCGTGGGATAGAAATAACCTTTAAACGTTTCCATAGAAACAACGCGTGCTAAGCCGCGGGGCGCAGCTTATATAAATCGTGATAAATGAAGCAAAGAGCTTTTCTCAAGCTACCATTTCTTCTAAATGAATAACAAATGGTACCGCTAACTCCATCATCAATACATCGATTAAACTTAACCCTTCACCGTTCAATTCGTTCACCGTGCGTAAGCGTCCATTACAAAGTATCATTTTCGCAGGCACAGGTATTGATGATCTTGCAATGACTCATCATCAAATCAAGTTCAAAACCAATATTGATTATTGTAATTGTTATTTTTGCATATTCATGACGTCTAAATAGCATCGGTTCCTTTGTGTATCGATGGGAGGTGAAGGGTTAAAGAAATTTTTCGCATGTAATTTTTGAATCATTAAAAAAACTGATTATTTCGATTGAAAATTATGGTTGTGCATATTCATGAGTTGGTCATAAATTAACCCAATGCCTCTGCATTTCATGATAAATTGTTTTGTCTATATGCCGTTGAGTTTAAATTCATACCGCAAATGATATAATGTGAGCTAACTAGCTGCGCCCCGCGGCTTCGCACTCGTTGTTTCTATGGAAACGTTTTGAGGTTATTTCTATTCCATGGGAACTGATTTATGGGATAAAAAGTCGCCTATGTTTGATTATAATAATAATAATAATAATAATAAGTTTATTTTGAAACTTATAAAAACTAAATTATTACATGCTTACTTAAAACTACAATTTTGACAATGTATGTAGGTACCTACTTGAAAGTATGCAAAAGAGAATGTAGGTAACAATTATGTGATAACTAACAAAGATCTTGATCTACACACTAGGATTCCCTGTGTCGTGCAGACCAATACAACAGTCAGAATGGATAAATGTAGTCAATAACAGTGTTCTCGTTATCTTCTTATTTCAACAATAAAACTAAGTAATCAATGTGGATGAGTGGGTGGATAAGTAATACCTGATAATGATTTTCAGACATTTGATAGGTTTACTTGTAGTTAGGTAAAACAAAAAAAATAATAAAAATAGTAATAGCAATAGTAGTAAAACAGATTAAATTTGCATATAAATCAGCTTAAATGGTACTATACCTGTAAAATACTACGTAGGTAAGTTAGTAAGAGTGAACTAACTAAGTTACGGAAAAGGAAGTTAAGGCGAAGTGATTACTTTATTTTGTGTTTAATTTTTTCGTTAGGTACACAAAATATTTTTTTAGATTTTTCATACTTTATATATATATTTATACCCGTTTTTATACACCTATTGTGAGTGTCCCGATTAATTCAGTTATTTATTTTGGTGTGCTATTTATCAAACAGTAGAATGCTTTCAGTTTCATCATAGTCTTTGTTGAGTAACCAGGCTGTGAGAAGCTTTTTACAGCTCCATTTCGAAAGACCGTGGATATTTAAGGCCCGATTTACTTTTGAGTACAGAAAAGGTCCAATCCATGAATAGAACCTACAGTAGAATATAGTTTTTCGAGGAGGGGGCTTCCATCGGATATGGCGATGACTCATAATCATTTTGGACGGAGCCACTTTATGAAACTTTAGAATAGCACGTAAAATAAATAGTTGTCTTACTGTAAGATGACCGCATTCCTCATATAATAGTTTTGTGGAATAAAAAAAGTTCTTTTTGTTAGCTACTTTTAATACTGCTCTTTGTGAACGTTCAAGTCTGAGAAGATGAGTTTTGCAAGCTCCTCCCCAGGCAACGATGCAATAGCTAAGTATGGATTGGCAAAGCGTTGTATATACAAGCTTGAGTATCTCCTCAGTAGCACTCGCTCTAAGCCTTTTAAAGATAAATAGCAGCTTTCTGACTCTTCCTTTAAGGGCGTCTATATGGTCTCTCCAATTTAGGTGGTTATCCAATATAACACCTAGATATCTGAGAGAGCGGACTTGCTCCAGTCTTGGACATTTACAGCCACCTGTATTATAGGGCAGACAGTTTTTGTCATGAATAACTTGCTGAAATGGTTTAAGAGGCTCAGTTCGTTTTGAGATGCTGAAAGGTATAATTTTAGTCTTAGATGCATTCAACGTTAGCAAGTTCTGTCTCAACCATGCACAGACCAAGTTTAAACCATTTTGGCAGATCGTCTCAACAGAATCCCAGTTTTTACCCTGGAATATAATAGCGGTATCGTCCGCAAAGGTAATAACTTGTCCCTGGGTGATATTGAGTGAACACAGATCATTAATGTACACGAGGAATAGTGTAGGACCTAGGACACTGCCCTGCGGCACACCAAAGCCTACATCACGGTATTCACTGTGCGCTTCCCCTACCCGAATTCTTTGACGTCTACCTGTTAAATATGAGTCAAACCAAGTCAGCGCTATTCCTCGTATTCCAAGTAGCTCCAGTTTTTTGATAAGAATCTTACGCGATACAGTATCAAAAGCCTTCGCTAGGTCGAGGAAGACACCTGCACATTTTAGCCCCTGATCAAGACTTCCCACTAATTGGTCACACAGAAGACTGACGGCACCCTCTGTCGATTTGTTTGCCCGAAATCCAAACTGCTGTGGCGATAAAAGTTTATTTGTCTCCAGGTACTTAAGAAGCCGTTTGTTTACCAGGGTTTCCAGGACTTTAGACAAGCAGCTGAGAAGAGAGATCGGCCTATAATTTGAAGCCACCTTTGGGTCACCATTTTTTAGAATTGGAATTACATCAGCCAATTTAAAGCTAGCCGGTACTGATCCACTTTCTATGCTTAAGTTACACATAAAGGCGATAGGTCCAGCCAGTACATCTTTACATTTTATAAGAATTATATTACTAATGTTGTCGTGTCCTGCCGATGATTTCTTTTTTAAGGACCTTATGATTGTGTCTATTTCCGTTTCGTTAGTCGGCGATAGAAAAAAGGACTGATAAGACTTGAACTGGGTATGTATGTTTCCATGGTCATTTGCAAGTTGCATTTCAGATTTTTGGAGAGAGCCGAGTATTGCGGTTGCTAATTGATCACCTACGTTACAGAAGTACTTGTTTACTGAATTAAGTGATTCTAGTGGGTTATTTTTTATTTTTGTTAGTTCTGTGCTTTGGAGGGGTTTTTTATCTATACCACATATTCTTTTAACTGTTTTCCATGTATTCTTGCTGTCACCTTTACATTTATTTATTTCATTTCTCTCATGTTCATTTTTACAATTTTGAATTAAATTATTACAGAAATTTCTATAGCTTTTATATTTATTTTGAATGTTATTATCATCTGGTCGTTTTTTTGCATCCAAGTGCAATTTATCCCGCTTCTCTATACATTTTAACAACCCTGGTGTCATCCAAGGCAACATACAGTCAAACCTTCGTCTTTGTTTTATTTGTTTTGTGTTTTTAGTTATTGCTGATCTAATTATTTCGATTAATTCATCAGTAGCTTTCTCTATGTCCGTGTGTTTGTAAAATTTATTCCATTGTATCTTATGTAAATCAGCTAATAGTCCTTCATAGTCAATTTTTTTTGTTCTTTTTTCATTGGTCTCTGTTTTTATAGCCTTATCTATTGAAAATAATATAGTATCGTGATCAGTTATGCCGGCTCTACATACAATAGCTCGACTAGATAGTCTAGACTTTATAAAAAAGTGATCTAGACAGTTAGGACCTCTAGTCGGATGAAGAAAGCCCGAAACATATCCCTGATGTGCAAGTAGATTTAGGTAGTCCTCAGCTTGCGGGTGAATTGAATCTTTTTTAATATCGATATTTATATCTCCAGTCAGTGCACAATCTCCCTTACATGCTGATAAGGTTTTCTCTAGCGAATCTATAAAAATGTTAGCATTAGCATAAGATGGAGATCTGTACAATGCAATTATTGTAATGAAGTTAACTACATTAATGATAAGACAGTTTGCCTGATGAAAAGGCGGTTCAGATATTTCTACATTAAGGCCTTTTTTGTAGAAAACCACGATGCCATCATTCTGATTCAAGTAGTACTTGGAGAAATGACAGTTGAAATTATTTATATTAATGTTAGTGAACGTAATATCGAGCCAACACTCGGTCAAAATTAATAAGTCTGGAACAAAGTTTAGCCTCGCAACAAAAACCATAAAGCTATCTAGATTTTTGTTAATACTTCGAATATTTTGTGAAATTACTGATATTTGGTTTGAAACATCACCCAGGTATTGAAGACATTGGGTAGGGGAAGCCAATTCAACGCTAGGTACAATACAAATGTCATCCAGTTCCCGTGATATGATGTTACTATCCATAGTGATTTGAGGGATAAAAATTGAGATTGTATTTTATGATCATTATATAATAGACAGTAAAGGAAGTTGGCGTTCGATAAAATGTTTTAGTATTGCTCGTGATATATCGTAATAAGCGCAATACATTTGTAAATTTCAAGAGAACACGCATACTTCCCCTTAAGAGAGGTATTACTGGGCGTTGTCTATCAGACAAAACTGCTGTTGAGAAAGGACACATTGTCACGGAAAGCAAATGCATCTTATTTGACAAATCTCCTCTTGCTTCATATTTAGAGATAAACATGCAGAGGAGCTTTGTTGTAACATGACACCTTGAATTTACTAGTGCTGCTTTACCTTTTAATACTAACAGTACAATAAATGCTTCATAATGTACATTCTTAAAGCAGATGAAAGTACCTAGGCAAAAAATGTGAGCTTTGTGAAAAGACAACATAATATTTAAATCTCTGCTCAAAAAAAGACACGAAAATAACACAGCACATCAAACTACCTTCATTATTTTTATGAAATTCATATCGACGGGTTCCGGGCTAATTGTATTAAGCGACACTCTGGGCGATATAGACTTTTATACATATTTGGAATCAGCAAATTTTTCTGCGTCGTTTGAGCTGGGTTTGGTGACGATCGGAGCACTTTTTTGTCGCTTAATACAACCGCATTTTTGGGGCCCATTTTGGACTGCAATGTATGAAGCAACACAAAATATTGACAAATTTAGGAACTGTGTACTTAAGCTCACTACCAAATACCAGACAGTCGGTTAAACTTTTTTTCCTGGAACAACAGTTCACAGGTAACGTACGTTAAAGCATTTAGCCTGGCCTAATAAATATATAAAAATGTCGCTTCATATAATTAGCCTCTGTGTTAAATTCTTATCCAGTGTCGCTTCATATAATTAGCCTCTTTGTTAAATTCTTATTCAGTGTCGCTTAATACAATTAGCTTTATCTTATAAATATACAAGAATGTCGTTTAATACATTTAGCCTCTTTGTCAGATTCATACCCAAGTTGTATGGATTTGTCATCATTGTTACATTTTTATTATATTACTAGGTATCTACACTAATATTTTGTACGAAAAAAATTATAATAATATATTCACAAAAAAAATGCAATTCATTTATTAGTCTAAAAGTCATTCCCTCATCGTGTCCCTCGGTCCGAAATAAAAAAAATATATATTTATTATACCATCAGATCTGTTCATATTCTTATAAATTTTATATTACATAAATATTTGGTAATAAGTAATGATTGCATGGTCAAGCTTTCATTGCTCTAAAATAATAAGGAATATAAAAAAATCTACTTAAACATTATGTCCCTTGGAATAAAATCATTCCCTCACCGGTTACAAATATTCGATTTTTCAACGCACCGTTTTACGTTCTTGAACGCCGCTGTTAAGTTTTTAAAACTTGGCAACTCTGCGAAAAATGTCAACATGGTGGATTTTCGTCATAATGAAAGGAGTTAATTCAAAAAAAAATTTGGTTTAAATTTTTAAAACATTACATTTCTCTGCGTTTAAAACATTTCATTACCTCACTGTTGATATAAAAAGGTAAGCCTTTATACTATTCGTGTGTTTGAATGTTTTTATATGGTTTTCGGGAGTAAAATGCATTAATGAAATGATAAATTAATTTAATTTATTCAAGTCCGTCAGTCCCTCACTATTTAAAAAGTGAGGGAATGACGATTGTATGAGGGAATGATTTTTGCATATAAAATTGCGTCTTATTGTTTTTAATCAGCTTGTATAGCATGCTTTTTCATTGCTTAAAAATACATATTATATGAACATCAAGAATAGGGAAAGTCAAAAAGTTAAGTGACGAAGAAAAGAAATTAAAAAAGAAAGAGTACGTACGACCGAAAAAGGCAGGATAAAATTAAAAGTAATACCGCGAGTCTTTAGAAGCTTTGCGTGAAAAAAGAAGATTAAAGTAGTATTTAAAAAAAGAGTAAAGATCAAGTTAAATCAATAAGATCTATGAGTGCAAGAGAAGCAAGACAAAAACGAAAACAATGGAAAAAGAATAGTAAATTATATAGGGAAAACCATGTTACATTCCTTTATTGAAAATAAAATAAGGAATGACTGTGTTACTTAGCTTAGCCAAATATACAAGAAGAGGTATTGGAGATTGAAATCTAAAAATTCTGACCCTGACTCTGCAGCAACTAAAGTGTTTTCGCTTGTAAGAATATACGAGTTCCTGAAAAAAAGACTAATTTTCGGAGAAACACTATCAAGGGACCTCAAGAATAACTATGAAAATCTTGGAAATAAACAGAGAAAAGAAAAATATTACAAAATATTGAAGCTGAAATATATATATAGTAGTACAAAAAATAGAGATGCCAAAGTTAATTAAAATGGGGAACGTCATTATCAAGGAGCTAAACGGTTCTTAAAGTTGAGTGTAACTGAAATGTGATTGAGATTTTAAGACAAAAACAAAGTGAGATTAATAAATAATAAGAGTAAAGATATTATATTTAAAAAAAAACACCTTTCGAGTTAACCTGATACCTACAGTATCTTTGTGATATTGTTATGAGAACCTAAGTGGCTCTCTAGACTATAAGACAGATCTCACTACCTATTCACCAATTAATAATGCCTTTTATTACCCATTTAGTATCAAGTTGTCAATAAACATCATTCCCTCATCCTGTCTGTCATTTCCTCATTCCATAGTTTTTTTGAAGTCATTTCTCTACAAGATAAAAATAAAAATATGGAAGACCTTCATTTTTAATAAACGTTAAATTAAAACTTATTTCTGCAAAAAAAAATGTATATTAAAATATAATTATTTAAGAAATGCAAAATGAAATTTCTACATTTTGTGAGAAATAACCAAATTCGTAATGTGTGTTTTATTTCTCATTTCATAAGTATTAAAAAGATACCCTATGTATGTACCTTTTAATTTATCAATGTTTTAACCGCCAATTTCTGCAAACTTCATTATTCAAGTATGATTAAATTGCTTACAAACAATTTATTTAAAAAAAAAATCAGTCGCATAAACTAATTAGCCATAATTATTATGTTTAAGATATGATATTTCAACCAATTAGCTTAGGTTTGAAATATGACCATCTCTTTGATTAAAGCACTTAGCCTAGAGCCATTATATGCATGCCTAGGCGGTTAAGTCATTTAGCTTGGAACAAGAAATAATAAACCTAGGCGGTTAAATCATTTAGCTTGGAACAAGAAATAATAAACCTAGGCGATTAAGTCATTTAGCCTGGAATAAGAAACAATAATCATAGGCGGTTAATTCATTTAGCCTGGAACAAAAAAAAGTAAAATATGAGTCATTTTGTATTAAGCGACATTTATCTTCGTTAAAAATAGGAATATAAGAAAAAAACATGAATCCGATTATGGGGAATATGTTATAAAAACAATAAAATCCTTCTTTTTTTTAAAATAATGCGATTTGCTAAGGTTATATTTTTTTTTTCTAAAAATCGACACTTTAAACTGCTCTCCTGTAAAGTTTAAAAAATGTCGCTTAATACAAATAGCCCGGAACCCGTCGATATGAATAACTAGTTTGAGGTTTCTTTTTGCAGTCATTAAACAATAATAGCGATGCAATTAACTGACTTAAGTTATATCTACACTTCATTAAATTATACCCATAGATTACGAGGACATCAAATGAGCTATTTTTAGCTTGTGTTAATGTACAAAAGATCGCGTTACTAATAGTGGTTTGTGAATAGTGTAACTTTAAATTAGTGATTATTATCCACACTAAAATCTTGCGAGGTAGGGGTTTTACAACATAACGATCTAAAAACTTATAACTAACAATCACACAATAGGCTATTTTTAATGTACAGTTTACGACTATGTTACATTGTAGTCACTTCTTGTTTCTAAGCTCATCGAGTTGAGCCTCCGATTTGATGCATAAGTAGGGCTTTCCTTCCGCTTCACGTATGAACACGCGTCCATTTGCGGTCCAACAGAAATTGTAACCGTAAGTTTTTGCGAACTCACGGGCCACATAGTGCAGACGTCTCATTTTTGGAGTGAGGTGATCTGAGATAAAGATAGGACTGTTTGTGTCTTTCAGCCCTAATATGGATGATTTCATTTGGTCTCGTGGATGTGCGCGATTATACGCCTTGATGCTATTCAAGAAGTCGGTCTTTATAAAAGTGCTCGTAAACTCAACAACTACAGTAGACACGGACTGGTCTTGTTTACTGGGAAGACGGTAGGCATCTCGGAGGAGTGAAGGTTCGAGGCTCATTTCTACGAACCTAAACGCATTTTGAATTATTTGGCTCAGCTCTCCCTTCGTCTCGCGCTGCTTTTTTGGTACTCCTCTAATTTCGATGCAAGTTTTATTCACTTCTCTCTCGATCGAATCAATCCTATCCTCAATTTTTGATATACTTTCGGTCAAAACCTTTCGTTCCTGCTCCATTAACGTGATTTTGGTTTCAACATTCGTGACCTGCCCTGACAAGAATTCAATGGATTTTTCGATGTTTAGGTACGAGGTACGAAGGTCACTGGAGTGACTTTTTATTTCGGATTTAATTCGATTTTCTATAGCATTCAACCGATTGTCCTGTTTTTCAGTGAAGGCCTTAAACATATCTCGCATTTCCGACTGAAAAGATGTGAAAGCATCTCCTGGATTTTCGTCCAAAACACGTTTGTTACGTTTTGAGCGCGATGATTTAGTACCTTCAACTGTAGATTCCATGGGAACCGAGTCTGTATCTGAAGCTGATGGCGTATGAGTACGCGAAGTTGTAGGAGGCGGTGATCGTTCTAACCTACCTGCCATTGTTTGCGCGTTGCGATTTACACTCGCGGCACGAGTTGCAGAATGAGTCAACGTTGGTGCAATAGTCCGGTTTGAGGTAAACTGACCACAAGGTTTGTTACCGGTTCTTTCTTATTTATTTATTTCTTTCACTCCTTTTTTACTTGGTTGAATTTAAATTTATATATTTTTGGTCAGAGAGAGAACAAAATACGTCCGAACACTGTCACGACCGCACGGTCACTCCTCTCGATTCCAGGGGGGTTAGACTTACCTGTATGCAAAATTTCAGCCTGATCCGTTCAGTAGTTTTGGCGTGAAGAAGTAACAAACATCCATCCATCTATACATCCATCCATCCAAACTTTCGCATTTATAATAATAGTGTGATGTGAAGTGAAGGGCTTATTTAAATGATAGGTATGGCTTTAGTTTGTAAGAGGAGAGCTTAACCTCCCTTCCTTTTTGAAATAACGACCACTTACACTTTTTGCTGTCTGATATGCTCTTGAGCTTGTCCAGTCTTAAACAACTCCTTCCTAATGGGCCCAGAAAGTAACTTGATGTTCCTAATTAAATTCAGCGAACGACCGATATAAAATGTCGAGCCGTAAAGTAAATGGCAATATTACCAGGTAATGCTAGTGCTTATTCACTTTCCGAAAATAAAGTGGTGGAGCTATTAAACTGAATTATGATGACGCCCATCAGAAGGACGACACTGGGCAATAAACGCACCCGCGTAATGAACGTGTTAAACTCGTAAAATGCGCCATAAAAGTGCCGTTACGTACATGTTGGTAACTTTAAATTGTGATGTTCTCTACTGTCTACGTCTTCGAGAGAACCCAATCTTACTACCGACCAGATCTGCAATAATTAGTCATAAACAGGATACTCTTTGATTAAGTAGGTACTTACTACATACAGACATCAGCCCCAAGAAGTTCACTGCAAGACATGACCCTTGTAGTATCGAAATAAGTATAATGGAGGGAGGGATTTGCCATGATCACCCACCACGATTTGCAGCGTAGCACAATTCTGCGCAATCTTGGATTAGGTAGTAGGTTTATTTTGGTCGCCGCCCCGTTCCCGTTTCCCGGTCTAAGCCTTCACCATTTTGAAAACTTTACACTAAAGTAGACGCGCTCCCGGCATTGGTTTAAAATTTAAATCTTGTGGATCCTCGAATTTTTGTGTAATTAAACCTGTGTCGGTCAGTTTGGTCGTCTCTACAATGTAAAATATCATACAACAAAATACACTTCATCCCAATAAAATGGACTTACAAATTCCCATGCCCTCTCCACCCACATTTTGTCATAAAAGATTACCTATACAATTATGACATTAATTTTACGCCATTCACGGGTTCCCACGGTTGAATGGGGAGTCTTGGACTCCATGCTCTGTCATTCAGTGGCACACAAAAGGACCTGCATGGTACAATTGCGATTCTCACAATGTGTTTTAAGAGCATGAGAAGAGTTAATCTGTTCGGTAGAGAAGATTTCTCTCACACTTTTTTTATTGATATTTTGGGGAAACATTTAGGTGCAGGTGTTTTACCGAAAATCGAATTGTCACCTAGCTAGTTGTTCTTGCGTTTTTAACTGTTAAATTCATTGATATTCAGTTCATTTATTAAAAATCATAGGAACACACATCGGAACACTTGGTATAATGTCAAATTTTTATCAGTTTTATAACATAGGTAATAAAGCACAGGCTATTGAAAACAGAATAAGTAGACAAATACAATTGAAAACAAAATTATCAGCTGTATAGAGGATAAATTATGAACAGCGTCTTTGAGATGACATTATTAAACATAGGTCAAGCAACTATAGCTTTTTGCGTAGCTCTTTAATTGTATATACAAAAACTTGATAGAACCGTCACGTATTCAAAGGTCTTTTTTTATGAGCAGTGAGCAGTCTAAAAATAATGAAAGGTCCATTGCGTATTTTTTTGCACAGAATATAATGAGTACTGCGTGATAGTATAGGTACTATTGAAAGTTAGGAAATAATATTAATAACTTCTGCATTATTGAAATTATTCATTAATGAATCTTCTCCTCATCAGCGTATCTACATAATACGTAATACCCCCCTAAACAGGGGAGGGGGGTATTTCCTTTATTGAAACTGCTAGGATAAGTTGCTGGGATAAGTATACCTAAGTTAATCTAGGTACCTACTCACCTCACCTCAACAGCCTTTATTGGTCCACTGCTGGACGCAGGCCTCCCCCTGATAAGCGCCCTGTTGGCTTTTATCTAATGGGGATAATGCCCATAATCCCCACGCTGGGCATGCGGGTTGGGGATCGCAGTTCAGTGGTAGAATTGTTCTGCAGGGGGCGCTGCTGCCCGCTCCCGGTGGATATCCCTTAGTCGCCTTTTACGATACCCGCGGGAAGAGTTGGGGTGGTGCAAATTCTAAGCCGGCAGCACACAGCTATTTTGATACCTACTATGCATGCAGTATATACCTACCTCGAAATTCGAAATGCAGTAACTTAAACTTCCAAACTTGCAAGCTTAAAAAGGTTAATCATGATTATCTACTCAAAATAATCTTAAAAGCCACCGTAAGTAGCTAAATGTTCACAAGAGACCGTTTATCAGAGTGTTCGTATCTTAAACGTTACTAATTATTGCAATAGGCCGCTAATGAATATGATCGCGGTTCGTATTAGATAGTGCAATAATAATTAAAATTATAATTATTGGTATGTTCTTGGTGAGTACGTTTTATCGAGACGAGGTATAATTTTGCATTCGTAAGGGTAAATTTAGGGTTGCACATTTTGTATCGAGAAAGTATTCAAGCGACAAGTCCTCGTTAAGGGCGTATACAACCTCAAATTGCTTATTTTCAACTCCGTCGGACCTCCATATCTTCCAAACTACTGAATATTTAACTTTGAAATTTATATATGGTAAAGTTCAGGACTTATTCTATCGATCATATGTTTCGAAAACACGATGCCATAAAATTTTCTCGATAGTAAAAAATCGCAAAGTTACCTCTAATTTTTTACTAAAACCCTAATTTCTCAATAAATACAGATGATACGATCTTGAGATTAAGCATAGTAATTGAACTAAGTATAAAAAACATTTTATATGTTGCCTTTTTTTCAATTAACTATTCTAATGTTTGTGGGGAGCAAATAACTACTAAAAACTTGATTTTTGGGCTTACGCCGCTTTGCTCTGTCCCGCTCCTGTGAACGCGAAATCCTATGCCTATCCTCTTCACACAATAACGAGGTAGGGTACCGCCTTAAGTTTTGGACGTAGATTTTTGCAAAAGTTTTTAAGATAGACGATAGATAAGATAGACCTACGTACATTATCACATATTGTGGAGTAGATGTAACAAAGCTTAATTTTTCTTCATTAAGGTTTTTAAATTAGAGTTCTTTTCTTATTCATATCCGAGAGATTTAGTAGCAATCACATTGCATCATACTTTTCTGCATGTTATAGTAACGCAATTAAAGTCGTTCCTTCAGCAGAATTACGGAACCAATTGTATTCCCGTTTCTCGCAACCACATACCCTGCGCAAGCGCACCGCGCGCGCCGAACAGGCTTCGCCGCTCATGCCTAATTATTTTTAATCAAGGATTAATCGAATATCTGGTCAGCAGCCTTCACCACATGTCATACATTAATACCAGCAATAAGCTGTTAAAATCCCGCTGTTGCGAAACGAGCCTTCTTGTGTGGTCCTAATGGAACCGCGAGATTTTCCATATTTATTGACAGAACTCATTGCCACTATAAATATGCATTTATGCATTACAGATTTGCGAATTATACACGTTTGCTTTTAATTTTAATGCGGTACGCCGCGAATAACAGGCAAACGTCTGACGGCTATAAACATCACAAGTAAATGAGTCTTTAGGTCTACAAATTGAAAGGTTTTAGGTAAGGCTTTATAAATGCATATAAATAGGCGCCGATTACTGATGCGGATGCGTCCGCGCCACTAAATAGTACCTAATCTATCCTTCAACGTTCCAGGGGAAATATTTCATATTGATTATAACCTCTAACAATCTGCTGTGCGGCTGATCCGTAAATCTTCATTAGTCTAATTTATTAAGATGAGCTCGTTATCGTTAACGTAAGAACACGTGCAGGCTATAAACTGAAAGTCTGCATCACAATGCCCACTGTGGGTAGGTACCCACTAACAGAAAAGTGTAGCAACTTTATGAATATCAAAATGAAACTTATTAATTAGAGCAGATCATTATGTATAGAGTTGTTTTGCTACTCATTGGAAGAAGGAATTGTCGGCATGTCAACTGCACAGCATGTTCTTTTCGCTACGTTCAGATAAAAATGGTGCGAGATTGCATTTGGCAGTATTGTTATTGTTAGAGGTTATATTCAAACCTCTGTAAATTACAAATGATGTAGTCTGGCTTCCTCGATACAGGCTCAGCCTTGTGAAGACATCGACGAAAATGACTGTTGAAAGTCGCTCAGCAAATTATGTACAAAATTACCTACCCATAAAATATATCATGTGTTTTAGATCAAGTCCAGCGGTTCTTATTTGTATTATTTGCTGCAATAAATATTTTTTACTTCTACTATTATTTTGATATTTCGTTTTCGTTCTGTAGGTATTCCTTTCCTATTATTCAGAGGTATCTGGGGCTTCGAGATTTATGTAGAGATAGATTTATAATTCAAATTCACTGTAGAGGGCTTGCGATGTTGGTTCCTAGTTCCTACATCCTATGTGTTAGGCGGTATATACAAAAACAGCATGCCTCAACCGACTCCACCTCCGTTCGGTCCCAAACTGGTACAGACTCGTTTTGCAAGCAGAGGCTGGGCAACAACTATTCAGTTGTAGGTCAAAAATACCAAGTCTGCTCAGGACGGCTGTCGGCGATAGAATGAGTCCGGTAGCCGAGAGTTGCCTGGCTAATCGTGCGTCACCCACTGTGTTGCCAGCCTGATATACAATTTTACCCAGTTATGTTTGATGGTTATTATTTACCTAACAGCTCGGCCGTCCGACCGTCAACGAGTGCCTTCGTTGCTTATAAATATTAACATATAAGTAAACATTAATTTATTTTCCAAACAATCATTGATTTTTCAATTTGAACTTTATCTATCCTTGCGGACAAAATATATTTCATCAAAAAAAACAAAAGGTAACGAATAAAAGACCATATTCTTACAAACGTATGCCAAAGAGATTTAAATCAAAGAGCACGATCCAGCTAACAAAGCTTAGAATCCCTTTTGTTCACATTTAGGTACGGCAACCATTTATTTATTTATTAGATTCGAAATATTTCTAATAATATCTCTCTCTAATGAGCCCGTCAAATAATAACAATATATAATAATAACAAAAATAAGTCTTGGATTTAATTGTCTCACGATCGCTCGAACAGCTCTCTTCTGCATCCTAAACGCTCGCTCCCAGTCAGCAGCTCTGCCCCACAGCTCCACGCCATATTGAAGGAGCGAGTGAACGGATGCAAAGTAACAGCTTCTGGTCATCCCTTCTTCAAGAGTAGCCGATAAACGCCATAAAGCGAAGCAAGCCCTTCCCACTCTCTCGCAGAGTCTGTCGATGTGTAGCTCCCACGTTAGGCTTTGGTTGTTAAGTTCGTCACTGCATTCCTTCTCATTTCTTAGCTTTGGTTGCAAAGCTTATCACTTCATTTGCTTATAGTAAAACTATTAGTGAGAATTACTATTTTCATCAACTTATTGCTTTTCACTGAGCGAAACATGCCCACAATAAGTAGATCATCACTCAGGCTGTTAACTGCTTCTCGCTGGGCGGCATGCCCACAATTAACAATCTGTCATGCCATTTGGTTAATCTTACGCTAGAAATAACTCACGCGCAACATAACCCAATTGCTTTTTATTATTTATAATACCCAGACTGTTAATTGCTTTTCATTGGGCGGCACATCATTGTGCCTGGCATGCCCACAATTAACAACCCATCATGTAATATCATTTGGTTACCCTACGTTAAAATTATTTCACGCGTAAAATAACCAAATTGTTCCCTTTTTCACTGAGTCTATTAACTGCTTCTCGTTGGGCGGCACATCGTTGTGCATGCCCACAGTTAACAAGCTGTTAGTCAATTATATTAATTTCACCTGACTTAAAAATAACTTATCGTTTTTTTTTCACTCTGACTGTTAACTGAGACTCTTTGGGCGGCGCATCATTGTGCCCCGCATGTCCACAGTTAACAACCAGCGGACTAAGTTCGAATTAAACGTGGACAGCATTATTAAGTTTATTATCATGAAATGCATTGCATACCTGACTATTAAATTGTGTGTCAATAAGATGTCATTGTTATCTTCTGCTAAACTATTAGCAAAACGTTTACGTATAATATCCAATAGAATATCATGATCAGTGCAGCAATAATAATGATTTTCATTGTCAATGTACCTACAGCTACAACTTTCAACATCATTGTTTAAATTTACATTAACTACCCTATATTGGATTAGGGAGTTCAAATAGACCCAAAAATAGAATTCGATAGGCCTAAGTCTAGTAAATTGTTACTAAAATTATTTTTGTAAGACATTGCACGACTTCAAGTTATCTAAAAAAAAGGACTAGAAAGTCCCGTTCGACCTATTTGAAGATACTTTAGTATAAAAGCATAATTATTCACCGCCGCTCCATAACGACATATCAACCAATCGAGGATAGCCTAGTTTGCCTTCAATTTCCCTTCCCGCTCAAACACTGGTCAAGATTCCTTAAACCAACACAACTATCCAAAAAGCGCGATTTGGCTGCAGGTAGGAGAACCTTTACACAAGTAAATGAGAAAAGTCGTCGTCACTAGTAAATTAGAAAAATCGTCTTCTAGTATATTACATTTTATAGGTGTTGTAAACCTAGGTGTGTATTTTACCTTTAATTTTATTTATTTGAGTATGGTATTAACTCTGTTTATTTTTAATTGAACCTACTACAGTCCTAAATTCATTTGAAAAGTCGTAAGTAGTTTACTTTGGAAACTCAATTTATTTTATTATGCCAGCAGTAACTAATTCTCTGATCACGGTCACTGACGACCCGTGTTTCAATTGCGTCTGTTAGTAAATATAAATACCTTTTCTATTATCCTATTCGATCCTACTCGATTTTATTCGATTATGTTCGATTCCATTCGATTCCATTCTATTTTATTCTATTTTGTTTATTATGGACCTAAACAACTTACGAGTACTTATATCGTTTTCACCGTTTAAACTCTAATTAACACGTAGGGTGTAACAGTATAATAATATCGTACTAAATAATTTACCTACCGAAAACCTACTCGTACTCAAAGCATAATCAGGCATAAATATGTATGTAATTGATACTCTGCGTATTAACGCATTCGCTGCCCAGCTTCGGCGGTGCGACCCGCAGGGGCGCGCCCCGCCGCCGCCACTACACGAGGGTCGAGTCGAGAGGCTCGTCTGCGTCTCGGGCCATGAAAATGTTAGTTTAAAGACCTACGTGGGAATCTTCCCACAATATTTAGTTTAAGCGTTTGATTTAAGTATATTATTTATTGTTCATTTTATATCATCTACACTACATTATATATTTACACATTCACACACTGTTGACTTTTATGAAAAGTGTGGTTCTCCCGTTCATACTTGCTTAGCGTTCGTACTCTTACATCCTGTTCATACTCTCTACTCCTCTAATCCTACATGTTTACTTCACATTTCTTTTCGCTACCCTCAATGATTTCTATTCGATATTTTATTGCTTCATTTATATGCATTATTTACACGTAAGAAGTTTGCCACCTGAATGACAAAATGTTTGGTTAAGGTTGCATGTGAGTCGCGGGCATCAAAAGTGTTAGATTAAGGAGCTGCCATAAATTGTTTTTGTTTCAATTCTTAGTTTTTATTCCTTGTTCAAAAAAAATTAGTAGATTGCGAAGACTTATCTTAGGTTTTGCCTTCCAGTCGTCCATTGCAATAAATAATAGTTTGGATGATCAAAGAAATGACTTAAACCATAAAAAAAAAACACTAGAATTTGTGTTTTGTTTTTATAGGTAGGTACCTTCCTACGCTTTCTACGTAGTTTAAATCGGAATTCCTACAAAGGCTCATTATTATTTTACATATAAATTAAAGTACTTAATGCTTGTCATGCCTCAGGCCCCGAACAACCATCCGGAAATCGAACAAATACCTGCCGCGCCGCGGGAATCGAACCCGCATGTTCTCACAAAAGTCCTATTTTGGAAACCACCGCGAGCACGGCTTCGTGTCATGGTTTTATTAACAGAAAAATAGAAAGTGAATGATCTTTTGCCACCAAAAATACCTATAAATCTTGGAACTACTTATCGAGGTTTTGGTCATCTACAAATCTATAATTAGGTAGGTGAGCATTGTTTCAAGACTATGATCGAGTTTATTTAAATATTATATTTTCTCTAGCAAATATTTCATGAATACGCTGCAATCAAAGGTGCATTCGTGCATTGGTATGTAGGTAGGTAGGTCTAGAGAGAGATAGGTAGCTAGTTGTGTTCATGGGTTTGCAAACTGAGCATGGATATAATATGACGTTGGCATGGCACCTATCCGTTTAGACTACAAAGTTCTTAGCGTAAGTAGCCAAACGTTCGTTATTATCAAGTGAAGTAACAAATATTTTAAGTAAACTGCTTTGTTTGTGATTAGCATTTTCACCGACAACTCAACCTGAAACTCGTCGCTATCTTGATCGGTTCAAGTGCACTCTGATGCATACCTATGCAACATAGGTACTACGCACAGAAATATATCTAGATATGTTTCTGTGGTACTACGACTCGGAAACGGATCGTAAAACAAAAAAAAAATATTACAGCTCCATGATTTCATTTCATGCTTAACTTAGAATTAGTGCCTACGTAGATATATCAAATTTGTCCCTATTCCTTATTATGCTAGGTACCTACTGTAGTTATTCTGAGCGTAGATATTGCGTAGGTACCTGTAGAATGTATTCGTTCCGAAGGTTGGGTAATTTATAAGGTGGTCAGGTCACTAGCAGTAAATATCGAGGTCTTTATTCTATCCCATACCTACATAAAGCCATGAAATCTTCATCATCGTACACCTATCTACATCGGTTAGTACATAACGGAGCTAATCAAAATTTAATAAATGGGTTGGTATTCTTTGGTATCACGATTCGGTGAGGCCCACCAGATTTGGTTAGGGTAAAATCTAAATATTTTGTAGTCCATTGAAGAAGTGAGGCATGGCATGGATCAAAGCCTATCAACGGATTTTGACATAGGTACATAATATCTATATCTAGGTACTAATAAAGTACACCTTCAAATACATTCCGATTCGATTCACGAAGTTCACTATAGTGCCGATTACGACAACGGCTTCGAATGTGAGGCGCAACTAGCCTCTCGCTGCGACGTGCTGTTCTAGGTACGCCTGCTTTGGCGCTTCGATTCTTCCTACTATATCAACGGTTGCGTGAAGGATTTCGAGTAGAATTACACGAGTTACCTCGCTTCTCGTTGCATCGTCCATCGTTCGCTGGACGCTTCTCAGCACAGCCATCACGATCACATTACGTCAGCATCTATGGTACCTGGCTGGCTGTGTTCGTCGCGGCTCCGTCGATTGCTACGGCGCTTTGGCGCCTTATGGCGACGGTGTTCTCTGCTACGGTGGTGGTCACGCTAACTGCTTCCATCATTCGCTGTTAAAAATTATCAAGCATCAATGTTCTTCAAGGCATATTTCCATTTCATCTGACAAGTTAATGCGATCATGGATCACTGATAACCAGAATCCAAACAAAAGTTTATAAATTTCTCTTGGGGTTACAAAAAACACGTTGAAAAGGAAATCCAGCCAGTTAAATTGCTGAGCCCGCGTTCAAGCTATCATAGAGTAGGCGACTAGGCGGGTACCTATGTATCTTGGCCAAACGCGGCCACGATCACAGATTCGGTAGGTACCTACCTACTTACTTAACGGTGAACCCGCTACATGTTATCGAGCAATCGCTATTTAGTGTACTTTAACATATTGTCATTAGTATATTAATCAGAATTAACCAGGCACGTACCGGCGTTACCAGGGAGTACCCTGGCCAAATGCCTACACAAATACCGATCACTTGCAAATCATTCCGCCAACACTGTCAGGGAGTAGATACCCTGACCACGTGCTAACAAACAGGCTTTCAAACTAACCAAAAATGCAGGTAGGTATCTAGTAAAATCACTAAGTACGTGACGACATTACCAGGGACGGCATGCCCTGGCCGAATGCCTGCACAAACCCGCACTTCTAAATCAATCTGTTAACACTATCGGAGTTATGTACCCCGATTACGTGTTAACAAGTCAACCCTCAACACCTTGTGGGCAGGGTGATAACAAGATAAAGAGCAGTAATTACGAATAATTATAAGAAATCTTCACTTTACGTACCTTGCTATCGGAATCCCTCTTCTGAAGTTGTTAGGCGGTATATACAAAAACAGCATGCCTCAACCGACTCCACCTCCGTTCGGTCCCAAACTGGTACAGACTCGTTTTGCAAGCAGAGGCTGGGCAACAACTATTCAGTTGTAGGTCAAAAATACCAAGTCTGCTCAGGACGGCTGTCGGCGATAGAATGAGTCCGGTAGCCGAGAGTTGCCTGGCTAATCGTGCGTCACCCACTGTGTTGCCAGCCTGATATACAATTTTACCCAGTTATGTTTGATGGTTATTATTTACCTAACATATGCGATAGATAACGATGCCCATTTACTGCTGATCCATTTATCAATTTATCTATTTTTGTACCAATGTACTACCAATACCTACTACCAATAGGTATTCCCAAGTTCCTTGGTTATTTTCTGTCTTGTCTGTTATGGCCTTGATTTATAACATAGGCACCACATATTGTAACCCATGTATATTTAAATTGACATTTCCAAGTGTGCCTTGTCCTCCTACGGCGAATAAATGAGTATGAGTATACCTAATAGTCAAACATGCGAAGATAATGCCCAGCCGCGTTCACATCACAGTGGGTAGGTACCTTTTACGACATGAAAACGGCTCAAACAAATGACTACCTGATGTTATGGGTGCTTTCAGTATTTACTACACTTTTCTCAAAGTACCTACCTGTACTCGTTAAGGGTGTACAAACAGTATTCAAACATGCGAAGATAATGCCCAGCCGCGTTCACATCACAGTGGTTAGGTACTTTTTATGACTTGAAAACGGCTCAAACAAATGACCACCTGATGTTATGGGTGCTTTCAGTATTTACTACACTTTTCTCCAAGTACCTGTACTCGTTAAGGGTGTACAAACAGTATTCAAACATGCGAAGATAATGCCCAGCCGCGTTCACATCACAGTGGTTAGGTACTTTTTATGACTTGAAAACGGCTCAAACAAATGACCACCTGATGTTATGGGTGCTTTCAGTATTTACTACACTTTTCTCCAAGTACCTGTACTCGTTAAGGGTGTACAAACAGTATTCAAACATGCGAAGATAATGCCCAGCCGCGTTCACATCACAGTGGTTAGGTACTTTTTATGACTTGAAAACGGCTCAAACAAATGACCACCTGATGTTATGGGTGCTTTCAGTATTTATTACACTTTTCTCCAAGTACCTGTACTCGTTAAGGGTGTACAATTAACCGTTTACCGTGAGGCCGCGGCGATCCTCAGATGCTCGGTGCCCGGTCCTTGCGGCAATATTCAACTCTTTGTCGGCGCTCTGCCTTGTTGACATTTTGTGGAGTAAGGCGGTTTTGTGTCCGACTAAAGTGGCATGGATCCGGCTAATTTATTCTAAATAATCATGTTATCCACTTGAACGTCCAGCGCCGCGGTTGTCTAGGGCAACTTACGTCCGAGCGCCAGCGCGTTTATAACGCCGCTGGACTTCAACGATAAAAACATTTGCCAAAAAAAAAGTATTAGAGTAATTTTAAAACAATAAAAAACATAACTTACGTTAATGTTTAGAGAATAAACTTGATTAATCTACCCACGGAAATGGAAATTCCGTGAATCTACCTAACTACTCGGCGATAGTTTTTTCAAAATTTATATATTTTAGAGGAATAATAAGTATGATGTTCATATACCATTAAAACCAGTGATTTATCTAGAAAAAATACATGTATAACAATCATAGAAATATACAATAAAACAGAAGGATTTACGACATAAATAACGTAAACATACTTTCGTTCCGAGCTTAAAATCATTACACCTGTTTTCATTTTGTTGACAGACACAAAGTTTGTAAAAATGTCATTTGAGACATGGTTTAGTTCGTTCGGTCATTATTTCCGCTTCCGTTAAACCACAGACTAGGCACACAAGAGCCACAGGTAATAACTAAAATCATAAAAAAATCGGAGGTAGACGTCGTGTGGCCATTTTGTACCATGGACGTAAGTTGGGGTAAACGTTTGTGGTACTTATGTGCCACTGGACGTTCAAGTGGTTATTGTTGTTTTAAATCATTCATTATCTTATTATAATATAATATCTATAATATAAAAATGAATCATGAATGAAAAATGTGTTGGTAAGCGCATAACTCAACAACGCCTGGACCGATTTCGCTAATTCTTTCTTTGTTGTGTTTGTTATTGTCAGGAGAAGGTTCTTATGAAAGAAAAAATTAAGAAAGTTGGAAACATAAATTCCCACGGGGGCGAAGCCGCGGGGCGCAGCTAGTATATCTATATATATAAAAATGAAACCCGTTTTCCTTGGTCACGGCATCACGCGTGAACGGCTGGACCAATTTCGCTAATTCTTTTTTTGTTGTGTTTGTTATTGTCAGGAGAAGGTTCTTAAGAAAGAAAAAATTAATAAAGTTGGAAATATAAATTTCCACGGGGGCGAAGCTAGTGTAAAATAAAAAATATCTGTAATGTACTTATTTTATTACTTAAGTACCTATATCAGTCATCTAGTAGGTACCCATAACACAAGCTCTGCTTAGGCCAGGCTAAGCAGAGCTTGTGTTATAGTTACTATTTTTGCACAGCATCATTTAGCCCCAAGACTAGATGATGCTGTGGGGTTCTCCAGCATTATCATTATTATTATACACTCTTGTTCAAATCAAATCAAATCAAAACGTTTATTTGCAGCTAAGATATAAATTAAAAACCGTAACATAACTAATAAAAAATACAAAATGACAGTATAATATACTTATTACTATTAAACTTAGTTTTAGCTACAAAATGGTCCCAACTCAGCTTATGCAGGCGTTAATAACCTGCGCTGGTTTTCTGCTGGGGCCTATGGGACCGAGGAATTACAAATTAATTAATATTTATAAAAAAGCGGAAGTGTTGCAGCTACTTACAAAACAAAATAAATACTGACTGTTATTCATATCTGTTTCATAACATATTTTTTCAAAACTTGTTAGAGCGGGTATCCTGTGGTGGGGAGCAATGAAGACGCATATAATCAACCAAGTGTCTTTATTACTTAGTAATATCATATTTTGTTAGTTCGTTTCTATTTTTTGTTAGGAATAAAGCTTTAGTTAGTCTCTTGCACGAAAGAAATCTATCACCAATTGGGATTATTACGCTTTTTGTATTCCGTCCTTCCGTCTTTATAAAATGAGTCTTATAAAAAAAATAATGAAGCTGTTCCCTCAACATTTAACTTTCCGAACCCACTCTAGAAACTTTCCGAGAATTTAACTCTCTTAGGTATCTCCGGCTTCTGAATTTTTCTCTCGCAACCTTATGTGGGGCAAATCGTCATTCCGCGGTGCCTTTGATGCTTCATATTATTTAATTTTGATGTATGTACGCTTCTATAAATATTGTGGTAATTGGCCTATTTTTTACACTGCTGTCTCCTTCCAGCGGCGGGTTTCGTCGAGATTAAATAAGCTTTGTTTCGTGAATGTAGTCCTAGGTTTTTGCTTGCATAATAAATAAATTGAACATGCCTTTCAAGCTCCTCATTACCCTCGTTGCACTAAGGAGAGCCAGATAATCACCCTGCATATGCTTACAACCTACCAAGAGTGGAACAGTTTTTTCACTAACAACCATACCTTTGTCTTTCTAAAGCCTAATTTATTTTCATCCCTACAATCTTTAGTAACTACTAGCTGCATTCTTACTACCCGTTGTCCTATTACCCGTTTTCCCGCAGGAATGAAGCATTTTCCCGCGGTAAAAAGTAGCCTATGTTCATCAGGAATAATGTGAGATTCTAATGGTAAACTAATTTTTCAAATGGGTCCTGTAGTTTCGGAGCCTATTCAATACAAACAAACAATCAAATCTTTCCTCTTTATAATATTACTAGCTGACTCGGCGAACTTCGTACCGCTCTCACCTTTTAAACCTTTCCTGAATAAGCTATCCTATCAAGTTGGATCATACAGCACACGGCGTGCAAAGGGCATTGGGTAAAAGTGGCGTTGTTTTTGATGGTCCGCGGCCAGTTAAAAAACTATTGCCATTAATTAGTACTCTCAAAAATGAGCAACTTTCATTACCACAGCCACTATCTAAAATATATCGGAAGCGAGATATCGAATGGCAAAAATCATAAAATGATCGTCTAAATAAACAAATAGCAAGACTTCCCTACAGTTTTTAGTAACCATTGCATTTCATAGAAGTAGTAGAATGAAATTAAACATAACGAGCTCGATTGTAAACCGGCCCGGAGCTCGGTTCAGTTATGCTAACCAATCACAGCGCACTATTCGTTTACCTGCGTGACGCTATCGCTCAACTAGCATTATATAGGAGCGGGTTCGTATTGCGGTGAGCGAAGCGAACCGCAATGCGACTATTGGGGAATTGCACGGCGAGCGAAGCGAGCCGTGCTGTGACCCCCGCGTGCCCCCCCCGGAACCCCCTTCCCCATCCAAAAATCTGATATGGGTATCGTTTTCGACTAACATGGGGGTGAGGATTACTTGCTGTGTGACATCACACAGCAAGTAATCTAACATCGCAAACTTCCAGCGGGCATGCGATTTATTTTCCATGTCAATTAATGTTAAAAAGACTGTTGTCTTGGCTCAGGGCAGTCCAGATCTTCCTTTAATTTCACTGGACGGCACACCTTTAGAGGTCGTAAACAGTTTCTGTTACCTGGGCTCAACGGTGACCAACAACTTGTCACTGGACGCGGAAATAGATCTTCGCATCGGTAAAGCCTCGTCAATGTTCGGTAGACTACGTACAAGGGTATGGGATAACAAACACCTGTCCATAAGGACAAAGATACTTGTTTATCAAGCTTGCGTCCTTAGCATACTTTTGTACGGCGCCGAAACTTGGACCTCTTATGCCAAGCAGGAACGCCGGCTCAACTCTTTCCACATGAGATGCCTTCGGAGTATCTTTCACATCACCTGGGAGGATAAAGTGACCAACGAAAGGGTCCTCGAGATCGCCCAATTGCCCAGTTTTACCGGCACACTTAAGCAGAGACGCCTGCGATGGCTAGGGCATATACACCGCATGGATGAGTCCCGCCTTCCAAGACAAGTTTTGCTGAGCGAAATTGCGAATGCTAAACGAGGCGTTGGGAGACCCATGCTTCGATACAAAGATTGCGCAAAGAGAGACATGGCAGCACTTCATATTAAACCATCAGACTGGACAGCTCTTGCGGAGAACAGACCAGAGTGGCGAAAAAGCCTACGCGAAGGTCTCGAACACCATGACCGAAACTGGTTTGTTTCTCTTGCTGATAAAAGAGCAAGACGGCATGCAAAAATCTTAGACCCAGCGTGCACCACGACGTACACCTGCACAATTTGCCATCGCTCGGTGCATTCGCGCATCGGGCTTCATAGCCACACAAAGAAATGTAAATCCAACCAGACCACGGACATTACCTAAATCGTCTATAAAGACGGAACAAGGCCAATGATGACATCACACCTACTTATATGGGTATCGTTTTCGACTAACTCGACTGTGTAGATTACGAAACAGATGTCCATTTCAAAATAGCTATATGACCATAAACACCTACATTTATATAGTAGTACTTATTAGAAATAAAATATTATTGATGGGATTCATGTTTTTTATTCATAACTTACTCGTTCCATACGTAAAATAATAGTATTTTTGAAATTAAAGTGCATTTTATCACTAACTTAGATGATATTGTTCTCAACTTCAAAGTCGAATATTTCGACTCCGATATAAGTTACGGCGTATTTTGTTTTTTTTAATGAATATACAGGTGTAGTACTTAAATTCAACACAAATTCCATCAGTGGCCGCATAAAAAAAAAACAACGCCACGACTCCATACAAACTTACCCAATGCCCTTTAATTAAAAATCGGTTTAGTAGTTTAGGAGTCCATCGCGGACAAACAACGTGACACGTGATTTATACTTATATATTAAGATAAGATAGTATATTATAGTATAGATAATACTTCATTGCCTACAATACAGATTCCGTTGGGCCCATCGCACCCCTTTATAAAATACCAAACCTAGGTGTACCAAATTTATGCATTTCTTAACCCAACCTCCATCTGTATATTACAGATATAAATATCACAGACGCTATTGAATGGTTCTCGGTGCTCGTTAAATTTTTTCGTCGAAGCTCTAGTTTTTGTGAGATAAAACCTGAAATGTAGTATTTCTAGGACCGCCTCTTTTCCCCTGACCTCAAAAATGACTTGCCATTGGTTACCTGTCTTTATTGTTCGTATTGTAATTATAATTACAGTTTTTTTGCGGCGATGGTAACTAATGAGTTGGTTGATTGACACGACTGCATATTGATAGGCACGTTGTTAACTTATAAGCATCTTAAAGATCGATTTCATTGCCTTGTCTTTAATCTATTTTTTTCTTCATGTTTTACGTTTACTTTTACCTTTTTGGGAAGCGTCGTAGGTTGGTTGGTTTCTGTATTTTATTATTAAAGTCTATGGCACCGTTTAGTATTTAGTAAATCTAAGGGATTTAATGGATTCTTTTAAAATCAATGGTTTTTATTTCCTGCTGAGTTTCACACTCAGGAAATACAAACACACTTCGAAAAATCATTTTGTTTGTCTAAAGTTTGCAATAATAAACCAAAATAAATAAAACCTTACTCATTAACGGCAATCGGTGCACCCATGCGATGAACAGACAACGGCCAAAATTATAGATGACCATTGCACTCTCTTTGCAGACGACATATCAATAGTAATACCTAGCAAAAATAGCTCTAACCTCTATGAACATCTTGATACGACTCTCCTAAAGATAGTGAACTGGCTTGATGAACATAATCTCCAACTTAACTTCCAAAAAACTAAACTCATTCAATTTCACCCCTACCAAAAAAAACCACTAACGATTAATTACTCTTTTCAAAATACACAAATAGAATCTATCAATACTTACCCTCTTCTAGGAATAAATATTGATTCAAACATAAATTGGAAAACTCATATCAATAAAATAGCTACAAAACTTTCTAGATTTACTTATGGCCTTTTTGAATTAAAAAAATCTACTGACTCAAAAACAGCTAAGTGTGCTTATTTTGCTTATGCCCACGCCTGGATCCAATATGGCATAATTCTATGGGGAAATAGCACCGACGCACTGAAACTCTTCGTCCTTCAAAAAAGATGTCTAAGAATAATACTAAACCTCGATGCAATGGAAAGCTGCAAACCTCACTTTATCAACGAAAACATTCTAACGCTCACCGGTATATATATTTTAGAAATAAGCATATTTGTTAGGAAAAACATGAACTTCTTTCAAGAATACTCTCGCCCTCAAAATCTTCGCCCCCAAAGTAAATTAGCCGTCCCTTTTTCTAAACTTCAGATTTTTCATTCCGGAACACATGCTATGGCAATTAGGATTTACAACAATATTCCTCAAAATATAAAAAATGAAAGTGACCTTTTCAAATTCAAAAAGGCACTAAAAACATTCCTAATTAAAAAAAGCTTCTATGCCCTGCAGGACTTCTTTTGTGAATAATTTTACGTTGTGTTAGGCTCGTTGTATTTTAATAATGTTAGAATTAAGTTACTTATTATCTATGTAAAAGTAAAAATATTTATTTTTGCTCACAAGAGCCAAAAATAAGATATGTATATTTTGCAGTGCCCCACCCGGGCTCATGTTGGTAGCTGTAATTTATTTTTAAGATCTTTGTACAATATGAAAGCAATAAAATACTTGAAACTTGAAACTTGAAACGGTACTCTGCCCATACATCTGCTCCATTTATTAATACACTGCAATAAAACATTTGAAACACGTTCTTGCGAATCAATACTTGCGTTCCGTAATGAATTATTTATATATTTTACTGTCGCATTATCGCTTGGATCTCGGTCTCTCAGCGGATGCCGCGTATTCTTGAAATAATAATCAGAACATAATTTTATTTTTGACAAATAGCTTGGCTCGGTGGGTAGGTTTTTGCGCGACCGGGTGCGGCCTGACAAGGATTCCGGTCTGACTCTTGCTTGAATAAACATAAGAGGATCGGTATCCCGATCTTGTAATTGTTCTGCCGGCATGCAAGTGCTTGACGTTGTAATGCTGGCTAATTATCGATGGTAAACGTTTAATATGCATACGAAAGGGGCAAAAAAATCATCCATGGATATGATATGACAAAAGTAAAAATAAACACTGAGGTGTATCTATTATCTAAGAAGGAAAAAGCAAATGAAAAGACTTATAAAACGATCAGTTGTTATTACGGCATATACATTTTTTATAAGAGGGGTCAGTTTATTTGACGTACATATGAAACGAGACCGAGAAGTGATCGTGACCCTTCAGGATAATTTGCTAATGGTATTACATTTTGAACCAGCAAACTTGCGCTATGATCACGGAGTAACTGTCACATTATAAGTGCTTAAAACAAATATTGTTTCTAATATTTCAATAAATAAAGCTTCAAGGCAAAATCGGCTTATCTTCAATGGCCATGGCCAATGTAAGTCAAAGTCAGTCTTGAAGAGTCAACACTGATGCCGCAAGAATCCTCACAAAAAGCACATCCTGTGCAAGCGTCTCGTTGCTCATTCCTTTATTTATCGCTTTCCCTTGTAATTTCGAAACGTATAAATTCATGAGATTTTCATAAAACATGAAACAAATCAATTTGCCGTCAATGGTACTGCGGCAGAAGAGATTATAGCGATGATGGTATTGCGGTGGAGCTTTGAGTTAAGAGTGAGAGCTGTTTTCATGCAAAAGCTTCTTACATAAACATTGTAACTGGGCATGTAACGAAGGGATGACACTCACAAGTGACAACACAGACGTTGAAGATTTGGGAGTTTGTTGAAGAGTACAACAAATGTATTGTATAGTTATTGTAGAAGTAGCCCTATCCTTTAAAAAAGTAAGTAAAAGAGACCGCATTAGAAATGGAAAAGTGGAGGAAATTGCAGTACTGCACCGACAAGAGCTAGGCTCTTTAATTTATAATAATAATAATAATCCTTTTAAAGTTCTCCCGTTAAAAGAAGCGATATTTTAGAAAACCTATCCTACGATGAAAGATTGTGAAGATGTGTTTTTCATGACCAACATCAAAAACAGCAAAAAAATTCGCAGACCCAGTTCAGGATCTGAAATAACAAACTGTCTTCTTTCAGCGGGCCGAAGGATTGGATCCATGAAGTTTGTATGATAACAGCATCAACTTTAAGTGGTCGTTGAATGCATATTGAAATGAAGCTATAGCGTAGCGGCGCTATGGACAGTTATTAATGTTGTGGTCGATGGATGTGCGTAGGCTCGTTACACTGTAGATGTAGAAAGTTACGCCCATGCTGGGGCACCTGCCCTCTCGACAAAGGGTTTGTAGGTATATGAAACTTACCAAAACTACAAAAATCAGCGTATAGGCAACGCTGATTTTTGCCTCGGAAGTGGTGGTTGGATAGCTTTCAGATTTCTTAAATCAAGGCAAATTTTTGATATCTCTATACCTAACGGTCCAAATCATAGATATCAAGACAGCTAAACTCTTGTTCTTCTGGCGTTCTCGGTTAGATTTTTGAGGTCTTTCCAACTCGTATTGGCTATGTATCTGCATTTGGCAAACTTTTTCATTCAAATTATATCAAAATTCAGCTAGCATTAACCAAAACTCGCGGCAAGATTAGAGACAGATTAAATAGTTCTTAGAAACGGCCTAGGTACTGGCGGCCGCTTATAATTTTCTATTTTATTGTAGGTATAAGGTTTGCGCTTTACTCTTTCGCTTTTGAAATTGAGTGTTTATTTCCTTCAATCTACGGGGAGTAAGTAAGGTCCAAGCGGGCGGTACCACGACAATGTATAAATCATTGTCATATCACTCTAGAGGCGCTGCCAGTAACGATTGCGCTCATTTGGTCACTCTAAATGGTCTTGTATGAGAAACCTGAACGGGTTCTCTGATGGATTGTACCACTCGATTTGTATCAGTGATGCTAGGTAAAATGCATTTGTCTGTTAGCAAATGAGTAAGGAAAATGATTGTGCAAAGTGATGACGTTCTAACGCTAAGAATTTTAATGCTTGAAGTTGTGAAGTTTACTCTACCATGTTGTTTTATAGGACACCACCTTGGTTTCTTCAATACAAGAGTGAATAAATGTCTTCTAGACCTTTGTGATACACCGCTGGCCTCATCGTCACTTTCCATCAGGTGTGATTGTGGTCAAACGAAGGTAATAAAGAATGCTAATCAGTAGATTCAGTATTAACAGACCGAAGTAGGTTCCAAAGTTCTCTCAATTAGTTTTCGAATGAAAAACCAAACATTGATCGGCAGCACGGGATTTAATCGCTTAACCGGATAGGCTTCTGATATAAAGTCCATAACTATTAAATATTCGCAAAAAAGGCACCGTCCCTCAAGACAGGGCTTAAACAGTTAAGAGAATACATTTATTGTTCTCATTTTAATACAGTCGTATGTTTAAACGAGCTGAAATTGGAGCCTCCATCCTTACGGCCGGGGCTTGACTTAATGAGAGCTTATTGTCAATCGGCTGTCGATGGCTGTGCCGGCGGCATGCAAACCAGTCATCCATTATGTAGACATGCCTTTATTTAAGCTTTCATTTCAACGTGTAATTATAGTTTGTATGGCAGTTATTAGCAAGAAATTGTTGGGATATGTGGCAATAAGGTAGAGTAGATGTGCTATTTAGAAACTCAAATTATTTGAAAATACAAAACGCAGGTACCCACTGCCTTGCGAGTTTAATAAGGGTTCCCATTATTAGGGAGAAACTTGGCAGTAAACCATAGTCTGCTTTCTGCTGCATAGATATTTCGCTCAAAAATTAATCATACCCGATGAAAACACACCGAATTCATTCCGGCCAACAATTTGGAATGATAAATTGTTTTTATCAAAACTTGCTATGCAACGAATGGCTGCACCAAAGCCGCACAATGCCAGCCAAGTATTTTAATTAATACCACACCCGACATATGAATTTTATGTACATTTAAGCGATAAAATTTTCTTTAGCTGCCGCCGTCCTCAGATAAAATATTTTGGCTCGCTTAACCTACGCGTAGAATTGGACGCCACATTTTGACATGATAATGACCAATAATAAATTAATACGCCAATCAAGTAGGTGATTATGCTCGTGCTGATAATTTAAAATTTCAATACTTTTAATAAATTCATCCATCAATACTTAACAAGGCCGGGTCAGGTTTGGACGGTGCATTAAGTAGGAGCACCGGTTGACTGCGGAAACAAAAAAATCTCATTGACTTGCAACTCGTTTCGTTGCCGATTAATTTGGCAAAAACTGAAGCGTCATCAATATGTGCCTGGGTTGAACTGCTTGAGAAATATTGGCGCTGTAGAGTCATGGAGTTGGTGGTATTTTCTTGTAATTAATCGACAGATAGCTACTACAAGATTTTTTATTTTATTTCTTATTTTTTCGGGTTAGGGTACATTTCGTCGCGAAAAAACTCTACTTTGGGGTAAGGGTAAAACTCGTCCGAATCAAAAGTCTCATGGTTTTTGATTCGGACGGGTTGTACCCGTACCCCAAATTGAAGTGGACGTATTTTTTCTCAGACCAGATGTACTCTAACCCGTTTTTCCTGCAGCCAGGTATATGAAGATTTCTGCATGCTACTTTTAAACTAGACCAGCCATTGCTACAACCAACCATACTAATCATGTTGTTGGTATGGCATATACCTATCCGTCTCACCAATAGGCCTGACAAGAAAGTCCTATTGCCTGCTAGAAGCGTTTAATAAAGCCTTTTTAAGGTACTATATCACCCATTGTCTCCCATCCTCAAAGACAGGAAGCTCGCGCGTGCTGCCTCGAATATTCCATCATGGCGGCTTTCGCTGAAGCTATACTTATCGATAAATTAATGCTCACATTCGAATGCCACCACCCATACTAATGATGACACGCGGCGCATCACTTTTTGCCCATTGTCGATGCCATCCAGCCTTCCATTGATGCCTACTGAGCAAACCGGTCAGCACTCTGTCTCTGTAAGATAAACTAACTGCGTCCATAGATACTGTACTGTTCGCAGTTTTTGACGTGACAACGTGTTATAATTCGATAGAGCCGGCTGCACGCACGAAAAAACATGACGTCATGCGGCGTTACCTCATGCGGCGTTACCTCGCTCTGAGACGTTGTCACGTTCAACTATCGTCAGTAAACCGACTTTACAGACAACCAATTTTTTACTTTTTTATCGCTTATTGGTCGTTACGTCAAATTCAATGTTACCTTACGGCTAAGCGAGCGTCAGAGAATGTTAAAGGAAAAACCTAATAAAATTTTAAAAATATCCATTTTTTTTTGAAAATCCTGATATATATAAACCAACTGTGAAAAGTGGCTAATAACCTGTATTTACTGTAGAAACCTAACTGTTCTAAAGGTTGGTTCCTTGAAATCATCGATGCTTGCAATGGAAATTATCTACCTATCTCATCGTTTTGGTTAGGTTTAAAGATATAATTTATTCTCAAAAAGACACTGCCACATGAGAATAGTAATTTAGCTGATAGCTGTATTCAAGACCATTCCAAAGATATGAGATTCTTATGTAGTTTCATACAAAACCATGAAGTAATATTGATTTTTGTAGCGCGCAGTAACTTCGCCAGCAAGTGCTGGCGGGTGCTTGCCGGTTGTGTAAAAAATTGCAAAATGGCGGCGCCTGCTCAGCAGGCGCCGCCGGCGGCGCAGGCGGATAATTGAAAAGATAGGTAATTACAAAAAAGTTAAAAAGGGATACACATTACCAATAATTTATATTACTACACTTGCTAGAATTTTACAATCTTATAAAATTGGCCAATTTTCAACAAAACTAGCAAGTTCAGATTTAAAGGTATGAAACGAGCTTACATTTTTCAAAGTTTCGGGTAGTTTATTATAAAGCTGTAGGTACTCCTTCAAAAGTTTTTTTTTTTTGCCGTGGTTTGTTCTGACCTTGGGCAAAACAGGATACTTAACTAGCTCGGCGAGTGCTACGTTTTGTCGCTTGCTTTGATTTTAAAAACGATACGTTAGTATGAAAGGAGTTTTAGGTGATTTTACGGATTAGAATGCATGAATTACAGATCTACAATTGATTAATAGTCACTAGATTTGTTTCTTAGATCTCCCGAGGTTTGTCTCCACCACTAGGCTAACCACAACCAATGTGTCTACTTTGACACAGACTATTAAAGACAAAATTATGACCATACCACAAACTTGTCTTTGTCTCCTAATTAGCCAGCTTTTTTTACGATCACGACATTGTAACAAGATTGCTTTTGGATGATTATTGTCACTGAATAATGATATTCCGAGTGGGCAGAGACGCGCATGTACGGCAGTTTGGGCGTCTCATTAAGTCACGTTATCATCGGAGGCCGTCTTTAATGTCAATTTACCAAGAGCGTGGCACACGGCCTGCACGCTTTCGGCTTAATGCCCTGATCATCAGCACAGGATTGTCATTATGCTTACTTATTTCGCATAATGCAGGCTAAAATATTAACGACCTAAAAATAAAGGAAGGTTTTGAAAGGATGTTATAGAGTAGTGAGTATAACTCCGTACGTATTGTACCTACCTAAGTAAATTTATATTGTTCTAAACTACACAAATGGTATAAATATGTTCATAAAAGATCTCTTAATTTTGTATAAAATACAAAATACTTAATTTAGTGCTTATCTTAGATCTTAGATTAAGATATATTGCCATACCCTTCTAGATTAAGATATATGTATTGCCATACCCTACCTGACAGGGTACATTAATGCTTACTGTACTGTATGTAATATTTTTGTTTCGCAATAAAAATACTGAATACAAAAGACATAAACGCGCTCGCTCTGTTCCGATATTATGTTTAGCACAATATTGTGTCTTAAAATATGCCCTATTATTGGATATATCTAACTCACAGATTAGTTTGCTTCACTATAAAACTATGGACTGCCCATGTTATGGGGTTATTAAGTTGATTTTTGTATCTGTCCAACGAATTAAGGTACTTAGAGTTTAAATGTTTTAGGCCTAGCTAATTACTAAGGTTCACTTAGTAAATATAAAAAGTGAATTTGAGTTACTAAAGTTCACTAAGTAAATACAATAAGTGAACTTTAGTAGCTAAACTTTACTCAGTAAATATAAAAAGTGAACTTATACCTTATACTAGCAGTAGGAACCATGTAATAAGCAATTCCCAATTCGTCAGTTAATGATGTTGCCTCTACTTATCGCACCTCCAGAATAGAAGTGACTCATCTCAAAAAACATGTTTTTTGGGAAATGCGGTAAAATGATTTCACTTTTGCGTTATTTTTACGTATTTGTATCATGGCACAATCAAATTACGAAATTTCCATATTTTTTACAAATCTTAGGATAAATTGGTATTTTATCTATATTTTGAACTTATTACTGACTGAAAATTTATTTAAATTATATAAGTAATTACCATTTCAAAAAAACCTTCCGAAATTGAGTCAGTTTTGTACTGAAACTAAATCAATACTAATGACTTATTTGAAAATAGGTCTCTTTAATTCGGAACGCTTGGCAATATATTTGGTTTAAAATAAACTTTTGCATTTTAGTACGATGGGATTAATATATTTATTAGAAAAACACCATAATTAAGAAAGTTAACTTCAATTACTTTCTAATAAAACCTTATCAAAAATCGGTAACCAACAGTACAACATTATTGAACATTTTGTTTACCATTAATAACAGTCTTGAACAATGAACCCATTATAATTAAAGCAAATCTAAGAAAACAACATACAAATTCTCGGTGTACCTAGTCATCAGTCATAATTATGACAATGGTATCGATTCTGATGTACATTTTCCTTAGCTAAACTTTTTTGACACTCTTAAAACTATTGCTTATCTTATTGATTGTAGTACGAAAAACAGCTATCATTTTAGCACACATCACTTCAGAATCGATACTATGAAATGATTTGAAGACCCGTATTATGAAAGCTTACTCCGCCATAGATTTATGTTTGAGTGACGTTTATTCCTTAGAAAAGCGTTATTTAGGCAAAGGTCGGTGACTGGGAAAGCTTTTATAACACGGGCCTAAGACAACAATGAAATAATCGAAATAGAATGATAACAAACTTAAAAAAACCTCCTAAAAATAATCAAACAAAAAACAGTCTCTTAGCAAATGTAGTCTTCTCTTACCTTAATAAATTATCAGTAACTTGATCACTAAATTAACATCACAATGGAAAAACAGGAACTTTAAAGAGGTATTCAATATAGGTAGACTTAATCTTAATATTCTTATAATCTCACTTAAATATCACAGTCCGCGTCAGAATATCAACATTTTTTATAATAACATCTTTTATCATAAGGTTTTTTGTTATTATAGTGCATAACCCCACACTAAGGGTAATTTCTAAGAAATCAAATAATATCGCAAAAATTTTCGACTTCGACGGGACTTTTATCATTATAGCAACATATTTTATCATAATAACAATACTATAATTTTATATTAATTCTTACAACCAATCAACTTCTAAAGAGAGTTGTAAAAGTTTGCGTAGTAAGTAGGTATGTATGAGATTTTTCATTTCTCATACTCGGAAAGTAGTGTTGTTTTGATCTGATTATTGGATGGAAAATGCTGCTTTCCTTTCATAGGGAGGGAAAAACTCATACAAATTCATTCCGACCCTCGGGCCGGAATGAACTTTAAAAATCAAAATCAAAAATCAAAAAATAGAACTGCCGTCAGCTGTGAAGAGTTCTATGTAAAAAAAACTAATATAAAAAATATCATGACTTTCTAAACAGCCAGTGTGAATTTAGCGTAAACTTCTTTGAGCGGAATAAACCGCGAGTGCCGCGACAATCACGCGGCGAGCGGCGAGTTCCATATTTAAAATTTAAAAAGTCAACAAAAATTGGTGGGATACTAAAATCTGTTATGTATGTATCTGTGACGGACTTTTGTGCTAAGATTTGAATTGAATATTAAAAATGAGTTCAAGCTAAATATTGACACCAGATTCCATTACAGACGAGGCAAATTGTGTCATAGGAAATCTTTTATTTTCCTCATATTCTAAATGAAAAGTAGAGTGTTTGCCACGGGTAAAAGAATCAATTCCTACTGACGAGTGTGTGTGAGAGACGAATTACGAGGTAGTTAGACGCCCGAGCGCAGCGAGGGCGTCTAACTACCTCGGGAATTGGTTCTTTTCAACCCTAGGCTAACAATCTACTATTTCCTGACTAGATCTTTGAGGTCATTTTTCTTATTTATTTTCAATCCTAATTTTTCGGGATACAATCTCTCCGTTCTTATCTGCAGCGTTTGTCATTTCTTTCTTTTATTTGTCGTATCAATTGTCCCATATTCCTTGTCTGAATAGGAAGTTGTGTACGTTATTTTGAAGAATTCGGGTGCAGTCCACAATATGTTTTTCCGGTGAGTTTTCTATAAAAGATGGACTAGAAGGTTTCTCGTCATTGTCACAATTATCCTGTGAAAATAATAATTTAAAGCATTGCGTAAATAAATGTTAAGGAAACCGAGTAATAAAAATGAAGTACACGTACCTAATAGGTTCGCAAGATTAAGTATTCATACCTTGATTTGAACATCATCACGTAGAACTACTGGTCGGGTCTTCAGAATTTTTCTTCGGAACTTTTTCCGGTGAGTTTTCTATTATAGATGGACTAGAAGGTTGCTCATCTTTGTTAATTTTTTCTGTAAAAAGAATAAAGTAAATCATTGTGTACTTAAATATAACTAAATGAAACTATGAGTATGTATTCAGATAGACGACTTCCATGGCGCAGCGGGCGATGGTCCGCCTGCGACCGAGGAAGTTGCGGGTTCGATTCCTGCCTCGGAACAAATTTGTGTGATCTGCAGAAATTTGTTCCGTTGGTCTGGGTGTTTTCTTTGTATAATAAAAAATATCTATCTATGTAGTGTATTGTAAGTATATCAGTTATCTAGTATCCATAACACAAGCTCTGCTTAGCTTGGGGCTAGATAATGCTGTGTGAATTGTCCAGCATTATTTATTTATTTTTAATTACGTATCGAATAAGTTCAAGTTTCTAATAAGTCAATAAAATTAAGAAATCATACCTTAATCTGAATATCATCAAGTGGCTCTTCAGAAGTTATCTACAAGAAAATAATAAAAATGTTAGTACAAATAATAAAATGGGACTATTATTTCACTCAATAAAAGAATAGGTGATAAAGAACCTACCTAAGTAGGTATACTTACATTTTTCTGTCGACTGGTATCCACCATGTTCAGTATTAACTGAGCTCTTTTACTCATAGTGATTGTGACCTAAACCGAAAATAATTATAAATTTGAATCAAAAACAGCAACATACCAGAAAAAAAACTGGGAAAGATTTGACAAGTTAATAATAAATAGACAAAACCACAAATAAGACAACAAAGTCACTCTATATTTAAAAACAAAACTGACCTTAACTTTAAACGGTCATTAAAATAAGCAAAATTATAGTTATAAACATGATGTAATTAGATTTAAGTTACATAAATTAACTAAGCTTATTGTAATAAAATGACACAAAACAACAAAGAGGTCACTTTATCACTCAAAATTTACAACAATCTTACCTGATATGCGTACTCAAGTGTTGAATTTGGCTTTAGGTCGTTCCAATACTAAACGCGCGACGACTTACTCCAATCTTGGCTGACGCAATTCTGAACACGATCACTATTCCGCGGGGGAGGGAAGAGAAACCGCCAGAATGAAAGAGACGCACATATTATGTTTTGCGCATTCTAACCAACAAGTGGCACTTTTTGAATCACTAGCCGATGCAGTTTTTTTTTCTGAGTCTTTCTACATATTTAACTCATTTTCCCTATTTTTTGAGATGAGTCACTTTTATTCTGGAGGTGCGTTATGTGCACAGGTTGTAATGTCGGTTACACATCTATGTAATGGCAAAGTAAATTTTCATAATCTCGTGTCTTACCTACTTACCTATATTGCGTTTTCTCATCTATCCTAGCGTTTATTACGGACTTGAGAAATAACAGGCTGAGTACTTACGTGCGGTGGCGTCAATGACAAAATTGTCGAATATTGTCAATTTTATAAACTCGTAGGTATACGCCTCTTGTATAAGTACATCAACATTATCCGCAACCCGACTTCACCCATTGCTGGGCATAGCATAGGCCTCCAAACTTTTTTGCCACTCCACACGGTCCTGTGCCTATCTCATCCAGGTTCGCCCCGCGGTGTTAGTTATAATCGTCCGCCTATCTCGCAAAAGGTCGGTAGGTAGGTCTTAGGTATACATACCTACACCTAAACTGTGTATTAGTGCTTCCGCTAGTTGCAGGTAATATTTGTGTAAATCTCTGATAATGTTAGGTAGACATAGTATAAATATAATAATGTTTATTGAAGGATAACTTCATGCCAAATGTTTGGCAACACGCTGTAACTGTCGACACTAGACAAACCTTATATGGTTTAAAGTGTCGTAGAAATAAGAATAGAATAAGTTTTTGATTAAAGCAATACGATACAAAACATACCTGCCATATATACATTGTTATCTTCAGCTCGAATAGGTACGCTTTTAGAGGATCGGCCCTGTTCACTGATTTAGCCGTTGACTTACGTACCTGACGAACCTGACCTGTATTTCAAAAAGCTTGGAAATTACCTACTGGCGCTCTTGTAAAAGAATGCTGGTAGTACGTTGCAAGAAGGTTGGTAAGGAAGCCAACGTTACCTACAACAGCAGCTAACAAGCGCAGCGACCTCCTGCACAGGGGCTCCATTTAATTGATAATTCCCCGAGAATAACGGCTTGTATCTAATTGAATACAGCGGTAGCCCAACTCGAATTATTTCAATAAGAAAGGGCAGACGGCGGCGCCGCAGCAAATTGCCCTTGCTCATGCCGTTTTCCTTTTGTACTTGCTACTTCCAACGCGGCCGTACGCCTATTGGCCGGTTTTAATGAGCTCCGATCAATGGGCGTAATTATTTCTTGTCATTCTTTGTTGGAGACGCGAGCGCACTGTCGTCTCTTAAGGCTTGCATAAGGCATGCTCGGCCTGCATAGCCATTCAGACAAGCAAGTTTTTGCAAGCGTTTTTGGCGAATATCCTTATAGGGTAACCTGAGAGGCTGTTTTATATCTGTTCTCAGTTTCAATACGAATTGACAGCTAATTTGGTTGATTGGATCGGATGCATTCGGCCGATTACAAAGGCCGGATAAGGGTTCAGTTGAATTGTTGAATGCGAGCTTGTCTTCGAGTGAGCTCATGTCAGATACTTATGTGCTCGGTAGGGAGCATTTCTTGCCGGTAGATGCCATGTTTTGCCGTTAACTTTACCATTAACGCAACAAAGAATCTTTCACCTAGAGATGTACAAAATACCCTGTACAAAGTATTGGAATACAAAATGCAAGATACTTTTAAATTAAGTATTTCAGATACCAGATAATAAATACTTTCGTCTATTTTAGATACAAGATGGAAATATTTCAGATTCTTGTATCTTAGATAAGTCACATCTCTGCTTTCACCAGTTTGTCACTTTTCGTCTCTACACTGCACCTATTCAAGTGTTAGCATTTCGTTGGCAAGCAGCAACGAAAGTTGCCTGCTTTGTTCTATGTTATGACATAGAACAAAGGATTTCGCTTAGAATCCTTTGAAAGAACTATAGCATCGCTAATGAGATATTTAAACGCGAAATTACCCTATACATGATAATAGCTTGCGTTCTAAAAGCCGATCATAATGAGCCGTATGAGATATTCAGTAGTTCATAAAATCTTTATGAGATAAGCGTCCTCTGGATCGGTATCGGTGCGTACGGAGCGTAAGAATTTGTAGCTTTGTATTAATTTCTATGGTACAGCGTGCTCTGGATCGGCATATCTGCCGATATCGATGCTAGAGACTGGTATTTCTGTCGATAACTTTATCCGCAAAAATATCCACGTCAGTACGAGGATACTGTTGCGGACAACGTCATCGGCAAACTCGAGTGCTTTTAAAATACATAGGTATTTCCAAAATATCATCATAATGACGACCTCTGTGATGCAGCGGGCGAAGGTCCGCCTGCGACGCAGGAGGTTGCGAGATCGATTCCCGTCTCGGGACAAATGTTTAACTTGGGGCTAAATAATGCTGTGTGAATTGTCCAGCATTAAAAAAAAAAGATATCTTAAAATATCAAAAAAAGGTAGTTTTGCCATTGATGATGCAAAATCCGGAAGCAGTGGACGCACCCTATCGGCATATTGTAAATACCGACGCCGCGTATGCTGCGATACCGATCCAGTGGACGTAGACAGACTTTTCATAATACTTGTCTGTAGAAAATACCTGTGGGTGGTCTACATGGGCGGTCGCGTAATAATTTCAGTGGATAATTTATAGAAAATTATCTGAAATTACAGATGTCTACAGAAAACAGAAAAGCCGACCGCCGCCGCCGTGCTAGCCGTAACGAATAGAGGACATTAAAATATTAATTAAATAAAATAAACGTTAATGGCAAATTAATGTAATTATTAATTAACTTACTCCGGCCAGCAGCTTTGCTTGCGCTTTTTCTCGATAAATAGTAGCATATGACCCCGGAGTATAATCCATCTCCATGCCGAATTTCATAAATCTAAGGAACGTTCTTATAGACAACTAGACGATCGCCTCGCGGTTTCACCCGCTTAGTTCCCGTTCCCGTGGGAATTCCGGAATAAAATATAGCCCTGAAAAGTAAGCTTCCTAACGGTGAAAGAATTTTTCAAATCGGTCCAGTATTTCGGAGTCTATTCAATACAAACAAACAAATCTTTCCTCTTTATAATATCAGTATAGAGTATAGATAATTTACTTCGCTTTTAAAATATTCGCAAAAGGTAGATGATATTTTATTTACTTTTTTTTTAACAAATCAAAGTTTATTCACAAAGAAAATTATACTAGTATTTACAATTTAGACAATTGAGCTAACTGCTGACTGTTGCAAACAGTCTACAGGTAGCTCAACTGATCCATATCAACACCAGTTGGAAGCGTCCCCAAGACGCTGGCTGCTGCTGTTTTATTTACTTAATATAAAATTGTTGTTCTAAGAAAAAGGGTCGAGCTCATCGAAAATTCTAAATGTGACGCTAAAAAGTTTCGCGCGCTTAATTTCTCTATGTTCGCGCGTTTATTTATAAAAGTTACGAGTTGGTAGAAGGTACTCTAATTGCACCGTATAAAAACACCGCTATCATCTGCAATGACAGTACTCAATTTTACGATCCCTGAATGTATATTCCCGATCTAAATACTGCCAATTATGCCACTCGGGGCATCGTAAATCGAGTGCTATAATCAGCACCTTGGGTTGACCACTCATTACGTTTAATTTCTTAATCGCGGGTTAATTGAAATGTTGGAAGCTGCCGATGGTATAGCCTATGAGGAATTACCTGGACCACTTTATGCTTAGCTGTTTCGGGTGATTTGTTCTGGGGTTCTGGGGTGCCGTAAGATACTACTTTAACTTTATCAACATCAACATAGCGTTTGGGTTTCTGGTTTCTCGACTTTTATTATTTCTCGAGGCACGAGAATTCTCGACTAGGATTTCTCGAGTTTCTCGAGTAGGTATCTCGAGACATATTGTAATTTAAAAAAAAACGCGATCTTATTTCAAAATTTTTGCCTTGAATATTACAAATTAGACTGATTATATGCGATCAATTAAATGAAATGGTAAATTTTTGTTACCTACCATAAATAATAATTGCACTTATTAATTAACAAATCGGCAACAATCAATAAATTAAACAACCTATACTCGGCTGGTCTATATATAAAATAAAGAGTAGGGAAGTAGAACTTACCTCTTTTTAACTTGTCATATTAAATCAACAACACGGAAAAAAGGATGTCTCAGATTAAGATAATATCCACTTGGTAAAGACAAATGTAGTTTCATATATGGGGAAAACAATATTTTCTTGCACTGAGTAAAAAAATAAAATAAATACCTACATATTTAGATAGGTAGCTGTGAAAACTTGTTTAACAAAACAAACATTTTGCTACCAACTTAAACTAAAAATGCCTTCTATATTTATCAACTATTTTGTCAATCACATCGCAAGCTTAATGCTTACAAATTATAACTAACTTTCAATACTTACTATTTTTTAATTTGAGGAAAGATTGTCAATTAAAACTAAACAAATAACCCGCAAAATTGCTCAACAAACTCAACAACTTGGTATTACATTCCCTCCCACTATTTTGAAACTCATCTATATGTATATGACATATCTTTTGAAAGCTGACAAATGTTCGCACACGCTGTCCCCTGAAAATGACAACTTCGGTTGCCCTTTAAGTAATTTAGGGTTGGGGCAATTCTTAGGCCACCACAGCATTTGACGGCTGATATAGTTTAGACAACTATATCAGCCGTCAAATGCTGTGGTGGCCATGTAATGAAGCAACTTTTACCATTCCAAATTGCGTGTCTGCCATGCCACGCTCAAAAGAAATCGGATGACACGAATCCAGGACCCCGTAACTTAGGAGTAAACTACACCAACTCAGTGTCCCTTCCCTGTGTACACCGCACAGATAAGCGACACACAAGTTAATGTTTCTGTCAGATTACTCTCTGTTTATCTGCCGGGACGTCTGGCAGAGGCATTAATGCATGTCAACCAGGAGGCGGTGACTTTGTTGATGTCCTGTGATTAACAGACGCGAATGCTGAGAGACGGTCTTAATTTACTGCTAAATCAGACTGTCTAAGAACTGATTAAAATTGAATCTTGAGAAAGGCGGCTTCTTCAATGTTTTCAAACACTAGAGACTGGTGTGTCGGAGGAGTACTGTTAATACTTTAAGAGATATGATGGATCAAGTACGAGCATACCCACTCGTGTAAAGCAAAGAAATGGCTGTTTTTCAAGGTGCGGAATACTCTTTGACTTCTTTGTCAAACATATTCGTCGATAATTTTCGTCAAATTTTTGATGCATCTTTGATGTATATTTCATCTTTGGGATTGCAAGTATTCGGAGGAAACCCTGTACCTATAAATAAGCTTTGGCGTATTGTGATCATCAGAGGTGGCATAGAAAAACTAAATATTTAATGAATTGTCGGAGTGGAGCACAGATAAGAATACTTTTCCTTCTTGATACATCTTCGGGTACATCGTCACTTTCCATCAGGTTAGATTGCGGTCAAACGAAGGTCTATTGACTAAGTATAAAAAAAACCCTTCATTTATTTGCTTGCAGGCATTCGTAATTTAGATCAGTTAACTCACCCTTAACACCTTCATCTTTAAAGATAATGTAAAAGCTCGAAGACAATCAATCAAGTGTGTAGCTCGAATAATAAAATTGCAGTTTTGTTCTTATTAGCGAGCTATTAATCAAATTACGTCATACTTAATCAAGTCTTCAACTCGTGAAGACGTTCGACAACTTCGATTAAGATTAATAACTTAATAGGGTTTTAAAAATACAAAAGGACCTTAAAATTCTTTCCTTAGTTCTATGGATACAGTTGGAGTCTGTGCGGTACAAAAATCCGAGTCATTGATTCATAGAAAACAGTGCACGTATTATGGCAAGTTGCTTTTCTAGATTGTTGCAAGTTTTATTCTTTGTTGAACGTTGAAACATTTAACAACCGCAAAAGAAATCAATCCTGCAGGCATCGTAAATCGAGCGATCTTAAACAATTCTGCCAAATTTGGGCAAAGTGACCATTACCGTTACATATTTCATAAATTATCGCTTTCGTATTGGCTGTAGCAGCTTTAACAAAAGCTAATGTAAGCTTTAGGGCCCACGCGCTGCCCACAGAGTGTTAAGCATTTTATTCAGTCCTTGCCTGGAGGCGATAAATTCGAGGAGTTATTGATGACTTTGCGTACAATACTCCGTTTTATGGTTACGGCCTGCGGGCATTACTTAGGGCTTATTGCTGCAATAAAAATATCTAGATCATTCTAGATCTTAGCATTCCTATCTTAAACTTCGTCACTTTACTTACCAAAGATAGAGAAAAAAATGAGGATCCGAAACGTTATTGCAATTTCAATAGAACGTTATTCTTTATGACAAGAATGATATATCTATTTAAAATATCCAAATCGGACCATTACGTACGAAGTTATGACTAAATTACTAGCGAAGTTCACTGAGTGACCGCCGCGGTTGCGTGTGACGTCACTGGCTCGGTCGCCGCCCGTTAACCGTAGGCAGATATCGGTTTTTAGTGATTTACTTCGAAACTATAAGTTTAGGAAAAAAATGATACAACCAAATGGACTCAGTTTTGAGCGACCAATAAAATTAAAATATATAAATAAATGTTCTCTTCAGCATTGCTTCAGCGGGGCAATGCAGCCAGCGTCTTGGAGACGCTTCCGACTGGTATTGATATGGATCAGTTAAGCTACCTGTAGATTGTTTGCAGTTAGCTCAATGGTTTAAATTGTAAAAAATAAAATATAAATAAATAAATAAATAATGATGGACAATTCACACAGCATTATCTAGCCCCAAGCTAAGCAGAGCTTGTGTTATGGGTACTAGATAACTGATATACTTAATACAATACACTACATAAAACAAAAAAAATAAAAGTACGAAAGTAAAGTAAAGAACAAAAAAAAGTAAAGTAAACTAAAAAATTCATTTTTTGACACAAGTAAACATAGGTAGGTACAGTAATCTAAATGAATCCATAAACTCCCGAACTATTATTAAACTGTATGTCAGGAGTCATTGGCTTCTTTGTAAATACCTACTAGTTCTAATTTGTTTTTTATTTGTATGTTATTTTCTTTGTTACTAAAAATATTTTATTACGATTTTAAAATATTCAAATTAACCATCTAAACAACAAAAAGAGTAACGGGAGAGTAAAAAGAGTATTGTGCTGTAGTTTAGTAGCCGAAGCGAAGCGTCGTGTCCAGCCGACCGACGGACGACGCCGGTCTATTGTTCAAGCGCTAATTGAATCGATGCCACGGATAGATTGTGCCTCACTACAAAGTCAGCTCGACCAATTTTTTAACCAATAGTTAACTTGAAATGTGCCTCACTACAAAGTCAGCTCGACCAATTTTTTAACCAATAGTTAACTTGAAATGCAACCATTGCATATTATGTATAGTCCCCCTAAGTGCTTCACCTGAGTGGAGCACGGGAGAAAATAATTTGCCGTAGTCCATTTCGTGGGTTAAGTTTTGATAGGAGTATAAAAAAATTCTAGGTGTCAATTAAAAGACTTGGAGACAAAATATTTCAATCAGATAAACAAGTCTTTTTCATTGTTAATTTTCATTCAGATTGTCAACTGTAAAATATGTAGAGTTGTTTTAGATACACCTAACTATACAGTATTAGGTACCAGGTAATGAGAGTAAGGGAAAAGAGAGTGCACCTGTGTTAGCGCACACACTTGTGCACTATAATATGTCCTGCACACCTGGCTAGTCTCCGTTGAGTCTGGCCGCGGTGGCCGAAATTTGGCTAGGATGACGTCATAGTCTCCTGAGCTCGTTTGTAATCGACATGGTATGGCTTAACTTTCAAGAATGTTTCTAGAATCTTGAATAAGGAATGTTTAGGAGAATTAACCTGTTTCAAAATTACATTAACAGAATAAAACAATAACAACTAGTTTATACATATATACCTATCTATTTCTTAAAAATCTAAGCCGTCACCAGAAGGCAGAGTGCCCAGAATGCTGGCAGCATTGCCACGTTGAATGGCAATGCTAATTCGTTGACCGAAATAGAAGCCAGCATTCCCAACACCTCTAACTGGACTCTATAAGAATTTTGGTAAGATCTTTATAAATTGCGTGTGCCCCAGGACCCCAAGGACCAAAGGTTTCAACCCCAAACGGCTCAAATAGGTAACCTCGGTCGTTACCGTATTTTTGCCGCTTAAGGGACTCCACTGATGTTGCTGCAGAACCGGCCCTAACCGATGTCCCTGCATGATGTGAAGGCGCTAGGGTATCTACACACGTGGCATCCCAGTCTAAAGGCCTACCCATCTTCCAGGGAATCAGAGTCACCTGTTTCAGAATATAAGAGACAGTTTATGAGTTGTGTTAGTTCTCCGGTTAAAAGGCGGTGAAAGTGAGCTTTTCCGAATCGTTAGCGCTACCGGACAATGGACAAATTGAATCTGGCTCGGGCGCCCGCGCAGCCATTCTGTCGGACATTACTGTCTTTACATCATTGTCGTCATGTCACTACTAAATTGCTGTAGTCACCTACTAAAACGGTCCAGGAAGATTCTGCGCTTCTGGGCGGAGTTAGGCTGGTTACACTAGCAAACAAAACACGCACAATGGACCAAACCGAGTCTAAGTGCGGAAAATAGAGTACACAATACAATACTGAAACGGTGTTCGACGTGTATTCCAGTTCCATGGCAAAATCATCAATGAATAATAATGTTGGACAATCCACACAGCATTATCTAGCCCATAGCTAAACAGGGCTTGTGTTATGGGTACTAGATAAGTGATATATTTAATATATTACACTACATAGATAGATATTTTTTATAATACACTGAAAACATCCAGAATACCCTGAATAAATATCTGTAGATCTTACAAAGTTAAATTCCTAATTAACCAAACAATATACAATTTGAAAGAATATTTATAGAATGACTATAAAAATTTAAATTGAAAATACAAGAGCAGACTGATGAGAATTTTACTTAATTATACAAAATTAAATATTTCTATTTAAATTTCAATTAAATATTTCTTACTATACAATATTTTTTTATTATACAATAAATACTTAAATAAAAATTTTATTGACAGCCTCTATACAGCTTTATAAATTTTAGTTAACTTTGTTTCGTTTGATTTTGGTTATCAACATTCAATAGAATTTATATAAGGTTTTTACAAGAATAGCATTACTTTTTTCTACATAAATGTGTGTTATCATTTGACGACTCCATTGTATTGTGCCGCGCATTAGGTTTTATAAGGACAATTTTGCTGTAGCTCTTTACTTTGGACAATAAATGATATTCTATTCTTTTCAAACTTTTGTCCCGAGGGGAATCGAACTCGCAACCTCCTGCGTCGCAGGTGGACCTTCGCCCGCCGCGGCACGGAGATCGTCATAACTTATCGCCGTTCCTAAATAGATTTTTACCTAAAAATTGTAATCAAATTTTAAGTAAGTGAGTACCTAAGTAAAATTGTGTATATTTTGTAACCAATACCAAGTAACGTTATCTAATCTGTGGCAATACATACATAGCACATACAAAAGATAAAGGTTAATACAAAAGGGTTAATAAAAAAGGCTAAGTAATTTTTTTTTTTTAATATAATTCGGTGAGTTATTCACAACATCCAAACTGCGTTCTACGAAGGTTTACAGTTAGATACGGCTTAGACATAGTTTAAACAAGAGTTAAACTCTTGTTAAACTCATGTCTTACTGTTTAAACACTGTTTAGCTAAACGCTTGTTAGACCAGTGTTTACGTTGGTTTTTGTAGTACCGCTGATAGAGTCTTTATGTTGAGGATTATGTCCTCGAAACTACGAAGCTGTGTAGCGCTGACCAAACTAAAAAAATCTATCGGCTATCCTCATCTCATCTCCTTACCTCAACAGACTAGTGGTCCACTGATGGACGCAGGCAGGCCTCCTTCTAATAAGCGCCTCATTGGCTTTTATCCCATGGGGGTAGTGCCCATAATCCCCATGCTGGGCATGCGGGTTAGGGATAACAGTTCGGTGGTAGAATTGTTCTGCAGGGTACGCTGCTGCCGGTGCCGGTGGATATCCCTTAGTCGCCTCTTACGACACCCGCGGGAAGAGTTGGGGTGGTGCAAATTCTAAGCCGGCACCACACAGTGAGTTTCCATTGGTACTTTACTTAAAGTATATTATTAACAAATAATAAATGTTACCTAGGCCCTAGCTACGGTAGGTAATTATGTTTCTTTGACTCGCATACTCTTTATTAACGGCTTAATTATTATAGCTAATAAAGAATCCGCTTTTGAATGGGCCAATAATAAGCCTCACCCATTAATAATGATGACTATTTCTTGTTTAAAACGCACCATAGATCACAAGTGCTAATTAAACATAATAACATAATATCGAATGTAATTATGGATCGTAATGAGTAATATGGGCATAGAATAAATTGTTCATTGCCATCGATTTATTGTATCGAGAGGAAATTGCTGCAAGTGTTATTGTAGCAAGTCATTTGCGAACCCATGCCTATTGAATGGTATATATATAACTAGCTTCGGTTCGCGGCTTTGCCCGCGTATTTTCTGTATAGTAAGTAGCCTATTATCTAATTTAGGCTTTGCTCTAAACGCACGCCAAATTTCATCTTGATCTGTTCAGTGGTTTTGGAGATCCTAGGTAACAAAAATTTAGATTTCTCAAACTTTCGGCTTAAGTTAGGCTACGTTCTAAATGTATGTCAAATTTCATCTTTACCTGTTCTGTAGTTTTGGAGATCCTAGGGTAACAAAAATTTCATATTTCACAAACTTTCGCATTTATAATAAGTAATAAGTAAGTAGGATAGTAGGATTAAAAAGTTCCCAGATTTATGATAGCTTAGGAAATATGTTTGCTTAGGTATCTCATTTACTCGCGATTTATACTGATGCAAGGGCTTTTTATGTAGTTTTTAAGCTTGCGTCATTACATTAGAAACTGTAGAAAGTTTAACTTTATTTAGAAATACGGGTGTCCACTATTCAATAATTCAACGTAAATTAACACTTAAAAGCTTGTTTATTTTCTTTTATAAATGTGCGAAAAGTTGCGTCGTTATAAAGGGTGCCACCCAGCCTCAGCCAATCCTCAGTTATTATTAGAAATCTACCAAAGAGTTTTATTGCCGAGACCACCGTAGCAGGCGTCGTCTGTGTGATTTATAGACTAGCTTCGTCCCGTGGTTTCTCACAGGTGGTTCCTGGATACAAAGTAGCTGAAAGCCTTCAAATAGAGCTTTAAACTGGAATTGCTTCATCGCGAGTTGATCAAGACATTTTTTTTACAATTTATGTACAACTAGCATATTTTCGGTATGATAAGTAGCCTTTCATCTAAGTTAGGCCTAGCTCTAAAAATTTCACCTTCATCTGTTCAGTAGTTTTGGAGATCCTAGGTAACGAAAATTCAGATTTCACAAACTTCTTTATAATAATTAGTAGGATGAACTATAACTAACTAATGTGGTAGATATCTACTTATAATTGAAAGGTAATTTTGTTAGCTATCAAACTCTTTTGATATTATAACCAACAATTATTCACCTTGTGTCATGGAACGTAAAAACTAAAAACATCAATTTTTCAAACAGCATATTGTTTGGAAGTCCTGAAATCCTATAAAAAGGGGGCGTATAAGGAAATGGGTCATCACTCCAATGTTTTACTTTACTGGGAACAGTTGATCTAAAGAAAAATGGAAACCACAGCCACAGAAGTCGCTCGAATCGTCAGCCTATTTCAGCAAGTTGTCTCAGCGTTGTGTCGCCCGACAGCTTCACCTAAGCCAGTCCTGTGTCTCCCAGGTGTACAAGAGATTTAGGGAGACTGGGAACTTAGTCCGGAGACCAGGATCTGGACGACGGCGATGCACTACGTCAAGAGATGATCGATTTATTGTCACCACTGCTCTCCGAAATCATCACCTGACCGGCGTAGACGTCCAACAGCAGCTCAGAGAAGTTCGAAGGAGGGCTGTGAGCGTGTGGACAGTCAGACGTTGAAGAGAGACGTTAGGGTGCGCGTTCACAGGCCGGCATCGGACAATCCACTGACAAGTGCGTCCACTGATCGGCAATCCGAATGACGTCATTCGCACTGAACGGAAATGTGCTTTCTAGAATCCTCGCCGGCATTGCCGACAGTCTGCTCCGTGCGGTGCGGATCTTTTATGGTAAACCATTGATGGGGTCGGTGCGAATTGTCCGATGATAAGTATGATTGTTTGTTATAGGGATAACTAGAAGCAAAAATAAAAAAAAATAAAATGTGCCTACATGGTACCGACTGTCGACGTAGAGTCTATAGGAGCCGGTAGAGCGATTGCCGAAGCCGTGGCCAGAAGCTAGTAAAGCTATAAATGAATACCGATATGCCTTACGTCGCGAAAAAAATATAAAATTCAATTAAAAGATAACTATAAAGCGGTTATTCAATTACTAAGATATACATCAACGGCGAAAAGGCCTAGACACTAGACAGAGATCATATCTACCTACTGCTATCGACCATAGCTAATGTTGTGATTCTTAATCGATATCGCGCCATATTAATTATCGATTTAAATTAAAAAAAAATTACATGCAAGGCAGGAATAGGACCTATTTCTGTCTATATATTATCACGCGAGCTTTGACTTTTTCTATGGGATGACTGGAGTTATTATAGTGCAGAATACATGGGTTATTGGTAATTCACTGTGGATTTAATTAGGAGAGGGAGATCGGTATTTAGTAATTGAAATTGAAATTGAAAATTGTTTATTTGTAATTAATTAGGTTTCGGACATTATTTTGTATGTGAGGCGATTTACAAAAAAATAAGAATTAAGTCCTGGCGTCTTCACTAACGTGTTCGTGATGATGATGGGCAGAACCAATGAGATTTTACCAATAGAGACATCATACTCATTAGAAAGAAATAAAAACATGGCGATATTTTACTATAGCTACCTGCATAGGACTCGCTCAATAGAAGAGAGATGGACACGCAGGACCACGATCTGGAAAGGACCTTATGGAAAGAGGAGGAAAGGAAGACCACAAGAAAGATGGCAAGACGAGATAGTAGAAATTGGAGGAAAAACATGGACAGAGAAAGCAGAGGACAGAAACAAATGGATGCAACTGGAGGAGGCCTATACCCGAAGAGGGGTCCTTAACAAATAACATTTATATTTTTTTACTTGTTACAGGAATAATAAAGGCTTTTTTATTTTTATTTTATTTTACCTGCATAGGACTATGGAACTTTATTTGTATCACTGAGTAGGATAAAAGATCACAGAGATATATAGGACCCCGTTGTCAGAAAGAGACGAAGAAAGATTGCCGCGCAGACCTCGGTAAAACGCATCTACCTCAGTTTATATATAACATCATTGGACTGAACCTGCAGTTTACGCAGTGTCAGTGAATCCACCAATAACCCTGTATAATAGAGTCTTACTCTACGGTGTACTCTACACAACAAAATTCGTCGGCCCGCCCGACAAATACGGCTGCCTACAATATTCATTCACTGGGAGTCTATAATACTTTGAAAAACGAACGAAGTTGACTGATGACGTCGGATTGCACAAACAAAGGACGGCCGATCCGTTCTTTCAGTGACTTTACTATAAAAATGATTCAGACATTTATTTCTTAGAGATCCGAAACAAAAGGTGTCGGTTGGTAACGCACCCGAAGCAACTTGATGGTAAGGTAATTTTTTCATCTGATACGATGTTATCTGTCAAATACGGTCGTTTTTTTAAAGTAGACCTTCTGAAAAGTCGCACCAACCCGCCGGGCTGTATCGCCGACTTTGGTGTGTAGACTCCATTAAGGTACCTTTAACTCGTCCAAAATAATCACTTAGTAAATTTGTTTACACGATCGGCTATCCAAACTTATGTAATGAATGACTCTGAGTACGACTCTGAGTAAGAAGTGTAGAAACTAAATCTCTCCAACCCCAAAGTCTATATTCGTCCACTGCTCAACGCAGGTCTCCCCCTGATAAGTGCCTTATTGGCTTTTATCTCATGGGGGGTATTGCCTATAATCCCCACGCTGGGCATGCACGCTGGGTTGGGATCGCAGTTCAATGGTAGAATTGTTCTGCTGCCCGCTGCCCGGTGGATATCCCTAAGTCACCGCTTACAACCCCCGCGGTAAGAGTTGGGGTGGTGCAAATTCTAAACCTACACGGCACCATAACGCAAAAACGCTGTATAAGCTGATGCAGGACTGATGGGATTTTAATGATCAGCTCAAAAAGCACCGAAGGATTTTTTTTTAAATACCCTAACATGTAGGAAACAATTTGTAGGAAGTGAGTTTAAGTGATTGATTGAAATTAAATGATTGACCCATAGTAAGTTACTAAATGGCCTTTAGCAGTTACTACCTACTTATCCTCCAATCAATCAACGCGGATTTTATTGTGTAGGTATCACAGTTTTTTATTATACTCCGTCCTTCAACTTCTTTCTTAATGGCGCCGCTTGCTTTTCGCTACGACTCTGCCAGCGAAGCGTTCCTTTTCTTTTGACACTATGAAGTACAGTACTTGTTTTTTGACAGTTGAGTGAATGAAAACGGAATGAAAGAATGCATTATTAGACTCTTCTTTTGAAAAATAGTGACGCGAATCTGTCTACTCTGGATATATCGGGTCTAGCGAGAGCTTTAAAATTTTACATTTTTCTAGTTGATTTTTCATTGAAAAAGTATTACAAGTAGAATAAAAGTTATGTTTTACCAAAGTTACTCGCCTGTCTTACTTTTTATCTCGGAAAAACACGTTTATTGCTGCGGGCAGATGAAAGTAGGTAGTATAATAAACCAACAAAATTAATACCATTGTGGTCTAATAAATATTCGGATTGTAAAGATAAGAAAGTGTAAAGATGCCTTCGTAAGTCTGTAAAAAAAATGCTGAGCAAATATAACAAAACCGATTGTCATAAAAATCGTATCGGTAAAGGAAATGGACATACTAGTTGATTGTCTCGAACTGTCAAAAAGAAAACTAAGGTGTGGATGGAGTTTAACCGTAGTCCGTAACCTCTTGAAGCCGTGATATAAATTAAACTTCTAAGTCAACGCACTCAAGTTACAGCCGTTTATGTCCGAAAATTTTGAAATTTCCAAGGGAATCACGTGCAACCAAAGCCTATAGGGTACTTCCGGTAGACCTAGAATCATGAAAATTGGCGAGCAGCAAGGTCTGATAGCACAAGTAAAGGGAAAAATCCGAAAACCATAAATTTGTAATTTATTTACAAAAAAAAAATACGTTTAATGCTCGCCATGGACCAAAACCTACAGGGTACTTCCTGAAGACCTAGAATTATGAAATTTGGCAAGAAGCAAGGCCTTGCAATTAAACGGAACCCTTAGTGCGCGAGTCCGACTGGAACTTGCCGTTTTATTTTATTATAAAAGATACTTTTAAAAGCTACATTTTAAAATACATTTTTCTTCTCGAATTCTTGGTCTCTATTTGCCCTTCCTAAACCTAAACATATTACCGATATTCAATCTATCTCTGGTTTCACATAGAAACTTCAATTTTGGATTTTCATGTGTAAAAAATTGTCAAAATTGACCAAGATAGCCTCTGATTATGACAAGATAAACTAATTCAGGCGCCTTGGGCCAAAAAACTATTAATACACTTACAATGTGACATTGCGCTCTGTAACACTATGGTTACCATAGTGTGCTTTTGTGCTACGTGACGTTGCAAGCTTGTAGTCTCGTTTTGCTCTACAATAATGCTGTATATTAATTTTATTAAACGCAACCGATGCACGCAAATCGATAGCGTCGTATCCAGACAATCAATTAACAGAATGCATCGATTATTGATTCCGTAATTAAATCGCGCCGGTAGGCGTTACTCCGGTTATTTTAATCGGCAATTTCACTGATTTGTTGACTTTTCGTATTAAGTTATTAACGCAAGGAATGCGACATTAACTGTGTTTATTGTGTAACACTTTTGAGTACGATTTTTTTAGAGAATGGACCCCTAAACAATATGAGATCGGACCCAAAATGCTACTCTTGTGATGGCCTTGGTCATCCGATGTGTTTGTGTCCTAAGTGTTAGGTAAATAATAACTGTCAAACATAACTGGGTAAAATTTTGTATCAGCCTGGCAACACAGTTGTTTCCCAATTGGTGACGTACGATGAGCCAGGCAACTCTCGACCAACGGACCAACGGCTGCCGGCTTTATTCTATGGCCGACAGCCGTCCTGAGCAGACTTAGTACTATTGAGCTAGATCTGAATAGTTGTTACTCAATCTTTAATTGTAAAACGATTGTCTTTACCAATTTATGACCGAATAAAAGTGAAGTCAGTTGAAACATGCTGTTTTTTGTATACCGTCTAAGAACTTCCACTTCACTTTTTCTAGACACGATTGTAGTTTTGTATGATGCCTATCGTATAGACAGAGCCATACATACGAACTTTAACAGCGCAAAGCGATTGTAAAAATGAAACATACTTCTGTATATTTCATGGTGAAGGTGCAAGTTATCCGACTACCAATAAAGTTAACCAGCAGTTATATTTTACCTCTATAGACGTCGCATTACAGTAGGTAATCCGTGTGTAAAGTCGCCCGCCAGCACGAGAGTTATGGCGTTACACGCAGCACAAAAAGCAGCGCGATAACATAATTATTTACCCGCGATTGCTTTATTGCCACGTACGCAAACATCTTAACCTTAATCCCCCACAGTCGTCGCACAAACGGACACAAAAACCCCGCTCCTTAATCACGCCCCCCATAATCGATTTTTGAAAACCTGACTTATTTTTCACCATCGGACCGGCTTCGGCCGCATTAAATAATCGCGATGGCCAATAAGACTAAATTGCACACAATTTTATCTCAGTGTTACGGCTGAGCTTTAAAATGCAATTAACGATTAATTAAGGTCGCTGTTTATAGTTTTTGCTGCCACAACAACGATGTTTTTCGCTTTAATAGGTGCGAGCACGGTAATATTATCCAACAGTATTTGAACTCGGCCGTATCTTTGAAATAAATGCCTACAGCCGCGCGGTAGGTAAACATGCGATAGGGCTGCCCGCCTCCACCATTTTAATTACATTTGCCTACTTTGTGTTTCCATTTAGTTTTGTGATTGTAAATAGGAAGGTACTTTTTTTATATAAACAAATAAAATACTTTGTGAATTGAATGGGAAGTGTTCAATAAAAAAGCGTGTTGTTTTTTGATTGGTAGATTTAATTAAAAAACCTGTTTATGTTTGATTATCAAACCGGTCTTATAAATTTGCGACCGAAAAATATTTGCGCCTCGACTGAGACGTACCTACAAAATGCTTTATTATTAAATTTTAGGAGATTTTTTTGGAGAAAAAGGAATATCTTTTACTTGGTTATAGATACCTGCAGCTACTTTATTAAATATGTACCTGAACTTATTTTTAGAGAAAAAATCGCGCGGTTATTGTTAAAAAAACATCACACCATCCGTTCGTCACTGCGGCACAGCCGCGACTGTCTGCATGCTGAGCGCATGCCGAGATCGAGGCGCGTAGGTATAGCTCGCGTTTCGCCCGTTTGTATGAAGTCGGATTACTTATAGGATAATATTACCTTGGTGCGAGTTTATATGCGGCCGGTTCGTCGAAACCGCTCCCGATTTAGTCACGTCTACAGATACGGAGTACAAAAAGAAATTCTCGTATTCGATACGCCGAAAAAGGTTGCAGCGTCACAATAGACAGGAGAGGACAGAAATAATTGGGACCCCCTGTCTTAGAGACGGAGGCGGCTGAGAGAAGAGAACTTATCAGTATGCGCGGTAGCATCCCACCGCGGCCAGCATTCATCCGCACCTCTCGCACACCCGCTACAAATTACCCAACCAGGTTTCTTTTGTGAAAACAAAAATAACTTCTTTTCCTACGCGTCTGTGCTTTCGTAGCTTGCATGTCGATCCTTTTATATTATTCCTAAATGAGCAATCCGTGTCCGTGACTCGCTATCCCACGTTTTATCTGCGGAGACGATTTGGGTGTTTATACCCATTTAAAAGTCAATCATTGTCATCAAGCCTGTTTGAAAAGTTGGATATACATCTCCTTTTATAGAGAAAGCGCAATTCCTGACCACTTAAGATATCGTTTAAGGCAATCCAAGTAAACAAGAGACGAACGATTGTCCCATTGGTGGCGACGATAAAAGACAGCATCAGAATTACCTATGCGGCGTATTTGATTAGGAGTCGATCGTTTTATTTCGATACCTTTAAAATACCGTGTAAGGTGATCAATGTTCTAGCAAACGCCGTTTTAAAGACAAATTGAATTAACATTTGTTCTGCATAAACGCTTGGTGGCTGTGGGCGGCGCGCCTCGCCCTGCGCAAGCCACGGGCAGAGACCCATCAATTAAAATTTAATTTCCGATTGCGAACGAATAAGTCTGCAACGCTATAATTGGCCTGACCGCCGCGATGATTGCTTTATTGGTAACATGCTCTCGCGATGTCGCATCGAGAATTCGCGTGATAATCGGTGGCATTTTAATTTCAATATGCCGGGCTGCAATCGTCCTGGATATCTTCAAAAACAAACGTAAAAGTCGACACCCGAGGCAGTCGTAGGCGTAGCGGTCCCGAGTCGTACTCCGAATTTAAATAACTTGTTTCGGCTACCGCTGACAAAGGCTTCGGCCCAAGCCTTCCTTTTCTTCGAGGGCAGGTACACGGTGGCTCAATTTCGGAGACGGGTCGAGTCGGTGTCCTTATGAACTCTCAAAGTGACGCTGACGCGAAGCAGGTAGCGTGTTTTTGCAGGATCTCACCTAATAAAAATCTCGGCCGTATGCGATGAGTTTTTATTTTGTTTATAATCGTGAGTGACCTTGCACGAGTCTGCTCTGGCACGTGACTCCGCAGCCACAAAGAGGAGCAAGGACGGCTTTCATGTTTTGTTTTTATTTTTATTCAATAGCTTTTGCAAGTAATACTACTTTTTTTTGCATCCACACTACTGGCATTATGCATTAAATTCACATAAAGTTTTGAAGACTTGAAGCCTGCATAAATCGATGCAAACACACCTATATAGCTAGGTGTTTTATAAATCAAGTTTTTCTTAGAGCGACATCAGTTTTTTCGTGGCTAACATAATAAAGACAGTTTACATGCCTAGTGTTGTTTTATCTTTTTATTCCTCAAGTTATTTTACATGTAACTCCGTGCCAGGATCGCTGTTTATGTAAATATTGCCTCGACGTAAATGTTCCTTTACTTGAGTTATGGAAGTTGAGTTACAGGTAATAAACGTCGGGGATACAGATCTCGAAATGAAATCATGATATCTTATGGGAAGGAGACGGCAGAGGAAAGGGCATTGGGTAAGTTTGTATGGAGTCGTGGCGTTGTTTTTTTTTTATGCGGCCACTGATGGAATTTGTGTTGAATTGAAATACTACACCTGTATATCTATATATATAAAAATGAAACCCGTTTTCCGTTGTCATCGCATCACGCGTGAACGGCTGGACCGATTTCGCTAATTCTTTCTTTGTTGTGTTTGTTATTGTCAGGAGAAGGTTCTTATGAAAGAAAAAATTAAGAAAGTTGGAAACATAAATTTCCACGGGGGCGAAGCCGCGGGGCGCAGCTAGTTCATTATAAAAAACAAAATTCGCCGTAACTTATATCGGAGCCGAAATATTCGCCTTTGAAGTTGAAAACAATATCATCTAAGTTAGTGATAAAATGCACTTTAATTAAAAAAATACTATTATTTTACGTATGGAACGAGTAAGTTATGAATAAAAAACATGTATCCCATCAATAATATTTTATTTCTAATACTACTATATAATATGTAGGTGTTTATGGTCATATAGCACTCGGATAACTTATAATTAATCTAATCTTCTTCAATCATTCCTCCAATTCGTCGTAAGCTTCGATTTCCACTTCGTTTCTGATTATAAGGTCTAGAAATTGTGCCGGGGGAGATAGATCTTCTTGGTATCGCCCCCACCCCAGGTACCTACCATATACAAGACATTATGTGAGCACAACACCCTAACGTGCGTTTCCCCACTATACACGTACAATAGTGTCCTAATATGGCTTGTCGCCATTGAACTTCTCGTTCAACTAATATATAAACCGAATAGGTTCGTCTGTTTGTATGTCGTGAATGGATCCTACCTCGTAACAACCATGGATTGATGCCACCAGGGTTCCTGTTATGTTTAATTTCATTCTACTACTTCTATGAAATGCAATGGTTACTAAAAACTGTAGGGAAGTCTTGTTATTTGTTTATTTAGACGATCATTTTATGATTTTTTGCCATTCGATATCTCGCTTCCGATATATTTTAGATAGTGGCTGCAGTAATAAAAGTTGCTCATTTTTGATAGTACTAATTAATGGCAATAGTTTTTTAACTGGCCGCGGACCATCAAAAACAACGCCACTTTTACCCAATGCCCTTTAATACTAGAGGTCTTCTTTTTAAAATTATTTGATATCACATGCAATAATTACAAAACATACGACAAACATATCTGACGACTTATCATCAGACATATCAAGACGAGGCGGGCATATTTTTCAGTTTTCATTTTGTGCCTAGATTTAGTTGTTGTTATTTCTTAAATAAGGCACGTTACTAATTTTCTTTGATGTATATAATACTTTAAATTAGTTCATTTACTAAGTTATTATGTTTTATGTTCTATACAGGGTGTAAGCGTAAAGAGTCTTATCCTTGAAACCACGTATGTACACCCCTAAAATAAGACGATACAAGTTATTTTTAAAAATAAATAATAGTTTAAAAAACTAAAAAACACGCTTTTTATAGAAAACCGAACTAAAAAATAGAAAATAAATTTTAATGAATTTAAATTAAGAAAACAGTGTTTTAACACTAATTTCAATGAATATAAGTTAATAATAGTGTGAATAAAAAAAAAATATTTTATTTTAAAAAAAGCGTGGGGTGCTTTTTAAAATATTATCGAAATGATAATCACTCTACTCATATCTGTCAATAAAATATTTATAACTATTGACACCATGCACCCCACGCTTTTTTTAAAATAATATTTTTTTTTTATTCACACTATTATTAACTTATATTCATTGAAATTTTTGACATGACAACGTCTTATAAATTGGTTTGCCGGGTGACACTTCAAGAAACTGCGTTACGCTCCGCTCACGTTATGCGCTCACAATGAGAGCGAGTGAGAGGCACGCGTCCCTTCCACTCGGGCATGGTTAGCCCGCCTAAGAGCGAGAGAGATAGACATAAAAAGTGAAAGGAACTCAAAGTCGTTGTCACGTAAAACTTTCGCCCGTATACCGACTTTACAGGCAACCAATTTTTAACACTATTTTCTTAATTTAAATTCATTAAAATTTATTTTCTATTTTTTAGTTCGGTTTTCTATAAAAAGCGTGTTTTTTAGTTTTTTTAAACTATTATTTATTTTCTACTTTTTAGTTTGGATTATTTATAATAGCTTGTTTTTTTGAATAATTTTATCAAATTAGTGTATTGTCATCGGTCCTCAATAAATCTACAAAGTTTGAACGAAATCTGGCCGTTTAAAGTGGGTCAAAATCGCGCCCAAAGAAGTCGGTTACAAACAAACATACAGGTGAAGCTAATAAAAAGCGAATAATAAAAGTCAATTAGTTTCGATGGAATTTCATAATCCATTTCTCTGCTATCCTACGTGATTTGATGGACACCCTAGTGACCTTATCACGCCGCGCCGCCCGCTCTCGCCTGTAGCCGGCCGGTGGTGTAGGTATCGAATCGTAGGTACCTACAACTTGTGATGGAACTTTCCCCTCATACTTTTCCTGGCTTAGGACAGGCAAAAATAGCTACTCTAACACATTTGCCAGTAAGTAGGCTAAAGTAGGTAGGTACTTTTGGCGTATTTAAAAAGTTCATCATCAATCAAGATTTATGTACAATTCAATTAAAATTTACAGCTTTATGTACAGTTTGATTTACTCATACTAGGCATAAAATGTTTTCATGACTTGTGCATGACTAGGCACGGTGAACTGGCCGTAGGCACATAGCCTTTGTGTAGCCGCTAGGATCGTTTGCCTGGCACACGTTGTTCTGGGAACCGCTCTGCGTACATCGTACGAGCCAAGTTCATGTTGTCACCAGCGATGGCATAAAGTCGCACCATTTCAGTCCACTGTTCATTTGTGAACGACATCGTCACTTCTCTACTTAACACAATACGCGAACAAATCGGCACATCACAAATTAGCACGGAACGCGTCGTGACGTCTTTGTTCGAAACCGACAAAGCGGGCGGCGCGGCGTATGTATAAATGTAGGGTGAAATGCTTTTATGATGTATGAGGATATTTTTTTCAAAATTATGTAAAAAAAAATTTAGTTTTTTCATCAGTTTTGGACTCTGCTCATGATTCTGAACTTCTGGTTTCAAGGATAAGACTGTTTAGCCTTACACCCTGTATGTATATGCGGAAACTGTCCTAGTTTTCTTTGTTATAGTTTTATGTAGGTATTGTTATATAGTATAAGCTATTTGTTTCCCAAATATATAAATAAAACAAATAATCTGCTAATACAATTCAGAAATACTTAAGATATACAATGAATAAGAGTCATTGCCGAGTCAATTGGTCGTCATCTCATCACTGGTGTGTAAGTGCAAGTCCGAGCGAAACTTTGATGATCATTGATCATCATTAGAGTGTTAAAATTAGAATCACTGATTTGGAACTTAAGTGGACAAGAGCCTTTATGGTGCAAACACAAGCAAGAATATATTTTACAGGCCTAAGATTTTATTGCACAGCTTCAACATGTGTGATTTATATCAATGGAGGGGTAATAATTAATACGTATAGCAGCACCTTTGACCGTTGCTTGATTGTAAATGCTAACATAGGTAGGTAGGTATTATTTGAGAAAAATCATAAACCAAACGTCGCAATGATAAATGAAAAAAAAAACACGTTAGTAATATTCTGGCATTAAAAATTAAAACATTCATTTGTGCCTTCAGCTGAATGAAGGCACAAATGAATTTTATTGTTTAAAGAAATTAATAAAATGGCGACTAGCAATGAAAAAAAATTACATGACAATCAAGACACAACCTGAAACCCAAGACCCATATCTTCTAAAGTGTGTGAGTCAAAGGCTACAACTAGTAACCGTACAAAGGTGTTTTATAATATAATCAGGCAGCATAAAGCTTGCCGACGCACCCGCCATAAAGCAAAAAGATTACATCTAAGCTACGTGCCTTCTTGTGAGCGGAATGAAATGCGCAAACGCAACCTACTTCGTGCGATACGTGGAACATAGTTCTGGCGCAATTAACTCATGAAATGAATTACCCACGAAGAAGGCCATAGACTTCATGGGCGATGAAAGTGATAACTGAATTTCAGCTTTTCGTGGAGTGTATTGTTGTTGTGTAGTTGAAGAAAATTGGGGAGAAGTTGACCCAGCGGTGGTATAGTTATTGTTTTGGTTTGAACGATCATTTTCCAGAAGTAAACTTGATAGTTTGAATGTAGAGTTACTTTTTACCGACTTGGAAACAGGAGGAGGTTCTATCATTATGGATCGATTAGGAAAATTCTTTCTCTTTTGTATTGAGTTTATTCCCGAGAAATACGTATTTGACCCGCAAAACTTAAAGGCCGTGTAAAGTTAAGGGATTGGAAGGTTTTGTATTTTCTCATTACAATCAAATAATTAAAGATAAACTTTACCTACACATCATCAAAATTTCTACAGAAGGTTATAGCTACGTTTCTACCATTAATAATGGGTTTTATAGTTTGTTTACGATCTCCCATTGATCTTCAGTAATAAATGGATAAACTTATAAGTACCTACTTAGGCAGTTGCGTTTTGACCAGCAGTAAATACATTCCGAAGCAAAAGTTCTCTAGAGATGAGAACGTTTCCTTAATACATCTCATCTTCAGTGTATGTAACTACATACTTGGAGCTTAATGGATTTGGATACTGGTTGAATTCACACAAAAAGACCATGCATTGCACCCTCCTGGGGCTTGTACCTATTAACTCAATAACACCATAGTACCTAACTCATAAATACCCCATGTAACACGGAGTTGCGTGGGAACCTTGCATTCTTTCTGCAAGCAGTAAGAGTTCGAAAAGGCTTACATTTTCTTGAAAAAAGTTATAATAACAAAATGGCTACTGTTACACGCTTGATGGCGAGAGATTATGAGAAACTACTTGTGTGAAACCATTTAGGTAATTACTTGGATAAAAAGCTCGAGAATAGTTAACTACACGTTTAATTCTAGAATGCAAAATGATCAAATTCGATCAAAAAACTTAATAAGTCATTTAGCTCTTTTCGCTGGAATAATCTGGCTGAATTTGCTTCAGCCTGAATCATCTACAGCCAACATAAGTTAGTGCATCGCTGGACTGGACATAGGCCTCCCCTCCCCTGATAAACTATTGGCTCATATCAGAAGGGGGTAATGCAATAATCCCCACGCTGGACATGCGGCTTGGGGATCGCAGTTTGATAGTGGATCTGGTCTGCTAGGGCCGCTGCTGTTCATCCCCCGGTGGATCACATAAACTACCTTTATCTTTATACTAATTCATTATAATTTCAATAGAAACCCAGCTAACAAATCATCTAATATGGCTCTTCTTAAGAAACCTCAATGTTATGCATGCCTCAGTGGACTAACATGTACCTACTTGGCATGGTCACACCTGCGATTCGCTGATGACATAGTTTTATTGGCGGAGTCGGCAAACGTAGTCTAGGACACCCTCCGGCCAGGTGGGATGACGATCTGCGAAAGACTGCAGGCCGACGCTGGATGCGGCAAGCTGAAGACGGGGCGCTATGGTGCTCATTAGGGGAGGCCTATGTCCAGCAGTGGACTAATATAAGCTGACGAAGATGATGATGGTCAAAGAAGAGTGACAGCAGTGTTTTTCATCTACGGGCGCGAGCGCGCCGCCGCCGGCGCGTTTGAAAAATACGCGTGCTCGAGACCGCCGCGTCAGGCGCCTTCAGTATGAACGCATACGGCGGTTTCATATGTTTAATACTTTGCGCCCGCGCTAGACTCTCAGTGTGGTTGAATTGAACTCTATGGGCACGGTAGATTATCGACAATACAATACAATACAAATACACTTTATTGCACACCAAGAAAATACAAAAATAAAAATATAGGAAAAGAGAGATACAGAGTTGTACAATGGGCGGCCTTATCGCTAAGAGCGATCTCTTCCAGACAACCTTGGGATGGACACGAAGCAGTTGTGCTTGTAAAGACGGTGGCGTATTACTTAAATATACAATACATAAATATAATACATAATATAAACTTATATTAATATACTATAATAATAATACCAAGTTTTATAAAAAAATTAAAAAAAGAGATGCAAATTAAAAACAAAAAATTGACCTACGAATAAAAACCCATCTGCCACCGGCCTGCCACCAGCGACTCCCAAAATGAAGCAAACTACCTGCTAGGCATGCCTCAGTTGACTATCAAGTCCTAGGTACGGTAGATGGCACTACCTACGAATCAAAACCTACCTGCGACCAAGCAACTCTCAAACAGAAACCACAATACCTGCTAGCCTGCTAGTTATGCATACCTCAGCTGAATAGAAACCCAGCTATTAGGTGGGTAGCGGAGATGAGAGGCGGTAAGGCGCGCGTCGTGGCACGACCGCGGGGAGGGGGAGCAGGGGGGGAGGTCAGCGAGGCCGTGAGAACGCGCGCGCCGCGTCGGTTCCCAGGCACGCGCCGCCCGCGCCCAGCGCGAGACCACTGGCTGCTGGTGATACTGGAACTTATACGGCCGAGATTTATTATCATGCTAATAGAAAACTGAAAAACTCGAAGTGCTTTATTTCCTTTAGACCTTCCTTACAGGACTCTTGGACCTGTCAGTGGAGTACCTATTCGACTTTCTGTTAACAAAGGAAATAATCTAATGGAACGAAGTACTGGCGCGGTTCACACGGTTTTCTTAGGTTCACTGGTTCGGAAGAACCAGGAATATTATGATGATTACTCTAATCGGCCAACACGTGGACAGCCGCAGGTGGGCGAGTCATCGCAAATAGATTCAAAAGCCAGCAAAAGCCCAGGCTCGTAAAAAACAAAAAATTTCTATCAGTGGATCTCTTGACAGTTGCAACTGCATTCTCATTTCGTATGGCAGGTATCACAAATAAAATGATTTTCGGGAAAACGCAACCCCGAATCTGATCTGTCACCGTAGACCTATAAAATAAAAACATCATAGTCACTTTATAATTTTCCGGAAAATTATCAACAATTTAACGCATTCAAACACGTAAATTTATAATGTTTCCGACGGTATCTGAAGGTTACATATCCACCCCAAAGCTGGCCACAATAAAAGCACTGGTCGTTCTAGTTTCACCAGCGCACGTGCGAGACATAGCCTGAGGTCGGCGCGGTCGGCGCGTCTGCCGCCGACCGTGGGATGGTGTCTCGTAGCTCTGGAGCCAGCCACCTCATAGTTTATTCAATCAGCTTCATACCTCCTTCAGGAACTTTTTAATTATTATACCTACCTAGACCTACCTTCCTACTTTAGGACCGCGAAGAACTCGAGGTCTTGTACTAGTAGGTACTTAATACCTTTTTTTTTCTTTTATGTTACATCTAGTATTAACTTATTTTATCTACGGCTTACATAAACCATAATTCGGTTTGTCCGTCAGCCTCAGTGGCCTCAGTCTCTACGTATGGTACGATATAGTTAATTATAAATATGTAGTTGGTACCTACTACAAGACTTAGAGAACGTCGATGTAACCCAGCCGGCTCTAACCAGCCATGATGGCCGGTACATTCCTATTCTCCTAGACTGACATATTCTCGAAAAAAAAAGTCGAAACCTTTGTTTTTTTTCGAGAATTTCTCTAATAAAGATTCATAAAGATCAACAACACCAACGGTAAATAAATTTAATCTTTGACTGATTGACTTCAGCTCCCTCACTATATTGGCTATTCCAGACTTCGGTACCCTAGAACGTTCGCCCACCACACTACTACCTATTCCAGCTAAACGTTCCACTGAGATTTACGACTATACCTACACGAAGGAAGATAAACATATTATATAGCACCTTCGTTTGTTTGTACACCTAGTACTTACCTACACACAGTTGTAGATTGTAATATTTTTTGAAATTTTTGTCTGTGGTCTGCCACCCGTGTTGACATTGACACGCGCTAAAGGTCCTATCAGAAAACCAAGGTTACACTACTTTTTGAGGAGCAACATTATGCTGAGATGGGACCTTTTGGTTCGCTGCGTTATTTTTATTGTAATATTCAGATATTAGTACTTAGACTTAAGTACTAATTGTAATAGTTGCAAGCTGTAGGTACTAGTGAACGAATAAATTTATTTTCTTTCTTCTTTCTTTCTACACAGGTATATTTTAATTCATTCGATTCGTTTCCGAATCGAAATCGTCGGATTTGAATTCGATTCCGATTCGGACAGTTCTTTAGAACGCTATTTTGATTTCGTCTCGGGTTGATGATTGAAAGTATCCGAAGGGAATCCGCAGGTTGACAGAAAATTTGCATGTTTCAAGAAAATTTGCATTCTAGTTTTCGTATAAATATAAAGTTTTCGTATAAATATAAACACAAGAACGAAAACGATGAAAATACCACATAAGAATTAGATAAAGGTAAATTAATCTGTACCAGTTTTACCCATTAAGTACGTTAATTAAGTACTTTACTTGTGCTACGAGTATTAGTCCTTTTTGAAACATCTAAGGAACTTAAAATGGAATAAAAACATAGCATATGGTATAATATCGGTAGTCAAACAAGCTCTCCTTGCACAATACCACAACCGTTGTAATTTTAAATAATATAGCACGTGCATAGGTATCTCAATCCAGCAACAGCGTTTATGCATTCACACTGGCACTGACGGGCGTCATTTCTAATTTATGCGAGATCGTGCGCAGCGCGCCTCCCGCGCACGCGCCGCGTGATCCCCTCATCCCACAGAGAATTAGATCCTACCACTCACACCAGCACACCAGGACCCCCACCTGTACCACTGCTGCTGTTCAAGCCTCAGTCTTAATAGCTCATGTTAAACTGGTGTTGGTACAAAGATCTTCGCAACGCGTGAGCATCTTTCAGTCACGGTTCGCATTCAAGATGCTCTATTCTGAACGTCAGCTTCTGATTGATATGTTTGTTTGGTAGTAAGTTATAGTGTAGATATCTCGAGATATTACAAAGGTATGTGATGTTTCCCTTTCGGAAATCCGGCGTAAAAAGAGGTGAGAAAATGATGAATCATGTAGGTACCAATACCAACCCTAATTCCCTCGCGTAGTGCTGACAAGCCCTGGCCTACTTCATCATTCGATGACGGAATGGTCGTAAAAAAAAGATCCGTCAAGTGCGAGTGTAACTCGCGCGACAAGGGTTTCGAACATTTGCAAATGGTTAGAGATAGGTTAGAGGCCAGGTTAGAGACTGCTATTCAATGAAAACCTGAAAATAGTAGGTACCAAAGCAACCCACATTTCAGATGGATCATAATCTCTGCAACCTTCGGAGATAGGGGTCAACCCGTCCCAAGGTTTTTTCACAATATTTCAAAAAGTATGAAACCATTTTCTAATTCCTATTTCTAATTACAAGAACTATTTTGAAATGTGCATACAAACTGATCTGACCTTTCATTTGATACCCCACATGACCCCTGTAGATTTGTAGGTCTCTTTTGACATTTCGTCATCACAATTTGTACTCAAAATTTAATTAATTTTTCTTTAAATCTGCGCACGTAATGTATTATTATTTTAAATTTGAAGGTAATACCTGCGGTAGTTGCTAAGATATTAAAGAGGGAAAAAAGGACAGACAACAACAGCGAGACCACAAGTTTTTCGAAACCGATCTCGAAACCCAAAAAACAAAACACTGACGTCTAGTTGAACGTATTCGAGAACTTTCTATAACTCAGCAATTTTACTTACTCTAACAAATCTCCATTCTAAAATATCTCTATCGATACGATATTGTTCTTGCAATAAAATAACCCAAGTGCATCGTGACTTCCTTTCCTGTCCACAAATCTCATAAACCTTTGACGTACCGTGAAAAGACAAGTCGCAAGCGTGACCGAACTGTCTGTCCGTCTGTCTGGATCAGTCACGCCTTTCCGACCAAAGAAAAAGGATAAAAACCAGTAATGACAGCAATGTTTTCATGCCTACAAGGTGCAGTGCAAAAAATATTGCAAAGTCATTGGAAATAATATATTTTATTCAATGGGATTCTGAATGATTCTTATAATTTCTTACGAAGAGGGTACTTCTTTTAGCAAGGTACTGAACTGTACACCACTTATGATTCTGATAAATAGCTAAAAGATGTTCTTTTAGAGTGTCACGCTATATTTGGTTTTATTAGTAAATACTAGTAATTCTGTGGTATTATATCTGAGACTGCTATGTTAGACAAAAACCATCGTAAATCATTTGACCGACAAGAAAAGTTCAGATTATTTGGTTTTCTTTCATGCCCTGCATTATCGAATCCCAAAGAGTCTATTTCCCCACTCGTTACTTGGTAGAGTTCAAAATACATTGTATTTTAAAATATAATGAACCTCATACAAATGCAATAACATTTAAATTGGAATGAACACAATTTTGTGCAATGCATGCACAATAATTTAGTCGGATTATAATGAGTGGATGCAAAGTTATTATTTGATTTGATTGTTTCGTTTTGTAGACGTGCAGGCTACCGGTATTACTGCGCCAGCGCATCATTCGGAAATTATACGGGCCACTGTTCACTAAAGCTGGAGATAAATTGAGAAACTTTGATCTTTGATGAAGACATCGTCGAAATCGCACCGTGTGGTGCCGGCTTAGAATTTCCACCCCAACTCTTCCCGCGGGTGTCGTAAGAGGCGACTAATGGATATCCACCGGGGGCGGGCAGCAGCGTTCTCTACAGAACCACTCTACCACCAAACGGCGATCCCCAACCCGCATGCCCAGCGTGTGGATTATGGGCAATACCCCCCATGAGATGAAGGTCAATAAGGCGCTTGTCAGGGGAAGGCCTGCGTCCAGCAGTGGACCAATACAGGCTGTTGAGGTGGAGGTTGAGGAAGACATCGTTTTAGAAACAGAGTCAGTGATAACTAGGAAAACTGCTGTAGGCGTTTTTTAAAAATAAATGTTACTAGAGAAGAGAATCACGTGCGATTATTCAGCACAAAAAAAGGTTGTCGCAGATTAGAGGCGTACCGGTACCGCACAGCACAAACATGTGCATAGAAATATGAGCTATAACTCGTTTCATTTAGATGTTTTTCATATTGACGCCATCAGATGACCGACAGCCGGACCACTAGTGTAGCTTGTGGGAAGCCATTTTGTCACTGTAAAATGCATCTAAAGATAATGAGAAAAAGTCCATATTTAAATGCACATTTTTGTTCTGTGCGGCGTTGAACTCATGTGCGTAGAGCGTAAATTTGCGGATTAGGGTCCGTTCACACGTTAGCCGACTCATCACAAGCATAAAAGGTTAATCACAACCGTGTTTTATCTGATCTGACAGCCGCCGTGGGCCAAGACTCGCCATGACTCGGCCAACAGGTGGTTGCACTGTAAGAAGTCAAACTAAACCTTTTGAAATTACCTATCAGAAAAGTTTTAAAAAATCTGAGCGTCTGGTCGAAGCAACGCGTGACCCGAGAGCTGGTGAGTATCTGGCGCAGCGCATCAGCATTGCCATACAGCGGGGCAATGCAGCCAGCGTCTTGGGGACGCTTCCGACTGGTGTTGATATGGATCAGTTGAGCTACCTGTAGATTGTTAGCCTTGCAGTTAGCTCAATTATTTCAATTGTAAATACGAATTCTAATTTATTTCTATTATTTGATTGTAATTTTCTTTGTGAACAAAGTTTTATATTTCCTATCAGAGAACAATAACTTTCTGAAAATAGTATTGAAAATAGAAACAGTGAAAAAGAGGTTTTTTGTTATTATAGTGCGTAACCCCACACTAAGGGTAATTTCTAAGAAATCAAATAACATCGCAAAAATTTTCGACTTCGACGGGACTTGAACCCGCGTCCTCCCCTCAGTACGGGGATGTGATAACCAACTACACCACGAAGTCAAGTGACGTGGGAGTCGAAAATCTCTGCGACATCCTACGGTCTCTCGCGCCGTTAGCTCCACCTACAGGGGAAACATTGAAGTTTATCCAATCCTGTTCAAAGACTAAAGTTACATTTAGTTCGTTTGACGAGAGGTGTCGCGTAGCTTAATTCTAAGGTTTTTTGTTATTATAGTGCGTAACCCCACACTAAGGGTAATTTCTAAGAAATCAAATAACATCGCAAAAATTTTCGACTTCGACGGGACTTGAACCCGCGTCCTCCCCTCAGTACGGGGATGTGATAACCAACTACACCACGAAGTCAAGTGACGTGGGAGTCGAAAATCTCTGCGACATCCTACGGTCTCTCGCGCCGTTAGCTCCACCTACAGGGGAAACATTGAAGTTTATCCAATCCTGTTCAAAGACTAAAGTTACATTTAGTTCGTTTGACGAGAGGTGTCGCGTAGCTTAATTCTAAGGTTTTTTGTTATTATAGTGCGTAACCCCACACTAAGGGTAATTTCTAAGAAATCAAATAACATCGCAAAAATTTTCGACTTCGACGGGACTTGAACCCGCGTCCTCCCCTCAGTACGGGGATGTGATAACGGCGCGAGAGACCGTAGGATGTCGCAGAGATTTTCGACTCCCACGTCACTTGACTTCGTGGTGTAGTTGGTATCACATCCCCGTACTGAGGGGAGGACGCGGGTTCAAGTCCCGTCGAAGTCGAAAAATTTTTGCGATGTTATTTGATTTCTTAGAAATTACCCTTAGTGTGGGGTTACGCACTATAATAACAAAAAACCTTAGAATTAAGCTACGCGACACCTCTCGTCAAACGAACTAAATGTAACTTTAGTCTTTGAACAGGATTGGATAAACTTCAATGTTTCCCCTGTAGGTGGAGCTAACGGCGCGAGAGACCGTAGGATGTCGCAGAGATTTTCGACTCCCACGTCACTTGACTTCGTGGTGTAGTTGGTTATCACATCCCCGTACTGAGGGGAGGACGCGGGTTCAAGTCCCGTCGAAGTCGAAAATTTTTGCGATGTTATTTGATTTCTTAGAAATTACCCTTAGTGTGGGGTTACGCACTATAATAACAAAAAACCTTAGAATTAAGCTACGCGACACCTCTCGTCAAACGAACTAAATGTAACTTTAGTCTTTGAACAGGATTGGATAAACTTCAATGTTTCCCCTGTAGGTGGAGCTAACGGCGCGAGAGACCGTAGGATGTCGCAGAGATTTTCGACTCCCACGTCACTTGACTTCGTGGTGTAGTTGGTTATCACATCCCCGTACTGAGGGGAGGACGCGGGTTCAAGTCCCGTCGAAGTCGAAAATTTTTGCGATGTTATTTGATTTCTTAGAAATTACCCTTAGTGTGGGGTTACGCACTATAATAACAAAAAACCTTAGAATTAAGCTACGCGACACCTCTCGTCAAACGAACTAAATGTAACTTTAGTCTTTGAACAGGATTGGATAAACTTCAATGTTTCCCCTGTAGGTGGAGCTAACGGCGCGAGAGACCGTAGGATGTCGCAGAGATTTTCGACTCCCACGTCACTTGACTTCGTGGTGTAGTTGGTTATCACATCCCCGTACTGAGGGGAGGACGCGGGTTCAAGTCCCGTCGAAGTCGAAAAATTTTTGCGATGTTATTTGATTTCTTAGAAATTACCCTTAGTGTGGGGTTACGCACTATAATAACAAAAAACCTTAGAATTAAGCTACGCGACACCTCTCGTCAAACGAACTAAATGTAACTTTAGTCTTTGAACAGGATTGGATAAACTTCAATGTTTCCCCTGTAGGTGGAGCTAACGGCGCGAGAGACCGTAGGATGTCGCAGAGATTTTCGACTCCCACGTCACTTGACTTCGTGGTGTAGTTGGTTATCACATCCCCGTACTGAGGGGAGGACGCGGGTTCAAGTCCCGTCGAAGTCGAAAATTTTTGCGATGTTATTTGATTTCTCAGTGAAAAAAGAGTTATTAGAGTAATTTATTCGTATTTTCCTTTTTCTATGAGCGCTTTAGTGGAGTGCTGGTCGTAAATCGACTCGTGCGCCGGCAAATAAAGCCTTTGAATCTAGAAAAGGTTTTGATTGCATCTTCGCATTCATCCTATGCATCTGCCCTTTATTATTAGCCCTTCTATTTGTGGCATTGTGCATAGGTAACTCTGTAGGGCTTAAGTTTTGCGATTTAACTAACAATGTATGTAGAAAACTTTTTAAACATTCGCGATTTGTTAACATACTTACTTAATTAATGATTTTATCGGGTATCGCGTACCTTTTGCTTTTTATTTTTCCTACGTTTCTACCGCGTTACAGAAATAATAACAAAAGTTACGCGATAAATACCCGATAAAATCATTAATCATGTATGTAGAGTAAAGTAAACTATCTTGAATTCTATATTCAACCTTTGTATCCAAGTCAATTTCGACGATGTGAATAATGCAATCTCAAAAGTAGTTCATTGGTTTAGTGTCAATAATCTTTTGCTTAACGAAACCAAAACGAAATGTATAAAATTTACTCTACCTAATGTAAAACAAGTTAAGGCTGCTGTAAACGTAAAAGGAGAAACATTAGAAATTGTAAACAGTACAGTATTCTTAGGAATAACCTTAGATAGTAAACTTCAATGGGGCCCACACATAGATAAGCTAGCAAAGAGACTTAGCTCTGCAGCGTATGCAGTCAAAAAAATCCGTCATCTTACAGACGTTGATACTTCTAGACTAGTCTATTTCAGCTACTTCCATAGTGTTATGTCTTATGGCATTCTGCTGTGGGGGAACGCTGCAGATATTAACACCGTATTTGTGCTGCAGAAGAGAGCTGTTCGTGCAATCTATAATATGGGTCCCAGAGAATCCCTGCGTGATAAATTCAAAGAAACAAACATAATGACAGTACCATGTCAATACATTTATGAAAACTTGTTGTACACTCATAGAAATATCAATCAATTCCCTAAAAATAGCGACATACATAATATAAATACTAGAAATAAGAATAAACTCGCTGTGCCCACAACTAGGCTACACAAGATAAATGCATCTTTTAAAGGGCAATGTATACGCTTCTACAACAAAACTTCAAGTGAGTTGCAAAGAATATCAATAAATAAATTCAAACAAATTGTCAAAACCTTGCTGTGCAAAAAGGCTTACTATAAAATATCAGATTATCTAGAGGATAAAAAAGCTTGGGACGGGTTTTGCTCCAACTCGAAAATTAACAAATAACAGGCTAAAGGTTTCTTCGTCGCTTCTTTACTTTAGTCTACATATCGAAGCGACAGAAATCAAAAATATCACTTTATTTCCGTGTCAGTGTTTACTTTTATAATTTGACCTTTTCTAAGTGTACATTTATTGTATTTATGGAAATAAAGAGTTTTTGATTTTGATTTTGATTTTTGATTTCAAGTAAAGAATTTAACGAAAGTCTTTTGGCGGACTTCACTTTCGTTCTTTCGTTTCGCCATATGAAAAACTTAGAAACTAGATAGAAGTTTACAGCTATCGCAAGTATTTGCTAAATTCTAAGTGCTTCCAATTCGATATTCACTTATGAAACTGCGGTAGGCATACAGAATTGCGGAATAGGCTGGTAATTATTGCGTCGCGTATCTTAAAACATTTACTACCTTTGCAACTGCTTTAACGATGGTACATAGATATATTTTATGTAGCTTAGGTAACTTATCTACTTAGCCAGTGAGAGGAGTTTACTTAGGAAGATATACCTACGTGCCTGTAGCTAAAATGGGCCAAATAACAACTCATCCGAATCTAAAACCAAGAGATTTTAGATTCGGACGAGATTTACCCCTAATCCAAAGTGAAGTGGACATCTCGTCCGCGGATGAGTTTGAGATTCGGACCAGATGTACCCTAACCCATAATCACTGCCCGAATTCGTTAGGTATTCTGTCGATCTGACACACTATCGCATATTTTTATTCTACGTATCTTTTTATACCAATAAATTTCTCATTTTAACCGTGACACTTATTTATCTTAAAACATGTTTAACAATATGGCTGGGTAAAAGTGCTAAAGAATTTAAATTGTTTCATAAAATGATGCTTATCGTGAAATTATGGGGCATTACTGGAAACATAATAAAAGGTACAAAATGACATTGTAACTTGAAGCGGGTTGGCCTTAACTAGTTTATTACAATAGAGCGATAAATATAGGTAGTGCAGTAAATTGAATGTATCGTAGTGAAATAAAGTTTCCCTCGGGGTAGTGCAATGTGGGCTGAAAATCGTTTTGTTTTTCGTACCATTCTGACCTTTTGAGAGCCTCGGGCAGTTAATAACTGTAATAAGAGAGACATAAATGAGAGGGAGTCTTAAATCACATGATCTCGTTGAAAGATGAGAGAGAGAGGTATGAATCGTAAAATGGGTTTTATAGGGCACATACTCTTGTGTTATTAGGTACGGGTAATACAGCAACATTTGACAGCGGATGAAATGTTGTCGCAGATCAGAGGCGTACACCTACCACGCAGCACAAAAATGTGCAATATATGTATTTATAGGTTTGATCTTGTAATATTTAGATGCATGTCATATTGACGGCATGATCACAGACGGCGCGCGGTCCCTCGTTTGAAGCTTGCGGGAAGCCATTTTGTCACTTTAAAAGTTTAAACTGTATCTAAATGAAATTACGTCTAGGGAGGAAAACTGGACGCCAAAAAAATGAATTCCAGTTTTCCCCTTAAGTGGGATTTTCAAGGGGGAAAAATGGACCTTAAAAAAAATGAATTACAGTTTTCCCCTTTCATGCTTACCTAAATTTTTTTGAAGTCCGGTTTTCCCCCTCAAGAGGATTTTCAAGGGGGAAAACTGGAATAACCCCGTTAAAATACAATACAAAATACTTTATTGTACACCAACAAAAATACAATACACGAGACATTACATAAGACACAAGTACAATGGGCGGCCTTATCCTTAAAACCCATAATTGAATGCACATTTTTGTGCTACGTGGTAGCAGCGTTGCATTAATGTGTGCAGAGCTTTAGACTCTATATTCACTGACAAAATATGCTCGACATTGTAGTGCATATTGCAGATTTTGTGTGGTTACTACTATAGAGCTCACAGTGAACTATTATTTGGCGTGAATGGAAATGTGCTTACCTTTTCTCAATCCGTCCTCAGATTGGCATCCAAAACATCGATTAATCTTCATCATTATCATCATATCAACCCACACCCGTCCACAGCTGGGCATAGGCCTCCCCATACGGCGTCACAAATAGCAGTTCTGAGTCCATCGGCGGCTCAGGACTCCTGAGCCGCCGATGGACGGACCATCGAATCCTTGCTACCGTTGCAATGTCGAATGTCCATCGATGGGCTCCCAACACTCAGTGTCATCCATAATCATCATCATCAACCTATATTAGTTCATTGCTGGTCATAGGCCTCCTCCAATAAGCGCCATAGCGCCCTGTCTTCAGCTAGCCGCATCCAGCATCTGCCTGCAGCCTTTCGCAGGTCGTCACCCCACTTGGCCGGAAGGCATACCACGCTACGTTTGCCAAGTCGCGGTCTCCACTCAAGAACACGTATACCCCAGCGGTTGTCGGTTATGGCCGAGATTTGGCCGGCCCATTGTCAACCCTGCCGGAATAAAATTCCCTTTATGCAGCAGCGTATGACAAAGCTCACAGCGAGTATAGTGAGTGAAACTGGCATAACATCAGGTCACGATTCTCGTCGACCCTCGACACTCCCACAGTACTAGTCACGAACTTATACTTCACTTAATTAGCGTAAATAAGACAAGCGAAAAACAAGCGGTTTTTGTAAAAAGGTCGATGTTTTGCTCGAACCGGATTGGGATAAGCAGCACTCTTCGCCGCCGCGAAAGAACGCACACTTTATGTCACTTTTTATTTTTAATGAGACTTTTTATCGTGACACTAATAATCTGGAAATTAGTTTGGCCAGCCGGAATAAGTCCCCGAATCTTTTCAATCGAAGATTACTGAATTTAGATGAAAGAATTGCGTAATTTACATTTTATTGCGCCATTTCTGTATAGGCTGGCGCTTTTATTATATTTATTGCTGGTAGGTTGTTATAAAAAGAAAAAAGACCAGCAAAATGTCAGCTAAATATCAGCAATAATCAACACCCATCTAAAACGTACCTTACATTTATAGTTAAGACATCGTCTTTTATGGCTTTTTTACTACATTGATAAATGCTTCAAAGCTTTGATATATTAATCGTGAGATGGCTAACCCTTGCTGCGATTTAAAAGGCTTTTCACAAGTTGCAAGTCATGGACTGATCCCATATTACAGGCTCCTGCCAACCGTGAGACCGCAGCGTTGAAAGACAACCACTTATTCAAACAACTCTTATGTAAGAAATAAAATAAAGTTCGCTACAGAATGCATTAAAAGTGTAAATCTGAAATCCTGTTCTTATACGCGTTGGATACGTAACTACAAATTTAATATAAGCCAACTTGTAGGCAGACAACTATTTTTTTTACATTTTAAAATGTCGAGGTATCTTCTATTACTATACCTAAACATGCATCATCATCATCATCACAGTAGCATGGGATTACCACCTTCTGCTCTCTCGTAGCATTGTAACATTTTATAACGCTGTTCTCAGAGAATGATGACGGTGTAGTAGAACTCCCCGACTCCTTTATTGTAAAACTTCTTGCTTCGTTCGATGTAGGTATATTCTTTTTTATTCCACAAATCTGCCAGTCGAGCATGCGGTCCACCTGATGGAAAGCGGCTACCTTAGCCTATGGATGCCTGCAACATCAGAGACGTTATATACTTACACGCGAGCCGCCAACCCCGTAATTGCTTTAGAGTGCCATGTTTGAAAGACCTCATAATATATTCCATGGGGAAAACCTCGGCATAGGAGATCATTCCACAACCTCGGTGTTCGCGGGTTCCTCTTGAACCTTACGGTCATAGTGCAACGAATTCTTTCTACCATGCAGAAAGAATTCGTTGCACTATACATTAATATGTAGCTAAGTTAAGCATATATTAAGTTTATTATTTACCAAACTGAACCTCCATTTTCCCACAAAACCTTTATCAGATAGGAATAAAACGGGACTCCTTTAATTATAATGAAAATACTTAAAAGACCAATCACTATCAGGTTGCTTTCTCTCAGGTTGGCGTGCGTTATTGTTGGACCGGTCGCGCGCACCTGCCGCCGGCACACGCCACTCTTGCGCACGCCACACTCCATGATGCGCTATACATAACAAACGAGAGATAGTTTGCTTCTAAGAATTGTTTCCATTGCAAAAAAAAACTGGTTACAAACAGGCTTATAGAAAGGGGTGGTAGCGGCAATAAAGATGATTAAAAGGAAAATGAGAAAATAAGGAACCTTTGGCTTTTTAAGGTAAGGTCTGTACAATGATGCTTAGATTCAGCAACAATAACCTACCAGGAACAGTTTTAAAAATCATTTTGTTGACGATAAATATGAAAGGTTTTTTATACAAGCCATTTCTCAATCATATTTTTCGCAAATCTGTTAATAGTATTAACTTAATACTAGAGTGCTCTACGTACTAAATCATATGCACAGCAGAGCATACGTTAAAAAAATAAGGATTCAGGTAAACGTACAAAGAGCGACCTAGAAACAATGATCAGGAATCTAGCAAAAAAATCACGAAATAGCCGAGTCCAGTACACGACTGCCCTTTGCTGTCCTCGCTGCGCCGGCGCAGATAAGCAGGGACGTGTGCATTTTATTTATTTTAACCACAGAATAATGTATTTATGTATCCGCGAATACAGAATAATCACTGGTCGAAAAAGTTTATTGGTTTGCTATTTAAAAAGTTTGAAATAAGTAAACTTTTATATGTTTGTACCAACTTTGTTTTCAACTTTGCTTGTAATTTCCTGACAAAGATTGTGACGTCATAACATAATATGCTACCTGAAATTCTGTTATTTTGGATGAAGAACGAAGATGGACATCAAATAACACGTAGTAGATGCTTTAGATTAGACCTCCGATTTTTGTCCATGTTGTCTTGGTAACAATACAGATGATAGGTAAATTACTAGAAAAATTGGTGAGACTCCTGCTGCATATTATTATTTGCTGCGATGATTTAAAAACTTTCAACCTTTTGCTCGCTCAAGTACTACTTAAATAGAAAGCAGAGCTATTTTGAACCTTAAAATAGTCTACAACAAAGCACATTTCGCAGAACATGCTACCGCAAACTGACAAAGCCTTTTTTACTTGTAAGATTTTTAAAGCGGTCGTGTGGGTGTTTATTTTTTATCTTTTCCTCCTTGCGCGCGCGGCGGTAAGTCACGAAGTGCCCGCACCACCTTGAGGGCTAAATAGCACCTACATTTGGCCTCGATTTCTTATTTACTGCGCAATGAAATAGACCCCTTCAAACCTCTACTTACCATAAAGTTCGATGGGCTACGCAATTGAGAAGATACGTTTCGGTAAGTACAGGTACCTAAAACTATTGGTAAAATTATACATGAGCTTTTTTACTTTCTAGTTAAGCTGATTCTAAAGTCAGGTTTCCAACGCGAAAGGGTAAAGAGCGGGGAATGAGAGATGAGTGGTAGGAGTTAATTTCAACGCCTTCTGCTCGTTTCCTCTCTTCCGCTCGACTATCTTTCTGTTCTAGAACGTTGTTACTTGTGTTACTTTCTAGTTAGGCTGATTCTAAAGTCGGGTCTCCAACGCGAAAGGGTAAAGAGCGGGTAATGAGAGATGAGTGGTAGGAGTTAATTTCAACGCCTTCTGCTCGTTTCCTCTCTTCCGCTCGACTATCTTTCTGTTCTAGAACGTTGTTACTTGTGTTACTTTCTAGTTAGGCTGATTCTAAAGTCGGGTTTCCACCGCGAAAGGGAAAGAGCGGGTAATGAGAGATGAGTCTATCTTTCTGTTCACTCCGCTTGACTAGGTACTTGCTGGTGGAAATACAAGTATGAAATTTACTCTTGCGAGTTATAATGGGTCCGCTTCGCTCGGTGGGAACCGAGCTTTACATTGACAAAAGATTTGATAGTAGATTTGTAAATTATATACGAAAGCGACAAAACACCGACTGTACCTAAGCGATTTGGTAGCAGTTCGTCCAAAAAGTGATTCGTCCAAATCGCGTTTCGTCCAATAAGCGGTTTGTCAAGAATCCATACGCAGCTCGTCGAATTCTTACTAAGGACTTCAAAACTTTACAATTATCCAAAAAATATTCTTTTTAAAAACAAACGACTCTTATGCCATTAAAAAAAGTATAAAGTTGAAAGAGGTAATATGACGGGTTAATTTGGATAGGTAGGTACGTTTAGATTTTATACTACTTTATTGACAATACAACTTAAAACGTGAAAGCACTCATAACATTCTTTATTTTTCTCCTATCGTTTTGGTTGTCTGGAATAAATCGCTTTAAGCGATAAGGCCGCCAGTTTCATTGCTGTTCTCTATATGTTTCGTGTAAAATTTGTTTTTTGTTAAGGTGATGAATAAAGAATTATCTATCTATCTATCTATCTAACAGAGCAATATTATTAGGCCAACTTTGCTGAGCACATAATACACGCGCTAGTAATGTGCTCTACTATAGCTAAGTGCTCGATTGTATTTTGTTTTATCATACAAGTGACTACACTCGCACTACACAGTGGGAAATCATTCACCCGGGTACTAGTATAATATTATAATATCTGTGACCCGGGCTATGGATCAAAGTGGAAAAAATACTGAAGACTAGATTCACAGATTCACTAAGAAACTGATCCATTCATGCATTAACAAAGTGGATAACGTGGAATAGGGCCAATTCTCTGAACTGTGCCCGTCAACCCGAGCCTTAATTACCACTGGGGTAAACGTTTTCTTGAGTGGAGACTGCGACTCGGCAAACGTAGTGTAGGACACTCTCCGACCAGGTGGGATGATGAACTGCGAAAAGACTACAGGTAGATGCTGGATGCGGCAAGCTGAAGACAGGGCGCTATGGCGCTCATTAAGGGAAGGCCTATGTCCAGCTGTGGACTAATACAGGTTGATGATGATAATGATGATTATAGATAGATATTTTTTAATTTAAGTAGAAAATACCCTGATCAGAATAAATATTTGCAGATCGTACAAACATTTGTTTGTACGATCTGTATATGTGATTTATCTGGACTGTACTACGGAATACCGGAAGTCGAAATTCTGGAGAACGGTATACCGAACCAATTCCCGTCTTGGGACAAATGTTCCACGGCGGGAATCTAACCCACAACATCCTGCGTCGTAGTCGGACCTTCGCCCGCTGCGCCACATCGGTCGTCACTAAAACACACTAGAAAACTTTAATACTTACCACTATAACTTTCTAGGTTCAATAGATTGCACTATCTGCTAATTAAGGTTTAAGCTCCAAGTTTTACATTCCTAAATAATTGAAATAGCTCGTTAAGACCCTACCTGTATGAAAGAGACCTCGTGAATGGGTCATTTAGCATTAAAAAAGTCGTAATTTCGGTTTTATAGTGTAATTATACGTAAATCACGGTTTATTGTTTGTATCAACTGTAAATTATAGTTACAATGTTTGGATGATATCTTTTAAATAAATATAAAATACATTTTTGTAAATGTTGGGTAGATAAACATGATATTATGTTTATGCAACCAAACCCAAGAATAGATTTTGCTACAAAAATTGTTTTGTTTAAATAAACATGGTTTAAACGCAAATTAACAGGGTTTGTAATTAAGGACAATCTCGCAGTTATTTTGTACCTAGGTGTAGCTTTTTATAATTAGCTCTAACAAGTTGATCTTTGTTGAGGCTCAAAGCAAATTTAGCTAATGAGCCTATCTAGACATTTAAAAGATGCACTAGAGTAGTCAAGTAGAAGTAAAGTGCTATTCTTACCACGATAATTGCTGGTCTTTCGAAACCGCTTTAACACTGACTGATACCGACGATCTCGGACTCCACGTATCCCAGTGACGAAAACGACGCGACGACTTCTTCCGGATCGCATCGCTCGCTGGAGCAGGGTATTAATCGCGTTTACTGTTTTGTCTGTTTAGATCATCGATTACATCGATGGTTTAGATAGGTAAAGTATAGGAGACGTAAACAAAAAATTAGTATAAAAAATGGGATATACCATTTTTTATAGTCGTCGAGAGCGTTCAGACGCATAGTACCAGAAACGCAAATTACCTTATACGCGGACGGCCAGAAATGGATTTCGCAAATTACCAGATATGCATACCGCGGGGGTGGGATATGTGTTAACGTTATGACTCTGGGTGCAGTTATACATATACACACCCTTTCAGTCACAGAGTCGCCACGAACCCGCCCCCCCCCCCGCTTCGCGGGGGTGGGACGCCTACATGTCGGGTTAACTCAAGTAGGAATTTAGCATCCTGGCCATTTGCGTGATGGAATTCAGGTAATTTACGTAAAAAATTCTGGTCCTGGTAATTTGCGTTTCTGGTACTATGCGTCTGAACCGTCGAGAGCGCAACGTACAGCATGTGATAATATTAATGTTTGTTTGACTTGTCTAAAGCTTTTTTTTAGCCTTAAAATAAAAGTTATTGATTTTGATTTCAGTGCAATAGTAGGTTTCACTGTAATTTTCTTTGTGAATAAAGACTATGTATTATGTTTTTTCTTATTCTAGACGCAAGGTTTCAGCCCGATCCGTTCAGTAGTTTTGGCGTTATTTGATAACAAACGCACATCAGACCTTTTTAAACCTCTAAATACATTAAATCCATCATGGTTATTCATTAAAACTTATGTCATGAAAGCTCAGAACTCAAATCATGGTAAATATCCCGTTGTACATGACTCTAGTAGTGTTGCTCTTTAAAAAGACCTTTCAATCAGTTAAAGGGATTAATAAGGAATTCAAAGTGCTCAATAAAAATTAAAATAATTGACAAGATTTTAGCCCTGTAATCGGCCGCCTCGAAAGCCGTGCAAGAACAAAATTGCGCTAAACTCAATTGGTTAATCAATTCAATTAATTCGAAGCTGCGTTTCGATCGCCGAGCGCCACAGTAATTGGAACTAGGGAAGAGACAAGTAAAATCATTTTCGGCCTTTGAAATTTTACCGAAAATTTGTTCAGACTGGTTTTGGCGGTCATGGCGTGAGAATCGAAAGTTCCACCTTGGATAGATAGAAAATTCTTTATTGCACACTTATCGATAGAACCAATACAACAAAACAGCTTAAAATCTAAGTGACAAGTGGCGGTCTTATCGCTCAAGAGCGATCTCTACCAGACAACCGGGATGGATAGGATCATTGGATAGTACTAGGGGATCGGTGCCAGCTTAGCTCGTGGATTAATGGAACCTACCAGAGGAAGGGCAGCAACTTTCTGCTGTGTATTGTATTTTCAACATCTGCACTGCGATCACCCGCCTGCCAAGCGTGGTGATTATGCCCTCATCCATGGGGGAGGCACGGTGCAGCGGTGGACATAATAATAATAATGCTGGACAATTCACACAGCACATAGGTCTGCTGATAAGACAAGTTTGTAGTCTTTGAACAGGATGGATAAACTTCAATGTTTCCCCTGTAGGTGGAGCGCTAGCGTCCGTAGAAGCTATTAACATAACTTTTCCACCAAGTCATGACTTTATAAACGGTCTCACTCACAATTACTTCAATATTACTATGATTATATAATTATTAATATTAAAATATTATTCAATATTACGAGTTATTGTATTTAATGTATTTAAGCAACATTGTAACTTAATTTTTCAATGATAATATCTTTGTATCGTTTTTTAGTATTAAGTGCTTTTAATTTTCAATGTTTGGATTTATTGTGGTTTAAGAGAAATAAACAAATTTCATTTCATTTCATTTATAAGAACAGAAACAGACTAAATTAAGGTTTTGGTACAACATCAAGTCTTATCGAACTTAGACTGTTGGTCAACAACAGGCAATGGCATGGCCTATGGGACAGGCTACAGCCATGGGTGTTTAATTAGGTTGCTTGTAGTTTTAAAAACCTACATTACTCATGAAATGTAATGAAATTCTTTGTATTTTACGCAGACCAATTATCGAGAGTTAACTAACCACTTCCTTCGGGTTCGGTTTCGTCCAAATATTCGGCTAAAACCCAACTCCCAGAGTGACACCCTGCACATGCGCACCAAAGAAACAATTCTTTCTCTATCGGATCAACACATCGTTATGTCGAGGCAAGCCGGCTGAAAACTTACTGCCTACGCTGTACAGATACCATCTACAGTGAAACTTCAAGTAACCAAGCAATTAAGCACCGTTATCGAGATTTTCAAGTTACTTTAGGTGGGTAGATATAGGTTAACTTTGTTCATGAGTTTGTTTTATTGTTGCTCTGGACACTTGCGAGAAGGTAAAGCAAGAAAGAAAGAACATTATTCATTATAGGTACACTACACACAAACAAACTTTTGTACATAAGTAAAGGACTCGATATTGCGTAGACAGACAAAAACACAGACAAACAATAATTAAGTATACCTACACAAGTAACCGTGGGGTGTCGGCTTAGAATTAGCACCACCCCAACTCTTCCCGCGGGTGTCGTAAGAGGCGACTAAGGGATTTCCGACGGGGGCGGACAGCAGCGCCTCCCGCTGAACAATTCTACCACCAAACTACGATCCCCAACCCCCATGCCCAGCGTCAGGATCATGGGCACTATCCCCCATGAGATAAAAGCGAATAAGGCGCTTATCAGGGGGAGGCCTGCGTCCAGCAGATATAGGCTGTTGAGGTAACACAAGTAACACCTTGCGGTTCTGGGTGTTTTCTATGTGAAAAATATCTGTCTATTAAGGTATATCAGTACCCAGTACACAAACTCTGCTTACTTTGTGGCTAGATGATGCTGCGGTCATTGTGCAGCATTATTTATTTACTTACATATTTATACAAGGGTATAAATACATAACTCTACCTACACTTCGAAAAACGTTCGGAAAGTTTCGAATAGACCCTCATTGGCGCCTAGTATTTAATTTTCTGCAAAAAAACTGTGGCAGAAACGTGAATAAACATTTTAGGGACATCATCATAAACACATGGCTGAGGTTTGCGCGGCACGCGGCGACTTGGGCGGTATTGGTAGAGCCAGTGGGCGACGCGTGTTTTTGTCTAAATCCGCAGCCAGGCAGCCCTGCGGCAGACCACCGTGTCGATGTGGTCATGCAATATGTAGCCACATGTAGCAGACAAATATTGAATCAATGAAGACAGAAATTATTGTCCTAGGTAATAGAAATCACCTTGAACAACCTACGTGCGTGTCTTATGGGTGAGAAAATTACTTCGCATTTGTTCCACAAAAAAGTGACTGGTGCAGCTCAAATGGTAGAAATACACCCTGCATGGGTGTATTTTGTGTGCTTACAGATTTTTGTTATTTGTTATTTGTTTGCTTTGACTCAATCTCTCAATCACTGCTTTGTCACACAACACACAATTATTTATCCCGAAATGAACGGTCCAGGTTGGTAAACTCAAACAAAAAAGCATTTCTACCAAACTGGGAATCTGCTTCTTAAGGTTGGTAACTATCGTTTTGTTTACATCCAAATTATAAGTTCGTACCGGAGGTCCTCAATTTGGTCTTTCAACTGCCATTATTAAATGCTTCCAATTTTGGACCACCAAAGATCTCTAAGCTTCGATGAATTTTAAAACACTCAAACTTTGAAATGAAATTGTTTCATACCCATTCATTGGCAGGTGCACTGATTTTGAAAATTAAAAAATATTTGAAAACTATAAAACGAAGAACGCTTCTTTAATTAATTATACTACAAATTGGTCAAGATTTACAAATCTTCTTCTTTTTTTACAAGAAACGTTAACAAAAATCCCGGGTTTCTAAGAAATGTTGCATTGTCCAAATACCTACAGATGCAGGAAAGCTTACAAAATAACTCAATCAAGGAAGGCTTCCAAGTTTTGCTCAGAATTCGTTACGCAATACCCCCCGCAATGGCCACCTAGAACGTTTGGTTTGAAGAGGTCTGCAAAAAGCTGGATATTTGGACCACCAAAAGTTAGCCCTCACATGGTTACGGCGTTAATCGGTATAAAGCTGTAACGTGGATTTGAGTGTTTTTTTCGCTCATTAGGCCATGTCATGTGTCATAATACTGATTAATTGGCTGCCATCGGAGGATTACAAAGAGTAAAAGAAAGTAACGACCTTTTGGTAACGAGGAGCTGTCACTCAGCATGTGCAGGAGTCGACGCGGTCGACCACTTGACAATTTAAATTTATATGCAATGCTACAATCGTAGCCCGACTTTGAGCACCAATAAAATAAAACATCAAGGAGAATGCGAAAATGATCTGGTTGTTTAATTGGTTTTAAAAACGAAAATGTTTTTAATCGTACAGCCGTTCTACCTATTGCATCGAAAATTGTACCTACGTCATTTTGATTACCTTCAGAAGACTTAACGGAGGCACAAGCACAACTCTTATCGGAAATTTCTCTAGCTCAATTTTTAAGTGTCGAGACGAATTATTATCTGCCTATCTACCTCATAACATAAAAGAAACAGAATACCTATTATTTTTCAATGCTTTTTGTTATATTAAGAGAGATCAAATCAGATATGCTTAGTTATGTAGAGTAAAACTAAAAGTTCAAGAAAAATCTTTGAGTACTCATTTTTAAAAGACTCATAATAACATCATCATCGTTTTTGTCATGTAAGTATTTCCAGAAATGATCCTGTCATCATCATCATCATCATCATCAGCCTATATTAGTCCACTGCTGGACATAGGCCTTCCCTAATGAGCGCCATAGCGCCCTGTCTCCAGCTTGCCGCATCCAGCATCTGCCTGCAGTCTGTCAATGATTCTGTAATATAGTAAAATTACCTAGTGGTTTTAACCAAAAATATATCTGCCCGCCACCCAAGCTGGGAGACCCGGGACGCAAAAATTGAATAATTAAACGACGGTTAGCCGAGATTGTGGTAAATTGCAGCTGCCGTGCTATAATTTCTTCAATAACCCTCAATTACTGCCGGGACAGTGCAAACAAACGCAATCAAAGGTGTATTGATGAATTCGACCACCCTTGTGGTTGTGCATCTTCAAGGTTTGGTTTAGATTTACCTCCCACATAGTAGGTAGAGATAAACTATTCCAATGCACGCCCCTTTTACTATAAAAACTATCGTAGTTTGACGAATTCATTACGGATGTAAGGGATGAAACGTTGGTGTTCTTCCACATAAATAAGGTTCGTAGTTTACCCGCTTACATCTGTACCTAATGAATGCACGCCCCCTCATCAAAACGTCACAGGTGCGCTGTCACACTCGGCGTGCATTTTTAGAATGGTTTATCTCTACTCAACTCCGAGTCGACAAGAGTTGAATGTAGGTATCCGAACCAAATGTCTGGGTATGGTAGGTATCAACCTGAGTGGTGAACCAGCTAGGACCCTTTTCTTTTGAGTGTCACCAACACTTTGTGACTTGGCAACATCATATATTTATTAATTTATGGGGAAACATCACACTAATATTATAAATGCGAAAGTTTGGATGGATGGATAGATGGATGGATGAATGTTTGATACCTCTTCACGCCAAAACTACTGAACGAATCAGGCTGAAATTTAGGATACAGGTAAGTCTAATCCTGTTTCTATGGAAACGTTGTGACTTTATTTCTATCGCATTTGAACTAATTTATGGGATAAAAAGTAGCCTATGTTTTATTCCAGGCCTCGAATTATCTGTATGCAAAATTTCAGCCCGATCCGTTCAGTAGTTTTGGCGTGAAGAAGTAACAAACATCCATCCATCTATCCATCCATACATCCATCCAAACTTTCGCATAGTGTGATGTGATGTGATTAGTAGGAATAACTATATTACCTAGAAATATTACCTAGAAACCAAATCCTAACTGTATTTGGTTTCTAGGTAATATTTGGAACAAAAAAGCTATCTTTCAGCATTTCTTTGTAGTAGGAAAGTTCACAAGTCTTTTTCAAGGTCAAATAAAAAAACAAGTTGAATTGTTATTGAATAGTTTATTTGAATATTCATACATTATGGCATACGTTTATTTCTTTAGGGTGCAAATTATGCAAAGACGTACAAAACATCATATTTTTATATCATTCTTAATTAGTATCACTTTATTTTCTTAATTTAAATCTATATATAGGGATATAACATTAACTATCTAGGACATAATTACACGACTGCTAAATAAAATATATTTGTTCAAAAACAAAATAATTAGGATCAATTATACAACTGTATACCTAATAATGATCCTAACTATCATTATTTTGAAACAATTTAAACGCGAAGTTAAATAAAATTTTATGGTAGTATTTACAGTGATATAAAATATGTAATAAGCTTGTTTTGCAAGCACAAGTTACAACTTAATATAAATTTCATTGAATAAGTACCTACCTACCTACATAATAAACACATTTTATATGATTTTCAGGAAGACCGAAATTATTGACTGAAATTATTTGTATAGCTAGACTTTTGGTAACTAAGCAATTTGAATTGAGCAGTTGGGTTTCCCAACATTATTTCATAAACAATAATTATAATGTTCGTATAAAATCAACTGTTTTATTAGTTGATTTAGGTAGGTTCTGACATTTGATAAGGCTACCCAACTGAGTGGGGTATCATATGAAAGGTTTCGGTTTGTACCTACATTTAAAAACAGTTTTTGAAATTTCTGTAAATTTCGTACTTTTTGAAATATTTTGAAAATAGTCGAAATATTGCCAAAGGATTATTTCATACTAGCTTCTGCCCGCGGCTTCGCACGCGTATTTTCGGTACAATAAGTAGCCTATTATCTAAGTTAGGCTTTGCTCTAAAGGTACGACAAATTTCATCTTGATCTGTTCAGTAGTTTTGGAGATCCTAGGTAACAAAAATTCATATTTCACAAACTTTCGGATTTATAAATACAGGATACTGGTGTCGATTCTGTTGTTTTAGAATTAGCTAAACTTAGGATTTAGGAATGACAAATAGACGAAAGCTATTCTATGTTTCAAAAATTAGACTGTTAGGTTTAAAATTAGGTTGACAGATCTAAAACAACTCAACTGAGCTAAAACAGTTAAAATCCTATTCTTTGCATTGCATTTTAGCTATGATTAGAAACGTTTACCTAATTTTCGCAGCATCTAATTTGGTCGTGATTAAAATTTATTCTAGTGAAAAACAGGCAGATTCTTTTGAAAATAGTGAAATATGGATTTTGTGGGTTTTTTAGAAACTGTACAGAGAATACCATAATTTTAGGTCAACCTAACTTAGAAATTTAGAAATCGTAAAATTTATGTTAGGAATCCTAAAACAACAGAATCGACATCATTGCTAAAGGATTATTTAGCTGGAAGCTGTTTTTACAAATTAATCAATTTTATTAAATAGGTACAATATTTATACTTATTTTATTAGTTGGAAGACCTTACGATTTTGCTGTTAAGGCACAAATAATTCTAATAAATACATTCCTGAGCCATTCTCAAGATCCAATTTTTGTACATAATTCAAACACAACACAAAAATCCAAAGTACTTACTGTGTCTGGCGTCGTGTATAAAAAAAATTGTCAGCAATATGAATTGCAGCAAAGAGCTCAAATCGACAAGAAAGTAATACAAATTTGGTCAAAAAATCAACAAGAAAGTGATTTTTGGGTTAAGTATGGGAAACATGTTTGCAAACATTGTATCTTAAGTTTGGCCGGAATATAGTAAAATTATACTTAACTATGAATCTATTAAGGTTTAGTTAACAAAGGTGAAATAAATGGCACTAACAACTAAACTGTTTAATGAACAATGGACATGGTCCGTTAAAAGTAAGTACATGAAATACTGCCTCAGATGTCTGCATGAAATGTACAATTTAAGACTAACTTACAAATCTAAGTTAAACAAACGTACCTAGGTCCCAGATTCTAAAAAAAACTGACCCAAACTGACCTTCATTTCATAAAAATCTACTCTAGGAACTTCAATACTCTGTGCATAATTTACTACTAAGCATATCACAGTGTCTCCTACCACGAACAGTTTACGGGAATGTCACCAGGGTCTCCAAGGCTTATCTTCGGGGGGTTTTCGTGTCACCAGGGCGAGGGGAGCAGGTTCCTCTGCGGGGGGAGGGGTTCCCCAGCCTGAGCTGACGGGGGAAAAGCACCGGGGTTCCGAGGAGGAGGAAGAGGCTTCTCGGGGTGAGAGGGGTACGAGGTTGGGAACCGTTCCAAAGCTGGTCGTCATTCCCGCTGGGAGGACGAGGGCGATGTCTCCGTTTGCTAACCGAGTTGGTACCAGGCGCACTCCAGATCCAGGACCAGCTGTGAAAGAACAATGACAATATTACAATGACATTATTATTTTGATCCTACCTAACATTAGGGAGCATGTCATTCATCTTTTTAAACTTTCGCGATTTGTTAACATAGTTCATGATTTTATCGTAGAGGAAATAAAACAAGAGGTACGCGATAAATATCCGATAAAGTCATTAACTATGTCATTCATCATCACAGAAATATATCGAGAGAGGTCTCCTATTTCGTCACGTGAGGTGTATTTCTCTAGATATATTTCCGTGTTCATCATCATGAATTGACGGCTAATTGACGGATCAAGACGTGTTTTCGCGTGACCAAAAAAAACTGTGTTTTTTTATGCTGTAATTTGTCTTGACCACTGTTGGACTTTTGTCGACCTCTGTGGCGCAGCGGGCAAAGGTCTGCCTACGACGCAGGAAGTTACGGATTCGATTCCCGCCTCAGCATAAATATTTTTACGATCTGCTGATATTTTTTCTGGGTGAACACGGCAACACAAGGTCTGCTTTTATTTATTTATTTAAAATTCAGATAATCAACGTTTTAGAGTGCGACTCTTGTGTTGTATTGTATTCTTTTCCCTTATTATAATACTTTACATACTTGCATAAGCGCTAAACCAATGATTAGATTACTATAATATACGCTAATATTCATAAGTAAATTCATCATAATTTAGGTATAACTTACCCGAAATAAAAATAGTAGAATGTCCAGGCACATCTTCAGTATCAGACGGGGGCGTAGGCGCCGACGCTGGTCTCTGCCCCGGGCTATTCACACATCCTTCCAAATGCTTCACCAGTCGTCTTCTTAACCCATTGTCTATGCCTTGGAACTTGGAGACCTCTGTCACGCAATGCCGGTAGCCTGCGCGGAATCTGTCGGGGGAACCTTCGGAGCGCAGGCCTTCCAGGTGTTTTACGGTCATCTCGAGAATGTCGGCCTTTTCGAGCTTGGAGTGGCGCGCTGGCTGTGGAGGGAAGGTCAGGTTCATTTCAGAATTTTACGAAGGAGGCTGGATACAGGACTAAAAGTAAAAGAGGTTGGTTGGAGCTAGAGCGAGTGCCATTGGCTGGTCAGCGTTAAAGAGGTTAGAAACTTTCGTATGTGGAAATAAAATTATAAATCGAATAGAGTTATCTTTCGTGTTTCGAAAATATAAAAAAAGGTGACAATCGCGTCTTTTAGCGTTGTCTTTTGTTTCTTGGGGAAAGCGACTTGTTCACATTAAATAAATAAATAATGCTGGACAATTCACACAGCATTATCTAGCCCCAAAGCTAAGCAGTGCTTGTGTTATGGATACCCATCCATAACACAAGCACTGCTTAGCTTTGGATTTGGACTAGATAACTGATATACATAATACAATACACTACATAGATATTTTTACTATACATAGAAAAACATCCAGAACACCCTGAACAAATATCTGCAGATCGTACAAATATTTGTCTCGAGGCGGGAATCGAAACCGCAACCTCCTGCGTCGCAGGAAGACCTTCGCCCGCTGCGCCACAGAGGTCGTCTCTAGCCCCAAGCTAAGCTACACTGTGCCTAAGCAAAGGAAAAAGTAAATAACTTACGTCTTTTTTCATAGCATCCAAGATAAGTGCCTTCAGCTCGTTGAGGCAGTTATTGATCCGCGCCCTTCTTCTCTTCTCCATTATCGGCTTGTTGCTCTAAGGACAAGAAAAAACTAAGTTTAGGAGGAGAAGTTTACAGATGGAGTCTGAGATTAGGTAGGTTTTACCACATCACACTCATTAGTAACAAGTTATTGTTCTGTAAGGTGTCCCTTCACAAAAAATAGATCGTGATAGATAAGTACAATGGAAATTCATATTTTAACAATGCGCAAATATGCAGGTCTCGACAGAGCCTACACATTTGCTCCTCTTGGAGTCGAGACCCTAGGTCCGTGGGGTACCGAGGCTCTTCGGGTTTTTAAAAAATTATCTGAGCGTCTGGTGGTCGAAGCGACGCGTGACCCGAGAGCTGGTAAGTATCTGGCACAGCGCATCAGCATTGCCATACAGCGTGGCAATGCAGCCAGCGTCTTGGGGACGCTTCCGACTGGTACTGATATGGATCAGTTGAGCTACCTGTAGACTGTTTGCAACTGTTAGCTCAATTGTTTCAATTGTAAATACTAGTATAATTTTCTTTGTGAATAAAGGCTTTGCTCTATTTATTTTACCAAGTACTTAAAATATAAATTTCCATTGTTCATTGTTTTGATTACTTTTCAGCTCCCACAATTGAGACGCGCGCTAGCGTCAGCCAAGTTCGGTACACGTTTTACCCCCAACGTCAAACGTTTTCTGTGGCTTTACCAGATGGTAACACTAGATGCTTTAATACTATAAAGTAGGTATACAACTGACAATGCATGGTAGACTCATTCAATTCACGTCGCCTACGCAGCCAGCCAGAGATCCCGAGTTCACGTGAACTCTGCACATAACATAACCTACACCGACACATCATTGTTGGGTAGGTAGTTATCTTCAATTGGCATTTGTATAGTAAATCACACTAATATTAAAAATGCGAAAGTTTGAATGGATGTATGTTTGTTACTTCTTCACGCCAAAACTACACAAAGGATCGGACTGATCGTGGTTCTAAACCTGGATACGTACATAACTTTTTATCCTGGAAAAGCACGTGCGAAGCTGCAAGCAAAAGCCATTGCAACAAACGCCAGAACCTCCATTCAATGCGGCCATAGACTAAATTTTCTTCTTCTAAAAGGCTGTGTAAAGTGTCATAACATAAAAGAGGAGTACGGTGGTGCGTGAAAGAAGGTCATTAGTTAATCTCTGGTTACGCTCGTGCTAGTCAAGGTGAAGGTCGGTTTTGCCGCCGCGTGCGCGTGGGCACACAACGTGATGTGATGCCTAGCGACTGTAGAGGCGAAACTTGGTTTTTGTAAAACAACGCGGAGCACGTTGTAATTTAACTATTCACGGATGTGTATCGTCAATAAACGAAAGAAATACGGCGAACGGTTAAATAAGGTACTACGCGAAACTTATTTTGACGCCAGTCTCTTTGGGACAACAAAACCGTCAACTGCTGAGATGCTAAAACGGAGTTGTCAATAACCAAAGTTCCTAATCCGATAATTCCTCAGGCGGGGCGTCACAGTGCAGTGCAAATCACAGTTCTCCTTATCAGAATTTTTAAAAATAGGAATACAAACGGGCCTCATTATTAGGTACTAAAGGTACCAACACGTTATGCATTTAATGATACAATAGAATTAAAATTATATTGGGAGCGGCTTGCGTGAGTTTTGCATCTATAGCAATTATTCAGCATAATATGTAGCTTCATACACGCGACTTTAGGTAGTAATTATTGTACATATAAACACGATAAAAATAGGTAGGTAGATGTTGTGGTTACACGATTTTGCTATTACGGCAGAGTTATCGCAAGAATTTAATTTTGTTATGTTATTTTTTCTGTGCCTAATACAACACCAAAAAAACAGCCTATAACTATGTAGTATCCACTGCTAGACCTAGGCCCTAGCGCCTTATTTGGCTCTTATTTGGGGACCTAACGATTCATTAAAGTTGACTCTACCACCACAGAGTTCTTTATTTTCTCTACCTCGTTCTGGATATGGTAAGAAGGTGTTTAATTATGAGCTCAGTTATTATTTTTAGTTCAAAAAGTCCCACGGTTTCGCACGGATTTTCAGGAAAACTAACTTTAAAATAAACTATAAACTTATATTATAAACTAGTTTCTGCCCGCGGGTTTGCACGCGATGTTCTGTCATATGGGAACTGATTTATGGGATAACAAGTACCTAGCCTATGTTTGATCCCAAAATAAGAATTACCCGTATGCAATGTTTCCAAATAGTTCGATCCGTCAGTATAACAATTTGGAAAAAAAACATCCAAACAGTTCGACTATCGAACTACTGGTAGGACTGGATGGAATAAAGGAAAATTTCAGCTCGATTGACGTGAAGAGGTAACAAACATCCATCCATATATCTAAAAATCCAAACTTTCGCATTTATATTATTAGTGTGACTTATTTCTATTTAGCAATTGTTGGAGTTCTACTTTAGTTGAAGTAAAGGTCGTCCGCAAATCTCAAATGTTAGATTTTCACCATTTATGTTAAACCCAAAGTTTTCCCAATCAGGATGTCGGAAGATTTCATGAAGAACGGCTGAAAACAGTTTTGGTGATAGGGCCAAAACTGACGAGGCAATTATTCAAAAATCTTCTAATGCAGTTTAATTTTTTTTTTATCAACATGTAGCCTTCTTTCAGTAAAATTTTCTATCTACTATATTTAAGATACCTTCCCTCCATGTGGTATGGCCGTGGGACGCCCTGTATAAGTCTACGCTCAGTTATTATCCACCTATTGCTTATGCAGATTGCTAGCAAAGGTTGATACGTAGGTAGATTAGATAGATAACTATGATACCTATTAATATTCCAACACCAAGGCTGGCGTATAAGGGCGCGCAGGCTGAGTTTGTCACTTCCGGCTCAGCCCTATTTCCGGAGCCACTCGTGCAGTGGAAATATACTGGTACTATAATATAATAACATGCGCTGTGAAACTCTGACTTAGGTTGGCAAAATCAGTGCACAAATCTCATTTACAACCGATTTCAGAAAAGGAGAGGGATTCTCATTTCTGCTGTGTTTTTTTTAACATTGTAGGTATTTGCTATCTAGGGTCATCGCTATCGTTAACTGATTTTGATGATTTCGACTTTGGTTTATACAGATCCTCTACAGTTAAATTCTGGTAGGTAAAACTAAAAAAACAGCGTAGGGCTATGAATTTGAAGTCGATTGTTAGTTTTTAGCACGAAGCAGCAGATGAAGTGCGAATTAGGGTTTGGCTTAATTGATCAAAAGGCGCTGTAGGCTGCCACCGCTTGTATATTTTTCAAAGCTGGCGCGATTTTTGTTTTTTCATGCAATTATCCACGCTGACGTCCTCAGTATAGAAAAAATAAAAGGGGATCGCTTTAAAAAATCTATCTGTAATGCTATGGTATTTATATTCTAAAAGAAAATTACAATGAAATAATATAAATAAATTAGAACTAGTATTTACAATTGAGCTAACTGCAGGCGCGGTCCCAGGGGGGGGGTCACGGGGGTCATGACCCCCCCCAAAATCTTAGTTTAGGTACTTAAAAAATTGCAACCCACAGCTTGATGATTATATTGTCCTGTTTACTTCCGTTATATTGATTATGGTTACCAACTGCAGCAATAAAAAAAATCGCGGATCGCTCCGCTCGCCGGTATTACTGTTATTTGTGCTCTGTGTTTTGATTAGCACAGAGGCAACGTTCCCAATTTTATTGGTCTGGCTGGTCCGCTATTGTCAGTTTGTATCAATCCAACCACCACAATAAAAAGCACAAAATATAACAAATAATCTGCGAGGTCACTTTGTCAACCAGTACAAAAATTAGTAGACAACAAAATTTTCGCGTTTTGGTCTGGTCGCTGATAACATTTGTTCCTTCTGACTATGATCCAAAGCTCAAAACCCGGCCCGCTTTATGTCACTTTGCCAAATTTTGTAAAAAGTTGCCCAAAATCTAACAAAAACCAAAAATTGTCGCAGCTCGCTCAACTTGCCGGCAACTTTACACTGTCTGCCTCTGGTCATGGGCTCATCCCTCGTTTGAGGTCAGTTTTCCAAACACTCCAAAAATCTAACGAAACCACTAAATTATCGCAGCACGCTCTGCTTGCCTCTGATAACATTCTGCTGTTTTGATAAGCTTCTGGCTTGCTCTAGTTCAGGACTCCTTCTCCGTTTCAGGCGAGTTTGCAACTGCAAAATATCTAATACCAAACAACTCACACGCACAGCCAGATCATAAAAATTTTCGCGGCTCGCTTCGCTCGCCTCGATTCGATTCTATATAGTGTTTGGTCTGTTGTCCGCATATTTGGTTGTTATTCGTGAAACTTTAAAATTGTTCTTCACACTAATATTATAAATGCGAAAGTTTGGATGGATGTTTGTTACGTCTTCACACCAAACCTACTGAACAGATTGAGCTGAAATTTTGCACCGGTGTAGCTCTAAGCCTGGAATCAAACATAGGCTACTATTTATCCCAGAAATCAGTTCCCATGGGATAGAAATTACCTTTGAACGTTTCCATAGAAAGAAGCGTGCGAAGCCGCGGGCAGAAGCTAGTAGCTCATAATTTAGCTTCCTTGTCTTGCATGGACGCTACCTCACCAATTTCAAAAAAGGCTTGCTCCGCTCGCCGCTACATCTTTTTCGATGTCTTTTTTGTATTTCATATTTTTTGTTAATCTCCTTTGCTCCGCTCGCCCCGATTTATATTCATAGCTATATACCTACCACCGCAAACTTTTTAAAATTTTCGGGGCAGGTTTCGCTCACTTTATTTTGTCATAGGCTCTGGCTTACTTTTCCCCAAACATCAGAAAAAATCTCCAACATTTTTGAGGCTCGTTTCGCTCGCCATTACTTATACTTCCTATTGTTGGGTTGGGAGTTGGGGGAAGGGATGTCATGTTTGCGGCCAATATGCAAAACACTGCATTTTGCGGCTCGCTCCGCTCGCCGATAGTATTTTGTCCTTCTCTGTATTTGGTCCAGTGCTTGACACTTGTTTAACATCATTTTGCTCGGGTAGTTACCCGAAAAAGTAACAAAAATTTCGGCGGCTCGCTCCGCTCGCCGTTACATTTTTTTCCATGGCGTTTTTCTATTTTCAATTTTTTTTGATGCCATTGCTCCGCTCGCCCCTATTTATATTCATAGCTTTATATCTACTACCGCAAGTCTCTAAGATTTTCGGGGCTTGCTACGCTCGCTATCATTTTTTTTTTTAGATACCTATCAACAACAAAATAAATGATGCGGGCGAGGGTAAGCAAGTAGACCTACTCTTGCTTACTTTTGCCCAAACTTGAGAAAACATCTCAAAAATTTCGAGGCTCGCTTCGCTCGCTATAACTTATACCTACTATTGTTGGGAGTTGAGTATAAATTTTCCGCGGCTCGCTCCGCTCGCCGATAAAGTTTAATGGTTTTCGTTGGGGTCTGCAACCGCCTACAAGTACATTTGGTGCTACGGCCCGCACCAAGTGTGACCCCCCCCAAAGTCTTGGGCTGCGACCGCGCCTGGCTAACTGCAGACTGTTACAAACAATCTAAAGGAAGCTCAAGAGATTTTATTGATTATATTCTTAAGATTGGTTGGTATTTATATTCTAGGTAGAGTACTTCGATACTATCTGCGCAAGTATTCCGCTGGCACGTGCCGCCCCGGCCGCGCTCGTAATCACGCCACATGGAGCACATCATGCCAACACGCCGTTCTCGGTTTCACTAGATATGTATACCTACATACTACACACCTACATCTCTCTATCAAATACTTAGGTATATTTTAATTAACTTTGTAGTAGTATGATGCCTGTAATGATGATGTCCGCCGTGGCCGAATTTCGACCACGGCGGCAGCGGCCAGTCTCAACGGAGACCACCCATGTGTGCACAGCACAGGGTCATCTGACATCTGTTATATTATAATAGAATAGAGAGTCTATTCCTTCGCTCACATAATCCGATGGACCGCCCAGTATAAATTATAAGAAAAATGTTTAAGGGCTAGCGCGATTATCTTTTGTTTTTTTTCATACTAATTATCTACGCTAACGTCACAAATCCAGGTCTCCAGTATAGGAAAAAGAAAAGGGGGTCGCGCCAGCTTTTAAAAAAATATTTTTTAAATCTTATACTGGGCGGTCCATCGGATTATGACAGTGAAGGAATTGACTCTCTATTTTATTCAAACAGAGTTCGCATAGTGATAGTCATAGGTCTTCTAAATAATTAGTTACGCTTAATGTGAACTAAGCGTAGTATTTTGAAGACCTCCCTCCTCCCACTGAACGGGTCATAAGGGTACGTTCCCTTCCCATCTTTGGTCCACAAAAGGAAACAAACGACTATCGTTGTGGAGTGTCGACTCTAGAAGTAGGACACTTTGGAATATACCTAAGAGCTTCAAAGACGAATCAATTGACTTTTACCATCTCCGATCCACAGTCTATGTAGCTGCTTGAGCAATTAATTCGATACTAATCTATAATCTACAAATGTTGACAACCGTGAATGTGTTCTAATACTAGGCTTAAATTAATTTCATTCAAGATTTACCAACAAAACAACGTTCACGCAATGGAAATCAACCCAGAAACTCACATTGAATTCCTAAGTTCGTAAATATCGGGGTAAAACACCCGTATTCAGTTGCAACCACACTAATAGCTCCCCGAAGGCTATCGCACGGGTGGCATGCTTGTCGACACGTTAGCAAAATGTTCAAATACTTCGACACGTGTTATGTCTAATGCTACACGTGGCTTTGTGTAGGTGGTAATCAGGGTAATGGAAGGGATGAGTCAGGTAGAGTTTGAGTTTGCGCAATCTTTCGTGGCTCTGGAAGTAGAGATATTTTTTCGTTGGATATTAGATAAATGAACTTTTCTTGACCAATCAAGCTCTGTCAACACAGGAAAATTAAAAACAAAATTCCTTACGACTCATCAACCATTCAAGGATGGTAGCCGATTGGTATCGAACGATTTTTAAGACTTAATGATTTTGTTGACAAACATGACAGGCCAATCTTTTTTTTTGCATATAGGGAAGTTAAAGATAATTTTGAATTCGAAAGCCTATATGTGCCAAATCCTTCCGGTCATTGTGAGGTGGAATCAAGAATCAAAAACTCTTTATTTCCATACAATACCTAAATGCACATTTTGAAAAGGTCAAAAAAGGTTCTTATAATTACACTGATTACAATAACCCGGAAATAAAGTGATGTTTTTGATTTCTGTCGCTTAGCTATGTAGACCAAAGAAAAGAAACGACGGAGAAACTTTTAGCCTGTTACTTGTTATTTTTCGATTTGAAACAAAACCCGTCCCAAGCTTGTTTTTTATGTTAGTTTTTTATGTTCTAGATAATCTGATATTTTATAGTACCTAAGACTTTTTGCACAAGAAGGTATAGACAATTTAAGGATAGCTACGTACATAGAGAGGCAGAGACAGCAGAAGAGGCAAGCTTAAAATTTAAAGCACTAGAATCCAGACAGAAACAATGAAAACGTGACTTTACGTAAGCGCGAGTCATGCGAATAGATTCTACCGGGGCGGCGCCGCCACCGGCGGCACGTGCCGTACAGAAATAGTTACACACCTATTAAATTGCACTGGCTTTTGTCTCTGCCTTCACTTACATTACAACAACAGACAGAAGTAACCGAAAGCAATAAAGTGTAGACTTTCCGAAACCATATAATAAAGCAGTATGCCGTATATATATGGTTTTGTTTTTGGGTGTCATATTGAAGGAGTATTGAAGTCACTCAGCCAAAAATGTAATTTGTCGTCATCGCTAATCAATCAGTATTATTTTCATAGGTACCTAACATTGATGATGAGGGGGAAATTTGGAAAAAAAAAAAATTTATGGTAAAGCATTTCGTATCCTAAAGAGGATATTTTTGCTTTGGAGTAGGTAAAGACGCTTTTTGGGGACACTCATTATGTTCACTAGTCGTATCAGTTATGTGATATAACGTTTATCAAAACAAAGTGTCGACGTATTACGCATCAGTAATTCGGTTGTGTATAAAATGAACAGTTCTTTGCTCTATATAATAATGCTGGACAATAACAGACGACCAATTTTATGAATGACGAGTGAAATATTATAAGCGACGAAAATATCTATGATACTGTGCACACTGCAGATATACGAGTTACATACACGCTGGCAGACACCCAGAACAACGCACTATTCCGCAGAGAAATACTTTTCATCACTTCACAATTATTTTTATGGTATTAAGGAGAGACTTTTTTGCTCAGCGCAGCAGCGTTTCAAAACTCATTGATAAGTAATTTACTTTTAGATTGCTGACAAATTGGTTTTTGTTGTGCGATTTCCTTTACTTATTATCTTTATTCACAAATAAAATTACAATCAAATAATATAACATTACCATACAGCGTCTTTAGGACGCTTCCGACTGGTATTGATATGGATCAGTTGAGCTACCCGTAGATTGTTTGCAACAGTCTGCAGTTAGCTTAATCGTTTCAATTGTAAGTACTAGTTCTAATTTATGTATTTCTATTATTTGTGAATTATAGTATTTCTGTTATTTGTTTCTTTGTGAATAAAGTTTCACATAATTCCTTTCTAATTTCTAAGAAATCAAATAATATCGCAAAAAATGTCGACTTCGACGGGACTTGAAACCGCATCCTTCCCTCAGTACGGGAATGGCTAATCAACTACACCACGAGGTCAAGTGACGTAATATGTAGTTGAAAATCTTTGCGACTTTCTACGGACTCTAGCGCCGTTACCTACAGGGGAAACATTGAAGTTTATCCAATCCTGTTCAAAGACTAAAGTTACGTTTAGTTCGTTTGACGAGAGGTGTCGCGTTGCTCAAAATCTAAGGTTTTTGTTATTATAATGCCTAAGCATTCCACACCACTCTGGCTAATTTCTAAGAAAACAAATAATATCGCAAAAATTTTCGACTTCGACGGGACATACATTGCAAGTATAAAAGCTTGTAATAAATTATCTTAAACCAGAAGATAAGCCTACAAACTAAACAATTTCTGAAGGACTAAACAAACGCTACTAACTGTAGAGCTAACTAAAAATATAAATATTAAGAACCTAGTAATACAGATTTCAAAAGCCCGGGTAATTAAGAAATGCAATAAGGAAGCCGCGATGGAACGTAAACAAAATGATTTGCTGATGAAACGCACATTAACACTGAAAACAATGCGAGATGACAGAACACGGAAGATGTTCTAGGAATGATACGAGGTGAGTCTAGCCAAACTATTTTGCGACTCATTTAAATACAGTAAACTTAGATACCCGCGTACCAGATACCTAGCTAAAATAAGCTGCATGTTGATGTTGCCGTGTGTTAGAATTCTAACAGTGAAGCAAAAACGTTTCGTGAATTTTGGAGATTAGAGAAACATAAATGAAATGAATTGAAATAGTATTTATTTACTTAAATATATATTAAGCATGATGTTTTAGAATATTTGACTTCTTAGTCGTGCAAATGTTTAATATAATTTGAACATTTTGGTTAGAGTAAAAAATTAACATTATCGTAAAGTAGTAAGCTTTCAAAAAAAATTATAATATAAGAACACAAAAATTTATAGAACATAAAACCTTCAAAAAATCTTTACTATTATAATGATTTAACAATATTATGTACATACATGTCTAAAAATAATTTATGGGAATTTAAATTTAATAAAGATAATAAATAATTCATCTATACTATAAAACAGTTTTGACAGAGCGAATTATCTAATTTCCGATTAAATCCATTATTCGTTAATTTTCTCATGTCATTTGGATAATAAATAAACTAAAAATAAATCATTTAATTTAAATAAATAAATCATTTAAGTAGGTACCTATATCATTTATTTGAAATAAATAAATAATTTATTTTTCTTTCACAAAGGTTAATGCGATGTACAAAAGGTTATGTTTACAGGATAGTGACAGATAGACTCCAACAGCGGCACTACATAAACCAACGTAAACACTGTAGGCCAAGCACAGGATTGCTCTTTATGGTAGGTACTCGTAGAATAGACAATATCGCATCGCAACGTCTTACATTACGTACCTACATTAATGAAGTTGACGAAATGAATTTGAATGATCTCCAAAAGCACTGAACATTTAAAAAAGAAACGAAATATGCAGTTATTGTTTTCTTATAAATCGAGGGCATGTCTCCTTTCACGATTTTTCTCTCACTCACGTGGTTTCGGACTTGGCCATCACCGCCCTTCTCAAAAAACCACCCTGTATATTGACGAGTCATTTAATACTAGTTGTAATTTGTTTAGAATAGAATAGATTATTTTATTTGTAACTTAATCAACAAAAACAAACACGATTTAAAGATAAAATAAAAGATCCATTTAATTTCTGTAATTTTCTTTTGCAATGAATTTGAAAGGGCAGACTACTGAATCTTACTCTATATCATAACTTATCTTACTAATATTATAACGCCGAAAGTTTGTGATATGGTGTTATGAATTTTTCTTACATAAGATCTCCAAAAGCACTGAACAGATCAAGATGAAATTTGGCGTACGTTTAAAACAATGCCTGACTCAGATAATAGGGATTCTCCTTCTAGCTGCGCCCTGTGGCTTTGCCCGCGTGGAAATTTCTCAAACTTATTGTATACCCCTTAGGGGTCGTTTTGTCAAAATAAAAAATAGGGGAAAATCATTCCCTTATATATATTTATAAAAGAATATAAGCGAAAGACTGCAGGCAGATGCTAGATGCGGCAAACTGAAGACAGGGCGCTATGGCGCTCATTAGGGGAGGCCTATGTCCAGCAGTGGACTAATATAGGCTGATGATGATGATGATATATTTATACCGAGTTTCGAGTGAATCGAACCCAGTAATCATAATTTTAGATAGAAACTTTACCACCCTATTTAATCCCCTCAGAGTTACATTTTTGAAAATTAGACATATACACACCAAATTTCATCTAAATCGGCTAGTAGTTACGGAGAAACGTGGTAACAAACATACACACAAACTTTTGCTTTCATGATATTATTAGGATTCGTAAGTTTTCAGGCTCAAAGAATTTGTTCTGTAACGACGTGTACCCACCTAATTGTGTAACTATTTGGCCTGCATCACTTGGCTATTGACACGTGTGGTGATGGCATTACACAATCAGTCGGAGAATGCTCAAAATATCCAACGGAATGGGATAGGTCGCTGGCACTTGGCAGCTGGTGGTGCTTCGGATGATAGGCTAATATAATGATAGGTGGATGGATTTAGATTTCAGCTGGTTTTTATCTCTTTTTCTTCTTTCAATATTTCAAATACGCACCTTCCAATATACCTAACTGTATATTACCACAATATTACGGAAGAGGGGAACCCTCTAACACAGGTATCTATATACCTAAGAGGGTTCCAAACCCATGCTTTGTAAATTAATTAAAGTTTACTTAATAAATATTTGTATTTTTATTTTGTATTTTATAGCAAGTTTTTATACCGTGTGGTGCTTTAAATTTGCACCACCCCAACTCTTCCCGCGGGTGTCGTAGGAGGCGACTAAGGGATATCCGCCGGAAGCGGGCAGCAGCGCCCCGTGCAGAACAATTCTATATTTCTACCAACGCATTGCGATCCCCAACCCTCATGCCCAGCGTGGGGATTATGGGCATTATCCCCCATGTGATAAAAGCCAATACGGCCCTTATCAGGGGGAGGCCTGCGTCCAGTAGTGGACCAATACACGCTGTTGAGGTTGAGGTTATAGCAAGAAACGTCTTATTTGTAAGATTTACCTGTCTTAGAAAACTTTTTCAGGAAAATCGGATTATCAAACACGCAGAATTGGCTAGTGAAAAGCCTAAGAATATTTTCATGGAACGAAACAATTTGCTTATTTCAAAAAATACGAAAAACCGACGTCGATTAATTTTACATTGTATTTAAAATTGTACGCGACAAATACGAATCCCTCAGGATTTTTTTATGGAACGTCTCAGGATCAACCTCTATACAAAAGCAAAAGAAAAGCAAAGGAATTATCCAAGTCGGTCCAATATTAAAGGAGGAACCGGCGAACATATTACATAAAAAAATAGGTACTCACAGCCTAACATAGAACCTCATCCTTTATTCTTAGTCAGTTAAAAAATTAAATTATAAATAACAAATAAAAAATAATAATAAAATAGTTTATTTCTCTAACTTAATCTATACATATCTTTAAATTACTTTGGAAATCCCCTTTTAAGTTTATAGATACCTGTGTTAGGGGGTTTCGCTCTTGCCTTATGAAATTCACATAAATACTAAGTAAAATTATTATAATTATATTCTCAATGGTTTCAGAAACCTCAACAAAATTACCAGGCGGCCATAACCAGCAAGGTAGTGGTCCTGAGTACGTCCGTTGGCATAGACGTGTATCGGCGTTTAATATTGGCGCTGGACGCACGCGTGTCGCGCGCGTGCCAAGCGTGGGAGCGGACGCGACGCTTCCGGCACGCGTGCCACTCCTCTGGAATATGGACTTTGAATTGAACTGCTGGACTTTCTTTGTGTCTGTCTATTTTGTAAATTGACCATAGGTTGGCAAATTTGCGAAATGGACTACTGGAAAATTGCTGTAGCAGGTAATCTAGTCGACTTCTTGTGGAATACGAACTTTAAACTGCTAGACATCGAGTTCATTAAAAAATATTGTAGCAAGTAGGCTGGCCACTCCTGGTCCTGTGGGATATGAATTTTGAACTAATGGACTTCTGGTTCATCTTGCTTGCTACAGGTGATTACTGGCTAATGGAAAATAGCAAAGACAGGTAGAAATTACTCAAATCATAGTCCTTGTGGACTTTGACATGCTGGACTTGTAGCCTTTAGAAAATTTGCCAGGTAACTGGCTCTTGGAAAATTGCGATAGGTGGGTATTACTCAAGCCATGACCAGCAGGTTAGGTAATCATTTGCCATGGTAACGTCACGCAATATGCGAGAGCACGCGATTATTATGCATGACCAAGGTTAAACACGCTACTCACAACTGAGAACCTATACTACCTACTACATAGGTACCTTCATAATGGACTATGCGGTAAGTTTTATCAGAAGCAAGCTATTAAGTACCTACATAATTGTATCGCACACTGTTTTCAAGAATTGAGATATACGAGAGAACACTACATAATAATAAATAATAAACCATGAGAAACCAATTTATTTCTTTCTGCCTTTGAGAAAAAACTGTCATCATAGCACTAAAGTACCTAATGCCGGAACCATGTTCCTTTACGAACCCATACACTGGCAGGGTAATTCAGTATCCGCTACCGAGTCGTTGACACGGGTTCACAGGGGAATATTTATAGAAACTTATTTTTCTGGTAGTTTAATTCCTTGCAGGACGCAGAAAATATTAATAGCCTATATAATAATAACAAGCTAAGTCTCTTCAAACTCGCATTACTAATTACTAATACAATTAAGAACTCAAGTATATTCAAACATGTTCTATGAACACTTTCTTACCTCTACTTCAAACTGTTAATACCAAATTAGAATATTTATAAACACCTTATATATTTATTTTATGTAGGTATATTATATTTATTTTATGTATATTATATTTATTTTATATACCTATCTGTCATATTAATTGTATTTATAGCTATCAGTATTTGCTTACGTATGTTTAATCCAAATATTATACCCACTGTAGAAGACGCCACCGTCTATACTTGTTCTTCCACTTCCTGTCCATCCAAAGATTGCCTGGAAATAGCGATAAGGCCGCCCATTGTGCAACGTAATCTGTGTTTGTCTTTTCCAATCCCGTGTTTCTGTTTTATTTGGTGTGCAATAAAGAGTACTTGCATTGGGGCTAGATAATGCTGTGTGAATTGTCCCACATTATTTATTTATTTATTATTGTATTGTTTAACCGCTAAAATACTTGAATTTAGTGCGAATCGGTTTCAGCTTCCGCGTGCGGGAGTCGATCGTCTAATTCTTCTGGTATTTTGTGAACACGCTTGCCTAGTTCTCTCCCGTAACACCCACATTAATTGATTTCCTACTTGCTAATCGCAATGCCTTATCGAGTAGTTTCGTAGCTCTATGTAGACGGTTACATAGTAGGTGGTTACTGTTTGTTATTCTAGCCGGCACGTGACAGATAAAGTTTGTTTTATGTTTGTTTTATTGCGTCACCACTTTTTCGTTGTTAACAGTGAAAAGGAGTAACTACTGGTTCGAGACAGAATAAGAGTCAGAGACAACATAGGTGTCCGTGACCTAAAGGCAGCCCTTAGCGGAACACCAGCGCTCCAGTATGGCGATATAAATAAATAATAATAAATAAATAATGCTGGACAATTCACACATCATTATCTAGCCCCAAGCTAAGCAGAGATTGTGTTATGGGTACTAGATAACTGATATACATAATACAATACACTACATAGATAGATATTTTTATTATACATAGAAAAACATCCAGAACCCCTGAACAAATATCTGCAGATCGTACAAACATTTGTCCCGAGGCGGGAATCGAACCCGCAACCTCCTGCGCCGCAGGCGGACCTTCGCCCGCCGCGCCACCGAGGTCGTCTACGTGAGGTACTGACTGGTGTGACGCGACCCATTGGCACCGAACCTGATCCGTTACACCGTGTCACAGTGTTTTATGGGAGCCGATTTTGTGACATCCCTTTTTTAAGCCCCGACGCAAAAAAAGGGGTGTTATAAATTTGACGTGTATGTCTGCGTTTCTGTGTATCTGTCTGTCTGTGGTATCGTAGCTCCCAAATGGATGAACCGATTTTCGTTTAGTTTTTATTTTGTCATAGATAATTTTATCCCGAGTGTTCTTAGCCATGTTTCATGAAAATCTGTTCAGCCAATAACTGTCAGCGGGTTTTTTTAATTTTATTTTTGTCTTGTTAATGCAGATTCCTATAGTTTGAATCAAATCAAATGCGAGAGTAAAATTCCCGCGTGTCTATTATTCATAGTTACTGAGAAATTAATTTTTGAAAATTATTTTATTATTACCAGATAAACACTTAAAAAAATCAAAACTTCTAAAATTTAGAAACAATAATAATTTTTTTTTAAATACGAGTAAACTTTATTCACAAAGAAAATTATACTAGTATTAACAATCGAAACTATTGAGCTAACTGCGGACTGTTGCAAGAAAATGGGTTACAGGTTGGTAAGCTTAGATTAAAAGGTCCCTTGGGATGACTTCTCAAGTAATATTATGTTGGTGTTGACCTTTTACTTGTTCTCTCCTATGCCATGTCTAAAGGTGTTTTATATTTTATGTGTGTTAGTTTTAAGGTATATATTACTATGGACCGTAGAATAAGTTAAATAAGTTCTATAACTTTTCTATAGTCTGAAATAAATTAATTATTATTATTAATATTAAAGGTACTGACCGGCTTTACGGGTCGTCGGTGTAACGTGCTTGTTACACAGCGAGCGTTCATGCAGTCGTACGGGGAAAGAAGGCCCTCGCAACGAGCAAGGAGAAGGATTTTAGCACACGCGTGTGCTAAAATAAATTAATTATTATTATTATTATTAAAGGTGGGTACTGACCGGCTTTACGGGTCGTCGGTGTAACGTGCTTGTTACACAGCGAGCGTTCATGCAGTCGTACGGGGAAAGAAGGCCCTCGCAACGAGCAAGGAGAAGGATTTTAGCACACGCGTGTGCTAAAATAAATTAATTATTATTATTATTATTAAAGGTGGGTACTGACCGGCTTTACGGGAGGTCGGTGTAACGTGCTTGTTACACAGCGAGCGTTCATGCAGTCGTACGGGGAAAGAAGGCCCTCGCAACGAGCAACGAGAAGGATTTTAGCACACGCGTGTGCTAAAATCTGCATCGTCGATGGTTTTATCTACCATCATTATCAATTTGATTATTTCAGTTCAGTTGTAATTTAATTTTACTGTAATCTTTTAAGTGAATTAAGGTTTACTTGAACTTGAAACTCTTAAACAATCATGATCCAGTCAAAGTATGGAAAACCTCTCAAAAAACCAGCAAAAATATTTCAGAGACTAAATCTTCGAGCTCTATAATCTATAAAATCTTCATCTGTCACTCAACATAGCAAACTATGTATTCAACAAAATAACCAATGTACCCATAACACAAGCTCTGCTTAGCTTGGGGCTAGATGATGCTGTGTGTATTGTCCAGCATTATTTATTATTATTAAGATATTTATAGCAACCTACATAACCTAATCTTCGCGTCATAATCATAACATTACGTAGGAATAATCACTTATCTTTGAAAAGCCGTAGACCCATTACTCACACCCGTCTACAGATTTTCGGTGAATCGTGACATTTCTAGCTGCGTGGGTGCTTTCAATCTTATCTCTCGAATATTACATTACACCACGGTCTCCAAACAAGAACCAACGTCGTTTTCTCAAATTCTCGATAGGTAGTAGGTATTGGAAGCTCTCTTCGGTCACACGATCTTTTATCACCCGATGATAAACTAATCAGTGATGGATTGTCTTAGTCTTAGACCACTTATTTCTGGTCGTTACCACAGTCGTCACATCTTTTTTATAGGTAAGTTGTCACACCTTTTTTTATACTCGTAGGATCTTCATTGTACCACAATGACACCTGATATTAAGTCATGATCCGCAGCCTTATTGTCTAAATGAACTGGTAATCGGAATCCGACTTCATTTTTGACATTTGAAACCTAGCCTGGACATTTTCGTATTGTATTGACAACTGGTAATCGACTTTAAGTTCACTGATAATCGGTTTCAAGTTAGACAATAATAAAGGCTGCCGGCCCGTCTATGTGCAACTAAATAAAATACCAAAAAGTACTATTTTTGCGAATTAAACAAAAAATCAGGTATCTATCGATATCGATAATGTACTTCAATGTGCTACCTGGTGCAGCCCTAATTGAGTAGCAGTCGATGGTCGACCTATCAGGCGAATGTAGAGCATTTTCAATTTCAACACTAGCAGCGGAAGCAAGAAGAGTTTATTGTTCTGTCAAATGTCTTTATTTTCTGGCAGTCAAATAGCTAATCAATCATAGACGATTCAGATCAGAAACGTTCCATTGAAACTAAAAAACAAGCTTTTCTCTCGCTCCCCGCCGAAAATGCACCCATTAGGTACATTAGCGTCTAGTCTTAACAGCATTGTTCTCCCACACAAAGCCAGCAATAATCACCTCCATTTAAGACTCATCCGAAGCCATGACGACGTAATATATGCGAGTCCCGGTGGCGCTAGAGTGGGCGACGTCGGAGGGTGGGCGACGGGCACGTTCCCACGACAATTAGCCCACCGCGCGCCCACGCGACGCCCACTGCCGAGACTGCCGGCCACAGAGATAGGGTTCACAACTAGGAGCTAGACTAGATATAAACCGAATAAAAACCCAAATTTTTGTGCTGTTGCGGGCTGAGTAAAAAACTGGGCAATGGGATAATAATTTAAAAATAATGGATTAATAGTTCATGTTATGACCGCGGCTTCGCATGCGTTTTTTCTATGGAAACGTTTAAAGGTGATTTCTATCCCATGGGAACTGATTAAGGACATAAAAAGTGGCTTATGATTGATTCCAGGATTAGAATTACCTGTATGCAAAATTTCAGGCCGATCCGTTCAGTAGTTTTGACGTGAAGGGGTAACAAACATCCATCCATCCAAACTTTCGCATTTATAATATTAGTGTGAAGTGTGATTAATATTAATGTGATGGTCTCTTATGACCATTTACCTGTAGCTACACCACCAGTTAAGCTACCCCTCCTTACTGCTCCGTCGGAAAAATCCACCTGTATAATAACTAGAATAACTAGCAGGTATTTAGGAGCTGTAGATATTAAAACTTTATATGTATATGTTATATACCAATAAAAATAAGAAATAAAAGAAAATCCTATCTCATAATCCGTCCATCAATCTAAAAAGAGCTCTATCATTAGATAGAGCTCTTTTTAGATTTCGATTACGCATAAGAAATACTAATCATTTCCTTGACACCCCTAACTCAGCTACCTAAACACGCGCAAGGCGATAAGAGCGGCGATGTGGGTGGTACTGATTGTAACATTATTTGGTGTGAACAGTGAAGTGGCCGTCGACAGAAACCACTGACAAATACAGAAACTTGAGCATTGTGTGGGATAAAGCATGTCTCATCGAGATTTACGTCTTGTGGTCCGCAGAATGCATTTAGAACCATGTCGCTGTGAAGTTGACTTGAATGACGACAGCAGCTTGTGTATAAAATCTATTCAAACAGTACCTATATCTATTCATATAATTGTTATTATTTTGTTGATAATTTACATTTTTCAACATTTCTTGATTTAACTTGCTGTTCCATTTGTTTATTTTATATCGGTGTAGGTAACCTACCTAATCCTTTTTGGCCTTAGTTTAATATATATTTTAAGTATATATTTATTTAGCACATAGAACTAACATTAACAGAATAAAACAATAACAACTACATAGTATATACAAGTATATATCTATTTCTTAAAAATCTAAGCCGTCACCAGAAGGCAGAGTGCCCAGAATATTTTAAGTAGGTATGTATTTATATGGAAAATGTAATCTTGTCGTTTACCTGAATAAATATTCTAAATAAATAAATAAGGACTCTTCAGTTTGGCATGGTACTAAACTTAAAACTTGTTTTATTGCAAAGGACTGCATTTTAGAACGTTCTCTTTGGTAGTCTATATGGATACAATGAAATAATTGTGAAAATAATGAAATTAGAAGTAAGGGACTCTACCACTGTAATCCACAAGACAAAAGTAGTAGTAAGTTTCAATTATTAAATAATATTGGACAATCCACACATCATCATCTAGCCCCGAGCTAAGCAGAGCTTGTGTTATGGGTACTAGATGACTGATTGACAATAATAATGAGCTTCCAAATCAAGGTTCTCCCTCTGAAATGCACTTGGCTTAGGCCCGTTCAGATTTTACCGGTTTTATACCGAGAATATTAGATCCCCAAGGAGCAAAATCTAGTCGTATAAGAGTCCATAGAACGTTTTGTAAATCACTGGTATTGGTGTTATAAAACACCTAAGATAGTACATTTTCTTCGAAAGTGGCGCATCTCAACCTAATAATAATAACCAAAAGCAGAGAGTGCGTGTGTTATGTTTATTTACAAAGTTTTTTTTGTATCAATATAGGTACTTATATAAAAATCAATGCCACTTTTCGTTGTAATTTTATAACTCAAGAACGGGCTCACCTATCCAACCCAATAAATGGCGGATCATTTTAGGTTTAAAAGGTGAGAGCGGTAAGAAGTTCGCCAGGTCAGCTAGTTTATATCAGACACACCTCCTAAAATTTGGCCGCTTATAAATAGTATCGCTAATAAATTTAATGGGTAATCGATTGACTAATTTATACACGAGCGTCTGGTTTTTGAGGTCGGGCTATTTTTGTCGCTATTTGCGTCACTCGATGTACCTAGGTGTCTAAAGGGTTTATTACGGTAGGTATGCAATTTTGTTTGTACGTTGACGATTAAAGTTTCTATAATATAGGTAAAGAGTCTTGATATTCTTGTTATCTTTGGGAGTCTACACGCCAAAGCTAGCAACTAATTGACGCCTATAAAATTCAAGTCGCAACAACCCGCCGGACTGTGCCGCCGGCTTCGATAAGTAAATAAACTCTATTAAAAATAAGGTATCGGATTTTGCATTGAACAGAGTTAACTCCAAAATAGCTGATCTGGGAAAATCTTTCAGCTGTTTCGGTGCTGTGACCCTCGTGTGCCCAAACCCCCCCCCCCCCCCCCCGGAACCCCCTTTCCATAATAAAATCTGATATGGGTATCGTTTTCGACTAACATGGGGGCGAGGATTACGAATTTGATGACGGCTGTGACCCACCCTCGTGTGCCCCCCCCCCCCCCCCCCCGTTTTATTGTTAGCAGATTTTGTAGAACTTGTACCTATTCGAACTAGGTACATTTCGTGAGTCCCAGAAAAATGCTATACATTGAACCAATAAGGTTTATTTAAAGTTTATTTTATAAGTCACAAGACTTCCTGAACTCTGCTTCATGTGACTCCAGTTACGTCAATAAAGTACCTTCCTACATCCACGAGAAAGTAAATAATATTTACACCACACCACACCAAATCACGATGTTCGTGACATTATCCTTTGCGTGATTCGCGCAACCATGCTAAAACGAACCATGGCTAATATAGAGAGCAATGTTGTCTGTCTGTTGTATAGTATCGCGAATTAGCACTCCGTGTTTGCCAGAGCAGAAGGTACTTAGGTAAACTATGTGAGGACTTAGCAATGAGGACCTGTGTTTGGGTTTTCAATTTAAAAATTACCCGTGTAAGGTACAATTTAAGTTGACTACAGAATTATTACTAATTCTTGACTAACTCTTGGCGTCCTAGACCGTAGTTGTTACAATTACAATAAAATGTACCTGCTGGTAACAATAAATTAAAAAAAAATTATTTAAAATATAACTTCAGTTTCCAAGTAGATACCTACGTACTTATTGTGCACGGCTGTACTACTTTCATCATAAATACTGGATACTGTTTAAACCTAAATAGTACTAAATAATAGTCTCGCTCTGAAAACTGTTAACTACATACTTATTCAAATTTTCCGACGTACGAAACAGCGTAACGCTCGTAAATTATTCAGCTACAGGATATTATTCAGAACTATTTGAATAAATTCTCCCGAACGGTTCTATCTAAACTTAAATACGCATTATGTAACATAATATTATTATGTAGCATTAACGTACTATTAGAGCAGCTTATGTGAAGAAGCAGTAAAAATAAGTAAGCTTTTTAAAACTTAAAAAAAAAGTAAAAATAAAAACAAAAGCGCATCTACATTAACATACCTAGTTCGTAGATACTGCTACGAAAGAGCTACGAGCGCGCGCGTTTAACTCTTTTGAAGGCGTTTACAATCGTTATACCTTTTACGTAGCCTTTAACTAGGTACTAAAGCTGCTAATAAACTAGATGCAGCTCCAACTTCTCAATTTCCCACTCAATTATGCAATCAACTTACGTAATTATTAGATTAATTGATAGAATCAATCACTCACCCTCCGATCTCCGGGTTTCTTTTCAACAGTCGGCTGGGTCATATTCTGCGCGCCCTGAGGGCTGGCTACCATCACCATAGTTAATCACTGCACTGTCGAAGCAGTCACTGCATCACTTGAGGTGGCGAGTTAGGCGGACGCGTGCGGCGCGTCGTGCGGTCGGCGCGCGACTGACGAGCGGCGGCCGGCAAACGGGGACTAGCTCGGATGAGGAGGAAGGAAAGGAAAAACTTGGCGGAGGTTGGCAGATAGCTCACTTTATGCTTTTGTGGTTTTCAGTTAGGTACATTTTAAGTACAATAAGCCGGCAATGTATCAACACCGAAATAACAGTTGCAAAAAACGTATCAGTAGTCCGGTTGCTTTATTGAACCGGACTACTGATACGTGGAGCGACTCAGTAGTCCGGTTGACTTTAACGTAACCGAAGTACTGACACTACACCATGATTTTCATGTAGGTATTTGTATTAATATTTTGTAATTTTCTAGCTGAAAGATTTATTTGTTTTAGGTTGCAAAAAGAAAATTTTTGTGGATGCACATCCTACTAATATTATATAGCCGAAAGTTTGTGAAATCTGAATTTTTGTTACCTAGGATCTACAAAACAACTGAACAGATCAAGATGAAATTTGGCGTACTAGAGCAAAGCCTTAGTTACTTAGATAATAGGCTACTTATCATACCGAAAATACGCCTACGAAGCCGCGGGCACAAGCTAGTGTACAATATATGATTATGTTACATTGGAACAATATAGAGCTTTGTAGGAAAATAAATAAGTAAGGCTTAAAGTAAGGTAATTATGAACTGTAGTAAGTATATAGCAGAGGTAGACTAGATACCTAGATGTGTTTACCTACTGTCTTTTTAAAAAATAAGAGTCAATTTAAGTTTATATAATATTTCAAGACTATCGTCCCTCGTCGGTTGTGTAGTGAGCTATCTGCGCACGCGTCGGTGGCTGGAGGCACGCGACCGCTGCACGCGGCTGGCGGCGGCGGCGAGTCCTCTCGCGTGCCTCCGCATTATGGACGCGTGTGTCCATTAACTTACGACCTTTTTATACAAAGATTTTTTTTTTTCAAAATTTGTTATTTAAAAAACGAATTTTAAAAAATCTATGAAATAATATTGACCCGGAAAACTTAATTTTATCAATCGTGATTATTTTGTTTTCAAGCAATTGTGGTTACCTCAAACCTTTATTTTAGGTAATAAATAATTCACCATCTTTGTCCAATAAATTAAGCGGTGGTTTTAAATAGCTTTACTAGGTTTAACTTAGCATAGTTAGCCTCTTTGTCCTGTGACCCGTACAAAGTTATGGCGCATTGGCTTGAAGCCATCAATCAGCTCAGCTCAGCTCATAATTTTATAAATATCTTCACTTCTACTATGACTTCTACTACAGTTTTGTAGTCTTCTCACTCTATAAAAGAACTACATCAGGAACGCAAACCCTTGAGATCACGTGAAAACGCCAACCAATTGAGAAACACGAATCGTACGTATCGTATGCAAATGGAAACAAATCCCGAAACGCTGACATCATACTGTCGCGCCAGCTCTAATGTATTGACGCTCGCATTTTGTCCAGCGATCAACTTCAAAGTACCGACTCACTCACTGTTAGTATTCTGTGCCGTACTTAGCATACGTTGTGTGGTATATGCAACCGCCTACACTATACACTTACACACTAGAATGCTCGTAGCATTTGAAACTTTGAATATGAAATATGAATAATTTGTGAATAGGTAATAATAAGCCAGCTTTTGACTCGGTGTCGTGCCGCGTTGGAAACTTTGAGTGTGTTTCTAAGTTTGTTATACTTAGTGCCAAGGTATTCTGTGGAACTGCTCGACTGCACCAAGATGAAAGATAAAAGAAGGGAGGCACTGATGACTGAACTTAATTTAAAATTAATACCTAATTAAGGAACATAATGAACATTAATTTAGCGGAACCAAATTCATTAGCAACCATTTCACTGTTAAATTTCAGTGTTAAATTGTTAAACATTTCACTGTCAATGTCAAATAAACTATAAAAAAGAAAATTATAAGTACCTACATCAGTGACTCCCTTTGAATAAAGGTCGGTACTATAACTTGGCTGATTAGTTTCATTTTCTGGTTTGTTTTATTTTGTTAGTTTAGGTTAAGTTATTGATAGGTGTGGCTGACAAACTTTGCAAAGTAAAAGTCCTTATCAATAAATATGATTAAAAAAAACGCTATGCGATGCCGGACACATAAGGGGCTTATCATACTAGCGGATTGCGAGCGTCCTCAAAGCGGAGCAGGCGCGCTACGAATACGTTACGGGCGCGCAACGAACACGCCCCGCATACGCAGCGAATTCGTTGCGGATGCTCAACGATATCGCCGCCAATAGCAGCGTGGACGCCATTTTGTACTGTCTTGTACAAATTACTAATAATGATACAGTAATTTTTTATTCGTTTGCAAAACAACACAAAGTAGTCGCTCTCTTCCATTCGATTAATTGAAAATGGATCTACCCAAATTCGTCGATGCTTTCGTTTACGTAAGTAGAAGTAACAAAGCCAACAGCAGAGTCACCTCGTCGGAATCCATTTTGCTACCGAGTCTACTGTACGTCGTTAACTTGCTACAAACACGCGACGAAAACGTTGCGAATTTGCTACGCGTCCGCGACGTTTTCGCTGTGCAGCCGCGGCCTGTTCGCGACACATTCGCTGCGCGCCCGCCCCGCCCCACAGCCGCTCGCAAACCGCTAGTGTGATAATAAGGCCCTAACTGTATCAAAAACATCTGGAGTGGTCTTTTGTTCCGTCGAAGTCTCCGTCAGCGGTGAGGGGCATGCCGCAGTACAGTACGCAGCATACAGCGTAATAATCAAGAGATCAGGGTTTTATATTTAGTTACGATATGGGTTACGTTTTATCACTCATTCAATCAATCAAAACCTTTATTATCAGAAAACAAAGGTCCATAGAAAACACAAAATTACAAACAACATAGCATTACAACAAAGAAAATAGAATGAAACGAAAATAACTAATTCTAGGCATTGACTAATTTAAATAAGAAATTAATGGTAATTAATGGTGCAGTATGGGACAGTCATACTTGTGAGATATGACTTTCAGGATGTTGTTGCTACTACCTGTCATGAGTCATGTCATGAGCGAAGCGAGCTGTAGCTATAGCTATTGGCAGGAATATGAAATAGGTAGTCTAATTCTTATTTAATTAAAAAAATGAGTCTGGATCGAGTATTGAGAAGTTGGGTAATGAATCCACTGAATTATAATATAGCTTCCTAACGTTGAAAGAATTTTTCAAATCGGTCCAGTAGTTTCGGAGCCTATTCAATACAAACAAACAAATAAACAAACAAACAATAAAATCTTACCTCTTTTTAATATTAGTATAGATGAATGAGCAGTTATGTTGAATACAAGAATACAAGAATTTATTAATAAAATCATATAATTACACGTCAATTGTTGGTTTGAAAGGAAATCAATTTTAGCCCCGCAAAAAATGGATTACCTAAGTATTATTTTATTACACAGTAGTTAACTAAGTACCTACTATAGTCCACAACTGATAAAAATTCGGAAGCAAATTACATACTTAACTCATTTTAATAGTTCCGAAAATTCTAGACTAACTTCCGAATTAAAACTTCTAGTTTTAGCAACGAACAAAACGGTAAGTCCATTTTTAAACTATTGCTATTGTCGGACAAATAGTTCTTAATTTTTTTTATTGCTCGGGCGCCCGAATCTTACAAAAGATTGCTCTATTTTACAGATTTTTATGAGCATTTTTGTGCTTTACCAAAAATAGAGCACTTTTTGCGATCGTCCTTTTGTTTGTATATTTATTGTAACATTTTTACTATTTTACAGTGTTTAGTACCGTTATTGCTTTTGCTTTCGGTGAGTAATATTTTTTAGTTGGGTTTGGCATTCTGAATGCTGTTATTTTCTAGGAAGATTCGATACTTACCGTTTTAGAAGATACCCAGAAACAACGGTCGAATCAACTTCTTTGTAGTGGTAATTTTTTATATGATTAATTGATTTCTATAAAATGTTCCCTAGAATGCAAAAAGCACGATAGTGTCAATAGTTTTTCAATGAGTGCCTTCTCGCAAAATATCTTTAGGTACACAGTTGACAGGTATAGAAATAATAATAATAATGCTGGACAATTTACACATCATTATCTAGCCCCAAGATAAGCAGAGCTTGTGTTATGGGTACTAGATAACTGATATACATAATACAATACACTACATAGATAGATATTTTTTATTATACATAGAAAAACATCCAGAACCCCTGAACAAATATCTGCAGAATAGTATCTACTTGCCACAAGTATACCTAAGTATAGTAGGTAGTATAGTAAGTATAGTCGATTTTATTGGCCTATACCCAGCAGTGGGTCAAGTCGGGTTGCCGATGATGATGATGATGAAGTACCGCAGACATTGACTGTGGTAAAGAGTTCATTTTCAACCACGACATCAATCCCCAATAACCATAGGCAAGCACACAAAAGTACCCAATTCGCCTCGGTCTAACCCCAGCATCAAACAGCAAAGGAACTGTTTATTTTCGACCGCTGTTTCCCCGAACCCATAGGGGCAAGGGATAAACAACCCCTTTGTCGCCTGTCTTGACAACGCAAGTTTATTGCTACCGAAACCAAAAGGGCTTTTTTGTGGCCGCTCTCTTTAATTACGTTTCTTGAAATTTCTTATTTTGGCGACTCTACCACCGGAACTAATCGGTGACGGTTTTTGGGAGGGTCTTTTGTGCGTGACTAAACTGATGATTACTTAAACGCTTAACCACTTAGATAATATATTTGGATACTGAATACTTGGGTAATTATTTATTTTGTTTTTGGAATAAAAAGTAGCCCATGAATGTTATTCCAGCAGCCTTATTGTCTAACTTGAAACCGATTACCAGTGAACTTCAAGTCGATTACCAGTTGTCAATACAATACAAAAATGTCCAGACTAGGTTTCAAATGTCAAAAATGAAGTCAATGCCGATTACCAGTTCACTTAGACAATAAGGCTGCAGGTCCAGATCTTTATCTATGTGTGCAAAATTTCACCACGATCCATTCAGTAGCTATGTCGTTGTCTTCGGCCAAACATCTTTATAACAACGGCACAAGTTTTCACCTTTTTAATATTAGTAGGAATGTTGAAGAAGCCCAAAATGGCAAAGAAATTGCAAGGTCCTAGTCCCATCCCAGGTTGTCAACGAATTTAAATAAGCCTATGGACACTTCCAAAATTACTAAAATCGACTTTATTCACAACTTACTTACTAGCCATTATACCTAATCCCTTGTGCTTTGTGAAAGAACTCCTCAAGAGAAAAAGCTAGGTAGCTTATTCCAAGGTCCACTCCTCATCTAGAGTCACGTGTCAGTAAAGTAACAACAGTGATAAAGGAAAAGAAACTGATCCTACCTACTGACAACGCGCTTATTGAGGTAGGTAATTATAAGAACCATTAATGTGATGCTAAAAAAGACATCAGAAACAACGACAAACAACATTATGGTGGTAACATCGATCACAATACAACATTGTGCGTCCCGTTACCCATTCTTCGACACGCAACGGCCGTTTCCACTGATATTGTTAACCACCATCATAAACACATTGCCAGTTAAGCTTTGTTGTTTTTCGCAGTAGAATACTATGCCTTTGGCGGCTCGTAAAGTTTTTCTTGAAACTTTTATAGCAGTCGCCAGGTTTTGCCCTTGGGACAGACACGATATTGTACTTCGCGACCTACCACGGGTCAGACTATACAAACCTACGAGAGTAGGATGGTAAGTAGACTCGTTTACCTGCCCGTGTCATGGCATGGCCCTTGGCACATGGGACATCAGGGTATTGATAACCATGGACCCCAAGTTGAAATGGGGGTCCATATTTGACGACCTCTGTGGCGCAGCGGGCGAAGGTCCGCCTGCAACGCAGGAGGTTGCGGGTTCGATTCCCGCCCTGGGGACAAATGTTTGTACGACCTGCAGATTTTGTTCAGGGTGTTCTGGATGTTTTCTATGTATAATAAAAAATATTTATCTATGTAGTGTATTGTATTAAGTATATCAGTTACCTAGTACCCATAAGACAAGCTCTACTTAGCTTGGGGCTAGATAATGCTGAGTGAATTGTCCAGCATTATTTATTTATTTAGACGCGCGACGGTCTAGCTTGTCTAACGAATTAGTTTTAGAGTTTTTTAAATACAGCATCTTTTTGTGTTCTGGCAAAACCCTTCAGAAACATAAACTCTAGTAGGTACCTACAGATAAGTACGTGACTATTTATGTAAGCTGAATAAAGCTCATTTTCCTTTAAAACCATCAGTAAAGCAGTGACATGACTAAGATGAATTCACCCTTCGGTGCACAGAGGAGAGAGGAGTTGAACACCGCCTCTAGACAATAACAAAACTGTTTGGCGAACAGTTAACAGTTAATTGCAAGTGTATGGGTTTGCCAATAACTCGTCCATTGTTAAAAACTCTTTACGACCAACGCCTAAAATTTCTCGTTTTAGTGATTTTAAAATTTTATGGCGGAGAAATTATGTGTTTGAGGCATAAATAATTATTGACGAGACGCAATTTTTATGCTGCGTTTAGGTAGAAAACACATTAGTTCAACTGGAGCACAATTTACACTTGAGTTCGTATATATTTTTTAATATTATTTAAGTACCATCTTCTCGGTAAAAATTTTAACGAAAAACTATTCCTTTTGCTAAAAGATAGGACTGCTTTGTCAGTAAGTATTTTTTCCAGTAGGTAGGTAGGTACATCCATCATGTAGGGGAGACCGGGGCAAAATGGGATAGTAAAGAGAAAAAAAATCATACCAAGAAAATTAAACGCTTTATTTGAAAAACGATTACTCAGATGGCAACATTAATAAATCTAATAGGTACATAATAGGTATTTAAATAGTTTTAAAGGCTAAATCACCAAATTTTTTGGTAAGTAATTACTACACTAGCAAACATCCCGTCTTGCCCCGAACCACGTATGGCCCCGGTCTCCCCTACCTACAGACAACTACATTGTATGAAAATTGCGACTTTTTAAAATCCAAGCCGATTTTTTCCTGTGCCACTTATTTTGACCAACGTTGACTTTGATAAATATAGAGACGAAACACATGACGGATGGCGTCTAAAATCTTGCAGAGCTGAAAGGCATGAATTTGGATAATTGGTCTGTGGAGGCGAGGGAAATTATATCTTGCGGGCAAAATGAGGGTTTTGGTAGATTTTGGCGGCAAACTTTACACTATCGGCGTCGCGCCCGTGGCCAGGTAGGTAATTGCCAAGTGTGGGGAACGGAGCAATACTAATATTTGTTTGAGCCCGGGAGTGGTGTTTTTGCGTTGGTGATTAAGACAAGTGGTTCGACGAAAGCGCTTGGCTGATGGCTCGGAACATCCTCAACCTCAACAGCCTGTATAGGTCCACTGCTGGACGCAGGCCTCCCCCTGATAAGCGCCTTGTTGGCTTTTATCTCATGGGGGTAATGCCGATAATCCCCACGCTGGGCATGCGGGTGAGACTCAGAATCTTTGAGTCTAGAGAATTTTTTAACTTGATAGCATTTTACGACCTATTCATGACCTAAATATTTAGGTATGATTTAAATGATACCTAGATACTTAGGTCTTCTGTCTTAGGTTTGGCTTTGCCATTGTTAACCGTTAGGTGTAGGTATACCTAACTGTTAACAATGGAAAAGCCAGAACGGCCTTTCTGGCTGGTAGCTACCGAAGTCTCTATATTTTCAGCCACTTACGGCCGCAAAATGGACAAACATAATGACAGTTCGCCATTGTATAAGTTACCTATGTGGCGTCTGCATTTTTCTGGGTCTGAATTCTTGCTCAGTTTGTATACTTAGTGTAGAAAGAGATTTCAAAGCAGAAAGACCGCTGTTAGCCCATTTAGCGGTCCGACGGAAAAGTACAGCCTGAAATTAACTCTATTGCGTTACAATTCGATCTAAAATGTATTTTTTCCTGGCTCAGAAAGATATGCCAGAAAACCGTATTTGTAACGGCCATAAGAGAACAAGGAGAACGATTCCACGAGATTTATTATTCATTGCCACATGTCTAGACAAAATGAGAGCATTTTTCGATAACGAGGTGTGGTTTCGTCGCAATTATGACAGCCCATAATTTCGGCAGTGCAGGTGCGACATTCCCTCACCGATGCGTGTTACAACCAATTTAGATTCGGGCTTCGAACTTCGCATCTCTAACGCTGAAGGACTGCAATCAGCATCATCCTGTCTTACGTAAGTGTACTTTACTTTACCCCCCGGGTTGGTAAGGTACCTACTACTTAGTCTTTGCAATTGAGCGCTTCAAAACGCTCTAAAAACAGGAAGTATTGTATACTACCTACTATTAGTTTAATTGTCAGTTTATCTGCTGTTCGCTTCATTATTTGTACACTTCCTCTACCTGTTCTATCGCCTCTCCTATATCTTAAGGTTTGCTGGAAGAAAATTCTTCTTCAGGGTTAAGCTCGCCTCACATATCCCATTAGATAACTTCATTTTATATATTATTGTGTACAATAAAGAATTACAGAAGTTCGTAATGTAACGTAATGATGGTTAATGTCTTGCGTAAAACTTAAGCTGATCTAACTTTAATACAAGTGTAAGTAATCCCAGTTTTTGAAGGATTGGTCAAGGGCAGCCAAAGACAGAGATGGATGGATGGGATAGTTTGGCCTTGTCTAAGATAAAGAAGACGTTCCGAGCCTAGCAGCTGGACGAAATAGGCGAGATTAATGTTTAGTTGAAATGTGTTGCCCAGTGTCGTCGTGAAAAATAAACCTTTTTTATTTGAACTCCATGACATCTAGTAGGATTATTGGTCTCTGAAAAATAAATTACTAGCTCCATTCCATATTAATATTAACCATCGTCTACGTTGGGTGCATTCCGAAATACGATTACAGCGCTGATAGCGATCACAACGATATGTGTATGTGTTCCAAATTAGATATCACGATATTGACAGTTGAGTGCGGAACCTCATGAACACGCTCACGGTCACGAGTAGCGGTGTCAAATTATGGAATGCGATTCAGGTGCAATTAAACGAAAAAAAAAGAGAATACAATACTACGATGTAGACTACGATGAATGCTAATTGCCAGTTTTGACAGAGCGCTCACAGTGATTTCAGTTTGTAGGATGGTCGCTGACATCGCAAAATGGCGCATGTAATGACGTCATCTATGACGTCACACGGGACATCGTTGTCGCGCTCACAGTAATTTGGAACGCTTGTAAGCGCGATTATCGATTTTAGCGTAATTCGGAATTCACCCATTGTAGACATAATTTCATTTTAATGTCAGGGATGTAATAAAATCATGCATTTTTTGTAAAATTTATTTGCTGTTCTATAAAAATAAGTCATTTACATAAGTTTAGTTCTTAAATTAATATAACCATAATTTATATTGATTTAATCACAGCAAATTATATTGACATGTCTTGGCATTTAGCAATAATGGTTATACATACCAATGTAATGAATTTTGAATAGTAATGAACTGATAAGTAATAAGAGATTCTATACTTAGCCTTATTTTTAATTTACATAAGTTTTCATGCAGTAATTAGCCATTTTAAAATAGGATCCTCTCACGAGACGCGATGAAAGTGAAATAAGTAGGTACCTTCATTTAAATGTATCAAATAACAGCGATTTAAAGGAGCTTGTAAAAAATTTGCTATATTTCATCGAAATAAGGTAGAGCTTTGAACTGTTCCCAAAGGTTAAAAAAGGCTTTAAAAGTTTAAAACCTCTTCGTTTTCACTTTTACTTTAAACCTACGAATATACTCTTTTTTCTTTGAAAGAAAATATACTTTTACATATCTATGAATTGCACAATACCTATACAATAGTACAATGCATTGTACACCTTATTCATAAGTAGGTACCTAACACAAAAATGTTTTTATTTAAATTTAATAAATTATATTTAGGGCCTCTTTTAATCAATAAATTATAATGTAACATTTTATTAAATATTTTTCGGTTTGTTAAAAAGATCATCACATAATGAATACTGTTTTTAACTAAAGTTACATTTACATTAGGAATGTATTACAAAGACATCTTAGGTACATTGTAGTAATAGATAATTACATAGTTACACTATTTGTGCAAAATAAATATTTAGCACGTAAATATTGTTTTTGTTTAAACTGGGATTTTAATGAATACAAAATATAAAATAACTTATTTAGAATAAATTATTTTGAATGACGAAAAGAAACTGGTTGTTTAGGGTGATTGAGGGGCAGAAAATATTGTTGTTCATAAGATTTTGTTTTCTCTTACTAACTACACAAAATCGCTGGCGATTATTTATTCTATGCTTGATGAAATTGATGACGATGAATTACAAATACCGCAAGGAACGCTGCTCTTAAACAACAGTTCACGAAATGAAATGAGAATCTACACTAACTTTAGTTGGTAAATAAGTTAAATTTACTAAATTAGTTTAGTTTAGTAAATTAGTTTAGTTTACTAAATAAGTTTAGTTTACTCAATGAGTTCGGTTTACTAAATTAGTTTAGTTTACTAAACTATTTTTTTTTTTTTTTTGCCAGTGAAAATGATGTCACCCTTTAATTTGGATCAATAAGAATGGGACGGCCTCATTTTTAATGCTGTCAAATTCGTTTAGTTTTATGCTATCTGACTTGACATTTGTAAATAAAATTAATGACATATCTATTAGTACGAAGCATGTACAGTCAGATGCACAGACATGTATACACTTCCAAGGTTTAACTTTTATTTTACTCGGAACTTTTCAAATAAAAGGACATGCAAACGTACAAAGTAGTCATCGTACTTCGCCAGAATGCGGTACATAAATTATCACAATTACTATACACTTACTATTTAGTCAAATTGAAAACTTGGGAGTGTATACATATTTTTGCAGCCGAGACTGTACATACGAAGTAACAGACAAACGAATGTAGAATTTTTGGCCACTGAGTTTATTTGGCTGGAGAAAACTTCTGCATCCGACCAAATAAAATTCATCACATCACCATATTATCATATCACATACCTACGTCCACTACTGGTGAAATAAAATTAATTAAAATAGAAAAAGTTCCTGTCTGGTTTCACTTCGTGGTCCGGTAGAACATAAGCCAAACTCCTGCGCGACCGTCCTATCGTCGTCAGTCCATCCAGTGGGAGGTGTTCTAACACTCAGTTCGCATTCTTTTATAATTAACCTCCGACACGTGAGAATAAATTGGCGAAACTCCTCCCACTCACAAGCGCATGCGCGGAAAATGGCCTGATCAGGACTTATGAGTAGAGAGACCTCCGTTTGACCACCATCTCACCTGAAGGTAAGTGACGATGTATCATGACGGTCTAGAAGACACTCTAGTCTTGAAGAGACACGAGACTTGAGAGACAGGTGTAGTTGGCCGGAAAAACAAATGCAGGCAGCGAGTTCCAAATCTTACCGTCACCAGCGATAAGGAAATCTGCAAAATTTAATCACGGTCGCCACCTGAAAACCTTTACTACCCAGCGGTGATCAGCCTATACTCACTACAATTATAAAAGGAAGTCCCCCGCCGCCCGCGTCTGTCTGTCTGAACGCGATAAACGCAAAAACTACCGAACGGATTTTCATACGGTTTTCACGAATGAGGGAGTGATTCATGATAAAGGTTTAGGTGTAATAATTAATTAGGGTAGCAGTTAGCTCATTTGTTTCAATTGTGAATACTAGTTCTAATTGGTTTCTTTTATTTGATTGTAAATTTCTTTGTCAATAAAGACATTCTTAAAAACACTATTTAGATTGTTTAAAAAAAAACGAAAAACCGACAGCGTAGTGTAGTGTAATTTTCTTTGTGAATAAAGGCATGTGCCAGTCAACAAAAAAAAAATTAGGGTTCTGTGTAAATTGGCTGAAATATGACGATGATTGTTGAAAATTTCGGACAAAATCAGCCCGAATCAGAGCTTTAGTACGGGCGTGCGCCGCGTAAACCAATAGAATTGTTTTTTTTATTGGTGAAGTGTTTGGCCACCATCTCACTTAGGTAAGTGAATGTGTCCTAAGATGGAGCACGCTTTCCCAGGAGGACTTATTCGCTCTGGATTTGAAGACTCCAAGATTGTGCTCTGTGAAAATCGACGCACGTGTATGAAAACAATGTATTACAGAACGATTTACCTTAATAATACTCTGCTCTGCTACCCTTGCGAAGCCACTGCTAGTAATTACATATAAGTACATATATTTCTAAACAATAATTAATTCCGTTCTGTTAAATGGTGACGTAGATTTTTAGAGACAATAGAAAGAATCAAAAGAAAGCATTTCCGTTCTTACATCAATAGCACACTTTTAACATATCACAGACAATATAAAATTTAATATTATCTTATTTCAACTGTCTGCTACAATATATTACATTAATCAATTAGATTATGATTCATAAATTTGATAGAATGCACTGGAACTTATTATATTTGTTATTTTTTCAGAATAATTGTGTGGATTGTCAAGCATTACTTATTAATTACTATTTGTTTACTTGTGCTAAACTGGTTCGTTTGCAATGTCTTAAGTTACCTTAAACAATTACTGATTTTTGGCATCAATGTAAAAATATTGTGTCCAATTCATTTTAAACGCCGAGCGAAAAACGGCAAAACATTTGGAGAATTGAACATTATATGAGTCATAACAGCCAATCAAATTGAGTATCAGTTTTTCACTGTGCATTTAAACGAACAAAATAGACCTTTTAATTTTAAACATGCATATAAACTCGCTATAACGTTTCTTATTCGTGTATTTCATGGATTTTTCTTATCATCACCATCATCATCAGCCTATATTAGTCCACTGCTGGACATAGGCCTCCCCTAATGAGTGCCATAGCGCCCTGTCTTCTTATATTAGGATGTATTTAACTAGACTGTAGGACGCTACACTTTAAGTAATTTATAATAATAATAAATAATACTGGACAATTCACACAGCATTATTTACCCCCAAGCTAAGCAGAGCTTGTATTATGGGTACTAGATAATGAAATCGACTCACAAAAATGACTCCTCATTTCCAAAATAATTTATCTAATAACCCACGATGATCAAACAGTCATCAACCAGCATCACTATACTCCTGCCAAAGTCTAGATACAATTATTACAAAGAAACCACAACAAGTAAATGAAATTATCTGTTTGGCGTCGAGTTTAAGAAATTACTTTTATAATTATACATTGTAGGAAAGATCTGAAATCGACAAGCATAGCGAATTCTGTAAAAAACCCATGACAAGAAGTAATTCTTCGGGTTTTTAAAAAAATATCTGAGCGTCTGGTCGAAGCGACGCGTGACCCGAGAGCTGGTGAGTATCTGGCACAGCGCATCAGCATTGTTATACAGCGTGGCAATGCAGCCAGCGTCTTGGGGACGCTTCCGACTGGTATTGATATGGATCAGTTGAGCTACCTGTAGATTGTTTGCAACAGTCTGCAGTTACCTCAATTGTTTCAATCGTAAATACTAGTTGTAATTTATTTCTATTAGTCGATTGTAATTTTCTTGTGAATAACGGTTATCGATTTATAGGTTAAGTATGTTTGTTTATAAATATTGTATCATAAATTTGACTGGAGTATAGACAATTAGAAATACATACATCTATCTGACAGACATAATTATATTTAGATAAATACAAACACTGTGTAAAATTGAGCTATGTTACTTACAGAAGAATTCTAGACGCTACAACGCCCTACATAAATAAATTTACATCTAGAATAGTTGTCAACCATTCTAGATGTCATCTATATTGTCCTGAGTTACAGGTAGGTGTCACCGGCGATTTCCCGGTCGATCAGCAACTATGATTCAGGGAATAGGATGCTTTCCACCGGGGCAGGGGCAGTCAGGTCATCGCTGTCAGGGCGGGACCAGTCCTGGAAATTAATATTGATTATGAATAATTGTTCTACCGAGGTCACGCACGAAATATGGAAAAACAACGTGTCTACGCCCAGCAGTAGAACCATAGACCATAATATTCACAACCACCTTCACACCGTACGATGACGTCGCGTCGTTCTGCGGAGACTTCACATCGCTCACGCACGCTCTCTTTTCCCTACGGCTGCCGCGCTAATCGCACGCGCCGCGCCTCAACTCAATACTATCTAATCTGTGGTGCCACATTGTATTGTGAATCTGTGATCGTGGAAATTAAATTCCTTTTATAACTTATCTCCCGAGTTCAATTATTTACGCCGCCGTCTACAACCCTGGTTTGATACCCTACACAACGATACTCTATGAAGGCGCACAGCTTTACAATAACCTACCCTCCCAAATTAAAAATATAACCTCGTTCAATGTGTTTAAATCTAAACTAACCGAGCATATTATCATTAATGATTCACTTCTCAAAATATAAGCCCATTGAACGAGTAAATTTTAAACGACCATAACCTATGTAAACCTAATTTTATGTAAAAACTCTGTTCTCAAGTAAGTGACATGTAATATTTGTCTTTTTGAGAATAAATTATTTAAAACGAAAAACTAGCTTCTGCTTTCGGTATAATAAGTAGCCTGTTATCTAAGTTAAGCTATGTTCCAAATGTACGTCAAATTTAATCATGATCAGTAGTTTTGGAGATCTCGGGTAACAAAAATTCACATTTCACAAACTTTCGGCTTTATAATATTAGTAGGATGGTAAAAAACATTAATTAGATTATTTAAAAAAAAACTAAAAAGCGACGAATCCCTTAGTTTTAAACTGTTTTATAAGTCTGTTGATGATTGTGACTAATTTATTTGTTATTAGCACTCTTTTTGCCTGAAAAACAGGTTTTTACCTAGTTCAGGCACACACATTATTAAATACAATTAGAATTTAAGATGAAACCTTTTGTTGTACTTCTAGTCCTAAGTTGTTTTGAATAAATTATTTTATTTTTGTTTTATTATTTTTATCCATCTTGGAATCATCCTCTATACAACTGCTAAAGAAGAAGCGCAAATATGCAGGTCTCGACAGAGGCTACACATTTACTCCCCTTGAAGTCGAGACCCTAGGGTCCGTAGTCCGTGGGGTACCGAGACTCTTCGGATTTTTTTTTCAGTTTGCTAATTCTGAGAGCTGTCGTTCACTTTGATTATTCTACGGATTTCTACACTTCATTTAATTTTGCGAATTTCAATTAATTTTGCCTATGAGACTGGTATTTTTTGTCTTCAGTGTTTCTTATAGGCAACGTTCAAAGTTTAACTCCATATTCGTTACTTCCTACTAATATTTTAAAGACGAAAATTTGTGCCGTTGTAAAGATGTTTGGCCGAAGACAACGCCCAAAGTACTGAATGCATCGGGTTGAAATTACACACAAAACGATTTGGAAGGGTGCGGGGGAGGCGTTTGCCCAGCAATGGGCCGAAATATACTATTAAAAAAAAATTGGACCTGAAATAACATAATAGGCTACTTTTTATTCCAAAAAACGCTAGTTAGCAGAATCAAGTTAGAAACTATAATACTTCGTTGCCTTATTCGCATTTGTCAAACCTCTGTAAAATGTTGAAAGTGAATATAACTAACCTGTTCTTCCGTGCTCGCGAAGAACAAGTAGAAGAGATTTGTGCCGAGATCGATAGCTGCTGCTAAGTAGAACACCTCGCGCCATTGACCCAGGGTTTGCTGTAATCAATAAAAGTTTTGCTATAATTCGTTTCATGTCCAAAAGTGTTCTTCCAAGACAAATAATGTTCGTAGTTAACGCGCTTACATCCGTAATGAATATCAAAAGGTGTTTTAATTTCAGTCTACATACCTATGCATGAAAAATAAATTATTATAAATAAGAGAGCTTAGCTCTTGTCGGTGTTATGGTGCAATTTCCTCCACTTTTCTATCTCCAGTGCAATATCTTTTACTTCTTTATACAACACTAGCTGCGCCCCGCGGCTTCGCCCCCGTAGAAATTTATGTTTCCAACTTTCTTAATTTTTTCTTTCATAAGAACCTTCTCCTGACAATAACAAACACAACAAAGAAAGAATTAGCGAAATCGGTCCAGCCGTTCACGCGTGATGCCGTGACCAAGGAAAACGGGTTTCATTTTTATATATATAGATAACAGCGACTTTCACCCTAACCTGACTCATATACTTAATTCTTGGTCCTTTTCTTACTCGGAAAAATAAATAATAAATTTATATTATCCCATAACAGAAGCTCAGATCAGCTGTTGCTGCGTGAATTGTCCAGCTTTAATTATTATTTAATGAATAATTATATATAATTTCACTAATATTAGTGTGTGGAGTGGCACAAAAGTTTGGAGGCCTATACCCCGCAGTGGGTGAAGTCGGGTTGCGGATGATGATGATGATGATGAATATTAGTGTAATCCGTGTTAACTGTGACTGCAGGCTTTTATCCAGCTACAAAGACGCGGGCAACCCGTCGTTCCGACCTACGAAAATGATTGAATATCTAAAAAATTATTAACAAACTTAAATTGTTTGTTACCCTCATTTTATTTTTATTTTTTATTCATAATGGTCTGCTGACTTAGGACAATTGCTAAGCAGTGTTATTTCTCACTCTGACGTATGTCAATAGAAGAAGACAGAGTGAGAAATAGCAATGCTTTAAGTTAGCAGACTATTATGAATAAGAGGGTTAGTCTATACGCCCACACGATAAGAGATTTTTCTAGAACTATTCTAATAAATTACTCATAAAATTACTTGCACATGAAATGTGATGCCATTCATAGCACCAGAACGTCTATCCGAGTAATTTTTACAAGATAAAACTCATCACTTCATTCTTTTCTACTTAGTAACATGAAAATAACATGAAAATGCCACCGTTTACAAAGTTGTGCATAGGACGAACGCCGACAGTATACTGACTAAGGCCACGCTCACTGTGATGACGCCAGGATCTAGTTGAGAATCACAGTGCACAGTTGCTTAGGCCGCCTCCTCTCTGTATTTGCTCTGTGTTTACACCCCCCGAATTCTTCCCGCGGGTGTCGTAAGAGGAACTAAGGGATATGAACCGGGAGCGGGCAGCAGCGCCCCCTGCAGATCAATTCTATCACCGAACTGCGATCCCCAACCCGTATGCCCAGCGTGGGGATTATGGGCATTACCCCCCATGAGATAAACGTCAATAAGGCGCTTTTCAGGGGGAGGCCTGCATCCAGCAGTGAACCAATATAGGCTGTCGAGGTCGAGGTCGAGGACCCTGATGAAGTCGTAAAGGAATGAAACGTTGGTGTTTCTTCCAACACAAACTAGGTTCGTAGTTAACCCGCTTACATTCATAATTAATTCGACGAACTACGAAAGTTTTATAGAAAAATATTATTTACCTGTTCAGGATTGATGATAAGTCCAACAACGTAGGGTGCCATGAATCCGCAGATATTACTCGCCGCGTTTGTTATACCATACATAGTGCCTGCGAACTGAGGCGATAGATCTATGTGGTTCATTTGGTTCCCTGTAGAGAAGACAAAAGAATAACTTTAGCTTTTTAAACGACTCCAAAAAGGAGAAGATTCTCAATTAGTCTGTATGTTTATTTTTAGGGTTCCGTACCTCAAAAGGAAAAAAAGGAATATATATAAGATACTAAATACTAAATACCTATAAGATACAAAATTTTTTTTTGATTCTCTCCCTCGACCAAAATATACAGGGTACCTAGTTCATGTTGACCTAGAATCATGATATTTGGCAAGAAAGAAGGTCTTACAATTAAACGGAACCCTTAGTGCGCGAGTCCGACTCGCACTTGACGTTTTATTTTTAATTTATGTATGTATGTTACTTGATATCTCTGCCTGTGGTTAACCGATTTTATTGATTCTTTCACTATTGTATAGAGAATGATCCCAAATTGGTCCCATTAAAATGTTATTCCCAAGGGATTGGTATTTATCCTATAAAGCTTACAAAACACAATTTTGGTGTTATCTTCGGCAATTGATACTAGATTTTGATGATTCTTTCGTTGTTGTACAGGTAGGTAGTCCGACAAAAATTTAATATGATATGAGCCTCTTCCGTTTTCGGAACAATAATTCAAAAAAAGAACTCGATAGGAATTGGGCACTTTCTCGTCTAGATGCACAATGTACTATTTTGACAGAGGCGGTTTTAATCAGATGCGAGTTATGTGTGCGAAAGCCTATAAAAAGGTCGGTTAAACGAAACTAAGGCACAAAAGATTGCACGATTGCTAGCTTGCAATTATTTCCAATACGAAATAGTCTACCAGTCTAAATAGTCCAACAATAAGTCTACTAGTCTAAATAGTCCAACAATAAGTCTACCAGTCTAATTATTTTAATTTACCAGCATAAGCCGCGCCGCCGAAAGCCGAGGCGATGCTGAGAAGCAACATGACCGCAGTCTTGTCGCAGCCCGCCCACGCGATACCCAGTAGACCAAATGCAGGGATAAATGCAGCTGTGGACAAATTATGATGTTAGTAAGTCTACGCAACTTTTCCCGCGGATGTCGTAAGAGCGCCCCCTGCAGAACAACTCTACCACCGAACTGCGATCCCCAACCCGCATGCGCAAGGATTATGGGCATTACCCCCCATGTGATACAAGCCAATAGGGCGCTTATCAGGGGGAGGCCTGCGTCCAGTAGTGGACCAACACAGGCTGTTGAGGAAGTGTACGCAAATAAATGCCTTAACTAGAGAACTGGTGGGAAACTGCACAGGACAGACCAATGTGGCGACTTCTCTTATTGGTGCATCCAATCCTCAGCCCAAGACACACATTGGGTAGCTAAGAGTAGAAGTAGTAAATGAATGCAAGTGAGTTATAACTGTTATAAGAGTGACGTCACGACCTCTGACGAGCTCGGTTTTGCTCTGTCGGTTTTTTACTTGAAACAAGTGTTTTTGAATAGAGTTCCTACCTATCTCTGTAGTTATACTAGAGACTGGAATACAGTGCTTAAATAGTGAAAATAGATTTTGGAGGATTCTCTGTGATTTCTGAAACATTCGACAAAAACCTAAACCTAGATCGTTGGCAAGTACTGTTACCCTCAACCAGTGCAAAAAAAAAAAAAACAATTGTTTTCTTTCGTGTATCTTAGTTGCGCAGTCGCACGTTCAGTGATTTGTCTTACGCGTTTTTGAAAGCTCTTAAACTTGAGGTAGCGTGATAGAGACCTGATCAAATTAATCGGCAAATCATTAACTCTCTGCGATAGCAGCGCCATCTCTCGTTGAGTAGCTAATCCCTGCTTGACAGAACCTTTCTCAGGGAAGTGAAACTGCGTAGCTATTTCCTCAACACGGGCAGCGCCATCTGTCTTTTGTTCCATGACAATTTGACCCTGGCAGTGTTAAGTTATTATTGAAGTGGTGTACCCCTGGTTTAGTATCGTAATATTATCTGTGCCCTTCGAGTAATCGAGCCGCCACCTGCCGTCGAGTAGTTGAAACTCCCAATACCTATTAGAAATTAGAACCCGTAATTATGGCGCAATGTGTGGCATGCGGCAAATTCCTAAAAGGGGGCGCTGTCTGCCCGTCGTGCAACAGCATCAGCCACTACCAATGCGTCAACCTGCCGCGGGGAGCCAAGGTAGCCGACACCTGGCGCTGTGGAGCCTGCCAGGCTGGCGCGCCCAAGGGCCGGGACCCATCTACCCCCGTGCGCCTCGTTCAGGACAACTACGCGGCCCAGGAGAAACCGACGACGGCGGCGCTGGAGGATACGGCGGAGTTCACGGAGGCGGAGCAGCAGCTCATGCACGCCCTTCGGGAGGATATGCTCGCGGAACTTTCTGGGATGCATGATCAGTTGGTCACGGAGATCAACTCATTTAAGACGGACTTCAACATCATGTTCTCAGAGTTCCGGGAGTTTCGAACGGAGATGGCCGAGTTGAGGGCGTCCGTGTCGGGGATGGCGCAGCGCATCGACGGCATCGAGCGACGCCTGGAGGCGGTCGAGCAGCGCCGCGCCGAGCCCGCGCCTGCCGGCGCTGAAGTGTGTGTGTTGGAGCGCGCCGTCGCCGAGCTCAAGCAGGAGCTGAACGACCGCGACCAGGATGCGCTGCTTGCGGACCTCGAGATCGGGAACCTGCCGGAGGAGCGCGGGGAGAGTGTGCTGCACGCCGTTACGGTGCTGGCGGCCAAGCTGGGTGTCGCCGTAGAGGAGCGCGACGTGGTGTTCGCGGAGCGGGTGGGCGCGGCGCGGGGCGAGGAACCCGAGGGCGCAGCGCGGCCACGCGCCCGCCGAGTCGTGGTACGTTTCACGCGCCGTGACCTGCGCGACCGCCTGCTGCAGGGCGCGCGCGTGCGCCGCACGCTGACGGCCGCGGATGCTGGTCGCGATGCCGCTGCCTCACGTATTTATGTGAACGAGCGGCTCACACGTGCCAACCGCCAGCTATTCTACCGCGTGCGAGAGGAGTGCCGCCGCGCGCAGTGGAGGTTCTCGTGGACCAAGCGAGGCCGGGTGTTCGCGCGGGAGGCGGAGGGCAAGCCTGCCTACCCGCTTCGCACAGAGGCTGATATCACGAGGGTTTTTGGAGATGTTCGCGTTTAACCCGTTCCAACGTCTGTTGTACTGTAAAATATATTTTTTACAAAAAATTTAGTTCTTTAATAATCAGTCTTACTTTTAGACATAATATGTGCTGTAATTTTGTTATTAGTTATATTTATCTGCATGCTCAAAAATTCTGTATGTCATTTGTGAACTTGTGGATACAGGCACTAGTTGTTCTTTTGAAATTTGTAAAACAAGATATACACTTGAGTTCATTGTCAAGTAAGAAAATTATTTTTGGATTTATTAATATCTATGTACACTGTCTGACCTTTTTTGAATCATGTATTTGGTGGATATGGGCACTAGCTGTTTTGGTGAGATCTTTAAAACAATTTGTATGTATATTTTTATTATTCTGTATTACATCTAAAAATCTTAATTTACAATGCTATTATGTAAATATTCACAATGATTCCCGTGCCATTCTATTCCATTGTTTAATACCATTTACAAACACATACAATACTAACGAGGCATTTGTTCTATTTATTAAGTTTTTACCGTTCAGTGATATATCCCATATACAAAACTTCCTTTAAAACATTTGAAAGTCGGGCTTTTTAATGCAGGTTCACTGAACACAGGACAGGATGAATTTGCTGCAGCAGTGGACCGGCTAGGTCCGGACATCCTTGCTATTAATGAAACTTGGATCGGGCAAGGGCAAGACTTTAAAGCTACTAAATTGCAGGACTTTCGCTTTGTTCATCAATCTAGACATAAAAGCATTAAGGGCGGACGTGGTGGAGGGGTGGGCTTTTATATAAGAAAAGGTGTTAATGCTCACCTAACCCCCTTCCCTGCTATGTCCTCTGTAGAGCAGCTGTGGCTTAAACTTAGTATGATGGGCAAAACTGTAATTATAGGTACTGGTTATCGGCCTCCCTGGCAGGATCCCACTACATTTTTGGGTGCTATTATGGATTCGATCACTTCGTTTGCAAAATGTGATAACCTTATATTGGTGGGTGATTTTAATATTGACTTGCATAATCCAAGCAATAGGAAGCTAGCATTGCTGCAGCAATTCTTGCACTGTCTTAAACTTAATCAAGTGATAACCGAACCTACACATTTGAATAATCACAATGACTTGACACTTATCGATATTGTCTGCACAGATACCAAGGTCCGAGATGTGAGGATGATCCATACACCGGACTTGGGTAGGCATGCAATGCTGCTTGTTGAATTTAATATTAAAAAAGACAAGCCTCTACCCCATATAGTAACCTATAGGCCACTAAAGAATATTTTACCGGACATTTTTGAAATTGATCTTGATGCTATCAATTGGACCGCGCTGCAAACACCCTGTACTGTTGACGACTTAGTCTCCTCCTTCAACTCATCAGTCCTTAACCTTTTTGACCTCCATGCCCCTATAAAAACCAAGACATTTAAAGGGCCTCCTCACCCTTGGATCACTGATACTATTAAAACTATGATTGGCATCAGAGACAACTACTATAAAAACTATAAGTTGCACAAAACTGAAAATCTAAAAAACTGTTACAAAAGCATGAAACATATAGTAGCCACAGCTATTGATAGTGAAAAACGCGCTTTCTTTACCCTCCACATCAATAATAGTGTCAACAATCCAAAGCGGTTATGGAGGAACCTAAAAAATAATATTTTACCCAGCAAGTCCCGGTTAGATGATCTACCCGCACAATTTAATGACCCTGACAGTATAAATTTGCACTTCCTTAATGTTCCTGGTACAGACCATATTAATATCTCACAACTCACATACTTTGAATTTCATCGACATGGCCACCATACATTCTCCCTTCAACCTGTCAGTGAGACTACAGTACTCAAAGTAATTCAAAGCTTTAAGTCAAATGCATTGGGGATTGATGGTATATCTATAGACATGCTTCTTCTCTCTCTGCCCCAGTCTCTTTCTTCTATTACCAGTATCATAAATAAATCTATCAATGAATGTGTCTTTCCCGAGTCTTGGAAAGTAGCTGTGATAAAACCAATCCCCAAAAATAATCAACCATCCACTCTAAACGATATCAGACCCATTAGCCTACTTCCCTGCCTGTCAAAGGTCTTGGAAAAAGTTGTATGTATGCAAATGATCAAGTTCCTTGAGGATCATCACATACTCCCTCAACATCAGTCTGGCTTCCGCAAAGGACACAGCACAGCAACAGCACTTCTTGATGTGGTCGACAATCTACTGGCTGCTCAGGATGGAGGCAAGTGCAGTATTCTGGTCCTCCTGGACTTCTCCAGGGCCTTTGATTCAATTAATATTCCTCTTCTTCTTTCCAAACTAGTTTTTTATGGCTTCGATCCAAAAACTGTGCAATGGTTTTCAAGTTACCTTGAATGTAGAACCCAATGTGTTGAGGTACAGTTACAGGGTGGTAGGGCAGTACGTTCTCCCCCTCGTCTAGTTCCACGAGGAGTTCCTCAAGGTTCGGTCCTAGGTCCAATCCTGTTTGTGCTATACTCTGCTGACATCATCAATAAGGTTACTTTCTGCCAACATCACCTCTATGCGGATGACCTTCAGTTATATCTTTCCTTTCTTCCCACAGATTGTACTGATGCTGTAATAAAAATAAACCAAGATTTAGAGCAGATCAGCCAGTGGTCCTCTTCTAACTCTCTTATACTAAACCCAAAAAAATCTAAATACATGGTTTTTGGCACCAAAAATATGCTTGGCAAGCTCAGCAATGTTAATATTAACATTGACGGGGAGCTAGTTGAGCGTGTTCATGAAGCCAAAAACCTTGGGTTAACTATGGACAGTCACCTACATTTTGAATCCCATATTGCTGAAACAGTGCGTCAGTCCCTCTTTCGCCTCAAGCTCCTATATAAGATTCGTCCTTACTTAAGTGAAGATGTTCGAATAATGCTCTGTGAATCTCTAGTCTTGTCCCGTCTTAATTATTGTGACACTGTCTATGGCCCCTGTCTTCTTAGTCGAACTATTAATCTCATACAACGTGTGCAGAATGCCTGCGCACGTTATTGCTTCCATGTTCCCCCCCGTACTCACATAACCCCATTCCTTAATTCTTCAAACCTTTTGAAAATGAAAGAGCGTAGAGAACTACATCTAGCAACCCTTCTTTTTGGCCTCATTTTAAATAAATCTCCCCCCTACCTCTACTCCAAACTTAATTGGGCTAGTGATTGTAATCGTTACCCTAAGCGAACCTGTTCTCAACTAATTTTCCGTACGCCAAGGCATAAGTCTGTGGCTTTCAGAGGGTCCTTTCGATTTGCCGCTACTCGTTGTTGGAATGTGTTGAAGCCTCCATCACTCCACTCCCTAAAAACAGTTGGTTCATTTAGAGCACAATACAAAAAAGAGCTTTTAGGGCGGCAAAAATCCTGAAAGTCCAATTTCACCTACACTCACCATTCTTTTCTGCACTTTCGTGTCATTCTTCTGTGATCCAGACTACTTTATTTTTTACTCTCCATCCACTGCAGTGCTGTACTGGTGGTGCTATGCTTTTTTTTCCCCTTCGATCGAACACAGTTCGTTTAGTTGCCACGTATTATCGTATCGTTCGTTGGATTGGAAATTCAAGTCGCATGTGACAGTACTTCAACTTCTTCTATAATGGCACCGCTTGCTTTTCGCTACGACTCTGCCAGTGTCAGTAAGCTTCAACTTCTTGTTTAACTCTCTCCACTAATCCACTTTGACATAGCAAAAAAAATTTTCTGACACGAACAAAATCAATTTGGAACAGCGCGTTTTTTTTTGCACATGCCTTGCACTTATTCCACATAAGCATTGTTACCGAAATTCAAAGAGCTCGTCTCGGTTCCTGGTGTCACTACGACCGGGTCAGTCTGAAAACCAGCGCTGTTTTGTACCCCGTTGCAAAACAGCATAAAGCTGAGACTGATCCGTTTTGGCTCACTTCGGCAGCACTGACACACCTACATGTACTTAACGAGTAGGATAAGTTAGTGGGTATAACTTTTTAGAATGTAAGCTTAGCTATAAGAATATATAAACTATGACTTGTACCTACTCATAAGATTTAAACTAGTTTTTATATACCTACCTACTTGTTTATGTTTTATTGTATTTTGTGCTGTCCATTTGTGATTCAAATAAAACATTTATCTATCTATCTATCTAAGTTAATTGATTGAATGCATGAGGCACATCCTACTAATATCATAAAGCCGAAAGTTTGTGAAATCTGAATTTTTGTTACCGAGGATCTCCAAAACTACTGAACAGATCAAGATGAAATTTGGCGTACGCTTAGAGCAAAGCCTAACTTAGATAGTAGGCTACTTATTATACCGAAAATACGCTTAGTCTTAAATATATGTCTCACATGGGCCTCAACATGGTTATTCATGGTAGGCAAGAGACTTTATTATATAATCACATCATCACTATCTATTACCAAGTTTTTATGTTTTTTGCCTACAATCATAGGTTCAGTTAATTTATGTAGCCATAGGAACACAGCAAGTTGGTAATGTCAGATTTACAAAATTTAAAAGAGGAGAAAGCAAGATAGAAGACTTTTACTTACATACTGTATTCCAAAGTTTCATACTGTTTAGGCGGTTGATCCATCCTTTTCCGAGCAGCCAGTCTGCAAATATGCAGATAAGGATGCCGCCTATCCACGCGGTAAGATATGGGAGGGCGCTATATCGCGCGTTCTGAAAAAGTAGAATAATTTATTAACGGATGTTAAAGACCCCTTTAACATAATGAAAAAACAAATGATAAAACAAACTGATGATAAAACACAATCACAAAAATATTTTAAAACGAAATTTTGATAGATGTTATTTCTAGCATCCGTGGCCAAAACTAATATTCAGTAGTGATATGCAAATATAGGAATAACACAATGCATCGGCCACTATTTATCCGGTCAGAAGGTATTGTTCAAATAAAAGCAATAGTAGAATCGGGTAATAACACAGTTATACTTTCTAATCAAATATCAAAACTTCAATGTCCACCTTATTACTGGGAAGGCTGCGCCAGTTGCTGTCATTTAATTCATTTCGAATTTCCGAGTTTCTCAAAAAGTAACGTAAAGTGAACTAATTTAACTAGTTTAAATAGCCGTTCTGACCTTTTTGTAATACTAACAGACTAGACATTCTTACAACTAGCAACATTGTTACTTACGGAAACGATATCAAAATGCAGAATATAGTTCATATAAGATGGTAGCTCAGTGAACTGCGTGTAGAAAACCCAGGCTTGCCCGCACTGCGCTATCAGAATAGCCCATAGCGGTACGCAGGTCAGGAATTTGAGCCATGGGATAGACATATTCGCCTTGTCCTCCTGAAAAAAAAACTTTGCTTAACCACGGATAACATAGCATACATGACACATACATTTGGTATCTGTTGCTAGAGATAAACAAAAGAATGCGGAGCGGTTGGTTCTCAATGCACAAAGTCCTTGAAGGTATAAAATATAGTCTTCTAATTTAACGTCAATCCAACGAAATCTGCCGCAAGAAAGATAGGCTAGGAAGCGAATCTAAGATGCGAGTTTAAGATGGGCACATAAAGGCTTCACAATGATGTGTGAATTGATTCGCATTATTTTATTTATTAACTTAAATAAACTTATATTTACTTGAGTAAATAATGTCATAAGTTTTAGTTACAAATCTTCTTTTTTTGCTGATAACGTAATAATGAAAAAACTTTACCTTTTCCATTACTCTTCACTACGATTCACTGAATTCAATATTTATTCATACTTTGGCCACTACAAACACTTAAATTATGCATAATCGCATTCTGCACACAACAGTAGGTATAATATTTATACGATGGCATTTGCTACGGAAATAATGACCAATTATCTATCTGCGCATAAGCGTGACTTATTATAAGCCAAGTGAATAATTTACACACAAGTTTCCTATGTTACCTACATAGAAATGTAGAATTTAACTAAGAACGTGGTGTTATGCAACTGGTTTATAATGTGCTGAAAACTTCTAATTTGGCATCTAAATTACTTGTAGAACCTAGAAAATAGTAAATACTTACCCGATTTTTTTTGCACGGGTAACCTACCTTCAGGCTTACGGGGCATACAGGTTGTATGCCGCACACTAGCGCCACCACCTATTTTTACGGTTTCGAAGATCGGTTTCGAAACCCTTATGGTCTCGCTTTTCTTACGGGGGCTTACGGGGCATACAGGTTGTATGCCGCACACTAGCGCCGCCACCTATTTTTAGGGTTTCGAAGATCGGTTTCGAAACCCTTATGGTCTCGCTTTGTCTGTCCTATTTTCCCTCCTTAATAACTCAGCTACTACCGCAGCTATCAACTTTAATTTAAAGTAATAATACATTTCGTGCGCCTGTACAGATTTTAAGAAAAAATGAAAAATTAAAAATGAAAATGAACATTTTCCTTGTACAAATTGAGATGTTGAAATTTTAAAAGATACCTACAGGGTCATGTGGGATATCAAATGACAGGTATCGGTTTGTACATTTCAAAATAGTTTTAGATATTTCTGCAGGTTTCATACTTTTCAAAATATTTTGAAAGACGAAAAAATTCCCATCCCCGACCTTTCCGATACGACCGCCTTAAACTAATAGTCGTTTATTATTTCGTTGACGGCCTGTATAGCCCAGTGGGGTAAGGTCTGCCTGAGACGCAGAAGTTAGCGGGTTCGATCTAATGGATTGTTTTTTTGCATGTAATGCACTTATTTGATCTTGATTAAACGGTGTTAAAGTTAACATTGTTGTACTTAGTAAAATAACCTACTCTTATCTTAAAGTAGCCATACAACAAAAAAAACGCCATTCAAACTTCAGTAAGTAAATATTTACTGGACTAACAGAATCACGATCGTGACGAAACTCCTCAAGGATTAAGTACGAATTGCGCATTAGAGTGATCATAAACCTACCTAAACTAGTAGATGCAATGAATAACATATGTGAGGTCAAGCGTGAGTCAGATCGCTCGTCCCACATTGCTGATAACACGCAAACTGATACAATAACACATAACCCTATTAAAACTACTGAACTTGCCGAATAAAACGTTCTTTTTAATATCGGACATAGGCGGAACTTTTATTTAAGCTTTGCTGTATGTAACTTTGCCTGGGCTTGTTTGATTATATGCCTTTAAACCAGTGCAAATGATTCTCTGAGTCTAGTTCTATCTAGGTCAAGTCATATCAATTACCTACTGTGAACTTAATTAGTTAGTTACAAAACTAAATAATACTGAACATTTTCACACATCATTATCTAACCGCAAAGTAAGTAGAGTTTGTGCGAAGGGGTACCAGATGATTGACTTCATACCTAGAACTAGTGCACAACCTCTTCCCTCATCAGCATGTACATTGCTGCACAAGCCTCCCCCAAACAATGGAGTGCTTTTGCCATAATCACCACTTGGCCGGCAGATTGGTGATTGCAGTGGTGGTGTTGAAAATACACATGATCTCCGCTGCCCTTCCTTACTAGGTTCCCTTAGTCTGATCTTAAGACATCCACAGGCTGAGTTAGAGAGGTCAATTCTTACGCCGCGCGCGACTGCCACAGTCAATGCCACTACTATAGGTGTGAAAGTAACTAACCTCTGCAGGACCGATGCAATAGGTGATATACTCAATCTCCTTCGGGCATATCCTGGGATGTTTCTGAGGCGCGTCGTAAATGAGGAACAGCCACGCTATAAACCAGAACACGCCCAGCCCACCGAATATGTAGAAACAGAGGGGCCAGCCGCCTCCGAACTCAAGTGTGCAAAGCCAGCCGGATATGGGCAGTGTAACTACTGTGCCTATGTTCGAACCTGGAATAGAGAATTATAATTAGCCTGGCGGCGTACCACAGATGGGGTTTCTAGTAATAACTAATTATTGTAATTAGCACAAACGTCAAAGCTTCCTAGTTCGCACGAAGTAACGTAACCTAATTTTTGGAAGTAGGTCGTAGTAGGTAAAAATCCCGATCTTAACCTTTTGAACGCCACAGTCACCTATACATGACCAGCACTTGTGGGTCCTCACTCCTCAGCGTATAGGTATTTTTGTTCACTTTGTGCCTTGGCGTAGAGGACACGGCGGAACTTGGCGTTTGTGGCATGGCGCTCAAAAGCCTTTCTTCATTTATTTCCGCCATTATACACGACGCTTCCACAATGTACGTGATCGTGATGCAACTATCTGAGCCAATGAGCGTTAAAATGATTGACATCTAAAGTAAAGTATCATTATAAAGTATCATTGCATAAAATACATATAAGCACAGGTGCTTTTTATAGAAATTCAAACGCCAGACGACAGAACGACAGATCCAAACGACAGATTCAAACGACAGATCAAAACGTTAAGACTCATGGTTAAAATGTCTTTGTAAGATGAATTGAAGGCAATATTTGTGCTAATTTTTTTGAACGGACTTACCAGCATAAACATAAGCAGCAAACTTGGACCTCTCCATCGGTGGTATCCACTTAGCCAGCATAGCATGCATGGCTGGATATGTCACCCCCTCTGCCAAGCCTGCCATAGCGCGGACAACAATGAAGAATGAGAAGTTGGTGTAAGCTGCTATGGGACTGAGCAGTGTGAATACCGCACAGAAGAACACTCCAAATCCATAGACAAGCTTGCCACCATACATTTCTGCAATTCTGCCACCTGGAATCTGAACCATGAGTACATATAAGTAGGTTTCTTTTAGAAAAGCAATTGGATTGCTAATGCAAGTATTGACTTTATGAGTTAATCAGTTGATCATAACATAATAATAGACAAACAATCATAAATAGGTAGGTAGGTTTTACCTGTGTCAGCACATATCCATAGAAGAATGAGCCTAATATTATACTCTGCTGTTCAACAGTCCAATTGAAATCACCAGGTCTCTGAAAACATAAAAAAAATTAGCTTAGAAACAAATTTCATTAAACTAAACGCACTCTGTTCCGTGTCTCTATTCTATTCTATCTGCCTTCTGGTGACGGCTTAGATTTTTTAAGAAATAGATATAAGTACACTAGTAACCTACTAGTTGTTATTGTTTTATTCTGTTAATGTAATTTTCTATGTGCTAAATAAATGACTTCCTTTCATTTAACTAAAAACCACAGTAGGCACAAAAACAATTAACAGCCAGGAATAAGGAAGTCACGCTTCAGTTATTTCCTTTCAGTTTAAACTTACCATGGGTACAGAGTTGTTACTAGGTATGCTAGCTGGGCACACATCCAATGTGGAATCATTTGATACGACTGGCTTGGTGGCATTCACCATGGCTACTATAGCCACGGAGAGGTTGACTCGCATCGCGTACACATTGGCAAAGCCAAGGAAACCCATGATGCCAAGGACAGTGCGGCATTTGATCCATCCTTTGGTTTCTTCCACTGAAATATAAGACCGAATGTGTGGATAGCTGTGTGGTGCTGGCTTAGAAGGATGCTTTGCACCAGCCCAATTCTTCCTGCGGGTGTCGTAAGAGGCCGCAGGGGGCGGGCAGCAGCCCCCCAGCAGAACAATTCTAAAACCGAACGCGATCACCAGTCCGCATGCCCAGCGTGGGGATTATGGGCATTCCCTCCATGGGATAAAAGCCAATAAGGCTCTTATCAGGGGGAGGCCTATGTACAGTCGGCTGCAAAAATATGTATACACTCCCAAGTTTTCAATTTGACTAAATAGTAAGTGTATAGTAATTTAGATAATTTATGTGCTGCATTCTGACGAAGTACAATGACTACTTTGTACGAAAAACGTGTGCATGTTCTTTTATTTGAAAAGTTCCGATTAAAATAAAAGTTAAAACTTGGAAATGTATACATGTCTGTGCAGCTGACTGTACAGCAGTGGACAATTATAGGCTGTTGAGGTCAGGTGGTCCCAATAATACACTTGTATGCAAGAAGCATTGATCAACCCCCCAGCTACAAGTTTGTGTGGGTGGTGTTGTGCCTATACAGAAGTAGAATTTGATGGCCATTAAATTGTACTTCTGTATGTATAAATGTTAGAATCAAAACAAATTACATTTATTTCAGACAAAGCACCCTAAGTTTTCAGGTATTCAGGATAATTTATTTAGCTTGGCTTTTCCTAATCTCTGGATAAGCTGTGAGAGATAATGATTGTTAATTTGTTTGTTTGAGATTCTTTGTTATGAAACAAAAGGGCTTGTATGTCTTGGTTCACTTGTTTGCAAGAAGCATTGATCAATTCCCCTTAATATAAGTTTGTTTACCTACACTGTATTTATGACCTTTAAATCTGCAAGGTAGGATTCAAATCCAAAACTACTTACCCAACTCTTCCTCAACCAGATTCCTGCGACTGCCTGTCTCATCATCATTAAATATTTCCGAGTTTATGATAGGACTCTCTTCTACATCTTGAAACGGCATGTTTGCTCAAAACAACAACACCATAACGAGGTAGTTTACACTCGGTTAGAAAATCTGCCAGGTACTGAAACTTGAATTCAAATAAGTTTTCTATTCACCCAATTTCTATCGCACAGTTTCAATGCAATGAGTCATCAATACACAATTTTTTGTGTTGTATTTCATCCACACTGATCCACACCACAACACAACTTACACGAAACGAACGAAAACACAAAGAAACAAAACAAAATTTAACTTCAACTTCTTTCATAAAAATTCGAGTCTGCTGTGGATGTCGCTGTCATTTTTTATATAAATGTCACTGACAAATGATTTGCTAAAACCAAAACAGTGTGGTGATGGGCGAATGCAAAATGCTTGAGAAATCCTGGACAGACAATTGGAACTCATCAAAGCAAATGAAAGGCAAACATTATGCTGATATACAGCCAGAGATACCCTCAGTACCCTAGTTCTCCAAATTCCAAAAGGCAAATAAATTTACTACCTCTACTTTATGTAGGTTAAGACTGGGTCACTGCTGTTCTCCAGTTTTTTTGGCTAAACTTAGGATTAGGGATAATTCTATGTGTGAGTGTGGTTTAGAAGAAAGAACCATTGACCACATATTTTTCAATTGCTCTAAATTAAATTTTTCCCTTTATGATGTACTCCCCCCTGATATCCCTCGTCCTACTTCCCTCAAATATTTACTATCCCTCATATTTTCCCCTCCTATAAATTTTTTACTACATAATGTAAATTTGTAAATTCCAATAAGATTAAACTGTAATGTAAATATTAGCCTTATTTCCTAATTTGTACAGTTCCTATTATTAACCCCTTTTTGTTTGTGCAAGCTTCCCACTAACTTTGTGTTGTTTTTTTAGGTACAAATCAATAGTACTATTCAAAAAGTTATTTGTTTGTCTTTTTTTTAATTAGAAAATTCAACCGTTTTATTTTTAAAACTACAAAAGTTTAGGACTCTTTTGACACGGACACTGGCAGAATTGTGGCAGCACAGCCACAGCGAGCCATCTAAATAAGAAGTTGAAGTTGAAAAAGGTAAGTACCCACATGCACAGGTGACATGGCATTGGATACCGAGCTAAGACTATTCCACGTAGCCAGGGTGTACGACTTACATTGCGCGGTAGATTCAAATCTTTTACGGTTTTTAATCTTTCCGAGTTCTGATAATTATGTAGGTACTTCGATTCAAGGGTACTCTTAGCTGCGAATCTTTGACTAAACATCCTTCACTCCACCCTAACCGGAGGAAGTAGTGTAGTGATTAACTTTGACCGACGCCATGACACAATTTAAATAGGTATTCAAATATTTTTCCATAATTTTAAAATGGAGTGAAGTATTTAAAAAAATGCATATATTTTATAATCGTACATAAGCTTGTTGACCAAAAAAAAAATCGGACGTCTGTGTTAGCCAATAGATAATCGGACAATTAGGGCGATTGTGCACTACAAGGAATTTTACTGTCCGGCAGACCGATTTTTTACGGTCCGATATGGCACGCCATATAATGTATATACTAGTTTGTGCAATAGACGTAATTTTACCGTCCGATATTTTACTTTTCCCCATTCCGGAACGGTTTTTTCAGACTCATCGTTCAGAGTAATTTCGCGTGCGTGGCGTGTAGTTTAACTGACGGAGAACTGAAAAGACGGAGCTAAACTGAGGCGTATCATCCGAGGCGTATCATCCGAGTAAAGACGGACAAGTGCACAAGCCAATCATCCGTTTTTTTCATGCCACTTCGGACCGTAAAAAATCGGATGTTCGGACAGTAAAATTCCTTGTAGTGCACAATCGCCCTTAGGCTGCTTCGTCGGTTAACGTTGATGTTTAATGTATGAAAACCTGTGTCAAAAACGTTAAAACAACCGTTTAAAATTTAACCATCTGTTGGTGAACTCGGGTCTTAGAATCGAGGTCACCAACAGTTGGTTAAATTTAATACTTAGTTGTTTTGCAGTTTGACAAGAGTTTTTATACCTTAAACGTCAAAGTTAACCGACGAAACGAAGCTGCATAATAGAACTTTTATATTTTGGTGAACATTAGACAATTCATGTAAGTACGAAAACTTGAGACAAAAACGTTAAAACAAGTGTTTAAAATTTAACCATCTGTTGGTGAACTTGGGTCTTGATGCTTTAGGTTAATTAATGCACTATTTTGAGGTCTTTAGTAGGTACATACCCACCTATTGTAAAGTGAAAAATGAAAGACGGAAGCTTGAACGAAAGTATGTAATGTACTTAGTAAAATACTTATTTTTTTATAAAAATCAACACTGATAAAAACATAGTACAACTCTAAATAAGTACATACACAGAAGTTTATGACTTTAAAATTTTTCTTAGTGACTAGCCTATAAAAGTATTGTCATCTCAAAACTCCAAGACCCGTAATTAAATATACAATCGTATCACATACAGGGTGGCTTTTTGAGATGGGAGTGGATGGCCAAATTCGAAACCAGGAAAATTAGAGAAAGAAAGTCGTGAAAGCCAGACCACTCAAAATAGCTAACGTTACCCTGCTGATATCGGCGAGCGGAGCGAGCCGTGATTTTTTTTTGCCGTAGATGGTAGATTAAACGTGTGAACGTGATTTTTTTTGTAATCTTTTCGAACAACTGATGTAGGTACCTACCTACTTGCTGCTAACCAAGATACTAAGCCTAAATTTTAATCTTCGATAAAACATCTATACTTAATGAACTTTGTACAACTTAAGGAAAAATCCGTAGTTTTTATGAACGGTAATAAATTCGTCTGTATGTTTTTTTGAGCCCATGACTCCATTCTCGACTTTTTTGTCATGGCTTCAGACCACTTCCATCTCAAAAAGCCACCCTGTATAATGCTATAAAACTATTTTATAGAAATAACATACCTACAATAAGTACAGAGAAATGTACATACATTTACAAAAAAATTGAACTTCATTGTCAATTTTGAAGGCTTATAAAGACATCAGTCCACTCATTTCCTAGGCCTAATTTATTTAAAATGCATTTTGGAATTTCGATTTTAAACATGAACATTGTTAAAACCTATTACACCAACATTATAAAGTAACATGGCGTCGGCTTGCTTACACAGTAATTTAAACCATTTCAACTAGAAAAAAAGATTTACCTCTATACCTACTATTTTTATAGAATTTTGGTGCAGTTCAATATTTGCGCCAATTACAACTTTGATAATACATTGCCAAAATCTCAACAATTTTCTGACGCCAAAGTCTTAAAATGATGGCCAAATGTTTTTACAAACGGTAGGCATAAGTACACCCATGATAATAGTAGTAATGAGATTCACACTATGGTTGTCCAGAATATTTCTACCACAAATGTGTGCCACACATTGACTAGAATGGCATACAATCTGTCCATCTTTATTCAGTCCTGAAAACAAATTTAAAAGCATTTTAAAATATTATCGAAGACTTCAAATCAATTGTGTAGGCAGACTATGATCCACTTTAGGTTTGATGAACCAGGTGAGTTGAATATAATAAAAATGCTGACCTACCTGAATACTGTAAGGTGCCACCAAGGATTGAATCAATGAGACTACCCAAGAATCCAGACAGTGCTCCAAATAAAAGAATAGGCCACTGCGGCGGCGCGTATGCCCAAAGCATACTATCAGAGAAGTAATACAGAGTCAGGTATTGGGTTAGTCCAATGAGAAGTCCTCCTAAAGTGCTGGCTAATGTCCCCATGAGTGAAATTGCTCCATTGGTCCCTTTGGGCACCCTTTTCCAAGTTGTGATTAGAAATGGGTCAGACTTTGATAGAACAGTCCCAAGTTCAGATGCCCATGTGTCACCATTGCAGCAGGCAAATACTCCTGAAAGATATTATGAAATTCATATAAACTTAACATCAAAGTTACTAAGTGATATTATTTGTGTTGAAATTCCAAATTATATTTATTTAGAATAATATCTAGGGAATTTCAACTCAAATAATCAGGATAGAATCTCACTCCAGTGACTTCAATTATTAATCCTGTAATGTACTTGCATTTCATAGGTTTGCATTGACTTGATGTCTTTTACTTTTGGTTTTTGAGTATATAAAAAGATGTACATAGATCTACTAAAGAAAACAATAAACCTTGAAAATGACCTGCCCATTTTAATGAGCAATAATGTGTATTCATCGCCTTAGATCTTATCAATTAAATCACTAGATTCAATGGTTAGCCAAAAACAGAGGTGACCCATTTAACCCGGCGAGCATGTGGTCAAAAAAGTTTCATTAGGTATGTGGCAGGGTATGCCCTACCCAGACTATAATGCACTCTTTTGTAGGGTTTTGTTCGGAAATATTTATTTTCAAGCTTAGGGTTGTTGAAATAAACTATTTTTAATGAAGTTAAGAAATAAAAGTCAATTTTAATTAGACAAATAAAGTTTTTATTTATACAAAGAAAAAATCAACGAAATTACAAGAAAAATATAGGAACTTTTGAAAAGTTGACTAAACAAACAAAATAACGTTTTATTGTTAACAAATTTTTGTTTAAAATTATAAAACAATGTAACCTTAAATAAAAAAACTAAAAATAACCCTTCTCTAATTCTTACCATATATTTTCTTATTCTATTCTAATAACTACGTTAAGTGTGTGGCAGGGTATAACTTACCCGAGACAGCTTGTCGCACGTATAACTCACCCAGCGCCTCGTGCTGCACCAAGATCACGCCACTATCCCCTCCCCCACTTCCCTCACTCCAGCTACTCAGCGCGCTAGAGTTGAAACTTTGATATTTTACAAAATATCGATAGTTTTATGACACCTTGGGTATGACATACCCTGCCACATGCTCGCCGGGTTAATAAAAGGCAAATTATTCCCTTACTTACCCTTCATTTTCCTCAATTATGTAGATTTTTAATAAGGTAAATTTCCACCTTTGCATGCATTACTTTGCTGTTTTTGTATAATCTCAGCTTGGTTTTTTGACAAAGGTGTCTTTTTCATAAATCTACTAGACCTCATAAATAAAATAATTTATCACTAGACTGCATAATGCTTCCATTTATGTGGCATAGTACACCAAACAAATATTATTTGTATAAAAGGTTGTGCTTACAGGAAGGAAAATATTATCTTCCCTACCTACTGAAGAGGAAATACATGAAATAACAAAGAATAAATCATTTTTGACTCAATCTAATGAATCCGAATCTCACAGGAAGCCTGTTAATGTTAATAAAAATCTTACCGAGTACACCAATAGATAGCCATGAAGATCTGTAGTCTTTTACGAAATCTATAGGTCGTTCACCAGATCCAATATCCAATAAGTACAACAGCGCTAGCTGTGTGGCCATTCCTGCATTGCATAGGACCTGGATCCAGTTCCTCTGTCCACCTGCAAAATAATTTGGTGATAGTTGTCAAACCTGTATTGGATGGCAGGTACAAAATGCAGTGAGCTTTTCCATATAAACCTATCTCCAGTAAGAGTTTTTATGAATAAAATAGATTTAGTTGGTTTTCAGTTGAAAGATATGGGACAGTAACATAACTAAGCTATAGCTTACATACCTTCTTTGAAATCAACTTCCAATTTTCTCTTCAAGTGTGGTCTATACTTTGTAGCTTTAGATGATGAAATGAAGAAGGTAAATAAGCACCCTAGAAAGCTGTAATTGCTCAGTGTAAGAACGAAAGCTATGAGGGCTCCAAAAACAGCTCCGTTCAAGTTAACACTCTTTTTTCTGTAGCCATACACTGCCAGTACAAGAGGGATGAGACAGGCGGACAACCATCTACCTGGAGATATTACTACTGGTTCTGAAACAAAAAAGAGCATGACTCAGAGATACTTAATTTAAATTTATTGCTGAAATAGAAGTTTCACGGTGCTTCGTGGACACGCAGAAAATCACCAAAACATCAGATTCAGCAAAACCTAATTTTGGTACTTTGGTATAATAATCAACTTACCATCAAACCCGTCGTTCTTCACGATGAATTTTGAGTAGAATATGTTTACTATCCACATGGACATTGAAAGGGGTATCGCAATCGCACACAGAAGAACATTGAGGACATGGTCATCCTTGAGTTTCTCTGATTTTCCTTGATCCATTATGAATTATTATTTTCCGTACTATATGCCGTCTTGTTCAAAAGAACACTCGGAAGGAAATGAGATTTTTTACGTTTTCTCGTTAACTAAATAATTTAGGATTTTGTGTTCTACAAATTATAAACAACGCGAGCGATTATATTTTATTTTTGACTTTGTGTTGTGAACTTGTGATTGTGACTATATCTACGTACCGTTGTACGTGCGTGAAAAAACAAAACAAAACAAAAAAAACACCAACCGGCGGCGGCGGCGGCGCGGCGGCGGGGCGGGGTGTCATTCGGCTACACTTTCGTGCAATTTTATCGACTTACCTTTTGGATGTTAAAATAGTAGCTTAATTTTGTTATTTCGTATTTGTTAAGTGTTTTTGTTTTAATATAGTTTTCAACACACTTGCTCATAAAGTGGCTCTATGGTCACCGCAATTAGGCACAGAATGGCACTCACGTAGAAAGAGAAACCTATATTTAATCTGAGGGCACTCATAATCAAACTGTGACTTTTTCATTGCTATAACTATAGCTATATACCACCCAGACCTCAATCCCATTGAAATGGCATGGGCTGCAATAAAAGGCTATGTCGGCAGTAAGAATGTGACCTGGAACGTTAGCCACTTAACGGGTCTTGTTAAGGAAAAGTTAATTTAATGGCAGCAAATGAATGGACAAAATTTTGTCAAAAAGTGAAGGAAAATGAGGAGTAAGTATATAAAAAACGATCACATAGTGGATGCAATGACAGAAGAATTTATAATTCACGTTGGTGACGATGACTCCGAGACCAATTCGGAGGATGAGGACAGTGACGATGTTGAGGAGATTAATGAGCCAGTGGCCTCTACCAGCACCAACTCAGCGTCTAGTTTTATGGAAGGCATATTACTTATTCCTCCAGATTGAGACGAATTTAAATAATTTGAAAAATAAAGAAAAACAGTTATAAGTACTCAGATTATATTGTTTTATTGAGATTATTATATTTTATTCGAAGGCCTACAACATTACTCTATCAAAGTAAAATTTCAAGTACCAATAATATTTTAATAAGCTTGTATAGGTACCTATCAATCATTTTGGTAAAAAACGGTACTGAATAAATTTGGCCAAAAGTGTACATGCGCGAGCTTATGTCATCTGTGCTCACGACTCGTGCCGGTCACTATACTTGCGCAGCTTTGCTTCTGAGCCTAAGTTCACAGAGCTCATTAAGTTTTGCGATCACTCTCAGCCGAGTTGATGAGCTGAGATGCGTTTGAGTATTCGGGCGTCTACTACCATACTCACATGACATTCATAGAAAAACAGTTTTCTAGTAGGTACATACTTACGAAACGTTACTCATACCTCATGTGAAATTATTAACTCAGGTGGATTCTTACAACATACAGGCATGAATGTATGATGGTTCTCTCAAAACTGAGTCTATCTGGTTCTGTCATTACAATACAATACAATACTAATACACTTTATTGCACACCAAGAAAATACAAAAATAAAAATATAGGAAAAGAGAGATACAGAGTTGTACAATGGGCGGCCTTATCGCTAAGAGCGATCTCTTCCAGACAACCTTGGGATGGACACGAAGCAGTTGTGCTTGTAAAGACGGTGGCGTATTACTTAAATATACAATACATACATAATTATAATACATAATATAAAATATACTAATATTAATATACTATAATAATAATACCAAGTTTTATAAAAAATAAATAAAAAAGGGATGCAAAATAAAAGACAATTTATAACTGAAGAGAGATAGTGTTTATAGACCATATTCTTAAATACAGGGAGAGACTTTGCGTGTCTTAATAGTAGTAGGTAGAGCATTCCACAGCTTTGTGGTACGCACGGAGAAGGAAGAGCTGTGGGTGTGACAGGAGCGGGTTTTCAGTGAGATGGTTTCGGTGGAACGAAGTGAACGGGAATGAGTTTGATGGACGTACTCAAATCGTTCCTTAGGGTAACGCGGAGTATTAGAGATGAAAAGGATGGAGTATAAGAGCGAGAGAAAGTGTGCGTCCCGGCGAAGGCGGATCGGCAACCATTTAAGCTTATTGCGGTACCTACTCGGTAATGTGGTCATACTTGCGCAGACCGAAGATGAAGCGTATGCAGAAGTTTTGAAGCCGCTCAAGCCTGTCAAGTTGCATTTGGGTAAGATCGGGTCATTTTCTATCCTAAACATATATATTCGGAGTAAATCACTAAAAACTGATATCTGCCTACGATTAACGGGCAGTGACCGAGCGAGTGACGTCACACGCACCCGCGGCGGTCACTCAGTGAACTTCGTTAGTAATTTAGTCATAACTTCGTACGTAATGGTCCGATTTGGATAATTTAAAAAGATATATCATTCTTATGTCATATGGAATAACGTGGATACGAGAGTAGAGTAGAATAGTTCTATTGAAATTGCTATAACCTTACTGAATACTGATCCTCATTTTGATAAAATAACCCAAAATGTGATACTCAGAAAATGGTACCCTAAATACCGTAGAAAGCTAAATACATACCCTTCGGGCGGCAAATATCAGGTAATTATAATTATGCCAATGCCAGAAGAACAATGACGTTTTTCAATGTTGTCATTGTCAATGTCAACAACGGGTTCGCTTTTGTCACTGTCAGTGTCCTCGAATAGGTGTGAAGTTGTGTTGTGTGATTGTGTTGTGTGTGTTGTTTTTCCTTTCCATTCGCTCAGTTCGCTCTGCTGTTTTTGCCAGAAGTTCTGAAGTTTTTTGTGTTCAATGAATGAAGATGCTGTGTTTTATTAATTTTGTTCTGAACAGAATGTGCGAATATTGAGACAAGAGTTATCTAAAACATTCTCAAAATGAAACCCATAATAGATTTCGACGAATGCCTCAGAGACTCGCCCAAGTTTAGGTAGAATTTGTTCTGTAATCAATGAAAGTGAATTCGTACGTGATGTCCGTGTTTTTTGTTGTTTACGCCCCATAAAATGGTTGTTATAGGGAGCAGCTGGAAACTGAGGAAGCTAGCATTGATGGCTTAGAGCAGAAGCTCGATAAGGTGCTGAAGACGTGTGGTGTGATGTTAGACTCTGGAAAAACGTACATGACTCATAGAGGGTGAGAACTGCTTGGCCTCTTTTTTTTGCATCTTTTATGTACAACATACCTAGCCAAGTGTGTAATTCATACAATGGCTCTGCTTTCATTGATTTATTGTTTTTGACTGAGTACCTACCTATTAGGACAGATTCCTACTGCTACTACATTCTTCATATCATCACTGGTAGGTATGTTGTTAGTAGACAACTTTGTTAGGATCTATCAATAATTACCTAATATATCTAAAGGTACTCACACCCATAAATATTATTTTATGAAAAGATAGCAAAATATTTACAACTAGCTTATCTTATTGTACAGAAGATAAATATTTATCATGTATCCTTCTGATTTGGAAAATAATAATAAAAAGAAAGACCTTCACCCTGTAGCACTAAAAATTCAAGCTGATTATAATAATAAACCTTTTGACACTTAAAGTGCCCATGATGCACATGCCTTCTAGTACCTATGTCTGAGCAATAGAGTGCCTCTCCAGGTCGCACCGCTGAGGCTGGGCAGTGATTGTGATGAAATGACTAAAGTAATATTCAAAATAAGACTAATTTAACCATCAATGTAATGGGTACTAGCTTCTTAAAAGTGGAATGCTCAAATTAGGTCCATCCACCTCAGTTATAGTCGGACCGGCGCCGCCGCCGTTCGTGTTTCGCATGCATATTGTTGTCTTGGTCACACTGCAGTCTAGTTACATCTTTCCATCTTTGTTGTTCATTAGGTAGTAGTTCTTTTGGTAGGTATATTGCAAAAGATTGGAAATAGTGCGTCTTTGCGTTTAGTTGTAACACTACACAGGCCATTTGTTAAGTTAGTGCTGGGAGAACTTACCATTTCTACAGAATAATACTTTTATAAATAAATTTAACAGGACATTTACGAATGCACTCTGGGATCTAACGGGATGTTTCTCGGAGGACCCTACAGTTATGGCAGCCCTCAACCGCATGATCCATGCTGTGCAGGAAATGAACAAATACCATTCCATCCTTCTTGAACTGACGGCTCGGACTGTGCTTAAGAATCTCTCTGCATTTGTTAAAGTGTAAGTGTACCTGCACTGTTTTAACTAAAGTAAAAATGATAAATGAATTTATTGCTGTGTATCTAGGTGGTTATGTTTATATTATTGGTCTTATGTCAATCTATAGTCTCCCTAGTCTACCATGGTCAGGTTTACAGCATTAACATGCAAAATGAGATATAATCAGGAAAATTTAAATAAGTATTAATAAAAATTAGTTTAAAGTTTTACAAATTCGAAACAGTACAATTTTCAATGTATGTCAAAAGTAAAGTCATTATACATTTATAAATTTCTGGTGTCAACCTGCAGCTTTGAATGCATATCAAGATTTTTTTTTCTTAATACATCATGCATGCAAAATGTCTACCTGACCCAAGCAATAAATAAAATATTGATGCTGCTCAATTGACACAGTAATTTCAAACATTAATAGTTTTCTCACATCCTACATCTTCACTAACTTTCACCTTTATACATATAAGTAAACTTAATATTGGCCCATGTCAATGTAAAGTCTCTTGCAGACTATGCACCAAGATTGACAAAATGCAGTAGTTGAGAAGGTTAATCATCATGCTGGGTATAGCCTCCTCTTTTACATGCTAGCTAGCGGTCCTGTGCAAGCCTCATCCACAGTGGTGAGAAGGTTACCCTTAAGTTAATAATAAGGTACTAAGGCACTAGTGGAGATAGAGGCAGACCCAGCCGGTCAGACAACATTGTTAGGATAGCCCGGAAGGAGTGGATTAGGATTGCACACAACCGGACAGAATGGCGTAATAGAGAGGAAGAGGAGGGCTATAGCCCTCCCAGCTGGTTATACCTAGCAGTGGGTGCTCACTGGCTGAGTAGTAGTAAGGCACTGGTGCAGGTGATGTACCCACAAGCCTTCAAGTACCTACGTCTGAGCAATAGTCTGAGACAACGCAGTCTTTTTATTGAAAATGTACAGTGCTTACAATATATACCTAAATAACTCAAAGTCAATTTTGTTTTAACATATCTCTTATTGCTTGAATGCTGTTAATGATAGATATGGTGATCATAAACACACAATAGTTATTGCAATTTTTTATTCAGCACTTTTATATCCCTATTTATTTATTGGTAATAGCTTTATTTTACGATACAGGCAATCATTGACCTGTGAGTCATTGTTTGCCATATTCATTTGTATTGCCCATATCTTGTGAATTCATAAGGTTGGTACTGATCGGCGTTACGGGGCGTAAGTACGTGTTACACAGATAGCGTTCGTGCAGTCAGTACGAGGAAAGAAGGCGCTAGCAACAAGCAACGAGAAGGATTTTAGCACACGGTGTGGCGTGTGCTAAAATCCGTCTCATATCATACTCGCTGCGAATGGCTAATTACGCCCGGAACACCGGTCAGTAGCCAGCTTGTAACACTATCATGGTCATGGCCCAAGACGTAGATGCCAGTCTACTCCCCCGTGACGAGGCTGGGCAGTGGATGCAATATACTAAATACTAAATACTACAGAATCGGTCCCCCGGCCGGTACCGCTGCAACCGCTATGTCCGAAATTTCGAAGATATTACAGATTAAATCTGTAATATCTTCGAAATTATTCATTCAAATTACATGCTATAAAGGGCATATTATCTATATTAAATGCACAATGTATTTATGGTACTTAATTGGATAAGGATTAATGCTGTATTGCTTAAAATCGCCTCGTAAATAAGCCATTATTTCTCGTAAAAAGTAAAGGATAAAAAATGGTTATTGTGGGTTATCCCTAAGTTTTAAAGATCTAAGCATACATAGAGACAGCGGGAGCGACTTTGTCTTATACTATGTAAATATATTAAATGACTCCTTTTTGCAGGGACATCAAAGGTGTCAAGGAAAGCAAGCATCACTTTGAAAAAATCTCAAATGATCTGGACGTAGCTCTAAATAGGAATTCTCAGGTAAGTTGTGATAAAAACAAGAATAATCTACCTGATTTCTGTTATTATTATAAGTGTCTAGCTTGCAGGAAAATGGATGGCTAAACAACTTAGTTACATACCTATTTGTTTTATCTTGTTTAATATGCCATGTCCTGTTTGGTATGCTAACCACACGTAAATGCAACAATTATAAACATACCAGCTGCAGCCTGCAGCTTCGCACGCACTTCTGCGGGAAAAAAATGTAGCCATGTCCGTTCCCGATACCATCTAATGCACAAGGGTCCAACAAAAAAAAATCTAAAGTTATTCTTGTCCAGACCGTTGTACCGTTGTTGTACAGATAGACAGACAGAATTACTTTCGCTTTTATAGTATTATTACTAGCTGCTACCCGCTGCCTCGCACGCTCTTTCCAAGATAGAAAGTTCTTACTCTTTTCCCGTTCCCGGGATACTATCTACCTCCCCGTCAAATTTCATTAAGGCGAATAGTAGGGTGGATAGTGGCGCCACTACATATTTAATTTTATAATTACGTTATACAAAGCAATTATCAAGAAATCGGACCGCGCGTAGACGATATCTATCATAAGCTTTTTTTAAATGTATCTTTAATAGTTTTGTACTGTATTATTTAGGCAGATACTTGTTTCAAGAGTTTAGTTCCTATTGGTGGCCACCAAGCTCTCCAAACAAGGTTTTTGATTGAATAACACAAAACAAAACTATTACAGATACATTAAATAAAAGCTTGTGATAGGTATCGTCTACCAGCAGCGGTCCGATTTTTTGATAATTCCTTTATATAACTTAATGATTAAATTAAATATGTAGTGGCGCCACTATCACCCCTACTATTCGCCTTAAGATCCGTTCAGTCGTTTAGGCGTGAATACGGCAGACAGACAAGAATTACTTTAGATTTTTTTTGTTGGTTTTTGTTGGTTGGTGCATTAAGCTAGGGTAGCCATCTCTAAAATAATATATTAAGGAGGTTCGTGGCGACTTAATCACTGAAAGGGTATATGTATAATTGCACCCAAAGCCCGATGCCCCAAAAATCGCGGCTGAAGTCGCTGCTTCACGTGTTTAAATCTGAGTGGCATTTGAGTATTCGCGGTATATCTAATATTTAAAATAAATGCTACTTCGTACGCGGCTGCGTTTTACGTCGTCCACGTATTTGCTGCAAAATATCGGCCGTGGGAACTATGCTGTAATCTTTACGTATTGTTTTCTCATGCTGCCTATAGGTCACAGAGTTCCATGCAACCCATACAACATCCGCTGCTTTATCATAAAACTTTGACTTAGACTGAATATAGGCGACTTTATCACGAGTTGTTAGAGTTTTGGACTTGGTTAACGGGCGGCGACCGAGCCAGTGACGTCACACGCACCCGGTCGGCGGCGGTCATTCGGTGAACTTCGCTAGTAATTTGGTCATAACTTCGTCAATTTTTATCGTAGAACAAAATTTTTTGCACTGTTTGTTATGGATTTCTTAGCTCTATAAATCTGCATTCTCAACTAAAAACGTTACGGATCCTCATCGGTGATCCTAGTGGAGGTGTTAGAATACACAGAAGAAGCTGCTTCCCTTCCTCTGGTAGGTTCCCTAAGTCTCTTACGACATCCACGGCGCAGTTGATGGGATCGATATGTATCAACCTATCCTCAACAACTATTCCCAACTCAGGCCATTTAAAAGTGTACCTTACGGTCGAACTAATAAACTCTGTAATCGTCCAAACAGGTAGCCCGCCACAAAACTGGCGACGTGGAGGAGGCCATGAATCTCTTGCTGGCAACCCGATCCTGCTTCCGGCATACTGCGCTTGACCATGTGCAGAAGATAACAATGCTGCAAGCAAGGAAGCGGCACGAGATACTAGCCACTGTGAGTATTCAACAAATCGTACAGGAATAGTTTGCATAGCCACCATAGATGTAAGTAAAGTTCTGTAGATATGGCACATTCTCCCAGCGCTAACTCAATAAATATCCTGTGTTGTGTTACAACTAAATACAAAGACACGCTTTTCCAATCTTTTGCAATATTATATTATCTTATGAACAACAAAGATGGAAAAACGTATCTAGACCGAAGTGCAACCCAGACAACAATACGCGCACGAGACACGAGCGCCGGCGGCGCTCGGTCCGGCTACCACTGAGGTGGGAGGACCTAATTTGAGCTTGCCACTTTTGAGAAGCTAGTGCCTCATCTCCCCTTTTTTACGTCGATGATAGCCACTGGCAGAAGCTGGTCTGTCTTCAAGGGCATTCTGCTAACCAATCGCTTTCAAGTTTAATATGACAATGGAGTCGTCGCAGAATAGTCCCTAGATAAAAGAAACTCTATATTATTATAGTGCGTGCGGTGCTACTTACAAGAGATTGATAGAATGGTAAGTACTTTCTAATCGAACAGTCCGAATTCCACTAAATTACTCGCTTTACTATGACAATCCTACCTGACATGACCTACGGAGCTATGCTCGGAGTCTCTCTGAAGGATAGGATTCGTAACGAATACATCCGACAGAGAACCAAAGTTATCGACATAGCCCAAAGAATTAGCAAGCTGAAGTGGCAGTGGGCCGGCCATATCTCGCGAAGAACCGACAACCGCTGGGGTAAACAACCGCTAGTTTGCATATAGAACACTAGTTCTTGTAAACAATCTCCCATCCTCTATTGAACAACCTTAAAGATTATTTTGTAAGACTAAAATCTTCCCGCCACGCCATACCTTTGTATTGAATACTATTTGTTTCTTTGCCTCTCATTCAGATTAATTCAGCCGTTCAGTTGTAAAAAATTCTTAGGCTACGTTTTATTCAGGTACAGTTGCGGTTATAATTGGAGGCAAACCATAAAGATCATACTCGCTTGAAGGTTATTACGATTTAAAATAGTAAGTTTCATCTAATTACAAATTTCAGCTCAACTGTATGCTACACATATGCGAAATATTATAGAATACTTTTAGAAAATTGTTTTAATATTTTTAATTTATTGTGGTGTTAAAATAAATTATGTTATTTATTTTTGATGTTTTATTTCTTAATGAAATAGATAATACATTAAGCCTCAAAATTAGGGTAAATATTAATTGTATGTAAATGACTTTGTGAATTTGAACCTAGGACCCAAATAATATTAAATTTGAAAAAGGTCGTAAGCGCACCACCAGTGACTGAAAAACAATGTCTTTAGAATCTAGGTCACCACTTCTGACCGCCACTGTACCTACCACATGAGCAAAGCCACGGGCAGAGCGTAGTTTGTTACAATATTGATTGAAAGATAAATACCTACATTTATTTGCGATAGCAGGTGACAAGTTGTCATGCTGTAAGGAGCAGCTGTCAATGTCGCAACAACTGTCTTTTATAATAGAAAAACTGTATTAAAGCTAGCTGCGTTGAACTTGGATTAAGGCATTCACTGCCCAGCTACACGCTGGTGAAATTGCGCATGTGCGTCATGGACACTCAAAGTGCTATACGAAAAGAGACTAGATCTTGCCATCTTGGCCCGCTTCTCAGCAAACCCAGGAACTTTGTCATTTTACACTTAATGTGACCGCTGTATTCGCACGGTTGATTGGCTAGTCCCCCAAATTCCATTTGCCTTTCCTGCATCTTTCAACAGTGGTAAATCGCACATCATAAAATCTTAGAACATGGACAACCAAATGCCGCGCTAGTAACAATATGTAGTACTGAACCTAATTAATTGAAATTTAACAAACGTGTTGGTATTCATTTGGTGCGATTTCACCTCAAGCTGCAAGCATCGATACCTATAAATAACTACCATAACCAACTTTGGGCTGCCGTGGGAATCACTAAGTAGGTATTTATTTCCTAAATTAACAACTTAAAGTCGTTTCGTGTTGGCACGAGATATTTTTTTTGTAATAAGTATTAAATTTTTTCTGCGTTCTACGAGGAAGAAAACTACCGGAAAAGTAATCTCCCACAAAATGTAAACCATTTTCTATAAACTTATGAAATTACATTTCCATTAGTTTATACCCTGTAGAACGCAGATAAAACCACAATAAAAATTGAATCTCGCGCCAACACGAAACGATCAACCTTAAAGACACTAATCCATCGTAGCAGCTCCGGTCGACGATTCACTTCTTTTGGGCGTTGAATAACAAACTTTCTCTCGTACAACTTGTAAGGAAGGATATTACTTTCACTTTCGCATTATGTCGTGGACGGAATACTAATACCATAACTACTCTAATATGTTAGTATTTTACTCACCTAAATTAATTTAATAAGTATGGAAGGAACTACGCAATTTGTGTCAAGTCGTAATGAAGGATGTTCAACTTAACTATCACCTACATTGAAGATAGCTAGAAGTATTTATTCGAATGGTTCCCATTACATAGCGAGGTGTTACGAAGTGAATTTTATTCCATAGACTTTTTTATGCGAATTATTCCCGTTATGTAGTGAACCTCATAAGAACAGTCAACGTGAAATTGAAATTCTATGCAGTGAATGTAGAATTAAAGTCTTGTTATTGATCCTACGATCTTTTCCCTCGAAGATAGAACAGCGTTCCTTAAAATAATATATCAGCATGTTGTTTAAGGGCGCTTTTACATCTCGGCGCTACTTTTTTTTTATTTAACGCACTGAGCGGGCGGCGAGCTACTCAAGCGTAACTTTCTATTGTCTCGCGATTGAACTGACATAGGTCTGCCCTTGATAAGCGCTCGCGCGGTACTGAGGGTAAATCGCCTCGCCGGCGTTCGCCGGCGCAATGAAATATTTACTTGTTTTAAATAGTTCATTAAAAAAAATAGTAGTGATTTAAAAAATTAAATTAATGTTGTAGTTTAAGCAAATGTTAAAGATTATTTTGGTTTAAATATTGTGTCAAAATGATGTAGAACTTCGGAGATATTGGGGTTTGTTTCGAAGCCTTTTCGGTCGATAATTGAATTCGCTTCAGTTTTTTCTTTCTTTACATAAAGGCCTATAACGAAAATGTATTCTATTATTATGGAAGTATAGGATATTTGTTATGTAATTTTATTTTTATTTTCTATATTCAATAGAATCTACAAATTAGAGCTCCCAAAACAGGTCCCCGAGAGTTTTTGCCTGAACATGCATCGGTAGAATGATTATTATAAAATAAACAAATAAGTTATCTAAAATGTATTCTATTATTACTTACTGTAGAAGAGAAAAGGAACTATTATTAACAAGTAATTGTTATTTCAAGCAACGAACGAAAACCATATAATTTGAACCAGGTAACTGTGGGATTTCGCATTTTCTTGAAATAGCCCTCTTAACAAGTTAGACTCTCAAAATCTATAATATTTTTGGCTTCTATTTTACTCGGACTATTTAGAAAGTTTGAATATTTAGATCGGGCTGAAATTTTAGGTCTAAACCTGGAATAACACATAGACTACTTTTTAACACATAAGTAAATCAGTTTCCATGGGATAGAAATAACCTTTAAACAGTTCCATAGAAACAACGCGTGCGAAGCCGCGGGCAGAAGCTAGATAAGCTAGATATCTATATTTTCACTTGAAACAGACTCATGCCAGACTTAGAGATAATATTATTTTAAAGATGAATAGATTACAAGTATGTACATAAATCGTCAATCAAAAAGTTATTGAACTTTTCAGTTCTCAACACTTACTGTTCAGTTCTCATGCCACTAAAATTCCAGTTACTCATAAACTTTAAGATAAAAACTACAAAAGTAAATAAACGAACATGACCAGACAATATTGCGAATCGCAATTATTGCTTCATACAAGATACGATCGTATAATTACGTCTTCATGGTAATTAATTCGTGACGCAAATTATAGGTATAGGTACCTATATATTACATACTAGCTTCTGCCCGCGGCTACGCACGCGTTTTTGGAATAAAAAGTAGCCTAGGTATATGTTATTCTAGGTCCAGACCTTCATGTGTGCAAAATTTCAGCCTGATCCATTCAGTAGTTTTGGGGTTGTCTTCATCCGAACATCTTCACAACTGCACAAACTTTCGCCTTTATAATGTTAGTAGGATCGTATTAATATATTCATGTATTCTGTACTATCATTTTAGTATCGGCAGTTATTCGATTATCGACTTTAAAGATTATAACTGTAAGACTTATAAAGGATTATATGGAACCCATACATAATTTATGAGCATGTTTATTGAAATGGTGATGACTCATTTATTGTTTACTTCCTAAAGTTCTACGTGCTAGATATCTTCACCAAATTCTCCGAAGTTAGTGGACTTTATCGTTGTAATGATAATATTATTCTATTAGCAACAGCTGCGTGCTTTGCTTTTGCATAAAGGAAGGCTCCATTTCGACCGTCTCTCACATTAATCCCGACGTTATCCAAATACATGTACTGTACTGTATGTAGATTTTCGACATGTACTGTAGATTATTGTACAACTTGATAATTAATATTTGGCGTTCAATAGCATGCTGAAAATTTGTCTCATTTGGCAATGAAATACTTCATGTACGAAAGCGAAGCGCAAATCAAACAGATGAGGTCGTACCTTCCACAATCTTGGTCAGCAAACAGCAACCATAAAAAGTTCTTTCGAACCGTATCTAATTTCTCACAATCAACGAAAAACCCCGAATGTAACGAATACAATGCTTGATTAGACATTTCCTTTATAGATAAAGATATAACAGCTTATCTGCTATTCATTAACACCTATTGACAAGTGCACTCCCACTTGTGTTCAGTCTTACCTCATTGTTACGTCTTTCGCAGATGCTCTAGGAACGGCTTGAGAACGGTCGTCGTCTTAAATCGTAGTTTAAAATTTAAATAAAGTGGTCAAGGTCATAATAAGTGTGAATTGTTTGTGTATTTAGTGATTTTCACGTTGGTTCTGGGTTTTCAGCATTCGATCGGGTTAGGTAAGCAATACAATTTATCAACGGAACTGGTTTTATCATGCTTAAGTTACAATAAAAGAATTCTATGCGTTATGATAACATTTTGGTTTTGTGTTAACGCTAGAAAACCATGTTATTTTATCACCTCCTAATTATGTTTTCTAGTTCTCTGCAAAAAGAACATTAATGCGTACTTTTCACAATTTTCTTCAATTCATGTGAGTCACTCTTTAGTACTAATTTCATTATGTATGACTCAACTCCCTGACTGAAGTTGACCTAAGCAAGGATATTTATATCGCTTAGGTACTTGACGTAAGCCGATTCGTATTACGCTTGTCTTATTATTATACAACAGTTATCGATTTTAAATCCGATACGTCAACTAGGCCTATTTTGGCAATGAGTTCATGATAGCAAAATTCTACTCTACTCGGGTATAATTATAAAAGGTGATGTCCTAGGTCCTATAGAACTAGAATATTTATGTACTAAGCAGAAAGGCGGAATGTTGACTTGAAATTAGAACTTAGCCGCAGAATGCAAGAACTGATTTACGGTTGTTATGCGTATTGGCGTAGTACACACTTGTTCCCAAGTTCCCTTTCATTGTATTTATATTTGTCTATTTTATGGCTTAAAATTTTATTATAATACTAGTTTATGCCGCGACTTCGCACGCGTTCTAAACGTTTAAAGGTAATTTCTATCCCACGGGAACTGATTTATGGGATTAAAAGTAACCGAGTTTGATTCTAGGATTAGAATTACATGTATGCAACTGAATGGATCGGGCATTTCAGCCCGATCTGTTCAGTAGTTTTGGCGTGAAGCGGTAACAAACATCCGTCCATCCATCCAAAGTTTCGCATTTTTAATATTAGTGTGATTATAATAAAAAACACATATTTTATAGAAATATTGCAAATTGACGTATCTAAGTCCTTCTACGGCAAATAAATTTGTATGAGTACACTCAGAAGTGGTTCCGTTCCGATGGCAGACGGAACGTATCACTCTCTATCATAGAAATGTGGTAAACATCCTATGAATCACTGATTATCTTAATTTTTTGACTACTTTTAGTTGCTTTACTTGAGTGACTTACATGCATTATGTATTTCCACTTTACTGTTAATAACCCAAAATCTGCACTTCTCAAACATATCTGCATAGAAAGTGTATACGTAATATCATAACGACTTAAAAGTGGATGAACGGGTTTTAATTTGCACATTTTTGTTTCAGTTTCAATCTTACCTGCGAGCTTGCTGCACTTACTATCACCAGGGGGCGGATTTGTCTGAGGATTTAGAGCCGTTTCTTAGGACTACAGCTGATGAGGTATGTAGTTTTTATGCTTCTGCCCGCGGCTTCGCACGCGTTGTTTCTATGGAAACGTTTTGAGGTTATTGTTATCGCATGGGAACTGATTTGTGGGATAAAAAGTCGCCTATGTTTGATTCCAGGGTTAGACTTATCTGTATGCAAAATTTCAGCCTTATCCGTTCAGTAGTTTTGGCGTGAAGAGGTAACAAACATCCATCCATCCATCTATCCATCCAAACTTTCGCATTTATAATATTAGTGGGATTTTATCTATTATGCTTTATTAAGAGGTAGAATTAATAACATCGGTTTTTAGAAATGTACAGAACATGGCAGTGCAATGTAGCTCTATATTCCTAGAAATTCGTTTTCGTAAACCCGTGGGATTTTTGATATGTGCTCTGTTGGTGTTGAGTCTACTCAAGGAATATTCGTGGTCTATTGCTCAGACTGCTGGTTCAACGCGGTGGTGCAACGTCTTAGAAGAAGATAAATACACTAAGGAAATAACAGACCTCAGTAGGCTCACCAGTAGGATCCGACAGGCTCTTTTGATAATATAGATAGATAGAAAACACTTTATTAGACCACACAAATACAGGAAACAATACAGAGGAAATACTTAGAAAAAAGGAAGTATAAAGGGCGGCCTTATCGCTGAGAGCGATATCTTTTAGGCAACCTTGGGATGGACTGGAAATGAAAGAACAAAATAGACGGTGGCACTGAATAAATATATAGAATAGATACCTACTTAAAAAAAAAGGAAACAAATACTTATACTACATACCTACCATAATACCTACAAAGATTAATAATAAGAATAATAAACTTATTTATACATAAAATAAGGTTGTCTAACTCTTTAGACATAACATACTCTATAGATTTCATTCTATAGCAAAAGTTTATTATCTCTCTTTCCAAATCGATTTTAGGCTTGTTATTTTTATCCAAGAGTAAGGGAAGGTTCATTCCCGGTTACAGGAGCTAATAAATAACAAAAACATTATCAATTACAGTGAGCTATCGTGACATAATACTTCTGACTATTCTGATACGCCTAGTTATGCCGTGAGAGACCCCAGTTTGTAGTTTTACTGATGGTACCTTGCGTGACTTCACGGCAATAAGCTAACTGCGCGCTAAATTTGTAAATAAAATGTTATCCGCGATCTGCAAATATAATCAAGAATATTTTTGCTGTGACCCTGTGTGTTGTAATGCAAATTTAATGTAGTCAACACTTCTCGGTTTTGACAAATTTGTTTCATATCTTCAGTTTTTACTTAAATAATTTTGCATAAAGTTAAGAGAGTTTTATTAAGTTACAAGTTTTATTAACTATAGTTTGCTTAGCTTTGAAAGTAATTGTAAAGTAAACTTTCAATCAAATGAACGCCTAAACTATATAAACAACTAGCTTCTGCCCGCGGCTTCACACGCGTATTTTCGGTATAATAAGTTGCCTATTATCTAAGTTAGGCTATGTTCTAAATGTACGCTAGATTTCATCATGACCTGTTCAGTAGTTTTGGAGATCTAAGGTAACAAAAATTCACATTTCACAAACTTTCGGCTTTATAATATTAGTAGGATAGTAGAATTCAGAATGCTTCTGTGTGGACCATTGAGTAGTAGCCCCGATGAAGTAGGTAGTTTATTATCCTAAAGCTTCGGCCAAACCTGCGCGTCCAACGCCCGGGACGCGGGACGCGAGGCGGAAGCGTCAACAACGCGGAACTTTTCCTTATAGAGTTACCGCGTCTCGATCGCGTAGGTGAGCAAGGCTTCATTAGGGCGCCCATTGCAGCGTCTGCCGCGCGGCTGCGTCTCGATCGCGTAGGTGTGCAAGGCTTCATTGGGGCGCCCATTGCAGCGTCTGCCGCGCGGCTGACGCTCCTACTTGGCGTCCCGCTTGTTTGAGGCGCAGGTTTGGCCAAAGCATAACTTATAGACAAAGGATCGATAAATCAATAAAACACATGCTAACAATTCGCGACTAGAATCGACGAGACTTCGTGTAGGTGAGGTGAGCAATGCATCGCCTTTAGAACATGCCATAAACCTACATAATGTTGTATTGATTCAATACAATAACGTCCTTACACCACCCACAACGAATCATCTAATGATTACAAAAACAGACAAATAATAATTAAGAATGCTATCTTGTTAGCTAAGTACTATAATTGCATCTACACCTGACTGATTACCCAATTAATCATAAAAATCATCAGAAACACTTAAACCAATTAGAAACAATTTTAACTAAGCGCATTTTCAGGTGGCAACAATGCGAAACGACACTAAAGTTCTGGACAAAGAGATGGAGAACCGACACACGATTGTGAACAGTAAAGACTCTGTGCTGCCCAGTTGTAGGACCATCACTGATGGGGATAGTAAGGAGGGCCGTCTCAGTATGCCGTGCTTGAAGAACTTGCCTCGGATGCAAGGATACTTGTTTAAAAGGACCTCGAACGCGTTCAAGACTTGGAATAGAAGATGGTTCTATTTGTACGATAACCGATTGGTTTATAGGTGAGTGACTTGAATTTATTCCACTGCAAGTTTTTTTCTCCTTTTTATTATGTTTTGTTTGATTTAAGATTCTGTTCATTACTTTTATTTTATGTTATTGATAAAACAAAATCAACATCCCTATTGTCTAAACAGTTCTAACCCTAATAATGTAACTTACGGCCAATAAGAGATTTACATTATATAGAATACTAGCTGCGCCTCGCGGCTTCGCACACGTTGTTTTTATGGAAACGTTTAAAGGTGATTTCTATCCCACGGGAACTGATTTATGGGATAAAAAGCCTATGTTTGATTCCAGGGTTAGACTTACCTGTATGCAAAATTTCAGCCTGATCCGCTCAGTAGTTTTGGCGTGAAGAGGTAACAAACATCCATCTATCTATCCATCCAAACTTTCGCATTTATAATATTAGTGTGATACTTATACTTAGAGCGACATATTCGCTGTGTGATAAAGCTATGTAAATAAATATAAAAATAAAATAAAAAATGCATTGTATCATGGGTATACTATTATAATATCTGTTATCATGATCATGGTAAGAATGCATCATTATTATCATTTGAAAATTTTAACGTGATCCGTTTAGTTAAGTTTAGACGCGAAAAACCAAACTTCAAAGTTTCGATTTTATAATGTAAGGGTGATGAACTCAACCTCAACAGCCTGTATTGGTCCACTGCTGGACGCAGGCCTCCCCCTGATAAGCGCCTTGTTGGCGTTTATCTGATGGAGGTAATGCCCATAATCCCCACGCTTAGCATGCGGTAGAATTGTTCTGCAGGAGGCGCTGTTGCCCGCCCCCGATGGATATCCCTTAGTCGCCTCTTACGACACCCGCGGGAAGAGTTGGGGTGGTGCAAATTCTAAGCCGGCACCACACAGCTGGGTGATGGATGACACCACACAGGATTTTGTTCGCCATGACTTTACGTTATTCATGGCACTCTTTTATTAGGACAAACGGTTTTCTATGTCTTATTCCAGTTAAGGGTTAAATCTGCTAACGAAATTTTATCCAAATCAGTAGTTTTTGCGTGAATGTGTAACATGCAAACATTCGCATTTTACCCATTGTGTGGACAAGGATTTTAAAAATTCTATTTGATAACACAAAGTAAGTATAAGATCATCTAGCAAAGATTGCATTGATTTGAAGGTTTCCCTAACTGGGTCGCAGTGTAGGTCGTTAGAATTTTATTAGAATTTTCACGGTCGACTGTTTAGTCGCTATTTGCTTTGTTGCCTTGCACTTGCAACATTCGCAACTTTGCACTCTTCTTCTACTTTTGTGTTTGGAAAATTGCAAATGCACGTCAAAGCCATTATAGTTTTATTAATTTATCTTATCGGAAAAGAGTAAAATAAGTTTCCTAAGGCATGTTTTATCCGGAAAACTTTGTATTTATTTATTTAGGGGAAAACCAAAGGCTTAAAAATTACCAGAATTTCAAATTAATAAGTACCAGAAAGCTTATTGAAGGTTTTCACGGATAGTTGTGGAAGTTAGCTTCCCATATCAAAGGAAACTGTTTGCACTTGGAAAGTCACTTTATGGAAGAACTATTTTAGATTATTTAAGAATAATACACTTCGTATAAGGGCTCTAACGTCTTATCCACCCACGGTGTGTGATGTGCAAGCTTCCGCAGTGATCCATACAACACTGACGAACGGTCGTCAGTGTTGTATGAATCTACGGTTAATTCACCAGGCACCGGCCCACACACGGCCAGTTAACTGTAGATTTTTACAAGTAAAGAACGTGTGTTGACAAGAGCCCTTATGTTTCTTAAAAAAACTTAAGATTATAGAAATGAAATGCGCCATATCAGTTTGCTAATAAGTTCTTAATACGTTTCATTTCAGGAAGCGCACAGGTGAACTAAACGTGACTGTGATGGAAGAAGACCTACGGCTCTGCACCGTGAAACACGTACCGGACGGCGAGCGTCGGTACTGCTTCGAAGTACTGTCGCCGAGCAAGTGAGTAGTGATCTTTATGTTTATGATGCGTGTTCTGTCTTAAGCCATCGCTACCCAAGTGAGATGGTCAAACAAACGTGACTGTGATGGAAGAACACCTGCGGTTCTGCACCGTTAAACACGCACCGGACGGTACTGCTTCGAAGTACTGTCGCCGAGCAAGTGAGTAGTTATCTTAATGTTTATGATGCGTGTTCTATCATAGGCCATCGTTACCCAAGTGAGATGGTCAAACGAACGTGACTGTGATGGAAAAAGACCGGCGGTTCTGCACCGTGAAACACGAACCAGACGGCGAGCGTCGCTATTGCTTCGAAGTACTATCGCCGAGCAAGTGAGTAGTGATCTTAATGTTTATGATGCGTGTTCTATCTTAGGCCATCGTTACCCAAGTGAGATGGTCAAACGAACGTGACTGTGATGGAAAAAGACCTGCGGTTCTGCACCGTGAAACACGAACCAGACGGCGAGCGTCGCTACTGCTTCGAAGTACTGTCGCCGAGCAAGTGAGTAGTGATCTTAATGTTTATGATGCGCGTTCTATATTAGGCCATCGTTACCCAAGTGAGATGGTCAAACGAACGTGACTGTGATGGAAAAAGACCTGCGGTTCTGCACCGTGAAACACGAACCAGACGGCGAGCGTCGCTACTGCTTCGAAGTACTGTCGCCGAGCAAGTGAGTAGTGATCTTAATGTTTATGATGCGTGTTCTATCTTAGGCCATCGTTACCCAAGTGAGATGGTCAATCGAACGTGACTGTGATGGAAAAAGACCTGCGGTTCTGCACCGTGAAACACGAACCAGACGGCGAGCGTCGGTACTGCTTCGAAGTACTGTCGCCGAGCAAGTGAGTAGTGATCTTAATATTTATGATGCGTGTTCTATCTTAAGCCATCGCTACCCAAGTGAGATGGTCAAACGAACGTGACTGTGATGGAAAACGACCTGCGGCTCTGCGCCGTTAAACTAGTGCCGGACGGAGAGTGTCAGTACTGCTTCGAAGTACTGTCGCCGAGCAAGTGAGTAGTTATCGTTCGAGTGCGTGCCATCGCTACCAAGGGCCATCCAACTTCCTCACCAAAGAAACAGGTCCAAGTCTTTGAGTCTAACTAAAGTTATCTCGTAATTAGAATCGGCCTAAACTGGGTCGAAAAAGCTTTGAGTGTACGAACAACATTTTGAATTTTGTTTATTTACACCCTTTTGTCATTGACTATGCTCCTTAATGTGGTCATTTCTTGATGAAAAAACCTGTCTTGGTGTGAATTTGTTACTCTTGACATACACACTTCTTTTTTAGATTTATGTGCGACTGTTTGTTGTAAACTACTCTCACCGCCATCAAGCCCTGACCATGCTTCTACAGGTTTAAAAATATTGTAAAATTCGATTACTAGAGGATTATTACTACCATGATTTGCAGAAGCCACATGCTTCAAGCGGACTCCGAAGAGATGCTATCCATCTGGGTGGGCGCGCTGCAGCTCGGCATCCGCTCGGCCATCCAGCAGGGCCAGTCGCGGGAGCACCCTGACTCGCAGCTGGTGCCGGCGCAGGACCGCGCCGCCGGCGGACAGAATGTCAATAATGCATCGAAGAAAATCAGGTACTGTTACCATGACCATTAGATAAAACTTTTAAAACTATCATGGCTATTAACACGAAAATCGTTAATGATTATATCGGGTATTTATCGCGTACCTTTTGTTTTATTTCCCCTACGTTTCTACCGCGTTACAGCGATCGTGGTCACGGGGCGACTCTAATAAAAATAAAATGACTCTAAATACCCGATATAATCATTAACTATGTTAACAAATCGCGAAAGTTTAAAAAGTTTTAACACGAAAATCATTTACAACGAGATATTAAGTCCTTTAATCTTTAACCTGACAGGGTGCATGAATACTTACAAAACTCTGTAATATTTTTGTCTTGCAATGAAAATACTTAATATCATGACAAATCTTGGTAAATATTCCGTTTTTTGTTGTGTCGACTTAATACCCATACCAAAAGAGAGGCAAAACGTAGTACAGAAGGCCCTCCAGCCAGGTGGGATGGCGACCTTCGAATGACTGTTGGAGAAAACGACAGGCCCAATGTTTACGGTGCTGTCAAGAAAATCAGGTACTATAAGAGGTCTTGGCTGCCCAGCCTTATCGCTGCAACCGCCAGGGCGCGCCGTTGATACAAATGGTCATGCTGATAGATAGAATAAAATAAAGAAAATAGTATATTATGCTATTTATTAGTAAATAAAGGACGGATTTAAAGCGAGGGCCATAGATGAATCACGATCAAGAGAAGGATTCTAACGACTGAATCACGACCGTAGGAAGTGATTGAAGTGTTAGAATCCTGAGCGACGCGAGTGATTTATGGCCCTCGATATAAATCAGTTTTATTCAATAGTTGCTACTACTATACCTACTTTATATCATGACTACGAGAAAAAGAACCAATCAAATCTCGAGGAGTTATTTGCACAAGGAGTTTATATGTCGAGTAGTCTTTGCATTTGACCATGTGAGAATGCTGACAATGGGTACCACACTATAGGACTGACAAATCACTCGTTAGTAGGAATAAGCTTCAGGGAGCACAAGAGTCCAGTACACTACCGTAACCTTGTAGACTCGGAACATAACTTCAAACAGTTAAAAATATTTGCTATGGAGAGCACATATTCGCAAATGGGGGGGAGGGGGGCACAGCAGCACCGAGCTGGGGGGCCGGAGTAGCCCGGCAATGAAGCCCGTGATGTGGCATGCCCCAGAAGGGGAGAGTGCTTTTATACGCTTTTATTTTCTTTGACTGAATCAAATAATGCAATATAGACTCTGCTTCTTTTAAAGAGTCTGGATATTTTTGACTCGCATCACTAATGCGAGTCAAAAATATCCAGACTAACGAACTCTTCGATGTATATCAAATCATTAGCATCTGCAATTTGTTCTATTTCAGAATATGGGAACAACTTCTAAATATTCCTGGAAACAACTATTGCTGTGACTGCGGCAGTGAAAACCCGCGGTGGGCTAGCATCAACCTCGGAATTACATTATGTATAGGTATGATTCACATTCATGACAACAAACCAAGTCCTTTTCTAATTTCTAAGATATCGAATTATATCGCAAAAATTTTCGACTTCGACGGGACTTGAACCCGCGTTCGTGGTGTAGTTGGTTATCACATCCCTGTACTGAGGGGAGTCTGGATAATTTCTAATTTCTAATTAGAAATTATCCAGAGTGCGAGGCTTACGCACTGTAATAACAAAACCTTAAACCAAGTCCTCTTTGTCAAATCGATATAAATTGGAAAGTAACTCTGTCCGTCTGTCTGTTACCTTTTGACGCGTAAACGACTCAACGGATCTCAGTAAAATTTGGCAGGAAAGTAAATGGTATCCCGGGGACGGACATAGCTTACTTAAAAAGCGCGTGCGAAGCCGTGGGCGACCCAAAGAAGGCGCCGTAACTCTATTTATTAACCCCCGACGCAAAAAGAGGGGTGTTATAAGTTTGACGTGTCTGTCTGTGGTATCGTAGCTCCCAAACGGATGAACCGATTTTCGTTTAGTTTTTTTGTGTCATAGATAATTTTATCCCGAGTGTTCTTAGCCATATTTCATGAAAATCTGTTCAGCCAATAAACGTCGGCGGGTTTTTTAAAGTTTTAATTTTGCTTTGATTATTTATGCACTTCCAACAGAAAAATCACATCACAAACAGAATAACAAAAATAAAGTGGTCTTAAGTCCAGTGTTTTTCTAAATAAAGGGTGCCACAGCGTGAGCAAATTATGCGTCGACTGTACTCCTACTAGTCTACATGGAGATCTGCGTCATGCAATGAAAGTATTAGTTTAAAAAATCCTCGGGCCTCGGGACAAATGTTTGTACGATCTGCAGATATTTGTTCAGGGCGTTCTGGATGTTTTTCTATGTATAATAAAAAATATCTATCTATGTTGTCTATTTTATTAAGTATATCAGTTATCTAGTACCCGTAACACAAGCTCTGCTTAGCTTGGGGCTAGATAATGCTGTGTGGATTGTCCAGCATTATTTATTTATTTATTAACCAACAAATATTCTATTCTGTTTTGTTCTAGAATGTTCTGGCATCCATCGCTCGCTTGGCGTGCACGTGAGCAAAGTTCGCTCACTTACATTAGACGACTGGGAACCGGACATCATAAAGGTAAATTGTCAAGATCACTTGCACTGAATTGCATTCAATTTATTTTTTATATTGAGTACATTGACAATAGGTAAGTAACTAAATTTGAAAAATTGGTTTCTATACCTATTTTACTCCACGACGCTTCCGACTGGTATTGATATGGATCAATAAAGATCAGTAAAGTTATATCTATTTCAATAGAACTAGTATCCACGCTATTCTTTATGACATTAGAATGAAATATCTTGTTAAATTATCCAAATCGGACCATTACGTACGAAGTTATGACTAAATTACTATCGAAGTTCACTGAGTGACCGCCGCGGGTGCGTGTGACGTTACTTGCTCGTTCGCCGCCCGTTAACCGTAGGCAGATATCAGTTTTTAGTAATTTACTCCAAAACTATAAGTTTAAATATAAGTATCTGCCTACGGTAGATTAGTGCCTACGGTAGGTAGATTGCTTGCAACAGTTGCAGTTAGCTCAATTGTTTCAATTGTAAATACTAGTTCTTGTTTCTATTATTTCATTGTAATTCTCTTTGTCAATCAAGATCAAATTAAGAGAATGATCTCACGACAATAAGATGGTGAAATTGGCTCCAAAGCCGAAGCCAAACTATATCTGCTTTAGGAAACTGAACCCTAAACTCCATGATTATACTACTGTAAATTAGATCTGACTTTCTCCGTTTTGTTTGCAGGTAATGGCGGAGCTTGGCAACAAGATCGTGAATTTAATCTACGAAGTTAACACAGAGGAAGCTCCCATCCCACATGCTACGCCTGATTGCGAAACGTAAGCGTTTGTTAATGGCGCCTATTCAGATGTCCAAAAATAAATAAATCTCACTAATTATTATAAATGCGAAAGTTTGGATGGATGGATGGATGTTTGTTACCTCTTTACGCTGAAACTACTGAACGGATTGAGCAGAAACTTTGCATACAAGAAATTCTAATCCTGGTATCAAACATAGGCTCACCGTGAGCGGGCAACAGCGTACCCTACAGAACTTCCACCACCGAACTGCGATCCCCAACCCGCATGCCCAGCGTGGGGATTATGGGCATCCCATGTGATAAAAGCCAATATGGCGCCTATCTGGGGGAGGCCTGCGTCTAGCAGTGGACCAATACAGGCTATATTTGTCTTTATTAATACAGCTCTAGCCGCGTGACGCCAAAAGTCCGTACATAAGTACCTATAGTTACAAGTGAAAAAAATATTAAACATACAACCAAGGGTGGTATTTTGAAGACCTCCCTCCCCCCTGAACGGGTCACGTGGTATGGGTCCGTTCCTTAATTAGCACGTTTTAATAATAACTATGTTTTTTGCAGATTCGTTCGCGAAGCATGGATCCGCGCCAAATACGTGAAGCACTCATTTGTAAAGGACATCAGTGACTTTGCCGCTGTCAACCCTGCGACTGCGCAGACCTCCCCGCTAAGGAATGGACGGCGGTGGTCTGTTAGGAGAGCGAGGCGCAGGTTTGTTCCTGTCCCTTTTCATCATATAATTCCACTGCTGAACATACGCCGTAAATAGCCGTCCTGGGCCCGTTCAAACGAAAATCGAAGTTGCTGATTGATTTTAGTGCAAACTCTTTCTTATAAATAAATAAATAATGCTGGACAATTCACACAGCATTATCTAGCCTCATGCTAAGCAGAGCTTGTGTTATGGGTAACTGATATACTTAAATAATAAACTACATAGATAGATATTTTTTATTATACATAGAAAACATCCAGAACGCCCTGGACAAATGTCTGCAGATCGTACAAACATTTGTCCCGAGGCGGGAATCGAACCTGCAACCTCCTGCGTCGCAGGCAGACCTTCGCCCGCTGCGCCACAGAGGTCGTCGATATGCAAGTGTCAAGAGTTGGTCTCACACGAAAACTAATCAGTTACTTCGGTTTTCGTTTCGCAAGTAAGCCTTCTGAGCCGCTACCATTCGTCGACTCTCCGCGACTGCTATGTTATCGTTGCCTTCATCGAATAGAGGTCTTCCAATACTCCGTTTTGCATTAAACAGCGCGCCTATTCAAGCCTCGTCTGTCACACAATCATCACAAGTTATCTCAAAACCAAGACATGTTTACTTAGTTATTTCTATACAAAAGTCGCTGTGTGGTGCCGGCTTAGAATTTGCACCACCCCAACTCTTCCCGCGGTCGTAAGAGGCGACTAAGGGATATCCACCGGGGGGCGGGCAGCAGCGCCCCCTGCAGAACAATTCTACCACCGAACTGCGATCCCCAACCCCGCATGCCCAGCGTGGAAATTTTGGCATTACCCCCATGTGATAAAAGCCAATGAGGCGCTTATCAGTGGGAGGCCTGCGTCCAACAGTGGACCACTACAGGCTGTTGAGGTTGAGGATACAAAAGCCTATGGATACTACCATAGATTATTTTTTTAAATGTGGTTACGTTTGTTTTGTAGAGTTCGCGTTCCACCCGTTGTCCCTGAAACTATCCCCGATGAAAAGAGCGACGAAAACTGTAGCAGTGGTAAGTTATACCTACCAGTAGTAGGCTACCACCAAAATTTACTAAAAAAAACATACAGAGATATTCATGTTCTTAACACTGTTAAAGTTCTTAACATTGTTAAAGTGTTGATGTTCGAACGTTTGTTACCTCTTCACGCCAAAACTACTGAACGGATCGGTCTGAAATTTATCTTACAAGTAGTTCTTGGCTTAGAATAAAACAAAGGCTTATAGTACTTTTTATCCCAAGACCTTTAAACGTTTCCATAGAAACAACGCGTGCGAAGCCGTGGGCAGAAACTAGTATGAAATACATAAAGAGGTTTGCTTGTTTTGTTAACAGTTCTGATAATAAATTAATGTAAAAGATACTAACCGTCAATTTCTCAAACGCTGATTAGTTGACCAATGATCGTCCCCCAATTTATAATTGTCACCAAAACAATATTTACCCGCTTAAATTTAGTTTTAGTACACATAATACTGTTTAAATTTATCTCATTTTAAGTGAGCTGTAATGTTTTTGTGAGAAAATAAAGTTCTTTAAACTTAACATACCTAAACCTAACTGAACAAATCCTTTATTCTATGATCTAATAATTATTTTAAAATTCCGTACCTCAAAAGGAAAAAAGGAACCCTTATAGGATCACTTTGTTGTCCATCTGTCTGTCTGTCCGTCTATCAACCCCCTTTTGTCAGGAACGCGTGGGAGGTATCGAGTGGAAATTAAGATCAAATTCTCGAGTCCGTAACCTGTTGACGCCTCAATATAAATAAAATTTTTAAGTCAACGCAATCAAAACTTGCAACCGCTTATTGTCCGAATATTTTGAAATTTCCAAGGGAATCTCATGCACACAAAACCTAAAGGGTACTTCCCGTTGACCTAGAATCATAAAATTTGGTAAGAACCAAGAGCCTTATAGCACAAATGAAGGGAAAATCCGAAAGCTGCAAGTACTTATAATTTTTGATTCTCGCCATGGACCAAACCCTATAGGGTACTTCCCATTGACTTAGAATCATGATATTTGGCAAGAAACAAGGTTTTACAATTATACGGAACCCTACTCGCACTTGACGTGTTATTATTTATTTACCAACTTAAAATTATATTACAATTGAAACTATTTGTAATATATATTATTATGTTAGCGAAAAAGGGCGTTGACTCTGCCACACAGTTTTTAACTTTTGTGGTAGTCAGCCCACAATTTCAACTTTTTTCAATTTACAGTACATTAATTTATCCTAAAAATAAGGTTCCTAAATTGGGATTAGGTGAGCAACTGAATCACTTTATTCATTACTAGACGATCGCCTCGCGGTTTCACCCGCGTAGTTCCCGTTCCCATGGGAATTCCGGGATAAAATATAGCCTATGTCACTCCCTGACAAGTGAGCTTCCTAACGGTGAAAGAATTTTTCAAATCGGTCCAGTAGTTTCGGAGCCTATTCAATACAAACAAACAATCAAATCTTTCCTCTTTATAATCGAACTTCGTACCGCTCTCACCTTTTAAACCTTCCCTGAATAAGCTATCCTATCTTTCAAGGTGGATCAAATTGCACACGGTGTGCATATTTAATTTAAAATCGGTTAAGTATTTTAAGAGTCCATCGCGGACAAACAACCTGACACGTGATTTATATATAATAAGATTAGTATAGATGAATTTACTTTATTCCAGCGAGTGAATGTTCCGGAAGCCCTGTGTTAGAGATCGGTGCGGAGCTGGGAAGCGAACGCGCGCTTGATCTCGCGCTGCCTTCCGACCACGACTCTACGGAGGGCGAGGATGATGCTGATGAACTAGGTGATTGAATCTGGTCATTACTTAAGGCTACACAAGTCGTCCGGGCGAACTCGATAGTGGGCGCGGCCTAAGTGTATGCTACCTCACCTGACATAATAGAAATACCCGCGCTCTAGAATGAAATGCACAATGGATTCATTCGTAAAACGGCCGCGTAAAGAAATGGGAACAGACTTTTGCACAAGGGTTATTATAGGAAAACTATTGAGTGTATATTTTCAAAATGTATTTCAACTTTTGAATAACTAAACCATGTCGTTACGGGCCTTAGGCTGGCTGCCTTTCCACCAGAGATGTGCTACGTTGCTAAGTTTAAAAACCAATAAATATCTATAAAATGTCCTTTTACCCTTCAGGTGCAGAAGACATGTGCAACCTATCACCAGAAGCAGTGTTGGTGCGGGCGGCGCGCGCGCACAACGTGGCCGTGATGCGCGCCGCCCTCGCAGCCGGCGCTGACGTCAACTGCGCGCCGCGACAGTCCCGCACGCCATTGCATCATGCGGTGCTCAGCGTCAGTATATAAATGTATATTACAATTAGCCTGGTGTGTCCCACTGCTGGGCCAAGGCCGTCACGCCTCCCTCCATGCATCTTGGTTCTGAGCCAGCTGGACAAACCACACAGCATCATCCAGCCCCAAGATAAGCAGAGCTTGTGTTACGGGTACTAGATAACTGATATACCTATGGATTTTTGATAGGTCTAGAGTAACCAATTGGTGAAGATCTGATTGGGATTTTCAGCGAAAAGAGACGAATGCTCCTCAAACTCTGATTGAACACCTCCATTGAAATATACAAGCTACGATTCTTTAAACTGCACTACTATTGTCGTCACGGCATAATGGGAACCCTTAGACCTAATTAATGTCCCCAACATCAAATGAAAAGAATAGAAGATCTTTATTTGTTTGACATAAATAAGGTCACCCGGGGTGAAGTCGTCTACGGGGCTAAGGCGTCTATTTCAATTATTATAGAAAAGGCGTATTTTAGAACTACTCACGTCATCTAGTTCAAGTCTTTGGCACTTAAACTATCAATAGTCATCAGTAGATGTCGTGACAGAGCCTTATTTCTTAAATAATCCGGCATCTTAAAATTCTCATTCGTTTGGATTCTTTTGGTGTGACACCACGTGGTTTTGCATCCTGTGAAATCTCAGTGTATTCATGAATATCGAGATTTTTTAACCGTAAGTACTTTTATTTTTGTATTGCTTTACGTGTTGTTTTAGTTATTTTATGTAATAAGCTTAAAAATTGCAGTCAATATGCCATTTAAAATTTGCCAGTTACGTATTTGTTTTGGGGCTATTGCGTGCACCCTGTTGGGGTTATACCGTCTATTGTAACGCATTAGCCCCATTTTCAGGGGTCCTAAGCCTTTTAGTTTTAGGATAATAGTGGTAAAAACATACTCGTACATGTATAGTTGACGACCGATGTGGCGCTGCAAGCGAAGGTCCTACGCAGTAAGAAGCGACTCCAATTCTCGCCCAGGACAATTGATTGCAAGGAATGGATGAATTTATTATGCTTTGATTTTATATGACAGTATTTTGCGTTAATTCTGAGTTTTTATTTTAGGATTTCCAATATGGTGCGACACTACAAAAGAAAAATAACGAGTACATACGATCTTGAAACTTTATAAAAGGCTGTAGATGAAGTCAAATCTCATCAAAGTTTCTAAGAAACTATATTGCCATGCTCTTAAAACAGAGTAAGTAATAATAAGACCTTCTGGTCATTATTCTAAGAAAAGTTCTCGCGCTTGTTTTGTATCTCTTGTATTTTTGTACTGATTTTAAGACTTTTTTATTCATAATATAAATTATAGGTCATTTCTAAGTTGTTGTTTTGATTCCAATCTTAATAATTATCTACCCGAACCTACGCGAAAAAAAATGTTAGGTACCTCTGAAATCTAGTATGGGGCGAATGCGTCTACAAAAAATAAGGAACATTAGACGCTATAGCCCCGAATATTTTTGTTCAACTCATTATCCTAAACTAAGCACAGAATTTGACGTACGAGATAATAGTGAACTTTATCTATAGCATTTTTATAAATTATTTTGATCAAAATTGTTATAAGCTCTTCCTATTACATAATACTAGTGAAAGACGCTTTCGCCCCACCTGGGGTTAAAGCGTCTAAAAATCCCAGATTTTATAGAAACGTCATTTACACATAGAAGTTATTCAAAATTCCATTATATGGTGTTGAAATATGAAAATAGATAAAATTTCCTAACTTGCATCGTATGTTACAGCTCATAAGGACACAAAATATGTTTGTTATAGTCTGATGAATATGCCGTTTAAAGTATTGTGACGCCTTCACCCCGGTTGACCTTACCTGAAATTATTTTTATATAACTAATATTAAACTTAATGTAACACAAAAAGCTCACTAGCTTAGCTTAATACTGCTATGGCACAAAGGCCATAGCAGCGCTGGTTTTTGATTATGATCCATACGTCTTCTACATAAAGTTTATTTTACAGGGTTCCGTAATGGCGTGCTCATTCCTGCTCCTCAACGGCAGTAAGCTGAACGTTCAAGACGAGGACGGCAAGACTCCCTTACACCTGGCGACGGAGGCGGGGCATACTGCTCAGGTACCTTATATTTTAAGTAAAGTAAAGTAAAAATGCGTTTATTTTGTAACCATACATAGCACATACAAAAGATAAAGGTTAATACAAAAGTAACATAAAGGTCACAAAAATGGCCAACACTCAGCAGATGCTATGGTAGGATGTATCCTGCCATAGCGCTGATCTTCCGTGGAGGCCAGAATGAAACGTGAGTCGCGGCGTAACTAATAAAAAAGTAAAAATATGAAAATCTAAAAGAAAACACAAATGAAAACAAACAAAAAGAGTGTACAGGTGTTTTAAATGCGAAAGTTTGAATATATGGATGAACGGATGGATTTTTGTTACTTCTTCAAGGTAACAACAAACTACTGAAAAGGTCTGGCTGAAATTATGCATAGATGTAGCTCTAGACATGGAATAAAACAGGGTACTTTTTATCCCATAAATCAGTTTCCATAGGATAAAATTAAACTTAAAACGTTTCCATAGAAAAAGCGCGAAGCCGCGGGCAGGAACTAGTATTTTAAATGCGAAAGTTTGAATAGATGGGACGTTTGTTACTTCTTCGCGCCAAAACTACTGAACAGATCAGGCTGAAATTGTGCATAGGTGTAGCTTTTGATCCCATAAATCAGTTTCCATGAGATAAGAACGTTTTTCGCTTTAAGAATCGTTTTAAGTTACCTTAAAACGTCTCCATAGAAGCAAAGCATGCGAAGCCGTTTGAATAAACTAATTTTACGATAAATTAAAACCTTAGTAATCTTAATTATGTTAACCTACATTCGTCCATTGCTGAAAATAAATAAAATAAAAATAGCCTTTAATCTCTGAGTTTTACAATTTATCCTAATTTTTATCTTATAGTTTTAATAATAAAAAAGCCGAAAATACATAGGCCTCCTCAAAGGTAGGTTACCTATGCTGACTGTACGAAGTCTCCTCAACCTCACCTCAACCTCGACAGCCTGTATTGGTCCACTGCTGAACGCAGGCCTCCCCCTGATAAGCGCCTTATTGGCTTTAATGTCATGGGGGGGGGGGGGGGGGGGGGTAATGCGTATAATCCCCACGCTGAGCATGCGGGTTGGGGATCGCATTTTGGTGGTAGAATCTGCAGGGGGCGCATCCCTTAGTCGCCTCCTACGACACCCGCGGGAAGAGTTGGGGTGGTGGAAATTCTAAATAAATAATGCTGGACAATTCACACGGCATCATCTAGCCCCAAGCTAAGCAGAGCTTGTGTTATGGGTACTAGATAACTGATATACCTAATATAATACACTACAGAAAAATTTATTTTTTATTTTACACAGAAAACATCCAGAACACCCTGAACAAATATCCGCAGATCGTACAAACATTTGTCACGCAGGCTGAATCGAACCCAACCTCCTCCGTCGCAGGCTAACCTTCGCCCACTGCGCCACAGAGGTCGTCAATTTTGGCATCTTAATTCCAATCAAAATCAAAATCAAAAACTCTTTATTTCCATAAATACAATAAATGTACACTTAGAAAAGGTCAAAATATAAAACTAAACACTGACACGGAAATAAAGTAATATTTTTTTATTTCTGTAATTTAATAACTCAATTTATATTTTCCAAATTCGCTTTGTAACGTTGTTTGTGTAAACAATTCATCGTAAGAACACGTCAAAGCACTCGTACCTAACTCTTTTTGGAGCACAACTGAGTCACCCCGTCCTATCTGTATCTTATTTGTTTAGGTGTGCCTGCTACTGCGATACCGCGCGGACCAAGCGATAGCGGACAACGAGAATCGGACCCCGCTCGATATCGCTGTGGAACATGCGAACGCTGATATCGTCACCTTGTAAGTACAAGCACATCCCGTACAATACAATACAATACAAAAATACTTTATTTTACACCAACAAAAATAAGTAGAGACATTACATATGACACAAGTATAATGGGCGGCCTTATCGCTTAGAAGCGATCCCTTCAGGCAACCTTTGGATGGTAAGAATTATCTGAATTTAAGAAAGGCAGGGGTGTACCAATTATACATATGCAATTTTAAATAAATATTGACTTATAAATACCTAAAAATAAGAACAACTTAATTAAATACCCAACTATATACATACATACTAAGCGAATATATATATACAAGGCATATAAGTAACAAAAATATACTACACTCCCATTTCTCCATACGAAGGCCCCTCTCGGCACATACATGTTCAACAACTGTGTGTGTGACGTCTATGGTCACTTCATGAATACTTACTTATATCGTGCGAGTGAGACAGTATCGAAAAGTCAGACATTTTATTTTTCTTCTCGCAAAAGTGAAATTAAACCTCAAAACAAAAGAAATTTCGTATGTCCATGATCAAAAGGCCATAGCCATAACCTTTTGTTTGTGTTATGTGAGGGCACATATGCCCCGTGGCTGACCGAATTCTACGAACTAATGCAGTCAGCGTCTTGGGGACGCTTCCGACTGGCATTAATATGGATCAGTTGAGCTACCTGTAGATTGTTTGCAACAATCTGCAGTTAGCTCAATTGTTTCAATTGCTAACTAATCGCTTTACTATGACAATGGTATCGTCCATAGATGAACGAAACTCTTAGTGCGTGCGGTGCTATTTCCACGGAGACATTGATAGATGTTTTCAATCTTGACACGTTTGGACACGCGTCCCCCCGTCAGTATTTCAACGTTCATCATCATCATCATCGCGGCCTGTCATGGATCCATTTCTGGATGTAGGCCTCCTCCAAACGCTTCCACTCTAGACGGTCTTGAGCCCACGATATCGTTTTGGCCCTGATCCACTCATTGGGTTTATGGTCTCGCAAGGAAATGCCAAGCATCGCTCTTTCCATTGCCCACTGCACCACCCTTATCTTCTGTGCAGATCTTTCTGTAAGGGTCATGGTTTCCGCACCGTAAGTAAAGACCGGCAGCACACACCGCTCGAACACCTTCCTCTTCATTCCTATGGACAGCTTTCCGCGCAGTATTTTGGTATTGGCGCCAAAAGCTGCCCAGGCTTGGGCTATGCGTCTCTCAACCTCTACCGTTTGATTTTGTAACCCCAGGGTGATCTTGTGACCGAGGTAGACATATTCCTCTACGACTTAGACCGGGAGTTGGTGCGGTTGTGGAGTAGGTATGTTGGTCATGATTTTGGTTTTAGCGACGTTCATTTTGAGACCGACTTTAGCCGATTCTCGCTTCAGATCATCGATCATTCCGTCATATCCTCAATATTGTCCGCAAATAGAGCCAGATCATCGGCAAACCTTAGGTTCGTCAAGCGATTTCAACGTTAAGATGCCAAAATGTGTCATTTTGAGACTGTACCATTGGGTGAAGCGATTAATTCAGTGGAATTAGGGCCCCGATCGACCCTTACGCATAGCATAAGCAATGATAGAATTTTTCAAATTGAATGAATACCTACAACAAGCAAACTAACAAATTTAACCTCTTTATTAGTATAGATTGGTCTCCCGTAGGTACTATTGCGAGCCCCGCCCCGCCAATAAATAACAAAACTGTTTTCTGATAACAAATTAACGCCGTTGTTTACTTGCGTTTCACGCACTTCGCAGAATTGCGTAATAGAACCAGGCTCAGTTAATTTCCAGTTAAAACTAATAAGTAGATATATTATTTCACAATAATTCTATTGAAATTAGCTTGGGAGTTTCCTATCATAATATTTTCAGATAAGACATGTCTCAACTAGTTTACTCCGTATTGTTCTGATTAGGTCCATGGTCATACAGAATGACTCAGTGAATGAACTTTTAAGTTCATTTTGATAATAAATTCCACTCTATTCCAATATTTGATTTGAGATTAGACTTTGGCAAATTTCTTCACGGACATTTCCAGTTTACCTATTTTTCCAGTGAATGAACTTTTAAGTTCATTTTGATAATAAATTCCACTCTATTCCAATATTTGGTTTGAGATTAGACTTTGGCAAATTCCTTCACGGACATTTCCAGTTTACCTATTTTTCCCCGTTTTTTTCTGTTATCTACACGTTTTGCCTACTTATAAACTAGGAATAGCAGCCGTGGATAATTACCATGATTTGAGTTTTGAGCATTCCAATATAAAAAAAACTGTATTGGAAAGCTCAAAACTCGAATATCCTGACGTAAATATCCCGTTGTAAATGACTTTAGTCTTAATAACCATGATGGTTTTAAAAGTTTCATCTTGGATTAATTATTCGTGATACTGAAGGGTTTTCTTTTAACAAATTCCTAGTTTACGTTTTTGGATCCTTACACACAAGTATCAATGTCAAGCGAATTAAACTACATTGGGTTGTTTCGTAACATTCGTTCCGACAGGATTTACTTGCCTGCTGAAGCTTCTTTTGATTCTAAACTTTATCTCATTATTCCTAAGGTTGCGACTCACGAAGCTCAACGAAGAAATGCGAGAGAGCGAGATGTCATCGAACGATGATACGTACAACGAAGTGTTTCGGGATTACACGCAGCTGGCTCACTCACACCCGGAGAGATTGGTGCGCGCGCGACACAACAACAACGAAGGTAAGCACTGTCTCTGAATGATATCTACAAAGTGCAGATTTAGCATGATCACCTTTGCCAGCTATTTGTCTATGGTAGAGTAGAGTCTAATGCGTTAAATATTTTAAATTCATGCAGGTCTCTACTAAAGTAACAAATAAAATATTTCCTTTAATTAAATAGTATAAACCTGGCCACAGGCAATCTCTGGCCCTATATTGAAAAAGTAATATTACCCAGAAAAAAGTTCACGTGACTGTCAGTTATTTTTGTGAAATTGGTCAAGTTCTATTGCTACGACTAGTTATAAGCTTATGGTTATAAATTGTCAAAATAATAATTATGACCATATTTCTAACTGGCTTCTGCCCGCGGCTTCGCACGCGTATTTTCGGTATAATAAGTAGCCTGTTATCTACGTTATGCTTATCTAAGTTAACTAAACGTACGCCATTTCATCTTGATCTGTTCAGTTGTTTTGGAGATCCTAGGTAACAAAAATTCAGATTTCACAATCTTTCGGCTTTATAATATTAGTAGGATTACTTATCCATGAAAATCCAACTGGCTGCGCCAAGGATCTAATGCGCCAATCGAAAAATTTACAAAGTCCGTAAAATCATTTATAGTTTACATCTGCTGGACATTAAAACATTTGATAACTACATCATAATAGATTGACCCAACCTATAATATGGGAAAATAAAATGTTACCTATTCCTTTTATTTTTAGGAGAGCAACTGAATGAATGACCTAGACCTTCGCGTCGACGACGCAGACGTTGGCTGTGGTAACGCATGACTGGTATATCACTTGCTCACACCGTGGCAGGTATGTAACAATATTGAGCTTTATTTTCAACAGTATAAAGTTGACTATCCAGTTATTCGTATTGCCTAGTAGTTATTGGATATTTGCTCGTCTTCTACTGCGATTGAAGTAGGCTGTGGGTAGTTTATTGGCCACAAAATAATACGAGGATGCGTAATAAGAAAATTACCATAGATTTTTGTTGCTTTTGTCTGGATTTGAAGCAAGTGAATGATTCGCAGTTGTTTTGAGTATCTCCGTGTACACTCTCGCTGACTTTTCGTCTTGCAAACAAAGTCTGACACTCCGAGAGTGACACAAATTCTACGTCATCGGCGGATATGGCGGCTCTCATCTTTTAGCTTGGGGAAAAGAAGATCTATTCATTGAAAAATCAAATCACCGACTCAAATTTTACACATTGTTTAATAATATACTTCGCCAGGCATTCCGAGACATCACGGTCACGTGGGTGACACAACTTCTACGTTATCGGCGGATATGGCGGTTCTCAAACTTTTTAGTTGGGGTAAAAAAGTGGATTTATTCATTACATGCTATACCTTCGCAATTTATTGTTATACCATGTGCACAGATATTATAATACTATCCATGTGTAAAATTTGAGTCGGTGATTTGATTTTTCGAGGGAGATATCCGACCTGACCATGTACAAAATCCGTGATGGAGTCAAAGGTTTAAGGCCGATTCACACATATCAGTAGTGAAGTCACAGTTCAGTATCAGTAAGTCTCCAATACGGTACATAATATTTAAGGTCCGTCAACAGTCCGTCAATATTCTGTATGGAATTTGATATTCACTGATACTTAACTGTGACTTCACTGATATGTGTGAATCGACCTTTAAAAGCATCACGTAGTCATAGTTCAGTAAAAGTGAATCTCCAATTCGTTACAGAATATTGACGGTCTGTCAACGGTCCGTCAATATTCTGAACCGTATTGGAGATTCACTGATACTGAACTGTAACTTCACTGATAAGTGTGAATCGGCCATTTATAGAATTCCAGGAAAGACAGCTCTACCGTTTCAAAGTAGAAGACGAGGAAATCTGTAGTATACAGTATATTGAGTACAGTATAGTGTAAAGTTCAATATTGATACAAAGTCTAGGTGCTTAATTGTAAACTAGATGCTTAGGTGCTTTACATCAATACCTATCAAAAAGTGTAATTAGAATTTGCGTTAAAACATTTTTGATTGTTTGCGCTTATCAATTGTGAAGAATGTTTGTTTTAAATATTTTTAAAAGCGGTGGTTATATGTGTCTACATGGCCTATATTGTTATTAAAAGTTTAGCAAGTGTATATTTAAAAAAGCGATAGAATTCTATTTTTAATTGTAGTTATTTAATCGTTTGTATTCGGTGTCTGTATTAAACGTGATAATTATTTTCCTATCTAATTTTATCAACATTTTAGATCGATCTCTCAAAACGAGGCTTTTTACTAACAAACTGCCAAATTATCATAATCAATTTTGAAATATTTTAACTAAATTATACAATACAATGTTACTGCAAGTTACCTTATATAACAATGTTTCAACCTCACGACAAAACATATTTTACGCTGCGACTATACTTTTACATATTCCTAATTAAACAAAGTTATAGAAATTAATTGGTATAGATTATTATTAAATAATCGTGTAATAGACATGGACGAAGAGCCACGAGCATCTAGCCGAAGCGATGCGTGACCCAAAAGGTAACTAACACCTCGCATCAGCATTGTCATACAGCATCGTGGCAATGCAGCTAGCGTCTTGAAGACGCTTCCGACTGGTATTGGTATGGATCAATTGAGCTACCTGTAGATTGTTTGCAATTAGCTCAATTGTTTCAATTGTAAATACTAGTTCTAACTTGTTTCTATTGTAATTTTCGTTAATAAAGTACGAAAATGTTAAATTTTCCCTGCACATACTGCATTCATATAGAGACCAAATGCATGTCGAAATCGAATTACACTAGTATATGTATATCTTATATCTACATATTTTTTAAATAACATATCCCCTGTTGTAAGTTAGGGTTAAGGCAGTTCAAATATAAGCCATATTACGCGGTGTGATGTGTTTATAGCTTATTACTTTAACCAAAGATATGAATATTGATACATACTGGGTTTTTTGGGTATCTTAAGCTCTCAATATCTAGATTTTGCTATTTTAAATATAATAGGCACTCATGTTGTATTCGTGTGATCGTAATAACTTGTATAGGCGTTCCCTTTAAAGATTTGATGATTGGTAAGAAAAAAACATTCCTAAAGATCAGACAAGAACCATTCCGAAATACACGCATTAATTGTAGATTAATATGAATCATAAATTGAATCTCACCTTTAAAAAATATGTACGCTATAGCAAAAAAATATAATAAGGTCGATAAAATCGGTGAAAAACACTAAATATTAATGGATTCATAAAAAAACTTTTGCTTGCCAAAATTGTTTTCGTAAATAAATCTTGCCAATATTAAAATATTGGAATTTGTAGTTTTCAATTCTCTAAAACGAAAATAATAAATTTGTCCTTAAAATGGATTTTGCGTATGTTATATAAACATATTTGTTTTAAATCATAGCTAAATTTATATACTCGTCATATTGCTGTTTTTAGTGTTTAAACGAATTTATGTTATTATAGTGTCGTTTTGTCATCATCAATTATAGGTAATTATTTACAAATATACCGTTAGTTATATTATAATGACTTTTAAATGCAATCTAGTAGTATGATGATACTTATTATGAAATATTATTCAAAATATCGGAAAACTCTGGTAAATATTCCGTTATAAGTACCAATATTAACAAATCTATAAACATGTGTACAATCATACTTGTTTGTATGTTGCGTAGTTTCTGATTGAAGTACTTAAGTAAAATGTTATTCAACTATACACTAGCTAAACTTGATGTAGAACATTTGTAAAGAAACTGCTCATAGGTGTTACGTTGCGTACGGACCATTCTGTATTTATGATTTTTTTTCAAATGAAGTGCATAAATGTACTATTTAGTACACTAAGTAAAATAATTGTACATAGTGTAATTGTACATACTACTATAACTACTACAATTGTTTAGTGTACTAAATAGCGAACTTTCTGATAGTCTTCCCGTAAAAAAAAATTAAAAATATGCAAAATTCACCATGGTCCGTACAGAACGTACTCGTCTTGTACGGACCAACTTAAACATGTTATAACTGTTATTTTACGATAGGTACAGCTTTTTTGTTTGTTGTACTAAATAGTACATTTTCAGATAGTCGTTTTGTATTAAAAAAAACTTCCAAATATATGAAAAAGGTGCCGTGATCCGTACAGAACGACATGTTTCATACGGACCAACATAAATTTAATATAACTCCAAAATTACACCATGTTATTACAATTAATTTACTTGGTGTACCAAATAGTACATTTATGCACATTTATTGAAATAAAATTTAATCAAAAATAAGTAATGGTCCGTACGCAACGTATCACACGCCCATAGCTAACCGAATTTAAGGTTATGTGTGGGTGGTTTCTTTACAAATGCAATTTAGTCTATAACCGCGTCTTTTTATACGCAATTTACATTATTCGTCGATTTGAGATCCTTCCTTCAGTAAATATTGCTTACATTTATATCTGAAACTCGACGCCATTCAAGCGACTTATTTATTAATTGTGTCGTGGTCTGTTTACATACATTCTACATCGAGTTCAGCTAGTGTACAGATCTGTTGACATGGCATAGCATCTATCTATTAAGTTTATTTACTTAAATCACTGTAGAGTAATTTACTGATATCGATTGTAGTCTTATCGTAGTTTTACTCTACGATAATTAACAAATATCACAATTTGTATTAAATTCCAATACTCTGTCTATGTACTGTTGATATTGATAATCCTTATATCATAGTTGTACTTGAATAAACTGTTTAAAATGTACTTAGAGGTTTTATTACCTACCTGCCTATACCTCAACAGCCTATATAGGTCCACTGCTAGACGCAGGCCTCCCCTAGTTAGCCCCTTATTGGCTTTTATGTCATGGGGGTAAAGCCAATAAAATAACCCACGCTGGGCATGCAGGTTGGAGATCGCAGTTCCGTGGTAGAATTGTTCTGCAGGGGGCGCTGCTGCCCGCCCCCGGTGGATATCCCTTAGTCGCCTCTTACGACACCCGCGGGAATAGGTGGGGTGGTGCAAATTCTAAGCCGGCACCACACACCTGCCTATCAAACGTTTGTAATTAATTCACTACATACCTAGACCTACCAAAAGTGGAAGGAATAAACATTACTAAGAATATGAAAATTCTGTGAGAGAATAAAGTATTTCTCATTCTAAAACAATGAAAAATAAAACAAAATAATGTTGCTCAACTATTTTTTATTAATAAACTTTCAAACCGTTAACAAGCCAAATTCATACATAAGTATAAAGTGTACCTAAGAAAGAGTAAATAGTGAAGAAGTAGATTTTCATTGGTATAGTCAATAAATTAACAGAATTGCCAAGAAACAAATCAGCGGTACAGAAGCCAAAGTGCCAAGTCCATTATGGGTAGTACAACAAAAAAATTATCAGTGTACCTACAATAAATACTATTAGGAGTTACCTACGCAGTTTCTCTTCTGCACCGCGCTTGATGAAAATGATGAATTGAATCGTAATAACAAATAGATAAATTGAATGAATCATCGGGAATAACAAATTCATTAAATTTAGAATTGTAATGATTGGATTGTTTTTAAAAAGATGATATTATTTATTAAAACAGCTTCAATTGGGAACATTGATTATTTGATCGAAGATTGTGAATGGTAATTGATAGGCAATTGTATAAATCCAATGAAAAAATGAAATACACGGTAAAATAGTAAAAGGGATATGACATTCTTGTTTGTTTTAGAAATCCTTCGTTATCAAATCCTGTATGACCTGCATACGTTGATTTGATAAACGACAGACTTCAACTGTAAACCTTGTAGAAATGCAGAGAGCTGTTCACAATTCTATCCTGAATAGAAAAGTAAACGCACTGTGCACGTGACCGAATGTCTCTAGTAACTAAGATATTCCAAAGAGGTGGATTATCAACTTACAGCAAAAACCTACACCATAAAAATATCTAATTATACCTACACACTGTAAGGTCTATCTACTAAAAATGTAGTAGGAACTTGTGTTACTAAACTCAACTCTTACATTATATCTCGACAGGATTTCTGCTTATCATTGAAATCTTAAAGCCAGCCCACACTGCGAAAAAGAATCCACAAAACACTTTGATACAGACCCACTTGCGATTTAAAACTTCCGCGAGATATTGCAGTGCGGCCTTAGCTTTAGGGCTTGTGTCGTGTCAAAACTGCAAAACAACAACGCGCATAAACGAAAAAGAGAAGAAGCTGTAGATTCCTTTGGTACCTTACTACACTTAACTAATTTGACAGCATCCATTTTATTTCGTCTGTAAAAAAAGCAACGGCTTAATTATAACAGCTGTCAAATAAGTTAACATTATGTCCCAGCAGAATCAACACCACCGTTAAGCTATGCAGTGCAGAAAGTCAAGTTTAGTTTATATAAGTAGTTCCTAGTTGATTCCGAAGTTGTTCCACAAAGAAGAGTGGGACATAGAGGAAGAGGACGCTGACGGCGAAGAGGGTGGTCCGTTCTGCTGATTCATCATGAAGGAACCGACGCGGCGGCGGGTCGCGAAGCTTCCGGAACGTTCCAAACCTGAAGAGAAATTGCATTTAGAAAATAATCTCAACCTCGTCGAGTGAGATAAGGCGGCTTCGTTCTTGTTTGGATATTTGACGTAAATATGTTCTGGTTCTGCTCATATTTCAAAATTAATAAATATAACAAATTAAATAAATAATTAAACAATGCTGTACAATCCACGCAGCATCACCAGCTAAGCAGAGCTGGTGTTATGGGCACTAGACGACTGATAAACTTAATACAATACATAACATTCGAAATGTACTTATTACTAGCTCGCCTCCGCTTTTACTATCGTATAGAAAACCCTAGGGCTCATAAGCTGGGTATAGTATAGGCCTCCTCACTATTAGTACCATTCTGCACACTATTTTCCGGCCGTGACCTGTTAGTACATATACCGACGATGTCGTCTGACCATCGGGAGTGGTCAGCCTCATTGACATTACATTACATAATCTCACGACAACAATACTTCTTGAATAAAAAATGCACCTTCAAAATTCTCTGGACAATGTTTGACACTGGGCGGAGAATGAATCCCCGCCAGTCTTTCAGCATTACCTACGTACTCAGCGTCTTTCTCCTAGCTAGACCGTAAAAACATAAAGCACTCCTGTCATCATCATCAGCCCGTATACGTCCACTGCTGAACATAAGCCTCCCCGAAACGACGCCACGAAAAGCGAGTGGGAGGTCTTCCCACACTCCGTTTCGCATTGCATCGCGGTCGCCACTCGAGAACCTTTACTCCCCATCGGTCGGTTTTGTTGGCTGCTACCTCAGAGAGCTATGTCGGCTAACCCCTGTCATAGCCAATAAATAAACCTTGTTCAACACGTACCTCCATCAGAGTTCTCCGGGCAATACTTGATGGTATGCGCTCGGTCTCCGGTGGCGCCGCAACGGGGGCACCGGAAAGCTCTCAGCACAGGGCAGAGCACGCGGCCGCGCCAGTCTTTGAGAGCGTGAGAAGAGTAGCACTCTTCATTCTCGCCGTTGTTCTTGCAGAACGCACACTCCTACAATAAATTAATAATTTAAACTAAACTAAAACTTAACTAAGAGGATAATTTTACAAAAATTCGAAAACCACTGTCGATTTATCTATGTAACTAGGGCTTTGTGTCGGGATTAAAAACACATGCTTACTCTAGATAATAGTAAATAGCGAGAGATCTGGTAAAATAGACGGATAGTAGTAGCAATAGGAAGGTAGCTAATAGACGGATACTAGTAGCAATGGCCAAAAAGCCACATGATGATCCTTCCACATGATGATAATGATGAGTGTGAAAGGATATTTCAAACACACTCGAAACTCTGACGGTAACTTCGTTGTAAAACTTCCCCTTAAGGGTCCGGCGGAGGATGAATTTCCCTTACAAAGGTAATACCAAAATGATTTGTAATTTGAGCATATTTTCACCATGGTCTGCCATTATTTGTATTAAAATAGTATTTATCTAGGTTCCTGACACAATTTTTTTTCAAAAAACGTTTGTATGGGAAATTCATCCTCCGCCGGACCCTTAAGGCTTCACCATCAGAACTGGGACAATCTAGACAAATACTGTACCCGTTCCCAATAAATTCGGATTTCTGTTATAGCTGGCTGGTTTCCTTTTCTGAATTTTACACTTGGAATGTCAATGGTCAGCAGTCTAGCTTCAGCAGGTTTCGTAGCTAACTACGAAAGAAAATTATTCGAATCCAAACTTACATTAGGAAGGGCGCGACGGCTTCGCTTCTCGCCACGTACTTTGGCCACCTCTTGCAGGATTTCGTACAGCAGACTCGGGCGGATCGAACGCAGCACCGCCAGCTGCTCGCGAGTCAGCATTGACACGTAGTTGTTGGCCGATGACAGACCTGGGCGGACAAGGATGTTGTTTATTGATTAGGTAAATTTTAAAAGGCATAGATTCATACTTAAGCCCTGTTTCACCTCGCAAGAGTAAACCGCATACCTACTTGTATTTCCACCAAGAAATAGCCGAGCGGAAAGGACTGAGTGAGCAAACAGCGTTGAAATTAACTCCGCCCACTAATCTCCCACTAATTTCCCGCTTATTATCCTTTAGCAGTGGAAACACGGCTTTACCGTAGATTAATGTGGGTTTTGGTTGGGCAAAATCATTATTGATAAAATACAAAAATATGACTAAAAATTATCCAGACTAATATAAGTAGTCCATTTTAAGAGAACACTATATTGGAAATAAGGAGAAATCTTAAGGGGGTGAAGTATTTTAGCTTCGCCCTGATTTCACGAAGTTCTTAACACATTAATGGTCCAAGAAGCCAGTTCCGCCCCCGTGTAAGGAAGGGCAGTGAATGCGATATACTAAATTGAACACGATTAACACTCCATAGAGATCTTCGAGCACATTTAGATTACCATCATCATCAACCTATATTAGTCCACAGCTGGAAATAGGCCTCCCCAAATGAGCGCCATAGCGCCCTGTATTCAGCTTGCCGCATCCAGCATCAGCCTGCAGTCACTCGCAGGTCGTCATCCCACCGGACAGAGGGGGTCCTACCCTACGATTTCCGATTTAGGCTAAATTAAGTTAATCATAAATGAAATAACCCTACGATTTCCGATTTAGGCTAAATTAAGTTAATCGTAAATGAAATAAGGGCAAAGTGTTCACTTACTTTTGACAAGGAAGTCGAAGGTGTCCACTAACTCCCCTGTCTTCGCTAGCGTTCCGTTGGGGGAGCCTTCTCCCCAGATATTGGATGAGATAGACTCTGACCGTCCGCTGCTTCCTAAAAACATAAATAAATCGACATCAGCTGGGGTTGGATGATGGCGAGTGCATTATCCAGCATTCATTATGATGACGACCTCTTTGGCGCAGCGGGCGAAGGTCCGCCTGCGACGCAGGAGGTTGCGGGTTCGATTCCCGCCTCGGGACAAATGTTTGTACGATCTGCAGATATTTGTTCAGGGGTTCTGGATGTTTTTCTATGTATAATATAAAATATCTATCTATGTAGTGTATTGTATTATGTATATCAGTTATCTAGTACCCATAACACAAGCTCTGCTTAGCTTGGGGCTAGATAATGCTGTGTGAATTGTCCAGCATTACATATTTATTATTATTATTTATTATTATCATGTATACATTCATATATATCAAACGACATATGTACCTACATGTCGAGTAAGGTGGCCACCAAGAGCAACTCGCATCTCTGCCTGAACTATACAAAATAAAGCTATCACGGACGCATTTAAAAAATGCTTACGATAGGTATTACAAAGTACCCAATGGATTAAATAAATAAATAATGCTGGACAATTCACACAGCATTATCTAGCCCGAAGCTAAGCAGAGCTTGTGTTATGGGTACTAGGTAACTCATTAAAGTCATTTACAACGGAATATTTACCATGATTGAGTTTTGAGCTTTCGAATATTTCAGCACAGTTTCATGCGCCGTGATCACGGAATAACTGACGCCTACTTACTACGAGCGAGTTTTTATTGGCAGTAAGTAACTAGTAAGTAACTACTTTTTACTTGCTTATGTTAATAACCATGGTAGATTTAAGTATTTTTTCCTTTTTAGGTTCGGAACCCGAAAAAATAAAGTAGGCTGCACATTATAGGGTTCCTAGCTAGATATTACCTATCTAACACAGTGGTAGAGGTATAACTGTCATCTTACTATATATAATTATTCTGTGAGTGTGTATGTCACTGAACTTCTCTCAAACGACTGGACCGATTTTGATGAAATTTTTTGTGTGTGTTCAAGGGGATCTGGGAATGGTTTAGATTCACAATTTTGTTTAATTAACGCGTGCGAAGCCGCGGGCAGAATCTAGTCTATATCTTACTATATATAATTCTTCTGTGAGTGTGTATGTCACTGAACTTCTCTCAAACGACTGGACCGATTTTGATGAAATTTTTTGTGTGTGTTCAAGGGGATCTGGGAATGGTTTAGATTCACAATTTTAACGACTGGACCGATTTTGATGAAATTTTTTGTGTGTGTTCAAGGGGATCTGGGAATGGTTTAGATTCACAATTTTGTTTAATTAACGCGTGCGAAGCCGCGGGCAGAATCTAGTCTATATATATAAAAATGAAACCCGTTTTCCTTGGTCACGGCATCACGCGTGAACGGTTGGACCGATTTCGCTAATTCTTTCTTTGTTGTGTTTGTTATTGTCAGGAGAAGGTTCTTATGAAAGAAAAAATTAAGAAAGTTGGAAACATAAATTTCCACGGGGGCGAAGCCGCGGGGCGCAGCTAGTGATAGATAACGTTCCGTGTTAACTAACAGTTCACACTCTCATGTCATCATTCATTATCAATTTTCGGTTAAACTCGGGGTCACGATGTGAATTACGCACGTCGTAAGACTTAACCCTCGTTATCTGTATAATGTATTCCCCGAAAGCCGACAAAAATGCTTGCATGAATAATTCGTAGACATGTCACATGAACGATCTTAAGAACGTCGAAAAAAAATCAAACAACAAATAGATGTTCGTGTAAAATTTGGTGACATTGCTTCGAAGAAAAATGTCGTAATGAAATGAAATGAAAAAGTATTTGTTTGCTAAATATAGGTTTACAATGATGGTTTTAGAATAGGGTATCACTATACAGGGTGTTTGGGGGATGGTTTGACAAAAAAAATGACAGTTAGCTGGGGTCATTTGCAACACTTTTTCCATATAAACTTTTTGCCTATGACATAACACTTTTTTTATGTGAATTTTTCATTTTTTTTAGGAAATTCCCAAAACCGTGCCTTTAACTTTTGATTTGTGTTGTTTCTTCAGTCTAAATTTTATTATCTTCAATCTGTAATGTATTGCTGGTCTAAAAGTAATGATACAAACCGCAAAGAACAACAAACGAAAAACTGGTGTTAATTCAGATGTCGCCAAAACTAAATTAACTTAAGTAATTTGGCAGCACTACAATGATGCCGTCCTTTTTTAACCCTCGACGCAAAAAGAGAGGGGTGTTATAAGTTTAACGTGTGTCTGTGTATCTGTCTATGGTATCGTAGCTTCCAAACGGATGAACCGATTTTCGTTTAGTTTTTTTAGTGTCATAGATAATTTTATCCCGAGTGTTCTTGGCCATGTTTCATGAAAAGCTGTTGGGGGGGTTTTTTAAAATTTTAATTTTTGTTTTTGTTATCAGTCATTCATGACTCATGACAGTCATGACTCATGAGTCATCTAGTACCCATAACACAAGCTCTGCTTAGCTTGGGACTAGGTGACGCTGTGTGGATTGCCCAGCATCATGGCTATAATAAAGCTTATATTTTTATTTAGATCGTTATGAAAGGGACGGCCACATTTTAAGTCCTGTCAAATTAGTTTAGTACCACTATAAGATAGATCTTATTTCTATCACTCACCCATACTTTGCGAGTTCTCGCTCATATTGTAGTAGTTATTGCTATGAGAGCTCTGCTCCACATTATCGAACTGTATATCACTACTGTTCATGCGCAGATTCATCAGCATTTGGTCGATGTCGATCGACGCCGACGTCGGTGCTAAAAAACAACAATCATCAGATACGAAGACATGCACAAGTTATTAATACCTATTTGGAAAATAGCCTTTACCACAAGTTTTAGGGCCTATAAGCCTCTGTAAGGGCTCGCCTTGGGGGAAGTACCGCCATACTCATTTCTGTCATTGCATTGCCGTATGAAGTGCTAGAGAAATTGCAAGAGCACGAGACTAAACACAAAGTATTAGGGCTTAAACAGAGGGTTTCACATGATTCATAGGTAAAATCAGCATTATTTCAGGCCGCCTACACAGACTGCTGTTGGATATAGGTTCGAGTCGCATCCAGCAGTTCCAAGAGCTGATGCAGCAGCCCTCAAACAGATAAATTAACTGACTTGAAGGATCAGTCTAAGAAAGAAGCGATGGCACGATCTCGTCAACTTCGGAGTTTTTCGAAGGCAGTGAAAGTGGAAGCGGTGTCCAGCAATTCTCGAAAAAAAACCGGGTTGCGAGATTTTCTGCATTGTAAAATTAATTTAGTTAACCAAGCAGATAGGTACCCAAGTTGTTTTGCGTACATTGTGAGTCATTTGTTATGTTATGAACCCACGCTAAAACAAACTTCGAAACTTTTGGTATTCAATAGTTTTATCACAAAATCAACATAATGTCAATACTATTAGATCAGAGTTTATACATAGTTAATGATTTTATCGGGTATTTATCGCGTAGGTACCTTTTGTTATTTCCCCTACGTTTCTTGAGTTGCCCCGTGACCACGATCACTGTAACGCGGTAGAAACGTAGGGGACATAATAACAAAAGGTACGCGATACATACCCGATAAAATCATTAACTATGTTAACAAATCGCGAAAGTTTAAAGAGTTTGTACACTCTAGGCTAGAATATAATTAATTGAATTAAGTTACTTCGATTCGGTCCCCTCTTTTTCACTTTTTATCGCAAAATGTGGAGGATAATGGCTTACAAAATGTAGCTAAGAACCATATAGGAGACCAAATGAGTATTTTGATACCTCATTTAATAAAATCGCATAGCTGTTTGGATCCTTCGAGATTATGTTTAAGAGTTTCAGATAAACACATACATATAGAAAGAAACACTCGAAAAACAAAACCCACGCATGTATAACTCTATTGACGACCTCTGTGGCGCAGCGGGCGAAGGTCCGCCTGCGACGCAGGAGGTTGCGGGTTCGATTCTCGCCTTGGGACAGATGTTTGTACGATCTGCAGATCTATTGTACAGGGTGTTCTGGATGGTTCCGGAAGCCTTGTTTTATTACAGTTTTCTATGTATAATAAAAAATATCTATATATGTAGTCTATGTCTATCAGATATCTAGTACCCATAACACAAGCTCTGCTTAGCTTGGGGCTAGATAATGCTGTGTGAATTGTCCAGCATTATTTATTATTTACCTATCATAAATGGCAATTGAATCTCAGTTTGTACAAATCGGTTCGTAGAAAATGGATAACGATCGGCTTAAAATTACATAGCTGCTTCATAACTTGTCTAATACAGAAAATATTAAAAACCAGAAAAAATATTGTCTTACTACTTGACGGCGTCTATGTATAATAAAAAATATCTATATCTATGTATTCCATATCTATATCTATGTAGTGCATTGTAATAAGTATATCAGATATCTAGTACCCATAACACAAGCTCAGCTTAGCTTGGGGCTAAGATAACGCTGTGTGAATTGTCCAGCATTATTTATTTATTTATTATTATTATTGTGAATGAACCACCATAATAAAAAGGGATATTATAAAAAGGGATATTACCTGGATCAGCAGCCCGGGGCTCCTGCGAGTTGTGCACGCTGAACTGTTCGTTGCTGCGGCTCTGGAAGACGGGAGCTAGGGGAGAGAACACGCTCTCTCCAATCCCTTGCCCACTTCTACTCTCACTTGTATACGTTTCCTATAAAAAAAATTGGCTATTACCTAGTCCTTACACACTTCTTCTCGCTTCTAATGTTTCCTATAACTAATGTTCGGGTCTACTAAGAATGTAAGCGGGTTAATCACCAACCTAATTTGTGTTGGAAGAACACCAACATTCCATTCCTAAACTCAACGGTAAACTCATAGACAAATAAAATGTGTGACTAGACTATTACAAAATCAAAATTCATTTTTATGGCGTACAAGCGATCTTTTTAATAAGCTTTGCAGGCAGACTGATTTAGACCTAGATCTATTCTGTACGAGCATCAATTCAGCCAGACAGCGACTGACCAGAATTTTCTTTGATAGTAACGTAGGTACTTATTTACATACATTTTATGTACATAGTTTATTGCTTATCCTTTTTGTTCCACATCATTGTCGTTCGAGCTGTTTTCTATTAAGTTCACATTTGATTAGTTAAATTGTCACTATACGTGAAAATCTTTAATTGGCTCTCTGTTGTTAGTACGTAATTTGATCAAGTTAGTTTAAGCCGTTGGTTTTCCAATAAATTAAATTAATAAATAAATTACTTCTATTCTTAACCCGAGCGTGATCTATTGTTTCCATTATATAACATGTGCAACTTGCACCTACAAAGATTTATTGATAAAGATTTAACTTCAAAATCTTATCAAAAATAGGAAGAATCCAGTAAAAGCTTTCTATGTAGGTCCACTAAGTCGACTGATCTATATGTTACCTATAAATATATAGATTAGTTATAAATTTAACTGATCTTTATGTTAAAAAAGATAAAATACTTACTGGTAATAACAACAAAAAACTGCTGAAAAAGCTATTGGTAGCTAACCCGCAAACAACCCAAACTGCATCAAAGACAGACAATGTAAGAAAACACGACTGGAATATCCAACGCCAACGTGACAGTTTTCATCTGCTCAACTTACATTACTTCTAGGATAATTCTATGAATAACGAGATAAAAACTCACCGTGGTGTTCGAAGCAATCGTTTCACTCGCATTCGTAAATATCGGACTATTTTCTTCCATTGTAAAATTGAAGGACATATTAGAAGTCATTTATTTACTCTTTACAAAGTACGATTGCAGTGGTAGGCCAGCTTGGAAAGAACGTTCCAGGTAATCAGAGCACTCTTTATACACTCACCTTCACGCACACAAGCACAACTAACCTTGTTTCGAACTTGTTTACCACATTGAATGATTTCAAATTTAAATCTACCCTCAAAATTACGATGATGTGCCTAAGCGCAGTAAATGTTTATAATTTCCAATAAAATCTGCTCGGAACGTAACATTTTATCTTTCAGGCTTTTGATAAAAGTGATTAGGTGGTAAACCGAAAAGTCCAGGGCGAGATATGTAAATTTTGTCACCTACCAATCCTTAAATTTTGAGGGTACTTTGGCAAAATGCAAGGTGTGGTGTAAACAACTGTAACAAGCTTCGTGTCCACGCTTGATCGCAAATCATCATTGTTATTTTGAATTGTGTTATTTATGATGCAATTTTTTTTCATAAACGGTTGAAGAAAGATATATTAATTGATATTTGCCCTTCGTAATTAACCTCTGGAATCTCATGCCTATTTTACCTAAGTACTTTTTCGAGGTTTGAATTAATTCAGTGTTCATACAAATATCTTTTACACTTAAAAAAATTTAATTTAACATAAAAAATGTGATTAATGCACACCGAGGGTTCTGTTGTGTATCATACCGTTTTTTTGAAGGATCGAAAAAGAAAGTAAATAGCTAACATGACGCGGTCACACATCCAATTACTGTACTGACCGTGCCCGACGTTGCTTAACTTTTCAAATTAGTTATAAAATTTATTTTATTTTTATTATTTGTTGGTATAGTGGCAATAGTAGGTTACATAGGGAATGCAATCTCGATCTCGCGAAATCCCGATCATCCGAGATCTCGCCTGATTTTTCGAGATCTATCTCGAAGCATAAAATGACGAGATCTCGGCCGAGATTGACCGTTGGATCGAGGGGTATGTTTTTGCAATTTGCATACAACAGCTTGCTCACGCTGGGACCAACTTCCTTTTCAGCACTCTAAGCGCTATTTGTTTTTAAATAAGCTATTTCCAAAATCACTCTTAATTTAGTTAGTAGGAGGTAGGAGTGATCACTCGTAATCACTCCTAGTTTAGGAGTGATTTTGGAAATAGCAATTTTTTTAAATTTTTGTTTTCACCATCATTATCTTTGTAAAATAAGTACTTTCTTTATAAGAGATTTAACGGGTCTGAATTTCTGTGTTCATAAACATAAATTAAGTAAAAAATTATAAAAATATCCCATTTTCAATAATTATTCATGTTATATCAAACTCTCATAATAATCACCACTACTAAGCAGTTTCTATCATGTTCAGTTATCTAATTAAAACAATACTTTTCGAAATCTATTCGAGATCTCGAAAATGCCGAAATCTCGCCGAGATAGAATTTCTAATCCCTCGAGATCTCGACTTAGCGATCTCGTCTCGAGATTGCATTCACTGAGTAGGTAATATCCTATCAAAATTTCAAATGTCTAACTATCACTGTTCAAGAGATACAGCCTTGGCAAACGTAGAGTAAAAATAGCCAAAAAACCTCGTTTTTGTATGGAAGCCCCCCTTAAAATTGTAATATTTATTTTATTTGTTGTTATATCGGCATAAGAAATACACACTGAAAAAGTTGACTGTCTACCCTTTTACGTTTCATGAGATACAACCCGCTAGAGAGACAGACGGACAGACAGCAGAGGCTTAGTAATAGGGTCCCGTTTTCACTTCGGGTACGGAACCCTAGAAAAAGACAATGTTACTTACTGTAACTTAAATTTTTATTTTAAGTATCAATTATATGGGCTAACATCTAATGCTTTACGACATTTATTACAAATCCTTATTCTACGAGTATTTAAGTATTAAATATTAAAGTAATGTACATAATTATTATAAAAGCACGAGATTAACTTATTCATAAAATCCTACAGAGTGTAAGGAATATTCCAAGCAGGCAAAAACTACCAAAGAATGAAAAATAATACTTCTTATAAAATATTCGCTGCAAATGAGCATCGGCGCTTATTTTAAAATGGTTTAGGTTGGCGAACATAATATTATTTTACACCCAGTAGGTACAAAGTCAGTTAAATTATTTTATAAATAACAATAGGAACTTTAATAATTACGTTATTAACTAATGAGCTTAAGCCAATGAATTGTTGGTGGGTATGATATTATCTAGGTATGTCGCCGCCTGATCATAGAATCAGCCCGTTTTTGTAGAATGGCTAGGCCAATTGAAAACCAATAAGTAATTTAAATTGCGTCATGTTGTACGATCAACTTTCAACAATATGGCTAAACTTCACTAGGTATCCATCTCGTAGAATGCAATTAAGGCCTGGTTTGCCAGCGGAGGCCGCACTTTAGTGTTTTAAAATCATCTGAGACACATAGAAAACAGTGTTTAAAATTCTATAATCTAGTCTAGTCAAAGTTGCATTCAGTTACAAGATCTAATGAACTTCACTCGATAGAAAGAAATCCCAAAGTTACCCCTTTTTGTAATGTTTTTTCAATATTAAGACTGATATTTTACTTTTTTTTTGTACATAACTAAGACATTAACAGCGGTACCTACTACAAAAACCAACGTAAACACTGGTCTAACAATCATTTAGCTAAACAGTGTCTAAACAGTTAGACTTGGGTTAACATGAGCTTAACTCTCGTTTAAACTATGTCTAAGCCGTGTCTAACTGTAAACCATCGTAAAATGCAGTTTTGTGGTAACTTTTTTGTTAAACACACGCTCAACAGATGTCTAACTTTTTTGTAGTATAGCTGTAAATATTTCTAAACAAATTCGCAGAGTTTGACTTGATAAAATGATTTCTTTAATCTGTCTTGGCAGGCGCGATCATTTGCCCGCTGTCGCTTACGCCTTCTGCTGTACCTACCATCATAAAACAAGAAGTTGAAGTACCTACCATCAAATCAGCGTTAATTTTTCATTCGGCCTACCCATTCTACAAACAGGCTGATTCTAATACGATCCGGCGCGCAGCGACAATTATACAATAATAATAGGTTTGGGGATAATGTTCTCTGAAATGAGATGGTCTAGGATGCTAGATAAGTACATTATTTTTAAATTTAAATGGAAAGAAAGCATAAATCTAATGTTAAAAAATTATAAAAACTGGCATATGCCCAGCAGTGGGCGATACCACTGGGCTGGTGTTATGCTTTTGACTTAAGCAACAACTTATAACAAGAACTTATAAAAAAACAAGAATACAATTGCCATAAGCATACCCAATTACTTTAATACAGAAGGCGGAATTGATGCTTCTAAGTTATCTTGTACTTCTTGATTTTATTTGAGATTTGTTATTAAAACACAATGAAGTTATGCTAATCGGTTAATTACGGCTTTCTGACTTTGATAACTTGAATATAAATTATATTTTGATTTGTACAGGTAAGTAGGATCCTACATAAAAGAAAAATTTAAATTCAAGCAACACCTAAGTATTGGTTTTCTAGCAGATCATAAGATAATAAAATAAATTGGGCTAAACTGGAAAGTTTACCCTGTTCTGACTTGGGACAAGTATACCACAACGTAGTTATGTATAAAATATTAAACCTAGGTACTTTAGGAACAAAATAATACGAGCTACAAGCTTCAATATGACACCTTACGACACTGACTGGCACCATCCGAAATGCAGTGCACCAACTTTCAATATTCCTTTAATGGAAACAGTATTCCATTCAGTAAAATAAAATTCCTTCTTTTGCCATGGTACCATTGATGACACACGTAGATAGACATTTTGGTAGAATGTCAAATATAAATTGTAATCTCCTAATGTTAGTAGGTAGGAACCTAACCTAGGTACCTCAATTAACTACTGATAACACAATGCTTAGTGGTATATGAAAAACTATACGTATTTGCAACAATATACAGGGTTTTTTGTAATTTACTGACACTGTGTCACGAACACGTTTGTGAAGATAGTTAATGATTATATCGGGTATTTATCGCGTACCTTTTGTTTTATTTCCCCTACAAATATATATATACCCTATAAATACCCGATATAATCATTAACTATGTTAACAAATCGCGAAAGTTTAAAACGTTTGTGAAGACTTCACAGGTCTTAATTCTATAAACTTAGTATTGATAACAGGTTCATTCAATAATCGTTCTTTAGAGAGGCTTTTTTGAAACCACGAAACGAAACTTAAAAACGGCTCTGCCCTGAATTAACAGTGGGTGTCGGATTGGAACCCAATTAATTACAAAAGGCCGATCTTTTGTACGTAATTAATTGGGTTCCGGACAAAGCTTTTTCATATTATGCAGAGGTGATTAAAAAAAAAGAATTTGGACTTGGCGTCTTCATGAACGTGTTCGTGTGACGGGCAGAACCTGCAGTTCACGTGGTATCAGTGACCAATAAACCCTGTATAGTGCCATCACTACCTCCTATCTACATAACTACTGCATGCTGTTCATCAAAGTACGACGACAAAGGTATGGTAAAATTTGGATAAAAACTTCACTCTACGCAACCAGAGTTGGCGCGACGTCGTTCTTTTCCAATTAAAAACTGTGTCAATAACATAATAAAGGTCCAAGACGTTTCTCTGCCTCTGCAATTTTAGTCCCCTTCCGGGAACAACATTTCAAAGAGCCTGGTTTTTGTGAACTAGGTACCTACAACGGCAAGGCAGCCTTAAATACAAATAGAGAATGCACTACCACGGTGGGTGGTTATACGTTGACCTAGAACAGCGGGTTGCATCTGTGCTCGTTCACATTTCCACCGTCCAGAAATCAGAAATCAAAAACTTTTATTTCATGAGGCCTACAATATAAGTTCTCTTCCTTTTCAGTAAGCTGGCAAGTGGTTTCGGCTTTGCATGAACAGCTGTGGAAGGAAAACAACATTGAGTTATAGATTATAAAAGCATGTAATTATACCGTATTAACTAGCTTCTGCCCGCGGCTTCGCACGCGTTGTTTCTATGGAAAAGTTTTGAGATAATTTCTATCCCATGGGAACTGATTTATGGGATAAAAAGTCGCCTATGTTTGATTCCAGGGTTAGACTTATCTGTATGCAAAATTTCAGCCTGATCCGTTCAGTAGTTTTGGCGTGAAGAGGTAACAAACATCCATCCATCCATCCATCCAAACTTTCGCATCACACTATTATAAATGTGAAAGTTTGGATGTATGGATGGATGGATGTTTGTTACCTCTTCAAGCCAAAACTACTGCACACACTTAAGAGCAGCACACGTGATACTTACTATGAGTTTATAATAGTTGTTTCCACTACAATTCTTTCTTTATCCTTATAAACTGCCCAACCGCAAGGCGTCATGTCGGCACATTCCACCTGCTGGTTTGTGATATCTGAGCTTGGAGACGCATCCTCGTGGACAGCACGCTGCAACAAATAAAAGATGGTAAGTATGGCCGTATGGCACCGGCTTAGAATTTGCACCACCCCAATTCTTCCGCGGGTGTCGTAAGAAGTAATTTCCCCCGAGGGCGGGCAGCAGCGCCCCCTGCAGATCAATTCTACCACTGAACTGCGGTCCCCAACCCGCACACCCGGTGTGAGGATTATGTATGAGTCACCTAATACGCACCTCATTGGTTTTTATCTCATGGCGGGTCATTCCAGGGGGTAATCCCCTGGAATTACCCCCCATGAGATTAATTAAAGAATAAATTACTTAAAGATTAAGAAAAAATTAAAGATTAAATATTAATTAAAGATTTAATCTCATGAGGGTTATACAAATGCAGCGCGAAAGCAACGTCACGTTTTCTGAGTGGCCTGGTCCGCTTCCTTTAGTCATAGTCAGTTTCTATCAATCGAACCAACCCACATTAACTATCACAAAAATGTAACAAAATACCTAGGTATACAAATAATCTGCGAGGTTGCAATTAAATTTAAGGGGACATAAAAATCGCAAGTCAACATTTTTTCAATCTGGCTGTAGTCCCGGGTTAACCCCTGGTTTGTAATCAGTATGCAAACACTGCAAAAAATTAACGAAAGCACTAATTTTCACGGCTCGCTGCGCTCGCCGACACCCCATTTGGCTTCGCTTTGCCCTACACCGCGCTCCTCTCGCCGAGACGCCAAACGCTCATTTTTCCCGCAGTCCCGAGCTTGACTCATTTGAGATAACCTTATCTACCGCCAAACAAATTAATGCCTTGTTTATATCACTGTATTTTTTGACACAATTAAAGATAGTCTTGCTTTCATCACAAAAAAATTACATCAAAACAAACAAAACTCGCTGCCCTTTTTCTGTTCGAGCAATTCCCGGATTTTTATAAAATCACTTTGCGATTCGGTGTTAGCACTCTTGATTTTACATAAAGACATGATTTCACCTCGAATTCAATTGTCGCCGGTAATTTTTTTTGCCGCTCTCTAACTTATAGGGGATTTTATTTTAGTCTAGGTTCAATTTGTGAGACCTAAACTCGTCGTTTAGGTGAGACAAAATACAAATGTATCCATCTTTTAATACATTACTACTTAATGTAGTTTCATACCGAAAGAATGCAGTTGATGCCGAATCACTTTCGCATCACGCAAGCTGTTTCATCTGCATTACCCACGAAATTAGAAATTAATTCCGTGGGATTACCTAATTACTTATACGGTGATTTCATTCAAATAAGTAGCCACATTCTTCATCGAAATTCTCAAATCATCTCCCACAGTAAAACATTCTAGTTCTTCACAATATCTTATTGTGCGGACGACCGATCGCTCTTTGTAAGTAATTTTTAATTTAATCTTAACTTTTTGGGGTCCCGTCTGGTCCGTCTCCGACGGAACGCTTCATACAATAGTTTCGCCACTTCTTCCGTCCGTCAGTCTGTCTGCCCGTCCTACATTTTTAAACTCATTCATTCATATCGGGCAACGCTAAGGGCTAAGGTAAATTATAACAAGTTTGAGTAATTTTTGCATGCATTTGACCGTTTGCCTTCCTCTCATAAAAAAGTTAAGGAAAATCAAACAGAGAGAACACTTTCAGGAAAAATTGAAACACTTTTATCAACTTCAAGCAAATTGATAACATTATTGTCCCAAAGGGCATTAAGTTATCGGAACTTAGTAAGTGCGTCAGTGCTTTAAATCATGCGTACAGTAGGTAATCTTATCAAAATAGACAGGTTTCAATAATATTTTTGCAGCAGGGGAAGTACAGAAATCGTTTACTATGGAATTTCCACTAAATTTAAACTGCTTTCAATTTCGCCATTACAATCTTAAAGGCAAAGCGAACGTTGCATTAAAATCGGCAGTCAAAAACCGCATATCTACATAACTTTGAAAACTAGTAGGCATAGATAGGTACCTTATTATCGGGGAGAGGTCCAATTAGGCGCGCCCCACAAACACTTTCGTTATCTACAACGCAACGTTCCGAGCTTCGTTTTATCTGAGGGCGGACATCGTACGATGTTTGTATACGCACGCCCTTGAGCGTATCCGTCCGAAGTCCGAAACGGCAATCGCAAACCATGAATGAACGTAATAGACGAATGGATGACGACACCAATCACAACATTACGACATTGTAGTGTAGCGTAGTGGAAGCTACCGTACGGGCTCGACTCGGAACCAAGTAAACAGGAAGTATTATTCCGCCTTAGGTAGGTGTGTGGGTCGTTGACCACTCCCCCGGTTTGTTGTTTATTATTTTGCGCCGAAATAATTGCGCCTGATTCCCCACTTTGTGTAGTAAAAACGTTATTTTTTTTACTACGTTTCAAGAAAAAAGCACGAGGAGTAAGTCAAAAAAAGTTATTACTTATACTAGGTTATGTTATAGGTGCTAAAAGGAAAAATACTGTACCGTCATTTTTAGCTAGAACCATGATAAATATTTCGAGCCATCATAAATTTGATTAATTTATGTTTATTTTTCAATAATTTATGCGAAAAGGTAAAGTCGACTTTACTCATAAAAGAGGGTTTGTTTTCACAAAGCTGCTGATTGCGATTTCAAGAGCATTTTTCCGATATTACTTAAAATAATAGTCTACTCATTTGTTAACTTACATTTTATACATATTTCAGCCTGATCCATAATAGGTTATACTTTTGGTGTTAAGAGGTCACAATCTATCATATCACTATCTATCATCATACAAAAACCATTATTTTGAAATCTCATTTCTACTTTTGGCAGTGTTTTCAATTTCCCGCAAACAAAAATACCTCACCCATTAACTGCCAGGCCTCCGGTGTGACCCGCACCTGCTGGAGCGTGCACCCGCAGCTCGAGGAACACGAGACGGACATAAGGTGAACACGAGACGGACATAAGGTGTACGTCGTCGGTGGCAATGAAAGTGTTAAGTAGTGCAGATTTTTCCCGAATTTTCGAGAGCCTTGAAGCGTTCAATGCCTATGGGACGAGATACTTCCGTCCGGGATATCCGTCAATTTGAAAGAATAATCAAGCTTTTTTCTTGCTATATTAACTGCATTTTGATAGAGCAAATAGATACTCTTAATTTTAAAGGAGTAGTATAAAAAAATTAGGAGCTTGCATAGGTACTATAAATAATAATAATTAAACATTAAAAGTAAGTACCCACCTATCTAATAAAAAGTGTTACTTTATAAAAGTTCAAGAATAACCTTTCCTGCCAAACTACTTATATTAAAATTTAAAATAGGGAATGGATAGGCTTCCTTCGTAGGCGCCTAGTAAAAATAATTAAATTCTCTTAGATACAGATAAGATTCAAATAGGTAAATTAAAATAAAATTACCCCTATTTACCTTAGAACTAATAGATGGCGTAGTTTTTTATCATAGAGGAGGTTGTCAATGGCCACGGTCTATCTATACCACTTTAATTAGTAAAATTCGCCATCTTTTGAATCTGGTTAAACTATTTTTTGAAATGAAGAAAATGCCTCATTGAAGTGGGCGCTTTGTAAGTTAAAATTTGCTACGGAACCACATCATAAACTGTCCGGCGCATGCTTGTTTTTTTATCCAAAGTAACGTAAATTAATATAACTCTTCACCAATATAACACAGTCATCTATAATCCCGTTCATAAATCAACTAAATTTTTTCGTTCGAAAGAAATTCTAGACACAACACAGTCGCACTTTTTGTCACACTGGAAGTTCACTTACCCTTTCCCTCGGCACCATGGCAACAGTAAACGTGCAAACCGCTAAGAAAATTATAAATCCTTTCATCTTCACTGCGTATGAAAATTGGATAGCAGAAGTGGTGTGCACACACTTGAATGGGTTGAATGAGCGATTCGGTATGGCGTGAGCGGGCGGGCGCGCGGTTATAAGTAGCAGCCCCGGAGCCCCGGTTCGTCGACGTCATCTAGCTTTTGCCCGCTGCTTCGTTTACATGAGTCATCTTGATCCCCTTGGAGAAACGTTTAACTTCATTAAAAACGATCTCAGTCCCACCTCGCGAGGCTGCGCCTTCGTCGTCGTCGGCTGGCGCGGTGGCGCCGACTTTGACGGTCGCCAACTTTATACTACCTCCTACACCCTGTACCTAGGAACCTTACCTATTCCATACCTATATGTGTAAAGTAACTGTTGTATTGAAAAAAATGCTTGAAAAAAAATTGGGGTGCCCAACAGCGGCGAGATGGGCAGAAGAAATTGTGAACATCTCACCAGGTTGATTGAGAAATGAGACTAGCGCACGACCAAAGAAATTTACGCAAGAGTTTGGAGACCTGCCTACCACACAGGCCAGTACTCGCCACTGCCACTGCTGAACCAAACAATGGGTTTTGCTGAAATCACCACACTTGGCAAGCGCATTGGTGATCGTAATAGAGGTGTTAATACCTACTCAGAATCAAGGTGCTGCTGCCCTTCCTCTGGTACCTAGGCTCCCTTAGTCGGCTGTTACGACATCTACGGCTGAGATAGAGGGATCGATTCTTATGCCGCAAGCACCATGGCCAAGGAGGCCTATACCGCACCACCTAAGTATACTCTACCCAGCAGTGGGTGAAGTGGGGTGCGGATGATGATTATGAATACCTAATGCTGGCTGGATATTTTCGCACCGAATACTTATCCCAGCTAGCCACAAAGTAAGCAGAGCTTGTGATATAATATTATATGTTATAGGTGCAGCCTAGGGTTGCCACCCTTTTTTGAGAAAATAGAGTAGGTATTTTACCTGGTATGGTAAGAGGTTAAAAAAAAGTACGCCAAGTAAAAACAGAGTACAATTTTTTTGGAACGAAGCGAGTGGGATATATCAGTTTTCTGCGGCCTCACTGAAGATGACGCGAAGACGTGAGATTAATTGATAGGAACTTCGTTCCATCCGGGTGTCCCTTGACACCTCTCAAGTTTTTTTTAATATTAAAATTGGTAGTTATCCTAATTGGACTTATGTGGAAATTGGCAAAATGGCTACAAAACCATAACAATGAGTGATAATGCCGAACTGCAAGAGCTGCAATAAAATTCAGACTTTGTAGCTGTTGATGTCCAAAATGGAAAGAAAATAAAGAAAAGAGTGTTAACAAATGAAAAGAGCGAAGTGAGCCACATATAATTTTCAGGGTTTGTAGCCGCTGTTGCCTAAAACGACAAGCAAGAAACACCACGCGGACAGACCGTGTTCATTTTGGAGACATTTTTGCCGCAGTTAACAAGATAAATTACTTTTTTCTGTTACACTCAAAAACTTAGTTTATTTTATCTTAGAACATTAAAAAGTAAATCGTAAAGCCAAATAACGTATTTTCGCGTACTTTATTGTGCTCATAAAGTATAGAGTACATAGTCCGCAATAAAGTACAATAAGTACTTTATTATAACGTACGGGTAGCAAGCAACCCTAGCTGCCCTGTGCTGCCTGCTATAATTTCGTCGTTTAGGTTGTAACTTATACCTACATTTTTTTCGCTAAAATAACGCTGTCGCCGCTGAAAGTCTTGCTATTCACCTTTAACCCGGTTTACCTTGAAATATTAGTAGAACCCTCTCGACAGACGAGTCTCACGGAATAAATATGCGAAAAATCCATCCATTTTGCACAAGACGCAGATAGAAATACCAAAATAAAGTTTTCATGAAATAATTATTCGTTATCTATCATTATCACAGAAATCTTAATAACAAGGCACTGTTATTCAGATTTCTGTGATCATTATCAATCAGAGACACATCACATCACATATTCCTGCCTACTACAATACGACGCAATTACTTTAGATTAACGATTACGCGCAGGCACAGATCCGGATTAGGTACCTATTAGTTTATGTTTATAAATTATTATAATTATGTCTGCGATAAATAGCATATTATGTAATTAAATTACCTCCCTATAGTATTTACGCATATCTACCTACCCAGAAGGATTTGGTTTTGTTGCCCAGTGTAGTTAAAGTACTATTTTTATGGTTCCGGGCCCGAAGGGTGAAAAAAAATTGGTTGTCTGTAAAGTCGGTTTACTGACGATAGTTGAACGTGACAACGCAGACGCATCGCTCACTCAAGTAGGAGAGAGACGGATGTCGAGCGCTCTCGCTTGCACTTCAAGCCTTACATGGAACGCCTCAGAGCGAGGTAACGCCGCATGACGTCATGTTTTTTCGTGCGTGCAGCCGGCTCTATCGAATTATAAGACGTTGTCACGTCAAAAAACCTTTTGCTAAACCTCCTCAGTCTGTCTGTCTGTCCGTCTGTCAGCGGGCATATCTCACGAACCGTAAAAGGTAGACGGTTGAAATTTTCAGTGTGTATTTCTCTTGCAGCTATAACAAGAAATAATAACACTGAAATAAATATTAAAATTAAAGGGAGCTCCCATACAAAAAAACGTGAATTTTTGAGCTATTTGGTCATGCTTATAGCTGTATTTCTAGATCGAGTCAATTGAGTGTATTACTAAATATTGCCGCTATAACAACAAATAAAAATAAAAATAATTTAATAAATAAAATAATGGGGGCAATGAGGGTTACGTATAATTAAAAGACATTTCTCCTTGCCAAATATTAATATGCCTCAGGTCAACGGGAAGTATCTTATACCTAAGTAAAATTTGGTACCTACACCTTGCGAGAATCAAAAATATTTTTTTTAAAACTACAAAACGGTTTTCGGATTTTTCCCCTTACGTGTAAAACTATTATGAGTTACACCTTGCTTCTTGCCAAATTTCGAGATTCTAGGTTAACGGGAGCACCCTATAAGTTATGGCCTCTTGCGAGAATTAAATATTATTTTTTATGAAGTTTCTACAAATAACAACAAAACAACTCTTTAGTTTAAGACATAGTTTGCCTCACCGCCTCATGCCAAAGAAATTATTCCTGGTGCCTGACGACTTTTCCTCATAAAGTTGCATCACTTTGTAGCGGATTTAATATTCTTATAAACGTTGTATTTGCATATTTCATAAATAACTCTTATGCTGTATATTTATTCATTATTTAAAAAGTGATTTGTCATGTCATAAGTGCATAATTTATATTTATATAATAAGATAATATACAGGGTGCCACGTAACATGTTTACTAAGCTGAAGGGGGTGACACTGGAGTCTGGACCCTGAAAGGCTCAACTTGTAAATAAAGTTTTTTTATATTTTTGAAAAAAAAAGTTATTTTTTTCCAGTTCGTTTTCTTTTACGCGTAATCTTGGATTATTTATTTAACATTCTAAAATGTATCACAAATGTTTTCGGCAAAACCAGTGTTTTGTCATGAAATTATTAGGTACCTATGTACAAAAAAAACATGTAAGTAATACCCTTAAAATTTCAAAACAATGATAATAATGTAAGAATTAGGGCTTGCATTCGAATATTCGAATAATTCGAATGTTAATTCAGTTCGAATATTCGAATACTGAAATTGCAATATTCGAATATTCGATTCAAATCAATAACACCAATTTCAGAACTCCGATGTGCATGAAATGCCACTTATAAGTCCGCGAGATATATCCATACAAGTTTACGTCGTTCTGGTTAACAAAATGACAAAGTTATAGGGTTCCCGAGTTCGGAAACACTCAGGAATGCCGCGTGCGACTGCATAGGGCATTCGCGTATCCTATTTGTATTCTTCTTTCTGAACAGGAAATACGAAATTTCGTTTTCGTTGTCGTGCAAAACCAACTTTTAAGTCGATTGCATAAGATTAACGTTTGCACGAAAACGAATCAGAAACTTCGATTTCGTTTTTAAGTTTGTTTTCCGTCCCTGTAGCTATGTTACCGTTACTTATCGTGTTTAATTACTTGTTAATTTATTGTAGACTAGCTTCTGCCCGCGGCTTCGCACGCGTATTTTCAGAATAATTGATTATCTAAGTTAGACTTTGCTCTAAACGTACGCCAAATTTAATCTTGATCTGTTCAGTAGTACTGATAGCAAAATTAGCAATTCTATCAGTATGTCCGTACTCCTCTACAGGTCGTATTTTCACAACCGATCGGTACGAAACTTGGTGTGCAGATTCTACTATTTTATAGAATATTTTGTCGTCGGGGTTTTTTGATTAAAGGCGTACTTCCTCCAAAAAAGGCAAAAAGGGGGCTTCAGAATATCTCGGCTTTAGGACATCTGATTTCGATAATTATTTTTATTTGAAAGGTTGTTGTTTTTAATTCTTCTCATAAAAATTTGGTAAAGATCTGATCAGGATTTTTGGTACGACGAGCAGAATAGCTCCGCAAAATGCAGCAAGAGAACATAAAACAGTACAGTGCCATCAATTAGAACATGTTTGTAACTCCTCGAGAGAACTATGTAGCACGGCCACGCATGCCTGCCAGCTTACGAAAGTAAGAAATCAATTGTATAGATGGCGCTAATGCTACTAAACGTCTCTGATTTATTTATATACCTACCAACAAACAGGAATTACAAAAAACAAACAGGAATTAAAAAAACCTACCTAAATATCCCGTTTTAAATAACTTTAGTACCTAATATCCATGTAAATTCACAGAAATATATCTGTTTTTCTGTGAGTAAATTCATTGTTGAAAAGAATTAGTGCTCTCGAGGTTTACTGTTCGTAGAACTGCTAGTTACTAGGATGTTGTTAAAATACCAACTCACCTAAATTTTGAAGACTGTTTTTACTAAGAATGTGTGATTGATTGTGTGTGTAAATCGGCAAAGTCTCGTTACAACCTTTTGTCAATTTTTAATTTTAATTAATAAATTAATTACAGAATAAAAAACATAAGATTTTAGTTTATTTCTATTATTCGAATAATATTCGAATAGTACCCCAAAAAAAATTCGAATATTCGAATATCAAAATTTTCGAATATTTGCAAGCCCTAGTAAGAATACACGTAAATGAACACGAATATGACAATAAAAATGTACAAATCTTATTTTTTTTTCAAAAATGTAAAAACGTTCGAAATTCAAACAATCGTAGAACAATAGTTGATCCCCTCGGAATCCAGAATTACCCCTTTCGGCTTAATACACATATTATTTCGTGGCATCTTGTAGGTATAACTAAAACCAGAAGTTTATGGTGTAGAATAGATATTATGTGTTTATGGTAGAATGTGTGACAGATGTCGTATAGGTCATACATAATCCAAGTAACTGCTGAATAAAGATAATCACCGAATTATTATGACGACCTCTGTGGCGCAGCGCAGCGGGCGAAAGTCCGCCTGCGACGCAGGAGGTTGCGTGTACGGTTCCCGCCTCGGGACAAATGTTTGTACGATCTGCAGATATTTGTTCAGGGGTTCTGGATGTTTCTCTATGTACCTATAATAAAAAAAAATATTTTTATTATCTTTTTATTTCCTCCATGCTGCGAAAACCTCAATACGCTAGGGTCAAGAATCACCACTTTCGGTTTAATATACATTTATTTTGTGGCATCTTGTACAACTAAAACCAAACGTTAGATATATGGTTATTTTTATCATACCTATTCATATTCCAAGAATAGTGGTGGATTAAACCGTCACTGTAATCGGGTGCAATGAAGTGCTCACGCGCTGACAGAGTTTAAAATAAAGCCTAACTGCAACCAAATGGAAAATTAAAAAACGTTAACGCATACGAAAATACATCTTCGGTTTTGATATAATAAATTTTATCAAGAGTAGGTGTTCACCTATCTACCAAAATTAAAGGCTTTCGTTTTTATGATAATTATTTTGAGGCTGGCGCGATTCCCTTTTGTATTTTGTATACCTACCTACTGTCTGGATTTGTGACGTCAGCGTGGATAATTAAAATTATATGAAAAAACAATAGACAATCGCGCTAGCTTTTTAAAAAAATATCTACAGGAGCCTACGACTAACCACAATCACGACTTTATCCGATAAAGCCCTCCCAATAAACTTTATCGGCACTGGCTAACTGGCTATTATAATCCTCCAATACGCAATTTCGTGTTTCGTTTCGGCCAACGTTGGTACTCTAATACACCGAATTAGAGTAGGTTCAAATTTGCACAAATAAACGCACGGAATTAGAAATTAATTCCTAATTCCGTGAATAAACGAGACAAAATACCGAATTGCGTATTATGGAGAATTAAAATAGACCTACGCACCTGTCAAGTACCTGCTGCTAACTGTTTTCAGAAGTTGGCTTGGAAAGTTAAGGTAGTGGGTAGTACAAATATTTAACAAAATTAAATATTACAATAAAAATGTTTAAAATATGTAGGTACGTTCCTAACTAAAAAGAATCTTTGATTTAGAAGTCTGATGACTGTATCTAAATTTCTTGGAAAATATAAACAATTTTATGATATACAACTACTGTTTTTCTGTTACGACATGTTCCTAGAACTAAAACATGGAATATTTCCAAAAAAATCTACGCAGAAAGTTTTTATCTAGCTTGTAAAATAAATATTTTATTTACACTAAAACGTGACATTCTGCGCCTCGCGGAGAGATGAAAGAGTTCGTCATACCTAATTTATTATTATAATGAGTTTCAAATGACGCATTTTGTATTGGTTAGTGATAGACGAATAATATTTGTTTGGAGAATGATGCAATATTAGTAACTTTTCATAAAGGTTCGATTTCCAATCATCAAAATACATACCTACACAAAACTGAAAAATTGGTGTCAGTCACCCGAAACAATGTTTGTTTCGGGTGACTGACACCAATTTTTCAGTGATTTGTTTTCTATTGGTTTAGTTAACAATATTTTGGCTACTCCGCTCTCGGAGGAATAAGTAAGATGTTAAAATTTGTTAACATTGGAATTAAGCGTAGATACAAAGATAATTATGTTTAATTTCGAGGGTGGCATAATCATATTGATTATACCCTCTGTATGCCCTCTATAATTAAAGAAAGACTTAAAAAAAGCTCGTTTAAGAGGTACAGTACAGATCCTATAAGCCATTTTCCCCACAAAAAGATATTGCCCGTCTGCGTGTAACTAATTAACGATTTTATAGTCACTACTACAATATCACTGAGTGGTTGGTATGGTAGGTACAACTGCTGTGATCAATTAACTTGGATGATAGAGCGCACGTGCGCCGATGCACGGTGCCACTGCGTCTCGTCGACGTGACATTGTTTGACTATTAGCTACTATACTACGGCCAGTAATAGTTAGTTATTTAGAGAGCTCGTCGCCTTGTGACTGTGATCTCGAGATTTATTCGTCTAAGCGTGAAACTCTAGCTATATTACATCCGTGATGCCGGAACAAAGTCTTGTAGCGAGCTTTACGTTTGTGATTTTTATCGGGTATTAGGCGTACACCGCCGTAGGCGGTCCATATCAATAAGCAACTGCCATCGCATGACACAATGGACAATAATTCAAAAATTATAATACGCGTGACTTTTTTGACGTGACGTCTTATAATTCGATAGAGCCGGCTGCACGCACGAAAAAACATGACGTCATGCGGCGTTACCTCGTCATGCGGCGTTACCTCGTCATGCGGCGTTACCTCGCTCTGAGTTGTCACGTTCAACTATCGTCAGTAAACCGACTTTACAGACAACCAATTTTTTTTTAATCAATATTATTTTCTACTCTAAAATTTGATGTGATATGATATGGAATAAAAGCTCTTTTTATTTTATTTATTTATTTTTATCGAGTACCTATTGAATAAAAGTTATTAGATACTAATTATAATTAAGTACCCACAAAATCTTGGCAGGACACATACATTAGGCTAGGTAGTTATTTGAAATAAACATAAAAATATATTTATTTGCTGCAAAAACAATCATAGGTATTACAGCATATTAGGTTAGGCACTTAATAGATAGGTAGGGTTAACATTATTATTATGATCATATTAAGATAAATTAATGTTGGTCTATAAAACTTATTAAAAAAGTTATTGCTGAGGGCTTAGAGACAATGATTTTACCGATGGATCTCGCACTAGGCCGAGCTTGTATATTCGTATGGTCCAATCAGGGGTTACCCGTTCGGGTTCCGATTTCAACCAATAAATTCATTTAAGTAGCTTCCTACTGCGTAAATTTAAATTAAAAAAATTCGTTTATTCATCAATACCATTTAATAAGATTTAAGATCTTTTGTAACCTAGATAAGGTTACAAATTATCTTAAATCTTATAAGCAGGTACCTACTAACTTAGACTGTCAGACACTTGATGGATACGAAACCAAGAACACTTATAAATAACGTTATACAAAGAAAGTACTTAGGTGACGTGATAATGATGAAAAGGACTCAGCATAGTCAGCATCGCTGATTTTCAGTCCCGCCAGGAAAATGTCCGCTGTCGCCACAAAGTGTAGGTAGTTTAATGGACTAATGGTATAATACAAAATTTGAAGTTGACTAGACCGAACACCGAATTGACATCGGTAAACATTACCATGTTAAAAGCAAGAAAAGCGATGGTACATAATTATGTATCTTAGATAATCTATACTAATGTTATAAAGAAGAATGATTTGATTATTTGTTTCTTTGTTTGTATTGAATAGGCTTCGAAATTACTGGACCGATTTGAAAAATTCTTTCGCCGTTAGGAAGCTTACTTTTCAGGGAGTGACATACCTAGTGATAGCTAATAGACGTGTTACTGAAATAAAACAGGGCAACACATTAACATGGGCTATAACTATAATCCTTTCTACAACTTATTAGAACATTTTATCAATATCAACATAACTTTTCTACAACGGCGTCCATGACAGAGAGTGTTGCACTCTTATCACAAATATTTTACAATCTAACAATAAAATTATTTCCAACTCTAAACCTATTTTTTAGGCAAGCTAACATCAACAATCTATATTTTATCCCGCAATTCCCACGGGAACGGGAACTACGCGGGTGAAACCGCGAGGCGATCGTCTAGTAGTGCTAGGGTTTAGGTAAAATACCTACCCATCGAATTTATCCAATGTCTGAGGTTTTTGTTATTTATTATAGTGCGCAAGCCTCGCACTCTGGCTAATCAATAAGTCCCGTCGAAGTCGAAAATTTTTGCGATATTATTTGATTTCTTAGAAACTAGATACCTAACCAATGTCTATTTATACTAGCCATTGATACAAACATGTGTAATATAGGTCCAAATAACAATTGGTAGGCATCTTAGTGATCTTTAGTGATGGACGACGTCTGGGGACGACGATTAGCAGTCGCGGCCACTGGAATAATGCCAGGTTTCTCGTTAATTTTCAAGGTCTGTCCTTTACGACCGCACCCAAACAAATCTCAATGGATTTTACGACTCAACAAAAAACCGAACATTATTGGTCTCGAGAATTAAGTTTCAGACACAACAATACGACAGTAAAGCTGGATATTTACGAGGGTAGTTATGTCTGTCTGTTCGTCTGTATGGTGAAATTTTGAGTCAGCGCTGGTTACCTATAGGTACTTGGTTGGATTACCGCGTGCTACAATAAGTTTACCTAGACTAAAACTGTATTATTTAATGCTGTGCTGTGCAATCCTACATAGCCAACAGTGAATTACAATTAGGGTTGCCAGATACGGGCTTATCATTTCCTGGACATGTCTGGGGTTACAAACGGGAGTTGCAGTTTTTGAGTCCAAATCCAACTGAATATTTGCTGTTGGGCGGGCAATAGAAAAAATAATAATATTAGTATGATGTGATAATAAATAGACCTGATTATAACTTACTGTCAACGCGCGGCTACCTTCATACCTACTGATTTACGATATCTGAGTTACATTATACATATAGGGACCCCCCTGCAAAAGCCTGCGCTGCGACCAACGTAAAATATAATTTTGACCACTCTCGCTCGAAAACGGTGACTTTGCTGCTCAAAAACAGTGAGCAAAATCGGGTTTTGCTTACATTAGGATACACAGCGGGTTAAGGAATATTAATCAACTTGTTGAAAAAGTAATTTGAAACCGGAACAACGCAACTTTCATAGAAAAAATATTTCGTCTGTTTGTGATTTGAAAGAGGTTTGTAGCATTTTTACCCTCCGAGTTGATTGAGCAAAATGAGTTTCTGGCATTCGACCTCTTTCATAAATTACTAAATATTTTCTCGCTAGTCGTGGTGAAAAGTTGTATGTTTAACACGAGGGCAATTATTTTTCGTTTCCTTTTAAATCCCTCGCTACTCAGCAGTCTACTTTAGAGCCACTCGCTACGCTCGTGACTCTATTCTAGACTGCATTGCTAGCTCGGGATTTAATATCGGCACACTCAACAAAAAATCGTTTTGCCCACTTGTTGAACAAATAAGTATTTCACCTTGACTTAACATTTTCTTAAAAAGCCTTACAATATTTTTTCTTCAACAGGAAACAGCAACCTTCCTACACCACGCACGGTACATGAATGCATTATACACATCCAAATAAAGAAATAGAAAATTGGAAGAAAATAAACATTATGATAAGCCATAGAGCTAGCTAGTCTAGCATAATAAACAGTGCACATGGTTTAATGTCTGTTTGAATATGTCTATTTTAAGACCTAGGTACTCCTAATAATCAAATACATTTGTAGACATTGTTCGTGATTAACATTTATCTTTATCTATGTCCATACCCCGTTTGATCCAGCCATCCTGATGACCACTGTATTATTTGGAGGTTTTTTAAAGCAAACCTTTTTTTATATCCAGAACACAGATAGATAGATAATAATACTTTATTGTACCACACAAAGACAGATAACAATACAGAAATAAATGCCAAGAGTAGACGAAGTACAAAGGCGGCCTTATCGCTATGAGCGATCTCTTCCAGGCAACCTTGGGATAGACTGGACATGTAAGAACAAAATATACGGTGCCACGCAAAAAAAAAAAAAAACAATACTTAACTACTTACACTACATACTTTAATACCTACATAAAACCTACAAACAATATAATACACTTACATACACATAAAAATAAAGTTGTCTAACTTAACAAGGATAGATAATGCTGATGAAGCAGTTTTTTAAAGATAAGGAGTGATTTGGCATGTCTGATGTCCAGGGGAGAGCATTCCATGAACGGGTAGCTTGTACAGTGAAACATTTGTCGTAGAAAGTGGTAGTGTGGGCAGGGACTTTTAAGATGAGTGTTTCAGAGGAACGCAAGGAGAGAGAGTGAGAGTTAGAAAGGAATTCAAAGCGGTCCTTGAGATAGGTAGGAAGAGCTGGGAGGATAGAACAATAAACTAATACTACTAACATAATAACATCAAAATAAAAAACGAAATTCATAAAACTCTAAATGAAACTGCCTCATTTGGATCAATTACCTGTTGACCCACTATGAAGGGTTTCTCCGTCTTGTCAAAAACTAAGTAGGTACCTAAGTATAATTAAACTAAGTTTAAAAGCAGGCCACTTTTCAACTACCTACTCGAATAACTTCACAACTTTTCGAAGTCACCCAAACTTTTCAGACATCCGAAACCCCAAAAGATCGTAAATGTCGATCGCTTTTCTGATCGACATTTAGGTGCCTACGATCTTTTGGAGGAATTCATATTCTACATACCTAACTAGATTACATTTTCCTTTGACGACGAGACGTCGCAAAGGCAAGCCCCCAGTAGGTACCTAGGATTACGAAAACCAACAGGGGATCGCGCGAGCTTTTCATAATTTGTATAGATTTTCATAAAACTTTTAATAAAATTTTGAAAAGCTCATCATATTTGTCCTAGCCTAAAATGGTTGGGTAGAATACCCTTTTTTACATCGATGTATTCTACCCAACCATTTTAGGCTACGACAATTAAGTAGGCTACTTGCGCTTGCCTTTGCGACGACGACGACGACGTCGTCGTCAGCGGAAATTGTATTAAAAAACAAAAGACAATCACGCCAGCTTTTTAAAATTTTCTTTACTCACAGCTCACATGCCCTTTTAGTACTAAACCTACATTTTCGTATAACCTACACAATGTCGTAGATAACATAAACAGACTGGCTTACAAATGTCTTGAAACTTTACAAAGTGGAATAGTTTCAGCACTAAACTAAGTTTTCTTATAAAAACTTTCTTCACTACACCCACCGACTTTACGAGTTATTATAATAGATTTAAGTGAGCCTTCGAAGTATTCGTATTTTGCAGTAACATTTTCAATTATATAGTAGCCAAACTCGGTGAAAAATGTTTGTAAACAAACCAAACCACGACAAAAGCTAAAACTCACTTGCTTGGCGTTGAGTTTCAGAGATAATTGTAAACAATAGGTAGGTATTTATTAAAGGAAGGATCTCAAATCGACAAGTAATGTACTCGTATATCTATCTATCTATACAGGGTGCCACGGAAAGGGTGTACTAAGCCGAAAGGGGATTCTGGCCCCCGAGGGGATCAACTTGTGTTGTGAATAACGATTTTTTTGATTTCGAACATTTTTTTTTAGTTTATTTTTGCTTCCTATTCGTGTTCTTTTGTATGCACTCTTGCATTATTTAACATTACAAAATATTTATACTACACATGCTCGGAAAGTTGCCTATTCCTTTTCCATTTATAGAATAGAAAGTATGTCTTTGCAGGCCTATAGGAAACCGGGAGGAAAAACTCTATGGAATTTCATTTCTCAAGTGTTTTAGCGGGCGGGAGGAAAAAGTGTATGGAAATCTATTTCTAACGTGTTATTTTTTTTTAATTTCCTAAAAGATCAGCCGGTAGCTATGGTTATTTTCGTTTGGTCAAACGACAAAAAGTTTTTACTCCAAGTCCATTAGGCCTCCTCCGATTTCCGAACAATATTTTGAAAAAAGAACTCAAAGGCTGACGCGATCAATGAGGTTTTACCAACATCATTGGGCGCGATTTCAATTAATAATTAATTCTGCTTTTTATTTTCCTCGAAGGTTACACACATTGTACATTCAATTTGGCTGGAATATTATTTAGGAACTTACCTACAATCTCATTTTTTTAACACGCCTCTCTGTAGGTTAGGTAGGTACCTACCTTACTACCTAGTCTTTTTAATTTTCATTAGGTAGGTACCTAGTAGATTTTTTTGACACCAGACAAGAACGTGAACGGGCTGTAACGGTTACCAATTGGATGATGTAACATGCACCCAAGTTTTCATGTCTCCTCAGATCGTCTGGCAGAATTTCTGGTCGACCCAGAAACGTTTGGCGGCTGTCATGGACGGTTCAACGAACGACGAGATTGCACACACACCACACCTGCTATAAATATTTGTCTGCACAGGTACCAGTACAAACTAATTTTATTCATTCACCATTTTGAAACCTTTTGGTAGGATCTGCGACTTCCGCAAAATTTATCGCGAGGTGACCATCAAAAGTTAATCGGACAATATAGGGGGCTTTGGTGGCTTTGCTTAGAATATTGTGAACCTATTCATTTTGCCAGGATTTATAATATTATGAGGGTTACGTATATTTCGCAACAAAAAATCGAAATTTCGCATAAATACCTATAAATTGAAAATGCAAAATTTCGCTTTTATTAGCATAAAAACGAAAAATATCGAAAAGTAAGCAGCAGTAAGCAGAAAAGTTGGTTAAAAGCTAACATCGTGGTTGTCTCTGCATCGGTCATTTATGAACATTGTACCTAGATAGGTACTGAAATAACCTTCAGCATGTAGGTAGGTACACTGTTGACTGGGCTATGAAGAACACTTTGTGTAGGTACCTATCTGCATTCGCGATCCCTAAAGTTTTGATGCAAGTAAAATCTGCATGAGATACCTATATTTCTTGCTGAACTACGTTGACTAGTTGTTGGAAATGAGCATAAGTACCTACCTATCCAGAGTTCATCCAGTAGTACCTATAGGTATCTTTGAAAAGTGGAATACCTATGTACCTACCATTTTGAAGGGTAACAAACAGGCAGAGATGTAGGTTAGGTAAGTAAGTAGGTACTTACCTATAGGTACCTACCTATACATTATTTTATGATCACAGCGATATGTAAACAACTGGCTTTTGGCTGGGTTTTACTGGCTGGCATAGATGTAGGTACTTAGACCTAATAGGTACCTACCTACGATATCTATGCTGGCTGGAGCATAATAAATAAAGCTCTCGACTCTTTGGGTCTATACCTAGTAGGTACCAACCTAGTCCGAATTCATAGAGTGCCCAGTAGTAGGTAGGTACATTACCTACATACCTAGTACCTACTCGTACTAGGTAAGTACTGGCAGATGTCGCAGAACCGGTTTGACATTATAAAATAATTCGAACTTGGCCAGGTATCAACTAGAGTAGGTAGGTAGATGTCTGATTGCCTCTTGCCTCACGTGTCTGTAAAACGATCGCAGACTGCGGGGCGACGAGCACTGGCTCACCAAAACCGCAGGTCTGACTAGGTAGGTAGGTACGATCGATACGTACGAACCAAGTCAAGGCCCGATAATATCGCGTAGGTAGTTTTAATTACTTACTTACCTAGGTATTTTTTATTTTATAAAAAATGAGGAATTTGTCACTTATCAATCTTATCATATTAGTGATCGATCACATCGCCCTGTACCTATGTAAATAAGTAGGTACCAGTGTAGTACTTCTTCATTTTAATCAGTGCTATGCTAGGTACCTACCTAGGTATTCAGATTTCAGAATATCTTGAAATCTGTGGTGCTACCTACTAGTTACCTATACCTAGCTAGGGTTACGTAGGTATATTTCGGAATAAAAAAATCGAAATTTCGGTAAAATATAAATTGAAAATGCAAAATTTCGCTTTTATTTATTATATTGCATAAAAAACTAAAAATATCAAAAAAGTAAGCAGCAGTAAGCAGAAAAGTTGGTTAATTATAAGCTTAACATCGTAGTTGTCTCCAATAGGTATGGCGAATAGTAGGGGTGATAGTGGCGCCACTACATATTTAATTTAATCATTATGTTATACAAAGGAATTATCAAAAAATCGGACCGCTGGTAGACGATACCTATCACAAGCTTTTATTTAATGTATCTGTAATAGTTTTGTTTTGTGTTATTCAATCAAAAACCTTGTTTGGAGAGCTTGGTGGCCACCAATAGGATAGGAACTAAACTCTTGAAACAAGTATCTGCCTAAATAATACAGTACAAAACTATTAAAGATACATTTAAAAAAAGCTTATGATAGATATCGTCTACGCGCGGTCCGATTTTATGATAATTCCTTTGTATAACGTAATTATAAAATTAAATATGTAGTGGCGCCACGCCACTATCCACCCTACTATTCGCCTTATTGTAGATACTGAAATAACCTTCAGCATGTGCACTGTTGACTGATCTATGAACACTTAGTGAAGCGAAAATTACGTATCTCTACCTCTCGTATGGGCAGATTCATGATCATGATTAAACTACCTACTTTCTTACAAAATTGCCTACAAACTGCGCATTATAATACGTCATACGATAGTCGGTATAACGAACGAGCCTCAAGTAGGTAGATGCAGTACTAAATTAATCAAGGGAATCTACGCAGTTACCAGCTTTCTTGACACAGGGCTGAGATAGCACGCGCGTGGCAGCGCAGCTGCTACGTGACGTCTCGGAGGCCCGGGCTTCTGACCTATCGTTTACTTCATTCATAGATTTGAACAATCACAATAACCCTTGGGCAATGTTAATGTTAAAGAATGGAAAACAATGAGATAATAAAATTCTGGAACGAACTAGTTATGTTACAAACACGTAGGTACCTACAAAAGTAGGAGCTTTAAGGGGGTACCTACCCTCAAATTGCTTATTTTCAACTCCGTCGGACCTCCATATCTTCCAAACTACTGAATATTTAACTTTGAAATTTATATATGGTAAAGTTCAGGACTTATTCTATCGATCATATGTTTCGAAAACACGATTCCATAAAATTTTCTCGATAGAAAAAAATCGCAAAGTTACCTCTAATTTTTACTAAAACCCTAATTTCTCAATAAATACAGATGATACGATCTTGAGATTAAGCATAGTAATTGAGCTAAGTATAAAGAACATTTTATATGTTGCCTTTTTTTCAATTAACTATTCTAATGTTTGGGGGGAGCAAATAACTACTAAAAACTTGATTTTTGGGCTTACGCCGCTTTGCTCTGTCCCGCTCCTGTGAACGCGAAATCCTATGCCTATCCTCTTCACACAATAACGAGGTAGGGTACCGCCTTAATTAAAGTGTCTTTATTTAAGTGATTGTTTGTTTGTTTGTATTGAATAGGCTCCGAAACTACTGGGCCGATTTGAAAAATTCTTTCACCGTTATGAAGCTTGCTTTTCAGGGAGTGACATAAGCTATATTTTATCCCGGAATTTCCACGGGAACGGGAACTAAGCAGGTAAAACCGCGAGGCGATCGTCTAGTAAATTTATAATAGGAGTCTGGAGGCCTATAATAGGGATCTGTGACGTCAGCGTGAATAATTCTATGAAAAAACAAAGGACAATCGCCAACCAACTTTTAAAATTTAAGTATTTATTTTGCGGTACTTTTCCAATAATCTGACGTATTCAGTGTGTAGCGAAGTTGAAAAGCTCATCGGGTTGCATAAAAAATAGTACTTATTATAAAATAGGTCGGGTAGTCATAAAACTAAAGCACAGTGTAGATAAATTTATCTATTGTGATTGTGATTATAGATGGATCTACTCAATCATTTCTTTTTCTTGCACCTAATAGATGGCGCTATTTGCAACATGTGTGATGAAACCACAGATTTTAATATAAATAGGCTTCTCTTTCTACGGATAAAACTTTTGAGCTCAATTTCAACTTCTTGTTTTGTGGCGCCGCCGCACCGCTTGCTTTTTGCTACGACTCTGCAACTTGCTTGACCTCCTTTGTAACTTGCTTGACTTCTTCGTATTTCTTTCTGCGTATGACATTGAACACAATAAAAAATTGCTAGTACCCTTCGATCAGGGAAAAGGGGGTGATTTCCCATCATCAGGGGTCTTCAACATTTCGTTTAGTGAAATGCGGATAAGAATCGAACTTAAGTTTTTTTTTCTGGCTTCAACGTCGAGTGAGACTTCACTCGAGTCATGTGTCTTCGCTTTGAAAGACCTGGTCTCGCATAAGCTGTTCGTTAGCCGACTGGCTGCGATGGTCTTCTTGAGTGAGAGCGTCATTGGGGAGTTCCAGCAGTTCCCGGGGAAGTGGTCGTCAGGAGGGTATTGCATCTGGCGGTCTTGAGTGCAGGGGAGCGAGTCCGTTAAGGTGAGCGTGGCGGGAGTTGTCCGCACGATCGTACATTTTGCGCGCCAGGTTTACCACAAACTCCTTCATTGAGGGTCACGTCAGGTCACGTGCGATAACCGTGTTTCGCACGTATTGGCCCGCGCCTGTACAGACTCTAAGAGCTATATTTTGTTGGGCTTTAATTCTCTTCTGGTTGGTTCTCGAGCACAGGGCATACCACGCCGGTGCTGCGTATGTAAGGCGTGAGCGGATGTAGGTTTTGTACACCCCGATCTTCGTACGCAGCGGCAGTTTCGATGTTAGGACAGGTCGAAGCATGGCTCGGGCAGCGCGTGTTTGCCTTAACGCGCGCTCCACCTGTGCGGTCATCGCCAACGACCTGTCTATATCTATGCCTAGGTATCGGACTGAGGTTTGCCAGTCTAAGGCTTGTCCTCGCAGTTCCAGTGGTGGTAGGACAGTGCGCTGTCGTGTGACGAGCAGCGCTGCCGTTTTCCCAGCGTTGACTGCAATTCGCCATCTATCAAGCCAGGCTGGGAGAAGGTTTAGCAGTCGCTGCATCTTGCTAGCGGCTGTGGCTGGGTTTGGTGAGGAAGCAAAGTAGGCGCTATCGTCAGCGTAGAGCGCTAGTGTGACATCATCTTCTCCAGGTGAGAGTTGATCTTCCAGAGTCGGTATATCATTTGTATAGAGTGCGTACAGTACTGGAGATAAGCAACTCCCTTGGGGTACTCCAGCTATGATTTTTCGAGGTTGCGATGTTCTTTCTTCAACTGCTACGTAGAAGCTTCGTCCACGGAGAAAAGATGCAACAACTTGGATGATGGCCGCCGGTGTGGGAGAGGCGATCAGCTTAAGAATTAGACCAGGGTGCCATACTCGGTCGAACGCCTTTTCCACGTCTAGGAAAATCCCAACAGTGGAGCAGTTGCTATTCAATTGGTGGGCTAGATGATGCAGAATCCGTGTGAGTTGGAGAGTTGTAGAGTGCTGGCTACGGAAACCAAACTGCTCTGCTCTGGGTTCTATATGTGGTACTATCCGACGAAGTAGAAGGCGCTCGAAGAGTTTGGCAGTCGTCGCAAGCAGCGTAATTGGTCTGTAGCTGGCAGGGTATCGGCGATCTTTTCCAGGTTTCGGGAGTACGATGACTTTTCCCACCTTCCAGATGTCAGGGAAGTGGCCGGTGCGCAAGATGGCGTTAAAGAGCATGATAAGGGCGGCCACGCCTCTTCGTGGTAGGTGACGAAGAGCGGTGTTTGTAAGGCCATCGTCTCCTGGAGCTTTTCGTTTTGGCAGACGGAGTATCGTTCTTCGTACTTCAGCTGGGGAGATGAACTCTCCTCCGCTGAGTGTCGGTGTCGGCCGCGCGAAGAAGTCACTTAATGTAGTCTCGATGGTGGCATAGTGAGCAAGGAGTTCCTCAGTGGCGTTAACTGGTATGGGGTGTGGTGAAAATTGCGTCTCCAGATGATTTGCCAGAATTTCGGCACGGTCGCCTGGCGCAAATTTTCGTCGACCTTGTTCGTTTAGAAGTGGGTATGTTGGGGTTGGCGCATTGGTCAGCTGTCTATTAAGAGCGTGCAAACTAGTCTCTTCTTCCGCTGCCTCGTCAATCCTCGTGTCCCAAGTTTGTCCTCGCCAGGTATCCACGGCTTCTGCTACTTTTGCTGTCAATTTGTTGAGCTGGGTCTTCAGTCTCGGACATCTGCTCCGGGACCACAGTCGGCATAAAATAGGGGTGATTTCCTTCGTCCGAGCTAGTACCTATCAAATATGACTGACATTACATTGACTTGACGTTGACGCGGACTGCATAGGTACCTTGAAAGTTAAATGAATGAATGCGAAGCTTGCTTTGAATTTACAAATTTACATAATAAAAAAAAATATAAGAGGGGAAAATATGAGGGATATCTAGTAAACATTTGAGGGAAGTAGGACGAGGGATATCAGGGGGAATAAATCATAAAGGGAAAAAATTAATTTAAAGCAATCGAAAAATATGTAGTCAATGGTTCCTTCTTCCAAACCACACTCACACATAGAATGATTCCGAATCCTAAGTTTAACCAAAAAAACTGGAGAAAAGCAGTGACCCAGTCTTAACCTACATAAAGTAGAGGTGGTAAATTTATTTGCCTTTTGGAATTTGGAGAATCAGGGTACTGAGGGTATCTCTGGCTGAATATCAGCATAATGTTTGCCTGAAGGTTTTCAAATGTTCAAGTGAACCTAATTGAATTGCAGATTTTGTATGGCTATTATCAGCTGCCTCATTACCTGGAATCCCCAAATAACCAGGAATCCAGGCACTCTAAATAAATATCCACAGTGAATATTAGCCTTATTTCCTAATTTGTACAGTTCCTACTAATAACCCTTTGTGTTTGTGCAAGCATCCCACTAACTTTGTGTTGTTTTTTTAGGTAGGTACATATCAATGGTACTATTCAAAAAGAGTTTTTTTTAAGGACGGAGCGGGGCGGGGGCGCGGTCGAAAAGACGTACCTATCCGGGAATTTTGTTTTTATTACTAAATTAATGCGATAACGGTGGTGTCTACCTACATCTTACTAAAGAGAAAATTCCGTTGTAATTTAAAACTACAAAAGTTTACGACTCTTTTGACATGGACACTCACGGAAATAGAAGTTAGAGTACTTTAATTCCGTGTGGACACTGGCAGAGTTGTGGCAGCACAGACACAGCGAGCCATGAAATAAGAAGTTGAAGTTAGTTGAAGCTGCTTGCTTTGCTTTGCTTGAAGAAGAAGAAAAAAAAGAAGCGTTGCGGACGGAAGTTTTCTTTTCTTGTTTACAATTTTATTTTCTATTCTTTCCATGAGAAAGTAGCTGGTACCTAAAAATTTCCAGTGCTCACCATTTCACACATTACTAGATACCTACTCTAAGTTTCTTCCGGAATCAAATATTGCAGAATGTCCCTGGACACTGTGCCAAAAGATTTGAGAGGTCTCAGGGCCTGTTTGGTCTGTTCTTTGATCAAGGTTTGTTGTAATATTTTATACACTTCAAGTGAATTAAACACGTACCCAAGCGGTAAAAAAATACTTCAAATCAGTCAAAAGTTTCTTCCAATGAGTTGCGCAGGGCTGGATTTAATAGTGTTGATAGTGCGGAATGGATTACAATAAAGGCGTAACAAATGAATAAACACACTGAAAAAGTAGATAACTTGTCTTATTCATATTTATTTATTGCAATCACTGTGTACATCTTTAGGTCCTAATATCTAAGTAATGTATAAGAGACACAATGGTACCCTGCTACCAACTTACTATGTTTGTATTTTACAAAATTATTGTTGTTTCAGACTTTTGACCAATTCGAGTATGATGGATGTGACAACTGTGATGAATTCCTCCGTATGAAAAATAATAAAGACAATGTTTATGACTGCACCAGCAATAACTTCGATGGGTAAGTACCTATGTAGTATGTAAAAAGTTAACATCTAGGTATCATTGAGATTTCTCTAATCTGGCTTGGAAGAAAATGATCTGTGTAGTATCTAAATGGCATCAAAATAAGGCATTTTACTTTAATATTCACTTTGCTAGGTACTGTAGGTATTCTCAATAACAGCGCGATACATTTTATTGCAATTCATTTTATGATCTTTGTTTCAGAATGATAGCAGTTATGAGTCCCGAAGATAGTTGGGTCTGCAAATGGCAGAGAATAAGTATGTTTCAACCTTCAACAAATCTATCACACTGCTTGTTGATGTGTAAATATTATAACTTCATCCATAAATAAGTTCCTATCTTTTTTTATTTGAATGAATATGTTTGCAATTTAATGAATGTTTTTTTTTTACAGGCAGATTTTGTAAAGGAGTGTATGCAATATCCGTATCAGGAAGGCTTCCTGCTGGAGTAATAAGAGAAATGAAGAGTCGAGGCTTAGTATATCGTCCAAGGGACACAAGCCAAAGATAAGATGTTCTATGTATTCTTTTATTGGAAATAAATATTTAATTTAAGTGTAAATGTAGACATACTTTGATTTCTATAGGTGTTCCAAATAGGACTTTCTGTAAGTAGGTAGTGAAACTTCAGTTTGGGGAATTGAAGAAAAGATGTGAATTTTTTAGAATGTTTATTCAGTATACTACAATAAATAAAACAACATTGTACTCTTAAACCATCACAATATGGGTACCTACAAATAATAAATGCTTAATGTCATTTGAGTACAGCCCATGCGGCCTTGCTATTAGTATGCGATTGGTGAGTTACTGCTGTGGAGATGGAGAGGTTGCTCTTTTTTTCCCATAGTACCACAGAATTCCTAGTCCTTGATCTGGTAATTTATTTGTGCCATAACTAACTGCATTTTCCTGGTAAATTAAATTTACAAGGTGACCACATTGAACCACACAAGAGTCTGTTGTCAACTACTGCTAGTGGGTGGGACTTTGAATTCATGTTCTGTTCCTAAAATATCCTTGTCGATTTCTTTGAATTCAATATTTTGCTGCTTCATAGCATTCTGTGAAAGAAATGAGTTTGTAGATGATGCAATAACTTTCAATCGTTTTATTTGGTAGTGCGGTATCAACATTTTGAGGTACTTAAAGCAAATCAGCTCATACCTTTACGCATTCTTGATAAATTTTGAAAATTCCGGCACAGACTGAATCGTCGTGGTCGCCCTTTAGAAATCTTTCCGAAAACCAGTTGTTGAAGCAATCGTCATATTTTTTCTTTAGCTCAGTACATTCTTCGCCAATGCTATTCATTTTCACTTAGTTTTAGGGATACGAGTATTGATAAAAAGGGCGAAATCTTGAGGATTTCAACGTAATGAAATGCTGCATTTGAGATTACATACAGCACGCACAGCAGTGTTGCCAGTGCCAGATCGAATTTGACAAAATCAGTAGAAAGTCACGTAAAAAATCAGTAGCTTCAAGAAAAAATCAGTAGATTTTGAAAAAACTACAAATTTCTAGCTTTTGACACGAAAAATGCGTGGTAAAATCTGTAAGTTTTTTTGTAAAATCGGTTCATCCGCTAGGGATCTATAATAGTAGGTCATTAGTTCCCAATCGGATGAACCGATTTTGATCCAGTTTTTTTATGTTTATCTTGTGTGTGTGTTTCACTTTTCAATGATGGCATTCATCAAAGCCATGAATATTTTACGTTGCAACCTAAGTTACATGGCTTTCGAATTTCAAAAAATTATGTCAAATCAAAATCATTTATTTGCCGAATACATTATTACAGGTACGTGTCAGATCTTATGACTAGAGTGATGTCAAATGTATTCAACCCGCAAACAGGTGTGCAAATATTAAATAACAATGATGCAAATCGTTAAAATAATCAATTTTAAAAATAATCTAGATCAATGAAATCGAAGATAAATAGTTAAAAAACAATAATTAACAATCATAGTCATAACATAATAAATTATTCTACTCAAAATTAATATATTCATTTACATTATAGAAACATTTGTCAAGCAACCACTTATTTAATTTTTGTTTAAATAAATTACCATTGAGTTCTTTAATAGATTCTGGTAACTTATTAATAAAAATGTGTTCATTTCCAAGGGCACTGATCAGGTTTTTTGGGATAGGTAACTAGGTAGTGTACAATGGCGTTCCGTTGTTCCTTTCAAGAAAAAAAAACTATGTTCATCACTGAAAGAGGGATGCTAGGTGTCTATAAAATAGAATTAAATAGAATAAAAAATAAATAATTTAAATAGAATTGAAATTTAAAAAATTAAATTTCAATTAAAAAAATAGACACCAAGCTGACTCGAGAATCGTATGAAAACTAAGTGAAATTAAATTTTTAAATTCTTTTGTTGTTTCAAGGCCTTATGCCTTGACCATGAGTCGCTCTCAGGAAAAGCTGGTTGATTTCTCGAATTTTACAAAATAAATCAGTGGCTGTTCAAAAATTAAGCAGAACAAGATCTACTGCTAAATCAGTAGATCTGGCAACACTGGAAAAGTTTATCGAACGAACGGACCGCATCAATTCGAAAAAGATAGGAACACTCATGGTAAAATAATACATTTACTATTATAACATGGGAACACAGATGCTTACAGGAAGTGGAAAAAAACAAACGACCAAAACAAACACTTCAATTTCATTCATATTTTGTCAGTATTGTGACGAACCGGATTGGTAAAAATTTCATTGGCTTGTAAAGTGACACTGACAAGTGAGAACTTACATAATAGACACGGAGCCATTGGAGCTCGGGAAAAATCAGGTAGATTTCACGAAATCTTAGAAATAAATCAGTAGATCAGTAGACCGTTCAAAAAGCAGGTAGATCTACTACTAAATCAGTAGATCTGGCAACGCTGACGCACAGTGAAGGAAGTGAACAAATAAAAATAATTTGACTGACAGTGACAATATGAATAAATCAATGACAGCTGAAAGATCTTTTATTTCAACTTCTTTCTTAATGGCGCTGCTTTGCTTTTCGCTACGACTCTGCCGCGGCATGGCAGAGGCATGATTGATGACCAGTGATCGGAATTAGGCGGGCTAAAATAACTAAAGTTCGAAAAATAACAGAGACCAAATGGAGACGCCTTAGGACTAAATATTTTTTCGTCCCAATTTTTCGTCCCATTATTTTTTCGTCCCAGAAGTAACAAACATCCATCCAAACTTGTTTATTGATTAGGTACTTACACTGCAAACCAGTGACAAACAAAAGATAGCAAAATCTAGAAATAGACACAAGCTTCTGCTATTCTGGGAAAAGAAAACAATGAGGTGAATCAGTTTTTTACCTGAGCTAATAACAATTAGAAATATAAGTTATAAAATATTGGGTTGGATGGTTAAAAATGATTTGAATTAGTTCGTTATATTATTAAAACATTAATCTATACTCTATACTAATAATATTATAAAGAGGAAAGATTTGTATTTTTGTATTTTTGAATGTTTGTTACGAATAAACTCAAAAACTACTGGACCGATTTCAAAAATTCTTTCATCATTAGAATGCTACATTATTCTTGAGTAACATTGGCTAAATTTATTTATTGAAAAAATTAGGGATCACTACTAAAACTTCAATAATGTAACCCAAGGTGTAAAAAAATTAGCCATGGGATCGGGACTCAGCTCAGCACACGCTCGAGGAATGCTCGGCGTGGAGCGCTGAAAGGCAGATCCTGGTCAATAGGATCGGGCAAGACCTCTCTCTGCCCAGCGTAGTGGCGGCTATGCTGGTGGATGAGACGGCGTGGATGGAGGTGGTCTCTTTCTGTGAGACCGTCATGATTCAGAAAGAGTCTGCCGAGCGGGATCGCGAAAGAGCCAATCCCGCCCGGAGGAGGCAGCGGCAAGGCGCACGCTACGGCCGCCCTGCGCCGCCTGCGCCTTAAGGGCGTCGCGGCAATTCCCTTTAGGGAACCATCTGGGTCCGCAGTCAGTCGGAGTGAGGGCTCCGACTTTCCAAGGCGAACCCCAGGAGGTCGATGGCACTGTGTGGCGCGTGCCATCTTAATTATCGTGGTACGTTGGGGGCGGTAGTGTGAACGCCCTCGGAGACGAGCGATTTGGCAATGCGAAATGGGCCTGGCGCGGTCCATCGGAGTTCCCAGGCCCATTGATTTAAGCTTAGAGGCCGGCCACCGGGGGGTCTTTTAGTGGGTCGTCGAAGTTTAAAACTTCGACAACCCCACATAACCATACTGTACCCTACATGCAGTATGGTATCTGTTCGCAGATTTTTCGCCTCGAAAACAAAAAAAAAAAAGGTTAGGTTAGGTTAGGTTAGGTTAGGTAAGGTTAGGGTAAGGTAAGGTTACTTGGGCGTGGGCGTGGCCGTGGTCGTGGCCGTGGCCGTGGACGTGGACGTGGACGTAGGCGTGGGCGTGGACGTGGCTATGGCCGTGGGCGTGGCTCTGGACGTGGGCGTGGCTGTGGCCGTGGGCGTGGCCGTGGGCGTGGCCGTGGGCGTGGCCGTGGGCGTGGCCGTGGGCGTGGCCGTGGGCGTGGCCGTGGGCGTGGCCGTGGGCGTGGCCGTGGGCGTGGCCGTGGCCGTGGCCGTGGCCGTGGCCGTGGGCGTGGGCGTGGCCGTGGGCGTGGGCGTGGGCGTGGCCGTGGGCGTGGGCGTGGCCGTGGGCGTGGCCGTGGGCGTGGGCGTGGGCGTGGGCGTGGCCGTGGCCGTGGCCGTGGGCGTTGCCGTGGGCGTGGCCACACCCACAGGTGTGGCCGTGGGCGTGGACGTGGGCGTGGACCTATTGTACTTGCCTATAATCCTCAATGCCTTCACAAACCATTTTTCACCAATAGATTTATTTCAACAAAAGAAGAAATATTTATATCTTTCGACTAACCGGTGTGAAATTTAATCGCCACAAACTTGTAAACCCCTGTATTCAACGATTCTATACAATGCAAGTACTTAAAATTCTACGTAGTCTACTCCCATTTTGACATTCTTTATTGTTGATATTACATTTCTTTAAATTTTGATATATATAAGTTTATTATTTTATTTTATTCCATTTTATTTAAATTTAGTTTTTTTTTCAGTGTCATGGGCAAATCAAGGCTTCGTTTCTCTATACGTGATGGGATTTCACGTATCTATTTTCTATTCATAGGTATATATTTATGCAAACAACTAAGATAATCATATTTATTAACAAAGAAAAGTTTGGAGGTTAGGTTAGGTTAGGTTAGGTTAGGTTAGGTTAGGTTAGGTTAGGTTTTTTTTTTTTTTTTTTTTTTTTTTTTTTTTTTTTTCGCGTTCACCACAGACTTGTGTCCGTGCTCTTGTTTGATCTTTTTTCTATTTTTTTGAGCTTAATTTAGTTACATTTTTATAATCTAGTTACTCAGGGGAAACAATGTTTAAATGACTTAATATCTAGGAGATTAAGATACATAAGATTGTTTACTGCTTAACAGTTATACTTAAACTATGATGCTTTTAAATTTTATACATAACAAAAAGGATAATTTACATTGATTTTAAAACATGGAGCAATTTACACAGGATTTAATGTTTTACTTGAAAGAAGCTGATGCTGCCCCCTGATCTGGCCAGTTAGCCAGTTTTTCAACGACAGCTGCGTTCCTGTTTCGAATGGCCATTTTGAGGTTATAGTTTATGATGGTTTTTGCTGGTACCGCCGTAGCTCTTTTGATGAAGTGACCGATCGCATCGTTGGTGTCATCAGCGTAGTAGGTGCAGCTGTGAGTGTGTCGTGATATCGCTACCACCGCGTGAGGGACACTTTCGTGCAGTTTCATCCCACTTTTTGTTTTCAATATTGCCACTGTCTCGAAGGTCAACCCCTGGGCCTCATGAATGGTTAGTATGCGAGACCCATCCCCATCACCATAACCTTGGTTTTTAAGGGTTTCCTTCTCATCCTGAGTATGGACTAGGAAGAGAGTATTGGTGAGGGAGCTGGGTATATTCGCTCCTGTGTACATCTGAAGCGACAGGGAGTGAACTTCGAGTTTGGAGGAGTGTATACCGGAGTATATCTCTCCTAGGGCATATGCAACATCTAATGGGTTCCTGTGCGTGCACAGTAGCTCCTGGCTGATGTTTGTTACCAGATTGGGCCTGTTGTACCTTATTTCGAAGAGGTTTTCTCTATCAATGTAGGGCAACTGGTTAACATCTCCGATGAGAACAATTTCACCAGCACCAGACAAACGCGAGGCCATGATGATAGCTCCGAAGTGGTTCATGAGAGCTTCGTCAATCGTGAGCCGACTGCATCTGTCTTGCTCTCTGAAGCCATTTACTAAGACCGAGGCCATTGTTCGCACCTTGGTTTTCACCAGATTTCCAACGCGGTGCGATAGCTTTTCCCTCAGGTCATTTGCTGCCTCCGTTGTTGCTGTTATGATGGCGTCCTTGTCCGCATCGAAGTGCTTAACAACCCAAGTTGTTTTCCCGCACCCTGGAACTCCATTGATCCACGTTATTTTAGGTACCACCCAGTTGACCCAGCCCGCTTCGATTTCCTGGTTCCCTGATATGGACTGGGCCATTTCAAGGATTTTTTCATCGAGCATGATTTTGGTGCAACGGGCCGTGACAACCACTGGATCACCCTCTGGAGTAAGAAACTTTGGTGGTCCTTTCAGCCCCATCTCATCCTCTTTTAGCGACACGAAACCACTTGATGCACTGAAGGCTGCCATATAACTTCCTGACATTGTACCCATGATGACCTGGGATTTATCATTGTCGTATATAGCAGCTTCTGCCTCCTCGAGTTTCACCTTTAGTAGGTTAGCGTTTCCTTGCTCGTAGGATTGAAGGATAGATTTGCAGGTTAGGTTAGGTTAGGTTAGGTTAGGTTAGGTTAGGTTAGGTTAGGTTAGGTTAGGTTAGGTTAGGTTAGGTTAGGTTAGGTTAGGTTAGGTTAGGTTAGGTTAGGTTAGGTTAGGTTAGGTTTGGTTAGGTTAGGTTAGGTTAGGTTAGGTTAGGTTAGGTTAGGTTAGGTTAGGTTAGGTAAGGTTAGGGTAAGGTGAGGTTACTTGGGCGTGGGCGTGGGCGTGGCCGTGGCCGTGGACGTGGACGTGAACGTAGGCGTGGGCGTGGACGTGGCTATGGCCGTGGACGTGGCCGTGGGCGTGGGCGTGGGCGTGGGCGTGAACGTGGCTGTGGACGTGGGCGTGACCCTGGACGTAGCCCTGGACGTTGTCGTGGGCGTGGCCGTGGGCGTGGCCGTGGGCGTTGCCGTGGGCGTGGCCGTGGGCGTGGCCGTGGGCGTGGGCGTGGGTGTGGGCGTGGCCGTGGGCCTGGCCGTGGCCGCGGACGTAGGCGTGGACGTAGACGTGGACGTGGCCGTGGACGTAGACGTGGACGTGGGCGTGGACGTGGGCGTGAGTGTGGCCGTGGACGTGGACGTTGAAGTGGGCGTGGCCTTGGGCGTTGCCTTTGGCGTGGACGTGGGCGTGGGCGTGGGCGTGGGCGTGGCCGTGGCCGTGGACGTGGGCGTGGCTGTGGACGTGGGCGTGGCCCTGGACGTTGACGTGGGCGTGGCCGTGGGCGTGGCCGTGGGCGTGGCCGTGGGCGTGGCCGTGGGCGTGGCCGTGAGCGTGGCCGTGGCCGTGGCCGTGAGCGTGGCCTTGGGCGTGGCCGTGGGCGTGGCCGTGGGCGTTGCCGTGGGCGTGGGCGTGGGTGTGGGCGTGGGTGTGGGTGTGGCCGTGGGCGTGGACGTGGGCGTGGACCTATTGTACCTGCTTAAAATCCTCAATGCCTTCCCAAACCATGTTTCACCAATAGATTTATTTCAACAAAAGAAGAAATATTTATATCTTTCGACTAACCGGTGTGAAATTTAATCGCCCCAAACTTGTAAACCCCTGTATTCAACGATTCTATACAATGCAAGTACTTAAAATTCTAGGTAGTCTACTCCCATTTTGACATTCTTTATTGTTGATATTACATTTCTTTCAATTTTGATATATATAAGTTTATTATTTTATTTTATTCCATTTTATTTAAATTTAGTTTTTTTTTCAGTGTCATGGGCAAATCAAGGCTTTGTTTCTCTATACGTGATGGGATTTCACGTATCTATTTTCTATTCATAGGTATATTTATGCAAACAACTAAAATAATCATATTTATTAACAAAGAAAAGTTTGGAGGTTAGGTTAGGTTAGGTATGGTTAGGTTAGGTTAGGTTAGGTTAGGTTAGGTTAGGTTAGGTTAGGTTAGGTTAGGTTAGGTTAGGTAAGGTTAGGGTAAGGTTAGGTTAGGGTAAGGTTAGGTTACTTGGGCATGGGCGTGGGCGTGGGCGTGGCCGTGGCCGTGGACGTGGACGTGGGCGTGGCCGTGGACGTGGGCGTGGACGTGGGCGTGGCTGTGGACGTGGGCGTGGCCCTGGACGTTGTCGTGGGCGTGGCCGCGTGGGCGTGGCCGTAGGTGTGGCCGTGGGCGTGGCCGTGGGCCTGGCCGTGGCCGTGGACGTAGACGTGGACGTGGACGTAGACGTGGACGTGGCCGTGGACGTAGACGTGGACGTGGGCGTGGGTGTGGGCGTGGCCGTGGGCGTGGACCTATTGTACCTGCTTAAAATCCTCAATGCCTTCGCAAACCATTTTTCACCAATAGATTTATTTCAACAAAAGAAGAAATATTTATATCATTCGACTAACCGGTGTGAAATTTAATCGCCCCAAACTTGTAAACGCCTGTATTCAACGATTCTATACAATGCAAGTACTTAAAATTCTAGGTAGTCTACTCCCATTTTGACATTCTTTATTGTTGATATTACATTTCTTTCAATTTTGATATATATAAGTTTATTATTTTATTTTATTCCATTTTATTTAAATTTTTTTTTTTTTCAGTGTCATGGGCAAATCAAGGCTTTGTTTCTCTATACGTGATGGGATTTCACGTATCTATTTTCTATTCATAGGTATATTTATGCAAACAACTAAGATAATCATATTTATTAACAAAGAAAAGTTTGGAGGTTAGGTTAGGTTAGGTTAGGTTAGGTTAGGTTAGGTTAGGTTAGGTTAGGTTAAGTTAGGTTAGGTTATGTTAGGTTAGGTTAGGTTAGGTTAGGTTAGGTTAGGTTAGGTTAGGTTAGGTTAGGTTAGGTTAGGTTAGGTTAGGTTAGGTTAGGTTAGGTTAGGTTAGGTTAGGTTAGGTAAGGTTAGGGTAAGGTTAGGTTAGGTTAGGTTAGGTTACTTGGGCGTGGCCGTGGGCGTGGCCGTGGGCGTGGCCGTGGGCGTGGTCGTGGGCGTGGCCGTGGGCGTGGCCGTGGGCGTGGCCGTGGGCGTGGCCGTGGGCGTGGCCGTGGGCGTGGCCGTGGGCGTGGCCGTGGGTGTGGCCGTGGGCGTGGCCGTGGGCGTGGCCGTGGGCGTGGCCGTGGGCGTGGCCGTGGGCATGGCCGTTGACGTGGGCGTGGCCGTGGGCGTGGTCGTGGGCGTGGCCGTGGGCGTGGCCAAGGCGTGGCCGTGGGCGTGGCCGTGGGCGTGGCCGTGGGCGTGGGCGTGGCCGTGGGCGTGGCCGTGGGCGTTGCCGTGGGCGTGGGCGTGGGTGTGGGCGTGGGTGTGGGTGTGGCCGTGGGCGTGGACGTGGGCGTGGACGTGGGCGTGGACGTGGGCGTGGACCTATTGTACCTGCTTAAAATCCTCAATGCCTTCCCAAACCATGTTTCACCAATAGATTTATATCAACAAAAGAAGAAATATTTATATCTTTCGACTAACCGGTGTGAAATTTAATCGCCCCAAACTTGTAAACCCCTGTATTCAACGATTCTATACAATGCAAGTACTTAAAATTCTAGGTAGTCTACTCCCATTTTGACATTCTTTATTGTTGATATTACATTTCTTTCAATTTTGATATATATAAGTTTATTATTTTATTATATTCCATTTTATTTAAATTTAGTTTTTTTTTCAGTGTCATGGGCAAATCAAGGCTTTGTTTCTCTATACGTGATGGGATTTCACGTATCTATTTTCTATTCATAGGTATATTTATGCAAACAACTAAAATAATCATATTTATTAACAAAGAAAAGTTTGGAGGTTAGGTTAGGTTAGGTTAGGTTAGGTTAGGTTAGGTTAGGTTAGGTTAGGTTAGGTTAGGTTAGGTTAGGTTAGGTTAGGTTAGGTTAGGTTAGGTTAGGTTAGGTTAGGTTAGGTTAGGTTAGGTTAGGTTAGGTTAGGTTAGGTTAGGTTAGGTTAGGTTAGGTTAGGTTAGGTTAGGTTAGGTTAGGTTAGGTTAGGTTAGGTTAGGTTAGGTAAGGTTTGGGTAAGGTAAGGTTACTTGGGCGTGGGCGTGGCCGTGGCCGTGGCCGTGGCCGTGGCCGTGGACGTGGACGTGGACGTAGGCGTGGGCGTGGACGTGGCTATGGCCGTGGGCGTGGCTGTGGACGTGTGCGTGGCTGTGGCCGTGGGCGTGGCCGTGGGCGTGGCCGTGGGCGTGGTCGTGGGCGTGGGCGTGGCCGTGGGCGTGGCCGTGGGCGTGGGCGTGGCCGTGGGCGTGGCCGTGGGCGTGGGCGTGGCCGTGGGCGTGGCCGTGGGCGTGGCCGTGGGCGTGGCCGTGGGCGTGGCCGTGGGCGTGGCCGTGGGCGTGGGCGTGGGCGTGGGCGTGGGCGTGGGCGTGGGCGTGGCCGTGGGCGTGGGCGTGGGCGTGGGCGTGGCCGTGGGCGTGGGCGTGGGCGTGGCCGTGGCCGTGGGCGTGGCCGTGGGCGTGGCCGTGGGCGTGGGTGCGGGTGTGGACCTATTGTACCTGCTTATAATCCTCAATGCCTTCACAAACCATTTTTCACCAATAGATTTATTTCAACAAAAGAAGAAATATTTATATCTTTCGACTAACCGGTGTGAAATTTAATCGCCACAAACTTGTAAACCCCTGTATTAAACGATTCTATACAATGCAAGTACTTAAAATTCTAGGTAGTCTACTCCCATTTTGACATTCTTTATTGTTGATATTACATTTCTTTAAATTTTGATATATATAAATTTATTATTTTATTTTATTCCATTTTATTTAAATTTAGTTATTTTTTCAGTGTCATGGGCAAATCAAGGCTTCGTTTCTCTATACGTGATGGGATTTCACGTATCAATTTTCTATTCATAGGTATATATTTATGCAAACAACTAAGATAATCATATTTATTAACAAAGAAAAGTTTGGAGGTTAGGTTAGGTTAGGTTAGGTTAGGTTAGGTTTGGTTAGGTTAGGTTAGGTTAGGTTAGGTTAGGTTAGATTAGGTTAGGTTAGGTTAGGTTAGGTTAGGTTAGGTTTGGTTAGGTTAGGTTAGGTTAGGTTAGGTTAGGTTAGGTTAGGTTAGGTTAGGTTAGGTTAGGTTAGGTTAGGTTAGGTTAGGTTAGGTTAGGTTAGGTAAGGTTAGGGTAAGGTTAGGTTACTTGGGCGTGGGCGTGGGCGTGGGCGTGAACGTGGGCGTGGCTGTGGATGTGGGCGTGGCCTTGGGCGTTGCCTTTGGCGTGGACGTGGCCGTGGGCGTGGCTGTGGCCGTGGGCGTGGCCGTGGGCGTGGCCGTGGGCGTGGTCGTGGGCGTGGTCGTGGGCGTGGCCGTGGCCGTGGGCGTGGCCGTGGGCGTGGCCGTGGGCGTGGCCGAGGCCGTGGCCGTGGCCGTGGCCGTGGCCGTGGCCGTGGGCGTGGCCGTGGGCGTGGCCGTGGGCGTGGCCGTGGGCGTGGGCGTGGCCGTGGGCGTGGCCTTGGGCGTGGCCGTGGGCGTGGGCGTGGCCGCGGGCGTGGGCGTGGGCGTGGGCGTGGGCGTGGCCGTGGGCGTGGGCGTGGCCGTGGGCGTGGGCGTGGGCGTGGGCGTGGCCGTGGGCGTGGCCGTGGGCGTGGGCGTGGCCGTGGGCGTGGGCGTGGCCGTGGCCGTGGCCGTGGGCGTGGGCGTGGCCGTGGGCGTGGCCGTGGGCGTTGCCGTGGGCGTGGGTGTGGGTGTGGCCGTGGGCGTGGACGTGGGCGTGGACCTATTGTACCTGCTTAAAATCCTCAATGCCTTCGCAAACCATTTTTCACCAATAGATTTATTTCAACAAAAGAAGAAATATTTATATCTTTCGACTAACCGGTGTGAAATTTAATCGCCCCAAACTTGTAAACCCCTGTATTCAACGATTCTATACAATGCAAGTACTTAAAATTCTAGGTAGTCTACTCCCATTTTGACATTCTTTATTGTTGATATTACATTTCTTTCAATTTTGATATATATAAGTTTATTATTTTATTTTATTCCATTTTATTTAAATTTAGTTTTTTTTTCAGTGTCATGGGCAAATCAAGGCTTTGTTTCTCTATACGTGATGGGATTTCACGTATCTATTTTCTATTCATAGGTATATTTATGCAAACAACTAAGATAATCATATTTATTAACAAAGAAAAGTTTGGAGGTTAGGTTAGGTTAGGTTAGGTTAGGTAAGGTTAGGGTAAGGTTAGGTTAGGGTAAGGTTAGGTTACTTGGTCGTGGGCGTGGGCGTGGGCGTGGCCGTGGCCGTGGACGTGGACGTGGGCGTGGCCGTGGACGTGGGCGTGGACGTGGGCGTGGCTGTGGACGTGGGCGTGGCCCTGGACGTGGGCGTGGCCGCGTGGGCGTGGCCGTGGGCGTGGCCGTAGGTGTGGCCGTAGGCGTGGCCGTGGGCCTGGCCGTGGCCGTGGACGTAGACGTGGACGTGGACGTAGACGTGGACGTGGCCGTGGACGTAGACGTGGACGTAGACGTGGACGTGGGCGTGGCCGTGGGCGTGGCCGTGGGCGTGGCCGTGGGCGTGGCCGTGGGCATGGCCGTTGACGTGGGCGTGGCCGTGGGCGTGGTCGTGGGCGTGGCCGTGGGCGTGGCCAAGGCGTGGCCGTGGGCGTGGCCGTGGGCGTGGCCGTGGGCGTGGCCGTGGCCGTGGGCGTGGCCGTGGGCGTGGGCGTGGCCGTGGGCGTGGGCGTGGCCGTGGGCGTGGGCGTGGCCGTGGCCGTGGCCGTGGCCGTGGGCGTGGCCGTGGGCGTGGGCGTGGCCGTGGGCGTGGCCGTGGGCGTTGCCGTGGGCGTGGGTGTGGGTGTGGCCGTGGGCGTGGACGTGGGCGTGGACCTATTGTACCTGCTTAAAATCCTCAATGCCTTCGCAAACCATTTTTCACCAATAGATTTATTTCAACAAAAGAAGAAATATTTATATCTTTCGACTAACCGGTGTGAAATTTAATCGCCCCAAACTTGTAAACCCCAGTATTCAACGATTCTATACAATGCAAGTACTTAAAATTCTAGGTAGTCTACTCCCATTTTGACATTCTTTATTGTTGATATTACATTTCTTTCAATTTTGATATATATAAGTTTATTATTTTATTTTATTCCATTTTATTTAAATTTAGTTTTTTTTTCAGTGTCATGGGCAAATCAAGGCTTTGTTTCTCTATACGTGATGGGATTTCACGTATCTATTTTCTATTCATAGGTATATTTATGCAAACAACTAAGATAATCATATTTATTAACAAAGAAAAGTTTGGAGGTTAGGTTAGGTTAGGTTAGGTTAGGTTAGGTTAGGTAAGGTTAGGGTAAGGTTAGGTTAGGGTAAGGTTAGGTTACTTGGTCGTGGGCGTGGGCGTGGGCGTGGCCGTGGCCGTGGACGTGGACGTGGGCGTGGCCGTGGACGTGGGCGTGGACGTGGGCGTGGCTGTGGACGTGGGCGTGGCCCTGGACGTGGGCGTGGCCGCGTGGGCGTGGCCGTGGGCGTGGCCGTAGGTGTGGCCGTGGGCGTGGCCGTGGGCCTGGCCGTGGCCGTGGACGTAGACGTGGACGTGGACGTAGACGTGGACGTGGCCGTGGACGTAGACGTGGACGTAGACGTGGACGTGGGCGTGGCCGTGGGCGTGGCCGTGGGCGTGGCCGTGGGCGTGGCCGTGGGCATGGTCGTTGACGTGGGCGTGGCCGTGGGCGTGGTCGTGGGCGTGGCCGTGGGCGTGGCCAAGGCGTGGCCGTGGGCGTGGCCGTGGGCGTGGCCGTGGGCGTGGGCGTGGCCGTGGGCATGGCCGTGGGCGTGGCCGTGGGCGTGGCCGTGGGCGTGGCCGTGGGCGTGGCCGTGGGCGTGGGCGTGGCCGTGGGCGTGGGCGTGGGCGTGGCCGTGGGCGTGGCCGTGGGCGTGGCCGTGGGCGTGGGTGCGGGTGTGGACCTATTGTACCTGCTTATAATCCTCAATGCCTTCACAAACCATTTTTCACCAATAGATTTATTTCAACAAAAGAAGAAATATTTATATCTTTCGACTAACCGGTGTGAAATTTAATCGCCACAAACTTGTCAACCCCTGTATTCAACGATTCTATACAATGCAAGTACTTAAAATTCTAGGTAGTCTACTCCCATTTTGACATTCTTTATTGTTGATATTACATTTCTTTAAATTTTGATATATATAAGTTTATTATTTTATTTTATTCCATTTTATTTAAATTTAGTTATTTTTTCAGTGTCATGGGCATATCAAGGCTTCGTTTCTCTATACGTGATGGGATTTCACGTATCAATTTTCTATTCATAGGTATATATTTATGCAAACAACTAAGATAATCATATTTATTAACAAAGAAAAGTTTGGAGGTTAGGTTAGGTTAGGTTAGGTTAGGTTAGGTTAGGTTAGGTTAGGGTAGGTTAGGTTAGGTTAGGTTTTTTTTTTTTTTTTTTTTTTCTCCTTTCCTCTGACAAGTAAGTGTCAGAGTCTTTTTTCCCTCTTCTTTCACTCTTTATGCCTCTTTTATTCATCATCGCCTAATTTGGTTGGAGTCGGGGTATGGATCTTTTACTTTTATTCGTTGCCAAAAGCTTATACTAGTCATTACAAAATTTTCTTACATCTAGTACATCTTTGTCTTATTACTATTCTTTCATTTAATACATATTTTTATTTACTTATTTTCTATGCTGTTTTATGTATATGTAACAATATATATATACAACATATTTATTTATCTTACTTATTTCTATCTATTACTTTATTTGCTACTTTTACACAATACGTGATGAATTTTTCCCTAGTTGTCTTATTAATTATGAGTTCATTTAAGTTTTTAGCATTTACGATTGTGCCTAATTCTTGCTCGACATTGAATCTCTCTATCCCAAAGACTGGGCATTCAACCAAAACATGCAAGACCGTTTCTTGTTTGCCCGGCTCACAGATGCACGATGGGTCTTCTTTACACTTAAACCGGGCCAAGTATTCTGAAAACCCACCGTGCCCTGTTAATATTTGTGTTAATACGCCTGTTGGTTTAACTATTTTGATAATTTTGAACGCCTCTATAGCATCAGGAAGGAACATTCTAGTAGTGGCTGCTGTTTCTCCAGTTTTGTATCTGTTGTTCCAGTCGCTTAAGGTTTTTTGCCGGATTTGCGTCCTTATGTGTGAGACTGGGCATAAATCATACTCAGCTTTTGTTTTTAATTTAAGCGCTGCGTCCTTTGCGAGTTCATCCGCTCGCTCGTTACCAGCTAATCCTGCATGACTCATGCAGGATTAGCTGGTAACGAGCGAGCGGATGAACTCGCATGCAGCATGAGCCTTAATCCAGTATAAAGCAACAGTTTTATATTGTTTACTGGCTTTTTGCAGGTTGCCTCGTATTTCAACGGCGAGCGGGTGAACGGAACCGTGATTAATTATGCTCTCAAGCGACGACCTCGAGTCACTGTAGATTCCGAAGCTAGATTCAGGGCTCTTTAAAATCTCCTTCGTGGCCTTGCATAATGGCCAGTAATTCAGCTTGGTAGACGGTGCAGTAGGACGACAGCTTCAACTTATGAGCTTTGGTCTCAGCTGACATATTCCATACGGATAATGCCGCACCGACCTTGCCCTCGATCTTGCTGCCGTCCGTGAACATTCGGACTGCGTGACCGCTGTGAATGTCCACCTGCTCTTGGTCTTCCAGACATACAAATTCCAGGCGTATATGTTCGGCCGGGTGGGGAGTTTCATCGAACGCCGTCATCTTCTCGACTTCCGTATTTCCTAGCGCTGGCTGGGGGACTCCTCTCTTGGCTTCATACAGGGCGGCTGCCTCTTGTATTCTTAGGTCTAGTGGCAGAATGCCAGCCAGCACTAGAGCCGAGTTTAGGGACACAGTCCGGTAAGCTTTACACAGTTTCTGGGCGAAACCTCGTTGGACAGCATTCAGGTGTTTTTGCATGCTCAGTTTTTGTGTCGCAGGTGCCCAGACACTGGCCGCATACATGATAATGGGTTCCACTGCGGCATTGTATATACAGCGTATAACCTCCGGGTTGAGACCCCAGCTGACCCTGGCGGCTCTTGATAGCTGTTTGTAAACGTTCAATGCCTTCTTACAGACATTTGCTGCGTGGCTATTGAACGTCAGCTTATGGTCTATTGTTAGCCCCAGGATCTTAAGGTCATCTGATATTTCAATGTCAATCCCGCCCATGCTCAGACGTGGTGTGTCATATTTAAGTTTTTTGGTTATTACCATTGCCTTGGTTTTATGTGGCGCAAATTTTAATTTGTTCATGACACCCCACTCCTGAACACGTGCGAGAGTGACATTTGCCTGTCCTTCGATTTCCAACGCCGTTTCTCCCACAAAGACCAGGACGACGTCGTCGGCGAAAGCCTGACAGTAGTCTCCTCGATTCGTCAGTTCCTTGAGCAGTGGGTCGAGGATAAGGTTCCAAAGAATAGGTCCTCCAATTGACCCCTGGACGCAGCCCTTATTTGTGAGCCTACTGACCTCCTGTCCCGCATATCTGACATTCACTTTTCTGTTGCTTAGATAACTATCCATGAGCCTTCTTATGTTGAGAGGGCACTTCTCTTCTGCCAAACGAATTCTGATAACCGGCCACCATGCACTGTCAAAGGCACCCTCTATGTCCAGTGATACTAACGTTATGAGTTTTTTCTGTTTCAGCTGATTGCGTATATGTTGCATAAGGACATAGAGGGCGTCTTCCGTGCTTTTCTGTGGCATGAATCCGTATTGACGGGCGCTCAATTTTGGAAGGACGTGCCATTTTATTCGGTCTACCATCATTTTTTCCAAAACTTTTCCCATCACTGGCAGCAACCCTATCGGCCTATAAGATTTCGCTTCCGTGTAGCTTTCCTTTCCGTGGGCGTGGCCGTGGGCGTGGCCGTGGGCGTGGCCGTGGGCGTGGCCGTGGGCGTTGCCGTGGGCGTGGGCGTGGGTGTGGGCGTGGGTGTGGGTGTGGCCGTGGGCGTGGACGTGGGCGTGGACCTATTGTACCTGCTTAAAATCCTCAATGCCTTCCCAAACCATGTTTCACCAATAGATTTATTTCAACAAAAGAAGAAATATTTATATCTTTCGACTAACCGGTGTGAAATTTAATCGCCCCAAACTTGTAAACCCCTGTATTCAACGATTCTATACAATGCAAGTACTTAAAATTCTAGGTAGTCTACTCCCATTTTGACATTCTTTATTGTTGATATTACATTTCTTTCAATTTTGATATATATAAGTTTATTATTTTAATATATTCCATTTTATTTAAATTTAGTTTTTTTTTCAGTGTCATGGGCAAATCAAGGCTTTGTTTCTCTATACGTGATGGGATTTCACGTATCTATTTTCTATTCATAGGTATATTTATGCAAACAACTAAAATAATCATATTTATTAACAAAGAAAAGTTTGGAGGTTAGGTTAGGTTAGGTTAGGTTAGGTTAGGTTAGGTTAGGTTAGGGTAGGTTAGGTTCTCGGGAGGTGGCGCGAGCGTCTCGAGAAGCCGAGGAACTCGCGCCAACGCGTCGTCGGCGCGATTCTGCCAAGCTTCGAAGCCTGGCTGGGGAGGGAGAGAGGGAACGTCACCTTCCGTCTTGCTCAGGTGCTCACCGGGCATGGCTGCTTTGGCGAGTTCCTGAGTAGGATCGGACGCGAACCGACACCGCAATGTCACCACTGTGAGGGGGATCGGGATTCAGCTCAGCACACGCTCGAGGAATGCTCGGCGTGGAGCGCTGAAAGGCAGATCCTGGTCAATAGGATCGGGCAAGACCTCTCTCTGCCGAGCGTAGTGGCGGCTATGCTGGTGGATGAGACGGCGTGGATGGAGGTGGTCTCTTTCTGTGAGACCGTCATGGTCCAGAAAGAGGCTGCCGAGCGGGATCGCGAAAGAGCCAATCCCGCCCGGAGGAGGCGGCGGCAAGGCGCACGCTACGGCCGCTCTGCGCCGCCTGCGCCCTAAGGGCGTCGCGGCATTTCCCTTTATGGAACCATCTGGGTCCGCAGTCAGTCGGAGTGGGGGCTCCGACTTTCCAAGGCGAACCCCGGGAGGTCGATGGCACTGTGTGGCGCGTGCCATCTTAATTTTCGTGGTACGTTGGGGGCGGTAGTGTGAATGCCCTCGGAGACGAGCGATTTGGCAATGCGAAATGGGCCTGGCGCGGTCCATCGGAGTTCCCAGGCCCATTGATTTAAGCTTAGAGGCCGGCCACCGGGGGGTCTTTTAGTGGGTCGTCGAAGTTTTATTTTTTTCTCTTCGACAACCCCACATAACCATACTGTACCCTACATGCAGTATGGTATCTGTTCGCAGATTTTTCCCCTCGAAAACAAAAAAAAAAAAAAAAAAGGGTAGGTTAGGTTAGGTTAGGTTTTTTTTTTTTTTTTTTTTTTCTCCTTTCCTCTGACAAGTAAGTGTCAGAGTCTTTTTTCCCTCTTCTTTCACTCTTTATGCCTCTTTTATTCATCATCGCCTAATTTGGTTGGAGTCGGGGTATGGATCTTTTACTTTTATTCGTTGCCAAAAGCTTATACTAGTCATTACAAAATTTTCTTACATCTAGTACATCTTTGTCTTATTACTATTCTTTCATTTAATACATATTTTTATTTACTTATTTTCTATGCTGTTTTATGTATATGTAACAATATATATATACAACATATTTATTTATCTTACTTATTTCTATCTATTACTTTATTTGCTACTTTTACACAATACGTGATGAATTTTTCCCTAGTTGTCTTATTAATTATGAGTTCATTTAAGTTTTTAGCATTTACGATTGTGCCTAATTCTTGCTCGACATTGAATCTCTCTATCCCAAAGACTGGGCATTCAACCAAAACATGCAAGACCGTTTCTTGTTTGCCCGGCTCACAGATGCACGATGGGTCTTCTTTACACTTAAACCGGGCCAAGTATTCTGAAAACCCACCGTGCCCTGTTAATATTTGTGTTAATACGCCTGTTGGTTTAACTATTTTGATAATTTTGAACGCCTCTATAGCATCAGGAAGGAACATTCTAGTAGTGGCTGCTGTTTCTCCAGTTTTGTATCTGTTGTTCCAGTCGCTTAAGGTTTTTTGCCGGATTTGCGTCCTTATGTGTGAGACTGGGCATAAATCATACTCAGCTTTTGTTTTTAATTTAAGCGCTGCGTCCTTTGCGAGTTCATCCGCTCGCTCGTTACCAGCTAATCCTGCATGACTCATGCAGGATTAGCTGGTAACGAGCGAGCGGATGAACTCGCATGCAGCATGAGCCTTAATCCAGTATAAAGCAACAGTTTTATATTGTTTACTGGCTTTTTGCAGGTTGCCTCGTATTTCAACGGCGAGCGGGTGAACGGAACCGTGATTAATTATGCTCTCAAGCGACGACCTCGAGTCACTGTAGATTCCGAAGCTAGATTCAGGGCTCTTTAAAATCTCCTTCGTGGCCTTGCATAATGGCCAGTAATTCAGCTTGGTAGACGGTGCAGTAGGACGACAGCTTCAACTTATGAGCTTTGGTCTCAGCTGACATATTCCATACGGATAATGCCGCACCGACCTTGCCCTCGATCTTGCTGCCGTCCGTGAACATTCGGACTGCGTGACCGCTGTGAATGTCCACCTGCTCTTGGTCTTCCAGACATACAAATTCCAGGCGTATATGTTCGGCCGGGTGGGGAGTTTCATCGAACGCCGTCATCTTCTCGACTTCCGTATTTCCTAGCGCTGGCTGGGGGACTCCTCTCTTGGCTTCATACAGGGCGGCTGCCTCTTGTATTCTTAGGTCTAGTGGCAGAATGCCAGCCAGCACTAGAGCCGAGTTTAGGGACACAGTCCGGTAAGCTTTACACAGTTTCTGGGCGAAACCTCGTTGGACAGCATTCAGGTGTTTTTGCATGCTCAGTTTTTGTGTCGCAGGTGCCCAGACACTGGCCGCATACATGATAATGGGTTCCACTGCGGCATTGTATATACAGCGTATAACCTCCGGGTTGAGACCCCAGCTGACCCTGGCGGCTCTTGATAGCTGTTTGTAAACGTTCAATGCCTTCTTACAGACATTTGCTGCGTGGCTATTGAACGTCAGCTTATGGTCTATTGTTAGCCCCAGGATCTTAAGGTCATCTGATATTTCAATGTCAATCCCGCCCATGCTCAGACGTGGTGTGTCATATTTAAGTTTTTTGGTTATTACCATTGCCTTGGTTTTATGTGGCGCAAATTTTAATTTGTTCATGACACCCCACTCCTGAACACGTGCGAGAGTGACATTTGCCTGTCCTTCGATTTCCAACGCCGTTTCTCCCACAAAGACCAGGACGACGTCGTCGGCGAAAGCCTGACAGTAGTCTCCTCGATTCGTCAGTTCCTTGAGCAGTGGGTCGAGGATAAGGTTCCAAAGAATAGGTCCTCCAATTGACCCCTGGACGCAGCCCTTATTTGTGAGCCTACTGACCTCCTGTCCCGCATATCTGACATTCACTTTTCTGTTGCTTAGATAACTATCCATGAGCCTTCTTATGTTGAGAGGGCACTTCTCTTCTGCCAAACGAATTCTGATAACCGGCCACCATGCACTGTCAAAGGCACCCTCTATGTCCAGTGATACTAACGTTATGAGTTTTTTCTGTTTCAGCTGATTGCGTATATGTTGCATAAGGACATAGAGGGCGTCTTCCGTGCTTTTCTGTGGCATGAATCCGTATTGACGGGCGCTCAATTTTGGAAGGACGTGCCATTTTATTCGGTCTACCATCATTTTTTCCAAAACTTTTCCCATCACTGGCAGCAACCCTATCGGCCTATAAGATTTCGCTTCCGTGTAGCTTTCCTTTCCGTGGGCGTGGCCGTGGGCGTGGCCGTGGGCGTGGCCGTGGGCGTGGCCGTGGGCGTTGCCGTGGGCGTGGGCGTGGGTGTGGGCGTGGGTGTGGGTGTGGCCGTGGGCGTGGACGTGGGCGTGGACCTATTGTACCTGCTTAAAATCCTCAATGCCTTCCCAAACCATGTTTCACCAATAGATTTATTTCAACAAAAGAAGAAATATTTATATCTTTCGACTAACCGGTGTGAAATTTAATCGCCCCAAACTTGTAAACCCCTGTATTCAACGATTCTATACAATGCAAGTACTTAAAATTCTAGGTAGTCTACTCCCATTTTGACATTCTTTATTGTTGATATTACATTTCTTTCAATTTTGATATATATAAGTTTATTATTTTAATATATTCCATTTTATTTAAATTTAGTTTTTTTTTCAGTGTCATGGGCAAATCAAGGCTTTGTTTCTCTATACGTGATGGGATTTCACGTATCTATTTTCTATTCATAGGTATATTTATGCAAACAACTAAAATAATCATATTTATTAACAAAGAAAAGTTTGGAGGTTAGGTTAGGTTAGGTTAGGTTAGGTTAGGTTAGGTTAGGTTAGGTTAGGTTAGGTTAGGTTAGGTTAGGTTAGGTTAGGTTAGGTTAGGTTAGGTTTTTTTTTTTTTTTTTTTTTTTTTTTTTTTTTTTGCTCCAACCTACCTAATTTTCCCCGAATATGGGTTCAGGATTGGATTACAGGGTGTTCTTTATTTCTTATTCAATTATTGTACAACGTTCTTTTACTTTATTTCAGTCTTATTCTAAACATTTTACTTGGTCTTACATAGTTCTTATTTTATCTATATTTCTTACGCGTTTATACAATATTTAGTTTTAACAATCTATTTCATCTGTCTTACAATTTGTAAATTACTTTTCTTACTGTTCTATTTAACTTTAATAACTATTGGCCTTACTTTGCTATGATTAATATAATTCAATATATAACCTAACAAATACTTATTTAACTAGTTTTATTCCTATTGTTTACAATTTCACATATTTGAGTGCAGTAATCCACAAAATCTGCAGCGCTAGCTTTACTAGTAAGCAGCTCCTGCAAGTTCTCTTTTACAATTCTTATACCTATTTTTTGCTCAAAACTAAATCTAAGAGCTGCTTGAGCTGGGCATTGTGTCAAAATGTGTGGCACGTCCTCGTCAGCGTCTGGCTCACAGATGCATGATGGGTTGTCCTTGCATTTGAACCGGTTCAAATACTGGGAGAACCCACCATGCCCCGTGAGTATCTGAGTGAGTACACCCACCGGTCTAGCTTTTCGCACGAATCGGTATGCGCACCTAACGTCCGGGAGGAAAAGTTTTGTAATGGACGCGGTGTCCCCGGCTTTGTATCGAGCGTCCCATTCTGTCAAGAATGTTTCTCTTATTATCCGCTTGATATATGATACAGGACATCGGTCGTACACTGGCTTCCTGTTGGATGCAAGGGCGGCCTCTTTGGCCAACTCATCGGCGCGTTCGTTGCCCGGGAGCCCTGCATGGGCTTTGACCCAGTACAGGGAGACATCCTTGCCTTGAGTCAAAGCCAACCGCAGATTGCTCCTGGTCTCCACTGCGAGAGGATGGAGTATGCCATGGTTAGCGACCGTCTCCAATGCGGCCATCGAATCGCTATACAGACCAAAGCTTCGCTCCGTCCTCTTGAGGATCACCTCCGTGGCCTTGCATATGGCCAGCAGTTCCGCCTGGAAGACTGTGCAGTACGCGGACAGGCTAAGCTTAAGGTTCTTGATCTCGGCCTCACCGTCCCACAAGGACAGTGCTGCTCCGACCTTTCCCTCAATCTTGCTGCCGTCGGTGAATATTCGCACCTGCTGCACATTGTACCTGTCAACAAGGTTTTGGTCCTCCAGGCGGACACACTCAATGGTCACATGTTCAGCCGGATGAGGAGATTCTGCAAACCTTACCGGACACTCGGGCTCTCTGTCCTTAAGATATGGCAGGGATGACCCTCTCTTCACCTCGTACAGTGCGGCTGCTTCCTGTATCCTGAGGTCGAGAGGCAGTATCCCCGCCAGCACTAATGCCGAGTTTAGGGAAACTGTTCGGTAAGATTTGCAGAGCTTTTGGGCGAAACCTCTCTGGACCGTGTCGAGCAACTTTCGTACCCCAAGTTTTTTGGCAGCAGGCGCCCATGCTGGCGCGGCATACATGATGGTTGGCTCTACTGTAGCCGTGTAAATCATGCGTATGACCTCGGGGTGTAAACCCCAATCAACTCTTGCGGCCTTTGAGAGTTGCTTGTAAATTTCAAGCGCCTTCTTACATTGTAGTGCGACGTGCGTGTTAAATGTCAATTTGTCGTCTATAGTCAGTCCTAGGATCTTGACCTCCCGTGACATGCCAACGCTCACTCCTCCCATGGTCAGCAGCGGGGTGTCGTACTTAAGCTTGTTGGTTAGTACCATTGCGCAAGTTTTGTGCGGCGCAAATTTCAGCTTGTTCCGAACACCCCACTGCTGCACATAGGCAAGCGCCGCGTTGGCCTGCCTCGAGACGTCAAGCCCAGTGTCTCCGTCAAAAGTCAACACCACGTCGTCAGCAAAGGCCTGCACACACACCCCCCTATCCCCCAACTCGCGCAGCAGAGGATCCAGAAGAAGGTTCCATAGGATGGGACCACCGATTGACCCTTGCACGCAACCCTTGTTGGTGCTCCTCGTGCATTCTTCCCCGGCGAATCTTACACTGACTTTTCTGCAGTGGAGATAGCTATCCAGTAGCCTCCTGATGTTGACCGGACACTTTTCCTCAGCCAGACGGATTCGGATGATCGGCCACCACGCGCTATCGAAGGCGCCCTCTATATCCAATGACACTAGGGTTACCAGCTTCTTCAGCCTGATCCTGTCCTTGATATGGTGTATTAGCGTATAGAGGGCGTCCTCGGTGCTCTTCTGGGGCATGAATCCAAACTGGCGAGTACTGATCCTCGGTACTAGGTGCCATTTGATCCGTGCTACTGTCATCTTCTCCAGGACCTTCCCCAAAACCGGCAGTAGGCCAATGGGCCTATAAGCTTTGGGGTTCGTGTAGTCATCCTTGCCCGGTTTTCTCAGGACTACCACGGTTGCCTGCTTCCAGATGTCCGGGAAGTGACCCATTTCCAGGTACTTGTTGAAGAGGGCAAGGGACGCGTCCAGGTCCTGGTAGATAGCTCTACTGCAGATATCCGCTGTGAAGCCGTCCGCTCCAGGGGCCTTCTTTGGGTTAAAACTTCCCACCGCGGTCTTCAGCTCCAGCAGTGTAAACGGTGGGTCATGGCTTTCATCATGCTTCCACTCGTTAACCCGCTTTGCTGCTTCTCTATCGCAGCGATGTTCCTCATCGTCAGTTTCCTCCAGGTCTTGTGGGTAGAACGTCTCCGCTAGTAAGTTCGCCGACTCTCTTGGGTTTAAGTATGCACCATCTTTGGTTAAGGTCAAGTCTTCTTGTCTCCTGGTGGTCCTACGGATGATGCGGTAAATACCGTCCCATACTCCTTCCTTGTCCTGTCTTCTACAGAACTCCTTCCAACTGTCTATTTGGGCTTTCTTGGCTTGGCACTCATATTCCTTTTTCTTTTCCAGGTACTCAGCTACCACTATTTCTCTGCGGTGAGGTGCCGCATTCCTGATCTTACGCCTGAAGGTAGTGGTAACTTTTTTCAGCCTTGCGAGCTCATCATTCCACCATGGGACCTTGAGTACTTCGGTACTCTTCTTTATAGGCATGCTGGCGTTGCATGCCTCAGTAATGGCTTCTGTGAATCGTACAGTTAGATTTTCCAAATCTGTTTTACTGTCGATTAATTGGATGCTTTCTAATTTGAGGTTACGGTCTAATTTGGTTTGTGCTAATTTACTGTCAAAAGGTCCCAATTAGCTTTTCTTGTGTTGTAGAGCCTGGTTGTCCTCTGTACTTTGAGGCCTCTACTTCGGCGGAGATTTATTTCGAACAAGATAGCGTTGTGGTCCGAGCTCGTCATCTCCTGGTCTACCCTCCAGTTGTCTACCAATTCCAGTAGGTCTTCCGTGCAGGCTGTGATATCTACGAAACTAGTGTACGCCACGCTACCCCTCACGGTGTCGAAAGTGGGCGTATCACCTGTATTGAGTACCTGTAATCCAGACTCTTCCAGGGTCCCGGACATCTCTACTCCCCTGTGGTCTTCTATGGTGCTGCCCCACCAGGTGCTCTTGGCGTTACAATCGCCTCCTATTAGCAGTCTTCTTGGGCCCAGCTCCTCTTTGATCTTCTTTACCTGATCCAGGTATGGCTCTATGGGCTGATCTGGTTCGAAGTAGAAGGATACCGCCACGATTTCCCAGGTGCTGGTTCGGATCTTCAACACAACCACATTGTTAGTCGTGAGTTTCGGGCACTGGATGACGTCAAGCTTGTGGTCGAAGACCACTATTGCCGCCTTCACAGTCCCATCTCCTACTTGAGTACACTGGAAGACTCTCGCCCCACGGTAGTCCTTCATCCTCTTCACCCCGCCCACATATGGCTCCTGGACCAGTGCAAATGCCAGATTTCGCCTGCTGGCTTCTATAAAGAGTTCCGTGGTTGCCAGCTCTTTTCTCTGGAGGTTCGCTTGGGCCACTGCATATCCTCTGGTGGGGTCACCTGCCCCGGAGCGACTCGGAACCACCTTAGCAATACGCTACTTTAGCCCTCGCCAGTGCCTCCCATCTCCTACGCACTGGGCACTCTAGGCTAAAGGCGTTATGCTCCGCATTGTCCGCTTTGGCGGCCACGCAATTGCAGCAGGACGGTGCTGCTTCGGCTAGGTAATCCGCGCATTGGCTCTTTAAATGCGGGCCGCCACAATGGCTGCATTTCGGTAAGGTGTCCACACAGAATCGCCGACCGTGTCCGTAAGCCAGGCACATAGAGCACTGCACTAGAGGAGACTGGTCTTCGACCTTAACCCTTTGCAGGTCTATGTGGACCGCTCCCTTGGCCATCATACGGCTATAGATTTGTGGGGACACCCTTAACGCGATGTGGTTCGTGAGTGGGTTTCTAGCTCGTCGTTTAAAACGAACTTCCACTCTATCGTCCTTCTTGTCAAGGCCATGAAAAACCCCTCCATTTTGGTTTCTCAAGGCTGCTAAGATATCTTCATCGCTATTCAGCTTCAGCACGTCCTTGAGGACCAGCATGGGGTCCTGGTTCTTCATCTCCTCGACAACAAGCCGACCGTCTGCACTTTTAAGTCGCTCCTTTATTCTTTCCCTTTCTTCTTCCGTCTTGCATCCTATAATAACCTTCTTGTCCTTAACCTTCCGGATCCTCTCAACAGTGACCCATCCATCCTTCGCGTTTACGGCCTTCCTGATCTCATTCACAACTTCATCTCCGGTATGCTCTTCGTCTTTTGATGTGACGAGTATGGAGTGAAGCGCACTACGCTCAGTTGCCTGCCTGTTTGGCTGCGTGGCTGTCACGCTTGCATAAGTGCCCTGTGTCAGTGAAGTTGCGTGGTGCAACGCGATAGCTTCTTTGAGCTTCTCCATTTCCTGGTGGGTCCTGTCTATCTTTTCACCCTGTTCCCTCATCATACGTATGAGTTCCTGATTTTCATTTCCCTTCCCTTGTTCCATCCCCATTTCCTTTTCATTGTTACATCTAGCTTCCCCACTAATATTCAGCTTTTCTTTTACAGATGCAGCCGCCTCGTCTTTTATCAGCTGGTACATTTTCTCCACCGCCAGAACAATGCCTGTCTTGATGTCTGACCTCAGATTGCGAGACTCAGCTAGGTGCGCCTTTGCCTTCTGAAGCCAGACCCGGCACTCTTGTACTCTGTTTGTGGGCTTAGGTACATCTGTCAACAGCTTCGGCGACCCACTCGCTGCCTCCACGGATGCCCTTCGCGTCCCTGGCTTCCCTGCCGGGGGCGCCACCTTCACGTTCGGCCTCAAGGGGGCCGCCGTAGCCGTCGCCGATTTTTTCGGGGACCGTGACGATGCATTTGAGGTGCCTGGCCTGGCTTGATCTACCGTGCCACTTTCCCACTCTCCTATACTCCGCCGCACATTAGGTGCTTGCACCTGGCTCTTTGGAGAGGGTCCTGCCGCCTCTCTGTCGATAGGAGAGACTGAGGCGCTCATCTCGGTTTTCTTCTTGATAGGTGTGTGTGAGAGAAACATGGTCAGGGTACGGTAAGTTAGTCTGTCAAAGTCAGTAAACAATCAGTCTTATAATCCTAAAGTGCACCGGTCAAAAAACTCAGTACACGCACAGTCAACACAAAAATGTAAAATATAAAAAAGTAAAACAAGAGTTTAAGTTAAAATAGTCTAAAATGAATAAAATAAAATATTACCAAAATAATAATAATTATGTCGCGTATCCCAGGTAAGCTAAGGTTAAGGTAAGGTAGATTCTTAAAGTTGTATGTCCAATACAACTTATGTCTGTGTGTAGTATAATTTTGTGTATTTACCAATTTTTTGTTTGTTTCAGATTTCCAAGTTCCAGTACATCCAGTCAGCGAGATCCTACCAATGTCCTGTATCAGCCGCGGGGGGGGATTAGAAGGGAAAAGGTAAGTACAAGTAAAAACAGTGACTTTAACAGTGATTTTAAGACCAGAAGCCTGTTTGGGTGGATGTTCACTAATTGTACTAATTTTATGTTTCAGGTATTCCGGCCAGGGCAGCAGAAACTACCAAGGTTATGTGCGGTGATAAAACAGGTAAGTTATAAGTCGGAATTTTTAAAATTTTAAATTAAGAAAATTATCTATAAAATAAATTTGGGGGGGGGGGGGGGGGGGGGAGAATGGGGGGGGGGGGTAAGATGGCCCGGGCTATAGTTCCTGATATAGTACTACGTACTATATACAGATTCGGTGTCAAATTTTGCGTCAGACGCACCGTTTAAGAAATATCTCGATTACCAACTTTATTTGCGGCTGCTCAAATGGCAGTATTGCACAAAAAACGATATTTCTGAAAAATGGTGCGTCCCAAAAATCCAAAGATATAAGGTAGGTATATCACTTAGATACTACCAGTCACTGACGATCGTACCCACTCAAAATTCCTTAAAAATTCTTGACCAGATTGGTCTAAAGTCAGTGTCCAAGTTTCAACAACTGCAAAATTTTCCAAAAATTTTGGATATTCACAAATTAATCAACGCCACGATTCTGTTATAAATTTTGAACATATAATAGTACCTACAATTTTTAAATTTCAAGAATAAACTGAGAAAACATTAAAATTAAAAATAAATTTTGGGGGGGAGAAAAATTTGAAAATGGGGGAAGAGGTAACACTGAATTTAGAAGTTGGTTACATATATATTATATATATAATATATGCAAACTGGTCATTAAAAGTTCCTAACTCCAGCCGTTTCCAAGATACAAGCGTTTTAATCTATTTGCGGTTGGTAATTTGCTACAAAATTATCGCGCTCGGAAACCGCTCATCCTAAAAATCTAATTTCTTCACGGAAATATTTGACAACATAGGGAAATCACATATACAAAAAATTAACCTATGTTGTCGCTGAAGAATAAAAATAAAATCACTTACAATAAAAAACAGAACTGCACTAAACTTTTCGAGTCTCTATCTCCGTCAATAATTGTTCAAATTCAGATCTGAAGGTGCCTCCCGACTGCTCTCCACGGTGTCTTTCTAGCCTCGTTTCAAAAGATGGTCCAGCGGCACGCGATCAATGACCACGCCGCCACGTGGTTTTTGTTTTTTTGGCTATATCTCTGTGCTCCTACACGAGAAAAATCTGAATGTCGGCAGGATTGTAGAGCACCAAGATGCCCTCCGTTCCACAGTTGAAAAAGTGTGGGTCGCCGCTGGAAATCTCGAGATAATTCACTTTTAAGTTTGCAAATTTCACGAAAAACCACTTTTTTGCCGATATCTTTGTGGCCACAACACTTGAAGCAACGCGGTTTTCACTGGCATGAGCGCCTTCACTTTCCGCTTCTTTTGAAGTATCACACGTCAATATCAAAGCACTTTTAGCTATTTTTGCGAATTTTTTGGCGCGGAGGGGCGTTTTTTCGTGGCGCTCTCGAGTGCGGTTCGGTTAGGTTAGGTTAGGTTAGGTTAGGTTAGGTTAGGTTAGGTTAGGTTAGGTTAGGTTAGGTTAGGTTAGGTTAGGTTAGGTTAGGTTAGGTTAGGTTAGGTTAGGTTAGGTTAGGTTAGGTTAGGTTAGGTTAGGTTAGGTTAGGTTAGGTTAGGTTAGGTTAGGTTAGGTTAGGTTAGGTTAGGTAAGGTTAGGTTAGGTTAGGTTAGGTTAGGTTAGGTTAGGTTAGGTTAGGTTAGGTTAGGTTAGGTTAGGTTAGGTTAGGTTAGGTTAGGTTAGGTTAGGTTAGGTTAGGTTAGGTTAGGTTAGGTTAGGTTAGGTTAGGTTAGGTTAGGTTAGGTTAGGTTAGGTTAGGTTAGGTTAGGTTAGGTTAGGTTAGGTTAGGTTAGGTTAGGTTAGGTAAGGTTTGGGTAAGGTAAGGTTACTTGGGCGTGGGCGTGGCCGTGGACGTGGACGTGGACGTAGGCGTGGGCGTGGACGTGGCTATGGCCGTGGGCGTGGCTGTGGACGTGGGCGTGGCTGTGGCCGTGGGCGTGGCCGTGGGCGTGGCCGTGGGCGTGGCCGTGGGCGTGGTCGTGGGCGTGGGCGTGGCCGTGGGCGTGGCCGTGGGCGTGGGCGTGGCCGTGGGCGTGGCTGTGGACGTGGGCGTGGCCTTGGGCGTTGCCTTTGGCGTGGACGTGGCCGTGGGCGTGGCTGTGGCCGTGGGCGTGGCCGTGGGCGTGGGCGTGGGCGTGGTCGTGGGCGTGGCCGTGGGCGTGGCCGTGGGCGTGGCCGTGGGCGTGGCCGTGGGCGTGGCCGTGGCCGTGGCCGTGGGCGTGGCCGTGGGCGTGGCCGTGGACGTGGGCTTTGCCGTGGGCGTGGCCGTGGGCATGGCCGTTGACGTGGGCGTGGCCGTGGGCGTGGTCGTGGGCGTGGCCGTGGGCGTGGCCAAGGCGTGGCCGTGGGCGTGGCCGTGGGCGTGGCCGTGGGCGTGGCCGTGGGCGTGGCCGTGGGCGTGGCCGTGGGCGTGGCCGTGGGCGTGGCCGTGGGCGTGGCCGTGGCCGTGGGCGTGGCCGTGGGCGTGGCCGTGGCCGTGGGCGTGGCCGTGAGCGTGGCCTTGGGCGTGGCCGTGGGCGTGGGCGTGGCCGTGGGCGTGGCCGTGGGCGTTGCCGTGGGCGTGGGCGTGGGTGTGGGCGTGGGTGTGGGTGTGGCCGATGGCGTGGACGTGGGCGTGGACCTATTGTACCTGCTTAAAATCCTCAATGCCTTCCCAAACCATGTTTCACCAATAGATTTATTTCAACAAAAGAAGAAATATTTATATCTTTCGACTAACCGGTGTGAAATTTAATCGCCCCAAACTTGTAAACCCCTGTATTCAACGATTCTATACAATGCAAGTACTTAAAATTCTAGGTAGTCTACTCCCATTTTGACATTCTTTATTGTTGATATTACATTTCTTTCAATTTTGATATATATAAGTTTATTATTTTATTTTATTCCATTTTATTTAAATTTAGTTATTTTTTCAGTGTCATGGGCAAATCAAGGCTTTGTTTCTCTATACGTGATGGGATTTCACGTATCTATTTTCTATTCATAGGTATATTTATGCAAACAACTAAAATAATCATATTTATTAACAAAGAAAAGTTTGGAGGTTAGGTTAGGTTAGGTTAGGTTAGGTTAGGTTAGGTTAGGTTAGGTTAGGTTAGGTTAGGTTAGGTTAGGTTAGGTTAGGTTAGGTTAGGTTAGGTTAGGTTAGGTTAGGTTAGGTTAGGTTAGGTTAGGTTAGGTTAGGTTAGGTTAGGTTAGGTTAGGTTAGGTTAGGTTAGGTAAGGTTAGGGTAAGGTTAGGTTACTTGGGCGTGGGCGTGGGCGTGAACGTGGGCGTGGCTGTGGACGTGGGCGTGGCCTTGGGCGTTGCCTTTGGCGTGGACGTGGCCGTGGGCGTGGCTGTGGCCGTGGGCGTGGCCGTGGGCGTGGTCGTGGGCGTGGTCGTGGGCGTGGCCGTGGCCGTGGGCGTGGCCGTGGGCGTGGCCGTGGGCGTGGCCGTGGGCGTGGCCGTGGCCGTGGCCGTGGCCGTGGCCGTGGGCGTGGCCGTGGGCGTGGCCGTGGGCGTGGCCGTGGGCGTGGGCGTGGGCGTGGCCGTGGGCGTGGCCGTGGCCGTGGCCGTGGGCGTGGGCGTGGCCGTGGGCGTGGCCTTGGGCGTGGTCGTGGGCGTGGGCGTGGCCGTGGGCGTGGGCGTGGGCGTGGGCTTGGGCGTGGCCGTGGGCGTGGGCGTGGCCGTGGCCGTGGGCGTGGCCGTGGGCGTGGCCGTGGCCGTGGGCGTGGGCGTGGGCGTGGCCGTGGCCGTGGGCGTGGCCGTGGGCGTGGGCGTGGCCGTGGGCGTGGCCGTGGGCGTTGCCGTGGGCGTGGGTGTGGGTGTGGCCGTGGGCGTGGACGTGGGCGTGGACCTATTGTACCTGCTTAAAATCCTCAATGCCTTCGCAAACCATTTTTCACCAATAGATTTATTTCAACAAAAGAAGAAATATTTATATCTTTCGACTAACCGGTGTGAAATTTAATCGCCCCAAACTTGTAAACCCCTGTATTCAACGATTCTATACAATGCAAGTACTTTAAATTCTAGGTAGTCTACTCCCATTTTGACATTCTTTATTGTTGATATTACATTTCTTTCAATTTTGATATATATAAGTTTATTATTTTATTTTATTCCATTTTATTTAAATTTAGTTTTTTTTTCAGTGTCATGGGCAAATCAAGGCTTTGTTTCTCTATACGTGATGGGATTTCACGTATCTATTTTCTATTCATAGGTATATTTATGCAAACAACTAAGATAATCATATTTATTAACAAAGAAAAGTTTGTAAGGTAAGGTTTGGGTAAGGTAAGGTTACTTGGGCGTGGGCGTGGCCGTGGCCGTGGCCGTGGCCGTGGACGTGGACGTGGACGTAGGCGTGGGCGTGGACGTGGCTATGGCCGTGGGCGTGGCTGTGGCCGTGGGCGTGGCTGTGGCCGTGGGCGTGGCCGTGGGCGTGGGCGTGGCCGTGGGCGTGGGCGTGGCCGTGGGCGTGGGCGTGGCCGTGGGCGTGGGCGTGGCCGTGGGCGTGGGCGTGGCCGTGGGCGTGGCCGTGGGCGTGGCCGTGGGCGTGGCCGTGGGCGTGGCCGTGGGCGTGGCCGTGGGCGTGGGCGTGGCCGTGGGCGTGGCCGTGGGCGTGGCCGTGGGCGTGGCCGTGGGCATGGGCGTGGCCGTGGGCGTGGCCGTGGGCGTGGCCGTGGGCGTGGCCGTGGGCGTGGGTGTGGGTGTGGACCTATTGTACCTGCTTATAATCCTCAATGCCTTCACAAACCATTTTTCACCAATAGATTTATTTCAACAAAAGAAGAAATATTTATATCTTTCGACTAACCGGTGTGAAATTTAATCGCCACAAACTTGTAAACCCCTGTATTCAACGATTCTATACAATGCAAGTACTTAAAATTCTAGGTAGTCTACTCCCATTTTGATATTCTTTATTGTTGATATTACATTTCTTTAAATTTTGATATATATAAGTTTATTATTTTATTTTATTCCATTTTATTTAAATTTAGTTATTTTTTCAGTGTCATGGGCAAATCAAGGCTTCGTTTCTCTCTACGTGATGGGATTTCACGTATCTATTTTCTATTCATAGGAATATATTTATGCAAACAACTAAGATAATCATATTTATTAACAAAGAAAAGTTTGGTTAGGTTAGGTTAGGTTAGGTTAGGTTAGGTTAGGTTAGGTTAGGTTTGGTTAGGTTAGGTTAGGTTAGGTTAGGTTAGGTTAGGTTAGGTTAGGTTAGGTTAGGTTAGGTTAGGTTAGGTTAGGTTAGGTTAGGTTAGGTTAGGTTAGGTTAGGTTAGGTTAGGTTAGGTTAGGTTAGGTTAGGTTAGGTTAGGTTAGGTTAGGTTAGGTTAGGTTAGGTTAGGTTAGGTTAGGTTAGGTTAGGTTAGGTTAGGTTAGGTTAGGTTAGGTTAGGTTAGGTTAGGTTAGGTTAGGTTAGGTTAGGTTAGGTTAGGTTAGGTTAGGTTAGGTTAGGTTAGGTTAGGTAAGGTTTGGGTAAGGTAAGGTTACTTGGGCGTGGGCGTGGCCGTGGCCGTGGCCGTGGCCGTGGCCGTGGACGTGGACGTGGACGTAGGCGTGGGCGTGGACGTGGCTATGGCCGTGGGCGTGGCTGTGGACGTGGGCGTGGCTGTGGCCGTGGGCGTGGCCGTGGGCGTGGCCGTGGGCGTGGCCGTGGGCGTGGCCGTGGGCGTGGTCGTGGGCGTGGGCGTGGCCGTGGGCGTGGCCGTGGGCGTGGCCGTGGGCGTGGCCGTGGGCGTGGGCGTGGCCGTGGGCGTGGCCGTGGGCGTGGCCGTGGGCGTGGCCGTGGCCGTGGCCGTGGGCGTGGCCGTGGCCGTGGCCGTGGGCGTGGCCGTGGGCGTGGCCCTGGGCGTGGCCGTGGGCGTGGCCGTGGGCGTGGCCGTGGGCGTGGCCGTGGGCGTGGCCGTGGGCGTGGGTGTGGGTGTGGACCTATTGTACCTGCTTATAATCCTCAATGCCTTCACAAACCATTTTTCACCAATAGATTTATTTCAACAAAAGAAGAAATATTTATATCTTTCGACTAACCGGTGTGAAATTTAATCGCCACAAACTTGTAAACCCCTGTATTCAACGATTCTATACAATGCAAGTACTTAAAATTCTAGGTAGTCTACTCCCATTTTGATATTCTTTATTGTTGATGTTCGGTCTTTGCTCAAATAAACATAGGGTAGTTTAATTTAGTAAGGCCATCAGCCGATTTCATCCTACCCTCTGTTGGGAAATCGGCGAGAGAACTGGATGTGACGTACCATGTCCTACACAAACGAACGAGTGAAAAATGGCTGCTTCGCTTCCCTCTGTTCAATCTCAACCGTCGCACAAGTTGGACATATTTACGTGAAATTTTGGAAATATCGATTACTTCTCACTGTTATTTGTGTTGCCGTGCAACTTACAATAAGCCGTGTAAAACTGCTTAAAAAACATTACACTCGCGAGTGAATATCTGGTGCTGTGTTCTGGAAGCTGGATCCTTGCATGGTTTGGAGAATTCAGGTCAGTGGTCAAGCTACTTTATCTACCCTGTGTAATGAGCAAAGATCTATTTCCTTAGGTATTTTCGTTAGGTACATACAGCATTATAATTATTTCACCCCAAAATCTTCGGTCCTTCGATTCATATTTTTTTACTACCAGTTACCTATTGTTCAGATTCCACATTTTGGTCCTTCGAGCCGGATAAGAATAATTTAAATTGATTTTCGTAAAATCAACCATTTTAGTTCGATATTCTTACGTAATTTTGTCCCACTACGCATAATTACCACGTTGGTAATCTTCTTTGTGAGACGCCATTTTGAACAGCGACAAAGACGTTACGTACCGTGTGCGCAACGATTTGTTCAATTCACAAGCCGTGCTTGTTTTATTTTAGTTAAATTTCAATCTATTTACCTAGGCACTTCCCCTTATTACTTTACGCTTCGATAAAATGTCTACCGACACAGAAAAGGCTCCCTCAAAGAAAGACCTAGAAGCGGTTAGAAATTTAAACAAGTCGATAGCTAAAAAACAACGTTTGTTTTCGCAAATGCAGCAGGTTTATGATTTGTCGAAAAAACTTGATACTCAACCAAGCATTAAAGATATGTTTCTTTTGCGTGCCTCAGAGGTACAATCATTGCGGGAATCTTTTGAGGCCATTTGCTTAGATGTTTATGAACTGCAATTAATATTAAACCCTGAAACGCAATTCTCTGAGAACGACCAAAAAAGCTTTGATGACTTATTTTTTCATGTAAAATTGTGTGCCGGCCAATACAATATGGCTGACGTGTCGCCAAGTGCAACGAATAAAAATCTTAACGTTGAAATTCGTCCACGTTTGCCCAAACTCGAGTTATTCACGTTCGATGGCGATATTGAGAGTTTCACTACATTTTATGAAACATTTTGTTCTTTGGTGCACAATCAGACTGGAATTTCAAACATAGACAAATTTCATTACCTGTTGTCATGCACAAAAGGTTCCGCGCTTAGCATCGTAAAAAGTGTACCTATAACTGCCAGTAACTACGAGGTAGTCTGGCAATCCTTGTTAGACAAATATCAGGATAATAGAATGCTCGTGGGTAAATACCTAGATAAGATGCTCAACTTTCCCGCGCTAAAATCAGAGTCTCCTACAAACTTAAATAACTTTATCGAAAATTGTGATCACTCGTACCGAGCTATTAACGCTCTTAATATTGAGCACTTATCTAGTTATGTACTGTGCCACATAGCTTTGAGAGGATTAGATCCAAGTACAAGAAAATCATTTGAACAAAGTCTTGATCAAACGACTATACCTACCTATGAACAGCTGATGTCCCATGTACGCAACCAAATAAAAATCTTAGAGCATTCTCAGGCTTATTCAAGTCCCACTATCTCGCAAAATAAAAAGTCTACGCCAAACAATCAAAACCGGAAACCAAGTGATAACAACAGTAGGAAGGTATTTGCTTCACAAACACAATCGAAGGATAATAAATTCACTTGTTGTCATTGTGACAAAAATCATATGATTTTTCGCTGTGTGCAATTCCGTGAATTGTCTCCTGCGCAAAGAATCAGCCGTGCTGATGAATTGAAGCTTTGTCACAACTGCCTCAAGCAAAATCATTCGACTTCTGACTGCCGAAGTGAATACAAATGTTTTACATGTAATCAACGTCATCACGCATTACTGCACATTGACTCGGAAATCAAACCTGCTACCTCGCGAGCCGTGCCCGCCAACTGTAGCAGTGTTGAACCGATAAATGCTTGCACAGCGCATGACACTAGTTGTCACTCATCCAACGTAAGCAAACTTCATACGGTGTTATTAGGTACGGCCATAGTTAATGTGAGTGACTCACTCGGGAACACCCATGCCTGCCGCGTTCTTATCGACTCAGGCGCTCAGTCAAACTTCATATCCTTGAATTGTTTAGAGCGGCTAGGGTTGTCACGTCAAAGATGTCCGTTCAATATTGTAGGTCTGGGTGGAAACGCAGTAAAGAACTTTGGCATGACGTCTTGCACAATCACACCGCGTTATTGCGATAAGCCTACTTTAAAAATCGATGCGATTATTTTACAAAAAATTACTTCGGACTTGCCTACGGTAGAAATTTCTGAAGAAATATCCCAACAATATAAAAATCTATTGTTAGCGGATCCCTACTTCCATAAAAGGTCACCTGTGGACATCATACTCGCAGGTGATGTATTTCCTCATATTTATGATGGAAATAAAATAACAATAAGTTCCACATTGCCCACTGCGCTAAGTAGCATCTTTGGGTACGTATTGTGTGGCAAAATTGAAGTACCGTGTACTTCTGATGATGTCGCTAATATTGCAACGTCTTGCAATTTAGTGTCGTACACTAATGACGGCGACACCATCAACAATCAATTAAAATCGTTTTGGGAAATAGAGGAGGCGCCGTGCGACATCCCTATGAACCCACTCGATAAACTCGCTGACGAGATTTATTCTCAGCTTCACTACAGGGACGAAACCGGTAGGTACGTTTCACCTATCCTACTGGACCCTAATCAAAATCCTCTTGGCGAATCTTATAACCACGCCGTGCGTCGGTTACAGCACTTAGAGCGACGATTTGCTCGTTCACCTGAGTTGCGTGAGCCCTACATAGAATTTATGCGCGAATACGAGCAAATGGGGCACATGCAACAATACACCGGTACTGAGCCAAGTAGGTACGTCATACCACACCACTGTGTGGTAAAGAGCTCCAGTACAACCACTCCCGTGCGAGTAGTATTTGATGGCTCAGCAGCAACATCTAACGGCGTATCATTAAATGATAACCTACTTACAGGCAAAAAACTGCACCATGACATATTAAAAATAATCTTTAATTTCCGCTTGTATCCCGTTTGCTTTACTGCCGACATAGCCAAATTCTACAGAATGGTTCATATCAACCCTGCTGAACGTTGTTATCAACATATTCTGTGGCGGGAAAAGCCAACTGATAAAATAAAGACTTTTGAGCTTGTGACGAATACCTACGGCCTGCGCTCGTCTGGGTATGTAGCTGTACGTTCCCTACAGCAACTAGCTACTGATGAAGGTGCACGCTATCCTCGCGCGGCTGATATACTTATGAATGGTTTTTTTGTAGACGACCTGCTATGGTCGACGCAAGACCTTAACGAAGCCTGTACGTTACAGGACGAGCTCGTAGCTCTGTTGAAGCTTGGTGGTTTTGACCTTCGTAAATGGGCAAGCAATGACCCCGAGTTGCTTGCAAGGATCGACGCAGATCAAGCAGTCGCTATAAACTTTAGTGACGACACCGTGTGTTCGTCACTGAAGGTATTAGGTCTAAAATGGCTACCTATCGATGATTGTTTTTCGTTCGATTACAATATGACGGATAATACCTATACTAAGCGGTCCGTACTCAAGTTGCTTGCTAGCATTTTTGATCCGGTGGGATTTTTATCCCCATGTACATTTTTAGCAAAATGCATAATGCAAGACTTGTGGAAGTTAAGCCTTGGTTGGGATGATCCGCTTCCTTCCGATTTACGCGATAAGTGGTCTGCATTTATCACTTCATTGTCTTGCCTCTCATCACTAAAGATTGAGCGACACATGCTTATACCTAAATTTTGTGATGTGCATTTAGTTGCATTTTGTGACGCATCGACCCGTGGTTATGCTTCAGTAATTTATTTACGCAGTGTTAATCAAAACAATGAGGTGAAGACCCGTTTGCTTATCAGTAAAAGCAAGGTCGCTCCCATTAAGCCACTTTCGATCCCAAGGGGCGAATTGATGTCTGCGGTGTTGCTATCCAAGCTGGTTTTGTTCGTCAAACAAAACATTCAAAACATTTCATTTAAAATTACAGCCTTGACAGATTCAAGCGTAGCGCTAGCCTGGTTGCAAACACCTCCCTTCAAATTAAAAACATTTGTTTCAAGCCGTGTCGCTCAAGTGGTGGATGTAGTTCCGTCGAACTGCTGGTTTCATGTACGAAGTGAGAACAATGCCGCTGACCTGTGCTCACGCGGCGCATTACCAACTCAGATCGTAGCTGAGTATGAGCGTTGGTCAGGCGGCCCAGCTTGGCTCAAGGATGACGTTCATCTGTGGCCGATCAGTACATTTTACATAAATGAAAAAACAGAAATTTTAGAACTTAAAACCAATACTGATGCATTCAATTTCACTTCTCAAAACATAAAAAATGAAAACTTAGTAGCCATAATTGAAAAATTTTCATCGTTTAATAAATTGCAACGCGTCATTGCTTGGTGTTTGCGGTTTATAAAAAATTGCAAAGCATCTCAACGTTCGGTCGGTCCGTTATCAGCTCATGAGTTGAAAGCGTCTCATGACCTTTTAATAAAAACAACACAACAACAATATTTTTCTAGCGAACTTAATAATATAAAAAATAATAAATTTGTTCCTTCTCTAAGGAAACTTTCACCATTCGTGGATGCGCATGATTTCCTCAGGGTGGGGGGTAGGATCAGTGAAGCTGACCTACCCTACAACAGTAAGCATCCCTTGCTGTTGCCTAAAAAATGTCATTTAACAATTTTGATAATTGAGCATTATCACAAAATGTACCTACACGTAGGACCTCGTTCCCTACAAGGAATTTTGTGCAAGCGATATTGGATTTTATCTGATAGTTCGAGTTGTTACCTTGAGGACGCAAAAGGGACTTATAAAAAGACCGGTTAATAAGCTGTGTCCTCTTCCTTATTCAAATTAAACTTAGTTTTCACAAATCTTAAACCTGCTTAACATTTTATTTGAGTAGGTTTCTATGTAATAATTAATAATATAAGTTTACTATATACCATAAAACTTGTTTAAATTTTATTGTTTCTGCCCTATTTTGGCAACATTCCTTCTTTCAACCTTATAATGCTGTACTTAATCACTGTTAGGTACTTTGGGAAATTATCATGATAATTTCTGTGGGGGGTATGTTCGGTCTTTGCTCAAATAAACATAGGGTAGTTTAATTTAGTAAGGCCATCAGCCGATTTCATCCTACCCTCTGTTGGGAAATCGGCGAGAGAACTGGATGTGACGTACCATGTCCTACACAAACGAACGAGTG